>OX465408.1:0-4800000 GCA_950005105.1 Lycophotia porphyrea | reverse complement strand
GTCAGATATGAACTTTTGACTTCCGATTTAAATTTTTGGAACGAAGACAATAAATAATTCTTCCTGATTGTTAGTTTTTTGGAATTTTTTGACCGATTTAGAGTTAATTAATTGACGCGCGTTTTTTTTTATTGCAAGGAGAGTGTTTGTGGCACCAGGTGGGCGACTTTCGGGCAACAACAGGTGAGTCTTTTAAGATTACGGATCTTTTATTTTATTTCATACTTCAGTCAATGGTACTTTTATGACGAAAAATAAAATAATACTAAGGCGATGGACCGGACTTTCACGTAGTTTTAATTCAGTTTGGTTTCGGCGTATATTTTTTATTCAATATAAAATAGGCGATATTCAATGTATTAAGAGGGTTTTTATATGAAAAGATTAATGTAGCATCTATGACCTATCGTGTTTTTGCAAAAATTTAAGATTTCCTTAGTTTTGTTATTGAGATATTACTCGTATAACACGCGGTAAGTAAATTTTATTATTTTTTATTATTTAATCATTACATTAAGTAATTTTATTACGTTTGATTATTTAATCATTACATTAAGTAATTAACGGTTGTTAAAAAAAGTTATTACGATTCAAAGATTATTCAATCGATCTCTTTCGATTAAAACAAACATCCTATTCAAATAACCCAATAGAAAATCAACTAAAACTTTTACCAACAAAACTTTGACATTGGAACAAACAAAATATGATTAAATACGCAAAATTTTGTCATATTAAGCGATATTAATGTTTGCAAATGTAAACTCGATCAATTGAATTCATTGTGGGCTTCAATGAATAAGCCACGATTATGATAATAGAATTTACTGCAAAATCAATGAAATATAGGTTCAATTAAGACTCGAGTTACTGAAATACGTTTTATATATGTTGGCTTATCGATCTGAACGAAAAAACGTCGCGTTTTCTGCGCAAGAAAAATTTGGTCATAAATGTCACGAGAATTTTCGGTTATTTTCTTAGATTCAAACAAAAAAGGTTTGGAATGTTCACGGGCACTTTAGAAATTGGAGCAGAATTGGTTTATCTAAGAAATGATCAGGAGGAATGGGGGAAATGTCGTGAGAAAAATTGTGAAATTGTGACTATGAATAAATGATGTTAGAATTTTAATGATGATGAGTTCATGGACTGTGTGAAGGATGATATGGCTAGAAAGGAGGTGACTGCTGAGATGACGAGAAATAGAGAAGTATGGAAGAAGAAGACATGCTGCGCCGACCGCAAACAAATTGGGAAAAGGGTAAGAGAATGATGATGATGAAGTACACACGGTGGCACATCAAACTTTACCTTTCCAGTATAACGTGGCCTCGCTTTGTATATATTTCCTGTACAATGAGAGATCCGCATAAACTGGTTTTGTATAGCTTGATCAGCCGTCTTGCATACACGGCAGGGAAAATCAAAGAAACAAGAATGTATTGAGAGTTCACTACTTTTGCTCTAGAAACGGGATGCGTGAATTGACCGTGTTCGATCATGGACCCTGATCTTAGCTGAAACTTATCATCCCATCATCTGTCTTGCCTTTTCCCAACTATATTGGGGTCGGCTTCCAGTCTAACCGAATGCAGCTGAATACCAGTATTTTACATGGAGCGACTGCCTATCTGACCTCTACAGCCCAGTTAGTAAGACTGGTTGTCAGAATTTTTGGACCACTAACTACCTAAAAACTGTCAAAAATCTACAAATTACAGCCGGGACCAACGGCAAAACGTGTTTTCCGAGGCGCGGGGAAAACTCGGTATGTAATGGGTGGTCACCCATCCACAGACCAACCTAAGCAAGCACGGCTTAACCTAAAGATCGCGGCTGTTATTATTTAGCCACGAGCTCCTCTCGAGCAGAAACTTATCACCTACGCAGGCAATATAGTGCACAGGTGTTTGTACAATCGAGGACACTCCCGCCTAATCACCACTAAGCCCATTTTTGCGCCTCCGCATGATTCAAGCGAACATTTTTATAACTGATCAGGAGGAAAAGGCCGCGACTGTACATTTGTACAAACAAGCACTCTCTTGTCTTTTACTCTTATATACCGATGGGATAAAGTAAGTAAACCAGGGTTAGGTATTATGTGCGTAAAAAGTTAAAATTAATATATTCACATTTTACTGTATCAAGTACACTTACTAAAGTAAATATTCCTATGCCACGTCCAGCGACTGATATGTCCTGAACCATGTTACTTTTATTTAACAACTTTGTGAATACCATATCCTACGAATAAATGGCTTTTCCTTTGTCTTCGTCTTTGACACCAATCCAACTGCAAACTAAGACCATGAAAAAAATTTGCAGTGCCCTTACAGGGTACATGTCTACTGTCATGAAATTTTTATGCATGCCCACTAACCAGTGTTTCACATGTTAGCAAAGAAATAAAATGGCACAAAAACAGCAGTTGTAATAAGGAATGTCTTGAAACCTTATTGACCGTGGCATCACTTCCGGAGTGGTTGGGTTTTTTTAAATTGTTTTCTTTCTACAATTGCTTTTATTGTTTTCAGTAGCGAAGGGTCAATTTTTGTAAGAGGTAAGCCGGAGTATATTTCTTTAATCTGATTATATTATTCGGCTAAAGAATACTGACTGTGCCATTTTCAAAGGGAAGCCGTTAGGAATCGAGTTCTATGGAACCTTTGCCACTGATTGTTTTGTCTTGTGCAGGTCAAATTAATTATCTTTCTGTCTTCTTTTTGCCTGTCGGCTCCGCTTAGTAATCTTTGGGTCGACGGCAACACGTTATGATCTTAGCGGTAAGCTAACAAGGGTCAGAGAGAGATTCTCTCTGTCCGATGATGGATACGACAGAGGTATTTCAAAAGGAGCATTAGTTTTAATCCTTAAATGGAATAAGATAACTAAGTCTTCTATTCCTTAAAACAGTATTCAGTATTTCTTATTATTTCTTCCCATTATCTATACTGCCTGGGTTCCCAGGTCGAGCAAAATGCTATTGGGGTTTTCCATCAGGAATATCTCAGTACCAGCCACGGAGTATGGATTTTTGCCCGGTTGATGGCAATAGGCTCGCCACCTATTATAAGGGACTTATACATAACTGGTGAAATGATACACCTCTGCCTAACCCTTCGGGGATTACAGACGTAATGTTATGTTATGTTAGTCACATCATTACATGAATGTTACGACTCGCGTCGGTAAGAAAAGAAAAAATTACAAGTATTCAAAATTCGAACAACATTGAAATCCGGTTTTACAATGATTTACTTTTAAAAACATAAAGTATTTAGTTAACGTTGAAGAAAACTGAGTGAACTCCAAAGACATTTAATATATGTATTATTTAATGTCCTTAGTTCTGAGAATATACTTAACAAAAGGGACTCCTTTTATTAAGTAATTCTTGAACAAATTGAAGTAACATCGTAAGTGCATAAGCGCTGGTCATAAAGCTAACAACAAATGCAGTGTTAAACTAGCTACCAGGCTAGCAGTAAACAAAGAGAGTTATTGAAGGTTAAACCAACATTGTATGTAGCTTACCCCGACCCTGAGCTCCGGGTGTTTTTGCTGATGCAACTAGCTCTATTTCACGGTAAATTGCAACCGCTTCGGTTTGTCGGTTGACCTGTTTTTCAAGCATTTCCTACCGATCTACCTTTGCGTATAATCTGGTAAAGATATCGATTACCCTTAGTGCTAATGGTCGTTGATATCTTTTCTGGATGATCCTATAAGCGTAAACAGCCTATAATGTTCCCATTGCTGGGATACAGGCCTCCTCTCTATGAGAGGGAATAGGCTCAGGCCTCCTTACCTCCCACCACGCAGGCCCAGTGCGTGTTGATCACATGTCTTCGAGTTTTTGGTTCTTTGACATGCCGCATGCCGGTTTCCTCACGATGTTTTCATAGATTTTTATATACATGGACTTAATGCCTCATTCTCTACCAA
Organism: Lycophotia porphyrea; assembly: GCA_950005105.1. Taxonomy (NCBI): domain Eukaryota; kingdom Metazoa; phylum Arthropoda; class Insecta; order Lepidoptera; family Noctuidae; genus Lycophotia; species Lycophotia porphyrea. The sequence continues at coordinate 4,796,049 of OX465408.1, read as the reverse complement.
CAACCTGTCAACCTTTGGGTTAAATAGAACAAAATTGCGATATTGGAGTATGTTGCAATAATAACCCTGTATAGTTTTACTTCTGAGTGATAAGAGGGTTATTGTTTAAGAGAAGAGTAATAGTTTTTGCCCGCGTTTTGCCCGGAAGTTTTTCCTCGGAAACGTTTCAAATGTAGCATATACTTGGGAATAATGTGGCTTCCCGTTAGTAAAAGAATTTTTGGAATCGGATCAGTAGTTTCGAAGATTACTCCCTACATACAAATTTATGAACATACCTTTTTATTATAATTAGTATAGATTAGGTCCTGGGGTCGATTCCCAGGTCGGGCAAAGTGTTATTGGGTTTATCCATCAGGAATTTCTCAGTAGAAGCCACGGATTCGAGATTGATGGCAATAGGCTCGCCCCCTATTGCATGGGACTTAAAACATAGCCGGCGAAATGTGGGTGTAATATTAGGTACAAGTCTGCACAACCCTTCGGGGATTACAGGCGTGATGTTATGTTATGTTAGTATATATTAAAAAGTTGTTTTGCATTATTTGGTTTAATATAATTATATGAACGTGTGCAATTACAATTAATTGCTAAATTGTCAACTTAAATATACAATATTGCGACTCAAAACAAAGCTGATAGTTAATTCCATTTGATTGTTGGAATTTATGGGCGGTAATGGTATTAATGGTAACACACGGCCATTAACGCATTGCCATTAATTGCTCGTTAATAGCTTTTATTTGCGAACTCGAGTTTCATTGTTATTTATTTTTATTATTTTTTGAACGTTTAATCACGTGGAGCTTTTCATTTTACAAATAACAAGGTTTTGAGTAAATTAAACAATTTTTTTATTGATACCTGATTTTGAGGATTTTTTAAGAAATCTGGGGATTTAGTCGCTTTTCCACCACGATCATCTGATAGCAAGCTGATAGCGCCAGGGTAGCCCGCGAAATTCATATTTTCTTACGTTTTTTTGCAATTAGCCTGTCAGTGTCAGGATGTATGTTTTACAAAATACGTTCGCGACCGTAACATGTATGTATTTACACAATACTTATAACCATTAAAATTATATAATATACATTTTTTGAATGACTTTTTCATGAAAATGTTTTTAAATGGGATTAATTGAACTTATAAGGTTGTATTGATGATTTGGCCTTTGGATTTATGCCTTTCAGGCCTTGTAAGATTTCACGTACAATGCATAGAATTTGTGCGATCATTAAAACAGATAACCAAAGGAGAATGACCAAATTGGTCCAAAAAATTATTTAAAAAAAATCAAAATGTCAGATTTACCGCATAGCTCATTTAAAAGACAGGTTCAAACGCAACATTTTCTTAAATGGAACCGAAAAAATCTGTCCCACAGAATCATAGACATTAGCTGAAACTTGTACTTAATGCATGCGTTGCAGTATTCAAATATCGTTGAATTAGTCTATAACTGTGGGTTAGAATTTGGTGCACGTTAGCACACATAGTTAGTCCAGCAGTATAAGTCAACCCACAATAGAGTCAACCCTGGGGGCAGCTGATTTTTTTTTGGACCATACCCCTAACTTTTTTGGTCATTCTCCTTTCTTAGTCCATACCTATTCCTCTGTCTTTGCCATATTTGAGTTGGCAGAGGAAGACTTGACTCTGGTGAACTTCTGATGTACGTTAAGCGGCAAAATTCGATACACACTGCTACTTTTACAGATCATTTAGATTGATACCAATTCGATTCATTATATTTCTGCATTTCACGAAACAGATTACAGTTTCATTTTACTTAACCAAATAGTGATAGTTGACGTTTCCCGTGACCCTTGCTGGCTGACATTTACCTTGGCCAGAGGCTAAGACAAGTGTTGCCATAAAACGTGACAACGCCGCCAGTAACTTGGGCACATTACTAACTGACAGCGTTGAAGCGGAGCTTTATAATGCCCTTTTATAGTCTTGTTATTTTAGTTTATTGAATTATTTTGTATTTTAACAATGTTTAACTACGTATTGTTAATTGATTAAATAAAGTTTAATGAGATACTAAATATTTAGCTTAAGGGCAAGAAAATTGTTGCCCTTGTGCGAATTTATTTGGGATCAGCAATACTCGGTAGTACAAAGCGCCAACCGTAAGTAAGTCTAGTGTGAAGTTTCGTTAGATGTAGCCAGTTAAACCAAAAAGGGGTATACAGAGTACAAAGTTACGAGTACACATTCTTCACCAACTTCGTCTCATGTCGGTCAAACTATTTGCGCTTGTTATGTCCCTTGTTCTCTTTGCCATCTAAATAGTTCAAATGGGTAAAGTTTAATTCGAAGACTTAAGAATTGTTACCAGTATTCAATAGGTTTTGGTTTTATACACTACCGGACATTGGAAATTGGAGTGTTAACGCTATATTGGGAATATAACGCTATATTAGGAATATAACGCTATATTGCGAATATAACGCTATATTGGGAATATAGCGTTCATACTAAAGGCAAGGTAGAGGTGTACTCTTATATGTAGTACACCCACATTTCGCCAATTATGTTTAAATTCCGTGTAATGGGTGGGAGCTTATTGCAACTGAAAAATTCTGGAAAAACCCAAAAAAGCTTTTCTGGACTCGGGAATCGAAACCAGTACCTTATGCTCAGCAATCGCGCTTTAAAGAAAAGTTTGCGTGAAAGAAAACATCGTAAGAGAATCACACTGAAATGAAATTTATTTATTTGCTAGAATATTGGTCCATAATAGCTGGTAAATAATAATAATAATAATTCATTTATTTCGGACAGAATCCATATGTGTTAGTAACAATTTTCTTAAGATCTATCTTAGTAGGTACATAATATAACGCTCACAATCTTCCCGTAACTATTCCCACCCAGTGAGCCTGAATGGGACAGTCGTGGCGGGATGCAATCATTTGCAAAATGCTGTTGGTGCTACCGCGCAGTCTTTGAAATAATGACGCCACTTTCTTACGCATTATAACATGAAAACCGTCAACGCGCGCATTTGCGAACATTTGTGACGCACTGCAATGGCGCGGCAACCCCAACAGCATTCTGAAAGCATTATTATATTGAAATAAAAAAATAATAATAATAATTTGAGTCTCGCTATATTCAACTTTGACACTATATTCGACACTGGGCTTACTTGGTGCGTTGCGTGGGTACTATGCTTCTTAGGGAATGACCTCCATGCTGGCATGTACCAAGCAGTAAGTTAACGTCAGTTGTACGAAATATATCAGAAATATAACTTACATCATCATCAGCCTATAATGTTCCCACTGCTGGGACACAGGTCTCCTCTCTATGAGAGGGAATGGGCTATAATCCACCACGCGGGCCCAGTGCGGATTGGTAGATGTCACATGTCTTCGAATTTTTGGTTCTAGGACATGCCGGTTTCCTCACGATGTTTTCCTTCACCGTTTTTGAGAGCAGTGGTGATGAAATAAATTACACAAAGTAATGCGCCTGCCTGGGTTCGAACACACGACTTACTGTTCGTAAGTCGGGGTCGTTACCATTGGGCCACCGCTGCTCTCTCTCTCTATAACTTACATAATGAGTTTAAAAGCAATTATATTTACCGTGGCGAACATGGCTTAGTTTCTCTTCAGGTCAGTTATGTTTAACTTAGTTGGGCCATGCCACCGACTATGCTCAGAGTATTCATTCATTTAATCTCATAAATATTGTGCGAGGTAACTTATAGGACTGTAATAATTTATAATTAAATAAAGAAAAAGTTTTTATTTCACTCGCATAGGATAAAACAAAATTAAATAAAAAGAGATAAACCAAGAAAAAATAAGACATGCATTAAACTAAATTGGTCCTGTACGATGCCATAGGCCTTACTTTTAATCTAGTTTTCAGCCAGACTCGGTTTTCTTATGACCTGGACTGTCTAAAAACTGAAAATACGATAGCAAGTCTTATCATCATCATCTGCCGAGCCTTTTCCCAACTATGTTGGGGCGGCTTCCAGTCTAACCGGATGCAGCTGGATACCAGTATTTTTTATGGAGCGGCTGCCCATCTAACCTCCACAACCGAGTTAGTACTAGGTAATACCATACCCCTTGCAAGACTGGTTGTCAGACTTTTTGGGCAACTGACTACCTAATGACTGTCAAAGATTCACAAATGACAAACGACAAACTGGAGATTTTAAGGAGGTACAATATAGACTACATTTTGGATTGTTTTACTAATTGAAGCATTAAATTGTAATACAAAATCGAGAATTATTCTCATAAATGTATCGTCTGTCATAATGAGAAATACGAGTATATCGTGACTGTCATGATTTCTACAACAGCTAGAACCAATCATAGGCGTTTAATTAAAACAGCCTGCTAAAAAATAACTTTCTACACTTGGTGAACAATATGACGTCACAAATCGACCCATTCTTAAAAAAAAGTGTGTGGTACTACACGCGTTAGAAGTTAACTTCTTTGGCGTAACAAGATAAAAATCTTTTAAATATTTTATCTTTCGCCTAATCCTACGTTTGTAGAAACAAGGTCTAATATCAATTACCTATACAACCTAACTCCAGCAGTAGATTAAAAATAATAACCTAGGCTTTTCAATATCTGATCTAAGCTAACTTCAGGGTGTCGGTTTTTTGTGACGGTGTGCGCGCGCATCGTAAAAATTTACTCTCATCATTTTTCTCTAACGCGCCAAAAGAAGTATAACTTCAAAAACAAAAGAGATCTTACTGTAACAGAAAACCAGGTGTAACAAGCAAACAAAACAAAGACACAAGTTCAGAAAAAGAATTCAAAACTTTTTACACAGCACTTTGTGGCAAAGGCACTTCAGAAAGCCTTTGAAAAAATAAATATAGCGTTTCTATGGCCTAAGGAAGGCTATTCATTAACAACAGTATTGTTCTCGCGTGCTTACCTAGTGAATGGGCTGTTTGACAAATTATATCTGTTCTTCTTTTGCCTTTGTCTGGATTAAATGGAGTTTTCTTATTTGCAATTCAAGATAAGATGGCGTCGTTTCAGTGATTGAAGGGGGACATTACAAACGTATTGGGGTTTTCGTACCTTGCCTCTTAAGTATTTCTATATAAGTCAAATGATTTTTCGGATTCTAGTGCGTATCTATATCTACAGGGTGCAAACAGACTCTTCACGAAGCCGTCAACCAAGCACTATGTACAGTCAACAAAACAGATAGGTATGCAGGGTCGAAAGATATAATTGATTTTTTCTTAAAAACCGATCGATGTTTTCGAATGAAATTAAAATTAAATGAAGGAAAGTAATCAATTGGTTAAATTAATTCAAATTTCATTTGAAGATGCGCAACAGTTTCTAAAAAAACTAAAACTATATCTTTCGACCCTGCATACCTATCTGTTTTGTTGACTGTACATCAAACTAAGTAACTTTACGCAAAAATTAGTGCTGGGAAACTACTTTATTTTTTGGGCTGAAAAATCACGTTTTACGGTAGGACTCAATGTAACGCACTCAAAACATTGTGCTGATGGATGTATTGAATAGTACGGGGACGTCAAGGTGTCTTAAGTAAAAAAATACATTAAAAACAGGTATTTAAAAAAAAAAAAAACTTGGGAAAAAGTTGGAACTTTGGCCCCCAATATCTTCGTAACTAGAAGGTTCCCAGGTATGGTCTAGAACAAAAAAATGATCACAATGACGGGGAGACCAAGTGCCTTTCGGCTTCGTTAAGAGTCTTTTTACACCCTTTATACTAATATTATAAAGAGGAAAGATTTGTATTTTTGTATTTACATACGAATCAATCTGAAAAATTCTTTCAGCAATGGATAGCTACATTATCAGCGAGTAACATAGGCAATATTTTCTCTCCGTACTTCCACGGGAACGGGAACTTCGCGGGTGAAACCGGGAGACGTCCGCTTTAGTGATATAATAATTATCACCTGCTTCGGTGAACGAACACATCATGAGGAAACCAGCATCCCTGCATATTTCTCGACGGAATGTAAAGCCAAGTCAGAGGCCCATAGGCGGCATAAAAACTCCGACACCAGGTTAGCCACTAACCACACGATAAAGAGGAAGGAGTCAAGTTTTCAACATTATTATTTCCTTATATGGATTTTACTGGCTTTAATTTTGATCATTGGAAAAATCATGGCAATCACACGCCACATCATACATCATCGGCCTATAATGTTCCCACTGCTGGGACACAGGCCTACTCTCTATGAGAGGGATTGGGCTATAATCCACCACGCGGTCCCAGTGCGGATTGGTAGATGTCACAATACATGTCTTCAAATTTTTGGTTCTAGGACATGCCGGTTTCCTCACGATGTTTTCCTTCACCGTTTTTGAGAGCAGTGGTGATGAAATAAATTACACAACTTACTGCTCGTAAGTCAGGGTCGCTACCACTAGGCCACCGCTGCTCTCCATGGCATGGATGGCAATCACTATTAATAAATTCTCAACATTTTCAATTTAAAAGCTTCTAGTCTCAACGGTTTTCTGTCAGTGAATTTAAGTTTTTTATTATCATCCAGTTTCTTTTTTGCAAGGTCATACTTATTTTAAAATTATATTTTATAGATTATTTAGTATTTAAAAGACGGTTATTGAAGTCAGGGTAACTCAATACTATTCAAATAACTAATTGGCTTAGTGCATTAATTAGATTTATAGCCAAGTCATTCATGTAACATGCAACTGAAATTATGAGACATCTATGGTTTTATTCGAGAGCACTCATAATGAACAAAAAAACCTTTTAAATATGTTTATTTTTAATTAAAAATGGATTAAATATGTGAAAAAAATAATGAAGAGGAAAATTGTCACGGATAACACATTTTTCCACACAAGTTTCAAAACGGTGAAAAGCTGAATCGAAACAAAAGCATAATTGCCAATTTTGCCATTGTCATTAAGTGTGATAATCTGAGAGTACCCTTAAAATACAAATTATATGTACCAACCTAATTTCGCACAAAGAGTTACATTTTAAACGTACCATGCCTCTCCATAATACCCCATCATTTAAATAAAGGTACCACTCAAATAATTTTAGGCAAATGAAATTATACATGCCCGGCGAGTATTTAAATATATACCTAATTTATTTAATTTCGGCACCTCTTGAGTAAATTAACTGGCCCTCAAAAGATAATGTCATGCCACCCTTAAAATGAACCCTCACAGCCTCTCATACAGTATTTATTTTATTGTTGAAAAGTATATTTTTTTAATCGATTTACAAAAATAAAGTGGCTGATATTAACAACAACAACATACGTTTATTTTCAGGCCACTTAGACCCATAGATATATTATACCTTACAGACTAACATACATATAATGTAACATAAATTGTGTTAGTAAATAAAACCAAAAAAAAAGCTATGTTAGTAACACTTCACTTTTGTGCTATGTCACTGCGCGATCATGTGGCACTTGCCCTTGGAAGCGACGGAACACCACTCCCTGCGGCCAAAAGTTCTCCACCAAGACGAGGTGCAGATAGCAAGTAGGTATTCGCACCACGAACGCCTTAAAGTTGACGGCGCGACTCAAGCAGCTGCACTCTCGCCACGTACTTGGTCTTCTGACGCACGTACTCCATTAAATGGTTGGTGTGTCAGTAGATAAATTTATTAATAAAAGTATCTGTGCTGACTAATATAATTTGCTATTATTTGAAATTTCCTTTTGGAAAAACCACAGATATCACCATCCCATATGTTCCCGTGGGTGTCGTAAGGGGCGACTAAGGGTCTTAGTGATTAACATGCAAATTATTCTCCTGCAACCATTGCACTGCATTTTGTAATTCATTATTAGTTTCTGCTTCTATGTTACTGTTGTTTAAACATCGAATGGTTAATGTCGTATCGTCGGCAAATAATGTGCATTTGTGTTTTAGGATCTTGCAGAGATCATTAATATAGATTAGGAATAAAGGAGGGCCTAAAATGCTCCCCTGTGGTGCACCGCAACTGTTGTCGGTGACTGTTGGCACTGTAATCATTTCTGTCGGAGACTGTAGGCACTGTAATCATTTTTGTCGGTGGCTGTAGGCACTGTAATCATTTCTGTTGGTGACTAGGTACTGTAATCATTTTTGTCAGTGAATGTACGCACTTTAATATTTTTTTCGGTGACTGTACGCACTTTAATCATTTCTTTTTGTGACTGTAGGCACTGTAATCATTTAAATGTAATAAAATCCAGATAACCACGGTCTATTTATATCTAAAAATAGTTTTCTAAGCCGTTCTATTTTTAGCGACTTTATAGATTTCATCTTACAGCGTGGGCTTTCACTGTTATTTTAAGTGGATTTTTGACTGTAAAAGAACATTTTGATAGATGTTTACGCAAAAATAGTTACGTCCAAAATATTTTTCATGTACGCACGACGGCTGATAAAGCTATACAAAACCTTTATGCTGATCTCTCATTGTACAGAAAATATAATACAAAGTGAGGCCTTATACTGGAAATATAAAGCTAAAAAATTACTACTTTTTTACCTTGTCAATGGTATTAACACGACAAATCGTGTTAATACCATTGACAAGGGAAAAATAATTTTCAGTTCTTTCTTTATCGGGTCGTCAGTGCCTAACCTGGTGTCAGAATTTTTATGCCGCCTATGGGCCTCTGACTTGGCTTTACATGCTGTCGAGAAATATCTCTCAGGCATGCTGGTTTCCTCACGATGTCATGATCGAGATAGTTATTTCAGTTGACCACTTGTTTATTAATAATTCCTAAACTATAATAAAAAAAAGAAAAGAAAAAAAAGAGGAAAAGGGAAAAGAAGAGGGAAAAGAGCACATGGAAGGAGTTGGGGGAGGCCTTTGCCCAGCAGTGGAACAGTAGAGGCTAAATTAAAAAGAAAACTATATTAAAAGCATAACTTGATGAACAGCAGTAGGTGGATAATGTTATTTTCAACTAGCGCCTAAAACCTGCGTCCGTGTGAAATTATTTTAAACTAGCTTCTGCCCGCGACTTCGTACGCGGATCCTGTTGCTTATGCCAGCGACCACGGGGTCGTCAAAATCGAAGATCTGAAACCTCTGATGTAGAATTCTAAGGCCCGGAGAAACAACGGGATGAGTGAGACGATTGGAGACGTTCCAGATCTTTCATTTTTGTAAGTCCACAGGAAATGCCCATCAGACTAAACAACTTTTGCTAAGACGTCATTCCTTGATATGTTATAATGTCGCTGGGCTTTGGAGTTCCACAACAGGTTCCACAACAGGTTCTGCATTCAACAAAAAAAAAACATTCAAATGTTTTTTTTTTTGTTGAATAGTTATTAAGTCTGGGCAACATATAGGCTATAATTTATCTTGGAAACTTGAACACCTGATGCAGAACCGCAACAGACCGGATCCGTCGAATAGTTCCGAAGATTAGCGTGACAGACAAAAAAAGACAGATTTTTTTTGGATTCTTGCTCTAATACTGTTTCTAAACCCCCCACAATTTTTTTTTTAATATGTTCAATGTACAGACACAGGTTTTTTACTGTTTTATTATATGTATAGATCAAACTCAAACTCAAAAGCATTTATTTCAATTAGACCATTACAGGCACTTTTGAATGTCAGAAAAACAAATAAGGCTAAGCTACAGTCACAGACACAAGGCATAATAACTTGTGAAAGTACTGTAGTTGCCCATTCCAAAGCGTAGATCTCTATGGAGAAGAATGGGCAAGAAACTTCATGGACACTCTTTTCAAACAAAATATTGTACAAAATCTTGGTTACATCATTTATGTTGAGATTATACATATGTGAGAACGATGTAGAAATACGTGCACGTTAAGAGCGTCCAGAGTAAAAGATTATATCAACAATTTAAAAACAAAGTAAGTAGTTAAAATAAACCATGGCAGCCTAGAGATGACCAGTGCCAACTGACAGTGCCCGTTCACGAACATGACGCATGGATCAGCCCCATTCATCTCAACCATATTGAAGGGAGCTAAATGACCCGACACACCCGCCACCATCAGCGAGACATTTGAGTGAGCAAGACATTCTCTCAGCCACCAGGGCAAATTCAAGTCAATGAAAGATAACTAAATGTAAATGGTAGCTTTACAGTATATAGTACTCACACATGTGCTATGCAATTATATAATACTAAGAGATTGAATTTATACAATGCAAAGATATTATTACAATCTTCTGCAGCTTCCACAATAACTTCACAAGCATAGGGGCAAACTAATAAATTAGTTTGCCCCTATGCTTGTGGAGCAGGACCAGTAGTGAGCCAAGCATTTTTATCATCAATGTTATCCCCCAACTTATAATATGCTTGCCTACATAGTGTGCGTTTTTAAGATAAATACATTACAAAAAATAGGGATATTTTAATCGGATTTTGCTAACAATTTCATGGTATTTTTTTTGCAAAGGACTATTTATTATCCTTGTTCTAAAATAAAAAATAGCTCCTAACTCCTTATAACATCAGCTATCTGCCAGTATAAGTCTGGTTAAAATCGGTTCAGCCGTTTCGGAGATTAGTCTAAATTAAAAAAAAAACTATATATTATTAGTTATAAAGTACCGTATACAGGGTGTAAAGAGACTCTTAACGAAGCCGTCAACCAAGCATTCCGTACATTAAACTAAGTACCTAACTTTACGCAAAAATTATTGATGATAAATGATAAATGATGTTTATTTATGCAAATAGGTTTTTCAAACACTTTTACACGCCATGTTTTTTTTTAAACTAGATGGGGCTGGTGTTTCGTACCTGACTACTCTGAGAAGAAACAGCCGAAACAAACTCAGAGGTCACAGTCTCTTTTAAAGTCCAGACATTGGTTAAGTCATATGAGGACCATGCAGATTAATGTCTGAGATGGTCTTTTGAAGAAATAACCACACAGATTTGAATCGACCTGTCCAGTCAGTGCAAGCATTAGTCAGTGATCGTGTAGCTCGACTCGTAACCCAAGGAGCTCAACGACACGACGATCAATACCAAAGAAAGGACATTTGGGTAGGACGCATAAAGTACTCGAACTGCCAGACAATAGTGAAACTAAACTAAATCGTATTAAAAAAATAAATATATGACCCACATAATCCTCATATTTACAGTAATGAAATAATACGACATAAAAAACTAAATAATGTCAAATAAAAAATAAGGTAAAAAAAATAATAACATACTTAAAAAGCTATTGCTGAGAAACGACTTTTTTTTGGGGTAAAATATCACGTTTTACGTTAGGACTCAATGTAACGCACACAAAACATTGTCCTGATAAATGGATTGAATTGTACGGGGGTAGTGGAGGTGTTAAAAGTAAGAATCTTACATTAAAAATATGTATCTAAAAAAAAAACTAAAACGTAAAAAAGTTGGAACTTAGACCACCAATATATCCGTAACAAAAAAATGATCGCAATGACGGGGAGAACAAGTACCTTTCGGCTTTGTTAAGAGTCTGTTTATACCCTTTAAACGGTTTTCGTTATGCATTCAGCAAAAAGCTGTTATTTTAAAATTACAAACAGGAACTTCAATTTATTATTATTTGTATAGATTATTGTGCCTGCTAAAAATCCCTGCAAATGTATATATTTTAACATCTGTCTACCCACATTCGTATACAAATCCCTGTCGGAGTAAAAAGTATAGAACATAGAATATACTTGCGGAAGGCCAAGTGCGAGTAAAAACACACATTGCATTCACACTCGCATTGATCGACACGAGTCTCGTCTAAGTCACTACGTTTAAATTCTGCAGCGTAGGTGGTACAGAATATAGCATTTGCTTTAAATAGAAACACGAGATCAAATGCAAAGTGTGGTGCTATGCCATTGGTTTTTAACGCTGTCACTGGCACGTGGTTCGTGTGACCAATGCAAATGAGACCATGAACAGTGGTCAATAGACACGCTTTTCATACAGCGAGTGTACTGTCTTCTTATAGATATTTTACCTGTAACAGTCTACAATCCAAAAAGTAACCTTATGACTATGAAAATAATGATCACTGTGACAGTAATGCAAAGTCAGATCTTAAATAATTTCATAACTTCATAACAAAACGCCTGTAATTCCTGATGGGTTATGCAGTCACCAGTTATGTTTAAGTTCCATGTAATAGAAAGCGAGCCTATTGTCATTAACCGAGCACAAATCCAGACTCCGTGGCTGCTGAGAAATTCCTGATGGAAAAACCCAATAACAATTTGTCCGACCCAGGAATCGAACCCAGAACCTAATACTCAACAGTCAGGCTTGTAACCACTAGACCAACGAGGCAGTCAAGTTAAATAACATAACTATAAAAGGACTGCCAGCTTATTGGTGACTATCACTTGTTTGAAATCGCCGTACGTATGCTTCTATGTGTGCGTGCGCGTTTTCGCTCATAGGGTGGTACCCTGACAGGAGATCGCAGAATGAACTAAATAAAACCAACGGCTAGTGGTACACATTAGCCCTGACTCGAAAGAACTCTAGAGAGGCTTTTGCCCAGCAGTAGGCTGCCACAGATTAATAACAACAATATCACGTGAGCCTTCTATCTTCTGCAGCTATCTATTCTGTGGCATCTCTCTCAGTGGTAGAGCGTAACAAAGTTTAATAAGTCGTAAATAAGTGTGGCCTGATATCTAGGGCGGGGTTTCAGCGGCTGTAGTAAAATAGGGCTGTAAATAACTTTTATTGGGCACTTTGTATTCTACGTGAATGTGTAAGGGGAGAGGTTCTGTGTTGTCTGTTGTCGTGAATGGGATCAGGAGAGAAATCCTTGTGAAAAATCTGATTTTGAGAAAGCTCCTTATGATACGTATATCAATCAGCATCATCAAATTGCTTCCAGTATAACCAGATGCAGCCGGCAGTCATCATCTACCTAGCCTTTTCCCAATTATGTTAGGGTCGGCTTCCAGTCTAACTGGATGCAGCTGAATACCAGTATTTTATATGGAGCGCCTGTCTATCTGACATCCACAACCCAGTCAGTGTTGGGTAATACGATATCCCTTAGTAAGACCGTGTCATGTCTACTATTCCGAACAAATAAAAAGTAGGAGGTAGACAGTACAATTAAATTAATAAGTAAAAGAGATTAAAAAATACAGATCTGATAGAAAACACACCTACCTACCACGCACTCAAGAATTGGGTAGTAGGAAGGGAAAGTTTACTTGCTGTTTACACGAAGGGTGTAGGCCCTTGGAGCATCTGGTCCTGCGGCTCCACCGAACTGGCGTCAGGTCAGTCCTGGTTGTTCTGGTGGCAGGCTATCGCAGACGCTTGGAGAGTAGAGGAGTCCCGGGCCAAGTCCGTTTAGCGGAGCCCCGGGATGAAGTTGCGACTCCTGCAAGGTGTAGGGACGCGTCAGAGCGTGGGCGCCCTACCACTTGTCACTGGCACTTGTCCACTTTTAGTGGAGTGGACTTCACCGTACTAGTTTCTCGCTACTGAAATCTCGTCGTAAACTGATTGAACTATGTCCAATCCTCCTTTTATAGGGAACTTTTGAATCGTTCTAGAGTTGACTGTTTTCTTTTACGATTATATTTGTTGAGCCAATATTCGTCTGACCTGCCAGGTGTAGTCGGCCAAGACGTATAAAACCTCCCATTCCAAGAGAGCGTTAACAATTTTATAATTAACATTTAGTATTCTATTAATCAGTAGACAAACGTAATTCAAGATAAAAACTAGATTTAAACTAGCCAAAACGATATTAATGATTTTTTTAGTAATACATCCTACTACAACCTTCATTAAACAGTCTGATATAGAAAATCAAAGAGAAAGCATAAATAAACTTGACAATTAACGTCAAGCTGTTAATTGTCATTAGTGGAAAATATTATATAACATTACGTAAAATTTATAAAAGTGATAAAATTTCATTGTTAAATGAAGAAAAGGTTAAAAGAAATGGATGAGGATGTAATTGCCGTGATTTATATCTATATTCTGTAAACACAGATGGTATATTTATGATGAAAATGAAACATGAAAGGATTTATGAAAATGAATTATAAGTACAGTTATTTAGTATGAATATCCGCATAATACTATAACCGGCTGTCAGACTTTCGGGCTTTCTATCCACTAAACCAAACCAATATCTCTAACATAACGAATGAAAATATCCCAAGCTATCAATGAAACCTTACACCAACTCCAATTAAGTCTTCATCGTGCTCTAAAGATAATTAAAACTGAATTATGATCCAAAAATACATCCCGCTCTAATCCTTAATCTTTAACCAATAAGGGTCATAATCGTACAGTACGGATTAGGGTAGAATTAATTCGTTGTCAGCAGAAACCTTGTAAATTGACGTCAAGAGAATATAATCGATGAAAGACATCGAAGACAGAACTTTCTGTTTTTTTACAGTCGGTTAAATGGAGGATTGAGTGCCATTGAGGGTATACAAATAATTGGCAGTGAAAGAAAGTCGAAAGGAATCTTAAGGGACTAACAGATTATTGTCCCAGACTCCAAGTGCTTTCCAATCGATCCCAAGTATCTTGAGGTTTATCTTTGAAATCATATTTCGTAAAGGGTAGTATTTAAACGATTTATTCTTCGTTCGGCCCCCATTCTTGTATATATACGAGTATGTACATACCTATAACTATTTCCTGAATCTCGGAAACGGCTCCAACGATTTTCATGAAATTTAGTATGCAGGGGGTTTCGGGGGCGATAAATCTACCTAGGTTTCATTTTTAGAAAACGTCAAAAAAAAAAACAGGCAAAGCTCGGTCATCCAGGTACTTTTAATTATTTTCGCTCACTTTTAGTTGTCAAAAATACTGGCTAAGAGCTACTGAAATACAAAGTGAGCAACAAACAGTGAGCGAATACAAATATTTAAAACAAGGCCTTGAAAATACATCCCAGGGATGCATGGGTCATAGTTTGCGCGCTTGTCCCGCTTACTAGACGCCGCCATCCCCTTAGAAGTCCAACTCGGGGTGCCACAAGTCCCGAGCTCGCTTCGCTCGCTCAAGCTTTTTAAGTTCTCCTTGTGCTAATGATCGGATAAATAGTTACTTGGTATAATAGTCGCCCATTCAGTATATTAGTCGTCGATTACATTTTTACTCGCTTTAATAACTTTCCACCTTTCGTAACTAAGCGGTTTGATCGGAATGCCTTTCGGCTGTTTCTGTAGTTCAAATCGGTTGAGTTTCGCCCAGACGGAGGCCCTCCCTCAAGTAACTGCAAACAATTCAAAATTGAACTTGTTTGTTTTCAATGTTGTTGATCTGATAACGTGATCGGTGGAGACAAACTCCTTTAATCACTGCGGATTTAGACTTGCCCAAGTTTGATAGCACAAGGAAAATGGTTAGCTTTTGAAAAAAAATTAGTTGATTCAGTAATTTCTCATGATTTCATCAGCTGCCTAGCCTTTTCCCAATTATGTTGAGGCAGCTCCCAGTATAACCATATGCAGCTGAATACCAGTATTTTACATGGCACGACTGCCTATCTATTTATCTATGCATGCATATATACCTATGCATATATATATTTTTTTCCTTTATACATACTATTTTTTTTTTTTTACTGTTGTGAATTTTGACATTCAATGTTTTTGACGGGAATACTTCGTTAAGTATTTTACTAAATTTCTTTTTTTTTTTTTTATTATTATGACATTTAATGATTTTTTTAGTTTTTTTATTGACATTTATTTTGTGAAGTATTTTTAATTTAATTTCTGTGAATGTGAGGACCATGTGGGTAATATTTTAATTTTATTTTTAATTTTTCCCACGATTGTCTGGCACTGAGCGACCAACCAAAATGTCCTTTCTTTGGTATTGTTCGTCGTGTCGTTGAGCTCCTTGAGTTATAAGTCGAGCTCACGATAACTGACAAATGCTTGCACTGACTGGACAGGTCCGCTCAAATCTGTGTGGTTCTTTCTTCCAAAGGCCATCTCAGACACTAATCTGCATAGTCCTCATGTGAGTAAACCAAGATTATGTCTGGACTTTAAAAGAGACTATGACCTCTGAGTTTGCTTCGGCTGTTTCTTCTCAGAGTAGTCAGGTACGAAACACCGGCCCCATCTAGCTTTAAAAAACTTGACGTGTAAAAGTGTTTGTAAAAACCTACTTGCAAAATAAATATCATTTATCATTTATCATTCATCATTTATCTGGTCTCTGCAACTCAGATAATACTGGATAATATGATACGCTTTGGTAAGACTGGTTGTGAGACTTTCGGGCCACTGACTACCCGCAACCACGCGGCGACGGTCAAAGATCTGCAAATGGAAATGACAGCCGGGACCAACGGGACCAACGGGTGTGGAGGAAACTCGGTAAGCATAGGGTGTTCACCCATCCACGGACCAACCTAGGTAAGCGCGACTTAACCTGAAGATCGACCCGAGCGGTTGTTATTATTTAGCTACAAGCTCCTCAGCTGATTCAACTAAGTCTATACCAAAGATTTTATAGCATAGCGGGTGTTTATGATAGGGCATTGTTTAAGGTCTCAAAAATAATTTAAAAATGTATGAATATGTATAGCTTCAGCAATTATCACAAAAGAGTTCGAAAACATTTAAAAGTGAAAATATTTTTATGTACACAAAGAGTCGTCGTGAAAGGCTGGTCATTTGTGCCACGAAAACTGGCACAAACTCTTTTTTCACGCCAACGACGCAGTCAAAGGCTAATGTTTTACAATATCACTAAGTATTTCTTTTACCACTCTTATCTTTAGAATAGACCATCTATTGCGCTATTTTCCTCGACATTTTGTTGAAGCAACCAAGAATACACTTTATTATGGAACATTATATTTAATCCCGCCAAAACGTTGGAAGCGAGGAAAAATTTAGGTTTCAGCATTAAAAAAGCGCTATTTTATATAGTAGTGAGCTATTTTTGGCCTCAGGGAGAATGAAGTGAGAAATAATTAGTAGTACAGGTATAGTACCTAGAAGGTGAGCTCTTTATGAGGTCGCCCGGGAAGTACTAGCTCCTTGCCTATTTGTACCGCTAGGCGGTGTTTTTTTAGATGCAGGTGTCATTATACAAGCTTGTGGCTAAATGATGCTGCTCGGGCCGAGCTTTAAGTTAAGCCGTGATTACCTAGGGTCCGTGGATGGGTAACCACCCATTACATACCGAGTTTCCTCCGTGCCTCGAAAAGCACGTTAAGCCGTTGGTCCCAGCTGTCATTTGTAGAAGTTTGACAGTCGTTACAGGTACAAAGTCAGTGGCCCGAAGGTCTGACAACCAGAAAGTTCGAATTCAACATCTCTAGTCGCGTCGTCGATACTCCTTAACCATTGATTTTTTCTTTCCCTTTTAAATTCAAGATGCAATCATAAAGTAGGTAGGTATATTGTATACCGATTCTTCCAACCAAGGCACATACAAGTATATCGTCTAGCTCGATACAACGCAAGCCAGGTAACCGGTAATAGCATAATAAAAGAGAACGTTCTCGAGTTCCGGTATAGCGGTACCACCTTAATGACTTTATCGAGAAATTTACCGAAACTTCTCAACGAAGAGTCGGGAACCAGGAGTCGAAAATTTTTGATGTTTTGATTAATCTGCTTTCAAGGTTTACTTATTATTAAATAGGTTATTTAAAGACAGTTAAGGGAAACTAAATATTTTTGAGGCTTGTAATAGTTACTTGAAGTGGATGGGTACAGTTATTTTTTTTTTGAATGGTGTTATTTATAGTAAAATATATTTATTACTAGCTGACCCCGCAAACGTTGTTCTGCCATATAAATCATGGTGTGAAATATACTTCACGACCTATTCTCATACCTACCAAATATACATTAAAAAATCATAAAAATCGGTTGAGCCGTTTCGGAGGATTGCGACCACAAACTCCGTGAATATAGATTTACTAACGATTCTTATGCACCCAAACTCTAGGAAAACTTCATATACCGAGATTTCCATTTCCACAAATATTTATATCACCTACATAATGTGAACCTATGGTCTATCCGTGTGTCAAATTCCATCCAAAACTGTTAAGCAATTTATGAGTGAAACTTCTTCTTTATCTTCGTGTCAATGATTCCCCCATAGTTATTTAATTAAATTTGTTTCTACCAGAACTCAGTCACATCGATGGCGTTGGTAGTGGCTTCGGACAGGTCCATTAAAGTGCAGGTGGAGTGGCACAAAGAGGAGGTCAGCAGGTGGGCTATGGTTTGGAATGAGACTCCACAGTCGCACTTAGTTTTATCAGTATACCTCTACCGGACCAAGTTGTACCTGCAGCGGCCCACCTGGCTTCTAAGTCGGTTTATACTCTTCCAGGTGGACCATGGCTGCTGGTGACCCGCTGGAAGCTTTTCTACAGGCTTAACATAGAGGCAATAAGCATAACAATAGTTTTACAAACTTGCGCATGTTTCCAGGACACTGTCTGTTTCGTCACGGACGTCCTGGACTGAAGTCCTGGTTCGACATTAAAGAAAACAAATGAATTTTTCATTTTGAAGTGAAAAAAGAGACAATGTTACGATCGGGGTAATCTTCTCTAATATATAAAATTCTCGTGTCGCGGTTTTTGTTACCAAAGTCACCTGAAACGGCTGAACCGATTTGTATGAAATTTTGTGTGCATATCGAGTATGTCTGAGAATCGACCAACATCAATTTTCATACCCCTAAATGATAAGAAATATTTTATTTTTATTTTTTGTCAATTTTTTTATTTTAATTTTATTAGTAGGTAGGTAGGTAGTAGGTCAATTAGAATTGAATATTCATAGTTGACAGGACAACGTCTGTCGGGTCAGCTAGAACCTAAACCGATGTTGATTTATGTTCCCATATTCTCAGAGAGCCCCTTTAAAAAAAAAAAAATTCTTACGATCAAATACACAAAGTTGACACCAATATATTTTTACGTGTATGCGCACCGTTCCTTTAAACATAAAATTGTTATCCAAAAGCATTTTTGTGAAGGAAAACCTGAAAAGATTGTCCAGGGGTCGGCCATATTGGTCCCGGGTCGATTGAATCAGAATTTATTGTCAACATAAGGGGAATATTTTGTGAAGAATTTAAGGTTGGTTGAATAAAGTATGATAATATAATCTTTTGTGGGTGGGTAAAAACTAATTTCCTGAGGTTTTTTCGTGTGGGTAGTTTGGGTTGAGTTTGGATTTTTGGTTATGATTAGTTTTTACACTGTATAGCCGACTTATACTTTCTTTAAGTAGGTTGATTGATTTTACATAATAGGTAAAAAGTCCCTTAACAAAGCTGAAAGGTACTTGCTCTCCACGTCGTTGCGATATTTTTTTGTTCTGGTCCATTACTGACAAACTTAAGTTGCGGAAATATTAGAGATTAAAGTTCCTGTTATTTTTTTTTAATATTGCCCAAATATACTATTTATTGCATCCATTACCACAATGTTTTGAGTGCGTTACATTGAGTCCTACCTGAAACCGTGCTTTTTCACCCCAGAAAAAAGTCGTTTCCCAGCAATATTTTTCTGCAGACAAATACTTAGTTTGATGTACAGAATGCTTGGTTGACTGCTTCGTGTAGAGTTCGTTTACACCTTGTATTAAGAATACCAGCTGCATCCGGTTGGACTGGAAGCCGACCCCAATATAGTTGGGAAAACGCTAAGCTGATGATGATTTTATATTTTAATTTCCTTTTCTCTCCATTTCCCTCTCAACAAGTTCCTCTTGACACAGACTTTCATATAATCCTAGTTAGTCCCGCGCTTAGAATATTATGTTGTTCAAAATAAACATCAACTTAGTTAAGGAGCAACTCGTAGCAGCAGCTACTATTTAAATGGATTATACCATGGTAGGGGTTAGGGGAGAAGTTCAAGTCTGAATGGGGTAAACAACTTCCACCCCCATGCAACACTGTTGTTTTTGTCTGTTTGTTTTTAAAGATAAAGATATGTTTATTGCATAACTATGTACATTATAAGTCCTTATTAATAAACATTATAGTTTTAGTTTCAACAGTTTACCCATGTCCGATATGTATAGTATTTTAAGAAATTTGGTGCTTACAAATACAATTTTTTATCAAAAAAGTCATGCAGATTATAAAATACATTATCAGTTAACATTCTTTTTTAATTTATTTGTAAACATAAATATTTAATAATCATATTTTTTTTTAATCATAAATATTTTCATGTGGGTGTAATGTTTTGCGTGCCTCTTTGGGAAATAGAAGCCTGATGTTGGTGATGTATGTTTTTTTTTATTCTAGAAAAAAAACTAGAAACTTTGACCTCCAATATCTCCATAACTAGAAGGTATGGTCCTTCTAGTTATGGAGATATTGGAGGTCAAAGTTTCAAATTTTTCAAAAGTTTTTTTTTTATTACAAGTTTTTAATGTTATACCTTTACTTTAAACACCTCCACGGTCCCCGTACTATTCAATGCATCCATCAGCACAATGTCTGGAGTGCGTTACATTGAGTCCTACCGTAAAACGTGATTATTACTCGTAACACCAAAAAAAGTCGCTTTCCAGCAATAAATTTTACGTAGAGTGTAGAGTTACTTAGTTTGATGTACTGAATGCAATTTACACCCTGTATGCTAATGCAATTAAAAACATTGTAAGTGAGTTGTATTTCTGACTTTCGCTCGTATAGTGACGATACTTAGCGGAGTCTTCGTAAGAAGGACTGGAAACACACGGGTAAAGTTTATGAGCGTGTACGTCGCGATGAGTTCAGTGTCTGGCTTAGTTAGGATTAATTATGTAATGACGTGGGAGCATCTCAGGGTTACTTTGAGTTCATTCACGTTGGCTAGACAGAAGTACTTATATCATCATCTGCCTGCCTTTTCCCAACTAACTACTTGGGGTCGGCTTTCAGTCTAAACGGCTGCACCCTTTTTTTTGTTTTTTACGGATGGGAAATCATCAAATGACTTCTCCCGCTCCGGGCAGAGCGGAAGGGAGTGTCAGACTTGTACTGACTAAAACCCATCCATGTTCCTTGCTTGCCCTTTCTGTTCCAGGGCCGCGGTATCTCTTTCGAACAGTCCCGCAGCCCAAACGGCTGCACCCTATTTCAAGTATTTTTCACTGCGACTACCTATCTGACCTCCATAACCCAGATAGTACTGGGTAATCTGATACCTCTTAGAAAGACTGGTTGCCAGACTTTCAGGCCACTGACCTGTAACGACTGTCAAAGATTGGAAAAATCTTCTGTTCCGTACGTCTTGACATAGCTTTGCTTGAAACGGCTGTTTATTTTTTTGTTCAATTATCTTTTTTTTTTTCAAGATTGGTTTGACCTCCATCCTGCTTGGTATCTGTGACTTTGTATTCATGTTTCTGTTATCGAGTGTACCGATAAAATTGAGAGAGCAGTTGAGAACTCGGGCATATGTTACTCGATACACAATTATTTATTGCATTTCAGAGTGTAAAATTAAAACAGGTGGAAAACTTCAGACATAAGTATTGTAGTATCGATTGTCACTGTTTAGCAGCGGCGAGTAAAAATACTTACTGGTGTTAGCTTGCAATACAGTATTTTACTACTGTCCATTTTGCTCCGTCTATGTGATACTTGACAAGTATTTGTGTCATCATCATCATTTCAGCCGAAAGACGTCCACTGCTGGACATAGGCCTCCCCCAAGAGTCACCACATTGACCGGTCCCGTGCGTCCCGCGTTCAGGAGATCCCTGCAACCTTCACCAGGTCATCGGTCCACCTAGTTGGAGGGCTTCCAACGCAACGTCATCCAGTTCGCAGTCGCCAGTCCAGAAATTATCGGCCCCATTGGCCATCCGTTCTTGGCAAAACGTTTTGCCAAAAAGATAAACTGCTTCAAAAAAAAAATACTAATAAAAAATGGAGATATATTTCGGAAGTCGGTGGTAAAAAAGTCAATGAAACAAACAAAAGTCACCGACTTCACTTTTTATTAGTGTTTTTGTAAAGTCGCAGCGTGGTACAGGTATCTGAGAGTGAGTTCAACTATTAAACAATTTTCACACTTGACCATCTATCTTGTGAAGTTTGTTTGTATCGTTCAAAATATGATTGAAGATATGATATGAGCACCAGCTTTAGAAAAGAGTGTCAAACTTTCAAATATCGCCATTTGACATACCTACTAATATTTTCTACGAACTTCATCTTGTGTCTGAACTAATGAAGACACTTTAAAACTAATTAAACAACATGATATCAACTCGTATACGTTTATTATGAAGTCTTATATTAATCCAACAATGTGCCACACTTGAAACTTACTCCAGCTTAAGGAGATTTATATGAAACAAAAGTTCTGAATGAAATCTGTCTTATTCAAATTTCTTCGCGTTTGATGTTTGCTACTTCTTCCGTATGTTCGCAAGTTGCTTACAATTAAGTAAGCTTATATTAAATTTTAAGTTTCAATCGTTCTGAAACGGAGTCGATAAAAGCTTTGGAATTGAAACAGAAACCGAGAATTGGCTTTCAAGTGGTAGGATTTTCTCTGCATAGTCCACGAGTACTTACAAAACTCGAATTCCTAAAAAAACCGAACCACTCCAGGAGTGCCGACAGAAGTGGAAACTTTTTTATACATTTGACTATATACTGTATTTTTATAGGCTATATGTTGCTACATATAGCCTATAAATTCGCGGCGCCGGTAAACGACCTCTTTTTCGTTGCAGAGTTAGCCGTATTGCTACATATTACAAGCCCAAAAAAATACAGTGTATAGTTGACCATATGAATAATTAAAAGGCTTATGCAAAAATATTTGCTAAATATAATCCAGAATCTTGAAAAATAAAATTACGGACCCTGTAGGGCACATATAAAACACATAAAATGTATGTGTGAAATAAAATTAATACTTGATTGAGTTGTAGTATATACATATACCACAAAAATTCTTGTCCTGAATTAACATTATATATACTAGAAGTTGGGACCAAAAAAATACATATTAGGAGCGTAGTACTCGCAACCGGCGTGCGTGTATGACCAGATGTATGAACGTGGACGAGGCAAACGGAGTATGTAAGGATCGTAGCAGGTGGCTTTCTCTGGTTTCTGCCTACCCCCATGGGAAAAAGGCCTGAGTTTATGTATGTATGTAAAAATACGTATTAAAGGGAGCTAACTCATAAACTACTCAAGCAAAGTTAATAACATTTATGAATATGGGACCACCATGCTGGCTTCTTCTATCAAATGAAAAAAACAATCACGTAAATCAGCCCAGTAACCACAGAATAATCGGTGTACATACATACGATGCTGGTGGAATACATACCCTCCTCCTTTGAGAAGTCGGTTAAAAAAATCTACAGAGCGATTTTCTTTAGACACTAATTAAGGTGTTGCATAGTATTTATGAAAACTCGCATGACTTCAATGCTAGAGCGGCGGTATGCCCGTACTTTTTTCGTATATTTCCAACGAAGGCTTTAGCACATACTGTCGGCATTAATAGCTACAAGTCTACAACTACTGCCGTACCGTTCCCGTTCAAGCTTAAGTACTATAATACCCTTAGTTTAACTAACATTCATCGCACAGAATAGCTGGCTTTTATTCATTCAGGGTTAATATTGTACTCATAGAGAGTGCTAGTGTTTTGTTGTGTGAAAATTCGTATTAACTCGTATTAAACTGATATTAATCATAAACTGTTCCTTATACTGCCTTATAGTGCAACGACCCCGTTGGTCTAGTAGTCGCAATCGCTACTGCTGAGCATGAGGTCCTGGGTTCGATTTCCCAGTCGGGAAGTTTGTTTTTGGGTTTCTCCATCAGGAACTTCTCGGTAGCAATCACGGGGTCTGGATTTTTGGCCTATTGATGGGATTAGGCTCGCCCCATTACATGAGAAAGAAAAGAAAGAAAGAAAAAGTATTTATTGATTTCACAACAGGACACATGAGATACACTTAAAATTAGGACATAATTATATATATAATTAAATTAGTCCCGTGCGAAACCAAAAGGCCACTATCTCAGCATGGTGCTGTAACATTTGAGACAAATGTCACAGCGCTGGTCATATGAGACTTTGTAGCTGCTCATATGATATGCTACCCAGGTTGACTGAGGTCGATAAATAACTTCAGTGAGACTTTGTAAAACATTACTCAATAGATATATTAAAAAAATATAAGTTTTACATGGTGGTCGTAAGTTGACATTACCAAGATGGCGCACGGGATTCTCGCGCCGTGCGCGCCGCTGTCCGTTCATTGGCTCGCCGACCGTCGCGTGATGCACATTGCAGCCAATTGCAACGGTCGACTAGTGATGCAGTATTTAGTAACCTTTGTTAGTGTAGTGCGGCAACAGACTTAAACATAACTGGTGAAATGTGGGTGTGCTATTAAGTACACCTGTGTCTAACCCTTCAGGGATTACAGGCGTCATGTTATGTTATAAATCTGCTGAGTTAAACGTAAACCCGCCCAGTCAGTAAACGTCCTAATGAGTCTACACAAGACATCCCACGCTCTCCACTAAGCTCACGCCCACTCCCGACATTTCAGCGTCCATAATCATGTAAAAATGACGGAAATAAAATACATGAGCACAATACAGTTCATTGTTCTAATAATGAGAACTCGTTTCAGAGATATATTATTCCCTGAGACAAAGAATTAAGTCGTTTAACTTATCATATAAAAAAAGACGTTTTTGTTTTGTTTGAAATTATATTTTGGAATCATAATGAACCAATAATGTTAATAACGGTGTGAGGAGCTTGTGGATAAATATTAAGAGCCACTCGGGTCTATCTTACGGTTAAGCCGCGCTTGCCAAGGTTGGTCCGTGGATGGGTGACCGCTCATTACATACCAAATTTCCTCCGTGCCTCGGAAAGCACGTTAAACCGTTGGTCCCGGCTGTCAATTGTAGATCTTTGACAGTCGTTATAGGTAGTCAGAGGCCCGAAAGTCTGACAAACGGTGGGGTATCGTATTACTCAGTACTAACTGGGTCGTCCTAGATCCTTTACTAGTTTGCTAGTTGGTGGTATATAATGTCCCAGATATACTTACGTCTCACGTCTGTTCCAATTTCAACTCAGTATCTACTAATATTACAATAGTCTAAGCTAGGTCAACCAAGAAACCTGATCAAACGTCCCAATCCTTTGTCAAAATCTACTTAAGATCAGATAGATTTACACAGCGTAAAAAAGTGTCTCAGGACAAATATTTAAATAAGACTTTCGAGCCTCTGACTACCTGTAACGTCTGTCAAAGATCTACAATTAACAGCCGGGACCAATAGCTTAACGTGCTTTCAGAGGCACGGAGGAAACTTGGCATGTAATAGGTGATCATCCGTGTACGGACCAACCTAGGCAAGCGCAGCTTAACTCGAAGATCGACCCGAGTGGCTGTTATTATTTAGCCACGAGAAGCTCGTTTTGATTGTACTTACGAGTATATCCCATAGCAAATAGTATTTTTAGGTCCTGCGTCCACAATACCGGGCACCGATTCCACGTAGTTCATAGTTTCCTTATAAATGCGGAGAACTTGCGAATGGCAGAAATGTTCAAAAAACGGGAGCAAAATCAGACCCGAGATTTAAGAGAGCAAAATCAGACCCGGGATTTTATCGAATCGTGAATTTTCCATAAGACTGCTTCACTCTTACGGGCTGAAGAATTCCTGTTCACTTGCCTCTTTGTAGTTTGTACACAAACGGCCATTTCTAATATAAAATGTAAATATTTAAAGTGGGTAGATAGGTATGTCGGTTAGATACACGCTGTAACTGCTCAAGATAGGTGTGAAAAAAACTTAAGATTAGCTTTGAAACATTATAATTGAAACTGAAGTATTTTCCATACCTTTTTTTGAAAAAACGAAACCCTTATAGGATCACTCGGTTGTCTGTCTGTCCGTCTGTCTAATCTACTCGACCGATTAAGTTGAAATTTGGTACATATATGTAAGTTGGTGACTCTTATACGGATGTGTTACGTAAATTAATGAATTTTAAACATGGGATTTGGATGGATTTTTGTTGGTAAATTAGAAAATGAAAAAAAAAAGTTTTGAAATTTATATCGTGTTTCATATTAAATGAAAGGGTTCATTGTGAGCATCTCAAATATATTTTTTTATAATTTTAAGATAAAGAGTTTTGAAGTTATTTAAGAAAATAGGCAAGAATTGACCATTTCCCCCCTTAGCTCGGAGACTACAAGCCCGAAAATTTTGAAAAAAATGGTTCTTTGCCTATACAGATTACAGAAAAATCTATAAGAAATCTGTGGTATTCAAATTAACATAGGAAATTCAATATTTTTGCGTATAATTACAAAAACTGATTAACAATGAAGTAATTTCCCTCTACAATCCGGCACTATACATACTTTGTTACATAGTTACCACAAACAAATTTAGGTCAGATTTAAAACAACTTACGGAATTTAGTTGATTAACGTACAGAACCCTCTCCACGCGAGTTGAACTCGCCCTTGTCCGGTTTTTTTTTTGTTCTAGATCATACCTGGGAACTTTCTGCTTACGGAGATATTGGGGTTAAGCTTCCAACTTTTTCATAAGTTTTTTTTTTTAAATACATGTTTCTAATGTATTTTTTTACCTAAGACACCTTCACGACCCCCGTACTATTCAATCCATCCACCATCACAATGTTTTGAATGCGTTACATTGAGTCCTACCGTAAAACGAGATTTTTCACAGCAAAAAAATAAAGTCGTTTCCCAGCAATAACTTCTGCATAATTTGAAGTAGAGAATGCTTGGTTGACGGCTTCGTGAAGAGTCTGTTTACCTGTATAAGTTACACTTACTAGTCTCATAAAGCCGAGTCTTCTGCCCGTACCCCACTTCTCTGAAGGAATGATTGTTCAGAATGGACGCGTGACTGAGGCTTTGTGTCATTAATTACATCTGCTAGTGCCCGGGTTCTAGTACCCTTTCAAACACACGTTTGAAATCGACCTTTGACCTTATGAATGCTGTAGGGCTGTAAGTACTTACGAACATGTTTAATTTTAAAGGATTGAATCACGTATTTATTTAGGAATTTCTCAGTAGCCGCCACAGTGTCTGGATTTGTGCCCACTTTATTCAAATGTTTTTATTTGTAGAACATATGAACAAAAAGTACAGATATCAATATTAAGACTCAATTATAACAATTCAAAATGCATAGGTAGGTTAACGGTAATAGGCTCGCCCCCTATTACATGGGACTTAAACATAACTGACGAAATCTGGGTGTAATATTAGGTACACCTCTGCCCTACACTTCGAAGATTACAGGTTATGTTAAATTGTTTATTTCGAGTTTGACCGGATAGTTAGAAAATTAAACTTAAATTCTAAATAAAGAATAAAGTAAAGAGTACCTAGAGAAAGTAACTTTCTATTAGAATAATAAAATGACGGTAAAGAAAAAAAATAAAAAAAGACACATAAGTTGGCAAAAAAAATACCTAGATACTATTCAAAGTATGCACAAATATGGAACGCTCTGAAAGCGTCAGAAGAAATAACACTTTTGAATGGCAATTATTTTCCACTTGAGTATGCCCTCTTATTAAAATCTTCTGTTGAATTCAAAACTAGTCGAGCAAAGTCAGATAATGTCTCATATAAATTATATATAAATAAAATATTATTTTTTTGTTTTCTCTTTGAATGGTTCTATCTACGAGCTCTTTGTCTTGACTTCTACGACGTAGCACTTTGCTACGAGCTACGATCGCGTAGCTTCTACGTATTCTGAGATTAAAAATAAAAACATTTTGCGTATATTTAATACCACTCAGTTCCAAAGATTTAATGCGTAAATGACATTTCCTGTAAACACCGCCGGCTAAAAATAATTTATATTAAAACACACAATTCTCATAAAAGCCGTTTTTCATTCATAAATAGAATTCTCTTCGCATTTGTTTCAGCGAATATGAGAAACAGAGCACAGTTTCGGGAAGGCTCCTTTTGAAGTTGCGTTTGAAATTAATTTCAAAGTGTGTTTAGTCAAAAAATACAGCTTTATTTCCAAATATATCAAGTTTCTGTGAGTGTGGAAAAAGTAACTAAGAAATTATGCCAACAGTATTATAACACAACAGCCATTTTTTTCGGATTGGAAATCATCAAATGACTTCTTATTCTATATTCTATTCTCTTCTTCTCCCTTTCCATCCATTAACAATAATAAAATACTCATCTATCGTCATTTCATGCATTTAATTTAAAAAAGGGGATGAATAGTATGAATAGTGATGTAAACGGGCACAGTTATAATCAATATTCATCACTCTTTTAGTCATAATTAAATCTAAAAAATAAGCATTCATCATCATCATCATCAGCCTATAGCAGTCCACTGGTGGACAGAGTCCTCAATTGCACGCCACTCAACTCAAACAAGCATTATTTCACATTAATTCCAAAAATGTGGAAGCTGGGCCTATATGCATGACATATAATGTAGCTTTCTGCCAGTAAAAGAATTTTTAGAATTGAATCATTAGTTCCGGAGATTATCCCTTACAAACCAATTTGCTAACTTTAACCTCTATAAAATATTTGTCAGCATTTTTTAACGTCAAAATTACAAAAAATCTTAAAAGTCCTTTTTTTTGTGACTCAGAAACCAGTCTAGGTGTTTTCATTTATAAAATTGAGTTTAGTTTATTTGGTTGCACTAAAAAGAACAGTGAGAACAATGACAGACCACATAAAATCACGCTTGTAATCCTCGAAGGGTTAGGCAGAGTACCTAATAATATACCCACATTTCGCCAGTTATGTTTTAGTCCCATGTAATAAGAAGCGGGCCTATTGCCATCAACCGGGCACAAATCCAAACTCCGTAGCTGTTATTATTTTCATAAAACAATACCTACCTGTTAATACCAGCTCATTTGCCAAAATTGATGCTGGATCTTTGATTTTCTTGGGAAACTTAATAATAGTCAATTAAGTTCCGCCACAAGTTTCAAGATCGAACCCAAGACACGCACCTCTATTTTTTCGGATTCATGTGCGTATTGTATAATTATCACTTGCTTCGGTGAAGGAAAACATCGTGAGGAAGTCAGCTTGCCTGAGAAATTTTTCTCGACGGCATGTAAAGCCAAGTCACGCAGAGGCCCATGGGCGGCATAAAAACTCTGACACCAGGTTAGGCACTCATCATCTGCCTAGCCTTTTCCCAACTATGTTGGGGTCGGCTTCCAGTCTAACCGGATGCAGCTGAATACCAGTATTTTACATGGAGCGACTGCCTATCTGACCTCCACAACCCAGTTACTACTGGGAAATACGATACCCCTTGGTAAGACTGGTTGTCAGACTTTTTAGGCCACTGACTACTTTAACGACTGTCAAAGATCTTCAAATGACAGCCGGGACCAACGGCTTAACGTGCTTTCCGAGGCACGGAGGAAACTCGGTATGTAATGGGTGGTCACCCATCCACAGACCAACCTAGGCAAGCACGGCTTAACCTAAAGATCGACCCGAGCGGCTGTTATTGTTTTAGCCACGAGCTCCTCCAGGTTAGGCACTAACCACACAATAAAGAATAAGTTACGCCATACCACATTCTCCACTGTCTTCCATTTTCACAAACTAGGTCACGCATATACTTCATAAGGTTCCTTATTTCATTAATAACACATAAGAGCTTAACAACGAAATCATATTAGCCCCGATCGTATTAACGAGAACGTAGGGTAGATGGATAACAAAGTTCTTAATGGTACCTATGTCTAGTTTTAAAGACTTAAATGGCAAAGGTTTTCTGGGGAAAAAGGTCGCAGCTTTGCTTTGCTTTGGAGATTACAGGTGGAATGTTATGTTTAAGCATTTTAAATAAAACAAAGTCAAAATTAAATATTTTCATATGGATTTAAACTTGTCACTGACTAAAATGACTCTAATAGTTAATAATAACTCTAATGGAGGCTCTCGTTAGGCAGCTGGATCAAGGGCTCGATTCAGAAAGCGGTATTCCTGGATACGGCTCTTATTGTTAGGAGTTTCTTCTCTCTAACCACCGGTAGCTTGGACCCTGTTCCCGACACCGGTGGGCTACTAATTTTTATATTTTTAAATGTTTTTTTATATAATTTTTCTTACTAAAAATATTTAAAAATGTAGATAATAAGTTAGAAATACGAATAAAGGAATAATGACTCTAATAATACTAGATACTTCAACTTTTTATTGTTTTATTTAGTTGACTATATCTCTATTCAAATTCTGTCAACCCTACATAATTCTGAATATTACCTCTGACCGAACTAACTAAAACTTGACCACATTTCAAGTTACCCGTAAGTGCTCTCTAGCGTCTAATGAAGCTATACAACTTTATAATTGAACGATGTGGGTAGTTACACAATACAGTTTGTAAGTAGGTTCGGCATAACTTAAAGGGTACTTTGCTTGGCTAAGAAACTCTTTTTTTTTTAATTGATATTAGAAAATGTAACTTATGATATAGTTTTATTAACGGACATGATACTTCCACTTATAAAAAACTATAAATATATTTTTTTCATCTTTTTGACCAACAAAATCATTCATTTTGTGTTGAATTTAATTAAAAGATTTCTGAGAGCGTTTATTTGATGTATATATTAAATGCTAAGGGATTAAGTCAATTGACAAAAAAATAATTTAATTAAGTAGACAAAACCAATTCCGGATGAGTATTTCACTATCCAGGCTCATCAGGTATTTTTTCACCTAAAAATTTGATTTTAAAGAAATAATTATTCATCAATGGCCGAGCCCATCCCCATCATACAGGGTGACAGTCAGATCAACGGTGACGGATCTTACCAGTACGCCTACGAAACAGGCAATGATATTTGCTTTAATCCAATGTTGATAGCAAACTTTCAAGACTTCTTCTGCATCGTTTATCTATATCTTTTAACCATACAACAATAAAACTCGTACCTAACATTAATGGTCTATCCACCACCTAAGCACTTAAGCTGATCTAAAGCAAGAAAGACCTGATGAGATTCGCGCACCTGCACTTGGAAAACAACAACCGCATCTTTTATCTCACTCACCCTTTCAACGGTATCCTCGCAAGAAAGAGACAGACACATCTTTACCAGTTTTTAATTAAAATTATACCACCTAGGCGCCTCTACAAGTGATTGATCTACCCTAAGCTGATTTCGATACTGTTTAATACAAGTACGAAATTAAAAGAAGGATAAATTGATTTGGATACAATTTTATTTGTGTACCCTCTTTTTATTACGTTAAACTAAAAAGACGTCAAAATGATACAATTTGGTCGTTTTATTTTTAGTTACAAGGTTTTTTGCGTTATAGGTTAGTTCTTGAGAATTATCAATTCTTTCACAGAACATTTCGTTTTAATGTTTCTATTAACTCGACGAGTCGTTTACTCAGACAGTACCTTAAGATTCCACGTATAGAATCACATACTTAATGTTTATTATCGTATCAATTTTGCTGAAATATTAATATTATAATATAAAAAGGTACCTAAGATAAAGTTTTTTTTTTGTTTATAACAGTAATTAAACTAAATTGCTTTTATATTGAATTACACACAAACAATGAAGAATGGTTAGATAAAGAGTGTTTTAAAAACCTACTTAACAAAAGCTCAGAAGAATCTTGAAAAGAAAATGGTGAGTTATTATTTCCGCTACTTGTCAGATAAAAAGCTTGTAAAGTGCTCTTTAATACTGTTACAATAAGACAATGATTTTAATGCTTTAAAAACCGGATGATGAAAATGAAATGGCGCCCAGCATGGGACACCGTAGTCTCATGCTGGGCGCCATTTAGAAAAGAGCTGCATGTTTGGAATATTTAGTTTCAAAGTGACATATTCTCCCATTATATTGAGAAACGATAAAAAAAAATAACTGAAGCAACAAGGGGTATTGTATGAACATCGCTTCATTAAGGCATGGTGGTAGTCCCAACTGAGCGCCATTACGGAGTAAAATTAGAACGTTCACAGTTTTAAAACGTCTCACGTAGAAAAAGAAACATTTATTTAAGTTAGCATTTTGTCGGTTGTATTGAAGGCAATACTTTAATCCATGTGCTCTCAAATTCTTCCCCGTCGTACAATAAAGCTTTCGGCGCACACGCACGTTTTTCACTTGTTTTCATGAAAATCACTATAAAAAACAATCAGATTAAGCGGCATTTTTGTGCTCCCTTTGTGCTCTTTTTGTGCCACCTTTCAAAGAAGAAAATGTTAGAAAAAAACAGTAAGTACAAATCTTCTAATTAAATGTCAGGTCGAGAATTTAGTACGATATCGATCGCGGTTTTAAAACAGTTTGCTTGCGTTAGAATTTAACATTTATTTTACCGAAGAAATAATTCTGACAGTTGCAGCAATAAAACGTCTTAATTGCAGTTTTCTTCGCATCAAGACAAAGTAACAAGTTAAATATTTCAATTATCAAAATCTACTTTTGCACAAAACAGCTGTTTTATTTGTTTAAGACTGAAACAACTAGAGAACTTCGAAGACGTTGCAAACTTCGAGATACTAATTGCGTTTTGACAATTGTCGAAGCAATCACTTTGTCTTTTAGGTTCTGCTTGCATTTCAACTAAACTGCACAACTTAAACTTAAGCGCCTGCCATTCAGATAGATGAGCCACACCGCAAGTTATTTCTCATTTAGTGGAGAATTCCCATTTTGTGGGTATACAAAGAAAAGTTGGAGATAAAAAGTTTAATAGTAGATTAACAGCTTACTGTTAAATTGAAGTAAGCTATTTATTTTTGTAAGGAGGTAATTAAAATCACTTTTAAGTTTATAAATTAAATTTTATAAGTAGTTACGATTAAATCATATAAGTTTTATTTAAAATAGAAACTGAAAAAGTAACGGTGAATAAAGATTACACGTATTTTTTTATTTTATAATTTAAATGATAGAGATCATTTGATGAACAAATAAAGTGAGAACGAGTGCCTTCATCGAAAAAACCATAGCATATGCGACTTTTTTCCCACTTTGAGTCTAGGGTGGACATCCTAGAGAAAAATTGGAAAAATGTCGTTTGAGCTATCTAGTAACATATGAGTACACATTTCAGGTAAAGCATTAGTTACTGTCCGGACGAGCTCTTGCACATAAACTTATTTCTAGAAATAGGATCATTAGTCATCACCTGCCTAGCCTTTCCCCAATTATGTTGGGATCGGCTTCCAGTCTTACCAGATGCAGCTGAAAATGTTACATAGACTGACTGCTTATCTGTCCTCCACAACCCACTTAGTACTGGGTAATACGATACCCCTTAGTAAGACTGGTCGGCGGACTTTCAGATCACTGACTACTTGAAACGACTGTCAAAGATCTACAAATGACAGCCGGGACCAAAGGCTTAACGTGCGTTCCGATGCACTTAAGAAACTCGGTATTTAATGGGTGGTCACCCATTCACGGATCAACCTAGGCAAGGGCGGTTTTACCTGAACATCGACCCGAGTCGCTGTTATTATTTAACAGGATCATCACAATAGGATCGTCAATAGCAGCCTAAAATCCAAAAACAGAACACTCTTCTGTTTTTTTTTTTGGATTTTAACGATTCCGCAAAGCTTTGATAACACCGTCTAAGCTTCTTACACCCAGTAAAAGCTTAGCTTAGCTCCTATTTAATTTAACTGTAAGAGGAATACAACCTCATATCGCTCACCTAGTAATATATTGGCACATCTACGTTTTTGATATTTTACAGAAACGAAGATCAAAGATTTTATTAATGTTTAAAATTAATTAGTTACAAGTAATTACTTAATTATAATTATTTTTTAATAAACTTATAAAATTTGTAAAAAAACGTAAAATGAACCCATAAATTAATTTTAAACATTTATAAAATCATTGATCTTCGTTTCTGTAAAATATAAAAAACGTAGATGTGCCAATATATTACTAGGTGAGCGATATTAACAAAGTTCGCCCCCACTGCAGTGTAATACCGGACTCTGGCGGTTTAAATACAAACGTACAACTTATACTTGTGTTCGGACTAATGTGGGTAGCTGAGCTTTAGAGTTTCACTTATTTTCAAATTGTAAACTAATGATTTTGAAGCTAAACCAAAGTT
Organism: Lycophotia porphyrea; assembly: GCA_950005105.1. NCBI lineage: Eukaryota > Metazoa > Arthropoda > Insecta > Lepidoptera > Noctuidae > Lycophotia > Lycophotia porphyrea. The sequence continues at coordinate 4,761,886 of OX465408.1, read as the reverse complement.
ATTAATTTATTTAAACTTCATATAATAGTGGCACATAGGCGGACTTAATGGCACAAGGTATTTTCCACCAGTCAATCTTTGGGATAAATATGACAACATTGTGATAGGATACAAAATTGTTATATTGTTATGATAGCTTATTCATATTTGATATTACAACAATGTGGGAAATGGACTTTAGTGCATTGTTTGGTCCGACTGTTGCGCCAATTGAATAAACGAGCTTGTACGTATCGGTTGTGTCATTCGGCTACCTTCCCCCCCCCCCCTCGCAATTATAACAAAAATATTATTTAACAAATTACTACACACCACACACATATACACACACCACATCACACACACACACACACACACATCACACCGCACATATAACACATCACACCACACACCAACATACCATTACACATCTAACTTATCTTTATTAAAATAAGTAGGTTTTGGAATGATTTTGGTAGGGTTACATCTAGAGTTACTATTCTTGCGGGTTTTTTGTGAACTTTTTGGCCCTCTGTCCGGCTGCTGAACCGGCGTCATTTGTCCGGACTTTTGAACTACGGGGATTTTTAAATAGGTGGAAAGTGTTAAATACTTACTAAAAAAACTGACTGACTGCGTCGTTGGTCTAATGGCCGCTAGGGCGACTGTTGAGCAAGAATTCCTGAGTTCGATTACCTTGTCTGGTAAAGTGTTATCAGGTTTTTCCATCAGGAATATCTCAGTAGCAGCCACGGAGTCGGATCTGTTCCCGGTGAATGGCAATACTGTCGCCTCCTTACATAGGACTTTAACGTAACTGGCGCAATGTGTGTATTAGGTACAGCTCTGCCTAAAACATCAGGGATTGCAGGCGTAAAAAACAGCTTGTAGATTTTTTTTTAATGCCCGGGTTACCGTCGGAACTTTTTAATTTAGAAATTGTAACCCTAGTTAAATCTAAACTTAATAAATACGATGTATTTTCGACTAAGATTTGAGTAAATTGCAATTGAATTACCATTGCTTATCTCCTATGGCCCATCACTCACCACTTTTTGCCAACCCTCATAAAATACCCGGGGATAAGCACCCGGGAGGAAATTAGGAATGCTGACAAAAGCGTCATCCGTGCGGCAGAATCCGGGGCTACTAAAATATTATCATACATTCTAGTCATGAAAAAAGAAATGTCATACAAGGAATAAATAAATAAAATATGCAAATATTATGATGGAGAAGAAGGGTGTGCCTTGTTATTATCATCTGCCTAGCCTTATACCAACTATGTTGGGGTCGGCTTCCAGTACCTATAACCGGATGCACTCAAATACTAGTATTTAACATGGAGGGACTGCCTAAATGACCTCCACAACCCAGTTAGTAGTGGGTAATACGATACCCCTTGGTAAGTCTTTCGGGCCACTGACTACTCGTAACGACTGTTAAAGGTCTCCAAATGACAGCCGGGACCAAAGGCTTAACGTGGTTTCCGAGGTACAGAGGATACATCTTACACATAACTTAAATCTGTGACAGTTAAGAATTTGGCTGTACTTTTTTGTTATTCCTTTTAATTGTGAGCTTGAAATAATGTGAAGGAATGGTATTTATAATCCACACATTTTCATAACAAACTAAAAGAAGTATTCTCTTTTGCGTTGCTTAAACAATAGACAAAGGAATGTGGTCCAACACCTCTCACATACCAAGGGCCACGCGGCTCAGATTCTTCACATACACAACCACCTATTAATCACTACTACAATGGTATTCTGAGTTAAACGAAGCACCCGTAAGGCCCCCACCATGGCCACTGACGACACGATTCGCGTATGTTTGTCACTTGTTTTTTCCGAGCAAGTAACTAACTAACTTTTCTTGAATAATTTTTAATATTTTGTGGTGTATTAGCTGCAGTACACCACTGATTATCCCAAATTTAAATTTTGTGTTCGTTCAGTCCATACAAAGGCTGTCAGAAATATATCAGCGATAAGGCCGCCTATTTAACCATAGAATAAGCTATACAATATTGCAAAACAGTTGTGTTAAAATTTGAGTGTACAATAAAGTATATTTTATCCTAAGTACCGAGGCGTCGCTATTCGTGACTCGGTGACTCCTACTTTCTACATCATTTGCTTTGTTCGCTTTCGCCAAACGCGTTGCTTCATCGCGGATCTCGTGGCTAAGGGCTTAGACTGTTAGAAAGGGTACGTATGAATATTTGACGTAATACGGTCAAATATTTCTGCAGTCCCGTGGTCAAATTAAAATTATAAATTACAGGGACGAAGGGTCACATTTAGAGAAAGAGCTAGCCAACTATTTTTACAATTTTGTTTTGTGTCCTCAATTTTACCTTAATCCGTTGCATTCTATGGTATGTAAAATATGGCCGCCACAAATGCGAGGAATGAAAGTGGCATGAATTCGAACGATTTTAAAGTAAAATTGAGAATACTAGTTTACTGGAAGACTAAATTATTCATAACTAGTATTAGTAATTAAAAGAGTTTTTTTTTATAAACAGTTAATCATGTAATCCAGTTTTAAAACAATAAAATACACTGGAGACTCTTTAGCCGCGAAATCTCCAATGTCAAGAGCGAGAAATTAGTGATGTGTCACATGGTGTCCTAGCGTAGTGCTGTGCTGTATCAATTGAGTAGGTTTTCGGTTTTCTTCCGTCTAACACTAGCGACCCGTCCCGACATCGCACGGGACAAATTATTTCCACAAAATCCTTCCTCTTGAATCACTCTATTGCTGAAAACTGCATTAAAATCCATTGCGAAGTATTAAAGATCTAAGCCTACAAACAGCGGGAGCGACTTGGACTTTGTAAAGATTATTTATGGGTGATCACTACTTATTCTACTTGCCGCAAATATTCATAAAACAATGCTATACGATAGTTTGCATTTTCGATTCAAACATCGTTCGATTTAACGTTACATTTACGTTAACATTACGTCCGCAGGTCGAAGTATTGATGCCTGATATATAGTGAAGCTTAACTCCAACAGGCATGCCTAATGCATCAGGCTTTTGTACGTTAGCGCTGACATGAAATGGCTCAGTATCCACAACGAAACATGCCAACGTTTTGAGTACCCTGTAGGCGTAATATTGTAACAAAAACTATTGTATATCTACTGTACTACAAAAAATTAGAAAAATTAATGAGATGTCCAAATGAAATAAGCGTTACCTTTGTGCTATTTTGCTGTGTACTTTTTCTCGTATTTATGTGTTTTGTGTGTACATAAATAAATAAATAGAAAAATCTGATTTACCATTATACTGTAGGTAATATTTTGTATGGAACACTTTTTTTTAGAATCGCACAGAAAATCCACGCCAAGTTTTTTTCTCTTATAAACTTCAGGATCGTTCTGAATCAGGTACTTATGAAACCAAGATTAATATTGACTCTCAGCCAATCGCTTCTGCTTTAGTATTCAATTTAATGCTTAAAATGCCGCAAATGAAATATGAAATGAGTCATCCAAGAGGTTTCATTTAAATGAAAAAATCTCAATGGTACTGCTTATTTAATACCACTTTCTGATCAATACTAACCGATTTCTAATGGCGTTTCGCAAATGATAAAAGCGAAAGAGTTCTAAATCCACTGTCAGTTCATCATCATTATCACCATAACATAACGCCTGTAATCCCCGAAGGGCTACGCAGACGTGTACGTAATAGTACATCCACATTTCGCATTTCGTTATAAACGGCGAGCCTATTGCCATCAACCGGTCTCAAATCGAAACTCCGTAGCTGCTACTGAGAAATTTCTGATGAAAAAACCCAATAACTTTTTGCCCAACCTGGGACTCGACCCCATGCTCTGAAGCTTCACTTGCGATCACTAGACCAAAGCAGTCATTTTATTTTTACATAAAATAAAACATCATAGTTTTAGTACTTTAGGCAAATCCTCAAAGACCTATTTTTAACCACTCTGTGCACAGAATTCCGCTGCCCAATAATAAACGGACCAAAAAAGAAAACCTTATTTGCAATATTCTATAACAAGATAAAAATGGACTCTTAATAACACACCGTATTGTTACATCCAATAGAATCTGTTTTGCGACAATAAAATATTCAAATAAAGGCCCAAATGAGGGTTCGAGTACAGTGTTGCCATATATATTGTAGGTCTTAGTGGAGTGTGCAAATAGAATAGTTTGGGAAGTTTTCAGACGAAAAATGTTGGCAATACTTTTTAAAGGTCAGACGAGCACTTATTTTGTAAGCTTGGGGAATGGAAGTTTTAGTTGCCTTTAGGCATATATGTACATATTTGCGACATATAAAAGGTTTTAAGTAACGCAGTCTGCACTGATTTTGATCGGGCCATCTATCTATACTTATAAGTTTGTATGTAGGGGTTAATCTCCGGAACTAACGATCCAATTCTTATATTTTTTTCACTGATAGAAAGCTACATTATTCGTGGGTGCTATAGGATATACAATATTCTCATATCATGCATACTACCAGGGCTATCACACTTTTTCGGACGAAGTCGCGGGCGAAGTGCTTTTATTTATAAATTAGTGGCTCTAAATTTTGATGATGAATGAATAAAAGATGTCTCTCTTGAAATCTATTTTGCAGTAGTATTAAACTGGTGAATGTGAACGAGAACCTTTGAAATATTTAATTATAACTTTTCTTACGAAAATGTTACTAAATTAAAAAATTTATTATGAGAATGCTCCATTCGTTTCTCAAAAAACAATAACATTTAATTGAAAATAACGAATTTCCTGGTAACTTCGAAACGAATTAAAAATACGGGCCCACGTTTTTTAAGGTGCTTGAAATAAGTGGTATCTCCCCCCCCTCCCTTAACCTTCTTCCCCTGCTACCCTGCCACCCCCTTCCCACGAAACAGATAAGGACAGTAGGACGGCACCATACACAAATATACGCGTTTTAGCAGCGGTGGCCGCCTCAGGGGATATGAATTAGGGACCTACTGCACTACGAAACTTTTGGCTGGATCGGCTTCTATCTTGAACAAAACGTTCGATTAAACTTTCTTCGGCCATATAGTGCATGAGGTCCGTTACTCCGTAACTTATATTTCTCCCACTTGTTTCTATCGCAGAAGTTTTGTCGCTTCTCAAGTTGCATTGCGGTTATTCGAGTGATGTACTAAGGGACTTCTTATTTATCTTTTGTTTCCTGCGCAGTCGTGGTCAAAAAACGCTACGCGTACAGCTGGTGCAAACGCACTTGTTCGTTCGAGATCGCTTAATGTACAGACTAGCACATCAAGCTACTACAATCTGTCAAATTTCATTAATAGATTTTCAACTTTATCGCTAAAGTATTAGTTTAAAGGTTGATTGAGAAAATTTCATAGTTTCGGGTAGCTTGATGTTCTGGTATACTCCCTGTGTTCGAGGGCTTACTTCCATTCGTTATCTAAATCCAACCTTCTGCAACTTTCTCTCCCGTACCTTTCCTGCCTATTCTCGGCTCTCTCGGTCTCGAGATGTTTTTATTGCTTATTGGTGCGGTACGTAAGTTGCGGGTAATTTGTTTTTTTTTTTTCTAAGAAAATAACGTGTCAGGCTCGATGGAGATACCGCGAGACTGACGTCGAGACTGAAATGAAAACACGTGAACTTTGACTCGGAATGGTAGGGGATCGAAAAGGTTTTATGGGCTTGTGATGGATGCAATGTTTGTTGAGGGTAGTGTTTTATTATAAATTGGAAAATACGCTAGCATGATAGGCGTATTTATAGAATATAATATATTATACGTCCTGTGAAACTTCAGGCGGTTTATGCTGATCAACAGGTATACATATGTAAATATAGTTGACAGAATCACACATTTTGCATATTTTAAACAGGTTTACAGGTTAATATTAGTTTGTTATAACTATAGACACTTAGCGTTGAAGCTTTAAATTTTTATTTATTTCGATGTATTGTTTTTCAAATACGTTTCAAAACATTACATTGCAAGCAAAAGTTAAATTAGCTTTACTTTAAGAAAAGCCTAAATTATTAATTGTTTTTGCAAACACCCCTCTTCAAGTCATCACTGCTAATAATTTTAAAATATCTTACGCAATTCTCAAAGGCACCCAAATTGAGGGTAATTCAATATTTTGCACGCTTCAACAAACGGCGACATCACAATGTGTATCAATAAACACTAAACTCGTTATAACTTTATTCATTACGCAACGTTCTGTGCAGCTCGACGTAATTGTATAAATAAACTAAATAAAGACAACTTAGATGGCGGTCCGTGGTCCCACGGTGGGCGCCAACTACGAAACACAAAGTTTAAGGGCTGAATCACTAGTTCTGAAAGCAAATATCATCTGAATGAGATAAAACTTAATAGAGAATTAAATTCAATTTACAATTCATATACTTTTTTGTTGAAATTACTGGTCCAAGTTTGGGAACCATTAGAGAATTCGGTTTAAACTATTTTAAGCTGTCGTTACTATTACTATTGACATAAAAATAATAATATTACTATGGAGTAATAAAATAGTAGATTGTATGACAAGGGAGTAAAATAATATATTTACGGCGAGGGCGCTATTTGGAATCCAGAGCAAAGCGAAGTATTCTAGAATAGAATCCCGAGCATAGCGAGAGATTCTAAAATAGAATCCTGAGCGTAGCGAGGGATTCAAAGTACATCGCCCGAGAGAAAAATATATTTGCTCTCGAGTCATATACTCTACTTTTCATCTCCATCTATGAGAAAATAAATAAGAGACACTTTTAAGTAATTAATGAATAAGTTTAATTAAAAAAAATGACATGAATGTAAAAAGGTCAATTATAAATTTATATTTGATACACTGGCGCAATTTTGAAAATTTATTGTTACTGCTTTTTCACTAATTGGGATTTATATAGTTGTGGATTTATTTATATTTTGAGCGTTTGTAATCTCAGTATCTGGCTGGTGCTCAAGAAAAGGCACTGATTCCTTTGATGTACAAGGGCGTGGCGACCATCATATGGGCGAAATCGTTTTTTTTGCAAAATACAATAAAGTTCGTACCGATTACAAGAACAGGGAAGTAAATCGCGCGCTTTTGTTTTTTTTTTAGCTACCGCGCCTCCCCGCACCGTACAGCCAACACTTACAGCCAGTCATTTAATCAATTTGCGTTCAATTTCAATGAACGGTTCATGTTCCAAATTCAAATCTCATTACTGCTCGCTAAAAGTCTAGTGGGGAAAAGAATTAGTTTGCCCCCGCTTATAGAGGAACAAAACGGCACTTTTTGAATAGTAGGGATGAAAAATCTATTACTCCCAATATACTTGATTAAAATATTCAGAAACGTGTATTTTTATAGACCATTAAGAATATTAGCTGTTCACAGAGCCGAACAATTCATAGAAAAGCTTTTTCCCTTAGTGCTAACTAAAGGAATAAAGAAATAGAGCAACATTCTATAATTGTTTCTATTTCAAAAACATGGCGGAGTTCAAACATACATTTCGATTTAACATAGAAGCAAGATTGAAATAATTCCACGCAACATACTCAGCTTTATACATGGTTTGTTTTAATATAAACTTTAGAAAGCTGAGCTCTTAGTTAATATTCACTGAATACAGCTTTTAGTATTTTAATCAACAAGTTTATGCGAAGCCCAGAGGAAACTATTCTTGGATAAGAGGTAAAATAGTAATTAAAACGGGATTAAAATCTAAGAGGATAAAATCTACTAATATTAGAAAACCAAATGAGTCTGAGAGAGAGTTGGTCTACTTATTTCGTATTAAATTGCTGCTAAATTACGAAATACTGGTGACATACATATTAACGCCTCATGCATTTACCCTTTAGATAGAGGGTAGGTAAAACTAGAGAACTCCACCTATTGCAATCCATACTAATATTATAAATGCGAAAGTAACTCTGCTTGTTTATTTGTTAGTTTTTTACGGCTTAACGGCTGATCGGATCGTAATAAAACTTGGCAAGGAGATAGATGCAGTGGTGTGGTAGAATGGTTGTGGGTGGGGTTCGATGGAACATTTCCTGGGAAAAGACATAGACTATCTTTTTTTTCACGAGAATGAAGTCGCGGGCAACTGCTAGTACTTACATAATCCTTTAGGTTCGTCCACGTTCATACTAACTCACATGCGCACGGGTTGCGAGTACTTCCCAGCCGACCTTTCTGAATAACATAACTATTAAGTAGTGGCGGTACTTTCATTCAAGCCTGATAGCTTGACTTGTCCTTATAGTCTACAACACGTCATGATATTAGGGTTTCTGAAGGCTCTGCGTGGCTTATGGCCTTGCCGTATTTCTGGCCCCTTGGCACGACACTGTTATAAGGTCAGCATAGGACGTCGCTAGTAATGATTGACAAAATTTTCGAAAATTTTTAAGTTAGAAAAAGCAAAGGGATTTTTTTTATTGACAAGGATATGACACATGATATTGCCTTTACAATCACATTTGGTGAACTTAACTTTGTCCATTATCTTTTGACATAATCTAAGTTGTCTTTACGACAACGCCCAAAGCTGGACAGATGGCTTTCTTTTATTTGTGGTCTAGCGACAGTAAAAGATGGTGTAAGCCCAAAGTACTTGGATAAAAATTAAGATTTACATGGCCATTAAAGTTTAAACGACATGATGTTTCGAGACCAGCCGCCATTTTCCCTCAACCTTTTTATTTAGATACAGGCGTCTCTTGGTTGGCTACGGTAAGCCTTAAAAACTGCTCAAGTTGTTTTCTAATCCCCTATTTTTATTACTTTTTCCTCTTAAAGTATTTACAAAAGTAAGTTTATATTTATAAATAATGGTGTGTACGAAATATAAACGGATTTTTAAATTTCAATTCTTGGTTAAGCGTGTTTTATTTTTGTTGAAGAATTTTCTACAAATGTAAGACGAAAATAAGGACTTATTTTAAGTCAACGAAGCAAAACGGTCAAAGAGCTCTTTTCTAAATCTTTATTTAACTTTAATGAATTCAATGACTTCTTTCTTTATCGTGTGATTAGCCTAACCTGGTGTCAGAGTTTTAATGCCGCCCATTGGCCGCTGACTTGATTTTACATGCCGTCGAGAAATACCTCTCAGGCCGGCAATGTCCACTATTATGTTATAAATTTGACAAAAAAATTAAGATAATTTAGAGGTAATGAAGTGCCTGATTGGAAAGTCTAAGAGTCCCTAAGACTCTTAGACTTTCCAATCAGGCACTTCACAAGCTCACATCACAGCTATCCAATTCCAAATTGAATTCTTATAACTCCAAAATCAATTATGAAGAGCAGCGGTGGCCCAGTGGTAGCGACCCCGACTTACGAACAGTAAGTAGTGGGTTCGAACCCAGGCAGTCGCATTACTTTGTGTAATATATTTCATCACCACTGCTCTCAAAAACGGTGAAGGAAAACATCGTGAGGAAACCGGCATGTCCTAGAACAAAAATTCGAAGACATGTGACATCTACCAATCCGCACTGGGCCCGCGTGGTGGATTATAGCCCATTCCTTCTCATAGAAAGGAGGCCTTTGTCCCAGCAGTGGGAACATTATAGGCTGGTGATGATGAACTCCAAAATCGACTCTTAAGAAAAAAATACTTAGATCTGTGCCGAAAATCCAAAGGGAAACAAGACTGACAATTTAAGCGAAGCGATATCTACCGTACATCGTTGTGAGGGCTTAGCGAGCAAACCTTACTTGTTGATGCCAATCGTGACCTTCTGCTGAAAGGGACACCCGATCCCAATGTACAACGTAATCGAGAGGACAGTCCTTTCAAGTTTATGTACCCCTAAGAAAACAGCCCAAATGCAACCTTATTAACATGAAAATATGGAGATTAAAAACAGTGGTAACCTAGTGGTGTGTCAAGTCATAAGTCTAGGGTTCGAACCCAACACACGCACCTCAGATTTTTTGTATTCATTTTCGTATTGTATAATTATCACTTGCTTCGGTGAAGGAAAACATCGTGATAAATACCTGAGAGATATTTCTTGACAGCATGTAAAGCCAAGTCAGAGGCCCATGGGCGGCATTAAAACTCTGACTTCAGATTAGGCACTAACCACAAGATAAAGAAGGACATGACCTGTAATCCCTGAAATATTAGGCAGAGGTGTACTTGATAGTACCTACACACGTTTCGCCGTCAATGTTTAAGTCACATGCACGAGGCGAGCACCCTTATTTTAATCAAAATAATAATCGTTGTGATCTTTACAGACTTGCCAGTGGCAGCCACAAAACAGCAACCATATTGAAACTGTAATAAAGATCATTTCAATATTGACAGTGATTATGAAGTAAAAGGTAAAACAACTGTAGACGGACTGTAATCGATCGCCACTCGATTTGAAATAGATTTGGAAGGAAATGTAAGTTAGAGATAATGCGTTACAAACCTCGCTGTTGAGTATCAAAAAAAGTATGTATGATTGTATGTATAATATACCACGATTACATCGATATACCTTTTAAAATACTGTCAAAGACACAACATGGTTAATTAAACCATATTTGTGATAACTGATAACAATTAATTATTATCAAGCATTTATTTCAGATTAAAACATCCATAAAAAGTTAATAAGGACTTAAAACTATGTTAGTAAAACTTATATAAAATAAAATTAAAAAACTATTGGCCTGACTGAACCTGTGTGTACACTGTTCCAGTACCGCACAAGAGGTTTTACTTAGTTCTCTAATTGAGAATGAAGTATTGGATGAGCACAAACAGTCACCCGTGGCGAATATTCGTGAGTTATCCGCCTTACTAATCACTCAACATGCAACATTAATAAATAATAATGGTTTATTAATAAAAAGGGGTACATTTACAATAAAACATCTTAAGCATTGGAGAGCAGCGGTGGCCCAGTCGTAGCGACCCCGACTTACGAACAGTAAGTCGTGGGTTCGAACCCAGGCAGGCGCATTACTTTGTGTAATTTATTTCATCACCACTGCTCTCAAAAACGGTGAAGGAAAACATCGTGAGGAAACCGGCATGTCCTAGAACCAAAAATTCGAAGACATGTGACATCTACCAATCCGCACTGGGCCCGCGTGGTGGATTATAGCCCAATCCCTCTCATAGAGAGGAGGCCTGTGTCCCAGCAGTGGGAACATTATAGGCTGGTGATGATGATGATGAAGCATTGAAATAGAGCACAGTTGCTTAATTGCCTGAACCGCTACAAAAAACAGTGGTTTATTTGCAGACAAAAAGTAGTTCTTTTGTCTGTGAATTAGAGATAGTTTGTTAAAACTTAAATATAGATTCTAACATCTAACATAATAATTTAACTTCGAAATACTTAGTTTTCTATTAAATCTATTGTACAGCCTAAAAATAAAAATAAACTTTCCACAAAGACTGTAATGCCTGCTCGTAATGAGCTAACGTAACGATCAATACCCCTTTTCAATTTGAACCTTATGACCTTTCAACCGGGATTGACACATCGTCTTCTATAACACCCACTTATTTTGTCTCTAATACCTTACGTCATAAGGTTGCAAATAGACCTTTACCATTCAATAAATATCAAACATCTACTTACCGTACACATGGACGACTATAATCCTCTTACGACCCGTTCACGACCTCTGAAGATACAACTTACGGCACGGCTTGCGTCAGACGTGTTTCTCTTGTTTCTTTCGCGTGAGTTCATGCATGTTTCTTTTGGCGATTGGCATTGACAAAAAGACGCTGCTGAGAAACATTTGTGACATTGTCTGTTCAAATTATATTTAAAAAAAACCGGTCTAGTGAGACTAAAGGGTTCCGTAGCACAAAAATAATATAATAACAGTATTTTTAACAATAATTCCATAATATGTCAATTCACACTCAACAACAAAGCTGCTTTTCAAGAAAAACAAATTTACTGGTGCAGCAATTATCAAATCCTAATCAATCCAATTTTCGGTGAAAGTGTTTTTGACGTGCTACAAACCCATTTTTTTTTTTAATTTTCCTCTTTCTTTAAAAGTCAGAGGGACACATTTTTTACGGCTTTAGAATTGAATATCTCAACAACCAGTGACTGAAAACAAATATTTTAATAAACTTAACATTTTTGAGGGTGTCGATAGACTCGCAACACAGTTATACACCGTGACTTTTTAGTCGTCTGACAACGGCAGCCCACTTCATGTATCCAATGACTACTATACATTCATAACAAAAAAAATTGTATTTAAGAGATAAAAAAAATATTACTCATTATTATGATGCATAAAGTAGTTGAAACATTCTGTTGCGGGCGAAGATCTATCTACTCGACTCGTGGGATGGTTAGGTATGTTCTACTTTTTGATACGTAAACATTATTAACAGGATGTTTCATAATTCTAATGTATTTTTTTTTTTTTGTACCTATTATCTTAATTAATGGTAAAAAACACGCCTAGAGGTATTTTATATCGGATACATTGAGTGGACCACCTTTGTTAGACAACTAAAAAATCACGGTGTATAGTGTACCTTTAGTGTAAATAACGAAATTCTTTTGGTGGTTTACAACACATCTCCTCGCTTTTCCTCTCGTCTCCGCTTTGATGGAAACCGACCCTAACGCTTTAGGCTGAGCGGTTACGTCACGCCTGACTCGAAACAGATCCTTCCATATCAGTTGTTCAATAATTCAGAGACATCCGAATTGGCACCTAGCTCGTTTATTTCCAAGTATAAGGTCAGTTAGATCTTTTCTGACGCCTACGCGTTTCGTGTACACGTGAAATAATTATGTTTCGGAGACTTTCAATTGAGTTCGTAGACAAGTATTGAATAGATAAAGTGAAATGAATTTGTGAAAAGTCTGAAAGTAAAAGATGGATGGAACAAATATACTTTACTAGCCTTCGACTTCGCCTGAGTATGAACTGTCTATGATAAACACATACAAGGTGTAAACAGACTCTTAACGAAGCCATCAACCAAGCATTATGGACATCAAACTAAGTAACGTTACGCAAAAAAATTGTGCTGGGAAACAACTTTTTTTTTGGGCTGAAAAATCACGTTTGACAGAAGGACTTAATATAACACACTCAAAACATTGTGCTGATGGTTGGATTGAATAGTTAGAGGGTCCTGGAGGTGTTTAAAGTAAAATTCTTACATTAAAACATGTATTAAAAAAAAAAAAACTTGGGAAAAAGTTGGGACTTTGACCCCCAATATCGCCGTAACTAGAAGGTTCCCAGGTATGGTCTAGAACAAAAAAAATATCGCAATGACAGGGAGAACAAGTGGCTTTCGGCTTCGTTAAATGTCTGTTTACACCCTTTATATAACACACACACATTGTCACATTATGAAGACATGTGACGTTACATCTACCAACCCGCACTGGGCCGGTTGGTAGACTTGGCGTTGGGTGTTAAATTATAACCCATTTTTTCTAATATAGAGAAGACTTGTGTCCTACTAGTGGGAAACATTATATGCTTATTTGTACTACTTGTACTTACGTTACCTAGTAAATCATTTTTTCAAAACTACGAGTTTCCTTCTAAATACTTTGGATTGTGTAGGAGTTCCGGTTTCAGAAACAATTTGAAGCAATTACATATAGATTTTAAAATAATGTCACTAGTTTTTGTCAGATTTGTTAAGCTATAGTATTATAAGAAAATTATAAGGTAATGATTAGGTAAACGGTACTTAAATTATTAAAAACCATTCACCTAAACACTAGTAGAGATTTTTTTATCATCTTTTCAAATTATATTGAAAGTAATTTTGATTGTAGTTTGAAGTTATGTAGTAGCAAGAATTAGTAATATAGTAGCGCCTTTTAGGTTTACATTAGAAACAGCCTACCCACCAAACTTATATACTACAGAAAATGAGATGTCAAATTCACTAAGCGAAAAATAAAGCAACGAAAATACATTGAATACCACACTCGATTCCCTCCAAGTCAACAGTCTGTTCAAATATAAAAAAAATCCTGGAAATGTAAGTCAATCCAATCCATATTGTTCCTTGTATACCTATATTATATGTACACAGTCGGAACATTTCTCTTTGATCTTCGCAGATGTTTGAATTATGTATAGAAAATCGTTTCTTCTTTGCGATATAATTGAACTTTTGTCGTATCAATGTGATTTAGACTCCTTAGTCTATATTTAGATTTTTCTTTCTACTATTTAGAAATATTTAATAAGTATTACATGGGAATTAAACGGGAGAAGTTCGTGGCTAAATAATAAACAGCCGCTCGGGTCGATCTTTAAGTTAAGCCGCGCTTACCTAGGTTGGTCCGTGGATGGGTGGTCACAGATGGAGAGGAATTGACAGGCGTTAATTGCAGATCTTTGACAGTCGTTACAGAAATAGTATGTCGAAAGTCTGTCCCAGCCAGTAACCAGTATTACCAAGGGTATCGTATTACCCAGTACTAACTAGGTTGTGGAGGTCAGATAGGCAGTTGCTCCATGTAAACTACTAGTATTCAGTAGCATCCCGTTAGCCTGGAAGCCGACTCCAACATTGTTGGGAAAAGGCAGGCAGATGATGAACTGCAGAATCAAATACAAGGTGCACTCTCATACACTACGTAACTTATACTTTCCAAGTTAAAATACAGTTTAAAAGCGAGTGAATGATATCCTACATTATTCAAAGGGATTGCAGCAGAGCCTATACGGAGTGAAACTGCGTCGTGATAGCGTTGCTATTAACACTCTGTTAAAGTGAGAAGCCGAGGGAGGGGGTTGGCTGCGGGTCTGTTCGAAAGAAGTACCACGGCCCTGGAACACAAAGGGCAAGGAAGGAACATGGATGGGTTTTAGCCAGTACAAATCTGACACTCCCTGACGGTCCGGCCAGAGCGGGAGGAGTCATTTGATGATTTCCCATCCTAAAAAAGTAAAAAAGGGTAATGGACTTCTCATTAAGAACTCTTTACTAAAGTTTCACAATTTATACATCATACTAATCCATTAATCCATAATAAACTTAAATATAAAAATCTCGTGTCACGGTATTTGTGATCGCACTCCTCCGAAACGGCTTGACCGACTTTATTTCACACCGCTAGGCGGACGAAGCTCGCGGGCAACAGTTAGTATATCACTATCATCACTATCACTATCATCATCACTATCACTACATAGAATAAAACAAAGTCGCTGTCGCTGTCTGTCCGTCCCTATGTATGCTTAAATCTTTAAAACTACGCAACAGATTTTGAAGCGGTTTTTTTAGTAGATAGAGTAATTCAAGAGGATGGTTTATATGTATAATACATTCATAATATTGGTGCCGATTCCCTTGTTTACAAACTAAACTAAATTTAAGTTGAGTGTTTCTTTTTCTTTCTATTTCATTAAGAAAAGAACAGAACATAAATTTTAGTTTAGTCCTGTCAAATTAACCAGCGCCTGACACAAGTTTAGACGTGATTAAAAAGTTGACTACTAAAATTACATCAAATTACGTCAGGTGCTGACTAATTTGACAGGACTAAACTAATATTTATCTTCTGTCCTTTTCATAATGAAATAGAAAGAAAAAGATGCACTCAACCTAAATTTAGTTTAGTTTGTAAACAAGGGAATCGGCACCATTGTAGAGAAACACTGATGAATTTAGAGGTTTCTAATGTGATGTCGTAAATAAACACATTATTTTGCGCTTATATTGCAAACGCTGGCTGAACCCTACGAGATAGATCAAAATAATGTACAGTATTGTAAACCGTAAAAAGGTCTACAAAAAAGTCCGCGATGGTATATGTCTATCTCTTAGGGGGCGTCCATAAATTACGTGAGGCGTTTAGGGGGGGGGAGGGGGTCGAGATGAATCTCACCCAATCTCACGAGGGAGCGAGGGGGGGTCTTGGCAGATATCACGTAATTTTTTTCCTGCAAGAAACAGTGTAAAATTTACATTAAGTAAACATGTTTCATTACGTCATTCATAAATTGACAATGAAAATAATTAAACATACTAAAGTTTTTTAAATGGATTCAACGCAATCAAGCACAAATTACCGTATTTATACTAAACTACGCATTTTGATAAATCTCACGTGAGATTAGGAGGGGGTGAGGGGGTCTAGTCAAATCTCACGATATCTCACAAAGGGGGGAGGGGGTCAAAAAATTGCCAAAATTGCCTCACGTAATTAATGGACGCTCCCTTAGGGATAACCTACAATAAGCATTTTTTATCCTTTACTTTTCACGAGAAATAATGGCTTATTTACGAAGCGATTTTAAGCAATACAGGATTAATCCTTATCCAATTAAGTACCTTAAATACATTGCGCATTTAATATCGATCAATATGACCGTTTACAGTATGTAATTTAAGTGAATATTTTCGAAGATACAGTTAGTATCAGCATTGCACCCGTGCGGAGCCGGGGCGGGTCGTTATGACATAGTATAAAACAAAGTCGCAGTAATCCTACTAATATTATAAAGCCGAAAGTTCGTATGTAATGTGTGTATGTGTGGATGTTTGTTACTCTTTCACGCAAAAACTGCTGGCCGGATTTAGATGAGATTTGGCACACAGATAGTTTATAACCTGGATTAACACATAGAATACTTTTTATCCCGGTAGTATGTTCCCGTGGGACTATTATCGAACTTCACGTGGGCAAAGGCGCGGGCTTAAGGTATTTAGGTATACATACGAAAGTAACTCGATCTACATACAGCCGAGGTGTACCTAATTCATCATCATCATCATCAGAGATGTACCTAATTGTACACCCACATTTCGCCAGTTTTTTCAAGTCTTATATAATAGGGAGCGAGCCTATTGCCATCGACTGGTGACAAATCCAAACTCTGTGACTGCTACTGGGAAATTTCAGTTGGAAAAACCCAATAACAAAACTCAAAAGCATTTATTTCAATTAGACCCTTACAGGCACTTTTGAATGTCGGAAAAACAAAGAAGGCTAAGCTACAGTCACAGGAACACTTTGCCAGACCCGGGAATCTAACCTCTCAGCAGTCGCTTTTGCGACCACTAAACCAAGGACGCAGTTTAATGTAATGAATTTATCGATTATATATTTTTCGACTGCTGTTACATAAACATAACACATTACATTTTAAATAAGTGTGAGATAAAAATATTGGGTGATCACTCAATTGTCCCAAGCTTTTAAAGCTGCACACTGACACAAGAGCGTTCATTTCGATCCATTAAAAAGCTGTCCCTCGACTCGGTACGTCGTTTATCCGTAAATAAACTACAATAGCTTTTAAGCTCTGTTAATAAAATAAAAGCTCGAAAGCTTTCGTTGATAAAATAATAAACAAATATAAAGTGAATGGATTATTCGTGTCAATATGTACGAGATTAAAATACACATACATTGAGAGTTATACGGGTCACCGGCGTAGCCCGAAGAATTTCCAAACGTAAGTGGCAGTGAGCAGGGCACATTGCTCGCAGAAAGGATGGGATAGATGCTATGGGGATGGATAGGGCCGAAAAGTTCTGGAGTGGCGACCGCAAATCGCAAATCGCGTTGGAAGGCTGGCCGGATGACCTGGAGAAGGTTGCGGGGTTCCACTGGAGGCGAGACGCACGGGACTTTTCAATGTGGCGACACTTGGGGGAGGCCGATGTCCAGTAGTGGACGTCTTTCTGCTGAAATGAGAATACATTGAGAAGATATAAAATACCTACATTTTATTTTGCATTCATCCGTTGAATATTTCTACGGTTAAAATATTCGTAGCACGCGCTACGCCGTAGCAAGTCGCGTAGCGAAGAATGGGTCAATTTGAATTTGTAGCTATTGTGTACTAGGCGAGCAGTATGTTTAGAACAAGCCCTAAAATGTTTCTGATTTTTAGTCTTTGTTAAACATCAAATGTTTGAATTTATTAGAAAGTTCAAGATCGGTGAAACGTTTTTACAAGTTCCATTCTCTCCATTGGGGTTGACCTAATAGTTTAACCAAACGTGAAAATGAATTTTCAAATAGCTCATGTTCAATTTTTTTACATAAGAAAACTTTTGCAAAATTCCTTTTATTTCAGTTATTTAGCATGTGCGTTGTCTTTACCGGTATTTTTTTCTGCGTAGGTTGAGTCAGGGTATAAAACGATTTTAATGTTCCAAAATTCTTAACTTTTTTATAATAATTTGTAATTACTTTTATTTTTGTACACTTCGGGCAGGAAGTGTCCATCTCCTTTCTGAAGAAAAAACCCAATAACTCTGCCCGACCGGGGAATAAAACCCAAGACCTCGTGCTCAACAATCGTGCTCGACCAACGAGGCAGTCTAACATTGACTTGACAACTAAACCTGAGACAATATCATAGCTAATCAAACCCCTAGCTAGACGCTACACAATCCGATTAAGTCTTGCACCCTCCCCTCTCCCCACCCGAACCCCTTCCAATCCCCTTAACTTATTCAGGAACTCAATTCCCTGGATATTTCATGAGCATGTAGCGACACGTCCATTTAAAAATAATTACCTATGGCATAGACACGTTGCGACCTGCGTGGGTTCTTTCCGGTTTAAACAGGCGTAATCCGGTTATCTCCGCTCGTCTCCGGTTTAACAATAACCCGTGTAAACCGGTTATGTGTGTGACGATAGCGTGACGTAATAGATTGTGAGTGACTCGCGGGTGGTGTTTCTAATATGTTCTTTTTTTTCAAAACTATTTTATCACCTTTACACGTATAATACAAGCAGTATTTATTAGCAGTACTCATTCCTTATTTTATTTTATCCATTCGCTTTCTCCTAAAGCGATTGGATAAAATAAGGAATTTTACCCTTTGGGTACGGAACCCTAAAAACGATAGATGGAGTGTGTGAAGGATGATACGGCTAGAAAGAAGATGACTGCTGAGATGATGAGTAACAGAGAAGTATGGAAGAAAAAGACATGCTGCGCCGACCCCAAATGAATTGAAATAAGGGCTGCGGGGCTGTTCGAAAGAGATACCGCGGCCCTAGAACATAAAGGACAAGGAAGGAACATGGATGGGTTTTAGTCAGTACAAGTCAACACTCCCTTCCGCTCTGCCCAGAGCGGGATAAGTAATTTGACGAATTCCCATCCGAAAAAAAAAGGGCAGGGAAATGATGAATTATTGTATCACCTCATTGTGATAATAATGTTGTCCGATTCAAAAATAAAAGAGTATTTGCATTCTTTGATTTTTATATGTTTTTCGGTCATTTAATATTAATGTACTGATACAATAATATTTTTTCTTCTAGGTAAGCACAGCAGCTCATTGGTGATCTCGTAGTTAGCTGACTAACATCGGAAAATCCAGACCAGCTATCTAGTAAGGTAAATATACCTAAACACAGACGAATCGAAATGTTTTTGATCTGTTCCGTGACTACATGAATTTAATGTGAGCCAAGTTTACTTACCAGAATATAATAGAATTTAATTTTACAAATGACACGGGGTCGCGGCAGACCACGTAGGAGATGGCGGGACGAACTGGATGTCTTCCTTGAGAATTGGAAAGAAATAGCACAGAATCTCGACCGTTGGAAGGAATGGAGGGAGGCCTTTGCCCAGCAGTGGGACAATATGGGCTAACTATAATAATAATAAATAAATAATTTTGCAAATGAGCTATGCCTTACCATTCGGTAAGTAAACATATTAAATGAAATACAACACAACATTAGAACATTATTTAGGTATGCAATCGAAGTAAGGTTTGTTATAAGAAAACCTTACTTCGATTGCAAGAATCTGGGCTAAGCTCATCGTTGTGCATAAACTGTATAAGGTGTATCTATTCATACTCGAAATCTCTTAAAGGGTCATTGTACTCATCATTACGTAAAATCGTCAAAACGTAGGCAACAGCAGTTTTTTTTTGCGATTTCAGGTTTGGTCCCGTAGTGAAAGTTGTTCGTAATGATGAGTACAATGACCCTTAAGAGATTTTCTGTATGAATAGATGGACTTTATATATTTCAATTTGTGTGTATATCTTTTAAATTTGCGTGCAATAAAGAATAAGAATATGCGTGTATACATTTATAGACTAGATCAATTAATAAAGTATCATTACAATCAGCCAAAAATGTAGCCAAGCACCGCATAAGCATCGCCAATTAGTCAGGTGGGACGCAAGTCACGCAAGCCTCCTCTCTGTGTAAGGCTCTAATTCTGGCTGTAATTCACCACGAGATCGCAATTTGGTTAGAAACATCAATATACATTAAAATATTATAGGAGCAGAATGAATTGCAAAACTTTAGTGGCAGTGGGCAGGGCACATTACTCGCAGAACGGACGGCCGATGGGACTGAAAAGTTCCGAAGTGGTGACCGCGAACCGGAAGATGTTGCGTTGGAAGGCCTCCCACTAGGTGCACCGATGATTTGGTGAATCCGCTGGGGGATCCGCTGGATGCGAGTCGCACGGGACCGGTCAATGTGGCGACACTTGGGAGAGGCCTATGTTTAGCAGTAGATGTCTTTCGGTTGAAATGATGATGATGATGATGGAGCAGTATGTTACTATGTCCAAAATTCGACAGGCATCTCTAAAATATGCATGAGAACAAAACCGAAATATTACATCAATATTCAACAAGCTGAAATCATGAAAAATAAAATCAATAAAACGTCGCGACGCCATCTGAAAAATATTGTAAAGCTTAATATTCTACGTCATGGAGCAGGGATGGGCAACCTTTTTTCAGCGATGTACCTTTTTTATAATGTATGTATCTGTTGTCGGATATATTAAAGATTCAAATACAGCGAAGCCAAAAAGGATGCCCCGGGTAACATAGGATACATTTTAACCAACTTCAACAATTTGAGAAGTCGATTTTAGCTTGTAAACCCCGAATTTAATTAGAGCATGATTTTTCAGTAGTCGGGTTTTTTAGTTGTAATAGACCACATAAATTCTTGTAATTTATATTGTATTAATTGGCATCGCCAGTGGTAGTATGTAAGACACTTCCTATAAAAGTCGTCTGTTTTTTTAAAGCACCACTCCAGAATGACGAAGCACTTTACACTTTGCCTTCGGTATTACATCAAACAGCTAGCTTTCGTAGATATACGACATCGTACTTATGTATAATGACTGCCGATTAACTACACTACTGTAGTTCGTTAAATATCCTTAAGTATCTCGACTTCCAAAAAAATCACAAAAAAAGTGTAAAATAACTTTACTTTCGAAAGTCGTTGACAAAAAAAGTTAATGAAACAAACATAAGCCATCGACTTCCGGAAGTCTAGTATTTTTTTTGCAAAAAGTTTTCTATTTCAGTTTAGTTAATAGCAGATCAACCACTTTGACATTGAAGAAACAATATTTATTAAACTAGCTGATGCCCGCGGCTTAGCCCGCGTGGATGTCAGTTATTGCGACCAAAAGTTATCATGAAATTTTGACAAATTATATACTAAAACCTTCCTCGAGGATTTTTATGTTGTTTTCACCAACAGCATAAAAATCGATGCAGTGTTTTTGAGTTTATCGCGAACAGACAGACATACACGGCAGAGGACCTTGTTTATGTATAATATGTAGTGATAGTGAAGATAACTCATAAACTACCCAAATCTGGGTCCTTTAGGACCACCGCGTGGGTTTCCTCTACCAAATGAAAAAAAAGAATTACGTAAATCAGACCAGTAATCACAGAGTTATGAAGTTACCAATATTTTCCACCGACATTTGAATTGAGAACCTCCTCTTTTTAGAACTCAAACTCAAACTCAAAAAACTCAAACCTTTTCATCGCAAACATTAAAACAAAACTTGCAAAATGTGGGTGAATTTGTCTGTCCTTTTGGGGATTACATTGGATCATCTGGATACAACATATTTAAATAAGTCCTCTGGCTAAGGAGATCCATTAACACCGTCCATTATCATGCCAATGCTTCTCCATCCCTGTCAAAAACCCCCTCCTCTCAGAGTGCCCTAAAAGGTATCAACACGCCACTGCGTGATATGTGACGTCACAAAACATGTAATAGGTCGAACACATCAAAACCTTCGCCTTTGTCCGATTACAACACGGAGGGAAAAATCGAATATGTTCGCTTTTTAAATTTGAATGTGTGAGTTCCTTTCGATATTTTGATCTTGTGAGGACAGGAATCCTATATACATATAAGACTTGTTTATTATTGTATAAAATAATGCCTGATATAGATCACTTAACGGTTTATTTTTCTGTAAACTTTTTGCTCACAAAAAAGATTCAAAGTCGGACTTAATGACCTCTTTGACTCCTCTCAAAACCAATAGATGCCAATTTTTTTTAATTTCTTCTTTATGTTAACTAACGTAATCTAGATTTATAAAATACTGTTTATTCTAAGATCGCCAACACGCATTGAAGAAGTGTTGTGTGCTTTGCCTCCTCTGAGTGAGAATATGCCATGGATTTCCCTGCTTTGAAACACTGATATATTGGTATTATTATATCTACCGTCATCATCTTCCAAGCCTTTTCCCAACTATGTTGGGGTCGGCTTCCAATCTTACCGGTTGCAGCTAAATACCAGTATTTTACATGGAGCCACTGCCTATCTGACCTCCACAACCCAATTAGTACTGGGTAATACGGTACCCCTTGGTAAGACTAGTTGTCAGACACACAGCAGAGACCAACGGCTTTCCGAGGCACTGAGGAGCATATCCAAAATTGTAACAACTGCTACAAATTAATATTACAACCAGACAAAACTAAATAAGTATAATAACCAGTGGTCGGTATTAGGTAGAGTTATTTACTAATGTACTTGCATCGAAATGTTGATATTAATATGGATCTTCCCGGGGTGCGGTAGAAAGAGACAAAATCTAGTACATTTCGTGAAGCGGGGAGTGCTCTGCATTTCCGCTATTGTTTTCTTTTGTTCTCACAAGCTATGTTGTGCGAACTACAAATGTGGCATCACATTGTGTGTGTGCGCATTGGAATTTTTGTCGGACATCCGATGTCGGATGGTTTAAATTGTGTAAAAGTAAATAACTTTTTCTCTTTAAAATTAATCTCGGAATTTGAGGCATATTCACTTTATTCTTTCGCTGTATGAAATCAGTTTAAGTACAGACGCCAGCACGTCAACCTACCCGAATCTGTCAGATTTTCCCAACCAACCTTGAACTTAATGTCATAGAGATAAAGTTGAAAATCTAGTAAAGAAATCTGACAGATTGTAGTAGCTTGATGTGCTGGCGTCTGTACATAAATAACTCTACCTAATTCCGACCTCTGATAATAACACACTTATTCCCTAATGAGTCTAAGAATGAAGAAATAAAATCAGGAACCAACATTACATTAATCGGTACCAGCACAGAATTAGGCTTTGCACAAACCAGTGGTCGACCCGCTTAGGGGGTGTACACACACGCCGGTCGCCATTTGCATACGTAATGTGTTTGCCGTTCGTGTGGGCGGGTCGAATTTGAATAGCTTCATCACACCCACGCGTTTAGGAGCAGACAGAATTGCAGGTCAAACGGAGCGAATTATAGAATGAAATAGTGTATGTTTATTCGTGGATATTTTGGCCACTGGTGTATACAATGTCTTTTGTGGTAACGGTAATAAGCTGGGCTATTTTTAGAATTATTTAGACGTGGGTATTTCTCTGATTTATTTTCGAGTCAGCTCAATAATTCCCTCGACAAGCTGTTTTTCACGCTCGTTGCTTTTTTAACTTCAAAAATTAAATACAGTAAAGCAGTGTTGAAAAGCAAAGATTTTTAAATCATCTTACTGAAATATCTACCTTTAATAAAATGAATTACCAGCTTCATTGCCTAGCTTAAAAATATTCCCACCAGACAAAACACCTGGTCGGAGGCCCTTTGTATTGGGTATGAAGCACTTTACACCATGTTCTTCATAACTTACACAAGTAAAAATAACTAAACAAATAGATGCTTAAAAGTAGATCTACTTTATTGACAATTCCTTACAGACTTAACCAAAATACACCAATCTAGAAACAAAAAATACACCAACTCATCATCTGCCTAGCCTTTTCCCAACTATCTCGGGGTCGGCTTCCAGTTTTACCGGATGCAGCTGAATACCAGTATTTTACATGGAGCGACTGCCTATCTGACCTCCACAACCCAGTTAGTACTGGGTAATACGATACCCCTTGGCAAGACTGATTGTCAGACTTTTTTTGCCACTGACTACCTAACGACTGCCAAGCATCTACAAATGACAGCCATGACCAACGGCTTAACGTGCTTTCCGAGGCACGGGGGAAACTCGGTATGTAATGGGTGGTCACCCATCCACAGACCAACCTAGGCAAGCTCGGCTTAACCTAAAGATCGACTCGTGCGGCTGTTATTATTGAGCCACGAGCTCCTCCAAAAGATATACCAACTGCACACCAAAATCTGAAAACCATACCGGATTACAAAAGATTTGTCGAATTTCCCTTGACGTTAGAGCTTACAGAAATCACAATCGAGCCGAAACGAGCACACTCCATTCCGTATTGCCGGAATTCAGAATTCCGTAAATCTTTGATACGGTCCGCTAAACGATGCAACTGTTACATAATCAGTCAGCATTGTCGACTACCGAATGCTCCGAAATGAGTTCATCTGCTTAGCCTTTAACAACTACATTTATGCTGCCCGCGTTATAGCGAAAGCAGTATTTGCAAAAAGTTGGTTTCGAAAAAAAAGCGATTAAATGGCACTTAAACATAACATACACGCCTGTAATCCCCGAAGGGTTAGGCAGAGGAGTACCTAATAATACACCCACATTTCGCCAGTTATCTTTAAGTCCCATGCAATAGGGGGTCAGCCTATTGCCATCAACCGGGCATAAATTTAGCTGCTACTGAGAAACTTCTGATATAAAACCCCGATAACACTTGGCTGACTCGGAAATCGAACCTAGTGCTCAGCAGTCGCGCTTGCGACCAATGAGGAAGCAAAGTAACTGGCACAATATTAGACAATTTTTATACAAATCATGAGCTTTCCCTTATTATTTGACCTTTATTTTTCTTCTAGTTTGTTGTAAAAGGTCTTCTGATGTAATTTAATATAATAAAAATTCATTAAAATGTCCATTTCTTCATTTGCTACTACGAAGGCAGTATCGCGGTGTCGGCTTCCAGTACAACTGGATGCAGCTGAATACCATTATTTTTGACCACCGACCAAAAAAAGGTGGTATGGAGCGACTGGCTATTAATAAATAAATAATAAAATCTTTACTGACAAGTGATTACTAAAACATCAGTGTAGCCCTGGCTCTTGTACTAGGAGTACATGTATCACAAGCCAGACCTCTCAAATTACAGAGAATATTTATAAAAAACTGGCCAAGTGCGAGTCGGACTCGCGCACGAAGGGTTCCGTACCATAAACCGAAAAAAACACGTTTCTTTTATGGAAGCCCCTTTTAATATAAAAATAATTTATATTTTTATTATTTTTTGTCATAGCGGCAACAGAAATACATCAACACTAGCTATCACGGTTCATGAGATACAGCCTGGTGACAGACAGACGGACGGACACACAGCGAAGTCTTAGTAATAGGGTCCCGTTTTTACCCTTTGGGTACGGATCCCTAAAAACGATAGATAAAAAAATGAGATACATTATAAGATAATCAATAATCTATAAATAATCCATTTCTATAATAAATTAATCTTTAGAACTCAATAACTGTGAAAAAAATGTAAGTACTAAAATGAATTCTCAGTGGATTATCTGCGTGGGTATAATGCTGTCTGCATAAGGTGGGTAGGGTGGTGGACCTTCATTGTAATTAAAATTCAGCTCGAACAATAAATGCTTTCATGGATTTACCACCTACATTAAAAATAGCTTTTGATTGATTTAAATTCTTCGAATTGCGGTTTCTAGATAGAGAATTAAGTTTTAAACTAAGTGGCTTCGGTAGGTTTTATAATAACTAGCTATTTAAAACGAATGAAAGACTTACGTTAGGTAATTAATTAGATTTTGAGCATAAAACTAAGATTTAGTTGGTTTCAGAGTTGTATTTAAATACAGGTTGTAAACACTCTTCACGAAGCCGTCAACCAAGCATTATGTACATGAAACTAAGTAACTTTACGCAAAAATTAGTGCTGGGAAATGACTTTTTTTTGGGCTGAAAAATCACGTTTTACTTCACTCAAAACATTGTGCTGATAGATGGATTGTAAAGTAAGGGGGTCCTGGAGATGTTTAAAGTAAAAATCTTACATTAAAAACATGTATTTAAAAAAAAAACTTGTAAATAAGTTGGAACTTTGACCCCCAATATCTCCGTAACTAGAAGTTTCCCAGGTATGGTCTTGAACAAAAAATAATCGCAATGACAGAGAGAACAAGCGCCTTTCGGCTTCGTTAAGAGTCTGTTTAGACTTAAAATTTTGATACCTACAGCTTACTCTCCCACGCAAATGCGATTTCGAGAATTTCAAATAGTCCTTCATGCGTTTTTAGGGGTATGAAGAATAGGGTGTACAAGTTCCTCATCCCCCATTGAAAAGGGAGGATCCTACGACCACACGGGTGTTGTGTCTGGTGGGCTACTACCCGACAATTTTTATCGGCTATTTTCTATATACTCTTAAGTCGCGAATAACTTTAACAGCGTGATTTAAAATTTGATGTTAGTATTTCATTTGTGACAAAGATGGCGCTGTAGTATTTTTTGTACTATGTTGCTGTAGTGCGTTTTGTAGTGCAGCATTTAGCCTTCAAGGTTCACGGACTGCACGGAATCAGCATACATAACTCGTCGGGTTGTCGGCCACCCAACATAAGCCGGATCGGTTTCAACATCGCCGAGGCGACGCCGGGTTTGCCTCGTTTGCTTGACGCGCTCTTGCAACAAGACGTCACCCTGCTTCGGCTGGAAAAAAGGAAAAAACGGTGGTAAATATCTCACGAAAGCCGTAATCTGGTGATAGGTAGTAAGTAAGCAGGACCATGGCTCGTTACAAGCAGTACATTATATTAAAAAAACCAGCAAGAATATATGCATTTGCATATCCGATTGCTATTCATAAGTATGCGTTAATGATATGAGAAAGAAATCTCGAACTGCTGAAGTTAGGGAGCTGCCGATTCTCTTAAGTGCTAACAACTGTACTGTACGTTGGCCCCTAATCCCACAAGCTTTCTCGCAAGAGTATCGCACCAAATTACATCAGACAGTGCGAAAGCCCCTACGTCCCGTCAAATTAACTTAAACCTCAGTTCACAGAAACTACTTAGTTTGCAAATGCATTGTTCAAAGGGATGTGCTGACCAATTAATTAGCATCAGAGTGCTGTCCATTACTAATTAATTAGTGACGCTGCAGACATACTTTGCTAATGAGATTTATCACATTGATGGCAAATCAATTGGCATTGGCTTTGTTTTGTATACAAGACGAAGCGTGCGGTTACGCTCGTGTCCTAGGGGACTTTTGTTAGGTAATAGGATAAAAATAATTTTGTTCGATAAAAAGACATAGTTTTTGTACAGGTTTTTTCTTTATATTTCCTTTATTTATTTACATACATATTCTTTTAATTTTTAAATATTTAAATAAAAAACAACTTAAAAAAACATTTAAAAATATAAAAAATAGTAGCCCACCAGCATTGGGAACAGGGTCCGAGCTACCGGTGGTCAGGGCTGTTGAGAGAGGAACCTCCTGACAATACGCGCCGTGTCCAGAAGTACTGCTTTCTGAATCAAGCCCTTGATCCAGCTGCCAAGTGAGAGCCTCCTTAGATGTTGGTCGAGGCTACTGGCTATTAATCCATTGGCTGACACGACTATCGGCACAATAACTGCTGTACTCACATCCCACATGTCGACAACCTCGCGAGCCAGATCTAGATACTTAAACTGCTTATCTTTTTCTGCTTTCACGAGGTTCTCGTCATGCGGGACTGTTATATCAACAATCATTGCGCGGCGCTCCAATCGATCTATCACCACAATGTCAGGCTTATTGGCAACAATAGTCCTGTCAGTGGTGATAGATCGATCCCAATACAACGTGATATTACCATTATCGAGAACTGGGTCGGGCGCATACTTATAGTATGGCACTTCTGATTCCACAAGGCTGTACTTCAAAGCAAGTTGCTGGTGGATAATCCTGGCAACGAGGTTGTGTCTATGCAAGTATTCTCCGTTAGCTAGACTAGAACACCCAGAAATAATGTGTCGGATCGATTCTCCCGGACGGTGGCATGCCCGACATATGTCAACCGTGCCATCCTTCACAATGTATTTCCGATAGTTATTCGTCATCATAACTTCGTCCATTATTGCACAGACAAAACCTTCGGTTTCCCCGAAGAGGTCACCGAAGCGCAGCCAAGATACGGACGCTAAGAAGTCTACATCGGGCCCATGTAGGGCCCGGTAAAAGCGTCCGTGAAGCTCCTTGCCCTGCCATACCTCCTTGCGGTCATTAGTGTCTAATACTCTATCTTTATATCATTATTTGCCCTTGCCAAGGACAAGGGAAGGAAGATAATGATGATTGTCCATTGTTATTTGAGATCTGAACAAATATTTTTTCTTCCGTACTTTACCCCACTTTATCATTCACTTATTTTTCTTTCATATTCCTCACAAAATCCATTCATTTTTTCTTTGGTCAAATCTACTGCATTATTCATCTCCATGCATTATCTTCTCATTCATTTCATCAACTCCTTTTATCGCATCATTATAATAATTCTCCTGCCCTTATCCCAATTAATTTGTGGTCAGCGCAGCATGTCTTCTTCTTCCATACTTCTCTATTACTAGTCATCTCATCTGACATCTTTTTTCTTGCCATATAATCCTTCACACAGTCCATCTATCATTTCAATTCCTCTTCTCGCATATCATTTAAAATATATGTAAGTATGTAGGTGTGAAATGACTGCCTCCTCGGGCGTCGGGGGTCACGTGGCTTCCGGCCACCGTAGACGCGTACCTGTGGACGGAGAGTAATGGGCTAGCTCGCCGTCCGTCCGTCTTTTGACGACAGGCCGTGTAGACGGCGCGTTCGTGTTCCACGCGCGCCTCAAAGAGATGTCAGCAAACAGGGAGGGGCCCGCAAGGGCCGATGCCTGCCAGGGCTGCGGGCTGTTCGAAAGAGATACCGCGGCCCTGGAACACAAAGGGCAAGGAAGGAACATGGATGAGTTTTAGTCAGTACAAGTCTGACACTCCCTTCCGCTCTGCCCAGAGCGGGAGAAGTCATTTGATGATTTCCCATCCGTAAAAAAAAAATACTGCCTAGCGCATGCATCACAAATCAAGGAGTCTATTTGAAGCAGCCCGTTTCCACGGACCGTTAGATTGAATTATAATCCGGGGATCATCCCCTACCACCTACACGGAAAGCACCAGGAGTAAGGGCTCCCACACAAATCTGCGACATCGTGTCGTGACCAACCCAAAATCTTCATCTTTTTCTATATTTATTTAACAATAACAGCAGTGCAGCACTCTTCTTGCGATCCATGACACGACTTCTAAAAACACGTCCAGTACGGTTGACTACCGTCAAAGGTATGGTCACCTGAGCCAAAGCGAGCCAAAGCTTTGTCACCCTAAAGATTCATTACAGATTCAAGCATGAGAATTTCCACAGAAAACTACACTACCCAAATTCGGAATCAAACCGCACTTTATGCATTAAAAGACCGGAACCAATTTGACCAGTTTTTACTGAAACCGCTCTCGAACTCGCTTAATTTACAAGTCCAAATTAGAGTTTGCATTCCAATTACACAAATTAAAGTGTTTGTTCAACCATGGAATAAAAGGTTCCGAAGGTTAATACATCGAGCGAAAACGGGCACACGCACAACTACACGGTAGCTACGTAATCATAATTATTTAAAAGCTATCACAAACCAATGATGGTCGCAAATGCGCTTGTATTCTTTGTACGATGACGCGTATGAATGTCTTAGCTAAATACGCGTCATCATTATCTGCCAAACCTTTTCTCAACTATATTGGGATCAGCTTATTCAGTCGACAGGATTCAGCTGAATATTTTTTCATACAGTGACTGATGCTGATTTGAATACAACTGAATTACAGGGTACCCGGCGTCAAGACTATTTGTCAGACTTTTTTTCATAGGTAGTACACACATTTTTTCATAGGTAGTAAGTTAGGCTGCTCCGTCACGCTCTGAGGTGAAAGGCTCGATTGGGTGAACTCGGGACCGCCGAGTATACCCGAGCGAGAAAGATACAGACAGCTGTTTTCACTTCTGCCATGCACTCGGTTTTTTTTTTTGATACAATTGTTTTAATGTTATAACTTTAAATACCCTCACGACCCCCATACTATTTAATTCATCCATCGGCACAATGTTTTGAATGCGTTACATTGAGTCCTACCGTAAAACGTGATTTTTCACCCAAAAAAAAATCGTTTCCTAGCAATAATGTTTGCGTAGAGTTACTTAGTTTGATGTACAGAATGCTTGGTTGACAGCTTCGGGAAGGGTTTGTTTAAAGCTTATATGTAAAACCGGCCTTCTGTTAACTGTCTACTCTGTGACAATTCCATTCTCGGATGCACTAAAGGATTGCAAGTCTATTTTCAGAATTGTCGGAATTCATAGCAATTTGAAACAATACTGCTTTGATACGCTGTCTGGCTGTTACAGTTACTTTAGTTAACTGAATTAGTTCCGTCAAATTGGATTTGTTGGACGACTCTGAATTCGAGGCACATTGGGAACTTTATTCTTTTGTTTTTCTCTCTAGGTACTGATTGCGTTCATTGGTTTTAATGGATTGGATTTATTGGTTTCGTCTTTTTGTTTTTAACACGCTTTTATAAGTATCACTTGTAAGTAACTTACTAAGTATAAAGGGTGTAAACAGACTATTAACGAAGCCGAAAGGCACTTGTTCTCCCCATCATTACGATCATATTTTTGTTCCAGACCATACCTAGGAAACTTCTAGTTACGGAGATATTAGGGGTCAAAGTTCCATCTTTTTCACAAGTATTTTTTAAATACATGTTTTTAATGTAAAGGGGGTGTAATGTCTATAGATGGCGGACTGGCATTTTTCATTTGTTATTGTATCAGCGGGGCTCTTCATAGTAAAAAAGAGAGCTGGGTGCAGAGGACGCATCGTCTTTACTGACATTAAATTATATCCTTTTACAATTCTAAAAATAACCAGAAAATCCCATCCAAACCCTTCTGAAAATACCATTTCTATTTAACTTAAAACCGATGCTATGCACTAACAATCTTGCAAACAGTCATGCAACAGTTTGTCTTCTAATCCTTAGTGAAGCAAGCGGATTACAGCTTCGCTTTGCTCGCTCCGCTTATTCGAGCAGATGACGATACAGCTTTCCTAGTTTGTTAGCTTGGATTTCATTTGATGTCTTTGTGGATTAGAATCCTTTTTTGTTGGGAGTTCAATTGAGTCAGTGTGTCTTTATAGGTATAGTTGATGTGAGGAAATGGACAGCTTAGAGGAACTCGTGGCTTAATGATCACAGCCGCTCGGAGCAATCTTTAGGATAAGCCGCGCAAGCCTAGTTGAGTGTGTGGATGGGTGTCCACCCATGACATATCGAGTTTCATCCGTGCCTTGGAAAGGACGTTAAGCCTTTGGTCTCGGCTGTCAACTGTAGATCTTTGACAGTCGTTACAGGTGGTCAGTGGCCCGAAAGTCTGACAACCAGTCTTACCAGGGGGTATCGTAATACCCAGTATAAACTGGGTTGCGGAGGTCAGATAGG
The DNA here is from genome assembly GCA_950005105.1 of Lycophotia porphyrea. Taxonomy (NCBI): domain Eukaryota; kingdom Metazoa; phylum Arthropoda; class Insecta; order Lepidoptera; family Noctuidae; genus Lycophotia; species Lycophotia porphyrea. Next base: position 4,730,106 of record OX465408.1, on the reverse strand, counting down.
CAGTCGCTCCATGTAAAATACTGGTGTTAAGGTAAAATGAGTATTCTGCAAAGCTGAAACCACGTCGATACAGTTTTATAATTTTCCTCCCTGCATGTTGCTAGATCCTCGAGTAAAGCCAACAAAACCGCCCTTAAAAAAACGAAGCAAGAATAAGCCAAAAATAGCTCCATTCAAAACATCATCCCCTTCAATCAGCAAATGTCTCCATATACCTTTTTCTAAGATAATCTTGCTTTGTGGTACTAAAACAATACGCGTCGCCCGTCGCCGTACCAAAAGTACCTGTGACGTGTATTTTTAGCGCCTTCGTTATTCTGAGTGCTACGCCTTGACGGTTTTATGGGCAGCCATCTTATTACTGTCTTGTCGAGAAAAAGATTTTTTTCGGGATGACACAGGTTTTGTACATTCTCCTTTACAATGTTGGAATATTGAAATGTACTTTTTTTAATATTCTTTAATTTTGAGATGTCACCTTTTGTACATTCTCGTTTATAATGTCGGAATATTAAAATGGATAAGGTTTTTTTTTCAATATTTTAAAAGCACCGAGCCTTTGACCTGCATTGAGATAATACGGGTTCAAATATGGCGGTTGACTTGGGGGATTTTCACGCCTGTGGGCTAATATTTACATTAAAAAAATATGATTGGGCTTTTCCGTCAGGTATTGGCAATAGGCTGCCCGGGGTATTACTTAAAACATAACCGGCGAAATGTGGGTATACTATTAGATACACCTTTCCCTAAACCTGCGGGGAAATACGGATTGTTATTGAAACCAATTCCAAAAATTGTTTCACCAATGGAAGGCACATTATCAGCAAATAACATAACGGGAACGGAAACTACGCGGGTGAAACGGGAAACCGCGGGGCGCTGCTATTATGAATAAAAAGCAAAAAAAAATTTACCTATCTTATGCACAACATGATATCATTATCTTTTACAAAAGCGAATCAATTGTTACTGTTGCCATTAACTCCTGCATTAAGTGATACATTTTTGGCTTTTCCTCTTTTTTTCTTCTTTTTATGTGAGATCGATTAATGTAAGGCGCTGACTGCATAAAAAGCTTTGATACTCTCGTTCCCAACCTCATCTACATGACGTATCCAGTTTAGTGCTTTCAAAAACATTTCTCTCAAGAGAAAAGATGCCGTCCACACCTAGTCTATTTTTACCCTGAATATGAAACCACATAAGGAAAATATAACGAGGAAACCGAGTCTGCGATAATAAATTATAGTAGTGCAACAGTGTGGCAACAGACTGTGCCATTTATTATAGCCTGCCATATTGTGTGGCCACGAGAAATAGAGAGGATTGGCGAACTTGTATTAACTATGTTAAGAGGGACAGAATGCTAGTAATTACTTGGAAAAGTATATTATTTTCTTAAACATTTTTTTTTTGGTTATGGAAAGCCTATATAAGGGAAAGAACATACAATGGCGGACACACCCGCCTGATCACCACTAAGCTCATTTTTGTTTGTACTCACAACATGAAGCTCTCTCTAGCCGGGCGGGGCGCCTCCGCACGATTCAAGCGAACATTTTTTTAACTGATCAAGCGGAAAAGGCCGCGACTGGACATAGGTAGCCGTACACTGGACATAGGTAGCCGTGCACTGGACATAGGTAGCCGTGCACTGGACATAGGTAGCCGTGCACTGGACATAGGTAGCCGTGCACTTATTTTCTACAGATTTTTGTCGTGTTATCATTGTCCTGGCCTTATACAAATTTATTGAAGCCGGTGCAGCATGTCTTCTTCTTCCATACTTCTCAACTACTTAATTGTCATCTCACCGATCACCTCCTTGCTAGCATACGTAATGTCTATTTACTTTGAAACTACAGCACATAATGAATACTCAAAATTCGAGAGGATCATATAAGCTTTTTCACAGTTTTAAGTTCTACTTCATCTCAAATTTTTCAACGGACTATTTTAAACTGAAAAAAACGATAAATCGACTCATTTTCATTAGGTAAATAACCAAGTTCCTTTAAGTTATTACTAAGCTATTGAAATTCAAGTCGTTTCAGGCGTTTTTTCATGAAAAAGTGTAATTAGCAGACATCTGAGGGGTGTCATTAGTGCAGTTTTTTAGTACCTAGTTATAGGAACTGAGTTATTGAGAAAAACTCGTTAACATTCTTCTGCGAGCTAAGTAAAGTTTAGCTGGTTGAAAAGTAGGGCTTTCTGACTTAAAAAGTTTGTGAAAGAAAATAGTTCCAGTAGTATTTATGAATGTAATAAAGAATAAGATTAATTTTTTTATTGAAGTGAAAACTTCTTTAGCATCGTTGTGATTTGAAAGTCGATGAAACGAAAAAGCGATAGTAAAAAGAGACAGACACATATATTCATAACATTTAACGTGGGAGAAAATGAGATAGGAAGCATTATACAGTGTTTATCTTGAAGCCAAAATTTTTGAAGGTTTCACTTCTACCACGTGTGAATTACACACGTTTTTTTTTCTGCTAAGGTGGTTTTTTGCAACTTTGGAGTTTTGACCATTTATGTGTATGTATACTTGGGGTGCTAGGGCTAGGAGCTCGTGGGTAAGTAGTAACATCCGGGTCGATCTTCAGGTTATGCCACACTTATCTAGGTTGGTTATTGGATGGGTGCCCACCCATTAAATACCCAGTTTACTGTGTACCTCGGAAAGCACGTTAACCGGTTGGCATTTATAAATCTTTGACAGTTGTTACAGGTAGTCAGCGCCCCGAGGTCTGACAACCAGTCTTACCAAAAAGTTTGAAGATTGATGAGGTCAGATAGGCAGTAGCTCCCTGTAAAATACTGGTATTCAGCTGCAACAGGTTAGACTGGAAGCCGACAGCAACAAAGTTGAACGAAACGAACAAGTGTTTTTTGCACGAACTAGTATTGCGTTTGGCCGCCACTCACCTAATGTGATGCGATGATGCAGCCTAGGGTGGATCATGGGCACACTTACCTAAAAGAAACCGATTCCACAGACAGGCTATTCGCAAAAATGTGAAAGCATAGCATCTCTATAGAGCAACAACTTTACGACAAAACATGTTGCTGAACATGTCTCAACATCTAAAACAATGTTGCAAAACATTTGTTTACCTGAATACGCTTAACACCAGAGCTCCCTAGCTTTATACTCCAGCAATATTAACACAAGCAAGAACCTCCATTCGTTTCCATCCTAATCTTTCAATAATAAATTAAAACACGCTATATCACAAGAGGCAATCATAATTAATTAATACATCAACATCAAATTAAGTTAGACAGATATTAGCATGAATAAATCAAAACTTTGTGCCGTATCTAGTCTAATTTGGACCTTAGGTACTTAGATATAGAACACTTTCTGTTGTTTATACAAAGACTGTTTCTCGCCCTTCGAGAGGCAAGTTTTATAAATGCGAGCTTCTTAGGTGAGATTAGCCAGGTGATTATTGTACAAAAGTAGGAATACCTATTTACACTCATTCAGCAAGAATTTGTGTGGCATACAACAATTAAAAAAATATATGTGTGTAATTCACACGTGGTAGAAGTGAAATCTTCAAAAATGTTGGCTTCAAGATAAACACTGTATAATGCTTCCTATCTCATTTTCTCCCACGTTAAATCTTATGAATTTATGTGTCTGTCTCTTTTTACTGTCGCTTTTTCGTTTCATCGACTTTCAAATCACAACGATGCTAAAGAAGTTTTCACTTCAAAAACCCGACTACGCTACAGGCATACATACAAGATACGCGCGAAATATATAACCCTTCCGTGGCAGTCAGGTAAAAACCCGACCACTGAAATATCACTCTCTAATTAAATTTGGGCTTTACAAGGTAAAATCAAGTCCTCCTAATGTTGCAGTCGGTTAAAATGTAGCCTATGTTACCCGGGCTCTAAGATTAGGCGCTACGGAGGAACATAAGTAAATACAAACATACACAGACTGCTAAAATCATAACCCTTCCTTTTGGCTTCGCCGTAGTCGGGTAAAAAACACCTGCGGTTGTACGATTATTTGATTCTATTCATAAGAGTCTAGTTATACATTTTTTTTAAACGGAAAAGCGAATCAATTGTCACCTTTTGACACACTAGCTTAGATAGTAGATACGGCTATCCACACTTCAGCAGTAACAATTGCAGCAACGATACTGACCCTCACTGCTCCGAATTAGAGACACTGCACACTGTCGAAGACATATTTCATTCGTAGACGTATCGTTGACTATACATACTGTTTACGCGAGTCAAGTTATCTATCTCATTTCTATAATACAACTGCGCGTACAATAAAACAATGCATTCAGGGTGTTGATGGGGTTGCCGCACTACTGCAGGAATCAGTAGCGAAGGGTCAATTCTTGTAAGAGGTAAGCCGGAGTACATATCTTTTATGTGATTATATTATTTGTCTATAGAATACTGACTGAGCCATTCTTCAAAGGCAAACCGGTAGGAATCCGGTTGTATGGAACCTTCGCCACTGGTAGTAATGTTCGCAGAAGCGGACATGACTATGATGTCTCCATGCGCAAACGATGCGCCTCCATCATGCGGAGGGTACGCATCAGCCCCAACATCATTCTGAAAAATATAGCGGACAGGTGGGACAGTCCCATACTGGGGCATTTGATACACCTATATGCAAATGTGGCAAATAATTAATAATTGTTTTATTTTTGTTTTTCTGGTAGATTAATGTATAAATACTAACACTATAGTTTCTAAGTTGTGTGTTGTACTAACCAAATAGACTTTGTCTTAGATAAAAGAATATCATTTCATTTTTGTATCTTATAATGAATCGGCGAGACTGGAAGCCGACCCTAACATAGTTGGGAAAAGGCTAGGCAGATGATGATGATAATGAATCGGCGAGTTTGGTTGTACGTGGAAATGATCCTTTTTAATTACCGTAAAGTGATCAGCGGTGTGGGGTCAGCGTCTCTCAGTGTTAAGTAAAGCATTATGTAAATCACGCAACAAGTTGCCATGTTGGGGTTTGTCTATTAAAGCCGGGATAAAAGAAATATTCTCTCGTTTTATACGGTAGCAGTGGGTGTTGAAGATTAATGTCATGGTTGGCTAGCGGTTTTATGGGCTCCAAGCTTGGTATGTCATGATTTAAATGTCGTTATATTTTTAGATTAAGCACAGAATTCATTTGTAAAAAGTTGGGATTCCACGCCACGTGTTAACATCTCAATGTTCATACGTCAAAAATACTTGCAGTACGAAACTAGCACGTGATCTCAACACATATGAATATCGTTCGAAGCCATAGAAGTCATAAAAAATAACAAAAAAAAAAGAAGACAAAGTTCCTCATTGGCCAAAAAACTACGAAAAAGGTTAAAATACTAATAGTGAGAACTCGTTTCTCATCCTCAAAAGTGACCGTCAAAACCCAAGGCTGCGAACTCTCCGATGCAAGTGAAACGCACGAATGCCCTTTCCATGCTACATTGCTCTCACGAAGAAAATTTATGTTCGGAATATTTTCCACAAGAATACCTGAAATGACCTTTAGCATATAAGGATGATGCTCCGATCTTTACAGTAGAACGCACGAGTGCCATTTCTATGCTACAATTCTGGCACTAGCAAATAATTGGAATATATCGGAATTTTCAAGAAATTGCAAGAATCTGTACGGATGGATGACATAATAATCTCATAAAAATAAAATCTTATTTATTTATTTATTAATTATTTATTTATTTAGTACATGGAGGACTTACAGCTAATAAAAACAAACAAAAACGGAAACCATAGTCTCTCATAGTGTCATAGTGTGTCTCTCTTATTTTACTAACCAATCCTTTCAATTAAAGACATCAATATCAGACGCTCTTCTCGAGTCATAATCATCTGCCTAACTTTTTCCCAACTATAACGGTGTCGGCTTCTAGTCTAACCGGATGCAGCTTAATACCAGTATTTTACATGGAGCGACTGCCTATCTGACATCGAAACCCAGGCTTTCGGCGTGCTTTCCGAGGCACGGGGGAAACTCGGTATGTTATAGGTGGACACTCTTCTCGAGTAAAAAAATTACTTTGTGTTACATAAATACTTACATACATATATAAACTCACGCCCTTTTTCCTATAGAAGTAGACAGGCACCACAGAACACCACCTGCTACGATCTTTACATACTCCTTTTACCCCGTCTACGTTCTCCATCTGGTCATACACGCACGCCGGTTGCGAGTACTGCGCACCAGTTGACCTTTCTGAAGAACCTCACCAACAAGGTCAGTGTATGTCCTTCTAGGGCATCTAGGACGGCCCCTCCCGGCGTTGCCACTCATATCTGCCTTGTAAATACATTTTGTTAGTCGCCTTTCACTCATCCTCTCCACGTGACGAAACCATCTAAACCCACTTTTTTCTTTTTTGTTACTTTGGATTTATTTTGTGTTAAACGATTCACTTTGAGTGCAGAAACACAAACAGAAAGTGAAGCTTCTGAATTCAGCTCCTACCATTTCCTACCCAAACACAAAAAGAATGATTCGGGATAAAATTCACGGTAGATTTCAAGCTCAAGCCCCGGAGCGAAAAACTCCGTCCAAATATAAAACAAAAGGGTTTTTCCCACTCTCTTCTACGGAACCCTATTGGATACGTGTTCCGAATATAGGATTAAGTTCAAAACAATACTTTTATTCGTGCCGTGTGATAAATTGAGCTAGATACGTCATTGTGCCCGACATCTTGTGAGATACTCGTATCAATTTGAAGATGGCAGGTTTTTGGGATACATTTTTCAGATATCAGTAGTAATCATAATGGTTTTATGCCTATTAATATGCAATTTGGATTCATCATCATCATCGTCTGCCTGCCTTTTCCCAACTAGGTTGGACTCGGTTTCCAGTCTGACCGGATGAAGCTGAATATCAGTACTTTACATGGAGCGACTGCGTATCTAACCTCCACAACCCAGTTAGTACTGGGTAATACGATACCCTTTGGTAATACTGGTTGTCAGACTTTTGGGCTTTCACAAATGACAGCCGGGACGGCTTAAAGTGCTTTCAGGCACGAAGGAAACTCGATTTGTAATGGGTGGTCACCCATCCCCGGACCGACCTAGGCAAGCGCAGCTTAACCTGAAGACTGACCCGTGCGTCTGTGACTATTTAGCCACGAGTATACATCTACATATTTTCCAATAAACTTTCGGATTTGATCTCATCCTGAAATCGTGTTGTTTCATTCAAAACTAGATTGTACCTAATATTTATGTTCCGAATGTCTGATAAATTCCATTTTTCCGAAATCTCCCGAGCAAAACCGAAGTCTTTCACAATTTTAGTACCTACGGTTAATATTTCCTGTCAGTGTAGCGTGGACGTTGATAAATATACCGTTTGTATTGCTTCGCCCACGCCACGTATGTGAACATGTACATATATACCTAAGGTCGTATGTGGATGTAAACGGACTACTAACGTCCAGTAAAGCACTGTGTGTTTTACTACACTGTTCGCTGCTTTTATGAGCTGGTTTTAAAATTGTTGCCAGCAAGAGTGTAAGTAATATTTTTTTTTTTTTCTTAAGACTTAATTTAGAAAAGTTTTCTTTTAAGAAGGGTTCATGGGATTATTATCTGTTTTTGTGCGTTGGTAACGTTTAGTTACGGGCGTGTTTTTATCCTAATTCTCTGAAAAGAATAAGAATAAAGGACAATGCCCAAATTTGTATGCGATTTCGGCTTTTCTAGCGTGTCGACTGAATCATCGGTAAAATACAGAAAATGTAGTCCGACTTATGTTAATGAATACATAGATTTTTGCATTAAAATTTAAAAGACGCATTAACAACCTGCTTTAAGGCATTTTCCTTTCCAGGGCTGCGGGACTGTTCGAAAGAGATACCGCGACCCTGGAACACAAAGGGCAAGGAAGGAACATGGATGGGTTTTAGTCAGTACAAGTCTGACACTCCCTTCCGCTCTGCCCAGAGCGGGAGAAGTCATTTGATGATTGCCCATCCGAAAAAAAAAGCATTCTCATTTTGTTTTCATTGTAACTATTTTACAATCGGTTTGTTTAGTGGTTCGGTGGTCCCCAAACTAAGTCGTATCTTTATCTTATTGACCTCTTTTTGTGGGTTGGCAATACCTTCGTCATTTTTTGTCCCCACGGGACGAAAATTCTCTCTCGTTTTCGGATTTTCCCATACTCTAACGGCCACCTCATAACTCATCGAACTTTGGCTCATCAGATTTCCATCAGGAACCCTGTCACATTTATGTAGATTAGAGGACATTATAGGTCATAATGCCATTTTAGTGAAACACTGAAAGTATTGAAATAAAGTTATGTTAGGTTAAGGTTGATTTGAGTAGAAAATGATTAGTCAGGCATGGTCCAGACAAGTTACTTTTTTATCCGTATCATTACCCGATAAGTAACAGATTTTATTTTATTTATTCCGATAAAAGGATAGTTGACAGTCGCTTCATACTAAACCAATTCCCCGAACCGATACTACTGAAATTTTGCTACATAATTTAATCATGATTCGAAATACACGTGGCGTTATCTATTATCATAAGAACGTTAAATGATGTTTTCCTCGGGAACAGTACTTTTTTCGAGATGAATGGTACCATAATTTATGTCCGTTTCTGTTCACCTGATAACTTATATGCAAAATTTCAGGATGATCAGGTTCAGTGGTTAAATAAGTACTGGTATTTAGCTGCATCCAGTTAGACTGGAAGCCGACTTCAACATAGTTAAGAAATGGCTAGACATGATAATGATTCTTATCTTACTAATATTAAAAATGTGAAAATTTGTGAGGATGGATGGATGGATGGACGGATGGGTGTTTATTACTCTTTTACGCGAAAACTACTGAACGGATTTGGATTAAATTTAGCATATAGATAGATAGTTTATAGATGGATTAACATATAGGATACTTTTTATCCCGGTAGTATGATCCCGTGGGACAGTTACAGAACTTCACGTGGGCGAAGCCGCGAACAACTGCTAGTGTGATACAATTTCCAAAGTAGACAAAGTAGCTCCTTAAAAGACGGTACACAGAAATAGAGAAACCTGCAAACAGAGAGCTCAGAACAACTTCAAAATGAAGAAATAAATAACCTAACTAACTAAAGCTCTAACATTTAAGTCTTTAACATTGAAGTACAGACTTTGAACATAATTCCCGCTCAAGCAGCCATTTTACTGCTGCGGTCACAAAACATTATACGCGGACCGCGGTGGTCATAAATCATAGCTTTATATTGCTGCTCCACGGAGTTAGGGAAAATGGAATAGTTATGGCGGTTGGTGGAGTTTAAACTGACGTGATGGAAACTGGACTTAACTGTTGATGGAAATAGTATGTACAATAACATTTTTGAAGTAAAACTTCTTTACGCACGCTTGACTTGGGACTAAGCTGGTGAATGTGTAACGTTATGAGGCAAACGGAAGTTGAGAGGGAGACATCAGTTATCGAAGATAGAAAGAGACAGATTTACGGTTTTGAATTTGACAGACGATTGTTCGGCATTTGTTTAAGTTTTACTTCAGTCGTGTGGTCTAAAGCATACTCGTTTTTTATGTTTATATCCTAACTACGTACTGCAATTGCTAACCCGCCTTCCAAGCGTGGCGATTAGTGCAAAACCCTCCTTTAAGGGAGGCTTATGTCCAGCAGTGGACGTCTTTCGGCTCAAATGATGATCCTAACTTAGTATTATAACTGCGAAAGTAAGTTTGGTTGTTACCTTATCACGCCTAAACCACTGAATCATCCGATCATCCTGAAATTTTGCGTATACCTGGTCAGGTGTACAAAAACGGATATAGGGTACCTTTCATCCCGAAAAAAAGTACTGTTCCCGAGGAAAACAACAATAGCGTTCTTATGATAATAGATGGCGCCACGTGTCTTTCAAATCATGATTGAATTATATTATAACAACAAGAAGAGTGTAACCCGAATTGACTGTCAAATTCTAAATTAACACGAGCGAACACGCGTGCAAAAACTAATTACAAAAAAAAACTTTTATTACCAAACCTCCGTTTAATGATGATAGCTGTTATAACTAAAGTCGTCTTTTATAAGAAAGATTGCTAAAAAGGGTTGTCTATGGTAGGCGTCAAAACCAACTGTTCCATACATTTATGTAGGTGGATATGAATCTATAAAATATCGTATATATATTATAAACGTAACTTTATGTCTATTGACCTTGTTTTTGTTCTGTCTCCTGGTGAAGTGGAAATTATATATTTCCTCCTTCTCCGCTATTCTTTTCTGATTAATTTCGTTGCGGGCTCCAAAACAGTTAAATTGCTTCTCTGGGACTTTGTCGAGCTTCATTGTCTCGGCGCTTGTCGGTCAAATCAAATCAAATCAATCAAATCAAATAATTTATTCGCATAATATGGGTAGATAGATGGTATATAAATGTTACATTATATCATATAACAATAGGAAACCTCATATTAACCATTTCTGGTATACGAAACATAAAATAATAACTTACAACAACATGAACTGAAAAGGATAGTATAACTAAGTACTCTTTATTTTATAATAAGTTACCTAGCTGTTATTGCACTAGAATAGGAACATAGTCTTTAGTATTTTACAATAATTTTCTATTCTTATAACTAAGGTACTCCTGGGTCGTGTAGAAACATTTATTGACTAACCAGGCATACAATTTTTTTCGGAATAATGTAATGGACCGTAGTTCTTTCAGTTCATTAGGTAATTTATTAAATAATTTAATTGACATAGGGTAACAGTTTCTTCTATACAGATCAGTTTTTATGTTTGGCAAGGAAAAGCTATTTGGATAACGGGTATTAAAATTAGAACAGTCACCAAAGGATTTGTATAGGTAGTGATGTGTTTTGACGAAAATACAAGATTCAAATATATACATGGACGGTGCTGTTAGTAAATTTAGTTTTTGGAACAATGGTTTGCAGGAAGTTAATGAATCCACGTTACAAAGTGCGCGAATGCACTGTTTTTGAGCCAGGAATACTCTATTAAATTCTACTGAGCCACCCCATAAAAGAATACCATATCGTAGGTTGGAGGCTACATATCCATGATACGCTTGTAAAGCTGTTCTTAGGCTGGATATTCTTGTAAGACGCCAAAGAGCGTAAACATACCTGTTTATTTTGTTACAGATTTTATTAATGTGTAATTTCCATGAGATCTGACTATCTAATGACATCCCAAGGAAAACTATATTATCGGATTGTGCTATTTTATTGTTGTCGTATGAGATGGTTAATTTTGAATCATATGGTTTTCTATTGTAAAATTGAATTATTTTAGTTTTGTCTATATTAACTTTTAAATTATTGCACTCTAGCCATTTGATAATGCTTTGAACAGTTTCGTTAACTTCTTTATTGTAATCATCAAATGTAGTATTAGGTTTTTGTGGAATTACTAATGATATATCATCTGCAAAAAGGGTACAGTGATGATTTGTCACGTTAGGCAAATCATTTATATAGAGTAGGAATAAGAGTGGGCCTAATATACTACCTTGTGGGACTCCGACTCTGTTATGTGCGTATTTAGATTTATAGGTGAATTCTATATTCTCGTAATTAATATTATTGATTTCTACATATTGTTGCCTATCTGTGAGGTAACTTTGTAACCATTTATGTGCTATACCGCGAATACCGTATGCAAAGGCTTTTTGGAGCAAAATATCGTGATCAACAAAATCGAACGCTTTGCTCATGTCGAAGAACACTGCGCAGGTTTTAACACCTTTGTCAATATTTTCCGAGACTTTTTTTATTAGTTTGAAGGTGGCTAGTGTAGTAGACTTTCCTTTCTGAAAACCATGTTGTTCGGATTTGAGTATATTGAATTTATTTAGAAAAGATGTTAACCGTTTAAACATAACTTTTTCAATAACTTTTGCTAGTGTAGGTATGAGGGCAATAGGTCTATAGTTGTTACGTTCTGTTTTATCTCCTTTTTTATAAATCGGTTTTACAACTGATATTTTAAGTTTGTCTGGAAAAGTACCTTGTGATAATGATAGATTTATGAGATAACATAGTATTGGTGCTATTAAATGTGCAGTTTGTTTTAGAATTTCAGTGGGTAAGTTATCATAACCTACCGATTTTGTGTTTTTTAGAGACAATATAATTTGGTAGATTTCGTATGTTGTAACTGGACTTAAGAATATGCTGGCATTATTAGGTTCTATGGTTCTAGATAAAGGGTCTATATTTTTTTTATTATGAGACGATTGACTTTTTGTCAACCCAATGAAATAATTATTAAAGGTATTTGATATTAGTTCTGGATCAGTTATGGTTTTATTATTTACATTTATTTTGTTTATTTGTTGCATATTATGTTGATTGTTTTGTTGACTTTTAATTATTTTCCAGGAATCACGACCAATATTCTTAGATCTCATTAATAATCGATCATTGTTAAGCTTCTGTGCTAGGTTTATACTTTTTTTTTAATATTTTGTTGTAAGTGCGATACTTGATTTTAGAAGACTGACATGTAGATTTACAATAGTATAGATACCTGAGCTTTCTTTTAGTATTGAAAGCCAATCTGAGGCCTTTGGTTATCCAAGGCTGATTCTTTATTTTCTTATTAACTTTGATTTTTTTTACTGGAAAACATAGATTGAAGAACAGTATGAGGGTATCGTGAAATAATTCAAAGGCCTTGTTTAGGTCAGGTTGATCATATGTCTCTGCCCAAGAGAGTTTATTGATGCATTCAATGAATTTAAATATATGGTCTGGCGAATAGTCGCGTTTGAGAACATACCATTGCAGTATAGGGGTTATTTTTTTGTTTACGTTGACGGACAGTGTTTGACATGTGTCATGGTCTGATAAGCCTGAGGGTATAACTTTGCCCATGGCAGTGGGCTCATTGGTGATTATTTGGTCTAAGCATGATTCTCCTCTTGTCGGTTCATTTATATGCATTTTGAAGTTGTAATTTTGCAGTAATCTCAGATAGTCTTCACGTACTGTAGAATGTTTAAGGATGTTAATGTTAAAATCGCCCACTATTATAACTTTCTTTTTTGTTTTAGATCGGGTTTTATTTAATATAATCTCTAATTTTTCTAAAAATATACGAGGATTAGAATTTGGTATTCTATAGATACAAATTAATATGGATTTATACTGTGGAAATTCAATACCACAGCATTCAAAAGTAAGTTCAGACGCAATGTCTTTAAGCCAGGTTATTTTATTATAAGTTAAGTAGTCCTTACACATTATACAAACTCCGCCTCTCTTTTGCTTGACTCTGGAGTAAGAACACGCCAGTTTATAACCATTAATATGTACGTTAGGTTCTTGCCCACATTTTAAGAATGTTTCGGAAATACAGATTATGTCTATGTCGCTTTGTTTAGTTTTAAATTCTGATAAAGCTATTTTTAATATATCTAATTTAGATAACAGCCCTGCTATATTTTGATGCAGTAAAATGACCTGGTTGTTATTCTCGAAAAAACGTTATATCAGTTTTATTGACAGATAGACCTGCGGGTTGCATTTGAGATGGAGTAGTATATTTTTCTTTTCGAAAGAAGTCTAAGATTGTTTTTTGTTTTATAACCGGTTTTGGGACTTGGTATGGTATTATTTTATGGTTTTCTCTCGAAGTTTCTTGAGTTATTCTATGGTTTGTAGTATAAACCTTGCTCATCATTGATGAGTACTTAACGTTATAATCTAGCGAGTCTATAAAAAGGTTGAGCTTTTTACATGTATAGACCATTCGGTTATGGTACCTGTGAAATACATTCATAAAATAGCAATTTGTAAAATTATTACAAGTAAGTTTAATAGTATCATTTAACATTTTGGCACTTAAGTACTTGTTTTCACATACATTAAGAATCATAACAGTATTATACTCAAATTTCTTGAGTAGTGCCGATATTTCTATGACGATCTTCATAGGGTTAGTGTCATTTTCGCCAATACCTATGATGATTTTGTCGTATTTTTCTAATTTCAAGTTTTCACAGCCTTTAATTATTTCATCAGATGTGGCAAATGGCTTTATTTGTGCTGAGATCTCATAGTCTTCAGAGTTGTTATTATTTCTTGAATTAATTAGGTGACTTGCTAAACCGATGCATTGTTGACCACCAAAGATCAATAAACGCCTTTTATTTGGGACGCCCCGTATAGAAGTTACAGTTGGGTGTAGTTGTAGTTGTTTGACTGATTCTTTATACATACTTGTATCCTCCAAGGAAATAGTTAGTTTTGTAGGAGTCTGGTAGTTTTGTCCATTCGGTATATCCAGGTCGTCTATGAGAGTTGTCGTCGAAGGGGTTATATCATCTTGTTCTATTTGTTGATAAACGGTTTCTGTTTGGGTTGTACTGTTAATTCCTGAGCATATTTTCATTAAATTAAGAATTTGTGACTGCTGTTCATCCCTTACTTTCTTCAATGAAATAGTTTCAACAGTAAGATTTTCAATTTTGGTATCAGCGATTTCAAGTTGCTGTTTCAAAGCATTAATTTCGTCTTGTAATTCGGATATGTAGGAGTTGTGTTCTGTTGATAGATCCGGTAGACTTCTGGCGAATATTTCTGAACTAGTTGATGTGAAAGTTTGGTTTAAGGATTCTATCGACTTAGTTTTTTGCTTTCTGAGTGCCATCTTTGTTGAACTTCGAGTTTCCATTTTTGTTAGGAAATAACAATGTCTAGTTTGTGATAATCTTTCTTATTTATATGAATATTTTTACGTTTCAACTGTTACTAAAACCAATTTTATAATTTGAAAAGTCACAAAAAGACTAACAGCTTGCGAGGCGCGAACTTACGACCTCAGACCCGGCAGGTCGCGCTCTGTGCGAAAGTGCTAGGCTGCCTTGTGAAAGATATGGTGAAATTAGTCTTCTGTTGGATATAAAAAAATTAAGATAGAAACGTTCGTTATGATGCGTCTTATTTTGAATTGAAAATTATGTATGCGCGCGCAATTATAATTTGTTAAGTTCAGTTTTTTATTCTTCTTTTGAATTAAACACAAAACTAACACTTGGTAGCACTTTTATACGAACACTGGCTTATTACCGCATCGTTATTGAATGTGATTTTTTGAGTTTTTGGAGATTTAACACTTATTAAACATAGTTTCAGTACAGTTTGAGATTAGAAACTTTAACACATTATAACTTTTTTAAATTCGTAAGTTAGGTTTTGATAACACTTTCACTGAATGTTTGCACTTTATTGTTCATCGTAATATAGAAATATAACTGCTAAATAGACTTTTTCCATTTTTTTTAAATAATTATTACGGAGCTTAATATTTGCGTGACGGCAGCGCCGATTGGAGTTAATTACTGTCGCCACTGTCGATTCTGACTTTGAGGAGTTAAAGTGAATTTGGGAATAAGTGTGGCAAATTTGTCCCAAAAAAGATAAAGAGTAGCATTTTAGATGAAATGTAACATTCCCTAGAATCTTTTTTACAAGTAAGTAAAGCTAAGTTTATAAGCGACTTAAGAAAATGTTCCAAAAAACGACCGTCCACAGTCCTGGACGTACTTGAAAGCCAAGTAAGTACCGTTTCCAGTAACTTTCGCCTCTAATTCTCCGCGTACGTTCTCTTCAACTTTGGTCTAAAATTAGATCATACCTCATAAACTATTGGAACTTCTATATTTAGAACAGATTTATGGCTTTCATCATGTTTTTGTTTGTAATATTGTGGGGATTTGACCTACAAGGGTAGGCCCTTTCGAGGTGGTATGTATGGGAGATCGTGGCTAAATAATAACAGCTGCTCTGATCAATCTTCATGTTTAACAGCCCTGGCCTAGGTTGGTCTGTGGATGGGTGACCGACCACACATTATATACCGAATTTCCTCCGTCCCAGAAAAGCATGTTAAGCCATTAGTCCCTGCGGGATCACTATGGGCTGTAATTTTTAGATCATTTGCAGTCGTTACAAGAAGTGTGTGGCCTGAAAGTCTTACAACCAGTCTTAGCAAGAGGTTATCTATCGTATTACCCAGTACTAGCTGGGTTGTGGAGATCAGATATGCAGTCGCTAAGTACATGTATAATACTGGTACTCAGCTGCACCCGGTTAGACTAAAAGCCGACTCCAACATAGGTGGGAAAAGGCTCGACTCGACAAGTAAACATAATTTTAAAAAATCATACGTGCATATGACTATTTCGCGCCAAAAATCCGCCATTTTGTTTTTTTTTTCAAAAACCTATCTAAGGACACATGGGTTTTTATGACGAATATAATACTTTAACTGTCGAAATACATCCAACAGTTTGGAAGTTACGAGGAAATAAAGGAACTGACACACATACAGGATACGCGCGAAAAAGAAAACCTTCCTTGGCAGTCGGGTAACTAGGATGCCCAAAAAGTTTACCAATGTATGTCAGTCCTTATTTTACTCTCAGCCATGTTACCGTGAATGAACACAACGTTCATTGATGTTTGCGTCGTCATAACATTCCATTGATATTCTGGAGTAGGCACAACAATAGAATGTATATTTTGATGTCGGAGTTACAGCCTATTAAATAAACGATTCTTTGTTAATGGAATAACGAACTTTTAATAAACGTGTATTTAATGAAAATCGGAATTGGATTGCAGAGTTTTTTTTTCGTTTTTTAGGTACGCGCAACCACCAATCAAGCTATACAAACCCAGTTTATGCGGATCTTATATTGTACAGGAAATCTAAACAAAGCGAGGCTATGTTATACTGGAAGTGTATAGCTAGAACTGTTGACTTGTGTACTAATGGTATCTTACAGCTCCACCTTTTAGGGTATGGTAGCTTGACCTTAGATCAGTTACTAAACCAGACTTTTCTCACCATCTACCTAGCCTTTCTGCAACTTGGCAAGACTGGTTTCTGACTTTCGGGCTTCTTAATTTCCTGTAGGGCCTTACTAAATAAGGCCTCGAGCTAGGGTATCATCATTCTCCTACCCTTCGTCATCATCATCATCAGCCTATAATGTTCCCACTGCTGGGACACAGGCCTTCTCTCTATGAGAGGGCTCTCCTACCCTTATCCCAAGTTATTTGGGGCCGACGCAGCATCTTTTTTTTAATATTTGTTTATTATATTACAATCTAGCCTAAAAAAGCTAATAAGCAATTTTAATCTAACTTAATTTGCTAAAAGTAATTATATCTAAGAGCACGTCCATTGGGTTTACTCAGTGTCTGTAAAGGCGAAGTCACTTTGTTCTTGTGTCCATATAAATAGGTAGGCACTATATTACACTCGCGGTAAAGTCACAAATAGGTTACACTACAGAAACTCAAAAGGCCTTCGCCTTTTGAGCCTTCTTACTTCACTGTCCGGCGCAGCATGTCTTCAAATACATATATTGCCTCCAGCTACGACATAAATCTGAAAAGCCTAGCGGCTAAGGGCACACCTTGTGGGTGGTGTATGTTGGTGTGGTGTGTGTTTATACAATCGGTTACATAAAAATCTGACTCACACAAAAATATCTTGTTATCAGGAATGCAAACATAAATAAATAAATAAAATAAAAATATTAATTTGACACTTAAAATACATGTTACAAGTCAGTCACAATAAAAAAGCACACGAGTGTATTGCCACAAATCGGATTCTAACCCCCAAACTAGGCCTGGACCTGTATTTTAGGGGTCAGCGTTCAGCCATGGGTTCTAATTTCATCTCATTTTGAGAGTGTCGCTACAAACTTGACAGCCAAGATTAATGTAATTTGGTAACAAACATTTTGTTTGTGCTACGGTCCTGAAAAAATATTTTTAAGATCATAGATAAAGGTAGACCTTTAAAAAGATCGATGGGGTGCGTCAAAGATGATAGATATAGCAAGGAGAAAAGTAAACACTTTTCATAGAGATGTATTGAGAAAAATAGTGGGGAATAAATATACAGTCTTGGCCAAAAGTATTGAGCACCTTACAAATTTCGCTCGTTCACGGTAAGTATGGGAGAAAACCAAATCTACTGTTGAATTATTCTTTTGTCAGTCATCTACAAACATTTAAAAACTATGACCCACACCGCAGCTAGCAATAAAACACCTAGGTGCAATAAAATGTGTTTTTTACCATTTTTGTATTTATTTATCAGTTCGCTACCATCGCTCGTTGTGAACACATCCAGTGATCTAGTGCGCCTTTGGTATTTTATTTCAAAGTTTTAAGTGTTATCGTTGCAATATGCCAAAAAGAAACGAACTTTCTTTAGAAAAACGTGTGCAGATACAGCTTCTGCATGAGCAAGGGAAATTACAAGTAGAGATTTCCAAAACTGTGAAATGTTCGCGCCGATGCGTGCAATATGCTATTCAGCGATTCTCTGCTACCGGATCACATCAAAATAGACCGAGAAACGGGCACAAACGCATCACCACAGACCGTCAGGATCGTCAGTTACTGAGAGAGTCGTTAAGAAATAGGAAAAAAACATCTTTAGAGCTCGCTGCTGAGTTGTCAGAACAAATTAAGAAATCAATTTCTGCTCGAATTACTTGTAGAAGACTTCAGGAAGCTGGTCTGAAAGGCTGTAAAGCTAGGAAGAAGCCATGGCTCTCCGACAAAAACAAAAAAGCTCGGTATAAATGGGCCTTAAAACACCAAACTTTCACCGCTGAAGAGTGGTCAAATGTTGTGTGGTCAGACGAATCAAACTTTGAGGTGAGTAAGTCAATTTAATGCCCTAGTAAAATTATATAAAATGGTTTAAAAACCAAACGCATAGATGAAGTTATTTTTTTTTCCGGAACTCAATATTTTTCTTTTTATTGCAGATTTTTGGAACACCTAGTGTGACCTTTGTGCATGGCCGATTGGGCGAAGAATTTAAGCTAGAGTGTGTGATCACAACCGTAAAACACGGCGGCGGCAGCATAATGGTCTGGGGTTGCTTGACCGATTCTGGAGTTGGCGAATTGTTCGTGTGTGAGGGTCGCATGGACTCTACTAAGTACATAAATGTACTAGAAACTGCGTTGCTGCCTTCATTCACGAAACTTTTCGGCGACACGAACATGGATGGTGTTAAATTCCAGCAGGATAACGCGCCATGCCTCAAATCTGCCCGCACTATGACATGTTTCGGGAAAATAACACAGAGCTTCTTGACTGGCCTGCCCAGTCGCCAGATCTGAACCCCATAGAACATTTATGGGGTTTATTAAAGCGTAGAGTTAGGCGCCACACAATTAACAACAGAGAAGATTTGAAACGCTAGCTGCGCCTAGAATAGAACGCGATTACTGCTGAAGACTGTAAAAATTTTGTTAGCTCTTTACCAAAAAGAATTTCTGCCGTAATTAAGGCAAAGGGTGGACCCACAAAATATTAATTTTCTATTAATAAATAGTAAAATAAACCTATATAAAACGTTTTGTTTTGTTTCTATTTGATACTCCGCATAAAACTGAAAGATGTCATGGGTGCTCAATACTTTTGGCCACGGCTGTATACAGGGTGTAAACAGACTCTTCATGAAGCCGTCAACCAAGCATTATGTACATCAAATTAAGTAACTTTACGCATTTAGTGCTGGGAAACGACTTTTTTTTACTGAAAAATCACGTTTTATGGTAGGACCCCATGAAGTGTCGTGTCGAGTCCATTTACACCAAGTATACACAAGTAAGGGTAATAGGCTCGCCCCCTAATACATAGCGCCAGGGTAGCTCGCGAAATGCAAATTTTCTTCTTTTTTTTGCAATTTGCCGGTCTTTGTCTGGCTGTATGTTCAACAAAATATGACTCACGACCGTAAAACGTGTATATTTACAGAATTACAGGTTTCCAAACAAAAATCGTCGAACAAATCAAATCGATCTAATTATTGTTTTAAATCTGGCCTGGTTGTATACTTTTTATTTATCATCTTTCTTTTATTTTATAATTTTTTCCTTTTACTTTTTAGGGTTCCGTACCCAAAGGGTAATACGATACGGACCCTTTTAAGATCCGCTATCCGTCCGTCCGTCTGTCACCAGGCTGTATCTCATGAACCGTGATAGTTAGACAATTCAATTGTCTAACTATCACGGTTCATGAGATACAGCGTTCACGGTTCATGAGATACGTTCACAGATGATGTATTTCTGTTGCCGCTATAACAACAAATAATAAAAATAAAAATTATTTAATAATAAAAGGGGCTCCCATACAAGAAACGTGTTTTTTTGGTTTATGGTACGAACCCTTCGTGCGCAAGTCCGACTCGCACTAGGCCAGTTTTTTTTTACCCCTGGCGATTATTGTTTTTTTTTATATTATCATCATAACCCGTGGACCCGTTGTGGGTTACATTATTAGCAAAATGCAAATATTGTTATACTATACTACTTATAAGTTTACATAATGTAACTGTTTGCTGTTCCTCTTAATAAAAATAAAATAAAACAAAATCCCTCTGCAATTTCGTGTCTTCTCCTTGATCCACTTATTATTTCCTGAAGGATTTTATTACGATCTTCACTGAAGCGTGATTGATCAAGAAACAAACAAGTAGTATTACTCCAAGATCGATCGAGCGGAAAACAGCTGATGATTGATTCAAGATCTGCTGCTACTGTAACAGTATCCATATGGTATCCATTCATAAGTAGAACAATAGATAATGGGTATCTGATGTAATTTAATAATTATTATCGTCATCTGTAGCCTTTCCTATGTTGGGGTCGGCTTCTAGTCTAACCGGATGCAGCTGAATACCAGTATTTTACATAGAGCGGCTGCCTATCTGCTCTCCACAACCCAGTTAGTACTGGGTAATACGACACCCCTTGGTAAGGCCACTGACTACCTGTAACGACTGTCAAAGATCTACAAATGACAGCCGGGACTAACGGCTCAACGGCTTTCTGAGGCACGGAGGAAACTCGGTGTGTGGTCACCCGTCCACAGACTGACCTAGGCAATCGCGGCTTAACCTGAAGATTAATCCGAGTGGCTGTTATTATTTAGCCATGAGCTCCTCACATATTTGACATACACCATACACCAGTCTCACAGTGATACCTATAATATCACAGTGGTAAAAGCGCACAAAATTAAACACATAAGTATGAAAACGTGAAACTTATGATAAACGATTAAGAATGTATCATAGGTGTACCTATTCCTAAACGATTAGCCTGTCTTCGCATAACAAGATAGTTATTTTCAGTTGATATTTCATAACCACACGCTTGAACTTGTCATGTAAAGGCAACATTTAAATGTCAACAAATCAAATGGTCTCTCCATTTGTAATCGACACAAAACAAATCAAAATCGAGTTCTATTTTTAGATAGCGCCCGACCTGACCTTTTGTATTCTAAGTATACATTTAAACTTTTGATGTAATGGCCTCCTATTTATAACAGCGGTTCTTTTAGATAACGAATAAAGGGAGGAAAAAGAGACTTAACGAAGCCGAAAGGCACTTGTTCTCCCCGTCAATGTGATCATTTTTAAGCTATTGCATAGCTTCTATCGCGGGCCTTGAGCGTGGAGACCGAATCCAGAAATTCCGTAACGAAAATAACCTAACGCGTTAGATTAGTGTCAGATATTGACAAGCCTAGGTTATTATTTTTAATCTACCGCTGGAGCTAGGAGGTTAGGTTGTATAGGTAAATTATCTATACAACCTAACCTCCTAGCTAAAAATAATAACCTAGGCTTGTCAATATCTGACACTACGAAAGTGAATAACTAATTATAATTACATAAGTTGATAAAAAATGCTATGCATTAGCTTTACCGCGGCAGTCTCCGAGTGCCACACGTCTTTTTTGTTTTAGAATCTAGAATCTAGACCATACCCGGGAACCTTTTAGTTACCGACATATTAGGAGTCAAAGTTCCAACTTTTTCACAAGTTTTTTTTTTAATACATGGTTTTAATGTATTTTTTACTTAAGACACTTAACGACTGCCGTACTATTTAATCCATTCATCAGCACAATGTTTTGAATGCGTTACATTGAGTCCTACCGTAAAACGTGATCTTTCACCCAAAAAACAAAGTCGTTTCCCAGCAATAGTTTTTGCGTAAAGTTACTTAGTTTTGATGTACATAATGCTTGGTTGACGGCTTCAGAACAATCGATGGCCGATATCTGATTTGTAGGTAGTTTATGATTTTTAACCGGAAAAATATATTATTGATCTTATATTTTTGTTTGAAATACTAGAATGTGATTATTTGTAAGTGTTTCTGCTCTACCATGCATCTTATTTAAATAACATAATTAATAATATCTGGGCCTAGCTTTACTCAGTAAAATAGCGGAGTAACAGTACCGTGTATATATATACCATCGCATAGCGTGGCGACGCGTCGCCACGGCATATGTCGCCACACCAACAATCGGTTTTAGCCGCGGCTATAGATTTTTCACATCAACCTGCTTTCCGAGGCATGGAGGAAACTCGGTATGCAATATAATACAATACATAAATTAATGGTCACCCATCCACGGTATGGTTAAGTGTTAATAAGTGAATGGTGGCATTCACTTATTAATTCTCCCTCAAGTTCAGAAAAACACAAGCCTATGCATTCAAACATTTTTGGGAGCGTGCGAAACTGTGCAGAAAGAATACTAATAACCCCGAGGGTGGTATACTCCTAACTTTCTTGTATCGAAGCCAAATTGTTGCCGAGTTTGACAACATTATTTCCCAAAATAAATCTCGGCAAGTGTGAGTGGTTTAATAGAATATGTATGTGTTGATAAAAGTGAAACCTATTAAACTTGAAACATTTGCCTGTTTAAATATAAGTGTAGTGACTACCAGACAGACATACATCATCATCATCTGCCTAGCCTTTTTCCAACTATGTTGGGGTCGGCTTCCTGTCTAACCGGATGCAGCTGAATACCAGTATTTTACATGGAGCGACTGACTATCTGATCTCCACAACCAAGTTTGAACTGGGTAATACGATACCCCTTCGTAAGACTGGTTGTCAGACTTTTGGGCCACAGGTGTAACGACTGTCAAAGATCTACAATTGACAACTGGAACCAACGGCTTAACGTGCTTTACGAGGCACAGAGGAAACTCAGTAAGTAATGGGTGGTCACCCATTTACGTACCAACCTAGGCAAGCGCAGAAGTTCTCATTGCTGTGGAAAATATACGTCCTGTACCAAGCCGATGGTGGTACATTGGAGGGCAAGCTCAGTTTTCGATACGTATTTTAGTTGAATAATTATGATTGACTGTGCTTGCTGGTGGGAGACCGTTAGACCTTCCAAGCATAAAATGCGTCACTCACCTGCTAGCCACCTGTGGCTCTTTGAGGGAATCTTGTCATGATGTGGCACGTGGCTGGCGTTGCACGGTGACCGGCCGGTCCGATTATCCACTCACAAATTGGTGCACCAAAGGCTGCATTATATGAGCCTTCAGGAAACACAATCAGTCCAGATAGAAGCCTTTTAGCGACGATTAACCCTCATCCAAGGATTTTAACCGGGAGCGCGCACTTAGGCAACCGCAATTGCTGCCATCTTGGATTCGACGCGTTTGCGCGCATAGATAAAAATGTATGGTTACGGAACACCTCCAATTTCCCACACCTATGAAAAATTAAAAGCAGGAATTTCCACAATCATAAAGCAAACAAAGCAAGCTTACCGACGTAGCCCGAAGAATTGCCAAACTTAAGTGGCAATGGGCAGAGCCTATCATCCCACTTATGGAAATTACTTAAACCCTAGCCATTCCATGAATAGACATCTTAAATAACTTAAACGTAAACAGAATTCCACGAACCGATTGGTTGATACATTTATAGATTAGGTATATAATAAACCAAATTGGTTCCCGAATTTCTGCGAAAATCGTTGAATATATTGCTTCTATTGTTAAGCTGTATAAAATCAATTAATTCAATAGGGTCTCGAGAGATGTCAAAGCAATTCTTAATTCCATTCAGTCCAGGTAACCCTATTACAAGTACGTGTCAACTTAGTCTATGGATCAGGAGGTATATTAATGATAGCTATTACCTATCTAGTACCTTACTACCTATATATTAGCGTTAATTACTCTTCACATAATGAAGTTTTAGTGAAGCTATTAGTCTAAGTTGTCAGGTTTTGACGTTTGATAGATGTTTTCCTTCATACTCGTATAAGTTAGATACTCTAAAGTGTTTAAAAACCGGCCCAGTGCGAGTCGGACTCAGGCATGAAGGGTTCCGTACCATCGTAGTAGCGGATCCCGCTTTAATCTATTTTTATTATTTGTTGTTATAGGTACCTATTACGGATCATATGATACAACCCGCTGACAGACAGACGGACGGACAGATACCGAAGGCTTAGTAATAGGGTCCCGTTGGTTACCCTTCGGGTACAGAACCCTAAAAAAATACAACATCTTTATTTGACACATGCCACATGTGCACACAAAATATAATAAAAAATGTAAACAACAAAAAAGACAATCTCTCTCACGGCTACGCCAGATAGGCCCAGTGTTTGGCGTAATATCACGCCTGTAATCCCCGAACGGTTAAGTAGACGTGTATAGTAGGTAAATCCACTTAATACTGGTTATTTTTAAGTCCGATGTAATAATTAAGGGGCGTAAAGTCTGCGAGGTTCAAATGTGAGCCACATTTCCAGGATGGGTCAGGAGGACAGATGAGCCAGGATCGTCACATAGTGGGTGCCTGAAGACAGCCAAAACTCAATAGCATTTTTCAGACCTGGGAATCAACCTCAGGACCTGATACCTATTGTACAGCAATAACTTTATCGACTACTGGGCCAACATGCTGGCATCTTTTTGGCAGTTTAAGTGTTTTGTAGTTCGAGCTAATAACAAAACCCTCCTCCGCGAAGTTCAGCTACTCCATCAGTAAGAAGATGGGTGATCATTCTCTACACAAAAACATAATAATACGAAAACGTAAAATAGTACATTATGATATAAGTGCGGTAAGTTGACAATCACATCCGAGGCGATATTGCTAGCCCGAGCCGTAGGCGAGGGCTACAAGAAAACAGACGCTGTAAATATCAAAGCGCACGTATGTCATACGACGTTTTATAACATATTTGCGAGGAAATAAAACTCGGACTTTCTTAAACGAAATTTTGATACGCTTGTAGGTAGGTATCTATCGGTCTATTTTTCGGGCAAGAGGCTGAGAGTAGCCTTTTTCGTTGCCTCTGAGATTTCAGGCGGTGTCGAATTAATAAATTCATCATTACTTGACGACATTTTCAAATAAAAACATACTGCGAAAAGAAAAAGAGCGCGGAATTATTTTTACTTGTTCACAAATTAGTGACCCGCGCGCATCAGCGCTTTTTTTAAGGCAAAGGCACAAAAACAGCCAGTATTATTATTACAGTAAATTAATATTTTTGTGTTTTTGTTACAGATAAATGGTTGTAATCTATTGTCAAAATTAATTAAACTAAAGAATTTAATGTTTATTTATTATATTTTATCTCCCAAAGTTAATTTTATTCATAAAATGTTGACCACTTTTCTGACGTAAAAACTCTTTGCTAAGATTTGAAAAAGTACCGTTCGATTTTAAGGATCATCTTGATAAACCGTGCGTTTTACATTACATTACCGCACAAGTACGTAATGAGATACAATACGATATTGAAATTGGTGAAATAAGAGACCCTTGCGGAGCAAATGTGTTATAAACTATATAACGTACGTAAGTATTAACAAAAACCTCGACACCAAAAGTCAATACAAGTAAAAAAGGAATAATAAAAGTTCTACAAACGTTCAAACAGCTTACAAGTTCAAAACATCAAACGGTCCCCTTGTAATTCATAAATCCACTAGAAAAGATTAATTTCTATTTCCATAAAGATATTTCCATACAAATAAAGGAAAAATCACCATTCATTCAAATCTGAATTCTCTTTTCGAAAACAATAATTCAAATCCGATCGATTCTCAAGTTCTTTATTGAAAAGCGTTCGTTGTTTATCGGGGGAGATCGGATGTAGTCGGACTTCAATTCGTCGGCGGATATTGAGTGAGACAGGAAAGATGGCTCCAATCGGGTTTTGCTGTTCGTGTGTTCAAACATTTAGATTCTTTTATTGCATTTACGAATCAAAGGAGACAAAATAATATCAGCCGCTCGGGTTGATATTTAGGTTAAGCCGTGCTTGTCTAGGTTGGTCTCTGGATGGGTGACCACCCATTACATACCGAGTTTCCGCCGTGCCTCGGAAAGTACGTTAAGCCGTTGGTCCCGGCTGTCATTTGCACATCTTTGACAGTCGTTACAGGTAGTCAGTGGCCCAAAAAGTCTGACAACCAGTTTTACAAAAAGGTATTGTATTGCCCAGTATTAACTGGGTTGTGGAGGTCAGATAGACAGTCGCTCCTTGTAAAATACTGGTATTGGATGCAGCTGAATGCCACTGGAACTCTAACCAGACTGGAAGCCGACCCCAACATAGTTGAGAAAAGGCAAAGCAGATGATATTGCATTTACGAATTCATTGTTGCTGAACGTTTAAAAGTATCATCTTTCATGCGGCTATTCTCAATATTTTCAAATTTGGTATTCTGGTGGTTCTGAAAAAAGTCAATAAGTTCAGACCTCAATACTCGCAGATTATTGCCCGAAAGTCTGACAACCAGTCCTGCCAGGGATTTCGTATTACCCAATAGTAATTGGGTTGTGTATAACAATTATAATACTTACAGTTAAACTGAAGAAAAGCTGTACAGTAAAAAGTAAAACAAAGAAATGTTTTAATAAGTGAAATACTTCTCTTTCATTTTACGCTACCTCTTCTGAAATAAATAAATCGTACCTTCATGAGCAAATATCATTATTTCGATAAGAACGAAAGTAAAACAAACAATGTGGGTAGTATCAGCTCTTTGTAGATAAATCGGAAGCCAATGGAGTGTGCATTTCGATACACGAGCTGGGTAATGATGCTTTCAGTTTTATCAAACGGTAATTTAAAATGTATAGAAAGAAAGATATTGTTTCAGAGGATTTTTAAAGAAGAATAAATGTTAAAGTCTCAAATGTTCACATTTGTATAAATTAAGTTAATCAGCAAAGCGACCAAAAAAATGGGACTATAAAAGCATTTTCAGGAAAAACCGAGGCCTTAACAAAATTTAACAAAAAAAGTCAGAATCCTAATTAAGAATTCATAAAACCACGCCAAGGTCAAAATAAACTCATTTTTCACCGAAAAAAATTGGGCAACAACTTAAAATTATTTCAATTAAATGTCTCTCTTCATAATTAATGGTTTAGCCAGCTATCTCGGCTCCTAATTAAATTAGAATTTATACAATACGAAACAAAAGCAACCAATTAATTTCGTACGAACTAGTTGTACCTAAATGTTTAGGATTTACTGTTTCAGAAACTTTTAATTATGTAGCAGGTGTGTCTTTTAAGTAAGGATTCAAACGAGCGTGTAAGCGAGCTTAATTTACGCCACTCAAGCCTGGCATCCACCAAAGCTGAGACAAGCCGGAGATGTGCAAATTGGAGAAGAGAGAAGATGTGCACTGTCCACCGCAC
Organism: Lycophotia porphyrea; assembly: GCA_950005105.1. NCBI lineage: Eukaryota > Metazoa > Arthropoda > Insecta > Lepidoptera > Noctuidae > Lycophotia > Lycophotia porphyrea. The sequence goes on along the minus strand of OX465408.1, from coordinate 4,702,479 downwards.
GCCGCTCACAGCATTCCGCTCACGTATAAAATTGCAGACTTCCCGTTTACCCCACCAGTGGGGCGGAGCAGTGGGACCAGCGGGGACAAAATTTCAGATTTCCCGTTGTCCCCACCAGTGGGGCGGAGCAGTGCGACCAGCGGGAACAAAATTACAGACATCCCGTTGACCCCACCAGTAGGGTAGGGTAGTGGGGCCAACGAAACAATGGGTTTGACTTTTCCCGTTGTCCCCACCAGTGGGGGCATGCCAGTGGCCAGTGGTCAGTGGGAATACACCGTCTATTCTCGTCTCGTCTCCACTGTGCCAGTGCGGATGCTAGCCTTAACGACTACGACACAACTCCTCTCCTCTCTGCTCAAACGTTTCCACTAAAGCTAAGCGAAGATGAGAAGTGCATAAATAACGAAATTCTATTGGTGGTTTACAACACATCTCCTCTTCTTTGGTTTCGTTTTCGCTTCGGTGGCGTCTGGCTCTAAGGTTTACAGTCCTTTTAAACTGCTTTAATTCAACTTTCATCCAAATCTTTAGAGCCGTTTTCAAGAACTTGATTACAAATAAATATACAAAATTGCTAATTTAATCATATTTATAAGTTAACATTATTTGTAAGTTTGACATTTACATGTGTGAATTTAGTCTCAGGGATTAAAAAAAACAGACTTTAGGACCGCTTTGAAAGACGAAAACTAAGACTTAACATTAAATAATCATCTATAGAATTAAAAGACAGAAAAATATTACAAATTCATTGTCAAAAATCACATCAGATGAACAATGACGGCACGATAGGCTTTTTAACTTTTTTGAGAGGTTATTATCGCGAAAGTTTTATGTGATCGTTAGGGACTCGGAGAGAAACGGCTAATCTGATGAAACTTTCGATACTGAAAAAGTTTATGACCAAAGTACATAAGCCTAACAGTCTGCAAAACGATTTTGTTAAGTGAAACGTCCAATTTTGAAAGACACTTAAAACTATTTTGAGAGTTTAGATATTATTAGTGCACATCTGCCTAACCTTTCGGAAATTACAGGCATGATAGAATGTAGCTATTGTACTGCATGGTGTCGAACGTAAAGAATAGCACCATCCCATATCTTACCAGAGAATGGGCAGCAGCGTTCTCTGTGCCTTTGTAACAACCGAACTGCGATCGCCAACCCGGCTGCCAAGCGGGATGATGTTAAGGAGGTATTCCATTCAGAGTACACAAAATAAGAGCACACTTTTCAGAGCACGAAAAGTATTCAACAACGCGTACACTTAGGGAGGGACATTGACTTTGCTTGAAAATATCGATAGTTTAAAACAAGTTTGAGGTGGCGCAGGAGAAGAGTACCTGGAAGGATAAAAGGGGAGGCTTTGGCCCAGTAGACATTAAAGACTCCTTAAAAAAATTGTTTAATACATAATTCTGATTTAGAACCGGTACCAAATCGTGTTTTCACTTTGGTATATACCCTCTCTAAGTGTGCGCTTTGTGGAATACTTTTCATGCTATTTAAAATATGCTCTCAATTTATGTGCTCTAAATGGAATTTAAGAGGAAATGGGTTGTCATTCCTCCATACAAACCCTCTCGCCTGTTTTCTTTCTGGTTTATGACTTTTAAGCTATGATTTATTACAGTCAAATAAATATCAAGCTCTTCTATGTCCCTGTTTTCCTTTTTGATGTTACATACTCTGTATAAGTACTAGAACCTTTACAAAATGCTCAAAATTGCTTATCTAGATCGCCTGTAAACAGAAGCCTAGTGTACAAATTTGACAACTATTAATGAAAAACTAAAAATATAGGGACACAGTATATATGCTTCTCATTCAGTTTATGAAATATCTTTTAAATTGGTGGTATATTGGAGGAGGGAATAGTCGAGAGCCAAACCTCGAATTATGACTTTTTGCTATAGTTGTCTTTATCGCACCAATGTCGAAATCGCGCTCGCAGAGCAACAGCGATAGCTTCTTCAAATACCTACCGCATTTCCATGAAATTAATAAAACTAGGTACTCGTTTTTTGGAATCCTTAAATTGGTTAACAATATTGTCGTTTGAAAAAATGTATAGAACACGGAATTACGACGTTCAAAATATCGATAAACGCCAATACTATGAACCATATGTTATTTTTGCTATACCAATTTGACACTTTAATTAATACTGGCAATCCCAAAAAGTGCCATTAACGCCCTCTAGCGTCACTTTGTAACACATCAGCGAGTTCAATATAAACGTTTGGTCGCTTCACCGTGAACTCGAGTTGAGCAAACAGGGTGAGCGCACCGGTAGTCGGCCCACTCACTTGTAAACAAAGGGCTGTGCTTTGTTGTTTTGGGCTGAAGGTAGTAGTATTTTCGACAAGTATGTAGCTACCTGAACAGCTCTAGCTCAATATTCCATATGGGACTAAGTACATAGTAATCACGAAAAAAAAAAAAGAAAGCTGTCTCTTGTATTTGGTTCAAGCAGGTATAAGTTTTGTATAGGGCACACCACTGATAATTTTTTCGTGATCGTGGTAAATAAATAATTTCTATGCATGGAAAATGTTGTTCAGTCTGTACCCATAAAACCATGACAACCATGGATTTCTTATCTTACATGCTTTATATGCATCAATATACCCAGTGTAGGTAGGTACTCTGCTCCAACTTATTAAAGTTTGCACCCGTGGTTCGTGCACGAACACTTAATAGTGTCTCTCAGAGTTTGAACATATTTTCTTGCTCTTTGGCGGAATTCCAGATACACTTAGTATGTTGTCCACTGTGTGACTTGTGCTTCTACCCAGACCCGTTACTAGGAATTCATGACTACTTTTGTTAACCTGTTAAAACAAATGTAAGTTAATGAATATAATAAATAGATAAACTTTTTTATTTTATAATCAGAACATCTCAATTAACACGAGACCTTAATTCATCATCTTCCTGCCCATGCTATTTGGGGTCGGCGCAACACGTATTTTTCTTCCATTCTCCCGTATCAATCGTCACGCTATCATTTATTCCTTCATACCTTAATTTCTACCATAATTAAACGTAATTTTTGACAACTGGCAACCCTAGATCCGAACTAGGTCGACCACTTGGATAGTTTACTTTTCCGTGACAGCCCTGTACACACAGGGGGCGTAAGCGATTTCGATCACACTGTCACTTGAGCGAAATGGTGGGAAAAATATATGTATGGTAGTTTTTGATGTAAGTATGGTAGAAAAGGGTTTGAAGAGTTTTCATGTTAGTGTTGGTGATGTGGGTGTTAGTTGTTGATTTCTGAGGCCTAAACCCACACATAACGCAGTACGTATGTAGAGATTTTATGAGCGACCTGACCGTAAGTTTCTAAAATGAAACTGCACAATTTAACTTACAAAATTATGAAAATGGTGCGTGCCCGAGCAGTTTTACTGTAGATTTTGTGCAAACTGTAACTCAAATTATCTGTCAAATATATCACAATTTTACTCCTTAAGTTTATTTCAGTGTCACAACTGTGAACAGTCCATACTAGCGTTGAATATCACACATGACAATAAAAGATACCACATATATACGTGTTCCATGGAACTAGTATTTATCGTAACAGGTATTTCCTGTAGCGCAGTCCAACTAGTCGCAGCTGGAACAACTGTGACAAGTACATAAAGAATAGGTTCCGATCCGACAACGGCATGTATTTATTCAAGGCTTCCCTATGTAGCTATAAGATAACCTAAAAAAAATATTTTGTCTATACATCTATCTATACATACATACATATACATACATACATACATATACATACAGATAAATAAATTTGGAGTATCTGTTTGTAATATTAAAATAACCGCTTTTTACTACGTCCATATACAACTGTACTCTGTACATCTGTACATATAAATAAAATTGGAGTGTCTGTTTGTAATATTAAAATAACCTTTTTACTAAGTGCATATGGGCAGTGCATGCGTATACACGGTACATATACCAAAACAACATTTTTTACAATTGTTGTCTGTCCGTCTGTCTGTCTGTTTGTTCCGGCTAATCTCTGAAATGGATGGACCGATTTTGACGGGATTTTCGCTGGCAGTAGCTGATGTAACAATGAGTAACTTAGACTACTTTTATTTTAGATAAATAATTAGGGTTGCGTGCAAAAAAAAAAACCCTTGAAATTGGTAACAAAATTCGATCCAAATAGGGAAGTGCTTTGATAAGCACTTCCCTATTTGGATAAGATTTGGACATTATTATTTAATATTTTTTTTTTTGGATATTTTTTTAATTATTATTAAAAAATCCTCACTAATAATAGTGAGGATTTTTTAATAATTTCACGCGAACGAATGTCGCGGGCTACAGCTAGTTATCAATAAAACACTTGAAACTTGACAATTGTGTGTAAACTTACTACCTAACCTACTGAAGATAGAAACATAGAATTTTGAAGAGGTGTGACAACTTCAACTAAATACCTATGCTGTGTTAGCATCAGCCATCCAACGTGCCTAAAACTGTGCCCAAGAGGGCACTTTTCCTAAAAATTCAAATTCAAATTCATTTATTTTGTGAACAAAATAGGTGGTAAAAAATCCATAAAATCCAGAACTAACTATGTTCCATACAAAATGTTTCAAATTACAAAAAAAAAAAATTAAATCAAGACAATTAAAACCAATAAATGACAATACAATTTGATTCACTAAGTAATTGGAATCCTACTGACGGCGATGTGGACGAAATTTTCAACGCCCTGTAATTCTTTTCGTACTTTGATATTTGTACATTTAGATCTAGTTGTTGTAGTTTGTAATTGGTGATATTACATACTGAATTAAATTAAAAATAAGTTGTAAAATTATGTTTTATTATTATTTTGTCTTTTAATGACCGGTGATCTAAATGGCCACATTTGACAACATGTTAGTAAGTTTTTGGTAGTATGGATTCAACACAAGCAGCAAAGAAATTTTAATTTCTGAAATGATAAGAAAATACTTTTCGAAACTCGGGGTTTAAAGTTTGCAAAGTCGCCACCACCATCATATCTTTTAATAAATTTTTCTATTATATAATCTGAATTTAATATCATTTTTCAGAAGTTTGTAACTCCCTGACTAGTTTTCATAGAATATGCTGAGAAAGTTTTGTATTAACTTAAACTTGCCGTCTAAGTTAAGGAGAGCCCAATGCATATTTTTAAAAGAAACAGTTTTTCAATTCGATTTTAATATTCTATCAATAACTTTTTAGCTAGACAACTCTATTCTATTTTGTAAATCATTTACGTATCGTAACTTTACTGGAAAATAAAACACTTAAATGATATAAGATGTATATGCAAATAGGTTTTTACAAACACTTTTACACGTCATGTTTTTTAAAACTAGATGGGACCGGTGTTTCGTACCTGACTACTCTGAGAAGAAACAGCCGAAACAAACTCAGAGATCCTAGTCTCTTTTAAAGTCCAGACATAATCTTGGTTAACTCACATTATGACTATGCAGATTAGTGTCTGAGATGGCCTTTAAAAGAAAGAACCACACAGATTTGAGTGGATCTGTCCATTTGGAGTTCAAATACTTATTCGAATGCAGACATGAATACTATTCGTCCCCCGGTTAGACAACGGACGGGGACGAGGACGAATGGACAGGATTCATTCCAGCGGTAATTTCTGTCCGCCTAATAATAGTTATTCGTCGCCTAAATTATGGATGGATGTATTCATAACATAACATCACGCCTGTAATGCCCGCAGGGTTACGCAGAGGTGTGCAATTCATAATTAAATTAACAATCAATTAAATAGTCAATTTCGTAGGTACATTTACAAATCTGTGTCAGACATCGCATACATCAGGCGTGCAAAGGCCTCCCCTTTATCCTTCCAAACCTCTCTATTTTGAGCAATTCACTGCGGCTATAATGTGCTTATTCTAACCCAATACTTCTTCCGCAGCATGTGGTCCCTCTGGCGCGCGTGGAGCGTGATAGCCTGCGCGTACGCAGTGGTGGCGCAGCGTCTGGACCAGGACGCCATATTGTCGCCGAGGCAGGCGCGCGTGCGCGACCGCGAGCTCGCCAAGACGGATGAACCGACTTGCGATCAACTGAAGGCGATGTGGAGGTAAGCTGTTGAAATCACTAATAAAGCATTATTATTAATTTATAAAATACTATTTTTGCTCGTTTTAGACAAAACAGACAGAATCTTTCTGAGTAGTTTTTACACCAATCGCAATATCGTGTGCAAGATAAGACTCTTTCATCTTATCGACAACTCCACATACATTATCTTCATAAGTTTCGACCAGAACTCAGCCACGCCGATATTGACCTCGCCTACGTTTTTCAGGAATTGAACAGAGACAATTAAAAAAAAAGTACAGCTCCACAATAACATTGAAAACTAAGTTTAAATCGAAGCGCCCCACATTCTGTGATCACAAGAATCTAAAACGGTGCAAACATGTCAAGGATACAATACCTGCCCTCCCCATGAATGTATCAACTTACTAACATACAACAAAAACCATAACTTCAGTCGGATGTCCCCAACACAAATATTGGTCACATACATTTTTCCAACTACAAGAACAAACACACAAACATAAGCACAAATACTGGCTGAAACAACCTTACTTGATACCAAAGGTTACTTGAAATTTTTTCACCAAGTTTCATGAAAGGCCCAAAGTCCCAACAACAGGCCACCGGTATGCCGATAAATTAATATCATCTTCGTCCCAATTTACATAATTGCCATTTCTACCCACGACCGGAATTCAAATGGACGATATCGGCCGCTTCCCCCTCAAGGCAGATCGCCAGATAAATTGATACTTCGATAGTAATTGTTTCGTATAAGTCTCGCCAACTCGATTTAATTTGCCAAGTTATTGGACGATATTAAATTGGATATTATTCGTGTAACAAGATTTAGAAAATGCTTTGTGTTGTAACATGCTAACTGGAATTTTCGATAGTTTGAAGACATAAACACATAAGGGGGGTTTGTGAGCGCAACTAAGGTTGCGCTTCGAGGAATAATTTAGTTGCGCTTAGTTGGCTGCACTCAAAAATAATTGCGCTTTGAGGAATACCCCCACATAAGTATGTAATATTTTGTTAATTGACACGATGCTTTGAAAATATTACTTCTCGCTTTTTCTTCATTCCGTGTCCATGAAACTCAAATGGTGTTGTCACTGTACGTTTTTCTTATCAATTAACTAGACAGATTACTAATGAATATCCACCCCATTCATGTTATTCTTTTTCCGACATTTGACCTTATTTCTTTAGCTTTTTTTTCTGAGGGCAATAATCAATAATAATCTTTATTACACAAGAAACTAGTTACAAGATTGTGTGAAGTGCCTGACTGCTGTGCTAGGTGATAGAGATGTCTTACAGGAGCCAGTGCCCTCTCCCAAGAGGAGTTATTACAGAATCTCATGCAATAAGATTAAAAAAAAAAACAAAATAAGTCTATAGAACAATAAAATATAAATTATAAGTGTTCAAAAGGTCAAAGTTAATGTCTTGGTTTTAACCAAGACATTCTCGGCACCGTACGTCGTAACTGGCCTACTTGAAATAAATGCTTTGTTTGTGTATGTGTTTGTTGTTGTTGGGATATGAAAGTGCACTTGTGCCCACAAAATGGTGCTATCTTCAATTTAGTGTTTGATAGTGATGTTTCATTTAACAAGCTCATATAGGGTGGCTGATAATCAGTAACCGTTAATTAAACACGTGATTGTAAGCATGTTAACAAACAACTTTCCCAAAGAAACATGTTTTTTAAATACTCATTCACTTTTATCACAATAACACAGTAGCCGTATGAAATTCGCGCTTGTGACCTATCATTACTAAGTATCGTACCGAGCAACAGTGGGTAGGCAGAGCACCCATGCAGCTAGTTAGTCAGCTAGTTATCGGTGTACGTAAGCAGTGTAGGTACCTACATGTTTAGATTGTTGCAAAATTAAAAGTATTAAAAAATTTATTTCTTGGGGATAGTTGTTTGTTATCATGAGTACAATCACGTGTATAAGTATCGGTCACTAATTACCAGTCACCCTATATATTTGTAATTGGAGGAGCTCGTGGCTTAATAATAACAGCCGCTCGGGTCGCGGTCCGCAGATGGGTGACCTTTTACATAGCGAATTTCCTCCGTGCCTCGGAAAGCACATTTAGCCGTTGATCCCGGCTGCCATATATATAGATCTTTGGCAGTCGTTTCAGGTAGTTAGTGGCCTAGTCTGTCAACCAGTCTTACCAAAGGGTATCGTATTACCCAGTACTAATAAGTGGGTTGTGGAGGCAGTCGCTTTATGTAAAATTCTGGTATTCAACTGCATCCGGTTAGACTGGAAGCCGACCCCAACATCATTTGGAAAAGGCTAGTAGGCAGATTATGAGGCTTTCAAGGCATACGCCTCTTTGTTGCGATTAAAAAAACAAATCACCGCCGTCTATAACATCGTAGTTAGTTTATAGTTATCTGTGGAAATAAAACATTAATAGAATTAAACGAAAAAAAAACACAAATGTTAAATACACTGCATTCTGAACCTAACAGTTGTGCGATAAGAGCCAGTTTTCTAGGAAATGTATTGAAAATATTTTACTAACACTACTTGTATAAATAAACCCGTATGACCTTTGAATTCAAATTCTAAAATGAACACTAAACTTTAACACTAAAACATAAATTATTTACGACAAACGGCTTATATAAAGTTTAGATTAAGACACTCTGTTGTTCTATAAATAATCTAGATCCATTTCGATTTTAACCCTATTCATTGTGATACCCTTTGTTACAAATAGCTAACATAAATTGTTATTCTAAAATTAGAACGACTTCGGATACTAACCAGGCTATTTTCGGCCATAATTAATTTTAATTAATTGGTAAACTCCTAGTGTGACATGTTTGCTCCTATCTTACTATACATGTATGACATTTAAGTCAGAGGCCAAAAGTCACCCAAAGGGCAATGGGTCCCTGCCAGGGCTGCGGGACTTTTCGAAAGAGATACCGCGGCCCTGGAACACAAAGGGCAAGGAAGGAACATGGATGGGTTTTAGTCAGTACAAGTCTAACACTCCCTTCCGCTCTGCCCAGAGCGGGAGCAGCATGATTTCCCATCCGAAAAAAAAGGGCAATGGAGAGGGCTATACTCGGAGTTTCCTTGCGTGATCGAATCAGAAATGAAGACATCCGCAAGAGAACCAAGGTTACAGACGTAACCCGAAAAATTACCAAACTTATGGCAGTGGGCAGGGCACATTGGCAAAAGATCTGGCGTGGCGACCGCGAACCGGAAGACGTTACGTTGAAAGGCCTCCCACTAGGTGGACCGATGATTTGGTAAAGGTAACGAGGATCCGCTGGATGCGAGTCGCACGGGACCGGTCAATGTGGTGACACTTGGGGTCGGCCTATATCTAGCAGTGGACGTCTTTCGGCTGAATGATGATGATGAAAAATTATTGCTGGAAAACAACCTTTTGATTTGGTTGGTTGGTGGACATTACGGTTTATGGTAGGACTCGAATGTAACGCACTTTAAAACATTGTGTCCTTCCAGTTCTGACGGTACATGACCAGTACGTTCTGCCAACTCTTTCGTATTCAAAGATGAAAAGACTTACAACAGAATTGGCAAAATGTCATTATGTGTCAATCCAATACGTTTATAACTTTTCCAGAATCGTTAACACCGAATAGAAATATTACAGGTGCGCATTTTCTTTGCATTTTAATTTGTCTATGCCTCTGAGCCCGCTCTGTGGATTACGGACCACTGCGTCTCACCAAGAGGATGCTTGTGTCCCAGCAGTGGAAACACATGTTGTGTTATGTATTTATTACAAACGGGTCTATCTATCCACTAGTGCGCTATCAACTGCTGAAAACTTAATTAAATGAATCCAATGTGGACAATATTTAAAAAAAAAAAACAAACCAAATATCCAGACACATTTGGCAATTAGGGCGAATGCACCAAAAAATATCCAGTGGTCTTGAATAATAGGATTTAAAGCTTCAGTTGAGCGTGCACGGTTGGTAAGCCAGCCAAAATGTAAAGCTGTCACTGGCACTTAAAGGGCTATCGTTGGCTAATCTCTTCATAGAGAGCTTTTAAAGCTTTTATTTTTTAGCAATGAATGAATCAAAAGCAATTAGAGAAACAATATTTGTGACTAACGTAGATACTGGGAATAGTACTTTGAGGTTGGTGCGTTTTGTATAAAATATAATCGGATTACACTACGAAACGAAACAATATAAAGTGTTACTTAGTTAGATGTAAAGAATGCTTGGTTGACGTCTTTTTGAAGGGTCTGTTTACACCCTGTACACGTTATGATTTATGTATGTCTTTTTGGAGATCCTAATTAAAAACTAAACATTTTTATAAAGCCTCACATTTTTTAAGTAAAACGTTTTTACGCACGCTTGACTTGGGACTGGTGAATGTGTAACGTTACGAGGCAAACGGAAGTTGAGAGGGAGATATAAGTTAGTGAAGATAGAAAGAGACAGAGTTACGTTTTTGAATTTGACAGACATTTGTTCGGCATTTGTTTAAGTTTTACTTCAGTCGTGTGGTCTAAAGCACACTCGTTTTTTTCCTAATAACGTAGCATAACAAAATGATCAGGAAGAAGTCCTCCCTATATCCCATTTTACCCAATTATCTTGATACTTATAGACATAATTGCCCACAGATTCTCGAAGCGACAGGCGAGGGCACCCGAGATAATGAATGAAGTAAGCACCTACCGCGACCCATTGATGTACAACGAATGGCCTGTCTATACTGCAATACCGCGAGCGGCGCCAAGGTAAGATAACATGTACCACCACCCTATAGAATAAATGTTGACTTTGAAAATGGAAAAAGAAATCCGTTTGTTTGTTTGAAGCTGGAATGAAAATGCGCGGTTTCACTCTTGGTAATGTTTACGAAAAGCGAAAAAAAATGTATGAAGTTTGTGTTCATGTAGAACAATTTTACGGGATTTACACGTGAATATTTACTTACTTTCTCGACCCCTTCTTGTTTCCGACTGCCTCGTTGGTCTAGTAGTTGCAAGCGCGACTGCTGAGCATGCGGTCGTGGGTTCTATTCCCGCGTCGGGCAAAGTGTTATTGGATTTTTCCTTTAGGAAATTCTCAGTAGCTGCCACGGAGACTGGATTTATGCTTAGTTGATGGCAATAGGGTCGCCTCCTATAACATGGGACTTAAATATAACTGAAATATGATAATTATATATAAGATACACCTCTGCGTGGGCTGCGGGCTGTTCGAAAGAGATACCGCGGCCCTGGAACACAAAGGGCAAGGAAGGAACATGGATGGGTTTTAGTCAGTACAAGTCTGACACTCCCTTCCGCTCTGCCCAGAGCGGGAGAAGTCATTTGATGATTTCCCATCCGTAAAAAAAAAAAAAAAAGATACACCTCTGCGTATCCCTTATAAGATTACAGGCGTACTGTTATTTACTTGCTTCTAAGTAAGAAAACGACCACTTCGCTAAAGTATAAAGCTTTGTAAAATAATACAAAATAAATCCTATCCTTATTATAATGTCAATGAATAAGAGGGTAGATGAAAACAAACAAAAGTACCCTCTTTTCATTCAAATAATCCCTTTGTAAAGAGTTAAAGACTTAGTGTTAAATACTCAAAACACAATACCAACATTATTGTAGAGAAAATGGTCGTTTCCATTTTGGTTTCCTTAACTTTGGAAGTAATTGAACTCTGAAAACGATGAATTATTATATGTTTATTTAAAGGTTTAGACTGCCTCTTTGGTCGAGTGGTCGCAAGCGCGACTGCTGAGCATGTCCTGGGTTCGGGTTCGAAAAACCCAATAGCACTTTGCCCGACTTGGGAGTCGGGCAAAGTGCTATTAGGTTTTTCCATCAGGAATTTCTCAGTAGCAGCCACGGAGTCTGGATTTGTGCCCGGTTGATGGCAATAGGCTCGCCCCCTATTACATGGGACTTAAACACAACTAAATGTCGGTGTACTATTAGGTACACCTCTGCCTAATCCTACGGAGATTACAGGCGTGATGTTATGTAATGTTATTTAAAGTGATAGGTACCGAACATACAGGTGAACCAGAAAAGCTATGCACTTCCATAATATTCGTGTTTTCGTATGAAAGCTGCGCCACAAAGTAATAAGCGGTTTGGGGTTCCACAAAGGTAAAGTGTCTTAGTTGTTTACTTTTACACTGACTCATCATCTGCTCAGGGTTTTCCCAAATGTATTGCAGTCAGCGTTCAGTCTTACTAGTTACAGCTGAATACCAGTATTTTACATGGAGCGACTGTCTATCTGACCTCAACAACCCATTTAGACTGGTTGTCAGACTTTCAGGCCACTGACCACCTGCAACGACTGTCAAAGAGAAAGATCTACAAATGACAAATAGGACCAACGGCTTAACTTGATTTCCGAGGGACGGAGGAAACTCAGTATGTAATGATGCATGGTCACCTATTCACAGACCGACCTTGGCAAGCGCCATCCGTGCGTACGCCTGTTATTATTTAGCCACTGATTTGTATGGTATCAATCATTAAACGTTTATATAAAGCTTTCTCTGTGTTTTACTGTAAGTAGTCGAACTTTGTCGTATGTCGCTCAAAAGTTTTGAAAAATTGAATTTGCGCAGAGTAGATTTAGCTCTCCAGTCCCACGGTTCTCATAGCTCTTTAATAAATCTCATCATCGCACGTTAAGATTTTTACCGAAGCGCATACTTTTTTGGGAGATTTGTACACTACTTCTAAATATATTGAAAATACAGATATGTCAATATATTCGTCTAAATAATATTCATATATGTGTAATGATCCCAGTTTAATGTTTTTTTTTTTTCTCCAGGTTCAGATACCAATACCCTGCAATTTCTCGTGAGGCGTACGGCAGAGTGGTGACCAAGGCTCCCCCGAACGTGGTCCGCACTCCTGACTATGATGAGGTAAGACCACAGACCACTATATCATCACCACATCATCATACCTAGGTGCTCAGGAGTTCTGGATATGTGCCACTACTAAAACAATCCCCACGGAGATTCTATGCTTCGTAAAAATTATACTGATTACCAAGATACATCCCTAAATGTGAAAACCATAAACTCGTTCTGCTGAAGACTTTTGGTACTCTACAGACCTACCCCTATTGGCAACCAGCCCCGGTATATGACCCACTTACACTTGCAGAGGGGAAACCAGTGTTCCAGCTGTGATATCATAAGCCGGTTTTTAATCAGATACAAGTACATATAACCAAAGAACTGATAGATGGACAGGGTGAAAATTGGCTTAAAAGGTGACTCTTGAAATTGCGATTAATAGAGAAGTAAGCATTGTAAAAGAAGACATGCTGCGCCGACCCCAAATAAATTGAGATAAGGACATGAAAATGATGTAATAGTTATGATAGATCCTTTAAGTCCAAACCAGGTAATTAGCCGAAAATCGCCGAAATTAACCGAATTTTTACTTGGATCATAAGAAAATTTCATTGATATTTTTATCTAAATTCGCCCCACTTTTCTTTTCCTTTCTTTCATTGCCTAAGTTAAGACATTTTTTAATCTAGGTTGGATTCAAGATATTATTCGTTTTACTTTAGAGCCCAGTCAAATACAATTTAACGCTAGCTTTGGTGACCGAATCCCTATTAGAATATTGGTTTGGTCTAAGCTACACATATGAACTACTTCGGCTTAGCTCAACTAGTTAGTTCTAAGTTTCTGCAGCGACAATCTTGGTTCTGAAGCCCATCTGTGGAACATCTTCCTCATTAGAAATAAGTCGTTACACAAGTTACACAACGTTTCAGCAAAATTGTGCGTGGCAAAAACGATAATATTTCGTCGAAATCAACTTTCCCGCTTACAAAAACGTTTCCAAAATTAACTAAAATATTACGACGACGCCCTTCAAATTTCAATACACAGCGAATTTGAAACTCGCAGTACGAAAAACTTTGTTTTCTTATTTCCTAATTTCGTAAACTTTTCGTTAATTTACATTATACTGTTTCTCTGAAAGTCGAAGTTTCGGGGCTTCAAATAAAACTTCCAATCATTTTAACAACTCAATTGTTAAAAACTTTGGCAAGGAGTAAATAAGAAAGGATATGGACCATTCCTGCCCCTAGTGTACAGAAATAAAAGTATTACAAATAATTATAATAAAAAAGAATATTAGAAAATGATTATTGATTAATAAAAACGATTTTTATTTTTTGATTTCACTAGAAAAGTCGAAAGTACCATTAATGTTGCCATACAATATAAACAAAGAACAGAACAGGGAAAAATAAACTCATACCGGGGTAAATTGTAAAATATTCGTAACTTGCCGTAACCTAAAATGACTTATTTAAACCTCCATAACTTTTGTCCATGACTGATAAGCAATATGCACCTTTTGCGCCTTAAATTGTCTCAGTTTGAAGAATAATTGTCTCCCAGTGTTTTTTAACCAATATACAGTCAAACCTGTGTAAGTGAGAACTGGATAAGCGAGAAACCTCTATTGATGAGAGTATTTGCCAGGTCCCGTCATTTTGCCCTTCTAAACCTCTATAAGTGAGAATCATAAAACCTGTATAAGTGACAGTCATTTTTCATTCGTGAACCTCTTTAAGTGAGATTGCTACTTACCTATACCTCTATAAGCGACAGTTTACTTTTGCTATTTTATGATTCATTCTTAAATTTTAAGGGACTCCTATTTCATTTCAATGACCAAATATGCGGTTGTTATTGTTTTCTATATTTCTAGGAACTTACGTTGTATTCGAATGACCGAGTAAGTCTTTATTATTTTATTATTGTTCGTGGAAGTCATATTCTATTCAGAAAGCCAAATGTGCGTACCGATTTTTTTGTCAAGCTCATTACAGCCAGCTCATAAAAGCAGTTGCGAAGAAAGGTCCTTTACTTCCTCATTATGTCTAAACGAAAACTCAATCGAAATCTTTAAGTGATAAGCTAAATATTGTGATTGCTTTTCAATCTGGGAAATTATGAAATCAAATACAGTATGAGTTTGGCGTAGCAGAATCCAAAACATACACAAAATATAAAAACAAAATCGCAAAAGAAATTAACAGATGTTTTCAAGTAAATGCTGTAATAAGATTATGTAGATTAAACATAAGTTCAGCTATTATTTCAATAAATATTTAGTACCCATACATACATGTATGTATTTTGTTTCTAATTACGTACATATTTACCGTATTTTTATAGACCTCTATAAGTGAGACAGATTCCTCCTGTAACTCTGTAAGCTAGAAACTCGGGTTAGTGAGAAACCTCTATAAGTGAAAAACAGATCGCGGTCCCTTGAGCTCTCACTTATCCAGGTTTGACTGTACTGTGTTTATAAAATGCCTGGGACATAAGAAAAAGATTCACTACATAAGTTTATAAAAATACATAAGCCGTAGCGATAAATACCACTTTTTAAACCTTTCTAACTTTTGTCCAAAACTGCTGGGCAATATGCAACTTTTTTATTTTTGTTATAGAAGATTTTTATATCTGAACATTCTGGGGAACAGGCTCAAACAATTTTTGGGCATCTCCTTTTGAGTACCCATAAAGATTTATATGGAACATAAAATAGACGTGACTCCAATTTATTCCTCAGTTAAGGCGTATTTTCTAAAATATTTAGTTAAGAGGATTTGATTTTCTGGCCCACATTATAGTCGATTTCATAAAAAATATATTTGATAAATTGTAATGTCTGACTAAGGTCATTTTACTAGATGAAGTTTTGTTTACTAAAATAAATTGAAGGATTTTCACCGTTCTAATTTGGTTTATTGTTAGATACTAGCTTATAGGCACACTTTTATTTAGTTTATCAATATTACCTAGGTATATTTCGGTTATTCTCAGTCAGGGGGAAAATGATGGATATGGGCTACTCCTTGGCAGAATTTCGGACCACTGACTACCCGTGAAGACTGTCAAAGATTTCAAAATGACAGCCGGGACCAACGGCTTATTGCGCTTACCGAGGCACGGAGGAAAATCGGTTTTTAATGGGTGGTACTCATCCACGGACCAACCTAGGCAAACGCGGCTTGACGTGCGGCTGTTATTATTTAGCCACGTCTCCTCGAACTTCTCATCAATACAATACATTTTTGGCCTCATTTTTGGCCTTTCCATCATGATTTTTACTAATGTCACTTTGTCCAAGCCTAAAGGTTCACCTCATATAGTGTAGGCGTCATATAATTAATTAGTTTAGGACCCATTATATTACGTAAGGGATCTATCAAGGACTAATCACTCGTGTCAGTGGTTCACCTTTTCTCGGCCTACGCCGCTTCCCTAGGATAGATCTTCTTGAGTAACAAGATTATTATGGATGGGTAATCCCTAAGGATTACAGTGTATAGTTTGAAAATTGTGAGATGTGAGCATATTGCTAGGACCGTGGAGTTGTTTATTTATAGTCTCAAGGAGATATACTTGACATCCTGAGTAGGTGTCTTTAGGTTATCCCCCAAAGATTACTAAGCATGCTAAGTATAATTGGACGTAGTTAAAGAAAGGACTCAATCCACATGTAACTTAATGTGGATTGTGTCTTTTCTGACGTCCCATTAACATTATACACTTAAGAGTCGGGTTCTGAATTGAGTTTATTTTTTAGTTTGTATCGTGTCAAATGCCGAGACATAGCAATGTGTAAATATGTTATTAATTTCTTCAATATAATCCGTGAATTTTAAATCCTATAGCGGCGCCAAAGTTTGTTTTTTAAGTTTTTAATGACATAACTTAACTTGAAATACCTCCAATTCAATGCATCCACCAGTACAATGTTTTGAGTGCGTTAAATTGAGTCCTAGCGATGGAAAAAGGAAGCAAGGAAGGCCGCGAAAGCGCTGGGAAGATGTTTTTAAAGATAGATGTGGACCGGACTGGAGAAGACAAGCTAGAGATAGGGAAAAATGGACAAAACTGGGGGAGGCCTACGCCGCAGAGGCGACTTCCATAAATTAACACAAATAGTGTAATATATGAATGTAATGTAATTTTATTAATGCAAATAAATGAACGACATATAATGTGTGTAATGTATGTATGTAATCAAATTAATGTAATGTTATGAATATGATTAGGGAATGAATGTAATGTATTTTAATGTTAATAATGCAATTGTAAGAATGAATGTCAGAGAATTAATATAATTTAGATAATGTAATGATAATTTGATTTGTTACATTTACGATAATCAAGTTTATATGTTTAAGATATTATTTATGGTAGAATTAAAGGCTTTTTTTATTTTTATTTATTTTATAAATTGAGTCCTACCGTAATACGTGATTTTCACCCCGTTTTCCAGCAACAATTTTTGCGTACTGTTACTTAGTTTTGATGTACTTATAGAATTTTTGGTTGACGGCTTTCTGAAGGGTCCGTTTACACCTTGTATGATAGAATTAGCTATACTTAGTGAATTATAATAATTTCAAACATCAGTTAACGCGCTCGAAATGAAGTACTTATTCTTGCATACTATAGAAATTGTAATATTATAACGATTATTTCTCATTTATTTTCAAGAGGTAGGTATGAATTCATGTTACAAAAATCAAAACATACCTAATATCTAAGGATTCGTTCGATCAGGAGCCCTCTAAAAATATCTTACGAAAAAAAACATAAACCGAACTTTGACTTTTATTTCTCAGAACCATAAATATCTTCAGTAAAAACGATAAAATTGAAACAAAGGACAAACTTTTGTTTCTAAAAATAACAAAAACACTTTGAAGGAACATAGATTACTTTTCGAAATACCTTTTTTTAACGAACAAGACACAGCCAAGAACAACTTTCGTTTGAAAAAAGAATACGAACTGGCCAGTATTACTCGATATTTCGGGACGGCGCTGCTTGTCAAGGGAAACGTCACTAATCTGTCAAATTCAGTACTATATTCAGATTTAGTTACCAATTTCGCCGTAAGTCAAGATAGACTGGTTATGTTCGACACAATGCCGCATACTGGCGACGAATTAGTACAAAGGCGTACAATAAGGGAAGCTTGAAACAAAGGAATGTATCAAAGAGCTTCAGTCATTGAATAAGGTTTTTCTTTTCCATTTGTTTGTTCACCAATTAGTGCCTTTTGACTCTCCTGGCCTTGTTAAAGATTTGTTTGCAGATGTTCTGGATTAAAAGTTTATTTTCGAATACTTAGACGTTTGTTTTTTAACGATTTTAGTCTGTAGGTGCTGCCGTGTTGTAGTCAGCAGTAACTTACTTATTATATCTTGAATTTTCATCAGAATAATTTTAAACCGTTTGATTGGGCCACTGCTTCTTATTACTTACTAGCTGTGCCCGCGACATTTGTCCGCCTGGAATTATTATAAAAATATTAGGTACTTACTTCTTTAAATCAGATTTTGTTAACAATTTCAATGATTTTAATTTTTTTGCACGGACAATTAAAAAAAAAAAGGTTTTTTTTTGTTTTAAGTACCGTATATTATATATAGTTTCTTATGCAATCAGTAAAAAGCTGTTATTTTGAAATTACAGATATACAGTTTTAGGTATTTGTATGTATACTGTAAACAGGGTGTAAACGGACTCTTCACGAAACCGTCAACCAAGCATTGTGTACATCAAACTAAGTAACTTTACTCAAAAATTATTGCTGGGAAACGACTGTTTTTTGGGTGAAAAATAAATATAATAAATGTAACGCATTCAAAACATTGTGCTGATGGATGGATTGCATAGTACGGGGGTCGTGAAGGTGTATTTAGTAAAAAAATACATTTAAAACATGTATTTGAAAAAATATCTTGTGGAAATGTTGGAACTTTAACCCCGAATATCTCCGTAACTAGAAGGTACCCAGGATGCTCTAGAGCAAAAAGAAATATCGCAATGATGGGGAGAACAAGTGCCTTTCGGCTTCGCTAAGAGTCTTTTTACACCCTTTAGATAATTTTTAAACAAACACAAAAGTCATTCAGTTGTTATGTAAGGTATACTACTCTCAATGTTTGTAATGCTGACGTTCCGTTTATTTAACCTCAACCGGAACCACGTGTGTTCCAGTTAATTAAAAAAAAGAACTTGACAAGAAATATTCTTGTACTGAGTGACGACATCGCTTATCGGAGCAATGGGAACTAACCAGTAATTTCGACATGTTCACTATCTGGCCCTGTGGCGCAACGGATAACGCGTCTGACTACGGATCAGAAGATTCCAGGTTCGAATCCTGGCAGGGTCGCAAACATCTTTTTTATTTTCTGATTCTTATAATTTTAATGTTACGTGAAAGTAAATCAAATTATTGATAAAAGCTTCTTCAGAAATCTTATTTCTCTTTGATGTAATGAGAAAGGTAATTGATTAATTAAATGGCTGCCATCTGAGTCAATTTATAATAATTAATTCAATTTTCATAAGATCTTTGCGTAATTGGTTCTAAAGACCTTTGCATAATTATTATTTGAAATATCTAGATTTTTTTTTTTTTTTGTGAAAGATAGGCATGTCTTTGCTCAAAGCATTTTTGTTTAGTAATTTCTTTTGTTTTTCGTGATTTAAAATATTCTTAGAAAAATGTAGATTCCTAAATGTACGTTTCTGAAAGAATATTTTAAGCTTTCTTTGTTTTTTTTTTAATAAATCTTCCTTGTTTCAATATACAAGAAGTTCCTTCGTTCATTAGGTTACTTACAAAGAAGTTCGGGAAGGAGGTAACCTTATTTACCTCTGATAATAGCTGCTAATACCTACCTAAAAATGTAACACTCAATTCCGAGACCATTCAAAACAAATTACATACAAAAGGTAAACTAGGCAGAAAACATTCTGCCTCTGCCTCAACGAACAGCCATTGTTCACAGTTCCCCAGAATAACTTTAGTGCCTCATTGGGAGTCGTCCCTGTGACCTTTGCGAAATGGCCGGTCATTATGAACAGTGGCTGCCCACGCTTAATACAGGCATTCATCTTGGACACTGCTTTTATTTTGTTATACTTACTGTAATAAGAATGCGAGTTTTCGCGGGAATCTTAGTTATTGGTAACAGCGCCATCTGTTGGAGAGTAGTGGAAACATTGCTAATTGTTTTATATAATTGTTGGTTAGCCTTGTTTAAACCTATGCTAGGCTAATGCTCGTATCAAATTTATTATTGAAGTTAGATAAAAAAAAAATAAAGCCTGCAATAAAATTTAAAATATCTATTTCTAATTAAATAATTTTGTTTGTCCTAGATGTTTGGCATGTTGAATGTGCCTCATACATCAGGCAAGATCCTGCGGTACCCTGGACCATCACGGCCACGAGGTGGACCCACCTTCATGGTTCCCCCACAGCGAGACAGGTGAGCACAATCTACTTGCTAGATAATAGAATCTAGTAGTATATATAGTCAGGGAAGTTAATGAAAAAGCAAATTAACTACCTACCAAGTTAAATTATCCTGTAATTTTTTGACACTTGCACAAAACGGCTTAAACACGGCAAGTTGACGGAGGTTCTCAAAATTTCTCTGACTGTACAGAAGTTTAATGTTGTACCTAGACCACTTGATAAACGGTGTTTTTTCTGAGGTGGAGAACTTTAAATTGAAATAAAACACAGAAAAATGAGTTTAACTGACAGTAAAGGCACAATCGATATAAAAAAGTTACTAAAAAATAAAAAAATGAGAATGTTGTGGAAGTGTTAGTATATGGGAACTGTTTGTCTTCGGTTTCGTTACCTCAGAATGATTACAGAAGTACACATAAAGAAGTCAGTGGTTTGTGACTTAAACTTAAGCTTTGAAGTAGTGACTGACCAAAACTCCAAACCGATTTGAAGTTTTAAACTTAAAAGCAGTAAGTAGGTAGTGCCTAGGTACTCATAATTATTAGCCTCCCAAATACTTCAATCATTAAGTAGCGTTCTTAATTATGTAAAGATAGGTACTTACACGGAGACTATTCTAAAAATATCTCGAAAAAGAAAATTAAGACGCCTAAAATTAATTTACCTTTCTAATAAAATATAGCAGATGTCCTTTATTAATTAAATCGAGTCCACTGGGAGTTCCAAAGAAAGCTCGTTAAAAATGTTTCTTCATACCTAAGAAGATTATAAGTATGAAAGTTTATATTTTATAGAATTCTTCAGAAAGCACAGACAATAGAATATCAGCAGGATTTTTACGTAACTGGCAACAATTTTAAATAGCTGAGAGAAAAAAAGGACGTTCTATTTTCAAACGTAAAATTTTATTGTAGTTCGGGGACGCGGCGCGAAAATGTGTTTTATCATTATTTCTATTTTTAGATACTTGATCCTTTTAAAGTCTTCTGCGATGTCGAGTACTGATAAATGTTTTTTTTTTATGTTAAATAAAATGTTAGTCGCCTCGTTGATCTGGTCGCATACGCGACTGCTGAGAATGAGGTCTTGGGTTCGATTTCCACGTCAAGCAAATTGGATTTTTCATCAAGATTTTTTAGTAGTATGAATTTGTGCCAGGTATAGGCTCACACCTATTACATGGCACTTTACTACTGTAGGCGTACTACAACTACAGGTGCACCTCTGCCTACCCTTCGGGGAAATACAAGTACAATGCTAAGATGATGTTATGTTTTACCAGGTTCGAAGCTCTGAAGAAGTTGATCCGTCAGGAACATGTGCGTGAACTGCAGAGGAAATACGAAGCTGAACAAAAGCAAGAGCTGAAGGACTTGACCTCTGGACGCGGGTATGCTAAAATCTATACAGGATGTAAACAGACTCTTCACGAAGCCGTCAACCAAGTATTATGTACATCAAACTAAGTAACTTTACGCAAAAATTTGTGCTGGGAAACGGTTTTTTTTTTTTGGCTGAAAAATCACGTTTTACAGTATAGGACTCAATGTAACGCACTCAAAACATTGTGCTGATGAATGGATTGAATAGTAAGGGGGTCCTGGCGGTGTTTAAAGTAAAAATCTTACATTAAAAACATGTATTTAAAAAAAAAACTTGTGAAAAGGTTGTAACTTTGACCCCCCATATCTCTGTAACTAGAAGGTTCCCAGGTATGGTCTAGAACAAAAAAATGATCGCAATGACGTGCAGAACAAGTGCCTTTCGGCTTCGTTAAGAGTCTATTTACACCCTTTATCTCATAAACTAAACTATAAATAATATTATAAAGAGGAAAGATTTGTATTTTTGTATGTAACGAATAAACTTAAAAACTTCTGGACCGATTTGAATAATTCTTTCAGCAAAGGATAGCTACATTATCAGCTAGTAACATAGGATATATTTTATCCCCGTT
This sequence comes from Lycophotia porphyrea, assembly GCA_950005105.1. NCBI lineage: Eukaryota > Metazoa > Arthropoda > Insecta > Lepidoptera > Noctuidae > Lycophotia > Lycophotia porphyrea. The sequence goes on along the minus strand of OX465408.1, from coordinate 4,680,077 downwards.
CTCCCACGGGAACGGGAACTACGCGGGTGAAATCGCGTGACGTCCGCTAGTTATAAATATTTATGTAAAAAGACCGTTCTTCCCGTCATTGCGAGCATATTTCACAAAAAAAAGTAGTTAATTCATTTTTGCATACAGTTAATTAATCTGAGGTAATGTCCAGAATGCTTGGTTGACGGTGTAGCGGTACTACCAAAAGTAGCTACTACGCAAATTAGTACAAAAAGCACTACAGTGCCAGACATGACACAAATAAAGAACTTACATCAAAATTCTGAATCGCACTATTAAAGTTATCCGTGACTTCAAATATTATAGCAAAACCTGACAGCATCTGTCGGGCAGTAGTCCACCGAACACAAGATTCGTGTGGTCGGAAGAACCTCCCTTTTCTACCAGGGACAAAGAACTTTACACCCTGTTCTTCATATCCCTTTAACGGCTTCGTGGAGGGTGCGGTTACACCTTGTATGCTTTAAATTATACAAAATGACCGAACCAAACATTTGTCTCTTTTTGGGCTAATTGCGTAACATGCTCGCTTTTTGATAATATTTACTAACATTCATTGTATTATTCACAAATTGCGTTATTGTAAATGAATTTAATCATTTACATTATTTATGTATTACATAATAGTACGTAAATAGCGTCCCCTAAGACGACCCACTGACTCGTAATCCGTTCGACTGAGATTGAAAGTGCGTTATGCAATTGGGGTGCCGACCGAACGAGTAAGAAATTGAAAAAAAAAATCTAACCGTCAAAATATGATAGGACGCAGCTAGTTTATGAAATATCGAAACTCGGCAATCTTATAAATTAATTAAACTCAAAAAATCTAAACCATTTCATCACAAACTTATAACTTCGAAAAACAAACAATTTAAACTTCCAAGTAAGTAATAATAATCTACCGACCGATTACACAATTCAGTATTGCCAAACGACTAAACAAAATTGCCCCACATTTAAAACGTGTTTCGTAATGTTTTCCCCGCGGCTGACCGAAGCCTTACATTTTTACATAACACAACAAGAATCAGAAACATTTAAGCGAAAAAGAAATCTTTTAAAACATCTGGGCGTGTTCATGCTAATCCGACCCTACCGAGGAATTATACCGAGATTTTTGTCAAAATTAAAGGCACTTGCAAAGGGAAATGTAATCATGAGTATCTAAATGTTGAGATTTCGCCTCGTCTTCATGTTCCCTTGATTATTAAATCTGCGAGGCATCCGTATTTGAACGATGTGTCATTTGTTTGGCGAGATTGCCTTCGCTCGAAGTCTTTGTTTTCCGTTTTTAATTTATATGTTTATTGGAGTCGAAATATTCTTATTATTGGTAGGTATCGAGGGAACGGGTGCTTTTCAAACGATTGATTTCAATGTGAATGAAAACCAGTGACCTATATACTAATAAAAAATAAAAGCATTGCTGAGAGTAATAAAAAGGAGAGGGGTTTTTCACGTGGTATTACATAACGAGGGGACCGTCGTCTGTTACACTAATTTGCATAATAACTGTGTTATTGTACTTTTAGAAAAAACTTTTCCTATATTAACGATATTTCTGCAGTGACGACTACGTTTATGGCTCATATGGAGAACAGGAGCCCCGAGGACTGCAGCCACTGCAGATGGAGTATCCTGCTGATGACCCCACTGCCAGGCATACCAAGTGAGTGTTAACTCTCTCAAGTAAAGTTTCTGGTAATATTTATTTTATGCTGTAAGGTAGAAAGTCATTGACAGGACCCCTGATCTCAAGAATTTATCACTGCTTACCAGAGTTTTGAAATACCAGAGGCATTGGATCTTAGCTGTGTTTTTATCCAAAGACAAAACTGAATTGTATAATTTATCTGAATACTAAGTACACCAGACTTTTAATAAGTCTAAGCAAACCTTTTTCAACACACGTAATACTTCTTTGTTTGCGTTATTATCTCAAATTTAAATGAGAAAGAAATGTGGTATAGTTCAATTCTTACTTCTACTTATAATTAAAGTAGACATAATGAGTACCGTACATAAGGCTTGATATTTAAATTGTAGGTTTCTGTAACACAAAGGAATTTGTTTTTTTAACTAGATTCTGTATCAAAGCAAATAAAGAATGTTTTAATTATAAATGCTCTAAGAATAAAAGCAATTGTAAAGGTCAAGTTTTTTCGGAAAATTTTGCTTATTTGTGTTACCTTTGTTCTAGGAAACCACCAGCGGGAAGTCGCCAAATCTCACAGTTCTCGCGTTACTCCGACGTGATGCTGCCCCCCTCCCGCCGCGCCCTCTACCACCCCTATTTTGAGTACGCAGCCCCCGAATTCGTCCCCTACTACTGAACCTTCTTCGGGCACTCGGACCCACAGGACGAACCCACGTTCTAGAACTTCTACTGCAGGGACTATCTCCCTTATTGTACAAAACAATTTATGTGCTTTAATTCCAAATATCAGTATTAAAATGTCATATCGAAAGCATATCTTTAACGCTTTCGCTTAGACGACACTCGTCACTTAAGATGCGAGCTTTCTCAGCATTAACTTTCAATATTTTTATATTTATAAACCGAGATTTTTTCGATGTAGATATGCGATCTCTGAATTTTAATATACCCCCTTTTGAATAATCGCATTGTATTTTTCGATAGGTTTAAGGATTTAGGAAGATTTCTTCTTGGAATGTTCGAGTCCCTAGGTCGAACGGACATAATAATTAATGTTATACGGTACTTCCGATTATGACAATAAATAATACATTATATATACGATTCGAGCAATTATCTTAAATTGCCGTCAATTCCAACTAAGTTAATCGTGACAATAAAAATGTTTAAAAAATGTAATCTGACAATAATTGTATGGATGTTTACAATTTGATGTTTAGTAGAATTATAAGCGTGAGGAGGAAATATCCATTTATAAATTAGGAGTTCAATAAAGGAGTATATGAATATAATGTCGGCGGCTAGCCAGTTGGAAGTTATTATCTGCTTTTCGCTTCGATTCTACTCATTTGCCGAGATTTTGTGCGCAGTATTACAAAATAATAAAAATGTTCTCAGTTTTTCTTTCTTAATCAAAAAACTTTTTATTAACATTATGAGGTAAAGTCCGAGCCCGACGACCTCTAAAGAATCGAAGCGAAAAATATTTCTTCTACCTTCGCCCTTCAAAGAAATAGTTTTACTACCCTTCACTTGCTCATATTACTAGATATACATAGATATCTAAAACGATATATTTACTTGTAATCAGTATTTGTAGTTTTATTTCAGTGGTTACCTTTATTAAAATCATTTGAATGTGGTTTTTCATATCATTATTTAAGTATTTTACTGCCATGTAATGGACATTTTCAGGAAATGACAATAAACGCGTCCAAATTTCAGTATTTTAACATCATTAATGCACGGCAACAATAAAAAACACCTTAGCGTGTATGGATATATTACAACCTATGTAGTCCTTGTATTCAGTTATCTCCCGAAATAGTTGATAATTGTTGTGATTAGTCGCTAAGTATATCATTACCATGTATTATAAATCAAAAGCCTTCAGGACGGCTAGGTGGGCTTCGGCTGCGGATGACGATACTACGTCAAACTTCCAGTGATACGAATGGTAGCGCAACCGAGTCCCGACAGAAAATGCTTTAACTACATTTAAATGTTTCATGTTTATTGTAACACATAGTTAATTGTAAATTAGTAATGCGCCGCTCGCGGCTTATTTAATATTTGTGTACTAATGGATTCTAATGTAGGAATGACGCAGCCTCGGAACGACGAATACCAGTCGGTTAAGGAGTAACACCAACAGGCTTATTCATGTTCTAGCTCTCATTCAATGATCTCATGTTTATCTTTATATAAAGAACAACTTAACTTCTTTACTTCGTTAACTACTAACGTGATCTCAACCCTGGCATTTGCAGATTGTTCTAAACTGTATAAATTAATCGGAATCGCACTGAAAGTGAAGGCTGTAATTCTAAGGAAGTTGTTACCTATTTGTGTACTATATATATTATTATATCTAATCAACTATCGACATATAAGTATCGACGATGAGTCGACATAAACTCACAGACTATAAAATTTGGCTTTAAAATTATATTACACGTCATATATTGTGGCTTTAAGAAGTCAATGAATTCATTAATCTTCTATTTATTAACGCGGATTGTCTTACGACGTCCCGTATCCTACATGTTACGATTTAGCGAGATATCTATACATATTTTTATTTATATATAATTTTCTAACAATATTCTGTAGAATTTTACAAATTATTTTATTGTCTTTTAAAGTCATTAATAGTTAGGTAGTTAGTCGATAATACATTGAGTAGTGTTTATTGGATGCGTATTAATTAAACTAGGTGTTTAACTAATGGAAAATATATGGGTAACATTTCAATACCTATTTGTAGCTCTTCACAGTTACATATCCTTGCGATTACATCGCAGACGTAACTAAAACATATGAACTTAGCCATATCAGTAAATAAAATTCTAGTGAACTATCGAATGCATACAGAGCCCTTGAGTCAAGATTGGAATAACCCAAAATCGGGGAAACCTTATTAATGTTGCAACACCGTCGCGCTATTTTCTGATACTCGTAGATTGTAAAACATGTCAATGAGCTATATATTCTTCAATTATCTTGTCAATTGTACAGATTATAGATATGCATTCGATATTTCTGAAAATAAGACAATATTTAACATAGTAATCACTTATAGTTCGCAGCGCGGTCTTGTACAGACAATAAATATGTAATTTGGTCAATAAATTCGCGTTGCATGGACTATTAAAGTTAATAATTATATAATATTTTAATAAGACCGCGCCTGTCCGTAAGTAGGTATACAATTTAACCTATCCATTGATAAATTAATGTTTTAAAATGTATATTAATTGGTGGTTTTTTTGAGAAATAAAGATAGTTACATACTCCTGAGCATAATTGTCTGATTTTTTTTGTCATTCATTCGTATACCCTATAACTCTAAACTCTGCAATATGTAGGTAGGTAGAGGTAGTACCTACCTAAGTACTTCATTATCTTACATCTTCTATGCCCACATACATGCAAAAAAATATACTTAAAAGTAACAACGGTACTTACAACAAAAATACATTTTTTGTCTATCTATTTGTTCCTGCTAATCTCCCTAACGGCTGGACCGATTTTGACGGGACTTGTACTGGTACGTAGCTGATGTCAAGTATAAGTAACTATTTTAGAAAAAGGATTAGTGTAAATGAAAAAAAAAAACCCATGAAATTGTTAACAAAATCCGATTCAATTAAGAAAGTAAAATTTTACGCGGACGAAGGTCGCAGGTAACAACTAGTTCTACATAAAGCTAAGCAAACATGCCCCACGTTATGCTACTTTAGACTACTACTGGAATGGGCCTAGATAAAGTGATATTCTATCAGCAATACCTAACAATGATAGAAAAGGCAAAAATATTTCAGATTACTTATTATAGGTTCGCTACTGAAAAGCTTTTGTCAATGCTTTTGAGATTAGCTTTGAAAATAACGCTTCAGGCCCGGACTCTAACAAGCCAGAGCGGAGAGGAGAGATGTGCACCGCTCAACTCACGCTGCTCACAGCACACCGCTCACCACACGCCGCTGACGTCTCTTTTTGTCTCCGCTATACGCTTGGTCCTGTGTGCGGAGACTGGTCTAAACAATTACGAGACATGTCTCCTCTCTGCACAACCGTTTCTACTAAAGCTAAGCAGAGACGAGAAGTGTAAATATCGAAATTCTATTCGTGGTTAACAACAAATCTCCTCAAAGTCAAAGTTAAAATGTTTATTGCGAACTAAGTGTACAATGAGGTGTTATGTTATAGTCTAAGAGCCCGTGGTAGATCGTCCTTCACCGATCTGATAACCAGATGAGACGTATTTTTTATTAAATATTTTTTATAAACAAATATGCCTATAATTGCTTGCCTATCGAAAAGTGGTCATGGCTATTTTTAATTAAATTAACTTTTATCGATTTTTTTTCATCACCTTCATACTTTTGATAACCAAATGAAATTTATTTGACTGATAGTTTTTGATACACAGAATATGCCTAGGTATGCTTGCCTACTCATTTCAGTGTATAACTACCTGGCAAGCAGGTGTAAACAGGTAAGTCAAAATAGGTGACTCCATCGATCTGCTAACTTATCGAAAGTTATCTCAAATTTTAGATTATTTTATTTCAAAATCAGTCATATATACTTGCCTGCGAAAAATCGTACTTAAAGTACTGTTGCCAGGCTAAAAACTTTTAGAGTTTTAGCCCCTTGATAGGTGCGACAGAGAAAGTAGAGCGTCCGAGGTCCGTGTGGTAGAGCAGGACACAACATAGCAGCTGCTCGCTACCTACTGTAAAAAATACATAAAAAAATAAAATTCAAATGTTTATTTCACACATTTGAATTTTATTTTTTTATGTATTTTTTATGTTTCGTAATAAATGGTTTTAACAACATACATGTATTAATTTTTTTTTTCTATATTGAATAATTTTTTTTATTTTTATACTAATATTTGAAAAGTAACACTTATTCTTTCCCGCTTTACGGCATTTATTTAATTTAATATAATAAATAAATTATTCTTTATTTAATTTTAAATAAAGAAAATAGTTTTTTTTTAATTTTAAAATTTTACAATTTAACTTTAAAATGATAAAAAGTTTCGTTGAATTATTATTTTTTAATTATTGATATATTAAATTATTTATTTTTGATTATTGCATAGCTGTAAGTATGTATAGTGTGAAATAATATAAAAATTGTGATCGAAATTAGTTATAATAAATTGGGGTTCAAAATTACTGACGAGTGTAAATAAATGCTGTCTCTGTCACTCACATGTGCACGAGCATGCGCACTCAGATACATTCTACGGTCAGGTAGCGAGCAGCTGCTATGTTGTGTCCTGCTCTACCACACGGACCTCGGACGCTCTACTTTCTCTGTCGCACCTATCAAGGGGCTAAAACTCTAAAAGTTTTTAGCCTGGCAACAGTACTTTAAGTACGATTTTTCGCAGGCAAGTATATATGACTGATTTTGAAATAAAATAATCTAAAATTTGAGATAACTTTCGATAAGTTAGCAGATCGATGGAGTCACCTATTTTGACTTACCTGTTTACACCTGCTTGCCAGGTAGTTATACACTGAAATGAGTAGGCAAGCATACCTAGGCATATTCTGTGTATCAAAAACTATCAGTCAAATAAATTTCATTTGGTTATCAAAAGTATGAAGGTGATGAAAAAAAATCGATAAAAGTTAATTTAATTAAAAATAGCCATGACCACTTTTCGATAGGCAAGCAATTATAGGCATATTTGTTTATAAAAAATATTTAATAAAAAATACGTCTCATCTGGTTATCAGATCGGTGAAGGACGATCTACCACGGGCTCTCCTACTATTATTTTAATTCTTATGACTTAGCAGCCTTTTACAAGCATTGCAATTTGTCATTCGCCTGCCCTTATCCCAAATTAGCATGCATTAAACATTATTATTACCTAATTATTTTGTAGATCTTTGACAGTCGTTAAGTAGTCAGTGGCCCAAAAAAAAGTCTGACAACCAGTCTTACCAAGGGGTATCGTATTTCCCAGTACCAACTGGGTTGTGGAGGTCAGATAGGCAGTCGCTCCATGCAAAATACTGGTATTCAGCTGCATACGGTTAGACTGGAAGCCGACCCCAACATAGTTGGGAAAAGGCTAGGCAGATGATGATGATTACCTAATTATTTTCTTTTATATAAAATTAAATAGAAAAGTTATAGTATGTCTCTCCTCTCGTCTTGTCTCCACTTCTGTGGAGTCCGGCCCTGGCGTATTGAGGACCACGATTCTCATCTTGGAATCTGATCAGGATCCCTAGCGTCCTTTACCTGCCAGACTGGAGACGTTTGTTAGCTTAGTTTGTCTTAATATGCCGAGGATAGATAAAATTATACCCCGGCTTCTTGAAGATACATAAACGCTTGTCACCTCCATTTGTAACAGCTCTGTGCAATTCGGTTGAAACGTCGCGACGTGGAAATAGACGTAGCGAAACTTTTTATTACCAACTATTTTATTGGACATCTAAGTGAAATATTGCCTTGCCGTCTCTAGCATACCGTCGCCCACACATTTACGGAGCTAGTCAAGATCGATGATTAAAACAAATATTTACGCATTTTCATCATTATCTGCCTGCATTTTCCTGTTTTTTCATGTTGGGGTCGACTTCTTGTCTAATCGGATGCAGCTGAATACCAACCAGTATTTTACACGGAGCCCAGTTAGTACTAGGTAATACGATACCCCTTGGTAAGACTGGTTGTCAGACTTTCGGGCCACTGATTACTTGTTACGACTTAAATAAATATTTGCGCATGACATCGTTAAATAAGCCTGAGATTTTGTGAAGAATTTATTTAATTCTGCACACAAAAGTACAGAGGCAGACTCAATCCCAAATTCATTTAACAAGACAGGTAGTCAACCTTCCTGCCAGGGCTGCGGGACTCCTGCCGGGGTGCGGAACTGTTCGAAAGACATACCGCGAAAAGCGCAAGGAAGGAACATGGATGGGTTTTAGTCAGTACAAGTCTGACACTCCCTTCTGCTCCGCCCAGAACGGGAGAAGTCATTTACTGATTTCACATCCAAAAAAAAAAAAGTAGTCAATGTTTTTCTCTACACGGGATTGGCTTGCAGTTGGTCTCAATCACGCCAGATGTGCAGAAGCGATGATGCGGCCTAGGGTGGAGCACGCTTATCTAGAAGAAACCGATTCACTTGAACCTTGCTGAGATCCAGATTGGAATGGTCGGAGATTTCGGAGAACAGTCAAGCCGGCAGTGAATTCTAAAGAATGGCGATTCGCGCAATAAATGTACGGTGGAAGCATAGCGCTTTGTTCGGGTACGTAGAAATTCAATCATAACGGTGATGCTGCGCCGTATCTCTGCTCGTCCAATGATGGAATGGGGATGGGGGAATTAGAACCTTTGGGTGATGCAGAGATCAACGACGGCACGGTTGGCGCACTGACTGAACGATTGGCTGCTGTGCTGCGTGTCACGGGTTCGAATCCCGCAGGGAATAAATATTCCCATTGCCTAAAGGTAGTTGTTCCGGGTCTGGCTGTTTATGTATGTGCGTTTAAATATTTGTACGCACCCACGATACAGGATAAATTCGTAGTGAGGGGCAACGTTTAATAAAAACTGGTCAAGTGCGAGTCGGACTCGCGCACGAAGGGTTCCGTACTATTATCTATACAACATTAGACAAAGACGGCAAAAAAATCACGTTGGTTGTATGGGGGGGGCCCTTCAATATTTATTTTGTTCTTAGTATTTATTGTTATAGCAGCGACAGAAATACATCATCTGGGAAAATTTCAACTGTCTAACTATAACAGTACATGAAATACAGACTGGTGACAGACGGACGGACAGACAGACAGAAGCACGGCGGAGTCTTAGTACTAGGGTACCGTTTTACCCTTTGAGTACAGAATCCTAAAAAAAACAGTCGTAGGTGCAATTGAGAAGAATTGACACCATACCTCAAATACATAATACTTACTGCCAAATAGTTACAACTTTACTCCTGACAAGGCCTGTCTTACTTACGAGAACATATAAGGCAGTCTGTTCATTTCCCTTGAGTAACATTTACAGCGTGGTCCCTATCTAAAAATAGAACAAGGACATCAACTCCCCTGGGTGCTAAGACTGCTAAGGGAAGCGTCTGAGACGTTACATAAATGGATGGACCGCAGCTTCTTAATATTATTGTATCTTAACACATTTTAAGAATTAGTAACCCCATTATAATTTTTCTATGTCTCATATCAAAATAGTACTGTTACGAGCTGGGTATGGGATAAATAAATTAAAACCCTACCGATTAAATACCAAATATCTTTATTCAACACAAAACATATAACTCAATCTCAAAATCACTATATACTGATCACGTCAACCGAGGCATCAGTAAAAGATAAGTAACCCTAAGTAGGTTTCCCACATCTTTAAAATGTTTTCCGGAGAAAATTCCGGTCTTTTCATTCCTTTGAATTGTGCTGTATGAATATTTACTGCGATTATTTTTACACGTGTGCAACGGGCTTAAGCACAAGATGGTTTAAGCACAAAGTAAGTACAGCTGTACACACAATCGACCGCACGGCGATGGTAACACTTTGACCTTGAACTGGCCTCGAGTTTTGGAGACAGGTGGAAGGATACCTGTATACTTTACGCGTCTTAAAGAACTTACAGTAGAACATAAAACAGAGTGGAATCGAAAGGACGACGCCACGATTTTTAAAAATACCCGACGAAAAATTTCTATACATACGACGCCATGTAATTTATGGTGTGTTCACGCCACAATATAAAGCAAAGTTTTATTAGAATAAGTGGCCACTTTAATATTGAATGAAGTTGTGGGTAGCCACTAAGCCATATAGTGTGCAAGTTCCCTTAAAGGTTAATTAAAACTGAACGTCAATACAAAGCTCAAGCGAAAGTTTGCCAGCGCAATCGCTCATTTTCTCGATTACTCCGAACTCGTGTCCGCCGCGGTTCCCCTCAAGTTTGATTAGTTGGCGGGCCCTATTGTAGCTGATTGATGCCTTAATAAAGTTAGATCGATAGCCCCGATATAGCAGACAGTTAAAAGTTTTAATACGTGGTTTGAGTCCTGATGTAAGTTTGTATCGCGTTTAATCAATGTTGATGAGTTGAAGCATAAAAGTTTAGTGTTGATGTGAATTATTTGGGTTTGCACTATGTATGTAGGTATTCCAACCTGTATTTTGAAACAATGGTTATCACTAACTTTAGTTGCATAGCCAAATATGTTTCTTAAAAATATTTTAAATGTGGGAAGGAGATAGAGAGAGACCTCCATCTATTTTATCAATTAAATATTGAAATAGTAATAGATTTGAGGGGCGGCAAAAATGGGGCTAATTTTCTTTTTATGTCTTACAGAAATTAATATATTCATATTTATATTCCTATTAATGTTATTAGGTACCTATACACAAACAATTCAATTTGTAAATGTTTCACCAGTTAAATGATTATTTCAATAATTTTTTGATTTGCGTTTGTTGAAAAGAAGCGACGGGAATACTTTTTTTAGAAAAACTGGCAACGGCAGTAATGGTTGGTGTGGAAGGTTTTTCGGAAAGAAAAATCTAAGTGAAGGTTCAAATTCAGGCTTCTACCGTAGGTTTGATAACTGTTGCCCATGTTTTAGCATTATCAGCGAGTAACATAGGCTATATTATCCCCGTACTCCCACGGAACGGAAACTACGCGGGTCAAACCGCGTGACGTCCGCTAGTTTATGATATGAGTAAATTTTTACCTGTCGGTAAAAAGCCCTTTTCTCTGAAGAAATGTATTTATCCATGCTGTTATCGGCCCCAACTAATAAAATCCATAAAGAACTTTACTACCTCGATACCTGACTACCAAGTTGGCTACAAGATAAGTCACACAGAAAACTTCAATTCCTTAGACAAGTTCTTAAATTGGTGCGGGCGTTCAAACTGGTGCAGGTGTAATTATTACTCTAACTTGATCGTTCTAAGGTTATAATGGAATGGGCAATCGTTAAATATATACATGTTATTTACCGGTACTTCCAGTGACGAAAGGTTTTATTAGAAAAGTTGTTAAAGTTCATTTTCTAGTCTGAATTTAGTTTGTCTACCTACGCTATGTAGTACCTTCTGTTTATCTATTGTGAATAGATGTCGAAACTTCAGTAAATAGGTAGTTTTCATTATCAGACCTCGTGGCTAAATAATAAATACACATACAGAGTTTCTTCAGTGCCTCGAAAAGCACGTTAAGCCGTTGGTAAGGCCTGCTGTAATTTGTAGATCTTCGACAGTCGTTACAGGTAGTCAGTGGCCCGAAATTCAGAGACAACCAGTCTTATCAAGGGATAGCGTATTACCCAGTACTGACTGGGTTGTGGAGGTCCGATAGGCAGTCGCTCCATGTAAAATACTGGTATTCAGCTGCATCCGGTTAGACTGGAAGCCGACCCCAACATAGTTAGGAAAAGGCTAGGCAGATGATGAGTTACCAGGATATCAAACTTTGGATAATCTCTCACGATTTTTTTGTTAAATCGTCAAAAAAATAATCAAAAGTCGTGACGTCAAAAAGTATCCGAACTCATGGGATTCAAAATCATGTCGAGGTATGAGGAGGCATTCGTTATGCGCCGTTCGTGGCGCATGCCTCGCAAAGTCTGTATCCACCTTAAAAGTAATAAATAAAACAAAAGTATAGATAATTTCTTATATATTTTTACAATTGAAATAATACAGGCGGTTACATAAAACAATAAATAAGTCTTCGTAAGATTTACATTACATTGTGATGTCTTAAACAAAAAAGTTTACCAAATTAGACAATTTTCTCTAAAAAAAACTGTAGATGATCGTTCCCAATTAAACTAAAACTAGGTACAGTCAACTCGAAAAATAAAATCAAAGTATATAAAACTACTGCACGCATTGTAATATTATTTCCATTCTTTTTATTTTGCACGTAAACAGTCCAATTTGCAGCTGACTGTACAAAAATGCGATCCAGCGCATACGATTGTCGTACAAAATATATAAGTGTTATGTATTAAATGGTACCTACTCAAAGTTTACAATAAAATTATATTTTGTGCCTTCTAGTAACTAGTAGTTCTGTTCTGTAAGTTCGACCAGTTTATAGAGTTGACATTATAAAGGCAACTTAATGTACCACATGACCGCATGCGACATGCCGTAAAATTCGGAAAAGTACACGGAATTCTTTAACAACTCAGACCTCAGTATCTTATTCCTTGAAAATGTTTTTTTTTTCAGTAGTCCTTCATAGTTACAGAATAGTAGGAATAGACCTTTATCAATATGGGAAAAATCAATTATTATTTTGTTCAAAAACGTGTCAGCATACACTTTCTATACAAAAATTAAACAGTACACAATCACTTTGCTTACAAACTAAATACAAAATGAATAAGAACTATTTGTGTTAGTAGAGTGAACCATAGATTTCTTGTCGATGTGATGAAAACTGTAGAACTATCCTTCTTTATCACAGCAGACCAAGAAACAAAAATATTTGCAATATTTCGTTGGCTTACGTATAAAACCACGATTATTTTTATGCGTTAACTAATATCGCAAACATAAAAAATTATGTTTGCTGAAAAAAAAACTAATTTACGAGGGACAATACACATGGACAACAAATAGAAACAAAACCATGGAATGCGTCAATTGGACTGGGAAGTATTAAAAATTGGCACAATACAGTTCTTAAGAAGGCGGTATTACGGATAATAATTACTTTTTTTTTTAATATCATCATTATTAAAAACCTTGCAACATTTTTACATCTTAAAAGCTACAGCAACACTTCTCTCGGGCGTACGTACAACATGGAACATTTAGTTTTAAATCTAGCATTCTTTTGAATTATATAAATATGTGATGTATCAACTAATAGACGACTAAACGAATTATTCAGCTTTTTACAGGCTTCAAAAATACCGAACTGTTACAAGATACCGAACCATTTGAGTAAAGGTGAAGCCGTTTAGTCAACTATAGTTGTTTTATCTTAATAAAGTGTAATTAGGGCTTATTCTACACAATATGAGTGACAAAAAATTTACATGCTACACTCACACAGTACATACATAGTCGTAATGAAGTAAGGCCCCGAACACACGATCCCACACCAACACAAGGCATCAACATAAACGTCTATGTTGGTGTTAACGTGATCCAGGGCCGTTTAAATCTAGCTTGACTCAAAGAAAGCAATTTTCGCAACTTGCACAAATCAAGCACGTTAGAAAATAATATATCGATAGTGAAATTCCATGATTGCATGACAATACCCTGCAACAATTTGTTGTATGTGTTAAATTTTTAATGTTGAAACAAACTTTACAATAATGTGCAAGTGTATGACGGAGTTTAATTTTGAAAAATAAAAGTGTTGCTTCAAAAAGATTATGAAATTGAGCCGCAGATTAGTTCTAAACGATATTATGACAAATGTTAAAGTGAGCGGCTGTTTTGTTTGACAGGATACAGTAAAAAATAAAGTCCATTCGCTTCGGCAATATAAAAAAACAAGCATAGGTATCACACGTGTAATCTAAATCAAATTTATTTCTGATTAATTATTAAACTATTCAGACTATTTTAGAATATCGTACGATCAACACGAAGAAGAAGATTCAGACTATATTTTATCTTCAAGCAATATTTTTTATTTAAATCAGTCTATAAAAATTCATCAACACCTTCCTAGATTTTACGAAATGATCTTTATTTTTTTACTATACCCCGACCACAGCCTTCTTCTCACATATATAAATATAACAGTTAGTTACAGAGTAGGATAACCTTAATCTAGTTATTCTAAGTAGCTGCGACACTCAGTTGCCTACGTTCACCTACCATCGTTAAATACTATACATACGCGCATCTTTGGTTAACCAATAGGCGGGGATGTTTGCGCGAAAAACATTTTCTCCAAAATTTTCTTTTTAAGCAAAATAAATGCGCTCACAAATACTTCACACCGTACTTGCTTTGAAAATGTAATAACCGCAAAATATTAAATTGTTCATGATTAGCATCAAAATGCTTAGGTTATGACCAGAAATATAAGGTTAATGTCACACTAAAATGAAGGGGAAAAACGTATCTAATAAAATCCAGCATACCTACCTAAATCTATACGGCAATATAATTGAAACTATCTATGCGTATATTTATCTAAGCCTAAAATGGCACGCACGGGGCCTCAGCGCACAAACAAAACCCGCCATATTCACATTCTAAATACATTTACTTTTCTCTAAATTTCTTTTCGTTGCTGTGTGGAGTGACCGAAATCATAAAAATAAATTGTATATTTTTTTGAGCTATGACAATGGAACAACTAAATTAAACTATTTCTATGGGTGGTAAGTGTTGAACACTTAAAAGGGAAATGTACAAATTGTTACTTTGTTCTACCTCGATCACTTCACTACATTTCAAGACGGTTACAACCTTAACCAGCCAACACAACATTATGTTGGACCGTGTGAAGGAACACTAACGACCTCGCAAACATCATCTGGTTGCACAGACTTGCGACCACGATCCCAAAGATCCACAGAACTTGGTAATACAACAAACGGAACCGATTACATCTTAATTGACGAACCACTAATAAGCAGTCTTCACAATTATATCGATAATAACTAGATTACAATTATTACAATAAAAAATACTGGACCATAACTTGATTTAATAGGAATTATACGAGTCGGAGGGACGAGTGGGCATAGTATTTCTAATATGTACTTTATATTTATTACGATAATTGTTATTTTACTTCGATTAGTAAACAAGTTAAATAAAAAGTAGTTTGAAACATTCTACAGTCAATCATACTTTGAGCAAAATTTTAAATAATATTTTTGCTAATTTTACATTCATATTACAACCGAATTGTACTACTTTTCACATACAACATGTACAGTCAGCTAAAAAAATATATGCCAATATCACTCGTCGTCCCGACGAATACAACTATACACATTACATTCCTATACAATTTAATTAGTAATTAAAACACAGACGTTGTCAAAATATCTCCATAGACGATTAATACTTTGCTAGAAAAAAAAATATTAAAAATATATTTATTTTAAATGCGTAACACATATATTGCACTGCGTCTAAATTTTATAAATAATAATGAGAAAGATTTTCGGGGTTATTTTAATGTTAAGGTCAGAATTAATCAGAAATGTTGGCCATTCGGTTACTGGAACGAAAATCAACAAACAAATTAGCTCGCTAATTGTCAAACGCATGACAACAGCCCTGCGTGGTTAAATAGATTTTCAACTTGACATAGGTTTGACTTAGAAGTGTCACTGACGTTTTTGTCATTGATTTGCGCTCCAAAAACTCGACATAACTGACTAATTTTCAAGTGATAGTCATTTTAAAATGTATCTTACCCCGTATCCTCAAGAGACGTTAATGATAGTCTTTCCGTCATCACTTCAACACACCTAATACTGGTGCTAAACTTGCGTATTTGTAAAAATATTTGCGATACTTCGTCGATACAAAAAATAACTTTATTCATATGGAGATATGGCGTAAATTGCCAAATACAGCAAGTGAGCTACCACGAAATAAGTGACATAGACAAAATGAGACTTAAAATCAAGTCGTATTTGAGAATTCTTCCATTACTTACGACTATTTCTGACCCCAACATATTTTCTCTAACTACAGTAAGTAGTTTACTATTGGTACGAATTTTTTACTACAATAATATTATTGAATTAAAACTTTAATGTTACTTTTATTAAACACAGATCGTGCAAGGAGGATGCGCTAAAGTGGCCCGCGAAATATCAATTTTCTTTTTTTTTTCAATTTGAAGGCCAGTTGTCAGGTTCTTTGTTGGTATAATACAGCCTGACACTGATCGCCAATTTGCAAATAAAACGTAGGATTTTTTTTATTTTTTTATTTATGGACATTTATAATCGCAATGCGTATGTTAGTCCCATCGTACCGTAAATACACTTTGTTTATATCTGAGCCACGAACGCAAAAAGACTCTTCGCATCACCGTTTAAAGATCTCGGCCATTAAACCTGTATTTTGTCATTGAGATCTTATATTTATGTAAAGAACAACATTAAAGTTCCAACTCTATAAAAAAAAGACTAACGCAAGGCATGAGAAGCATGGCCGGCTAGAAAAAAATTGCTAGAAAAATCCATAGAACCCGTCGGTTAATATCTCAATACACAACCACATCTTATTTCATAAGAAAAAGCGTTTAATTTGTAATATTTTCCATCAACTTTTGCTACTTTATTGTTGTTATTTGAGCATACAATCCGAAACAACCCACTAAGATTAAACTATTGGATACAGTCACTAAGGTTGAGGTTTATAGAGCGAATTTTGACTTTGGCCACACCAGCATTTCAAAATCAACCTTATTGTACAAATTTAATGTGTTACTCTGGTTAAGAAATGCTTAATCATAGTCGCTTATAGCAATAAGCACATTAACTTCATACTATTTAGGTTTATTTTCTTATGAAGCTTCAGTAAAATCTAAATTAACTCTATAGATCTCTAATTATACAGTTGGTCAATTCTATACAACAAAAACCTATAATATATAGGAATTTCGACGCAACAATTTTGAGTACATATTATTAAAATGCGATTATAAGTTTTCTACTCTAATTATTCTTGATTTCCGAGACAAAAGTTAATTTGCAATTCTTTTTTGTTTTTTTTTTATGGCGGTTATTTTTTTTTTTTGTTTTTTTATTCTTTAATGTATACTTTTTTATTATTTGTATAGAATTGAATAACTGATTTGGTGTTTCCGTGTATTTAAAAGGGCAAGGCTAAGCAACGGCGGGTGAAGATAATCTTTAACGTTCCTCTTGTATAATAAAAAACAACATAATGTATTTATTTAACCGTATTAGGAGAACCCAATAATCTGGTATAAACAACTTTAGTAAACTTAAATTAAATAACAATTAAACTTCACGACTACATATATACGATAAATAAATGACCATTTTATTTGCTTAGTATGTTTTAATTTATTTAACACTCCAACCACAAAGTACAGAGGCGGACTTTATGCTATAGGCATTTTCTACCTATTGATAATTTTTCAGAATTTTTCAGACTATGTACGTAACCTCAATCCTCACAACTTTGTATCTCAAGGGTAGGCAGATAAGCATAGTGTTAAGTCAACTGTAATAAACGGGGGTGTTAAATGTTTTCACGACATACTTAAAATAATACAAGTCTAATAAGCAAACAAAAATCTATTTATTATTGAATCTGAACTACCCGCCGCCACTTGAAACATTGATAATAACCCAATAGAGATAGACCATAAGTAAGAAAGATTTACATATCTTAGAAGCATGATGAATAATCGCGCAGTAGCACTGAAGCCTGCAGAGGGGCTTTTGATGGAGCTCATTGCAGGAGGGGCTAAGCGTCAAGGGGAGCTTCTTGCCGCTTCCTTCTTAACCTACATACAGGGTGTAGACAAACTTTTTACGAAGCCGTCAACCAAGCATTATGTACATAAAACTAAGTAACTTTACGCAAAAATTATTGCTGGGAAAAGACTTTTTCTTTTGGGGTGAAAAATCACGTTTTACGGTAGAACACTAGAACGCAATGAAACGCATTCAAATCATCGTGCTGATGGATGGATTGAATAGTACGAGGGTCGTGAAGATGTCTTAAGTAAAAAATTACACTAAAAACATGTATTAAAAAAAAAAACTTGTGAAAAATTTGAAACTTTGATTATCCAATATCTCCGTAACTAGAAGGTTCCCAGGTTTGGTCTAAAACAAAAAAATTATAACAATGATGAGGAGAACAATTGCCTTTCGGCTTCGTTAAGAGTCTTTTTACACCCTTTATCTCACAATGGCATGAGCCTCCTTGATATAGATTAGCTGACCCTGGCAAAGTTTACTCTTAATCCAAGAACATGGCATACATGGTAGAGGGTGTCCCCATTTCTTTCTAACTTATTTATTTAACACTTCAAGCCAAAGTACAGAGGTGGACTTAATGCCATAGACATTTTCTACCAGTCAATCTTTGCGTGATGGAGAGACAAACAGTGGTAGGTGTATAAATCTGCAAACTGCAAAGTTATCTTCTAAATGATGATCTAGATCAGACATACCTGATCAGACTCACCCGTGACGGATATTTAACTGAGTTTAAAACTATCAGACATAATATTACCCTAGTCACTATCCTAATCCCCTAATTAGCGGATTGCCAAGACAATGGGAGAATTTATGAAGCTTATTTGGCCACGACACAGGTGGTGACAGCCGGTCTTTCCATCGGGTATCGTTTTACCCAGTACTGAGTTGTGGAGGTCAGTCAGGCAGTCGCTTCATGTAAATTACTGGTACTTAGCCGGTTGTGTCGGCTCGGCTGTGGTAGCCGATTTTAACATAATTGGGAAAAAGCTTGGCAGATGATGATGATGATGATTGGGCCATCAAAAGATAGGAGACAGTAAGCGATCTTGATGCCTTTGGCCAAGCTCTTGACATCTATCTAGAAACACTGCCGAGGCAAAGATCCTCATAGACTCAGTCCATGCTAAACAATGAGCTAAGCCCATTACTCAAAGCCTCTCTGCTAAGCCGCTGCTGATGACTTCGCCTAGACTTATATAAGTCATTCGTTTATTCTACACATGAAAACATGTTTAATACAAGTTACATTACCAATTTACAGGACATTCACATATAGAAAACATTACACCTAATTTTGTTTGAGTAACATATAAAATATTCACAATGATCTAGAAATATTTCTACTTAAAGTTTGATCAGAAAAACTGACATTTTGCAGGCATAGGCCGGTCTATTGAGATATAGACTGATCTAGACCTGACATTGTTCACTTCTAAAACGGAAATTGCTCCGTAATACGTTTATTATTGCAAGATATACCTTGATCTAGCGAGACTCATATGAATGTGCGACTTTCTACAATAGACATATCCCGATATAGACTGGCCTATCACGAAATATCTTGATTTTGGGCTAGTATATCGTGAGATACATCATATACAGAAAGACATGCAACGTTCCAATAGACTATAAACAACCTTACTCTCTTTTAAATCAATATTTTTGTTCGAACAAGCCTATGCGTACATTGAGCGTGCTGTTGAACTGTTGTTTATACTTTCGGTACTGATCGGAACGCTGGAAATACAACAGGGCACTCACTGTCCTTTGCGGTATTCCTCCACCGTCGGTTAAGTAGCTCTCAAACAACTTTATCAAGGTTATTTTATTGCTCATATAATCTTAGGAGACTTTCACTGGCCTATGGTGACAATTCTTCAGCTCTGAACAGCCTTATTAATGATATAACAGATATATTTTCTTTACAACAGCTGTTTTATCCAGGGTTAAAAAAGCTCATATAATCATAGGAGACTTTCAAACTGAACACTGGCCAATCCTGGTGTACAGTGGTCGTGCATGGCTCTGTCTGGTACGGACCTTCACGACGCATCGCGGCGGGGTAGGCACGGACATACACACAACGCGCTGAGTATAACTTACATGTGATTTCGTGTGGTGTATTACCGAGACTCTTGTTCAGGTGTGTCGGGGAAACTGTAAAAAATATAAATGGTTTAATAACATAATATCATGCCTCCAATTTGTTGAAGGATTAAGTAGAGGTATATTCACATTTCACCTAAAATACTGGTATTCAATTGACTGAAAGACGACCCGTAGAATACTAGCTTTTTTTTTTATTTTAACTTGACGTTGGCAATTTATAATGAGGTATAGATCAGACCTGCGCTACGCGTTAGGCGCTATCATATCGTTCATGTATCCTGCAGGGCATTCAGGTTACATGTGAGCTAGCACTATATTTGCACTTCAGGCTAGAATGGCCTTTATGATACATACCCGTTACTACTAGTGGTGTTAGACAGCAGATGTCCGTAGGCCGCGAGCGCGCAGTAGGCCGCCAGCAGCGCCGCGTGGTGGTGCGCGCGCGCATGGTTGGGCGCCGTGCGCGCGTGCGCCCCCAGCGCCGCCCAGCAGTACAGCGAGGCGCGCGCGTCGTGCGGCGCCAGGTACGCCGCGCCCGGCGCAGGCGCGTCCAGCGCGCGAGCGCCGCCGCATGCGGCCGACATCGTGCAAAAATTCATGGCTTTCCAGCCGCCGTATCTTGAGAAAACAAGAGTATGTTAGTGAAGATACCTTCGAAAAACAGGCCAAGAGCGTGTCGAGACTCGCACAGTGAAGGGTTTCGAAGTCGGGATAAATAATTAAATCGAAGTAAGGAGTATCAGGCCCGAAGACACCTAAGAAGCCGATTCCTGACAGCACAAAGCACTCTACGTAGTGTCTACTGTAGTCAAATAGTACAGTCAGTATGTCTTATATACACCTCTGTGGGTATCACATGATAGTACAGACATATAATACATCATAGGATTGAAAAAACTGCCAGCATTTTTTCATGTCAACAAAGAAACACGTAGCGCCAAAAAAGCACGGCCACTCGGGTGACAGAATTCAGAACTAAATTTGCATGTACGCGCACACCGACACACGTGACTACGCGACTGGCAGCACCGTTTTGTAGGGAACTAGGTAAGCAGAAGATTATCGTGTTACGAAAGGGATCGAAATAGAAGGAAGCTATGTAGGGGAGAACGAGATAGAATGACTAATGGTCGATCGATAACGTATATTGCGTACGTTGACTTATTTACATAAGATCAAATCACTTTTATTTTGTTTGTAGTTCCTCTACGTTTTAATTTTTACAAGAAATTATGAAAAAAAAAAAGTTACGAAAATTGTCGGTATTTTTATCATGGGTGTCATTTTCGTGGTTTTCGCGATCGCTGATAATGAAAATGAGGTCAAATGGAAATCCAAGATGGCGCCAACGAAAATTTTAGGTTTTTACGTTATGGGTATCACTTTCATGGATTTCAGGATCGCTGATAATGAAAATGAAGTCAATCTTGAAATCGATGGTGCCGACGAAAATTTTCGGTTGTTTAATCATGAGTGTCATTTTCGTGGATTTTGGGAACGCTGATAACGAAAATCAGGACAAAACGGAAATTCAAGATTTTCGTGGGTTTCGGAAATGAAAATATAATACGGGGTGACGAAAAAAATAATCATTTTTTTTACGGGTAGGTTGTTACCGGAAATGTATGAAACCTAAGAATTGTACAATGTGTAAATGTGAGTGTATATTGTGAAAGTTATACATTTCCGATCGCTATTTAGGAAATTTATAGATTTCCTATGATAAGTTCATATTACAAAATATATCATAGATTTCCTATCTATTTTAGAAATTGTATACAATGACGGATTACATACTTTTCCGTTAACATATACACAATAATTGTATTTCGAAACAAAACTGTTATCCTTTATGCTCAATAATAGTTTGACAAGGCAACAACATTACGTCAACCAAAAAAGGGATTAAGTACGCCAAATGAAATAACTTAAGCAGTTTGTACCCCCAATTTTGCAATTACGTAATTAAGAAGGCTATCACAAAATTAAAGAATTCAGTTTAGGTAAATTAGACGGCATGCGGCAGTGGATGCGCAAGTGTGCATCTAGCGAGATATACTACGCACACATGCAAACCGCTATGCCTCGGATTCCAGGAACAAACCAAAATGAATAAACAAGCTAAGGACCGCCCGTTCCCAGATTTATATTGATTTTTAGCATTGCATAAAACAATTGTTTTCAACTAGTATTTTACTTTTAAATGGTCTAACTATTTTTTTCAAGCAAGGTAAGATAGTAACCTTACTTATTAAATATTTTTTCTTTGAATTTGGATTATATCTTCATAGATAAAAAATATCATTTCGGACGAAAAAAGTTCAGTATCTTTCTGTTTTACGGATTTTTTTTTTGGTGTATTTCTGTATGAAACATAAAAAATTGGTTAAAGAATTCCAAAGTACACCACTCAATTGTACCATGGACATTTTTATATAATATAATATTATTATATCTTTTATGTAACAAAGCATCAAAGATGCCCAAAAGTAGGATTTTATGAAACATCCTTTGCGGAGACAAGGTTTTTACTCGTGTACGTAAACAAATTGAAATATTTGTTTAAAACATTCCCGAGAAAAATAATCAAACTTTCTCGGGCATATTTTTTTTTAATTTTTGGCTATATATAAACCATAATCATACATCAAAAATCAAGTAAAACGCTCAAATACAAGAAAAAATTTGATAGCCCTTTTAAGCAAAAAAAATATTGTAAAAACATGAGTGTGAATACTTACTTGTCAACAACAACGACCGGCCCATTCTTGTACTCCATCTGACAGCCGGCAACATACTCCACCAACGCAAACGAGTTCTTATACGGCTCTATCAGTCGATCTATCGCCGTCTCCCTCTCACTTTCACTCGCCGCTTGTCTAACTGCCTTCACGTACTCGTTATCATCCGGCCGCCCTTGACAGTAGTCCGTGGTATCACCGTCCAACCACCGACTACACTTGATGAACTTCACACTGAGTTGGTAATCGTCTTGAAGAGAATGTACGCTGACGTTTGTGACTTCGATTACTCTGTCTAATGGTATATCGTCTGGTACTTTGTCTACTTTCTCAAAGAAGTAGCATGGACGTCGTAGTTCCGCTTCTTCTTCGACTGTTAAAGCAGGCGCCACGGGCGGGGGAGGGGGGGCTGTATCAGGCGGTGACCCGGCCGTCCTGTTCCCCCAATCGGGGAACTTGAACTTTGTAGGGGAGCTCAATTTGAAGTTTTTCAAAGACATTTTTGAGGGGGAGCGTGGCGATTTTGGACCATTCTTCTTCTCTGATAGGGATGAGAATAGATCGCCGTTTGCTATCGATTTTCTTGCTGATAAATCTCTGTTACCGGCACTGAGTCGTTCTAGTCTTAGTTCTGTTCTGTCGAAGCGGTATGCGGGTTCTGAATCCGTGATTGGAGAACTGTTTTCTGGTATTAGCCGTTCGTCGTCTGCACAATCGCTGCTCTCTTGCCGTCTGTAGCCGTTTGTCTCTGGTTCGACTGGGGATTCTGTGGGCGTTTTCCTGTCTGCTTTTCGATGAGCTACGTACGTGTCTTTTGATACAAAACTAGCCCTGAAGTTGGCAACGAATAGCTCTTTCTCCTCTTCCGTTGGCCAGAATATTTCGCATTCCTGTAAAAAGAAACTATATTGAAGAGCAAGTATAAAAATATTTCTACTAGATTTTCATGGATAGAGTGACCATCCCTTTTATACCCAGCTGGCTGTCATTTGTAATTTTTTGATAGCCCGGAAGTTTGACTACCAGATTTACCAAAGGTTGTCTTGTCTTGGGTGGGTTGCGAGTCAGACAGGCAGTCGCTCTATTTAAAAATCTAGTATTCAAATGTATTTGGTTAGTCTGGAAGCCAATCACAACATAGGCGGCAAAGGACCAGGTACAAGATGATTTACTAATTATTATTATATATTTTAAGTTTAGTCCGCACGGCGACCAATCAAGCCAGTTTATGCGGACCTCTAACTGTAAAGGGAACTTATACAAAGCCACCCATGTTATACTGTGTTATACTGTCGCCGTGGTTGCGGGACTGATCAAAAGAGATACCGCGGCCCTGGAACACAAAGGGCAAGGAAGGAACATGGATGGGTTTTAGTCAGTACAAGTCTGACACTCCCTTCCGGTCCGCCCAGAGCGGGAGAAGTCATGATGATTTAAAAAAAATATCTTTCTTTCTTTCTTTTCTTACCGGATCATTAGTATCAGACAGTAACAAGACAAGCTGAGCTGTATGGTCCCACAGCAACCTCCACAGATCAGCTGCGGAGTCGGCCGGATGCTGTGCGACGGCGTACTCTCGCACTCGTCGTCTGCCGCATACCCATGATGCGTTTACGTATTCACTGCCTGGAGACACAAAGAGAATGATTATAATACGTGTGAATATTTGGCTTGCGCAAACGTGGATTTTTGTGTCTTGTGTCGGACACAAGCTACCAATGTATACAGGGTGTAAACACTCTTCACGAAGCCGTTAACCAAGCACTATGTACAGTCAGCGTCAGAGGAAAGGAACCCCCCAAGTCTTTAAAGAATATCGCCCTCACGACGGCGCGGCGGGCGAGTCACGTGACTCTGGCCCCGAGCAGCTCCCTCCCCCGCCGCCGCACCCATCTCTGCCCGAGCATCCGCCGAGTCGATTCAAATATTATTTACATGTTTTTAATAATTATAATTATGGTATTTTCGGATTCTGGCCGAACCAAGATAACTTACAAAAAGACACTATACGTGGGATTAAGGATACGAACCCGCATCACTAGGCGCCAGTGGATTATTTAGACCGTGCCTTAAACCACTAGGCTATTGGCTCAATTAGCAATCTCAACGAAAATTCGAATAGCATTACTCCTTTTTAACCGACTTTCTTCAAAAAGGAGAAGGTTCTCAATTCGGTTGTATGTTTTTTTTTTTTTTTTTTATCGAACGAGATTGATAACGGTCTAATCTCCTAGATATTAAGGTTTAAATTTCAACTTCCACTCAAATTCCATGATAATATTAGCACCTTACCGTCTTGTTTTACAAAATGAAATACGTAACTCATCAGTTAACTAAAAGATTCGGTTGAAATTAGCATAGATTTCTTGTTTGGTTGAATAGAATGTGCTCGATACCGTAATTTTTCTTCAGAAACTTAACTGCTTTATGAACTGCAAGTTAAGGTTAAATTTAAAATACTTCTTTGCCTTATTTACTAAACAGTGATTGAGGGTATTTATAATTAGAGAAATAAATGAATATTGTTTATGCAACATGCCTAGCTTTTCTAACAAACCTCAAACCTACTTTAACATTTGATTTCTTAAATAATAATTAACGAAAATCACTAATTATCTATTAAAGAAACTAAAAAAAAAAGAAAAAAAAAACCATCCTCGGATTTGAACTCGTGACCATTGCATTGCTGAGCAGTAGTCTTAAGCCTCTTAACCACTAAACCAACACGCCATTTACATAATACTACCAAAACTTAAAATGGTTTGATGTCATTACCAAAGGGGGTTCCTTTTCTCTGAAGCTGACTGTACATCAAACTAAATAACTTTATGCAAAAATTAGTGCTGGGAAGCGACTTTTTTTTAAATCTCGTTTTACAGCAAGACTCAATGAAACGCTCTCAAAACATTGTGTTGATAGATGGATTGAATAGTAAGTGGGGCCTGGAGATGTTTAAAGTAAAAATATTACATTAAAAACATGTATTTAAAAAAAACCTTGTGAAAAAGTTGGAACTTTGACCCCCAATAACTCCGTAACTAGAAGGTTCCCAGGTATAGTCTTGAACAAAAAAATGATCGCAATGACGGGAAGAACCAGTGCCTTTCGGCTTCGTTAAGAGTCTGTTTACATCCTTTAATTGATTTCTATAGAACGTTCAGTTGCTTCCACTTTACATAGACTCGTTGACGATCAAAAAATGTTCGGTGTCGGACACAAGACACAAAAGTGTCCACGTTTGCGCAGCGCCTAACGGATGAACAAATGAATTATATTGATGCCTGCGACGCGTTATCAGAAGTGATCGCGGGATCCAAAGTTGAACACTATGTTTTGGTTGAATCCGTTCGGAAAATGAATGTGGGTTTAACCGTCAACAATCGTTGCAAATGAATCATTAAGATGTCAAACAAAATAAACATAACATAACATCACGCCTGTAATCCCTGAAGGGTTGGGCAGAGGTGTACCTAATAGTACACCCACATTTCGCCAGTTATGTTTTAAGTCCCATGTAATAGGAGGCGGGCCTATTGCCATCAACTGGGCACAAATCCAGAATCCGTGGCTGCTACTGAGAAATTCCTGATGGAAAAACCCAATAACATTTTGCCCGACCTGGGAATCGAACCCAGGACCTCATGCTCAGCAGTCGCACTCGCGACCACCAGACCAACGAGGCGGTACAAAATAAACAAAACGTAACAAAAATCTGCTACATCTGTCTATAGTTAGCAAATGCTCACACGCACACGTAGCTAATAAAGATAGTTAGAAGTGTTTACTTGTTATTTATTGACGCAATATACGGACAATTCTATCAACGCATTTATTTTAGAGTTGGACAAATCAAAACTTATGTGAAGTAGTACATGGACGTTTTGGCGCGTGGCTATACTCCAGGAACATCATAAAGCAGGCTGGAAGATGTTACCTTCGACTCCAGGTTTAGGTACCAGCATGACCCTGGCGGAGTCGGAAGGCAGGATGCCGCCCGGCCGGTTCTTGTCCGCGTTGTGCGGCGCACGCGCACACACGCTCGCTTCCACGCACGAGCGGGTTATGAGCTGTGGGTAATGTTAAATATTAGTTCCTACTTCGCAAAATATTACAGAAGACATTCTGAATGTTGACGATATTGCAAATTGCTCGCAGATTTTTTGGCGTTTTTTTTTTCAATATATTATCATAAGGTTATTTTATTCGAAGAATTTTCATTTAAATTTTGTGTTCCAAGCATGTTGAAAAGACTCTTGGAAGGTAGAAAGTATGCTTATCCTGTTAAGTGTGAAAGTGATATGGTGATTGCTTTTCATGGTCCAATTATTTTTGTCTCTAATGAACTTGATGAAAGTATGAATGATGCATTAAAGAATCGTTTATTGTTTGTTAGTGGCTTGGAACCGTACTGGGAGGCGATACGGACGTGTGTACCGAAAGTGGAAGAATGTTCGCCGTCGTGGTCGCAAGAGAGCATTTACATATCGTCGGAAGATGAAGCGCCCCCGTCGTTATCGACGTAAATTGGTGTATGGGGGTCCACTTGTTCGTAGTGTTATGAGTCAACCTGGTCGTGTGATGAAGTATGTTTATGCTGGATTTATCAATATAGTAATATTGTATAAATGAATTTATGAAATATTGTTCTAGTTGCCAATAAATATATGTAGTAATCCTTTTTTAACGAGTTAGATTAGAGTGTCGATGAGAAAATAACTAAAATACAAAATTAAACTTATTTATATGAGGAAAAGGGGGTATTTTGTATGGGGTAAATACGCCATACCCGCACCAAATTTTCTAGTTAAAGCATCAATAAAATACCTTATTGTTTACTCAGCTTTGTGACTTTAATATGTGCTAAATGTGTTTTTTTCTTGTGTTTGTTAAACTCACCAAAAATTGTTTCTCTAGTAAATTGACAGGCGGTGGGCCTTGGTATGTGTGATGTCTGTTCGCTAGTGATCTCATGCGTTCTAATAACGCATAGTTTTCAGCACGATTCGCTCTGAAAATAAAAATGGTATATTATTATCTCACTCAAGTTTAATTTATAATTTACAGAAACAATATTAGTAATTGAGCGGTACAGAGCAGCGGTGGCCCAGTGGTGGCGGCCCTGACTTACGAGCAGTAAGTCGTGGATTCGAACTCAGGCAGGCGCATTCATCATCATCCTATAATGTTCCCACTGCTGGGACACAGGCCTCCTCTCTATGAGAGGGAATGGGCTATAATCCACCACGCGGGCCTAGTGCGGCTTGGTAGATGTCACATGTCTTCAAATTTTTGGTTCTAGGACATGCCGGTTTCCTCATTACTTTCTGTAATTTATTTCAGCACCACTGTTATCAAAACGGTGAAGGAAAACATCGTGAGAAAACCGGCATGTCCTAGAACCAAAAATTCGAAGATATGTGACATCTACCAACACGCACTAGGCTCGCGTGGTGGATTATAGCCCATTCCCTCTCATAGAGAGAAGGCCTGTGTCCCAGCAGTGGGAACATTATAGGCTGATTATGCTTATGTTATGAGCAGTACAGTTTGATGAATTTGGGTCCAATTTACATAGACTACAAAAAGATAGCTTGAGGTTCAAAAAGGCGACAGGACCATAAGAGTAAGAGCTTTAAGCGTCAACGTCCCATACGTCATTTGGCTATAACTGTCAAAATCTCGTCAGAAAGACCAATTAAAACCGGCTAAGTGCGAGTCGAACTCCCGCAATGAAGGATTCCGTACCATCGTAGTAGGCGAGCCCCCTTTAATTTTTAATTTATTAAGTCATAACTTCTTATGGGAGGGTAAACCGCTTCGTTACGTAACGCGTTACGGCGCCAGTCTGTCTGGCTTGTTTAAGTGATCACTTCTGTCGGGCGTCCCGAGACGCACAGATTTTTTTTATTATTTGTTGTTATAGCGGCAACGGAAACACACATTCCGTAAAAAATTCAACTGTCTATTACGGATCGTGAGATACATCCCGCTCACAGACGGACGAACAGACAGCGGAGGTTTAGTAATAAGGTCCAGTCCAGGTCCTGAAAACTACTGAAAAAACTCACCTCCTCATCTCCTCCTTCTCCATCTCACTCATATTGTTATAAGCCTGCATCTTCTTACTATATGTATCCGTGGACCGAGGCGCCAAGTCGTACACTCCTTCACTCTCCTCGCCATTCACCATTCCTTCCTTTGGCTCATCAGTTCCTTCAGAATCCTTC
Source organism: Lycophotia porphyrea (assembly GCA_950005105.1). NCBI lineage: Eukaryota > Metazoa > Arthropoda > Insecta > Lepidoptera > Noctuidae > Lycophotia > Lycophotia porphyrea. Next base: position 4,650,821 of record OX465408.1, on the reverse strand, counting down.
ACCGACTTCGACTGCTCACTGTTCAAGTCATCAGTCTTAATCGACATTTGACTTCCATTCTCCAGAACTTCCTTTTCACTAGGATTCTGACTGGACTTAATACTAGACGTTTCACCATTCTCCATTCCATTTGACAAGTCATTTGTGCTCTTATTCTTGCACGGATTAAGGTCTAAAACGGCTAGTTCTTCGTCGGAGATAGGTTCTAGAAGTTTCGCTAAGTATTGCCTTGCTTTAGGGAACTCTACTTCGGTGTCTCCGGATCGTACGTGTTCGAGTAAGGCGTCGTGTACGAAGACGTACTGTTCTTCAGTTTGGACGAGGTGGTTGCGTTGGGTGCGCGCGCGGCAGAGGAAGCCGAGGGGAGACAGGGTGCCGGTTAGCTTGAGTTGGTTCAGTTGTGCGTCCAGGACTATGTATGTGCCTGTACGGCCAACGCCAGCGCTGGAAAGGGAAAATAAGTTGTAGATTTACATAGAAGGTAAGTTGGCATGGCTGCGGGACTGTTCGAAAGAGATACCGCGGTCCTGGAACACAAAGGGCAAGGAAGGAACATGGATGGGTTTTAGTTAGTACAAGTCTGACACTCCCTTCCCCGCCGCCCAGAGCGGGAGAAATCATTTGATGATTTCCCATCCGAAAAAAAAAACAAAGGTAAGTTTTCCATGTAGATGTTTTTATAGAAAGGATATAATATTACAAATCATGAAAGAAGTAATAATAGGCCCCTGTTTCTTGAGCCTTTTTCAGGGACTGATAAATACATCACTGTTACCAATCTTTGTACCTCCAAATGATTAAGGCAACGTCATGTTTATTATATATGGAGTTTGAATCGAGCCCTTAAACCCTAATTTATCAAAAGTCATTTTACATTTTCTCCAGTATATACAGATATCATTGACCTGTTGATCATCATCATCATCATCATTTCAGCTGAAAGACGTCCACTGCTGGACAAAGGCCTCCCCCAAGTGGCGCCACATTGACCGGTCCCGTGCGACTCGCATCCAGCGGATCCCCGCAACCTTCACCAGGTCATCGATCTACCTAGTAGGAGACCTTCCAACGCAACGTCTTCCAGTTCGCGGTCGCCACTCCAGAACTTTTCGGCCCCATCGGCCATCTGTTGTGCCACTTAAGTTTGGCAATTCTTCGGGCTACGTCGGTAACTTTAATTCTCTTGCGGATGTCCTCATTGGCCTGTCCGGACTTAAAAACTATCTCCAATAAATGTGAAGTACCTGCAATGCACCAACACTGTAGAAGGATGCTTGCCAGCGGCCTTCACAAACGGCAACACGGCAAGTGGGTGCCGAGGCGTTCCATGATCAGGCCACACGGTGTAATGGTACTGTACCACGCTGCGACCTTCGCTGCTAGTGCCCGAACTGTCTCCACTGCTTGGTGAACTTCCCTGCTGAAATCAAATATAACGTTTAACCTTTTGAACCCTATTGACACATATATGTGACAAAGAAGCGCGTGCCCAGTACGCCAAACGACACAAATATGTGACAAAATGGTGGGTGTAATTGTGGCTTGGCGTGAAGGGCACGCGTGCGTTTATACTCTGGCGTTCAAAAGGTCAAATAAATTTTGTTGACGCTAAAGGGTTTGTGCGGTGTTATTGATGGAAAAAATAAATGTACAGTAGCAATTGTGATTACTAAAGAACACGAAGGGGAAGCAAAAAACTTTAATTTGATCACATATTCAAGATTATTAAATAGGTTCTTTAGAAAGGTCAGGTGCGTAGTACAGGGATGTTATGGAGCTCCGTAACCGAAACTATCGAATATCCGAAATAAAAATATATCCGTAACCGTAACCGTATCCGTTTCACAAATTTCGGATAGATTCGTATAAGGGCGGAGTCTAAATAAAACGACATGTTTCGACAGGTTTTTGTTTCACCGCTCGCGCACCACGTGAATCTTGCAGTTTGTTTGTTATTTCTAGTCATAACTTAACCTCTTTCATAACTAGTATTGTATTATATCCGTAACCGAAACTAACGGATAATCCGAAATAATTACATATCCGTAACCGTATCCGAAACTGATATAATTTTGTTCCTATATCCATATCCGTATCCAGATCCGAAATATCATATCCATAACATCTCTGCGTAGTACTCGCAATCGGCGTGCATGATGACCAGATGTATGAACGTGGACGAGGTGTGAGGAGTATGTAAGGATCGTAGCAGGTGGCGTTCTGTGGTTTCTGCCGAACCCCATGGGAAAAAAACGTGAGATTATGTATGTATGTATTAAAGATATGTAATTAATAGATTAGATTTAAGAAGAAGTCGCATCCACGCTGTGCTGCTGTCTATGATTGTAACTACAATAGAAGATATCTTTTCCCCATTTACACGGCATAACTTAGTCAAGTGTAGTAAACTCACATCGCTTGGGTCAGTGCGCAGGTTGTGCACGCGCATGTGGCGCACGGTGTAGGCCGCGCGCACGTCCTCGTGCAGCAACGTCACGCGCACGCCGCCGAACTCCGCCGAGCTGCCCGCGCCGCCCGCCGGCCAGTACATGTCGCACTTGCGCTAACACAACCATTGGTTCATTAGGAAGGTTGAAAAAAAAACTAAAAACAATGGTATAAAAATATTGATTATTTCAATATATTCTCAGACACAGTTGGTAGATTTAAAACTCTCACACAAACACAAAATGAGAAATCGTGTTTCTTGTCATTAAAGTTGAACACAAGAAAAGATTCATAGTCGGGCACGAGCTTTTTATTATGGGTCTAACCTTTATTGCAGAACTTTTTTTGTCATATTTTTATTTTGCATAGTAACGGATAGCATAAACTTCATGTCGCAAAAAAATCGTTTGGCAGACACTCATTTATCATCCAGTCAAAACACATAATTTTGTAAGTCAGAATCATCTTTAGGCATAAATTTCATATGCATAAGAATTAAAAAGTAGAACCATCATATCGCAGAAAGTTAACAGTCAAAATCATCTTTTGGTATAAATTTCATATCGCTCCGCGCCTACGCGGGTTTAAATTACCCTCTCGTGGTAGGGCAGACAAGACTACGTGGAGTCGGTTTTGCAGCGATTCGTTTCTGTCACTAACTTTTGTAGCACAACATATTTACTTTTAAACACAACATTTTAATTGAAGGTTAAAAATGCTTATTTATAAAAATGTCAATATGCCTAATAAAATTATTTCAATTGAAATTCTGCCATCTTCATAGTATGCCAGTAAGTGTGATTATACTAAACAATCTTTGTGCTAAATAAACGTTATGCTAAACGAAATTATGCGAATTGTTAACTTTGCCAAAGGTAAAATTCTGCCATTTTAAAAGTATCCCGTTTTAAATTCGGACATATAAACATGCGGCCAAAATATAATTACACTTAATTACACTTGAAACTTACCCGTCCTCTCTCCACAAGGTTGGTAATCATAACGACAGTGTGCACCCGGTGTTGCCAGATCATTCGCCAGAAGGCGTCCAGTGTTGCCGGCGTGGGGCCCTGTGTCGCGATGTACCGACGACGCCATATTAGCCATTCTAGTTTCACACGGGTTTGGACGCCGTCTGTGAACCAATAAAAGAATACTAGGTTGATGAAATATCAGACTCTTCAAAAATATGTATCTTAGGTTTAAAATTAACAGACCACGTTCGAAACACCACACTGCACTCCAAAACGCAAATCGTTGATGTGGCTCAAAAAGCTGCCCAACTTAAATGGGACTGGGCGGGACATGTCTGTCGCATGCCGAACGAACTGTGGGCCCGTAAAGCTCAGGTTTGGTGCCCTGAAACAGTGACACGGGGTCGCGGCAGACCACGTAGGAGATGGCGGGACGAACTGGATGTCTTCCTTGAGAATTGGAAAGAAGTAGCACAGAATCGCGACCGTTGGAAGGAATGGAGGGAGGCCTTTGCCCAGCAGTGGGACAATATGGGCTAGCTATAATAAAAAAAAAAAAAAAAAATATCCTGACCAGCTCTTTATATGTGAAGAAATCAGTTACAACATAAACTCTTCAACAATATGTATCTTATTGTTCTGACCAGCATTTTATTTGAAAATAAATCAGTTACAACATAGCATATCCATTTTTAATGTTTCTGTTGCTGATACTCAAGCCTGTGCACGATCTGTAATCCACCACCAGAGCCGAGTGCACGTTGTGGATGACGCAATTTTCTTAGAAAATTAAAATTCATTTTGATTAGAACATTTTTGCCGATTCCCTTGTTTACAAACTAAACCAAATTTGAGTTCAGTGCATCTTTTTCTTTCTATTTTATTAAGAAGAGGACAGAAGATACATTTTAGTTTAGTCCTGTCAAATTAACCAGCGCCTGACACAAGTTTAGACGTGATTAAAAAGTTGACTACTAAAATTACATCAAATTACGTCAGGTGCTGACTAATTTGACAGGACTAAACTAATATTTATACTTTACTAATTTCATAATGAAATAGAAAGAAAAAGATGCACTCAACTTAAATTTAGTTTAGTTTGTGAACATGGGAATCGGCACCAATAAAGCTTTCTAACATTTCTCTTAATGTTTGCTTCGCCATTTTTACAACATTGTGACAAAAAATAACATACGTAATGATCAAACATCTATATAGGGTGTAAACAGACTCTTAACGAAACCGAAAGGCACTTGTTCTCCCCATCATTGCGATCATTTTTTTGTTCCTGGGAACCTTCTAGTTACGGAGTTATTGGGGGTCAAAGTTCCAACATTTTCACAAGTTTTTTTTTTTAATACATGTTTTTAATGATTTTTTTTTACTTAAGATACCTTCACGACCCCCGTACTATTCAATCCATCTATCAGCACAATGTTTTGAACGCGTTACATTGCTTTCTACCGTAAAACGTTATTTTTCACCCCAAAAAAAATGTCGTTTCCCAGCACTAATTTTTGCGTAAAGTTACTTAGTTTGATGTACATAATGCTTGGTTAACGGCTTCGTGAAGAGTCTGTTTACACCCTGTATAGCGATGCCTACCTAATTTTTCAGTGATATCAGAGAACTCTAGGTTGAGGACCCTAGAGTGTATAATACGATGACATCACTCACCGATATCAACATACACGTCGTCCAGTTCCGAGTCAGACTCGCTCCTATCGCTGTCCGAGTCAGAGTTCTGTTCGTCCGACTCTACGATACCAGAGAACTCTATGTTGAGGAACGCTGACTCTATGCCTTCGGCGAGGTTGGGAGGTGGCTTCGTTGGTTTTACTGATGATTGTCTGTAAAGAAAACAGAACAAAAAGTTTTAACATAAAAATTTAGAATCTTTGACGGCAATCATTATTTTCCCAACTTCAGAAAATAGGGGAATGTGAGTAAGTTTATTATTCGGCATTTGTACAGTTGAAGTTTCGAACCGATGAAACGAATGTGTTTAGACATGTTGCTATGTACGTAGGTACCATCGATATAGATACATAGTAATATATTTATCTATTTGAGAAACCACAGCTTAAAACAAATATATTTACAATAAGGAATGACAAAAAAAATAAATAAAATACTTAAAAATATTGCGAACAATAAACCAATGAACAGGGGCACTAGCAGATTTCGTACGGTCACTGCGCTGCAGTAGTTAGACCTGAGTCACAAAACAGTCGTTGTCACCGATACGGTTGACATTTCTAGCTCCTTCCCGTTATTTGATCATAAAAATCCCCTTGGAATTGAGCAACAGAAATCATACGAGCAACATAAGAGAGATTTCTAAAACATGAGTTTACCTGTGCGGTCTATTCCTCCTCTCCAGCTTCCGGCGGATGCGCGCGATGTGCTGCGGCTGCAGCTGTGGCAGCATGCCGTCGATGAAGTTGGCGTTGACGTAGTCGCACGCAGAGCCCCGCCCCGCGCCCGCGCCCACGCACCCCGCCGCGCCGCACCGCGCGCCCGCCGACACGCACACGCGCGAGTGGTCGTCTGCGAACCAATAAATACTAGTGACTCCTACATGAATTCCTCAAATGAAGTTTTGTCACTGATACACATTTTAATAATTCTAACATTAGTTTCCACAAATTTTCTGTTGAAGAAGGATTAATGCGCCACCGTAAAATGCAAAGTAATACCATAACCTAAAGGCTACTTTTTGAAATCTTGTTGCACAATATTCACGCTCAATATTCATTGGGTTCGTCAAGTATACAATAATTATTTATGGAAGAGTAAAAAAAAGTATTTTAGATATTTACTTACATGCAGTAATGTTCAGGTACCGGTTTTTCAGTCTATTCTCAGGTCTATGACTATGGTGGCTGGTGTGACCCAAGGCAGCAGACTTCGCTACCACAATCTCATACTCTTTGCTATAAGAAAGGAAAGCATTTATTTAACACCTCAGAAAATGAGCTGATTCGAATAGCATCCCGACACAAAATATATAACATAACATTACAGGGGTAATGTTATGTTATATGAAAATAAAAATCCAGACCCCGTAGTTAGTACTGAGAAATTCCTGAGGGAAAAACCCAATAACGCCTAGCCCGATCCGGGAATCGAACCCAGGCCCTCATGCTCAGCACTCGAGTTTGCGACCAACGACGCAGTCCAGACCAAAAAGATCGCATCCTATTGGCAAGCGTAACGCCCCTCAACTAGATAATTAAAAGGTCGCTCGGACCGACTGAATGTGGAAAGCGAAGGTTAGAGTGTTGTGGCGTCTCTGGGGACAGGCCTATGTCCAGCAGAGTTGAAAGGGTCCAATCAGTCGGTTTCAGATAACAGCAGATAGCAAATACAGTACAGTTGATATTTTAGTGGCGTCGTGCTACCTGAAGCCAATATCCCCGTCAGCATGTAAGGCGGCCACGTGCGCCGGGAAGGCGGTGGCGGCCACGGCGGGCTGCCCGCGTCCCGCCATGCGCGGGGGCCGCGCCCGCCCCGCCCCCTCCCCCGCGCCCGCACCCACTCCCGCCGCGCCCTCCGCGCACGACACCAGCGGGGAGCAGTTCACCACTACGACAAACATTAAAGCAATATTAAAAAAAAAAACAATCATAGGACAACTTTAGGCTCGGGAGAGATTGGAAACAACCAAACTTAGCGGAGATCTACAGAGCAAACTTGAAATTGCTCCAGCTTGGACCGGTCGCGCTTCATCCAAAAATAAACCTTATTTGCATAAAGTTAATATTCTTATTCATATGATATTCGCTTGATCACAATCGTTTGTAGGAATATACACATTAACTTTATACTGCACCTCAACTCGCTAGGCGAGAATAAACCTTTTATTCTCGCCGAGCTAGTTGAGGTGCAAGTCTAGCTTAGTAACGAACAAAGAATTACGTCACAACCACACAATGATACCACTTGCTAATTTTGTATTTTCCTTAATAGACATACTTATCGACGTGTACCGCAAATAAATTTGTATGCACTCAAATTGCACGTTATGACTGACGGAAAAGCATATTACATAATTATTATCAACTTGAACATAGCAACACTTGCCAAAAAGTCTAACTAGAAAATACTCTGTAAAGAAATCCATAAAGGGTGTAAACAGACTCTTAACGATGCTGAAAGGCACTTGTTCTCCCCGTCATTGCGATATTTTTTTGTTTTTCAGAAGTTTTTGAAGTTATACTTCTTATGGCGCGTTAGGGAAAAATGATGAGAGTAATTTTTTACGATGCGCGCGCACACCGACACCTAAATTTAACAGCATGAAGTTAGCTAGTCAACATACACCCTGAAGTTAGCTTAGTGTCAGATATTGACAAGCCTAGGTTTTTTATTTTTAATCTACTGCTGGCTGAGATAAGGCGACAGATATTTTTTTTAAAAAGAAGTATAACTTCTAACGCGTGTACATAAGTACACACACACACTTTTTTTTTTAAATACATGTTTTTAATGTAAGATTTTTACTTAAAACACCTCCAAGACCCCCTTACTGTTCAATCCATCCATCAGCACAATGTTTTGAGTGCATTACGTTGAGTCCTACTGTAAAACTACTGTTACACCCTGTATAATAAACTTATGACCACAAGTAACTCACCCGGCTTCTTATAAGAGTTGAGAGGCGCCCTAGCAGCTCTTTCGCCACCTTCCTCCAAATAGTTGTACGCGGCACTGATGCACTTACTGAGACGGGCTCTACACCTGTGAAAGAAAATAGAATTCAAGTTATTTATGAAGTCAAATATGGAAAGTTATTCTAGACGAGGTGAAGCGGGGGAGCTGGTAACTAAATATTAACAGCCGCTCGGGTCGATGTTTAGGTTAAGCCTTGCTTACCTAGGTTGGGCCGTGGATGGGTGACTATTCATTACATACCGAGTTCTCTCCGTGCCTCGGAAAGCACGTTAACCTGTTGCTGTTGTTGACATTCTTCTTTTCACCAACAAGATCAGCCCCCCTATTCACAAACGCTTGGACAAAATTTCGATTCTGGAAGTCTATGTCTGTCTCGCTCGCTTTCGTTTTGCCAAAAAAGATAGGTCGACACTGACTTCTAAAACGAAATTTCGGACCGAGCGTTTGTGAATATAGGGGCAGATCGTCACGCCACATTCGCCGCGATATACCTCCACGGCAAAGTCCTCCCTCAGGCGTCCAGTGTGTGGTAATTCAAACTCAAAACTCAAACTCAAACTCAAAAGCATTTATTTCAATTAGACCATTACAGGCACTTTTGAATGTCAGAAAAACAAATTAGGCTAAGCTACAGTCACAGACACAAGGCATAATAACTTGTGAAAGTACTGTAGTTGCCCACTCCAAAGCGTAGATCTCTATGGAGAAGAATGGGCAAGAAACTCCATGGACACTCTTTTCAATCAAAATATTATTACAAAATCTTGGTTACATCATTCATATTGAGATTATACTTATATGTGAGAACGATGTAGAAATACGTGCACGTTAAGAGCGGCCAGAGTAAAATATTATATCAACAATTTAAAAACGAAGTAGTTAAAATAAACCGTGGCAGCTTAGAGATGACCAGTCCCAACCGACAGCGCCCGTACACGAGCATGACGCATGGATCATTGTCCATCTCTCTGGGTGCAAGCTCAAGCCGTAGTCAATTATGAGCCAGCCAATAGGTAAGATAAGATAATATTTATTTGCTCAAAAATGTGTCATACATACAAGAAAATACATGCATGCAAGATGGTAACAACATTATTAGATACAGGCATGTTTGCCACATGATGTGACATGCAAATGTCAAGAAATATTACAAACTAGTTGACCCGACAGACGTTGTCCTGTCAACTATGAATATTGAATTCTAATTGACCTACTACCTACCTCCTACCTACCTAAATTCTCTTATATACAAACCTTGTCCTGACAATAAGGAACACATAAAAAAAAGAATCATACAATTTGGTGCAGTCGTTCGGAAGTTAAGCGCGTACATACAGTTCAGCGATTCATTTTTATATATATTGATAGATTAAATCATTATATTAAAGTAAAAATAAATAAATTAATTAAAGAATAATAATATTGTAATAAATTCAAAATAACAAAAATAAAACAGAACATTAGGTCAAATTAGACTCACCTCCAATACAATATAGCGACTGCCACAACCGCGATAAGCAGCGGACAGACGGCGAGCAGAGCGACGTTACCGATACCGCTCTGCGCTACCGACGCGTCGCCGGGTGACATCGCTTCCGAGTGAGCTACACACCATTCGCTGGAAACCTCCTAAATGAGAAATACAGTTGTTTTGAGTGTAAGAGTAGCGTAAGACCGATGGATGGACTGTGTGAAAGATGATATGGCTAGAAAGGAGGTGACTGCTGAGATGACGAGTAATAGAGAAGTGTGGAAGAAGAAGACATGCTGCACCAACCCCAAATAAATTGGGATAAGGGCAGCTGAAACCCAAAAAGCATCAGCAGTATTACGGACACGATGAAACTGAAAATTCTATGGTACTCTATGGTATGTATAACAATATTGACCTGACACATATAGGGTGTAAACGGACTCTTCACGAAGCCGTCAACCATGCAATCTGTACATCAAACTAAGTAACTCGACGCAAAAATGATTGCTGGTAAACTACTTGTCTTGGGTGAAAAATCACGGTTTACATTAGGACTCAATGTAAACGCACTCAAAACGTTGTGCTTATGGATGCATTGAACAGTACACGGGTCATGTCAGAATTTAAAGTAAATTTATAAAATTGAACACTTGTATTTAAAAAATGTTGGAATTTTGACCTCCATGTCCCTGTAATTTATTTATTTATTTAGGATCTCCAACAAAGAATGTTCACAAACACAAGAAATAAATAATCAACGACAGTATCACGTAGAAGTACTCCTTCACTTACAGGAGATCACAGCATGCACAATAAAATTAATAACTAAGCTAACAAAGTTGTAGTAGTAATTAAAAGGTTCCCAGATATAATCCAGAAAATAAAACTATCGCAATGATATGGAGATCAAGTGCCTTTCGGCTTCGTTGTCTAGGGTATTTTCACTTCACAACACTTGTCTGCAATCAAAACTTCGACTGCAACAATTATATATTAATGTTGGGGATAATGGTAGAGGAAAACCTTATGCGCCTGAGTTACATAATTCAAGGATAAACAAAAGACGAACGGTATAAAATGTAGCTGCTATTATTAACTAATTACTTGCCTCTGGTTTGGATTCGTCGCCGTTTATAAACGATTTATCCCTGGCAACAGACTGAGTTACTGCATACACTTTAACCTCATACCGACTCATGTTCCATAGGTCCACTTCCTGAAATTAAAACATAAAATTTAGAACAATTTTTGTTGAGAGTACCTCGTGGCTAAATAATAACAGCCGCTCGGGTTGGTCTTTAGATTAAGCCGTGTTTCCCTAGGTTGGTCTGTGGATGGGTGACCACCCATTTTATACAGAGTTTCCTCGGAAAGCACGTTAAGCCGTTGGTCCCGGCTGTCATTTGTAGATCTTTGACAGTCGTTAAGTAGTCAGTGGTCTGACAACCAGTCTTACCAAGGGGTATCGTAATACCCAGTTGTAACTGGGTTGTGGAAGTCAGAAAGACAGTCGCTCCATGTAAAATACTGGTATTTAGCTGCATACGGTTAGACTGGAAGCCGACCCTAACACAATTGGGAAAAGGAACTGATTAAATTAATTTTTTTATGGAAGTATGGAAGAAGAAGACATGCTGCGCCAATTCCAAATGAATTGGGATATAGGCAAGAGAATGATGCTGATATGGTACTCATTTGCAGAAGTGGTGACCCCGAATAGGCAAACGTAGGGGATGATACACACACATGATACATGTTCGGGTTGGCCTTGCCTTGCTTGGTTGTCTGGCTTGCTTTTCCGCGTGGTTCGTGTCAGAGTTTTTATGCCGCCCATGGGCCTCTGACTTGGCTTTACATGCCGTCGAGAAATATCTCTCAGGCATGCTGGTTTGGTTTCCCCACGATGTTTTCCTTCACCGAAGCAAGTGATTATCTAAGCTGCATGTCTTGGGTTCGAACTCGAGACCCATACATAGGTCTCGAATTCGAACTCGCCTATTTTCTCAAAACTAGGCTATCACTGCTAGTTGGCCTGATTCGAGTCAGGCTGGGTAGCAAAAATTGAAAGTATGATTTATTTCCACGCTATGCCAAAATTGTGCCGAATCGAAAATGTATACTGGGTGTAAAAGGAGCCTTCACGACGCCGTCAACCAATCATTATGTACATCAAACTAACACCGGTATTCATGAACGTTACTCAGTGCGCGCGGACGCACAGTGTCCCAAAAACCTATTCATAAACAATACTTGAAGGACGAACGACACTATGCGCTCATTATAATGAACTCACAGATATGTCAGTCAGTCAACCCGAGTGAAGTCGCTTCACAACGTTAACCAATCACAGCGCCCCATTCAATGCTATGTGTCCGCACAGCAAAGAGTCGTTCTTGAATACCAGTGTAAGTAACCCTACGTAAAAAATATTGCTGGGAAGTTTTTTGGGGTGTAAAATCAAGTTTTACGGTAAAACTTAATGTAGTACTTAAAACATTGTACTGATGAACGAAACCAGGTCATGGAGGTAAATATATCAAAGTTATTACCTTAAAAATGGGGAATTAAAAAAAAAAAGTTATGAAAAAATTTGGAATTTTGACTTTAAATATCCAATAACTAGAAAGTTCCCAGGTATTGTCCAGTACAAAGAACATAAAGGGGAGAAGCAATGCCTTTCGGCTTCGTTAAGAGTATGTTTACACCTTTAAATGTAGACGTCTAGGATAGGTTAAGCAATAGTCCCCGTTTGTCAAAATACACGAAGGCGTTTTTTACGTCTTAAATTTCTGAACAATATTATTAAAAACAAATCACCCTTCCTCCAGCGATGATAGGCGGCATGTCTTACGTGACCTACGAGGGCGTTTAAAGACCTTTCACAGTTGGTTTAAGTCTGATAGAAGCAGCCCAACAACAACCAAATATTGAAATGCTGATAAAGATCACTGTTATTTGACTGACTTATCACTGGCAACTAGCAAACAGAAACCTTAAAGCAACAAAAGTAAGGATCATAGTTATTTTGACAGTGATGCTCAATTAGAAGCTAACGTTCAGTGAAAGAACAGAACGACAGTCCTACTATGTTTTTTTTTTTATTTAAAAATCACTTCTTATTGGGTCGCCAACCCACCACACCGCGATTTATAAAATCACAACTGAATGTTTTAGTAAATTATTCCAGTTTCCTTATATAACTAGCCTTCATTTTATTTTAAAATTTCCCTAAGTGTAAATATTATTTGCACCTAATTGAAATTGCGTTATATCACTACCTTATATGGTGTTTTTACTTCATTAAAAGCCACATTTTCTTACCTAATATACAAAGGTACATTAAACGCCTGTCGGGTCAGTTATTTTCTAATAGTACTGAAATACTTACAATTGGTATGGTGGTTTCAATATCGTTCTTATTAGTGGGTAGTGTGAGTCTCGTTCGCGGCTGTTGTTCTGGTATCTTCCTCAGGGTCACCACGTACTGGTCTAAAGAGTTGTTGTACTCCAGAGGTTGGCGCCATTGGAGGTATAGAGTGCCTGGGGATGATACAACATTGATTATTAACTTGTTTTCATTGCGAAGATCACTATTACTTTAGTTACTTTAGTCTAACATAAATGTTTTTAAAATTATATTAAGTGCCGGTCAGGGCTGCGGGCTGTTCGAAAGAGATACCGCGGCCCTGGAACAGAAAGGGCAAGGAAGGAACATGGATGGGTTTAAGTCAGTACAAGTCTGACACTCCCTTCCGCTCTGCCCAGAGCGGGAGAAGTCATTTGATGATTTCCCATCCAAAAAAAAAAAGGGTGAAGTGCCGGTAGCCTGCGAAATTTAAATTTTCTTTGATTTTTTACGATTTGCGGGTCAGTTTCAGACTGCTTGTTAAACAAAATCTTGTTTAGTAAGTACTCACGTTTTGTTTGATCACAAGTCAAGTTCAGTATGATTGGCGCGGACGGCGGACTGACATCGGTCAACACGTACAGTGGGTCCGACTTGGGCCCCAATCGGTCCAACAAATCGGACGACTTTACTCCATCTAGCGAGAAGTTGTAGAAGGCACGCACCCAGATCTTGTAGGGAGTGAAGGGTTCTGAAAAGAGAAATGGTATTTAAATATAAATATCATCACACCTGGTACCCTGAAGGGAAGGCAGAGTTGTACTTATGGTATATGGCAGTTAATCAACGACTATTTTATATTATCTAAAAACCATTTGTAAACTTAAGTAATACTAGGTGGCGCTACTAGCAGTAAGAAGTGGTACAGACTATACAATATTTTATTATAAGCTAATTATCATTTTTTTAACATATTACACCCACATTTTACCAGTTATGTTTAAGTCCCATGTTAACCTATCGAGGTTAATGCATTGCTGAGACATACCTGATGAAAAAACCCAATTAAACTTTGCCTGACCTGGGAATCGAACCCTGCTTAGCAGTGGCGCTTGCAGCCACTATACCAACAAGGCAGCCAATGTTTTACAATACTAGCCAACCACTATTAAACTCTTTTCAATACTTAAATGGTAATATTTCCATTAAAAAAATATTTTTCTACCAAACTACCATTTTTTTTTTCATTCCTACCATTTTGTAACCGTGAACTGTTTATAGACATCAAAATGCGGTAGGTAACTAATCTAGACAATTAAGACGGACTAAAGGTATTCTGTCGCCTAATTGGATCAGCGCCTGTCTCTTCTTCAACAGAAGGTCGAGGTCTTAATTGATTAAACCAGCTGGGCAATTAAAAAAAACTTTACGACTTTTAAATTAACACCTTCATACTCATAAAAGTAATATAGTCCCAGAAGTTACAGGGGAAGGGTAGATTTTTTCATGATATAGTCATACAATGAGATTACGTCTTAGAGGGTTATAGCCAGTGATCGGATAATCGGCCGCTACTATACCTGAACTTCACTTTTATTCCCACGGAAGAATTATACGGAAATGCCTTTCAGAACTTAACCACATTGGGCACATTATCATTTTTTATTGATATTCCATTTGTTTTGAATAAAATAAAGATATTAAATAAAAATAACCACTGCTATAATTTAATTAATTGCAAAAACGCAAGAAAATTTAAAATTCGCGGGTTACCCTGGCGCTTCCACTTTAAGACAAAACATACGCCTAACCCACTGGCTTTAAAAAAAAATGTTTAATTGCTTAAAATACCGCTCTCTTGCAGGTGCATCCATGTAAACACAGATAACTAGTAACTAGTCAACTCCTAATGTGATTGTTTCTGGTATTTTCAAGGAGCAACTCTGTTGCGGAAACCAGGACGTAAACCCACCCACTGGAATCGAATTGTATTTACTAGAAACTTAAATATAAAACTTATCTAAACTTCACTTTCTCAATCCACAGCCACAGATTATAATACAAATAAAAAACAATCTAAAACCACACTTACTTAGATTTCTCAAGCGGAACCCGACGACTTTCGTCACCTTCCCGGAAGTGTTCAATAGCGTCAAATTCTTCGTCGCCCTCGAATAGTCCTCCATGCCCAAATCACTTGGAAACACATTCTTTCGCTTGACGTCAACTGAGTTCTGTGTACCGTTGACGATGTTCACGTCATACCTTGGAACCCCCTGCTCGTAGTACAGGACATACGCAACCTGCGTCGTATCCTTATGTTTACTCTGCCCAAAGGATTTCTTGACAACTTCTTTTTGTTCTATCGGATGTGCTTCTAGAACTTCTAAATTTTTCTCGAAGTGGATTTTGGGTTCTGTTCCATTGTCCTGGCTTCTCTTTCTATGTCTGCGTGTTCTGACATTCCTTTTACTTCTGAAGTCGTCGATGAGTTCATGAGATGAGTAATCGTCGTTGTATTTTGGCTTGTCGTTCTTGTACCAGTGGTAGGACGAGTATTCGAAGTCTTTTTGTCTCTCTGGGTGAATTTCGTCTGGAGACACTTGTCTTAAGACTTCGTTCACCGGCTCATCGCCTTGTGGTTCTTGTTTCTGATGTGTTGCTGGTGCATCTGGTATTAGTGTTTGACTCTTAGGGTCAAGGTCTGTGTTGGGAATGGTGCGCAGTGTGAAAGTCAATGGCGGGGCCCATGAGAGGTGGACTTCCTCTGTAGTGACGTTATTAGCTGTCAGATTTTGAGGCGCGGACGGAACTGGAAAAGAAGAAATATGTCTATTATTAATTTGTATTTTTTTCATACTTTGACTGTTTCGTTGGTCAAATCGCAAGCGCGACTGCTGAGCATGAGGTCGTGGGTCCAATTTCCAGGTCCGGCGAAGTGTTATTAGGTTTTGCCACCAGAAATTTCTCAGTAGCAACCATGTACTCTAGATTTGCCGGGTAATGGCAATAGACTTGCCCTCTATTACATGGGACTTAAAACATAACTGACGAAATCTGGGTGTACTATTAGGTACCTACATCTCAGCCTAACCCTTCAGCTATTACAGGCGTGATGTTAAGTATGTATCTTTTCAGTTGACAGTAACATGTAATAGATCTATCAATCCAAGATAACTTTGATAGTGATATGCATGAATGAATGTCGTGTTTGTTATAAAACACTACATTCATTCATGAATATCATTATCATCGACGAAAGATATGAGGATCGAAATCCTTAAATCCGATAAGATTTCGCACAAAAATAAAGTCAAGTAAGTCAACAATGAGACTGCATTACTACAACATAATCACAATATATAAGGTCCCATTAAAATAGATGGACCAACTTTTAGAAATCATTCAGACCACCAAAATAAGGACAATGGTAATAAAAATGATAAGAAAAACACATTAGATACTTACAAGAAAAAAATATAAGCTAACGAAAATACACGAAAAATGCCAGCAATTTATTATTGTAGGTCAAAATAAAATCACTTTAATCAGTGTTTTTTTTGCTTGGATATGTTTGGTTAGACGTACTGAACGCTGTGTTAAAATTTGTCCATCTATTTTAATGAGACCTTATATACAGACGAACAAACAGTCAATTTAACGAAGTACACAGCACTGAACGATCCTGGTTCGTGTAACACAATTTATCGTTAATTTCTAACTTACAACCTTTACGTACATGATTGTGACTAAGAGAAATTTATTATTAGAACCACATTATCGTACTTCATAGAGTGTATATAAACTTTTGTCACCATCTAGCATCTTGTGACAGTTGAGAGCATAAATGCGTAGTTTGTGAACAATAAAATCGACACCTAAATTCACTGAACTTTCAACTTTCACGCAACTAAGAATAAGTCTAATTTTCGTTTCGCGCAAATCGTTTTCAATGAGATAGAACGTTGATTGAGTAAATGATAATTCGCGGACTACCCTGACGCAACCACCTTAAGAGATATTATCATCATCTCGGAGGACCTCGTGACTAAATAATAACAGCTGATCGAGTCGATCCTTAGGTTAAGCCGCGCTTGCCTAGATTGGTCCGAGGATTCCTCGAAAACCACGACAAGCCGTTGATCCCGGCAGTTATTTGTAGATCTTTGACAATCGTAACAGGAAGTGATCGGCCCGAAAATCTGACAACCAGTGGTATCCTATGTAGTACTAACTGGGTCGTGGAAGTAGACAGTCGCTCTATGTAAAATAATGGTATTCAGTTGCATCCGGTTAGACTTTAAGCCGACCCAACAAGGTTGGCAAAAGGCTTGGAAGATGATGATCAACATCATCATGTTGATAATCACATTTGATCAACATCATCATCATCATATCAGCCGAAAGACATCCAGTGCAGGACGTAGGTCTCCCGCAAGACGGGGGTATGCGAGAAACGTTTGGCACGAAGAGCAATCTCAGTATTGTATTGAAATGCACAGCGACAGCATTTTTGAGACAACCCCGGATCAAATAAGACAGGCCACATAGGCCACCTGTCACCAAAAGCAAGCATCAAAAAGGAGCAGCTCAGGCGCTCTGGAATATTCCATACAGTGACTTTCATACGCCATGTCCGGTAGTTAACTTATACGGCTGATATAAATCCGCTTTATAGGTGATAAACGTTATTGTATAACTGCTTAAACCATTAACCGTCACAAACCGCGTAATCTCACATTATGTAAAGGAAACTGTTCCGCAATGATCTAACTGGAACGCAAGACAAAAGCAGCCATGCCGACAAAATGCCTGCAGAGATAAAATCAAAAAGTGGGGGAGGTCAATCTGGAGACATCGTCATTTTTCTTTGGCTCTTTACTTCTTTGATGATGATGATATGTGGATAATCTTGAGGTCACATCATTATTAAAAATGCGAAAGTTTGTAAGAATGCAAAAACTACTGAACGGATTTTGATGAAATTTTGCAGGGTAGTTCATAACCTGGATAACACAGGATACTTTTTTATCTCGGTTGTACGATCCCGTGGAACAATTACCGAACTCCATGTAGGTAAAGTCGTGGGCATCAGCTAGTCTATCATAAATGTTTAAAGAAGGTAACTATTAGGAATGGAGAGAGACAAAACTGCCATTCCCGTTTATTTTTTTGAAGACAAGTTATTTTTTTTTTTGCAGGATTGGCAGGCGGATTACGGAAGGTAAAACCTTTAAAACGAGGGCTTTAAAATGTAATGCTGTACTGGTACAGAAGCCAGCACCTCAAGCTACCTGAAACTGTCAAATTTTCCAAATCAACCTTGAACCTAATGTTTTAGCGATAAAGTTATTAAAGAAATTTGCCAGATGGTAAGTAGTAGCTTGATATGCTGTCTATACTTCTTGGACAAAATCAAACGGCACGATTTCACAAAGATTTCTAATTCTAAAAGGTACTCGGTTACCGATGCTTGGAAACGATCAATTAAATATTCTTACTTCTATTGTAGAGGATACAAACGCAATGGTACATTCCGCTAATAAGTTTAATATTGGTGCCGATTCCCTTGTTCACAAACTAAACTAAATTTAAGTTGAGTGCATCTTTTTCTTTCTATTTCATTATGAAAAGGACAGAAGATAAATATTAGTTTATTCCTGTCAAATTAGTCAGAACCTGACGTAATTTGTTGTAATTTTAGTAGTCAACTTTTTAATCACGTCTAAACTTGTGTCAGGCGCTGTCCTTTTCTTAATTAAATAGAATGAAAAATATGCACTGAACTTAAATTTGGTTTAGTTTGTAAACATGAGAATCAGCACCATTATAAAACAAGCCATTATGTTTCCTATTTAATATTGGCCTATCAATACTGTTAGGTGGAATGGAAGACCACGTCTATAAAAGGTGTAAAAAGACTCGTAACGAACCCGAAAGGCTCTTGTTTTCCCCGTCATTGCGATATTTTTTTGTTCTAGACCATACCTTCTAGTTACGGAGATATTGGGGGTCAAAGTTCCAACTTTTTAACAAGTTTTTTTTTTTAAATACATGTTTTTAATGTAGGATTTTTACTTTGAACACCTCCACGACACCCGTACTATTCAATCCATCCATCAGCACAATTTTTTGTGTGCGTTATATAGTCCTACCGTAATACGTTTCCCAGCAATAATTTTTGCGTAGAGTTACTTAGTTTGATGTACAGAATGCTTGGTTGACAGCTTCGTTAAGAGTCTTTTTACACCCTGTAATTATTGAAGAGTAAGGCGAAGATACTCGTCACACATACATCGGTGGTACACTGCTAAGTATAAGGCCGCTGCCTCGAATTTAGCGGGCAGCGGGGCGGCGGCGCCGGCGGCGCGGGCGGTCGCCGCTTGACTGGAGTGCACCGCTCGTTGCCCGCTCCCGCGCCGCTGTTTTCGAGAACCGGTCAATTTAAATGTACGCATAAGATCCTGCCGCTCCCGCGCCGCCGCCGCCGCCGCCGCCGCCCCGCTACCCTCAAGATTCGGGGCAGAGGCCTAACGGGCAGTAAATTACAATCATCATCATCGGCAGCCTGACTTCAGTCACTGCTGCGTATAGGCCTCTCTTTGCTTGCACCAAGCTCGCCGTTCTTGTGCCAGCCTCATCCAAAATCGTCATCACCATCATCATCTTTCTGCCCTTGTCCCATGTTACATGGGGTCGGCGCAACATGTTTTTTTTCTTCCATTCTCCTTTGTCAACCGTCACGGTATCTTTTACTCCTTTATCTTTCATATCATTCCTTACACAATCCATCCATCGTTTCATTGGTCCTCCTCTCCCTCTCCATCGATCAATATTCATATTCATCACTCTTTAGTCACCACCATCCAGCATATTCCCGCAAATTACAATACTGGACAATAACAATGTCAGATATAAATTCAACTGTAGTCTAAGGCAAAAATAGTCAAAACTGCCCGAAATCGGGACTTTATGCTTGGAATAAGCAGACGTTACCAAAACGCAAGTTAAGACTGAAAACAAGCCAATAATAGATTTATACGCGCAACCCAGTTTTAAGATCCCAATTTCATGCAGAGAATGCAGGAAATGCGCAAGTAAGCGTTTGAATCCAACCAGTGGCGGCAAACGAAACCGAACGAACTTTAAATATGTGTACAAGAGAAATCTGCAAACGATCTCTCATTCACGGCTCAATGGTACTGAAACTAATCACTTTTCACAGTTAAATAACTACGCTTCATTGTTAATTCGCATTACAGTGACAATACCAATAAATCCGCAAAAAAAAATACCCGATCAAGAAGAATCGGCAAAAAAGTTGAGAAAAACGTTATTCAATAACGGCCATATTGGGTTTTTATTGATTTTCGTTTGACTTTGTTTCTTGTATTTCTTATTTGAACCTCGATGGTCATCTACAGTTCAACTTCGACCAGTCTCGAGTCATAGACCTCTGCTTGTGTCAATCCGAACGATATGAACCCACTTGGCAGAACAAATATAGAGCATAAAAATTTCTACATGAAAACATACATAACATCACGCCTGTAATCTCCTAAGACTTAGGCAGAGTCTAGGTGAAACAAACAGTACATCCTCATTTCGCCAGTTACGTTTAAGTTCCATGTAATAGGGGGCGAGCCTATTGCCATCAGGCATCAACCGGGCACAAATCCAGACTCCGTGGCTGCGAACGAGAAATTCCTGGTGGAAAAACCCAAAAACACTTATGCCCGACCTAGAAATCGAATCCAGGACCTCAAGCTCAGCAGTCCTGCTTGGGATCACAGGACCAACGAGGCAGTCAGTAAATACTTCAACTCCGTGATGTATTATGTA
Organism: Lycophotia porphyrea; assembly: GCA_950005105.1. Taxonomy (NCBI): domain Eukaryota; kingdom Metazoa; phylum Arthropoda; class Insecta; order Lepidoptera; family Noctuidae; genus Lycophotia; species Lycophotia porphyrea. The sequence goes on along the minus strand of OX465408.1, from coordinate 4,630,060 downwards.
AATCACTTCGTGAAATAGGAACTCACACTCGTTAGATGACGAGAGTATCCCGCATCCTGCTAGACAGTGACTCCATCTTAATAATTGATTGACACCCGTTTAGTTGCACTCTACACTCCATACAAGATCATACAACTGATACGTCCAGCAAAGCGTTGAAAGAATATAGCAAAGTACTTCGCACATACGCACTCGCAATTACAATGTATTTTGACAACTTAACCTGCGCCTGCTCTTGACCTCGATCCCGCGTGATGGAAAGCGATGGATGAGGTCTACGATGGAACGAGTGTGTCCAGAAGATGCCTTTTCACTCTTGCTTTGAAGGCCGACAGGTTAAATGTGGGAGAGAACACAGATGCCGGCAGAGTTCCACACCTTGGCTGTGCGCATAATAAACGTGGAGGAGAAGCGCTGAGTACTAGTCGTGATATCGACCAAGTGTGGATGGATTTACTTTATCGAAAGCAAAACATGTGTAGCAATGGTCTAAAAGTTTCTTTATAAATCCTTTTGCATGCGAAAAAAAGTATGTTGCAAAAGGGTGCTGGGTGAATCTATCCCCAAAACCAAAGCACTCTTTGGGATCGTTAACGTTAGAAACTCATTCATCAAAAAGTCATTGGACATGGTCCAAAAATGTAACCCCTAATTTCGGGACAGAATGCAGAAAGTAATTTCTTCCTGGGGTTACAAATCCCGCTTAACACCGGACAATGCGCTTTAGATATAGCGTCCAAATATTGGGGTGTCTGATTCGTTATGGATCATTGAATCACAATAAAATTGGTGTGAAATAAGGATACGTCTATTACTTATAACCTAAAACTTACCATAATATGTAGAAAACAAAAATGGCGAAATCCGTAAGTAATTATGGATTCATATTTATGCATATTCACAACAGCAATACTCATTATGAACATTTTATTGAATAATGTACCTTTCGAGTGCAACGACCACAGTATTGTTGAATTTTACAAACAAGAAGTTTTTAGAATAACATATTCTTGCTTGACGTTTATATTTTCTAAGTAGTTCTACAAATTTACGCCAATGTTCGACTGCAGACGGAAAATACGTCCTATTTCAGTAAAGATATGGTTCAATTTTAAATAAAACTATCTCCCGGCCCCAAAACAATCGCTCTCAAAGAAACCCCGTCCTTAATTACAAAGGCAAACAGCACTCAACATCGCGGTAACTGTGTTAACGATCGCCGAGGGCCATCAGACAAATCCAAACACTTCAATCTATTCTAACACTTACAAAAGAAAAAATAACACTCAATTTTGTATAACATCGATAGCGCAGTGGAAATGAATGAAAACCTAGCTATTAGGTGTGACAATTAAAGTGTTACGTCGCTATTCAAACAATAGTATAGTATGGAGGTCAGTGTCCCATTGTATAATACAATAACATTGCGCTTTTATGAGTAACCCTTATGAGTAACTATAAAACCGCGAGCGTTACTTTTTGCAATTTTTATATCAAAGTCCAAACCTGCTATAAATAGCGAAGTTTTAGCAGCAAGAGAAGCACCATAAAACTAACTATGACTTGTTGAATATTTTGTTCTCGCAGCCTCAGTAGCAACAAAACTGTACGTACAACTTTACTCTATTTTGGTTAAACGGCTTCTTTCCATGAGTTGTGCATTCATAAAAATATGATTTCCCTACTTAAATACTGCAATTTCTGCTGCTCTAACTCCCCGTCCACAACTTCATAGGACTCGCATCACGGGGACTCGAAAAAACTCTAAGCAATTTCTTTCATTTCTTTTCTCCGCGGTCCAAGTCGCAGCATCGTGTCGCTTGAAGCTTGACTCCACCAAAGCGGAGATGGGCGAAGCGGAGGAGAGGAGATGTTTATGAGCTAAGGTGTATCCATCGAAGCTGTGCGAAGATGTATACTGGCTAAACCAGAGCAGAGATGTGAACAGGTAAACTCACGCCCAGTTTAGCGACCGCCGCACACCGTTCGTCACTCCTCGTCTCTGCTGCCGAGTGTGGAGGATGGCCTAAGCAAATACGAGACATCTCCTCTTCTTTCTGCTCAACAGTTTCCACCAAAGCAAAGCGGACACGAGAAGTGTGAATAACGAAACTCTATTGGTAGTTTGCAACTAATCTCCTCTTCTCTAGTTTCAGTTTCGATTCGGTGAGGTCCGGCCTTTATGTGAATCACTCGTGAAATAAAAGGCGCAAATAGACGCGCTTCCAAATACGACTGTATACGCGCGGAAAAAACGGTAATCTGAAACCGCCCTAACCGTGTAGTTCGTGGCCAAGCCGGTAACTAAGAATGCGACACAACGCTGTTGAAAGTTAACCACATCTACACTTGGCCTTACAAATAGCGATAATGACAGCTCGCTGATGCATCGTTAAAACATACTGTCATCGTTGAATTACTTTTATGTCGCACGCAAGGTGACAAACCACTTTCGCACTATAACTTTCCTTAGGAGATTAGATCAATGACTGTTCTCACTGTGGTACTTATGGGTGTAGGAAACTAGGAATTTCCCCTATGCTCAAAGCAAAGGTGTCACAGATGTCACATGTGTTCGAATTTATGCCAACTCGCATTTATCCGGCTTGGTGGATTACGGTAGAACCAGGTTTCAGTTCCATAGTAAAACCTGGGAAATTCCGATTTTTACCATACAACCGAACCGTATGCACTAATTACGGCCCACTCCTTACAGAGGAGAGGTCTGGGTCCCAGCGGTGAGAACGTTATAGGCTGATTATGTTAGGTAAAGCTGGATAGATTTATTAAAGACTGGATGTTATAAGCCCAAAACCAAAACGAAAACCTTTTTATCCGGCAGATACACGTTACGGCAAAACCACATAAAAAGATACCATAGTATCTTTCAGTCAATTAACATTTCTTCCTACCTTTTGGTGCTCTTCCAATTACCATAAGCTGTCCAAAACAAACATTAAAGTCCAAAAAAGTTTCCGAAGCAAAATTACCTCGAATCTCACCAAATGTTCCGAAAAAGTTTCTACATGACCAGAATGACAACGACTTCCTTACACTTCGACCAACGTAGTGCAGACGGGAAAAAAGGGAACTAAAATAAATGTACCAACTTTGACATGTCGCTGATTTTTTTCTTAACAAGCGGCGCCATCGTCAACTGTAAATTCAAAGTGGTCATACTGTACAATTATTGGGTAAAAGTTGGAATATAAAGAGGATTGCGCAAGGCTCTAGGCTTGTCAAATAAAATACGCAAAGAGCAAAGGGCTTTACGCGTACGCAATAACTTCGTATCAACAGATCGGCAACAAGTTTCGTTAAGATTTGCTATCGAATATCTTAGATTGGGAAATTGTCGTTTAAAGTTGTGTTCAATCGTAGTCGTACAATAGTGTTAGGTCCAGGTTAGTATGAGATAACCTCTCACCCTTTGAGTGAGCGGTGTTGGCCCAGTGGTGGAGGCCCCGACTTACGAGCAGTAAAGTCGTGGGTTCGAACCCAGGCAGGTGCGCATTACTTTGTATAATTTATTTCATCAATACTGCTCACAAAACGGTGAAAAAAACATCGTGAGGAAACCGGCATGCAACGAATATTCCAAGACGTGTGACATCTACCAGCCCGCACTGGGTCCGCGTGGTGGATTATAGACCATTCCCACTTAGAGAGAGGAGGCCTGTGTCCCACCAGTGGGAACATTATAAGCTGATTATGCTATGCTTATGCTTTGGATGAAAGGTTAAGACAGTTCATTGAAAATGAATGCGCTTTGGCTAAATATGAAAACTGCTGCTAAAAATTCCTCAAATTGGAAAGTTATAGGTACATTGACTAATGTCCTTTACACATTATTCCCAAGTGAGATAAGAAAGTGATGGTTCCGAGTCTAAAAGCTCCAACTTTGCGAAAAATAATACGTAAGCTTCAAGAGAAGCTGATAATACGTTTTTTTTTTGCATTAAAAAGGTTAAATAGGCAAGAGGCCAGAACCCTTGTTGAGTTTATAAATGCGAAACGTGGGTGTACTAAAGCTAAATAACTCTGCCTACACCTCCGAGAAACAGTCGAAATATTATGTTATCAACCCACAGGAATAAAGTATTGTATTTCCCTTAACTTAATTCTTTCGTTTACATTACGACACCCACATTTCCATTCATGAATAACGGACGATATAAAAATAGCGGAAAATTTCGAACATAAGTCGACACAGAAATACGGTTTGAGATGGTATCTATACTTCCATACTAATATTATAAAGGTTTTTTATAACACATTTGCTCGTAAAGGGGCTCTTATTTCACCAATTTCAATATCGCATTACCGCACAAGTACGTAATGAGGTACCATTTATACCTCATTACGTACTTGTGCGGTAATGTAAAGTAAAACGCACGGCTTCAAGATGCTCCGTCAAAAACGAACGGTACTTTTTTAAATCTTAGCAAAGAGTTTTTATGTCAGAAAAGTGGTCAACATTTTCTTAATAAAATTAACTTAGGGAGATAAAATATAATAAATAAACATTAAATTCTTTAATTGGATTAATTTTGACAATAGATTACAACCATTTATCTGTAACAAAAACATTAATTTACTGTATTAGTAATACTGGCTGTCATTGTGCCTTTGCCTTAAAAAAAAGTGCTAATGCGCGCGCCTCACTTGAACAAGTAAAAATTATTCCGCGCGCTTTTTCTTTTCGCTTTTTTGTTTTTATTTAAAAATGTCGTCAAGTAACGATGAATTTATTAATTCGACACCGCCTGAAGTCTCAGAGGCAGCGAAAAAGGCTACTCTAAGCCTCTTGTCTAAAAATCGACCGATAGATACTTACAAGCGCATCAAAATTTCGTTTAAGAAAGTTCGAGTTTTATTTATTTCCTCGCAAATATGTTATAAAACGTCGTATAACATACGTGCGCTTTGATCATTACAGCCTCTGCTTTCTTGTAACCCTCACTTACGGCTCGGGCTAGCAATTTCGCATCGGCTGTAATTTTCAACTTACCGCACTTATATCATAATGTACTATTATATATTAATGAATATAAACGAGAAAGTAACTCTATCTGTCTGTTACCTTTTCACGCCATGATGGGTTCGATGTTTGGCACAGAAGTAGAACATGACCTGGGTTACGTACGACACAGGATAATTTTTATCCCAGTAGTACATCTCCGTTAGATAATTTCCGATCTACACACCAGTGGCGAAGGTTCCATACAACTCGATTCCTACCGGCTTCCCTTTGAAATATGGCACAGTCAGTATTGTATAGACAAATAATATAATCACATGAAAGACATGTACTCCGGCTTACCTCTTACAAAAATTGACTCTTCGCTACTGCTATACACAGGAGCTACGACGCAGGCAAAAGCTAAAAATCATCATCATCATCGACAGCCCGACTCTACCCACAGTTGTGTTTGTGCCAATATTCACGCTCACATTTTTTTCCGTCGGAGAAAATGGACTCGCACCCACTAAAACATCCGCCATCTTTGTCAACTTCCCGCTTTTTTCTTGCACGGCAACGATACAGCGTTGGATGACGTTCGAGTCCCCTCAACGGTGGCTTTCGCCTCTTCTCCTTGGTGATGTCCAGGACCGATTTCACATCACAAGAGCTCGTGCAATGCGGACAGTACAAATCTTCACGTTCCTGTGTCATTCTCATCCAGGTTTAGCCGCGATGGCAAGAATGCCGTTGGCAGTACGTAATATAGCTTAAATGTTTCCACGGAAGTTATATGGACAGTTCTTAGTAAGAATATAATGATGGTGGTTTGAGCTAAGTCAGCACTAGAATAGCTATACGGTACTTAGAGCAGCCAAGAACTGGTTAGGAAACACATGTGTTTGAGTACTATTGCACTTTTCACTTTGTCTGCATCTAATTGCATGACACAAGGGACTCCTTGTGTATCTTGGACGTTGTGATGCAACTTGTAGAGTCTGTGTTTATCTGTGGATAGTGCTGAAGTAATTGATTGGATGAACTACATACTTAGCTATATTATATTTGGATTTAAAATCTTCTTGATTGGTTCAACAAACTAGGTGATCAAGCGAGTTCGATTTGACATGAGATTTAAGGGTAATGCAATCTAAATATTTAAAACATGACATATGTTTGAGATAGGTGTGCCAAGTATTACATATAATAAACGACAACTATTGTTTGGTCTCCTAGAAATTGTCAACAAAAGATACATAACAAATGCACAAACAATGGAAATCGGGAAACATCCGGAAAAGAAACACACATGACTTGCCTTTAGTTTCATCGTCGTCATCGGCCTTAAGTCCTAGACTATTCAGATCCATGTTAGGATCGGCTCCCAGTCTAACCATGCAGGTCAATACCAGTATTTTACATGGAAACACTATCTTAACAGTTTTTTTAAGTCGATTATAGAAGACGGTTAATAACAGAAACGATTAGTAAAACACAATGTCACTGTGTACCTCTTGAGGGCAAACCGTGGTGAAATAATAATGTTCGAACCAAATACGGAACTTATGTTATGAGGGCCGATGGCGTTGTTAATCCGAGGAATGAGTATCATGCATTAATACTGTATTCTATTGTAGGTAGATAAACTATGCTTCGATACAATCGAAGGAGCAATTATGGTGTTCAGTGTTTGTTTATCACTACTTTTGAATTAATTTTGGTCAAAAGACATATGAGAATGAAGCACAGAAATAATCTAAACACTTCAATGAAGACTGCAAAAATCTAATAGAAATATTACAAAACTAAACCACAACATATACCTAGAATTGAATATCCAAAAACATAGTTCGATGTCCCCCAAAATCGTTTCTAAAGCCTCGTTTAGACTACGACATAAAATTCCGAAACTAAGATTAGTTTCCGAACTCTGCCGTACTAAATAAGTGCTGGTAACATAAAAATAAAGGACCAAGTAAGGGAAAATGTAAATTCCAACACAACATAACTAGAGCTACAAGTAACAATGCAGACCGCGGATGGACATGGGCTATTATTTCCAACAGTGCTATTTCGAAAACAATACCTGACTGAGCTAAAACAGGACATGTTTTAGTTAGAAATTGGACGGACTTATAAACGCTAAGGTGGAAGGTCATCATAAGAATTGACACAAAAGCGCAATAGAATATAAGGAAAAAGTGTACATATTTAATGAGACGTTTAATTGCAAAACACTAACAAATATATTACTAGACATCCTTAAAACGCAATATATGAATAGATTTAAAAATAATGTAAACAAGGTTTTCAAAATCTCAAAAAATCCACAAAGCATTTTCCAAGCTTTTTTAGTGCGCAAGTTGACAACCCGTTCGCCTCTGACGAGCAAATTAGTAACCAACACTGTAAACGAAGCCTCAAAAGCCATAAACAAAAAAAAAGATAATTTCAAAAAGAGAACATAGCTGTTCGATAGTTTCTCGCTGCCAGTTGCACCGGCCCCTTAGCATGGGCCCGCAGAGTAAGGTCAAATCCATTAGCCGGTGAGTCACTGGTATACGGGAATCATGCACCGTCGATGGACCAAAGTATACGTAGCTACTACTTATTGTACGGTTGAAATGTATTTAATTATTGTTTTCCGACACGTGTTATGGGGAACGCAAAGGCACAATTTATTTGCAGAGTATCTGTGATGACTACAAGATAAGCTGGAAATAATTTGGACCCTTTATATCGATATTCATCTAAATAAATATATCTATGGTATCATCATTCTTTTGCCCTTATCCAAATTCATTCGGGATCGGCCCAGCATGTCTTTTTACTCCATACTTCTCTATTACTCGTCATCTCATCAGACATTCTTGCCATATAATGATATCTATATATAACTATTATAAATTCAAGTTGCTTTTCGCGTCTGTCTCAGTTTGACTGCGACAACGGAATTTATTACGTTTTCAAAATCATGTGTGTATAATACAATAATATTAAACTTACGTGTAAATAATTCAACCTCGCTGTTTTCTGAAGTCGTAAAAGTCCTTGCAAAGCAAGGGTTCGCAACTCTTCAAAAACTGTTAATTTTGTAAGACGGGAGCCCAAAAAGCTGAAAGAAACACGGTTAAGCTGGATGGCAGATATAAAAAACTGATTCACAAGAATTTGTATTATCCAGTTACTGTCCAAGCCTGTCAATCGTTATAGTAATACTAAAGTAGATCTCTATTGAATACCGAGTATTAATGGCGGGTATCACAATAAAACACACGATATAATGGCTTTTTTGTTCCATTTGTTTATTCAAATTTCTGCAAAGGTATTGCGTACAATACAATAGAATTGATTGATGCATCAACCAACACGATGGTGAATTCATTTGTATGCGGTTTCCAAGGAAAAATCTAGATATAATTGAGCCGATAATGTCAACCATTTGTGAATATTATTTACTAGCGGCCCGTCCCGGCTTCGCACGAGACATACATTTATTCCTCCCTTATCCCTCTCCCCCCTATTTTTTCTTGTAAAAAATATAGCTAAGCTCTAATGTAACATTCTAATGGTGAAAGAATTTTTGAGATCGGTCCAGTAGTTTTCGAGTTTATTCGTTACAAACATACAAATATATTCATAATATTAGCCGCGCAATGTAGATAACCTGAATCACTATCTATTGTTGAAAACTGCATTAAAATCCGTTGAGTAGTTTAAAAGATTTAAGCGTACAAACAGCGGTAGCGATTTTTTTTTATACTATGTAAAGAAGATTACTGTAGATTTAGTACTTTTAAAAGTTGTGAAATCGGTAGCATGTACGAAGGAAGTGTCACAAAATTCCTCCTCAACGCTGTCAAGTTGACAGCGCTGAGGAGGAATTTTGTGACACTTCCCTTCACTTGACAGTGTCAACCGGTAATGTGCCCAAGAGCATGGCGGCATTACCACCTTGTATGTATGGCAATGCCGTTTATAAATTGATCTGAGGACGACTCTATTTTTTTTTATCGAATTCACACTGCATCGTGAAACTGATAGGCGCTGATGATGATGACCCATGGGAATTTTGTATTCAGATAAGAATAACCTTGCTATGTGCTTAAAATAATTAGCAGTGATAACAGAGTTCATTTTTACACGACTGCAAGGGAAGAGTTATATTATTTCCAATTTCAACTTTTTGCCTGCGTTTTTCATCACCAGGAAATCTGTTCGAAACGTGAGGCCCATAGCGGAAGCGAGCAAGATTCGACCAAGTACAGAAGAGACAAAAGACGCAATTTGAACTTCCACCAAACGTCTTCTCTCCACTCCGTTCGCCTTCGCTTTGATAGAAAGCGGACCTGAAGTGCGGGAAAAATTTCATTAAACCTCCAACGTGTTGTGTAGTTAAAATAGTCCTTATACATATTAATTCAAATCCTATCAAATTATAATAAACAATGTATAATTATTTAGTAAGTGTTCCCTTTGTCACAACAATCGTTGGTAACGAGATTATCCCCTCGCTGCGCGTCCGCCGGGACTGATAAAAAGTAAAATGTAAAGTTGACAACCTAATTTGAGCAATTGGACTTTTTGATGGCTTATTTGCCTCCTATGTAAATGGTAGCAAGTTTGATTAGTTTCTAGCTCCATTGGTAGCAGGTCCAGAACTGACCTTATTGGATCCGACAGGACCGTTCAAAAGGTGACTTATAGGTCAGAATGGAAACTTAAAAAAGTGACTGAGCCAGTCTGGAAACGGAAGACAGAGGACAGGGATTTTGGTACAGCCTGAGAGAGGTCATGTCCAGCAGTGGATTCTGATAGGCTGAGTTAATTGATGACTGGCAAACAATATACTCATAATCACAGTATGAAACACCACGCGCCCTCCAAAAAGGAGGTAATAGACGTAAGCCAAAACGCTGTGAGACTCAAATGGTCAGGGTATCCGTATAAGGCCCCTACTCCACAAAAGCGGAGACGAGCAGAGAAGAGAAGAGACGTGGGAATACTGGGAATGCTATCGCACGCGGCAGCATCGAGTGCGCTCGGCAGCCGGGGGCCTTAAAGTAATTTAAGCAGCACGCTGTTTCTCGTAGATCTGAGCGCCAGAAAAGGATAGGAGCATGAAAAAACGCGAATTCGTGGTGCTAGTTGAGGTTCAACCCTAAAAAGGACGCGCACCGTCGGTATGGTGTAAAAAACAGATTAACTGACTAAGACTAACAACGATGAGTTCCTGGAAGAATTTGACGTTAGCCTAGCGCGGAGATAGTATTTTAGGCTAATAAAAAAAGCTCTTCGTTGACTTTAAATTTTGTATAATAAACTAGAGGCTCAAATTATTTTGAGAGGAGCAGGATCCCTCTTCCAAATTAATTATTTATTCAATTTTCGTTGAAGACATCTATTATGTCTATTTTTAGGAATTAATAATAACACGCATTAATTGTCAGTACATGTTATTGTTCTCTTTAGAGACTGGTGACAATGATTCTATTTCAACAGGTCAAAATAACAATAAATAATTGAATTATTTTCCTTATACATGCGCATAGCATTATATGTTATTTAGTTCAAAATATACTGATTTTGTCTTATTTAGACTATGAAAATATTTTATTGTAAAATAAAAATAAGTAACAAGACACGAGATGCACGTTTTTGAACTTTTTACCCGACTACGACAAAGCCAAAGGGAAGGGTTATGATTTTAGCAGTCTAAATATGTTTGGCATTACGTATGTTCCTCCGTAGCGCCTATATTATTCATCCGATTATGGCTCGGGTAACATAGGTTACATTTTAACCGACTTCAACAATAGGAGTAGTCGATTTCAACCGAATTTAACTAGATCGTGATTTTTCAGTAGTCAGGTTTTTTATTTGAAGTAGGTATACCACTGGGCCCGCGTGGTAGATTATAGCCCATTCCCTCTCCTCATAGAGAGGAGGCCTGTGTCCCAGCAGTGGGAACATTAAAAAAGGCTGTATAATTCTTAAGAATAAAGAATATAAAAAATTGAGATGTTATCAGAATAACCCACAAAGTAACAGTAAGAGCTTTTAACAATTAGATGAGTCATGTAAACTTCAACAAGTTAACTGCACTTAAAGTGGAAAGAGATCATTATAACTGTTTGGTTCTAGTTCATGTGAAATGAGTTGGTATATAAACATTACTTATTGATACAATTTTGTAGAAGACAGCTGGATGAACCAATCATAATTCTCCTACCCTTATCTCAATTTATTTGGGGTTGGCTCAGCATGTCTTCTCTTCGCATACTTCTCTATTTCTAGTCATTCCAGAGGTCACCTCCTTTCTAGCCATCGTTTCTTTGGTCTTCCTCTACTCTTAAAGACGTCTACATCCACACATCTGGATGAGCTGATATCCATTAATAATTAAAAGCTACTAAATAAACTAACAACAAACTATAAAAGGGCATAAAAAAGCTCCTCAACGCTGTCAACTGGTCATGGTAAATGGCAAGCGACAACAAGGCATTTTGATTGATTTGATTTCCTTAAATAGGGTATTAGCACTCAGATCTTATTGTTTTCATTTTATAGTATCCTGGAGAGCACACATGCTTTTAAACAACTTTCTTAAAGGGACAATAAGTGAATCCAAAAGCTTAATTATTCATATTTGACAAAGGTATGACTTTTATGTATAAAGATTTTTTTTTTTTCAAGGTTAGTGTTAGCTGCTGACCAGCTTTTGCTACAGCAGCTAGAACTGCTGGAAGCAAAAAGCCGATAACCAGGTGTTCTAAATTGATGATTAAAGATTTGAGTGGCCTGTGCCCACCAGCGGTCTGTGACACCTAAGCCAAGTTGATCATATGATTTTTTTTGTGTTCTTTTCATTGCAACATTAAACCAATAATGTACACTGTTTGAGCGCAGTAAGTATTTACATTTATTTTCAAAAACAGCATTTCATCAGCAAGGGACACGCACTGATATGTATTTATTGATTATTTTACGAAAACTGTCCGTTGATATGAATGATTGATTAATCATTTTTATAAAAACAAACAATGAAAAAGCAGCTCATTAGAGATAATGGTCAATAGACAAGGTCAGAGCATGATGAAGTCCACCTTTCCACCACCTCAGACGATACGACTTATGTCAAAGGATACACGCAAACCACTTTTACCTGTGTAATAAAAACTACCATATTAACTATGAAATTGCTAATGAAAATTTGCACTTGACTTTTAAACTGGAAGTGACCAGAAAACGGTACTACAAATTTAAGTCCATTCTGTTGGACAAGGAAAAACATGTGTAAAAAATTGGTATTACTATAGATGAAGTAATAAAATAAAATGGCAAGAAATTATTGGTTAAATAATTTTTTAAATGTACAATTAGTTGATTGATTAAAAAGTTGGTAATTATTCTATTTTATCATGAACCTTAACTTTTTAATACAAGTTTTTATTGTTATTGGTGAACTAATGACCTGGTGAAGTTTAAGGGAATCAGCTGGATGTGAGATGTATAGGATCAGTCAATATAGCCAGCTTGGGAGAGGTCTACGTCCAGCAGTGGACATCTTTTGGCTGATTTTATAATCTGCCTAGCCTTTTTCCCAACTATGTTGTTGCTTCTAGTCTAACCAGATGCAGTGGAATCGCCTATCTGAGCTCCACCACCCATTTAGTACTGGGTAATAAATACCCCTTTGTCGTTCCCATTACATTGGCGCTATCTTAAGTCAGACATCTTAACAGTAACAAATAAAGTTTCCTGCTAATGGTAATTTGTCATTAAAAATAAGATACTTGAAATTGGTTGTTTGTTTATGAACAAAGCAAAGACACCTTTGTGTGTTATATGTTGCAGTAATATAAATAAATACTTCAGTTTTATGATTCATGAGTAATTAAGATTGTAGTCTATTCTAATAAGATTTTATAATTTACAAGAAAATGCATTTACCTGAAATTGATGATTATTATATTCATATGACCACCTAAAAAGATGCTGTTATATTTTGATAATTCAGATAATTGTATTGTTTAACACAATAGTTAACTGAAAAATATCACAGAGCATGATAACAATGTCCATGTGGGCTGCCCACAAGTGGGAACAATTAAACTGACATATAAACAGGAAGTTTACACAGTAATTATAAACAGACACAGTGGAAAATACGGCAAGTTCGACAATACGTCTATGAAGCTTGCGGTTTGCGTCTCGCGAACACTTCGTGGGCGGCCTGTCACACCTAAGTGTGATACGACAATACAACAAAAATCAACAATAAGTCTCATCTAAAACTACTTAACAATAAATAAAGCATGTAACTCACCGTAAATCTGCTTGATTTCGTTGTCGTTGGCTACATTATCACAATGAACGCACAAAATAAATACAATAAAAATGGCTCCTATAGTGTAATGAATATACATCTTAATAACACAATACGCACGTAAGAAGCGTGCGTAAACCGCTTAAACAGTATTTATAAAACACATTTTCACTACGTTATCGGATAAGAGCGGAAATAATCTCTTTAACGAGTCATTTAATTCGCCTAAATTGTACCAATCGAGCTGCCATCGAACAAGACCCCGCCGTCTGTCATTCGTCATGTCAATAAACAATTAATGTTGCCATATCATCTTTTTTAATTACTTCTATCTCTACCAAAAAAAAAACAGGTAAAAAATATTTTTAACCAAAACGCATTCACTAACTTGTTCTTTTAAAAAAATAAAATAAAAAAGCAAGTAAAATATAAGCGCATGAGCTTAATAATTTGCAGTGAGTTGGTAGTTATCTCCTCCAGCCTAGATGGTCTAATAATGATCAAGCAAATACGCAATGTCACCTAAAAATTATTATTGTATGTACATACATACACTAAACCTCTGATCCTTCTTTGTCTTAAACCACAACGTAACACATACATCCTATTATATTGTCTTTAAACAAACATACTCATTAAACCATATTTTCGGTTAAAAACTAAGTAAGGATGACATATAGTAGATAGATAGATTAATTTTGTATCGTTTTAATTAATATTGGGTGTCTCGTGGCTGCGCCAAATAGGCCAACTGCTGAGTATGGGTCCCCTCCCTTTGTGTGCTATTCTTCCCAGGAATACGCGAGTCTCAAAAAGGTCATACTCGCAACCTTCTAAAGCAGGCGCGGATCCAGTCCTCAAAATAGGTTGTGGGCACGGCCCTAAAATCGGCAAAGTGACGTTGGAACAAAAAAAAAGCAAGCACTAATAATAATGCAAGAGCAAGAGCAGCGAGCTCGAATTTTTTTGCATCTGCCTCTGATATGTTAGATTTTCAGAATAATCAACAGACTTTAGAATTCAGGAGCGGGCGCAGCGAGCTGAAAATTTTAGCAGCTCTGCTCCGATTTGTACTTTATTTATACCATTAAAATAGGCGTTATTGAAATTAATTTGCTGACTTTGTCAAGAAAAGTCCCAGAATCATGAACACTTTAAGAGGCGAAATTTTTTGGTCCTCGCCTTACTTTGCCGACTTATGCATAACAGTTTTAGAATGTATAAGTAAATTGGACTCCAGAATGCAAGAACGAGCGAAAGGAGCATGAAAAACTTAACAATCCTTCTCGGATTTGTATAGATTTTATTTTTACCATTTATACAGGTAGTATGTCGACATAATTACGCATAAAAGTTTCTCAACAGTTTAAGAGACTACGGTGCGAGAGTAGCGAGCTTGAAAACTCAGCAGCCCGCATCGGATATAGGTTAGGTTTTCTTTTGACCACTAAGCAATACAAATTAAAGAAGAAGCTACTTGAATATGAGGCAGCAGGCTAGAAAATAAATAGTGCTTTTATCAACAAGTTAAGGCAGGCAGTTCTCGCCGCCCCGGGCCACAGCCTTCTTGGCCTAAGGGTAATAAATAAATACCTGCGGGCTGTTCGAAAATGCTGCGGGCTGTTCGAAAGAGACATCGCGGCTCTGGAACACAAAGGGCAAGGAAGGAACATGGATGGGTTTTAGTCAGTACAAGTCTGACACTACCTTCCGCTCAGCCAGAGCGGGAGAAGTTATTTGATGATTTCAATTTCAAAAAAAAGGGTAAATAAATACGCCATTGCTCGTATCTACAGTGTAAAGATCCACACAGGTAAAACCGTGGGACGATCACTAATAAATGAATAATAACCGAGAAAAGTACAAAAGTGTGTTTGTTAGGGGAGTTATATGAAACTTCGAATTACGTTATTGCGACGCACGCTATTTCGAGAAACTTTACGAGTGGTACGCCATTTCGAAAACCCATTAAGTCGAAAACCGCTATATCGAATGACATCGTTGCGAACACGCTGTTTCGAAAAACTGTTAGAATGTTACGCTAGTACGAAAGTCTTGGTATCGAAATCCACTGTTGTGAATAGTGTGTTCCAATCTGAATTTGTGTGGGAATCGAACTCGCGACCCAGTGATTACCAAGAACTAGCTACGATGATAAAACTGATACTGAGCTAGTAGTCTGTACCACTAAGTATAAATGATTAATATTAGTACTTATTATGATTTAACGATGTATCTCTAGCATGCTTCCTGTTTTAATAAGCTAATCATCATCATCACTAATAGCCTTGGGGGGTACTTTGACAAAAGTATAAGACATTAAAAATAAATTCAAGTCAACCTTAATTATTATTTTTTTTGTTGTGATTGAATTATAATAAAGGTACTGTAGTATTTGTATATCTGCCTATCTAGTCAGATAGGCAGTCGCTCAGTGTAAAACACTGGTATTAAGCTAGCTAGGCCTGGTTCCAGTTAGACTGGAACCCGACCCCTACATAGTTGGGAAAAGGTAGGCAGATGATGATGATGATTAGCTTATAAAAACAGGAAGCATGCTGGGGATACAAAGTTAAATCATAATAAGTACTAATATTAATCTTATAAACTTAGTGGTGTAACAACAAGCTCAGTGTCAGTTTTATCATCGTAGCTACTGGATTACTAACATGCTAAGCAAACGAGTGGTTCGCCTTGAAGAGGATCGGCAGTTGGCCATGATAGCCAGAGGCTGCCCCCAAGGAGGAGTATTATCACCCCTCCTCTGGAATCTGGTAATTAATGACCTCATCACATCTCTTAAAGCAAACCACTTCTATACAATAGGGTACGCGGACGACCTCGCCATCCTCATTTCGGGGAAAGTGACGGGGACTATCTGCAATCTGACTCAACAGGCACTACGCATCGTCGAACGATGGTGCAGGGTATACGACCTTTCAGTGAACCCCACGAAGACTGAATTAGTCATGTTTACCCAAAAAGAGCACTAGGCCCTTATCGCCTACCCAAACTATTCAATATAGAACTCCAGTTAGCCGACGAAGTCAAATACCTGGGAGTCACCCTGAACAGTAAGCTAAACTGGAGCAGTCATCTAGACAACAAACTAAACAGGGCCTGCATAACCTTTTGGCAATGCAGGAGGATGATAGGTCAGAAGTGAGGCCTATCCCCTAAAATTATACTTTGGTTATACTGTGCGGTGATCCGACCCATGATCACGTACGGGGCAGTGGTCTAGTGGCCTCGCACCAAACTAGCCACAGCCTCCACCAAACTGCAACGCATGCAGAGGCTTGCTTGCATGGCGACTACAGGCTGCATGAGGACTACCCCGACCGTGGCTTTGGAAGCCATGTTGGGGCTCCCACCGCTCCATCTGTTCATACAGCAGGAAGCAACGATGGCTGCAGTACGCCTTAAAACTCTTCAATTATGGGGTAAGAAAGACACACAGCACACCGCGATACTAGAGAGATTCTACCAAGAGTTTCCCATAGCGAAAGCCATAAACAATCGGATACCTAAGCAGTTTGTATTCGATAAAAAATACGAAATCCAACTCCACGAAGATAACCGCTGCGAGGGACTAAACCCCGCAGAACTACGAATCTTCACGGATGGATCCAAAACCGATACTGGCACTGGAGCTGGAGTCTTCTCGGAGGATCTCAATATCCACATTGCCACACCATTGGGTGTTCACAACACAGTATTTCAGGCAGAATGCATGGGCATTTCCCTGGCGGCAGCAGCCATCCTAGCCCGGAAGGTTGTGGCACAGCCGCCATTACTGGACAGTACACGGCTCTTTTAACAAACACCTCTTTGTCATAGGAGTTACAGACAGCCCCATGTGCTGAGCCTGTATGGAGGTAGACGAAACAGC
This sequence comes from Lycophotia porphyrea, assembly GCA_950005105.1. Lineage (NCBI taxonomy): Eukaryota > Metazoa > Arthropoda > Insecta > Lepidoptera > Noctuidae > Lycophotia > Lycophotia porphyrea. Next base: position 4,612,876 of record OX465408.1, on the reverse strand, counting down.
AGCCCATGTGCTTTTGCACTGCCCAGAGGTTGCACCATACAGGGCAAAGTACTTCGATAACCCAGGTACTCTCCGCGAGATTGTCGGCAACATCAAGGCGCTGCTGGCCTTTCTCGGGGAGTTGGGGTGGATCGAATAAATTTCCCACCCGCACGCAAAATACGCGCAGTGGACGTGGAGTTGCGGACACCAGCCCGTTATACAATACAATACAATAATACAACCATCGTAGCTAGTTCTTGGTAATCACTGGGTCGCAAGTTCAATTGCTAGACAAATTCAGATTGGAACACGTTATTCGCAACAATTGATTTCGATACCAAGACATTCGTACTAACGTACCATCCTAACAGTTTTTCGAAACAGCGTGTTCGCAACAACGTCATTCGATGTTTCATATCACTCCCGTTTGTTAAGAAAATTTGAATGATAGTAAACTAGGATTATATTTTTTTAAATTGCATTAAGGCAACAGAACATCAGACTATAGACATTTTTTTTTTTTACGGATGGGAAATTATCAAATGACTTCTCCCGCTCTGGGCAGAGCGGAAGGGAGTGTCAGACTTGTACTGACTAAAACCCATCCATGTTCCTTACTTGCCCTTTGTGTTCTGGCGGGCATGGCCCATGCGGGCGCCTCCCTGTTTCCTGACATCTCTTTGAGGCGCGCGTGGAACATAGACTATAAACTAAAACGTATGAACGTAGACTATAGACCTCAATTAAGGTTGTGGGCATGCCCACCGTGCCCACAACGGTGGATCCGCGCTTGTTCTAAAGGCATCCACCTGTCTGGCTGTTCACAGTGTAAATAAGCCATCAATCCCAGTCACCGGGTTTATTGTGACCATATTACACTGTCTTTAGAGGACAGTTGCAATTTTGAAGTCATATAACACTGCTGGGGTGCTCGTGGCACACACCACGTGTTATGTATTTTTATAAAGCGGAAATTATAAATATAAAACGTATATAACGGGGAGGTTCCAGCGCTCTTTTTGGCAGACTTCAAAAGTGTCAGGGAAAATGTATTGTATTCTATTGAGATTTTTTTTACACTACTATGCGCTAATTAGATCAAGATGCTATTTTAACCAAATAGTAGGTATAGAGGACTGCCGGAAGAGGCAGCATGGTGGTCTATCGCCGTCGCGAGTTGTTGACAAAATTGCAAGGGTTTTTTTTGTAATTTTCCTTATATTCATTACTTGTATAATTCGTATTTGTCTTGCTGCCACAATAATAACCATCACGAAATCGTCGTGTATTTCAATTGGGTAGCTGTTAGTCTAGGAACAGTCTAAGAAAATATAAAAGATGTAATTTTTAGACGGAACTCCATGTATTCCTCCCCAAAATATCTTCTGCCTACCCCGCTTGTAATAAAAAGTTTATCCCGCCCCTCTTGCTACAATTTTTTGTCTATGGCGTTGCTCACAAATCAGTTTAGCCATGCGTGTTGCCAGTGGAACAAAGTCTGCTTTAGATTTATTAACAACTTGTAATTTTCATAATTTAATTTTAATAATTTACAAAATACGACTGTAAAAATTAAAGCCATTTGTTTCAGGGAAACAGGCAGATGTAGGATATTGAGTAATTAAGTAAGTTAGAAATAATAATTGATTAGAATTTATAACATGATTTTATCTTTCTCAGTAATAAGCGAAAACAATAAATAGCCCACGATCTATTTCACTTCAGTTACTGTTTGTTTTGAAATTTAAATATGATTCTGATAAAAACAAAATGGTTAAAAGGTCAAAGGTGAAAACTAAAAAGATATATATTTCACTGGTTGCTTGAGGAATAATAATATAGAAAAATGAATTGAACTTAAAAATTGGCAACACTCCCAGTGAGATTGTTTGTTCGGCTTTGGGTGTCAGCCGCTTTGTAGTTTTGCGTGATAATTATAGAAATAATCAGTGCTATCGTTGTATAAGTGAATAGAAAATGATTTAATAACCGTGCGATGACTTTAATGCCGCGTTATTGCGCGTATTGTATGTAAAATCAAGGTGCTTCCGCCATGACAATGGGTAGCACCGTCGGGAAGTATCCCGCGGCACTTGTTCTATATTTTCTGTGTATGGGACTATGGTATCCAATTTTAGGTGAGTAATAAACAATTTTAGATTGTTTCCATCGTAAGAACTTACGAATTTCAATATCTAACGTGTGTATGTACGATTTAGCCCGTAGAAACATGGAACATGACAATATTTTTTGTCTCTATACGCGCATTTTTTTTAATTGATGTGTTTCCTCAAAATTTGCGGCCAGCGGATGCTATTTAGCATCGCAATGAACGTATTCCTGTTGTTTAAACTTATGTAAATGATGTTTACCCAGAATAAATGTATTTTTTTTTTATTTCGAACCAGAACTGTATTCAATAACATCAGTTTGGTGTAAGCTGCTAGGCCTTACAGTTTTTGCAGCGAAAATGATTGAAGTGAAACATACCAAAGTTTTGTTGAGGATAATTCGAGAAATTTACCATTTAAACAATAATAATTTATGTAATGTAATGTAAGTATAATATATTCCTGGATCATGAATCATAGCTTGTCTGTCACAGTACTGTTAGTATTATTGACATACATACTGGTGCTAATACCCGTCCTGTTCCAATAGAAATAGGGGTGAAAAAAATATAGAAAAAAGCTAATTCATATCCTCCACCAATCAAAATGTTGACAATAGTGCAAAACCTGCAGCAGAACAGTAATACTTCTCTGGTAGAATGATCATATAATTAATTTTTCATTTGATGAATGAAAGAAATTATCGAGCAACCTACCTAGCTTCTATTCTAATTAACCATAGATAGAAAATGTATGTTGCAGATTTATTTGTATCTAAACAGCTACATGTTTTGCTCAGATACATGTGGAGGTGTTCCTAATAGTACACCCACATTTTGCCACTTATGTTTGAGTCCCATGTAATAGGAGGCAAGCCTGTTGCGATCAACTGGGCACAAATCCACTCTGTGGCAGCTTACGAGGAATTCTTAGTGGAAAAGATCGAAAATAGTATCTGGCTTGGGAATCTCTTTCCACAAGGATGGGCAGCATATAACAGCAGAGGATCGGTGTAAGTGGAAAGAGGGAAGGGAGGCCTTTGCCCTGCTGTGGGACAGTAATGGCCGATAATAATAATAATTGGGAATCGAACCCAGGACCTCATGCTCAGCAGTTGCGCTTGGAATTACTACACCAAAGATGTCCTTTTGAAAACGAAAGAACCTTTTTTATAATTTTGACTTCTATTGTATCTGAGTACCCTTTATGGATATCCCAAATAATTAATTTGTCCACTATAATAGTAGTTATAGGTATTGTTGTATATTGGGCTGGTGTCCGCAACTCCAAGTCCAATGCGCGTATTTTGCATGCGGAGTTGTAGGTATTATATTCTTTATTTATTTTAACACATATCAATTATATTTTTTTAAATATCCAAATATGAAACAATATAAAAAACCATTTAAAAATATAAAAATAGTAGCCCACCAGCATTGGGAACAGGGTCCAAGCTACTGGTGGTTAGGGCTGTTGAGAGAGGAACATCCTGACCATATGCACCGTGTCCAAAAGTACTGCTTTCTGAATCAAGCCCTTGATCCAGCTGCCAAGCGAGAGCCTCATTAGATGTTGGTCGAGGCTACTGGCTATTAAGCCATTGGCTGCCACGACAATCGGCACAATGACTGCTGTACTGCTGTATTATATTAATTATTACAATTTCTGTCCTTTATCCTTTTGGCCACACAGTCATTTTATTGTCCAGTTTAAATGTAATTATTTAAACTTTGTCTATTTATATGGCCATACCTTTAAATTTAATAACAAAATGAGTAATGTAAAATGAATATAAGGAAAATAGGAAATGTTTTCCCGTTTATAAATACCAATAATACATTAAACATAATGTTTAAAATATTTACTTCAAAAAATTATTTAGTGCCCATTACTTTTGTTACACTGAATTACACTTTTGTATGTCAAAGGGTTATTTATGATTTGCTTCTATTCTCTATGAACTAAGTTCTTTGTTTTCGATTTATCTCCAATATTGTAAGCAAGGTATTCATAGTTTACTCACACATCTTAGCAAGATAAGGGAGAAGTAATCTAACCAAAATCTTTTCAAATATCTTTCTATAGTACTACTTGAAACATTATGGTCCTCTTCTTTATTTTATCACTTATCACAGATTATTTTTTTATTAATAGTTTGTTAAACCAAATACGACGACCATACAGAAAATGAAATACACGTGTCGGGAAACCAGATTGAATATGTAAAGGAATACATCTACCTTGGAAAACAAATATCATTTGATACAAGAAATAACGAAACTGAAGTGGATAGAAGGATCAACTGCACTTGGAAGAAATTTTGGTCACAAAAGGAAGTCCTAAAAGGGGAATATCACATTAAGTTCAAAAGAATAATAGGTAATGGACACCTGTATTTTACCAAGTATGACATGGAAGCCAAACATGGACATATACTAACAAAATAAAAAATAAAATCTTAGCATGCCAACATTCCATGGAAAGGAGCATATTAAAACTCAGGAAAATACAGAAAACCCGAAACGAAGAGATAAGGAAAAGAACCAAACTAACAGACGCCCTTCTACACGCTTTACGATTAAAATGGAAATGGGGTGGTCTGGACCGGGAGGCAAGAGGAACAGGGGCAGACCACGCAAGAGATGGGCGAACGATATCATCGAAGTAGCTGGTCCGAGTTGGATGGAGTTGGCCCAAATTAGGGAAAATTGGCACGGGATGGAGGAGGCTTTTACCCAAAAGGGATCCATATAAAAATAAATATAAAACTATTAACTTGTAAATAACTACCTATGTAATGAAAATATGGAATAAATGAGCTTTATTATTATTTCCTTTATTTATTTATATACATATTTATAAGAAGAAAAGTTGGACAGTAAGTATGTTATGGATAAGGAAACAGAAAGAACGTCCGATGATTTCTCCAATGCTACATTAAACTATTAACTTGTAAATAACTATGTAATGAAAATATGGAATAAATGAGCTTTATTATTATTTCCTTTATTTATTTATATACATATTTTTTACATTTTCAAATATTTAAATATAAAACGACATAAAAAAAACATTTAAAAATAAAAAAAATAGTAGCCCACCGGTATCGGGAATAGGGTCCAAGCTACCGGCGGTCAGGGCTCCAGAGAGAGGAACCTCCTAACAATACGAGCCGTGTCCAGGAGTTATTTATTATTATTATTTCCTTTATTTATTTACATACATATTCTTTTAATTTTTAAATATTTAAATAAAAAACAACTTAAAAAAACATTTAAAAATATAAAAAATAGTAGCCCACCAGCATTGGGAACAGGGTCCGAGCTACCGGTGGTCAAGGCTGTTGAGAGAGGAACCTCCTGACAATACGCGCCGTGTCCAGAAGTACTGCTTTCTGAATCAAGCCCTTGATCCAGCTGCCAAGTGAGAGCCTCCTTAGATGTTGGTCGAGGCTACTGGCTATTAATCCATTGGCTGACACGACTATCGGCACAATAACTGCTGTACTCACATCCCACATGTCGACAACCTCGCGAGCCAGATCTAGATACTTAAACTGCTTATCTTTTTCTGCTTTCACGAGGTTCTCGTCATGCGGGACTGTTATATCAACAATCATTGCGCGGCGCTCCAATCGATCTATCACCACAATGTCAGGCTTATTGACAACAATAGTCCTGTCAGTGGTGATAGATCGATCCCAATACAACGTGATATTACCATTATCGAGAACTGGGTCGGGCGCATACTTATAGTATGGCACTTCTGATTCCACAAGGCTAGACTAGAACACCCAGAAATAATGTATCAGATCGATTCTCCCGGACGGTGGCATGCCCGACATATGTCAACCGTGCCATCCTTCACAATGTATTTCCTATAGTTATTCGTCATCATAACTTCGTCCATTATTGCACAGACAAAACCTTCGGTTTCCCCGAAGAGGTCACCGAAGCGCAGCCAAGATACGGACGCTAAGAAGTCTACATCGGGCCCATGTAGGGCCCGGTAAAAGCGTCCGTGAAGCTCCTTGCCCTGCCATACCTCCTTGCGGTCATTAGTGTCTAATACTCTAGGTTTGCGCCAGCTCTCGTTAGCCAGGGAGAGCGGGGTGAGGCCCTTGTCCACTGAGACCACTTCTCGGTGCATACCCACGTCGGCTTCTAGGAAGTGTTCCCTGAGACTGCATACCTCACGGTTGTGCAGTGTCTTGGCATTTAAGAAGCCACGACCTCCGCATTTCCGTGGGATATACAGTCTCATCACCGACGACCGTGGGTGATGCATCCGATTTGCGGTCAGCAGTACACGGACCCTCCTATCCAAGGCATCAAGTTCCGTCTGAGTCCATTTGAGTATGCCGAAAGAATACATCAAAACCGGCATGACCCAACTGTTGAAGGCGCGCACCTTATTTCCGCCTGATAAAAGACTATTAAATACTTTTTTCAGGCGGCCAAAGAAGCGCTCCTTCAACGATTGTTTCATGTCGGTAGTGTTGATGCCTAATGCTTCCGACATACCCAAATACTTGTAAGTTTCTGTTGAGGAGAGGGATCTAAGGTGTATGGAATCCGAGAGTTGAGTTCCCACGGATTCCATAATCTCCCCTCGCTTTACATGCATAACTGCACATTTGTCCACACCAAATTCCATCCTGATGGCGCTACTGAAAGTTTCTGTTACCTTCAGTAGCTCCATCAGTTGCAAGTTGTTGGGGGCAAAGAGTTTCAGATCATCCATGTAAAGAAGGTGAGATACGACCTGACCATCTCTCCTCAACCGATAGCCTAGACCTGAACCCTCCAGCAGTGTGCTGAGTGGGTTCAAGGCTAGACAAAACCACAATGGACTCAGACTATCGCCCTGGAATATACCGCGCTCGATTCTTATCGGTTCGCTGTTCCTCTGGATCTGTCGACATCCTGGATAGCGAAGGACCGTTCTCCAGTGGCCCATACATGACATCAGGAAGGTACGCAGAGTTGCATCAACTTTATACAACTCCAGCACCCTCATGAGCCATGTATGAGGCACAGAATCATAGGCCTTCTTATAATCTATCCAACATGTAGACAGATCCCTTCGGGAGCGGCGAACCTGTTGGCTAATGGCCATATCAATGAGGAGCAGCTCCTTAGTACCACGGGACCCGTTCCTACATCCATTCTGAGAGGCAGACATGATAGAATTAGTCTCAATATGTTGGTTGATTTTAGCTCTCAAAATGGATGTAAGAACTTTTATTATTATTATTATAAACCAAATAATAATAATCTTTATTTATATGAAAACAGATTGTAGTACATGTAACAGATTTCACAAAGTAGGTAGTATTAAATCTCTGGCAATGAAGTGGGTGACGTGCTGTTCTCCTTGCTAGGCTATGAAATAGTCTGCGTTAAGAAGTAACAGTGCCGATCCCCTCTAAATGTATTACTACAAAAAATTAAATTGAAGAATAAGAGAGATATGCGCTAAGCCACAAAACACTGCTCTTTTTAAAAAAAGTTTTTTAGGAATGGCACCTAGGATCTATAATAAGATCCCTAGACACCTTACAGAAATTAGAAACATACACGATTTTAAAAAGCCTTTCCCGAAAATATTGCATCATCATCAGCAGCCTATAATGTTCCCACTGCTGGGACGCAGGCCTCCTCTCTATGAGAGGGAAAATATTGCATGAAAAAATATATTATACGGTGAAAGAATACCTAACTGACACTTAATGACTACCATTTGTTGTTTTTTATCTTTTTTTTTTGTTTATGATTTATAATAGAATTTATTATTGTTATATTTTATTGGAATGTTTTTTTTTTCTTTTTAGTGTGACAATTGATGATAATTTGAATTGGAATTATTTCATAATGTGTGATATTAATAGTAGTTTTCTTTTTATTTTAATTTTGCGTTTGTACGCCGATGACGGCTTGACATAGCGTTCACTAATAATTATAACATCTGTACCTACCTATGTTCAACAAATAAAAGTATTTGTATTTTGAATGATAATTATGAAAGAAAAAAGAGTCAATTACACAACATATAAAAAATTCAAATTAATATTAGTAATTTGAATTTATAACAATTGAGAACATATTCATTTAAATTTATGACATTGTATAAGGTATTAATTTGATTTTCTTTTCTTTTCAACACTGTGTATAGATGGTATTAATTGGAATTAATGAAATTGTATAACTTTAATGATAAATTTTGCATGCCTAGACTCACTTGACATCTGGAAATGTATCAAATGTACTGTGTTGAGCAATAAACATTTTAATTTGAATTTGAATTTATATTAGCTAGGCAGACAATGGTGCCGATTCCCTTGTTTACAAACTAAACCAAATTTAAGTTCAGTGCATCTTTTTCTTTCTATTTCACTAAGAAAAGGACAGAAGATACATTTTAGTTTAGTCCCGTCAAATTAACCAGCGCCAGACACAAGTTTAGACGTGATTAAAAAGTTGACTACTAAAACTGACTAATTTGACAGGACTAAACTAATATTTATCTTCTGTCCTTTTCATAATGAAATAGAAATAAAAAAATGCACACAACTTAAATTTAGTTTAGTTTGTGAAATGGAATCTCAAGGGAGTCGGTACCATTGAGTTCTTATTTGAATGAATTTAGTATGTAATTATTTGGAAAACCAGAGTGTAATCAAGACACAGCTGTATCAGATAACAACACACTATTGAAAACATCACAATATGTAATTGTGAAAAATTGTTACCAAGAAAACATACATACATAAACTCACGCCCTTTTCCCATGGGGGTAGGCAGAAACCACAGAACGCCACCTGCTACGATCCTTACATACTCCTTTTGCCTCGTCCACGTTGATACATCTGGTCATACACGCACGCCGGTTGCGAGTACTACGCACCTGACCTTTCTGAAGAACCTCACCAATGAGGTCAGCGTATGTTCTTCTAGGGCGTCCCCTCTCGGCGTTGCCACCCACATCTGCCTTGTAAATACCTTTTGTTAGTCGCCTTTCACTCATCCTCTCCACATGACCAAACCATCTAAGCATACTTTTTTCAATTTTTGTCACTACATCTTCTTTTAAGCCGCAACGTTTCCGTATAACCTCATTCCTCACTTTATCAACCAGAGTTACACCCCACATGCTTCGCAAGGAACGCATTTCCACAGCATTAATTCTACTTTCATGCCTCGTTTGCCATACCCAACACTCACTTCCATACATAAGTGTAGGCACCAGCACACCATTGTGAACAGCCAGACGAGCCTTATTTGACATCGACTGGTTGGTCACAATCGTATGTAAGCACCATTCACTTTATTTCCCGCATTTACTCTCCTTTCCACGTCTTCGCCAATCTTTCCATCTCTTGTAAACATACTGTCCAAATATACAAACTCATTCACTTGCTCCACACTCTTATCATTTATTTTCACATCACAAACCGATACATCCTCTTTTCTTTCAAACACCATAACCTTGGTCTTATTCACATTAACATTCATCCCTTTTCTCTTAAATGCTTCACTCATTACAGTTACCATATCTTGCAACTGTTCCGCTGAAGATGCAAGAATAACTTGATCATCTGCGTACAGAAGGCATTTGACAGGCAACTCAGTCATCCTCAATCCACACTCACTTTCTCTTAAATCTGTCAAACAACTATCCATGTATAGGTTGAACAGCCAAGGAGACGCTACACAGCCCTGTCTAACACCTCTTGAGATGCAGAACCAGTCAGTGTGTGCCCCATTTATCCTAACACAAGCACTAGAATCCTTGTATAAAGATTTCAGTGCTCGTACCAAGCAACTGTTCACACCATACATGGATAGAGTCGACCACAGCTCTTCCCTACACACTGTCATAGGCCTTCTCCAAGTCTACGAAAGCACAGTAGACGCTCTTGTGCTTTGCCAGTTGTTTTTCAGCTATGCACCTTAAGGAGAAGATCTGATCCATAAAACCCATTCCCTCTCTAAATCCTGCTTGCACATCCCAAATTTTCTCATCTGTCATTCTTATCACCCTGTTATTGTTAATCAACACCTTTGCATACAGTTTGCCAACAACGCTCAAAAGACTAATGCCGCGGTAGTTTTTACACTCCTGCTGTGAACCTTTTCCCTTATATAGTGGAACAATTACAAGAAAACATCTAACACATATCATTTTTGCCATTCATTCATAAATTCTCATAGAACAATACATGTACTTTGATACCTTATCAATTCTTGCAAGCTTGTAATGATTCTGATAACAGAAGTAGTACAATAATGTTTACAATTGCCTTCTAAATCTTTAAAAGGGATGTTGTGTGTTCATAATTTTAAAATCATTTATATATCTTTTGCTCAGAATAGTTACAGCACTGACAGACAATAGTGGTGTCACATTGTTTAATTTACTATTTTACAATATTTTCTTATCTTTGTATTGATTCTTTTTTACCGATTGTTTGTGAATGTGTCATGTGTGAACATTGTAGGCTGTGTAGATTCCCTGATGATTGTTAACTTTTTATCTTTTATTACATTTTTGTGTAATAAGTAGCAACTTATTGTCGGGCCTATGCTGTCCACCCATCTCTCTCTCTGGGATCGGTCCCTCATGTCTGAGGATCGTGGTCAGCATTGGAGTTGCATCTGGAGCGGATGATCTGCCTCCACCGGATTCTGTCCAGCGCGTCCACCCATACATAAGTACTAAGTAATGCTGTAAAATGATAATATTGTAATACTAAATGATTTGAATAGTGTAACTATAGAGATTTTTGCCGGTTGTTCTCCATAGGAAACGACCAACCCGAACCGTCTTTTGTTGACGTTTTATAAGTGCCCATCTATGCCGCTTATAAACATTTATATGTAAAATAAAATATTTTGATTTTGTAAAAAAGGCAAACACCTCCTTTCTTGTCATATCATCCTTCACACAGTCTTCCTCTACTCTTATAGCCATCCACATTACATGACGGAGAAGGAGTGTCAATTCGGCTTGTATGATTTTTGGATTGGGGGGGGGGGGGGTCATATATATGTAGGAGCATTCTTCTGAATTTCATCGTCATAGTTTAGTGGGCGTCATTGAGGTATAAATGCGAGCACAAAACAAAGTATGTAGTTGTCACACAATTTAATTATTTGAGCACCAGGTTCGCGACACCAATTCAACTTTATAAGCAACTTTATATCCACCTCGATCAGCCAGCGTTCTACCAACAATCCTCGCTCCGTCACACAAAAGTCAAGATGGCGTTTGGACCCTACTCTAGATATTATATCCTCTGCTCGGATTAAACGTTATACAATGCAGTGTCTTTTAAATAAACTAGTTAGATTTTACACAATATTAATATGTAATAAATCAAATCAATTTAAGTTCGGATTTAGCAAGTTATTTAAAATTAACAATCAATCTTATCGATTAATCGTATGCAACCAACAATCAACTCTACGTTTCCTCTTCCTCCGACATATATATATATATATATATACGAGGTGCATTCAATAAGTACCTAGCCTCATCGCCAGAGGGCGCTGTAGTTTCAAAAGAGTTTTACCACAGTGTAGCACATTCTTTTTTAATTCTTTTTTCCAATTTTCATTCCAATCCCTTCATTAGTTATAATTTGACAACTTATGGAAGCGAACGTGTCGATCGGTTTTACAAAAATGGAAAAAGAGCAATATCGTTCGGTGATTCGATTCCTATTTTTGGAAGGGAAAACGCGCATCGAAATCAAAGAGCGCTTGGATGCTGTGTACGGTGACTCTTTTCCATCGATGGCCACCGTCAAGAATTGGTTCAACGAGTTTGCACGTGGCCGTACGTCGGTTTTTGATGAACCACGTCCAGGTGCACCGAAAACAGCTGCTACGGAGGAAAATATTTAAAAAATCCATGATCTCGTATTGGCAGATCGCCGATTGAAGGTTCGGGAGCTAGCTGAGACTGTAGGCATTTCAGAAGGAACAGTGCATCATATTCTTCACGAGGAACTCGGCATGAGAAAGCTGTCGGCGCGATGGGTGCCGCGTTTACTCACACCGGAAAACAAGCGCAACCCTGAGACCACATCGGAGACGTGTTTGGCGCTGTTTAAGCGGAATCCAGCGGAGTTATTGCGTCGTTTTGTGACCGTCGATGAAACCTGGATCCACTGGTACACACGAGAGACCAAGGAGCAATCAAAACAATGGATCCAGACCGGGGAACGTGCTCCAAAGAAGGCGAAAACTGTAAAATCGGCCGGAAAAGTTATGGCCACCGTTTTCTGGGATTCACAAGGTGTGATCTACATCGATTACCTCGAGAAGGGTAAAACAATTACAGGGCTTTACTATGCCGAGTTATTGGGCCGATTCGACGCCGAATTAAAGAAAAATCGACCCCATCTGGCGAAGAAAAAAGTTCTGTTTCACCACGACAACGCACCGGTTCACACGTCTGCCGTTGCCATGGCCAAATTGGTCGAATTACGCTACTAATTGCTGCCCCATCCACCGTATTCTCCAGATTTGGCCCCTTGTGACTTCTTTCTGTTTCCTAATCTGAAAAAATCACTCGCTGGGAATAGATATGGATCAAATGAGGAGGTCATCGCCGCCACAGAGGCCTATTTTGCAGAGTTTGACAAAAACTATTTTTCGGACGGGTTAAAAAAGTTGGAGCATCGCTGGGCTTAATGTTGAATGATATGTCACCTAAAACTAGCATTTATAAATAATCCATGCTTTAAGCTTAGTAATTCATAAAAATAACATAACATAACTCCTGTAATCACCGAAGGCTTAGCCAGAGGTTAACCTAAATGTACACCCACATTTCGTAATGTAAATGGGGGGCGATCCCTTTGCCACCAACCACTGCTACTGAGAAATTCCTGATGGAAAAATCCAATAACACTTTGCTCGACCTGGGAATCGAACCCAGGACCTGCGATACTGCGGTGCCAATTTAACTGTGTCCTCATTAAGTTAATAGCATGTTATGAATTTAATTTTTATTATGAATAACATAACATCCCCGAAGTCCATGTAATCCCCGAAGGGTTAGGTGGAGCTCTACCCAATAGTACTCCCACATTTTGTTAGTTATGTTTAAGTCCCATGTAAAAGAGGGGAGCCTATTGCCATCAACCGGGCGCAATCTAGACTCCGTAGCTGCTACTGAGAAATTCTTGATGGAAAAACCCACTTTAACTCTTTACCCGACCTGGGAATCGAACCCAGGACTGTTCGAAAGAGATACCGTGGCCATGGAACACAAAGGGCTAGGGAACATGGATGGGTTTTAGTCAGTACAAGTCTCTCCCTTCCGCTCTGCCCAGAGCGGGAGAAGTCAGTTATGTTATTAATAATAAAAATTAAATTTCATAACATGCTATTAACAAACTAATGAGGAAAAAGTTAAATTGGTACCACAGTATAGTTGCGGCGTCATTTGATGTGTTTAAATTCGTGACTCAGACCTTTTTAACATACATATATAACATAATACCAGGCCTGTAATCTCTGAACTTCATTTATTTTGTAGGATACTCCTATGATTATCGTTTGTAACATCCATCCGTCATATTTCACCAAGTATACTAGGGTCGTTTTCCAGTCTAACCAGATTTCGAATATCTAAACGTTTAGTCAGAAGTGTACTTATAATTACACTCACATTTCGCCAGTTAAAAATGTAACATAAGTTTCATGCCATAGGAACCTACCTACTGCGCTCAAGTGGGCGTAAATCAGTATCACACACAGTGATGCTCCACAGTGGCGTAGTTGACTACTACACCGACATCATCATATTCCTGTGCTTGTCCCATTCTACATTGGGGCCATCAGACGTCACGGCATCGCCCCTCAGGCTACACTCCAACCCAGTGCCCTTTTATTTTATTTTTACGGATGTGAAATCATCAAATGACTTCTCCCGCTCTGGGTAGAGCGGAAGGGAGTGTCAGACTTGTACTGACTAAAACCCATCCATGCTCCTTCCTTGCCCTTTGTGTTCCAGGGCCGCGGTATCTCTTTCGAACAGCCCGCAGCCTTGGCAGAAACCCAGTGCCCTCAGACTTCGTTTCCGTCAGAGATATGTGACTATTTGCTGCGAGGGCCATGCTTCACACTAACCGACCCATCACTTACGGTGGAAGCGTACGGGTAGCCCGCGAAATTCTAATTTTCTTACGTTTTTTGCAATTTGCAGGTCAGTGTCAGTTTGTATGTTGATGAAAAATGAGTCACGCTAGTAACACGTGTGTAGTTACAAAATTACGAAGATCATTTAACCCCCTTTAAATGAGTTTTTCATGAAATATTCATTGAATAGGGTTACATGTACTTTTTGGGTTGTATTGATGATTTTCATGATTGTAATTCTATAACTACATAATTATGTGTTACTGGCGCGACTCATTTTTCATCAACATACAACCTGGCACTGACCTACAAATTGCTGAAAACGTAAAAAAAAATATTATTTCGCGGGCTAAAGGTACGCTTCCACCTTAACTGCTTAGTAAAAGCCCTGAAAATGAAGCAATATTATTGATTAGTTTCTCACAAATCCCTCGAAACCTCTGGTGGAAATGCAGCTTTTATACCCTTATTCAAATTTTATGCTTCGTTAATGAGTTTTAGATGATTTGGCCAATGTCAGGGTTGCTAACATAACATCAGTCCTGTAATCTAACTCATCGACCAGGCACAAATCCAGACTCCGTGGCTGCAACTGAGAAATTCCTCATGGAAACTCCAATATCACTGAGGTGCTATTGATAAAAAAGGAAACTTATAGAACAAAATACAAACTATACTAATCTTGTCATTTGTTGCAGCGGAAGATGAAGTGAAGATATATGATATATCGAAATGGACGGCCGAGCTAGGCAAGACTTCAACCGTGACCTGCTCAGCCCACCCGGACACTGCCGAAATCTTGTGGATGTTTAATGGAACAGTGCTAAAGGAAAACGTTCGGTAACTATAAAATTATGTACTTCTGAACCGAGTGCGTAACACCGAAATCCGTCGTCGTACGAAAGTGTACGACGTCCGGGATCGGGCGATACGCGTTTAGTGGAGTTAGGTAGGACATCTGGCTAGACGCGAAAATAGATGATGGAGCAAAGCTTTGACCAAGTAATGGTCAAGGTTAAGCCAAAGAAACCAGGGCCGATGCCTGGATGAGGGACGCTCAGAAGCGGGAAGTGTGACAGAAGAAAGGAGAGCCCTATACCCAGCAGTGAGTGATTCTGGGCTGAAATGATAATGCAGGTGGACTATTATGTTAACAACCGTGGGTGTAATGAGGAACAGAAAAGGCAGATGCCAGGAGCTGGACTGCCAGCTCTGGGCTTCTCCAGGCTCTTACAATAATCTAGTAAAATACAAAACTTTCTATTTTTTGCTAAGGACTACAGAAAGTTATTGATTTGCCTTCCCCTGGTTTCATTCCCTAAACCTGTGCACTAGGTCAATATGGGATAAGTACACAATTAGCCCTACTAAAAAATTCCTCCGACGAGGAAGCGACTTCTTATCGACTGGTTCCTCTGATCTCTTGGTGGGAGAGGGTCTCATGGTCTACATAATACTTAATAACTATTAAAAATTACAGAATAAAATTGAAAAACAGCAAAGGAAACTTCAGTGATCAAGAGGCTGAGAACAATATTGATGGATATTTTAAAAAAGCTGCGTCAAGGAATTTGAGTATTTCGACATTGTCGATTACTAACACTACGAGCGATGACGCAGGGAACTATACATGCCTTGCTAAAATCGAAAAAAATAATGCTTCCAAAATGGTAAACTTAGATCTGAGCTTTAAAGCGAAGCTCTTATATAAGAATGCCACGATCAGGAAGAATTCTACTCAAGTTGCACGATTTCCGCTGTCCTGCACTTTCGAAGGTTAGTATGATCGCATATTCATGGAAAACAAAAGTTGCACACATTGGTTCATCAACATGATTTTATGTCGGCAACATTTGTCAGTTGACAGCTTTGGTGTAGAGAGTTCATAAGAGTTTCCAGGAACAAAAAAAATGTTGAGCATTTTTTGTTCACAATGGGGCAATCGCGCATGAATTCGCCGCTAGAGGCGTTCGTGTAGAGTAAGGTCTTCGGAAATGTCAGATGTCATAGAGTATTCGATTTTTTATTCCATATTTAACTAATATTAACGATTGTGGTCCAGATTGAGCCATTCCTGATTAATTATGACTTGAAGATTTTAAGTAGCAAGTTAGGATCTAATTGGTTAGAGTGTATATCGCAACCCCGTGCAGGGCACGCCACAATAGTGGCGATAAATCCTCTTTGAGGAGTGGCTAGAGACTAGAGAGGCGCCACGGCACCCTCACCTTCCGCCTGACGCAGGTCCTCACCGGACACGGTTGTTTCGGGAGGTTCCTGCACCGAATCGGGCGGGAGGAAACCCCGGGTGTTATCACTGTGAGGATCGCCCAGAGGACACGGTGGAGGTCTGCCCGCTTGGGCGGAGCACCGCCGTGTCCTCATAGCGGCGATCGGTGGCGGCGAACTATCGCGTCCGGCCCTGGTTCAATGCATGGTCTGGAGCAAGAGGGAATGGGACGCCGTCACCTCCTTCTGCGAAGCAGTCATGCTAGCGAATGAGGTGGCGGAGCGTGAGAGGGAGATAACCTCTCGTCCCTGCCGCCGCGGGAGACGCCCCGGGCGTCGGGGGTCACGTGGTGGCTTTCGGCCACCGTAGACGCGGACCTGTGAACGGGAGTAATGGGCTAGCTCGTCGTTCGTCCGTCTTTTGACGACAGGCCGTGTTGACGGCGCGTTCATGTTCCACGCGCGACACTCCCTTCCGCTCTGCCCAGAGCGTCAGAGAGTCATGTGATGATTTCCGATCCGGAAAAAAAAAGTATCTCATTGGTTAGTACTTGGAGATAGGATGATTTTAAAATGTTTCATGCTTCGTAATTTTAGGGAGAATATTGTAAATATGTATCTGAAGGTTACACAATGTTGTCAAACGTAATAAAATAATCTTTTTATGAAGTTATTAGTACTCTTAAGTATAAAATGGAATGACAGGACTTTACTCGACACCGGCGCCATTTGGTGAGCTCTAAAACGATTGCCCTCATTTCGCTTTATCGCCATAACGGCATGATGTAACCAAGCATATAATTTTAATTTACTAAATATCTTAATTCCCACCAGCCTACAAACCCAAGGAAGTAAAATGGTCAATGAAAACAAAAAACGGCGACAATTATAAAGACCTCGAGAACTGTACCAACATTCAGACGTTTAAGACGATCCAAAGTACTTGTGTAGTAGGAATTCATGGAATCGAAGACGACGGCAGTTACATCTGCGAGTTGGATGATCACGTGTCTGGTGAGAAGTTATCGGGTACTATAGACATCCAGGTACTGGCTAAACCTCAAGTCGAAATAAATAATGTAATTCCTATTAGCACCACTCAAGTGTACTTAAACTGGACCGTCAAGAAATTCAACTCACCCATAAAAAGATATTATTTATTGTATCTCAACCACAACAATACTAAAGCGGGGTATAGACACTATCAAGTGCCCCCAACAATAGATCCGGCGAATACCTCGTTCGTTCTGGGTGGCCTAGAGAGAGATACGACGTACACTTTCAAGATGAAAGTAGTTACTGAATATGGTGAGAGTGAGGGGGATAGAGCTACTGCTAATGTGACGACTTTGTCTGAGGAGCCGATCTTTGTACCCAATATAACTATAAACGGGTTCTCAGCGACTTCGGTGACGATCGGTTGGGCTCCTCCACGCGAAGAAATTGCCGGTTTGATACATTACTATTTGCTGGAGGCACGGAAGAAAGATAACGGTACGTGGGTCAAGAAGGCTTGTCATGAGCGTAACGAGAAGAATCTACCGTATATGTTCGATGATTTGGATCCGCACAGTACTTACGTGTTTAAGGTAAGTTGAAGAACTTATTGTATATTATACTAGCTGATGTGCGCGACCTTCGTTCGCGTTAAATTACTATAAAAATAGATTACTTCCCTTTTTAAATCAGATTTTGTTACCAATTTCTAGGGTTTTTATTTTTTTGGACGGAACCCTAATTCTTATCATAAATAAATGTAGCCTTAGTTAATCCTTAAAACATCAGCTATCTGCCAGTAAAAGACCGGTGAAAATCGATCCAGTCCGTTCGGAGGTTAGCCGTTTGAATTGGATTTTGTTAACAATGTCAAGGGTTTTAATTTTTTTACACGGAACCCCAATTATTTTTCTAAAATAAAAGTAGCCTATCTTAGACCTTATAAAATCAGCTATCTGCCAGTTAAAGTCCCGTCAAAATCGATCTCGCCGTTTCGGAGACTGACAGGACCAAACAGACAGACAGACAAAACTTAAGAAAAAATGTTTTACACAGGCTTTTTTTGTTATAAATTATGTTATGTCATTCTTTCATACACATTTATTTGTATAGATTATTCCTCAAGTTTAACTAGTCTTACCAAGTCTGACAACCAGTCTTACCAAGGGGTAGCATATTAGTGGAGGTCAGATGCAGGCAGTCGCTCCATGTAAAATACTGGTATTCAGCTGCATCCGGTTAGACTGGAAGCCGACCCCAACATGGTTGGGAAAAGGCTAGGTGGATGATGATTCCTCAAGTTAAACTAGTGTCATATTTTGCCAGTTTTTGGTAAATGAATAGGTTTGATAACAATTTGATATCGGCAGTTGTTTTAGAACAGTTGACTTTGGTTGTTACTCGGTGAGTAATGGGCTAGCTCGCCGTCCGTCCGTCTTTTGACGACAGGCCGTGTTGCCGGCGCGTTCGTGTTCCACGCGCGCCTCAAAGAGATGTCAGCAAACAGGGAGTAGCAAGAGCCGATGCTTGCCAGGGCTGCGGGACTGTTCGAAAGAGATACCGCGGCCCAGGAACACAAAGGGCAAGGAAGGCACATGGATGGTTTTTAGTCAGTACAAGTCTGACACTCCCTTCCGCTCTGCCCGGAGCGGGAGAAGTCATTTGATCATTTGATCACATCCGAAAAAAATAAATAAAGGTGACCGGTTCACCTTCATTATTTCCTATGATAGAGAACTGGCAAGAAACTTTATTAAGTGCTCACACAATCTGTTGGATTTTAGACATTCGGCGCTTTTTCGAATGTTGCAAATCCATATTACCCCCATCGGTAAATTCCATCATCCTTTTTAGGGATCCGTACCCAAAGGGTAAAAACGGGACCCTTTATTACTAAGACTCCACTGGCCGTCTGTCTGGCTGTCTGTCACCAGGCTGTATCTCATGAACCGTGATAGCTAGACAGTTGAAATTTTCACAGATGATGTATTTCTGTTGTTGCTATAACAACAAATAATAAAAACATAAATTATTTAATAATTAAACGGGGCTCCCATACAAGAAACGTGTTTTTTTCGTAAAGACTTGCGCACGAAGGGTGTGCGCAAGTCCGACTCGCACTTGTGCCAGTTTTTTTTTCATCATTTCTTCCTTTTTTAAGGTGCAAGCTTGTTCATACTACACAAACACATGTGGTAATTGGTCGAAGGAGATGGAAGCTGCAACCTTAGACGGTGTCCCGGGCGTACCCGACAACGTTATCGTCAAATGCAGCGTGTACTATCTGAACCTCACCTGGAGCCACCCAATAAAGCCCAACGCTGAGATTAAAGGATATACCGTGAGTATTCGAAAGTTACATCGTCAGGAAACTAAATTAGTATTGTTTTATCCTTAGTTTTGTGTGAGAAAGAGATGGATACGTCACAACGACAGTGAAGTGCCAATACCTCCTAACTGACATTTTTCGAGAGTATAAAAACTTTTTTATTGTTCTGAATTTAAAGGCGTCATTCGTATGATTTATAATGTCAGTTAGGAGGTGTTGGCACTTCACCGTCGACAAGTCATGCATACCTCCATATCCTTCTCACTCTATGGCTACTCGATTTTCAACTCTCCATATTAAGCCAATAAAGCGGGCCCCGTGCTTCAAAAATGCGTGCCGCTGGTTTTTGAACTCTCGACGTTACGTTGAGCTTTGAAAATCCAATGTTTCCACAAAATACATTTTATGATAACATTATACATTTTATGATTTTATGATACATACAGGAAAACTGAAGAACTGTTGGGGAAATGAATTATTTATCAAATTGGCACACTCTGTTATTACATGGCTGTGTTATATTAGGACCATTTTATAATACTATCAAAGAATTATTAAATTTTATTCGAACAGTTTTGATTTCGATATAGCATATAGCAACGATCTAAGTTTGTAACTAATTTGATAATCAATTAATTTCACTAACTTAGACAATATTTATAACATAATCACACGCCTGTATTCCCAAAAGGGTCAAGCAGAAGACATTTTATCGCCAGAATAAAAAACAGATTCATTTTTTTTAAGTTTCTTTTGTCTTGTTTCTCAGATGGAGATAACTGGTAACATGACTTATAAGGACCGCACTGGGGCACAAAAGTATGTTACTTGGGGCCCCTTGTCCAAGTTCATGACGAATGACACAATGAGCACAAGGTAAATAATTATCACATAAGCTAGTTACAACTTTACAAATATCTGTCAAATATATCGCTATATTGATTATACTAGTCAACAGTGACTTGGTTGCTCTTGATATGAGTGGTTTTAGGTTCGCCGTATGCCCAGGAATATTCATCTGCATCCGGTCTACTGGAAGCCCTCTGAGTACAATTTGGGAAAGGACTATAAAGATGATGTACTGATATACAGTAAAAAAAAAAAAAACTATTTCGCAGGATCAACGACTTGCCTCCGAACACGAACTTCACGATTCGCTTGAGCGCGATGACGCGCACGCGCAGACGCGGCGATGAGAACGTGACGTCATGTCGGACCGAATTCGCCCCGCCCGACTCGCCGCCACGACCACGGTGGAGGAAGGTATGATTTAAAAACACGTATTCATTCATCTTGTTTTTGGGTAGTCCTTGCAAAAATTTAAAGCATATATTTCAATTAGACTATTAGAGGTTCTTTTGAATATCAGAAAAACAAAGTAAGCGAAGCTACAGTCACAGCCACAAGGCTTAAAACTTGTAAAAGTAGTTGCCCATTCCAAAGCATAGATCTCTATGGAGAAGAATGGGCAAGAAACACAATTGAACTAGAAATCAGGCACTGTTTGAAAATCAAAAGTTACAAAAGGCGGAAGCCCCTTAATGCGAACCCTAGTGAAGTAGAAATGGCACAACTTTATCAGCTCTGTTAGACGTTGTATATTCACGAGCAATAACATGCATCATCATCATCATCATCAGTTTATAATGTTCCCAATGCTGGGACACAGGCCTCCTCTCTATGAGAGGGAATGGGCTATAATCCACCACGCGGGCCCAGTGCGGATTGGTAGATGTCACATATCTTCGAATTTTTGGTTCTAGGACATGCCGGTTTCCTCACGATGTTTTCCTTCACCGTTTTTGAGAGCATTGGTGATGAAAATAAATTACACAAATTACATAACATGCATACACATAGCAAAAATCAAGAGCGATTTTCTCGTGGAATTTCGAGTTGTTACTTTGGTCATCATTCTCTTATCCAAATTCATTTGGGTTCAGCGCAGCATGTCTTCTTCTTCTATACTTCTCTATTTCTCGTCATCTCATCAGACACCTCCTTTCTTGCCAAATAATTATTTACACAGTCCATCCATCCTTTCTTTGGTCTTCCTTTACTCATACACCCATCCACATTCAAACTCAGAACTTTCCTCATTCCTCCGCATCACATGCCCATACCACGACAACCGATTACCACACAACTGTTCAGTCACCGGCGCCACTTTCAGACTGCCTCTTATATACTCATTTCTTATTTTATCCATTTGTGTAACACCACACATCCCCCTTAGCATTCTCATCTCAGCCACATGCAAATGACTTTCACTCATCCCTTTTGTGGGACAACATTCTGATCCATACAAGACAGCAGGTCTTGAGTTAAACCTTCTTTCGTAATAGGCGTAAAATGACTCCCAAAATACTGTGTTCTTAAAAACAAAACGTTAATCAATACAGTAGGAGACAATCAACTGCCTCGTTGGTCTAGTGGTCGCATGCCCGACAGATGAGCGTGAGGTCCTGGGTTCGATTCCCAGCTCGGGCAAAATTTTATTGGGATTTATCCACAGGAATTTCCCAGTAGCAGCTACGGAGTCTGGATTTTCTCCAGTTTGATGGCAATAGGCGCGCTCCTTATTATATGGGATAAACATAACTGGCGAAATGTGGGTGTACTATTGGGTACACCTCTGCGGAACCCTTCGGGGATTATGTTATGTTATGTTGGAGAAAATTGCTTGTACAGTCGCACACATACGTAGCATAGCCGTAGGTTTCTGTAGAGCGTTGTCTTTATGGTTGGATATCTTTCGTCTTAGGGAAGGCATTCTCAGTTTAATTTCAAACAATTGTTGGAGAAAGTTGAGTAAAATTGGAGATTCACTTTTGTTCATATTTTCCAGATCTTAGAAAACAGCACTTACATGTTCAAGATGTACTTACCAAGAGTTTCGGAGCGGAATGGACCCATATGCTGTTACAGGTATATATCTGACTAATACATAGACGATTTTCATCGTGTTGTTACAAAAAAAAAGTGCCATTGTCACAGAATTATAATGTATGCAAAACTGATTTCATTTTCCTTAGCCCCAAAAAAAAAACAAATTTTGAATATTAAACTTAGACTGTCACTTACAAGATATCTCTCGTGATTTTGAATTATTCTGAGCTCCCGATATTTTGACGCTGTTGCAAGCACCATGATCGCGGGATGACTGGAATTACTCGCCGCTCCAGCACGCGCGAGGAGACGCGTATGTCTGCGTCGAATTTTATACTTAAACGCAATACTGATACAGTTCTTTATTCTTGACATCAAACAAGTGCGCGAGGATTTTTTCGTTTGTAGGAAACTGACCCTAACTGACTTTCAAATGATTCCAGGGTGTACATGGTTCGTCTGCCATTTAGCAACCCTGACTGGAGGTTGCCTTCGCCGCGAGATCTCGAGGTAATAGAGTACAAAGACTCTATGACTAAGTTCGGCGCATACATAGCTGATGTCTTCTCACAGTAAGTCTTAAATATCTTATTTTAAACAGTCTCTTCATTTTTGAAAATCTCGGATAAAAAAACCAGGCAACAGAGAAAATAAATTTTGGGTAGAATGTCATTCGTTTTAAGAAGAAAAGAAAATTATTTTATTTATTTATTTAAAATTACGTACATATAACACCTTAACAGCTATAACGCCAATGCGATGTTACTACCACTAAAATGTATACTTGGACTGCCTCGTCGGTCTAGTGGTCGCAAGCACGACTGCTGAGCATAAGGTCCTGGTATCGATTCCCGGGTCGGGCAAAGTGTTATTGGGGTTTTCCCACCAGGATTTTCTCAGAACCACGGAGGATGTATTTGCGCTCTGTTGATGGCAACAGGCTCCACCTCTATTATATGGGACTTAAACATAACTGGCGAAATAGTGGGTGTACTACAATTAAGTACACCTCTGCCTAACCCTTCGGGGATTACATGCGTGATGTTATGTTATGTTCGTATCTTTTTTTTTCTTTCTATACCTTAGAATTTACACTTAATTATTATACAAAGAACTTGTATATGGGCTTAAGAATTTTTACGGTATAATAGGCCACTGCGCAATTGGTTCGTCTCCTATTTTATTGAGCTTACCCACCAGTAGCGAAGGGTCAATTTTTAAGAGGTAAATAATAGAATGACATTAAAGATATGTACTCCGGAGTACATATTTTTAATGTAATTCTATTATTTGTCTATAAAATACTGGCTGTGCCATTTTACATAGGGAATCCGGTAGAAATCGAGTTGTTTGGAACCTTCGCCACTGTTACCCACACTATGAACCACAGACGTAGTACACGGTAATGCTGGAACGCGTACAGAACAAGTTCACGCGCCACTTGTACAAGAAGCTCTATGGGGTATATCCGTTTTACCCGTTGATGTACCCTACTCTGTTTGTGCTCGGTATGGTCGGGTACAACCAACTGAGGGTGCGACGGGAATTCACACTTGTTTCATATTTGGTTAGGTTACTTCGTGGCATTGAGCATAACCCAGGAGTGCTGCAGAGCCTGAGTTTATGTGTACCGGACCAACCTTCTAGATAAAACACCATTGACCCGCGCAATTCGGGCTATTAACGATCTTCACGTGAAGATCGATGTTTTTACATGTAATTTTAGTGAATTCGCAAAATTACTGTTGTTTATGTTATGTTATAGTGTAAATTAGAGTAGGCTAAATGTTGCTGTTTTATAATTTAAGAATTGTATTTTTTGTTTTAGTTAATTTTAATTTTAAGACCGCGCTATCGCATTAGGGTTACACCTGTAATGATAGTTGTAAGGGAGATTTTAATAAATAAATTATATCACAATTAAAAACTCTTTCCAGCGACACATTCCCCAGTGACAACGAGCTAGTCTTAGGCGATGATAAGATCATCTTCAACCGATCAGACCCTACGCTAAATCTGGAGAGATGTCGACGCTGTTTCAAGCGCCCCAAGAGAGCACCCGCCCACCACGAACAGCCCCACGCACCGCCCATCACCACGAGCACTGAAAATCTGTATGATGAACCGGATGGTGTGACTGGTGACCCAGATCCACTAACTGAACATGAACGAAGATCGAGGTCTCCTGATGACATGACGTAAGATTTTTCATTCAAAATATAAAGGGTGTAAACAGACTCTTAACGAAGCCGAAAGGCACTTGTTCTCTCCGTCATTGCGATAATTTTTTTGAAGTTATACTTCTTTAGGCGCGTTATGAAAAAATGATGAGAGTGAAATTTTAAGATGCGCGCGCATCTGTGACACAAAATTAACAGTATGAAGTTAGCTAGTCAACATACACCCTGAAGTTAGCTTAGTGTCAGATATTGACAAGCCTAGGTTTTTTATTTTTAATCTACTGCTGGCTGAGATAAGGCGACAGATATTTTTTTTAAAAAGAAGTATAACTTCTAACGCGTGTACATAAGTACACACACACACTTTTTTTGTTCTAGACCATACCTGGGAACCTTATAGTTACGGAGATATTCGGGGTCAAAGTTCCAACTTTTTTACAAGTTTTTTTTTAATCCTTGTTTTTAATGTAAGATTTTTACTTTAAACACCTCCAGGACCCCCTTACTATTCAATCCATCCATCAGCACAATGTTTTGAGTGCGTTACATTGAGTCCTACTTTAAAACGTGACTTTTCAGCCCAAAAAAAAGTCGTTTCCCAGCACTATTTTTTGCGTAAAGTTACTTAGTTTGATGTACATGATGCTTGGTTGACGGCTTCGTGAAGAATCTGTTTACACCCTGTATATCTAACTATACTAATATTATAAAAAGGTCAAAATTTGCTTGTAAGTTTGTATGTAGGAGGTAATCTTCAGATCTCCTGAACAAATTCCGAAAATTCTTTCACTAACACGCTAAGCAACATTATCCCCGAGTCTAATTTATGTACAGTCAACAAACAAACTAACTAACCAAAGTCGAAAGGTATAGTTGAAGTTTTCTTAGAAACCGATCGATGTTTTCGAATGAAATGAAATTAAATGAATCATCATCATCATCATCAGCCTATGAATGTTCCCACTACTGGGACACAGGCCTCTTCTCTCTATGGGAGGGATTGGGCTATAATCCACCACGCGGGCCCAGTGCGGATTGGTAGATGTCACATATCTTCGAATTTTTGGTTCTAGGATATGCGGGTTTCCTCACGATGTTTTCCTTCACTGTTTTTGAGAGCAGTGGTGAAGAAATAAATTACACAAAGTAATGCGCCTGCCTGGGTTCGAACCCACAACTTACTGTTCGTAAGTCGGGGTCGCTACCACTGAGCCACCGCTGCTCTCCCAATTAAATGAATAAAAATAAACAATCAGTTAAATTTCATTTGAAGACGTACATAAAACTCCAACTATATCTGTAGACCATGGTTACTTATCTATTTTGTTGACTGTACATGACGGGAGCGAAGCCGCGGGCGAAAGCTAGTAGAAAACAAAGATATGAATAGCTTAATTATTTAATTCTGAGCCTAAAGGGTGAGGGTGGTAGGTAGGGTGTTTTGTAATAAAAAAGAGTATTTTGACGAATATTTTTTAATAAAGCCAAAAATGGACTCCTGTCGACTGAGTAACTAGCGAAATTTAGGTCAACTATTCTTATTCTTTATTTCACACTACATAAAAAATATATATACAATAATTATGCTACTACTCGAAAGCTTGTGGCTAAAAAGCACATAATTCCCTTAACATTTGCTTACACGCGGGCCAAGCCGGGGGCAGAATGTAGTTCAGTACAGAAGCGTGCCTTGGGACCAACAATTAGGCAAGCCCTTATAGCAAGCTCTGCTGCATTCTGCCCCCTGCTTGGCCCGCGTGTGGTGGTGCTTTTTCTGTCGAAAGGCGTCCATTTTTGGCTTTATTAAAAAATATTCTTCAAAACACTCTTTTTTATTACAAAACACCCTACCTACCACCCTCACCCTTAGAAACCTTAACCCTTCCTTTAGAAACCTTAACATCATGAAGAGTTGTGATGATGATTAATGTTATAATTTAGTTAAATTAATATGTTTTAAAATTGTAAGTTTATTTAGTATTAATTTAATTTCAAATATAAATGTTATACTTTTGCTGTGCCCTACAGGGTCCGTAATTGTACCTTAGCTTTAAGCCCATTGTAAGATCTTCACACATTATGGAATGCAAATAAAGATATGAATATGAATATGAATATGATGATGATGCCATCTAGCCGATTTCGGCCACAGCGACTGCAATCGATGGCTTTCTAGGGAGATTGTCGAGAGCTTTGGTGTGCTGCCCTATCATGTGCTCTCAAGTGGCTAGCATATCCAACTTTGTGTTGTATGAAGTACTTGAATGAAAGTACTGCAACTACAATATACACTCCAGCTTCCTCTTTGGGAAATACATCCGTAATGTTATGTAATGTATATATTTGCAGGGACTATGGTAGTAACCCAACAATGGCAGATAAGGATACTGACTCAGAAATCCACGTACAAGATGGCCAACTCTTCTCCAGCGCCAACTATACGTTGTTTGTGGAACTAATTTGTGAGTATATAACCTTATTTGATTACTATGTATATGCAATCGTGTTTAAGAAACTACTGACATTGTCAAATAGGATTCTGATTGGAGTCAAATCAGAATCTAGCCTGAAGTTAAAGCTACGTATAATCTTATACTTTTAAACGAGCAATTCTTGTACCTATGTTTTTTTTTCCTGAATTTCGGAAACAGCTACAACGAAATTTCTTGAAATTTAATATGCAGGGGGTTTCAGAGGTGATAAATCAATCTAGCTAAGTTTCATTCTTAGAAAACGTCAAAAAAAAAAACGAGCAAAGCTCGGTCATCCAGGTACTAATACCTTTAAACGAGCAATTCTTGTATATTTATATAATATGAATCTCGGAAACGGCTCCAACGATTTTCATGAATTTTTTTTATGCACGGGGTTTCGGGGGCGATAAATCGATCTAGCTAGGTTCCATTTTTAGAAAACGTCAAACTGAGCAAAGTTCGGTCATCCAGGTACTTATTATTATAAGAGGAAACATTTGTTTACAAGTTTCAAAGTTTGTTACTTTGTAAGTTTGGGGAGGGAGTAATCTCCGGAACTAATGATCCAATTCTAAAAATTCTTTCACTGGCAGAAAGCTACATTATTCGTGGGTCATGCATATTAGTCGAGGTATCACAATTTTTGCGGACGAATTCGCGGGCGAAGTGCTAGCCAAAAATAATAATGAGGAAGATCCTCCGACAAGGTAAACAAGGTGTAACATACAGCTTCTTGTGTGGTAACTCAGACGTATGATACTGAACAACTTTTGTTCTATGACTTTCGAAAGTCATAACTTAAAGTGAAAACTTCTTTAGCGGCGTTGTGGAGTTTTTGGGATGGGTAAAAACTGTTAAACTCGCGTCAGATTGTAAGATCGAATCAGCGGCGCAGAGCGATTGCGCGAGGGTGCGTGTTGTTTAAGCTAGATGTCGTTGTTTCAAGTTTTCACTTCTGCCGGCACTCCCGGAGTGCAACCCGTTGTTTTTATTTTTTATTTTTACCACTCATGTTGATCGCGTCAATTCCTATAGAAAATACATTTTTTTTTTTGATAAATCACTTTTAGCAGAAGCTCACACAAAATAACTTCGTTAAACTAAGTTTTAAAATGTACATTTTCTCTTGCCAACAGCAAGTTTAAACCCGGATGAGACGTTGTTCAGCGACTACACAACTTTTCTGATGCCAGCTCCGAGTCCACCCATTCCTGTGCCGTCCACTGCACTCGAGATAGCGTTACAGGTAATAATGAAATTTTTTGCAATGGCTTAAGTTGACATTTAAAATGACATGCATGCATTTAAATTACAAATTCAAATTAATTTATTATCTCTTCACAAACATGACTTATAATGTATTATATAGCTTAATATTACGGTAGCTTGATAAGTTTGTGAGAGACTGGTGTCTGCACTAGGAAAACCTGTATCGCAGATCACCAGGGTCCCACCACACGGTGGGACACACATCGTTTAGACGAAGAGTGTCCTCACGACTGCCAAACATCGTCTGGCGAATATCACATGGAGTACTCTACTCTTCGTTTAAACGCGACTTCATTCAGCAGCAGGTCATTCATAGATTTTTGACAGTTGTGACGGGTAGTCAGAAACTCGGAAGTCTGACAACGAGTCTAACCAAGGGGAAACCGGCTACCCTGTAACTATGTTGTCGAGGTCAGATTAGAAGTTGTTCCATGAAACGTTATGTTAATTGGTCATAGTTGGGAAAAGGCTAGTCAAATGATGAAGACATGATTTAAATACGATAAACGTTCTTTGCTCTGCATCATCTACCTGGCCTTTTTTCCAACTTATTGGAGTCGGCTTCCATTTTTACCTGATGCAGCTGAATACCAGTATTATACTTTGAGCGACTGTAGGTCTGGATTGAAGGTATCTGACCTCAACAACCCACTTAGCACTGGGTAATATGATACCCCTTGGTAAGACTGGTTGTCAGACTTTCGGGAAACTGACTACCTGTAACGACAATCTACAAGAGACAGCCGGGACAACGACTTAACGTGCTTTCCAAGTCATGGAGAAAACTCGGTATGTACTGGATGGTCACCCATCTACAGACCGACCTTGGCAAGCGCGGCTTAGCCTAGAAGATTGACCCGTGCGGCTGTAATCATTTAGCCACCAGCTCCTGCCCTGCAATGGTACAATAACAACCTGGTATTCACCATAAAACCTCTTCTAATCTAACCTTGCTTTTGTTAAACAGATAACATGCGCAGTGGCAGCTGTGATCCTGTTGCTGATGATCATCTTCTGCATTATGCAAACGCGACGCACACGCAAGATGCCTGCCCATGCGCAACTTGAGTTGCACAACCCTATTACAGCAGCTATCAGGTAAGATTTTTTAATGTACTTTGCTTGAACGAAAAAGGCGTATAATAAACAGTTTACTAAGTTTTGATGGCCAGAGATGATAGGAGTGATGATAGAAATAAACTAAACTAAACATTGAACGCATATACAAAGTTTCGTGTCCGTACTATTAACCGTTGAGAAGTTCTCTTGTGAAGAGGCGACCCTGGCTACAGGATCACCTCAGGTCTGTCATAAAAATGTATTGTCACAAAAACCAAAGGTGTGTACAAAATTTCAACTTAATCGGTTAAGGGGAACTGGTTTTAAATTCAGTTGCTAGATTTGACTACTAATTAACAAAGCGAGTTAAATAAAAACTTATAAAATAACCAGATGGTTAGATGGCCTACAAAGGATGTGAGTTCAGCCTAGATGATTCTAGCATGGTCCTAGGAAGCATGGTAACTAATGATCCAATTTTTTTTTTCTGGTCGAATACTTCGTTATTCGTGAATGCTATAAGCTATACATTATTTTTATACCATGCAAATTAACCGAGCTATAACACTTTTTGCGGTCGAAGTGCTAGTGTCAATATAAAGTGAAAACCGCCTTAAAAAAGAAATTGGTGTAAATGTTTTAAGAAAATATGCAGTAAAACACACAAGCACTATGAATAGTGTGAACTACCATCGCCTTTCTTAAAGTCAGTTAATTTAAATAACTATGTAACTTCCAGATACTGGACAGACAACATTCGTGGCCGTCAACCTTTGGTTACCGCCGTACCTCCGGACATACCGCCCATACCTAAAGAAGAGCTAGCCAATGCGTACGCGCAAAGACAAGTCGACTCTGACTACGGGTTCCAGAAGGAATTTGAAGTAAGTTACCATTCATGTTTTGATCTGGCTTTTATGGTACTTCGGTACCCAGTATAGCCAGTGACGAGTCTAGGGATCATCAATACGGCAAGCCCATTAGACAAGCAGACTGTTATGGAACCCTAACATCATGAAGTGTACTAGATTACGAGCCAAGCTTGTAGATTTTTATGAAAGTACCGCACTACACTAGCGGCATACAGGCATAAAGTCATTACAGTCTCATCTCTCATACATCCTGAGACTGACCTGCAAATTACAAAAACGTAAGAATATTTTAATTTCGCGGGTTGCCCTGACGAAACCATCTGCAGCACGGGCGAATGCGGTCGCAGGTGCATGATCGCGTGTCTGTATTGAAAATGAGTATGAGCAGCGCTAAAAGGCGCAGGCGCGTGTGACGAGACTTCTAAGGAAAATTTGACTGCCGGCTCCCGCCTTTTTCACCCGTGGGAGTTTTAGCGGTCTTATAGGTCCGTCACGTAATGGCTGAAAATATCTAAATCATCTGCAAAACTACATTTAAATTCAACATCAAATGCTGTACTTATTTTTATTTATATTGCTGATATTATTTAGTTATATCAATTTACTTATTTATGCGTTATGCTACATAAAACATAATAATAAGGTTAACTTGATATACCCACTTATCTGTCTACATTAACTAAGAACACAATTTCTAAATCATTCTAAACCCTCTTTCTTCACATTACCCAGTTGTTGCAGATGCTACCCGAATGCTTCCCAGATCGCACGACGCACGCTTCCGAAGCCAGAGAGAACCAGCCCAAGAACCGGTACCCTGACATCAAGGCATACGACCAGACCAGGGTCAAACTGCAGCAGATTGACGGCATCACTGGCTCGGATTACATCAACGCTAACTATGTTATGGGATATCAGGTTAGTTCCAAGGTCATCTTAATGTGAATGTCGTTTTATGTTGGTGTGTGTGCAATGTGTGATCAAATATAGCGCGTATGTGTTTACAATACATTCGGTTGACCTGTTCGGAACTGAGAACAGATAACTCCATATCAAGCTGGGATAATCCGGTTAGTTCCAAGGTTATTTTGGAGTCAAGGTCATTCTGGCGCGTATGTGTGTTGACAATACATTAGGTTGACCTAATCTAAACTGAGAACAGGTAAATTGATATCAAGCTAGGGTTATCAAGTTCCAAGGTTATTTTGGGGTCAAGGTCATTTCGTGTTCAAGGACATGTAATATTCTGAGTGTTATTGTGACATAATATATTATTCGAGGGTGTGGTTGCTTTGTTTGGTCGTTGTCATCTGCCATTATTTCGACAATGTTAAAGCAAAAACTGTATAATAGGATATCAGGTTATTTTAAAGCCATTTGGTACTCAAGGTAGACTTACTGGTATCGTATTTCCCAGTACTATCTGGGTTGTGGAGATCAGATAGGCAGTTGCTCCATGTAAAATACTGGTATTTAGTTGCATCCGATTAGAATGGAAGCCGACCCCAACATAGTTGGGAAAAGGCTAGGCAGATGATGGTACTCAAGGTACAACCGGTTTTGCATAGCACATTGCCAGAATAATTAAATTACCTAATAATTTAATTATTCTGGCAATGTGCTATGCAAAACCGGTTCCGGTGCTATAAGGTACAGTCGCGGCCATTTCCGCCTGATCAGTTAAAAAAAAAAATTCGCTTGAATCATGCGGAGGCAACCCGCCCGGCTAGAGAGCGCATCGCGCGCGTGAATGCAAGCAAAAATGAGCTTAATGGTGATCAGGCGGGAGTGTCCTCGATCTTATGAGCTGTTGATAAAGTTAAGTTTCATTATCCTTGTAATTCTTGAAACTCACTACAAGAGAAAACATATGTCATGAGATATGCATGAACAATTTAATTAGTCTATTGCACAGTTTTGCAGTGTGTAAACAATCACTTTAAAACAAGGACAAAATGAGCTGTCATACTTATGATTGTTATTAATACTGATTACATCATAAATAGATGCTTTTATCCCAAAATATTATTTTCCCTGTTTAGTTTTCCTGGTAAAATTTAATCATTTAGCTTGAAATAGAACGATCGAAACTAATTACGCTATTGAAACACATAAACTATTACAAAAACATTATTTTCCCGATACCCCATATTATTAATAATAGTAGTTAATATACCCTATTAGAAGTAGATTTTCTCATACCGACGGTTGAATTTTGAAATGACGTAAAGGACGTTACGCACGCTGTTGTATTTTTAACTTTCCGGTCACTGCATGAGAGTTGGAAATCCCATAGCATAACATTTTAAAGTTCCACTGTCGATACATTCCTTCTATGTGACGTGTGGACATGTTCTAAAATTGTGTTCGTCTTCTTTCCTCCGCTTTCTAAGGACCCTTCGGAGCCTAACCAGGTACCGCGCGCACGTATGCGAAGTTAAATTGATTCCACATACTATAAAGAAAGAAAAACAATTTATTTGCTCTAAACACAAAAAGAATAAGTACAGGAAAAATATGCGAAGGTCTGACAGGCAGACGTTTTATGTCAAATACTGGTAGTCAGCTACATCCGGTTAGATTGGAAACCGACCTTAACATCTTTGGGAAAAGACTAGGCATTAAAAACATAAATAGGAGACAACATACGCCCTTGCCACCAGGCGCAGGCGCACCTAAAGTTTTCGTGCTACCACGATCATACGTGGTATCCTGTGATCAATAAACTCTCAGGGTAATAAACAAATATCGGGTCTTCATGATCTGGTTTAGCCATTTGTTCTGGAAAAAACCGTTCGGCTTAGCTCGCTTTTGGACCCGAACGTATTTCATCTATGGTGGCGTGCCTAGGGGCCAATAATACGGCAAGCCCTTAGGGTAAACAGACTGTTCAGAAACCCTAACAATATGAAGAGCAATACGTTATAAGGGCAAGCTAAGCTTTTTAGTCTTGTATGAAAGTATCGCCACTATATCAAAACAGTGGCGAAGGTTCTAAACAACTCGATTCCTACCGGCTTCCCTTTGAAAAATGACACAGTCAGTAGTCTAAAGACAAATAATATAATCACATGAAAGACATGTACTCCAGCTTACCTCTCACAAAAATTGACCCTTCGCAACTGCAACCCTGACAAGGATGTCTGTTCTGCGATAAATGATTATAATCCTGCTGTATAAAAAACTAGTCGTTATTGGCTTTTATTTATAACCTCAATTAAATAAATTATTTGTTTGGTAGCAACAAATAATTTATTTAATTGGAAAGGAAAATGGAACTGGTTTTAACACAATGACTATAAATGTGGAATCAATTTATTTTGTATACAGCTTTCTGTCCGTTTTGTGTTATGTTTTCCTTGTTGTTGCTCACTCTTTGTCAAGTACCTATTTGCGCACTCGTTTAGCACCATAGATACATTAAGGATAAAATAAAACCTTAATTATGAAACGCACAAATGCAATGACGCTTCCTCGCTCGCATGCACTATTTATACCAAAAAAATAGCAGTCTTTTGAAAAAAAAATATTTATAAAAAAATAGCACAACCATTCGCTACAAGCGAGTGATTTACAATATTGTCCTATCTTCTTTAAATCTATAACACTATGTCTAAAGGCCATCGCGTACACAATACGTACTTTTAACACCAACGACACAGCAGCACAGCTGCTTCACGTTTGAACGAAGTATCAGAATTAATATGTATCGAGCACCAGATACAGGGTAGAAAGGACACCGACGCACAAACAGTTAACACGTATTGGTTACATAGCACAGTACATGAAACACACACACAAGTGTAAAAAATAAAAACTGCTGCTCATACATTTTGACCGAGTAGCACTTGGTTGGTATTGCACTATTAGACCAGGGTAGAAGCCTTTAAAGATAATAAAAAATGAAACAAAATAATAGTAGGATGAAACCCATTAGAAAAGGAGGAGAATATTATAAAAATGAAAGGAAAAATAATTTACGGGCGATCTGAGGTCGGGAAGGGGATGGGGGTGAGTTTTTAAGGGCAAAAAACGGTTTTTCTCGATTTCCGGCAAAACTAAAAGTCCTATGGAAAAAAGTCAAATGGCAAAGTTGTAGGTAAAAATTTTGAGGTTATGTGAAAAAAGTGTAAGTACAAAAGTTTTAGATCTTTCTAAAACTTTTGTACTTACACTTTTTTCACATAACCTCAAAATTTATGTGAAATATTCAAAAAACCAAGTTTTTGGTTTTTTATTTTTATCTTTTACAATTTTGTTTTTCTTTACACAAAATTTGGTGAAAACTTACCTTTTTATGTCCCAAATACGCTGTAATTTATTTGATTAGAAATATTTATTTTTTCACCTTATTTTGAATTAATATCGAAAAAGCACCTTAATTTTCAATCGAAAATTCACCCGTCAAAATATCAGTTTTTTTCAAAAAGTTGGTATGTTTTCTGTTCGTTAAAATCTCTACTTCCCGATGGTGAAAAAAAATATATATGTTACTATAGTAAATCTTCTCAGAAAATGCAAAACAGAATCATCCATACTGATAATCTGAAAAGACAAAATCGAATTAATAATGCCTTCACAATTTTATCGTGAGTAGGTATACCCCCATGAAAAATAATATAAAAAAATAAATGACAAAATGTATAAAAAATATGTTATAAATATATTAAAAATATATAAAAAATGTATAAATATATTAAAAAATATATTTTTAATAACTAACTTTTGGCCGATTTTCATATATATTTTATACATTTCAAATATATTTCAGATATATTCAAAATATATTTTTTTTATCTTTTTAGCTATGTTTTTTATGTCTTTTAAGATATATTTTGAATGTATCTAAAGTATATTTAAAATATATGAAATATACATGAAAACGGTGATGGAAAACATCGTGAGGAAACCGGCATGTCCTAGAACCAAAAATTCGAAGACATGTGACATCTACCAATCCGCCCTGGGCCCGCGTGGTGGATTATAGCCCAATCCCTCTCATAGAGAGGAGGCCTGTGTCCCAGCAGTGGGAACATTATAGGCTGATGATGATACATGAAAATCGGCCAAAAGTTAGTTATTAAAAATATATTTTTTAATATATTTATACATTTTTTATATATTTAAAATATATTTTTTATACATTTTGTCATTTATTTTTTTATATAATTTTTCATGGGGGTATACCTACTCACGATAAAATTGTGAAGGCATTATTAATTCGATTTTGTCTTTTCAGATTATCAGTATGGATGAATCTGTTTTGCATTTTCTGAGAAGATTTACTATAGTAACATATATATTTTTTTTCACCATCGGGAAGTAGAGATTTTAACGAACAGAAAACATACCAACTTTTTGAAAAAAACTGATATTTTGACGGGTGAATTTTCGATTGAAAATTAAGGTGCTTTTTCGATATTAATTCAAAATAAGGTGAAAAAATAAATATTTCTAATCAAATAAATTACAGCGTATTTGGGACATAAAAAGGTAAGTTTTCACCAAATTTCGTGAAAAGAAAAACAAAATTGTAAAAGATAAAAATAATAAACCAAAAACTTGGTTTTTTGAATATTTCACATAAATTTTGAGGTTATGTGAAAAAAGTGTAAGTACAAAAGTTTTAGATCTTTTTATTACCTACAACTTTGCCATTTGACTTTTTTCCATAGGACTTTTAGTTTTGCCGGAAATCGAGAAAAACCGTTTTTTGCCCTTAAAAACTCACCCCCATCCCCTTCCTGACCTCAGATCGCCCGTAAATTATTTTTCCTTTCATTTTTATAATATTCTCCTCCTTTTCTAATGGGTTTCATCCTACTATTATTTTTTTTCGTTTTAAAAATTATCGACCCTGGTCTATATAGTATAGCAGATTTAAAAAAAAATGACCAATGAAAAATTTCGACGAGTTCAAAATGAAATACTGATTATGTGGTAGCCCTTTGTGCGTAGATGTATCTTCCATCCAGTATGCCCGAGCCTCGTCACTAAATCCCTGGAACTAGCATCCTAATTCCTGCGAAACAAAGCGTTTTTGGGCTTCCTAAAAGCAACTAAATCGCTGATGATAAAAGTAGTCTGTCTGCCCTAAATGTATGTTTTGTATAGCAACAACCACCTTCTTTTTCTTACCTATTTTGTCCATTTACTGACCGAAAGTCCCTCCATACTTTTCCAATTTTCTTTTGTGTGTTTTGCCGTTAGCAAAATTCTACAAAAAAAAAAATAACCTCCAAATTCCTTTATTAGGAGCGAAAACAATTCATTTGCGCCCAAGGCCCCACGGACACGACAGTCAACGACTTCTGGCGTATGATTTGGGAACATGGCTTGGAGCTCATCGTGATGCTGACCAACCTTGAGGAGTACTCCAAGGTCAAGTGCTCCAAGTACTGGCCTGAGGAACGCGCGTCAAAGGCGTTTGGGAATATTACTGTGCATCATGTTGGAGAGAAGAGGTTTGTTTTATTTCTTTATAAATATATATAATGTAGTTTTAAGGATTAATTTACTCAAAGAAACCAGCCGCGGTGGTCGCATGCCCGAAATCATTAATCTATTTTAACAAATCTAGACTGTAAATTTTGTTATGACTATGATGTGTATTGGCTGATGACATTGATATAATTTTATGATGGTTTTTTATGATTGTTTTTTTGAAAGCATGTACTAGAAATATTTGCACGACTGATAAGTCGAATATAGTGAGAATTTAATTATTTTACCAGCTATTGGTGCCGATTCCCTTTTTTTTTACGGATGGTAAATCATCAAATGACTTCTCCCGCTCTGGGCAGAGCGGAAGGGAGTGTCAGACTTGTACTGACTAAAACCCATCCATGTTCCTTCCTTGCCCTTTGTGTTCCAGAGCTGCGGTATCTCTTTCGAACAGCCCGCAGCCCTGGCAGGCACCGGCCCTTGCGGGCCCCTCCCTGTTTACTGACGTCTCTTTGAGGCGCGCGTGGAACACGAACGCGCCGTCAACACGGCCTGTCGTCAAAAGACGGACGGACGGCGAGCTAGCCCATTACTCACCGTCCACAGGTCCGCGTCTACGGTGGCCGGAAGCCACCACGTGACCCCGACGCCCGGGGCGTTTCCCGCGGCGGCTGGGACGAGAGGTTCTATCCCTCTCACGCTCCGCCACCACCTTCGCTAGCATGACTGCTACGCAGAAGGAGGTGACGGCGTCCCATTCCCTCTCGCTCCGGACCATGGCTTGGACCAGGGCCGGACGCGATAGGTCGCCGCCGCCGATCGCCGCTACGAGGACACGGCGGTGCTCCGCCCAAGCGGGGCAGACCTCCACCGTGTGCTCCACCGTGTCCTCTGGCCGATCCACGCAGTGGTAACACCCGGGCGTTTCCTCCCGCCCGATTCGGTGCAGGAACTTCCCGAAACAACCGTGTCCGGTGAGGACCTGCGTCAGGCGGAAGGTGAGGGTGCCGTGGCGCCTCTCCAGTCCTCAAAGAGGGGACTTATCGCCACTATTGTGCCTGCCACGGGGTTGCGATAGTCGCTCTCTCCATGTCGCCATGAGATTTATTTATTAAAACTTTATGCACATAATGTACAAAGGCGGACTTAATGCCTTGGGCATTTTCTACCAGTCTACCTTAGGGTGATGCAGAGACAAAACAGTAGGTGCAATAGTATAGAAAATTTCCAAGAATAAAATATAATAATAAATACATATATACATACATACAACAAAATATACAAAGTAAAGAGAGATATAAAAATACATAGATGAAGAAAAACAACAAATTAATTGTGAGACGAGTCTACCAACTTATGAAAGTGTTCACGAACTTTAACCTTAAAAGTGAACCGACTGGTTGCCGTCCTGATATTCAGAGGGAGCGCATTCCAAAGGAAAACCGCCTGGACAAGAAAAGAAGATTTAAGAAAACCAGAGCGGTGAGTAGGACATCGTAGAAGACGATTATTAGAAGAACGAAGAGTCTTGCTGTGCGCAGAGCATAAATATTGGAAGTGAGAAGTCAGATAAGAAGGAGAAGTGGGTTTGTCTAGAAGAGAAAACAAGGTTGTCAAAGCCCTTAACGCTCTGCGCTGTCTGATGGGTAACCATTTTAAGCGTGACCTATGTGCGGACACATGATCATACTTACGAAGATTAAAAACGAATCGAATGCAGTTATTTAGAAGTCGGTCAAGTTTATTGAGGAGATCTGCATTCAGGTCATAGTAACACACATCGCCATAGTCAAGTATAGGGAAGATAAGGGACTGAACCAACATTACCTTTATGTGTGATGGGATAATATTTTTCAATCTATAAAGCGACCGCAACGTCCCAGTGACTTTTTTGCTCACAATCGCAACCTGCTTACGCCAGTCCAGGCAAGTGTCAACATACAAACCTAGATCCTTGACATCGGAGCTAAAAGGAATGACAGTGCCATCAAAAGTTACCGGCGCTACCGTTAAACCACTCAGCCTCCGTAAGCTATGGGTGCTCCCTATAATAATAGCCTGACACTTGGTTGGGTTAACGGCTACCCCGAAACGATCAGACCAGTTTTTCACCACTGCTAGATCCCGGTTTAGCTCCTCAATCGCATCAGATAAGTTGTCAACACCCGCCCGACTGTAGAGCTGTAAATCATCAGCGTAAAGATGATACGCACACTGAAGCTCGGTAGTTATAAGATCTATAAAAATAGAGAACAGAAGTGGAGATAAAATACCGCCTTGAGGGACGCCAGCATCAAGATCACACCAGCTGGAAGAAGAGTCTCTCGCAAGAACCGACTGCTGACGCCCCTGAAGATAGGAAATAAACCAACGCAAAACCTCAGGAGAGACCATTCGATAGGAGAGGATGGATAAAAGGACTTCGTGACTGACGGTATTGAATGCATTGGAAAAATCTATCAACACTAAAACGGTAACTTTAGTGTCTTCCATTCCCCGCCTTATATCGTCGGTCACTTTAAGGAGAGCTGAAACAGTACTGTGGCCAGGCCTGAACCCCGATTGGAAAGGACTAATGAGGGAGTTTTGGTGAATAAAGTGAGAGAATTGTTTATGGACACAGGCCTCGAGTACTTTAGATAAAAAGGGAAGGATGGAAATTGGTCGAAAGTGACTGGGAAGAGTGGGATTAGGGATTTTAGGCAGTGGTCGCACATGGGCTTTTCGCCATAGCGAAGGGAAATCACCGGAGTACAGGGAAAAGTTAACGATATGGGAGATTGCAGGAAGGAGCTGTTCAAGAGCCGTCACGATCATGTGGCGACTGATGTTATCACAGCCCACGGCTTTGGATTTAATGGAGAGGATAATCTTCTTGATCTCTCCCGGGTCGACTGGGGTGAAGGAAAATGGAGTAATATTGGGTCGCGTCAGACCAGCAAGATAGTCGATGGTTTGACATTTGATAGGCCTATCAAGAGTAGGAACAGTGGCGAAATGGCGATTTAGAACGTCCAAACCAAATGTATTAGGAAGGTCTGAATGCCGTGATCTGCCGATACCTAGAGTTCCAAGGAACTTCCAAATATCAGCAGGAGAAGAAGAAGTGATATTATGAAGAATGTGGCGGCGTTTAGCGTTACGTATCATCTGATTACACCGATTGCGAGCAGTTTTGAAGAAGGTCCAATTATCCTCCGACCGATCCTTTTTAAACTTCCGAAACGCGCGGTCCCTTCGTCGCATTGCCATTCGAACTCCCTCGTTCATCCATGGCGCAGGCGGGCGCTTTAACTTGACTTTCCTGATAGGAGCGTGGGTGTCATACAACTTGACTACAGCTGAATTAAAAAGATTAACTTTGTCATCAACTGTAGTGGCTTCCTCCAGAGGTGTCCAGTCAATATTCGAAGCATCTTGGATTAGTTTTTCAGTATTCATCCGCGCAAAGGCACGCCTGTACTGGAATGTAGGTTTGGGTTTAGGAGGTTTGAGGACATACGACAGGAAAATAAGGTCATGATGGGAGAAGCCGGGAGCGTCATGTTGACCATGTGAAGAGACTAGGGCGGGATTAGAGATGAGGATTAGGTCGAGCCAAGTATCATCACCGACAATGTTGTGATGCGTAGGCTGGAGAGGCAACACATGCAAACTAGCTGACTCGACCAGATGAAGGAGTTTAGAGGATCGAGAAGAGTTATGGGCGAGGAGATTGGTGTTGAAATCCCCCATGACAATGTGATGTGCATACTCCGAACCTAAAGATTCTAGAACCGATTCGAATTCGATGAAATAATCAAGGGAAGGGGGACAATATACAACTCCAATAACGGTTTTAGCTCCTTTAACAGAAACCTCAAGAAAAAGAAACTCAGCCGAATTATTAGAGGATGAAGTAGCGAGAATTTTGAAAGGAAAATCAGCACGAAGGTAAATAGCTACACCACCCCCTCTCTTACCAACACGATCATTCCGTAGAAGAACGAATCCTGGGAGAGAGTAAGTGGTAGATAGGAGTTCAGGTTTAAGCCAGGTCTCGGAAATCAGGACGGCATGGACGTTGCTGTTCGTAAAAGTATCATAAAGTTCATTGTAATGGCTTGGAATACTCTGAGCATTGATGTGACAAACGTTAAACAGCCGGTCAAGGTTTTGGTTGAAAGTTTGTCGTAAAAGATCGCCAAGGGTGTCTACAACGGAACAAAAACTATCATCATCAAAAGTGGCAGAAGATTCGTTGGCAGAAAAGAAAGATTCATTATCAGAAAAAGTTGCCATAGATATAAATAGAATATAAATACAATAAGATAAAGACTATAAATATAAGAGAACTACACTAAAATCTAGTACGGCGTTTGCATCTCTGCACCACCCGCCAGCTAACATCATCATATTAAAAAAACAGCGATACAAAAAGTAATGACAAAGAACACACTACGAAATAAAAAAATAAAAAAATGAGATCGCGCCGGAAGTCTGTCCGCAGCGCGACAATTTGCCGCGGCAGCGGAGTTTCCCCCCGGCGTAGTGCCTCTACGCGCCACTCGTGTAGGCGCAATCCAGCAAGGAGGCTCGCCGCCTCGCCGGAGATCGTGCGGTACCCCCGGACTAGCCTTACGGCTACCACCTTCTGGGGCGCGTTCAGGTAGTGGGCGCGAGCCGCCTCAAGGAACGCGCCCACACCGGGGCCCCGTAAAGGGCCATGGACCGCACGACCCCCGCGTAGAGCCTCCGGCAGGAGGCGTTTGGACCCCCCAAGTTGGGCAAGAGCCGCCTGAAGTTCCGCAGTACTGCATTTTTGTGCTGCACTCTTTTTTTTTTTGGTAAATTCAGTTGAAAAATCCATTTTGCCACGTTCTGTGTAAATGTAAAAGTAAATGTTTTTTTTTAAGATGCATTAATGTAGAACATTCATATTTTTTGCAGATACTCAGACTATATAGTCCGAGAGTTGAAGATAACGAAACAGCCAACCAACTCAGACGGACAACCCATAGTTGAGAATAACGGCATTGCTAAGAGGAATGGAGGTAATATTCAAACAGTATTTTTAATCAATTTACCAATAGATAGTCGAAAATGTGATAAATAAGCAAGCAGAAAAAGACAGTTCATTTTCTCTATCAAATTAAAAAGCCTAGGCACCACTATCCCGGGCTGCGGGATTGTTCGAAAGAGATACCGTGCCCTGGAACGCAAAGGGCAAGCAAGTAATATGGATGAGTTTTAGTCAGTACAAGTCTGACACTCTCTTCCGCTCTGCCCAGAGCGGGAGAGAGTCATTTGACGAATCCCCATCCGGAAAAATATATATATATATATATATATATCTGGTTATTAGTTAGTACTTAGAGATAGAATGATTTTTAAATGTTTCATGCTTGGTAATTTTAGGGAGAATATTGTAAATATGTATCTGAAGGTTACACAATGTTGTCAAACGTAATAAAATAAGCTTTTATGAAGTTTTTAGTACTCTAAAGTATATAAAATAGAATGAATGAAGAGGAGAAGTCAATTGATGATTTTCGATCCGAAAAAAAGGCACCACTATCCCCTTTAAAGACTATCTCCAGTGTTTTAAAATACTCAAATTAAAAATATTGTAAATGTTTTGTAGAACTGCGATCGGACGAAAGAAAGAAACCTTCGTCTCAACTTTGTCAACAGCAGTGAAAAGAACAAAATGTATTAAGCTAAGCCTGTCTCGGTACAAAACCTCTTCTCTGAAGTACTGCCATATTTGTAGAGCTCTTTATAAGAGTTAGGCTGTGTTTTCACCAGAGATGAGCGAGGATGTGAAAAAGAAGCGATATTATTGGTTAAAGTTTGGCCACTGAGAGAATGCGTTCCTGACGTCTGTCAGTTGGTCATGACTAGTGATGGGCAATAAGTAACACTTACTAATAGATATGTTTTTCAACCGAGTCATAGCAAGAATAACATTAGCTTTAATACTTGTTTGCAGTGACGGATCTATCATACAACCCGAAAAGCCCGGCTTGCCTTACAATCAACTCAACAATTAAAAAAATACATTCTTACGAAAATAAAAATGTATGTCAAACAATAATAATATCAAAATCTGCGCCAAACGCAACGTTATGCGATGCGACGTTGCAAGGTTTCCACACAACTTTATCAATCCAGAAATTATTTTAAATTCGCGCGCATCAAACGCGACGTTGTCAAAATTTCTGATATCTCCGATACCGGCCGACTCTGGCTCGCTCTAACACTATACAAAAGAAGAGTTGTGCCTACGGCCTACGGCCAGTGACCCAGTGCTAGCGTTTTCTCTTTCACACCCATTGGCTTGTAATTTGGCTTCTCTGATCTTTCATTTTCTCTAGCAAAATGTTTCTGTTTTTGATAACAATCATAGGCACGAAATTTGAATTTTGTATTGAATTAAAAGCAGGGCTTTTTTATGAACCTATTCAGTGCCCAGAACCCAGCGTATGAGTCGAACAATAATTTGTTCGTTCGCACAATCCGTATCTGTAGCTATGGACTCGCTAGTCGGGTTCTGGGCATGAATACAAGTCACCTATAGTTCATAATAACGACGACTCGGATCCGGGTTGTGGGCACTCGAACGAAATTCACGAAGTTTTCGCTAAGTACTGGGCAGTGAATGGGTGAATGTGTGAGTGTAAGTCAGTGTAAGTTTGAGAGTGAATTGTGCGTGAATGCGCGGAAAACTGCGCATGGCGCGAATTTTGATAGAAACAAACAAATTAGTTCATATTTGTTTTGTAGCGGTTACTGGTGCTATTGCCTTCGCGCGTTCGGGTTGGACGTAGCTTTATAATATAATTTACTTTATTATTCATGCATTCTATAATTATTAAAGTAAAACGTATTAATATATAGTTTAAAGACAGATAACGTTTCAACTAACTAGTTATTTTCGGTACATCACTATTAAAATAAACATTTGACGTAACCTTGTAACAACGCAGGATAAATGAAAAAATATATTGTTTTATTTTTTAATACACATACAAAAGGGTAGAAAAACGATAAATTAATGTTTATCGTAAATTCTTCGCCACTTTAAAGTTACATCGTCCTTTCGCTTACGACCCGTCAGGAACGCATTTTCTCAGCGGCCAAACTGTAGTTTCATACATGCCCTTCGCTACGCATACTGGCTCATATATGGTGGAAACACAGCCTTATTGTCCATAGATATCTTGCTGTCGAAACAAATCCATCTTTCATTCAAAAACCATTTCAGTTAGC
Source organism: Lycophotia porphyrea (assembly GCA_950005105.1). NCBI lineage: Eukaryota > Metazoa > Arthropoda > Insecta > Lepidoptera > Noctuidae > Lycophotia > Lycophotia porphyrea. The sequence continues at coordinate 4,568,639 of OX465408.1, read as the reverse complement.
CACTCTAGTCGTCGTGAGCTAGCCCACCAAAATCGTTTTCTTTGAACGTATTGGCTAGACTCAGCCGTATTCTCAATTCATTTAGTAGACTCGACTTAAAAAAATAATATGTCATCGCTCCTGAAATCCCAAAGGCTTAGTTCGAGGTCTACCTAATAGTACAACCCAATTATTTCGCCAGTTATGTTTAAGTCCCATGTAATAGGGGACGAGCCTATTGCCATCAACCTGGCACAAATCCAGACTCCGTGGCTGCTACTGAGAAATTCCTGATGGAAAAATCCAATACACCAAGGGAATAGAACCCAGGACCTCATGCTCAGCAGTTCCGTTTGCTATCACTAGACTAACGGAGCAGGCAATAGAACACAATACCTTCATAATAGCTCTCCATCTATCACTCACAGAACCTCATACATCATCATCATCATCATCATCATCATCATTTCAGCCGAAAGACGTCCACCGCTGGACATAGGCCTCCCCCAAGTGTCGCCACATTGACCGGTCCCGTGCGACTCGCATCCAGCGAATCCCCGCGACCTTCACCAGGCCATCGGTCTACCTAGTGGGAGGCCTTACATATCTCCATTCAAATCTAACTCAAAACCTTATCTTCTAGATATAAAAGAAGCCTCAGAATCCAGTGCACCAACATCTCCTCGTGAAGTAAAGGACACCGGGGAGTGCCGCATCGTGCGCCAGTACCACTTCCTCATGTGGAAGGACTTCGCCGCGCCCGAGAACCCGCACTCCATACTCAAGTTTATTAAGGTATACAGGATGTAGAAGGACCGTCATGAAGCCATCAACCAAGCATTCTGTAAAAGTTATTGCTGGGCAATTACTTTTTTTTGGGGTGAAAAATCACGTTTTACGGTAGGGCTCAACATAACGCACTCAAAACACTGAACTGATGCATTGAATAGTACAGGGCCGTGGAGGTATTTAAAGTACAATTATAACATGAAAAACTTGTATATTTTTTTTTAATTGTGAAAAAGTTGCAATTTTAACCCCCAATATCTCCGCAGCTATTAGGTTCCTAGGTATGCTCCAGAACAAAAAAAGTATGCATTCACACGTGGTAGAAGTGAAACCTTCAAAAATTTTGGCTTCAAGATAAACACTGTATAATGCTTCCTATCTCATTTTCTCCCACGTTAAATCTTATGAATTTATGTGTCTGTCTCTTTTTACTTTCGCTTTTTCGTTTCATCGACTTTCAAATCACAACGATGCTAAAGAAGTTTTCACTTCAAAAAAATATTGCATGAAGGGAGAAAATTTTTACACCCATTATATTGTTAATCACCTAATTATCGTATCTTTTGAACCAGAGGGTAAACGAAGCCTGGACGAGCATGGTGGGGCGGCCCGTGGTGGTGCACTGCAGCGCCGGCGTGGGCCGCACGGGCACGCTGGTGGCGCTGGACTGTCTGCTGGAGCAGCTGCGCACTACCGGCCAGGTCGCCGTCTTCAACACCGTGGCCGAGCTCAGGCGGCAGAGGAACTTCTTGGTGCAGTCGCTGGTGAGTATCCTTGCTAATGTTACATTGACTTGAACATAGCCGAGGTAATTAATAGTAAAGACATCTCAGATGAACAGAATAGTATTTGTTGCTTTTGACTTCATTCCGAAGCTACATAAGGAGTTGCCCATTAATCACGTGAAGCTTGAAAGAGGGGGAGAGGGTTCGGAATCACGTGATTAATGGACGTCCCCTACTAGGAAAAATGTATGCATATAGCTTTCATATCACGTTGCTTCCTTTTTTTATAGTTTCCCAGGAAACAGCCGAATAAAAGAAGTATAATTCGTTATTTACATTCGAAGCTGTGTAATGAGACGTTGTCTTGTCAAAATGTAACAGTAATTGCACAAAAAAAAAACAAAGTTGGTTTTTTTGAGGTTAGAGTTTGTTCGAAATATACTAGAAATAGGCGGGGCATTGCTGGCAGAACGAATGTCCGATGGCAGAAAAGTTCTGAATTGGCGACCGCATAACGAAAGGCCTCCCGTAATAGGGTAGTTGACAAAAAATATATAATTAGTCCGTCAGATAGATTTCAAAAAAATATTGGACCCGTATTTTTTTCTTTTTTGACGTAAACTAAAAAAGAGGACGATGCAGTGCGTCGAAAACTCGTGTGACGTCACAGTACGCTACACTTCTTACCGGAAAGTGACGTCACAAGCCCGCACTCATGATCTTTGATACGTTTTATCTTCTTCAGTTTTTATTGATTTGATAAATCAAAAAATATGTATCCAATATTTTTCGATAATCATATTTTTTAACTCGGGAAACTGTTGCTGAAGTCTGGTCGCTTTGGGGAGGGACAGCAGTCGATCCGTTTCAGCTAAATAATAATAATAACTAATTATGCCCTTCTTTGTCCACAGAAACAATACGTGTTCGTGTACCGCGCACTGGTAGAGTACGCGCACTATGGCGACACAGAGATCAGCGCATCGCGACTGAAGCCCGCTGTCGATAAGCTACGGAACACGCCCGACCACGCCGACAAGTGTCTTATGGAGATCGAGTTTGAGGTAACATTGATTCAATAACAATGGGGTGAAATAAAAACTCTTAACGAAACCTAAAGGCACTTGTTCTCCTCGTCATTGCGATCATTTTTTTTGTTTTAGACCATACCTGGGAACCTTCTAGTTACGGAGATATCGGGGGTCAAAGTTCCAACTTTTTCACAAGTTTTTTACATGTTTTTTCGTGTTTTTTACTTAAAACACCTTCACGAACCCCATACTATTCAATCCATCCATTACATTGAGTCATACCGTAAAACGTGATTTTTCACCCCAAAAAAGAAGTCGGTTCCCAGCAATAATTGTTGCGTAAAGTTACTTACTTTGATGCACAGAATGGTTGGTTGACGGCTTCGTGAAGAGTCTGTTTACACCCTGTATAACTGGGATGGGGGCGGCATTTGGCAAGCTGTATGACGTGTTTAGGGACCGCAAGATACCACCATGCCTGAAAACGGAAGAAAACAAATGCTCGAAAGAGACTAAGAAGGTGCACAAACGGAGACAGGACACACGAGTCCGTATATTTTTTTTTTATATAAAGTTCGTAGTCGTCAACTGCCTCATTGATCGAGTAGGGTTCCCAGGTCGGGCAAAGTGTTATTGGGTTTTTTTCCTTCAGGAATTTCGCAGTAGCAGCGACGGAGTCTGGAATTGCGCCCGGTTGATGGCAATAGGCTCGCCCCCTTATTATCATCTGCCTAGCCTTTTCCCAACTATTTTGGGGTCGGCTTCCAGTCTAACCGGATGCAGCTGAATACCAGTATTTTACTTGGAGCGACTGCCTGTCTGACCTCCACAACCCAGTTAGTACTCGTTAGGCTCGCCCCCTGATACATGGGACTTACACATAACTGGCGAAATGTGGGTGTACTATTAGGAACACCTCTGCCTTTTTCTACGGGGATTACAGGCGTGATGTTACGTAAGTTCATAGAAATGTCTGCCGTTAGAGTATTTATTATCCAGGGGATTATGCCAACATATGCCACTTTGCCTTCAGCTCCTTTTCTTTCCTTACAGAAAATGCTCAACAGTCCAGTAGCGGAGCCCGTGAAGTCGCAGGGCGCCGGCGCGGGCGAGGAGCTGCGCGCGCGCAACCGCAGCCCCGACTGCCTCCCCTACGACCGGAACCGGGTCATACTCACGCCTATACCCGGCAGGGACTTCTCTACGTATATCAACGCTTCGTTTATTGAAGGTAAGCTGGAAATCATAGAAAACTGTTGGTAGCTTTCGAAGAATTTCGATTTTTACCTTCTATCAATTATAATTGATTTTTAATCAACTCAGCGGCGAAGAAAGTCCCATATGTTTTTATTCAAATACTAGCTTATTACCGCGGCTCCGCCCGCGTGGATTTCGGTAACTGTCCCACGGGATTGTACTACTGAATCCTTTGTATTCCGGTAGTAACCGGGATAAAAAGTATATAATATCTGTGTGCCATATTTCATCCAAATACGGTCAGTAGTTTTTGCGTGAAAGAGTAACAAACATTCAGACTTCCATACATCGTCACAAACTTTCGCATTTATATTATTAAAGTAGGATATTACTAGGGTCAACTCTAAATTTTCATGAATACTTACAACTTAATCTTACTTTTTGCAGCATACGACAACTCAGAAGGGTTCATAATAACGCAAGATCCTCTACCGAACACTATCATGGACTTCTGGAGGCTGGTCTCCGAACATAATGTTAGCACCATCGTAATGCTCAGTGAGGTACGTAACTTTATATTATGTACGGGCTTCACGCGGGACGTTCCCGTTCCCGTGGGAATACGGGGATAACATATAGCCTATGTTGCATGATAATGTAGCTATCCATTGATGAAAGAATTTTTCAAATCGGTCTTGTAGTTTTTAAGTTTTTTCGTTACATACAAAAATACAAATCTTTCCTCTTTATTATATTAGTATAGATATCTCGCATAAACACACACACACACACAACACAACTTTGGTAAACAATTTGTGGTAATTTGCTGTTGAAACCAAAGCAAAAAGGTGAAACGACATTCAAAGAAGAAAATATCTGCTTTGACTGTGTGATAGAACAGGTTGGAATACAACAGAAAGAGACAGATCTTGCCTGATCTAATCGATCAGCACATTATGTCAAACTCTACACACAGAAAGTCGAAAAAACTTTAGTACAGAAACAACCGTTGATTACTGATGATTCACTTGCTAAAAGTGGTCACTGTGCCACAATATTAGAAAGCTAATAAGATAAAAGGAAGTCATTAATTTGTACGACAACTGTCATACTTTTTTTTTGAGTAAACTACCTCGAAAAGCAAATGTTTCAAGAATATTTCAGAATATGACCTTTACGGCGCTTAATTTTCAAAGAAAGATGTAACTTTTTCGTCAAATTGGTTCCGTGTAAAAAAATTAAAACCCTTGATATTATTAACAAAATCCAATTCAATTAAGGAAGTAATATTGTTATAATAAATTCACGCAGAAACGGTGAAGGAAAACATCGTGAGGAAACCGGCATGTCCTAGAACCAAAAATTCGAAAACATGTGACATCTACCAATCCGCACTGGGCCCGTGTAGTGGATTATAGCCCATTCCCTCTCATAGAGAGGAGTCCTGTGTCCCAGCAGTGGGAACATTATAGGCTGATGATGATGAAATTCACGCAGACAAAAGCTATAAGTTCTTACTAAATAAACTTGCTCTCAATGTCTTTTAATATCATGTGTATTTCTGAAACTAACCAAAATATTTATGTCTCAGCTTGGCGACGGCAAATGTCCGCGGTACTGGGACGACGGCACTATCCAGTACGAACATATCTCAGTGCAGTACGAGGAGAGTGAGTCCTGCCCCTACTACACTCGGAGACAGTTCAGGGTCACCAATGATAAGGTAACATTGATAACAGCTAGTCGACAGTGACGCTATGAACTTAGAGCTGTCTCAAGTGGCGTCGGCTGTATTTTTGGATCAAAACTGTTTTTGAAGTAAAACTTCTTTACGCACGCTTGATTTGGGGAGTAAGCTGGTGAATGCGTTACGAAACCGTTACGAGTACAACGCGTTCGGGCGAGGCGAACGCTTGACTTGGGGAGTAAACTGGTGAATGCGTTACGAAAGCGTTACGGCGCGTTCTGGCGAGGCGAATGCTTGACTTGGGGAGTATGTAGGTGAATGCGTTACGAAAAAAAGTTAAAGGAGAAGTTTTAGTTGAGTCGTGTGGTCTAAAACACACTCGTTTTTTCGAATGATCCTTCACCTCAGTTTTTGTGGCTGAGTGAATTTTAATACTGTTCTTGAATTATATTATCACATTCTACGTGATATTGAAAATATCATCGTGAGTTTGAGCTCAAGATGGTGGAGGTGAACTTGAAAGCAATGCCAATGTGTTCAAATACAATGCGTCTCTGGAGTGCTGCGACGCGTCTCAGTCGGTACAGGATACTGACCCTTATGCATGCATTGTTAAAACTGATTTGGTCGTGTTATAGAGCGGAGAAGTGACGTGCGTCCGCCAGCTGCAGTACCAGGGCTGGCCCACGGCGCGGGGCCACGTGCCCGAGGTGACGCGCGGGCTGGCGGAGCTGGCCGACGCCGCCGCGCCCGCAGCGCAGCCGCTGTTGCTGCAGGGCACCATGCTCGTGCACTGCCAGTATGTACCACATTCCTTCATATTATCATATGCTAATCTTCTTTATCGTGTGGTTAGAGGCCAACCTGGTGGCAGACTTTTATGCCGCCCATGGGCCTCTGACTTGGCTTTACATGCCGTTGAGAAATATATCTCAGGCATGCTGGTTTCCTCACGATGTTTTCCTTCACCGAAGCAAGTGATAATTATACAAGTAAGTGCGTGTTCGAACTCGAGACCTATTACTTGGCAGCCCGACGGTACACCACTAAACCGTCATATGACAATAACACTCTACTACTATTGTCAAATCGCTTTATCTAGGCAAAACAATTGAATGTTAAATTGTACCAAAAAAATACAATTATAAATGACAGCTATCGCTACTCATTCTAACTGTCGCAAAATACCATATCTCATGCGTATCATAATACAGGACCTGTGTGTGCATAAGACTATTTTTAGCACTGAACCTGGCACATCGATCATTATACGCATTTTTATCTAAATAATATTGTATTGTATACCGGGCTGGTGTCCGCAACTCCACGTCCAATGCACGTTTTCTGCGTGCGGAAAAAAAAAAAAACAATATGAAAAAATAAAACGATATTCGGATGACTAACTGATGAAAACTATTACAGATTCGGCACAGAAAGGTCGCCGCTGTTCGTCGCGCTATGCACGTTAATCCGTGCATTGCGCGTGGAGCGCCGCGTGGACGTGAGCGCGACCGCGCGCGCCGTCCGCTCGCAACGTGCGCGCACTATTGATACATTCGTAAGTATTAACTGCCTATTTATACTGCTGATTAATCTTATTCTAAACACCCTCCAGGTCCCAAGAGAACTCACATTATCTGCATTGCCTTTTCCTAACTATGTTGGGGTCGGCTTCCAGTCTAACCGGATGCAGACCAGTCTTACTGAATACCAGTATTTTACATGGAACAACTGTCTATCTGACCTCCACAACCCAGTTAATACTAAGTAATGCGATACCCAATCCAATAACAATAGATAAATTAGTTTTGTCTCATAAAGTGATTTTCTAGTCTGAGCATTATCAAATATGTATTATACTAGCAGTTGCCCGCGAACTACGTCCACATGAAATTATTATAAAAATATGACTTGGGATTTTTTTTTTGCACGGGACCTTGATCTTTTTTCTACAATAAAAGTAGCCTTATAACATCTGCTAGTAAAAGTCCCGCCGAAAACGGTCCAGCTATTTCGGAGATCAGCTCGAACAGAGACAAACATTAAAAGAAATGTTTTGTGTATCATACACGGGGTGGAAAGAACACAGACGCGAAAACGGTTAGTAACCGATGACAAATTTCTCTGTAGGGTGGCTCAGAATGATGTTCTGAATACGTGGTGTCCCTTACCCCCATTTAATTTCATATGTATTCAGTAAAAATCTCGTATTTGGAAATTACAAGCAGAAACTTCAATTTTATTTATTTGTATACGGGGTGTAAACAGACTCTTCACGAAGCCTTAAACAAGTATTATGTACATCAAACTAAGTAACTTTACGACTTTTTTTTGGGGTGAAAAATCACGTTTTACGTTAGGACTCAATGTAACACATTCAAAACATGATGGATTGAATAGTACGGAGGTCGTGATGGTGTCTTGAGTAAAAAAAATACATCAAAAACATGTATAAAAAAAAAACTTGTGAAAAAGTTGGAACTTTGAACCCCAATATCTCCATAACTAGATAGTTCCCAGGTATGGTTCAGAACAAAACAATGATCGCAATGACGGGGAGAACAAGTGCCTTTCGGCTTCGTTTAGAGTCTTTTTACACCCTTTAGATTACAACCTGAAAATAATATCAATAAGACAGACCTCGCTTGATCTACTCACTCTCTTCGGCAAAATTGTCGAAAGGACAAATCTTTTTACATCATCATCATCAGCCTATAATGTTCCCACTGCTGGGATACAGGCCTCCTCTCTATGAGAAGGAATGGACTATAATCCACCACGCGGGCCCAGTGCGGATTGGTAGATGTCACATGTCTTCGAATTTTTGGTTCTAGGACATGCCGGTTTCCTCACGATTTTTTCCTTCAATCTTTGTACATGACTTTTGACAATATATTAACACCTTTGATTTCATTTTACAGTTACAATACGAATTCCTGTACCGTGCCATACTGAACTACGCAGAGCTACACAATCTTCTGGAGGACAGTTAAGCACAATTTGTTTATATCTTATACTTAGTAAGTCCTAAGCACCCACTTAGGACTCCGCCTTTAAAAGGTCCTGTGAATAAATCCTGATGATATATGACCTTTGGTTCTTAACACTGCCTAGGTAGAGAGCTCTTTTGTATTGAAGAACAGGCGATTTTGCACGAGAAAATGAATTTTGAACCAGGAAATTGTACTGTAATTAAATATTGAGCTCTGACTGGAAAAGAGGCTATTGGAATGTATAACTTCGTGTTTTATTTTGAGGCGTTTCATCTCCAAAATAAATTTAATATTTGTAGTGTATTTTTCTTTAGTTTTCTAAATTGGTAAACAAACATGACAGAGGGTGATTGTGTTGAAATTGGAGAACTTTTTGATGTAAATGAAGCCGTTTATATTTCTTAGAAAAATCAAGATTCAAAATGCTCATACTTAATTTTAAAGTAGGGATTAAACCAAAAACTCGTGATGTACATATCGTGTTTGTTTACCAAATGAGACAGATTAGAAAATATATAGATACACGGTTTTTTTATACAAAAAAAAGCAGAAAATATAAAAGAGCTCTTCTGTAGATATAATATCAATGGTAAACTACGCCAATCCCTTGTCAGACGCTTTGCGTATTGAAGTGTCTTCTTATTTTATAAACGGCATGGACTATAAGGCCTATTACCATACGGGAGTATGGAACAAACCTCACGCGCTTTCTATTAACCGACCAAGTTAGATAGACAACTGTCAAAAGTGACGTCTTCCGTCAAATATTTGACAGATATTTTAATGGTTCTTACTCTTGAGCAGTCACAAAAAAGATAGGTAGAAAAAGTCTGCTCTATACATCGAATGAAAACGCACGCACACAGACACGCTTCACGTACAGCAAGTACATGCGCACTCGCGACCGGCATTTGTTGAAGATCGCCGTACTTCTAACGTTCCTATATAGTACGTTTACTTGGGCATCACTAAAAGCTTGTTTGTCGTTTGCTGCCTACAAGTCTGTCAAATAACAGTAATGTTTATTCTTACTAGAATAAGGTTGGTGTTGGTGTGTTACACTTGTAAGCGGGCGGTTTTTTGTACTTATTTAATGTTGCCAGTTGTCTTAATAATCTACGTCGGTTAGTAAGCGGAATCTATCGAACAATATATACAGTTAAGACTAATTTTAAGTATACATTTTGTATATTTGGTGTTTTTTATTTACAGAATTACAAACCTATTTCTTTGACGGCGATTTGTAGAATTGAAACAATCATGATTGACAATTTGGACGATTGATCAATCTTGACAAATAGATGCAAAGATTGGTAAATCTTGACAAAGAGATGCAATGATTGTTTGTATCGAAGATGATCAATATTGATAAATAGTTGGAAAGATTAATAAATCGTCGTCAATCATATAAATGGTGATTGACAATGTGTCTAGGAATACTATTACGTATTAGACATAGTTTGAGAACTATCCCTACTGCTCACTGTAGGTGCTTTTTATAAATTTTGGACAAGTTTATCTTGAGTACGAATTTATATATTTTATTTTTATTTAATATTTTAGTAGCATAGAAATTATTATCGAGAATAATTTTAAAATTGCACTGCATGATTTCGAAATATCAAAGATTGAAGGGTACTGTACTTTTAAATGGTAAAAAAACGCACAATTTTAAATTAGATTTTTTACGTGTGTTTTTACGAGTTTATCCTAAGGTAGTTCTTTTTTCTCGTTCTACATTTTTTTAAATGATAAAATTGATTGGATTTTTCTGTAATAATTTCTATGCTATTAAAACTTATTTGTTTTTGTTCAACGAAAAAAAATTAATATACTTTTTATGTTTTTACTGTTACTTTTAAATTATGTACAAATGAATGATCACTACCTTTTTGTATCTCAATATTATTTCTAACTATACTTAGTAGATAGGTTTATACCGTTTATATTAAAAACGCTTCAGCTTAGACAAATTTACGCTAAAAAAGTTACGGTTTTGTAATAATATGTTGATGAATCGTAATTTTTTACCTTGAAAGATGTTAAGTTTTCTGAATTATTTGTTGGTAAAGGCCTTCATGAAAAAAAAATTGTAAAAACGAAATTGTACATTCAATTTTGGGGAGTTGTGCCTAAAGTATTGATTACTATGGCCAGTGTACAGGTAATTGAACAGTATGATATGTAGACCAACTCAAACTTCGATAATTCGTAAGAAAATAACCCAAAATATTTCAGAAAACTTAAAATCAGCTACAACTTTACACATGCCCCTAGTGATAGATCTGTCGTTATAACCTATTACCGTATTATTTTTAAACATTATTATTAATTTGTAATTATATTATTATTATTTTTGGTATAAATCATACCAAATTGAAATCGTGTCCAAAGAAAGGTGTTTAAGAAATAAAAAAAATATCAATGAATAAATGTGAAAAAATTACGTATTTATTTTGATAATTAAATAAAAATAGAAGCCATAATTGAATGCATTTTTAACGGTTTTAAGTTTTACGATTATTAAAAATACAAATTAGATTTCGGTGTTTTGTAAAAACCTGAAAAAAATCACAGGAGGCCAAATGAATTGAAATTACCCCAAGTTAGCACAAATTTTAAGTACAATTGAGGTGTGCGAACTATGTGACGAGAGTTATTAAGAATGCATGTGTGTTCATACTCTTTGTACGTTTATAATTTGGTTATGTTCATAATATGAGATCGTTTTGCGTTCACATAGAAAAACATGTTTTTCGTGTCATACTTTTTAACTAAGCAAAAACTTCGTGTTAAAAATATCCGTAAGGGTGAAACGCCAGAGCTGCCCAAGAAATTCAAATTTTCTTACGTTTTTTTGCAATTTGCCGGTTAGTGTCACGTTGTATGCTGAACAAAATATGATTTGCGGCCGTAATACGCATGTTTTTACAGAATTAAAATCATTAATACAACCCTTTGAGTTCATTTAAGCCCATTGAAAAAATTGGATTAAATGAACTCATAGCCTAGATTTTAATGATTATAATTCAGTCAAGCCATATTTTTTACTCTCGCGAATCATACTTAGTTAAACATACAGCCTGACACTGACCTGGAAATTGCAAAAAAAAAACATAAGAAAGTTTGAATTTTGCGAGCTACTCTGGCGCTAAACCTTAACAGAACATAAATTTGTAACATAACTAAGTACATAACAACCCATTGACGTCCACTGCCGATAATGGGTAAACATTATATTAACAATCTTCAGAAATGTTTTTTTTAATAATCGCTCTAAAACTCATCACACTAAAAATGTGTGTATAGTTGAGGCATTTCATGAGAGCGCTTCTCGCTGGGACCTAACCAAAGGAAAGCCGAGGGAACATGCAACTGTCACGTTTCTTTTTGTTCGGCGAAACCGAACACTTCGTCGCGACTGACGGCTCATTCTGGCATTCCAAACAAATGTCATACAAGTGACATGTGAACGCGACGACCGCCAATTCATGCGACTGATCGCTTTCGGGTTGCGTGACATAAAAGTAGAGCATTAGTGATCTGCTACAATTATATTGGGTGTAAAAGTACTTTTAAAGAAGCCGAAAGGTACTTGTTCTCCCCATCATTGCGATATTTTTGTTGTTCTAGACCATACCTGGGAACCTTCTAGTTACGGGAGATATTGGGGGTCAAAGTTCCAACTTTAACAATTCTTTTTTAATTACCTACAAGATTGAGTCTTACCGTAAAATGTGATTTTTCACCCCAAAAAAGAAAATTGTTGCCCAGCAATAATTTTTGCGTGAAGTTACTTAGTTTGATGTTCAAAATGCTTGGTTGATGGCTTCGTGAAGGTTTCGTTTATAACCTGTATAGGCCTAGAACGATTTCTATTTAAACTGAACACAGCTAACCGTCACAGCACCTCAATGTAACATTTTCGATGTATTTACTATGTTTTATTTCATTTAACTTAGTGTGTGGGAGTGGGATGCCGATAGTTCCGCACTGTACGACTGTTTGTAATGTAGGCTAAGCTGTATATTTAGATTTTGTATGAGCTAAATGAAATATACAATGTTGATGTTGACTGTGGTTATATTTGCGAATACTGTTCGCATGTTCATTTTGATTTTAACGACTTACATTTGGTAATTTTAAAACACTGTTTTAACCTTTCACGGTTTACAAACTAAACTTATATTGTCACTTACGGTATATCTTCCGTGATAGTTATTTATTTTGAGCTCCCAATATTTCAACGCTGCTGTTGCAAGTGCCATGATCACGGGTTAACTGGAAAATGCGAGTGGATCGAAAAAAACTTTTTAGGAGCAGACAAATCTTTCTACCCTCTTTCTTTGTCTTCCATCAGCCATCCGTTCGAAATAAAGAAACACAAAAATGTCAATCGAGAAGGATGGCTTCAAATTTTCAAATACGTGGAATCCAGTTTTGAGTATGCTCAAAACTCCACAAAACCATGTGATATTGTGAGTGTGTTTGTCACTTAGTGTCGAGTTCCAGTAGTGCGCGTAGCAAATGATAAAGAAAGAGGATAGACAGATTTGTCTGCTCCTAACAAGTTTTTTTTCCATCCACTCGCATTCTTCAGTCAACCCGTGATCATGGCGCTTGCAACAGCGTCGAAATATCGGGAGGTCAAAATAAATAACTCTCACGGAAGATATTCTGTAAGTGACAATATAAGTTTGTTTTGTTAATTTTTGTTCATAAACTTGATACGTTTATAAAAAGGGTAATACCAGCTTCGCCTGATGTTGTACAAATATTTTAGAACATTCGTCTCTTTTTTTATACAAAAATATCAGTTAGGAGTGCTCGAATTTGTCTTTTATTTGTATATGCTAAACTAATTTACCAAAATTAAAGACAATTTGTATTTTTATTTAAGCATGCAAGGCTTATCAAGAAGTACAGGTCCAGTATAAGTTGACCTCTCATGCGGCCACACCTTATACTGTAAATACTTGACGTGTGTAATAAAACTTCGTTTATCTATAAATTCAAAATGAATATGCGATCAGTAAGTGTTGTCCACTGATATCAATAGTGCGAGATGAAGGATGCTGCCGATGACTCGGATGACTGAGAGATACAGAGATGGTTCTGCAGGTACACGCGAGGTTTCATCTTCAAAAAGCTGTTGAGGCCTATTACCACGTCCTTAATACTCCAAGTCAGCCGAGCAAATATTGGGGTTCTTCTGGCCCAGAACTGAGCTACTAGTTTGGCGCTTTCGGTAGCGTCTATCAGTTCCTGTAGTGGATAAACAACAGGACACGCAGGACACATGTTAGGGTTTATAGAGGATTTTTAACATCGGCATTTTTTCCCTAATTTTTGCCGTTGAATTATGCCGACTGTGTCACAATCTACTCCAAAATCACAATGAAAAATATACTGGTTTTACTGTTTCATCGTTAACAAACAGTGTCCTGTGGTAGTTGAATTATTCGCCTTTTTATGTGTTTTATTGACATTTGAAATATAATCAAAAGAGCTTCCGTGATATTGACCCTTCAAATCAAATATGCTCGTCATATCACATTAGAAATAAGCTCATAACAATCATTACATTCTTCATTTATTTATTAGTATGTAGAATCTCAATTTAAAATCATTCTAAGATCATTATCCATAACTTTTTATACCCCATCTATGAGTAAATAGCATTTTTGTACCATAATGAACCATCTCTGTCTAAAGTATTTTACTAAGAGGGACTTGCATTGTATTCCAATACTTATAATATCAACTACAGTATTGTATTTACAAATATGTAGTATATATTATGAGAAACAGGTCTTAATGTTATTTTAATTTACTCTAAAAAGGCTATGAACCCAAAATTATGACGTCTGGATGACTAAAAGGTGAAAGTTGCATTGAAGTAATGCAAAAAAATTTGACTGAAGATTATCTTGAATAATAACTAAATTATGTATTTATAAGTATTATAGTAAACTATGGAAGTATTTTGACTAATTATATTTTAATTTATATTAAATCAGAAGTAAATTATCACAAGTATGATATAAGAATCGGAACGAGCAGTCTCTCTCGTAAATTGTGAATTTGAAACATGGGCTCAAACCATCAAATAAAATCAAAAAACGAAGTACAATTTCTTCTTTTCATGTTGACAGTACTTTTACTTAATTATTTGACCGCGATAGTACACTCAAAATATTTGAAATTGTCTGCTAGATAAACTATGCAAGCCGAAACAGTTCCAATAAGTTGTCATTCAAGTGTAGAGTCACCTTGAAGAGATCCCTCTTAATATTGTGTTCAATATTATATAATTATTTAAGTCTACATAACTTAGGAGTACGTGCGGGTCCCAAGAGCGACTGAAACGGTGTGTTTTTCTAGTTTTTTTATAAACAAAAAAAATTGTAGGAATGTAACTACATTTTTTTATAAAAACAAAACTTAGATAGTTAGGTAGGCTAGACATAATCAGATATGGAACGGTTGATGCAAGAAGAATTTATTAAATGTACATAAAATATCCAAAAACATACATTCTTTGTACATGTGTTAATAGTTTTAAAATAGACTAAATAGTACAAGCCTAAGACTACCTATATGTAGTCTGAAAAATGCACTTTAGCAATAGTATTGACCTGCCTAACGCCCATTTTCACTATGACTCAGTGACACCCAAACCAATGCATAGTTTAGTGAAAACATAAGTTCTATTGAGCTCAGTTTCAAGCCTGAAAGCTCAACAATAACTGCCAAGACTGAGTATACTCATAATCTAACACAAACCATCCTGTATCTTACCATTAATTTACGCTCAAGTTTGAAACCAGGCTCTTAGAACAAAAGTACAGTTTAATTTTAAAATCTACGGCGATTTAGGGTCATAGTAAAAGTTGTTTATATTCTTATGTATTTCAACCCCTGTAATATTGCCAATGAATTTAATAATCAACCTGTATAGATCTATCAGTTTCAGAGTAATAAAAAGTTTTTTAAACCTATTAGATTTAAATAAATGTATGCTTGAAATAGAAAAGTTATAGAATTCAGACAGAAGAAATCCCACTTGCATCAACCGTTGTATGAAAGAACTCCATTTTGGAAAGCGAAATTTATTATAAAAAAAAAAAACAAAAAATACACGCTCATACCGCTTCTAAATAGTGTATTGTGCGCTTTTTATATTATACGGGGCTTTCACAAAGTAACGAGAGGCGCTGGATTATAAAAAAAATGAAAATATGAGTACATATTTGATTATAACTGTATTATTTGACTAATAATGAAGTTTTTATTGACTGAATAAGATAAAAAAAGGACTATACATTTTTGTACAAAAACGATGAAGGCGCAATGATATATCTTGTTTCTTGTAACACCAGCCGCCTCTTGTTATGAAACACTATATAGCAATATTTTGCTAATTTGTAATATGTATAATTTTCTATAAAAAACTTCATAGTTATTTATTTAATTAACTAAGAAACAAAAGATTTATTTTCCTATCTAAAATCGTTCTGCACTATACATATTACAAAAAAGAAAAAGTAATCAAAATAATTTTTCAAAAATTTTTGTGTTGAAATTTTCAAGATTGTGCGTAAAATCTTGTTATTTTGTAAATATAACATAAGTTATTTACCGTCGAACCCCTTTGTAACTGGTTCAATGATATTTAGACCTTTATTTAATTGTAGTGAATCATTGGCGGTTGTAAAACTGATTTAATATTAATTTTAATTATGTTTTTGTAAATAGATAAGCAAGTCATGTAATACAATATTTTTGAAAATATACCAATATTTAGAAGATATGGCTTTTATTTCTTAAAAAATATCTTTATCAAAAAGACAAAATGAAGGGAGCAATGTTGACTTCCGAATTTCCATCCGAAGACAACAGTGAGATAAAATTAAATTCCAACATAACATCACGCCTTTATTCCCCGAAGTTTTAGGCAGAGCCCAGAGGTATACCTAATAGTACCTACTCCCGCATTTCGCCAGTTGTGTCTAATCAAGTCCTATGTAGAAAGCGAGCCTATTGCCATCAAGAATTAAAATCTATTCATAATAATAGTGAGGAAAACAACTCCGTACATAAACTGCCACATTCATGGTTACAGCAAAACCGTTCGATATTTTGTAGACAGCGATGTCCAAAGTGTTATCGTATGAATGGCAGAACTTTCGGGAAAGTTCGGCTCGTTCGGGATACATTATTCCAATCAGCAATTTTTCGCTAACATTCCAGAGGGCAGTGATCTTTCCGTCATTAAATGCACTTCTAACTACTGCTACTCGCCGCTAGATGGCACTGTTAACAAAACAAAATATGAACCTGTAAAAATAATTCAAATTGTGGTTAATTAATAGAAAGTTCTCAATTCGTCCGTACTTTTCCAAGATATGTAAATTAGATAAACAAGAATTATTAATCATATTTACTCCAATCCAACCCGATAAAATAATCCGTATTATCAGTAATTAAAAAAAAATAGAAATTTTGCGATAATATCGCAATCAAATGTTGCACAACCAATAATCATGCAAGACCTATTTGTTGGCCCAATCAGAAAGCGCTATGTCAGATAAAACAAAGATAAAAATAACAACAAACGTGGTTGTTTCTAGTACAAGCACGTCGGCGATAACAGTAGAGAATTCTAGAAATATCCACTCGCCGCTAGATGTCGGGGCACGTATATAAAGACGGGCTACGCGCCAACTGACAGTATATTCAATCGAGCAAACACGTTGAACGCATCGAAGCATCAAGCAATTCCGAAGAAGTAACTCACAGTCTCACAGAACGTCATATTAACTACAAGCGAAAATGAAGACTTTCAGCGGATTCTCGTACTTCCTTACCATCGCAATCATATTCTTCGGCATCGGAACAAGACACGTATTGGCAGAAGAAAAATGTCCTCAAACTGAACAACGTCAAAATCGTGGTTTAAACAGGTTGTTTGACCAATCATTCGGTTTGGCGCTAACTCCCGACGATTTTCTAACATCTATGATGTCGCCGTGGACGCTGCGCGACTACTTCAGACCTTGGAGGCACCTCTCACAGCTGACCAAGGACCTGGGATCGACCATCAAAACTGACAAAGATAAGTTTCAAGTCAATCTTGATGTGCAGCACTTTTCTCCAGAAGAAATATCTGTGAAGACAGCTGATGGCTACGTAGTTATTGAAGCTAAGCATGAAGAGAAAGAAGATGAACATGGGTTCGTTTCCCGTCAGTTCCTGAGAAGATACGCCCTGCCTGAAGGTACTGAATCGGAGGAGGTGGTTTCTCAGCTCTCTAGTGACGGTATCCTGACGGTTTCTGCGCCTAGAAAACTGGAGCCTGCCAAAGGAGAACGGGTAGTACCCATCACTCAAACTGGACCGGTTCGCAGAGAACCTTCGGAAAAGGAAGGAGCTGCTGAAGGATCGTGTCAAGCCAGTGACAAAGAATCCTGTGCAAAGGCGTAACTTCACATGATTTTTTAGTTTATTCAATAGGTCTACTTTTATTTGTTAGCTAAGCTAAGGCTTTTTAAGACTGATATTTGTGTTTATTTTAATAAATAATTGGTAACACCCTTAAAGTTTTATTTTACACATAGCAGAAGTTCCCTTCAGTACTAGGATCCCAATAATCCCAACCTAGTTAGGTAAAGGCTAGGTACAGACGCCGCCAGCACATCAAGCTACTACTACAATCTGTCAAATTTCTTTAATAGATTTTCAACTTTATCTCTGAAGAATTAGGTTCAAGGTTGGTTTAGGAAAATCTGACAGTTTCGGGTAGGTTGACCTGCTGGCATCTGTACATAAAGATGATAAATAAATACATTTTTGCAAAAAAAGTACCTAACCGACTTTCTAAAAAGTGGAAAGGCTGCCATCAGATTGTACCTTACCTACCTTTGGAAAATCTGACAGTTTCGGGTAGCTTGACTTGCTAATAGCGTCTGTACCTATTTTAGACCTACCCACCTACTTAAGGCCGCTGCCTCGAATTTTGCGGGCAGCGGGGCGGCGGCGACGGCGCCGCTTGACTGGAGTGCACCGCTCGTTGCCCGCTCCCGCGCCGCTGTTTTCGAGAACCGGTCCATTTAAATGTACGCATAAGATCATGCCGCTCCCGCGCCGCCGCCGCCGCCGCCCCGCTGCCCGCAAGATTCGAGGCAGAGGCCTAACCGATTCCGTGCGGATTTTCTGTGAATGGCGTGTGGCGCCCGAGAGGAGCCAAAATGTTTACCTGTAAAACTCGGATAAAACACCATTTTTCAGTGGTTATCCGTAAATGAAAGTGGCCTTATTTGTCACGCAGATTACGATTCCAGTGTTAGCAGGATATTGCATGAAAACGCATATTTCTGGAGTTGTAAACCTTTTAAATTTCATGTTCAATTAAATACCTGTAGTTTATTTTTCCGATTGATTTGATTTGTTCGAAACAGACATTTCATTCAAAAGCTATAGTTAATACGTTTATTTGTTTATGAAATACTATAAAATAGGAATATTGGCGTTTTAGCATGGTAATATCCTGTTCTTTGATAAACAAAAATAATGGATCAGTCAATCGAGCCAAACATATACCAAGAGGTTTACGACACCTGATTAAATAAGTCCTTCGAGCTAGATAAGCCCTTCCATTTCGTTTTATACACGTAGTCACATGTAAACACTTGAAACGAACTTTTAAAACCGCTCACGTTCGCTGTTGGGTTGCGACTACAACAATAACAAGTGGAATCCGAGGAAAAAGCCATAAGTTACACTTCATGGCGGGTGGCGCACGAGAGGAGCCATGAAAGTCTCTGGCGCTTGGCGCCTCAGAGGAGCCACGAAAAATTTGTTCGCCGCTAGGCGCAATAGTTTGAAAAAACTACCATCGCACTGAATCGGTTAATTATCGTGTTGTTCACAAATCATCATCATCATCATCAGCCTTTTAATGTTCCCACTGCTGGGACACAGGCCACCTCTCTATGAGAGGGAATGGGCTATGATCCACCACGTGGGCCCAGTGCGGATTGGTAGATGTCACATGTCTTTGAATTTTTGATTCTAGGACATGCCGGTTTCCTCACGATGTTTTCCTTTACCGTTTTTGAGAGCAGTGGTGATGAAATAAATTATACAAATTTATGCGCCTGCCTGGGTTCGAACCCACGACTTACTGTTCGTAAGTCGGGGTCACCGCTGCTTCACAGAAAATAAATAATATTTGATTCCTTTTTATTGAATTAGACCCAGTTTAAAATAAATTTAACGTTTAATTGAAGAGTTGTTTTAAGAGTTGTTACGCGTTTCAAACATGTTGAATAATTACGAGAGCAACTTGAAAATGTAATTTTTTGTCTGTGGAGATATATATAATGATATATGCGTAATGATTTTGGTGTCAAATGACAGGTCTAGGTCTCGATCACAGAGTACTATAATATAAAAAGGAAAACACGATTTTATCCGTTAGAATCATGTAAATCGGTCCACGCAATTAGGAGATAAGTAAGGAATTAGTATAGTAAAATGAAGAATGTAAACAAAGAGGTATCTAGGTAGCCTAAAGATGAAAGGTTTGCTTTCATTTGTTAATTACAAATGATGGACTGTGTTAAGGGTTGTGATTGTGTAGTACAGACGCCAGCAGGTCAACCTACCCGAAACTGTCAGATTTCCCCAACTGACCTTGAACCTAATACTGTAGAGATAAAGTTGAAAATCTATTAAAAAAAATTGTCAGATTTTAGTAGCTTGATGTGCTGGCGTCTGTACTTTATCAACTACATAAATGTAGTTAGTAGCCAGGTATCATTTGATTTCGGTGATTTCGGTGGTTTAGTTGGGGTACTTTAGGTGCCATGAAATTAAAAACAGTAATACAGCCATAGGAAAATTTAATAAAAAATTACTAACTAATACACACACGTTTTAAATCAGTCGATTTGTTGTATCACATTTAAAATTGAATATAAAAAGGTTTGCAAAGCAAAGGTCGAGCTGACGCACAGAGCAGGATTGCTTCTTGATATCTCGGTCACATGAAGATCACTTAGCTGTTCCGTTGGCGTCGGCTTGGAGGGTTTGCTGGCTGGTAGCATCCTTGATCTCCTTCCTAACAGGGCCAGTCTGAGAGATCGGGACAGACCTCTCGTTCTTCGCCGTTGAAGAGACTTTCGGAGCGATAACAGTTAGCACACCATCAGATGACAGCTTGGATTCCACAGATGCAGGGTCACAGTTCTCAGGCAGGATATAACGCCTGGTAAACTGACGGGAGACGTAACCATGCTCGTCTTTCTTCTCTTCATGCTTCCCTTCAATGATCACGTAACCATCAGACGTCTTCACACTGATCTCTTCGGGAGCGAAGTGTTGCACATCCAGGTTGACTTGAAACTTATCCTTGTTAGACACAATTGTGGATCCTACATCCCTGGTAGCCAAGCCCATCTGTCTCCAGGGTCTGTAGTACTCTCTGGCCATCATTGGTGCGACGACAGCTGTGAGCAGGTCATCGGGAGTGATGCCACCACCAAAATCTTGGTCGGAAAGGCGGTGAGGTGCGGCTCCGAGCAGGAACGGTAAGAGAGACATTATTGTTTGGAGCTTTTAATATTTTAGTAAACAAACTTGTTTTCACTGAGTTGTTACACTGAGAATAACGTACTGTTTCACCGGCCGGCTAGTTTATATACTGAACGATTGGAGCGACATCTGGGGTCGGGAAGGTTAGAGTTATATCATGAGTGTGTGCATAGGCTGTACATCCTCGTTGCTGTGTAACTGTATGAGTGAAGGGTGGATATTGATCGGCTGGGAGCCAGACGTGTTCCATTACATTCTACACTAGAGCCTTGAAAAATCAAGAGGTTGTTGACCGGCTATATCTACATAGGTACCTACTCGTACATGCATGTTGTTACGATGCAGTTCGAGGTTAATCGTTGCCATTGAATGACTTTTTTGTTTTATTCGTTACAATATACATGATGACGATGCATGTAAGGTGGTTATAGGCGTTTATATGTTGATCTGATTGTGTGAGGATTTATTTTGGCTCCAGGTTGCTATTTAAAGTTAATATTGGCAAGAGTATCAGGTAAAAACTATTTTGAAATATTTAGGTATGTACAAATTCTATTGCAATTAATTTAGAGGACTCAACTGATACTTCCATAGGAGACTGTAGAATCTATGCGGTTTGATTCCCAGAACTTGAGATTTTAGTATACTTCATGAGATAGATACCCATGTAACTGAATATACCGTCACATATGTTCATAATTAATCCGAACCATTACGAGTAGCCATGCATGTTTAACCTTCCTGTTTCAATGGAATTCGCCAGGTATGCAGTTGTTTTTCAAACAATGATGTTCTACCTATTACACCAGCGTAAAATTTCATTCATCGTTCATCGGTCGTTGTCTCATTGAGTCTGTCTTGGTCACAGTTATCAAGTTTCTTGTGAACCGCAATCAGTAGTTCAGGCGCCACGATACAGGCATTGATTCGACCACAGGATAGCAGATATGAATGAGAGAGAATGGTGCCGATTCCCTTGTATAAAAACTAAACCAAATTTAAGTTCAGTGCATCTTTTTCTTTCTATTTCATTAAGAAAAGAACAGAAGATACATTTTAGTTTAGTCCTGTCAAATTAACCAGCACCCGACACAAGTATAGATGTGATTAAAAAGTAGACTACTAAAATTACATCAAATTGCGTCAGGTGCTGACTAATTTGACAGGACTAAACGAATATTTATCTTCTGTCCTTTTCATAATGAAATAGAAAGAAAAAGATGCAGTCAACTTAAATTTAGTTTAGTTTGTGAACAAGGGCACCATTGTATTCTATTATATTCTAATTAACTAAATTAGAATAAATTTGAGTGGATAATGGAAATGGAAAAATATTATGTAAAGTTGATAATCATAATTATCGATCCTGTGCTAAGACCTCAGACCAAATAAAAAACCAAGACATAACACTGCGAACAATACAGTGAAGCATGCGCAAAACCACGCCTCGCTCTGTGCATACACGCTCACACGTACACATTTACCTACATCAAACTACAACTAAACTACGCTCAAAAACTAAGCTCACAGTGCATACATGTTTAAGAAACCGACTTCACCTCACTGTTGACAGTTCTGTGTCTTAGTTTTTTATTTGGTCTGAGACCCTGTGGTAAAACCAGTATTCCAAAGAAAAGCCCTAGAATTAAGCTTGCGTATAGTCTCGATTCTCTCCCCTCTGGGAGATTGTGTGAATTAACCTCTTCATAATCCACTGTGTTGAATGACAATTATTATCATTTGAATATCCTGTGAATGCTACTACTACAGACAGACGAACTCATGGCAACAGACAGTTCATTGAACGCTAATCGATACTGCAGCGGCGCGCGGCGTGCGTAGCTGGCATGGCATCTCTAATACTTATTTAGGTCTTGTTTTACTTGCACTGTTCATTCACCAGATGATACACTGCCCTTTTTTCTTTTTTTTCGGATGGGAAATCATCAAATGACTCGTCCCGCTCTGGGCAGAGCGGAAGGGAGTGTCAGACTTGTACCGACTAAAACCCATCCATGTTCCTTCCTTGCCCTTTATGTTCCAGGGCCGCGGTATCTCTTTCGAATAGTCCCGCAGCCCTGGATACAATGCCCTTGATGTAATGTCAATGTCGTAGTGACTCTCGGTCATCGTACAAATCATAACTGCCATCAGTGTGTCAGGCTAAACGAGGGACATACTTTAAGGGAGTGTAGTACTCATGAAAATGGTCAATTTTTTAAGGCGCGGATGCAAAATATGAAAAAAAAAAACTGCTGTTCCCTACATTTTGTCCAGTTATGCGAACATAAATGTATAGAGCGGCTGGTTTTATTTTCTTGATTTAGGTGTTGGTCTCTTAGTAAAAGTTGTTCATTTTCATGGGTACTACACTCCCTTAAAGTATGTCCCTCGTTTAACCTGACACACTATATATATGGGAGTTATGATTGATGTTGAGGGAACATCGACTCACCAACGAATATAACGTATTAAGAACATCATTCAGAATCCAAATTTTTAATCGGCAATATAAAAAAAAACATGTCTACAAACGTTCAATACTTACACAGTCAAAATGTATATGGAACAGCAGATTTTTTGATTGCATAAGAAACGTTTCTTTGTCCCCACGTAATAATGGTTCGGAATGATGTGCGTCGATGTTCCACCCTGTATGGTCCCTTGATGACTGGTAAAAAGAAAAATGAATTTATTAAAATCATAGTTACAATCACCATATGGCTAACACGGCAAAAGGAAGCGGCGCTGGCAAGAAGGCAGCATATCGGGTGTAGCACTCTTCTGTCCGTATAATTAATATAATGTATCAATTATTGGTCATTGGTGTAATCCGCAAAATTACAAAAAAAGATTTCAATTTTTCGCATAACATAAGATCGCGTCTGTAATTTCAAAAGGGTGAACCAGTAAGGGGCAAGGGGTAACAGACATGAGTATTTGATATTGATTGCAGCTTGATAACTCCACGCGTTCTAAAAAAAAGGGTCTTGACTGACGGACAACCGTCTGTCTGTCCGTCAAAGTGATCCTATAAGGGTTGGTTCCGTTTTTGCCGACTGAGACCCTAACCCTAGATCCTGGTTAAATACATAACCTTTTGTAAGAGGTCGGTTAATAAGTAGTACTGATTTATAAATGTAAATCGACCAATAAATGCTTAGGTATCCCTACTCTTCATACAAACATTGTTTGGCTTATTATATTGTGGCACAGATTAGAGGCACGGCAGATATGAGACGTCCGACCTTTGTTAAATTATATAGGTAACCTCATTGTTGGTTGGGGTAGGTCATGCACACTGAACGTTACAAACAAATTCGTACCACACAATAACATGCATACACATTATCATTCTGTGGACACCTATAACTTGTTGCAGCTCATGTATCCGTGTGTCAAACAGGGGATCTAAAATGGCCACTTTTAGCAATTCCTCTAAAAGTAATTCATTTTCTGAATTTCCAGCAGATCATTAGCAATTCTGCTAATTTTCGTAAAATGGTGACACATGGTAGCTGAATCATACTCAATTCATTTCATATCCAGAATCAGATTTGTTGTAAATGTTGCCACGTGAAAAATAAAAGACCGTATTTTTACCGGTTATTTTTTCTCTCCAGATTTTATTAATTAAATTCATTTTATTGGAAGCATTCCAGTGATTTAAACACTATTTCAATAAAAGACAAATATGGCACAGTTAAAACACTGCAAATAAGGTCTTAGAAAGAGAATTTGAAACGATAAAGATTGACTTTTTAGCTTGGCAACATGCGCATAGATGTCTATCCTTGATGGAGATGTCAAGACGTCATGTCAACTGTTAATTGGTTTTGACTATTTGTTGTTATTGGAAACCAATAGTTTTGTTGTATTTTTGTTTTCAATGGTATTTTCTCAAGCAGTATTTATTGATAACTAGGCGTACAGTACCTCTGCTAACCTATTTCTGGCTAAAGCTGCGACCCCAATGTATATACTTCTACATTCACGTATATGTAGCTACTAAATGATACTGGAATTCGACAAAAAGGCCGTAAGGTCGTTGTGTTTGAAGAGATGGCTGAAACTCATAAAGGAGCTGCTTGAAAAATTCTCTTGTTATTCCGTCAGGATATAGAAATAAGTAAATTCAAGGGATTTTTCATTTTCACGCTGATTTCGTGTGATGTGTCGAACCATACCAAAGCTATTGAACAGCATGTAGCGAGCTGTTCACACCACAGAAGACCTCTCAGGGGCTGGAACTAAGGAATGACAAAGAACAAGCAGAAAATCAAACCGAGTGAAATAGTGTAGTGTGTGTAATATTGGTCAGAATTTTTCAATACCAATGCGTGTATTTGTTGTGTTCCAATATTCGATATTACCATATTATAATTGAAGGGGATACCTACACAGCAGAGCTATTACGAGCTTAAATGGCACAAAAGAAATGCTTGTGTGTAAAAAAATCCAAAACATTCAATATACAAAGGTTTGAATCTTGTCAACCTGTCTTCAAATCACAGAACCTTTTAACTAAAAGGAATAGAAGAGGATTACATTTATGCATTATCCAAACCTGTTATGTGTAAAATGAAACTCTTTCAAAATAGAAATAACTTAAACATGTGTGAACTCGTAGAATTACCCGTACACAGAATTTTAATATTTAGGAGTACCATATTATAATGAAAGTAGTTGACCTATCCTATATATTTTTTGTACCTATGTATGTATTATATATGATGTATTGTAATTTGTAACTTTCATGCCATTGAGAAGAGATTGATGAGTATGACGGAATGTGTTCTGCACTGAAATATTTGTAACATCCTTTTCCTTCACATTTTATGCAAATAAAGATGCTTAAGTACATATGACTTTCATTACATGTTTTATACATTTACTTTTAAACAGTACATAGACTTAAAAATGTGAGATAATTCTGATTTTTGACATTTAAATTAGTCATCATCTCACTAGCCTTTTCCCAACTATGTTGGGGTTGGCTTCCAGTCTAACCGGATGCAGCTGAATACCAGTATTTTACATGAAGCGACTGCCTATCTGACCTCCATGACCCAGTTAGTACTGGGTTGTATGATACCCCTTGGTAAGATTGGTTGTCAGACTTTGAAAATGTCTGTTAAAGTTAAACCCATGTACAATTTTTTAAATCGATAGATATCCTTTATTCGCCAAATATGTTGCGTATTTTACACGAAAATAAAGTAGGTAACCTTACTTTTTTCGTTTAAATTCAATAAATTATTGGACTCTTTTTTTTGTTGTAACCTCTTTTCCAATTTTTTTTTTTACCTTTTTCCATTTCGTAAAGTCCAAAATATATCATTATTTCAATATTTCTTTACAAAATCTGTAAAATGAATTGTGAGATTTTGCTCTTGACAATCTTTTTATGAATCTGCTTATTGACAGCAAAGCAATTCATAATAAGTGGACCATTTTACGAATCTCCATACAATACTGTCAAACCAGTGTCTGACAGATGAATTACGTAATATGAATTGGACGCAGTTAATATTATGAATTGTCAATTTGTGGCCATTTTAGGAATTGAAATGTGATTCATATTATTATCCTAATATGATTCTGCCAATGTTACCATTTTAGGCCCCCAGTTCGTTGTTGGTACATTTGCTTCTCACTGTCGAGAAGCACCTAGAAAATACCAAAATACATTAACAAGTTAGTACTTCTATTCGATAACAGATGGCGCTAAAATATATAATATACTAGCTCTATCTAGTCACTATAGAAATGCTTTTGGTTTTTGCTTGTAAGACAAGGCTTGTAAATTAACTTTTTTCCGTAAGCAACATTAAATCCATAGACTAAATCAGAGACAAAAGGAAAAAAATAACAATATTTTTTTGACAGCAGTAATTTAGAAAAACAAATCTTGTCTTGTTTGCAACTTTCCATGGCTCTTCCTCTTGTTAGTTTGTGAATATTTTTATCTTGCCTTGTATGTTCTTTAATATAAAATGGTTAACTATTGTTGCGTGTACGGATGCGGCAGGAACAGTAAAACCAGTAAACACCTGTATTATTACAGTCTCCCAAAGGAAAGACACCGGTATGTTTATGTTTTCTTCTTGTTTCAATTTTTTAGATTGTTTCTTAATTTCAGTAACTATTGAAAGCGCCTGGTATGTTATCCTTGCTAAGTCTTCGTTCAGTATTATGCGTTCTTCTGAGCATATGCGGCGGATTTCGCACAAAATTCAATTAAGCGACCTACGTTTTAGTTCAGCTTTTTCTGGCTAATATTTATTTTATTGCAGCCTGTTTCAGAACAAAGGCCGTTCGCAAGTTACAATATGTGTGTGTCCCTGCTGGGCAAAAGCCTTCCCTTTCTCTTACCAATGCACCTCGCATTTTGTGTGGATTCTTTAAATAAACTATGCATGAATATGTAATCTGTTCTTTATTATATATTTCCAGCTTAGTTCAATGGCTGGAAGCAGTAGGCAGAGTAGATTTGCTTGAAAAAGATCTGAAGAAGTTGACTCACCGTGTGTGTTCCCGCCACTTCTCTCCCGCAAGCATCAAGAACAAACATTTGTGTGCTGATGCAGTGCCTACTTTATGTCTGTCAAATAATTTGAGTGAAGGTCTGTTGTCTAGACGTATTTACAGTTTTACGAGATCTTGAACTAAATAATGACAAAAAATATATAGAACCCTTTATAATTTCATCATGTCCATATTAACTGATATTAGAGTTGAGTAACTCATGAGTGATTAGTTCCGATGAACTGCTCGTACATAGTGAACGAACTGAACTCGTTCACTACTGTGTGGTATTTTCGTTCCACAGTTCATCGCAAAGAATATACAATATTATAGTGGTAGTTCAACAGCTCACAGTTCCTTTCTCACCTCTTAGCAAGATCCGAATCGTTGTCACATTTACACACACTGAAAATTGTATATCGCTTTCTTTTTCTTTATTTATATTCATTCAGGGAACAAAATGAACTGTGGAATGATTTAGCAGAACGAGTTCACTTCACAGAACGAGATTTTATGAACGAGTTTCAAAATGCCCAAGTCTAACTGAAATAGACAGATGGACTGCTGTCTGTAGATATGTTTGTCTGGCCGAATATTACTTAGTATTGATGAAAATTGTTACGCGCCATGTAGAACTTATAAGTTATTAGTTCCATGGTATATTGCAATACATTGTATTCCATAACGTAATTTTGTATTATTTTTTTATTCATTTAGAAAACACACAATTTATTAAACTTCAACCACTTTTTTTCAGGTTGCAATGAACCAAAGAAGCTGCAATCATCTCACAGTGACATCATTTGCAATAGCTGCAACAAATCCATCCTTGGCTTCCGCTACAAATGCATCACTTGTGCTGACTATGATCTTTGCTCCAAGTGTGAGATGTTGGAAGCACATGATCATCATTACATGCTGAGGGTACCCAAACCTGTTAACTTTGTAAGTGACTTGACCATACACCAAAAAAAAAATTTGGATTCCTTTTAGGTGTTGATCTCAGATGCTGCATGCCTATAGTATACAAAGTGTAAATGGACCCTTCAAGAAGCTGTCAACCAATCATACTGTACATCTAATTCAATTATTAAAAAAAAAACTTGTTGCCCAGTAATCCGGAAATTACTTTTTTTGGTGTGAAAAATTAAGTTTTTCTGTAGGACACAATTTAACACACTCAAAACAATGCCCTGATGGATGCCTTGTATAGTACAGGGATCATGGAGGTATTTATTGTAAAGTTTTTACATTATTAACTAACAGTTATGGTCCAGAACAAAATTTAGATACCAGTCTTACCACTCTATGTTAAATATTCATCTGAGTCTGGTTTACTTGAAAACCAACCCAGACATAGTTTGGAAAGTATGACAGATGATGATGAGTCTAGATATTGTATTAAACACTGTAATAACAGTGGACCCTGTTGCCTGTTGTGATTACAAAAACTCACATCATTAACCATTAACTTTATTTTTCCAGACAGTAGCCAATGACCTGATAACGAAATGGAGACAATTTTTCAAAGAAGAGAAAGTAAATCTTGGCAGTAAAATAATCTTTGACGATGAATGCAGTAGCGACGACGATGAACCCATAACTAAATACGCTAGAAACTATGACAGCGGCATAGATTTGACCGAAGAAGAGAAAACCAAGATCCGTGATGAAGTCACACGAGTATTAAACATGAAACAACCTGACAAATGTGAAGAAGAATTATCAAAAAGAAAGCAGAAAGTACAAAAGAAGAAAGGTGTTCCAAAAAAGAAGAAAATGAATGAATCCACTGATATGTGTGCTGGAAGTGTTGGTACATTAGAATTGGAAAGCATTGCACCAGAAGTGGTATTTGCTGATGTTAATGATATTAAAGGGAATCAGAATTTGGATGTAAAGGATGAAATTGTGAATACGCTAACACCTTTAGGTTTGTATTTATCAAATGAAATGATTTTTTATTGTTATAAATAAAAATAATGTGAGTACAGCAGTCATTGTGCCGATTGTCTTGTCGGCCAATGGCTTGATAGCCAATAGGCACGAATAACATCTGAGGAGGCTCTCGCTTGGCAGCTGGATCAAGGGCTTGATTCAGAAAGCAATATTTCTGGATATGGCGCATATTGTTGGGAGTTTCCTCTCTCTCAACAGCCTTGACCACCGGTAGCTGGGACCCTGTTCCCAATGCTGGTGGCTACAATTTTTTTATAGTTTTAAATGTTTTTTTTTATATTACTTTATATTTGAATATTTAAAAAATGTAATCAATATGTATGAAAACAAATAAAGGAATGAAATGTGAGAATAAGTGTCTCACTTTTCCCTGTAAGTATTGTTAAAGGCAAATGAATAATGTTTGGTGAACTAATACAATCTTCTTTTTTTCAGTTACAGTGCCTCAAATGGATCATAGTTTAAAACTAAATGATGAGCTGTCAGAGTTTCTGATAGGTGTAAAGTATTCTTGAAAATCAAATTAAAGATATGGATTTTCTAGAGAAGGGACTCAAAATCGTGTCATTGTATAGTGTAAGAATCATTATAAAGTTACTGTAAATATTTAATTTTAAGTAATAAAATACTTATTTATTTTGTAGTTTGATTTCTTCTAATAATGCGTTCTACATACATGTTCGGGGCGGGCAGATTGGAAACATCAGTACGGCAAAATAATATTTTGCCGTACTGATGTTTCCAATCTGCCCAAATATATGACGACAATAAATAATCACCATTCACAACAAAACCAATAATAATAATAATCACCATTTTACGAAAATTAGCAGAATTGCTTATGATCTGCTGGGAATTCAGAAAATGAATTACTTTTAGAGGAATTGCTAAAAGTGGCCATTTTAGATCCCCTGAGCATTATTGTGCTAGTTAAATTGTAATGAATATAAAATTAAGTACTGAGTTGGAAGCGCTAGGGGGTAGACCACGAGATTCATACTCTTACGTTTTTTGGAATTTGCCGGTTGTATATTGATAAAAATATATAATTCGCAACCGTGACAAATATGGCTTGATTTTTTTTTTAATTAACGGTGTGCCCTGGCACTTCGCCTTTAAAAAAAAACATTACATTGAGGTTTTTCTAGAGGCCAGCTTCCACTAAAAAACCATAGATGGCGCTGTACATGATTGAGTGAACTACATTTTATCGGTTTCCGGTCCCAGTCAAATCAAGTTTTTACGTGCTACAGACATCGGTGTCCAAATCTACATATAAATATAAAAATCAATGCCACGTTTCGTTGTAATTTTATAACTCAAGAACACTAGCTCACCTATCCAAACCAAATGTTTAGGCTCTGTTCGGACTATTTAGTACCGGTTTATGGGTATGTAGGTAGGGTAGTCGAAATATTATTTAATTGCATTATGTGACGCAAACGAAGTTGCGCGGGTAAGCTAGTATTATATAAATATTCGGTCGTATTTCATAGAAATTATAAGCTATAGCCAAAATGCAAAAAGTAAGTTGCAATGCAACAAAAACGTAAATCGAACGAAGAACGGCGAAGGAATATTTTTGAAAGGCAATGAACGCCAGCTCCATACAGCCAAACAATTTTTTTTTGCATTGAGTCAAGTATAATTTCTATGAAATACGACCTGGCACCGAATATTTGAACACCAATATCTGCTGCACCACTGCATGTAAAAACTTGATTTGGCTGCAACCGGACACTGAAATTTAATTTTACACTAAGTGTTGTACAGAGCCATCTATCATAGGTATATCATTTTCAAGTGGAATCTGGCGTAGAAAAAAACCTCATATTTTGTTAATCGCACTAACTAGGCAGAACAAGTGTATTTCATTGATGTTTTTATAGTAACTATTAAATAAAAACTATGGTTTTTGTCTATGAGTTCTATGAAAAGTTGCGTTCCAGCAATTCCAGTATAGCATCTGCGTAATCTAAAGCATGATTTTTTGTCTATCTCTTTCGAACAAGACAACGGCCTGTCTGAATCTTGGGCAATTATTTCTTATCTCGACTTCCATCTCCCTTTCACGATAAGAAGAATCATGTAAAATGCATAAACAATATCTATAGCTAGCTTCCAAAGTCCCAACTTGTTTAGTTGCAGTAATTGTTTGCAAGATTGTCAAATACTTTCGAGGTTAAAATTGTTTTTCGAAAGATTGCTTCGTACAACACAAGTATAGTAATGCGCAAGTATTGAACGTAGCTAATTAAGAGAAATGAGAGATGGTATAGATTAGGTTTTAGCAATACTTTTATTGGATAACCTATTTGGTTCATCTCAAAATGGATAACGAAGGCCTACTAAAGACTGGATCGGAGTCCCAGGACTCCGATGAGCCAGCGCCACCAGGGATCTCAAAGGCCGACTTCAAAAAAGTAAGTTACTTCATAAATAATTCAGGATTGCCGATGCATAAACTGCAGTTATAGACAAACATTGATATACCTACTTTGATATGATATGTCTTACTCTGTCTGTATTGATTTGGGTTTATTAATAGACTCCTGTACCTGTAGGAAGTATGTAATTCAAAATTTATAATGGCGCCTAAGTGATTGTGCAGCTTGTATTATTGCATTTTGTTTTTGCTATGAAATGGCTATTAAAATCATAGCTAAAGGCACCTGTCTTAAAATATATATTTTGACAGTGAAAATTGTGAGGTAGTGACTGCAAATAAAGTAAATTGAAAGATTTTATTCACCTCTTGCCCAAAATTCAATACTTGAATGAGTACAGGGTTTTTATATAAAAATATTTTAGTAATAAAAGTATTGAAATGCATTAATAGGTAAAGTTAAAACAGTGAAAACCATTTCATTATTGCAGGCAAGAAATTATAAGTAATATTATATAAACAGCAATATTTATTTAACTACATGTATGGTTACAACCTTTAAAATCAGCAAATCTTTTTATTTTCAGACTAACATAAAAATAACAAAACCAGTAACATTATCACCTAAACCCAGTCCTAGTACAACTGTTGGTTTCAAGTTAACTCCATCGTTGAAAGGAGTCGAGAATGCCAAGAAGAGATTGAGAGCGTTCTCTATTCAGAAGAAAACACCCATCACTCCGGTTACAGTGCCCAAAGGACCTAGTGGAGGAAGTGAGTAAATATTTACTATTACATGCTTGTTGTGTATGTACAGACGCCAGCAGGTCAAGCTACCTGAACCTGTCAGATTTACCCAACCAACCTTGAACCAAATGCTTAAGTGTTAAAGTTAAAAATCTATTAAAGAAATTTGACAGACTGTAGTAGCTTGAGGTGCTGGCGTATGTACATGAATTTGCACAGTTACTGGGTGTGGAAGGTGGCCCTCAACATAGCTGGCTGAAGAGAAATGACAACACATATCTACACAAAAGATTTTCCATGTAAAGGCAAATGTGTGGTGGGAAAAAAAAATTCAACAAGAAATGGCTCTCGTGGATGACACAACGTACAATATCAAACAAAGAAGTGACTTATTGTTCAGGGAACAGATCGCCATGAAGTAGACAATCAAAAAAAAGATACATACTTCTTATATTATTTATTCTGAAGTTTTACATTGTGTTACTGCGAATTAGATATACTAAATGTGCTTAGCGAGTTTCATAGTGATATCCTTAACAATTTTATCAGTTTAATTCTGAATGTGAAATCAAATAATAAAATGTTAAGTAAAGGGGCAAAAAGATGGACTGATATAGGGCAGATTGCTAGCTCAAACTAGCTAAATCTGGTCAAGGAACACAAAAAGGGGTAAAAGATGGAGGGGGTCTTTATCCGTAATAGGGCTACCCTTAATAAAAACGAACAATACTAAATGGGATAAGCTAAAGACTAACACTTTATTGTGAATAATTACATAGTGATAAAAATGTGTAAGTTGCCTGAGATTAGAAATAAAAGGCTTTTTATTTGTTAACTATTAAGTAAAGGGGCGTGTCCTAGGGGCCTTTTTGCTAAGTAAGGATTATTTTTCTGCTGCGATGCATCCCTTTTGCTTGTGGTAGCTGAATTTAACTAGATGCCTGTGTGTTATTTTATTAACAACAGTTTTTCTTTATTGGTTTTTATTGTGATGTATGATTTGATTGCAAGAATTATTTGGTACTGTTGTATACTTATATGATATCATTGCTGGCCTTTCTCCGGGAACTGGGGTGGATCAGATGATTTTCCCACCTGTACGTACAATACATGCTTTGGACGTGGAGTTGTGGATGCCAGCCCGTTGTACATTAGACTACTGATATAATTAAATAGATATGATATTATATATTACCTTAAGCTGGCGTCTTTTACCGTGTGAGAATATAAATAACTAGATTTGAATTGAATATTTCATTTGTCAACTTAATAGATACACTTATTCCCTTTTGCCTTGGTTGACATTGTTTGAAGTTGACTAATTAACACATTTATTGTTTCAGGCACCACAGTATTCATTGGGAAGCTCAACAATGTGAAAGTCACTCCAAAGCCTGATGATGTTGAGCAAAAGAAGCCACCGAAGCCTCCCAAGCCAGGCCAGGCCAGAAAGATTTTACAAGGTATGTAGAAAACAATAATGTAGACGCACTGGGCATTGTGAGCAACTAGCCACAACTTTTTGGCTAACTGGTTTAATTGCAAGAAATGCTGGATTGTTACAGTCCAGTATGTTGTTTTTAAAAGTTAAACACAAAATTGTAATACCCAATTTGGGAAACTACATCACGTGATTGGTTTTCTTCTTATCTTCGTGGTCGCCAGCAGGCGGTGCGTGCTGATCAGAATTACTCTGACTGGTGCGACCTGGTAACTGGTGTTCCACAAGGCGGTATAATGTCTCCTCTATTATTTTCGTTATTTATTAACTCTATTACTACTATCCTCAAGTGCTCTTACCATCTTTACGCTGATGACCTGCAACTTTACGCTCAATCCGACGTCGCCAACCTCGATAGTTGCATCTCAAAACTTAATGCTGATCTTCGAACTATCGGAGATTGGTCTGGCAAATTTGGGGTTGCTGTCAACGTCGAGAAATGCCAGGCCCTTCTCATTGGTAGTTCGTTCTATTTGAGAAATCTGGACACTAGCCAGCTAATGCCGCTTATGTTCGGCAACTCTGTAATCCCTCTCTCACCTCACGTAAAGAACTTGGGCCTGTTTATTGATGAGACTTTCAGTTGGCATAAGCAGGTAGCTCAGGTCAGCCAGAAAGTTACTTACTCACTGCGGTCTCTCTATAGATTTAAAAATTTCCTCCCATCTAGCACTAAATTAAATTTGATCCAGTCACTTGTGCTTCCCATTATTGACTATGCTGATGTTTGTTACTCTGATTTATCCCAAGAACTTCTAAACAAATTGGATCGTCTTCTCAACAATTGCATTCGTTTCATTTTTGGCCTTCGTAAATACGATCACATCTCTTCGTACCGTTCTCAGCTTAAATGGCTGCCTATCCGACTCAGGAGGTCCCTCAGATCTCTCTGCATGCTCTTCACTATTATAAACGATCCTTGTGCTCCCAAGTACCTAAAAAAATATTTCAAAGTGTTGGGCAGTTCTCACAGTCGTGACCTTCGAGCTTCTAAAAACCTGCTCCTTCAAATTCCCTCTCACCGTACTGGTTTCATGTCCTCTTCTTACGCTATCTCAACAATTAGACTCTGGAATGCGCTACCCCTTGACATTAAAAAAGCTGAAAGCAAAATGGCTTTCAAAAGGGCAGTTCGGAAGTTTTATTTAAAGTCTGATTAAATTCCTTACTACCTAGTCATCACTGGAGACATGGTAATTATTATAAGGTTTCTCGTATTTCAGGCTATTTGTATGTATTATAATATATATTAGTTTATTATATCTTTATATATATGTATTAGTAAGTATCCGTTTATGTGTATCACTACTATTTGCAAAATGGTTTTTTGTTTATTTGTTGTTTTTGTACTCTACCACAATGCTGTCCTATTTGACCCAAAGGTTGACTGGTAGAGAATGCCTTGTGGCATTAAGTCCGCCTATGTACCACTCTTGTACATGAAGTTTAAATAAATAAATAAATAAATAAACATCAAAACATAAGAGTAAAGTCACCATAATGGCTGTAGAGTACCATACCTGTTGGACATCAATTCACACCAGCAGTTTTTGAAAAAAATTCCAACCAATAGCACAATAATAATATTGGTTGGAATTTTTAAGTAGCACAATATTGAAAATATTGTCCACCTAAATGGCCTTGGGACTTGTATTATCATGGGCCAATCTTCCCTTCCCATAAGGAATCTTCACCTTCTCAAATCAATGACTTAGATTTTGTTTGACCAATATCTTGGATAGCTCTATTGTTTGCCCGATTCAAGTCCGATGCAGTTAATTGTGCATGATGGGCAGGAGAGACCCTGTGTGTGAAGGAGCTCCACACTTGCAATGTGTTCGAGATGAGTTCATTAAACCTCATTTAGCAAGGTTGGATCTGCCGTGACCTACTTATCAATCAGTTCCCATATAAATAAATCTCCTTAATTTCTTCCACAGACTCATATACGGAGCTTCAAAAGCGTACCCTCATAGAGATTGAAGACATGAAACGTAAGATGGAGCTAGTCGAGCTAGGCATACCGCTGGGTCTCATATGTCCTAGCGCGACTAACGATAAGGCTATGCCTACAAAGGCTATGCCGCCTATCAAGACCTTTTTGGGTGAGTTTTTTAATATTTAACATTGCTTGTATTTGCACAATTTTAAAAAAGTTTGTGGGAAAAACAATGGTTAATTGAAAAAACTTGAATGTGATAAAAATAAGAGAAGTATTGACTTTGCCATAAGATGTTTTAGTTGTCAGTGCCCTGCCTATAAAGATTTAGTGAACGCCAGTCCTATTCTTATCTTGATCAAGATTTCATGGTGATGACTGATGAGTGTATGTTCTGTTCTAAAAGATGATGTATCAGAAAAGTCCTGTTCAGATTAAATTCTTATACAGATTTAAAATTACATAAATTACCATCCACAGATAAATTTGATTTAATACTTTAAGCATATAAATAATGTACAGAGGCAGATCATTCATTTGATTACATATTCATCAAATGCTTTTAGAACAGATCATAGTTTGATAAGAACCTTGAGCAATCAGTGAGGAAGGCTAGAATAATCGTCCACATATTCTGTATTCTTTTAAAAAACTTTTGGTATGCCTTCAGCTAAGCTCATAATCACGCTTGTGCCGGTTTTTAAAGATACTTAATCACTTGTTAAGTCACAACCATCACGCCACTCAAAGCTTTATTCGTTTTTATATTTAAGTTGCTTGTCGACGGCAGCAAAGAACATACGGCTATCTACAAAATCACTAGTATCCAGGAGAGCGTTTTTAATGCAAAAATGTAATTACTTCTGCATGATCAAAGCTAGCTTCTTCAATTTGTAATAGATTCATTAAAAAATGAAAAAAAAATACTTGGATAGAATAAAGAATTCTGAATTCATTTATGTTAAGAAGTGAATTTTGCAAAAAATGCAGTTGTCTTTTTGTTCTTTGCTGCCGTCGTTGTGCATACACAATGACTGTTTTAAACATAAATCTGGCTCATTTTATTTTAGCTTAGATACAAGGGGCTTAGGACACTGCCCTGGGGTAACCTTTAGTTGCATGGCCGCACCATCTGACAATTTGTCTGAATGTGGTACTGGGTCACCCTTTAAACGTTCCAATCCATAAAGAATATTTATTATTAAGAGGGATTCCAATAATACCTGCGTCAGCCTGGAAACTAATAAATGATAAAGAAAGCACTGCACGGCTTGACTTATTATTAAGGACCTCCTCAATGTCTGTTCGGCATGTAAGAACTTTGTAAAGAAAAATTCTTTACGAAGACATTTAATTGAGAGTGTTATGTTTGAAAAATGCATGTTGTCTCTGAAATCTTACAAATGTATCTTTAGAATTTAGAAACATTATTGAAACTTTAAGTGTATGCATGTAAAGTTCAACTCTGTATGTCTTAATGATTACGAGAGTACTTTAAGACAGGATACGCACATGTTGTGCAGTTCTGCACATGCATGTTGGCCCAGCTGCGCAAAGTCATTATACCAAATAAAGAATGCAGTTATTTACTTAAATGGTAAAAGAAAGAATCACGATATATATGCCCTTATTCACACCCTTACCAGGTGCATTTGGCTTTTTGTAAATTTTTTATCAGATCCACCTGAAGATTTATATTATTAGATTTGCCCTACCGCATCAAAAAATTATTACTTTGATTTTTTTACAATGCCATTTTAATAGTATGCTCTCTGTCACATTGAAAATTTGTAACTATGGCAGAGCTCACTCCTCTCAGTGTGAACACTTTTTCGCGTGACAAATGTAAGGGCACATCTAACGATTTCAATCTTTGGTTCTGCCTGTTCACATTAACATCTCACTTCACTGTGCTTTTCTCGCTTGTGTCTGCATTGCATGTAGCGCGCAAAACGCGTGCACGTGCCAATGGGACGCGCGCACCGCCCTACCAGTTGAAAAGTGACCACATTACCGACATCATTGTCCACCAAAGTGTTGACTGTTGGTATATTATTCTGTTTTCTTTCTTTTTTGAACGTAGTCAGGGTCTAAAATTCCTTGAATAATAATTTATTTAGATCTTAACAAGGTCATAAGATTTTTCTTTATTTGTTGTCTGCAAGGTACCAAATAATCAGTTAATGGTATTTGTCGGATTAAATCCTGGTTTCGTTTAGAGGTTCCAAGTGTTGAGTCAGATGTAAATCTAATGTTACCAATTAAAATGCGTGCATGTCTTGTAAAACTAATCAACCTAACATTTGGGACCTATCTGTTGTGATAAATTCAGTATCGATTAGTTTCATAATGCTAATTCAGCTTGTTCATAACTTCTTCTTTCTTGCTGCTCTTTAGCTTTGCCATGTATCATTACATAGATTTAATTTTAAAGTAAATATTCCAGTTTTGAGTATATTTCATTCAATAACTTGATAAATAACTTTACAGACCCAGCAAAATTAGACGAAATTATAAGAGAAGCTAAAAAAGCTAAAGCAGAAGGTAGAGAATTCAAATTCGACTACCAGAAGCTGTTACCAGATTACGACAACCCTTTCCAACGCAAGAAAGAAGAACTCGAAAGAGTGAGAAAGATGTCTTCAGAAGAAATGGATAGAGAGGTTCGCAGAAAGCTTGTGAAAGAGAGAGAACATGAAAAAGATAGGAGGAAGAGTGAGAAATATGATAAGGACAGAAGATATTCAAGTCACAGGAAAGATGAAAAAGATAAACGGAGAGATGACCGGGAGAAACATAGGGAGAAGCCGAAAGAGAAGACAGATGATAAAAAAGATAAAGAGCTGACACCAGTAGCTAAAAAGAAAGAAGAAAAAGTTGTTGAAAAGAACCCTAAAGAAACTGACGTGAATTTGAATGACTACTTAATATGCGACAGTTGGTCTTTAGACAACGATGACAAATCTAACATGAGCCCAAAAGTTGACGACAAAATAAAAAATATACCGATACCAAAAGAAAGCAAACCGAGGGAAACAGTAGTAGAAATCAAAAAAGAGCTAACCGAGAGTCCTTTACTTACACCTATAAGAAAGATAGAAAAACTGCAACCCGTAATAGATTCATTTAAATTCGAAATCGATGAAAACGAGGACGAACTACTTGACATGTTCGATGAAAACTCTGGCATAGAAAAATTTGCGACAAAAACACGGAAAAGAGATGACATTTTCGATTCTCCTATAGACATGAAAGGCTTTGATTTCGACCAGAATACTAAGGAATCAGCTGATGCTTTGACAGACGATACATTTTTGGAATCAGTAATAAATGAAATAAAGCAAGAAGGGATGAGCGATGACAGTCAAGACAAAGGTCTGGTAGAATATGACTCTCCTTCTAAAGAAAGCTCAAGTCCGCCCTTGGACTCCAGACTGTCAATAACCCCAGAATTGGACGACACATTCATGAACTTGCAATCAACCCGGAGTGATTACTCAGATGGTTACAGATCTACAGAGAGTGGGTATAAGTCTACTGAAAGTGGCTACAAGTCCAATGCTAGTTATAAGTCAGGGGATAGCTGTAAGGGTGATAACTATAGGCTGTCTATGGAAAAGGAGGTGGATCAGATGAACAAGTCGACGGTCGATTCGTTAGAGACCTGGAGCTTTGTGCTCAAGATTTGTCAGCCGTTGCTGTTTAGACATGACAGAAATAAATGCTATAGGTAAGTAAGAATTTTATGTTTGCTAGTTAATTGTGATAATGGTGTTGTGATTCTTAAATGTATTTCTTGAAAAAGGGATCGAATATGTTTTGTGTTATCTAACTAACTAACATGTAATAACAATGTGCAGCAAGTGAAAATGAAAGCTATTTTTTTTTAATAGACTTCAAACTTGCACACAAGCAAGCAAGACTTTAATGATAGAACACCCAAAAAAAAACAGAAATTATTCCCTTTTCCCCTTCTGTTCATAAAATTATTATTTCACCCACTATCAAAGTTAAGGGTTTTTAATTCCAAAACGTATTTTGAAGCAATTGGGATCGTATAGATCTGTTCAAACTTTATGGCGGCCCGGAAGTTAGCTGCGTGTGACGGTCTGCGCAGGTGTAACGGTTCGAACTTTATTGTGGCTCAAAAAATCTAACGTAATACAAGTTTTGGCATCAGCGAGGCGCAGAGGACGCATGCGTCTTGATTGTATAATGCGCAGACCGTCACTCGCAACTAACTTCCGAGTTGCCATAAAGTTTGAACAGAACTATAACTATGAAAACAATGGCGCTAGTATAGCTAGCACCGAGCGTCGTGATTGGTTGAAAATCTGTTAATGTCATTTCTTGTGTCAAAATAGCTTGTCCTCATTGGTCAGATTGGGGCTGAGCTATAGACACGCCATCTATAAACCTTTGACCAGCGAACAATATCTAAATTAATATTTTTTTATATTTCAGGGAGACGCGTTCAGTTCCGAAGATCTGGTTCACAGAGAACCCCAAGTTGTGCTCATGCGTGAAGGATAGAGCTATTGTCTATGAGGAGCTGGAGACCTGTAAGATGGGCCTCGTCGACCGCGTTTATGGATGCGACCAGTGAGTTGATTTATATACATACAGGGTGTAAACAGATTCTTTACGAAGCCAGCCAACCAAGTCAACCAAGCATTCTGTACATCAAACTAAGTAACTACGCAAAAATTATTGCTGGGAAACGACTTTTTTTTTGGGCTGAAAAATCACGTTTTACGGTAGGACTCAATGTAACGCACTCAAAACATTGTGCTGATGGATGGATTGAATAGTACGGGGGTCGTGGAATTGTTTAAAGTAAAAATCTTACATTAAAAACATGTATAAAAAAAGCCTTGCCTTTCGGCTTCGTTAAGAGTCTTTTTACACCCCTTATATCATTCATGCATAACAGTTTTTGAACTAATCAATTCCACATATCTTTATCATAAAATAAAATCTCCTTTTTTTGATTCGGTCAATTGTACAAGATGTACATTTAAAGTAAAGTTATACATTACATTAAAAACTTGTGTTTTTCGAAACTACTTTTGAAAAAGTTGGAACTTTAACCTCCAATATCTCCATAATTAAAATGTATGATCCAGAACAAAAAAATATATCTCAATGACGGGGAGAAACAGTGCCTTTCAGCTTCGTTTAGGGTATTTTAACACTCATCATGTAGAGAATTAGTACCATTAATCAAACTAAAAAGTTATAACAAACATATATGACAGCGTTCTTCAGTTCACAAAATGTTCACAGGATCCCAGAGTCGGAACTACCCAAAACCCGGACCTGGTACCCCCGTTTCGCCAACTGCCTGACAGAGACCAGTTCCATCTCTTCCCTGGTACCATCTTCAGACTGGGAGGCTGATGACAGTCAGACGGAAACTTCTCATCAGAAGGATAAGAGGAGGACGCTAACGCCAGTGCGCAGTGAGGAGATATACCTGGATAGGGAGTATCAGAGGTACGTGGGGAGTAGGTAAGGAATTTGTAGATAGGTGCTTCTTTAGATATTTTGGTGGTCTTGAATACCACAGTTATATAAAAACATTTTTGATTTAACCCTTTCTATGAGGTTGGCATGATATT
This sequence comes from Lycophotia porphyrea, assembly GCA_950005105.1. NCBI lineage: Eukaryota > Metazoa > Arthropoda > Insecta > Lepidoptera > Noctuidae > Lycophotia > Lycophotia porphyrea. Next base: position 4,526,960 of record OX465408.1, on the reverse strand, counting down.
ACGTTCAACCAAAATGGGCTTACATATGGTGGGCGTGTTATTCCCTTGAAACTAAATCTTCGCCATAAACGAGCAGATCAACGAGAAGGACGGCTCTCCCGTACGGTGTTAATGGACACAACAACCCAGTGTAAATATACGGTGGAAATACTTACAGAAGGGTAGCCCGCAAAATTCATCGTAGGAAAATTTGAATTTTGCGGTCCACCCTGACGCTTCCCCCATACTATGTATGTGTTACGCCACAGGTGTTGCAAGCTTCAGAATTGTTTAAATATAGGCAACACTAATGCTGTTTATATAATTTGGGAAACGTATAATACGCCAACCGTGTCCGAATGTTGAATTGTATTAGACGTATCCGCTCTGCTCCGAACAGGAGCATATATATTTGTTGAGACGTAATATCTCGTATTTTTCAAATCACACTGGTAGGTGGCTGGTGGTTCTAGAGTTAAGCGCATTCAAACAAACAAACACTTTAAAGAACATCACCCTTCGATTTCATTACTTTAAAATTATTGTAGGTTCATGCAAGCAGTATGGCCAGAGACCACGGAGTCAAAGGCCGGAACACCCCGCAGCACCACACCCGTCAGACAAGAGACCCGTAAGAAGAAAGCAGAAGATAAGGACTCGGAGGATAAGAAGAAGGCCAAGAAGATAAAGCTGAGCAGTGAGGGGTGGAGTCAGGAGTCGGACATTGAGGAGGAAGAGGAAAAGAGGTAGGTTGAAGAGTTACAAGTATTTCTGGTGCAAAGATTAAAACTGATTGGCATTCATCAAATGCGGCATTCCGGACAAAAACAACTAAAGTTCCTTTACACACCTGGTGGCCTGCCATAAAGCAGGAGTTATTCCAGTGTGGGAAAGAGACAGAGCTATACAGGTCGTCTAGCGCCATCTGTCTCTCATACTGGAATTACTCTTGCTTTAAGACGTCATAGAAAACCCCCTGTTTACATCACAAGTAAATCGTACAGGGTAGAAGGGACACCAACGCTCAAATGCTTGCCACGTATGCAGTACATCATTCAGAACCCTTTTTTTTTCGGATTGGAAGTCATCTAATGACTTCTCCAGCTCTGGGCAGAGCAGAAGGGAGTGTCAGACTTGTACTGAGTAAAACCCATCCATGTTTCTTCCTTGCCCTTTGTGTTCCAGGACCGTGGTATATCTTTCGAACAGTACCGTAGCCCGGGCAGGATTATTCTGAACCCTCACATAGAAATTTTAAATGAATTTGAACCCCGTTCTATCCATCAGCAAAATGTTTTGAGTGCATCACATCTACGGTAGATTTGATGCACTCAAAACATTTTGCTGAAAACGTGATTTTTCAACCTGAAATTAAAATTTGGTTTCCCAGCAATATTTTTGGGGTAGAGTTAAGTTTGATGTACAGATCGCTTGGTTATCGGCTTCGTGCTTCTCGTTTGAGTAATGTTAGTAATTAATTTAAAGTTTAATTTTCTCTTCTTACAGTAAAAAGAAAACAGATAAGGTGAAAGTCCGCAAGAGGAAGCACTCACCTTCTGTTTCTGATGACAGCGAGGACACCGCAAAGAAGAGGAAGAAGGCTATGAAGAAGAAAGCTAAGGTATGGACGCAATCATCAGAAATAATCACTACTACCCCGGGGCAAATGAACTGACCAAGATTATTTCTGGACTTCAAAAGAGACTGTGACCTCTGAGTTTGTTTCGGTGTTTTTATCCTGTAAACAAATCTTAGAATTAAAATTTGACCCACTTTCTAGGTTCCGATTGAGCTGGAAGTTTGCATACATGTTTAGTTTAGGTGACAATGCATAATTAGCGTCGTGACGACATTCTAAATCCTTATATAATATTATAAACGCGAAAGTTTGTATGTATGGATGTTTGTTACTCTTTCACGCAAAAACTACTGAACGGATTTGGATGAAATTTGGAAAATAGATAGTTTATAACCTGGATTAACACATAGGATACCTTTTATCCCGATAGTTTTTTCCCGTGGGACAATTATCGAACTACACGCGGGCGACGCCGCGGGCATAAGCTAGTCCAATATAAATGCAGTACATACATTGACCATCAATTACTCTTTGTTATAGGAAAGTAAGAAGACAAAAGTAAAGTTGGGCAAACGTCAACGAAAAAGTAAAAAGTATTTGAAGAAGTTAAAAGAGAAACAGAAGAAGAAGAAAAAAGAGAAACAACTATCCGAAGATGAGGATCTTGAAAGAGGTAAGTAAACTCCGTTTACCGCTAACATGAACTTTATGTCGACGAAAATAAAGGTCACTACAACATCATAGATAAAATAGTACCACTCCGGGAGTGCCGACAGAAATGAAAACTTTTTTTTTTTAGGATTCTGGATTCTTTGAAAATATTTTTCAATAAGTATTTTACTTATATATTTCAATAAGTATTGTACGTATTTTGGGCTTGTAATATGTAGCAATACGGCTAACTCTGCAACGAAAAAGAGGCAGGAATTTAACAGTGTCGCCAGTTCAATTGTTTTTCCCAATTTCTAAAACACGACTAAAGAAGTTTTCACTTCAATAATAAGTACAGTAGATATGACTTAAGTTACTTCATGTGTCTAGTGACACTTAGAGTAAAAGTTTCTATGTTTAAACTCAGATCATGGTATACCCATATATCGAATTTGATTAAAATCTGTTCAATCAAGATAAGGTAACGGACGGACTGACTAAGTTATTTTTCCTTTTTTAATATTAGTGTGGGTAGTATACCCACACTAATATTAAAAACACATAACACAACATAACACAAATAACTGTTAAAAAATAACCCTGTCCGATCCGAAACTGGCTAATAGGTATTCCAATGACATTAAAAAATATACAAAAACATGTGTGCAATTCACACATGGTAGAAGTGAAACCTTCAAAAATTTTGGCTTCAAGATAAACATACTGCTAAAAAACTGTATAATGCTTCCTATCTCATTTTCTCCCACGTTAAATCTTATGAATTTATGTGCCTGTCTCTTTTTACTGTCGCTTTTTCGTTTCATTGACTTTCAAATCACAACGATGATAAAGAAGTTTTCACTTTAAAAATGTTAAAAAATAACCCTGTCCGATCCGAAAGTGGCAAAAAGGTATTCCAATGATATTAAAAAATAAATAAGAAACATAAAATACATATTCATGAAAATAAAAATACAAATACATTTTAAAATTCATGGTTTTTGTCCGAATTACCACAAACCTAAATTCTAACAAACTTTCAAAACGTGACAACACAATCTTCGACACAAGTATCGTCAATTGTTTGTTTATGACGTCACTACCGGTGAAGCGACCGGAGTATGCCCCTGAGTTGCCATGTCAGTTTCCCCCTTTTATTTAATTTTCATCGGGTATTTTTTGTTTTACTTGTTATCCAAAAATAGTTATATAAATAGAATCTAATCTCGATACCTAATAGTACACTCACGGATCGAACAGGTTTTTTTAAACATATTGTTGAATTATAGATGAGTCTTTTTTAAACCTCAAAGAGTCATACTCCCAGGTTTTTATCTTTTATGTCCAACCCGTCATTGAAAGTCTGACCTAATCTCAAATAAATGTAGTACCAAATCTCATATATTTAACTGACACTTACACCACAGAAAACAGAAAGAGAGAAAAGAAGCTTCGTAAAAAGAAACTCCAAAAAAAGAAAAAAGCTCTAAAGAAAAAGAAAGCCAAAGCGAAGTCTAGCAGTTCATCATCATCAACTTCTTCAACAACCACAAGCTCTTCTGAAACAGAATCAGAAGCGGAGAAGAAAAAAAAGAAGAAGAAGAATACAGAAGCTAAGAAGAAAAAACGGAAGAAGTCTTCTTCAGATTCCGTGCAAAGCGAAGAATTATTCGATGTCAACATACTGAACAATATAAAAACTGAAAGATTAACTGACGATGAAAAAAATCAAAGCTTAGTAGATTTTTCGCCAAGAAGACAGAAACCTAGAGAAATTATAAATGTGAAAGAATTACAGAATGATTTCGTTGGTAATAATACTATTAATATAAAGAAAGAGGTTGAAGAAGTCGTGGAAAGAGATGATAGTTTTAGAATGGCAGATTTTGAGCTAAAAGAGAGGGAGTTTGCTACTGAGAGAGCACCGGAAGTACCAACACTCACTGTTAAACCGGATATTCCAGAAGTACAAGATGAGCCGGATGTGCCGGAAGTACAGGAGATTAAGCAGGAGGTTTCGTTTACGGTTAGTTTGATTTTTATTAAAGTTGATACTAATTTATGTTTCGGTGTTGTAGATAAACCCATAACATGGCAAGGAATTACTGCTGTCAAATTAGATGAAGCTAAAATTATCGATGTAATAGAGGCAGATGGAGGTGAATCATCATACTAACCCTTATGTATAAGAAATATCTAAGTCCACGCGGACGAAGTCGCGGGCCCAGCTGCTAAGTTACGTCATACTATAAAGGCGTGATTTTTTATATTATTTAAGGGCTAGTATGAGGATTCACCTCCTTCACTGCCACTTTGTGTGGTGGAAAAGTCTCGCCGTAAATATGTTAAATGGAGATATTTGGACATAAAAAGCTAAGATCTTATAACACAACGCAAGTCTGGCATTACTGGGATCTTGGTCCATTAAGGAAGACGATAACAACCACAAACAGTTGCAAATCAGCCCAATCGCTTTGGCAGATCGGCTCTGGCTCTACTGGTTCCTACAGGGCGTAAGGCACTGCTGGTTTCTACAGGGCGTAAGGGACATCCCTCCACAAACTGTATTCAGCACCTTATTTTGAATCATATCCCACCAGAATTTTTCTCCGGATTCTTTTTTTTTAGTTGCTATTCCTTTATTTCAATATAAAATTACATTCCCTGTACGCAGCACTCCATTTATGTAAATAATACGGCTAAAATCAAAATTCAAAAATGGATGCTGAAACTCTAAGGAACGACGCGTGAAATCAGCTATTCACTTCCTGCCTAGCTACAGAGTTCATCGAACTCGTCGTCGCGCTTGCCGTTCGCTAGATGCGTTTTGCCACGGTAACGATACATTGCGTATTAGCGAAATCTAACAAATCAAATTTATTGGATTCCCATAACATTCCTGAAATAATTTCTTGTACCGGTCATTTTAGTATGATATACTGAATTCACCCCCTCAGTTTGTGGAGGCCTGTCCTTACACCCTGTATAAAAGTCTATGAAACGTTTCCGTACTTGGCCATATTGCCATCCGTCGTGTTTCTACGATTTGCGTGTGCGGTTTCTTTCGAAATAGTACCTTTTGTAAGGTTAAAGATTAATTGGCAAACTAATTTGACAGCTACAAATCTCCCTTTCCTCTTTTGTTTTTGTGCCTATGTGTTTTATTCAAATTAACGTATTTGTATATGAATTCACACATGATGTTCTAAATATATAGTTACTTTTTGATTTTTGGCATACTTAAAAACATTGATCAAAAACAAAATATGAATATCAAATGTTGATATTAAGACCAAAGAAAAGATGGATGGATTGTGTGACAGATGAAAAGGGAAAGAATGAGTGACGGTTCACAGGAGAGAATGGGAGAAAAAAACCCAACCACTCCGGGAGTGCCGAGAAGTGAAAATTTTTTTTTTTCAATGTTCTGGTTTAGTTAGAAATTTTTTTTCCTTAAGTCTTTTTCTTATACATTTGTCTATACACTGTATTTTTTTTGGGTTTGTAATACAGGGTGTAAACAGACTCTTCACGAAGCCGTCAACCAAGCATTATGTACATCAAACTAAGTAACTTTACGCAAAAATTAGTGCTGGGAAACAACTTTTTTTTATTGGGCTGAAAAATCACGTTTTACGGTAGGACTCAATGTAATGCACTCAAAACATTGTTCTGATGGATGGAATGAATAGTAAGGGGGCTGTGGAGGTGTTTAAAGTAAAAATTTTACATCAAAAACACGTATTTAAAAAAAAAGTTGTGAAAAAGTTGGAACTTTGACCACCAATATCTCCGTAACCAGAAGGTTCCCAGGTATGGTCTAGAACAAAAAAATAATCGCAATGACAGGGAGAACAAGTGCCTTTCGGCTTCGTAAAGAGTCTGTTTACACCCTTTATGTAGCGATACGGCTCTCTCTGCAACGAAAAACACGTCGTTTAACGGTGTCGCGTGATCAATTATTTTTCCCCATCTCAAAAATGCCCAACGCGCCTAAAGAAGTTTTCACTTCAAAAAACGTGTTATGCCGACTCCAATTTATGACTTGGAGTCAGGACAAATAGGAAGGAAGGCAGGAAGAAGATGATGATCATCAAAAATTAATCTTAACTAGCTTGTTTCCCGCGACATCATCCGCGTGAATTTCACATGACGGGTACCTACCGGGGTCCAACTATATTAAGAACCCTCCCGTGACCCCATAAGCACATCAAAATTGTTCAAGCCGTTTAGGAGGAGAAGAATTACGAACACACGCACCGGAATTTTATATAAAATAAAAAATAAATAAAATTCATTTATTTCAGACAAGATAAAGATAAGATAAATTTCAAAAACATTAATTATTACACTTAAACTTAAAATTAAATTATTGTATGATAAAGAAATTTCTATTTAGTACTTTTGGGGTCATCTAGATGGTTTTTAGCTACATTTTGACCCGGTAGGTAGCGCTGTTGTCGACATCCTCTGTCGGGTCAGCTATACCTATACAAACATGACATTACGTTACCCCTAGGAGATCCCGCTACCCGTAATGGCACAGACAGAACCACATAGAGACACAGAACAGATCGCAGCTCACAAAACTGACCACACAGCACTATCGACATCGATAGACAAAGTATGTATTTGTTAAACTTTGATCAAGGTTTATCAATTTTTATATCATATGTTAAAAAAAACCTGTCCGATCCGTGAAAGTATTAGGTAACGAGATTAGATCCTATTTATGTAATTCTTTTTGGAGAACAATTAAAAATACCCCCATAAAAATTAAATGAAATGTACTAACATGAGGAAACTTTTATGGCAACACTCAGGCGCGGGCGACGAAATAAAACCCCGGTTGCTCCTCGGGTAATGACGTCATAAACAAACAATTGACGATCGAACGTACTAATGCCGTAGACGGTGTTGTCACGATTTAAAAGTTTGTTAGACTTTAGGGAAATGGAATTTGGAAAATCTAAAATTATGTTTACTTTAATGAATATTATATGTTTCGTATTTTATTTGGTAATTATGGTCTTTCAGCTCGGACAAGTTTTTTTTAACATATTGTAGAATAACATGGCAGTAAACATATCATGACAGGAGGCGGGTTATTATCTGTAGATAATTCATGAAATAATTAAAAACATTGAAATACTACATTATTTCTTTGTTATAAATTAAGCCAGGCCCGTGTCTGTTCTAGTGTGAGTCCGACACCTGCTTGGCCGGTTTTATTTCGATGAACACCTCCAATTTTAGATTGTTCGGACGTTAATCAAACTCACACAAAGATAACATATTTCTTTTTTTATTACTTCATTAAAGATAGAGAAAAGATAAACTTTCATGAATTGTGTAAGTTTCATTACGATCAGTCACAACCATTGATTGCTGAAATTTTCATGTGGTATTTACGAAATCGCACTGGGCCCGCGTGATGAATTATGGCACAACCCCTCTCATAGAGGGGAGGCCTGTATCCCAGCAGTGGGAACTGATTAGATTATGTTGTATCATTATACAAGCGTCACTTCATATACCCACACAGGCTCTTATCAATGTGTATACACTGCGAATCGCTGTATTTGAGGTATTGCAGTCATTATCACAGTATGTAATAGATAAAATAGTTCTCACCGTGTCTAGGCGGGTGAAAACTTTAATATGAGCACTTGAAAGAAACACGCGTTATTTATTTGTATTTTAAGGTTTCTTAAAATTTCAAAGAAAGGAAAGTTTCACCAAAAACAATTTTACTCTCAAAAATTGTACTAAAAGTGGTCTAATTTTTTTTTAAAAAGGTGTAATTTTAAATAAGGAAACAACTTCTAATTCGAGATTTTTATTTTTTTTATCGTTTAGTATTTTTTACGTTCCTCAAAATTTTCCGGTGTGTGTATATGGAATTTACGCTTCACGAAACACCACAGTACAATAAATAGCTTTACTTACACAGTTCACATCACAGAGGTACAATCGAGGACACTTCCGCCGGATCACCACTAAGCTCATTTTTGCTTGCACTCACAACATGAAGCGCTCTCTAGCCTGGCGAGGTGCCTCCGCATGATTCAAGCGGATTTTTTTAAAACTGATCAGGCGGAAAAGACCGCGACTGTAAATTATTAAAGACATATCCCCGTTCCTCAGGCGACCCCTGAACCCAGCCCTCAGACAGAACAGGTCGACACTAACATACCAGCACCTCCACTACCTGAATCACCTCCTTTAGATAAAGTACGTACTGTACATGGATTTTATTATTATGCCTTTAGAGCACAATTTTGCATTCAAACTTAGACAATAATTACGCTTTGCGAGAATGATGCTTTTTGCATGGGTGGTTGCTAACCTTTAGTTAATTTACCTTTTTATATAACATTTAACCTTTTGACCGCTTGGCTAAATATCAATTGCCGTGCCCCTAGCGCGCGGCTACAAATCGATAAAATAATACCTACAATAAATAAGCTTCAATACTTAGAGCTACGAGACATAATTTTAATAAATAATTGTTGTAAATAATATATCTATTTAATAATGGTTTTAGTTGTTCCAAGTAGTTAATAGGACGACTATAGAAAGAAAAAATCATGCATGTTCTCTGTCGCAGAAATACGACAGAAATATGTGTCTAGGTTAATGCTTAAGGTGGAAGCTCCAAGGCGCGCGAAATTATTTTTTTCTTAAGTTTTTTGCAATTTGCAGATCAGTGTTAGGCTGTATCTTAAAAAATATATAATTCCGACCGAAACACGTATGTATTTACAGAATTTTAATCATTAAAATCATCAATACAACCCCTTTAATTTCATTAAACCCCATTGAATGACTATTTCATGAAACAGTAATTCCAATGGATTAAATAAATTTGGAGGGTTGTATTGATGATTTTGATGATTATAACTCAGTAAAGCTATATTTGTTACGGTCGCAAATCATATTTTAATCATCAAACAACCTGACACCATAAACGGAAAATCTCAAAAAACCTTAGGAAAAAATTTATTTCTCGGGCTATCCTGCCGCTTCCACCTTAAGGCTTAACATTTAAGTGTAGTTACACTTTTCCAGCATGATTCAGCTTTAGTATGGAGATATTATCTAAATTGAGCTAAATAAGTATTAGTGTAGTTAGTGTGGAGATCATGGCTAAATAATAACAGCCGCTCGGGTCAATCTTAAGGTTAAGCCGCGCTTGCCTAGCTTGATCCGTGGATGGGTGACCACCAACATACCTAGTTTCCTCCGTACCTCGGAAAGCTCGCTAACCCAATGGTTTCGACTGTCAATTGTAGATTTTTGACAGTCGTTATAGGTAGTCAGTGGCCCGAAATTCTGGCAACCAGTCTTACCAAGGGTGTCGTATTTCCCAGTACTAACTGGGTTGTGAAGGTCGGATAGGTAGTCGCTCCATGTAAAATACTGGTATTCAACTGCATCCGGTTAGACTGGAAGCCGACCCCAACATAGTTGGGAAAAGGCTAGGCAGATGATGAAGTGCTGTAAATTTAACTTTTAATCCACATATGTACTTGGAACGTAAAATAGCGCCACAAATTGCATGAAAGGTAAAGAATTTAAAGACGAATGTTAATTTGCGCATGTACTAGAACTGCCTTAGAAACAATGTCTGTACTCCGGACCGGCCAGCGGACACCACGGACTTTGACAGATAATATACTAGGTGTAAACGAACCCTTCATGAAATTGAATGGAACCTTCAGCAAGCATTCTGTACATCAAACTAAATAACTATACGTAAAAATTATTGCTGGGAAACGACTTTTTTTTATGAAAAATAACGTTTTACGGTAGAACACAATGTAACGCAAAACATTGTGGTGATGGAAGCATTGAATAGTACGGAGGTCGTGGTGGTATTTAAAGTAAAGTACATTAAAAACTTGTATTAAAAATATATATAAAAGGTTGGAACTTTGAACCCCAATATCTCTCACTCAGATCCAGCCTGTCCCTTTGCTGTCCTCTCCCAGCGACGCCTTAAGCCGAGGTCCGTACCCCACATGGGGTGCCCTTAGTGCGTAGTCGCTTAGTTTGTAGTTTAGTTTGTAAGTTACTCTGGCTGGAGGCCTTAATTTCGAGGCATCCACAGAAAAGCCCGGTTAAGCAGTCGACAACCTCCATAGGTTGAACTGCGAGATGCCCTTCAAAAAAAAAAAAACCCCAATATCTCCGTAACTAGATGGTTCTAAAAAAAATGATCGGGGAGAACAAGTGCCTTTTCGGTTTTGTTATGGGTTCTTTTACACCCATTATACTGTCAAAATCAGGTGTCCTTAGATAGTCCGTGTCTGGTCCACTAGGTCTGACAGCACATTAAAAAAAAGTTCAATCCACAGGAACCTCAAGAACCCCACATTCCACCACCCCAATTAGCACCCTTACCCGAAGAATCCAATCTATCCCAATGTTCTTCCCAAGAATCCACCACCAGCAAAGACGTTCCGTACGAGAAAGACGACAGCCACCTTCGACCTTCGTCGCAGAACTCTAACTACAGCTTCAATGACGTCATTAGCGCCAGCCAGCACTACCAGAAGGATGAAGAGGAGAAGTTCCCGGAATATGAACAGGGGAACTATGAGATGTATGAGCAGCTGGCTATGGCGTATCAGAGTGATGTGGCTAAGCAGGTTTGTCTATGAATTTTTTTGTTGAGGTTTTTGAGGAGATTGAAATGTAGAAGAATATTGCCCACGTCATCCCTCCGCTGGGCATGGCCCTCTCCCCATTGTTTCCAGTTTTTTCTTTCATTTATACACTAGCTGTTCCCGCGAGCTTCGTCCGCGTAAAATTATTATTATAAAAATAAGTTTTCCCCGTTTTTCTAACATTTGTTTTGATGCTCCACTCCAATTTTTTGTAGTTGTAATGTTATTAAATATAGCCTATAGCTTTCCTCGATAAATGGACTATCTAGCACTAACATAATTTGTCTATTCGAACCAGTAGTTCCTGAGATTAGCGCGTTCAACCAAACAAACTCTTCAGCTTTATAATATTAGTATAGAAATTACAACTCCAATATTTTTCTCTTCCCAGTCTATCCAACCCACAACTTCAAACGAAGCAGACTCGTTCTTCTTGTCTCAAGTCTCCCAAAGAATAGAAACTGTAGTGCGACTGAGGTCGAGGGGTGAGATCAAGTGCGACTGGCGGGCAGGGGACGAGCCCAGCACACCAGTACCGAGCAACAACCACCGACCTTCGAGATGGGGTGAGATTATTTTGAAGTAAAACTTCTTTACGCACGCTTGACTTGTGGAGTAAGCTGGTGAATGCGTAATGAGAGCGTTACGGAAAGTGTGCGGGCAAGGCGAACGGATGTTGGCAGGGAGATATAAGTTAGTGAAGATAGAAAGAGAGAGAGTTACGTTTGTGAATTTGACAGATGATTGGTCGTCATTTTTTTAGTTTTACATCAGTCGTGTGGTTTAGACCACACATAAATAGTTGGGACCAACCCTAGGGGCGTAGCTAGGTAACCAAGGGCCCGGGGACAAAAATGAAATTGGGGCCCTATTTAAACTAAACTACTTAAAGACTTTAAAGATGCAAAATTACTTCATCATCATAGATTAATAAAATTGCAGTTCACATTTTCGTAAGGTCGCATTCTAGCATTGCATAATTAGTTATAATTTCCTTACATAATTGGTGACCAGTTCGTGTCGGGGTCAATTTAGATGGTTGGAGAGATATTACTTGAAAAATCTAGCGACTATAGGAAAATTTAAGCTCTCCTCTCCAGACAAGTTAGCTTTTCTGTAGTCCTTTTATTCAGAAATAGATGTTACTTAATCGACTTAGAGCGACAATTTTAAGAACGAAATTAACCAAGGCTTCAAGAGGGATCGAAGCGAGCTCAAAAATTTGAACACCATACGTAGGACATGTTAGAATTGTTTCGACCTATCTGGTTTACTTATATTCCGAATTTTTCACTAATTCAATTTATAGTTTGCAAGTCAGAGTCCGAGGGGCCCCCTTAGCTTGGGGGCCCCAGGGCACTGCCCCGTCTAGCCCTCCGGTTGCTACGCCACTGGGGAAAGGGCAAAGCTGTGTTTAGATGATGATATGCCTTGAGTCTGCCATTTAACTAATATTTAGTTTTGTCCCTAGGTCTAAAGCCTGGCGATGTGAACATAGTCCTCACAGGCGGAGATGACTACTCGAGCCGCAGTGATGAGCCAGTGTACCAGATACAGACCATCGCGAACAGGAGCGAGAACAACAGCTCAGGGTATGTTTAATAACTGATCATTATCTTAGGCCAAAATAAATACTAATGTGTTTCTTTTATTAAATAAATTAATGATCAAATTCCATCAGGCTTTACAGTACTACATGGATCTTTTGGGACTTCAAACGGTGTTAATACAGGGGCGTTGTTAGTTAATATTTGTACTGAAAAAACAAAATAGCGATTATTTTGTATTTGTTTTTGTTCAAAATTTAGCCACACGCCAAAATATCCTTGTACAACTAAATGTAATTTGTTTTGTACATCCGTTTTTTATTAGGAACCAATAAGTTCACAAAACCATTTCAAACTAAGTGGACGGACACTGCTTCCACTCTATTGTTACTTTGAGGGTCGTGGATATGTCGGTGCGCCATCAGTGATTATTTGTGACCTTTATCTAGAACTAGCTTATGCCCGCGGCTTTGCCCGCATGGAGTTCTGTAATTGTCCCACGGGATCGTACTATCGGGATAAAGAGTATCCTATGTGTTAATCCAGGTTATAAAATATCTGTGTGCCAAATTTAATCCAAATCTGATCTGTAGTCCGTCACAAACTTTCACATTTATGAGGAGGTAAGGAAGTAGGATAGGATATTAGTAGGATTCTCAGCACACCTCGCAAAATTCATTTAGATTTCAGTAATGGCAAAAGTCTTGTATTGTATGAAACCAAAATCAAAGCATTTATTTCAAGTAGGCCAGTTACAGGCACTTTTGAATTGTCGACAAGATAACAATGTAATGAAGCTACAGTCCCAGTCACAAGACATAAAAACTGTGAAAGGACTGTAGTTTCCCATTCCCTAGCGTAGATCTCTATGGAGAAGAACGGACAGGAAACTACCATGGACACTCTTTTAAATCAGTATAGTTTTACAAAACCTTGGTTACATCATTCATGTTGAGCTGGTACATTATGTGAGAACGATGTAGCAAGATGTGTAGTGTGCACGTTAAAAGTGTCGTGTTAATAGTTAAAACATAACGGGCTGGTGTCCGCAACTTCACGTCCAAGCGCGTATTTTGCGTGCGGGCAAAAGTCTCAAAAATGTATGTCGGTATGTGTATGTCGGTTTTGTAGTTTTTTTAACTTTATTGTTTAGACACACATGAATAGTACAAATTCCTCCTCTCAAATTTAGAAGCTACGATGAAGCGTACGAAGACATGTACGGCGCGTCGGACCGGTTGCAGTACGGCGACTGTTTCAACACGGACATCGAACCCGCGATTGTCGAGAACGGCGAGGCTGTACATATCAGTACGCTCGATGATAGGATCAGCCAAGCGTTGAAGACCACGGGTAAGTGAAATACACAGGAAAACGGCAAACTTTTTTTTTGCACGAACGCAATTTTTTTGTATTTTCAACTCGATTCCCACCGGTATGCAATTTTATTTAAAAAAAAACAATTCGATCACAGTTGGTACATTTTTATTACAAAATCGCGTCTGTCTTGAAAAAAAAAATCCCAATTTACTTTTATTTTTAGGATTAAACATTTTACTTTTGAATTAAGACCTCATTTAAGCAAAGTCTATCTGACGGGCTGTAAATAAAAAACTCTTGACAAACTTATTTGCTTAAAAAAAGTAAAAGAATTTGTCAAAAGAGTTTTTCTCGACTTGACGTTATCAAAACTTTTGTAGGTTATGTTTTGTAAAAGTTTTAGCCACTTATTAAATCATTATTGTCACGTTTTCCTGCTTTTTTTTTCAAAGTGAAACAAAATCTGGATCAAAATGAAGTTGTTATGCCATCATTTGGATAAAATAATGAGTGGCAAAAAGCCGAGAGGCACTTGTTGTGCCCGTCATTGTAAACATTTTGTTTTGGACACCTGGGAACCTTCCAGTTACGGAGATATTGGAGGTCAAAGTTCTAACTTTTTAACAAGTTTAAAAAATACTAGTTTTCAATGTTATAAGTTTTCTTTAAATACCTCCAAGACACTGTACCATTCAATGCAACCATCAGCACAATGTTATGAGTGCGTTTACATTGAGTCCTACCTTAAACTGTAAATTTTACACCCACTGACCAGTTTCCCAGCAATATTTTATTTTTTGTGTAAAGTTACTTAGTTTGATGCACAGAATGATTGGTTGACGGCTTCGTGAAGAGTCCGTTTACGCCTTGTTTATGCTTTAATATTATGTTGACAGTTCTCGGTGACGTGGCTAAGGACACCGATGAGGTAGACGGTGATAAGGATGGCCCAGAGAAAGGAATATTAGTCATGTAAGTATTAAATAAATTAACTTTTTTGAAGTGAAAACTTCTTTAGCATCGTTGTGATTTGAAAGTCGATGAAACGAAAAAGCGACAGTAAAAAGAGACAGACACATAAAATCATAAGATTGAACGTGGGAGAAAATGAGAAGGAAGCATTATACAGTGTTTATCTTGAAGCCAACATTTTTGAAGGATTCACTTCTACCGCGTGGGAATTGCACAGATGGTTTTTTTTTAGTAGCCGGCTGACGGTTTGTTTCAGGCCGTAGCCGATTAATAGCCACGACCTTTGGCCGAACTCCTAGCCTAGGGTTTGATACCCTAAGAAATTCAGTCCAAGAATGGCTAATGACTGGCTGATTAAACTTACTCTCCGCCCGCGCGTCACCTCTCCCATGGCGCTGTATAGCATTTGTTACTAATATCTAATTAGCTCTTATAGTATCTAGGGCCAAAGCTCGTAATTAAAAACATTTAATTTGAAGTCGTAAACACATCTTTTTTTTATCAGCCTTTACTGTCCCACTGCTGGGCAAAGGCCTCCCTCAATTCCTTCCACGTGCTTTCTCGAACCAGCCCTCGCGGTACGCGTACAGATCGTCTCGCCACCTCTTTCTGGGCCAGCCTTGGCGGCACCGTCCGTCTTCCGGCAGCTATCGTGTAGAAAATTTTGCCCAGCGGTCATCGTGCATGCGGCTGACGTGACCCGCTCAATCCCATGTTAGCCTAGCAGCCTTCTTGCTAACGTCCACTATGCCCGTTTTGGAACGCAGCGTGGTGTTACGAACCCTGTCTTGTCTTGACACCAAGAATGCTGCGTTTCATTACCCTTCACATCAGTCACACACGATCACATCTATTGACCAGCATAATTGTCAATAGAGGTTTTTTGACATATGATGTTTTTTTTTGTACACTTGGATGGTTCCTAGTTGGACCCAGCAGGTGGCGATGTTGTCGATTGGGGCAGGACAACGTCTGACGGGTCAGCTAGTATTTCTATGACTGTTGTAATGTTTTTGTATTTCCAGTAAAGCGGTTCCTGAGAGTCGAGGCGCCAAACGTGTGAGTTTCGCCGACGGATACAAGCCTGGTCAAGATTCCGATGTTGAGGAACCGCCTGTAAAAAAGGTAACTTATTTAATCTCAGATTAGATTTTTCTTCTTATGCAAACAATAATGATGCGTAACACCTTTTTATGTTTATTTTTGCAATGCCATGGCTGACTATACAGGGTCGAAAATCAACGGGACAGTAAGGGCAACTATCTTAATTGTTGCAGCTACAAGAAAATGGCGTTCGGAGACTATCCATAATTTTTTGTGATATTTTGCTAACTAGAACATTCTACTTTCAGAAGAAGAAGCCCCGGCGCCACGGCTGCGCCTGGCCGTGTCCCGCCAGCCACCCCGACCACGTCCCGCTGTGGGACGCACTGCCCCCGCCGCCGCCCCCCCCGGGCTCCCCCCCGCCCAACATCCGCCTCGCCATGCAGGCGCAGCTGATGATGATGCAAGCACCCAACATGATGCAACCACCGAACATGTTACAACCACCAAACATGATGCAACAGCCAAACATGTTGCAACAACCTCCTAGTATGTTACAGCAACCTCCCAACATGTTACAGCAACCGCCACAGATGTTGCAGCAACAAGGGGTCAAGTCTATGATGCCTACGCCTCCGTTCTCATTGCCTCAAAAAATGGGTTAGTGTTGTAATCCAATGTTTAATTATAATTATTTTTAGTAAGTGATAGATTTGAACAAACATCTGGAGAGTACTTTTAAACTCAAAAAGTCAAACTCAAAAGCATTTATTTCAATAAGACCATTACAGGCACTTTTGAATGTCAGTAAAACAAAAAAGGCTAAGCTACAGTCACAGACACAAGGCATAATAACTTGTGAAAGTACTGTAGTTGCCCATTCCAAAGCGTAGTAGGGCCCTAAAGTATAAAGGGTGTAAAAAGACTCTGAACGAAGCCGAAAGGCACTTGTCAGGCATCATTACGATCATTTTTTACACGCTTTATATTTTTGTTTTAGACCATACCTTCTAGTTACGGAGATATTGGGGGTCAAAGTTCCAAGTTTTTCACAAGTTTTGAAGTTATACTTCTTATGGCGCGTTAGGGAAAAATGATGAGAGTAATTTTTTACGATGCGCGCGCACATCGACACCTAAATTTAACAGCATGAAGTTAGCTAGTCAACATACACCCTGAAGTTAGCTTAGTGTCAGATATTGACAAGCCTAGGTTTTTTATTTTTAATCTACTGCTGGCTGAGATAAGGCGACAGATAATTTTTTTAAACAGAAGTATAACTTCTAACGCGTGTACAAAAGTACACACACACACTTTTTTTTTTTTTTTAATACGTGTTTTTAATGTATTATTTTTACTTAAGATACCTTCACGAGCCCCGTACTATTCAATCCATCCATCAGCACAAGGTTTTGAATGCGTTTCATTGACTACTACCGTAAAACGTGATTTCTGACCCCAAAAAAAAAGTCGTTTTATAAATATTTTTTGCGTAAAGTTACTTAGTTTGATGTACATAATGCTTGGTTAACGGCTTCGTGAAGAGTCTGTTTACACTCCGTGTAAACCCCTGATACTATAAAACTTTATATATTTGTCCACAGATCCCAGTGTGTCATTACCAAACTTCTTACCCCCGGAACCACCGCCCGGACTTCTCAATTTTCCCCTTACTACAATAAAACAATAAATTACAGTAATCGGCCGAAAGTATGTCACACCGGCCTTTAGAAAGAGACAGACACACATCTATGAGTGAGAGAAACAATGCTCTATAAGCTGAAGTCTTTTTGAAAGTTGATGTGCTATATTTTCGGCTGGTTTTTAGAAAGAGAATATCATGAGTGATAATTACTATTATGTTAGTATAAGTTTATTTTTATTATTAAAGACTGTAAATATATAAGAATATGAATAATATGTGGTTTTATTTCCTTATTCATAACAGAAACATAATTTGACAATTTTATTTTTAAAATCCGGTACGTAAAATGGGATGAATAGACACAGGAGAGAGACAACATTTTTAAAGGGATTTTAACGTTTATTAATTACTAGCGACCCGCGCCGGCTTCGCACGGGAGCAATGACATACCCATATAAACCTTCCTCTTAGATCGATCTATCTATTACTGAAAACTGTATTAAAATCCGTTGCGTAGTTTAAAAAATCGAAGCGTACAAACAACGGGAGCGGCTTTGTTTTATACTATGTAAAGATGGTATGTTGCCAACAAGGTTTGAATAATAATTCATCATCATCATTATATCAGCCCGTT
This sequence comes from Lycophotia porphyrea, assembly GCA_950005105.1. Taxonomy (NCBI): domain Eukaryota; kingdom Metazoa; phylum Arthropoda; class Insecta; order Lepidoptera; family Noctuidae; genus Lycophotia; species Lycophotia porphyrea. The sequence goes on along the minus strand of OX465408.1, from coordinate 4,508,917 downwards.
GCTGTCCACTGCTGAACATAGGCCTACATCCAGCGACTCCCTGCAGTTTTGACAAGGTCGTCGTTCCATCTGGCAGGTCCCACGCTGCGCTATCCAATGCGTGGTCTCCACTCCCGTATCTGTTTGCCCCATCGGCCGTCCGATCTTCGTGCTATGTGGCCTGCCCATTGCCACTTCAGCTTGCTAACCCACTGGGCTATGTCTACGACCTTGGTTCATCTACGGATTTCCTCATTTCTGATTCTATCACGCAGAGAAACGCCGAGCATAGCCCTTTCCATGGCCCGCTGAGCGAATTTGAGCTTCTGTATCAGACCTATTGTGAGAGACCACGTTTCAGATCCGTAAGACATCAATGGTAACACACATTGGTTATAAACCCTAGTAGTTAAGTAACTATAATTAAGTAAATGAAATGTTCCCTCAGGGCAATGCTGCGGTCTACAATGAGCCCCCCACTTATCACCTACCTCGGCCTCGTGACCGGAACAGCTCACTATGGAGGGCCAAGGGGAATCTTCGGCTCCATAACCGAATCACTTGGCAAAAGGGAAGGCGTACTAGAATCCCTTTCAAAGATTTATCTCGATTTACCCCATTTTACCGGGTCCATAGCGACCATCGTGGCCGAATATCCGTATCAGAAAAAAGGTCACCGCGCACATCAACTCGGAAAGGGATCGTCACCGTATCATCTCTAGCCATTCACTATTCTCTGTATGAAACTTCCAACTGCAACGCACACTAATCGGAATCGTAACGTAATCGCCTCGTCTCGGGACAAGCTCACGGCGAGCCGTAGTCGCGGCATCGCCTAGTGGTTGCCGATTCGACGTATTTGACCAGCTGATCCGCTTTGGTTACGTGCTTACAACGTTAGGTTGACGCCTGTTTGACGGCGGCCGAGTCTCTCATCCCGAAAAAAATGTATGTACTGTTCCCGGGGGAAACAACAGTAACGTAATTATGACGATAGATGGCGCCATGTGTCTTTCGAATCATAATTACTGCCAATATCTATACATCTATACAAATAACTAAAATTTGAGTGTCTGTTTGTAATATCTAAATAGCAAGTTTTTACTGAATGCATATGACAATATATACGGCACTTATAACAAAAACACATTTTTTTCCATTTTTATCTATCACTTGTTCTCGATCATTTTTTTGTTCTAGACCATAGCTGGGAACCTTCTAGTTACGGAGATATTGGGGGTCAGAGTTACGACTTTTTCGCAAGTTTTTTTTTTAAATACATGTTTTTAAAGTAGGATTTTTACTTTAAACACCTCCAGGACCCCCTTACTATTAAATCCATCCAACAGAACAATGTTTTGAGTGCGGAAAATCGAGACCTACCGTAAAACGTGATTTTTCAGCCCAAAAAAAAAGTTGTTTCCCAGCACTAATTTTTGCGTAAAGTTACTTAGTTTGATGTACATAATGTTTGGTTAACGGCTTCGTGAAGAGTCTGTTTACACCCTGTATAACTTGTCAAGTTTTTTGTTGCTGGAACGGGATCAAAATTTCATGAATACTTTTGGTCGCGATAACCGACATCCACGCGGGCATCAGCTAGTTGAATTATATTATTACAAGCAGAGTACCTGAATTGATTTTCAAATTCTAAATTAACGCGAGAGACGCCACGGGTAAAAGTTAGTCCCCTATGATACGATACATACCTATCTCCCAGAAAATTGGTGTTCCCCGCAGTTATCGGGTCGCAGAGGTCAGCAGTGAACGTAGGCGTATGCAGACTGATAAGACAGTAGGTACTTACAAAAAATGACGCATAGAAAATACACGTAGTCGAAGTCGCAAACAACAGAAATAAGATGTTATATAGGTAGGCACGTAAGAGCTCCGTCAAACTCGTTACCCTTGAGCTATTTGAAGTTCATTAACGCATTCCCGACCTGGAAATCGAACAAAGAAGGCCTTAGACCAAGGCATTCTTTTTCATTATTGTCTTTCAAATTTCGTGACAAATTGAGAAATGAGGTTATACGAGAACGTTGCAGTTTAAAAAAAAAAAAAGTGTGTGTGTACTTATGTACACGCGTCAGAAGTTATACTTATTTTAAAAAAAAATATCCGTCGCCGTATCTCAATATAGGTAATTACCTATACAACCTAACCTCCTAGCTCCAGCGGTAGATTAAAAATAAAAACCTAATCTTATCAATATCTGACACCAAGCTAACTTCAGGGTGTATGTTGACTAGCTAAATTTTCATACCACCTAGAACTTACTTCATGCTGTTAAATTTAGGTGTCGGTGTGCGCGCGCATCGTAAAAATTCACTCTCATCATTTTTCTCCATCGCGCCAAAAGAAGTATAACTTCAAAAATGTAGTGACCGAAATTGAAAAGAGTATGCTTAGATGGTTTGGTCATGTGTAGAGGATGAGTGAAAGGCGACTAACAAAAGGCAGATAACAATATGAGTGGCAACTCCGAGAGCTAGGGGACGCCCTAGAAGTGACCTTATTACTGCGGCTCATCAAAAAGGTCAGATGCGCAGTACTCGCAACTGGCATGCGTGTGTGACCAGATAAATGAACGTGGACGAGGCAAAAGTAGTAAGAAAGGATCGTAGCAGGTTTCTACCTACCCCCATGAAAAAAGGCGTGATTTTATGTATGTACAGACGCCAGCAGGTCAAGCTATCCGAAACTGTCAGATTTTCCCAACCAACCTTGAACCTAATGCTTTAGAGATAAAGTTGAAAAATTAAAGAAATTTGACTGATTGTAGTAGCTTGATGTGCTAGGTGTCTGTACATATATCGCTCACCTAGTAATATATTGGCACATCTACGTTTTTTATATTTTACAGAAACGAAGATCAAAGATTTTGTAAATGTTTAAATTTAATTTATGGGTTCATTTTACGTTTTTTTTACAGATTTTATAAGTTTATTAAAAATAATTATAATTAAGTAATTACTTGTAACTAATTAATTTTAAACATTAATAAAATCTTTGATCTTTGTTTCTGTAAAATATGCAAAACGCAGATGTGCCAATATATTACTAGGTGAGCGATATGTCTTTCAATATGAGTGAATTAGAGAAACGTGAATTTTTCTACTTTTTTCAACGCTAAGCCGATCTAAGTAATAACTTTTTGGGTTCGAGTTTTCAAATACGTACTTTTTATAATTATTGTACCTCTATGCTTGAACTCTTTCCATAATAATACGTATTATAGGTACTAATAAAATGGAGGGTAGAATGTTTTGCATTTCACCTATTAAAACATATTATTTCAACTAAACTTATTTTTTTCAACTTTTCTAAATACAAACCGAAACATTTGAAGGATCTTGTTTCTATTCAAAGGATTCCTTATATTAATATTTCTATGTAACATGCGAAAAAAACTACAATTTTGTTTTTTTTTTCGTGAAAAAAACAAATTGTTATTTTCGGCATTTTCAACGCTAGGACAGACGGATTTACTTTTACATTCTTAACATTGACATGGATGAATTAGGTTTGCCGTTTATTATGCAGGTAAGCTACATCGCATTTACATTTACCAATGTTAAGGGCCAGAATAACCCCAAATTGTAATTTCTGAATAATAATAATCATTTTACGTCAGGCATCTAAGGCCCATAAACAGAATACTCAAAATAATAATGTTATACTATAATAAACTAATACATATTAATGGCAAAAAATGAACGACTCAGCATTTCGGCTTATTGAATGGCTCTCGTTTTAATATTACTGAAGCATTCACTTTTGGATTGATATACAGGGTGTAAACAGACTCTTCACGAAGCCGTTAACCAAGCATTATGTACATTAAACTAAGTAACGACTTATTTTTTTGGGGTGAAAAATCACGTTGTACTTAGGACTCAATGTAACGTATTCAAAACATTGTGCTGATGGATGGATTGAATAGTACGGGTGTTGTCAAGGTGTCTGAAGTAAAAAAATACATTAAAAACACGTATTAAAAAAAAAAACTTGTGAAAAGTTGGAACTTTGACCCCCAATATCTTCGTAACTAGAAGGTTCCCAGGTATGGTGTAGAACAAAAAAAATGATCGCATTGACACGGGAAGAACAAGTTCCTTTCGGTTTCATTAAGAGTCTTTTTACACTCTTTGTAGCGTATTTGAGGAGGGACTACTCTGTACTAAGTTGTATCTATGTTGTATGTTTCGGAAACACGATTCCATAAAACTAGAAAGAAAAGTATCTCAAAGTTACTTAGAATAGAATTATAAAAAGAAACGATCTTGCACTTTTTATTACATCACTAATATCTCGAGACGAGATAAAATTTCTTGAAAAAATCCCCCGCGACTAATACATACCTATCCTGCATCACCATCGATAATAACTAAACATTATGACACGATCGATTCGTTGAACCCGTTATCGGTACATGACACCGATGAGGAAAATTGAATGTAAATATAAAACGGGTTGCTAGGTTCTTCCCATTTTCGAACAAAACAACAAACCCAGACTAATCTCGGGGTATGTACCTCAGTTTCCTCATGAAGCTGTATAAATACCGGGTCTAAATGAACGGAGGCATCATTCGAAGACGAGCTATCGTAAACGACTCAACAACATGACCAAGTTAATCTTAGTACTGGCTGTACTAGCGGTGTTCTTGATCACTGAATCGACATGTCGCCGTTCGGATTTCATTCTGCCTACATACCGGCCTCCTCCTACAAAGAGACCGACTTTCATCTTCAGATCTCGTCGAGGAGCTGACGACGAACCTTTGTCGCTGTGGCAGGGAGAGAACATCGACCGCGCGCCATCCACCGCAGACCATCCCTTCCTGTCATCAGTCATCGATGACATCAAGCTGGACCCGAACAGGAGAACTGCCAGGAGTCTGAGCACTCCCAGTGTGTCCCGCGGAGGTGGAAGCAGTTCGTCCTCGAGCCGGGACACCGGGCCTACTCACCCGGGGTACAACCGTCGTAACGCAAGATCGCTTCACCTCCCAGGCTCCAAGTTGCCCCTGCCAATGACACCACCTTTCAACCCGCGTCCCAAATACCCAATCTACGTTAGGAATTAAGTAGCCAAGGTTATGTGATTTGCTGTGATTCTTCTGTGTACTTAAAACGGTACTTAACACCCAATATCTGACCAGCAAAGTAAAAGTGCCATTTTATTTTTACAGTGTGTTGTGCTATCAACAATTTTATGTACCTAAACTTATCTAATTAGGTACATTACTGTGCCAAACTATCTGTTAAATTAATATGTAACTACTTAATTATTACTTTATTAATTATATATGACTGTCAAAACAATCTTCTGTTTAATTTATTCACCCAGGCTCACATCAATTTATATTTTTCATTTTCATTAGTATGTATTGGTTAAATCTTGTTAACTGAATTTGCACTTTTTTAACTAGTTTTCTCCAACCGATTGAGCTGTTTTCTTCTAATGAGCTTTTATTTCACTTGCCTTGTTACTAAGCCTGTAGTCGCTTAGTTAGCAAGTTTTTTGCCATGGCTGGAGGCCTTACACTCAAGGCACCCACAGGATAGTCCTTTTAAGGTGGAAGCGCTAAGGTAGCCCGCGAAATTCAAATTTTCTTACGATTTTGCAATTTGCAGGTCAGTCTCAGGTTGCATGTTGATAAAAAATGAGTCGCGCAAGTAACACGTTATGTGCTTAGTAAAAGAATTATAATAATTAAAATCATCAATGCAACTATGTTCTTTTGACCCCATTCAATGACTATTTCATGAAAAAATTGTTCAATGGGATTAACTGAACTTACGAGGGTTGTATTTATGATTTTAATGATTATAATTCTGTAACTGCATAAGGGTTACGGTCGCGTATCATATTTTGTTTAACACACAGCTTGACACTGACCTGCAAATTGCAAAAAAACGTAAGAAAAATTGACTTTCACGGGCTAGGGGCTACCCTGACGCTTCCACCTTAAGCAAACGACAATATCCTAGATTGACCGGCGAGATGCCATTCACAAAGAAAAAACAAGTGCATATTCGCGTTAAGCCGGCGCCACATACGGTTTCAAACATTTGAACACTTCTTTGATTATTATGTGTTTAAAGTTTGAAGAAAGATTTGCAATTTGCCATGCGGTATCGGTATTTGAACGAACGTAGTTGTACCGTGCACTAAGGCTGAGGCAGCGATTTGCGATGTGACTGGAAGAGCGAAACGAGAAAAACATGGTATGGTTACATTACAAGCGAAATTCGGCGTATATTCGGCGTAAACATACACAATTAGTAGCACTATTGAACTAGTCGTGCAAGTGAGAAATTTTCAAATAAATTCGCTTCAATTTCGCTGATATGTTGATATAGCCGATGCCGTGATTACAGTAATGTTGTTCCTATCGCATAAAGAAATCAAAGATCGCTAGTAATATATTTGATGTACGCTGTAGCCATATAAGTGAGTATTAATTTACTTGTTTTAATCGCTCATGTGTCGCCGGTCGCGTCGCGGCCTAATGTAGCCTCAGCCTAAGTGCGAAACATGTGACATAAATTGCCATATTATTTATTGCGTGGAGCTTGATTTTTAGGGTTCCGTACCCAAAGGGTAAAAACGGGACTCTATTACTACAACTCCACTGTCGGTTTGTCTGTCTGGCGTCTGTCACCAGGCTGTATCTCGTGAGCCGTGATAGCTAGACAGTTCAATTTTTTTTCTGTTGCCGCTATAACAACAAATAATAAAAATATAAATTATTTAATAATTGAAGGGGGTTCTCACAAGAAACGTGTTTTTTTCGGTTTATGGTACGGAACCCTTCCCCCGTTTCTTGGTGGTCATACTGGCATGTCATACTAATATGACCAGTGAGAATCGCTTGTATTGGTGGCCATAGTTGTCATTGTCCCTCTAAATATAATACTTTTCTTGTCCCCTGTAGTCCGACTCACGCTTGGCCAGTTTTTTATATGTGAGATAGCTCGGCTAATCTTCATTTATTGCCAATAATTATCGGGATTTGTGTCTCATATTATGATCATTGACCTGTGCCATCATGATTGCCTCATCATGCATTGCTGCCATTAGATCGTTATACGAATTGATACTTTCAAAAGGAAGTTGGGTTGCACTACACTACCCTAAACTTGAATCAGAAGTACCGGAATTCCATCTTTGTGAACCCTATGCCATTGTAGTGTGTTTTAAGATTCATGATATAAATAGAATGTTGCGGGGATCCGCTGGATGCGAGTCGCACGGGACCGGTCAATGTCGCGACACTTGCGGGAGGCCTATGTGGTGGTCCAGTGGGACGTCTTTCGGCTGAAATGATGATGATGATGTCCCGTCTATCACTCTTAAATATTTGAATGTATTTGGGTAGTAAGGGATCATTTTTGGTTTGAGGTACGGCACCCCAATTATTTTTCAAGATGATGACGACGTTGTTCCAACTTAGACCACGCGCCGTCAGACATAACGCATTTCCGCAGGCATTTTCGCAAATGTTTACCAAGAACGCCTTCCCAACAGTGCCATTCAAGGAGAAAAAACACCATGAAGAGAGAGTACATACCTACCTACCTACTAGTAATAAAAATAAACCTTTCAAAAAAAAGTATTTATTAAAATTTGCACCCACACAAAACAGGTTAAACTTGGGTTAAACTGTTCTTATTAGGAATCTAGACCAATTTCAAAATCAAATCTTTCTAATCTCTATCTAATCTAAATGTCCGTGCCGGGCACGGAAATTATATTACACCTTATAGCTCCAAACTAGGCAAGGAATGCCTGTAAGTTTGATTCCTCGTATATAACAAAGAGCAGCGGTGGCCCAGTAGAGCAGCGGTGGCCCAGTAGAGCAGCAATGGCCCAGTGGTAGCGACCCCGACTTACCAGCAGTAAGTTGTGGGTTCGAACCCAGGCAGGCGCATAAATTTGTATAATTTATTTCATCACCACTGCTCTCAAAAACGGTGAAGGAAAACATCGTGAGGAAACCGGCATGTCCTGGAACCAAAAATTCGAAGACATGTGACATCTACCAATCCGCACTGGGCCCGCGTGGTGGATTATAGCCCATTCCCTCTCACAGAGAGGAGGCCTGTGTCCCAGTAGTGGCAACATTATAGGCTGATGATGATGTATATAACAATACGCCCCCAATAGAGTTCGAAAAAAGGCTAGGTTGATGGTAGAACAGCTTACTTTATCATCAGATAAGGTAAGCCAAGTATTTGTATTCATTTTATTTTGCGTTCCATAAGTTTAAAAAAGTGTTACAAAATGCTTACAGCTAAGAAGAATTATGGACCCGAATTTTGAGTTCTTAGTTAATAATAATAAAAAAAAAAAGTTGTCTGTAAAGTTGGTTTACGGACGTTAGTTTAACGTGACAATGTCTTAAAATCCAGTGGAAGAGCGATAGATGCGGCGCATGCGTACAATGAACGTAACGGGACAATGAGCATAACGGGACACTTTTTCGTGCCTGCAGCCGGCGTTCATCGATTTATTAGACGTTGTCACGTCAAAAATCATTTCAAACAGAGTAACATATATTTTTTACAACTACACGATAGCAATTATAGACATAGTAGTAACATAAAGCAACATCATTGATGTAGCGAGAGATTTAAGTGGACTGTAAACTTTCAAATGACTACGAAAAGCCCGAACAAGAAACTCGAGAAATTATGTTACGACAAAAAGGATGTGCTGGGAATAGTCACTCACCTGATCACTCCCTAAAGGACGTCTTCCAAGCCAGAACCTTCACAAAGGAACCTTCAGCTGAATTTATAACTGAGATCAATAGTATAATATTATTGCACTTATGTCTGATCCGGTCATTAGTACGGACATAAAATGAATCGCAAGCACGCCAGGTGGTGGCATCACGCGACCTACTTACAAGTCTACCAACACCTTAGCGTGCTTCTACAGTGCCAAACTTATTTGAAATAAACTTATTTTATTTTTTATTGTAAATATTTATTTATAAATCTTAAGAAACATAGTTTTATATTATAGTAGATATTTAATTGTAATTATTGAGATCAATTTAAGTAAATAATAGGTGGCGCCAAATTAACCGTAAAACTAAGTAACTAGTAGGTACTATAACTCAATGCAACCTTTCGTGGATCAAAGGCTTGGTGTTAATATCATCAAACCGATCATACGTAGAACATTCTATCATCAATATAAGCCCACCAAAAAATAAAGCAACTATAATGCCGGCACACGTAAAACAGGACAAAGAATCGCTACTGAAAAGAGGAGAGCAGTGAACCAGTGGATTGAACTCATGGCCGGCAGGAGCGTTGTGGTTTGCTGGATCAACCTAGTGAATAAAAGACAAGTAGGATTAAGTTATTGGGGGAAGCAAGCGGTCATTGACATTTATTAAGGTGGAAGCGCCAGGTTAGCCCGCGAAATTCAAGTTTTCTCTCTTTTTTTTGTAATTTTCAGGTCAGTGTAAGACTGTATGTTATAATCATTAAAATCATCAATACAACCCTGTAAGTTTATTTAATCCCTGAATTACTCATCGTGAAATAGTCATTGAATGAGATTAAATGAACTTGCTCTGTAAAGCCATGTTTTCTTACGGTCGCTAATCATATTTTAATCAACATACAACCCGACACTGACCTGCAAATTGCAAAAAGGTTCCCCTTAATATAGGATGACTGGTCATTAGTAAACGATACTTATACACGTGATTGTACTCTGACTCATGATAACAAACAACTTTCCCAAAGAAACATTTTTTTTTTAATTGTCTTTCAGTTTTATCACAATAAGACAACAGTCGAATGAAATTCGCGCACACGCGCCTCTATCAGCTGTTAACCGCGTGACGCCGTTCTGTCTCATTACTATCGAACCGTGCAAAAGTGGGTTGGCAGAGCGGGAGTGATTTGAAAATTTGAATGACGTTATTGCGAATCGCGACGCACGCTATTTCGAAAAACTTTACGAGTGGTACGCCAGTTCGAAAACACATTGATTCGAAAACTGCTATATCGAATGACGTTGTCGCGGACACACTGCGAACAATCTGAATTTTTCTGGGGATCGAACGCACGACTCCGATAAACCCTGATCTTTGTATTGGATTTGGGAAACAAAAGCAATGAGATGTATTATTTTAATTTAACTTTTTAATTTCCTTAAGTATGGATAACAACAAAGAAATCAACAAAACAAAATTATAGGTGGTACTCTTTAACAAAAGTAACAGCAATCTCATATTGCAGCTTATCAAATCGGGAAGTATGCTTGGGATACATAGCTAAATCATAAGTACTAATATTAATCATTTAAACCAAGTAGTATAGACAACTCGCTCAGTGTCAGTTTTATCATCGTAGCGTAGGTAGTTCTTTTTATCACTGGATCCCCAGACAAATTCAGATTGGAATATGCTATTCGCAGCAGTGGATTTCGATACCAAGATTTTCGTACTAGCGTACCATTCAAACAGTTTTTCGAATCAGCGTGTTCGCGACAACGTCATTCGATATAGCAGTTTTAGATTCAATGTGTTTTCGAACTGGCGTACCACTCGTAAATTTTTCGAAATAGCGTGCGTCGCAATAACGTCATTCGAATTTTCATATCCCTCCCGGTAGCACCCGCGCGGCTCGCAAACCCGCTCCGTAAGCGGCTCTTGTGTTATTGTGACAAAAGCGAATGAGTAAAAAACTAGTTTCTGTGGGAAAGTTGTTTGTTATCATGAATACAATCACGTGTTTAAGTATTGGTCATAAGTCCTATATAATAGGAGGCGAGTCGATTGCCATCAACACAAGCCGGACACAAATCCAGGCTCTGTGATTGTCCTGGCTTTCCGACCTGGGAATCGAACTCAGGACCTCATGGCTCAGCAAACCTGCGACCACTCCTAGCTTTTGCCCGCAGCTCCGCACACGTTAATTTAGAATTTGACAGTCAACTCGGGTTGTACGCTGCTGCTTGTAATAATATAATTCAATCATGATTCGAAAGACACGTGGCGCCATTTATTATCATAAGAACGTTATTGTTGTTTTAATCGGAACCAGTACCTTTTTTCGAAATAAAAGGTACTCAATGTCCGGTTCTGTACACCCGACAACGTATATGCAAAATTTCAGGATTATCGGTTCATTGATTTAGGCGTGAAAAGGTAACAGACGTACTTTCGCATTTATAATATTAGTTAGGATAAGATAGGATTAGGATATGTATGTACTCACGAGCATTGATTCGATGGTGAGGTGAGTCCCGTCTCTAACGTTCAAAAGATGTACTGGTTCTGTGCAGTAGTAAGAAAAGTTATGAGGAGCCCCGACGCCCAGGGCGATATGGCCGACTTGTTCATCTCCTTCATAGAGAAAGAGGTTTGCTAAAAGGGAAATCAGAAAAAAGCATTATAATATCATATAATATCATCAATGTTTGTATACTTTTTAAGGTCAAGGTATGTATGCTAGATGAAATGCGAAATGATAAAGGTGGAATTGTTCTTTCAGATGAAGAGCAAGTAATGAGAGATGCGTTGATTCAAAACCTTCCCTGGTACGTAGATTAACTGTGCCATATTTCATCAAAATCGGCTCAGTAGTTTAGGATTCTATAGGGTACAAAAAGACGTCCAGAGAAATTTATTGTGTACTTACCTACTTAAAAATAGTATTGCTTGGGGGTCGTCTTTTAATCATGTCAGGGTCATTCACGGGGTAGGGGTCCAGAAAAAATCACGACTTACCACCATAATATGGTGTTTCTATTTTTATTTGAAGCATATATTTTTACCTAATATGAATTAAAAACCAGACCAAGTGAGTTTGGTCCCGTTTTTTATTGAAACATAATCTTGTTCTTTTCAATAAATACACGTGATGCGGGAGGGGGGGGGGGGGGGGGGGGTTGCCGAAAACCTCGTATTACTGTTCGCGAGGGGGTGCTAAATACTGGTCTAAAAACCTTTTTTATTTTTTTATTTAAGAATAATTCAGGCAGAAAAAAATTACTTATTTCCCAGTTGTGTTTGTAGAAGGCAAATTCCCACTTGAGCCCCACATTCTCGAGATTGAACGCCGCAGTCAGCTGGTGCTTAGAGGGGATTTCCTTGATAACCGTTGGTTGCTGCTCGAAATAAAAACGTCGAGTCTGATGCGTCGTATGAACTCCTGAGGAAATAACATAACATCAATTAACATCACGTCATATGAGCCGCGATAAAAAGCGCGGTCGTACGAACGGATACCCGTTCTGTGCACTCACTCGAATTTTAGCGCAAGGGTAGCCCGCGAAATACAAATCTTCTTACGTTTTTTGCAACTTGCAGGTCAGTGTCAAGTGTCATGTTGATGAAAATATGATTCGCTAACTAACACGTATGCAGCTACAGAATTATAATCATTAAAATCATCCAATCGTCTCCTAAGTTAATTTACCCCCATTGAATGACATTTTCCTTAAATGTTTATTGAACATATCAATTTGCAGGTCAGTGTTGACCTGCAAACCTACAAAGCAATTAAAGAAAATTTGATCTCTTTCGAACAGTCCCGCAGCCCTGGCAGGCATCGGCCCTTGCGGGCCCCTCCCTGTTCGCTGACATCTCTTTGAGGCGCGCGTGGAACACGAACGCGCCGTCTACATAGCCTGTCGTCAAAAGACGGACGGACGGCGAGCTAGCCCATTACTTACCGTCCACAGGTCCGGGCGAATTTCGCAGGCTACCCTGGCGTTTTACGTTAATCCTTGTCGGCTTCTTTCTCGATAAACTTAAATTGAACTAACCATAGAGCTGGAAAAGAACTCGAGGCGTTTGGATGAATAGACCTTTTTTCCTCGGTTGACTCTTCTGCCCCTTTGGAGAGTCCACTTCCTTCACAGACACGCGGTTCAGTTTCCCCGTATAGTACGCTACGATTGGGCCGGTTTTCAACGCAAGTAAAGCGCTCATGACATCTTTTATGATACTGTCATGTCTTTTTAACTTATCTGCCTTCGTCTCGTTCAATGCATCTTGGAAATACATGTAGATATACTTAAGACTATCCTTCAGTTGCAATTTCGTGCGTTGCGCTAAATTAAAAACATTATCCTTCTTTGGTGGGAATTTTTTTCTAAGCTCATAGCAGGGTTGAATAACCGATGGAAGGTATTTTACTTTATTTTTATTCATAAGGAGGTTGGCTTGCAAGTTTATGAACGGTGTGCCATAAAATTTATCTTTGGTGCTAATATCTTCGATGCTGAAAGTCTCTTCAAGAAAAATTATGACTTTGTGTTTGGAAGAGTCTTCAACAATTTTGGCGAAATCATTAGATGGTACTTTTTTCATGGGATTCCGGTCTACCTTGACGTGACCCATCACTTGATTGTAGTCTAACAAGAATACAGGTACAGTATTTTCAACAGCAGCAACGTAACTTACTAGAAGACACATAAACGTAAAAAAAATGGGGAAATTCATTATTCTCGTTTTAGGCAGAGCCTTTAGACACATTCCTATGTGAAAGATTCCAACAAGTATTCTAGATACTCTTTGGATTCCAAGGTAAAGGACATTTAAAAAAAAAAAACAAAGTTGTAGGTAGAAACTTTAAAGAGTTTTCATGTCACCCTTCGAATATCAAAGAGAGTAAGTACGCACAGAGACCTATTAGCTATACAAAGAAGTTTATGCGGATCCTTCACTGTACAGGAAATCTGTACATAGCGAGGCCATGTTATACTGGAATGTATAACTTGATGTGTTGCCGTGTGTACCTACCTACTCCTTTAGTAACACTCACTTGGCGGTTAGAGGTTCAGAACACTTGCTGAGGCTCTCGATTCGTATTTAGGTACACATACTGGCGAGTTCAGGTTATGTAGATCTTTATTATTTACGTATTTTGTACTAGCATTATATAAGCTACCTATGGCCACGGGTTTTATGTATCTAAGTACCTACAAAATACCTATTTACCATGACGTCAATTGACCCCGCAGATAAAATGCTTTCGGCATCTGTGCGGGACTCGCTTAAACTGGTAACTGTCTACCTATATCTGATGAGTTTTTATATCACAGCAAAAACGCTTCGATTCTTGACCCAGGATTAATAAAAAAAGAAATTGTCTAGACGTAATATATATTGAAAAAATACAATGCATAAGGATGTACATTATTGGTTAAAATAAAATTAACACAGCACAGTAAGATAACTGGCATTTTTTGTGGGTCCGATCTTGTACATCATTACAATTAACGCGCATAGACCACACAAAATCTTAGCTACTTAGACTCTTTGCTACTTAGTTTTGAGCATAGACAGGCATGGGATAACGCCTTTCGTCAAAAGGGTATCTGGGACGCGGGTTGAAGGGTGGCAGCGTTGGCAGGGGAAAGTCATACCCTGGCAGTCTGAGCTCCCTTGTGTTACGACGGTTGTACCCCGGGTGAGTGGGCCCGGTGTCCCGGCTCGAGGACGAGCGGCTTCCACCTCCGCGGGACACACTGGGAGTGCTCAGACTCCTGACAGTTCTCCTGTTCGGGTCCAGCTTGATGTCATCGATGACTGATGGCAGGAAGGGATGGTCTGCGGTCGACGGTGCGCGGTTGATGTTGTCGCCTTGCCACAGCCACAGAGGTTCGTCGTCAGCTCCTCGACGAGATCTGAAGATGAAAGTCGGTGGCCGTGTTGGAGGAGGGCGATATGTAGGCACGTTGAGATCCGAACGGCCACATGACGATTCAGCGATCAAGAACACCGCCAGTACTGACAGTACTAAGATTAACTTGCCCATGTTGATGAGTCGTTTACGAAAGCTTGTCTTCGAATGATGCCTACGTTATTTTATGACGAGTATTTATACGGCGTCTTAAGGAAACTGTGGTACTTAACCTGAGGAGAGACGCTTTGTGAGAAAATGGGAAGAACCTGACGACAACGATGACGGTTGTTTATATTGAACTTTCCTTTTAACCTGCTCGGAGACGTATGCGATAAGGTTTGTACCCTCGCATATACAGGGTGAAAAGATCGTAGGGGCCTCCCTGTTAGGAAAACACCATACTTGGACTGATATCACTTCACTATCACTAAATATTATATAAAACAAGTTCCCGCCGCGTCTGTCTGTCTGTTCGCGATAAACTCAAAAACTACTGCACCGATTTTTATGCTGATTTCACCAATGGATAGATTGGTTCTCGAGGAAGGTTTTAGGATATAATTTGCCAAGTTTTTGTTGCGGGAACGGGACCAAAATGTCATGATTACTTTTGGTCGCGATAACCGACATCCAAGCGGGCGAAGCCGCGGGAATCAGCTAGTCATACAATATACAAGGTGTGTACGAAGCCCTCAACCAAGCATTCTGTACATCGAACTAAGTAACTCTACGCAAAAATTAATTGCTGGGCCAAGACTTTTTTTTAAAACTCAATGTAACGCACTCATTACATTGTGCTGATGCATGCATTGAATAGTAAACACTTAAACAGGTCATGGAGGGATTTAAAGTAAAGTCATCATCATCTTCCTGCCCTTCTCCCATTCTACTTGAGGTCGTCGCAACACTTTTTCTTCTTCCATTCTCCCCTGTTAGACGTCACGGCATCATTTACTCCTTTCTCATTCATATCACACACGGGATAAAGTCGTAACCTTAAAAAGAATTTAAAAAAAAAAAAAAATGTAAAAAAATTTGGAACTTCGACCTCCAATATTTCCGTAAATAGAAGGTTCCAAGAAGAACTGTCGCATTGACGGGGAGAACAAGTGCCTTTCGGCTTCGTTAAGAGTATTGTTACTTTACATGTAATACCACCCTGAGAGAATTTATCATTGGTCTAGTGGTTGCAAGGTACTATTCCCAGCTTGGGCAGTGTTATTGAGTTACTCAATAGAGTAAATTTTTCAGTAGCAGCGGTCGCAACTTGCGGGGGTTTTTGCGTAACACACTCCAACCTCTACTCGAATCATATTGTAATTTTTTTGTTCAATCATCATCTGCCTAGCCTTTTCCCAACTATGTTGGGGTCGGCTTCCAGTCTAACCAGATACAGCTGAATAGAAGTATTTTACATGGAGCGACTGTCTATCTGACCTCCACAACCCCGTTAGTACTGGGTAA
Organism: Lycophotia porphyrea; assembly: GCA_950005105.1. NCBI lineage: Eukaryota > Metazoa > Arthropoda > Insecta > Lepidoptera > Noctuidae > Lycophotia > Lycophotia porphyrea. The sequence goes on along the minus strand of OX465408.1, from coordinate 4,492,802 downwards.
TACGATAATCCTTGGTTAGACTGGTTGTCAGACTTTATGGGCCACTGATAGCCTAACGACTGTCAAAGATCTACAAATGACCAACCAGCCGGGGCCAACGCCTTCCGAGGAACGGAGGAAACTCGGTATGTCCACAGTCCAACCTAGGCAAGCACGGCTTAACCTAAAGATCGACCCGAGTTGCTAGCCAAGAGATCCTCAAGCAAATGTCCGAGAAAAAAAACGGATGACATGTGTGTGTGTGTGTCTTATGTAAATGTTTTTGACATACCAGTCACATATTTTCTTTGAGCGGTTTTGGCATTATAATTTGTAAGTAGGTTATTACGCCAGTTTTGTTTACGTTTCATGTAAGTGTGCATTACCCCAGCAGTAAAATCTCTCTTAGAGTGAATTGAGTTCTAATACATAAAAAAACATCACGCCTGTAATCCCTGAAGGGTTGGGCAGAGGTGTATCTAATGTACACCCACATTTCGCCAGTTATGTTTTAAGTCCCATGTGATAGTGGGCGAGCCTTTTGCCATCAACTGGGTATAAATCCAGACTCCGTGGCTGCTACTAAGAAATTCCTGATGGAAAAACCCAATAACACTTTGCCCGGCCTGGGAATCGAATCCAGGACCTCATGCTCAGCATCGCGCTCGCGACCACTAGACCAAGGAGGCAGTCTACTACTAATAACACTAGTTTACAAATTTTTACTTTTTTTGTATACCCTGCAAGATTTTTTTATAAACGTCTTAAACCACCTTCCATAAGCCTAAAAGTGTTAACAGAAATATTCTATCACGTCACATTTTTTTTTACTGTCTTATCATATTTTTCTGCTACCCTGATTGGGGTTTGTCGTTTTATGTTCATTTATTCGACAGAAACGATTAATAACTTGTTTCAAATTTTATTATAATGTATAGCAGAAAGTGTTTACTAAATTCTGATCTCTTTCCCCACATTGGCGGACAGTTTATAATTTCAAAATAAGAAGATCCATTAGAGATTCGTTGAAAACCGCATATCTACGTTTATTCAGGATTCCCGTATTTCCTGTTGCAAACCAATATAAAAACTGAGTTCCTAAGTGTTTTGTGAAAGTTTTAGAAACGTGCATTAGCCATCAAAAGCTACCGTTTTTTTTTCTGAAACTTAGGAAGTATGAGTTGCTACCAGGATGCCGTTTTTAATAACATCTCAAGACTTTTGAAGATCACCTATCAAGGAATTTGCCATAAAATAATGTTAGAAGCTGACTATTGGCCCATTATATAAGAAAGTAATCCACAATACTAAAAAAAGTAAACGAAAATTTGCCATTCTTATTTTTGTTTACTAAGACTTCGTCGTTTGCATGTATACAAATATTTCCAAAACCAGACGTGACGGATTTTTTTCATATTTTTTCTGGATAACTCTTTCCATAATATACAAGAATCAACAACTTTCAGCTCGGGTATAAAAATCGTGTTAACTAGTGTAATTAGGACGTAATTTGTAATTGTGCGCCAGAGGTGGTGTATCGGACACTGATATTTTACTATTAATATTTTAGATATAGTCTTCAGAATGTCGTTGCTGCTGCCGCCGCTGCCACGTATTTTGCCTCGTTGTCCTTCAGATCATCAGTGACGATATGCTCTAGTTTTTTTTTTCACTCTAGTAAGACGAGAACCGTCCAAATAAATAGGTACAGGGTCATCATCGAGGCCATAAAAACATACACAGGAAATTGCTTTGACAGTCGTTTATTGTAATAATTAAATACCTACTTACATAATAATTTTAAGATAATTTGGCATATAAGCAATTCATACATTACTAGATGGAAAGTAACTTAGTCACATAAAATGATTGACAGCATAACACTTTACAAAAATGGCACTTTTACTTTGCTGGTCCGATATTGTGGGATAATACCAATTTAAGTAAACTGAAGAATCACAGTAAATCACATAACTTTGGCTACTTAATTCCTAGCGTGGATGGAGTATCTGGGATGCGGGTTGAAAGGTGGTGTCATTGGCAGGCATAACCTGGACCCTAGGAGGTGATGCGATCTTGCATTACGACGGTTGTACCCCTGGTGAGTGGGCCTGGTGTCCCGGTTCGAGGACGAGCGGCTTCCACCTCCGCGGGGCGCTCTGCGAGTGCTCAGACTCCTAGCAGTTCTCCTGTTCGGGTCCAGCTTGATGTCATCGATGACTGACGGCAGGAAAGGATGGTCTACGGTGGACGGCGCGCGGTGGAAGTTCTCTCCCTGCCACAGCGATAAAGGTTTGTCGTCAGCTCCTCGACGAGCTCTGAAGATGAAAGTCGGTGGCGGTGTAGGAGGAGGCCGGTATGTAGGCAGAATGATATACGGATGCTGACATGTCGATTCAGTGATCAAAAACACTGCTAGTACTACGAGTACTAAGATTAACTTGGTCATATTGATAAGTCGTTTACAATAGTTAAGCAATAGTCTTCGAATGATGCCTCCGTTCATTTAGAATGAGTATTTATACGGCGTCTTGAGGAAGCTGCGGTACTTAAACTGAGGCGAGACGCTTTGTGAGAAAATGGGAAGAACCTGATTAACGGTTGTTTACATTGAACTTTCGTCTTAAACCGATTGGGTATATTATATTATGCGATAAGAGTTGCACACTTCGCTTTGCACCGTCGCACGTAGACTTCGCACTCAAAAAGATTATCCGATGAAAAACATCGAGTGTGAAACATGTACCTAGTTGAATATAAGCTCTGGGCAGAGCGGAAGGGAGTGTCAGACTTGTACTGACTAAAACCCAACCATGTTCCTTCCTTGCCCTTTGTGTTTCACGGCCGCGGTATCTCTTTCGAACAGTCCCGCAGCCCTTGCAGGCATCGGCCCCTCCCTGTTTGCTGACATCCCTTTGAGGCGCGCGTGGAACACGAACGCGCCTCGCGCTGTGGTCACATATAAATTGTACTAACTTTACTTTGGTAGTTTCTTCCTCTACGTTGACGATCTCCTAATATATCTAATTCTCCTTATAATAAACTTTTAGTAACAATGTTAAATTATTGAGCGATACAATACAACTAAAAAAAATAAAATAAAAAATGTTTGCAAAAAAATAAATCAAACAAGCAAGTTGTTGTTGTTGTATTCTATTTTTACGAGTTTTACTTTTTGAAATTCCGTTTTATTTTTATTTTTGCTACCCGGATAGCGAACCCTGGAAGTCCTGGAACGCACCGCTAGCCGCCACTGGACCATCGGTAATATTGAAAGAACTCAAGTATCTGGATCTGGCTCGCGAGGTTGTCTACATGTGGGACGTGAGTACAGCATTCATTTTGCCGATAGTCGTGTCGGCCAATGGCTTAATAGCGAATAGCCTCGAACAACGTCTGAGGAGGCTCTCGCTTGGCAGCTGGATCAAGGGCTTGAATGCTTGATCCAGAAAGCAGTACTTCTGGACACGGCGCGTATCGTTAGGAGATTCCTCTCTCAAGAGCTCTGACCACCGGTAGCTCGCACCCTGTTCCCAATGCTGGTGGGCTACTATTTTTTATAGTTTTATATTTAAAAAATGTAAAGAATATGTATATAGATAATTAAAGGAAATAAATAAAGAACTCTTATTTGTATGTCGTTCCAAAAATGCATTTGTCTACTACATATTTGTTTTGTCTGTTTGCAGTTCCAATTTGTTTAATAATATTAACACAGTCACATAAGAAACAGTGTTGTTTCAGACTTTAAAAGCTATTAAGCTGCATTGTAAATGTTTTTGATACCAATCAAATACATACTTGGTTTACAGTTTACTTTGTTAGCAGAGATAGGTACTATGTTTTAATATTATTGTCATCAATTGGGGTCGAATCTAGGTTTTGAGCTGCTCTTGAGAAATTCGTAATGAAAATTCCCAATCCAAAAATCGAAATTCTGTTACATTTATAGCTTATTATAACGACTCGGATACGGGTTGTGGGCACGCGAACGGAGTTTCGTGAAGTTTTCGCGAAGTACTGGGCAGCGAATGGGTGAACTGAATTGTTCGTTTTTTGTGCATTGAATTGTTGTCTTGGTTTTTTATTTGGTCTGAGGACGTGGGATTTGAATCCAGGATGTATGCTCAGAAGTTAGCTTTTGCGACCACTAGACATTACTGAATATTAGATTAATGCAAGTACAAATCTTTATTAACTGAATAATAAAGATTTGTACCTACTTGCATTAACATAACATCACGCCTATAATCCCCGAAGGGGTAGGCAGAGGTGTACATAATAGAACCTATACCCATATTTCACCTTGTTTAAGTCCCATGTAATAAGGGGCGAGCCTATTTGCCATCAACCGGGCACAACTCCAGACTCCGTGTCTGTAACTGAGAAATTCCTGATGGGGTTATTCAATAACACTTTGCCCGCACTAGGAATTAAACCCAGGATCATGTTTGCGACTAATAGTCATTACTCCGTTTTTTTACTAACACTAGGAATAAATAATTAATAGTGAAATATTGTTGCATTATTGTAACTTCAACTCTGCATTGAGCCGAGCGTGGAAAATCAATCAAGTCAATTTTATTTGAGCATTTGTTTAAGTGTTGCTTAACTTTAGTGAAAATAGTAATAAATGTCAGCCCAGAGTTTCAATTTCGAAGGGCTATTTAAAGATGCGCTATTTAGAAAATCGAATTTAAATCAGGTTTTACTGGCTTTTATTTCTGTAAACTTTAGTATTAAATGAGCAATATTTGTATGTAGATTATTTTGTAATCATGTTCTCGAAAACGGCTCTAACAATTTCGATGAAAGTTGCTCTAAATAAGGGATTGACAGGGGCGAAAATCGATCTAGCTAGGTCTCATATAGGTATACTGATACTGTTAGCCTGCGTCATCCCACTGCTGGGCAAAGGCCTCTCCCCATGACTTCCATTTGTTTTGATCCAGGGCCACTGTTCGTTGGTTTTATCCAGCTTGTCCCGCCATCTTCTGCGAGGTCTGCCGCGATGCCTTCTGGCTGTGTCAGGGCTCCAGAAAGTGGTTATTTTGGCCCACAGCTCATTGGGCATGCGGCAGACGTGGCCAGTCCAGTCCTACTTTAGCTTAGCGGCTTTTTGAGCAACGTCAGTAATTTGTATTTTGGCGAGCAGTGTCGTGTTGCGTACATGGTTGTTTAGTTTGACGCCTAGAATGCTGCGCTCCATTGCACGTTTGCAGACCATGAGTTTGGACTTTTGAATGTTTGTCAAAGACCAAGTCTGGGATCCATAAGTCAAAATAGAAAGAATGCACATTATATTATTTGTGAAAATTCGTTTTCTAATTTTTTTTTGAGCCGAGCAGAGCTCGGTTGCCGCGGTACTAGTAGTTTAATACGCGTTGAAAGGGACAAGCAAAAATAAAACACACATATAAAAACAATAAAATAGATTTTCATTTATTGTGAGACGAAAAATACAACAATGGGACTTATCAGCTAGAATGGTTAGTGGCAGACTGTCGTGTCAAAAAAATTGATTGTTATGTAAGGATGGCGCGGGTAGCACGCATCTCTACGAACATGTACTCCTAATTATTTATGTCTTTCATTGGGGAACTCGTGGTAACGAATATCAACGAAACAATATTATATAATACACAAACGATACCATGACTTCTCTATTCATTGAAATCATAACTAATATTATTTTATTTAAACATTGTGAAGTTTCAATAGTTTCATTTTTTTAACTAATTTTTTTTAAAAAGGCTTTATTGATTTGAAGCTAATACTTAATTACTTACAAGATTGTTTAATAGTTTTAATAGTTGTCGCGCCACTCGTCCGTCGTCCGTCGGTCGGTCGCGGGCCGCGTCGAGTCCGAGTCGTGTCGAGTCCGTCCGAGAACCAACGGACTCACAAATCAAACGTAACAACTCTCAAATACCGCTACTATGAAACGTTCTATACAAAATTGAACATTGCCGATTCGCTAGATCGTTTTGACTCTCATTATTATACTCATATTATACTATAACAAGTGGCCGGCGAGCGATCGGTTCAACTCGTCACTACCTCCATTAAGTACATGTCTTACTTATTATATAAGTTGAAAATGCCACTGTTGCGAACCTACGTCGCCTAGGTGGAGCGCCTCGCTATTGCTCATAGACAAAAAATTCCGAAATCAATTCGTTACACCGTAGACTATATCTTTGTTTAATAAACTTGAAGTATTTATCAATAATCAATAAGTACATTATAATAATTGAATAATTTTAGTATTTTGTTTTCATAAGAGACTAGCATTACAAATAAATACCTTCAGCTATACAATTTTAATGTTTATTTCTATTTTAAACATTTTGAAGATGTTCAAAGTGGACTACGTCGGTTTTTACACAAGAATGCAGTTTGCGTACGGTTCTTGTATAGAAACTTTTCAGTTTATGCGTCTACGCGTCGAGATATGACTTAAATGTATACTTAGATTTAGGGGAAAAAGGTCGTAAAAACAAAAAAGTTATTGAAATTTATAACAAACACCTTAACGAATACTTCAATAATTTAGTTAAGTATATATATTTAGTTCGGGCGGGCGGGGGCGTGCGCGGCCGATAATATCACTCGGCGTACGTACAAACGATGATCTGCGCTACAAATGAAATAACTTTATACAAAAGATGAGGCTCGGCCCGCCCTCCCCCGCCCGCCCACTCTCCCACAACATGTCTTTGACAAAAGCAATATAAAACATTTCATTCCGTGTAAGAGATGACACGATGGTATGCGAAAACTTTATTTTTTTTTTCAAAAAACACACGTCCATTCGCTCATCACTGCGCTTAAATCTAAAATTAATAATTAGACAATATTTTTTTTATTTGTTCAACAGACGCGCGCATCGCGACGCGCGCGTATAATAATAAAATATTTTCAAAACAATCGAATAATTAAACACACTAGTTAACAATATAACTTATGCTCAAGTACACTGGCTGCGAGACGAAGCGGGGACCGGGTGGGCCGGCTCCCTCAACCATACGTGTTCAAAATCAAATACCAAACTTGATCATCCTCGTTACCTTTCAAAATATGATTTTATACACAATCGTTTTAGCATTATTATTACATGTATGTATAATAATATAATTAGAGCGATGGCAGCGTAACGGTTCGTATCGTGCGCGGGCACGGTCGGTGTGGGGGCGGCGGCGTCCATAATACTGATATTAACGCTAAATTATTGCATCGATGAGCTGCGGCGCGGGCGCACTATCCTACCGCTACGTGTGCGGAGTGGCGCAGTGGCGCTACACGGCCGTCTCCGTGTGCGAGTGCGACGACAGGCGCTCCACGTCGATGTCGTGCGGCGCCAGCGAGTCGCGCGCCGCGTCGGCGTAGTCGATGCTGGACGAGTGCGAGAACCGCTTGGACAGCGCCGTCTGCTTGCGCAGCGCCTCGGCCAGCGCCGCGTCCGCCAGCGAGCCGCGCGAGTCCAGCCCCTGCCGGAACGCGTTCACCACGCGGATCTGCGGCGCGAGCGGCCGTTAGTGGGTATGTCCTGGCGCGCATGCGTCGCGCCCTGCGCCGGCGCTTACCACTCGACTGCGCGTGTGACACGACGCTACACTTGCATAGAATTTACAGTGACACCAATAAAAAGTCGAGTCGTAAACACCAGTGCGAAGATTCCCACTGACAATATCCAATTTTGTAGACATTATTGATTTAGATTTATATGCCAATCCAATTGTCAGTGCTACAGAATCGTCGAGAGCGCCACGTATGCCGCGGAGTCCGGTGCCAGTCCCTCCAGCCGGTCTGCACGTCACACTTGTATATGGGAGACCAACGGGAGGGACGACCAGACAAATGTACAATTTCAACATATAGAAGCACACCGAACCATAAAAAAGAGGCAAGAAAGCGTTAGGTATCAAAATTCCAGTCACAGGATAGTTTTTGGTGGCGAGCCATGCCATGCAGTGAGTGGCCGGGGCTTCACCTCGCGCCTCTGAATACAGACACCCGTGGCCGAGAGGATGGGAGGTACTCCGTGATCATGCACTCCGCACCTCTGTGACTGTATTTACTCTCCACTATGTGAGCTACGCGCGAAAGCTCTATGGTAATGCTCTTGCCCTACTTCACAATACATTGCACATAATACGAAGCAACATCGCTTTACCCAACGTCCTATATCCGAAATATTGTAAGCAAGCTGACAAATAACCTCAACGATCTTCGATTCCTTGTACATACATAAATGTAGACGTAAAGCGTTGTACTAGCCTATAATAGAGATAAGAGAAAAATGTTGTATTTCTAAAAGCTATTTAGTTAAAAAATGACCTTGGATGCGTCTAGTTTTTAAAATGAATTAAAAGCTATTGACGAATCCCTGGCTTACGGCTCTACTGTTGTAGGACCCCACGAGTTCACGAATCATTGCCGTGGCCACACATCGGGGAGTAGTTGAGAAATTAATCAGTTGTAAAGGACGGTAGTTCGAGATCCACGACAGATTAATGCTGGTACCGGATGTGTGGACCAGGCATAAGTGCATTATATGAGGCAAAAATAAAAACAAAAATCCCTACGCCATGATTTATGGTTGCCAAAACAATATGAAAGCTCTTGATGCTGGTTAGGGACTTCTAGTAGTACTTGTTTTTATAAACTGACTATTTACATTAATTAAAAATTTTGCCCAATTAGACCCTATCAGAATCCTAAATATTATTTATAATAATTTAATAATCCACTGTTCGAAATTTGTGTTATTATTGTTAGTTTAACTATGAACACATCAATCAAAACCAATGTTAACATCAATAGTTAAAAAATACAATCATTCCCTTATTTACATTGCATTCAACAATATTAGAAAATCGACTTCAAGATATATATTTTTTTTTATAAAAAGAGATTTTAAATATTCACAGCATAAAAAGAATTTGAAATTCATGATCAAATATTCAATAATTGAAGTCGATTGATTTACAACACAGTTTCACATAAGTCCGATCACAATTAGTGAATTAAATGTATGTTTTCATTGACACACCCACAGCAACCCAAGTGAGGATATAATAAATAAGTATTTAATATTATGTATAACACAGCACATGCGTCAGGATACATGCCAATGGTTGTGATACCCATGCAGATGACATTGACCGGAGCACTTCAACAACATCATATATTACTATACAGGATGATGTTTTGGTAGGAGTCACTGTTGCAGCTATTCTGGCCATTAGAGATAGAAATATTTGATTTTAGATATCCGCCCAGGTTTTTTAGCTTCAATTTGGTCTAGTGAAGCATTTAAGGTATTTTTAAACATGTTTTTTTCAACATAAGAAATTGTTGAAAATTTGAAATAATTTCTATCTCTAAAGTTTAGCTTCCATAGTGATCCCTATTCAAAAACCACGCTGTACATCCGAGGCTAGTGAAGTGTAGGTACATTCTAGGATTTATAAAAAATAAGCTACAGTGCAGGTTTAAAGCGCTCTTATAGGATTCTTGCACGCAGTGTTAAAGCGTATAAAAGGAATGTTAAAAGTGTAATATATAATTGTGGAAGTGCACAGTCTCTACAACGCACAAGCGAGTGGGATAAGAGAGAACGGCAAGTTGTAGGTATAGATAATAGACAGAGTACAGTATTAAAACATTGTCGAACATATAAAAAAACGAAAAAAATGTTAACAAAAAAAAACAGAAATGTGAGTGAAACAGGGTGTCCTCTCATAAAAGTGAATCTTACAGCTTGATCGGTTGATGTCTTGCTGTAGGGGACGGGTATCAATCGTTCTTGTAACTCGCCACCTATCACCTTCCGTGTGCAATTGGGTATTCATGGAAAAAAAAATAAAAACGAGAACATGAAGTAAAAGGTACGACACAGAGAGAAGCGCCGCCGTTTAGCGGCCGCGTGGAAGGTACATAGATAGATAGGTATATATACTGCGTGCTGGGGGTCCGACGTGATTCTACTTATTTATACATACAAGATGTCACATAAATAACGAACCAGGTCTCTGTGGTGTCTCGGGCCATGAATCTGAATAACTTTTATTTTACAAATTAGCAAAAAAAAATTTGGACGTTCGGAAATGACGCAATCAGTTGATCAACAAGTTGGTAAAACTAAAAAAATAAAATGAATTTCCAAGGTCATAGAACAAAATTTATTCAGTATCATGATCGTGAGTTATCTCACGAGACATTGTGTTACATTTATTATGTTATACCTCGTATATACATAGTAAAATAATAAATTGCTGGATAAACTAGTTCAGTTTCGTATAAAAAAATATTGAAGGATTTTGGGTAGAATCGCATCCGACGCATTAGCAGTGATAGATCTTTTAACAGAGTGTAATATCAGAAAGTATAGAAAGTTTCTGAAAGGGGGACTAGACGAAGCAGGGTGCTTCGCGAAGCGATGAGCAGTATTAGAAGAAGTATATATATAGATACACAGTAAACAGAACTAAAGTATATAAGACGCGGGGTACATCCTATTAGGTACCTTAAAAAGCACATTCATGGAGTGTGCACTTAAAAACTAGAATTTTTGTATTTTCCATCCAGGGCTCCGTTACATCCATCTTTATAAAAAACGCAATTAACAAAACAAATAAAATAACTAATTCAAAGAAAAGAAAAATACAATATAACATTTAACATTGAACACTTAAACTAAGGGTTCGTTGATCGGGTTCCGTGGTTTGTTTAAAATAAATCATGTTTTGTGTATCTGTGTGTGTTCTTGATTACAATCGGCACTTGTGTGTGTATTTTCTTTGTCATCATGCGATCTATTCTAGTGAAGCACACACATATATATCGTTGGATCGACGTAGTCGCTCACATACCGGATGAAACTACCTATAGTATACCGGTATAGGACAAACTAATAAAGCTATGTACATCTATATTACAGAAGCATACATATAATACAAAGTGGAACTAACAACAATTATGCCTTATACACTTTTGCTTTCTGTGATTTTTTGGGTTGACGATTATTTTTTATGTGTTACTATTTACATATATTTGTTTAGCGTGGCGATTATATTTCAAGCTGAGCACGATCTATTCTAGTTAGTTGTTTACTGTCAATGCATATATGTTACATACAAAGTGAATACAATACTTATATGAATAGAGACTGCAAGCCTTACAGTATGTGCGAATAAGAAAATTATTGTTTACCTTGGTGTTAAATTTGCAGTTTTCTCAGTTTGTTGTAAGTGCATCATATACGCAAAGACTTACTAAGTCCATGCCATTGCCAGTAGTGTGTACTAGGCTACTTTACAACGCCGCGTGAAAGCGCCAAGCGATCTAACATTGACTAGACCGTACGACATACACGGCCCATGTTGGCCACGGGCCGCCAACAACAAACATTTGACCAACATCGACACATTAACATGTTCCCAATACTGCAAGTTTACCTTAGTTTTGCAGCTCTCCACAATGTGGCAGGTGAAATGAAAGGTACTTTGGAGTATAGATACTTTATTACTAAAGTTTAAGAGACAAGAAGCGTTAGGAATAACGAATTAACAGCAGTACCAGTTTATTATACCGAGTTATAAGTATGTATAGCGAGAAATCATGCTTTGCTATGGTTCCGTTAATTTATATTTTTACGTGATTTATCACTATCGGCGTGTTCGCACCTACTACAAGCGTAAATTTATTAAATTTTTGAAAAAACGTATTTCATATTTTGTTAAATCTAACTTTTGGTGTACACCAAGACACGATTAATCATCCATAATTTAAGTATAATAGTTATTTTTGTATACTATACTCTTCTAAGTCTTAACATTGATGTAGCAGGCAATGATTTAGTCTCTACTTGTGGTGCATTAAACTTTAAGACTCAATACACAAAGGTTTTTATTAAATATTTAGTATATACTTAACATATAAACATATTAAACTTTACCACAAAACATTGGAATGATAATTAAATTTGCTTGAGATCCTTGGTGAAGAGGAAACAAACAAAAAGTATGAGATGGAAGAGGAAAATATAGTGAACAGTAGTGTATAGTGTAGAGACAGACAAGTAGGTACGTTGGTAACGACAATGCAGAACAAAAAACATCATCGTGCAGATCATTACCAAAATACACAATAAATAGAAAAGAAAAGACAGATTTTATAATAAAGTAGTAACTCTCCGATTCATGCAAAATGTATAAAACTATATTATTGTGCCATATAACAAATATGCATACAGTTCTACTGTCTTGCTAAATCGATGTATAGTCTATAAAAATATGAGCATAGCGTTTGTGTTTTGTAGTTGTGGCCGACACATACAGACCCATCAAATCCGCCAACTACTTAAAGACAAAACACAACGAGCTTCTATCAAAAAAGACACATCATCTAACACTAATTATTTCACATCTAGATCGCATTCTTCCAATAAAATAAACAAACAAAAATAACAAGCAAATTTAAATATCATCTTATTATTAAAAACGTTTATAAAAGCACTTGAGTAGCACAAATTGTGTATTTTCGTTTTTTTTTTTATATATTATAAAAATGGCACATGACTTTATCCGTATTATATACTTTTATTTTTAACACACAATAGTTATTTTAAACATATTAATTACAAGAAAAGATGAGTTTAAAGATTTATATATTTACAGAAAAATTAACACGATATCAATTTAAAATATATTTTCAGAAACTTTTAATATTTCGTCATATATACCGGTCATAAAATAATTTGCTCAAAATCTAATATACTCCATCTAAATAGTGGTGCACCATAGTTATCATATAAATCTAATCAATATATTTTTGCGAATCGTCTAATGTTTTACTTATATTTTAATAAACAATTCTTAACTATCTACTGCATTTACATTTTTAAGAGATTCCAAAAAAGGTATTTTACTTTTAGAAATTTTAGCGAAAAACTGTAATTATCATAATTTTAGAATATTCGTTTTGGAATATTTTATTTTAGTTTTTAAATGGCAGTAGTTTGAGTCCGTGTTTCTTTATTTAACTTGTTACTTTCACTTTAGTATCGTTTTTATAAATATTTTGGGGGTTTTTAATCATCGCTCTGATGCGATACCGGGCTGAGAGCGGGCAGGGAGCTCCCGCCTGATTGCACGCTGATCCTTCGGTGCTCCGCCAAATAATTATTGACAAATATCCTGCGACCGGCCAATATGTCCGCCTTTTGCTGCAAAACAACATGACGGACGTGTCAGTACGCGTCCGGCAGGCGCATGTGCGCAGTGTCCTATCTACCACAGCCGCTGAGCCGTAACCAAACTGCTTTGTCGCCAAAACACTAGACATTACGTGGAAACGAGCCGATGGCATTCCAAAATCAAACGGCTTTTTTTTCTTTTCAAATTAAAAAAAAAAATATAATGACAGCAAACGTCATTTGTCTTTAGAACACCACAACTACTGATAGTGAAGAGTTGTAGCTATAGAAAACTATGGAAATATTTTTAGAAAGCAGTTTCGTTAGTAAAGTGCCTAACTGTAACTAGGAAAGGGGCATTCACTAGCTGGGTCGGGGTCGAGGGCATCCAGTAGCAAAATACTAAATATATAAACAAAATAATAATATAAAAATGTAGTTTAAATACCGTGAGGGAACTACTGCTACTCAGATAAATGAAAAACGTCCGGTATGTGAGCTACTTCGCGAATCATTTGCTTCGGTTTTTCTATCAACGTGTTTGAGGTATAAAAAAAATAAAATATCAACATTTTGTCAAATAAATACTTTTATTGTAATGAGTTTTTATTTACTATAGTGGTTTATAGTGCCGGTTAAGTATTTATTATTTAACAATTAAACGTATCATTACAGTAAAACTCAAAAATAAATAAAAGATTACGAAAATCAACTTAATACATAAGTACATACACAACCGAGTTAATGAAAAAAAAAAAAATTAAGTGGATAATGTAAGAGCCGTTTAGTATTATTTTACTTTTAAAATAACACTTAGTTTACTAATTTGGTGTAATAGTGGAGATAATATTAATTTATGCGTTCATTTTATTTTTCATGTAAATATATTTTATCAGCTTATCGACTACAGTGTTAGAAGTTTTGTAAGTAAGTTTTTGTGGTTGTATATAAAAACCATTTTTATTAAATGCTGAACTGTTACAGTAATAAAAAAAATAAAAATTCGGATATAAAACCTTTCTCGAGAGTCTGACAATATGAAAAGGTTATTCAAAGAAAATGTATATTATCAGAGACTCTGTACAAACATCTACTAACAATAATAATTAAAGAAAAAAATACAAATTGTGCAATACTCACAGACATCAGTATACATGCAAAACACTGTAATAAGCATGATCATACTGTAAATGCGAAGCAAAAATAATTAAAAATTAAAAACAATCAAAGAAACAACATTTTGTACCAAAAAAATATACAATTTGCTCCATTATAATGCTCAGTACTTACAATCTAATCGCAGCGGCCATTTTGTAGACGTGTCGTTACAAGATGGCCGCTAGCGGTCTCACCTTTATGGTGTACGTAAAACGGCTTATTGAATGATATGCAATTGTCATTAAAACTGGGATATAAAACATTTAAAACTGTTGGTCTTGCATTAATGATTATTTAAAAATCGTAACAACAAATACAACATTTACTGTATTTAAAATAGAGAAATACTCGCTACAAGTTATTAAAAAATATGATTATGCTTAAAAGTTTTCGTACATGTTATATTATGAAGTATTTGCCAACAGAGGATGAACAATTGCTATGATTCAAGGAGCCAGGAGACCGAAGACGCTGGGCAGCCAAGGTGCAGACACCACCGATCCATGCTCTAATCAACTTATTGGTTCAACGAGTACCTACATGGTCCGTCGAGATACTTACTACGGTACGCTCCCTATGTGTCAGACCTAAACTTACCGTCAACATCTGAAATAGAGCGTATGGGCTAAATGGCCACCCCCACCAGAACAAGACAGGCGAAAAAAAATGCTATGGAATTTGCTTACAGTTTTATTTTTTTCAATGTAAATATTCTCGTAACATTTCGCAAAAACCAAGAAGTTTTTTAAAGATACACTTTATTTTAGAGCTCTTTCGGTTCTCTTTAGTAAGCGTGAAGTGTCTCATTCATACTAAACTTTAGGCGTATACGTAAGAATCTATATAAGTTTTTTTAAATTAATTATAATTTTTTTTTATAGACCAGTTACCGTCTCAAAACCGATATATAATGAAGATATAGATCTCAAAGATACTCGTAGATAGGGGTTAAAAGTGGTCCCAAAATTTACTATGAAACAAAACACACAAGCTGCCAAGTACCCTCAATATCTCATATTAATAATAATATTTTCTCGTAACAAACTACTTACACAAAAAGCTAAGTGACGAAGTTGAAAACTTTAAAAAGTTTTTTTTTATTTATTAATTTATATTTTTCGTAAAATTTCGAAGTTCTAGGATTATTAAAAAGTTTACAATTTAAATTGGAGTTTCTTCATTTAGTTTCATATAGCTACCTATACAAAATATCACTGCTCTGATATTAATAAAAAGACGTTTGAAGATCACTAACTTATGTACAAATATGTTCATCTCTAAAATAGCAGTGTTCATTTATAATGACCGGTAGAAAGAGTCGTATAACCTACGTATTAGAAATATAGGGTCCCGACACTAACGTAGCTCACTCGTCAACTATTAAAATATGCAAACACTTCTCTATTGAAACGTTAACATCATTAAGAAAACATCAACAGGTTACAAAATATGATTTGAAAATGTACAGTATGCGCTCGCGCACGGGCGGCGCCGGCGCGCGGCGCGGTAACAGGCACAATTCGGTCTAGGAGCCTAACATCGGGCCGCTAACATCGTCTAGTAGTTTATTGCTCTATCAACTACCTATCACTAAAAAATTTCAACACTTAATAAAAATTCTTAACGTACTAAAAATTAAGAGTCGATTAATCGTTTTAATCGTAAACGCGATCGAGACAGAACGAGATAGGGGCGCGGCGATAGCGATGAGATTACGCGGGAGATTGCGGCGTTAAGTACGATCGACGGCCGAGCCGCCGGGGACAAACGAAAAACTTGCATATAAGGAAAACAAAACGTCGTCAGTGCGTCTCGTGGTCGGTCGGTTCGGGTCGGGAGGCGATCAGAATATGGTGGTCTCGGTGCGGGCGGCGGCCGGGACGTCCTCGGCGTCGATGTACGCGATGTCGGGCGGAGCCGCGCGCAGGCGCGAGCGCAGCCCGGCGGCCGAGTGCGCCGACAGTCGCTCCTCCATGTCCTCCAGCGTGGACTTGAAGGCGCGCACCACGCGCAGCTGCAACAAGCCAGCGCTCACCGCGTGCGCCTGCCGCCCTGCTCCTCGCTGCTGACCTACAGCTGCCGAGCCGCCGCGATACCGACCACCGCTACCGACATCTTAGAGTGTGGTGTGGATGTTCTTTGTTACGACCTAGTTGTCTGTATTCAGAGTTCGGGGACGTCTGTGGAGGGAACGATGGCACGTCTACTACATGCAACTAGTCGAACCTCGTTGCTAACTATGAACTACCCGAGTGACGATGACCAATGAGAGGACCGGTGCTGGGGAGAACAGTGGGCGCCATGCTCACAGCTAAGTAATACAAAACAAAAGAGCTAAGGTGCTGCGATAACTGCTAAAACAAACACTGTATCTAGATGACTGGCTGACTGGAGACAGAGAGTGAGATACAAAGCGGGACGAGAGGGACGCGTCGGGGCGACATGGCGACATGAGTGTCACAAGTGGTGGAGGCGTCGATGTCACAGGGTGCTGATTCAGGGTCGGGCGGACGAGACGGTGCCAGTACAGGAGCGAACACTCAAGCGCACAAACTACCCGTTTGTGTGCCTCAGTAGGAACAGGGCGAGATCTACAGCCAGAATAGACGTGGAGATGCAATAGACGAGAAAACAGAGCTATTGATTGCTAACGGTTACTCGACGACACTCTACTCGCTTTTTATCTACATAATTCAACACACATCTATGTTTTTCGCACATTCAAACTAGAAATATTTTACTGAACCTTTGATCCCCATTTAATTTAGAATCTGCAACATATCCAATTAAATTTTGACATAAATTTTTGACAAGCTTTATTTCAGTATTGAGCTGGTATTATTTCAGTTGCGCTAATCATAAGAAAAACGTGCTAATATTCAACCAACTTTTTGCTTCACAAATGTGCCTACCACCAACTTTAGTGCCCACATTCTGGCACAAGAGTGCCAAATTCGACTGTGCAGATTTGTCAAAATGTCAGAGTGCCGAATTCAGCATAATTTCAGCGACAAGTGCACTTTAGCTACAAGTGCTCAAACGTGCCAAATCTGTCCACAAGTGTGCTAATGCGAAATTATTGAGCGGAGTGTCGCCGCAACCTTTGCAAGGGAAGTTTTGGAGGTGTAAGGGCACCGGGATGCTACGCGCTAGGGGCTAGGGCACGAAACATATAGGTAAGGAAGACCCGCTCCATACTTGGAACGAAAACGCACACACACTTAGACAAGCGTTAACGTACAGCGAGTGCAAGCGCACTCAGGACTGGCACTTGCCTTAATTTCAAGTCGTTTGTGCGCGTCTATGTGTGCGACCGTGTTTCGCTCTTTTAGTATGGGGATGGCCTTCTGCATAGTCATGAGCATCAGTTTGCATACAAATAACAAAATTCAGATTCTTTTGTTGTCAAAAACAATAATTGCAATCGTCAGATTACAATGATTGTTTATACTATTGCAAGATAGCTTGAGAATACTGTTTGTAACAACATAAGTGCTTTAGGAGGATGTCGCTTTTGAAGTTTGCTAAGAGTACACATATCAATGGTCATGTCTGTTCCTATTTGTTTCGTGTGTTTGGGCTAGGGACGGCTAGGGGGCGGGTGCGGTACCGTCAGCGTCCTGTGCACGCAGCGCGTCGGTAGCCGCCGCGGCCGCCACTAGACCTCCGTCTCCAGCACCGGCCGGGGCTGCCAACAACATCTCTCTACGACGCGCGGCTCCACGCCCCATTCGACACCGTCCTACGTGCGCAGCCCTAGCTTTACAACTGCCGCCGGACAGATATGGCACGGAGTTTTGTGTTCTTTTTTTTAATATAAATGTCATCACTTCAAAGGAGGTTCTGGTATTCTTAAACGGCCTTAAATTAAGACCCTCTTTAAAGGAGGTTGTGGCTTATAACCGGCCTTAATTTTTGAAGACCTTCAAGGACGTCGTGTTTATATGCAGTTATTGACAAGGGTTGTGAGTCATTCGGCGTGTTTTTTGTTTGTTTCAGTGACGTCATCATCTCAGTGGTGGGTGTAGTTTACATCAGTGGGTTGGTTTGGTCATGCATCATAAGGAGTGCATTTTGGTGACAGTTGTATTGGAAAGATGGTTGGTTCTAGTTGAAATATCAGACCACTATGTTTTATATTAGTTTTTTTTTACTTTATTTATTCCACCATACATAACACACTTGTTGAAATTAGGTAATGTGTTTATTTAACAATTAAGATGTTTCCAGCATTTTTTAACTATAATTTTTTGGGTACTGCTTTTTTTTTATAAAAACATTTAAAATATTGTTCTATTTATTAAAAAGCACAGCAATGCAACAACACTTAAATTGTAAGAAACAAAAAAAGTGATCAATGAGATGATGAGGTCAAAAATAAACAATTTATCAACAACATCAAACATCTGTTCCATATCTGTCCCAGCCGCAAGCAGGCCAACACGGAAAAACAGACCCTTTATTAAAACAAAACAAAAATCAGGAAATAACAACGAAATGGAATAATGTGTTTCGTGTAAACTGGATGCGTGTATGGGCCAGAGCTGGCCAGTGTCGCGTGACGAATATGACCCGAAGAAGAGTGCCAACGGAGGAGAAAATAAAACAGAGAAAAAAGAAATAAAAAAACGTGAGAAAAATAATAGGGGTACGAATCGAGGCCTTAGCTACCCTGAAGATCGACAGCCGTCTAAACTAGACCTACACAACGCAGGGAACGCCTAAGATGCTTGGATAGGAACGAGGGTGCACTAAACCTAAAACTTGGGTTACACCTAGTTTTAAACTGCCATCAGGCTTTATTTATTTAAAACAAATATACAGTAACGTTTATACTGAATTCTATTTATGTTTTATATCAAATTCCATATGCGTTCTATGGTGGTGGCTCGCTAGTCCGCATATACTTGTGACATCAGGTACTTAAACTATAACATCTACCATGCTATTTTGATTATCGTCAAGTCTTTGTTAAACCTCTATTTAGGAGCCAAGGAGGAACATATTACGTGTTTTTTAGTATTTGACGGTTTTTTATTGTGAAAATATCTATTTAAAAGAAAGACAAAAAAAAAAAAGTTTTGTTTTGAAAGAAAACAAAAAATAATTTGATATTTGCACAATCTTAGAACGTCGAAAAAAGTTAGAAAGCTAAACAAAATCACTTTTTTTGGGTTATTGTTTTTTTTTTTTATAAATTTAATTACTGGTTATTTGTCTCTACATACATACTATACTTACCTGTAACGCTGCATAAGAGCACCGCTATATACATTAACAATAATGGACACTACATCAAGCCTAACAAGACTTACGCAAAATAACACAAAGAAGGCAACTTTCCAACGGCAAGGCAATGTAAAACTACGGATGATGGCCCTCGCCGCCCAGTTTGACGCTGTACCCACCTGACCGAACACACCCCGACATAACACGCCACTACGGGGACAACATTCACAACAAAACAAAACATAACACAAAAAAAAAACAACAGAAAAAAAAAACAAAACATAAAACACTGACAACAACACAACGGCAAAGGAAAGAGAGAGTTCCACCGGAAACGGTTAGACTTGGTGTTAGTATCGAGCACAGTCGGCATGCTCTCGCTACGTGTGTATTTTTTTACTAGTTTTTTTTCTCAAGAAAAATCCACTCCACACTCAAAAATTAACGTTCATTTTAACAGCAGTAACTGAACACAACTTGGTACAAAAATAATATCAAAATAATATGTAAGTGGATAAATTATTATGAATGTGAACCAGTCATGTTACTGCTAAAATTACTTTGACATCGGTAACGCATGTTAGTCGGTACGCCGTGCGGGCCTGTCTCTATCAGGTTCTTTGAAACGGCGTATTTTACAGAGCTGGGTTGCTTTGGATCAGTAGCGAGGATGTTTCGGGTTGGCGTATCACAAGCAAAAAATACTATTCTTCAAAATAAAAAAAATAAAAACAGACAAAAATAAAACAAAAATAGTAAAAAAAAATCAAACAGTCAGTATGACTAGAGTTAAATAAAAGACAGAGTAAGATAGAGATAGTCATATCCATACCGCGTAGTGGTTTATGTTGAGTAAATATTATATTTATATATCTATCGGGGTAGTCATAGTAACTGTTTGAAGGTAAATACGAGGGATAAGTAACATTGTAACAGCCTAAAAGAGCATGCCAATGGGTAGTGGGGAGGGCGGTAGTCAACTCAGGTATTAAATATAGTAAAAATAAAATAAAAACGGGAAGCGTCAGACTGTATTTTTTTTACTGCGGTTCATGCATGGCGGTTATTTTGAGTCTATCTAATGACACTAGGGGGAGTCCCAGTTTCATGACAAATAAGGATTTAGAGCAGGAGACAGCAGGATGTGAATCTGAAGACTGAAATACAGATAATAATAGATAAAAATCAAGTTAAATAAACAAATACATACATGTCATGAAACCGGGTACTGAAGAAGTAAAATGAAAAATAGTTTTGTTGGATAAACAAAAGTTCTAAAGTTCAGGATTGTTCGGTTGCCAATTTCGAAGCTTTTTATTGGAAGATAGAAAGTGTTTTGAAACAAAATTAGTGACCGAACAATGAGTTAATTTCTACGTTAATCATGGGCCAAAAATAATAATAGCGTATACTACTATTTATTACTTTGTAAAGTGTTTCTCTGTGTAGGTATAAAAAGATAAATGTCTCGAAAATAACAGAAGTATAGGAGAATGAAACGAAATATACGAGACATAAAATAATAAGAAAATAAAAATAGGAAAAAAAAACAAGAAAGAAATAATAAAAACAAAAAAATAACGTACAGTTATTTTTGAAATTCGGTTTTTTTATACGGATTAAATTATTTGTGTATTATTTTTATTTTTGATATGAAATATATATTTATTATTTGTTTCGACTCGTACTGTGAAAGTTCCCGCTTACTGTACGAAAACCAAAGGATGTGTAATATAAGATGATTCAGCGTAATCTCTATAGATTCTATGACGGTAAAGTCTATATGGATGCATAATAAAATGGTGGTTATATTCGTTTGTATGCAAAAATAGTAAAAGTATATATAATAAGGACAATAATATCGTTGACTTAGCGTTAGGATGCCCAAGGTATCCGCAGTGTTCACCTGTTGACTTTGCTGTATATATATTTGTATGTATTAAAGCTGTAAACTGAAAACTTATCCCTCTTTGCTCGAACATTTAATCTGCGATTCCTAATACTTTTAGATTTTTTTTTTTATTATTATTTATAATTTTTGTATTTTTATTATCACTGTGCATGTTTACTCATGTTCATACGTGTTCGTATTTTGGTAAAAATGCACAGCAATTATTATTTTTATAAAATAGCATGGAATATCATCATGTTTTAAAAAAAATATCAGTCTTTTAATCACAGCCAATATTTCATGATGTAACCCATGAGGATTTACTGACAGCTTCTTCAAATGTTTACGACTCTGTTCTATTGAATTTAATAAAACTGTACAATTCCAAATAATAATCATTATTTATCAAGAATGCCGCCAGTAAAATAATAACTGAAAAAAATAGTCAGGCACTTCACACAAAATTATTTAAATTTAATTTAAAAGTTTTCAGACTATTGTTTGCAGTTCCAAAATTTATTCACACCCGAATAATTTATTCAGGCATGAATAAACTTTATTCAACCATAGAATTCCCCCAGAATGATGATGTACACATACATCAAATACCCCAACATAGATCCCATTTTGTATAGTGTTCCTAATTTCCCAATAATTTCATAGAAAAACTCTGATTTGTTTTAATATGAAATTATAAAAGCCCCGACAAAATTCAGCGGCCTTTCAGCTGCTGAATTAAGCCACATAGCAATGTTTGACGGATGACATATACTTTTTTTTTTAATTCAAGTTTTTGGCAAAAGAAATTTATTTTTCGATAGCTCATTAGAATTGTTTTTATGTAAATTTGTTACTCTAATGGATTGCCATCGAATAAATAACCATATGTTATGTTTTTTTGTGTTGTGTTGTTATTGCGTCTTTTCTGCTATTTTTGACGCTTAGCATAATATCTTACAGTAGTTTTGACCAAATCCGAAGCAAGAATTTTGTGTATGAAATATCTTAATGCACCACATTTTAAGATCTATCAACAAAACTGGATAGTTTACATTATTACTGAACTGCTTGTCGGTACTTAAGAATCATTTTCTTTTGACCTAATTACTTTAATTGTTTCGTATCCCACTTTCAATTTTTTTGGGAACTTCTAACAATATTAAATTTCCGTCACGACGTGAAATTGTTGACAATATTTTCTATTTGTATGGTGTAAGCACATGTCATCCGTCGGATCATGTCCATATGTCTGGTGTGCGCGTGCGCTGGTGCGTGCGTACCTGAGTCTGGAGGCGCGTCAGGCCCCGGATCCAGAGGATCTGGCCGGCGCGCGGCTTCTTGTCCAGGTCCGCGTCGTAGTCGGGGCCCGGCTGGATCGTCTCGGGGTCGGGTTGGCCTCGGCCCCATCTGTATGGGCAATGATTTTTGTGTAAATGATCCAAAGATCTATGCATTCATAATTAATTGTCACTTTGTGGCCTAATTCTAAGACATCCACCAACCCGCACTGGGCCCGCGTGGTAGATTACGGCCCACATGCTCTGACAGAGCAAAGGTTTTTTTCCAGCAGTGGGAACTCCTAAATCTGATGGTGTGTTATGGAACGTGGTACTCACGACAATCTCTTGGGTATCTTCCTGGTGGGTACGGAAGTGACGAGCTGGCCCCACACGAGGGTCCCGGCGCCTAGGAACAGGCACCACAGCCACTGGTCTATCGTTAGTCCTGACGTACTGAACGCCATGCCTCCGAACTGTATGATTACCACCTGGAATGTTCGATGAAGATTGTGTAGTGCGACGAAATAAATAATTATGTTGATTGAAATGCACTGTCATTTCAGTGACAAAGAATCAATATCATCACGCCTGTAATCCCCGAAGGGTTAGGAGGCGGTTCCTCATTTCGATAGTTATATTTAAGTCCCATGTTATAGGGGGCTAGCCTATCCCCCGACTGTTGCTCGAGTCAGCCCGTGATGCTGAGCCAGTAGTTTTAAATCAGCCCCTATATAATATCACTCAGATCTAGCCTCCCAGCGGAGGAGCTCGTGGCTAAACAATAACAGCCGCTCGGGTCGATCTTTAGGTTAAGCCGTGCTTGCCTAGGTTGGTCTGTGGATGGGTGACCACCCATTACATACCGAGTTTCCTCCGTGCCTCGGAAAGCACGTTAAGCTGTTGGTCCCGGCTGTCATTTGAAGATCTTTGACAGTCGTTAAAGTAGTCAGTGGCCCAAAAAGTCTGACAACCAGTCTTACCAAGGGGTATCGTATTTCCCAGTAGTAACTGGGTTGTGGAGGTCAGATAGGCAGTCGCTCCATGTAATATACTGGTATTCAGCTGCATCCGGTTAGACTGGAAGCCGACCCCAACATAGTTGGGAAAAGGCTAGGCAGATGATGATGAGATCTAGCCTCCCAGCGACTCCCTAAGACGAAACTCGTACCCCACAGGGGGTGCTCTTACCGCGCAGTCGCTTGGTTAATAAGTTTTATACCCCTGGCCGACTTACGCTCACAGCATTCACAGGATAATCCAATTAAGCAGAAGCCAGTCTTGAGCTGCAAGATGACATATCGAAAAAAAGACGTGTGCAATTCACACGTGGTAAAAGTGAAACCTTCAAAAATGTTGGCTTCAAGAAAAACACTGTATAATGCTTCCTATCTCATTTTCTCCCACGTTAAATCTTATGAATTTAAGTGTCTCTCTCTTTTTCGTTTCATCGGTGGGCAAAAAAAATAGGTGTTGGCGTATTGCCATCAAAATCAAAGCATTTATTTCAAGTAGGCCAGTTACAGGCACTTTTGGATTGTCGACAAGATAACAATGTAATAAAGCTACAATCCCTGTCACAAGGCATAAAAACTGTGAAAGTACTGTAGTTGCCCATTCCCTAGCGTAGATCTCTATGGAGAAGAACGGGCAAGAAACTCCATGGACCCTCTTTTAAATCAGTATATTTTTACAAAAACCTTGGTTATATCATTCATGTTGTGATGGTACATTATGTGAGAACGATGTAGCAAGATGTGCAGTGTGTACTTTAAAAGTGTTCATAGTAAAAACAAAAAAAAATAAACAATTCAAAAATAAAATAATTAATTCAAATAAGCCGTGGCAACCAAGAGATGACCAGTCACAACTGACAACGCCCGTTCACGAACATGACGCATGTATCAGCACCATTCAATTCAACCATTTTGAAGGGAACTAAATGATCCGACACCATCATCGACAAATCCTCCGTGGCTGCTACTGAGCAATGCTGCCTCTTTGTCAACATACCTGTGAAGCCGCTGTCCCTATCCATATAGAGTAAAAGATGGGATTGGTGAAGAGTCCCTGGAACACGTTTCTCTGGCCATGGATCTTACGCGCGTTGATTTCGTTGAACAGCGTCATCATGACAAAGGTGTTGAAGATGATGGTGAAATGTTGAGTCGGTTCTTGTCCGAGGGCGTTGCCTCGGCCGGATGGGATGTTCAGGAGTCGGTCGCCTAAGGAGAAAAAATTTAGTTATTTATTTATTTAAAACTGGTGGTGGAAAGGCTCACTTAGAACGACTAGGCATTCTTTTCTAGTAGTAAGAATGGATGCCTGGATTCACTAAGAATAGACGGAACCCAAATAAATTTATAAAAGCGCTTGTTAAGCGTTAGTTAATTAGTCTATCATTCATTTTCGTCGAAAGCAACATAGTATTCGGCCTTGATATGTATGCGACATTGCACCACATAACATAACATCACGCCTGTAATCCCCGAAGGGTTAGATAGACGTGTACACATTAGTTCACCCGCATCTAGCCAGTTATGTTAATTCCCATGTAATACAGGGCGACCCTATTGCCATCAACCGGGCGCAAATCCAGACTCCGTAGCTGCTGCTACTGAAAAATTCCTGATGGAAAAACCTAATAACACTTTGCTCGACCCGGGAATCGAACCAAGGACCTCATGCTCAGTAGTCGCGAATGCGACCACTAGACCATAGAGGCAGTCACCAGATTTCAAAAATCTCAATTCTTCTGTAGAAAGTAAATATTAATATCAAATGACAAAAAGTACATACAGTGCAACAAGGATATTTTGGGGCCAACGAAACCAAGATGGCAGCATTCATATCAATTTGGCACACGATCCTTGTATAAACATCGAAAAATTCTCGAGGCTCAGCAACAGTGGAACAAACTTACCAACAAAGAGCAGCGAGAATATAACAAAGAGCTGATAGATGCCCTGTCCCAGGATGTTCTTCATCATGGTGCGACTGATGAGCGGCTTGGTGCGGCCGTACGGCTTGCGCTGCAGCAGGTCGGGCGTCGGCATCTCCGTGGCCAGCGCCAGTGACGCTAGCGTGTCCATGATCAGGTTCACCCATAACATTTGTACGGCCTGTGAGGGGAGGATGGATTTAATTTTGGCAATCTTCACAAAAATAATTCATCAATCGTCTATGAGGAGAAGTTATGTTTGAAAGTGGCACCTGTTAGTTTTTTTTTTAGAAAAAACGTTGCCCCATACTAGGAATTAAACTCAAACACAAACATTTAAACTCACATACACAAACAGCCAAACCCGGAACAACATCAGTAGGACATACAATTATTTGTTCCGTGCGGGGATCGAACCCGCGAACGCAGCGCAGCAGTCAATCGCTCAGCCACTGCGCCAACCGTGCCGCCAAAATTGAAAGGAAGTCGTTTGCCTTGGTATAGACATGTAATGAGGAGGGATGAAACGCATGTGACTAAAAGAGTGATGGATATGAATGTTGATGGATGGAGAGGGAGAGGAAGATCAAAGAAAAGATGGATGGATTGTGTGAAGACTGATATGAAAGAGAAAGGAGTAAATGATGCCGTGACGTCTGACAGGGGAGAATGGAAGAAGAAAATGTGTTACGCCATGGGACAAGGTCAAGAAGATG
Source organism: Lycophotia porphyrea (assembly GCA_950005105.1). NCBI lineage: Eukaryota > Metazoa > Arthropoda > Insecta > Lepidoptera > Noctuidae > Lycophotia > Lycophotia porphyrea. Next base: position 4,466,410 of record OX465408.1, on the reverse strand, counting down.
ATGAATCGTCTATGAGGACATTCTTCCCTTGTGGTGTAGCACAGGGAGCATTATAGACTGAATATGATCATTATAATAATATACAGGGTGTAAACAGACTCTTCACGAAGCCGTCAACCAAGCATTATGTACATCAAACTAAGTAACTTTACGGAAAAATTATTCCTGGGAAACGACTTTTTATTTGGGGTGAAAAATCACGTTTTACGGTAGGACTCAATTTAACGCATTGAAAGCATTGTGCTGATGGATGGATTGCATAGTACGGGGGTCGTGAAGGTGTCTTAAGTAAAAAAAAGTACATTAAAAACATGTATTTAAAAAAAAAGGATCCCAAGTGTTGGTCGTCCGGCGGCAGGGTGGGCAGCCGACATTGTTGCCATTGCGGGAATATCCTGGATGAGGCTAGGCAGAGAGTCCTATATCCAGCAGTGGTTGAATTCGGATGGCCGATGGGGCGGTAAAGCTTAGGAGTGGCGACAGCGAACCGGAAGACGTTGCGTTGGAAGGCCTCGCACTAGGTGGACCGATGACCTGGTGAAGGTTGCGGGGATCCGCTGGATGCGAGTCGCACGGGACCAGTCAATGTGGCGACACTTGGGGGAGGCCTATGTTCAGCAGTGGACGTCTTCCGGCTCAAATGATGATGATGATGGGTGAAGTCGGGCTGTGGATGATAATGATGATGATCCCATACCTTAAGAGGACTGTCCTGTATCGCACAAGCGCCGATGAAAGCCACAATGACGGCCACGATGTTGACAGTCAACTGGAACTGCAAGAACTTCGCGATGGAGTCGTACACATTACGTCCCCACATGACGGCCTTCACTATCGACGAGAAGTTGTCGTCTGTTAGGATGATATCTGACGCTTCCTTTGCTACGTCTGTGCCGGCGATACCCTGGGGGAAAAGTTGTTTTAGTTAATTAACAAGATATACGCAATTGTTCAAGTGGTTGGACAATGGTTTTGGCTAAGGGGCAGTAACAAGTGCGAGTCGGACTTCCGCACGAAGTGTTCCGTACCATTAGCTATAAAAATGGCAAAAAATCATGTCTGTTGTATGGGAGCCCCTCTTAAATATTTATTTTATTCGGTTTTTAGTATTTGTTGTTATAGCGGCAATAGAAATACATCATCTATGAAAATTTAAACTGTCTAGCTATCACGGTTCATGAGATACAGCCTGGTGACAGACAGCCAGACAGATAGACAGACGGACAGTGGAGTCTTAGTAAAAGGGTCCCATTTTTACCCTTTGGGTACGGAACCCTAGAATCACACGGGCTCTTTGGTTGTGTAAGAAAACGCTGGTTTTAGATACAAAATATTATTCTTTGAAGTGAGAGTGTAATTGCTAGTTTTTTTTTTATCGTTGTCCCCACACATGGAACTTCTCCTGAATCGTGGGTGCTTTTACAAACATTTAAACTCAAATACACAAACAACATTGAAAGTAATGGTTATACAAATCAGCCCTTGAATGGTAAGGCAGTTGCGTTGCGTATATCATTCAAAATATTTCCGTTTTTAGGGTACAAAGGAATCACTGAAAGTTAATGAAAGTATATGTTTTTTTCCTTAAGGTTGAGGTTAGCTAACTGTACAATTCAAATACAGAGGTTTGACAATAAATGACTTTTTAATGTTCAAGAATATGTATTATTCAAATATCACCCAGTGTTTTCCAAACCACGACTCGACATTTACAAATAATTTCAAACCTTACTAACTTAACATCACGCCTGTAATCCCCGAAGGGTTAGGCAGAAGTGTACCTAATAGTACCCACATTTCACCCGTTGTGTTTTTAAGTTCCATGTAACAGGGGCGAGTCTATTGCCATCTACCGGGCACAAATCCAGACTCCGTAGCTGCTATTGAGAAAAACTCAATAGCACTTCGCCCGACCCGGGAATCGAACCCAGGATCTCATGCCCAACAGTCGCGCTTGCGACCACTAGACCAAAAAGACAGTTAAAACCTTACTCTTAATTCTTATACAAATAAAACTCCACTCACCATAGCAAATCCAACATCAGCTTTCTTCAGGGCAGGTCCATCGTTGGTACCGTCTCCAGTGACAGCGACCACCTCGCGGGTATCGAACGCTTTGGACTCGATCATACCTTTGACCAGCGTGTACTTGTCTGTGGGCGACGAACGGGCTAACACGCGGAGCTTCGGCCATACTTTGTCTAGCAGGTGTTGTTGAACCTGTTGAGGAAGGAATAGAGTAAGTTACAATTTTGTTAGTTCAAAATCAAAATATTTTATTTCACATAGGCCCAGGTGGGCACTTATAAAACATCGACAAAAAGGTGCACGGTTCGGTTGGTTGTTTCCCATGGAGAAGAACCGGCAAGAAACTCCATGGTTACTCTTTTCAAATCATTTGGTATTACAATATTATCATGTTACAGCATTAGTACTTAAATATGGGGGAACAGTGTAGGACTGATAATAAGTAGCTGCGTATTACACAAAAAATGTAACACAAGATAAAAAGTTAACAAAAGTTGACGAGCATCTGGGAATCTACAAAGTCTACAGTTGAAGAATATAGGAGCCTATAGGAGGAACTCGTGGCTAAATAATAACAGATGCTATGGTCGATCTTTAGGTTAAGCTGTGCTTGCCTAGGTTGGTCTATGGATGGGTGAACACCCATTACATACCGAATTTTCTCAGTGCCTCGGAAAGCACGTCAAGCCGTTGGTCCCGGCCGTCATTTGTAGATATTTGACAGTCGTTAGGTAGTAAGTGGCCTTAAAAGTCTGACAACCAGTCTTAACAAGGGGTATCGTATTACCCAGTACTAACTGGGTTTTGGAGGTTAGATAGGCAGCCGCTCTATGTAAAATACTGGTATTCAGCTGCATCCGGTTGACTGGAAGCCGACCCCAATATAGTTGGGAAAAAGCTAGGAAGATGACGAGTTGAAGAATATATGAAAGGCAACAAATAAATAGTCATTTTCGCCCTTAAAGCACAATTGAATATCCGCATTACCGACAAGACACAGCTTGAAAAGTCCTATTTACAACAAGCTAGGTATAATTGATTACTTATTTGGTTCTAGAGTTCTTACTTTTATCCAGAGGTCCATCACATATCAACTGTTTTCACAAACAATAGTGTTTATAGGCGGACTTTTATATCCTCGGAATTTTCTAACAATTCACATTGATATTTAAAAACACGTTAATTATGGCCTTAACCTTTAGCCATTGTCGCATATACGTGACAAGCAAGTGCGTGCTATGTACGCCAAACGACACAAATATGTGACAAAATGGTAAGTGAAACTGTGGGTTGGCGTGGAGGGCACGCGCGTGCGTTGATGCTTGATTGATTGATAGAGATTGATCACCTCAACAGAGACCTTTAAACCCGTACCAAGTACTAAAGAACGAATAGAGTTGCCCTAAGCTCACATGAGCTCTGTAAGACCTGCCTTCTGGCATTTGTGGTAATGATATCAACGTAACTCACCTCTCCGTTAGCATCCCTGATCCTCTTATTGAACTCCTTGCCCTCGAGGATGAGGAAGTCGTCAGTCGGCTTGAGGATGCCACACTTGACAGCTATGGAGCGCGCGGTGTTTACGTTGTCGCCAGTGACCATGCGGACTGTGATGCCAGCCTTCTGGCATTTCCTGATAGCTTCTGGTACCTGTGGGGGAAAATTTTATTAGAAGTTGTTTGGTATAGGGATGTAGTAGGTGTAGTACAGACGCCAGCACGTCAACCTACCCGAAACTGTCAGATTTTCCCAAGTTAAGAATCGAATAAAGAAATTTGACAGATTTAAGTAGCTTTATGTGCTGGCGTGTGTACATTTTAGTCAAGTAAATATGGCTGGTTATGGTATGGGTGTCTTATATATACCTATGGAATATGGTTATCTACCTATCTGTAACATCACTATTGTAATTCGACCTATGTTTACAAATAAAGCATTCTGATTCTGGCAAAACTCAGGTTACTTCGAAATTAGGTCATAAAAGGCTTCTTCAAACACACGTAATTTTTGACAGGATCACAAGCTACCTTTCTTTAGAAGTGTTTTTGTTCTTATTATGTATGAACGTCGACGAAGCAATAGGATACATACTCCCATTGTTTCGTCCATATTAGGATTGTAGCATGTGCTATTCTGTATTTTCTGCCTACTTCACGAGATAATTTGTTACATAAGTAAGTAAATAGTATGTATACGTACTTCTGGTCGCACAGGATCCTCGATGCCGACAACGCACAGGCACGTCAGGTTATTCACAATGTTATCCTCGTCGTCCCAGTTGGGATCTTGGTCTATGTGCACCTGAACACAAAAAATATACATTATATTCATACAATATTCGCGTGGTGGATTATAGCCCATTCCCTCTCATAAGAGAGGAGGCCTGAGTCCCAGCAGTGGGAACATTATAAGGCTGATGATGATGATGATGATATTCATACACATTCAAAAACTCAAACTCAAAAGCATTTATTTCAATTAGACCATTACAGGCACTTTTGAATGTCAGAAAAACAAAGAAGGCTAAGCTACAGTCACAGACACAAGGCATAATAACTTGTGAAAGTACTGTAGTTGCCCATTCCAAAGCGTAGATCTCTATGAAGAAGAATGGGCAAGAAACTCCAAAACTATACCATATTTGGAAATAAACAAATGATTATTCTGATTACGAAATAAACGTGAATAAACTGTCTGGATCATAGCACAAAATCTAAGACACCACAGCCAATTCACAATTATTATTGTACCTGTAACTTTAAATTACTGCTAAAATCACAGTGATCTTGTGTCAATAAAAGTTGTGCTGTTGGCTTGTATTTGTCCTACATCAATCTCCATGGATTAAGCCGAGTTTAACACTTTTAAAGTATTAGGGTCTCACTCCGCGTGGTGGATAAAATTCCGCTCACACTTAGAGGTAGGAGGCCTATTACCCAGCAGTGCAAACATTATATAACATTATTTTTAGTTTATGCGAAACCTGAATATAATTTGATCAGAATAAGTAACTGGATCGATTCCAATAATTTTTAAACCATGGTATATTTTAGCCCAAAAATATTAAAAAAAAAAGTGTGTGTGTACTTAGTACGCACGTAAAAAGTTATACTTCTTTGACGTATATCTGTCTCCTCTTCAATATCCTGCACAACCCGTCCTATCCTTCTTATCTGCGCGAGCGTTTTTCTTATGCCCGCTCTACTGACGCACCGTGTAGATCGCACCTTAGATCCCTACTTAAATCCCATCCTCATAAATCCAGCTATTACTCATACTCCTTCTCCGTCCATGCTGTAAGGTTGTGGAACTCACTTCCGCCTAGCATTCGTGATTTGAAGACCATTTCACTGTTCAAAGCCAGAGTGAAAGATCATTACCTTTCCTCTCAATTGCTATAATTTATTATATACATATATATTTTTACTAGTTTATATATCTTAGCATTATGTATTTATATAAGTATGTATTATTATTTACTTATATGTGTAATTATATTTAATATTATAGGTTAAGTTAGGTAAGGCACATAAACGCATTATTCTTGTCCTTTTCTCACACACTTTGTCTACGTTTCTTTTTCATTTCTCCTTTTGCAGGTCTGCTGGCAGACATTTCTTAAGAAATAAGCAGTACCTTTGTACTCATATTTTATAATGTTATTGTCCTGTGTTGTCTACTGTGTGTACATAAATAGTAAAATAAATAAATAAATAAAATAAAACTAAAATGTTGACTAGCTAACTTCAGGGTGTATGTTACCTAGCTAACTTCAGGGTGTCGGTTTTTTCGTGACGGTGTGCGCGCGCAACGTGAAAATTTGCTCTCATCATTTTTAACTTTATAACTTCAAAAAGGTTACAAGATGGACACCGCGCGATCAATGAGCGTAAGACGACGCTGGAGGCGCCGCGTGCTGGGTGAGCATGTGAGCCGGACGGACAACCAGCTAACAGAACAAGCTTAGATAACTTTATGATCATGATACAGTTTTGAAATGTTGTACATAGATTCTTTACATAAAAATACTAGACACATGTTTCGGGTTTCGCATATACTAAAAATAATGTTGTAGACATGCTAAGCAAGATCCCACTTCTACCAACGTTATCCCTTACCTGGTTAATCTCAGCCTTGCCGGGCACAAAGTCCCTGTAGGCGACGGAGATGGTCCTGAGCCCATCGCAAGCCATGGGCTCGATGACCTGTCGTACCAGCCGCTCCTGCATGTCGCGCGTGAACTTCTCCAAGCGTCCTTCGTGGCCGTAGATGAATGCACATCTGTGTGGGAAAGGCAATGATTACAGTAATAGTGTAGCGAATCTGACTTAAAAAAAAAAAAAAACGAGTGTGCTCTACACCACACTCGGAGACTGCTAAGCTATTGCATAGCATTTTTTATCAACTTATGTAATTATAATTATTTATTCACTTTCGTAGTGTCAGATATTGACAAGCCTAGGTTATTATTTTTAATCTACTGCTGGAGCTAGGAGGTGAGGTTGTATAGGTTTATTACGTGTTAGGCACTAGGTGTTATGTTATTTTCGTTACGGAATTTCTGGATTCGGTCTCCACGCTCAAGGCCCGCGATAGAAGCTATGCAATAGCTTAATAAAACTTAAATAAACGCCAAACAATCGTCTGTCAAATAAAAAACGGAACTCTCTCTCTCTTTTTATCTTCACTAACTTCAACTTCCGTTTGCCTCGTAGCGTAACGTAACGCATTCACCAGCTTTGTCCCCGTAAAGAAGTTTTACTTCAAAAAGGATTATAATGGTATTGGTTAATGCTTAGTTAGGTGAATAAATGAACAGATCGTGGTGTTAATGTTGCATAATACTTGTACGGTCAACCACACGTTGGCGTAAGTAGTGATAGTTGAAATTCTAAAATCACCCAAAAACCAAAGAAATAAAGGGGATTTCACTGTCAACAAATAGTTGACGCAGTTCAGATGTGTTGATCGCGTTCAATTTTATTGCTGACCTCATGCTCTAAGGCTTTAGCTCTACGGATGGCGCAGACATCAACTTCCATATTTGGTGAAAACTCCTAACCCCGATTTTATGTTCAATTAAAGGGTAAAAACAATAATAAACCAAACCAAATATACTCACTTCTTCAAAACAATCTCAGAAGCTCCCTTAGTGTACAGCCTGTACCCTCCCTTGTAGGGGATGACGGTGGACATACTCTTGCGCACAGAGTTGAAGGTGTAGACGCGCGTGAAGGACTCCTCCGGGTGACGCTCGCGCACGGCCTCGTAGCTCTGGCCGAGGTTCACCACGAACCCGAGCAGTGCGCACTCCGTCTTGTTGCCGACCTGCATGGGGGGACCCGTTGGGTCTAGATTGGGCTGCGGAACAGAAATTACATGTTGAAGTATGAGTCAATAGAAAATAATATAGTATAACATAACGCCTGCAATCCTTTAGGCAGAGGTGCAGTTAATAGTACAACTACATTTCGCCAGTTATGTTTAAGTCCCATGTAATAGGGGGCGAGCCTTTTCCCATCAACCGGGCACAAATCTAGACTGAGTGGCTGCTCCTGAGAAACTCCTGATGCAAACACCCACTATCACTTTGCTTGATCTTGGGATCAAACCCAGGACCTAATGCTCAGCAACCGCGCTTGCGTCCACTAGACCAACGAGGCAGTCATTAGCTTATATCCAGAAGGAAAAGACTAATACAAAAGTCATCATCATCTAGCATTTTCCCAACTATATTGAGGTCGGCTTCCAGTCTAACCGGATGCAGCTAAATACCAGTATTTTACATGGAGCGACTGCCTATCTGACCTCTACAAACCAGTTAGTACTGGATCATACGATACCCTTTGGTAAGACGGGGTGTCTAATACAAAAGCGTACTCACCATAATCCTAGACGTGAAAGCAGCATTAACAGAGACGGCCTCGATGAGAGCCTCGCCGACGTCCTGCGGTATGTCGCGGAAGTTGGGCGTGACCTTGCACAGCTTCTCGCAGATGTAGGACTGCACGACCGTCATCCGGTTCGTGGTGAGCGTGCCCGTCTTGTCGGAGCAGATGGCCGTCGCGTTACCCATGGTCTCGCATGCGTCCAAGTGACGGACCAAGTTGTTGTCTTTCATCATTTTCTGTGGAGGGAACGAAGTTTGTTTATATATAACTGTTTTTTTATGCGAAAATGTGTAGAAAGATAATAGGGATGTTTCCTGAGTAAAAAAAACATAATTCTATTTAGTCCGTCACTTAGATCTCGAAAAATATTGGATGGGTATTTTTTTTTATCAAAACTATAAAATAATGAAGATAAAATGCATCAAACTTCATGTTTGACGTCACTTTCCGCTAAAGTGTACCGAAATGTGACGTCACACTTGTTTTCGACGCTCTGCATGGTCCTCATTTCTAGTATACGAGAAAAAAAAAAATACGTCCAAAAATTTTTTGAAATCTATCTGACGGACTACTTAGATTTTTTTGGTCAACTACCCTATTGAGTATTTTTACAATGACTACTCTGTGTTAGAGGTAATGGGGTTTCCTTTAAAAATAACATACCATCACGGCGCTTATCCCCGAAGGGTTAGGTTAGGTACAACTGACTTATAGTACACCCCAAATATGGCTTGGTGACTAATGATCCAATTCTAAAATTCTTTCACCGGCTATAAACTTCTTATATGTCATGCATATTAGCCGAGCCATCACATTTTTTGCGGACGAAGTCGCGGGGGAAGTGCTAGTGTAAAATATCCTCGATGTACAATCTCAAATAACACAAATAAATATAGAAATATTAGCTTTTGCCCGCGGCTTCGTTCGCGTTTATTTATAGACACGTGGCGCCATCTATGAGCATAAGAACGTTATTGTTGCTTTTCTCGGGAACAGTACTTTTTTCGGGATGAAGAGTACCTTATGTCCGTTTCTGTACTCCTGACAACGTATATGCAAAATTTCAGGATGATTGGTTCAGTGGTTAAGGCGTGAAAAGGTAACAAACAAAATTACTTTCGCATTTATAATATTATATAATTATATAATACTAGCTGACCCGCGCAACTTCGTCTGCGTCACATAATGCAATTAAATAATATTGCGACTATAAATTGAGATGTAAGCTATCCTATCTTTCAAGTTGGATCAAACTACCAAAGGTGTGCAAATTTGATTAATATCGTTTAAGTAGTTTAGGAGTCCATCGCGGACAAACAACGTGACACTTAATTGATATATATTAAGATTATAAGTAAGGATTTCCTCACCTTGACAGAATAAGCAAGCGACAGCGTAACAGCGAGCGGCAACCCCTCCGGCACAGCAACCACCAGCACGGTCACACCGATGATGAGATGCTTCACCAGGTTGTTGATGTACGTCGCCTTCCACGGCTTCTGCTCGATCACGAAGGTGCGCACGCAGAAGTTGATCACCAGGATGATGACGGTGAGGACGGCGATTGTGGAGCCGGCGTAACCGATCTGTTGGAAGGGGGATGGTGATTAGAGAACTTAGATCATCATCATCAGCCTATAATGTTCCCACTGCTGGGACAGAGGCCTCCTCTCTATGAGAGGGAATGGGCTATAATCCACCACGCGGGCCCAGTGCGGATTGGTAGATGTCACATGTCTTCGAATTTTTGGTTCTAGGACATGCCGAGAACAATAAACAGAACATAGATAACATTTCGTAATCCCTGTAGGGTTAGGCAGAGGTGTACCTGATAGGACACCAACATTTAGCCAGTTATGTTTTAAGTCCCATGAAATAGAGGGCGAGCCTATTGTCATCAACCGGGCACGAATACAGACTCCGTGGCTGGCACTGGGAAATTCCTGGAGGAAAAACCCAATAACAATTTGACTGACCCGGGAATCTAACCCAGGTCCTCGAAGAGATTTCCTGTGAAGAGTTCGTTTACACCCTGTATACAGCATAAAACTAGCGTACAAAAGTTGGTGAGAGACTGGTGTCTGCACTAGGTATACCTGTATACCATCACGGTCTAGCTAGAGTGACCTCGATGATACAAAAAGTATACTGTTCTAAAATTTCACCAATATATCAAGAAATAACTTACTTGTATAGCCAACTTGGTAAGCTTAGCCTGAAGCACCGACTTCTCCTTCTTATGCGAGGTCTCCGCGGGGGGCTTGTCGCTGGGAGGAGGAGCCACGTGGTTGTCGTCCGGGCGCGCATGGTTGGGGCCGTGGCTGTTGCCCGACGCGGGGAGGGTTACTTCCTCGTCACCTGCTTCACGGTTATCAGTTAGTTATTTGGAAGTGGGAGGGGGGGGGGGGGGGTTGAAGCGACAATAGCTCAAAGATAAAGTTACGTTGCTATACAGATATTTAGGGCGAATTTCATCGATGAATCTGATCGTGATTAGTACATTTAAACTGAGTTTAGGGGGCCTAAAATGGCCGCTTCAGGAGAATCATATTAGGATAATCATATAAATCACGTTAAAATTCTTAAAATGGTCACAGTCACAGTTAATATTATGATTTGTCACTTAGTGGACATTTTAAAAATTATAACGCATTTCAATTCTTAATCCTATTATAATTCTGCCATAGCAGCCATGTTAGACCCTTAGATGTGTCACTATCAATACTTCACAGCAATTATGACACTGACAAGAGACAGCTTTTGAACGCGGTTTAGATATGCTTTAGAGTTTAGTTACATTTGTGAAATTAGACCTCAGCTTATAATATTTGTCGTAAATGCACGCATAGGTAATGTTTCTTCTGCATGTTTGTGGGAATCAAGACGTTAGGAATCGGTATTTTATTGCCATGACTAAACATGTGTGCATAAAACGACGAATTTAATAAGTTCAATATCTATGTAGTAACATAATCTTTGTATTTGTATACGAGACTGAAGCTCTAGAGGTTATAATGTTATTATAATGAACGCATTTTGCATTACAGAACCTATTGGTCTGTGTGTTGAAATGTGTTCAGAATAATACAATTTAACAACATGATTATTACAGTTAAGGAAATAAATTGTTTAGAAAATTTACTGCCACCTTAAATTTCCCGTAGTCGCCAGCGCATCAAGTAACCACAAACCGTCAAATTTCTGCAAATGATTTTAAACCATAAAATGTTGACGGTTAAGTTCAAAATCGAATGAAAAAATTTTACAGTTTGTGGTACCTTGATGCATTGGCTAAATGATGTGGTATATCAATTTGATAAACAATTAATTTCGCCTGACTGTGGAATCAGTTTCTCGATTGCCAGTCATCGCATCAATTTTGGGCTATTGTCAACTTTGTGCTTTTCTTTTTCAAAATTTAAAAGCTCAGAATTTAATAGAATCTTACTAAGTTACTCAATGCCAATAGATTTTACTGTAAGACAGCCTGAAATTAAACGAAAAATTGTTAACCAAGAAACAGTCTGATGTTAAAAGTTATTGTTTAAATAAGTACGTTTGATCAAAGGCTGTCAAACTGAATCAATAATTTAGAAAAAAAAATAACTATTCAGTGTCAATACGAAAAGAATGTACTTGAAAATAAAAATAAAATATCACTTATTACTTGAATTTTGGACTTTCACAGAAGGTGCAACAGGGTGTTCTCTTTTGCATTTATTTCTATCTACATTTGCTTTCAGTTAATATTAGAGAAAGATCAAGATGCTTAAATATACACTATTACAGGTTAAGAGGAACACTACAGTTAGTGTTACTACAGAAGAATGCACTAGGATGCTGTTATGTGAAAATGAAATATGGTATTTATATTATTTTATAATAATTTATTTAGTATTATTTAAGAACCTACGTTTTACCGCCGAGAAAATTAGTAAAATTACTTTTTTAACTACAGTTCTATTACTGTATTAACTAGAAACATACTACTGTAAATATTACTATTAAGATTGTGCCTTATAAGTAGTATGTCATTAAGAGTACACTTAAGGACAGATTCATCTACCCAGTCCCACAGGTAAGCCGAAGCCACAAAACTAAGCACCACCACCCTGTATATACGTAAAAATAGAACATAAGGCGTATATTTTCTGGCCCTGAGTGTACGGAGGGTAGTTCGTAAAGCGGGGCATAGCAAAGGAGGTTACTTACCAGACAAACTCTTGCGTTGCGTAGACTTGCGCTGCTTTTTAGCTTCTACTCGCGTCAATTTTTTCCAATATCCATCGATATATTTTATCCAATATAAATCAGACAAGCATACACATTTATGACAACGATTGAAATATATTTCGATTAAACATCATGCAGTCCACAAGACAGATACACGATGCAATTCGATGTGTATGTTTTTTTTTTAAATTCGTTTTTAATTTTGTTTTTTTAATTATGTTTTTTTTTTGTTGATCGGCGACATGGAGGTGCGTGCGGCAGGCCGGGGTCGGGGGTGGAGAAAAAAAAGTCGGATGTCATTGTACGGATCACACTATGTTTGGTTGTGGGACTAAATCTAAAGGGTTTCATGTCTTAGACTGTTTAAGCATTTGAGAACCAATATAGGGTGACTGGTAATTAGTGACCGATACTTTAACACGTGACTGTACTCATGATAACAAACAACTTTCCTAAATAAACGTTTTTTTCATGCATGAACTATCTAGGAGAAAACTGTACAGTAATCTTTGGAATGGAACTCGGTTTTGCATGAAGGTTTTGCATGCACATTTAAAACTGGCATGCATAACATAGTGTCTATGGCTAAGTTCAGCAGAACAGCTGATAAATCAAAGGCGCGCGCGCGAGAATTTTACACGGTTCTAGTGTTATTGTGATAAAAGGGAAAAAAAGTATTTAAAAAAAATGTTTCTTTAGTAAATTTATATGTTATCATGAGTACAATTACGTGTATAAGTATCGGCCACTAATTACCAGTCACCCTATAAACACAAGAACAATTTTTTTTTTTTTAATTTGTCTTTTCGACTTGAAATTGTCAGAAAAAAAATGAGTATATTTTCACTGCCTCAACTGCTCAAACATAGCGACTAAAATTGCATTTACAAATGTATGCTTTTAGGATCATTTTTAATTATAATTTTATGATTCTTGAAAAGAGATTATTTCTTTTATTGAGACAGAACAATAATTTATGTATTTAACAACATCGAACGTACACAGAATATATGGAAAAATATTCACTTGAAAATTTTTCATGCTCTCACAAAACATTTCAGGCTATTAGTTAAAACATATAACATAGACAGACAACGTTCAACAAGACTTTATGAATAAAGACAATAAACTCAAGACAAAAAAAAAACGCAATGACATTCGTATCATTCAGTCATCAATAAATAAAATAATCTCACTTTAGGGAACGAAATTGGTAAAAACAAAATTCAGAAAACATTTACCGGCAATTTTGAATTTTTTTTTACAGTAGAATTTTCTTCGCGAAAAGTGTAAACTAAACTTTTTACCAATTTCGTTATGATTTTCCCCCTCTCAACAGGAGAGGGGAGTGCGGGGTGACAAGGGGGAGGGGGGTCATACGTCACTGGTTACACTAATGTATGCACCAAGCATCGGGGGCTTACTATGCTCATTTAGGCAAGGCAGATTATACATTATTGCTTTGACTTAAGGTATGTTCAAGCTTGTATAGATTTGAGCCTTAAGCCTTAAGATAGATTTTGTTTAAGCATGTTTTAAGCGTTATCTAAATGAGCAAAGTAACAGCTAAACTATCTTGCGGGGTTCTTGCTATAGGACGACCTTTCTGATGACGATTTTCACTACGTTTCACTACAAAAAACTCCCCATTATTAACAATCACAGACAAAATCACAAACAAAGACCCGACATGGCCATCACCTGGTCATCAGAAAGGCGGTACATGTCTAGGGACAGTTCACTATGCTACTTTAGCGGGCAAACACAGGGGCACTGACCTTTCTTCATCTGCTTGATTTCCTTGACTTCCTTCTCTACGGCTGCGCCCAGTAGAGTGAAGATGATACCAGCTTGGGAGTTCACGCCGACGGCTGTTACCAGCATTTTGCCGGAGCCTGGAATTTTAGGATAACAATGAGAATACCTGAGATCATCATCATCTGCCTAGCCTTTTCCCAACTATGTTGGGGTCGGCTTCCAGTCTAACCGGATGCAGCTGAATACCAGTATTTTACATGGAGCGACTGCCTATCTGACCTCCACAACCCAGTTAGTACTGAGTAATACGATACCCCTTGGTTAGACTGGTTGTCAGACTTTTTTGGGCCACTGACTACCTAACGACTGAGAAAGATTATCAAACGACAGCCGGGACCAAGGACCTGTATTCTTACTTCTTCTTGCGTGTGGTGCCTAACCTGGTGTCTGAATTTTTATGCTGCCCATGGGCCTCTGACTTGGTTTAAAATGCCGTCAAGAAATATCTCTCAGGCATGCTGGTTTCCTCACCATGTTTTTCTTCACCGAAGCAAGTGATAATTATGCAATACGCACATGAATCCTGAATTAATTCATACTATTACATAATTTGTAAAAGAAGCCTGCCTAATTCTACGCGAGGTTTGTTACAGGCTGATATTCAGTTTGTTTATTATAGGTAACTTATGTAAAAAAAAACCTGATTCTAAATATGACCACGACAGACATTATTGAACTAAGGAATTGTCTCAATTGAATACATACTGTCTGCCAAAAACCATATTGACCTAGTGCAGTTTCAGTGCAGAATGTTCTGCCATCGATACGAAGAAGAAATATAGTAGGGATTTCTTGCTTACAATCGGGATCAACATACCTTCCATAACGTGTGTACCGGATAGCACCATGGGATCAAATGCTTCACCCTTTTTGACATGGTCAGATTCGCCAGTCAGCGACGATTCATCAACCTGAAACATTAAGTGGACTTCTATAGATTTCTGCTGATGTATCTACATTAATTTATAGTTTGAATAGACATGACATACAGGGCCTGTAGCGTAATAATAAAAATAAAATCGCCTTAGTAAAATACCCCTTTTCGAGTCTTTTAAATTTGCCTTTGAATGGAGAACTAGCTTAATGATTCTGACTAACCAATGACACAAGTGCTTTTTTTCTTTTTTTTTTTTGAGAGGGACTATTCTCATGACCTCAGTCTGGAGCGAGAGAAGGTTTATGTAGGAGTCTCAGGCCCACTTGCACGAAAAACTTAACTCAGAGTTAATAGCTGTCAATTTAACCTCGTATTAGCTATACGAGGCTAAATTGACAGTTTACTATAAAATATTGTCAATTTAACCTTTTTTTTTCGGGTGGGAAATCATCAAATGACTTCTCCCGCTCTGCGCAGAGCGGAAGGTAGTGTCAGACTTGTACTGACTAAATCCCATCCAGGTTCTTTCCTTGCCCTTTGTGTTCCAGGGCCGCGGTATCTCTTTCGAACAGTCCCGCAGCCAATATTGTCTATTTAACCTCGTGTTAGCATTTAACTCTTGAGTTAAGTTTTTCGTGCAAGTAGCCCTAAGCGACAGAAACTCCAGTAACCACCCAGTTCCAATGACTACCATGTGTGGGGCCCGGGAGATACAAGTACATTCACGCGCACCCCGGACTGGTATTAGCCTGCCATTCCCGGGCGGGCTCCAACACAAAGTGCGGCCTATTCAGAGACCGCACGTTCTCCATTAAGGTGCGCAGGAACCACTGCGCGCCATCTCTTAGGGATGACACAAGTGCCTACCTAAATAGTTTCTTGAACTATATAACTATGTGCATTGTCGTAGTGTGAAACGTGTTTTTGCATTTATCATCAGTCTAAACATTATGTAACAGCGTAAAATAACAACTAAAAAAAAAAGGCCAAGTGCGAGTGGGACTCGCGCACGAAGGGTTCCGTACCATATACCGAAAAACACGTTTCTTGTATGGGAGCCTCCTTTAAATATTAAATAATTTATATTTTTATTATTTGTTGTTATAGTGGCAACAGAAATACATCATGTGTGAAAATTTCAACTGTCTAGCTATCACGGTTCATGAGATACAGCCTGGTGACAGATAGACGGACGGACAGACAGCGAAGTCTTAGTAATAGGGTCCCGTTTTTACCCTTTGGGTACGGAACCCTAAAAACAGCTCAACAAAAGTTTTACCAAGAATCTTCGCTATATTTATCACGTTGACTGTTACATAACATTTTCAGCAAATAAAAGCAACGTTACCTACTAGAATAATTACAAAAGAATGTAGTAATCAAACAATCGTATGATTACATAATTCTCGTTAACTCAGCACTCGACAAAATACACATAATATAATAAAAATAAATGATAAAACGTATGTGCTATCTAAAACTTCAGTGGTATCTTGAAATGGGGGCTTATCGGATTCATCTAGACTTGCTAATGACTTGTAATGACGCAAATCGTAGAATTATGTCTATCTTGGCATGCAGGCCGCGGGTTTGACAGTAGGGTTTTTGATGTGTTTGGATAAGGTTCGCAATAAATACTTACACTTTTCCTTACAAAGAAATATCATCATTAGCTTCCTGCCCCTGTCCCATGTTATTTGGGGTCGGCGAAACCCGTGATTTTTTTCCATTCTCCACGCTATCATTTACTCTCTTACATACTGTTTTTTCTTTCATATCATTCCTCACACAATCCATCCATCATTTCCTTGGTCTTCATTTTCTTCTTCATCCATCATCATCTGCCTAGCCTTTTCCCAACTGTGTTGGGGTCGGCTTCCAGTCAACCGGATACAGCTGAATACCAGTATTTTACATGGAGCGACTGCCTATCTTCTTCTTCATCCACCCTAAGACTTAATTTGGAAATGCTTGGGTGACTCTGGTAACCGCATGGTTTTTTGAACAAATCATCATCAGCCTTTGTCTATCGTAGGAGTCGGCTGAATACCAGTATTATATGTAGAGCTAATGAGAAAGTTTTTGGACCAAAAAACCTCGTTTGAACTTATCACAAGTCATGGATACGTGGTTCCCAGATAAGGATGCAGCCACACCCCTTTTATCTGTGTACTTGAGTAGGAATCGATCTCCATTTAGGCTCTTACGTCAAACTGATATGATGAC
Organism: Lycophotia porphyrea; assembly: GCA_950005105.1. Classification (NCBI taxonomy): domain Eukaryota; kingdom Metazoa; phylum Arthropoda; class Insecta; order Lepidoptera; family Noctuidae; genus Lycophotia; species Lycophotia porphyrea. The sequence goes on along the minus strand of OX465408.1, from coordinate 4,449,337 downwards.
TAAAACATAACATCACACCTGTAATCTCCGAGGTTAGGCAGACACGAGTAAGAACTAAGAGTACACCCACATTTATGTTTAAGTCCCGTGTAATAGGGGGCGAGCCTATTGCCATCAACCGGGCACAAATCCAGTCTCCGTGGCTGCTAATGAGAAATTCCTGATGGAAAAACCCAGTAACACTATACCCGACCCGGGAATCCACGACCTTACGCTTAGCAGTCACGTTTGCGACCACTGAACCGACGAAGCAGTCACAGTGATATGACTAAATAAAGCTTAAAGTGCTTGGTATATTTTCATTGAAATGTAGAGATCAAATAGATCTAGAATCAAATTATAGCAGCTCTATTGAACACTGTTATTTTGTTGCTACGGCAGAATTTGAGGCTGTATGGTGTATCACGGTTTCCTCTCGCAAACTGGAGTTCAAAGTCCCAAGCTGAAGATGTTATGTTACAATTTCCCTTATTAGTTTAAACTGGACGGCAACCCAGACAGAATATATTAGTCTAGACTTCAGTAGCGTATTTTTGTAAGGGGTAAGCCGGTGTACATATCTTTAATGTGATTATCATATTTGTCTATAGAATACTGACTGTGCCATTTTTCAAAGGGAAGTCGGTAGGAATCGAGTTGAATGGAACCTTCGTCACTGCGAGACTCATCACCTGCATCTGATATTTCCACATTTATTATACCCACGTTTTCATGCAGGTAACAAAGTTATAGCCCATAACCCAATAGCTTGTGATCAAAGCGTAAGGTACTCGGTTATCAATTGACGCACGCGGTATCAATACTCGTACAAATCAGATAGGATACACAACTACCTGACTATTAGTGTTAGCACAGATATGTATTGGCATTTGTAGTAACCGGGGCTGTTTGAAGAAGCTTATATGTTGTTTGTGAATGAATAGCGTAGTGTGATTCATTTTTCTAAGATATTGTAAGGTGCAATGATCAGCAAACAGGGAGGGGCCCGCTAGGGACGATGCCTGCCAAGGCTGCGGGACTGTTCAAAAGAGATACCGCGGCCCTGGAACACAAAGGGCAAGGAAGGAACATGGTTGGGTTTTAGTCAGTACAAGTCTGACACTCCCTTCCGCTCTGCCCAGAGCGGGAGAAGTCATTTGATGACTTCCCATCCGAAAAAAAAAATGCAATGATCAGTCTGTGTGTTTGTTAGTGTTCTTGGAGTTATAGATACGGTCCTAGCTATGATTTAAATGTTTTTTTTTTAAATGATATTTTGTATTGAGACGATAGATAGATAACACCAAACTGGCAAAAAGATTGTCGCTGGCTAAGCTAGTCAGATTGAACCTAATTTTTAGGGTTCCGTAGCGAAATGGCAAAAAACGGAACCCTTATGGATTCGTCTTATCCATCTGTCTGTCAGCATGAGACTGTTGGCACCACACAGTTGCTCTACATCACCTACAAAAAAATGTGGCGTCTATCAACTAGGTCCGCATGGTGCTTAAGTCCCACTCTCTCTAACAGAGAAGGGGCATGTGTCCCAGCAGAAATCTACTGTTTCGTGGATTCATTTACAAACAATTAAACACACATACACTAACAGCCAGAACCGGAACAACAATCTGTAGGCCATACAAATATTTGTTCCGTGCGGGGATTGTACCCGCGGCACGCAGCGCAGCAGTCAATCGCCCAGCTACTGCGGCAGCCGTACCGTCCTTTATACTTTTTAAATTATAAGTTGAGAGGTGATTGTTGAAAAAGGGGCAATAGAAAAGTATGAAAGAAGACCTGGTACAGGGGGTAAGGACAAGATAATGTGTTGTGTACATACCTTCAAGTCATTGCTCTGTATCAGGATACCGTCAGCGGGCAGCAGATCACCATACTTGATCTGACATATGTCCCCGCAGACTATCTCGCTGATCGGAACTTGTTTCACCTCGTTAGCCCGGATCACGGAGAACTTGTGCTCGCCTTCTATCCGGGATTGGAGCCCTCTGGAATATCGGAAATAGAATAAGATTAGTGAATGTTACCCTACAAAGTAGACCAAGGCCATGTGAATTTGTTGGACGCAAGAATTACAGGACAGGTCAATGTGACCACGTTTGGGGAGCCTATGTATAACAGTAGATGTTTTCCAGTTTATATGATGATGTATATGGCAAAGGTATGTATAATCTATACTAATATTATAAAGCTGTAGAAATTGTTTGGTTGAACACGCTAATCTCAGGAACTACTGGTTCGAATTTAAAAATCTTTTAGTGTTGGATAGCCCATTTATCGAGGAAGGCTATAGGCTTTATAACATCACGCTACAAACAATAGGAGCGGACCCTTAATGAAATATGTCTCTGTCTTATGTGACGCAGACGAAGTTGCGCGGGTCAGCTAGTGCTGTTATATAGTTAACATCGTTAACATCGTTCCACAGCAGGACAAAGGCCTGTTCTCATGTGAAAAAACAAACTATTAATAAATAATCATTGTGATAAAAGGCATTGATCTCTAAGACAACTACTACAATTTTGAACGAAGGTTAAAAACACCCATTTGTTAAAACATTAGATGTGATAGAAGCCATACGGGATTACCGGATATTGTCTAGTGCATGGGGATTAACATTTAAATGAAGGGTGAGTGAACTGAGAATATCATGTTGGAAAACATAGTCAGTCTTGCAAAATGAAACAGATAGGTCACCGTCGCGTGGGATGCCTTTTAATCAAGCCTTTAGCTAATCTGATCGGTCCCTCTATTTATTTATTACTAGCTTTTGCCTGCGGCGTCGCTCGCGTTAATTTAGAATTTTACTATAAATTCAGGTTGTACTCTGCTTCTATAATAATATAATTCATGATTCGAAAGACACGTAGCGCCATCTATTATTTATCATAAGAACGTTATTGTTGTTTTCCTCGGGAACAGTAATTTTTCCGAGATGGAAGATACCCTTTGTCTGTTTCTGTACACCTCACAACGTATATGCAAAATTTCAGGATGATCGGTGCAGTGGCGTGAAAGGTAACAAACAAACTTATTTTCGCATTTATAATATTATTTAGGATTAGGATAGGTTTTGTTCTGGATGAACCTACAACCTTAAGGTGAAATTCAGGGTAGCTCGCGAAATTCAAAAATACTTTTTAAAAAGTCATGGGATTAAATAAACTTAGATACCACCCGGTATTGACGATTTTAATGATTATAACTCTGTTAAGTCATATTTGTTACGACCGCGAATCATATTTTAATCAACATACAACCTGACACTGACCAACAAATTGCAAAAAACGTAAGAATAATTGAATTTAGCGTGCTACCATGGCGCTTCCACCTTGAAAGGTGTCTGGGTTTGATGCGGAAGTCAAAGGACAGGGTTTTATGGCGCAACTTGGGAGATTTGTCCAGCAGTGGTCTGTGATAGTCTGAGTTTGATTTTTATGTTAATAAAAATATACTAACACCGTGATTTTTTATTCGTCTGACAAAGGTGGCCGAGTAGAGAGATCTTCGCTCGAAACAGAATGTTTCAACTACGTTATGCATCATAATAATGAATTTTACTAAAATATATATATATATATATATATATATATATATATATATTAGTAAAATTCATAATATAATTCATTATTGTAAAATTCATGATATATATATATATATATATCTCTTAAATACCATTATTTTTGTTATGAATGTATAGTAGTCATTGGATACAAGAAGTGGGCCGCGCTTGTCTGACGACTAAAAAGTCACGGTGTATATATTTTTTTATATTTTTAAAAGTTTTTTTTTTTATTAAAATAAAAAAAATATTTAAAAATGTTAATAATTAGTTAGAAAAATGAATAAAGGAATAATACACATACCTGAATTGCCGTTCTTTCGTATAATCGTTGAACGCAGTAACTATAACGACGACTATGACTGATATTAAGATCGCCAGACCTTCGATCCATTGATAGTGACCTTCCTCTTCGTCTAGATGAGCTGAAAAACGTTTTAAATAACAGTTAAATATATGTATAATATTCATGAAACCATTACCCTTGCTTTGGGCTTCGCCGCAGTCGGGTAAAATATATGTTTAGGAAATATTCAGTACAATCACTAAGGGTTCTATTCTAAAAGGACAGGTTAAAGGGGTACATATACAGATGCATGGTAGGGGTAAATACATAATCGGTATACAGATAAATATATTTTTTTAAAAAGGTACAGACGCCAGCACATCAAGCTATACAACCTGTCAAATTTCTTTAATCGATTTTCAACTTCAACGCTAAAGCATTCGGTTCTAAATTGATTGGGAAAATTTGACAGTTTCGCGTAGCTTGATGTGGTGGCGTCTGTACATTTAAGTATGTTTTTAACATAGCAACACCAATTTATATCTATACTAATATTATAAAGAGTGAAGATTTTTTTTTGTATTTTTGTATGTAATAAACTTAAAAACTACTGAACCGATTTGAAAAATTCTTTCAGCAATAGATAGCTACATTATCAGCGAGTAACATAGGCTATATTTTATCCCCGTACTCTCACGAAAACGGGAACTACGCGGGTGAAACCGCTTGACGTCCGCTAGTATTTAATAAAAGTACAAATTATTTAATTTGAATTTTATATTTTAAAGTCCAATTTTAAATCGATCTCTCTAACGTTGTCCTACAGTCATATTTCAATAGTAACAAATTATTGCCAACACACTGAATATGCAAGTTTCCAATTTTAGTTTTTAAATTCCCGTCTGCTTAAACTATCATCGAGACAGGAAGCGCCAAGGTCTTGATAAGGAGTGTTAAATTCATTAACGGTTTGAGCGCTCAATGAATATCAAATGAACGGGCCACGATAGTCGGTATCCGGCCGACTATCGACTAATTTTAACTTGCTACGGGTTTATTTAGTTAAATACTCATTAATTTATTGGATAAACTTGTTTCTATTGGTCTTTTTAGTGATTTGGTATATTGAAAGACCATCATCATCTGCCTAGCCTTTTCCCAAGTGTGTTGGGGTCGGCTTTAAGTCTAACCGGATACAACTGAATACCAGTATTTTATATGGAGCGACTGCCTATCTGATCTCCACAACCCAGTTAGTACTGGGTAATACGATACCCCTTGGCAAGACTGGTTGTCAGACTTTTGGGCCACTGACTACTTGTAACGACTGGCGTAATTTGAAAGACCAAAGACCTGAAATAATTAAGCCAGTAGAGGACTCCTTCAAACATGGTTCACCTTTAGGTCCAGTTATCACCTTTGAAGTAGTGCTGACTCTTAAAGCATCAACTTTTCCTACCAAGCTTTGTGAAGATGGCTGAGCAGAAGACAGCATAGTAAATTACATTTAGATGCACCATATAATTTTTATCTTAGGTGTTCATGAAGCAGACTCTAAAGGGTTAATACATACAGATACGTTTTTTACAGATTTTTAAGCGATACTAAAAGCAGGTTGTCTTGAGTAGGTACACAACAATACAGGTGCGTATTTGCTGATCAGCTTTGAAGTATTAGGCACAGTGTAGTTGTTGATACGTTAAAGTATACTTATTAGTGTATATTTTTTATAATTAAGGCATAGCAGGACATAAAGCGAAGCAGTTTCGGTCAGACTAAATTTTTATTTTCGTCAATAATTTTATTAACAATTTTAAAAAAGATTCTAAATTTTTACATTTATTTAACAGAAGAGTTGACGATATAACATCAATAATAACAACACCTATATACATTAATTACCATTCACTAAACATAAAACGAGATACCCTCAAAAACGCCATTTAAACAGACATCATTGACGAACATCACTACAACGGTAATACAATCACACTACTAGAAAGAGATAGATATAGAGAGAAGGTATAGTGGGAAAGAGAAGGAAGATATAATAAACCGTATCAGGTGGAACACAGATTCAATAACGGTGTGGCATTCAATTTAATAGTAGCTCTAATTTTCATTGGAATAATAGATGGGATGGTAATACTGTGGCCTGAGACCGCTTTTGGTTGTGGCTGTATCAATTTCTAGTAAGATGAGAATCTTGTGGAAGCTACGAATGCTAGAAATTGTGAAGATCTAGTCATAACTAGCAATACTTTTGATATGGGACAAACTGATGATGCGAATACAACAGACGATGATATTGTATTTATAAATGTTCTAATTTTGCACTCGTAAATTTTGATAAGCTTAGCAAATATAACCTTCACGAATATGAACATTTAAGTGCGAGGTAGACACATAATAAAATCCTTTATAACAGAGGATTAGCATGTCATGATTATAACAGGTGATATTAAAAACCTCAGCCAAGAGACGCGACATTCAAAGGAAATAAAAGATAAAAGAGACGTTACATTTGGTGCTTTATATGATTTTAATATTATTAACGAAAACCTCATCAAAGAAATCGGTGTACAAATGAATTTTGGTTATTTCACAGGTACTATGTTGAAATATATGTAAGTGATCGTATTTTAATTAGTTGGCCGCCATGCCTCGCGGTGCGATTATGTAGATTCATTTCAGTTCATTGAATTCAGGTATGCCTTCACAATATCGAACATCCAATGTCGTTGTTACGTTAGTAATATCATTCATTTTGCTATCATTAAGAACGAATGTAGAAAATATTTTGTTGAAAAATTTTAGTCAGATGAAGTAAGAATTATATTTGACAAGATATTTCTTTCTAAAGATGTTTCTATACATTCAAACGTTAAAGTTCAGGAAATTGTAGACGACAATATAGGGTTGTTACAAGTAATAGCAAGCGGACAGTCAAACCTACAGGGTCGGACAGGGATACAAGGTGCATTCTACAATGTGGTACTCAAGATATGTGCGCAACTAAATCAATGTAACATGCCCCATTACCATGGTCTCTATTCATGACAACATAAGGTCGTTAGTCGTAACTTTGGAATAAAAACTGCATTTCTTAGTCGAATCTAGCGGAAAACTGTTTTTCATTTACCGCTTTTAATTAGTGTTGTTTTACAGTTCGCTCTATTTAATAGTTGCGTGTTTCCGTGGCGAATTTCGACCCGTAAATGCAGCATTTTAATTTTAGATACGGATCTTTGATTGAGATGCAAAAATCGTGGTGTTTTGTGCCAATTCACGGTATAGTGTTGATATTAAGTTATCTTCGATACGCTCTTGATTCAACATTTCTTATTTAGAATTCCAATGTACAAAAGTATCGTAACAAAACACTATTTTTTATTGAAGCAAGTCCATATCGATATCAGCACTACGTTTCACTCATGTGACAGTAAACCATGGTATAGAAACAGACATAAAAATTGTGAGCCATCACGGGACGCCTGGCAGATGTGAAACATCGAAATTATTTGGTACAAATAATATGCATAAAAGAACAGTACACAGTAACAGTACAATGTATATCTATACCATCGCATAGCGTGGCGACGCGTCGCCACGGCATGCGTCGCCACGCCAACAATCTGTTTTACCCGCGTCTATAGATGTTTCACATCAAAAATTACCCGAACACTGATATTTAGTAAACCAATGAAGTATCGATTTAGTTGCAAGTAGTGTTGTGTAAAGGAATTTTGTTGTAAAGCTGGGTGCACACAAACCAGCGAAAGCCTAGAACGTACATTCACCTTCCTTGACTCCGTAGAAATGCTTTCGTGGATTCGACGGTGACTCAGAAGGAAAGCGTTTCGCTTTTCGTTGGTTCAGTGTGTACCCAGTATAGTAGTGATCTAGTCTATTCGCCAATTGTACTCGAGTACCTACATAGCTCTAACAACGAACAACCGTGTTACTTTCTAATCACATTTTCTTACCAGGATCGTCTAATGTTTCCATATTGTTATTGAAAAGAAAAAATACATTAATTAATAAACATTACCTAAGGCTAAGGTTTTCTAAAATACTTATATGTAAGAAATACTCTAATTATGTAGTGGATACTTTAATACTTTAATTGGGGTTCTTACGTCCAGCAGCGTCCAATGTTCATTTATTTCATTCCAATTCGAGTTGAACAAAACCATGGTAGAAGAAAAAAGAAACCAGTGAATTTTCAAATCCAATCCAAAACTTTGACTACTCCTTTATTGGAAATTTTCTTCGATTGTGCTCCTACAAAGCTTATATTCAGAATTTAGAGAACATTGCCAATTACAGTAAGCATTTTCCTAAACCAAGGGACCTCATCAATGCTAACTGAAGCTCTGCAAGGCTATTTACACACATCGACAACATCAAACGTCTAGAACATTTATATTGTGTTCAACTACGGGCAAATTTCACCGATGAAATAGGACGTGGTTATCACATCTAAACCGTGTTTAAGAGCCGTCACTGTCAATATTTCATAGTCAATGATGACACAACTCTAGCAGCTCCTGACCGCGGTTTACATGAACTAGCCTAAAATGACCGCATTGACAGAATCATAATAGGAAAATAATATGAATTACGTTACAATTCGCAAAATGGTCACAAAGTGACCATTCATAATATTAACCGCGTCTGTGACCATTTTAAGAATTTTAACATAATTCATATTGTACTATTATGGTTCATTTTAGACCCCCTGATCGCGTACACTTTCATTGGTGAAATTGGCTCTATAGAGTTTGCATGTGGCCCATGCGTTAGAACGGGCAAAAACTCGGCTCTGAATTATTCACATTGAGCACATGGGGTTCGCGATCGATCGTAACCTTTCCATGGTATCTTATGGTGACAGTTACGGGAATGAGTTCGTGGGACAATGAGAATTGTGGATATGTTACAGAATTGGACATGATGAATTCAAATGAAAATAGCCTTTCACTGCAGCCGTTTGAAAAGCTCAGCTGCTTCCCTGAATTAGGAGACAAATATACATAAGTGATTTCACGCCTTGTTTTCAAGGGTGAATCTAAAACTATAGCACGTTTCTTTTGTTGTATTTCTGGGACTTTTCTAAAAGTATACACAGATCTGAGACTCAGATTGAATCTATAAAATCTCCTACTTTATAATCTTGGTTACTAAGAAGCGCATTAAACTTACCAACATCAGTAGGGTCATCTGTGGGTTTGTAGAAACTCAACCCTAAGGAGACTACGGCTGCCACCTCCAGGATGATGAGGGTCACGTCTTGCAGGGCCTCCCATACTAACGTAAGGAACGTCTTGGGGGGCTTTGGTGGGATTAGGTTCGAGCCGAACACTTCGCGCCTGTGCTGCAGGTCGGCTTTCGAACCGCTAAGACCTGGGGACAAAGAAAATTGAAGGTTAAAAAAAGATAAATAACATTTTATACAAATTGCCAGTCTTGTCAAGTTGCATCGTGCTACCCAGTCGTGGACGGCAGACAGGCAATCTCTTCATGTAAAATACTGGTATTCAGCTGCATCCGGGTGGACTGAATGTCGACCCCGACACAGTTGGGACAAGGTGACAAGGCGAAGGAGATGATAATGACGGAAGTCTTTTCTTTAATACTTTTCACGACGCTCACACGAGATATACATTTTAAGGGTTATCGATGGCCGGGCTGCCGGACTGTTCGAAAGAGATACCGCGACCTTGGAACACAAAGGGCAAGGAAGGAACATGGATGGGTTTTAGTCAGTACAAGTCTGACACTCCCTTTCGCTCCGCCCAGAGCGGGAGAAGTCATGTGATGATATCCCATCCGAAAAAAAATGGTTATCGATGGCTATCAGATAACCTTAGCTTTGTTTATAATGTTTATGTTTTCTGCTGATTCATATAGCAATTCACAATAACTTTGAAATGCACAGGTCATACAGTTTATTCTATTCAGAATTCAACATGAAAAGTCTACAAAGATTAATTTCAATTTCATTCATCTTCAAGAACGTCTTTAGTTTTTTATTACTAACAGAATGACTGTTAGACATCCGTAAAAAAACTTCGACAAAACATGGCCGAACTTTAACAAAACATGTCGAACAAACACGCCTGGTTCTTTAATTAGATAAACAAACGTTTAAAGATCTTCAAATACGTTTGAAGTTTCTCCGCTACTACGACTGAAGCTGAATGAATGTTGAATATTTTTCGATTCATGTCTCGATTATAAGAGCACACTCGATCGGTTTTAAATCGATACTATCTAAAATATGCCATAATTTATTGAGAACAGTTAAATACATAATCGAATTTTAACGTGTGTCGAGTCTTATTATATTCGAATAAATAAAAAAGATTAAACTTTTACTGTAACCAAAAATACGCAATCATAATAAAACAAGATTTAAGCCCTAAACCGCTTACGTAAGACCTATTTTTGTGTAAAAAAATATTCGTAAAGTTGATGCGAAAAGTTTGGAATGGCGTTATAAAAGCGACGGTTCCTTGCCATTCATATTGAATGAGCATGAACGAGCATGCGATAACGCAAGAACTACCCACGCCACGCTCGTAATAATTTATACTGTACAATGAAACTGTTGATTGGGGAAACGAGATTCTGTATTATCTTTGGACGGTTTCAGTTTCAGCAACGGACGTTTTACAAAGAACGCTTGTTCAAAGTCACTGGCTGCGGTTGAGCAACGAACATCCAATTCAATTTTAGAATATCGTCTGCGGGTTTTCATTGGCTTATGTCAGATATCTTGCCGAACGCAGTGACCTTGTCTAGGGGGCTAGGAAACGTTTCAAAACGAAACCAAATAAATTAAAGAAGTTTTATTTCGGTAGTTTTAAATAGTTCTTGATGATATGAAAATTTGCATACCATCGACATTTAAACATCACCAAAACTAATTTACATTGAAATACCCTTTATATATTAAAGTGACTCATTTTAACCATTCCCACTCAATAAATAACATCAACAAAATTCCGTTGTACCTAATAAAAATAAATAGTAGATAAATTCTAGTTAGAATGTACCTTGAAAATAAATAAACAAACGGAAGCTCCAAACCGGCCAAAAGGAAGCTGGCTATCATGATGTAGCCTCGTGAAAAAACAAAAAAGCAATGGAGTTAGCATTCATTAACAAAAAAAAAGAAAACGAAACAATCCGGTAGGATTAAATGTTAATGAAGTAAATACGCTCCTCGTTTCTTGCAAAAAAGCTGAAACTAATTTGATAGCTTCATCGCAAAACTTCCCCGAAGATTGCATAGTTGCTAAATATTCATGTAGCCGGATAGAAAATCTAGTCTCAAGGTAAAATATGAGAGCTCTCAAAGCTGTCTTCATTTTTGTTAAGTCAACAAGCCTTTGCAATGTCAGTGTGATCCATTCATTTAGTTTACTTCGGCTTATTTCGAGTAAATAAATAGAGTTTAAGCAAAAAGCAAGTTTTGAACTTGTTTTTAATATTTCGAGCCGGTTTTCGAATAACGTCCATAATGAATTTCTTTGCGTTCTTCGGTTAGTTTCTTGCTTCTGCTGCTGTCTGTCATTCATATCAATCATATGGGCGTGTGCATCAATTTGATTGATTGATTGTGTATTGGTTTCGGGTGGAGCATCGACCTCAGTTACATTGGCGTACTAATAAATATATTAACGAACGATGTTACTACGACTGAGCTACTTAAAACTTTTTACGATGAACTCTATGAGATATGTTGTATAGATAAAAAAATAAATATTTTGTTTATGCCTAAGAGGTTTTTAGTGGCATTCCCACTGACATCAAGTTTGTTTGTTTCATTCCTTCATTTTCTGATCTCAAGGTAATGGGGCCAACGAAACAGCGGTTTTGATTTTTCCCGTTGGCCCCACCAGCGGGGCCTTAGCAGTGGCGTCAACGGGAATACACCAATACACCGCATATGATAGCGAGGAGAATCGACTTTTTAATTTCCGAACTATATTTTTATATGTTAAATTTGGATCATCCAGACATTGCTATCAAACATCCTCGCAGTCCATGATAAGGCCCGTAATCCGTGTATTTTACGAGAACATTTTTGAATCCTGCAACCTACTTCCTCCTAAAACTTGTGAATTTATTAGGTGGGGTTCCTTACGAAATACCCGCTGACAGCATGGGTTCCGCCGTTCTATGAATATTTATCATTGAGTCCTTAGGGATCGTCTTAGAGGATTGAGGGAAGGAAATTTTAATTCTACTAAAGCTCGAGTATGGGGTTTTGAAGACTTTTTCTTATTCATTATTAAACAATTTGGAATGAGATGGGATTAGGGCAATTGTAAAGGGATTCGGTTAAATTATTGATTCCCTTTTATGTTACCAAGTGTAGGAAGATTCATGAATAATTTGGGTATATATTTAAAAGTTCATTGACTAAGGTAAAGGTCATAGTTTGAATCATAGTAAAAGGTTAGGTTGATACGCAATAAAAGTGTCAATTTTCCTTTGAACTTGCGTAGAACAAAACCAAACTATGATGAAAGGTTTTACCCGCCAGCAAATGCGACTGAACCAGACGCACCTACCACCTACGACCTGCAACTACCACCAGTGGGGACAGACCGGTGGGGGCAGATGGGAGTAAGCCCCAATGACTAGCTTCAACACCAAAAACCAAAAACACAGCAGCCAACAATTTCTCATCAAACTTTCTAATTAAATTAGCAAAACACTAATTAGCCACTTAGAAACTGTCGAAAGTGTGTTCACTGTTCTGATAAGCAAACATATGGCAGCGAAACAATCATTATTACATTCAAAGATAAACGTGAGCCTCCCCTTTTCAAATTGTTTACTGAATTGTTCCTCGTAATTGGCCAAATAAAAACGTTCTGCTCGAAGCGGCGAAAAAAAAAAGAAAATTTGTTTTTGTTTTTTCGGGACATAACTTAGGAAAGTTAGGGAGGGCGGAGGCTGAGACCGTTCTGGTTGGGACGTCCGTTTTTAAGCTGTTTTTTCCACAATTGATGTGAGGTTTTTTAGAACTTTGTGTAAAGGAATTAACTGGTAAGTTTTTAATTTATTTATTCTGTAATAGCATTTCTTGTTTGGATGATAACGAGGATCTGCTGAGTGCCTTCTCCTCAGTCGCCCCTCTACGTCTTCTTTAGAACAATGATGGAATCTCAAACACCCATGACTTTAGTTTTAAACGGAAATTGTGTAGAATATTGCGGTAAGTTGTCTGAATAAAGTCCTTTTTTTTTACGGATGGGAAATCATCAAATGACTTCTCCCGCTCTGGGCAGAGCGGAAGGGAGTGTCAGACTTGTACTGACTAAAACCCATCCATGTTCCTTCCTTGCCCTTTGTGTTCCAGGGCCGCGGTATCTCTTTCGAACAGCCCGCAGCCCTGAATAAAGTCCTTATGTTTAGTTTGAAACCATTTATATCAAGCCACTACTTTCTAGTTATCTATAGAAATTGTTTTAAACTGTAATATGACTAAGTTATTTTTAGTTTAACTAATGTAGGTGTTGCATTTCATGTGCATGTTGGGTTTAAACGTCTCGTGGACACGACACGCCAGTGAAATGCCAACACATTTTTGCAAAATAGTTTTAGCATAGATATTTATATTATAAAAATGAATTCCATTGTAGGTAGGAAGAATCATGGGAACTTTTAAGTTTTTCAATACAGAGTTGACGTCAATTAACATATTTATATCAGAATAGAGAGTCAGACATAATGCACGTGCTCGATTTAGAAAGTCGCAGACACATTCAAGTTCATGATAATATTGTGTTAAATGAAACAGCGAAAGAGTGATAAAGGCACATTGAAATAATGTCTTTAAAATTCATTCAAAATATGCAGTACAATACACGAAACGTAATTAAATATCGCTTAGCAACCACGTCGGCAGTGTAGCTATCTGAAAAACTTATGCGTGGTATAAATGGTATATTGACTTAAAGGCCATAATGTCAGGTATTATGGATTTCTAGGGATATTGTACGCACGACGGCTGATCAAGCAATACAAAACCAGTTTATGCGGAATTCTCGTTGTACAAGAAATCTGTACAAAGCGAGGCCAAATATACTGAAAATGTATAGCTTGATATTGTGTCGCCGTGTGTACTATGGGTTCTAAAAGCCTAAAATTATTTCAAGCTTTCTTGAAATGTTTTCTACTAGATATTATCGTATGCAAAGGAAATAAAGGAAGGTTTGATTACTCTTAAGTGTTCTTCACAAACACCATAATATAGTGATGATGTAATATTTGTGCATGTGAGATGAATATTAATTTTCTAGGCGAATTGTTTGCTATGACTCGTTCGTCTTGTGAAAAGCCTGTCAAGTGAGTGATATATCTTTACTTATGGTTCTTAGAGGCATCTTTGTGAGTCACTAGTGAAATTACTAGTGACATAATTAATTAAAGTGTTTTATCTTTTGTTTTTGTTGTCTTTACTCGTATCAGATTCTCTCTTAACAACAACAACATTTATTTATTTCGAGGCAACTTTGGCCAATAGATATATAGGGTGACTGGTAATTAGTGACCGATAATTAAATACGTGATTTTATTCATGATATCAAACAACTTTCCCAAAAAACATTTTTTTATACTTTTTCATACGGCTGTTGTATTATTGTGATAAAAGTGAGCAAGTGTTTTTTTTTTAAGGTTTCTTTGGGAAAGTTGTTTGTTATCGTGAGTACAATCACGTGTTAAATCATCAGTCACTAATTACCAGTCACCTTATATACCTTACAGACTAACATACATATGATAACAACAATACAACAACAACACACGTAACATTAAGCCTTTTTTATTTTCATCTTGTTGATGTCATTTCATATGAGCAAAGGCGTCTACAACAATAGTTCCAAGAACGTTTAGATCTCAAGGGCGTCTGCAGCGTCTTCCTTTAGAGGATTGCGCACTTTCCATTTTGTGCTTATATGCTGTGTGACCTGGATGACTGCGTCAGTAAGCGGAGTTCGCGTTGCTGAATTTAGGCCCAAATACATTTTGTCATCGATACGCGAAGAACGCTTTTGTTTATTATAACCCTTGCTATATCATCATTAGATTTAACAACAGGCTCCATAAAACGCGCTACTGGCATTAACACAAGCATCAGCTTCTGTTTTTCTATTATCCCATAAAGTGTCATGACCTGCATCAAATTGTTTGGACATACTGTTTAATCACGTCGTTACTCTTATTTTAGAGGTTCTTGTGTAAACTGTCCCAGAAACAGTGATGTACAGACAATTAACACAGGTACTTTATAGCCTAATCTTGGAAGAGGGAAACAGGGCCTTGTATAAGAGGACATTTAATATTTTGCAAAAAGCGTGAGGCCGTTTTGAGATGGAATAAGACTTGTCTGCGATTAATGTCTTTATCAAAATCATCTTCCTGCTGTTTATCCATGTTTCAGAGCGTGATAATATTCTAATAAGGGAAAAAATAATACGAATGCTGCCGGAGCTTCATTAGGCTATGAAGCTCCGGCAGCAGAAACATCAGGTTGACCGGTCTATACGAAATGAGTCTCCTATAGACGAAGTACTCAGGGAACACGTCGTGGTCAAAATGTTTGTCAATGTCAATCGTACCACTGACATAGAAGCAAATTCGTAATGGCTCGATAGTGTAAACAATTATCGAACGGACTGAAGTTAGCTTAACCGATAATGGTACGTATAATAATAATGGTCATCACGTAGCAGCTATTCCGATAGATCTGCATTTCAAAGTCAAGTTTGACAAGAAGATAGGCACCATCCTTCCTTGAGCTGAAAACAATTCAGCTATTCACTGAACTGTTTGCTAGACGTGGATATGCCAACATTCCTTCAGCAATGTTTACTGTTGATGACTTTAACAATGCTTAAGATCAGCAGGTACAAAACACTTTGACTGTTATCGAAGGTCAACTGGTAATAGGTACTTTGACTGATATCGAAGATCAGCAAGCAAAAGATACTTTAGTTGGTATCGCTATCGAGTCAGCCTCGGGCTTCCGCGATTCCCAGATTCATCGACAAAAACCCATGAAATATAAGTAAGTATGTTCGTAAATGAACAGCTGCATGCTGAAGCGGAAAGCCGGAACGGCTGTCGATAATCGTAAAATATTGAAGTGGAGTCAATGTACCGAGTTACTGAGCTGATGTTACGTATGCTTGGCATGTTAAAATGTCGTCTCTATTGATTTTGGATGTTTGCTTTTCTTTAGTTGAAGCATATTTGGTCGTAATGATGGTTAAATGCGGAGTATGCGTAATGATAACGGCGAAAGATGCTGGAAATTGCCAATTGTCAAATCAAATCTTTCTATACTAAATTTATCTCAATACAAATAAATTCCTTCGACTTATGTCTGTAACCTTCAGAATTTCTTCTTGATCATTATGAGCTGTCTTTTTCATCAATACGTCTTAATTTCGGCCTTCAATTTCTTCCTTGCCATATCACCTTTTATACTAGCCACCAATCTTTTCATTGGACATCTTTAAGATTAACCTTTAAGTTAGAGATAGAGTCTGTAGTCTAGATGGAAACCGATGACCTTTTACCAGCAGGAGTATAATTAACCGCGTCAATACTCCTGTTTCTTTTATTCTTATGAGACTGTAATAATGCTATAACATCAGCACATATCCCTAATTCACCCACAGGATACAAAGACCCCCAAACATTAACTAGGGGGCTTTACTACAACTGTTACGAGGTAATAGTAGATTAACATCTCGATAATGAGTGCTGCTTCCCCTCTGTTTTATTATACGTGGTTTGTTGATTATTATGGTAATTTCCGTGTTAACCGATCAACATATAGGAAGTGGAATTAAGTTAGCTTTAGGGTCATTTTTGACTATGTATCTTTCTAGCTTTCAATCTTCATTGTTGGAATTCAATAGATTATTTGTAAATACTCTGGCTACAAGTATTTTGGCGTTGGTGTCGACTTTGAAATCAAATTCAGCTAACGGATCATTAATATTATCTAATTTTGTATTTTCCCTAATACAACGGATACCGTCTTCTATATTGTTCTAAAAATAAAGTTTGACTTCTACGGCTAGTAACAATTCTGTATCTTGATTTTGGTAATTGATACCATCCATCATAGTTTCAAGCTTGTAATTATCTTTAGATCCAATTTGATAACCTTTCAATAGTAAAATCTATCTAGGTCGATTACTGATAATGATATAAAGGCACCAATCTTTTCTAATTAAAGATAAAAAATTGAAGCTATCGATAATTTTAATTATGATAAAAAAGTATACTTAACTATCAGTATAAATATTGTGGAGTACGATAAAAAATAATACATTTCCCTTTGTAAACTGTTAATTCAGCATAACCTAGTTTAGATATAACATAATTTATTATTGCAAATATTCCTATACGGTTTTGGGACCGATCTATCGTATCGATTTCCACAAAAAATAGCCAGCGGAACGCTTGATAAAGCGTTGTTACTACAAGCGCCTACATACCACAAAATAAACAATTCAGATCTGTTCTTTTCAGTTTAATAGTTGTTTACTTCGCTTTACACCTACACACGCGAGTAATGAAATTTTGATAATCGATTAAAAATCGTAAGCGAATTTTATATTTGCGTACACTCCATCGCATGAAACGAGTACGAAAAACGGTTTATTGGCGATAAATCGAGTGAACGACTGTAGTCACGGATAAATGAGGCCTCTCGCGACGGTAGAAACATCTACACATATACACATACCTGTGATAAAATGACTCGCGTAATAAAATCAAAATACACGGAGCATGCGCTGTGTGAAATGCGAGCCAGAGTTGGCGCCAACGCAGCGGCGGTTGGCGCCAATGTGTGACGAATAAATAATTAATCAACAGTACCTCTGGATGTACAGACGCCAGCACATCAAGTTACTACAATCTGTCAATTTATTTAACAGTTTTTCAACTTTATCTCTTAAGCATTAAGTTGGTTAGGAAAATCTGACAGTTTCAGGTAGGTGGACCTGTTGGCGTCTCTACATCACTTGATTCGAGAGCCCTAGACGCGATGTTTGTTCGAACGTCCCTGTATTTATGATAAGAAGTTTATGGAGAGGTAGTAGAGGATGAGTCTCTTGGTTTCACAAGTCAAATACAATTAAAAAGGTGAAGTGGATTAGAAATCTTATCATCGTGGGAATAACTTACTACTTATAGATTAAGATCTTTCTTTGCTCTAAACTATAATAGTGTCCATCTCCGATATAGACTAATATTTTGATGAAAGTTGCAGGTTATTTATATTCTTCTATGTATTGCGGGCTTTTAACGTTCCGAAGGTCGTAAAATATTGACCAATAGGAAGTGTCCTTGAACCAAACATAACGACTTTCGTGCAGCTATACGCTATAGGAGGTCGAAACAGTAAACGCTATCGAACGAATTATTAAAATTACATGAACTTTCATTCGTGGACACGTATGTATTATTTGTACACAGTTAGTCGTTCATAATAATGTTTCGTAATTATTGTTTAATTGCTTAGAGTTTTAACCGATTATGTATACATTTTTAACTGTTTTCAGGAAATAGAACTCGAACATATTAAAATTAATGGGCCTTGCGATACACCGACACAAATATGTGGAGCTGAGTATCAATCATTGATGGATAAAAGAAGCAAATACAGAAAAAGACATTCTTGAGGTCAAAGACGACAGGTCAGGTTTTGTTGCAATTATTAAACACAGCTCTGGTTTAAAATAAATTCAGTTTCAAATCAACACTACATCTCCATCACAGGAAGCAAAGGTTAAACTTACATTTCTTGTAGCTGCCAACACGTTAGCACCTCAAACGAATTAAACAGAAAACAATGTAATGCTTACAGAAGACGCTGTCAGCAAGAATGATGTAGTCTTTCAGGATATCAACAACGATTTAGAACAAGGAAAAGTTTGTAATCTTATTTCAAGAGGTGTACTTGAGTTTGTACCTGGGAAATTTAAAATCAAATAGAATTTTATGAGAGCACAGAGTGGCCTGATTGCTCAAGAGAGTAGAATCAAAGTCAACGATGATATAAAGAGTCCTCCAGTTGGTAAGTACAGATGTGTTGCAATAATTGCGCCGTTTCATAGTATCGTTCAACGTAAAAATCTCGTTTGTTTCATAGAGGACTTTATTAAGATTGATGACATTTAAGGACATTGCCTTGTTAATTTGACTATTTCATGTTTACAGTACTAAAATGTAGTTTCTTGACTAGTTTTTGTCTTAGTGTACTGTGACGAATTTGATTTCAATGAGAGCTGAACAGTGACAATTATTTTTAAGAATACTTTGAAAACCAAGGCGGTCATGATGCTCCAATATAGACTCTTCGAAAATAAAGCAATCAATTTGAAATTCCCATGTAGAGGTCTTGTATCGTCCATGGAACTGTTGGAGCGGTATCCAAGGTCTTTCAGTCAGTCACGTTGAGTACAATAGGCGATATCTGAATAACTGATGGACCGTCACATCGGCACAGCTGTCTGACCGTGTACCGACGGAAATAGAATGTCGATACCGCCCGACCTGAGCGCCACTGCCCAAGGAGACGACTTACTCCAATTTTCAACAGTTTATCTAACAAAATTTCAAAGTTTGTAAATATAAGTTTGATAGTTAGAAGCATAAGGTAAAATATGCATGAAGAAAATTGTATGCATGAATGGAAAATGTATGGGTGGCAGTGAACTGAAAACAATCGATTCTAGTCGATAGTAGGTCGCTGAAGTAATAACATAAAAATTTGAATTCAATCAGATTATTGCCGAACGATCCCATTTGGAATGCTAAACAAATTGCTGTGTGTGATAGTCAATCGTAATAAAGTAAAAGCAAATTACCTAGCGTTGAATTTACTATAAATATATATAAAAGTAATATCAGTGCAAAACATCAAAGTACATACAATGGGAGTACACAACATAACATAAATACATGTTTACGTTTTATCTGAAATATCTCCGACACAAAAATGTATGGGGGAATGCCCCACTTCACACGCGCCATCCCGTAGGGAGAAGTTACCGACCGGAATGATAAATTGTAAAAAAAAAATACCAATACCGGTATAAATTTTCCCCGTGTAAAATAAATATGAGGATCTGACATTTTGTCTATGAATCTGAACCATATAACTATAGTTTTAGACTTTGAAGAGGTATCGGTTTAACAGATTGTGTGGGAACATTTTGGCTGTCCATTTTTGCGCAGTGTTTTTTATAGCAGCTGAAAATAGTTTTTGTATGTACATATTTGGTGAATTTACTCAACAATTAGACAACAGGATACCAACAATTATAAACACAGACGTCAACAGAAGGTGGTCTTCATTAAAACAAATGAGTATCTAACGCTCCTAAAATGACTATATTCTATCTCGGTGAAAAACGTGTGCATGAATGTCAGAAACAATTTAATCTTCAGATATACAATAAATAAGGTATGATCGAAACCAATGGAGATCATTTATATCGATAAGTCTGGGAGCTATCAATAAAGCGCCACACCTAAAACCGTTTAAAATATTTATGGCCATTGCTAGACTTATATGTATATAGTTGGTCTAGTTTAAGACACGCCTCATTTAGGAGCCAGAAAGCCTTAGATGGCACACCTACCAGTCACTCTAACACTGTTCACAAATATTTTTTTATAAGGTCACTAGCAAAGGAGAGAGAGGAGGCCTGTGTTCCAGCAGTGGGAACATTAATAGGCTGATGATGATGATGATGAAGGTCACTAGCAAATGCTTAGCTTTTATTAGCAATGCTTAACATGCTCATCATCACTACTTCATTTATCATCCCTACCACTTGGAGCATTAGCAAACACAATAGGCCTTTAAACACGGAACCATTCCGACCAGAATAATAAAACTGCTAGTATTTTCCAATCTTCAGCAGTAACATTCACAAAGTAATAAATAGAGGTATAACGCATTAGGCTATCTTGGAGAGAATCTCGCAAAAGGGTCCCAACGTCCGGACCCCAGGCGTCCTTACAATTGGCGTGAAAAACGATCCAGCTTCGCTCGACATAAGAAATAATGGTCAGCAAGAACCTCTCGACAAAGATTATTTTATAGATAGGGGCTTACAATATACTTGATTACAATGACAGTGTTGGGTATAAGAAATGTGGGACGCGGAATGATAGTAGTTAGCAAGAATAAGTTACGGTCTTTACTGTCGGGAAAGTTACTGGAATAATATCAGATAGACTAGAAATATTTGTGGATACAAAGTAGCCGTAACATTTGGGTAAACCGCTATCGGAAGTCATTTCAAACAGACAATATTTGATCAGTGTCCCTTGGGTCATGTTTTGGTCCATGCATGTCGCTTGAACTATCCTATGGTAAAGTTTTCATATACACCGGATATGCCTTTTATCAAGAATCCTAAACAAACAACTTTCCTCCTTTCTCTGCAATGTCAATAATGTTGAACACAAAACGTTTACTTTGTCGTCGAGTTCAGGAAAGTAGTGAAACTTGTCTTTCACCTCAATTACAATAATTTCGACGTTTCTGAAAGACAGTTCGATTCCGGCGAGTTTCAGCCGTGGTCAGTTTTATGAACAGTGAAAATCGACGATTCGTAACGAATTAAGATTGAGATATTCTTGAACGTCCGGTTTTATTGGCTTCATAAAAATTGTCTGGGAAATGATCTCACAAGTTTGAAGTGTTCGATGAAGAGGTCCATCTGGGTGGGACTTTTTTGTGTAGCAATATTGTAAATTGCAATTCCAGTTTATTTCCAATTAAAGTTTTGGGTAATATTTTATGAGAAAGTTATAAAACAAGACATTGAATGTAGCTGAACAACTCATTAGCGAAAAGAAACGACGTTTTTAGACTGCCACAGTAAAGTGGGTGTTCAAAATGCCCCAGAAAACAAAATACATTCTGAGTCCAGTCGAAAAGCCCCGACCGTTTCCACGACCAATTTGCAAAGGCAGTAAAATAGGTAAGTGTTGGGCCAAATGGGATTAGCCGAGCGTCGAACCCAGGAGCAGTGCGTAACCAATAACCATACGTTTGTAGTTACAATGGCAGCTAAATGTAGCGATAGGGCTCCGTGTGGTCAGGAAGTTACCCGAATGTAAAACCGGCGCATTTATTGGTGATCAAAATCTCATTTGCATAACGTCCGTCGGCCTTTTGTATGGCTCATTGTTTAGGAGAATGGTGTTCTATATTCCTTTGCTTTGATTCTTTTTCAGCTGCACTTACTTTGTACTCGCAACCTTTGTGCCTTTGTCAAAGACTGAAAAATACTCCAGAAATCTCAAGAGTATTTACATATCTCGGTGCTCTTAACAAAGACAAGTAATTTTCTGAAAGTGTCCTTTGTCGTAAAAACAGTATCAGCTGTTTTATGCCTATATATTGTCTGTATCTTGAATATAAAAAACGATAAATATAGTCTGAGACGAAATATTTGTGACAAACAACTTAGCGAAATCACTGTAGATATAGACGCTGATCCTACTAATAGTAAAAAAAGTAAAGACGAGGCTGGAGACGACGTAAATGACGTACATAATACACACAGAACTTACATACTACCATTACACGAGAGATGTAAGACCGAAAATATACTTATTATATTTAGACGACGGCGTAGCTTCCGCGATCCTTTCACAACCGACAATCGAATAGGAACTTAGACACAAGAGAATAGAGTCGACTTTTCTTCAGCCGGTTTAGAAGAAACTAGGGGATTATTCAGAACAATTTACAGTGGCACAAATAAAACACATGTGAGTTCTTAATTAGCTGTCACTTACTGCTGCGAATATTGAGTATATTTTTGTATTTCAATCAATCATTGTGACATGCAGCTATCTGCTAATGTAATTTCAGCAAAAAGGGTAATTTGCTCTAATCGAAGCTAACTACATAGAAAGGGCTTGTGAAAGTACAGATGTTGGAAACTATGATGTCCTTCAATGACGTGATTCATTTCATAAATTAATTCCATTATTAGAAATCGTTTTCTGTGAAAGCTGATCGTTGTCGGACTTATATAAATCCTGTTACGTCTTTAGAATTCAAATTTAAGGTACAACAAAAAGTTACCTTGAACCGAATGAAGATTTTCTCTAAATATCCAACGAAAGACGCACGAAAACGTTTGCAAACTGCCTGAATATCGTATCGCAACGTTGCCTAAGCGAAAACGGAACAGTGACGTCATTGGGCGCGTCCCAACATGTTACTAAATCTGAAAGGTACACCGGAGGATACACGTATAAGCACAATATCATGCAAAGGTTTACGAAACGAAATTGCTTCCGCGGCGTTAGCTTTGATGAAAGATCCTATTCGCACATGTTCAGATAATAAAATCTTTCAGACTTAGTACATTTGACGTGAAGGCAATGATAGTACGAACGTCTTCAAGACTCATTTTAGTTGAAATGGCCACAAAAAAAGGTGGCGAAAAAAAACACGTAAGTATTTACAAGGCGATATTAATAACGATATCTGCTTGATATTTTTGCAGTTGAATATGTTAGAAACATAATTTCACTTAGCTGTTTCTAAAATACATGCTCTTGATCTTCAACAGAACATTACTTGCCTAATCTTTGGAGGTGAAATGGTAGTGCTTGATCAAACGCAAGCCGGCGAACCGTAAGATAAGCTCCCTCTTAAATTGAACATTGAAGGAGCTAAACTTGGTCTCAGATAAGAAGTTGGTCCATTGATGGTTGTAACGGATCTTGACCGCTCACAATTATATGGAAATGTGGACAAATGTTGCAACAAACCATATGTACCATAAAGATGAAACAAGATTAATCTAATCAAAATTCAAACAGACATTACAAACACAATATTGTGTATTGCAATTCACATTTGAATTATCCGAGGCAAGCCCCGCCTACGCGATCGCCTAGAGATTACAATTGTATTGAAGTATCAGAACTCAGATATTAGGGCGTCGATGACGTACATCAGTTACCTAACATGACCCGCGCGGGCGAACGTCCAAATGCTAACAATTCATATGGAGATTTTACCTATTCGCGTCTGTTAATAACGGCAGATCTTCAAGTGAACGCATCTGCTGATACGAGTTAAAATGTTTTAGCTTTTACTTGTATGATGAAGTGAGGGATTTCGAGCGGTAACGATTTATTTGTTGGCACGGTGGCTGTATTGTAATGTATAACGGGCTGGTGTCCGCAACTCCTCGTTCAATGCGCGTATTTTGCGTGCCACGGTGACTCTAATGTCTGTAATAAAAGGGTATGTGAGCTTGTTTAAGGTAATCTCTTCACAAGTTTTTAAGCTGAGCTCTGTCGCTTCAGTATTCATTTCAGCATGGCTGACGTTGCATTCTGTAACTAGACTTAAGACTACTATATTGATGGAGGGACTTTTAAGTTCAATGGTGCGTAAGTAATCCGTTGTGTTTTTTCCTTCAGTGAACTTGTACGGTGTCATAAGCTGCAGTCTTTTCTTTTATTTTAAAATAAATCATGACACAAGTGAAGATCTCTACTTTTTCTTTTGATAAGACTTTATTGTGACTGGCTGTATTATTTTCTTTTCCAAATAATACTGCTGCCTAAGCTTTAGTGTCTCCTTTATGTGTTTATCTTAAACCTCTCTTTGGACACCAAATACAATCTTGATTCTCAGTTTCTATTAATTCATCAGAAAGTATTGAAAAAATTTTCATAGCATAGCCAGACTACATTAAAGTTTCAACAGATTCCAACTTTCCAGTAATATCAGGAATGTCAGCGTCTTTATTTAGCTGTCTGGCTTGCACGTCATAGTCATGACACGCGAATTTCAATAGTTATTGCTTGAGTAAACATGAAGCTGGTCTCCAACGTCATCAACCGCATTGACGTCCGCGAAACGTCGTTTGACGTCGCGTCATGAGACATGGGATTGGCTGATACTATGTTAGTTGTCACTAGATTTTCACTTCTGGCACCAAAAAATACATCTCTCAAATATGTACTTTCTAATAAGGTCATGTGAAGCCAAATATCAGCCATTTCAAATCTTCTATCTGTCGAAAAGTATATACGTGTATGTAGTATCTACGTTAGACGATGTCGGTATTAGCCGATAGGCTCTAGTGAGATAGGACCAATTTTGGGCAAAGTTCCAATTCTGCACTGAGAATTTATGTAATAGCCAAGACCTACATTTTTTCCTTAGAAATTCTTGTTACTAGGGGCTGACTAAAAAAATGTTTCTGAAGGAAATAGTCATATGTATCGAAATACTGTTATACCATTGGTAACGATCCCAATAATGCCACATTTCCGTCAGCTGACTCACGATTCCAGAAAACAAACAGCTGATTTTATGTTATCTCCTAGAATAAATAATCATGGAATTTTCTATTGCTCAATAACTCAAAAGGGTGATGCGATGGCGAAATTTTTATTTTTAAACTCCACGTAGATAGGGTGATTACTGTTGTTTACGAGTGTTCGCGTACACTGTTAATATTTGATGGCTGCCATCATTTTTGATGTTCTGATAAATTGACTGGTTATCTCTACGCTACGTGTTCTTGTTGGGGTGAGATTAAGGTGCATACTTGTTACTTGATAAGTATGTTGTTGGAATTTCATTGATGTCAAGTGATTAGTTTATATCTGATTGTATTTATAGATGGATTAGCAAGGACGAGGAAAATATGTTAAGCTTCTGACTTGCATAAAGCATTTGGCCTTGCATCCGCTGCTGTTCGTATCAACTCCCAAAACTGCTCGCAAAACTTGTTTTAAATGTTTTTACCGAAGGACCACTTCCACAAAAGAGTAAGCTACACTCGCTAACAAATTACCAATTGTTCCGTCGTTAACGTCGCCAGCACGCGAGCGCGAGTTCACGTGTAGGTACTCGCTGTACTTGATGTACTCGACCTGATTAACATCACCGTAACTGTAAACGGCCACGGCGGTGGCACCGGTCACTATTCGCCGTTTTGCTTTGCTAACAGTTCTGTGTGTTATATCATTGGTTTTTTTTTAACTTCTAGTATTGATGGGATCTCTTTGTCTACTGTCTCTGAGAAATATATTACAAAAGTTGTAAAAGTTTCTATTGCTTGAATGGTATTTTCATCTTTCATCTTTTTTTTTTTTCAAGTTGTCGATTTCTTGTATTTTTTTTAAATTCATTAAACAAGCTTGTGTTTGGCCGCAACTCGCCTGATGTCCTCTTGTTTTTACTGTTTCTCAAACTCTTTCAATTTTTGGAAATTTTCTGTAATCGATGCTATGTCGCTTATAAATCTTAAATCGAGTTCAAAGACTGTCGTGATGTCATTTATGCTAACCTTTTTGGGCAGTCATGAAGAACCAGTTCTTTTAATATGGTGAAGCCGGTTTCCATATACGTCTTCAATGAAACAATGGGTTGCCATGTCAGTGCTTTCGACTTAACTTTTTCGTTAACTAATTGGATAAAGAATAACCGTGGCTCGTGTGGTCTCGATTGCAGTCTTGTAGCGGTCGAGTAGAGGATTAAATCAAGCATGTCATGCCTTTTAGAAGCAATTTGTGCTCATAGTAGACAGTTTTTGCCATATGAGATCATGACTATTTAGATTACTACGGATAGGTTACGCATTTACGTTTACGCTAACGCGTACGTTACCGTTAACTCAATCAAGAGATTATAGTAGGGGTGTGTCAAACATTTTGGTCCAGTAATTGGATTATCGTAAAGTGTATTTAATAACATTTTAACATGGCCTTTAGAGGTATTCGGTAAGGTAATTTGTTATTTTTTGAAACACAGAAATATAAAAGGTAACAAATTACCTGCTGAAATACGAAGGTCTTTGACAAAATATACACAGAAAATTCTTACGACATATGTATTATATGAAAAGATTGATTTACTTTTAGCTCAGCACCACTATAAAAAGAAATATTTTCTAGAAAGAATAATAAACTGAAATATAAATAGGAATATGTATGAAAATAACCGTGTGTTAATACAATTACATCACTTGTCAAAATCGAAGAAGTGTAATTAGGCAAGCAACTGCGAATCTGGCACTCAATGCACTGAAAACATTTCCTTTTGATAGTCCAAACCAATTTCTTCCTTATCGCATAAATGTTAAGGTTGAAATAGACCTAGCTACGGTATTACAGTAAAATAATTCCTTCGTATACATACATAATGTACGGTTAGAAACCGAAGCTCGGAGTAACATAACAGTAATTGAAACTGGCAGAGGTTGTGTAGGGTTGCTAAGTAAATTATTTAATAATAGTTTAAATAATGTAGGCTATGATCACAAGTGAATTATGTAGTGTATGAGAAAATGGAGTTTGATGATGTGATGGATATGAATGTTGATGGATGGAGAGGGAGAGGAAAGCCAAAGAAAAGACGGATGGATTGTGTGAGGAATGATATGAAAGAGAAAGGAGTAAATGATGCCGTGACGTCTGACAGGGGAGAATAGAAGAAGAAAACGTGTTGCGCCAACCCCAAGTAGAACGGGACAAGGGCAGGAAGATGATGAAACGACGTTTTCGTACAGTAAGTGTAAGTGGCTTTAAGGCGAATATCCAGAGAAACTGGAAAAACCCAGATGACAAAAATAGAAAAATCCTTAGACAAAAAAGCAAATAGTTAACATTTCCCCATCTCCAATGCTATTGTCTTAAGTAACCTATTTCCCCTTGACCCTGAGGTTAAAGACCTTATTAGCAAATGTAGATTTATTGTAATTGTCTTGAACTTGAAAAATGTCGATGGCTACTAATTTTCTGTTGTTGAATAAACAAGCATCGCTGTGACGATCGATCCGACCAAACTGGGTTTTGTCTGGAAATAGACTGATAGGAAATAGGCTGGGAGATCACAGAATTTGCACTTTGAATATGTAGGTAGTTTTGCGACCCTTCAGGGCTAATTCTATTTCAGGATTTAGTCATATTTCATTCAGATCTGTCATAACATTTACAATGTAAAAATGTTTGCTATCCCAAACTGGAACTCAGTCCCAGAAGTTACGGCTGTTGACTTTAACATATTCAAACACATAATTCTCATTTCCCCGCCACCACCAATGGGTAAACTAATTAATTTCAGTACTTATTCCGCGTGATATGCAAGTCACATTGGCCCAGAAATTGCTATAAAATCCATCATGTTACACGAAACTGGACGAAAAAATTCTCATTACATTTTCATGGAAGTCGATAGAAGGGAACCGCCAATGACAAATTGTCGGCGGACCCCATCAAAGGGCTGTGTGGCGTTGTTGAGTGACTGGTAGTCAACGCTCATCAAAATTCATGGAGTCACCAAGTGGATATGTGTCACGTTTTTTTTATGAACGGCTACTGGATGTCAAATGTGGTAGTTAAAATTTTTCGTTAGCGCGATTTTTCATTTTGACAATCTAACACTGGATTTAGGTCTCTCCCTGATTCTTTTCGAGGTTTTAGCATCAGCACTACCAGTTTTTGACGATGAACCATAAATAAAATTTAAAAATATCCCAACAACGAGTAAGAAAAGTACAAAACTCATAAATCACAAATGTTAACAAAAACATAGAATAATATTTAACGCATCTGGTTAACATTAACATATAAATGCATGAATACAAGAAGCAGTTTATAATGTTCTAACACGACCTCTGCAGGTTACCGACCACAAGAACATTGTGTCATTGGTAGCGAAAAAAATAAAATATTATAGCATTTATGAGAAAGATACGATATGGTAATGGACGTTAAGGAATGCTAATGCGTCTGTTAAGGATCTTTTATATACTGAGTGTATGTCTAGAAAATCGGAGTCGAGAAATTTGTTGAGATCTTCAACCTTGAACTAAAGAGACATGCAAAAATGTTCAAAACTTAATGTGGAATTGATTGTGGAAACTGGATGGTTAAGACGATAATGGTCATATACAATGCGAAAAAAGTTTACGTATGTTAGCTAAAGTGCCGGAAGAATTGACATAGATGAAAGCCTAAAAATATACTGTTGCATCATTTACAGAAGCATTTCAATCATGCCCTCCGACAAGTTTCTTTACATGCATCTGACAATTCTACATTCTTAAACCCGAATTAGGGAAGATAAATAAGGCACCTGATACACGCAAAGCTTATTAAGAATAATGTTCTCCGTTTAGATGGTATTCATCTTTCTCTCCGGAGACGGCAGAAAAATTACGTGGAGAACAACGCTATCTTACATCCAAAGAAATACCGATGTTTTTATTAGAGAATGCGTAAACTACTCGTTCCTTTTTATAGAGGAATCTTATCTGGAGTTTTAAGAGAATATCAAGGATTCTGTTTTTTGAAGAATATGATGTGACCGTGTGGTCCCGGAACTAAAGAATACGGCCACCCCATTTCATCCCGTGGGTGTCGTAAAAGGCGACTAAGGGAACTTACGACCCAGTGCAGTCTAAAAGCACATTGGGTCAACCGAGTGGTGACGGATAAACCACCAACAAAAGCATTCCCAAGGAGGGTTAGTGTCAGGTAGGCGGCCGACTGTAAAACCTTAGCTAAAACCTTTTTGCAACATGGTCAGAAAAAATGATATGCGCGATAGGGCTAGGGCGTACCCCGCAGGCGACGCGCAGGGGCAGCACCCGGCCTCCGCGGGAAATGGACAAGGGTTGTTGCACCATCCCGGGCGGGTGCGACGTAAGAAGCGAGCTCGGGAAGTGAGACTGAGGTATGCTAGTTGGAATGTTGGGACAATGACTGGAAGAGCCAGAGAGTTAGCGGATGTATTGAAAAGAAGAAGAATAAATGTGGCGTGTTTGCAAGAAACTAAGTGGAAGGGTACAAAAGCAAGAGAAATTGGCGAGGGATACAAGTTTTTCTACTGTGGAAGTGACGGAAAAAGGAATGGCGTGGGAATAGTATTAGATAGTAATTTGAAAGAAAGTGTGATGGATGTAAAAAGGATTAATGATAGAATAATAGGTGTGAAAGTTATGTTAGAAAATGTTGTCTTGAACGTGATTAGTGTGTATGCCCCACAAGTAGGATGCGAAGAAAGGGTGAAAGAGAAGTTTTGGGAGGATTTTGATACAGTGTTGATGACCATCCCTGTGCATGAAGAATTGATAGTTGGAGGTGATTTTAATGGGCATGTGGGAAGAATGAGAGGAAGTTATAAAAGAGTACACGGGGGATGGGGATTTGGTAACCTCAACAATGAGGGGGAAACTCTATTGCAATCGGCTACTGCATTTGATCTCGCAGTAGCCAACACTTGGTTCCAAAAAGCCGATGGACACCTTATAACTTATAAAAGTGGTTTGCATAACACGCAAATCGATTACTTCCTCGTCAGACGCAACAACCTAAAGCACATCAAAGACTGCAAAGTGCTGCCAGGAGAAGACTTGGTCTCACAACATAGACTCCTGGTTATGGAAGTAGTCGTACAAATAAGGCTTCTTAAACAAAAAGAGCGACCTCCCCCTAAAATAAAATGGCATATGCTAGAGAAGTCTGATAGTGCAAAGAAATTAATAGAGCGAGTGGTGGATAAAATGATAGAGATGGGTGATATGACTGATCAAAGTGTAAATGAATGTTGGAATGAGATGGCTCAGTGTATTAGAAGCGCAGCAAAAGGTATTTTGGGAGAGACAAAAGGAAGGGGCACGATAGACAGGGATACATGGTGGTGGTCGACAGAGATACAGAATGTGCTGAAGGATAAAAAGAAGATGTTCAAAGAATGGCAGAGTGTTGGAAATGAGAGTGCTAGTTTGAAGGCTGAAAAGAAGAGTGAGTATGATGCTCTCAAGAAAAAGGCCAAGAGAGCTGTGGCTATAGCAAGAGCAAACGCCCAGAATAAACTCTATGACACTTTGGATAGTCCAGCAGGCCAAAAACAGCTATACCGGCTTGCTAGAGCTAGAGAGAGAAAGGCGAAGGATGTTTGTCAGGTCAAATGCATAAAAGACGAAACAGGACTGGTTATTTCGGATGATGAGAAAATTAAGGATAGGTGGAAGGGTTACTTTGAAAGACTGATGAATGAGGAGAATGACTGGAGTGGTGAGCTTGGAAATAAACCAGTAAATGAGGGACTAGTGAGAAAGGTTAGTGCGGATGAAGTGAGGATTGCAGTAAGTGGAATGAAGAATGGTAAGGCATTAGGACCGGACGGAATACCAGTTGAAGTGTGGAAGTTATTGCGGATGGACGGATGGACGTGGTTAGCTTTATTCTTCAATAAATTGTTGCTGGAAGAAGCCATACCTGATGAATGGTGCAACAGTTCGCTGGTACCAATCTTTAAAAATAAAGGTGATGTGCTGGAGTGCAATAACTATAGAGGAATAAAGCTAATGGCGCATAGTATGAAAGTTTGGGAGAAAGTTATTGAAAGACGACTGAGAGAAGAGAGTGAAATTTCACAAAATCAATTCGGTTTTATGCCTGGTCGGGGAACGACGGATGCCATTTTTGCCATTCGCCAGCTGTGCGAGAAATACAGAAGTGCGCACAAAAACTTGCACATGGTGTTCATCGACCTCGAAAAGGCATACGACCGGGTACCTCGTGAGGTTTTGTGGTGGGCCCTGAAAGAGAAAGGTATGCCTGGGAAGTATGTGCAGTTGATCCGAGCGATGTACAGTCGATGTAGTACTCAAGTCCGGTCTACAGCGGGCACTACCGGTAGCTTCAATGTGGCTGTCGGCTTGCACCAAGGGTCGGCTCTAAGCCCTTACCTCTTCCTGGTGATAATGGACGCACTTACGTCGGACATCCAGGAAGAGGCTCCCTGGTGCATGCTGTTTGCCGACGACATTGTGTTGGTTGCCGAGAGCGGCTTAGAGGTCCAGAGCAGATTGGAGGTGTGGTGGCAAAGACTGGAGAACGTTGGCCTGAAAATAAGTAGAACGAAAACCGAATACTTCTTCTGCGATTTCGGCGGTCTCTCCAGTTCAGTGCCCATAACTCTTGCCGGAACGCCCATACCAATCTGTTCCGATTTTCGGTACCTCGGGTCGCTTGTGCAAGGGGATGGAGAAGTAGACCGGGACGTAACGCACCGGATCAACTCAGGATGGATAAAATGGCGACAGGTCACTGGAACAACTTGCGATCCACGGATGCCCCTCAAGCTAAAGGGGAAAATATACAAGTCCGTGATTAGACCTGTCGTACTGTATGGGTCAGAATGCTGGGCTGTGAAGAAGAAGGATGAAAAACGATTGCATGTAGCGGAGATGAGAATGTTGAGATGGATGTGTGGAGTGACAAGAATGGATAAAGTAAGAAATGAGTATATTAGAGGAAGTTTGAAAGTGGCGCCTGTTACAGAAAAATTGAAAGGAAGTCGTTTGTCTTGGTATGGACATATAATGAGGAGGGATGAAACGCATGTGACTAAAAGAGTGATGAACATGAATGTTGACGGATGGAGAGGGAGAGGCAGGCCAAAGAAAAGATGGATGGATTGTGTGAAGACTGATATGAAAGAGAAAGGAGTCAACGATGCCGTGACGTCTGACAGGGGAGAATGGAAGAAGAAAACATGTTGCGCCGACCCCAAATAAAATGGGATAAGGGCAGGAAGATGATGATGATGTGACCGTGGAAATCACACATACAAATAAAATCGTAGAGGCTAATTTCGTCACCAATATTGATAATGGGGACACAAACTCAAGTTATAGAAATGGACAAGTAACAATAATGTAACATAGCAGCAAGTCTATAAATATTCATCAATTCCAACAAAACTATTGTTGGAGCAAATCGATCACGACCCTGAACAAAAAGGGATCGAAGATTAGAAAACATTAGACAGAACCATTTGTCTGCCTCAATGAGATTACCCGGAGGATTACAAAAGGAATACCGATCGCTGAACAAGTAGAGGTCACAACTAAATCGCGATTACTACGCCGTGTTCCGCATAGTACGCCGGTAATGTTCGCGAGTACAATTTGTTACGTAATGCCCGCAACAGTTATGGAAACAATCCGCTGATTGCTTACTGCAGTACATACATAACGTTGTGAGAGTGTTATTGCTCTATTTTCGGTATGTAATACCGTACTATAATTAGTTGCGAGGCAACGTCGATGTTACGTTTTATAAATATAAACGATTGTGCAATCAACGATGATTAACTGTCTATTGTGATGAAGAAAAATGTCAGTTTCAGGAATTGAACGTGGTCGTGTCGTGATTTTCCGGCAGTGACCTCGCGATAGCTTTCGATAGCATGAACCGTCTGTTTCGGACGCTCCCGACCTATTTCAGTCCGCCGGCCAACGGAGCTACACGCTGAAACAATGAAGTGAGTGCGCACGAAAGGGACGCGCTTACGTGCTGGGTGCGAGGTGGAGCAGGACGCGAACACCGTCCGTCGTCACAGCGCGAACACGCTTAATACCCGCTGCGTTCTATTTCTGATCGTCGCAAAACATGTCTCGGAATTCGTTTCTATGTGTCTGGGAACATCAGAAATCATGTGACTAATGATCCACGAGCTAAAAACGTGAGGATTAAGGTGGGATGTGGAGCAGTTCAGTGTTAACTGTAACGTAGGGTTGCATCCACTAATTTTTCTACAACCGCCTTTACAATTACAGCTTCATTTCAGCTATGACGTGTGTGTACACTATAAAAGCATTCAGCTCGTTTGGTATTGCTATTAAGCGACATGGAATGACACAAGATAATGAATTCAGGGCTATTACCTTGGTGACAACAGGTCGTTATGCAACTGTAGTTAAAATTATTGCCGTTTGCCAAATTGGATGTAAACATATCGATCCCTCAGTCATAGTGGAAAGTTTTCACAAAATAAGAACATGTATAACAATACTATTGATTTTGCTTCCGTGCTGATAGAAAGCGAACTTCAAAGGATTCGATGCAGTAATGCAACGTTGTAACGTGGCCGGTACAGTCGATATTGATACGACAGCATTCCTATCTAGCGCGAGGTATAGCGTCAAAAATATCTCGATTGTTTCGTGTTGCTGTACCACATTAACCTGCAACAGCTGTAAATAAAATGATGTAGCACCTCAATAACCGGCTTGTGTAACGTGTGTTGAGGAACATTCTGCTTATTTGTTTTAGGAGGTAAGCCGGTCGTCCGTCTTTCGTTAATCTAAGGTTTATTTTAATCTCAGCATTAATATTATGTACGAAAATACCTGCTAGCGTTCAATCATAAACCGTTTGTACCTGGTTTGTTTCTGTTGCGCACGAATTTAGAGTTTCGTTTTAGGTATACAGTTTACGGTTTATGTTTCCGTTAGCTCAGTTGTTGCCTAATGGATGTGTGCGTGTTTCATCACGAGTACTTCATCACCGTGTGTGCAGGATTCCAGAGTTAACACAAGAACTCATAATTAAAAGTGTGCTGCGCCGAGCGCGCCACAACGCCCGCCTTGTGGTACACCAAAAAATAATAATGTGGTATCATAATGGAATTATCCACTGAAAGCTACCAACCGAAAATTATCAGCTCGTAAAACAATAAGTTCTGATAAGGTATCGCTGGAAAAGTCCGAAAGTGTCGCTAACATATTCAGGGATCACCATTTATATGTATGTAAGTAGATGGAAAATGGAAAGACATTGCTACATAAGGAGCGGAAGTAGTCGTATTCCTGTTCCTAGTGGCGGGCGCGGTTCGGGGGGTGAAGAGGGGGTCGGGATCGAGAAGGGTGCGGGTGACGTCATCATGGAAATTGATTCGGAGGCGAAAAACGGGGCCGCAACAAAGGCGCCGCGTCCGCCGACTAGACGTAAATTAGTGGTTTATTTGTTAAGTCGGACGGGACCGTCTTTTATTCTACGTAATGGCTGTGGATGTACACGAGCATCGCTTATCATGTTACTATTTAGGCTAATGCCTTCGGGGAGATCAATACCAGCGACCTTGATACCGAGACGAGGACAAAAACTGCGGATTGAGTTACTGAAAATTGTGTTATTAAACATTAGGGCGAATTAAGTAATTCTAGTTTTCGTGACGAATACAAAATGTAGATTGTGGACCTAGTTTAACATGGCGGACGTGGTGATAAAGCCAATTAGCCTTCATTGTGTAAAATAATGCAAAGGGAGGTCAACGCTCAGTGTACATACAGTACACGCGAAAATTACAGATACTAAAATATCCCGTGAAATGAAACGTACTAAAAATAGAGCTCCAAATGTTATTGGAAATATAAAAATACTGTTCTTACATTTCTTTAAAGTTTACAAGAATGAATCGCACTGTTTGTAGAGAAAACAAATGGTGTTCTTGCACTTCTGAAAGCTTTGATTTACAGATTTTGAACAATGTAATGGTACTAACAATGCTTGCTTACTTTTATTACTCATCTATGGTTTAGTTTACATAAACCATTTTCCGTGTTCATTTCTGTGAATGTAGGCTTAGTTTTCATGATAAGGTTCGGACTTTATACTTTATACATAAAGTGCCTATGACTATTATCACAAAAATTAATGAACCTTTACCTACAGGAAAGCATAAGTTTAAATAATTAATCTAGTACAATAGGTACTAATCAATAAGTTTTCTTGTTCAAAGATACCCTGGCAACAATGAACAAAAACTGGAAAAACCAAAAATTATTAATATGGCTTTAAAAATCAATCAGCAGCTGTTCCAATAAGGCGCGAAACGATGGCAATAATGCTGTATATTGACACGGCATCACCCATCAAAAATGCAACGGCAATTTTCGATATTCCATAAAAAATGCTGCAATCGGTATACGGCATAATTGAACATCCACATACATTATTGCTGTAATTACTGTTGTCACCGCAGCTGTGTTCTTTGAAATTGATATTATAATATAAAGGTTTATTGTCTTTCTATGAACAATCTGGGAATGAGTCACATTAGCATATAATAGTGTCCATTGCACACACTGCTGAACACAATATGTCGTGTATTTTAATGTGAATTATCATACGGATTGCAACTTGATCATGCAAAGCGTAAACATTTACAATTTTATTAGCTGCATAATAATGTAATTTCATCCATTCAGGCTGTTTGAACATTGACTTGCTTATAGAAAGTATAAAAGGCAGGCATTTAAGAATTTAAAATGTTCGCCGACGAAGATACTGTCTCAGTACTGGCATTTAACGATGCGCAAGGGAACACAAAGGGTAGATTATTCTTATCTAAAAACGAAATTGAGATCGTTAAAGAAAAAGCAACCACATTTGGGAACGTTGACCAGAAAGTCTGAATAAAGTCAAATACTGCACAACAAATAGAAGAACCTAAACGTGATCCTATATATTAATAAATACTACTAAAATTGGTCATATTCTGAATGATCTCAAAACTGATTAGTCACAAGATGCAGATGACCCATAATATTAGTTCTCAGTATATAAGATTTCTTGTGAGGTAATCAGTTTTACTACAAATGTATTAGTCATAGTATTACAAACACGACATATTGAACTTATAGATATCGATACGGTATTAATACTGAATGATTTATCAGCCAGTTCGTGGTTTTCATGTTCGTCAATTTATTCTTAAGAAAGAGTTCAAGCACCTCGGCTGTTTCAAACAATCGCGACTGCTTTCTCTCTTGGCTTTAATATAAACTCATCCTTTACTAAATCTGATTTTTGTTATATCAAAAAATAATTTTATACGTAGCTGTTACTATACGACTTTGATTTTTATTTTGTTCGAAAAGGACATGCTAAATTCCTTCGTCCGTATTACCTTGGGGCTCGTATTTGATGTCATAGATATTTTTATATTCTTCTAAGACAATGGCGCCAATTTGATCAGCGCTCTTATTCGATGACATCATACATACGTCATTATGATATTCTGATCAGGTAACTTGTTTTGTGAGACTATTTGTTTCTTCAAGTTAAGCAGGATTGGAATTTAGTACAGGCATGTTGGCAAGATTTTTTATATTTTGTTTTATTTTTTAGTTCCATAGCTTAGTTTCCTAGTATTTCATGTTTTCTATCATTGTAAGTGATGAATAATCCTGAATAAATGTGTCATTGTCATCATGACTAGTTCCTCGTAGGTTTCATATAGTACTTACCTTTATTATAATTAACATTTAAACAATGCGGTTATAATTAATGTTTATGGGAAGTGTTACCATAGTCATAATTCCTTTGTCTAAACAACTACGAGTCCGTTAATTAGTCATTTTAAAATGGTTTATTTGAAATCTACCGACTTTACATAGTGCCTATTTAAGTTGAGTCACAATAGCTTAATAATCCTAATCTAACTTGCGTTTAATTTTAAGCCTTTTACCCAAAGTGCTGTTATAAGCTTCTTCCAACTTACGGTTAAGCTTTGATCAAGAACTTTCGAGCTTGTAAAGTTATTGTGTCTATTAGACCGAAAACCATGGTTACTTAATCAACCAGCCTGCTATCCACATTTTATTGGTTAGTTATAGGTTGAATATCATCAACAATATACTTAGTTTTTTAAACTTTGTGTCATTAGCTGCTAACCACCTTTGCGTCACCAACAATTGGTTGACTAACTTAACCTACTTGGCTTGATGGGTGGATCGCAATAAAACAATGGGACAGTGCTTACTTCGCATCTTATGACATCAGCACACGTCATTATTCTGGTCACAGCGGTGACTACGGCCTCAAGTAATGACGGCACAGTCGCATAGCTTGAAATGAAGTTTTTAAGACGCAGTGTAAGAACATGTTAATATAATGCCTATTCGTTTTTGTTAAAAGCAGAAAATATGATGACTGACGAGGAAAATCTTTTGCCTTACGGGTACAACCAGCGTTTAAAAATACGTCGTCTAAATAGGTGGATACTGTCAGAGCCACAAGAAAATTTCAGCCTACCATTTTAGATTTCAATGACGCCTATATCAATAAGAGTCTACCTACCTTATAAAGTCGAGGAGCAGATCTTTTTTAATGCAAAGACATGTTAGTCAAAACCGGATCAAAGCTTTTTAAGGGAATTGGAATCAACATGTTAATAAAATGTCCGCAAGAACATGCTATTTACAATATTATCTAGTTGACTATGAGTCATTGATGACGTGGCACCTATTTGTGACATGGCGTTAACCATTTCCGTCACGTGATGTTATAATCATTATAATATGACTATTGTTAACATGCTATTTTATTTCACATTATTTTTGTGTTTGACAGAAACAATTTGAGGTTGAATTGTGCTTGAAGACAGTACAGCAGGAAGCATGAGTTATTTTTAAATATATACAGAAAAAGCGCTAGTAAAGAGAAATAACTGAAATGTACCAGTCCCTTTTGGAAACGCCGTAATCGGTTTACTAAATAATACAAAAAGAACAGCTGTTACATCACAAGTGGTGTTAACCGCAGATGGCCTTAAGAGCGCAGAGGGCGCGTTAAGAGCGTTTAGCCGAGCAAAAGGGTGCAACTGGCTCATGGACACCTCAAGGTATAAACCTCGATTAGAGTGGCAGAAGGAAGGTTGGGCACTATTGACGTCGTACAGTTTAAGATAAAGGTGCAGTTTGAGATGACATTGATGAAATATAGAAGACTGGAGATATTGCCTGTCTGAGTGC
This sequence comes from Lycophotia porphyrea, assembly GCA_950005105.1. NCBI lineage: Eukaryota > Metazoa > Arthropoda > Insecta > Lepidoptera > Noctuidae > Lycophotia > Lycophotia porphyrea. The sequence continues at coordinate 4,410,831 of OX465408.1, read as the reverse complement.
AGAAGTTGAAAAGCTGATGAAAGATTGTCGAAAGTTAGACTAAATTGATAAAATAGTACCTAAATTTAAGAAAAGGAACACTCAAACCACTGATAACAACACTCAGCCAAAAGTAAATAGAAGAAAACTGAAACAATTTACACAAAACCACAAATGAAGGTGTGAAATGTATTCAAGTTAATTAGTGCATTAGCAAACTTTTTGTACAAGATCCTTTATACCTAACAAGTCTATTAACGTTTCAACACAGTGTTACTTTCAAGAACTATTACACAAATTAGTTTAGTCGGCTTTTGGTCCGAATAGCGTAAACAATCCGTGTGCACGCGATTCAGGGTGCAATAACCACTACCTTGCATTACTAATACTATTTACTGAATACAATACTGTAAAAGTCAATAACATTGTCTGAAAAAATCGATTTGATATAGAGCTGTTAGTTTTTAAAAGGCGAATGTCTGTCTGCTTTTCAATCAACAATGACAAACATTTAGTTCTTTCCAAACAGTATGCAATTGACTTTGAGCGACGATTATTGAGGTTCATTTTGAATACACGCGAACGAAATTACGACCGGTAGAAAGTCAAATTGTGGGTTCAATTACGAAGAGAAATGGGGGAAAAATTCACCTTAATGTATTTAATAAATTCACCATTTTATTTGCAACCCTGTGGCATTAAAAATACGAACGTAATCTTGATATGACTCCGTCTGAAATGGTCACTTAGCATTGCAAAGTGAGGTATCAAATCACAGCAGGTCTTAAACAATAATATGAATGATATCATTTCTAATTTTAAAGCTGTTCTCTATGCATTACACTCGAGCTGTTTCGTACAAATCATTTGAATAGACCTTGGCTGGCTTTATCGATGTTGCTTTATGGACTAAAACACTTTTCATAATTTGTAACTATTACTACAAATCTATTAATTCTTGTACTTCTTTTATTCTGAATTCTGTAATATTTCCATTCGTCCGATCAAATGATTGACTTCGCCGGATCTCAAAGTCTAAATATTAGTACATACTTCCTCTTAACAAAGTGTTGTTGCAAGGTTAAGCTGAATTATTAAACCTTAACACAGCACCTAAAGAAAAGCACATGCATACGTTCAACCCTGAAGCAAATTAATGCCCATAATTAATGGTGTAGCCGCGACCTTGACTACGATTACGGATTTTTCTATACGTACCGATATTCTTATGGTACCCGCCAAGTTCAATATGAAAATCGATTTGGTAGGCAATATGTGTTGAAAGCTGTAAAACAAAGGGGGATAGGATCATGAGATCGACGTGACCGAGCATCATTTGTTCGAGCTGTCAAACGCAGACATATGAGGGTAGGCTCGAGAGCATCGTTATGACGTCATACGATCGCGGCTCCCCCCGTCCTAATCCACCCCGTGGCCTCCGATCGAGATGCACGTTTGATGAGTGAATTGCTTGTTACTATCAGAATATTAATCTGGATGTTATGTATGAAGTCGAGATGTTAGGTCGTTATGATAAAACGATTTGACCAGAGTATAATTGAAATGTGCCTTTATAGTATTTTATGCTTGTAGGTGTCTGAATTAGCATTCTGGTCATTTTCATTTATAAGAAGGGCGTGTTTAGAATTTTACTTAAGTGCCAAAATTATCATGTTATTATTGTTTTGACTAGTCTTTCTTATTGTTTGTTAACTGATTTTAAATATTCACCAAAGAGATTAGTAACAGAGTAATCTAGATCAGGTGTTAGATGCCCTTCTAGTCCTATAACCCTTGCTCATCGACGTCAGACAGCCGCGAATAGCCGCAATGCATCGACCCTCGATTACATCTAATGCGATTTGTGTTTGTTACCTTGCTACCTGATCCGAACTAGTTTAAACAAGTTCTTCTTCAGGAAAATGGGGCTAAACTGAATAAAACACTCACTTTGCGGTTACTTTGTAGTCCGTTTTTAAACTTAGTAACAAAAATCCTGGAAAGAATCGAAGTTCGGGCTAGTTTACAGTTTGTTGAGAGAAAACGGTGTTCGTTAGTTTCAGAAGTTATAAAACTCTGTAGATTAATTACGAAGGAGTTGCTTGAAAAAATATTTAGTTCAGGAATTTAAAAGTTTTGCATGGAAGTGGCCGTTGCAACAATCTTAATTAAGGAGGTTCTAAGAAAAAAACCCATTGTAACGAGATTCTTAGCGGTGGACGAAAATTAAGATAATAATGAGGCTAGAGAAGTTATTACTGTAGGAAACACGGCAATACCAGCAGATTTTTATTCAGCTATTTGACAAAAAATGCTTACAGTACATGCAAATGCTTTTAGAATTTGTTTATAAATCATCAACATCACTAATAGCGATAACATTCGATTCACACAAAGGCCTCGAAAATGCAATAAATCTCCCACAATAATATTAACCTTACTACTGAAATGTAATCTTAGTACACCTAGTACTAAGATTAAATTTCATTCATCCGTACTGATGCTTATTTCAATTGTAGTACAAGGTTCGCATAATTCAAGCCGTGACGGCATCCAACTGAATTTATTAATGCAAAAGATACGCGTGTTGGTTGCCAATATTTGTCGGTGTATGGACAAAGGTTTGGACAGGCATTTGGACTCATCGAAGCTTGAATCCATAAAGCCCGCGCAGACCGGTCAAGCGTTGCTTGGTCAATTTTTGCTTTAGTTTTTTGTCCTGTGACTACATCAGTGTTTTCTTTTACTGTTACACAAACGTCAGCTTTGAGGATGGCCAGAAGAACTTAAGCTATTTCCTGTCCAATTGCTACACTGGCTTTAAGTGTACCACCAATGTTTGCTGGTGTTTGTTTCATTAAAGCTTGTCGATGTTGGCATATGGGCATTGCAGTTAATTTGCACATACTGACAGCCTTTCGCATTTCCGAGAACTGCCGACGATTCAAGCTTCGTTACTCGAATAAATATTGGTACGTGAATTGCATTCGAGCTAAATAACGGCTAGAATAGGTACTACATTCCTGATGGTGGACAGCGTTCAAAAGATTTTGAGTATTTTCGAAGACATTATTCTTTTTAGGTAGAAGCTGACTAAAACATTGTTGAGAAATGGCTAGTCAGATGATGACTATTTTTTAAGTAAGGTGATATTACCATGATGAAACGCCTGATCTCTTTATTATCTTGTCAAATTAAGAATATTAATTTAGAAATTTCATAAAAATGAATATAGAACCAGCAGGTACCGTATCATCTAATCACAGTACAAACTTATTACATACGAAAAGTTTGCGCCAGGATAATGGGTTCCGTACCGTTTCCACCAAATTTATTCGCTCGGGACGATTTGTGGATCCCTAAATTGGTAGCTTAGGGTGGGCCATGAATTATTCAAGTATTTACACGTATCGCCTGACCGATGCTTGGGAAATATACTTGAGTTTACGACGTTGTAAAGTTAAAAAGGTTTCGTTGAAAGAAAGTTGGGATGACCGTATAAGTGATGGTTTTGTTTTATTCAGGAAGTGGTTTTTAATCAGGTATGACGTCAGTCTATAAAGGTGTTGTGTTGGATTGCTATATCCATTATACAATAGATTGACGATTTAAATCAATAGTAAATGCGGGTAGGCAAAAACTGGTTGTACAAATGGAAAACAAAACGTCGTACAATGATCGTGTTAATGGAATTTCATTAATGCAAACGAGTAATTGCCAGCCGAACTCATTCAATCAATTAATTAGCAGTCAATGCCACGAATTGTACTCCAGTAATTCCAGCGAATTCCTTTTTTCCACCTGTACTTTTCAATCCGGTACCATTTCAAAGCAACAATGTTATCGCAACTTTACCATTGATCCACGCGATAATACATACATTTGAACTCGAGTTCAATATAGTTTTCAACTTAAAACCTTATAATCTAGCGTATAAGATGAGTAATAACCAGTTTTAGTCTGGATAAAGATTTTATTCCGCTAGAAGCAAAGAGGATCATTTTTCGCTAGCATTTGTTGGCTGAACAGTTGACAGGGTCGATCCATCAGAGGCGAAGAATTACGCTCCAAACGGCAAGTGAAAAACTACTTTATATTTAAAGCTGTAAGAAGCAAAATTGTCCGAAGTTAACGATCCCCGAATTTCTTGAAATACCACGGTCTAAAGAGGTTGCGGGTTTCCGTAGCCTCGGCCTGTTTGATATTATAATAAAACCTTTGGAACAAAGGAGAATTCATACGTTGGAGTCGGCAAGAATGTAAATTTTATATTATCATGTTTTTGCGGAACGGATACTGTTGCTCATCGGACGGATAAACCTTTATTTAAAAAAGCTCATTCGAAATATTTTACTATAAACATGAGGATTCCTGAAATCTAGGTGTAGCGCATTTTGCAGTTGAAGCTATGTTTTCAATGCCGGTTCAATTGCATCTATTCACTAACCAGATATGTGTACACAAATCGTTCGTTTGCGACAGGGATGATAACTCAAAAATTTCGATTTTTCGATAATTTTTGTAGTTAATATAAAATTAACAAAAGTAAGTATTAAATAAAGTAACAGAATACGTAAAATAAACCTTACATCTTTTGGTAAAAGGTTTCTATGCAAAAACAATATGACATTCATGAAAATATTTTTAGTATAATTAAAAAAACTCTGCTCTGCATTTCTTATTTTTAGAGTTATGCCATTATTGTCGCAAACAAGTGAAATATTTGCAAATAGATAACCTATGTAAATGGTTAACCGGAGAAGTTGAATTTGCATTCATTACTGATGTTTTCGAGCAGTAGACAATATACACATTTATTTTGGAAAGGAAATTCGTACCGATAGCAACGTTTGCCGATAAACCCGCAATTTTTATCTACAACAGAACAACGATAACCAAATGTATACATTCTATTAATAAACAACAATGGCGTCTATATCGGAGGTACAGCTTAATATTTATTGTACTAATAAACCTTTAGTAAATTGTGATTAACTAATTGTCTGCCAAAATGTATCGGACATGTCGATAAAGTGTTTTTACATTAAGGTCTATAATCGCATGACTGGTCCAAGGGAATTTCGGCGATCGCATACATCATAATGAAATATTAGTCGTTATCAGGCGTAGCGACAGTTGCTATTTGCACAAGTATTTGTGCAGTTTAAACTGTCCGAAGTATGGGGAAGGTGTACGCAGACATTGTAATTTATTGTTTATTACAGGATACGAGTTTCATTAAAACAGAAGTTTCTTTTTTTCCATGGATTTTTTGTGGTATTGTTGTGGCATTCCCAGACAACGGATGTCTGAAAAAATGACATCCTACGTTTAATAATCAGAAACTTTCGACTCAACTGACTATTGAATCAGAATAAGGCGGTTAGATTTCGACTTACGTATTCACATTCAACGAAACGATTTAAATAATTCAGGAGACGTTGTCGTGACACAGATTAACTAAGTCATTTGAGGAGTATCTGCATTAAATTTTCATAAGATATTGCAGTAAGAAGTTCAATTTCAATAGGAACCTTCTTTGAATCGAATTGGTGTCAACGAACTGGCTTTAGAGTGGTTCGTTACCGGTGTTGCCAGATAGAATTTCAACTGAGAAGACGTTTGAAAGCTCTCTCTCTGTAAGTCTGTGATTGTATCAATGACCAGATGTTTTTAAGTACCATTAAAGGCGTCTGGCGTCGGTTCTATGTCGTTTTGGATTAATTATAAGCAAGAGATACTATATATTTGATACCATATATTTCAAACCTCAATATAACACAAAGCTACTCGAATCACAACATAACATCAAGCCTTTTTATCGAGCGCCCATCTTTGCTTGTTACGACAGCGGTAGGAAACAAATCGTACTATAAAAGCATCGAATTCGAGATTCTAGCGCAAATTCTTCTGCTCGAACAATATCAATAGCTATTCTATATATTCTTAGACCCTCGAGGCCTATCGAACTCTAAATAAAGGTCAAGTCGATACAACGTCTTTCAAGTTACATCGGCAATGCCCGTTTCCTTTCTAAAGAACGTTGGAAGATATAAAATAGTTTCTCAGACTCATCAAGGCGGGATCCAAACTTGGAATCATGAAATTGTAGCCTTTCATGATGAAGGTAGTAAAGGATTTTTTGTGATTGACGTGGGACATGACATGGATGGATGGCGTCCAGAATTAAGTGGAAACCTGAATTTAAGTGTAAAAAAATGGTTGTCTGACCTAATTCTTAATTTAGGAACAAAAAAATTGATGTTAAAGATTTTTCAAGACACAATTACAGTAGAAAATAGTGCTTAAATTAGGAACAAAAATGTTGCTATGGAAGATATCTGAAGCAAAACAGTACGTATAAAAACCGTCGAAGGAAATAACTAAGTCCCAAACGTTGATATTTCGCACCGAGGCATAAGTCGAACAGTGCTGAGTAACACGTGACCTCATTAGCGAGAACGACATGGGACCATAAAGTCCTACTAAATTCCCGTATTAGGCCTCCATCGAGTGGGTGCAGACATTTATTAATTAGGACGCCATGACACCATCCGAGAGGATTGCCGGCTCAGACGTGACCTTTTAATGTAATTAAGCAAATATTGATGTGTGTCCTGAGACTATTTTACGCGTATGTCTATGTTGATTGTCAGAATCATTGTTTATAAGCTTTTCTTTTATACAGGGTAAAATAGAATCAGGAAAGAGGAAGTCCAAAATCTTTCTTTGTGTAGAACAAATGATCTTTAGGGAAAGTTTGATGTGAAATTTGATGGTCTGAATCCTCACTTCAGAGGTATGGTGTTTATTCTGTGATACCCATTATAAACCTTTCGATTATATTTAAAAATTTGATTCTATTTTCATGAAAAGTATAAAAAATCAGGGATGTTATTCACCTCAAGACGTTTTCTGTCGCGCCACGTCGACGAGGCGGTGTGCAGCGCCACATTTTAGTCATAGCATATTTTTGTTAACGCTAATTACTTTTTGATGAGCAAAGTGTGAGTAACAAGATTACGAGATGCATTAAAAGGACATGACACATTCCTTTTCCATAAAACGGTCTATTTTTACCTAACGTTCGTTAGCATAATGTGCACAGTGTGATGGAAGCACAGCTTTAAACAAAGGAGACATTACTGCTACCATTTTCTGAAAGTACTCTACCCTATTAAGGCTGTTCGCTAGCGATGTATAATCTTGATGAATTGCTTTGCTCATTACCATTAATTTACTCATGAAATAAATTCGAAATTCCAAGCGTACTAATTAATGATTGGACAATGAATGAGATTTTGTCCAGTGCGTCTTCGTTGAAATTTAAATCAAAACTATGTTACGCAGGTAGTTCGTAAACTTGGTTTAAAGCGGTGACTGCGAACCTGCGAACTAAACATGGGGCCGGACGTTTGAAACCAGTTTCAGCCGGTTTACAGAATGCTAATCTCGCTCAAGCCGTAGGATATTGCGGAATTGTCTCCAACCGTTCGCACTGGAGGAAAACTTTAATTTTGACTGTTTACTTTGGCACCTTTTTGGTAGCTCGGTCGGTTTTAACATCACTTTCAAACGCAAATTCAACATCAGCGCCGATTGTTACGACGTCTCAATTAAGGCTATTTGTATTTCGAGTTACAAAACTTTTGATGGTTCCGTAGCTTTCTCGTTATACGAGATTCTGTTCGAAAGACTAATCACTTAAAAATACAGAAGACAGAATTCTACCATAAATATTTCGAGCCTCGCAATTGACCTTCAATACGACCGAATTAACGATCCCCTTCATTGTGGCTATTTCGAAAATCAAAGATTTTCTGCAAACGTCCTCTTTGGGGTCAAATAAGCCATTTGTCGACATTTAACGTGTACTCAGTCTGACCTTTCCCACTCCAAGGGACGCTTCAGCCTGGCGCCTCGCTACTCGCCCAACAAAGGTTTTGTCAACATCAACTTTAGGTCTTTCAACTTTGACATTGCGATCGTTTCAGTTTATATGTTTTTCTACAATATTCCTTTGGCAGTGAATCAAACTATCCGATCTGCTGAAGGCAAGTTGGGTGGGAGTAAATGGGCGCTGTCTGTTAGTTGATACGTATCGCGACATTTCCCGAACAATATCGATAAGTCGAGTCCGATAGTGTCGCTATGATGGGAGCCGATGCCAAATACCGGACACTTTGTAAAAGATACGAGGTTTTGTATTTGTGAAATAACCTATTTCGAGTTACTTTGTAACGGGATACAGTAAAACAGTCGCCAGTAAAAACAGAAATTACGAATAACATAAAAGAGCGAGATTAAAGGCAAGGTATTCCAAGTGTTTTACAATTATGTCAAATAAGAAATATTTCAAGAGGTAGGTAATAAAATTGCAGGAGGCAAGGACAAAGTGCGAAACGAAAATAGACTTCGTATTCTTTATCTTACATTAGAAGAAAATGTCTGTCAAATAAATTCAGAGTGAAGATCTAAGTACAGATGGAGACACGCAGATAAAGAGAGCACGTTCACAGTCCAAGTCTAGGTTACGAAGCACGTAGAGACAGCATCCCCAGGAGATTTAACTCCGTCGCCAAACCGATTGCGGTTAACTTAACTGCGAATGTTACTCAAGTTTAGATTACAGGTAAACTTGTATATTGTTACGGCGAGATTTACGGCATCTGCTCCCTTTTGAATTTAACTTCGTTAAGTACGGTGTTGACAAACTTCCCAACTGGATAACGTAAATTTCAAAACTGACAAAATCTCCTGGCAGAATTGAATCACATTTTGTGGTCCGTTTTTGTCACTATACTCTTATAAATGTAAATTGTTATGAACACACAAACTCTAATATAACAGAATGTATTTTTCACACAGAGATGTTTGCGACAAAAATAAACTTTCAGATAGTCTGTGTATAGCTTACGGAGCGGAAGATCGATAGAAGCGTGAAAACCCTTTTTAGATTTAAAAGCTACTATAAATATCTCGCAAGATACCGATACTCGTAAACTTCTATCCATAAAGGTTGATGCACTATCAAAAATCGCTTTACGTACATTTTTCTAAACAACTTCAAACAGAAATAGTATTTATGTTGGTAAATATCAATCAAATTGTTTATTACAATCTTCTTTATTACATTTAATTCAGATGATAAAATGTACGAACAAAGCTTTTCATCTAACATAAAAAAAACCGAGTTCGCTGAACCAATATTATATTTTGCTAGTCAGAAAGATATTTCAGTCAAGAGATTAATTTTAGCTAGACATTATAAATGGACATTCAACGGTCATTGTTGCTGCATTGTCTCCTTTAAGGACAACGACATCAAATGAATGGTTAATGAAATAACGGTAGCATAAGGAAGTGAAGTAATACTTAAACAAGTTATTATCAGCGGTTCAGGTATAAGCGACGAAGCTATTAAGGAAACTGTTATCGGGGACATTATCGAGGGTGCAAAGGATAAGGAGCCACTAGCACCCCACCTGTTCGGGAAGTTCGGATAGCTATCGATCTGATAGCGGTTTTGACAACAGTTCAACAAGATTAAACTTGATGTTCAGGAAAAAATTGGACATTTATTCGAGCATTTTCGTTAAGCTCCAATTTCCTAAAAGTTTGTTTGGATTAGGTTGATGAATGGGGCATTACGGACGCTGTTGTCGTGTTTAAACGGTAGTCCAAATATGACAGAGAACAAAGTTGACATGATTGACGTTATAACAAAAGTGTCATGTTTTTGGGACGGAAAAGAAACTAGGTCGTCACGCTGAGGACGCGGTTAAATAAATATGTCAAAAATGTATGCGAGACTTTCAAGGGCTATCAGTGGTTGAATGAACAATCAGTATACGAAGAAATACACTAAATAATGCACACTGTAAACAGTAAACTACTGATTGACAAACCCTTTGTGTGTTCGTGTAAATATTTGGCTTCAACAATAGTTACATATGCATAAACCGTTTTGTGACTCATATTTCCAACACCACCGACTGCTTTGCACATTGAAATACAGCGTTATATTTTTGTAGAATTTCCATTTAATTTACAGCTATGAATCAACTTGTCAAATCATCAAAGGGCGAACAATTTCTCTTGTGAGCTTATGAAATTCTGCGGTCTACGTGGAATTTACTAATGAAAGCTACGAAAGTGTTTCGTCGTACATGTAGGAGTTAAGTTCCTAAGACTTCTCGAATTTAGTTTTCTATATTTGTGTTCTGGAGTTAAAATACCGGTAGTAGTAACGTCAAAAATTTTATCAAAAAAAAAAAAAACAAAATCCTCTGAACTATCTTTAGTTCAGAGGATTTTGAATTTTGTTGATGCAGAATAAAGCTTATTGTATAAGAAAGACGCCAACGCAGTAGTTGATACTGGTGCTGCTGGTCTAAGAAGTAATGCTATAAAAGATCATAATATAATAAAGAATAGGTACGGACCATCTGTGGGCGATGTGTAGAGCTTCTTGCATATATCTTGCGGACCACCGAGCGCGTTGATCTTGGCCATACCCTCGGCGCCGCGAGACTCCATCAGCTCGCGCAGCTGCCGTAGGGTGACGCCATATTGCGCCGGCCGCCCCTCCACCGTAGCCATGGTGCCGGGCTCGCGGCCGCCGCCCGCACCACGCCCGACAACCCTCTAGCTCTGCAACAAGAAAAACTACTATTAATAAATCATACAATATTCCTTTAAGTACACAGTTTATCTTCGAAATCATCTGCCTAAGAACTAGAACTCCTCTACTGGACAGAGGCCTCTTCAACCTTAACCTCTACACTAAACAGTCGTTCACACATCGTTTTCATCATTGTCGGTGTCGAAGGCTTAACGTGCTTTCCGAGGCACTAAGGAAACTCGGTATGTAATCAGTAGTCACGCATCTACGGGTCGACTTTGACAAGCGCGGCTTACCAGATAAACCCGGGCGGATGTTATTATTAAGCTACGAGCTCCAACCAAATGCAACTGAATCCCAGTGTTTGGCGTACAGCTGCAGCGAGTGCCTATGTGACCTGCATGAATTCCATTGTATTCATGAATAATTTTTAACCTTTCATCAAGCACCAAGTTGATTTCCAATCTTTCTAGATCCGACTGAATTACAACAATTTTATAGCACAGAAATATCTGCAATCCCCTACAGGTGTGGGCAGAGGATTTTCTACTACGTGGAGTTCCGCCTACGTTGTCATCGTGGGTGGATGCACATTACAGTTCAACAGATACTGAAGTAGCGTTCGAGAGTATATCAGAATGAATGATAATTTAATAAACACAAATTGACATATCGAATATCTTGAGTAACTTTGTTATTGCTAAACGTGATGAAAATATCATTGGTGTAAATTGTATGCTTGTTTTCAATGACCTTCAAAAGAGGTAGGTACTCTGAGCTATGGATAACTATAGACTGAAATGTTTGGCCAGCTGAATTGTTATCATCTTCCTGCCCTTGTACCTTGTTACTTGGGGTCGGCGCAACACGTTTTTTTCTTCCATTCTCCTCTGTCAACCGTCACGCAATCATTTACACCTTTTTCTTTCATATCATTCCTCACACAATCCATCCATCATTCTCTCCATCCATTTATATTCATCCATTTATGAAAAGCTTTTACAGGACGCTTCTAATATTGACTGGACACCCCTTGAGAAAGCAACTACAGTTGACGATAAAGTTACTTTTTTTAACAATGCTGTAGTAAAGCTTTACGACACCCACGCTCCTATCAGGAGAGTCAAACTGAAGCGCCCACCGGCGCCATGGATGAATAGGGGAGTTCAGATGGCGATGCGACAAAGGGATCGCGCGTTTCGGAGGTTTAAGAAGGATCGGTCGGAAGATAATTGGACCCTCTTCAAAACTGCTCGCAATCGTTGTAATCAGATGATACGCAACGCTAAACGCCGCCACATTCTTGATAATATCACTTCTGCTTCTCCTGCTGATATCTGGAAATTCCTTGGAACTCTAGGTATCGGCAGATCGCGACATTCAGACCTTCCTAACACATTTGGCTTAGACGATCTAAATCGTCATTTCTCCTCTGTTCCCACCATTGATAGTCTAACCAAATGTCAAACCCTTGACTACCTTGCTGGTCTGACGCGACCCGATATTACTCCCTTTGCCTTCACCCCAGTCGATCCGGGGGAGATCAAAAAGATTATCCTATCCATTAAATCCAAAGCCGTTGGCTGTGATAACATAAGTCGACATATGATCGTGACAGCTGTTGATCAGTTCCTTCCCGCAATTTCCCATATAATTAACTTCTCCCTTTACTCCGGTGTTTTCCCTTCCCTATGGCGGAAAGCCCATGTACGACCACTTCCTAAAATCCCTAATCCCACGCATCTCAGTCACTTTCGTCCGATTTCCATCCTTCCCTTTTTATCCAAAGTACTCGAGACCTGTGTACATAAGCAATATTCTCCCACTTCATTCACAAAAATTCCCTCATCAGTCCTTTCCAATCCGGTTTCAGGCCCGGGCACAGTACCGTTACAGCTCTCCTTAAAGTGACTGACGATATAAGGCGGGGAATGGAGGACACTAAAGTTACGGTTTTAGTGTTGATCGATTTCTCAAATGCTTTCAATACCGTCAGTCACGAAGTCCTTTTATCCATCCTCTCCTATCGCATGGTCTCTCCCGAGGTTTTGGAATGGTTTTCTTCCTATCTTCAGGGGCGTCAGCAGTCAGTCCTTGCTGGTGATTCTAACTCCAGCTGGTGTGATCTGGAAACTGGCGTCCCTCAAGGCGGTATTTTATCTCCACTTTTGTTCTCTATTTTTATAGATCTCATAACTACCGAGCTTCAGTGTGCGTATCATCTCTACGCCGACGACTTGCAACTCTACCGTCGGGCAGGTGTTGACAGCTTATCCGGTGCGGTCGTGGAGCTAAACCGGGATCTACGCGTCGTTAAAAACTGGTCTGATCGTTTCGGTGTGGCGGTTAACCCAAACAAGTGCCAGGCTATCATTGTGGGGAACCCCCATAGCTTGAGAAGGCTGAATGGTTTAACGGTGCCACCGGTTACCTTTGACGGCACAGTGATTCCGTTTAGCTCTGACGTCAAGGATCTGGGTTTGCATGTTGACACTTGCCTTGATTGGCGTAAGCAGGTCGCGATTGTGAGCAAGAAGGTCACTGGAACGTTGCGGTCGCTCTACCGGCTGAAAAATATTCTCCCAACACACATTAAGGCAATGCTTGTACAGTCCCTAATCTTCCCCATAATTGACTATGGTGATGTGTGCTACTATGACCTGAATGCAGAGCTCCTCAATAAGCTTGACCGACTTCTAAATAACTGCATTCGATTCGTCTTCAATCTCCGTAAGTATGATCATGTATCTGCACATCGATCGCTGTTAAGGTGGTTACCCATCCGGCAGCGCAGAGCATTGAGGGCTTTGACAACCCTGTTTTCTCTTCTTCACAAACCCACTTCTCCTTCTTATCTGACTTTCCATTTTCAATACTTATGCTCTGCGCATAGCAAGAATCTTCGTTCATCCAATAACTGTCTTTTACGATGTCCTTCTCACCGCTCTGGTTTTATAAAATCTTCTTTCTTTGTCCAGGCGGTCTTCCTTTGGAATGCGCTCCCTCAGAGTATCAGGACGGTGACCAGTCGGTTCACTTTCAAAATAAAAGCTCGAGAGCATATTCATAAGAAGTTGGCAGATTCGTCTCAGAATTAAGTTGTTTTAGTTTTTTTTTTTCCCCTATCTTAACTTTATACATTTTGTTATATGTATGTATATATGTATTTATTATTATTATATGTTTATAAATATTTTCTAGTCTCTTTTTCTGTTTTTGCACCTACTGTGTATTGTCTCTGCATCACCCTAAGGTAGACTGGTAGAAAATGCCCAAGGCATTAAGTCCGCCTTTGTACAGTAATTTTACTTGTGCATAAAGTTTTAATAAATAATAAAATAAATATATTTTTATTCATCACTCTTTCAGCTACATGCGATTCGTCAGCTGAATTGTTAAAAACCTTTAATAAACATGTTAATCAAGTTAACAACAGGAGTCAGTTACATAGCAGAAGACAGCTTTGAACCGCTTACGCAAAAATATGGTTAAATTCAGAATTCCGAAGAACGCACCTGCGTCAAAAGAAATGAATGACGTTTACGAAATATCTGGGAATTGACAACGCGAATGTATTTGTAAATAAAATTGCACTTTCTGAGAATGCCTGACATTTGTTGCTTTACATTAATACCGTTGTGTTTCTGTGGGAGAAGTTTACGATATGAATGTAACGAGTTCCGGAAGACGAATCAGCTCTGTTCATTCTTATCCCAATTCATTTGGGGTCAGCGCAGCATGTCTTCTTCTTCCATACTTCTCTATTACTCATCTCATCAGCACCTCCTTTCTTCATCCATCCATCGTTTCTTTGGTCTTCCTCTGCTATTATACCCATCCACATTCATACTCAAAACTTTGCTCACAACATTTTCCTCATTCCTCCGCATCACTTGCCCATACCACGACAACCGATGACCACACAACTTTTCTGTCACCGGCGAAACAGCTCTGTTAATCTAAGTTATAAAGTAGAAAATCGTTTGATAGAAAATCAGAATCTAATACAGCAAAGGGATTCAGTGGAGTAATATTTCTGCGTTATTCTCATTGTATAAGTAGAAACCTGGGCGCTATTTACGGCACTATAAAACTTCCCGTCGGGTGCACTTTAGCGCTGAACGGTGCATAATTAAACAAGGGTGGGGGATCTTCGCACCTACTCTGTTGGGGCGCGCTCGTCCCACATAATTACTTGTAAAGGTAAAGGATATTGAATATCATTATTTTTGTGCGGGTTTTAAGGAGAACTTAAGGGAGCTTATCAAAGTTTGGGAGTAGTAAATTAAACATTATATTTGGTAAGATTAGTGAAAGACCGGACAGAATGTAGGATTATAAATTAATGACAGCGTAGCGTAGGAGTCTGGATTTGTGCCCGGTTGATGGTTATAGGCTCGCCCTATATTACATGGAACTAAAAGCAAAACTGGCGAAATGTGGGTGTACCATTAGGGGCACCTCTGCCCAACACTGTGGGGTTTACAGACGTTTATGTGACAGCGTAGCTTAGAATTGTGGATAATGTGAAACTATAATCTTTTCGATATTAAAACTAACCAAGAAAAGAAATAAAGGTAGAAATTACCAGTATACCAATATCAATTTAAACACAAATACTAATTATATCGCAGGATTCCTATCAATTCTAGCCTCTACTAACAAATCCTCCTCATTCATCACGCAAAGCCTTAATCGATCATTTCAGAGAGGGTCAGCTGCATTACACACCTGCAAAGCTATTACATTCGTTTTACAGCGCCATAAAGACATCAGATGGTTTATTACACTGTCGTACATAATTTAGAAGTATCATGAAGATACTTCGTGAATGATATAAAAAGATATGTCAAGAATGTTCTTGTTTTCAGAATTTGTGACACAAAGTAAACAGTAAATTTTCCAGTTTATGACGACTTAAAAAATATCAACAATGCTGTGAGCAATTTCTGCAATAATTTAGGTGTAGCTGAATAAACGTCTGGTTTTAGTGAAATTAATATTGAGTTCGGGAAAGATCATATTAAACCTCTACATAATAGAATTACAAAAGATGATATGGTTAGAAAGGAGGTGGCTGCTGAGAAGACGAGTAATACAGAAGCATCGAAGAAGAAGACATGCTGCGCCGACCCCAAATAAATTGGGATAAGGGTAAGAGAATGATGATGTTAGACCTACAAAAGAGGGGATGGATAAGCTAAATAGAAAACTGATGAAGGCTCTCAATGATACTGAAGCTGATGACGGAATACTTCAAATGCATAAACCAAAAGGTGATTCAGAAACAACAGGAAACGGAAATGATTCAGAAGAACTAAAACCCTCATCTGCTTAGTTAAACAATAAAAACATCGTAAACCTGACAGCTGAGGCTACAAAGTAGACTCAAATAGGAGGTTCTGCTTTAACGAAGGAGAAATAAGCATACGTTTGATATTTTACGACAGGTAGGACCACGTGGGCTTAAGCTTTTAAAATACACGAGATCACTACTATTATCGCTTAGAAACATGGTTGCCGGGCGGGGCTTGCCAAAAAGAGAGGGTTAAGTACTCCATAAACCGTATTGAATACACAATCGAGGGTGTGTCAGGAGTTGGGGGTGCGTACTGCGTATCCTCGTGTTTTATATACGCAAAACCAACCCGAGCGGAAGTTATGGGAGACGTGTAAAGTTAAGATGATTGCAAATTGTGTGTCGTTATTTTTGAGCTGCCTGTAGTTATGCAAATGAAAGAGGTTGTAGATAAAAATTATCGTTTAGTTTCATTTTATTTAAAATCAAGGAACTCGACAACAGTCGATAATGACGATAGCTCAGAAACTGAACCTATTTCAACTAGGAAACACTGAACACACAGGCACAAAGTGACATTATCCGAAAATGACCAAATTTTTCACGATGACATTTTGCGAAAGTGCCGTTCTGCATCAAGACCCTTCAATCAAAGACTGTAAAGAAATGATTTATTGAAATTTCATTGCTTTGATAAAATATTTTTTGGGAATTGCTTGACTTAAGGTTTTAAAAACATAATAGGGATTATTCACTACCGCAAATTAAGTTAAGAAACGACTTTAAACATCAAAAATATTGTTAAACAGTCGATCATCATGAATTAACTTCAAGCAGCCTATAAGATTAAGCCCGGATATGTTTCTATTACTAACGTGACTAGGTTAGTTACAGACATGAATTCCACATGTGACCTTGTTGATAACACGCCTACTTTCACTTGATAATAACTCACTGATAAACCACAGGCATAAAGGGCAATAAACAAAAACAAGGCCGAAATACTCACAGGGGTAAACAATATGACTCATCTAATACACTTAGAAATTAAACATGTTTTACTAATTACTTCCAGTATTACTTGGATAGGGGTGCCTTGTTTAATAACAAAATAGAAAAATAATTTTAAAGCTTGATGGTGATTGGTGATTAAACAGAAAGTTTCTCGTAAATCAATTCAGATTTATAATAATATGGAAGTATAAAGAGATCGAAAAACGTTTGCAGTTTTATAATGTCAAACTTTTGATTAGTAAAATCTCCGAAACTTTAAGTTCAGATTCAAGAGAGTTCAACGTTTACATTCAAACGAGTGTAAAGCTATTTACGAATCATAGCATCACTGAAAACTAAGAAATAGTAAACTGAAACTATAATAAATAAATACCAACGATTCACCAATTAATTCTTAAAATACAATGCACTACAATGCACTATATATATACTAATGCACTATAACATTATCCAGGGTATGATCACAGTCAGAGGCACCATTTACGAAATCACTTAACACACTCGCAGGCACAGTAAGAATCCTCTGTCAAAAACCAAGAAACAAATCTGATAAACAAAATTCAATTGTTAGTTCGCGTCACTAGACCCACAATATTTCGAGTACATACTATTATCCCTCAGTAAAGCAGACTGGTGAGGAAGGGTGAAGAGGGGGGGGGGGGCGAGGAAAAGCCTGAGAGCCACCCTGCGAAGGCTGCCAACAGCATCCGGGTTGAGTGTCGTTGAACGACCAACAATTAGGTCGACATCGCCGTCTCAGACGCGCCTCCAAGACGCCCCGAGAATCTTTGAATCTTTGGCTTGTTCAACATGTTTATTGGCTTTTTATTGGTCTATAAATAACTTGTTGGCTTAGCTCTATGCGTTGCTTGGTTATGATTTGTATTGGGTCTACGCCGGCTGTCATGTCTGCAGTTAAAGCTGGTGGATATTCGTTGGAAATGGTCTCAACATTTTCTTTTATAAAATTATCAGACTGCGTGCATATCCCCAACATTAAAGTATGCATTTCTGCGTCTTATTTCTATTCAAATTGTCCAGCTTGCAACATTTGTTCACATCTGAAAATAAAATGCCACTAACTTAAATTTCTTTCGACTTGATTCAGGCGAAAATTAGGTATTTCACTCGCCCGACATTATACAAATTAATTAACTCCTTTGCCTAAAATTAGTAATAGCTTCATACAGAATTTGATGGAACAACCCAACACCACAATTGTATCAAATATTAACAACCGGGTATTCCGGTCAGTTCATCCGGTATTATTTATTGATTGCGAGTACAAACAGCAATAGTTTTATTTGTTAGTAGTAAACAGCAAACAGGGATATAAAACCATTTGATTACTATTTTATTACACAAAATAACTGGTTTGTTTGTGAAAATACTACAGTCGATTTAACGTTTACTTCAGTTTTTGTCTGAAAGTTTTACTTTAGACAAAAAAAGGGCAGCGTATCCGCGAAAAATTTTGAAATACTGGCAAAATATACTGGAAATAACCCAACCAAAGGCTCCAACTGTACAATAGACAAAGTTCAAAGTTTCAAGACAAACAAGTTTGGTACTGTCCTGTCCTAACAAACTGATACTGATAAAGATAAATAAGTCAACTATTATATACAAAAAATTTGACAATTTGACAATTTTTTTTTCAGACAGCTCTATCATATCACCTTGTGACGCATTAGAGGTATCCAGAAACGCCAAGAGTTTTATTCAAATCTAGAAAATACAACTTAAAGGCGAGGATCTTTAAGTCCACTATCGCACACACGCGGTAATCCCCAAGAAGTACATACGCAGCGGTGTTTAGAAAGCAATTAAAAGGACCCGACGGACGAGGTTGCCGACGACAATATACCCAGTACCATTAAGTGGGTCAATCATCGCGTTTCTCAGCAAACTTGGCACAACCAGGCAAACAATCTTGATTGAAAGTGCCCCTAATCGGTTACACTGAACGGGATAAATCGAACGAGCCTAACCGTTGGCTGCTTCGGTTCATGATTAATGACTGAAATGATGTGATATATTAGGTGGCGTTGGATTTTGTAATTATATTCGTCAGCGTTAGACAGTTATTGGAGGTTTACGTTTGTTGTTAATCTTGGTTTAGCTCGGTTTTGTGTGCTGTTTATTGAGCCTACCGAACACATATTCAATCACTCTTTGGGAGTTCCAGATGGTAATGGAATCCTGACGAATTTAGGGTCATGTCTTCAGTGACCCATTAATATAAACTACACTACTCTCAGAAAATCTTCCACAGCTTCCAAACCTAGTTCTGCCATAAGAGGGCATAATGGAGGGGTTACCTCATCAAACCTCACTTTAAATTCGGTTTAACCACGACTGCTAACCTCTCGACATCAAAGCGACACATCGTGACGCGACTCAAATATTTCCTCGACTATAAATAACAAGGATGAAGTTGGCATATAAAATGTGGGTAGTCAGTAAAATTGTCTTGGAAATTGGAACGTGCACATCGTAAATGCTACACATGAAAAATCTTGTAACAATGTTTTGGACAGTTCTGTTAAAGAATTAATGTTTTTTGGTTGAAAAGATTGTAAAGACAATTGTGCAGAAAATTTAGCTGTTCACTCTAGCCAGAATGCATAACAATTACATAATCTACTGCCATTATTTAAAAAAGAAGCAACGACATCACATCATAAAATACCTTGCAACTGTCAGTCATCACTTACAAGCGATGTTCCACCATAAAGATCACGAAGCCATTGACAAGAAACACTGGTTCAGCATCAAAAGAACGCTGGTTCTATTTAAACCCGAAACAATTCTAACGTTAACTGTAAACCAATAAATCGAGCACATCGATAAATTCGAAAACCACAAATCACTCGATGCGCAAATGGTTTTCGTAAAGAAAAAGAAACACCGGAGCTTTTACTAAGCGAAGGTTAACTAACACCTCTATATAATTTATACCAGAATTCAATAGTTCTGATGTACGGTCGCATCGCGTGTTTCGTTAGGTTTTATCATGGCCACACCTAGAATTTGGCAAGTTAGTTATTAAATGTGGGCTCGTCGATTTGCCGAGCGATTTTAGCAATTATAGGTCCAATAAAGTAGTTAAGTAGACATTAGTTGGTCTATCTTATTAGAATCTAGTCTTTAGAACTCCTAAGTTACGAGCGTTAAATGTAAATTCAAGCTGCGAAATACTGATTGCCTTGATAACATCAAATATGAACTTGCTCCAGAGTACAAAATACACTTTTACTTTTACCAGAAAAGGTTTCACAGCATTTTTTCTCCTGCCACAGCTTTTTTCACCTCGGTTGTTTAATATTGAAGTCTTAAGTAAAGATCCAAAGCGCACGCTCGACAAGACTCGATGCCGCTGTTAAAAGGTTACTTCTATTCCAGAGTTTACTCCACTTTTTTCAATCCAATCTTCATTCGCTTGAGTGTAAGCAAGCACTTGAGTGCATTTAATTTTTTCCTTGTGTACACTGTGTTGCGGTAACGGTAAGATCGTTTAAATGTATTTTCTTTCTTGCTTTATCCAGTTTCGTTATAAATGTCGTGGCTGGCATTTGTTTCGGTTCTGCTTTTACGTTTTCAGGTTGCCCTACGAGCCTATCTGTTCCACTATCTCTTTCTGCTGCATAACCATTTTTAATTCCTGTCTCATGAATCTACCTAGTGCATGTAAGTAGTAGTATTGTTGTTATCGCTAAAAGTCCATTTACGATTACTAACTGCTGTTTCGTGTTGTTTCCATGCAAGAACAATCGCGTGTTCATCAGCCTTAAAAGGCTTACGGCCAATATCGACACGGAACGATGACGTCACGTCCGGGAAGCGGTCGGCCCTGAATAGGAAACAGGGGAACGAAGTTTAAAGTGAAGTTCGAAAGAAGTGTCAAGTTTCTGATAGTGACAACGGGGAAACTCGTGTTCAAGCATCTTTTAAATAACTTAAGTTTGTTATAATTAGTGGGAGAATGTACTTCGTCGACCAGTTATCGTTAGTTCGGCGAGTATATCAAGATGACACTATAAATGGAACTATTTAAAGGAAAATAAGCGAAATGCACTCAAAGATATTACACAATCACATTTTGCAAGTTGCAAATGTTGTAAGACATAGAAAAACCAAAAATAATGCAACTACCGAACCAAAATCCAATTTTCTAAGCTATGATTTATCTTTATTCATGGTGTCATGTCCGATTCATACGGTACCCTGGAGAACGTGAGAGGAAAGCCACAATGTACTTATTATGTACACCACGTACACCGTGCGACACCTTTATCTGGGAATATGTATGTGTAAAACGACATATAGCAGTTTATATACTCCTGATATTCGGCAGGATTAAAAATGGAAGAGTGTGTTTCAATTTATTTGCTGAAATCTTTATTGACTGTCTCAATGTGATTTTGTCTGACATGTTTTATTTATGAGGAAAAATTCCGTAAGTCATCTTTCTCTTTTATGTCAATGTCGGTTAACGATTTATCCAGCTGAAGTATTAGGGCAAATATCGATGCAGATTCCATCTTTTGGCATCCATACAAGCAAATCATGTTGAACATGACAGCTGATTGCATCTATCATTGCCCTGTCTTGAACAATCAAAGTCAAGACAAACCGGATGAATCCGTAAACTATTACAAACAATTGAGAAATCGATCCACGTCTGAAGTATAAAGAAAATGCAGCTGCAGAATTGGCTTCTCCCACGTTAAAATTCAACACAATGCCAGAACGCAATCACCTATCGACTTTAAAATTTCAAGTGTGAATTTACGAGAAAAGAAAAGCAGAAATGCACTGTCGAAATACTACATTGACACAGATATTTAAATGGCAACTCTGTTTGCTGACAGACGAGGCGTATAACAGCAGATTCGTATTTTGAACTAATGAATCGAATGTTTCCAAAAAGTTATTGGACATTTTAATTGGAGTCGAAAGCTATAGAGGAAAATAATTTATTGACGAAAATTAATAATGAACAACGATTTTTGAAAAATATGAAGTGAATTTTTTCGATTACCTTTACGATACTTTTTAGATAGGAAAATACAACCCAAAATCCTAATTCCTTACAAACAATACACTCGAATTCTGAAATTCAGCAGCAATCCAATATCGCATTGATGTACCAGGAGAATAGAACTAAAAGGAGATCACTAGTTTATTCAACGCACGCCTGCCGCAGCCAGACCGTGTCACCGCTAATCAGTATATCTTTTGACTGCCAGCTCAACCGCCCTGCGGCATACCGGCCTCAATGTGTACGTAACGGGAAAATCGGACGGATGAAAACCGATAGCCAGAAAACACGATAAAAGGCACACAAAAGCTTTTGATCTGTGTTTGAGGTAATTCGGAAAGGTTTAACGTGGACCTGATAAATAAATTAGGGAATAGTTTGAGATTTTATCTGTGGGACTTTCAGATAGGAGACTATTATAGTAACACACAGTCGTCAAAGTAAACAGGAACCAGGAACTGTCAGCCGCATTTTAATTGGATAATACCCAGGAACGGTATCTTTCGAAGTAAAACAATGTACGAACTTTCCCACATTTTTCTCCAGGCTTATATCAAATTACTTGATCATAGACACGGGGATCAATATGGGCTAACGGCCAGCACGTGTGCCGCACACATTCGGGGCACGTTCCTGTTCAGTTAAACCGAGTCGAACTAATCAGGACCCACACCACGGGGGCACGCTTGATCAGAACCAAGTTTTTGATTACATTACTTTGTCAGCGTTGGAAACTTAATATAAATGCAAACTGGACTACATCCTGTTTGTTTGTGGGTCTATTTGATAGGTGTCATCATAGTTGGGTGTAACGATTAGGCAGAAAATGGGTATTGGGTTGGGATTGTATGTTTGTGCTGATAAACTGTATCGAATGTTTACTGATTGTGAAAACGCTTTTCCAGCTGTGCTTGAATGGTTTAGGCATTGCAAACAAGTCTATTTTAGCCAATTATACTATACAGAAAAACTTTAATGTTCTGAAATGTAGTTAAAGTAAGTCGGAATAAGGAGTGGCAATTCAAAACATTAAAAGAGAAGAATGCCGCCATTATGCACTTCGGGACTAAAATGAAAGACGCACAGAAAGTCGTTTAGTAAAGACCCTTTTCTGTCAGCTTGCTCTTAAAAACGTGTCCCTCACGTTGACTCTCCGGGTCGGAATCTCTTCATTTTATGGAACAGTTTTCTTAATCTATTATCCCAAAAATAACCTGAGATAACGTTTTTCTTTAAAGCTACTTCTGGCTGTTATAAGACGGCAAGCTTCATTAAAAGTTGAACGATCGACATTTTGTTTTTAGTCGAGTTGAACAATATGAAAAAGTTAAATCCGTTAAGGGCAGACTGGCCGGTGAATTGACTTAGGTTCGACACAAAAACGGGTGCGTTTTAATTATATTAAAGTCCCATATAAATTGCGTTAAGTGGGTTCGGTTCGCTGGCGTTAACTGCTCAGAAATCGGTAATTTTTATACTAAATCACCACAAAGGGCTTTTAATGGCGGTAATTTAGCCGCGAAAATATTGAGGGAAGAAAACGTGCAGCTTTTGATGGGTAATGGTAAATTCAGTAGAGAACCACATAAACCATGACCATATTAAAACCATAGCAGAACGCTAAAAGCTGTGTCGATCATGTTTACGAAAGTACCTATTAAGAAATCCACGATCGTGAAGCTCGTACTAAACTCAAACCAGCGAAGTTTTATTGATCAAGCAACGAACAAAAAGCATTTGACAAGTGTCTAGAACTTAAGGTAATATGGAATATAAAGGCAATTTTCACCTCGAAGTTAAGTTAGTAATTATGAATAGAATATCGATTTAGAAAATAGTTAGTTTGTCTAATAGAAGTAAATTATGCATAGCAACCCTGTCGCTGTTGTGCCACACATTGGTTAACATAATTGGACTAAAGTGTGGTGTATTTCATTTAGAGCATTTTGTTAAGTATCTAGTTGATATGATATGATATTTCATGGAAGTGGTGATTGAAAAGGAAGGTTAAAACACATCAGTTGAAGTCAATTATGCAAATATGATTGGAGGATCATTACTGACAAGACATTTTCAAAAGAATCCTTGGTAAAGTAGCACGTTTACAATGACCATTACCCAAGTCGGAGAGTAACAATTAATCTTTCATTAACCAAAATAAACTTACTCATGTAGATAAAAACGTGGCATTGGATAACTACGCAAAGAAGACGCCACAAAAGTACACGAACGAATTGAATACAATGAATCTCCCTACCAAACCAAAAAAACACGGGTTCATAGAACTTTCTCGAGACCTAGTACACCGTGACGCATATACAGTTAAAAATATAAAGTGTAGGGTTTTTACTGAAGATATTTCCCAAGAAAGCTCAGTTCGACACTTTGGAGTTCGCCGACATTATTTATAATCCCCATGGTGTCAATACAAAAATAATTGTGGTTGGAAACAACAATGCTATGGAAAGTTTTGAAGTAAAACTTATTTGATGCTGTTTTTTGGAGAATAATTGATTTATTGGCTGAAATATTAGGGAGATATAAAAGACTGTGTTTTATAAAGAATCGGCTAAAGCAGAAGCTAATAGTAAAAAGATCAATTAAGATAAAGAAGATACTTTCGAAAACAACGAACATCTAAAGCAAGCTCTTTTAAAGGCTATAAAACAGCTGTAACTCGACAACTCGATCATCAAAACCTGCAGCGCGTTCGATAAAACCATCGCCGTCAAAGCGAGAGAACTCGACTTTTCTATAGCATCACTGTTCAGTCAGCCAACATTAATAGTGTCAGGCATTGTCTTACTCACAGAGTCGGAACTAAGCCAAACTAACCCGTAGTGGCGTAGTCACGAAGGGTGGTTACACACAAGGCCTTCCTATATACACTACACAGTAGCTCTATTCCAATAACTAGTTTCTAGTGTACACCCTTAATTGATTGCAGTCCCGATACCGGGACGGGTGGGGAACCGCTAACGTATGTTACTTTAAACAATTACTTACAGTAGCTGAATAGGACTGTCTTTTTGAATTAATTAGGTTAATTCATTCAGACGAAGCTCGCAAGAATTCTCTAGGATCAAGTTTGATAGCAATGGACGGGGAGACGTCCTTTTTTATAAGCCTCATTGTTTTAAATCATACGGCTTTTTACAACAATGAGAAGAGCGTGATACTGAAACGTCCAACTCAAAGAATTCTCTTCCCATTTAATCTTCGAAAGTCTTTACATATTCACTGCAATATATTATTTACTATCCGAAAAGCTTCCTCCACTGCATCCGAGCATAAATTCTGCATTTAAAGGCATTCTCAAGCACGACTGACATATCACTGCGAGCCTTTTTAAGATATCGATTCCATTTCCATTTTTAAAAGACCAGTCTTTGATAGAAGTCCATTTGATACCGTAATAGAAATCATATTTGAGAAACTTCATGGAGACTGTGATAAAATTGGACTTGTTATGAGTTGAACGGATTGTTCTTGTAATAGGATTTGGTTTTCAGTCGGCTTTATGTTGTGATGTGCAGTCAGCTCCATTAGATTGATGATGATGAATTTTAATTGGATGGTTTGGTTGGGCACAATTTCCACGATCTCTAGATTCTGAGCAAATCTAAATTGCTTTGTGGACGACGCGGGACGCTCCGCCGCCAGTCCAAGTCAGTTAAGTAGAAAAACTTGAAATTTCTTTACATATAATTTAAAGGGATTATTTTTAAATACTATTTTTTTAGCTTTAAATAAATGCTATTCAGCTACTTTGAATTTTTCAAATATTCATCTTGTGTAGGAAGGATTCTATACGATACTTAGGTTCTCCAAAGTAATTAATCATGGTGACTTATTGTAAAGCCGCTGCTATAGAAACATAGCTCTGTTGTATAATGTCATTAACGAATTCTTCTCATACAATAAAACCCCAGAATGGTGATCTTACACAATTTATGCAATTTAAATCTTTATTACTGCCAAACAAATCTTCATCCGAATCCTATCTAGAATAATGGCCGGCGAGATGCCCAAGTTACTGTAGATGGGTTCAATTTATTAACCCAGCGCACTCCTATGTCTGCAAACGAGATAGGAGCGGAGGATTACGACGTGCAGTCGACATATTGTAATCGATATTCGTCTAATCGAACATACCCTCCGTGAGCTCCGTGCATTGTTAGTGCAATCTAAATGGAACCTCCTCTATACCTTCACTGAGTACAGACATGGCTTAATTCGATTTGCGGGAACCTCGGCACAGTTCTGACCGTGGACGTGATATGCATGAACAAAGGTCCCACTTTATACTTGAATCTATTACAAAGGGATCGCCGTAATGCTACAATTAATTTCCATTTCAAAGATCTCAAGTTCAGTATAGTTAAAGTATTCCAGACGCTTCATAAAGCAGCCAAAGACAAACAACTGCGAGCGCAAATTGATTGAAACAATTAAGTTTATGCAGTACCTGAGAAATTAAACGAGTTTAAATCTCAAGAAAATGAATTGCAAAAGGAAATTAGAAAACCGGCAACCAAAAAGGAAGACTTATTCTAATTAAAAGTTAATTTGTAGAAATCAGACGGTTTGTAGCGAAATGGAGTGACCTCGAATATATAAATCGATGCGGAAAAGAAATTGAATTTGGATTGGAAACGTGTCGTTGAGTTTCGACGGTAGGCACAAAAAGAATTGACGTATCGACAGTTGAAATAGGAGTGGTGAACGTATCAACGTTAAGTGAGTACCTGTAGCAGAGTGGGACAGAGGAGAGGCGTGCATAACGGACAGGCTAGATAGTGTACTGCAGTTGAAGAGGAGACATCGCTTATTGTAAACATTGGACACGAATCGGAACTGCTCGCAGATACTGCTATTGGAGTGTTCCAACATAATGGGAACAGAGAAGTCCTAGTGGAATTGTGAGAGAATAAACAAGGTTTGCTAAGTTAATAATGTGTGGGTAGGAGCAATAAAAATGAAAAACTGCTAGTAAATATTATGTCAGCGTAAAAGAAAGAATAATCTAGTTCGACTTAAAATGAAATTTTAGACCCGAGTGGAACTTGGAAAATTATGTGGTTAATTTATATTCCAAAAGTGACTTCATAATTTGGAAAAATTATCATATTTCAGCATACCTGTCTTGTGAGATGAATTAAATTTTTCGTATAATATATTTGAAATGTTTTTGAAGTGTTTTTCCAACGAGAACTTAATTTAGTTGAAATAAATTTTAGTATTCTTCTTTCTTGGTCAGTGTTTTTCAGGATCACACTTAAACGACCACCAGATTTATATACAGGATGTTTTCTTTTAATGTACCTTTGGGAAATCCTGTGCGGAAAATTTTGACACAATTGATAGGGTTTCTGCTTTCTCCTATTTTAAGTAATAAAGATAATACGTACCACGAGTGCGTGTCGCACCCGTCTTTCCGCCGCGGCGTATGGCTCCCTATTATGCTGCAGGGTGCGAACTGAAACAAGGAAACAACAGATTTATTGAAACGAACAGGAAAAACATTCGACACTATGTTCCTCTAGAACTGGAGCAAACAAACAGGAGTGGATCGAACACGTTGGCCAAGTTAAGGATTCCGAAATACATCACATGCTTCTTCAAGCCACTGCTGACATTTTTTGCTAAGTTTTTCTTGGTAATACCAACATCATTGTGTTCTGTACGTATAATCTCAGAAAAACTGAAGATGTCTGTTGTTAATTGGCAAATAGGGACTTGTACTGAGGTGAAGGTTTCTCATTTGTCATTAGAAAACCAAGACTATGTTAATGTTATACCTTTTTTATTCAACCTCTTTACCTATATTTGCATCTTCACTTATGCTAGTGGAACTTGCCACTTAAACCTCCTCTTCATTAGAAATAAGCGGATGAACTATGCTAGTTTAACTTCCATATTATGCGCATTCATTAGCATAGTCTCACTGCCCTGGTCTGATTTGGGCTGAAACGTTCAAAAAGTCCTACTTAGCATCAATTAGTGATGAAAGACTTTGAAGTTGGGTTTAATTCTACGTGTACCATGGAAATGACTTTGCCACAAACTAAAGTATATTTAGACTCGTCTAGTTTGATTTAAGATGTCGAATGGAAACCTAAAATTCTGGATTCTTCGCTAATCAAGATTGAAGTCTATAGATCAATGTGGTAATCAATATTAGAGGCACAACCCTAATCGAGCCACATCTCAAGATCCGATCTATTTTCGCCAAGACTCCCGAACAAGATAAGCCCATTTACCGTCAAACCATTACCGCTTGCAACCAGGCCGTTTTATATTTAGAGTGGATTCCAGCTGCGTTTCCGTGTTCAGACGCAAGCATTAGTGGACCGAGTGACTAATTGCAAAGCTGTAGCTCAGAATTGTGCCGGATACTGTTCGTGGTACCGCGATATGCTCAGTTAGAGATGGCCGTAATACGTTCGTGCGATTTGTTCAATGGATGGTTCTGTTCATGGTAAGCGTTACTGTAACTGATACAAGAGATCCCTTCTCGAGTTTTCGGGAAACCGATTAATTTGACTGCTGGTATAGTGAGCATCAGTTTGGAAACCAATTAATGTTTTTGACAATCATTGCCTCCATTAATTATAGCAGGTTAACACCGCATTCGAAGAGTCAAATGTTTAACGAAACAGGAATGAATAAAGCAAAACGCGGTAAAAAAAATCCAAGCGAGAAAATGAAACTTTAAAAACTATTTGCTGAACATATTTTTTGCCAATTAACGGTGCAAAAACAGCTTGCAAAAGGGGAAATCACTCCTCTATTTTCATTTATGACTGAAAAGCTTTTAAAAGACAAAATATTCTGCATCCATGTGTCTTGTTCGTTTAAGGGAGCGTCCATTAATTACGTGGGGCAATTTTGGCAATTTTTTGACCCCCCCTCCCCCCTTTGTGAGATATCGTGAGATTTGACTTGACCCCCTCACCCCCTCCTAATCTCACGTGAGATTTATCAAAATGCGTAGTTTAGTATAAATACGGTAATTTGTGCTTGATTGCGTTGAATCCATTTAAAAAACTTAAGTATGTTTAATTATTTTCATTGTCAATTTATGAATGACGTAATGAAACATGTTTACTTAATGTAAATTTTACACAGTTTCTTGCAGGAAAAAAATTACGTGATATCTGCCAAGACCCCCCCTCGCTCCCTCGTGAGATTGTGTGAGATTCGTCTCGACCCCCTCCCCCCCCTAAACGCCTCACGTAATTTATGGACGCCCCCTAAGCAAAATGTTGGTCACGACCTTAATATTTACGATATTTGAGATACGATCTTTTATTTCATTGTTCTACAATGTAAGACCAGTAAAAACTATTAAATCGGTTGTTCTTGAAGTTACTGAGGGAAACTGGCAACCATGACACCAGAAAGACATTGGTTTTGAAACAAATAAATTCAAACGAGAATATAACTGTGAAATAAAGTATCAAGTAGCGTGCTCGTCTTGCGTCTATAGTAAAAAAAACTTTATGTACACTCGAAAGGATCTCGACTGCAATTTCAAAATTGAAGCTACAGAAGAAAATACTTCTGAATTCAACTGCTAAGTTACAATTAACGCTGCACTTTTCACAACGAAGCAGTCTGATAGAAAAAACAGAATGATATTGTTCACGACACAAGAGAATAACGCAGCGACCCGAGAACATACATCACAATAGATTTGCTTGTAAATCCAGCCAGCACAGTGGGCAATGTGGAGCATGCCTTTGTCTAGGCCAGAATCTCAGTGCATGTATTTAAGGCCAGTCCTATTGGCTTCAGTGGAGAATTAATTATATTGCAGAACTGGAATACCTTCAGGGTATTTAGAGTATACACTAAACTTGGTGTTTCGAGTTCAGATTAGGGGTTTACGGGATAACATTGAGCAACTAACTTCGTGCAAGTTATGGAGTGTGATTCGGAACACAATTGGCCTGAAACGTTTGCGTTGCTTCAAAGTTTTGCTAGTTTGAATATTATAATTTCTGTTGAGACAGATGCTTATTTACGGCACTAATCCTTGAAACCATTTCTGTATTCCTCGAGATCGGTAGCTTTATTTCATGTTTTTCATTTAAATACGAACTCTTGAGCAAATTAATTACTGTAATTGCCTGTTTTTTTACACTGATTTATTGCGACAGACCCCAAAGCCTTGGACGAGTTCAACTTTGCACAGAGGGAGCTTACAGCGCCATTTATTTTATTCCAACTAGACAGCTTTCCCCGAGAGTGAAACAATTTGAACTCACGTGGATTAAAGTTAGTTAATCGAGACTTCAGATTTACACTGGAGAAATTCTTTCGGAATTTGGTTTTGTCGAAAATGGCTGTTTTTGTAACTATAAAAGTACTGATAGATGAGTTAAAAATAGCCTCACAATGTGTCATAATCAAAACGGACGACACAATATCGTCACAAGTGTAATCATGTACCAAGGTAGTTTGTTTAAAGACTACGTTGTATGTACCTTTCTGTGAGTAAGTACTTAAGTATCGTAGTAGACGTCTATTATAAATATGTATAACCCGCCGATCGATGTTAGATTACTCAAATACCTCAACGCAAGTCCTTTTCTATAGAGAATTGATTTTCGATACTACAGCCAACTCGAATAATTAAGGTTTGATAGTTGAATGCCCCTGTTAATTTATAACCTGAGCGTTATTGCTTTATCAACATATTTTATTGAAGGTTTGGAATAGTTTTGTGTTTGCTTTTGACACTTAAAATTTATGGGATTATAGGGCTTTAATATTTTTATGATATTACTTGGAAAGCAGACAACGTTGTTGCCAATGCGGTAAAAACCAGGATAAGGCTGGCACGGGAACGTGGAGATTGGTAGCCAGCAGTGGGTAAAGTCAGGCTGTGAATGATGATGATGATGATGATGATATTACATTTTTTTTTCCTTGACATACTGTATATTTTACCATTATATGATTGCTTATACGCTTCAACATATCTGATGACAAGCAATTAGACCAGTTCCTCGTCACAACCGGCTTACGAAGTAGCTACAGACTCCCCATGATATTACATATTGTGTAGTCAAATCACCGTAGTGGGTAAGAATTTCAGGAAACTGGCCAAGTGAGAGTCGGACTCAAGCACGAAGGGTTCCGTACCATTATCTATACAACATTAGACAAAGACGTTTGTTGTATATTTATCCCCTTGAATATTTATTTTATTCTGATTTTAATATTTGTTGTTATAGCGGCTACAGAAATACATAATCTGTGAAAATTTCAACTGTCTGATGTACGGAACCCTAAAAAATCAACCAAAATTATTCAAGTCTTGGTAGAAATTTTATCTCCGCAACGGCATAGTTGACCGTCAGACATCCGACCTCGAAAAAATTAAGACAAAATGCTTAAGAAGATTTTATCTTAACATCCCTAAGAGCTCAATATCGGGGGTGGGTACAAGAGGGGCCGAGTATAGGAGCTAGTTCAAACAGCGATAAGGTCGCAAGGTGGGGCCGGGGGGTAAGTAAATGTGCTAATATTTGTCAAGTGTCGTACGGTGACGCATTACGTCTGGCAAAACAAATCTTATTTGTATTCGGACGTTATTTTATATTGGATAATTGAACTTTAGATGACCACGACACACCACATTATTATCCACCACATAAAGACTATAAAAAGACTCTTAACGAAGCGCACTTCACCCCATCATTGCGATCATTTTTTTGTTCTAGACCATACCTCGGAACCTTCTAGTTACGGAGATATTGGGGGTCAAAGTTCCCACATTTTCACAAGTTTAAGCAATATTTTTTGCGTACAGTTACTTAGTTTTATGTACATAATGCTGGGTTGACGGCTTCGTGAAGAGTCTGTTTACACCCCGCATGTAGTGGTTTAATTGTTTGATTACAGGAAAGGATTGTGGGTGTGGTTGAATTTTATCTCGAACTGATTATGAAAGATGCATTCGCTAATATGTTCTTAATAATACTCGGAGGAGCTCGTGGCTAAATAATAACAGCCGCTCGGGTCGATCTTTAAGTTAAGCCGCGCTTGCCACGGTTGGTCCGTGGATGGCTGACCACACATTACATACCGAGTTTCCTCTGTGCCTCGGAAAGCACGTCAAGCCGTTGGTACTGGTCCGAAAGAGTGTCAGCCAGTCTAACTAGTGTGTATAGTTTTACCCAGTACTAACTGGGTTGTGGAAATCTTGTAAAATATTGTTATACTGGAAGCCGACCCTAAACTTGTGAAAAGGCTAGCCAGATGTTTTGAATAATACTTGAAATTAGACAGACGTCAGGAAGAGTATACAAAATGCACATTTACTTACATGCACTTACGAAGTGGTGCTTATACAAATGCTACAAGCCTCCACAAATACTTTACTTAGATTTTATCTTTCTATAGCCTAGCTTTCCATCTTCATAATTAATTATGAAATAAAACAATTAAAAGAGATTGGTGCTAAATCTTTGAGTATAAAACACTTAAAGTTGCTTATCTTTTGAAGTAAATAACTGTAACATATCAAGTCACACGTAACGTCTTAATGACACATGTGTAATATTCTATTTACTTTTGTATATTATTTTTAGGTTAGTATCACACTGAGTTGGAATACCTACTACCTAAGTACATAAGAATATAATTCATTGCAAACATGTTTTTTAAATATGTTACTAACGTAATTTACAGAATATTTGGATCAAGGAGAGTTTGCTTATTATTTAAAGTTTAGATAAAAATACTAATTATGATAAGGTTGTAAAATTATACCGGTGATTTCATTACCGGTGTTGTTGTTAACCGACTACGGCGAAGCCCAAAAGGAGGGTTATTTTTTCTATGCGACACAGAAAACATTTGAAATTCTATTAAAAACATTGTTTAACACAAAAGTGAAAACTACTACATCCGCTGAAGAACCTTATTCACATTGTCCGACACCCGAGGAGTGGTATATCCTGAAGATTCACATGAAAAACATTCACGTCCCGTATAAAAACTAAAACACGCAGACAGACAAACGCACCATTATTTGTTCTACATTTTGTGCAGATGTGACATCAAACACGTCTGTTGCTCTTGACGTTAGATAAAGCTGTTGATTGTACAAATATTGCGGTACTCATGTTTGCGCGTACTGAACGTATGTTAAATTAAGGTAATTACTGTCTTCCTGGTAGCTATCAGAAGAACGGGTGACAAATACGTGTATTTTAACTAAGGATTACCGTTTAACCTTGTAATATTTTTCCTGACTGTCTCGTCATTGACTTGAAAAATTAAAACCCTTTTATGTATTCACATGTATGCTTAAATAATTAAAAAATATCTTCAGTCTTTTCATTTTCTAGTCCAAATAATATCCGAGGTCCTGGTAGCAACATCACCGCTTGTGCTCGAAGATTAGCTCTGATGTCAAACGGTTCCGTATCAAATCATAGGTAGTTATGCCCTTTTTATAAAAGCTTTGTGCAGCTTCGGGTTTTGGGCTAAGAATATTGAGATGTCCAGAGTATTATAAAAAGTATTACTAAACTTTTAAAAAACTTGGGAAAGACGAGTTAAATCGATTTGTTTAAGAGTTACAGCAACGTAAAGTTAGTGAATAACATAGTAAAAAATAAAATATCTAAGTACATAGTGTAATCATCACGATATTTCCCCAACTAGTTTAGTTGCTGATTCAGAGTTTTAGTTAATAATAAAAAAATATACGGTATCGGTTTCTTTTGATGTCGAGAACAGTTGGTAGCCAATTTTTTACATTTGACATTTATAACTGGTGTAGGAGGCAGATTATTAATTTATGTTTATAGTATATTCATTCATTTTGAAATTAGAAGTCCGCCCACATGGATTTGGAATCGATATACATAAGTCTGACATGTTTGTTCATCCATCCATCCAAACTAATGTGAAAGTAATTCTGTCTGTGCGCTAACTTTTCACGCTTTTAACATCAGAATGGATTTCGTTTGAGGTAAACCTAGGTCATGGCCTGGTTAAGGACATAGGATACTTTTTAACCCGATAGTAATTCCCCGCGTGATAATTCCTGACCTCCATGCAGGCGAAGCCGCGGTCAAAAGCTAGATGATAAAGAGTGATGTCAGTATGTGAGTAATTTTTAATCCCACTAAACCTGCACGGTGTTTAGTCGGTGTTAAGTCGAGTGTTAATCAATTTTGTCTTAGCGTTTCCTATTCATAATTATAAATCCATTCCATTACACTCAATCTTTGAATACTCCAATAAATATCAAAACAGTAGAAAATATATCGCGAGGAAACCGAATCCGGGAACCAAAAACTTTGAATACATGACTCAAACAACCACAAACCGCATTGGACCACGTGATGGGACTATCTCTACTCTCGCGTGGCCGTACCCCAACAGCGGGAAAATTATAGGGTGATTAAGCTACTATATTATGGAGAAATAATAACGAAAACTTGATACAGCTGACTATAAATAGTAGCTTAGTAATACTAACCGAGGGTTTAACGCTCAGTTGACGCCACAAACCACGAAGCTATGTATATAATTATGACTGTTTCCTTTGCGAATGATCCATAACATAATTTTATAGGTAATATTATTTTATTATATCGAATAAATGAGTCCCTATGCGTAGAAAATACACGTTTTGAACTTTGAATGCGTGGCTGCATCATTTTTCTTTTTAAGTCGTAAAAAATGAAGCTGCCCATGAAAAAGCCAATTTTTGGCACACTCACCATCAAATGTTAATGTAATTTAGTTTAATTTAAAGAATTTTCTTCGGGGAAATGTTTTCTAAAGAAAAA
This sequence comes from Lycophotia porphyrea, assembly GCA_950005105.1. Taxonomy (NCBI): domain Eukaryota; kingdom Metazoa; phylum Arthropoda; class Insecta; order Lepidoptera; family Noctuidae; genus Lycophotia; species Lycophotia porphyrea. The sequence goes on along the minus strand of OX465408.1, from coordinate 4,376,050 downwards.
TGTAGCAATACTAAGCCTTGTTTGGTACAGCATACTGTCATTAAAAGAATTCATGCAGAAAAGGAACGTACTATTTAATTTAATCGTAATTTAGGTACAGACACCAGCACATCAAGCTACCTGAAACTGTAAAATTTTCCCAAACAACCTTTTTTTTTCCTTATGGGAAATCATCAAATGACTCCTCCCGCTCTGGGCGGAGCGGAAGGGAGTGTCAGACTTGTACTGACTAAAAACCTTTCGAACAGTCCCGCAGCCCTGGCAGGCATCGGCCCTTGCACGCCCCTCCCTGTTTGCTGACATCTCTTTGAGGCGCGCGTGGAACACGAACGCGCCGTGAACACGGCCTGTCGTCATAAGACGAACGGACGGCGAGCTAGCCCATTACTCACCGTCCACAGGTCCGCGTCTACGGTGGCCGGAAGCCACCACGTGAACCCCGACGCCCGGGGCGTCTCCCGCGGCGGCTGGGACGCGAGGTTCTCTCCCTCTCACGCTCTGCCACCTCCTTCGTTAGCTTGACTGCTTCGCAGAAGGAGGTGACGGCGTCCCATTCCCTCTCGCTTCGGACCATGGAATGAACCAAGGCCGGATTCCCAATCAACCTTGAACCTAATACTATAGCGATAAAATTGAAAATCTATTTAAGAAATTTGTCAGATTTTAGTATCTTGATGTCATGGCGTCTGTACATAAAGTCATCTTACCTACAGGAAAAAAAACTCTAAAAACGCTAATTACCATTGACGTATTAGTTCTACTGAATTTATTATTTCCATGTTTGACGCTCAGTTGACATATTTGCGTAAAATAATATCGTCATTTTTCCTCTAACGTGGGCAAGCAAAATAGAAATAATTATGCTATAACATCATGTTGTCTAAATACATCATGTATTATGCGTAAGAAGAATTGACGGATATTTTTGTGATTTTTGTGGTTTGAAATACGTACCAGTAGACTAAATAAATAACCAATATAAATAATAATAACGTACACGTCTACGTATTTCTATTTGGTCCATTTGTACGCACGACGGCTGATCAAGCTATACAAAACCAGTTTATGCGGATCTCTCATTGTACAGAAAATATATACAAAGCGAGGTCACGTTATACTGGAAATATAAAGCTTGATGTGCCGCCGTGTGTACCGATAATCTCTAAATACATTAAACGCAAAACGAATTTAAAACATTGTTATGTTTCTGTCAACAGTTTAAACATGGCAGTGACAGAATTATTGTTTAAATACATTTAGAGTAAACTGCATTATGTGATTTATGGGCTTTTTAACATGTAGGTAGTCAACGAAAATATCAAGTCACAAGTCTCGAGTTCGCACCTAAGATACGCACCTCTGATTTTTCGGATTCATGTGAATATTGTTTAATTATCACTTGCCTCGGTGAAGGAAGACATCGCGAGGAAACCAGCACGCCTGAGAGATATTTTTCGACGGCATGAAAAGCCAAGTCAGAGGCCCATGGGCGGCTTAAAAACTCTGACACCAGGTTAGGCACTAACCACACGAAAATTATCAACAATTGTAGTTAGTATGTAAGTGTTAAACTTAATAGCTCACCTACTGAGTGCTATAAGTACTAACCCAGTAGTATAAGGAATCTAGGAGAATAGAGTATAAGGAGAATAGAGAATAAGAAATAGAGGAATCTAAGAGGAATGCAGATAAAATCTTGAAGCAAATACTGGCGAAGAACGTTCACCTACATTTTCTGTAAATACTTTAAATAGCCATACATTGAATGGAATACTTGTAACTGCAAAAAGGTTTTGATGAAAGAGTATTTCTGGAATTGCTGCTGTCCTGAATTTTCCGAGCAGAAAACTTATTAAATTTGTGGTCATAAAATTAATAAGATAATCGTTATCATTCTAAACCACTAATGCTATAATTCGAATAGGATAAAATGCGGATATCCCCAAAAAAATATATCTGTTTTAAACAGTGGGCGTTTTTATCTCTTTTGCAAGTTAACAACCAACTGCACGTCCATGGTAACAGTATGACTGACAGCGCTTGTATTTCAAAGAAGCAAGGTTGGTTTTTACAACTCGAGTGACGCTACTCAGTACTGACTTGCGGTTGGCCGTATACGGTTGCGTAAACCAGCCGTGTACTGAACCGATGATCACATCGCATCAATGCTAACCGGTGTCAGAGTATGGCAGCAACCTCGCGTGCAGCCAGCCGTTGATGTCATACCCATGACGTCACTGGATGGGACAGCTCGATACCGCCGCCATCGCTATTACATTTACAACAATTTAATTAAGATTTAATGAATTCTACTAACTTACATCTACGCCATTTCTTAGTACGTATAACTAAGCAGATCAAAACGTGCTTAATGGTGTTTGTACTATGATATGGTCAACAATAGGTCCCGTTTCTATGGCTGTAGGACCTCCTCAGCAAATACATGAGATGCGATCGATGCCGGAGACGAATTTGGGTGAGTCACATCTCCAGAACCGCCCTTGTTGGCTCGTGGTATAATTATTATCTGTCTAGACTCCCGGCGACGGCTAGGCGACTATGGAAATATGACGACGCCAGTATATTTTATTAGAACACATCCAAGATTTCAACGAAATGAGGTTAACCGAGTTACGCCGCGGATTCGCCGCATCGATATGGTAATCGGAAACAATCGAATATCGAACTTTCTAAAACACGTACCTGAAAATATCACGAGTGCAGTATCAAGGCAAGAGAGTGCACAGGACGGAAAACACGAAGAGGTGACGTTCCCAGAACAACTTCTTATCTCCATATCACTTCACAGGGGCACCTCATAGTCCTCGATTGCTGAGTTCCTCGAACATCGCTAAAAGCGACTCCGGAATTCCTTTCAGGCATCAAATTTGTCACCTAATTTATCAGGCACTTGACTCATAATTGGTTGTGAATTTTCGCGCGGTACCAAGGGGGCACACATTATATTATGAAATAGTAACGGGGACACGTGCTCTCGCGGCAGAGAGGGACGGATTCACTGAACGTCCTTGGCGAGGGGGCGCGCGGGGCGCCTGCGGCATCAGACGTTTCAATCATCCCCGGAGGGACTGGGACGGGGCTAGAGGCGCGCTGCGCGAGTGAGCGAGAGGGAGGAGACCGTGCTATTGACCGGCCCGCAGACCACGCCCACCCGGGCGAGACATGGGCGCGCTGATGCTCCAAGTGAAAATCGAACGTCGGCCCGGGCAGACGCGGCTCAGCTGCAGCACCAAGGTTACCCCCACGTCCTTACTACTCGTGCACTTCCTGTGCCACTTCCACAGCCGCCACCACTTGCCAACCACAGTACCATTACTTCTATTACATTTTTGTTACTGTACTACAGGAATCTCATGTAAAATCTATAAAGCTGGCTAGGTTGTACGGTTCGATATAAAGACTTGGCACGGAAACAATATAGGTTGCCAGAAAAGGACGTAACCGTTCGCGAGAGAGAGGAGCTGAAAGAATAATCGACATGAAGTTACGACACCCGACATAGGACCTTTCATATTTAATTAAATCCCTACGGAAAGGGTTTGTGATGATTGGATGAAAAAAATAACGATCAATTGCGAGCGGAGTGTTGCCAGCACAATATCGCCGCACGGTTTTACAAACCACGCGGTATTACGTAACCGGCGGTTTAAGGATAATTAGTAACATAGTTTTAAGTAGTTTTCCAGAAGCGTGCTGGTTGATAAACCACGAGGTACTAGGTGGCCATAAAACATCTTGTACATGGCGGTAAACGTTATGTAATAGGACGAGGTCTTCTTTACGGCTTTATCGTGTACGTGAGGTTTTGGGTGTGTAGACTGTAGAGCATTTAGTAATAAAGGTAGGCGGTACGAGAGTTTGTGGGAACCGGGTACAGTTAATAGACTAAACTTGCTTTCTTAGCGCTAAGATTTTAAAGGCTGTTCTTGACGTAAGACTTGGTTGATTTAAGACCTTTTTAAGTGCAGTCTTTTTAAAATTAAGACTAGAGTAACAGTCAACAACAATGGTTTTTATTTTGACAGTTCAACAACATTAATTGTGTTTTCCGTTGTCTCCACAGCGGATAGAGAGGATTAGGAATTTCATTCAAAATACTTCGGATAGTCATAGAATATGTGTTACGCAATTGGGGTGCTAGATAAAACAAAAGCTGAAAGCAATGTCAAAATACAATTAAATAAACATAAACATAGTCTAGTTAAATAAACATAGGTAACGTGGAGTCGAGACTATCTACACCATGATCATTTTTGTATATTACACTCTAATCCTATATACGTATAAATAACCTCTGGCTCTTGTACTCCTGGTACAAGAGTCAGGGCTACACTGATGTTTGTGTATCAATAAAGGTTTTATTTTTTTAAGTACTAAAGCGTCAACTATTTATTTACGTTATTTATGTTAATAGTGAAGCTATTTTCAAGTCCGGGTCGGCATGATTCGGCACAACCGGATGGCAAATCAATACATTCGGGAAAAACCGATCGGCTTAGCTCAAATTGTGGCGAGCCAACCCTTTTTTTTTACGGATTCGAAATCATCAAATGCCTTCTCCCGCTCTGGGCAGAGCGGGAGTGTCAGACTTGTAGTGACTAAAACCCATCCATGTTCCTTCCTTGCCCTTTGTTTTCCAGGGCCGCGATATCTCTTTCGAACAGACCGCAGCCCTGGCAGGCATCGGCCCTTGCGGGCCCCTCCCTGTTTGCTGACATCTCTTTGAGGCGCGCGTGGAACATGAACGCGCCGTCTACACGGCCTGTCGTCAAAAGACGGACGGACGGCGAGCTAGCCCATTACTCACCGTCCACAGGTCCGCGTCTACGGTGGCCGGAAGCCACCACGACCACCCGACGCCCGAGGCGTCTCCCGCGGCGGCTGGGACAAGTGGTTCTCTCCCACTCACGCAACGCCACCTCCTTCGCTAGCATGACTGCTTCGCAGAAGGAGGTGACGGCGTCCCATTCCCTCTCGCTCCGGACCATGGCTTGGACCAGGGCCGGACGCGATAGGTCGCCGCCCCCGATCGGCACGAATCGGACGAAAACCGAAAATGTGTGGTTATCGTTTAGCGTCGGCTGTGTTGTACTTACAGCAAATATAAAACTGTGCCGAACCGATTCGTGTGTAGAGGCTCTCTGGAATAATACGCCATGTCAAAATAATCGACATTACGCTAATGGTATAAAAATAAATTATAGGATCACGTACTTCACATAAAAGGCGTTTCCTTTCCTATAATAATATTATGTGACGTTGACAATTGCTATTTGTTGCCTGACATCTAATAGGATGTTTTTATCAATGCGTTTGCATGTGTGTTGTAGCCAGGCGTGTGTGTGTGTGTGTTTGAGTTGTGGTGTCTGAAAACGCGATTACGGCTCGGCATGGATTAACAACCGATCCCAATTATTATTTAGGATTGTTTTATTTATCAGTCAGAACTGTATAGTTGTAGCTAATTTTACAGTACAGCCTGTGTCCACATACGAAGTTATTGACTAAAATTATGATGATGGCGACATTTTACTGTCAGCCTGCGTCATCCCACGGCTGGGCAAGGCTCTCTGATGACGATGATTTATTTTTATAAAATAACTTTTGATCTAAACTAATTTTGATAACGATTAGTAAGACTTGATGTAGTTTTTATTAGCATCAAATTTATCGGATTAGGTAAATGGTTCCTACTAGCTTCCGCCCGCAGCGTTGCCCGTGTATATATTTTTTTAAACAACGTCATTGTAGAGTATGGTCTATGTCAGTTTTGCGTGAGTAAAGAGTGTCAAACATCCATCCATCTTCTCAAACTTTCGCATTTTTGTAATAGTAAGATTCAAAGATTCGCCATGGATCCCACGATGACGTTATGTTTACAGAAACATTATTTGTACTCAGATTCAGCAACTTTAATTACGAACAAGACAATACAATACAATGGCATCTATTTAGAATACAAGACAGATTTTTATTGTACATTATTTTTCCTTAGTAACTACACCATATGAGAAATGGCTAAATATAAACATGATACAACAATATTTCATACACAAAACAAAGCATTTACTGTAAGAAATCATAATTAAATTAGCAGCGGGCAGCGTTATTCTTTTAAAATTAAATTACTTTTATCTACATGAAAGGAACCAAAGAATTTTGCGAGTTTTTTGACTTCCGAGGTCATTCCCAAAGCAAATTGGGAAAAATTTGGGAAAACCTCCTTTGTTGGAGAAACAGAGAAAATTATCTACTTCCAGGCTTTGGAAAAATACTGTTTGAATTTACCAACACATTAATAAAAAGCTACTGGGAACTGTAGGATGCGGAAGGTATCTAAGTCTGCAATCTAGGTGTTGTAAAACATGTTAGGAGGATTTAGGAGAGGCCTATGTCCAAATGCCCAGTAGTGGACTAGGATTGAATGAGATTATATTGATGTTTCAGATTCTACAGTTTTGGTTGTTCTGGGCACAATCGATACATATGTGATATCATCATCATCTGCCTAGCCTTTTCCCAACTATTTTGGGGACGGCTGGATGTCTTCCCGGATGCTCGGAGTGATCTGAAAGTCTGACAACCAGACTTACCAAGGGGTATCGTATTACCCAGTATTAACTGAGTTGTGGCGGTCCGATAGGCAGTCGATTCATGGTAAAATACTGGTATTCAGCTGCATCCGGTTAGACTGGAAGCCGACCCCAACATAGTTGAAAAAGGCTAACCAGATGATAATGAGAGTTGCCTAAGTATTTTTAGATGCCGCGTAGTGTTAGAGAAATCGAGGAAATAAATCAATTATTCTAGCACATAAAAACCTTGCTGAAAAATTCCAAGACCTTGACGTATGATCTTGCATTTGACATCTAAAATATAGCTGTATTTCAAAACCGAGTTATACAGTCTATAAAATTGATATGCAGATGTATCTTTTCCCACAGAAGCTGAAGTTAGATTAGTTGGAAAATGCCTTGAATAACAGACTGAAAGTCTCTACGTGTATTGAACGGGTTTTATATTTAGTTGGTAATATAAAAGCTTTCAGGGAAATGCTAATGCTTCATTATGGAAAGTTTCTATGGTTTGTTTTTCAAGTTTTAGATAATGTCGAGGAGTGGTAGCTTTTTATACTTTTAACCTCTCTGTCAGAAAAAGGATACTTGGGAGAATTTTTGAAGGCCTTTGATCAGAAGTGGGAAAACATTATTAAACAGCCTACTACAATCGATATTTCATATAAAGCCAAAGGAGCCCAGCACTAATCTCATCCACATAAACGTTTAGTTATAAATGCTATAATTCTCACCCAAGTTTATAAATGTGTTGCAAACTACATCGATTTTTTTCCATAAATTGCCAATTATATCAAGCCCAACCCAACGCCTTAGCCACAAGTCGAGTGACTAACACCAACAATATCAACATCGACCCATATTACACCCCACGGATTTTCGGAACCGGTTCTAAAGCGAATGAGCTTGCAATGAAGGGTGGGGCACACGATGGGCCACAATCGCACACCTTGACCTACCTGGCGTGTTCGCTCGTTTGGCGTGTACACCATCGTAAACATTTTACGGTATTGCATTTAGTTTTAGTGTTAAAATGATATGCTTGGTGCATGCTATGCCAGATTTTTATCTTTTTTAAAACCACGTTTTGAATGGCTGAGGTGAATTCTTTGCTCTCATTTCTTAGAAAGATGATACAAAACTATTTTAAAAAAATGGGGCAAATAAATATTTAATATATACCGCTAAGACCAAGGAAGCATGGCACAAAAGGGTCCTCGCTTTTGTCCTTTTAGTTGTCTATATATATATTTACGAAAGGGTTAAAGGGTAGGGGAACTGATTTTGAAAATCACGGCATCAAACTATAATGTCTCACAGTTTACATTTCAATCATTACCAATCAAGAAACTGATCGTATGAAAAAACCAATTAATTCAGAAAATGAAGACTTCTGGAAGCTACCTTCGCTTAAACAAGTATTTACTTAACTTCATTTAGCCGGCATGAAGTTAGCGTGTCAAACTGTAAAAGTTCAAGATTTTATAACAAACTTAACTGTAGACGCGCACTAGTTTACACTTCAACTGTCTCGAAACTCGTGCTTCGAAAATCAGGTCCTCACTCTTTCAGAAAAGGTTTACTTTTAAATAAGTCAAAGACTGAAGTTCAAAGGATTGATTTGAAAGGCTTTGATTTTCTTAAATGCGCAACTACTTCGACTAGCGAAATCCGATTGACTTCGGAGTTCCACATAGCTCTTCGAATCTCATAATATGCCAAAACGCACTTAATTCTTGAATGATACCGAACTGACACCGTATTTTACCCTAATACCAACAAGCCAGTCAGTCATACTACACGAATACTATTCTATTACAAAACCATTTACGATTTCACTATCGTAAACAAATCATAGGATAGGACATAGTCCATGGTTATGTAACAAAGAACCAGGTATTTTAATAAAGTTTAACGCTCGTAGAGTTGGCAGCATGGGTTCATCTGATTGTTTTACTGGTACTAGAGTCTTTATTAGCAATATACTCAGCCCTTTTGTGTTTCGTTTTATGCGAGTCGTTTATTCGGTAATGGATGTATAGCACGACATATTATAGCAATTCATTTTAGATGTGAAGTCTAAATGTCATCGTAAGTCATAGTAGGAATGTGTAACGGCGTACACATAATGGTCTGTGTTGGCCTGTCTTCAATTCCCATTTGTGGGCAATGAACCCAGAGATTTTGTTCTCCAGTAAAATGTCCTGGCAGATATGAATCTTTCGTCCGCACGTGCTCTCCAGGCCACGCCACAATTTCACCTACCATGTTGTCACATATTTGTGTCGTTTCGCGTAAAGAACACGCGCTTGCTTGACACATATATGTGACAATGGTGGTCGAAAAGTTAATAATAGGCTACCTGGCTGTTCTTGATAACGCTATCTGACAGTATGTTGTAATTATTTAGATATAAACTTGCCACAATCACCTTGACGATGATATTTCCTATTGAAGTACGAGTTTATCACTAGTTTTTAAATCAGATTAAAAACAATCACGCTATTGTAAGCCTACACAATGAAGATAAACCTGTAGATATTGTAATATCTATCTTGGTAAGTTCACGAGGATAATTGTCAAGACCGCCTTGGAAGATAAAACTGATACTGATACTATTAGCCTGCGTCATCCCACTGCTGGGAAAAGGCCCCATGACTTCCAGTTGTTTCATTCCAGGGCTAATGTGGAAGATAAAACTATAAAAAGAATAATTAATTGATTATTAAAATTATTGGCAGTTATTGAATACCGATTTCCGAAAATTACCGACCAAAGGAAATAAGTTCAATATTGGTTATTCTTCAATAGACCCTTAAATTAATTTCCCTTTTTGTGATAAACCAATATAGGGGTGGGGGGTTAAAATCAACAACCTTTCTCCTCATATTTTTAAGTTATGAATAACCTTTTCATGAAAATTGGCGTTCTTGTTCGTGAAAGGCAGTTAATATCAGCAAAAAGGTATAAAGAAGTCTTTCAAAGCCTTCTAAAGATTTTTAAACACACAAATCGATATCGACTTATATTTTAAATCACGATATGACTAAAAGAATCTCACATTAGTTAGTATAAGATTCTGGAAGTTTCCCGACCTACAAGAGACCTAGATATAAAAGCGTATTCCTTCACCAGTAATTCAGAATATCTCACGAAAAACCTTCAAGAATGAGCAAATAACGTCAATTACCAGCTGATTATAGTGACCTCACAAAGATATGATTAACGAGACGAATCTCTACGGTATCACATCAAAAGTTCGGGCACAAGAGCAACGGACAGACATTCTTTACTTAATTACAGCAGCATAACACTCCAGTTTGGATCACGGAATTATAGTCGAGAGCACTCTTGATGAATCTTTGAAGGAAACACTGGTCGGCTTTTGTATGTACTTTCAAAGTGCGAGAGTCACAATTGAATTTCTGTTTATTATTTTGTTTGTTTCAGTTTGGAAATCATATTTTTTGGAGGGTACTGTTGGATTCACGCCCGGTTGATGGCAATAGGCTCGCTACCTATAACATGGGACTTAAATATAATTGGCGAAATGTGGGTGTACACCGTCCATCCACTATTAGGTACACCTCTGGGATGTTATGTATTGTTGAAGCTGCCTAAAGATAATCTAAGTAGCATTATTTGCAGCAATATGTATCACACAATATCGTTACATGATTCAGGAAATATTTTATCTAATACACTCAGTTGACAGCCTTCAACCTGTCTAATATAGTTAAGGTATTCCAGCTCAAAAGCAAGTGTGTACAAGACTGTGGTAATGTGTATTGTAATGCACCACTCTAATAGGTTGATAATAGCAGTTTAACCCGAAAATTCGATTACAAAAGCAAGCTAGTTATATATAGGTATCGCAGAATTGGTTTTGTGAGCGATCGAAGCGATGGCTCTAATTTGTGGTGCAGATACTTAAACCGAAAGGACTTATGGAAAATTCGGGGAGCCTGCGAAGTTAGAGGAGTTCTTTGGCTAGATAGAGGGTCTAGCATCAGTGGACGAGTACGCACAGACAGATATAGAACATGCGTTAGTAACAGAAGTAACAGACAAAAAACTAAAACGATATCAGGAACTAAGCAAGGGAAACTGAAATACACTCCCTCTTTTAGCACCACATTTGATCAAAGATTAATTGAAAAGGCATCAAACATTGAAGCAACTAAATAAAACATCGTTCTCCAGCAGACGACTGTAAGTGAGTTGCGAGGTACCTATTACCCTAGCTAGGTTTGCGTGTCAAACAAATCAATGAACGTGAACACTTCATTCAGTTTGCTGGGGACAGTACAATGGACTCGCAATAGGAAGATTGATCTGATAAATATAACTGTTGAGATCTAATACGGGATCCGGATATGCTTTATGACTCAGAAATACTACAATTAAATTAAAGAAACTTTGAAGGATAGGTATGGCTAACAAAAATTAGCGTTTTAAAATGTGTAATAACTTAGTTAAGTTTTAATTGGCAGGAGCATATATTTATGGGCTACTTAAGTTTTCGCTTACTATAACACTTTTCTGGCTAACCCTACATTATTACTTCTGAACTACTTTTTTCTGGGTTATTCAAAATTTTTCGCCCCTACTCTTGTATCGCGTTGTACACTTTTCTCGAGTTCCAAAATGTTTCGCTTTTCCACTTTTCTTTTTTTTAACGCTTCAGACCTTTTAACTCTTCCAAAGTCCCAACCAAACCATAATTGGCAATAACAGAGCATTCCTTCTTAATCCATTTGAGATCGAGGCTAATCGAATCTTCAAGTGTCTTTAACTGTCAGTCTTCATTACCTTATCATTACTCCCTTTGGATCAAACCATTCACTTTTCCAATTAGTCAGAGGTTAACGTAGCAATTTTCTTCCAGGAATGATTGGGATAGGCTCTTAGTTTTCTAAAGAAACTAGATTGAATTTGTGGTGTACTGGAATGACTGTAATAATATCGTTATCGCTTCGGCTGCGGTAGCAAACCGCAAATTCTACTCAACAACAATGTTACTGTTTTTCAATTACAAAAAAAAAACACTCAAAAACAGCGTTTGTAAACGAATTACAGAATATGAATAAAATTTTGAATATAATTCTTTTTAGAAGTAAAAGGTTTCGCGCCCCGTATCCCAAACCTTGCAGAGACGGGATGGTCAACATTTTGAGATCAACATCAGCTGAGTCAGAGGTTATTCTGAATACCTCTTGATTACCGGAACGAGTGCAAAAACAATTTAATGCACTAAACAGTTTCTATACCAACAAGTGTTGCCAATCGTAATATTACATGGCATGACGTAATGGTAGTATTGTGACCTTCTGCAACAGCATAAATTATCATCCTTCATAAAATGCAACCGATTATAGCTGAGAGGTGTTTACGGAATAATATGAGGAACCTCCCTTTTGTTTTACGATAACATTGTTTGCGTAATTATGCGATTTTTAGTTTAGTTCTGCTGATAGTGTCGCCTTTTAAAACTTTTTGAATGAAAATGTTCATGACAAGGTGACAACAGAATTTAGTCGTCGACTGAAATTAAAAGCAGTTCCTGGGGATACTGGTGACGTTTTTACAGAAGAGGAAACAGTTTTATTATATCAAGCGGTGCGTGTGGTTGCTGATATGTAAGAAACGACATGGTTCACATAGCAGCCGCATCGTAATTATGTGTTGAATAACTAAATAATAAAGAGTTCGTTGACCAGCATAAGGATATAACAACATGTTTAATATGTAGACCGACACCTTTTTTTTACTATAAATGAGTTTTATATATAGATGACTATCTTTATATCATCATCTGCCTAGTCTTTTTCCCAACTATGTTGGGGTCTGCTTCCAGTCCAACTGGATGCAGCTGAAATACCAGTATTTTACATGGAGCGACTGCCTATCTGACCTCCACAACCCAGTTAATACTGGGTAATACGATACCTCTTGGTAAGACTGGTTGTCAGACTTTTTCGGCCACTGTCTACCTGTAACGACTGTCAAAGATGTACAAATGACAGCCGGGACCAACGGCTTAACGTGCTTTCCGAGGCACGGAGGAAACTCGGTATGTAATGGGTGGTCCTCATCCACAGACCAACCTAGGCAAGCACGGCTTAACCTAAAGATTGACCTGAGCGGCTGTTATTATTTTGCCACGAGCTCCTATCTTTATACAGGGTGTATAAAAAATACTGAGATGACGGCTGCTACTGATGAGATAGTAAAAAGAAAGAAAGCAAGCTGCTTCGACTGCAAATAATTTCTCCAATGTCTGCGCCTGATAGTTAGTTTATCCATTAAACAGTGGACGAAACTATGAAAATTAACTAAATTACTGTACATTTCTCTACGGTCCGATAAATGTATCCATCCGTCATCCGGTAAGTCTAATTCAAATCAGAAATCGCAAGTCTTACATGGATAATCGGATTACTTGACGTGAGAGAAGGTAGGTAAATTTCTCACGAAAAACCGTTCTGAAACCCATAGGTGTATATCGGGAGTTCAAGACTGAAACATTTTATTAATCGCATCGCACACAGAATATTCAAGTGACAAGTTTCGAGTTTCTAATTCAGCGAGCCAGACTCAGATCTGCTCAAAATAACTGGACTAAAGGCACACTTGGCGCTTTTTATATAACGTCACCAAACACTTCTGAGTCTGCGACCTCTCTTCAGTTTTTAATAAGCTCTTAATGGATCGCAGACGATTTTTTATAGTCATTCTACAGCTCCTAATTATTTAATTAAGTCATTTGTCTTTCGAGCATATTAAAAACCACTTTCGTCTGATGTACATATACTATAACACGGTGACACGTGACGGTCGGTGGCCGGTTGATGGCAATAGGCTCGCCATCGATTACATGGGACTTAAACATAACTGTTCTACGTACACCTCTGCCTAACCCATCGAGGATTACAGGCGTGATGTTATGTATGTGCCAAACGACAAATTCTATATGAAAAACTTATCGGATGTTATTATAACGCTAGTTCGGAAAACCAGGATAGAAAAGACTAATTGCTAGAGCATTATGCTGAATTGCTGAAATAACCAACTGTAATTACGCGCACTAATCAAAGTGATTAGTCCCTAACGTTTCTCGAGGAGAGTTCCTGCGTAAATCGACCCTTTCATTAGAACCCACGCACGAAAGATTACGACATTTTATAACTCAGATGAACCGGCTGAAAATTTGTTGGCATGGAACGAACTTGTTTTACCTAACGCTTCTGTTTGGACAAGCGAACTGATGTACAGCGCAAATGCTTTTGAAATGTTTACGCTTTTTGCATCGGTCTATAGTGAGGTGAATCAACCGACGGACTTTTCTCACAGATATGTATCGATAAATCGAAAAATCTAACACGTTTCCAAACCCAGTTCCGATCATCTGTTCAAATGTTTGGCTGCTATTTTCATTCAAATATTAGCTGTGATGGTAGATTCAATTAATCCAAAGCAGCTGCTACGAATTCGGCTAACAATGAACAACCTTGATAGGAAATGAACGCCGCAGTTGAAATTAAAACCTGACAAAAAGTGCAAATATACAGTGGTATTTGAGTTGTAATTTGAGGAAATAAAAGACGCTCGTTTGAGTTGGGATAAAGTCGATATTTCAGTGTGCTGATGGGAAAGTATTACGTCACTGTTTGCGGATCCTCGTTAATAATAAACGCTTTAGTGTAAACGGAGATGCAGGTAGCCCGCCGTGTGATTCACTGTTTGAGAAAACACGTAAAATTGTGTAAAGATGTCGGATCAGGTCCAAGTAGTGCTAAGACAAGATGAGATTGTAGTCACGGACGAAAATAAAATAGCTTGTAATGTCGTTCCTGAGAAACGATAGTGTCGGAATAAGCTGTCGCTTTCGGGCAACTACTAAGTTCTTCACATCATTAAGTTTTTCGAGGTCTCACACAGTTTTGGTGAGAAGATTAGAGGACATGAGAGTCATGTAATCTCATATTGTATTGTTGTGTCTAGTTGATTAATGTTTAACATTCAACAAAGTCATGTAAATTGTTTACTGTATCGGTACAATTTATAGTGATTAAGTATTTTTAGTTTTATTTTTTTAACTTATGAATTTTGTCGGAATATTATTTATACATCTGCTTACAGTAGGATTTAAGATAACACCAATGATAGCCAGTCTATTCCCATCACTATATTCCACGGAATTACTAAATCACCTAGTACTAACCTAGAAAAATCAGAAATTTCTAGATGTGACTCCCGTCTCCTTGCCTAATCAATGTCTTACAAAAGGCTCTGCGTCATTGAAATGTGTATAATTGAAATAAATAGAAAAAATGTAAACTGTAATGGTAGATTCTGAGTCAGACGTCGGCGAAATAATAACGATTATTTACTAGATTTAGTTGCCAAGTGTTTTTATTATAGTATTTAGGATTCTGTGTGTTTCAGCCTCCTAAGAAGTAGTCATATGAATGGATATGTCAATGTGTATGCGAATAACGATTAATCTTGCTGTTCACAAGGTCGAACGAATGGAGCGAGCTCTTTGCTTATATAAATAAAACCTTCAGTAAAGTTGTTAATTAAGTAACTGCCTTAGCCTTGTTTAACCTACCCATACAATCAACCCAAAACACAGAAATTAGTAGTCGCAGCAGAGCGTCAGCCAATCCGAAGTCAGCAACCAGGTTGCGATCAAATCAGAAAGCCTCAATAGAGCCGAGTTAGCCAATCAGACGTGAGTACTGCATGACGCGTTATGGGATTGACCTAACCTCTAGGTGCTAAGTGGGTTATCTTACTTGACTTTTACACCTAGATTGTAGATAAGAACAATTTTCATTAGGTACTATCATGAGCATCGACAGATCGATGTTTAACTTTATGATATGGCAAGAAAGGAGGTGTCTGATGAGATGACAAGTAATAGAGAAGAAAGGAAAAAGAAGACATGCTGCGCCGACCCCAAAGAAATTGGGATAAGGGCAAGATAATGATAATATCATTAGCATCGATGTATAACATTATGATAATGAAATCATATGCGTTAGTTCAAGACAAAATCTTATAACCTCAAGAGAAGATCTTCTTTTGTTTGGAGAGTCTAAATGAAACAGTAATCTAGGTTTACCTACATTTATCTTAGCTCGGCTACAACACGAAGCAGACATTTGATTATGTAAGACTTCAAGTTTTTAGTAGTGTAGGCGACGGTCTGGCAGCCACTCACAATTACTTAACATTTAACGGTATAAATCTAATGTATTCTGATCGCTGATTAGTGTTGCATGTCTTTAGTATTTAGGTGGTAGGTTAATAAACAGCTTCACTGCAATTATTTGTTCTGATAGTACTTAATAAGCACTATAATATCTTTAAAATGGAGAAACTGAGGCATCCCTGTAAATAATGTCATTTGAAGACTTCAGACTGTTGGTTGGTCGGTTGGTCTGTGGATGGGTGACCACCCATTACATACCGAGTTTTCTCCGAGCCTCGGAAAGCACGTTAAACCGTTGGTCCCTGCTGTCATTTGTAGATCTTTGACAGTTGTTAGGTAGTCAGTGGCCCAAAAAGTCTGACAACCAGTCTTACCAAGGGGTATCGTATTACCTTGTACTAACTGGGTTGTGGAGGTCATATAGGCAATCGCTCCATGTAAAATACAGGACTGGAAGCCGACCACAACATAGTTGGGAAAAGGCTAGGCAGATGATGAAATAAGCATACAAGTGAATACAATAGCAGATAAAAAAATAACCACAAATTAAACCACAGCACAAGTAACTGGCACATATTACAACCAGTAGCAACGCATAAGTAAGAAACAGTTTATCTGGCCACAACCACAAACTATTTTCACAACTTTTCCAGCTAGCATCGGGTGATACGCCACTTTTCCGAGCAGACCCAGAAAATAAACTTATAGATCAGATATTTCAACGACGTCATTAACAGTTTCTAGAAGTTTCTCGTAGAATTGTATGCAGTAAACTGTTGGAGCGTAAGTTCGCCGGAAACATGGGGTGACACTGCCAAACGGCGGTTATTCTTAATATTAAAGTTTCGCATAGTTTCCGCGTGGTTCCATGTGGTGTCGGAGTTGGAAAATTGTCAGTAATGATAGGGAATTTATCGTTAAAGTGGAGAAAATTGATGGCGAGACACCTCACTGACTATTTGCACATTAAATTGGTTTCCATGAAAGACAATTGAAGGATAAAAGATATATTTATGTATTCAAAAATATGCAAACAAAGGATAGAGGATCAGTCACAGTTCAGCATGAATTACATGATCGAACCCAAAACTTAAGCAAGGTTTTAGAAACTTGTTTGCAATTCATATTATCAATGATATTGATCCATTTAGATGATGTATTCCGAGGGAAAAGGATATGTTGCTGAAATATTTGTGCCTGAAGCATCTCTTTGACCGTGCCAGTCTCAAGAACATTTAAAAAGAAATGAACCATTTCTTTTCGAATGCTTCTTCGAAGCCACCAAACCCGCATTGGGCCTACATGATGGATTACGGCGCACTCCCATGTCTTAGAGAGAAAGACTATGTCCAAACAATGTGAACATTATAGGTTGATGATGTACTACCGAGTGCACTGAGAGTCTGCCACTTTTCACTCTTATGTCCTAAGTAATAAGGTTCAAAAGTCGTCAACCATCGGTGAACATTAAAAACTACAAAAAGCATGCACGCTCCGCTGCAGACCATAGCAGGCTAATCCCCGCCTAATGGACATTAACGCGCTCCGAGATGAGTGTCCAACGTAATACGAGCCGAAACCAGAGACGTTTGTCGTGACGTCATCCGTAGATATTCAATCCTAGCTGGTACAAGTGTCCAACCACAGAGCGTCATTGAAATTTAGAAAGCCTTAGCATTTCACACAACTTGTAAATTGTAATTTTCAAGGTTTTTGCAGTCAGTGAAACAAGTTTTTTTGTAATAAAATATTTAAGTTGTCTCCTCCATTACAGGCGTGACGCTATCGTCACACCTGTAATTCTCAAACGCCTTGGGAGAGGTGTACCTATGATACCACATTTACCAGTCATGTTTTAAGTCCCAAGTAATAGGGGGGCGAATCTATTGGCAATAGGATCCAGCCTCCAGAGCGTTCTGAGAAATCGCCAACTAACTTATTACCGCAAAGCCAAAAGGGGTTATCACTATCACTACATATTATAAAACAAAGTCCTCTGCCGCGTCTGTCTGTCTGTTCGCGATAAACTCAAAAGCTACTGTACCGATTTTTATGCTGTTTTCACCAACAGATAGAGTGGTTCTCGAAGAAGGTTTTATTATATACAATCAATAATCAAGTTTTTGTTGCGGGAACGGGATCAAAATTTCATGATTACTTTTAGTCGCGATAATGGACATCCACGCGGGCGAAGCGGCGGGCATCAGCTACTTTAAAATAAAATATAGTTTTAGACGAAGATTATACTGCGATCCATGCATTTTTACAGTTACCAAGATGATGTCAAATTCTCTATTACCACAAACCTCATTCAAAACCTCATCATCCACATTACATCACACCACTTTCAACTGCCGTGTCCCTTCGAGCATGGCATTAAGATAATAATTGTCATCACGACTCTAGGTCAATCACCTGTCAGTTAAAGAGCTTTGAAGTTGATTCTCACGTGTTTCTGAGGTTTTATATAGAATTGTGACACTTCCATTTTGTTTTTTTTTGTAGCAGCTTAGTATGAGGACCATGTACTGCAGAGGAATTTGTGAGGCTGGTAATTATGATAGTGTAAAAATCTTAAGAGAAGTTCTTCTTTCGTAGAAATATATATGAATTTAGTCATTGGCGGAAAACCTAGTCTACCCTTAGACACAGCAATGGCACGCAAAAGTTTGTAATTTTGACAAAAAAAAGGTTTCTAGGGGTGCGTTTACAAACATTTAAACTCACATACACAAACAGTCAGACCCGAAACAACTAACTGTAGCCCATACATATATTTGTTCCATGCGGGAAACGAACCCGCGACACGCAGCGGAGCAGTTAATTGCTCAGCCACTGCGCCAACAGTGCCGTCAATATTAATAAACCGTGCAGTAACAAAGATTTGACTGACCTTGAAGATGGCGGGGAATGTTGAAAAACTGTTTTTGATTCTATGGACAGGTGCGTTTGACAGCAAAAATCCGGCCAGTTTTGGTAATAATTAATGCAGTGGAGGTAGAAGAATTTAGAGGAAAACATTTTTAGCTACCTAAAGAGGTGCATATGCATATATATTTTAATCAATAATTATGGATGATTTAAATAAGAATTTAATTTAATATATCAACTACAGAAAGTGTGTGAAGTACCGTTTTTGCAAAAAAAAAAACAGCAAAAATTAGTTACATTGAAAAAAACATGCAGTAGGCCGTTTTGTAATACTTAATCACGTTGAAGCTTCAAGCGTATGCATAAATATTTATCGGCTTAATCGACGCTGATTAATAATAATTAGTCTTTCTAAAAAGTAAATAACTGCGCCTGGGAGAATATTTCAAGGGAAGTTTACAATAAACACCTTCGTAGCGTAAAAATCACTATCGATAGACAAAACAACTTACAGAAAGTTTTGACTAGTCCTCTTTTTTATCCCAAAACGTGGACGAACGATCTCGCATGGACCCATGGAGCGTCATTTGCGATATTGACAATAGATTTTAAATCAACTTAGTTCTAGAAAAATCAAGTTTCTCAGTAAAACTAAGAACCTTATGATGTGCATAGCAACAAAAAACGAAACATCAAGGACCACACGACCGATCTCAAGACGCGACGCGAATACAAAGCCAAAATTTCAATATACGAAATCCAAAAGCTACGGAACCACCCGATGTCGGTCGGCACAAAACGAAGTCAACACTTGGGAACAATCGGACCGGCAAAGCGTGGTTTATTTGTTTAGAGAGCGCTAACAAAATGGAACAAACTGCGGGGCGACGTTCCCTTCAGAACGCTGACACACATTCGCTGAACGGCCAATCCTAAAAGCCGAAGTGGATTTATAGTTAAAAATGTTTCCGAGGCACCATTCAATCTTTTATCCGTTACTGAAAGAGTATTGCTTTAACCAAAGCGGTGATGCTCTTCAAGTTTACGACGATCATCATAAACCGACTCGTGACGACGCGATGTCAAAGTTGACAGTTCTATAAAGCCGAACGAACCATCGGTCTCTTGACTTGCAAATGAAGATAAGATGACACACTTTCGTTGCATCTGAACACAGACGGGCGGTATTGAGGTCGTATGAAATATTTGTTTATGCAAGGACATCTACTAAGCGAGGGTAAAAAGATTTTGGAGCGACGGTTTCCTTAATTAGCTCTGAAAGATAAGAGTGCCATTTTGGTAGCAACCTTGGTGCATGACGTAACTATCGATTGACGGATTGAGCGGCGAGCAAATGTTAAAATATCCGTCAAAATATAAGCAAGTTAGGAGTTGTCAGGACGCTAGTCAAACTGGTTTTTATTACAGCTTTTGAAATAGCGTTGGCGAAGTTTAACAGAATTCATCATTCAATGACCTTTCGAGGCACACCAGACTTAAGTTTGCAACTAATTTATTATTGGTTTGAAGCCGTCTTTTGTACAAGTTAATAACTTGCTAGGTTCCTTGGCTTTCATGAATTTTCTTCCGCAATTTCCATAGATTCTTTGAATACAAAAGGGGAAAAACATTGAAACCGAATTGGAAGACTCGCAATCAAAATGTCCAAATAAAAACGTGATTTACAACACCCCAGTGGGTGAGATACATAAAAAGTTTCTTCCTATTGCCAGATGAGATTTGGAAACGTATTTCTTATGTCATAAGGGAAAAACTTGATATTGAAATTGTAAAGAAACGATGTACCTAAAGAATTTCCACAAATGGTAGAACGGATGTCAGAAAAAACACGTTCTGGCTGTATAGAACGTTTTTAAAGGTAAGTAGAAGTTTTTTATTCAAAATGAATAAACGTTCTAGCGAACACTCGTCGTAGTAAATACAACAAAAAAAATTGCAGTGATGTAATGCTGGGCGGTGACCTCGACCGGTTGGGGGCCTCTACCCATACAACAGAGACTCGGGGAACGAAAGAGACATACAATCATAAGACCACTTTAGCAAACACGTGCCATCCAATATGCTACAGCAAAAGGCTTCACTATCGCCAATACCAAGCTCAAAGGATCTAATAATTTGACAGCAATTTAAAGTTAAATCGAAGAGTAATTTCACTCACGAGCGCTTACAATATGCTGCTAAAACACCAACTTTAAGTCTAGCAACGTAAAGACCGTACATTTTAAATTTCAGATGCGCTTTTTGCAACACTACGTGACCAGCATGTTCAATCGGCAAATTATTATCAGAAACGGGTGTTTTATTTTTATTCATGAAACAGATAACAAGCGTGTTGCATAAAACTCGGCTCTGGTCTGTTGCTGATAATTACATATTGTTGGGCCGCCATCTTGGTCCGTGAGTCACCATGCGAACGAGCACTCCTACGCACACCGAAGTTGCCAGACACCGGGCGGTTGAAACAGTACATCAAAATTTATACACACAAATACAAACTGACGCTCCGTGATTCGGCTGTGTTTCGCCAATAAACAAGGTGCCAGTCATCTTTCATCCCTTTTACTCGAACCCCAGTTTTGTATTGTTATCCTTTGTTCATATTAATATTAATGTATGCCGTAGGTGTTCTCTGAATATGAAATTAGGTGCTTTAGCTGGTTCTTGGTATCTAAGTACGGATATTATAAGTTTAACTACTTGGAACACAATAATCTTATCGATGGTTGAATAGATTTGTACGTGACTGTATAACTGAACTGTTTTCTAGAACCCAGAAAGCAGTCTGTTTTTATCTCGTAATCTTCACTATATCGTTTCAGTAATTTGTTATTTTCACTTATTTATTCTACTTTACAGAATTCATGTACTGTCAGTTACCGAGACAATGTAGATGATACTCCAAGATTTGAAGGAACATCAACTTATCTAAATGATTGCCTGTCATTTTCATATACAATTTCGAGCGACCATTCTGAACCCAGCTTCCTAGCAAAGTAATCTCCCTCTAACTATCTCTAAACGCCTCTAATTACAATAAGTTAGCTAGAAATTTAATTAAACCGCCCCTGTGACGTCAGAATGGAAGACGGGAACAATGGATATGTCCTGTGGAATATGTAAGAGCTCATACATGTATAATGGCCTGGCTTTCCACTGCTCTGCCATTGCCATTATGTAGTTTAGAACTGCCACAAACAATAAAATGTTAATAAATACTAAAGAGAAACAATTGTAGAACATTCTAGCGTTTGTAGTCTAATGCTGAGGAATTTTGAATGCTAAAGTTGGCGCCAATTGTTGTGGTTGGATTACTTTACGGATTATAAAACGTCTTGTTCAATACTAAAACCTGTTTAAATATTTACCTTGGAACTGTTTAACGCCAGCTACAACTATTTTAAAATGATTCTAATTAAACCTTCTTTGGTGTCACACCTTGAAAGCAATGTACCGTATCTGAAGATATTTGGCCTTTGTTCTACCACGTGCTGGACATTCTAAGACACTGTAATGTCAGTCAATCGTAATCAGCCAATACTGTTCCCACTGCTGGGCCACAGGCCTATAGCTCTAGGACGGGTTGGGCATTCCACCATGCGGACCCTATGCGGGTTTTCTCCCTATGTTTTGGACTGCCAGTCGAAAAATGTCGTGAGGAATGTTTTGAGTATGACTGTTGATGCATGTAAGAGTAGAGGAAGGCCAAAGAAAAGATGGATGGATTGTGTTAAGGATGATATGGCTAGAAAAGAGGTGTCTGACGAGTAATAGAGAAGTATGGAAGAATTAGACATGCTGCGCCGACCCCAAATAAATTGGGATAAGGGCAAGAGAATAATGATGAGTTTTTGGACCTACAGGCGCATCTAGTTCGACTAGAAGCTTCTCACGACGCGGAGGATGATGATCCAAAACCGAGATCTAACGTTACTAAGCACGATACTTTGACTAAGGGTAATTCGTGTCACTACCGCACTACTAGACTACTACAAGTGTAAGAAAGAGACGGGAACATGTTTAAGCCACAGGACGTGTTAATGACGTTATTATGTTGGAATCTCGACCTTAGACACTCATCAAAGACACTGGACTACTGTGTGAGGTAGTTCATCACTTCACACTGTAAGAAGCAATTAAGAACCAATGAATAGTAGACTTCATTGTACAATTAGCAATCGATATCGCTTTTAAACGAGATCAATTTGTCTGCGTCCAATTCTGTCAGAACTGGATTGTGCTAAATTTAATATCTTATCGCATTAGTGAATTAACTGGCTGCTTGGACTAGGTTAGTTATAATTGAGTCGTTTTGTAGTATCAGCAGTTCTCGCTATGCAGTCGAGTGTCAACAAAATCCGAGGTCCTGAAGTTTCATTAGCTATTAAATTAAACGCCAACTCTTAATTACATTGTTTTAAATTATTCCGCAACTTTGGAGCGTAAAAACTGTTTGTCCTTTGCGTGTTGAAGCCAATTTAAAGTTGTTCTGAAATTGACCCTTTCTATAACCGTTCAGTGCACTAGATAAAATCAAAGTAGCCCTAAACAACGGTTAAGTGTTAAGGTGACTTATCACAAATTGCCTTACATGTCACCTTACCTAATCGTCCATACCTTGAAGGTCGAAGTATTAGAATAAGAGCCACAAAGCGGTCAGCAACCTCCTAATTGAAAGGCCAACACCCACCTGCGATGGATCCTATGATGATGTCACCATGACTTTGGCCCCTGACCTCATGGCAACCGAGTCATTGAAGTGATAAGAATGATACAACTCTTAAAATAACTAGGCTTATTTATCGTGTTTGTGATAATTACAACACATTTGTGCGTTTACATATTGTAGCATATCTGACGCTCAATGCAGCAAGCAATGATGTCGACCAGTCATACAGATATGTCAATAAACTAAAAATCGATAAACAAACAATGTTGGCAACAATAAATTCAGTCATTCCACATGAGTGAGAACTGTGAAATATGATTGGACAAGGACGAGTAAACACAGGAAGGTTGTTTTGATGATCAATAGATTTGATGGAAAACCAACATCGATGAAAGAATTTATTCCAACTTTTGTTTAGTCCATGTTTAGAGCTTCTATTTCCTCTCTCTTGAGAACTGAACAATCAAGTACCAGTATAACGTTTCGGAGAGAGATCGGTTACTCTCGGACGCTGTTCGATTCTTTTTCGGGATTCTGCAAGAAATAAAACTACGAGGAAGCGGAGAATAAACTCGGCATTGATTAGCAGCTTCGAATTTAGTATGGATAGAATTGCTGAGGGACGAAACCCGGATAGATTTCAGCTTACTTAGTATAGGATTGCGACAAACATCGTCTAAAGATTCACAAAAATAACACTGTAAAAGACCCAAACGTGATAAATGGTGAATACTGATCCTACACAGTTTTTATACGTTCTCGGAAGACGTTATTTGTCATAGTCCAGTCTGATGGAGGGAGCATCTTACACCCGGTTAGGTACCCTCATATATTTTCGTCCATTTAAGAGTTTCCACCAAGGACGCTTTATCTCTCACGATAGTTTGAGGTAATAAAACCAAATGGGAGCGCGCTATGGAATTCGACGAGTCGTAAAGAATACTTTTGGGATTGTTCTGACAGTATATTTCATTGCAAAATTGGTACACTTTTAACACCAACGAGGGAAAATTGGACTTCTTAACATGAGTTAAGATAGTTCAGTTCGAGTATGGGAGAATATTTATTGTCAATTAGGCGAAGATTTAAATTAGCATGAGTTGTTTGAAATTCGCGTTACATTGTTTGTTTAGTGTCTACGTAACATTCGTCAACGTTCCCGTAGCATCCCGGGGATAGGTCACGACACTTTCACTACAGTCTAGTAACGTGAGCCGTCCGTCACGCATAGCGGGTGGCGTCATCCAATCCGAGGGTCACCAGTTTTCTATTCGCGTTTAGAAGTGACGCACGCGCCGATGACGCTCCGCGGCGAGTGGCCCGCGCATACGCTTTAAATACACCGCTTCACCCCCCCAACCGCAATCGGTCACGTAATTAAAGGCATCTGGAACAGCGGCACGTCACCGCGGGGTAACGGCCGTCTCGTAGCCATATTTCAGCTGAAATCACCGTCGCATAGCCCACGTTTCCCCTCTTTCACTTAATTTCCAGCCTGGCCACTGCAGCGCTGCACTGCTAAATTGCTTGAGAGAATATTATTACAAAGAGGATTGAATTCTTCTAATTTATAGGGTTGCCATCATTTTTATGGAATTAGACACCCTCTTGATTTAAAGCGTTTATCAGAAACTCTTATTGAGTGAAGTGAAGAAATTTGTAGGGCAAATCTAAAATTAAGTACATTTTAGTATTGATTGTGCTAATGTTTTCCTGTTTACATGACGTGTGTTACCGTCATCGATATTGATGGATTGGAATTTAAAATATCAAACTATTATTTTTTGATTTCCATATTATTGGTTTTACAGAGAGAAAAAGAGACCAACAATAATAAACCTTTCTAACCTTACGCAAAACATCTTTATTAGCTACTTATTATAACTCATAGTTGTGAAACAAATGACTACAGCAAATCATCTGAGTATTCTCACAATGAAAAATCGAAGTACCGATTTAATTAACTACTTTGCAATAAAACTAAAAGAAAAGAACTATTACAAATCCAATCATTAGTTACAAAACTTTACGACAAGTTGTAGCCACATGTCAAAAGTTTATGACGGGAATCAACAATCGTAAGTAGGAATTTGTCCGAGCGGCCGCCACGCCATGGTTACCCTACCCGTTCGCGGCATGTACCTCTCTCTCTCTCTCCACGAGAAATGAGGCCATACCGTAGGTACCCAACCCCAGTCGTTTATGAATAAGATAGAAAAGATTTATTGCAATGAATGAATACTTAATTCCGACTACAAGTTCAGATTCCATATTACATTTTGGCATATGGCCAAGCAAAATATCAATACAAATTACATATAGGAATAAAATATGTAGCCTCGAAACGCGAACTATTGAATGTCTCATGCCTGTAATAAATAAACGTCATATGTTATGCTTTTACAGTAAGTACAGATACCAGCACATAAAGCTACTACAATCTGTCAAATTTCTTTAATAGATTTTCAACTTTATTACTGAAACATTAGGTTCAAAATTGGTTGGGAAAATTTGACAGTTTCGGGTAGCGTCTGTACAATCTACAGCTTGTTGTTATAACGTTGAATCCTGGATCACTTGGGTGTGATCAGAAATAATAGTTAGCACAAGTTACACTATAACTAGTAATATTTAGACATGAAAAGTAAAAATATTATCCAACATTTTTCAAGAATATAAATTATTATGTATGTACAGTCAGAGAAATTACTTATGAAATTGACAATAAATTACTTATGAAACTGACAATTGATGATAGACCCATTTCAGACACAACCACAGTTGTGATTTGACTATAGGGGACATTTTAAGTTGGTAGTCAATTCAAGAAACAATTAATTGCCCTGACTTATCATTTTATTAATGTGGAACAATATTTTTACTTTTCATGACTAAGTATGCTTAATTAGTGTTCTAAATTCATTGTTTTCACTTTAAGTTAATGAGTAGATAGTGTAACACATTAGATGAACTAAAATGTTTGAACAATTAACATTTTCTAGCTTATTGTACTTAGCATGTTTTAAATAAATTATAAAGTTGTTGTGTCTGTCCAACCAAGATTTTATAAATGTTCTTAATTATAACATTCTTAAAATATACTTGAATTTATATAATTTATTATAGAATAGTTTTATTAATTAGATTCTCTGTCTTTTTTGCCTGATGAAAAGTGCTATAATTGGAATATTTAATTCATGCCCTTTGAATGGAAAAACTTGTAATGTAAGTTTGCAAGAAGGATTTCCTTTTATGAACAATGTAAAAAGGCATAACTGATAAAAGTTGTTATATTTTTTTAGCAATCAGTTTATTTTATGCAGAAACAATATTAGAACAATTCAAAAACAAGCTATATTTTTACCATTTTGGTTCTTTAATTTTTATTGACAACATCTACAGGGTTCACAATCTAGAATATTTCATTTATAAATTAAATACAGTAAAAAAAACAATTCCCATCACCGTTACTGAATTA
Organism: Lycophotia porphyrea; assembly: GCA_950005105.1. Classification (NCBI taxonomy): domain Eukaryota; kingdom Metazoa; phylum Arthropoda; class Insecta; order Lepidoptera; family Noctuidae; genus Lycophotia; species Lycophotia porphyrea. Next base: position 4,349,198 of record OX465408.1, on the reverse strand, counting down.
GCACATCAGCAGAAATAATAAATGTCAGACTCGGTATTTACCAAATGTTACGAAACTGAGACACGGTACATCATGTGTTTTATTTTCAAATAAATAGAACTGATCACTGTAACTTTTCAGTTTTGTTTATTGCACATATGGGGAGAGAAATAAATGTCAATCTCAGCATGCAAAAGGTACTGAGTAAGTTATAATAGAGTTTACACACTGCTTACATGTCCAATATGTTGTAAAGTTGTAAAAGGTTTACATCTTAAAAAGATATTAAAATCTGTTGAAATATTTTTAATATTGGGTCAAGAAATACATGGTTGGTATAGATGTTGCATGGAATTCATATTTTATTTTGAGGATCACTAACGTGAAAGATAAGTAAGCAGAGCGATACACTTCCAAGATGATTTTACTTATTTAAAACTGTTTCTAATTATTTTATATCCTAATCCATACAATTTTTTTTAAATCATACCCATCTTGTGTGGTGTCATATTAAAAGATTTGGTGGATCAGAACAATTTACCTTTTCAAACCCACTGACACAACACAATTAATTTTATGAAATTGTACTCAATTGAGCTCTCAAATAAATCAGCGGTTTCCGAACTCGATACATTTTATTGAATAAGAACTCATTGGGTTTTGAATACAATATAATCAGCTGTAGTAATAAAGTTATGAGCAAAGTGTAACACAACTTTAGGAAATCAATAAAGAGATTAGATTACTTATTTGTACTAAGTACTTATTTGGTACAGATAGTACTAAATTGTTACAGTTTTGTCCAAGCAAAGGAATAAACGACCTAAACTCTATGTCGAACTGTGACAAGCTATGCTTTTTACATTATAAGGCTGATGCATATAATGTAGGTATGGGGTTTAGACTTTATAACAGGAAATCTTGTATATTTAAATACCTAGTTGATACTTCAGTCCTATTTCAAAGTAAATTTTGCCAACAATATGATGTGAAGAATTCTTATTGGGTGAGATGTTATCATAAGGATATAGCCATTGAATATTCACTTGTTTTCGTAATTTTAACTTAAGCTTTGATACCGCTGGATTAAAATTTATCTCAGTAGAATTTTAGAAGGTGCAATATTCACTACAATTACTTATAATCTCAGTAAGCAAATATGTTATTAAGTAGGTACCTATATAATTCTTATCATTAATGGCTATTTGCTAGTCACATGTATTCTGCCTCGTGAAGGGGGCTTTAGTGTAACTGTACTTTTAACAGCCTTGAACCTCTTCGAACATAACCTCACCTACCGCGGTATTGTATAATATGCACTAATAATATCGCGTTGTCCTCAGTAAAGCCGATTTGTCTACCGGCCGATAATGCCCGTGTATTTATTTTTACCCGTTACGCACTCTCAGCTGTCTGGATCGTCTCAGCCCGGCCACCAAGGAAAAATCACTAATTCCAACAACCTATAAACATCTAACTACCTATTCAAACGTTTATGGGCTCTGAATAAACCTGATTCGCTATATTTGGAACCCGTTTGTCGGGTCCACAGAGAAATTGAACGCCCTAAATTGCAATATACTTAGCTGAAATCGCTTAGGTTCACCCGACTAGAAAGTTTATATCTGCACAATGTATCGGTAAAGTGTGTCACTCACCTTAGTCGTTCCCGGCAGCGGGTGCACCTCGTCCACAAAACAATTTCCGAAAGAGAAATCACAAAAATTCTGCACAACACGACGAGCGCAGGTACACAGGGCGTGCAACCACTCAATTCACAGCCGGCGTGGAAAATTCACAAAAGAACAGTCGTACACTTAGAATCAACAGAAAATACACAGATTACACTAACTTAAAATCTATGATTTCCACAAGAAATACCAAGTTGAACCAAAACGAAAAACGCGCCAACTGTCAAACTAAAAAACTACAAGCACCGACACGCCGCGCGTCCGCGCGATCCGAGTCCGCTCTACTGACTGAGGGCACCACACACGATCCTTCACTTCACGCTATCCATGCGCCCCATACACTACACGACATTCGGCTAAACGCTACATGCTTGTGTCGCAATTTAATTTTCATTTATATAATATGAATAGTAGCTGTACCGCTATCACATAATTGATAAAATATTATACCAACGTCAACGTTATCTATATTACGATGCGACAAAATGAGATAACCGTTCGAACGTGAATTCTGGCAACAAAGTAATGCGGCCACGATGAAAAGATCTCAGCGCACTACGAAAATATGTACAAGCCAACACTCATCTATATCCGTACGGGATAGACGTTAGCCAGACGCGCATGCGTCAGTCGGGCCGCGGCGGGTACGACGTCAGTGAATGACAAGCCCTGCGCTTGTATCGGTTCGGTTAACCGATCGATTTCAAAAGAAATGTGGTTTCTCGAGTGAGCAGCTCACGCGACTTACTTTTATATTTAGTATAGTTACAACCGTAGTAGATTTTTAAGCAATGTACAATCGGCAAAACGCGGCGCGGCACCGTAAGCTGAAACACTGAAAAATATTATTGAAACCGTATATGAAAAACGATTAAAACTATTGTTTACATACGATTAAACTCGAGTTTAGATATGAATCTAAAAACCGAGCTTATTTTTAAAAGCAGATAACAAATTTTATGAAAGTATGGCATTAATTTAAAAAGTTTGTATTGAACTATGCTCTTTCATATAGGGCTAAACAGAGCAGAATTTTTGCTATATACTTTACAACAATATGATAAATCGAGATTGCGAATCAACACCCAGCAATTTGGGTAAGTCATACAAAGGTCCATCAAGTACAGTCACCAGCACGACACGAACCTTTCTAACATTTCGTGCACATCCCATCGGGCATCAGGCTGCTCGGACGACAATACGACACAAACCACGATACCACACACCAGAGGTATCGTATGTCAGTAACCACAAACTGTCATATTTATCCAAATGATTTTAAACTATAAAATGATTCAGGTTGAGTTCAAAATCTAATGAGAAAATTTGACGGATGGCAGTAGCTTGATGTGCTGCCGTCTGTAGTTCTGTACATTGAAAAACTTGGTGTTATTTTTTTTTTCGCTGAGGGACTTACACAGCACTAGCCCAAGACCTCGCTCACTACGCGACCACGACAAGTGACCACAACTGGCAGTCCCGGATCAACGATTTTTTCCAACCGGAGCGGGATAAATTAATTCAAAAACTCACAAATATAATAACGGTTGGCATTTTTCGAATTTAATTTATAATAATCAAATCAGTTTCTTATTTATAATCATACTACGAGTTTGTATTATGATTTTGGTGCCCCCTGAAACTGCCACCGTTTGCCCCGGTTTGCCCCTAGATCCGGAGCTGACGACTGGTCGCAAGACTGGCCGCTATCTTGAACAAAACTGGTCGCAACGGCTATGCGTCCAAACTTTTTCCTGGTCAAAGCTTTTGCGGCCAAAGTCGTAGTCGTGGCCGCAGTCATAGTGCACGAAGTCCCTTATTCTTTGGTGTATTACAATTACTAGATGGTTTTAGTTAAGTGTGTGTACGCACGACGGCGACGGCCAATCAAGCTAGGTATACAAAACCAGTTTATGCGGATCTTTAATTGTACGGGAAACCTTTCCAAAACGAGTCCATATTATATTGGAAACGTTTAGCTTGACGTGCCGCCGTGTGTACTACCGCGCTCAGTAACGGTCGACCACTTTTCAACCTTATTGCTCTGAGTTTAAGGGTGAAAATCTGATATTATTTATTTTTTATCTGCCAGACTGCAATAATCACTATCGCAAGGCTAAAGGCTGTGTAGCCAACATAGTTTCCAATCATTTTAATAAAAATATTGTGAGGATATTTTAGATATTGTGTATAATAAATCTGTCTGAATGTTTGCAATTTTTATATTTAGCTTAAACATTTTAGTATACATTCATAAGGCCAGATAATTAAAATATTTTAGTTCTCAACACGATAACTAATTATAACGGTGTTTCTACGTAAGTTCTGAGTTGCTGTAAGCCAGTTCATGGACCATTATCATCTGCCTAGCTTTTACCATTGTAGGGTGATTCATGCTTATGCTATGGTTCCAAGCCCTGGAAAGGTGTAGATTGCTTCTTCTTCTTTGCGTGTCGATAGACTCAAATAGTACCCGACCAGTATATTGCCACCTGCACAGCTCTGTCATTGGCTTCATTTAAATCCTGGAAGGTGCAAGTGGCTGTGCAGGATGGGCAAGAAAGAAGGTGGGGCATATCCTGCAGAGGGGCTCCACACTGACATTGTCTTTGGGACGGGTCGATGAAACCCCATTTGACCAGATTATTTCTACAGCGGCCAACCTGGGCCCGTAGCCGGATAAGAGATTTCCAGATTGGCCACTGCAGTTACTGGTGTAGATTGCTGACTATGGTTAATAAAGCATTCCTTATTTGTTTCATCCTTGGCTGAATCCTCATGTTAGTATACTATACCTACTCTGCATCCTGGGAGAGTAGAGGGATATCTTGGACTACTATCGACTTCTTCGTCTTCTCTAATTTTGTCCACAGACTCTGTCTTTTGTCTCTCTCAAGACCTGGAGAGTAGAATTAGTTGTGCATGACGGGCAGGAATGAAGGTGTACCCAGGAGTGCGGTGCAATACACTGAGGCGATAAAATGTATACACCTTCTGGATACTTTGTTCAGAAATGTATACTAATGAAAAGCCTCTGACCCTATGCAGTTATAATTCCAGTGTGGGAAAGAGACAGAGCTATACAGGTCGTCTAGCGCCATCTTTTTCCCACACCGGAATGACAACTGCTTTAAGACGTCATGGTTGAGCGTTTTCTACTGCATATATTATGATTTTGTCAACTGTACTAATGAGTTTAGTAATCATTCTTTTTAATCAATAATGTGAAAAATGTAATGTGAGATATACCTTCATTTTTATCTCATAATTACATACTTGTTTGTAGTTATCCGTTTATAAATAAAATGTAAATAAGCTCAGGTATTCATGTAAATATGAATGCTGTGCTGTGGAATCAAATACTTGTTCTTATAGATAAAGTCAGAACTTACTCTACTGCATATAGATATTGCGGTAGTCGGCAGTCTTAATCTTTTTACCCGACTACGGCAAAGCCAAAAAGAAGGGTTATGATTTTAACAGTTTATGTGTAACTGTTTGTAACATTTTTATGTTCCACCTTAGCGTCTAAACTACTTATCCAATTTTGATGAATGAGACATAGACTACATTTAATACCATTTAACGGAATTTCAGTTATCATATGACCGGAGGCGAAAGTAAAACATGACATAGGTATTTAAATTTTAGCAAAGCCGTGTGATTTATTTAGATTGTGCATTCATTTTTTAGTAAAACCATTTTTACCAAAAAAAAATCTCTTTATTTACTTACCATACATTTCCCAGATATAAATAATCCCACTTTTATTTTTATTTGGACGATAAATGTCAAATAGTTTGTGTACAGAAACGACTGAAAATTCATCATTTTTTTAACCAATAGGAAGACAATCGAACTGCTCAAGGCGAACATCGGATAGAAAACAGCAAGGCCTTAGGTAATGTTCATGTATCCGAAAATAAACGCTAAACATAAAAAAAACGGGTGATTATTTCATTGTCTGATCGTAGGCACGAGGCTTACGATTTAGTGTTTGACTACCGTTTCGGATTCGGCTTCGGCAGAAGGGTATTTCGGCTTACCAAGCACCGAAAACGAAATAATTATTTATCATAAAGATTAGTTTCTAGGATGTAGCCGAACGATGACGATGGGCGAAGATAGTCACACAGTGGGTGCCTGAAGCCAGCCGTCGTAACCGAAGCAGGCCCAAGAAACGCTATCGTGAGGATCTGGACTGATTCTTAAAGGATTGATCGGAGAAGATTTATTAGAAAGCCGTAGGGAGGCTTTGCCCAGAAGTGAGACAGAGTAGGATGACATAAAAAAGAACAGTTTACTAGAGCTTCTGATTGTTATTTCAGCTCCTACAGTAAATCATCTCTATCGTGACCAATGATTGACCCACAGAATTTACGAGTAGATTGTAGGAAGATTCAAGAGTCCACCTACAAGCCTTACAGCTTCCAGCAAGCTCCATGGCTGCTACTGAGAAATTTCTGAAGGAAAAATCCAATCTCTCTTGGTCCGATTCGGGAATTGAACCCAGGACCTTTTGCTCAGCAATCGCGCTGGTTCAGCCAGTCGCGTTGAAAAAGAATTTTGGCTTCGGCTTCGACCTTAGCTGCAACACTATTACAAAGCGACGCGGCGTTAGCGAGGTGTACGCAATTTAATTTAGCCGGGCCGTATTCTTTTGATGAAAGAATGTTCGGGAGCAGAGACAAGTGACGGCTGTAACAACGTTATGAAAGACACTGCTCATTTGTTGGGTTATTCGGAAAACTATTCGAGACGATGATACCAGATGGAATTTATAGAATGTCATAAATAACATTCGTAAATGGTAAAATTATGACAGAAACGTGTCGTGCCTTTTTTTCCTCAGTGTAATAGCAGGTAACTATTTTCAGGCCCAGCCTAGCAAACAGAAAGTAGAGATTGTATGTTTACGAAGCAAGCTGCAATGTTTAAAAGCCTTTAGGTCTCAGAGTCTTTAAAGGCCTTCTCCTTGGTAATAGCTGAGTAAGACGGACGAAAGGACGTTTAGATAATGTCCAAAAAATGCTATCATTTTCAATTGTTACCTAACAGGTATCCTAATATAGATTATGATAAGATTAAGAACGTAGCCTAAAATATGTGTTGACAAATACATTTAAGATACCGATCATAAAACTGTTTCATCTAAGTAGTTTTATTTCGATTTTCTGACGTGTCTGAGTGAGTATCTGAACTTTAAAACCTAATTTAATGTGTATCAACTAACCCACTCGCCATGAAGAACAAGGAACACATTTATTTAGAAAGAAGAGTCATCATTCTCCTGCCCTTGTCCCCATTTTTTGGGGTTGGCGCAGCATGTTTTCTTCTTCCATACTTCTCTATTACCTACTCGTTATCTCAGCAGTCACCTCCTAGCCATATCATCGTTCACACAGTCCGGCCATCGTTTCTTTGGTCTGCCTCTGCTTTTAATAGCCATCTAAAAATAAAAAGGAAAATTTGAGTATGAATGTACTCAAAATGTTCCTTGTTATTCCTTTTATTTAGAAAGAAGAATAAAAATTGAAATTCTCAAGTCGCTGCGTGCATAATAATAATTATTTCAAACTAATTCATTTGCATGCGCATTTAGGTCATATTTTTTCAGGATATCTGGCCGCAAAATATAGGAAAAGAGCACCAATCTTGTCGGTGCACGAAAGGTAACTGAAATTTAATCGCTTCGTTCTATGTAGTATAAACTTTATCCAACGAGATCGGCGCACAACTAAAATAGCAAAGTTCAAACAATACAGAGACTCAGAGACTAAACAAAGCAGAGTCAATCTGTCCATCCAACGGTTTTATATGCCTCACTATATTTAGTTATTGATCAATCGTATCAGTTCACCTGACAGGTGTACGATTTCATTACTGTGATTGGCTTTTTTGCAAAATGACTGTTACGTAAGGCTTTCTTAAATCTGTTTCTCATTTATGCCCTATGCCTGCTCGGATGTCAATCTTCAGAGAAAAGACACCACAAAAGGTTTGCTATAAAAATGGGAATTTAATCCAGTTACTTTAGCACAGGGTTGGCATACGTCCGTACTTTTCTGCACAAGTCAGGAAGTTTAGCACAGTGTTCCGAATGTGGGAGGAATTATAAAACGTCTGGAGTTTCCAAAATAAGAATAGGGAGTTTTATATAAAATTAACATAGGATTGAACAATATCATTTGCACACGTACCTATAAGAACCTTATTATAATGTGAGTTTTTATTAGATATATAAAAGCCCGTTTTTTTACAAATGTCCAGAATTTCTTCCGAAACTATTTTTTTTCCTTGAATTGGATTGGAACCTTACTTTTGCATCGACCGCCATGATTAACATCTAAGTATTAAAAGGCAATATTACTTTTGTCATTAATTTCCAAAAATATTAATTGAAATTGATTAACACGTTATCTAGCTACTAATCCAGGATATTGAAAAACGACTTTATAGATAAATATAAATTATGTTGTATCTTCTGACTTCTGACGCACGTGGTGCGTTTTGACGCACATTTTTTTGTAGGTAGATATTCTAGATAAGTTGATAATGATAAGTTTTGCCGCATTGTTTTCGTAATTTAGTTTCTTGTAAATACGGACTGATTATTCTTATCTTTTGTAGGTGCGCACAAGCCTGCCGCATTATGTGAATCAAGTAATAGTTATTAAGAATTTACTTGTGGAATCTTTTTAAGCACACCCAGGCACAGGCTTATACAAAAAAACTTAAGAGGTAGGCTGGAAGTAAAAACGTAGCACGGCTAATATTAGCAAAATAATTTATATTAGTAGGTATTCTTCTTGTAACTGCTCACAAGAAAAGTCATAACTATTCGTCAAAATAACAAGCAACATTTTTTGCTCATCACTGTCTCGCGTTTATTTTTCCGAAAGAAATAAAACAATCGTAAAATCGACCCGTTTATAGCGAGCTTTAGGCAGCCAAATTCTGCGATTTTTTGCAACGTTAAAAGGAATGGAGGATTGGAGGGCAAATATTGCCGCGTAAATAAATGCTTTTATTTTTTGCGCAGGTTGTGCGAGCAATTCGCAAATTTTCGACTTTTAACAACAAAATTCTGTGGAAATTATGTTCAGAAGTTTTTTGCAAGGGTTTATACTTTCTTGTTCTATTAATGTTGTTTTTTTTTACAAACTGCTTAATTCTGCTATTTTTGCTTTTGTATGGAAATGATACCTAATTGCCTGCTTACAATACTTATGATGACACTTCACGCGATCGAAACAAGCAAGTCTAGCGCCCTTGCCCTTACAAACAAAACTCCCGGCCGTCTACACAGTACCTATCAATAGGTTTGTACTTATTCCTACAAAATGTAGGGAACTAGAGAGAGACAGTGTGGCCCAAATATTACACAAGGTCAAACCGTTGCCATTCATCAGTTTATTTCAATTTATAATTTCCAAACACATCTAATTACCTATCTATCTACCTACCTACTCACGCAAACGAGGATGATAATGGACCGACAGCGTCCGTTTAACCATTTACTGAATTTAATTAACCATACATGAATCTTTAATACAAAATAATAATGTATGTTGATATTGTATAATCAAGCAATAAGATTGTATTACGTTTAGCTTTCAAAATTATTTCGTTGGCCCGCTCAGCGGCTGTGACATCATAATATGCGCGCGCAGCCTGGCCGATCGATCCAGGCCGGTATCTTGCAGCGCTGCAGCAATTTTCTGTATTAGACTGCCAACTTCTAACTATATCCTAAGCCGCTTTAAGCGCTAAGCTATTAGGGCTTACAAAGGAAAAGGCGGTAAAAGGTTATAAGCACCAACAAAGTGCAATGAAAATCTAATTTTATTGTAACACGTGTTGGGAGGCTGTAATAGCCGAATTTAAGGTTAAGTTTAAAACAATGTTTAAAACTGTACTTTTATTTGGTTTAAGGCTAGCTGTCACTTATCTTGTATTATAGAAAATTAACAAGATAAAAGTACTTAGTTATGGGCACAGCCTCTAAGCATTAGGTACAGATTTTCTGGAAAGGCTACCAGACTGAATGTTCCCGACCTGCTGTTTCTTAGCAGGCTGTAACTACGAAAAATAAAAAAGTGTGAGAATTTTTCCTCCTTTAAAAATATGGAAAACAATGACACGGTAGAGTAGGTTTTCCTTTGATATAATAATGGGCTCAAAAATAAATTCGCGGGTCCATTGTCCTGAAATATTATTTTACTTTTACCAACAAAAGACAGCCGTATGAGGTCTTAGCTCACGCAAACATTTTTATGAAACTAAAATTTGTTAGTCATGTTATTTGTGTTAGCGTGTGCGTAAACCATAATATAATTTGTGTTTCATTTTTATTCCAATCTAGGCCCATAAATATATATTTTCAAGATAATTTTCTGTAAACACACGCTTTGTAAATAAAAAAGTTTCCGATGTTTGTATTTGACTAAAAGTCTAAGTATATAGAGGAAATGACAACGTCCAAAGGCGTATTTACAAAGCAAATTACCGATAAAACCAAATTGATATCCATTAAAACCTCAAATAGATCGTGTTTGTTTTATTTTTCCGACATAATCCCACTAATAATTTCATTTCGCGCGTTTTGCAAATCCAATATGGCTTCCAAGGGAAAAGTTTGCGGAGTTCGTTACACTCGAGGGATTGAGGCGACATCTAGCGGCACAATAGTGTATTATATTTTGTAAGGGTATTTTGCGTTGAACTCGGGCGAATCACTGAGGGGCATACATTTTTTAAATCAAATGAAGTTGCTTTCTTTCGGGATTAAATGTTGTTCTTTATATACGGTCTTGCTTTTTTGATAAAATCGTACAGTTTCTACCAACCTCTTTTATGTTTCCAAGAAACGCATTGATCCAAGCTTAGACACAGATTACCTACAGTTCAACTTAATAGCTGTACTCAAAGCAGACTGGCGACTGTAACGAGTAACACATTGATTGATAAATCGATAGATAATATGTATGTGTTGTCGTGTAATTTATTCCAGTAGCGTATCTAAATTCAAATTCATAATTCGAGAGATAATTCTCTATTCAAAGAATTTCTCTTTCTTGTTTTCAGACAAAACTGCCATTAACGTTATTCAAAATATGAATGACATTCTCTTGAGTTTTCCTCGGTGCAAACTTTGGCAGCCTTTGTAGGGGCTTGTTTCACAGTTTCAATATAACCCGTTTTACGCTGAGCCACTTGGAGTCCGCATCACTCGCTGTTATTGTTTGACAGTGTATTGATTTATAACCCAAAGCCGACTTTATTTCAGTTCTCTGTAAGTCATCATTCGGTCTTTATAACCAGCAACGTTTGTTTGTGTCGTGTGCACGCACGGGTTAATTTTGATTCTGTGCTTACGGAACTGTGGGTTTCGTTGCCATGCGGCGAGGCAAAGGCGTTATTCTCTTCGTCCTAAAATAACATTTACAGTGAACACTGGTTGGTAGATATTAATTTTGTTACGTTTATAAACGATGGTTTTGTCTAAACTAAGTTAATATAATTTTGTTGGTTTTAATTGAAGTACGATTTGAGCCTTTGACCTTTCGATCGGCGGTCATCAACCTGGCTTGGCTATTTTCTCGTTTAGTTCTAACTGAGAGCGAGTTGATTTATGAATTTGAGTGTAGGGCGTTACGTTTCTAATGTTACGTCCGTCCGTTTTCGTCGGAAAACCTGCAAAGTGGCAGTAGACCTTTTTTATTCTGGGTTTAGAAAACATGGCTTCTAAGGTACTTTAATTCCAGCACCAATTTTGTTCCGGCCTTGGATGAGTTATGTAGGTTGTTATGGAACCCAAGGGACGCGATTTGTATAATTTGACCCATTTGTGTGTAACGTAACTAGCACAGTTGAAAAACCTGGACTATTTCCACGACCCCTGTAAATGGGTGGGTGTACCTATAGGCTCGGGGACACGATCGATTTTTGGTTGAACAAGATTTTGGTCCACGGCCAACTAAAACCTCTGTTACATCTACACTTACCTACGTACGACGACACCAAGATTATAGACTACTAGCTTATGCCCGCGGCTTCGACCGCGTAGACTTCGATTATTGTCCCTCGTGATCGTTCTACCGGGATAAAAAGTATCCTAGGTGTTAATCCAGATTATAAACTATCTCTGTGCCAAATTTTCATCCAAATTCTTTCAGTAGTTTTCGCGTGAAAGAATAACACACACACATCAATATCCTCACAAACTTTCGCATTTATAATATTATTACTAGCGGACGTCACGCGGTTTCACCCGCGTAGTTCCCGTTCCTGTGGGAGTACGGGGATAAAATATAGCCTATGTTACTCGCTGATGATGTAGCTATCCATTGCTGAAAGAATTTTTCAAATCGGTCCAGTAGTTTTTAAGCTCTTTATAATATTAGTACAGGTAGTATAGACATAGATAAGTAGGATACTAAGACCATTTACTAATTGCCATTTAAAACTAAAAAGCGTCAATTTCCGTAAGTACTAATTAATAGCCCCATCCAGTCATCACGATATTCCTAAAACAGTCAATTTGATGCATCGTGCCTCACAAGACAGGTGACCATATCTAGCATAATTCTCGTGATGCACCCTCAGAACACTTCGCTGAAGTGCAATACAGCGGCTTTAATTACAAAGCAGGATTGTCAATAGTAGCAGTATAACTAGTAATTTAAAGCGCTTGAAGCTGCTTTGCCTTACCTTTGCCAATTCTGCTGTCTATAGAAAATTCATGTTTGTACAGACGCCAGCATATTAAGCTACTACTATCTATCAAATTTCTTTAATAGATTTTCAACTTTATCGCGCATGCATTTAAGTTCAAGATTAATTAGGAAAATTTGACAGTTCCGGGTAGCTTGATGTGCTGGCGTCGCGTCTACAACAGAGCGTGCATTTAACATTTAATTGTTATGTCCTTTTTATTATTATTATATTTAATGGTATTGAGAAAGAACTTTTTGGTTTTAATTTTATTTATAGGTTTACAAGGTCTTGAATGGTCAGGAAGGGAAACAGTGTTAAGGATTTTTTTTTATGGCTGAAATTGCCAATGAGTAATGAGAGTACATTTTTGCACTATACCAGTTTACCACAATACATTTTAATAGCTCTAGATCAAATACATTCAAATATTTACGAGCGATAGACGGGAAAAGACGAAAAAAATCGTAATGTAACAAATCGTTCTGTCTATAGTGTCATTCGCCCGCTTGTCAGGTAGCAATAATGGTATCATTCGTGAGTCAAAATCGAAAATGCTCCAGATCAAAATTTTTGTATGAAAATATTCCTAATGTTCGCTTTAAATTAGTATCATCACTACATTTTATAAAACAAAGTCCTCCACCGCGTCTGTCTGTTTGTTCGCGATAAATTCAAAAACTACTGCACCGATTTCCATGCTGTTATCACCAATGGATAACGTGGTTCTCGAGGAAGGTTTTAATATACAATTAGTCAAGTTTTTGTATACATTGGCTAAATATAATGATATTTGTTGGAGGGCAGGAACGGGATCAAAATTTCATGATTACTTTTGGTCGCGATAACCGACATCCACGCGGGCGAAGCCGCGGGCATCAGCTAGTCTCGTTTATATCTCTTTGCTTGAGTTCACTTCAAACGAACTTAAATCAAAACTATTATATAACAAAGAATAACTTAAATGAAAATATCTCGCCCTTAGGAGAAAAAGCCAACAGCTAGGTTAAGATCGGTCGGATAGCAGCCAACAATTGACACCCCACGATTGATAGTGGCCTGGCCTCGACCCCTTAAAGACACAAATATATTTGTCACTTTTTGTCAAATAATGCCAGGTCAAGAGTGACAGAGACAGATCGATTTCGTTCTATTTCTATACAAGCTAGGATAAATACGGATCTTCGATTTGTCAAATTATTGAAGTTAATAATACATATCTGTTTCTAAGACAATAACGAACAAATTTAGACGTATTCTTGTCGCTATTATTATTTGTCGTAACCGTAATTAATTTGATTTGTTTTAGGTAGTTATATTTTTGGATTATTTTGGTAGCTTGTAACATTGAGGCCTGGGTACAGTAATTAAACAAAAGTAAATATACCTATCTATAAGGTGTTAGATACGGGAATAAATTGCCTCTTTTTCGTAACAACAATATTTTTTCTTTACACATAAACTTATAATAAAACAGCACGTCTGTAATCTCCAAAGGGTTAAGCAGTGGTGTGCCTCAGTAGTTACACCCTCTCTGGTCATGTTATGTTTAATTTAATAATAATAAATATCTTTATTTCCCAAAAATACAGATAAAATTGTACGTTAAGTTTACATTTGAATTAATGTTAAAGGACACTTACATTAAACATTTGGATGCTTCAGAGATCTGTACACAATGGATTGAACTCTGTCTCTTAAACTAGGGTATCCTGTATCTTAAGAGCAGTGTTTCGCAATGGGTTCCAATTGATTGATGCATAAGTGGACTGTGTCGATTTACATTAGACGGGAAAAGAGTTATAAGTTTCTTTAGTTTTTAAATTATGTAGGTATGGTTACGTGAGAGAGTGAGGGTGAATGAATGTGATTGTGGGTGTGTAGGTGTGTGTGTGTGAGTGTGGATAAGTGGTGATGTAGTGTTGGTATGTATGTGAGTGGGGGAGTTGTAAGTGCGAGTGAGTATGGATGTAAGGATAGGAGTATTTGTGCAAGCATGGAAATGGGTGTGTGCTCATTAGGCGATGTTTGTTTTTCTTAATTTCTGTTTCGATTTTCTATCAAATGATTTTCATGTACTTTGAATACATTATACTTAGCACCTACTACAAATTCTCATTATATTAGCAACACAACATTTAGTTTATGGTTACTTATTAAAATATGTCAGTTATGTCACTAATGGCAAACGTCACTGCTTTGCGTCACTGCACCAAGGACGACATTAAACGAAGCGCGTTTTTGTGTCTAATCTGCATTTTTCATTTATATTTAATAGTTTATCTATTCAGGTTACCCAACACACGTGTGAATCATTTAAGCAAGAATTCTCGTTAACCCACAAAGGCACCCCTCACCCCTTCCGACATAACTCGACACAAAAGCCTAACAAGCAAATACAATAAAGAAATAGGACTCAAGGATCAGCAGAACGAATGAACCCGCACCACACGTATACCCTGCATTACATCACGCCGTGACGTCACTCGACCGCAAATATAGAACAGGCATAAATAGGGACAATAAAACTGCAATATTAATATCGTAGTCCGCTATAATTGAGCGGAAGGACGCGTTTCATTTTGTATTCTAGGTCGAAAATGGAGCACACTGATTCAATCATTTTTATTAGCTTCAGCTATAACTATGTAAAAAAATCTATGAAGTTAAAGACCCACTTCTCGGTTTCTTATTGAGTTGATATTTTGCATACATGCGATTAACTAAATGACGTCATTATAAATCCAATATGGCGGATTCCCAAAGATGGTGGGCTAGTTATTTTCTATGCATTCCCATGATATGGGTATTAAATTATAGGGTTTGCTGAGATAAATACGAGAAAGCATGTTATTTAGTTTTTTTTTAAACTATAATATTTATTGAAAAGTGTAAATGTCGACCCTGAATGCTTTTGAATTAAGGTTTGGTACAACCGCAAATCTTTCTGCGATATCATTTTTCCATAGACAATGCAATGGTGGCGTAACCTATTTATATTTTTAATTCGATTTTGCGTTATTAAGTATCATTTTTTTATATTGAGACTTGTGTACGGAAAAATGACGTCACTGTACAGTTTGCAAAGAAAAAACTGAAAGAATTTTAATAGGTCAGAAGTGTGCTAGCGTTTAGTTACCTAAGCTTTTAACTAGTTTGACAGCAAACATGGCTTGCTACTCAGGCTTGGTTCTAAGTAGGCGTATTACAGAAACCTTTGGTTTAAAGTTTTATAGGTGTTTGGAGTTTATTTGTCGAGATTGTCCTATTTTGAGCGAGTCATTCTGAAAGAAAGACAGTTTAACAGAATCCTGAATGTTATGTGTTCTAAGTTTTGACTATGTTCGTCAGAACACCAAGTTTCCGCAAACTATCAAATTTCTCTAAATGATTTTATACAATAAATGTTGATGGTTAAGTTCAAAAACAAATGAGAAAATTTTACAGTTTGTAGTAACTTGATGAGCTGTACATATCGTCGGTAGTATTTTTGACCACGTATTTGAAGACCGACTTAAAGAAACTACCAACTTCTTCTAAATTGACCCCTTATTCTTTGGGAACGTACTTCTCATTATTTTTCTGAATAGTGTATCTCCATTTATTGCTATTAGTGGCTTGATATACATAAACATTGTACTTGGGAGTTTGTGTTAAGTTTAAGGTAAATGTTTTTATGTATGTTTTTTTTTTTCGGATGTGAAATCATCAAATGACTTCTCCCGCCCTGGGCGGACCGGAAGGGAGTGTCAGACTTGAACTGACTAAAACCCATCAATGTTCCTTCCTTGGCCTTTGTGTTCCAGGGCCGCGGTATCTCTTTCGAACAGTCCCGCAGCAAGTATACATGTTGCAATGACTATCAACGCACATATTAAAAAAAAAACCAGCTGTTACGTTTACCGTGAAAGCTGCGCTTTTATAGGAAACAACAGATTTGGATTTCGGGGGATTGGAACGATGTACTGAATATGCGGTAACAGTAACGAAGGGTCAATTTTTGTAAGAGGTAAGCCGAAGTACATGCTTTTCATGTGATTATATTATTTGTCTATAGAATACTGACTGTGCCATTTTTCAAAAAAAAGCCGGTAGGAATCGAGTTGTATGGAACCTTCGACACTGCGCGGTAATTATGTGTGCGTGGATGTCCCGTCCACCCTGTATTTAAATCCAAAGTCCTTACCTTTATAGATTCGTCAGACGAACGTACAAGGCTGCTTCTCAGGTAGCCGACACTCGCACCTTGGCCGCCGCTGCATCCCAGTCGCCGCCAACACCCCGCGTCGCACCCACACACCCGCACACCGTCCCCACCGCCTTTATTTACTTATTATATACTAGAACTAATACTAGCACAGCGCCACCCACCCACTATACAGTCAGACACATCATGACAAAATTAAAGTAAGGCAAGTCCATTTTAAGCACCCAACATGTCCACGAGAAAGTAGGCGTTAAAGTCTGATCGGTTTTAGGCGTTCGAATTCAAAATCGGTTGAACGTTGCAATTTGGCTTACTTATTTTTATTTATTTTTTATTTTTTAAAAAGCTATTCAGCTCCCGTGCTATTACCTACATCCGCGGTTTTTGTGTGTTTTGATACGCGGCGGAGCACGCGTGGTATACCCGTCCCGCTCCATATAAGGCGTTTTAGAGGGAGTGTCGGGATCGTCTGTCTCTCTCACTCGTCTCGTGGCACATTAACCTGGAACAAGCAAAGGTCTGATTAGTCTAGGAGCTGGCTCGCGGTACGTTTCGTTACTGTCAAATGACCTAAATGTGGAGGTTTTGTGTGAAATAAAAATAAATGAAAAGCTCGTTGAATGTGTTCTGAAAAACGTGAACATGAGATTAAAAAAATAGTATGAACATAGAATGTTTGGTACACGATTCAAATAACACATTTTATTTTTATAATATTTTATTTCTGTGACATTTGAGAAAAGGCTGTCATGTCTAACAAACCAGGCAATATTTTTGGCTTTGTTTTCTCACTCAACTATAAAATACAGAATACAGCAAAATCTGGGTGTAGGTACGAGGTACACCTCTGTTAACGTCTTAGGGAATACTGACGCCATCATCTACCTAGCATTTTCCTAACTAGGCTGGGTCGGCTTCGAGTCTATCAGGATGCAGCTAAACACCAGTATTTTATATGGAGCGACTGCTTATCTGACCTCCACAACCCAGTTTGTACTGGGTAATACGATATCCCATCGTAAGACTGATGGTTAGACTTTCAGGCTACTGACTACTTGTTAAAAACTGGCAGAGATCTACATATGACAGCCGGGATACGAGGCACGGAGGAAACTGGGTATGTAATGGCCCATCCACGGACCAACATTGGCACGCGTGGCTTAATCTAAAGATCGACCCGAGTGACTGTTATTAACCAAGCAGGACCTACTCTTCGAGAATACAGACATGATCTTTTAAAATGTTATTAACATCACAATGAAATGCATGAGATATGCATATGCACAAGGCTATGCAAGCATGTGAGATTCATATGAGAGCTAATCAGTTCCAGAACTATCGAGATAAGTGACAAACTTGCCTCGACTGAACATAATATTGTTACGACTAAGTTATCCTAGGATCTAGCTCGCGTCTAGTCTAATGATGAATCTAGCCGATCTAGGCATTAGATCTACAGGGTGTAAACAGACTCTTCACGAATCCGTCAACCAAGCATTATGTACATCAAACTAAGTAACTGTACACAAAAATTATTGCTGGGACTTTCTTTTTTGGGCTGAAAAATCACGGAGTCAATGTAACGATCTCAAAACTTTGTGCTGATGGATGGATTAAATAGTAAGGGGGTCCTGGAGGTATTTAAATTAAAAAAAATACATTAAAAACATGTATTTAAAAAAAAACTTGTGAAAAAGTTGGAACTTTGACCCCCAACATTCCGTAACTAGAAGTTTCCCAGGGTATGGTCTAGAACAAAAAAATGATCGCAATGACGGGGAGAACAAGTGCCTTTCGGCTTCGTTAAGAGTCTGTTTACACCCTTTATAACACTAGTTATGATACCATTATGTTATATTGATGATCCTATTAATCAGAGGACTTGATTTGTTAGTACAATGGGTGTCAGCTTTTATAGTGGACTTACCATTGCCCGCGATCTTATTATATAAAAATATTATATAAAATAATTATGTTATATAAATAGAAATTATTATATAAAATACTAGTTTTGGCCCGCCGCTTCGCTCGCGTTAATTTACTATTTGACTATCAATTCGGGTTGTGCTCTGCTTGTTATAATCTAATTCAATAATGATTTGAAAGACATGTGGCGCCATCTATTAACAGAAGAACGTTATTGTTGTTTTTTTTAACAGATTTTTTTTGTCGGGATGAAAGGTATCCTATGTTCGTTTCTGAACACATGAAAAGGTATATGCAAAATTTCAGTATGATCGGTTCAGTGGTTTAGGCGTGAAAAGGTAACAAACAAACAAACATACTGACTTTCGCATTTATAACATTATTATATATATAAAATAAAATAACATAAGTAAGGATAGGAAGTAAGGTTTGTGTTCCTTTTTTAATCGGATTTTGTTAAGTGTTTCATGGGTTTAACCCTAATCCTTTTTCTAAAATAAATTACTCTTTATAATATGCCAGTGGAAGTCCCGTCAAAATTGGTCCAGCCGTTTCAATACTATAAAACAGGATCACATTAAATGTCATTAGATCTATTGCAAAACTTTTTATGACCTTCAAAATAGTGGTCAAAACTTATATTATAAAATTATTTTAGTCCAACCTTGTAAAGTCACAACACAGCCCTTATTAGTAAAATGATTAAGAAAATAATAAAGAAACTATTAATTAAATATCGACATTTTGAGGTTAAAGTTAATTGCCTGACAGCTCCACATTCCTACGCGTAGCGCTACGCCGTAGCGCGTAGACTCGTAGACGCACTAGCGTAGCTCGTAGCAATGAAGTTATTAGGGCACGGCGCTACGAGCTTTTCGGAGTATTTAGATCACGTTGTACTGAATGATATTAATTATTCTATTAATATTGTGGAGCAGTTCTCTTGTATGGAAATGTATGTATTAGAACCATTGCGCATTGTAGTTAACGATCACGACGTTTTATGTAGGTATAAAAAGTAAGACATAAGAAACCCTTCAGTGGCAATTTTGTGACAGTCGACATGGGAGAATGAGAGAAAATAAATAATATCGATTAAAAAAAATAATGTGAAAATAGCTGTCTGTGTCTTTCTCGATCGGGTACACTCGGCGGTCCCGAGTTCACCCAATTGAGCCTTTCACCCCAGAGCGTGACGGATCAGCCTACCTACCTACCTAAAAAATGTGTGTACGGTGTGCCAATCATGATTCGAAAGATACGTGGCGCCATCTATTATCATAAGAACGTTTTTGTAGCTTTCCTTTGAAAGGTACACCATATTCCTTTCTGTACACCTGACCACGTATATGCAATGTTTAAGGATGATCGGTTCCAGGCGCGGTCCTATTGTAAGACTTTGGGGGGGTCACACAGGGCCGTAGCCAGGAATTTGGTTGGGACGGAGAAGGATTGTCAATTTGGCATGTATGATTTTTAGATTTTGGGGGCTCATGACCTGTGACCTAGGACCGCGCCTGATCGGTTCTATGGTTTATTCGTGAAAAGGTCACAAAAAGACAAACTAACTTATATTCGCATTATAATATAAGGTCCCATTAAAGTAGATGGACAAATTTTAACACAGCGTTCAGTAAGTCTAACTAAAGCTATTCAAGCAAAAAAAAACACTGTATAAAGTGATTTTATTTTGACTTAAAATAACAAATTACCGGCATTTTTAGTGTATTTTGTTAGCTGATTTTATTTTCTTGTAAGTATCTAATGCGTTTTTCTTTTTTTTTTACCATTGTACTTATTTTGGTGGTCTGAATGATTACTAAAAATTTAAAAAATTAGGATGCATATTGAAATAACGGTAAATAATGGTAACCTGTCTGTCGCACTCACGACGACGCGCAAGCTGACAAGTTTTTTTTTGTTCTTGTTGTTCAGTTCTGTTGAACTCGAAATATTTTGTTATGCGATGTATGTTTACTGTTTATTTTTCCTAATTTTGTATGCACGTCATGTCTCTGCGACAAATAAATATTTTTTCTTTCTTTCTTTCAAAAATTTTGCATTAGGCACGAAAAACCCTACAGGGCTGAAAAAAGAATGGTTGTTTTATAAATATTCTCCCCGCTATAAAGCTGTATAATGAATGAAATATTTCAATATCTGACCCAGACTTGACCCAGTATACCCTGCCTCAGATAAAACAGTTTACGAGTTACGTTACGATAAAAACTGGGTTTCCTCCTTTGAACAAGATAGCTTGGTTCTTGGAATGCGAAAATATTTCGGAGCGAAAACAATGAGTTATTAATATTTAAAAGAAAAATACTGCGTCGTTGGTCCATGTGGTCTTAGGTTAGATTTCCAGGTAGGAAAACGAGTTATTGGGTTTTTTCTATCAGGAATTTAATATAATAACAGCCTGTAGTTTTGATTTTGCCTGGTTAATGGTAACAGGCTCACCCCCGTTTACAATAATTGGCGAAATGGTAGTTTGTGTACTAAAGGCGTATCTCTGCCTTTGCCCTTTGGAGTACAAGCGTCATATTATGTTATGATATATTGATAGCTCATCATCATTTGCCCAGCCTTTTCTCAACCACATTGGGGTCGGCTTCCAGTCTTACAGGATGCAGCTGAATACCAGTATTTTACATGAAGCGACTGTTTTAATGTTCGTCTGGTAAGTACAAACATTAAAATAATACCACTCTTAGGTACATAATATCACGCACGTATTCTATAAAGCGATAAGCAGAAAAGTAAAGTATGTCCTCATTTCTCCAAGTATTATTTCATTTCCAAGTAAAAGGCGATAGAGGGCTTTCATCATCATCATTATCTTCCTGTCCTAGTCAGAAGACTGTTGGTAACTAATAAACTATGTAAATCCAATATGGGGCTCCACATCGCTGTCAATGTGGTGAAGTAGTCGACTGCCTCGGACACGATGGCCTTTCTTGCAGTAAGAGTGCAGGTTGGATTGCGCGGCACGCTAGTATTAATTATCTCATCCGTCGTGCTCTTGCCACCACCGGGGTGCCAGCTGTCTTAGAACCCACTGGCTTGGCACGCGTCGATAGAGATGGTAATCTGGTCTCTTCCCAGTCCTCTTCCCTTTCAGACCATAATGCCATGGAAGTTTGGTAGGGCTTTCGTGTGGGACGCAACTTGCGTCGATACCCTTGCGCCATCCCATCTTCCTAGTACAGTTGTCTGCGCGGGGACTGCTGCTGGAGGTACTGAAAACCTCAGACGGCTCAAATACAATAATTTAATTGGTAGTTATGTGTTTGAGCCGTTTGGGCTTGAAACACTAGGGCCATGGGGCGGCCCGAGTGCCCACCTAGTGTTTCGGGAAATCGCCAAGCAGTTGGTCGAGTCTTCACGTGACTAGGTGACCAGAGGGCGGGCCTATTTTTTGGCCAAAGAATCAGCATTGCCATCCAACGTAGTAATGCTGCCAGCCTTCTAAGAACTTTTCCTGTTGACGGCGATGTGGACGAATTTTTTGTTACCCTTTTTTTTACATGAACATATTTTTTTTTTACTATTATAGATAAATTATTGTAGTTTGTAAATAAACCTTAGAAGTTAAATGTAGTAACTCAGATACGAATACAAGACAATGACCACTCAAGTCATCTCTAATTTTTCATCATAAAACTAAAACATACACACTCATGTTGGTAACCCCAACATATAGAAGGGACTTAATAGTTGGCAACACGCTTTTGTGCTAAAGTCTGCTATTGTCTCTGGGAAAGATAACATGGCGGATTATATACTGGCACAATGGCACATTGTGTTGGTAAATAGCTGAGCGGCTTTAAGTGAACCTATAGTGACTTGATTTGGTAAGGTTCTGATGCTGAAGGTGATTGGTTCGTGTCTTATTGGTGTTGCGGTTGTTTGATGATAATGTGGCTAGTTGAACTTGCAAACTACAACGTGAAAGGGAAAGTCGTCAACCAAGCATTCTGTTCATAAAACTAAGAAACTCTACGCAAAAATCATTGCTGGGAAACGACTTTTTTTTGGGGTGAAAAACCACGTTTGACGGTAGGACTCAATGTAACGCAATCAAAACATTGTGCTGATGGATGCATAGTACGGGGCTCGTGAAGGTATTTAATTAAAGTTATAACATTAAAAACTTGCAATTAAAGAAAAAACTTGTGAAAAAGTTGGAACTTTGACCACCAATATCTCCGTAACTAGAAGTTTCCCAAATATGGTCTGGAACAAAAAAAAAATTGCAATGATGGGGAGAACTATGCCTTTCAGCTTCGTTAAGAGTACTTTAGTACTACTCTACAGAAATAACACTGAAGCAAGCCATCGAATAAACTCCTTTACTTGTTAAAAAATAAACACGATGGTACACAAGGAGCTGCGGGACTGTTCGAAAGAGATACCGCGGCCCTGGAACACAAAGGGCAAGGAAGGAACATGGATGGGTTTTAGTCAGTACAAGTCGGACACTCCCTTCCGCTCTGCCCAGAGCGGGAGAAGTCATTTGGTGATTTCTCATCCGAAAAAAAAATTTTACACAAGGAAACTACCATTCCTCTAAACTTTAAAGGGCCTTGACAAATCACCATAGCAACACAATAAAGATCTCTTTCATCACAGCTTGGCCTTAAACTCCATGGAAATCCATCAATTAACGTAACACACATATAAATCGCCAATGACGACATTGCCATGGAATTTAAACTAAACAATAAAACCGGGCAATCAAACTGTGCCATCATGGCGGAGACACAATATAAGAGATGGCAGAAGAGCCAACAGTTCAATACTATCCAGTGAACCTGAATGATAGGATGATGCAGGCGTGTCTGTTTTAAAGTTAGTTACAGATGGGTAACATGGATTTTTTCCCACAGTTGGGACACAAGCTGCTCCTTCTCAGAAAGGGGTACCTATGGATGACTATGTTTTCTGGCAAATCGTAATTTGTATCAAGTGAGTTTTATTTCGGAAAACGTATCCCAATAGCTTTTAAAATATTTTATTAATTTTATAAAGTTTACTTGATGACATGTGATGAGGAGGGATGAAACGCATGTGACTAAAAGAGTGATCGATATAAATTTTGATGGATGGAGAGGGAGAGGAAGGCCAAAGAAAAGAGGGATGGATTATGTGAAGAATGATATGAAAGAGAATGGAGTGAATGTTTACGTGATGTCTGACAGGGGAGAATGGAAGAAGAAACCGTGTTGCGACGACCCCAAGAAGAATGAGACAAGGGCTAGAAAGCTGATGATCTGATAAACACACCCAACTCAGGAGGATAATGTACTAAAATGTCTGTGATTCCTCTTGTTATTCATTTCGATATGAGGGCAAAAATACACGAAAAGTGAATCGTTTTTTGTGAGTTTTCTGTTTCTTCTGTGTTGTTGGCGAACATGTATATTTCCGGCTGCGCACGCGTTCGCTCCGAGTCGCGCGTCGCAGACATCCGGTAAGGTCAGTGATAACTGTTATTAGACGGCCTTACAAACTGACAGACTAAATAATATGTTATGTTTACTCTAAAACTTCGCGAGGAAACGTGAGTAGTAATTTTTTTAATTATATTTGTCTTCAAGTTGACTTTTTCAATTCATAATGTACCTATCTACTTTCTTAGTTTAAATTGGACACTATTGACATCGGTGAAGGAAAACATCGTGAGGAAATCCTGGGTATATTGTGTGTATGATATTGACAGTTTAATACCTTATTAAACTTGGAATAACGGTTGATTTAAGGCATTCACTTCATGAAGATATTAACAAATATTAAAAACATATTTAAAATCCGCCCCGTTTATGGGAAAACTTCATCCAAAAAAAAATCCAAAAGAGTGGTCGAAGTATCTACATCAGTGGTGGTGAGATATTCTCTAAACTGTCAACTGCCAGATTTTTTTTTTATTTGGATGGTTACGAACACATATAGAAAGACGAAGTGTTATATAGAGACATGAAGCGTTAGGGATATCTGACCAGCTCCCTAAGCACTGGCTTACTGTGTAGAAGAAGACCACATGAGTTCCTTGTCTATGAGAAACCATATATTCAAAAATCATCCAAAACTTTGATTGCGCGATTGAGAAATTAGGTCCAAATTTTATTTTTTGTGACAGTCCATATCGACTATTCTACTCGTAAATTATCATTATTTGTCAAACAAAACCAGTAAGGGTCAAATACTAAGCAAAGATACCACTTAGTATTCAATAAAACATAAATACAATGAATTGATCTATGATAGAACTAACAATGCCATCTATTATGACCTATAGGAATTAAAAAAAAATACTTGTATTTGAAAACAGAACAGTTGAAAATCGCTAACAAAATATGTATGCTATCTGTTTAAATATTGTTTTAAAATAATGTCATTCGATTTTCGATTAGAAATAGATTTGTTCTTTATTTGAATTGCAAATAACTGCCATCTTGAGAGCAAACAAGAAAAAAAAATACAATTCAATTCACATTTTCAACACGTGGGTAGTTTTGTTTTATATTTTTATCAACTCACAGTAAAATCCTTCTTATCGTTTTTTATATTTTACATAATAACGCATTTTCAAATATATAACGTTAACCATTTCATTTTTCAAAAACAACAATCAACAGCCACATTCCTGATTTTATTGGAAATCAGTAAAACAATAAAAAAGAAATACATGTTCCGTATCTATTCTAAGACCAATATAGCTTGAACTAGTGATGTTTTGTCGTTGTTTTAAAGACAGGTCTAGTTTTGTGGTCGTGTACTATTCCCGTGTTATTGAAGACTGGCCAAAACTCAATAGGAAAAGCCAAAAGAAACAAACGTGCAACAATTATGCGCTTACGCATTTTGAAACAATATTTTCTGGTATAAAACCGTTTGTCTATGACGTCTTTCGACCAATTAAGCAGAAATGTGGTGCATTTGTAGATATTAGTACGTTTACGATAAACTGAAACTAGAATGAATGGGTTTTGAAGATTATTTATTGCAATGCAAGATTGCATTTGATTTCGTTGTGACGCATTCGAATCGGTATGCAATTCTGCTTATCCTTGCTTGTAAGATGTAGGAATATAAATGATATCTGAATAGATATGATCTTGCTGTAATTAAGAAACTTGTGTGAGTCTGTAAAGATTATTTTTTCTTTAATTCAAGCTTTAGAAGTTTTTTTTTTATAATCTGTGTAATTTATGTTTAATTTTAAATTTAATTTAATTTTATGTGTATATTTATAAAAATATTATTGAAAAACAAGATACGTGAGCAAAGTTCACTAAAAGAGTACAGAAGTAGAAGTAGCCGTGGGCCCCAAACTAAGCATAGCCTGTATCTTCGTGTACATAATATGTACGCAGAAAACTAATTTGTTAACTTAATTCTAGACATTTATAGAACAAATAAGTAGTCTATTTTGTATAGTAACATGTTTTTACAGTAGCTGATTAGTGCTTATGACGTCATAGTAGGTTGTCAAAAAAAAAATGGAACGCTTAGTTTTTTTTTTTTTTCTTTTTTTTTTATAATGGCATCTCGCAGTTCAAGCTATGAGGCTGGCTTTTACGTAACCGGCCTATCCTGTGGGTGCCTTGAGTGTAAAGCCTCCAGCCAGGGGTGGTTTTCATTTTGTGACTGTACCTATTTCATTATCAACCAATGATAGACAAAATAGTTTCGCCGCTCGGATCTTCAGGTTAGGCCACGCTTGCCTAGGTTGGTCCGTCGATGGGAGACCACCCATTACACACCAAGTGTCGGAAAGCACGTTAAGCCGTTGGTCCCGGCTGTCATTTGTAGATCTTTGACACTTGTTACGGGTAGTCAGTGGCCCTAAAAGTCTGACAACCAGTCTTACCAAGGGGTATCGTATCACCCAGTACTAACTGGGTTGTGGAGGTCAGATAGGCAGTAGTTCCATGTAAAATACTGGTATTTAGCTGCATCCGGTTAGACTGGAAGCCGACCCAAATATAGTTGGGAATAGGCTAGGCAGATGATGATAGAAACAGTTTTCATATCACAAGCGTAGTTATAAGGAGTATTCTGTAAATATTTTCAATTCTAAGGTAACTTCACTACTTTTAGACAAATGTTATTACTCACTGAAATCATGATTCTTTTAATTAATTGCAATTTTGACCATGAAAGACATATATGTACTTGACTATAATATTATTAATTGACTTCCCTGTATTTTCTGTTTTGTTTTGTTGACATTATTTTTTTGTTTGTATTAATATTTTAATTTATGTAATAATTTGCACGCCGTAAGGTAGACTGTAGCCGATCTCATTAATTTATGTATAACATCTTCTAACTGTACCTACATTCATAGCAAATAAAGCTCTGATTCTGATCCTGAAGCTTTTTGAACATGCAGGCTTGCAGAAAGAAGTCTCGTCAAAATGATAAGCCAAGTTACTAAGTTACAGAGTGGATAATTTAAGAGGCAAACCAGGATGAATCGACAAGATTCGTGAAATCGATTAATCTCTCGCTGCCATGAGTAACGCGAAAGTACAAGGGTTTTCGAATTTGATTACTCATGCACGAAATTGTATTAAGTAGTTATATATACATCTATTTTCGTATTTATACGAGTATGCCCTGAATTTTGGAACATGCTTTGGTCAAAGACATATAGCTATACACTATGCTATACGCTGAATACTTAGAAAACTGGTATATGAGGAGTATGTAAGGATTGCAGCAGGTGGAGATTTGTAGTTTCTGACTAACCCATGGGAATAAAGCGTGACAATGTATGTATGTACTATATAATTATCTCCTCGAATAATGTAATATACAGGGTGTAACATAATAAAGGCTTATATTATGACTTTTGGAAATTCATAGCTACCTTTCCCATACATGTTGATCAGCTGATCGCGTCAGTTCCTACACAAGAACTAATAGTTTTTTAGTTTTATGGACCAAGAGACCACATAATAAACGCAAAACCTCCCGGGTCTTACGTTAATTATGTTTTTTTTTTTGTACAACAACATCATAAAATCACGCCTGTAATCCCCGAAGGGTTAGGCAGAAGTGTACCTAATAGTACACCCACATTTCGCCAGTTACGTTTTTTTTAGAATTAGAGGTTATCAAGAGGAGTTTTCATGAGTTTTCGGATTCGATAACTTATGGAGAATATTCTTTAACTCAAACCATGGCACTAGTGTAGAGGGACTGTTTTGATGGCCTTTTATAGTTTGTTGTTAGTTCAGTTATTTCAGTTTATTTAATCGGTTTTAATTGTTATCTTACTAATATTATATTATAAAGTTTAGGGGGTAATCTACGGAACGAATTATCCAATTCAAAAAATTCCTTCAATGGCAGAAAGCTACATTATTCGTGGGTGCTTATAGGCTTAGTGCTTAAATTATATTTATATCATGCATATTAGCCGAGCTATCACAATTTTGCTAGTAAACTATATAGTTAGTTAATTAATTAAATTAATATAAATTAATTAATATTTAACCACACACTATTATAAATTCCAAAAGAAATCAACAATTCACAATCCACTAAAATTATGAAAAAAACAAAAACCCCGTGTTCTACTTTAACATTCAAAATCATATGAATTTTCCTAAAGGATACCGGGATTTCTCATCATGGAAATCTTAGGTCATTGCTTAAGCTCGGGGTTGAGTTCGAGGGGGTGAGTGAGGGATGAAAAGAGGGGTGGGTCAAGGCCGCAGCGCCGCCTCGATGCCGCCTCTTAATGCTTCGGGGTACGCTGAGAGGCACCGAGTATTTTTGCCAATAAATGTTTGTCTGACATATAAGTCGTAGATAATGTTGTTCCTTCTAGAAGTACTGTATTATGACGTCAAAGCTTGTACTTGTACTCCTGTACGCGTAAGATCAAATCGTTGACGTCATAGGGGTTTGAGTCCTTGTAAATGTGAGTTTGCATGTTTGCAAATACGGTTTGCATTCTTTCCTCTGTCAATGTTTTTAAATTATTGATACACATCCCCTTATGTGTGGTTATTTCATATTTATTTGACTTCTGACGGCAAAAACCCAAGAGCAACCATATAGTATCAAAAATAAAGATCATTTTGATTATGACCTTATTGTAACGAGAATAAATAAATAATATCGTAAAATTAAACTGAAAAACACGCTTTAGAGTGACGTCATTTTATTTCCCTTATTTTCTCCTTTCCTTTGATACTAGTCTTCTATTTTTGACAGTCCACCATTTCCTAATCCTATCCTAACTAATATTTTAAATGCGAACGTAAGTTTGTTTGTTACCTTTTCACGCCTAAACTACTCGATCATCCTGAAATTTTGCATATACGTTGTCTGGTGTACAGACAACGTATATGAAACATTTCAGACACGGACATAGCGTACCTTTCATCCCGAAAAAAGTACTGTACCCGAGGATAACAATAATAACGGTCTTATGATAATAGATGGCGCCACGTGTCTTTAGAATCATGATTGAATTATATTATTACAAACAGAGTACAACCCGAATTGATTGGCAAATTCGAAATTAACGCGAGCGAAGCCGCGGGCAAAATCTAGTATATACTATTATAAATGCGATAGTTTGTGAGGATGGATGTAAGGATTTTTGTTACTCTTTCACGCAAAAACTACTGAACGGATTTAGATAAAAATTAGCACACAGATAGTTTATAACCTGGATGAACACATGAGATAATTTTTATCCCGGAAGTATGAACCCGTGGAACAATTATCGAACTCCACGCGGGTGAAGCCGCGGGTATAAGATGGTTGGATATAGAATGACATCACTTAACTAACCATGCATTGTCATCTAAGGTAAACATTTATGCAAAATCTCAGCTCGATCGGAAACCGGGAAGTGAGTCCAAAATAACATCTAAGATTTGTTTACATATACATAGTTACAGGTGAAACAAATAAAAGCGTGTTAAAATCACCGTGGTTTTGACATTACACAACCTTATCACTCAGAATATAAGGGTTATAACTGGTTAACCATCCGTGACCGGTACCTACCCGCTGTTGCGTAGTACACACGGCGGCACATCAAGCTTTACATTTCCAGTATAACGTGGCCTCGCTTTGTATATATTTTCTGTACAATGAGAGATCCGCATAAACTGGTTTTGTATAGCTTGATCAACCATCGCGCATACTTATTTCAATCTTTGATGATTTCTAAGTATTAACTTCAAAAGAAAATCTGTACCGCGTAAAAGTGCTTGTTTCTCCTCTAAATGGGCTTTTTTTCAGGAGTAGGTTTACATAAAATCACGCCTGTAATGGCCGAAGGGTTAAGCAGAGGTGTACTGAATTATAGTACACCCACATTTCACCAGTTATGTTTAAGTCCCATGTAATAGGGGGCGAACCTATTACTATCAACCGGGCACAAAACCAGGGACCGCTACTGAGAAAATTCCTGATAGAAAAAGCCAATAACTCAATTTGCCTGACCCGAGAATCGAACCCAGGACGTCATGCTCAGCAGTCGCGCTTGCCACCACTCGACCTGGTTGGATTATTGCTACTATTAAAGGTTTTAGAGGACCAACGGGACCAACCCTTAAAATCCTAACAACCCAAGCGACTGCATCAGTTTTATTGTTTTCATAATAAAACTAGTAAACGTTATTAAATGAAATTGGTTTCTTCATGCACTTAAAATTCACCCTTTTATCATCAACCACAAGGTCGATTTTCCTCTATCGTATGTACCGTAGTTTATATTATGTATACAGATTTCAGGCTCTCTCGCTGAAAAGCAGTTTTTATTTTATGTCTTTAGTTATTTAACATTTAGATTCAATTTAATTTAGTTTTGTAAAAAGCAATGACGCAAAGGGGATTTCATGTGACATCTTTTATGGATGTAATAGACATTGGTTATGGTACTTTGGGAAAGAATAGGTGTATTTTTTTAATGGTTTTACAGCCATCTGGTGGCCTACCATCACGTTTTAAAGCAGAAGTAATTCCAGAGTGAGAAAGAGATGGCGCTAGACATCCTGTATAGCTCTGTCTCTTTCCCACGCAGGAATGACTTCTGCTTTAAGACGTCATGGAAACCCCCCTGGGCTCAGGTAAAAGAAGTACATATTTTCATTTAGTTATCTAGGCTTATGTTTTTTTATACGCGGTGAATGGGAGACATTTTCGTGATTTTTTTTTTTATGTTACTTCCCAGGAAATTATTCTAGTTCCCTTAAAAGTACGCTTTATTCGTCGTTCAAAAAAAAAAAACAGTTGTTTAAAAGAAAATTAGAGCAGTAAAAATTGTTTTTTTGAAGAGTGTTGTGTAACATATTTAAGCGTTCAGTTCCTGAAAAATGTGCCTTGTTTGGCACGATTTTTTTTCTTTTTCAGACTTTTTGAACTTTCCTCCATTCTCAGTTGAAAAATATTGAAATTGACAGATTTATTATTATCATCTATTTTAGTAGGCTATTAAGGAAAACCATTAAATTACTGACACAATTTGACGTCCAGAGTGAGGCGCGTTTCGAAGGGTCCGATCGATCGACCCTGCAAAATGGGTGTGAAATTAGGACGTCCCTAATATGCAAATAGGTAACTAAATGTAGCTATATTATTTTTCTATCAAAAATAAGTGACTTTTCATTTAACTATTTCCTCGATGCCCTTTAATTAAAAGCTTTTATTTAACTTGCCTAGGTTAGTCTGTGGATGGGTGACCACCCATTTCATACCGAGTTTCTTCCGTGCCTCGGAAAACACGTTAAGCCGTTGGTCCCGGCTGTCATTTGTAGATCTTTGACAGTCCTTATATAATCATTGGCCCAAAAAGTCTGACAACCAGTCCTACCAAGGGGTATCGTATTACCCAGTACTAACTGGGTTGTGGAGGTGAGATAAGCAGTCGCTCCATGTAAAATACTGGTATTCAGTTGCATCCGGTTAGACTGGAAGCCGACCCCAACATAGTTGGGAAAAGGTTAGGCAGATGATGATCAAATCTAGCAACTGAATTTCAAACCAGTACCCCCCAACCGATTGAGCTGAAATTTTGCACACACTTTTGGTTTTAATGACTATACATTTTTATGGCAGACATAATTTGATTTGATTCTGCAGCCAGGATCGCCTCCTCTCAAGTAACTGAGCTCGCTTTGCTTGCCCTTGTATCAAATATAATACTTCTAATTGGTTTACTAGATTAGTCTTTAAGTAAGCTAGTGATAAGTCGCTTTCATATTACTAACTTCCGGGCTAAAACTATCTTACTGTGACATAAAGGGTATAAACAGACTCTTAACGAAGCCGAAAGGCACTTTTTTCTCCCTATCATTGCGATCATTTTTTTGTTCTAGACCATACCTGGGAACCTTCTAGTTACGGAGATATTGGGGGTCAAAGTTTTTAAATACATGTTTTTAATGTAAGATTTTTAGTACCTCCAGGATCCCCTTACTATTCAATTCATTCATCAGCACAATGTTTTGATTTTTCAGCCCAAAAAAAAAGTCGTTTCCCAGCACTAATTTTTGCGTAAAGTTACTTAGTTTGTTGTACATATTGCTTGGTTGGTGGCTTCGTGAAGAGTCCGTTTCCACCCTGTATATACCAGAGCGACCAGATTTTAAACGTCGGTAAATATGAGCGTAACGTATCTTGGTTACAGTATCATTGACTACGAAACATAAACATGTCAGGGAGAACTGTACTGCTGACCCATTTATCGAGCAGATACGTGTCTTAAGACATTCACCATAGAGGCTCCCCTCTATACAACGTGTAACGGAAAGGATATAGTAAGCCAAAAAGGGGTCACACAACTCCTTATTCTGAACACCTTTTGTTCTACGAATTTGGAAAATTCGCAAAAAAAAAATTTACTTCTGCTTACAAACTTCGTTGGTCATGTGACTTTTTGTGTATGGGGAGTAGTTTTTTTTTTCAAAAGTTGTAGAACAAAAGTGGTTCAGAATGACGAATTGTGTGACCCCCTTTCGGCTTATAATACCCTTTCCGCTACACGTTGTATAAAATGTTGAAAAATAACACAAAAATGAAGAAGCTTTTACGTTGAAATACTCTTATCTGCACTTTTCCTTATGTACGGTACGGTGTTTACTTGTAGGTATGTACTTAGTTTCTACTATATTTTTGCTTAGTATTTATAAAAAGACTCGCTTTTGCCCGCGGCTTCGATCGCGTTAATTTAGAATTTGATAATCGATCATGATTCGAAAGACACGTGGTGCCATCTATTATCACATGAACGTTTTATTGTTGTTTTTGGGAACTGTACTTTTTTCGGGATGAAAGGTACCTACTCTAGGTCCTTTTCTGTACACCTGACAACATATATGCATTTCAGGATGATGATGATCGGTTTAGTGGTTTAGGCGTGAAAAGGTAACAAACAAACAAACTTACTTTCGCATTTATAATATTATATATAGATAAGATAGGATTTTTATAATTTGGTTATGAGTTGGAAAGGGATATTAATATAAGTTATGCAGACGATATGGTTCTGCTGAGCCCATCGATCAGAGCATTAAGAAAACTGATTAGCGTATGTGAATCGTACGCTGGGACCCATGGGCTCAAATATAATGCATTAAAGAGCGAACTCATGATAATTAAAGCAGGCAGTAAATGCTATAGCATAGTTCCACCAGTTATGCTGTGTGGCAGACCTTTAAAAAGAGTTGCAAATTTTAAATATCTGGGTCATTGGGTCTCAGACGATTTAAAGGATAATGCGGATATAGAACGGCAGCGCAGGTCGCTGGCTGTCCGATGTGGGATGTTGGCCCACAGGTTTGCACGTTGTACAGCTAAGGTTAAGGTGACGCTTTTCAAAGCCTACTGCCAATCCTTTTACACGTGCAGCCTGTGGGTGAACTTTACGCAAAGGGCATATAGTGGCCTCCGTACACAATATAACAAGACGTTCCGGGTGTTGATAGGGCTGCCGCGTTTTTGCAGCGCGTCCGGCATGTTTGCCGACGCGGTCGTTGATAGTTTTTCGGCCATCGTGCGCAAGAGATGAGCATCTCTGCTACGCCGTGTTCGCGCCAGCCCCAACACCATTCTTAGAACGTTGGCTGACAGGTGGGACTCTCCGATCCTGGGGCGGTGGATACGACTGCATGCAGTCAAGTAAACATTCCCCAGGATCGGCGTGCCTCACGCAGCTTACGCTTAGAATAAATGTTACTAACACTAGTTTATAAGTTTTCATTGTTACTAACAAATATGGAAGTTTTGTTTTCCGAAATAAATGTTTATTATTCCTTTATTCATTTTTATCCTTATTATTTACATTTTTAAATATTTTACTAACAAAAATTACAATATACAAAAACATTTAAAAATATAAAAAATAGTAGCCCACCGGTATCGGGAATAGGGTCCAAGCTACCGGCGGTCAGGGCTCCAGAGAGAGGAACCTCCTAACAATACGAGCCGTGTCCAGGAGTACCGCTTTCTGAATCAAGCCCTTGATCCAGCTGCCTAACGAGAGCCTCCTCAGGTGTTGGTCGAGGCTCTTGGCAATTAAGCCATGGGCTGATACGACTACCGGCACAATGATCGCTGAGTCCACATCCCACATGTCGACAACCTCGCGAGCTAAGTCAAGATACTTGATTTGTTTATCTTTCTCGGCTTTCACGAGGTTCTCGTCATGCGGGACCGTAATGTCAACAATCATTGCGCGCCGCTCTGATCGATCCACCACCACTATATCAGGCTTATTGGCTACAATAGTCCTGTCAGTGATGATGGATCGATCCCAGTACAGTGTGATATTGCCATTATCGAGAACTGGATCGGGCACATACCTATAGTACGGCACTTCCGATTCCACAAGGCTGTATTTTAGAGCAAGTTGCTGATGGATAATCCTGGCTACAAGGTTGTGTCTATGCAAGTACTCTCCGTTAGCCAGACGAGAACACCCGGAGATAATGTGACGGATTGATTCGCCTGGACGGTGGCATGCCCGACATATGTCAACCGTGCCGTCCTTCACAATAAATCTCCGGTAGTTATTCGTCATCATAACTTCATCCATAATTGCACAGACAAAACCTTCGGTTTCTCCAAAGAGGTCCCCGGAACGTAGCCAGGCTACGGACGCTGATAGGTCTACATCGGGCCCATGCAGTGCCCGGAAAAAGCGTCCGTGAAGCTCCTTACTCTGCCATACTCCCCTGCGGTCGTTAGTGTCAAGTACTACAGGTTTGCGCCAGTTCTCTTTAGCCAAGGAGAGCGGGGTGAGGCCCTTGTCCACCGCGACCACATCTCGATGCATCCCCACGTCGGCTTCTAGGAAATATTCCCTGAGACTGCATATCTCGCGATTGTGAAGAGTCTTAGCATTTAAAAAGCCTCGACCCCCACACTTCCGCGGGATATACAGTCTCATAACCGAAGAACGTGGGTGATGCATTCGAAATGCCGTCAACAATTTGCGGACCTTCACATCCAAGGCGTCTAGTTCTGTTTGAGTCCATTTGAGTATGCCAAAAGAGTACATCAAAACCGGCATGACCCAACCGTTGAAGGCACGCACCTTATTTCCGCCTGACAAAAGTCTATTAAATACTTTTTTCAGGCGGCCAAAGAAGCGCTCCTTCAACGATTGCTTCATGTCAGCAACATTGATGCCCAGCGCTTCTGACATACCCAAATACTTATAGGTTTCGGTTGCTGAGAGGGATCTAAGATTTATGGAATCCGTGAGCTTGGTTCCCACAGATTCCACAATCTCCCCTCGCTTTACATGCATGACCGCACATTTGTCCACACCAAATTCCATCCTGATGGCACTACTGAAAGTTTCAGTTACCTTCAGTAGCTCCATCAGTTGCAAATCGTTGGGGGCAAAGAGTTTCAGGTCATCCATGTAAAAGAGGTGAGATATAACTTGACCACCTCTCTTCAACCGATAGCCTAGCCCTGAATCCTCCAGCAGTGTGCTTAGAGGATTCAAGGCCAAGCAGAACCAAAGCGGACTCAAACTATCGCCCTGAAATATTCCTCGCTCTATATTTATCGGTTCGCTATTCCTCTGGATTTGCCGACATCCTGGATAGCGAAGAACTGTCCTCCATTGCCCCATACATGATATCAGGAAGGTGCGCAGAGTTGCATCAACTTTATACAACTCTAGCACCCTCATGAGCCATGTATGTGGCACCGAGTCATAGGCCTTCTTATAGTCTATCCAACATGTCGACAGATCCTTTCGTGAACGGCGAACCTGTTGACTAATGGCCATATCAATGAGGAGTAGCTCCTTAGTACCGCGGGACCCGTTCCTACATCCATTTTGAGAAGCAGACATAACAGAATTTTCGTCAATATGTTTAGAGATTTTACCTTTCAAAATGGAGGTAAGAACTTTATAGACCGTCGGGAGACACGTAATAGGTCTATAATTTTTGGGTTCCGCAGTACTACCTGATTTATGGATCAGGTGGGTTATTCCAGTCGTCAGGAACTCGGGAAGCGACCCTGACTCTAAGGCTGACTGAAATAGGGCTGCCAAGCGAGCGTGCGACCTCTGGATCCATTTAATCCAGAAGTTATACAGCCCGTCCGGTCCTGGAGATTTCCAATTGGGTAACGGACGGACTGCACGAGCTACATCTTGGGGGCTGATTGTGATCGCCCCCATTTCTGGTATTGAATCGCACGCTCGCTCGACCTCCCGAGTCCATTCACCCTCGGTATGACTGACAGGCACCGACCAGATGCTGCGCCAGAAAGAGCACATGGCGTCATCATCCGGTAGACACGTGTCAGACACACCTTGGTCCGGTCGCTCCCATGCTCTATAAACCCACCTTTCATCGCTTTGGAATGTGCGATTCTGAGTGTATCGTTCCACCCGCCGTTTATACCTACGAATACGGTTTGCCCATGCATACACTTTCTGCTTCAGGAAGTCGATGCGCTCTGTGATACGGGACATATAGTCTTGAGGACTGATTTCAGTCCCCGCAAATGCCCGCTTCACAAAGCGCATAACTCGAGGGCGAGTGTTGCCCCCCCTGAAGCAGATTAGTTTGCCGATGAGCGCTCTGGCCCCACCAATACGTCGTTCAATCCTGTACTGCCAAGCTGGTACGGCTGGTTTCGGTTGTTTAGCTCTGTCATCTGGAAATTTGACTTGAGCTAAACGACATGCCGCAACAGCCGCACAATACAGGATTGAATGAGCATCAGTGAGGTTTTCGCAGTTATCAAAATAGTTTGACAACTGCGAATCCAGAACAGCCACCAGCATCCTATTTTTATTATGCATGGGCAAACGAGGTAAGCGTGGTCTAAGTTCGGGTGTCATGAACCTATATTCTCGAATCGCACCCTCCAAAGCACTCCTCATATCCTCACTGCACTGGGTACTTACATTAGTAACCATGTCATTACTCACGTCGTTATCGCGATTTCGTATTGTGGTGGTAGATGGTAGTGGGACCACACCCTGCGACGGCGTGGCAATGACATGGCTACTCTGCATTTCAATCCGCAAGCGATCAAGCACGGTGTCATCCAACATACGATTACGCTGGATGACTCGCACCTGATCCGATAGTCGTTGTGCCGACACGTTGACAGCTGGCTCAAGTACCTGAAACAGAGAGAGCATCCGAACACGGTACGCGGTCAGATTGTTTATTATTATTATTAATAACTGTGCTGTCTGTTTGTGTAAGTGAGTTTAAATGTTTTCACTTCTCATGCTCTAAAAGTACGCCAATATAGCCCTACGAAGCGGGACTAAAGTGACCATTTTAGTCCCTAGGGAGTAAAAAGTAATTAGTTTTTAAATTTTCGTTCATGTGGCATAGACTAACTCAAAAAGCCAGAAAAATATACTATTATCTGTGGAGTGTGGTCCATGTTCATTGCGAAAATGTTAAAAGTATTAGTTCCATGGTTTTTCCGCAGCAAAGAAGGTGGCGCCATGTGTTTTAAATTTAAATTGTTAATCTGTGACAGGTTTAGAAGAAAAAACTGACCGGGAAAATTTTAGAATTTTTGTCGAGTGTAAATTTGTTCGGTTTTAAATAAAACTATGAATGTCCATTGACAGTGAAGAGTTTAACGTCGAGCAAACAGTAAAAGACATAATAGATAATCTTTTGAACGCTCCCAATGTAAAATACTTGGCGACCAAGGTATGTTTAGGTACCTATATGTATATAACCATGCTTTTTATTTAGGTACCTATATAAAATGTCGATTGTCACATTTACTTTGTTTAATTACAGGTTGCCTTGATTTTCGTTATAAGTGATGCATGCAGAGGAACAGAACTGATAGAAACCGATGTCGAAAGTGACACCACGTTACAGGCTATAAATTTGCCCTGTACTAACGACGAAAAAAGAGTACTTAATAAATATTTTTGTACTAAATTGACTATTTTTCTCGTACTCAAAGTGAAAAGTACAGTTTGCACCTCGAGACTAAACGCCAACTTAATATACCCAAACCACCTCTGATATATTATGGCTTCGTTAAGTCCCTCGTTATAAAATATACTATTGTAAACGCACCTACGATGCAGGACAAGTCCTAGAAAAATGGCAGTAAGGCTCCGCGCAAATGGGCCACCGGTGGCTGGCGATAAGCAGGTTACATGATTTTTAAAACATTTTGTATGGAATTGCCGCACACTTGTAGCGACTAGCGACCACTTGCGACTCAGTGGCCGCGACACGCTACCACCGGTGGCGGCCAGACGTGACTCAGTGTCCGCGACACGCCACCGGTGGCGAATTATAAATAAATACCGACCACTCGTGGCAGCCACTGACCACCTTCTTTTGCGCGCTACCAAAGCTACCGGTGGCGGCCACCGGTGGCCCGTTTGTACGGAGCCCTCGAACTAGTCCTGTTTTTATATTTTTCATTCCACGTACATAATATTTTTATTTAATCTGTTTCACAATCCGCGGTACAATCGGGATGAAAAGTGTTTTACCACTCGGCAGTACTTCTTTGTATTGAAACTGTTGAGTGGTGACCCGGCTTTGTTCCTGTTACAGTTACGCATACAAGTGTTACTTGCGTTCTTTCTATATTTTATTTTATTTCTTTATAATTTATGGAAATGTTGCTCAGAATATATTAAAGCTTTGCTTTTGATCTTTTTTTTTAACTAACTACGAATATGATTGTGTCTTTAATGATGTCACTAATTTACGGATATTTATACCAACTCACCTATTCAGTTTCGGATACTCAGATCATTTGCACTACCTAAGTTTTCATAGGAAGTTGCTAGAATCAACGCCTCATTTATGGCAAACATTTCAATATAATCTTGTTTCCAAAAAAACCATAAGTACTGACCTGAATTCATATTCATAATTCTACCACCCTGTACGTGTACAACATATACAGGCTGATGTTTATTAACTTATTCACTACAAAATATTATACAGGGTGTAGCAACATACTACATGCAACTTTTACACCGACTAGCTTTTAGCCGTAAATGCATCTCAACAGGACGCCGAGTGACGCAGACTGCAGCTCGGCTTAGCGATTGATGGGTGTGTGACGACTAGATGAATTGTGATTGATATGGAGTGATACGGTATTTAATAACTCGGGTAAAAGCTGGGATGAAAAATATGTGTTTGTTAACCGGTTTTGGTCATGTAACTAAAAAACTGTGTGTGTACTTATGTACGCAAGTAAGGAGTTATACTTAAACTAAAATGTTAACTAGCTAACTTCAAGGTGTCGGTTTTTCGAGGCGGAGTGCGCGCGCATCGAAAAAAATTACTCTCATCATTTTTCTCTAACGCGCCAAAAGAAGTATAACTTCAAAAATCCTTTTTAGAAGGAAGAAAAGGTCACAATAGGCAGTCATTGAACCTAACCAATCGCTTAACTTTAATGATATAACCGATGTACAAGTCTACAGTGGTCATTAACTGTGATCGGATTTACCAGGCGCCGTTGTGCCGCGGTTACACACAATTGGACACCCAGAGCTAATGTTATTTGATTGACAAAATGCGTATCCATTATTATTGAAAAGAACCGCCCAAGTCAGAGTTGGACTCGCGTACCGAGAATGCCGTATACATTTTTCGTTATTTTGTTATTAAACTACATATTTGCGGTTTTCAGATTTTTTCCTTTATATATGCTGTAAGACATTGCTTCTTGCCAAATTTCGGAGTTCTAAGTCAACGCTTGATAATTCCACGCGTTCCTGATAAAGAGGGTCTTGATAGACAGATGGACAAGAAAGTGATCCTATAAGGGTTCCTTTTTTGCCAACTGAGGTACGGAACTCAAAAAAGGCGTGAGGGTATGTATTTATGTAAGAAATATTACATCCGTACCTAAACCTGTATTTGAGGAGGGTTGGTGGCTAAATAATAACAGTCTCACGGGTCGATCTTCAAGGTTAAGCCGCGCTTGTCAAGGTTAGTCCATGGATGTGTGATATAAAAATTATATATCCATTAAAAATCGAGTTTCCTCATGCATGCGCATGATTTTCATGAGATTCTTTCCGCACGCAAATACCCGCTTGGACGTCGAGTTTCGGATACCAGCCCGTTATCGTTCTATGTAATCTAAATATATAAAAGCGAAAGGTCACTCACTCATCACGAAAAATATCGAAAACCACTTGACGTATAAAGATGAAATTTGGCAGGGAGGTAGCCACGCGGGCGAAGTCGCGGGCAACAGCTAGTACAATACAATACAATGAGATACTTTGGAGCTAGGGTGTATCCTCTGATGCTGTACGGAGATGGGTACTAGCTAGTCTGGAGAAGAGATGTGTGTACAGATTCCTTACGTCTGAGTAGCTTACAATTAAATTTGACGACACGATTGGCGCAGTGGCTGAGCAATTGACTGCTGCGCTGCGTGTCGCGGGTTCTATTCCCGCACGGAAAAAATATTTGTATGGCCTACAGATAGTTGTTCCGGGTCTGGTTGTTTGTGTATGTGACTTTAAATGTTTGTGAACTCACCCACGACACAGGAGAAATTCCTAGCTAAAAAAAAAAACAACTGTGTGTAATCAACTAAATTAAATGAATTGTTATTATTTGACATTGTTAGTTATTTATTATTTTATATGACATGTTTTATTAATGGATTTTGTGTAATATGATTATAATTATTGACATTTGATGAAGTTCTTGGTATGACATATTTAAATATTTTAGGGAGTTAATGGTAATTGAGTCTATTAGCTAATGGTTTTGTTTTCTTATTATGTTGACATTGTTTTGGTTTTTTTTTATGATTTTTATCAATTTAATTTGAGATATTAGTTATGTTTTTTTTTGTATGTTTATTTATTTTACTTCTTTTTTTGCTTATGTAACACATTCAGACACAATTGTAAATTGTTATTGAATGAATGAAATGAAATGAAAACTACTTGAGTCTTTCAGTTTTCATGACGCTCTCACCATTATGAAACAGGCTACAGCAAATACTTTTACACTCCACTACTATTTTCATTAAGCAAACTAAATGCAAAAACCTCACGTAATAACATAATTATACACCATTAAAAACAAAACAAAAATACCTTAATTTAATTAAACAAATGTACCATTTTCTACGTTAACTCATAGAACGTAAGGCATCAGCTCCATAGCTAGCGAGTAGCGAGAAGCGAAAACACTTAGTAACTAATAAAAACCGGCCAAGTGCGAGTCGGACTCGCACATGAAGGGTTCCGTACCATCGTAGTAGGTATAAGGTATATATTTGTAGTACTCCTTAATTTTTAATTTATTATTTGTTGTTATAGCGGCAACCGAAATATACATTTTGTGTAATTTTCAACTCCTACCTATTAAGGATCATAAAATACAG
Source organism: Lycophotia porphyrea (assembly GCA_950005105.1). Lineage (NCBI taxonomy): Eukaryota > Metazoa > Arthropoda > Insecta > Lepidoptera > Noctuidae > Lycophotia > Lycophotia porphyrea. The sequence continues at coordinate 4,307,804 of OX465408.1, read as the reverse complement.
CCCGCTGACACACAGACAGACGGACGGACGGACGGACAGTGGTGGCTCAGTAATAGGAAGAAAGTAAGTTTGTTTGTGAGCAGCGGTGGCCCAAGTGGTAGCGACCCCGACTTACGAACAGTAAGTCGTGGGTTCGAACCCAGGCAGGCGCATTACTTTGTGTAATTTATTTCATCACCACTGCTCTCAAAAAACGGTGAAGGAAAACATCGTGAGGAAACCGGCATGTCCTAGAACCAACAATTCGAAGACATGTGACATCTACCAATCAATACAGACAAATACCAATCCGATCTACAAATCTACCATCGCCACTGGGCCTGCGTGGTGAATTATAGTCCATTCCCGCTCATAGAGAGGAGGCCTGCGTCCCAGCAGTGGGAACATTATAGGCTGATGATGATGATGATGAAGTTTGTTTGTTACCTTTTCACGCTTAAACCACTGATCCAATCATCCTGAAGTCCTGAAATTTTGCATATACCTACGCTTCGTTGTCAGGTGTACAGAAACGGACGTACCTACCATTATTCCCGAAAAAAAGTACTGTTTTCGAGGATATCGACAATAACGTTCTAATGATTTTAGATATATATACAAGCAGAGTACAACCAGAACTGATTGTCAAATTACCGCGGGCAAAAGCTAGTAAAGTATAAATGTAGGTACCTTTTACTAACAGGGGTGACTCGGGGCCAACAATCAAGAAACATAAAAACTTTTCTTACACGAGAAAATACCAATAGCTATAGTCGCTTCAGCTTCGGTGGGACATCTGCCTTAAGGACTATTAAGTGGCAGCACAATATCGTGCATGCCAAGGAAATGGGAACGCGTTAATCCCGCAATTGCTTTCTTCCTGGGGCGCGACAAGTATTCATTGCCGCTGAGCGTGTCCAATGACACACGACACGTCATTTTAATTTGCTTAATAAAAGGGCTCTGACGTCATGATGAGTTTTAAATTAAAGGTTGTGACCACTAGTCAGTGATGTCGTGAAATGTATGAGGTCTTTAGGGAGGTGACCGATTAGCGGATATTTATTACTGCCTATGAGTTTTCGGATATTTTTAGTATGTTTCATTTATGCTCTATATCCATTATAGACTATTAGTAAATGTTAGTGAGATGTCAATAATAATTGAGATAATAATATTTCGTGGAGATAGACAGACGGCCTTTCACTGTTTTTTTTTTATTGTTCTTCATATCGTCAGAATTATAAACAGAAGCGCAAACAAAGTTTGGTCAAGGTATCTAATTAATTGATGGAGCTTTCTACTACTTATTCAATATAGTGACGTCTTAATTCTACTTGACATTGAGTCCCCAATTTTACACACACATTTTATTATACTACGTCCAATATGGTGACACAAGTGAAACGCTATCTTTGGTGTGTTAGGTTGAGATCGTTTATTAAAGTGCTCATAAATTTAATTTATTTCTGTGGTTTAAAAAAAAACACTTTTACATATTTAAGTTGAGTCCGATATTTCGTGCCTGACTACTCTGAAAAGAAACAGCCGAAAAAAACTCAAAGGTCATTCTCTGTTTTAAAATCCAGACAAAATCTTGATCAAGTTACATGAAGGCCATACAGATGAGTGTCTAAGATGTTTTTTTTGTGGAAGGAACCACACAGAGTTAAGTGCACCGGTCCAGTATCATAAAATTAATCTAGTGTATAATGGAAACAAGCAGTGTTAATGTTATTTAAGTAGTTAGCGTGCCCGTAGATCGCATGACAGTCTGTGGTCAGCGATACACGATGCCGATGAGCGTATTGCTAGGTGCGTGGATATTTGTATACCTAAGTGCGGATATTGCGGATATATGCAACAGTACTACTATGTGTGATTTATTCTTCAGTTAGCCTTACATTTGAAAACTACTGATATTTCTTTTCAATATTATATGCCTTAGTTATCCTCGGAGGATTAGGTAAAACTATTGAAATGCTGTTTTATTTATTTACTGGGTTTTCAGCAGGCACTACTATAATAACGGCCTTAGGACGTTGGTAGCACCTTTTGAAGTGAAATACCTATTAGAAACTTTACTTATAGTATTCAAACGGCGTGCTTGGTACAAACGGCGGCACATGAAGCTTTACATTTCCAGTATAAGAAAATATATACAAAGCGAGGCCATCGCTTTTTATATATTTTCTGTACAATAAGAGATCCGCATAAACTGGTTTTGTATAGCTTGATCAGCGGTCGTGCGTACGTATTATGAATAGCGATATTAGCGAGTCATGTTGTAAATTTCAGTTCCTTAAATACTTTAAAATAATTACGTTGCGTAATTTATAACCAAACCATTGCTCTAATGAAATAAACATTTTCTTAAGACATCTTGGTTCAGAGTTATGTTAACTAAATTCCTAGCCAAATCTAATATTGAAAGTTAAATTTATTCATAGAGTTCAGTAATGGAGTTAACATTTATGATCATTTTAATTAGCAAATAGAATAAACAGCAACAAGTAACTTCTAATTCCACGAGCCAAACTTGAAACATAAGTTGAGCAACGTTGAATAAATTTACAAGAACTTTTTTTTAATGTTCTTCTAGACAGCAAATAATAACCTTTTCAAATTTCCATCGAAAACTACAGCAATTCAGTTCGTCATATTCATTCAGTGATAATCATATTTCACGGCAGCGTATCCGAGATATGTATTCCTAAATGTGAAGTCAGTTTATTTAGGTCGGATACCCTGCGGATACTGTGCGGATATCCGCGGGCGATGGCTCATCTCTATTTGACACTTTGAGCCAGAGGTAAGTTACCAAGTGTATTTCTGAGTAATTGAGTTTTGTTTGGGATGGGTTCCCAGTGGTGATAAAATTAGATTTAGGTTCAGAACATTACGCTTATTATTCCCAAAGGGTTCGGTAGAGTGTTTAGTAGATACACCCAGGTTCGTAATTTCGCCATATAAGCGAGTGAATATCGCCATTTAGAGAGAGATGTTCAAACGTACTGAGAAAGGACGATGTCCAAGTTTGTATGAAACCCGTCCCCCCCCCTCCAACAGATCTTTCGTATGTGTTAGTAGGTTCATAAGGATCTATAAAAAGACTAGCAACCAATTTTAACTTCAAAATCCATGGGGTTTAAAAATGACATAAAATTAAAAAATCGCTAATTTATTTTTCATATTCGATACAAAAATGTTATAAAAAATTAAAATAACTGTAGCGAGTAGGCAAGTCAACTCGTACACTAGAACGCGGCACAGAAATCACGCCACTTTGTTAAGCCCCGCCTCCGACATAAAGAATCCAACGATAACTATATTATAGGCTTTTATGTTAAACTGTTTTTATGTAATATTAATTATCATCAATTATACTCGTAATTCTATTGAGCAGTTCCGCCGGTGGATTAAAATTAATGTAACACCCTAGCCTCATGTACCACACAATTGAAATTATATGTGCGCAGCTTTCTACATTTCGATTTCCTGTAATAATTGTAATTCTAATTTTGTTTGTGTTTTTTGTTGTTTTTATTTAATATTATTTCAATAAAAAAATGATAAAAATATTAAAAAATGTAATTAATGTGCACAGAAATAAATGTAAAAATTATTAAAATACTTTAAAATCAAAAGGTATGGCTTATAAACAGTTATTTTGTACCAAAATGTTAGTATTAAAACATGATTTTTCTCGGAAACCCCAAACTTTTGAGAGTTGTCGCCATAATAAAAAATGATCACCTTTAACTAAGCTGTTTTGACTGAGATACATTTTAAATCTGTTGGTCGATGTAAGGGTTGGGGGGACGTTTTGACGCATCGTCCCTGTTGAAAAAACCTCAGAACACTTGGATTGACCTCCGTGTAAATTAATTTAGATTCTGTTGCAACTGTAAAATCCTTAACGGCAAAACTCAATAACTGTCCTGTGTAAATGTCCTGGTAATCGATCTCAGGTTCTCTTGCTCAGTAGTCGCGTTTAAAACCACTAAACCAAACGAGATAGTCTAGTTTCAGATACATAGACCTATTTTGTTTGTTTTTAATAGCTCACGCAAACAGGCTGCGTTTTTGAAGCCTCGTTTTGCATTTGAAAATACGGATTGCGGTTTGCTGAACGCAATCGTTTTGTGTGATAAATAATGGATATTCTGTAAACATTTTGGTTGTTATTTTTTGGCGTAGTTTTGGTTTTAGCTTTTAGTATTATAGGCTGGTATTTCGATATTTTCTGTTGTTTATTTTTGTAGCAGCCTGTATGTTTTGCGTTTCGTTTTTGCGTAACAGCGAAGAGATCCTAACTTAATATTATAAATTCAGGTTCATGGCCCAGATCATATGAACAATGTATATTTAGGGTACGATGGGACTGACATACGAATTGTGATTATAAATGTCCCTAAATAAATAAAGAAAAAAATAATATTATAAATGCGAAAGAAGTTTGTTTGTTTGTTACCTCTTATTACTAAGCCTCCGCTGTCCGCCCGTCCGTCCGTTCGTCTGTCTGCCTGTCAGCAGGCTATATCTCATGATCCGAATAGGTAGAAAGTTGAAATTTTCACAGTATTTCTGTTGCCAACAACAAATAATAAAAATATTTAAAAATTGAAGGGGGCTCCCCTACAACGATGGTAAGGGATTTCTTCGCTTCTTTCGCGCGAATCCGATTCGCATTTGGCCGGTTTAGATTTTCCCCGAAGATAAGAAACATGACAATGACATCCCTAATAATCCCTTATATCCCTTCAAAATATTACCCTAAACATATGCTAATTCAGTATTTAAAAGCCTCGCAATAATATCCTCAGTATTAAAGGATTATTGCCACGTATATACGTCAGTTGTCAGTGACGTCATACCCGGGAACATGGCCACCGGAAGTGGCCGGCGACACCTGAACGTGTGGTGTTCCGGTTTCCATTTCGGAAAATGGTAAAATATTGTGGGTTTTTTGTTTTAATTTTGTCGTTGTTTGGCCCGTAAAATTTTCTTCTAAGGGCGGAATTCAACCAAATAATGTACTCTATAAAAGGCTAATATGGCGACGTATTTTCTATAAGTACTACCTTGTTAGTCGAGTGGTCGCAAGCGCAACTGCTGTGCATGAAATCCTAGGTTTCATTCCCGGGTCGGTATTATTGTGTTTTCCGTCAGGAATTTTCTAAGTAGCAGCCACGGAGTCTGGATTTGTGCCCGATTGATGACAATAGGCTCGTCCCCTATTACATGGGACTCAAACATGACTGGCGAAATGTGGGTGTACTATATTTGGGTACACCTCTGCCTTCAGGAATTGTTATGGTTTTCTATAAGTATAGAAGCTGTCTACAAAAGAGTAACCATGGAGTTTCTTGCCGGTTCTTCTCCATAGCAAACGACCAACCCGAACCGTGCCGCGTTTTGTCGACGTTTTATAAGTGCCCATCTGGGCCTATGTGAAATAAAATATTTTGATTTTGATTTCTACCCTGGACATTTATGCTCTGGCTAAAAGCTATCTGATGGTTGAAAAATAAGCTCTCAATCATTTAATTTTTTTTTTATGAGCCTGTTGTGTCCCACTGCTTCTTTACTTTTTTCCAGTCTTCTCTCTCTAGAGCTCTTCAAGCCCAATCCTTTAGGTAGCAGTCCAGCTCATCGCGAAATCTCCTTCTGGGCCTGCCGCGTCGCCGGTTCCTGTTGTTCGGAACCCAATCTGTAGATATTTTCACCCATTTCTGATGCGACTTGCAGCGTATATGGCCTGCCCAGTTTTGGCGGCTGTGTTGCCTACGTCTCCAATTATTTGGAACAAAGTATACGGTTCCTTATACGGTCAGTAATTTTGACTCCGAGCATTCTTCGTTCCATTGCTCGCTGATAGATCCCGAGTGCGGACTTATGAAAATTATGAATTGAATATACCTAATAGCTAAAATAGTTAGTATTTATACCTATCGTGTTTTCATTATCTATTTCTTTCGACCAACATATTCTAGTTCTAAGTTTTAAAGCAATGTTCAAACATCAAATAATATTTTCTCAGTTACAAACTACAATAAACGATCACGCTTATAAAACCTTAATAATATTGCCTTTCGCTTCCAATAGGTGAACCTATTGCCATCTACTGGGAACAAATCAGGCTCCTGGCTTGTTGTGGCTTTTTCTGCGAAAATCCTAATGGGAAAACCACACTTTTCCCAACCTGGTAATCGAACCCAGCACCACGTATTTAGAACTCGCGCTTGCGATAACCAGACAAACGAGCCAGTCACAAACCTCTCCAATATCTATAAAAATTAAGAGAAAATATACTAAATGTTGCTCATTTGGAGAAAATGACACTTCGCTTATGTATAAAGTAGACTTTTGGCAACATCGTATAGATAGGTACTACAAAAATACTGATCTATGAATAGATTTTTCTCTTACTAGTGATGGCATGTTTTTATTCTATTCTTATCTTTTCTTGTCTACCTACGAGACACAAAGTAACAATCTTTTAATAACCAAAACATCTGACCAAAATGACAGGCATCACGCATTGCTATTAAAAGAAAAGGTAGAAAACAATCATTACGTTATCACCCTTTATGATCATCACCATTTTATGATGACGATGACGCATGACGCTAGTTCTGACATCAGTTCTGGCACTACATCTGCATATTATGACGATATAAATTTATTATTACTTTTGCAAGTATATTTTTATTGTAATAAAATAATTAATGTTGTCACTGATAGTTTTAAAAGTGGGCCAAGCAGTTTGGTTTTATTATTTGCGGCATAGACGAAAATTATAAAGTTAGGTGGATTTTTATAGTCAAAAATTACATCAGCAGAATCTAAGTATTTAATGCACAAAAATCTGCTTTGCCTCTCTCGATTCCAAAGGCTATAAAGATTATTTCAATCCACCAAGGAACAAAGATCTTATGGCATAAAAAGAATCGATTCAAACGGACTAATCTAACTTTTACTTGAGGCCAATTTTTACATTTAATGCCCCGAAGTTATCCTCACAATTTATCTGGCTGAATCTGACACACAGGTCCCTAAGGTCCGAGATCCGACATACACCCGAAACTTTTCTCTAAAAAGTATATACGTTATCCTGGAAAAGCCTCGCCTAATATATTTTTTACTATCAAAGTTACTGGCCTTATACTGTCAAAACAGGCCACCCATTTTATAAATCGTTTAAAAATAGAACACTGCCCGAAATGGCGGGAATAAAATACGAACGACTAATGCGAACGAAGAATTATTACATTCGAGCCTCAGTTTTGCCTTGGGAGAAACAAAACATGCAACGATTCTAACATATATATCTCCCATCTTTATTTCTTTAAAAGGACATCACAATAAGGTTAGTGTATAAATGTCCTTCTACACGTCCTCGCGCGTTTCCAGTTTATATGTACATCCATTTCTTAGGTAAATTCCTTTTCTAAATGGTTTTCCATTCATTCTCTCAACATCTAAGCATAATCCTATCTTATTTATTAAAGTACACACTAAAAAGGCAATCGGTTTTCCCCATCTTCCTTTTAAACGTTCGTTTAGACCCATTATAAAAGATTCATGGCCCTTTTCTCCCTTGGACATACATAATTGAGAGGCCAAGGGATTTGCGTCCAAATGTATTATATCCTTAGTCATGGCTCGGCTGGCTAGAGTCTGACATTTGATGGGCTTTCTGAAAAATTAATCGCCGATTTTGGCTGTAATTAGGTTAGCTGAGAGCTCATTTGTGATTCAGGGGTAGCTTAGATGGTTTTAAGGTTGGAGTGAATTTTTAAAGACGATGAAATGTTGTTTAAGGAATATTATGTTGGTTTTAAGAATAATTTCATCATTTCAATCTGTATTCTTTGACAAGGGACACCGATGCATTAAAAAAAGTCTGCTATTTCCTACAAAAGTGCAATTCCTACACGGTCAAAATGTATTTGCTGATTTTTTTGTTAATTACCGATGAAAAAAGTCTAATTTACTTCAGAATGATGCACTGAATACGAGGTTTGTACGTCGATATCCCTTCCATCCTGCATATATAGAGAAAAACTTCGATTTTCGCAGGTAAAGCACTAAAATATTCGAAGTACGTATTAAAAAACTGATATAAGAAGTTGACACATTATTAGAGATCCGTAAATAAAATGTTGAACCTAACCTCTTCTCAATAAATATTCAATTTGGAAGACAATTGGTGCTACATTTTGTTTTAAATAAATACATGGTGAAAGGGATACCGTCGTTAAAGCGATTACCACGTATTCAGTATATCATTCTGAATCATCGAATATTAAAATAAAACAGCAGTGTTCTACAAAACTGCAATACCTACACGTTCAAAATTTAAGGAACAGCAGATTATTTTTTTAATTACCGATAAAAAAAAACTGTGGAGGGTTTTTTTTCGGATGGGAAATTATCAAATGACTTCTCCCGCTCTGTGCAGAGCGGAAGGGAGTGTCAGACTTGTACTGACTAAAACCCATCTATGTTCCTTCCTTGCCCTTTGTGTTCCAGGGCCACGGTATCTTTTTCGAACAGTCCCGCAGCCCTGGCAATGTGAAGGGTACAGAATGATGTGTTGAAGACGTGGTAATCGTTTTGGCATCGGTGCCCCATCCACCCTGTATTTGTAATGTTTACCATTATTATTTAAGGTGAACTGATCATTTAAAAAACTGGCCAAGTACGAGTCGAGACGAAGGGTTCCGTACCATAAATCGAAAAAGACACGTTTCTGGCTGTCTGTCGCCAGGCTGTATCTCATGAACCGTAATAGATAGACAGTTGAAATTTTCACAGATGATGTATTTCTGTTGCCGCTATAACAACAAATAATAAAAATATAAATTATTTAATAATTTCTACCATACTAGAAACCCGTACCATAAACCGAAAAAAAACAAGTTTATTGTATGGGAACTCCCTTTTTTATTATAGCGGCAACAGAAATACATCATCTGTGGAAATTTCAACTGTCTAGCTATCACGGTTCATTAGATACAGCCTGATGACAGACAGCCAGATAGACAGACAGACGGACAGCGGAGTCTTAGTAAAATAGGTTTCCGTTTTACCCTTTGGGTACGGAACCTTAAAAATGACTAGTGTTTAATAATATATATCCAGCCATAATCCACATAAAACGTACAGATATTCCTTCGACTAAAACCTCAGTAACACAACACGACGTTAGTTTAAAAATAAAATAGTTTACAGTACGGAATCACTGACTGTCCCGAAGGTAATAAAACATTACGAGATTGTCCAGACGACTTTTGTTACCGAAATAACCTAGTCTAGTTCACATTGTGCTACCAGCGCTGCTATTTATTTAATTTTTAGGGTTCCGTACCCAAAGGGTAAAAACGGGACCCTATTACTAAGTCTTCGCTGTCTGTCCGTCCGTCTGTCTGTCACCAGGCTGTATCTCATGAACCGTGATAGCTAGACAGTTGAAATTTTCACAGATGATGTTGCCGCTATAACAAAAAATAATATTTAAAGGAGGCTCCCATACGTGTTTTTTCGGTATATGGTGTACGGAACCCTTCGTGCGGGAGTCCGACTCACGCTTGGCCAGTTTTTAGCTATATTTGTGGTCATTTTCAGGCACAAAACACGTGTAAATAAAGAAATTCTTGTGCTAGCTCTGGTACAAGGCCTTGGCTAAAAAGTCGGAAGCGTCAGTGGCAAGAATGCCACAAAAATATTTTATGGTGCTTGGCACAAATCGCGAAATATTTATTGTAACTTTTGCAGAACAATCCGGATCTCAAGAATTTCACGTGGAAGTACTTTTAAAATACCTTATGGATTGGCTAAGATCTGACATTAAGGAATATCGCCATAAATTGTCCTTAGTTGGTGTAGTTGTCGCAAGCGCTAAAGGTAAGCATGAGGTCTTGATTTCCAGGTCGAATCAAGTATTATGTTGATGCCATTAGTCTCTTCTCTAATAAATTACCGAAATATTCGCGGAAACTTAAGTATTATACGCTAAGAGTGGATTCTCACAGGGTGTAAACAGACTCTTAACGAAGCCGTCAACCAAGCATTCTGTACATCAAACTAATTAACTTTACGTAAAAATTACTGTTGGAAAACGACTTTTTTTTAAGCTGAAAAATTACGTTTTACAGTAGGACTTAATGTAACGCACTCAAAACATTGGAGGTGTTTAAAGTAAAATTCTTACATTAAAAACATGCATTTAAAAAAAAACTTGTTAAAAAGGTGGAACTTTGACCCCCAATATCTCCGTAACTAAAAGATTCCCAGCTATGGTCTAAAACAAAAAAATGATCGCAATGACGCGGAGAATAAGTGCCTTTCAGCTTCGTTAAGAATCTGTTTACACCCTTTATAAAAGTGCAACGAGTGGGGAAGCGAACTCACGACCCATCACTTTGATTTGGTAATTTCTGTTGGTGTCATCCCGTTGACACGAACAGGTGGCCAACCATGACGTCTCAAAGCAGTTGTCATTCCAGTGTGGGAAAGGGACGGCGCTAGACGACCTGTATAGCTCTGTCTCTTTCCCACACTTGAATTACAATTGCTTAGTAACCCCCTAGAAGTAAGTTCTTCTATACTTTTGATTTGTAATCTTGTAACGATCAATACATCAAATACTACAATTAATCAATTTATTATTTCTAAGGTCAATTTGAAGTGTTACGATTTAAATAATTCGGTTGATGACTAAATCATTTATCGCCAGTAGTGATGCGTCAATGTTGTGACACACGGACCGACAGACTAACATACATCTGTCATCTAGTGTGTCATACTTGCTTGCATAGAAACAGTTTTACACGTCAATTGTAGATTGTGGATTGAATCAGATTGTAATAAAACTTACATTCAAAGACACAACCTGAACTATCATATGTCTTTTCCCAACTATGTTTTTGTTGAGGTCGGCTTCCTGTCGATCCGGAGATTCAAAATCCGGTTAGTAGGTACTGGGTAATACGATACCTCTTGGTAAGACTGGACTGGAGACTGGACATTCGGTCCACTGACTACCTGTAACGACTGTCAAAGATTTACAATCAACGGTATAACGTGCTTTACAAGGCACAGCGGAATCTCGATATGTGGTGGTCACCTATCCACAGACTAACCTAGGCAAGAATTGTTCCGAGCGGTTGATATTATTTAGCCACGGGCTCCTCCTAAAGGGAAGACACAACTTTAACCAAGTGTGACCACCAACCAACCTGCGCCAACCAGTGTGTTTGTATTTTATCATATTATTATGTATGTTAGTCTGTAAGGTATACACCGTGATTTTTTTGTCGTCTGACAACGGCAGCCCACTTCATGTATCCAGTGACTACTACACATTCATAATAAAAAAATGGTATTTAAGAGATAAAAAAAAATTAAAAAAATAATAACAGCCGCTCGGGTCGATCTTTAGGTTAAGCCGTGCTTGCCTAGGTCGGTCTGTGGATGGGTGACCACCCATTACATACCGAGTTTCCTCCGTGCCTCGGAAAGCACGTTAAGCCGTTGGTACCAGCTGTCATTTGTAGATCTTTGACAGTCGTTAAGTAGCCAGTGGCCCAAAAAAAAAAAAAAGTTTGACAACCAGTCTTACCAAGGGGTATCGTATTTCCCAGTACCAACAACGGTTGTGGAGGTCAGATAGGCAGTCGCTCCATGCAAAATACTGGTATTCAGCTGCATCCGGTTAGACTGGAAGCCGACCCCAACATAGTTGGGAAAAGGCTAGGCAGATGATGATTATGATGCATAACGTAGTTGAAACATTCTGTTGCAAGCGAAGATCTATCTACTCGACTCGTGCGATGGTTAAGTATGTTCTACTGTTTGATACGTAAACATTATTAACAGGATGTTTCATAATTCTAATGTATTATTTATGTTTCTTTGTACCTATTATCTTAATTAATGGTAAAAAAAACACGCCTAGAGGTATTTTATGTCGGATACATTGAGTGGACCACCTTTGTTAGACGACTAAAAAATCACGGTGTATATCTATGGGCCAAAGTTGCTTCGAAATAAATGAATTTTGTTGTTGTTGTTGTTCTAAACCGCTGGCTCTAAAAGCATGATATATAATGAAGAAAGGATTTTAGTCAGTTACCCCCTGAAGGGGTTAAATCTGTAATTTTTGTTTATACAGCTATATACAGAAAAAGTTTTCGATTGACCTTTATAGGTGCTCTTTATCATCTATGTTTAAGTTATTCTCAATGTTTATTGTACACACAAAGTTACATATACTTAAATAGCATTGATTTTAGCTTGTGTTTGTACACAAGCTAATATCAATGGTATTTGTATGTCTTTAGAACCTTTTTAGGCTATTTGTGATAGGTAAGTAAGCGTTATCTTTCACATATAATTCCTTCTCGCTCCAAAACGATTAATGACAGTAATTAAATGTATTAATAACTTATTATTCAATCACATCAACACAATTCGTGATGAAGTCACTTGATCAAATTAAATAATATGTACCAAATTCATTGGCACAAAACATCGCTTGATAACGTTGCTTAGGTAATTATAATGTTGATAGGGTTGCTTCACAATACATATTACCATATCAAATGGTAAGTATTGTTGTGTAAATAGATTAATTATAGTTTTACGTTATAACAACAACATTTATTTGTTGTCAGGCAACTTTGGCCCATAGATATGGTATATATCTACAGACTAACATAAATAAGATGAAATACAATTTGCATTAGTAAAAAGACCCTCTTTTTTTTCGGATTGGAAGTCATCAAATGACTTCTCCCGCTCTGGGCAGAGCGGAAGGGACTATTAGACTTGTACTGACTAAAACCCATCCATGTTCCTTCCTTGCCCTTTGTGTTCCAGGGCCGCGATATCTCTTTCGAACAGTCCCGCAGCCCTGGCAGGCAGTAAATAGACCCTTAAAACTATGTTAGTAACACTTCACTTGTGCATTAAGTACGTCATTGCGCGTTCATGTAGCACTTGCCCCTGGAAACCACGGAACACCATTCCCTGCGGCCAAAAGCCTGGCTGGATTAATATAAGACACCTACAATCCTACATGATACAACAAAAACCGTCTAAAATTACGACTACCATCCGAGATATATTTGGCGTATATTCCCGGACATAAGCAACTCATAATTACACTAGTATCAGAATAATGATGATAAAACGACTTGGCGCAACACTACATGACGATATTTACATCACTAGTCGACGAAAAAACTCCCGAGAAAACATCGTCAGAACCTTGGATCACGTGGACAAATTGGCAGTCTCGACCAATCAGAGATTACCAAATCTACGTCTGTCTTTAAACGATTTACGACTTAAATGTGGGGCAAGAAGGGAATTTTGAAGTGTCTTTGTAGTAAGTTATTAGTCGACATATTTGATAGTTTATTTCTAGATTTTTGATAGGATTATTTACAATAGTGTAGATATTTGGCAATAGTGCGAGTTGCGATGTCAATTAGCTTTCAAGACATTAAAATTCAAGGTCAGTCCAACATAGTTGGGAAAAGGCTAGGCAGATGATGATGACACCAAAATTTAGGGCAGCTTGGCTGCAGTAGTGTAATTGACCAAAAAAAATCTAATTAGTCCGTCAGATAGATTTCCAAAAATATTGAACACGTATTTTTTTTTCTCGTAAACTAAAAATAAGGACGATGCAGTGCGTCGAAAACTCGTGTGACGTCACAGTCCGGTACACTTTAGCGGAAAGTGACGTCACAAGCCCCCACTCATGAACTTCGATGCATTTTTATTGATTTGATAAAACAGAAAATACGTATCCAATATTTTTCGATAATCTAACTGACAGACTAAACAGAATTATATTTTTTTTACTCAGGAAATATCCCTATTGACGACACTTTGTAGAATAATTTTCTCAATCTCAATTTAGAGCTATTTTCTATGGATGAAAATGAATTAATAACTCTAGTCAAGAATCATTAAAATCAGCACTTTTTGGACCCAAAACGCTAGTGGCAGTCGGTTTTGAGTTTTCGACCATATCACTGAATACCTCGACGAGTAATTTTGATTTGCTTGAGGAAATCAGACGCACAGTCCAAATGCTTGAAGTTTGAATAGTACGAGTACTACAACTAAAAGTCAATGAGGAATTAGGACAGGACCGAACGAATCGTCATCAGCGAAGAGTATTAAAGATCCAGGCCGCAGTTGATGATAGAATTAAGAAAACGTAGAGGAGTCTAATATGATTGCTGCAGTAAAGTAAATACCTACTGGTAAGAAATAGGAATACGTATAGTTCCTACCTACTTCTCCTCACGAGGGTAATGTGCCAGGTCGGTGACCTATTACATTATGTCAATCAACAGGCATAATGCTTGGCGAAAACACGCTTTTATAGACAACCGTTTTGGGGTGCTTATGGATATTAGACTACCGTATTTTCCAGAGATACTTGGTAAGTTCTAGGGTATTTTGATGAAGGTTTTTAGTCTATATTTCTTCGAACAGGTTAGTTGACAACGCAAGCATCATGTCTGCGCTGTGTTGGTCTATAGCCGCGCGTTCTGGCTTGCGTCCAGCGCACGCGCACGCAAATAGACCAAGCGACACTCACCATGTGGTTTAATTGCCTATACAAGCGAATTTTATCAACTATTTTTATAAATAATTGTAATTTCAACACACTAGCCCGGATATTGTGTGTTTTTGACATTCAGAATCGGGTTCTTTTCGGGCATCGCTACAGCTGTTGATTTTGGTTGTAATTTATTCTTGAATTTATTTATTAGGCTGGTAGACATGGTTTTCAATTTATTGGCTGCTATCGAACAGTGTTTTTGTATGGGAGGATGGATGGGACATTAGTGCTTTTCTGCTATATGGATCATGGGAAGATGTACGATAGAAATAAATGTTTATTTGGTGGAATTGTTGGAGCAAAATGTAGGTTACTTTGCAGTCTCGTCACAAAATGCGATTCTCATTACGATTATGAATAGATCTAAGAACAATAGGTTTGTTCATAGACTAGAATATTGCGACGAGTTTAATAATTAGGTCAGCTAAATATTTAGATGTTTTGAAGACAAGTATTTGTGTGATCTGCTCGAGTAGAGATAGTTATTCCTGAAAAAATACAGGTAGTATGAATGAGCTGTTTTCAGAGAAAAGTCTGAGTAATATTTGCACCAGTAATACACATTCTCTGGAAAATTTTGCATACGAACATTTTACTTCTTTTATTTTTTGAAAATTTTACACGTTTTCAGGTGTACAAAAACGGACATGGGATACTTTTCATCCCGAAAAAAGTACTGTTCCCTAGGAAAACAACAATAACGTTCTTATGATAATAGATGGCGCCACGTATGTTTCAAATCATGATTGAATAGGGATGTTTCCTGAGTAAAAAAAAATATGATTCTATTTAGTCCGTCAGTTAGATTATTGAAAAATATTGGATACATATTTTTTGTTTTATCAAATCAATTAAAACTGATGAAGATAAATTCATCAAAGATCAAGAGTGTGAGCTTGTGACGTCACTTCGCCAGTAAAACTGTACTGACATTGTGACGTCACACGATTTTTCGACGCACTTTATCGTCTTAATTTTTTGTTTACGTTAAAAAAGAAAAAAAGAACGAATCCAATATATTTTGGAAATCTATCTGAAGGACTAATTCGATTTTTTTGGTAAACTACCCTATTATATTATTACTAGCTGATGCCCGCGGCTTCGCCCGCGTGGATATCGCTTATCGCGACCAAAAGTAATCATGAAATTTTGGGAAATATCATTATATTTTTGCCAAAGTAAGTATACAAAAAATTTACAAATTATATACTAAAACCTTCCTCGAGAACCACTCTATCCATTGGTGAAAACAGCATGAAAATCGGTGCAGCAGTTTTTGAGTTTCTCGCGAAGACAGACAAACGCGGCGGAGGACTTTGTTTTATAATATGTAGTGATAGAAACTTTAGTAATAAATAAATAAATAAATAATATCTTGGGACAACCAACACACCGCCATCTGATCCCAAACTAGGCAGAGCCTGTACTATGGCAACCAGACAGCTGATAAACATACTTATATATTTCTAAATACATACATATTATAGATAAATTATACACCCAGATACAGAACAAATAATCGTACTCATCGCACAAAGATTTATCCTGTGTGGGAATCGAACCCACGACCTCCGTCCTAGCAGTCAGGGTCACTAACCACTAGACCAACAGGCTAATCGAATATATATATATAAAGTGAGCTACGAGTTCAATTGTCAAATTCTAAATTAACGCGAATTAGTGACAAATAAAACGGGCTCATCATCATTACTCTCCTGCCCTTACCCCAATATATCTGAGGTCAGGGCAGCATGTCTTCTTCTAATGAATGAATGAATGAATGAATTATTTAAATAATTCATTCATTCATTCATTTTATTTGGAAAATGAGGAAGGGACATCGACGCTAACACGGTGACTTCGTATACAAAAAAAATCAGCTTTTCTGTATATGTTTTAACTGTGTAAGTATTGCAACTTTGTAGGAAACTGTTTTTTAATACCAAATTTTCTATAGGGTTTATAACGATGTAGGTACTGAATACGTGGTAACTATTTCAGCACTATGTATATTGATTCCTTTTCAATTTTACGCCCAATCTGTAACTTTATTTGAGTTAAACTTACTAACCCATCGAAGCTATCTCTCCATAAATGGAATGCCTCATTCTATGAGATTTGAACTTCTAGATTGGACGTCAATTTGAAAGAGAAACAAAAACAAATACTATACTTTTACCTGCATTTATATCAAGGTGAATGTTGCCACGAAACTTACCTGAAAAACAAAGATAACATTAGAAACTCATATAATACTAGTCTTATTCTAAAAGCCTATGGTCAAATCTCACGACAATTGGTTTTATTGGCTATTGATATTTTAATTCAACCAATGACCACAGCTGACGTGCGATTTGACAACTGATTTAAGGACTTCTAAAGGCGACCGTGACCGCAAACCTAGCGGCAAACGCTGCCCCATCGCTATCTATGATAGACCATAGCAAGACGACTGGCACAACCCTTTGGAAAAATGTCCCTAGATGACGAATTGACTACACTGCCGCACAACGCTGCGGTAACCGCAGACCGCGAACCAGTAGTAGGTACCATCACTGGCTGTCCGTTTCAGAGCGACAAGACGATTGAATTGACAAATGACTTTCGCTAAACACAGCTGTCGTTGAACTTTTAACGACGCGTTTGGAATTAGAACCGCTGCGCCATTGTCGCTTGCTGTTACCGTCAACTGCAACGCTGCCAACGTTTGCAGTCTGCCGTCGCGTTCGAAAGTCAGTCTTCAGAGACTTGATCTGGTTATCAGAAACGCTCTGTAGCAACATATATCTTCGTTCTATTAAAACATAAAGGGTGTAAACAGACTCTTAACGAAGCCGAAAGGCACTTGTTTTGCCCGTCAATGCGATCATTTTTTTGTTCTGGACCATACCTCGGACCTTTCTAGTTACGGAGATATTGGGGGTTCCAACTTTTTAACAAGTTTTTTTTTAATAAGTACATGTTTTTAATGTAACATAAGAGACACCTCCAGGGCCAATTACTATTCAATCCATCTACCAGCATCATGTTTTGAGTGCGTTTCATTGAGTCCTAATGTAAATCGTGATTTTACAGCCCAAAAAAAAATCGTTTCCCAGCACTCATTTTTGCGTAAAGTTACTTAGTTTGATGTACATAATGCTTGGTTGACGGCTTTGTGAAGAGTGTTTACACCCTGTAGCTGGGTTGTAAATGTTGAGCAACTATGAGAACTAGAAGTAACCATAAAATGCTGTTTTTTCAGTGTCAACGTTTTCAATTATGTCTACTTATGTCGGCATAATTACAGTTTTAGTCGTGTTACCAGTCTTATTAATCACCGCCAATTAGAAGCTTAAAATAACGATATCGTGACATGGAAAGTGGAAAGTCAACGCCCCTAATTATTATTTATATGACATGTAACCTTTAACACATAGGTTAAGTTTATTTTGTCCACTTATACGCTAGTAATTGCTTTCTTATATATCCTACTAGCTTATGCCCGCGGCTTCGCCCGCGTGGAGTTCGATAATTGTCCCACGGGATCATACTACCGGGATAAAATGTATCCTATGTGCTAATCCAGGTTATAAACTATCTGTGTGTTAATTTCATCCAAATTCGTTCAGTAGTTTTTGCGTGAAAGAGTAATAAACATCGTCACAAACTTTCGGATTAATAATATTAGTAGGATTCTCGTTTCACATGATCACAACATGATCTTTGCTTCATTTTATGAATTTATTCATATCTAATTAAGCCAAATTCCTAAAAATTGTTGTGTTTTCGATTCAAAAAAACGTTGTAAATATTTACAATACATTTAAACCGCGGGTTCGCGTTAGTGCCTCAAATTTTTCGATTATAAAATCGGCGTATAAACGCAAAAATACACATTTTTGACATACATACAAATGAGTGAGATGGCTAAATAGAGCCGAGATATTAGAACTTAGAAATAGACGACATCGTAGTATCACTGAAGAAAAAGACAAAGACATTTATTCGTAGGATACGGTATTCACAAAGTTGTTAAATAAAAGTAATATGGTACAGGATATATCCGCCGCTGGACGCGGCATACGAATATTTACATTAGTAAGTGTATTTGATACACTAAAATATGAATATATTAATTTTAAATTTTTACGCACATAATACCTACTCTGAAGTAACAAATTATCGTAAAAATAACGCAATAACTAGTTCAGGGGGGCAAAAGGTAATTGAAAAGGATTCCCCAAAGAGAAACCAAAACAATTATTAGTAGTTATGTACAGACAACATACAAAATAAGTAGCCAGTGTCGAAAGATATAGTTGAAGTATTCTTAGAAACCGATCGATGTTTTTGAATGAAATGAAATTATGTTATCAGAAATAAAAAAAATATTAATTTAATCTGAAGACATGAAACAATTTCTAAAAAAAGTGCAACTGTATCTGACGACCAAGGCTACTTATTCATTTTGACCGTACGCACGACAGCTGATCAAGCTATACAAAACCAGTTTATGCGGATCTCTCATTGTACAGAAAATATATAAAAAGCAAGGCCATGTTATACAGGAAATGTAAAGGTTGATAGTTCGATTTAAAAAAAATGTATTTATTTTCCACAATCATACTATTAAATTATATGACCTTGATAGAACAAACAATAAGTCATCTAACTAAGTTTTAAAACAATTAAATAGGTAACTACTAATGATTAATTTGAAACTGTCGAGTGTCACGCATAGGAACCATTGTATAAATGAACTTTATTAACTAAAGCCCATAGAGGTAGTGACATTTAATAACAGGGCGTGTTTCGAGCAGTTATATTAATACATTCTATTTAGTAAAGTTTATACAAAAATGGTATTTGACATAATTTTTGGTGGTCATAATGTTTAAATTAGGTAATGAATAACACAAGTAAAGTGTTCCGGCATTTCCACATCACTACATAGTATAAAACAAAGTCGCTTCCCGCTGTCTGTCTCTATGTATGCTTAGATCTTTAAAACTACGCAACAGATTTTGATGCGGGTTTTTTTTAATAGATGGAGTAATTCAAGAGGAAGGTTTATATCTACATTGTACCCGTGCGAAGCCGGGGCGGGTCGCTAGTCTATACAAATAAATAAAATTGAAGTAGGTATCTGTTTGTATTTTCAAAATAACAGATTTTTGTTGAATTCTTTTTGTCTATATGTCTGTTTGTTCCGTCTAATCTCCGCCACGGCTGGACCGATTTTGTAGGAACTTTAACTGGCAGCTAGATGGCTGATGTTATAAGAAGTAACTAAAGATACTTTCATTTTAGAAAAATAATTAGAGTTCCGCGCAAAAAATTAAACCCTTGAAATTGTTAACAAAATCCAATTCAAATAGGGAATTCATAATTTTATAATAATAATTTCACGCGTACGAATGTCACGTGCAACAGTTAGTCGCTAAAAGAGATGATTTTATGCAAAAATTGATCTGAAGCTAACTGGTAGCAACTAAAAAGAGCAGTTTTACACACCATTGAAAAGAATTGTAATTTTGTCAGGCTTTGAGTATAAAAGCGCAGTTAGAATTCTTTAAGCGCTTCAACAGTTCGTTTTTATTAAGGCATTGGTTTTTTGTTGCTTAGTAAAAACGGGTATTTGAAACTAATGAATTTTAATAGTACTCATAGGAGGTGATTTAGACCACCAACCTGTACAACATTCCTGAAGGAAAAAAAATACTAATTGCGTTATCCGATGCGATATTTTTATGGGAAGCCCTAATTTTTTTTCAATCCTCTGTTTCTATGAGAAAGTGGTCCTGTATGACCTGAATCACAACATTTATTTATTTATTTACCACTAATTAAAGCAACATTACAGAACAAGTCCAATACGATGCTATAACATAAGGGATATTGCGTGTTTATAGTTAGAATAGAATAGAAATACTTTATTTTTCACCAAAATTGAAACACAACCGTTTTATAATATTGCTAATTCTATATATGTTTCTATATATTTTTAATTTTAGTCGTGATTGGTTAGCTAATTATAGCGATGCCGTTTTTATTTGTGAAAATTTTAAATTTTATGTTTCGTAAGTTATGTAATTTAATTGTGTAGTTGTTTAGTTTAGTTTTATTTTATTTCTAGAGCCACTCGTTTTACTTATATATTCTTACTCTGTTATCACTGTCTTATTTGTGTGAATGCTGGTTAACCAGTAATTGACGACTGTGTAACGTATAATGTACCTTTGATTTGTAGTTGTAAAACCTTTGCTTGTGATACACAGAACACAGAAGCTGTTGGTAAACCTTTATTAATAAATAAATAAATATGGTGACAATGGCAGTCGTATCGCTATGGACTGACCGATCATAAAATAAAAAGGGGGGCTAGTCAGTGGTGTACTGCTAATACTACACCCTGTTGTGTTACACCCTTTATAAGAATGTTTTTTTTTAACTATAGAAAATTGTAAGTACCAATTAAAAGAGGTAGTAGGTGAGCTTATAAAAGCGCGAAAAATTACGCATGAATTTATAAACAGCTGTTTGATAAGCAGCTATGGCCACGGATAGACGACAATACGCTTTCGGCTAACTTCAGATCAATATCTGAAGCTGGTTTTAAGTATGCGCGTTGATCTGCGCCCTGGCGACTTTTCAACGCTAGCTTGTGGTTGCTGGCTGGTAGTATGTAGCCACTTAGCTTGCTAAATTAATAAACCAAATAATATACTTAGTTTATTTATTTAATCTTGTTCTCTTATGTACTTAATCTTGGTGTGTAAGCTGAGGTTTTCTACCTATATTTGTGTGATTCGTTTAGAGTATAACTAGCTAATGCCCGCGGTTTCGCCCCACGTGGATGTCGGTTATCACGATCAAAAGTAATCATGAATTTTTGATCCCGTTCCCGCAACAAAAACTTAACAAATTATATACAAAACCTTCCTCGAGAACCACTCTATCCATTGGTGAAAACAGCATAAAAATCGGTGCTGTATTTTTTGATAATATCGCGAACAGACAGATAAACGCGGCGGAGGACTTTGTTTAATAATATGTAGTGATAGTGATTTTCATTGGACATTTTTAATTGATAACCTAAATACCTAAGTTGTTTTTTCTTTTTAATTTGATTTTTATGGTTAACAATTTAGATTTATTGTAACCACTGGCTAAGAGTAGTTTCTTTGTATTTTTCTCAACATAAAACACGCGTTTCTTGTGGGTTGATTAAATTAAGGTATTTTAGCACTAGGTCCACAATAATGTGACGTTCTCTGTACCACCGTATGTTTCATAACATACTAACCCAAAACCTCCCTACATTCCTGCTTACCCCTCCCCAAAGGAAACAGATAGTGTACGATAAAACCATACTGACATGCATTGTGTATCTACCAACATAACCTGAACTCTGCTCGCCAAAGGAAAATGTTCCTACACCCTTCATTTGTTGAGGGTCTGTGTAAGTTGGTACATAAGGGTATTATATGCTTGGACGTTGCTATCCGTGGTCGGCGTCAGGTATATAGCACTTCAATGGGAAAGGTTGCCAGCTGACATTTGAGCTGATAAGGACATTGATAGCTACTGGGTTATTTAATTATTATTTTTGCGAAAATTATGGGAAAACTGTGAACGAGAACCTCCATAAGTAATAGCTGTAATCTCCGAAGGGTTAGGCAGAGGTGTACCGCATTTCACCAGTTATGTTTAAAGGCCCATGTAATAAGGGATGAGCGTATTGCCATCAATCAGGCACAAATCCCGACTCCATGGCTGCTACTGAGAAATTCCTGATGGAAAATCTCAATAACACTATGCCCGACCCTGCATCGAACCCAGGACTTCATGCTCAGCAGTCGCGCTGGACCACTAGACCAGCAATGAACAAGGCATTCCTCCATTCTTCTTATAATTTATGGAATCTGGGTGACTATATTATGGGGTATGATTACCAATTTTCAGTTTACTTATTTAAAAACCGATTGAATTGAATTGTTAACATAAGTTTTCCATTAAATCTTCGATAAAACTTATGTTTAACGAACCACCAGATTTAGTAAAATGTAACGGCAAAAAAAACAGTTTTGACTGCCAAAATTAGTAAATGATCACCAAAATGAATCCCCATTTTAGCGTGAAATTAGAACCAAAAATAGTTAATGACCACCAGAAATTGAACTCTTGCGTCCGAGTCAAGGGAGACCCGGTCGATTGGTTGACTACTTCTGAATGGTTTATAAAAAAATAACCACGAAGGGTATGGCCATACCCTTCCAACCTAATCCATCCGTGTCGGGTGCCCCAAGTCGGCCTAGACAAAACCAGTTTGTCATCAACCACCTCATTAAAATTTGGTGCTCATTTACTAAATGTGGTGCTCATTTACTAAATTTGGTGATCAATTGATATTTTAGGTGATAGATGTTAGTGGTCACAAAGTTATGGGGTTAAATGTTTAGGTACTCTAGTATAAAACTTGACCGATTTGCTAGTGCTTGCAAGAGCGAAAATGAGAAGGTGCTTTCCATCCCCGGGATAATTGTTCTTGTGTTTTCTGTGAATCAGCCTGTTTGAGTCTTAATTAAAGTCAAGTACGTAGTACTCGCAGCCGGCGTGCGTGTATGACCAGATGTATACGTGGACGAGGCGCAATGAGTATGTAAGGATCCTCAGGGCTGCGGGACTGTTCGAAAGAGATACCGCGGCCCTGGAACACAAAGGGCAAGGAAGGAACCTGGATGGGTTTTAGTCAGTACAAGTCTGACACTCCCTTCCGCTCCACCCAGAGCGGGAGAAGTAAGTTGATGATTAACCATCCGAAAAAAAAAAAACGGATCTCAGCAGGAGGTTCTGCCTACTCTCTACCCTGCTGCTGTTATTACACCGGACTCAAGCATATCGTCTCCTGTATGCGTATGTCTATCGGGAATACAAGTCAATTAGCCATACTCCAGTTGCCATCGAAAACAAAAATATGCATAAAATGAACACAGTACTTAAGTAGGAAAATGTAATAAAATACACGTGAAAAATAGAAGCTATCAGAATAACAGTATAACGTCAGTAGCTAACGAGGTTATCTCGAGGGCCCGGCAACTTGGGCGGCCTTATCTCTTACATTTATGTATGGGACTCGTGAAACAATCGCCTAGGATACTGAACGACTGAAATAGATCTGAATTGTGGGCAAGTTTTGGGATAAACCTGGTTTGGTTTTAAGGTCTGTAATTAACATAACATCACGCCTATAATCCTCAATGATTTAGGCAGAAGTGTACCTAATAGTACACCCACATTTCACCAGTTATGTTAAAGTCGCATGTAAGGGGGCGAGCCTATTGCCATTATCCAGGCACATATCCAGACTCCGTGGCTGTTGCTAAGAAATTCCTGATGGTAATACCCAATAACACTACGCTCGACCTGGGAATTTGAACCGATGACATCGTTAGGAAACCGGCTGGCCCCAGAAACAAAAAAACGAAGACATCAACCATCCCGCGCTGGGCCCGCCCTCTCTCTGGGAGAGGAGGAACCTTTAGTAGTAAGAATGTTATCAGGCTGATTTAGATGTTTCAGGATTTTGCGAAATAAGAAGGAAGTTACAAGAAAAGTTATTTGCCTACGTATAGTTGACGAGTATATCCTATTATATGGATAAAACCCGAATGAGACTGGCAGCGTGCACGCAGGTGCGTGGAGATTCGCTCAAACAAAGAGAGGCCTATACTCAGAGTGAATGAAGTCGGGCTGTGGTTGATGATGCTAATAAAATGGGTTGTGTGAAAGATCATGCAATCAGGAAGGAAGTGGATATTCCGATTTCGGCTAAATATGTATGGTGGCAGACCGACTACCAAGACTTGGTTTTATATACAAGCACACGAATGAGATTTTCGCTGCGATTTTTTGAATTTTGTTTTGTGGTAAAGAGATAATTTATTATGCTTAGCTGTTAAACTGATCGCCTCGTCGATTAGCTTGAGGCACATCGTACAATGCAGGGCAGTTTATTTTTTGGTACCTATCAGGTCATGTGTCGTTGTACAGTTACATATTATTAGACGCAATTCAGAATATAATCAACAGAAAAATCACTTAAACGGAGAATGAGCCTCAAAGTATATGTGTCTGCCAAAAGACCCCATAGCCATTAGATAGACCTTTGCAAAAAGCTTTTCAGGGAGAACCTTTGCTACTAACACGATTTTAGGTAATTCATAGTCGTTACGCAGTTATTGATCTAAATAAGTAACATACCTACATCTACTGGCTTCAGTTTTACAGGTTCTCAAAAGGAGGCATCTTAAGCCTCCCAGACATTTTTAAGCACGCCACACACACAAGGGACAGCAATGCGCTCCACAAGAGAACCCGCATCGAACGTGTTGGACCCGGGTACAACCTACTTACCGAAGGGTATTTTGGAGAGTAAAAATCTCAAATATCCCTAGGGAAGCAGGGACTTTTGGACGGATTTCCCTTCGAATAAAAAAGGTAGGAATCGACATGGAATTTTAAATTGATGAAGAGAGTCGAAAGGTTTAATTTGGGATAAAGCCCGCTCTACACTCGCGTGCGAATCTTGCAGCGAATTCATGGCGCGAACCGCGGCGTGAACTCTACGTGAAAACGTGTCCCTCCACAATCGCAAAGTTTCGCAGTGTCGTGCGATGCGACAAAACGCGATCCCTTTGACGGGACAAAAAACAGACACCGTTCGGGGAACGGCGCGAAGCGCGAACGCGAAGGCGCGAAGATACGCGAAACCATCTACACTCGCGTTTCATGGCTTTCGCGAACATTCGCGGCGCGAGTGTAGAGCGAGCTTAACAAGTTTGTTCGCACATTTGTTGTGCGAACCGCCAGTGTGTGGAATTCATTGCCGGCGTATCTATTCCTTGATCAGAATCATCTGGATCTATTTAAAATTCAAGTGAATAGGTTTCATCTAGGCAAGCGTGCTCCCCCCTAGGCCGCCTGATCGCTTCACATCAGAAGAGTTGCGGCCAAACGCAAGCCTATTAAGTATAAAAAACCCTGAAGTTTCAAAAGGGCTATCTGCTATTTAGCTTCACGACTTGAGTACTTTTTTTTTCGGATGGGAAATCATCAAATGACTTCTCCCGTTCTGGGCAGAGCGGAAGGGAGTGTCAGACTAAAACCTATCCATGTTCTTTCCTTGCCCTTTGTGTTCCAGGGCCGCGGTATCTCTTTCGAACAGTCCCGCAGCCCATGACTTAAGTACTTGGATACAGTCTTTTCACACGTCAGTGATCTTTCTATTAGTATTGAGTTTTTGCTTCCGATAAACCTCACAAAATAACATTAATCTTTATGATCATTACAAGAAGAAAAAAAAAGGCCTATGGCTATAAGTCCGCCTCTGTACTTTGTGCTTGAATAAATAAATATCTGTGAAAGGACTGTAACTATACATAACATAACATCACGTCTGTAATCCCCGAAGGTTTAGGCAGAAGTGTAGTGTGTCTAATAGTACACCGACATGTCGCTACTAAAGTTTAAGTCCATGTAATAGAGAGGCGAGCCTATTGCCATCAACCAGACACAGATCCAGAATCCGTGGCTGCTACTGAGAAATTCCTGCAACTATACATCATTTGCCTAGCCTTTTCCCAACTATGTTGGGGTCGGTTTCCAGTCTAACCGGATGCAGCTGAATACCAGTATTTTACATGGAGCGACTGCCTATCTGACCTCCACAACCCAGTTAGTACTGGGTAATACGATACCCCTTGGTAAGACTGGTTGTCAGACTTTTTTGGGCCACTGACTACCTAACGACTGTCAAAGATCTTCAAATGACAGCCGGGACCAACGGCTTAACGTGCTTTCCGAGGCAAGGAGGCAATTCCTGTAACTATACACTTTCTGAAAAACAAAGTATAGCGACGGACTCTTCAGAATAAAGCTATAAAACAAACGGGAATCCATCAAAGTCCTATTTTAAACTTGTTAAAGTCACGTTACTGCACCTTCCTGGTTTAAAACAACTAGGATGGGAGCTGGGGTAAGCAGATATGGAGATTGACAGCTCATCTTAAGTTCTGGTGTGTTAGGAAGATATGAAGTTAATGTTAGCCACACACATCTATCGTATTTATTTGAAACTAGTGTCTGCCTGCAACTACGTTTGCGTGGAAGTCAATTTTTGAACTTAACGATCAACCTGTTATGGTTTAAAATTATTTGGAGAAAGATAGTTTGTGGTAACTAGATGCGCTGGCTGGCTGGTACCTTTGCCATAAAAAAAATAATTTGGCACTCTACACTATTATAAAAACGCAAAAATATTTTTTTTTTGGGCATTACATCCTTTATCCAAACTTACTAACTTTACCCCTTTATAATACTAGTGTAGATAAACTTTTCATCAACTTTTAATATTTGTGCATAGGTGGTTTATGCTATGAAACTGACGTCATAGCAAGAATAAGATAGGTATTATGTAAACAGCTTTTAAACCAGCCAGCAATTAATTTTACCACCGTTTACCTACTGCAACAATTTATAATGCACAAACAAATTTTAATATATCGGTTCTTTCCTGCCTTTAGTCTACGGTTTGACGTAATACCCAATTTTATTTTCCATTAATTTCACACTGAATATTAATCTACTTTCAAATTCTAAATAACAAATGCCCCATAATTTTAATTACTAAACAAGTGTTCGCTATAAAACCGTTAAATCGCTTTGTATAAATAAATAGGCGCCATGATGTGCTAAACAGCGACATCTGTTATCCAGTAGCGGAATTTATTTGAACATTTATGGTTGCTTCTGCTTTATCTTAGTTGGGTATTGATTGATTATTCGATTATTTGTTTTTATCGATTTGCTGGGCTATTTTTTGTTGTAGATTTTATTTTGTTTGCTTGAGTCTACAGATTTATTTTTATTAATGTTGTTTTGTAGAATTGTATTAAGTTTATTACTTATAGAAAACACTTTTCAGTTAGCCAATAGGTAGCATGTTGGTTAGATAACATTATTAGGATAATATTAAAAGAAAACTGGCTCAGTGGAGAACGGTGGTTGCTCAGTGGTTACGACTGCGTCTTACAAGTCGTGGTTGTCATAGGTTGAATCCAGGGTAAACTATATTATTTGGACTGGATTTGCTTGTTAGCGATACATAGTGATACCCACATAGAACTAAGTACATATAGGTGGTTGCGTAAGGGTAGCCCGTGAAATTCAAATTTTCATATTTTTTTTGTAATTTGCAGGTCATTGTCAGGTTTTATGTTGATAAAAATGAGTCGCGCCAGTAACATGTATGTAGTTACAGAATTTCAATCATGAAAATCATCAATACCCTCTAAGTTCATGTAACCCTATTCAATGATTATTTTATGAAAAAGTAATTTAGTAAGGTTAAATGAACTTACAGGGTTATATTGATGATTTTCATGATTGTGATTCTAGTACTACATACGTGTTACTGGCGCGACTCATTTTTCATCAACATACAACCTGACACTGACCTGCAAATTACAAAAAAACGTTAGAAATTTTGAATTTCGCGGGCTACCCGTACGCTTCCACCTAGTAAAGTTATTGACCGAAATAAGTAGTGTACCATTGCTGTATCGATATTGCGGACTAATAAGGAATATGTGACTGTCAAGGAAACTTAGAAGCGTCTGTGAGTGCTGGCAACAGGCCAAAGAAAAGATGGGTGATGGTTATAAAGATGACATACTAAGGACAAAGAGAACATTGCGATGAAAGCTGATAACATGTAGCAGTAGCGAAGGGTCAATTTTTGTGAGAGGTAAGCCGGTGTACATATCTTTGATGTGATTATAATATTTGTCTATAGAACACTGACAGTGCCATCTTTCAAAGTGAAGCCGGTAGGAATCGAGTTCTAAGAAACCTTCGCCACTGACATGTAGGGTATGATAAAAACCCCTAATAAGTTTATATTTCATCTCGTTCGTCGAGTGGTCGTAAGCGCAACTGCTGAGCATGAGGTCCTGGTTTCGATTCCCAGGTCGGACAAAGTGCTATTGGGTTTTTGCATCAGGAATTTCTCAGTAGCAGCCACGGAGTCTGGATTTGTGCCTGGTTGATGGCAATAGGCTCGACCCGTATTACATGGGACTTAAGCATAACTGGCGAAATGTGGGTGTACTATTAGGTACCCCTGCGGGGATTACAGGGGTGATGATATGTTATGTTTATAAGTTTAAAAAAACGTAATTCACTCTTATAATCCCCTAAGAGCAAGGTAGAGGTGTAAGTAGTACATCCACATTTCGCCAGTTATATTCAAGTCTCATGTCATAAGGGACGCGCTTATTGCCATCAACCGGTCACAAATCCAATCTCCGTGGCTAGTCTACTACTGAGAAATTCTATAGGGTCCCATTAAAATAGATGGACAAACTTTTAGAAATCATTCAGACCTCCATAATAAGGAAAATGGTAAAAAAAATAATTGAAAAACGCATTAGATAGGTACAAGAAAATCAGCTAACGAAAATACCCTTAAAATTAATTAATTATCTTAGGTCAAAA
The DNA here is from genome assembly GCA_950005105.1 of Lycophotia porphyrea. Classification (NCBI taxonomy): domain Eukaryota; kingdom Metazoa; phylum Arthropoda; class Insecta; order Lepidoptera; family Noctuidae; genus Lycophotia; species Lycophotia porphyrea. Next base: position 4,278,634 of record OX465408.1, on the reverse strand, counting down.
CAAAATCACTTAAATCTGTGTTTTTTTGCTTGGATATCTTTGATTAGACGTACTGAAAGCTGCGCTGTGTTAAATTTTGTCAATCTATTTTAATGGGACCTTATGCATTCTGATGAAAAAACCCAATAATAATTTTTCCAACCTGGATATCGAACCAAGGACTTCATGCTCAGAAGGTCGCTGATAATGATTTTCTCTTATCTTCGACTCTTTATAAAGACGCGTTTTTTTTTTCGTATTTTTCCGTATTTCGTAAATCATCAATGACGTCTCCCGCTCTGGGCAGAGCGGAAGGGAGTGTCAGACTTGTACTGACTAAAACCCTTCCATGTTCCTTCCTTGCCCTGTGTGTTCCAGGGTCACGGTATTTCATTCGAACAGTCTTGCAGCCCTGGCAGTAAGACGCGTCTCACATGCACATAATAACACAAATTAAGCACAAACATCTAGAAATACCAAAAAGAAACATTTTTTTCCGAACAAAAGGAACATTTTTCCGCGCGAGAATTAATTAGAATTTCCCACGACATGAAAAAGAAATGTAGCAAGCATTATTTTATAAACGGCGACTACACAGGTAAATGTAAATAAGTATTATGTACAAAAAAGGTTCTGTATACTAAAACGGTTTTCGCGATATCGGCAATATACCTACCTGTCTACCTATCTACTGGAGTTAACCGCTGCGGTATACGTGTCCTAAGCATACAGAATCAGGGGTGGTCATAAAAATTATAATTAATTCACATAAATAACTGTTAATTATTCCATGTGAGGGTAATACAGGATTCGAGCAAGAGTACGAAAAATAGCGTGTTTTTTATAGCAAGAAGAGCTTTTTCCGCCCAAGAATACGCACTTGGGCGGAAAATTGTATTGAGATCAAAGCATTTATTTCAAGTAGGCTAGTTACAGGCACTTTTGAATTGTCGAAACAAAGACAACAACGATATGTAGCTACAGTCCCAGTCACAAGGCATAAAAACTGTGAAATTACTGTAGTTGCCCATTCCCTAGCGTAGATCTCTATGGAGAAGAACGGGCAATAAACTCCAAGGAACTTTTATGTTCCTGCAGCGAGCGAAATACTTTTGTAATCTCAGTTTATTTACGGTTTTTTTTAATCCAATGTGTATTTTGATTCAGTTTTAGTTAAAAACGTATCTACAAATTGTTTTTACTATGGACACTTTTAACGGGCACATTTTGCTACATCGTTCTCACATAATGTCTGGTGGGCTGCATCAATTCGGTACCCCAGTTGGGAACGTAGGTGCTTTCAAGGGGGGTACCCACAACGTGAAGCTGACTGAAGCATCTCAACATGAATGATGTAACCAAGGTTTTGTAAAAATATTCTGATCTAAAAGTGTGTCCATGGAGTTTCTTGCCCGTTCTTCTCCCTACAGATCTACGCTTAAGAATGGGCAACTATATACAGTACTTTCACAGTTCTTATACATTGTGATGGGACTGTAGCCACATTTCATTGTTGTCTTTGTTTCGATAATTCAAAAGTGCCTGTAACTGGCGTACTTGAAATTAATGCTTTAATTTTTATTTTTTGATTATGTATTAGTAGAATATGTTGTGAAAAAGCACTACATGATGTATGGAATTGTTACTAAATTATTGATTAGGAAATAATGTGGCCGAAAACAACAACAGTAGCTTTAAAAAGCAACAAAAAAAGCGAGATAAAATAAAAGAAGAAAAATAGTTGTTTAACTTACATAACATTTCAACTTACGCTCGTTTAAAGCGAAGTTTAAAGTACTACCTGTCTTCCTAATGAGGCTAATCGTGAAGTTTACTAAGTATATATTAAATAAACTTAGCAGAACATGGGGATACGTTACATAAAAGTTATCCTCTTCCCGACCCAAGGTCTGCAACCCCTGGCCTCGTTTGCTAAATGTCAGGGGTCGTTATAACATTGTGCGTTCGCTCAGCTCGCTGCTAAGCCCTCCACAATTTTAATCTTTTTTATTTAAGTTGATACGATTAATAGTTGGTTTTACACTGCGGGATAATAATTGAAAATTATTTATGTAAATAATAACTGCCTGAATCGTTGGCCTAGTGGTCGCAGGCGCGACTGCTGAGCATAAGGCCCTGTGTCGACTCCCGGATCGGGGAAAATGTTAGGTTTTTTCCATCAGATATTTCTCAAGTGCCCGGTTGCTGGCCATAGGCTCGCCCCTTATTACATGCGACTTAAACATGACTGGCGAAATGTGGGACTGGGCGTACTATTAGGTACACCTCTGCCTAACCCTACTGGCACTACAGGCGTGATTCTATGTTATAAAAATAATTTTCTAGTTGCGAGGAACTTCAGGACTTAAAACTCGACCGTTTTCGGCACGGATTCAGCAAAAAAATGTGACAGTAAGTAATAAGTGCTATTTTTGGTTGAAATTCATGACGGGATTTTGTGTGTTTTGTACGCAGGATTAACTTGTACCTACAGTTAAGATACTAATATTACTAGGTTTCAATTTAGGTAATTTTTTCAGACATTTTGTCCTTTTATAGAATGGAAATAAATATATATAATATATATAAGTCATGCAAAGGTTCACCAGACACTGACGCACGTCGGTTCCCAAGTATTCAGTACATCATTCTGAACCCATCTATCATAGAACTTTTTTATCAGTAACTGTTCTCACTGACTGTCGATTTCATGGCAACCTTAACCGGTTCATAGCAGTTTTTTTTTTGTCTTTTTTAATTTCAACTTGTTCTTGTAGTTGTCGTCCCGTCCGTCTGTACTATTATATTATTTTATTTTCTTTCTTTTACATACACAACATTACTTTACTTAATGTCTATTATATTTATTATTTGTATTGATTGACATCCGTACACTCACCATTTAGGTTCATTTGAAAACCAGCGTCGGGCACTAGTTGTCCGGCATTATGCTGAAATGGGTCTATTTGGCACAGCCGTGAGTCACACAATATTTCTTGTTTAATTCGTAAGTTTCATTTTGTATCTTTTTTTTTTACATATTTTTTATATTGTGTGTACTTGTAGCATGTGCCAATAAACGTTTTTTCTTTCTATCTTTCTTCTTTCTTTATCACTAATTTAAAAAAATACATCTGCTGTTTCCTTCAAAAGTGTCAACATGTATGAAATGGAACACCAGATGTTTTTTTTAAATTACAGATGACCGGTTACCGGGTCGGGGTCCTTTACACCCTGTATTTAGCGAGGGCTGAATACAGTCATGGGAGTTGAAGAGTTGAATCAGCTTAAAATATGGTAACTTATCTATAAAACTTTTGAATTTATTCGGCTATTCATTTCTGTAAAATAACGTTACGCCTGGTCCCACTAAGGGTTAGTTAGGTAAAGCTAAGGGTAAATTTAAATGGGCTGCGGGACTGTTCTAAAGAGATACCGCGGCACTGGAACACAAAGGGCAAAGAAGGAACATGGATGGGTTTTAGTCAGTACAAGTCTGACACTTCCTTCCGCTCTGCCTAGAGCGGGAGAAGTCATTTGATAATTTCCCACCCGAAAAAAAAAGGGTAAATTTGGATTAGGTTTTATATAGTATCTCTGGTTAAATGTGTTAGTAGGAAGTGAACTAATAGGTTTTGATCATAACTGCCTAGTTTTTGGACCATTATTAATATAAACTTTTATTTTAACTGTGGAATCTAATCATCATGATAAGAAATTGTCAAAAAATACAAAATTTTCAAAACCACGTGGTTTCGTATCGCCCGCAAGTAGATGCTTATACAGGCGACAACTTTGAATCTAGATAGTGATAAAAAAGGGATATTACTGAAAACATTAACTAGGAAATAAAAATATTAAAATAATATTCAAAAATTTTTGGGAATACAGGAATGCATGGCTGAAGTTTTTGAATTGCAAACCGTCGCAATGAGCAATTTTAATCAATGCCGATACATTACAGCATAACAGGATTTTGACCTGCAGTAGAACAATTTCAGACTACTATTTAGATGTCGATTCATGGAGAACGAAAAGGGGTCAGCATGAGTCATAGCATAGTACACAGGATCTATTACATCATCATGCGTTGTGCTTGACTTCCAGCCTAGACAGGCTGGATTTCAGTATTTAAGAGGACGCGATAGGCATAGGAGCATCAGAACCCTGGTTATACGGGTAAGGGAAGCATTCTGTCCAAGTATTCTAGGAAGAAAATTGATTCACGGAAACTGAAGGAAAAATGTGGGTGATTCGAGGTTTTTATTTTTGCGCAAAGGCAGACTTGAACCAGAATTGGTATTTTTACAGCAGAACTCAGTGCGGTTGCGAAATTTGCAAATAAAGGCAGTTATAAATGCAAAAAATTAAAAATGTAGGTTATGTGTACTTACCTATAAGCAATACAAACCACAGGCAAACCCACGTTGGAAAAGAAACGACGAAGGCTTCATGATAATTTGCAATGAAAATAGTTAGATTTCAGTACTCGTATGATGATGCAGAGCATAAGAAGAATAGAATAACATTGTGTTGATGAATCAAAATATAAAAGGAGTTAAAATAACATTTGAATTAACACTAAATCACCACCTGGTTAATTAAAATATGTCCTAACATTAGAAGAAAATAAATTAACATTGTAATTATTTCTTAGTAAGTACAGTCATTAGATATGTTGGCACGCCTATGGCTACGTTAATAGTATTAATTAAAAACATTCTTTTAAATAATAATGTCGCTCTTGATTAAAATTGGTATATTTACTTGCATTCCCTCGGAAAAGTCGATAGTGGCGTGTAGCGACACCTAGCGGTCGCGTGTGGTAGTAGCGTGAGTATTTTTCTAGGTTAACACTATGCCACTGAAAAACTTATTATTAGGGAAATATTAATATTTATTTAGGAAGCTTCATGTTATGCATTGAAATTATGAAAGAATTAAAAGGGAAATGGATAAAAAAAAATCCTAAAAACTGAAACTTCAGAGTGAAAATGTGGTTGAAAATCAATAATTTCAGTGACCAGAAGTCTGGTTATATTTATACAAAAAGGGGATTGTTTTATGCCAGCTACAGCAACAAAAGATACTAAGAAAAGCTAATAAGTGGGAATTAGGTTAACTCCAGCGTTTTATGACCACCATAAATCAGCTTAATTTAAGACCTTGTAAAGCTTATTGTGCTGTAAAAGCGTGTATTGTGTCCTTCATTAGTTTATATAATGGAAAGCTTCGGGATAGCGTTGGCACCTACGAGTGGCGTCTACTGAAATTCATGTAACATGCTCTCGAGCGAAACATAATGTTTTAGCGTTCTGCGCTGCTCTGCAGAGCGAGCAGCTCAATTTATATTTAAATCTTTCACGTTGGAACACTCAGTCTACACGCGTGTACTTACGGACCATCCTGAGACACTCCCAAAACGTTATATTGACAAAAAGCAAAGGCTCAACCCTCTAACAACACGACACTCGCGGGTATACCATTCGTTACTCTATCGATTCTATATCCACCGAAAGGTTCGACGGCAGACTTCAGCTCAGCCTACACTTGACACATTGGAATTTCATTTTTTTTTCTCAAACAACAACGTACGATTCTTACATAATTCCCGTCCGCCATTACGGCGTGTGACGCACACGATAATCGCCCTTAAAGACAACGTGCGTTGGGTACATATTTTCCATTTTCCATGCACGATAGCTCTATTTCGGAGCTGCGCCGGCGGTTACAACCTTGAATTCGGAACGCACCTTTAATTTTAGCCGGTTAACCTAGATACGGGGACCATTCGGAGTGAGGCGGATCGATATTCGCATGCGCGATGTCTCGAACGGTTTTAAAATAGTACGGGTGTGGTGGGTACCTTTAGGCGGCGGATTTTTGGGCAAGGTATGTCGGGGCCCGATGCTCGCGGCCGACTGACGCGCTCCCGCCTGCCACCACGCGCACGCGCGCTGCCCGCTGCTCAGCATAACGATCGCAATAGCTTTCGGGCGCGCGCCGCGGCCACCGCGCGATCCAGAACAGGTGTACCGCGTCCATTTTCTAATACTATCGCATATTTCTCTTACCACAACCATGCCATACTCAAGCTACACACAAATTCCAAATGTTAGTTCCCCAGCATAATTGGTAGACCCGACTCGCTCGCTGAAAATCGATGGAAGAACGACGACATTGAAAAGCTCTGAAATAATTTTAACCTACAAAACTTCCGTTTGTTCCATTCATATGATTTATTAGAAGTATTAAATGTGTTTCGTCTAATAAATATGTTTTCGAATTCCGGACGTGGGGCTATTTATCATTTTCGTTGTATTTTCGAGCTATTGTGGCGCCTCTAGCGGTGGAAATGGGCACTGTATGTAAAAGCTCTCATCCGCGTTGATCTTTTGTTTGCCTTACAGTTTGCAATGACGTTTGACATTATGAATAGTAGTTGTATGTCTATCTCGCTCTCTCTACGAAAATAAAACGAGATACATGTAGTCTCCGTAACTAGGTACTCAGGAATAATAAGATACGAGTGTTTATAGTGAACAAAAGATACGGCAGGCAGATAATATTCTTTTTTGTTTCATTTCGCAACGACAACAGATGTATATGAAGCGATATAGTAACAAATACAATTATTTAATTCCCCGGAGCTGAAATGATATAATTTCGCAAAATTTCTAGGTTAACCGATGATCAAGAGCCATATATTAAAAACTTACACCGCATTTACAGATGTCCAATAAAAAGCTACTAACCAACTTATTATGAATTAAGTTACTTTTCAAATACCCATAAACCTTTTCTGCTGTTAATAAAGGTAGTGTAGCACCATCTTTGCTGCTTTTAGTTAGTTAAAACTTTCAGGATGATGTCACGTTATATATCGAATCAGCATTTTCTCTACGGTTTTGTGATTCGTAGATACCGCTCCTACCATCTGGTGGAATTTTCCGGAACTAAAGTACAGCAACATAACGAGGTACACAACAGATGGCACTGTTTGTAATTTTTCTAATTAGTATTCAAGTACGGGAAAATTACATACATTGTTTTATTTTTTTAGGTAGTTTTATCTTGCGATCAGACTATGAGATGAGCAGATGAGATGGTTTAGATAGCGTGTTGGGCGCTTCTCCCAGTAGAGTGTGCCCTATCTTTAAACGGGGTGTAAACCGACTCTCCTTTCGAACTAAGTAACTTTACGCAAAAATTATTGCTGAGAAACGATTTTTTTTTATTGGGGTGAAGAATCACGTTTTACGGTAGGACTCAATGTCATACATTCAAAACATTGTACTAATGGATGTATTAAATAGTACAGGGGTCCTGAAGGTGTCTTAAGTAAAAAAAATACATTAAAAACATGTATTTAAAAAAACTTGTGAAAAGCGAAGAATAACAGAACATTTCCTGTCAACGTGAAAATAGTATGTATATTGTATATAGTATTTTATATGTATGTTTATCTATATATATTGTATGTATTACGTATATTATATCGTATATATTAGTTTAGCTTGTTTATAAAATAAGTTAATCTAAGTTTGTACTGTTTGTGCACATATTAAGGATACCCTCTTCTGCAAATTTCGCAATCGAATTAAGGTTTGCTGTAAGAAAACCCAATTCTGGGTTAAGCTCGCCATTGTACATAAGTTATTTGTCGTTTGTAAGTAATTTTGTGAGTATTTCTCTTTTTTGTGTGCAATAAAGAATAAGAAAAAGTTGGAAATTTGACCCCCAATATCTCCGTAACTAGAAGGTTGCCAGGTATAAATAAATAAATAATAATATCTTGGGACAACCAACACACTGCCATCTGATCCCAAACTAGGCAAAGCCTGTACTATAGCAACCAGACAACTGATAAACATACTTATATATTTCTAAATACATACTTATTATAGATAAATTACACACCCAGATACAGAACAAATAATCGTACTCATCGCACAAAGATTTGTCCTGTGTGGGAATCGAACCCACGACCTCCGTCCTAGCAGTCAGGGTCACTAACCACTAAACCAACAGGTCTAAAACAAAAAAAAATATCGCAATGACGGAGAGAACAAGTACCTTTCGGCTTCGTTAAGAGTCTTTTTACACCCTTTATAAGATCTATCTAAGTATTCATACACGAAATCTCTTAAGGGGTCGTTGGACTCACGAACAACTTTCACTATGGGAACAAACATGAAATAACAAAAAAAAAATCGGCTGTTGCCAACATGATGTGTTGCATTTGACGAGTTACACGAACATAAATGTAGGCAACAGCCATTTTTTTTTTACGATTACCCACCTCTTGCGTCACGAGATAAAGCCCCTTGCCTCTCCATTGCCCTCGCCTTTTGTTGGGGAGCATATACATCAGTCTTTTTTTCTGTATGACTACTCGCAGGTCAACTTAAACTTGTAAAAAGACCTGCAGCAGTGGCAAAAACTATTCTACTACTCGCAGAGCGGCGTACGGCAATAAATTGTCCCTTGATGCCCCCCTACCCAGTGGCACCAGCTGGCCGTAATCTTTAAGGTTGTCAAAGAATATACGTCCAAAAGTAGCTCGAAACTTTAAATTGAACCCTCGTCATGGGCTGCGGGACTGTTCGAAAGAGATACCGCGGCCCTGGAACACAAAGGGCAAGGAAGGAATATGGATGGGTTTAAGTCAGTACAATTCTGACATTCCCTTCCGCTCTGCCCAGAGCGGGAGAAGTCATTTGATTATTTCCCATCCGAAAAAAAAAACCCTCGTTATTATTCTCTTGCGCTTTCCCCAATTCATTGGGGGTCAGCGCAGTGCGAGCATGTCTTCTTCTTCTGTTACTCATCATCTCATCAGACACCTCCTTTCTTGCCATTTATCATCCGTTACACAGTCCATCCACTCTTTTCCCAAACATTCATACTCAAAATTCTAAATTGAACCCTACGTGTATTATTTTCAGATTTTTGAGAACACATCCGGAGTAGGGACAACTGTTCAATTATTATAATAATGTTTAAAATTACATTCCGCACTTTGATATTAAAACAAATTATTCCTTTCTTTTTGGATTGTCCAAAACAAAACTTCAGCCCACGCACAAAGTAAACAACTGTAACCTTGAAAGCGCGGGAAAAGTTCAACATGGCGGACGCGTCCTTTTTTAATTTAAGTTACTAAATTAATCTCAAAACTCAAACTTGACATTGGTTAATGCACAAACCGTGCAAAGACATAAAAAAATACTGTGACCTTGACGTAAGTTTGACGTTTGTTAGAACGCTCACCACAGACTAACTAAAGTATAGGTTCTTTTTTTAAAGACATTTACGGCTACCAAGTTAATGTTTTCTACAATCGCTTACGACGAGGCGTTGACGATTGTAGAAAGAGATATGAATCGTTTGCAACTTGGCTAGGCCCGCTGGAAGTCCGACCCAGGACCTCGTGCTCAGCAGTCGCGCTTGCAACCACTAGATCAACGGGGTTATCAAAGTAAAACAAAAGTATTGAGTTAATCCATTTTATTTTCAAATAAAAATTACATTACACTATGTTTGGACATCACAATAGGAATACATGGATGGTATAAAACTTAAATTAAACAATATAGGTACTTCATAAACCACATGATTGTCGGTAAAAGCTGTGTATATGGAATGTACATAATATCAATGTTTATGTATTTATATTTTATAAAACACTATTTACTTAGTTTTTACATGGAAAATTGGCAAAAACGTTGTCTAAAAATGTACAGTCAGCGTCGAAAATAAGTGACAATAATACAAAGTTCGAAATTATACAAAAGTTCATAAAGGAGTAAAAAAATCTTCAGTTTTTAAAATAATAATAGTGATCTGATTCATAAAATAGGTACGGAAAAGAATATAAAGTTTATCGGTGGGAATTGTGGGCACCAATTTTTTTCGTTTCCCAATATTTTTGCACGTAAAAACGTCAATTTGCTAAATTTAGTATCAAATTCTTTTTAATTGATTGATGACATGCAGTATTATTCTATAGGTCAATGTTAAAAACGGTCAATTATACTTATTCAATTATTTACAGATTTCATGAGTCGATAAAAGTTTTAAGTCTTAGATAACTATTGAGAATTAATACAAAAAAAAAACGAAGTTCAGTAAAAGTTGCCAAGAAATTGATACTAATAGCAGCATTTTTGCCTCCTATATAAAAGTAACCATTTGAATTCTTACCAAATAAAATTAGTTACATAAAAATATGGTAATTTTATACAGAAGTAAATAGTGTTACAAAAATTATTATAACAACGGTGTAAAATAGTAACGACAATTGAATGCGCTTTGGATTTCCAACCAGCGGCTCAGCACTGAAAGCTGAAAATCCAAAAGCACGCTCATTGTTCTTTACGGCATTTAAAATGTCTACTATCGATTTATCTATAATTTGAACCTTAATGGCACTTTCGGACCAAAACGTTTATTTCTTTAATCCTATTTTAGTAAAAGGATGGTTGCACTTTATTTTCTCGTATAATATAATCATAGGCGAGGTTATTTTCGTATTATCATTGGCCACCACTATTATTTATGTAATTATACTTATTGTTTTAATAAAAAAACGAAAGAAACAAGCAGTTTTTCTTATCTTCAGTAATTTTTACTTAAAATAAAATAAAATGTAGGTACGATCGTATAACCATAAAGGTAAGGAATTTATTATTATTATAAAATATCTCTAAAATGAAGACAGCATAATTATGTTAGACTGTGGCTATTATAAAACACCAAAAATGGGGAAGAGAAGACTACCGTTTGAATAAAGGTAGGTCTATTTGTATTGACTAGGGGTATTTTTCATAAATTGCTCATATTGCTGCTATTGGTAAAAAACACATTAAAAAGTATGTATTTATTAAGTTTTAAAAGGATTTTACTTTCCAAATGGTACCTTCAGTAAGAAATAAAATAGTTAAAATGTTTCTTGATAAAACGAAATAATCAATTTGGAAGAAAATCGTGCAACCAATTATCCATTTTTTTTTACTAATAATTGATGTCTAGTGCAGCCTTTTATGAAAGGTAAGCGTTTCTAACAAACTATCAACAGCTTTTTTCAGTGATTTACGTACTACATAACAATTCTCTATGTACAAGTTAAAATCTCATTTATATCACATCAATCATTCAAAAATATACCTTACCATTAATGAAGTATAGTCACATATCGTTTTATTTGCGTACAGTATCAAGGTTACTGCCAAATCATAGCTACTTAGGTTGTACCCAAGGATTTAGATTTTTATCATCTTATTCGTTTCTTTAAATGAGGCTTAAAAAAGAAAAAATAAGAGAAATATTTTGACAGGGTTTCCTGATACTGGGCGCAAATAAATATTATTTGATTACATATTTGGTTAAATGACACTATTATCTTACTAAGACGCACTTCATTCAAGGAACAGCAGTCAACTACGTAGTTATACAATCACAATTAGGTACGAACAAAGTTCACTTTACAAACATTTCTATGTGGTTGACTGTACCCTCGAATATGAGCTATATTTTTTTTTACAGTTTTCTTAAAACTTTATTAACAAAAATAAGTTGTAATTTCTGTATCACACATACAATTTTTTTACACAATATTTTTGTGTATTTGCCAGTAGAGGTAGAAAAAAACAGGTCGAAATATTTCCGTTTTTATTTTTATTATTTTCTGAGATCTCACACAAACGTATACTAATTATTTCTACGTTAGTTCACTATTTCCAGTTCATCAAATGCTTGTCTAATACTATCAAATTGGTGATAATCTTACATTTGACATGACCAATCCGTTCTCTATGACATTAGTTCAATAAATTATTTTAGGCCTCTTAACTTAAATACTACGTAATTGCTTTATTGTACTCAATTTCCTAAACTATAAACTAGATTACAAACTAACACTTGGTTTTTGAATAAATATGTCACTCTTCACTATTAAAAAAAAAACTATCAGAAAAACAAAATTTTGAAAAAAAAAGAAAAAAAATCATATAAAAACTGAAATGTTATTGTTTTTAAGTCAAAATACTCCAGGAAACTAACGAAATTCATCATCAAGGTGGTAAGAGACATAAACAGGAAAATCAATGACAAAAAAAAGACGTAAACCTGCAATGCATTCAAATTGCCAATCAATTGCACAACCTTCAATATTTGTCAAAGATGACCTTATTTAGCCTATAAAATGTACCTGACATGTAATATTTATCACTATTGACGAAAATTTTGACCACGACGCCAAAATTGAAGGTTTGTTCTGTCTGATGAATGAGGATATTATAAATTGGTAACCTACATGTGTATCAACAACTCCTTAGGAAATGCTAATCGTTAAATGGGGGAGCAATGGGGAAGCCATTTCAAAGATCATTGATGACGTCCCCATTGATGTAGAACAAAGTTCTGGTGAAGTTTTTAACGGTTTTCATAGCTTATTCAAAAACCAAATGTATAAAATAGTGCTATATCACATAAGTACTAACAGATGACGTTACAGAATCACTATACAGTGACTTATAAGTAATATTTACACACGTATCTACAAATTTTATATTTGGATATGACACCGAACTAACAAAGTTTTATATCGCAAGGTAATCGTTCGATTAGGAACATTTTGTAACCTGGCTTTTAGGTTAAAAGCCTCGCTGCCAATGAATTAGTCAATCTTTTAAAAAATATCCTTAATGTCTAAAGGTGAGCTTATATACATATACTAGAACGGAAACGAATCGAGCGTTGTGCATATTGTTCGCCTCATGGAAGGATGAAACATTAGAGACTCAATGTTTTGGTACAAATATGCACTTATCTAAACTCACCTTAAAGAGTTCCAGATGGTAAAAAATATTTGAATAACAAAGCTTAGATGAAGCTCGAAAAGTCGACGATGTTAAAAATTTTTCTTTAAACAAAGAGAGTCAATTTGATAACAGAATTTAATCTTTAGCTGTTCAAATTCATCAATTTCAACACCGCCTCATAATTTATTGTCCATCTCATTAAAATTGATGTCAAAACATTAAAATAATTGCGTTAAATCACATTTTTACATTTCTTATATCACAGTTTGACTCTTAGGGTGTCAGCTCTTGGTACAAAGAGAGCGATACCTCACCTCAACAAGAATCTCTCAAAATAGTAATAAATAATGTTCAAAAAATTACAAATCTTTGAATTTTTTAAATACTGTCGCGTTAAAAAGATTATGATGTCGTCAACATACACATATTGGCACACCAATTGACAAGTTTAATTTAATTGTTATAAATATCAATACTGATGGGATTTTAAGTATCCATTTCATCGTACGTTGACCGAATTATACTCGAATAACAAAATTAATCATCATCTAAAAGCAAATTGATGAAACATAGGTAGCTGATAGAACCCGATGAATGATTCCGTATCCTTTGGTAATGTCGTTTTGGTTAGCCATGCAATAACGTGCAGAGCTAGAAGGAACATCAAGACAACACTTCGATTCAGTACTGATCTTCAAAGGAACAAACTTGTAAAAGGTCCAAGTCTTGCCAAAATTTTGATCTACAATCCAGAATTAAAATTTGTACAAGACTGTTAAAAAACATTTTACATCAAAAACTACTGGTTAAAATCCTTGAAACGGACTGTAACGCTTTAACATCCATATTTCTTATTTCCTTATTCCTTCAGGTGTGTCGTACCTGTTCACTGGGCGTTGTTCCCGTACTCCATGCCGAAAATAGAGAGGACGAAGAATGTGAGACCGAGGAAGACGGACCCAAGCAGGTCTCCGAGCGCGGTGAGGTAGGGGATGGCGGCGTTATCAGGGTCCTTCTTCTTCTGCCACATCAGGTGGACCAGCATGTAAGCTAGGTATAACAGGACCATGACCTGGGAAAGAGGAGAATCATGTTAAAATTTTGGAGCATAGTTATTTTTAATTCACATCATGGTACGACATCAGCCGAGATATAGACAAATAGATTGACATTTGTAAATATATCAAGGGATTTGTAATTGTTTTTATAGAGTAAATATGATAATTATATGAAAAAAAAACCCTTAAAAACTTTTAAATACTTTTTTCTTTCTTTATTCTTCTTTCTTTTTTATATGCAAGAGAATTAAAATTCCATCTGATAAATAAACTATTGGTAGTAGAAAATGTGTTACACTGGCCCCAAATAATAGGGCAGAAAAGATAATGATGATCAGTAAATGAACTACAAAAATAGGTGAAGACGTTTTTAAAAAAAACATCAACCAGTCAGCATTTTACATCCAAACCACGGTAGCTCACTCCAAGGAAAACTAAGATAAAAAATGAAAATTAACTTACTTGTAACAAAGAACTCAACAAGTAAGTAATGCCGAAGGCTACTTGTAGGGTGACCTCGCCCTGGTACATGACATCAGCGACTATCATGAAGATGATCTGACCGAACAGCGCAAGGACCAACAGCATACGAGCCACTTTAGCTGCGGCGGCTGGAAAGAAATAAAAAATGATTTAATAACAAGAACAAATGGGAAAGAATTGAAGACTGTTCATATTATTTTATACAATTAATAGTTTTTCTATATCATATGTGATAAGTCCATTGTTAAGAGCTGCGCACGAATACAGACTCCGGAGTGCTACTAAGATAATCCAAATAGAAAATACTTAATAACACTTTGCCCGAGCTGAAGATCAAACCCAGGAATCCATGCTCAGTATTCATACGACCACTACATCAATGAGGCGCTCTTTTCATATTCTTCTTCTTCGTTGCATCCACCCATCTTTTATTCAAATTCAAATTTAAAAAAAAATCTTACATTCGAACGGGGGCTCTGAAAGGGTTAGTAACATAATGCTTAAAAACGAAGTGTTAGTAAACAACACGATACGGTGACACATGTAACCGACAGTAGTGGACCACATAAGGACACTCCACTCTGCCATCAACCATTTCCAGAACCTTGTTAGGGCTGGCCATGACGCGAGCCACCAACGATGCCGCGCACTTTCACATAATTGTGTAGAAACAATCTACACGCGCCTCCGCAAACATCCCTGACGCACTGCAACGCCATGGCAACGCAAGGGATTCATGATTGATTCTATGGATTCTTTATATTTTCTAACATGAACAATTGGTTCTAAAAAAATATAAAGTAACTCACTTCCATAGAACAGCGTCTTCCAAGGCCACTCGACGAGCCTGGTGTTCTCAGGAAGCTCCCCAGGTATAGCTGTCTGATGGAGATGTGTTGCAAGTCTCGAAGACTGAACGCAGACCAGGTTGCCGCCGATACCATTGACGATTGGTTGGAAGACCTCGTAACCGCGGTAGTGGTCCACTGCCCTGTCCAGGACGATACCTCCGACACTGATGAACAAAATGGTGAAGTTAAAGAAAATTGACATGCAAATTTTGGCATCAGAAGCGGGAACAAGATTGTGCGATTTCACAGTTTTTAATGGCTAGTTGCAGAATTGACGAAAAAGTGTTATAAAGCAGGTCTTGCAATAAGTAATTTGGCTTTAAATATTGGATGATCAAAAAAATCATCATTATCGATAAGAAATTAAAAAACCAATCCCATTTTTTATAGAAATCAAATGAAGATATCATTTAGTACAAAGGTCCTCAAAAACACACTTTGCAACAATATGGCTGATTAGGAAAGCGTAGTGTCCTCATAACTTTAAATAACAAATAAAAATAATCTGATTTTACAGATTAATTTTAAATAAAAGATCATATTAATGAGTTTATCAAGTCATTTTTGATAAGATGTTGTTGTCATTATCAAAGTGACAGTGGAATAGAAGGTAATCCACATTCAATCAGATATTTTAAGCAATCAATTACAGCACATTTTCATTGTAGAAAATATTCTTTAAAAAAAATTCAACAAGCTGAAATGTTTATCATCATCATCAGTCTATAGCAAACGGGTCGACGTGATTTTTGCATTAAGATAGTTTATAAACTGAAGAGCAATGTACACTCTTCATCCCGAAAAATACCCAGTTGCCAAGAGATAAATCATGGGTCATAAGAGAAAGAGTGAGGGAGATGAAAGAGAAGTAACTGTTGAAGATGTTAATGATGTAGAGTACATACCCACTAATGAAGAGCGCAGAGATGACAGGAGTCCAGCCACTGGTGAGAACCTTCTTGGTGTACTTGTTGCGCCAGACGATGAACACCCACAGTGGGAGCAGGCTGTAGTACACGCACATTAGCGCTATGGGCTGCCATAGCGATATCTCTGTGTGAAAAAGGACATTGTTACTAAGGGGTAAAGGTAAAGTTGATTGGCAGAGCATGCATTGAGCTGTGTGGCATCAAATCTGCCTCTACCACTCTATAAAGCGAAAGATAAAGAATGTACGGATATACTCGGAATCATGGTGTGGCAACTCAACAATATAAAAATAGAATAATAAATGAACACGTCAACTTTTGTTGTACTAAAAGGCTAGAAAGATAAAATATTTAACATTGATTGTTATTGGATCAAATTGATTAGGGTTTAAAGATGCAGAAGTGGCTCTGAAAGTTGAAGTAGTAAAGAGTTTATTGTATACCCAGTTTATTTAATTTTTTATTTATAATGCGAGTTTGTGAGGATGGATGGATGGGCTGTTTTTTACTCTTTTACGCAAAAACTCCTTAACAGATTTGGATGAAATTTGGCACACAAATTGGGTTAAGTAATAAGACTTTTTATCTCGGTAGTACGATCCCGTGGGAAGATTTCGGTACACCACGCGGCCGAAGCCGCCGCGCATGAGTTAGTTTAAAATTAATTTGAATGGTCTGCCGAAGCTTGAAGACAAGGCAAATAAGAAATCCAATAGTATATTAATAAAAAAACAACAATAGGCTATTTGTTTCATTCGTTATCTAATCTATATATAATACCTTTCCACATCCCACATGTCAGCAACCTCGCGAGACTAGTCAAGATACTAAATCATCTTTTATTATTAGCTTATGCAACAATACTCATGCAATGATTTGTGTAGTTTTTTTCGTACAATAAAATTACGTGTGTGTAAAACCAAGCATACGATATCAACCTTCTAAGTTAAACAAAAGAGTATTTTTGATTGCACTAAACTCACCTTTCTCACTCCTTCCTTTATCAGTGCCTCGTTATTTTGAAAATTAACGACTTGTATTATTCATTTTATAAAGAGATTCGTTCAAGAGATAATTTGATTATTAATAGTTTCTCATTTAACTAGTTTCTTGACTATTCATTATTATCCTTTCATAGGCTTTTTGACCGTAGGGTTTCCATTTTCTTATACCCGCCCATGCCCTATCTTATTTGAAATCTGCATAAAAAATATTACTCTTGCATTTTCGCTGTCATCAACCGTCAAGATATCATTCACTCTCTTTTCATTCCATCCCTCCAATACCTCATCTCTATGCTTTGATCTTCCTCTCGTGTTCCATCTAACTCATTTATATTCATTACTCTCTAAGTCACATGCGTTTCATCCTTACGGAAACTTTAGTTTTTTAGCTATCCTCAAAAGTGTTATCTTTGTTAAATTATATTTCTTATATTTTTCATTTTTAGGTGCTTGCGGCCTTTGCTCTGCTGTGACACAGTAAAGGCTAATTTAAAAAAAAAAGTTTATATACTTACGTATTTGTTCGAACATGTACTGCGCAGTGACAGCCAGCACTGTGTTGCTCACAATGTCACCGATAGAGGCCGCCAGGGGCGTTGCCACGTTGTCAGGGTTCACCTTGAATTTATGAGAAGCGTAGATCACCATTACCATCACGAAGTCTGGAAAAAGAGAGATGAGAAAATTAAATAAACTGATAGGAGGACTCAGGACTGATATGATGGCAGAAAAAAATATGGCAATAAATAGAGACCATGTGACACGCTGACCTCAAATAACCTGAGATAAACAAAAGAAAAAGATGAAATAGACAGTGACTCCGTAGGTATTGCGCATTCTACCCAGCAAGTACAGTTAGGTAATCGAATTGTATAGCAAGTTTAAGATCAACATATTTATGTACTAGGAAAAATCATGATCGATGGACGTCTCTCAGGTAGAAGGATTGTCGCGCGAAGACCTTTAAAAAGTGGCTGGGTCAGACTAGAAACGGAAGACAGAGGACTGTAGCGTATTGTGGAATACAGTCCATAAAACCATATTTACATTTCACGAGATGTTAATGGTGGTAATCTTATCTTAGTTTCCTTACGTGCTCATAAATAATTACATACAATTGACCGTTGACCGTAAGTTATGTTCTATCTATGTTCTGACACGTTTGTTTTATGTAATTTGTTAAGGGTTATTAAATTGAATGGCATGCGGAAATGGGTAGGTATTGTCTTTCTAGAATATAACTTCGCAAAACCTAGAGTACCTACCCACATAATAAAACAATTCTTGTAGAGGAGTGTAACAATTACACTGTTGCCATCTCGGCACTTAACCGAGATGAATTCCACCACGGGGAGAAAGCAAAGCCCTGTAGTGCAATTAGAAAGATTGTAGGTCATAATAACAATAATGCTTGTAGTGTAGCTCACGTCAAATTTTTGGATTACAGAGCTACACGATCGAAACCTGCCGTCCTAGCTTGGCAGTACAGGATTGAGCGACGTATTGGTCGGGTCAGAGCGCTCATTGGTAAACTAATCTGCTTCAAGGAGGGCAACACTATCCCTCGAGTGATGTGCTTTGTGAGGCGGACATTTGCGGGAACTGATATCAGTCCTCGAGACTACATGTCCCGTATCACAGAGCGCATCGACTTTCTGAAGCAGAAAGTGTATGCATGGGCAAACCGTATTCGTAGGTAAAAGCGGCAAAAAGAACGATACACTCAGAATCGCACATTCCAAAGCGACGAAAGGTGATTTTATAGAGCATGGGAGCGACCGGACCAAGGTATATATTAGAGCCTATGCACGCGGTACATTTCGCGATGGCTTGCGTCGGAGTGGTGTCGCAGGCCGTTCTGCGTTTAAAAATCCATGGTAGGTCCCACGACGCCGCAAGACTCGCTCCGGTGCTGTGCCGCACGCACACCGCGCGATGAAGCGGGCAGAAGTGTATATTTGTGACGCCGCAATTAGGTTAAACTCCCATGCAATAGGGTGAACTTATTGCCATCCACCGAAGTCCAGGAGGACCAGACCATAAGCACCTTTACTGAGAAACTCTCAATAACACTTTGTCAGAAATAGACCTAATAGCGGTTATAATAAAAATCAGAATCATGAAACAGTAACATACCCAAGATGAAGCAAGTGGTGGTAGCAGTGAAGACCGCGGAAGCGACCAGCAGCAGCACAAACGAGCCATTGACGGTGCGGTCCGTTATAGTGTTGACCACTATCGCGAACATTGATACTACTGTTGCTGCTACTATAGCTTGCACCTGAAGAGACAAAATACATGCTTTTTTTAAGTTTTTAAAACAATGTAACCAGACTTGCTATCTAAAACCTGTGTACGCCCACCCTAATAAACGTCACGTACGGCCGCAGTCATGTTAGGGGTGTGACTGTATATGAAAATATATGATAAATTGCAGGGCCTAAAACACCCTATGACCCTAAGATCTATAAGTCCTACAGGCCTACAGCCCTAACCTATCATATACCTGTATGTAGTATCTATTATACTAAGCCATCAATATCTACAGCCTTCCATTGGTCCATTGGTGACGGCTTTCAGGAAAAAACAAAAAACCGGCCAAGTACGTGTCAGACTCGCGCATGAAGGGTTTCGTACCATCGTAGTAGAGGAAGCCCCTTTAATTTATTTTTATTATTTTTTGTTAAAGCGGCAACAGAAATACACACACTCATGCCTTTTCTTTAAAGGCGCTTCCTCATGAGGAGCATTCGCCTGTAATGCAGTTCAGATTCGAGCATTGCATCAGTGAGTGAGGAGAACCGAGCATTAGAATGCGCACCCTATAACAATTCAATTTCTAACATTCACTTTTTTCTGGATATGGATCGGAATGCTAGGCTATGAAGCAGATGGATGAAAAAGATTGCATGTAGCGGAGATGAGAATGTTGAGGTGGATGTGTGGTGCGATAACAAAACAACGGGTTGCACTCCGGGAGTGCCGGCAGAAGTGAAAACGGCATCTAGCTTAAATTTCAGAAATGTCAATAGCATTCTGCAAGAACGAAAGTCGCTGCCGTAGAAAAAACTTGAAACAATGCCATCTAGCTTAAACTACACGCAAACTCGCGAAAGCGCCCTTCACCGCTGATTCAATCTGACGATCTGACGCGAGTTTAACAGTTTTTACCCATCCCAAAAAGTGCACAACGCCGCTATACAAATTTTCACTTCAAAAATGGTTAAAATAAGGAATGAGTATATTAGTGGAAGTTTGAAAGTTGTACCAGTTACAGAAAAGTTGAAAGGGAATCGACTGTCTAGGTATGGACATGTGATTAGGAGGGACGAATCGCATGTTACTAAAAGAGTGATGAATACAAATGTTAATGGATGGAGAGGGAGAGGAATACCAAGGCAACGATGGATGGTTTGTGTGAGGAATGGTATGAAAGAAAAAGGTGTAAATGATTGACAGGGGAGAATGGACAACATAACATACCATAACATGGGACAAGGATAGGTAGATGATGACTTCGAAATCGAAAAAAATCGAAATCGATCGGAATCGAATCGATCTTCAAAATCGAATCTTCCATTTATTTATTACAGGTCCAATGAGGAAGCGCCTTATGAGAAGAGGCCTTTGCCCTACAGTAGGATTATTATAATCTATTCTGAAACTAAATACAACACTTCTATTTTATTGTCACTGGAGTGGACATGTAAACACCCACAAATTGAGGTGTACCTATTATCGCGTGTAACGACCGTGCGATGGTCTCAAACAATTACAACGTTTACACATCTTTCACATAATGTTTTAGCCACATTATTTTTCAAAGGAATTGTGGAAAAATCTATGAAACTTCATCCAGTTAAAAAAAACTTAGAAAAAATAGATGGCCGCCACGGGACGGTTGTGGTTACATGGTTACATTATATTCACCTGTACTAATGATATGTTTCCGACGACCATAGATATGACTTCCTTCGTAGAACTCATGTTGCCGAGGTTTGCTTGTGTGGACAGTCTGGATGCTAAGCACATGTCCAGGTTACCTGGTAACAAAACAAAAAAAAAATGTAATAACTTGCTTAATTATACACCGTATTCCGGACGATATACATAAACTTCGACTGTGTTCAGTAGCACCCCGGAATCTTTATTCAGCCCAGTTAATGGTAAATAGGTTAAACCTCTATTTTAGGGACGGATATGAAACTTCGAATGACGCACGCTATTTCGCAAAAATTTACGAGTGGTACGCCATTTTGAAAACTCATTAAGTCGAAAACCGCTATATCCAATGACGTTGTTGCGAACACGCTGTTTCGAAAAACTGTTAGAATGGTACGCTATTACGAAACGGTACGGTCTTAATAGCGTATTCCAATCTGAATTTGTGTGGGAATCAAACTCACGACCCTGTGATTACCAAGAACTAGGTACGATGATAAAACTGATACTGAGCTAGTTGTCTATACCACTAAATATAAATGATTCATATTTGTACTTATTATGATTTAACTATGTATCCCTAGCATATGCTTCCCGTTTTAATAAGCTAAACATCATCATCACTTAATGAGTTTTTGAAATGGCGTACCACTCTTAAAGTTTTTCGAAATAGCGTGCGTCGCAATAACGTTATTCGATGTTTCATATCACTCCCCTATTTTATGGGATTTAAACACAGAAGACGAAATTGTATGTGGAATTGTAATTTTTGTTGAAATTATGGGAGCTATTAACATTTTTTGTACACAACATGTATCGTTTATGGGAGCTACTAACATTTTTTGTACACAACATGTATCGTTTATGGGAGCTACTAACATTTTTTGTACACAACATGTATCGTTTATGGGAGCTATTAACATTTTTTGTACACAACATGTATCGTTTATGGGAGCTACTAACATTTTTTGTAATACTTAGGATGTCACGACGAATAAAGGTTTTTTTTTTCATTTAAATGTACGCACGACGGCCGGGCTGATCAAGCTATAAAAAACCAGTTTATACGGATCTCTCATTGTACAGAAAATGTCAAAAAAAGCGAGGTCACGTTATACTGGAAATATAAAGCTTGATGTGCCGCCTTGTGTACTATACTCTGCCTAATCCTTCAGATTATAGCTGGTGTAAATATCATATTCAGCACACAATGGGGGCTATCTCGCATGAATTCGCCGATAGAGGCGTTCGTGTAGAGTAAGGTCTTCCGAAATGTCAGATGTCATAGAGTTGTTGCGTGATATTCAGGATTCTGGTCTAGATTGAGCCATTCTTGATTAATTATGACTTGAAGATTTTAAGTAGCAACTTAGGATCTTATTTGTTATAACTTGGAGGTAGAATTATTTTTAAATGTTTCATGCTTGGTAATGTTAGCGAGAATAATTGTAAATATGTATCTGAAGTTATAAAAAGTTTATTTCATTTCATTTGAAATAAACTTTTTATGAAGTTATTTGTACTTTTTAAAGTATAAAATAGAATTAATAACAGGACCTTACCCGATAGTGACTCCATCTGGTGAGCTCAAAAACGATAGCCCCCATTGATTGGAAATTGCAATATGTTATTATTGTTACAGGAAGACGTTGCCGCTTAAGTTCTTCTATTCATTCATGGATTCCTTCTTCCCATTTTTACCTAGTGAGTAATTTCGTATGCCATATTCATTGTTTTAATGCGTTCAATGGCAGGTGGCATTTGACCTGACACGTTGGAAATCGATTGGGGAAGCCTATGTTCATCAGTGGACAGCAACAGACTGATAAGATGATGATGATGAATGCGTTCAATTAATTAATCAATATAATCCTGACTGTAATTTTATCTGTTTTACATTTTAATAATCAAATACTAAAAACGTATTGATTGATATATGACATGATATTAAGTGGATAAAACGAAAAGGGATATTTGTAAGGTTGCATGTATAATGTACAATACATTGCAAATGTATATTTTAGATAAAGATGGAGATATAATTAGAACAATTTTATCATGACCAGTCAATGTTACATTCCGTAGTGCGTGTGTTCATAA
Organism: Lycophotia porphyrea; assembly: GCA_950005105.1. Lineage (NCBI taxonomy): Eukaryota > Metazoa > Arthropoda > Insecta > Lepidoptera > Noctuidae > Lycophotia > Lycophotia porphyrea. The sequence continues at coordinate 4,255,464 of OX465408.1, read as the reverse complement.
TTATTCCCATCCTTTAGGATGGCTTGACCGATTTTGATGATTTTTGAAGTGGAAGCTTCTTGAACTGATAAACTGTTAAACTCGCGTCGGATCGTCAGATTGAATCGGCGGCGCAGGGCGCTTGCGCGAGTGTGTGTGTAGTTTAAGCTAGATGGCGTTGTTTCAAGTTTTCTCTTCTGCCGGCACTCCCGGAGTGCCACCCGTTGTTTTTTTTTGTATGTATTTATAGGGTCACCTGGATGGTTCTTAGCTATAGTTGGGAATGGTAGATGGCCCTGTTGTCGACAAACGAAATCCACGAAGTGTCGCCTGGCCGAAGTGTTAGTATGTATAAACAGTAGTTAGGTACCTACAGAGCAAGTGGCTGTCTAGCAATCTTACCCCATGTTGATATATCCATTTCATTTTATTTATTTTGCTCACGAGCAATACACTGCTTCAAAGACACGAAATACATACAATAGAAGTTACAGAAAAGGTGTATTCTTACAGGTAAGCACATCATGCACTACTTATTTGTCGTTGAGTGCCTACTCAAAATCAGATGAGTATCTAACTACTCAAATATAAATAATAATTAAAATAAAATTAAAATGAATTAAAATCATACAAAATTAATATAAAATAAAGGTTTTATTAAATTTAAATAATTAAAACTATTAGTATTCAAATATTAACCACATTAGCCCTGGCTCGAAACAACTGGAAGTCATGGGGAGAGGCCTTTGCCCAGCTGTGGGATGACGCAGACTAACAGTATCAGTATCAGTAATTGAAACTATAGCGGTATTTAGATTACCTTAACAGTAATACAAGCCTGTATTGACTATTGTATTTTATAAATAACAGTATCGTATACACCTTTGTGAAACAACGCCGGCGCGGGCGCAGTTCACGTTGAATGTAAACACCACCGGTTTTGCTATGTCGATGTCGGTGTAGATCGTAAATGTTTATTAAAAACAAAATTCTTGACCTCATCATCTTGTCTGAATGTTATAGCTATCATGGATAAACAAAAAGGCGGATAACCTCATGTTTATTATTAGGTTAGCTTAGGCACAGCATAAATAAAGGGTGTAAACAGACTCTTAACGAAGCCGAAAGGTACTTGTTCTGCCCGTCATTGCAATCATTTTTTTGTTCTAGACCATACCTGGGAACCTTCTAGTTACGGAGATATTGGGGGTCAAAGTTCCAACTTTTTCACAAGTATTTTTTTTTTTTAATGTAAGATTTTTACTTTAAGCACCTCCAGGACCCTCTTACTATTCAATTCATCCATCAGCACAATGTTTTGAGTACGTTACATTGAGTTCTACTGTAAAACGTGATTTTTCAGCCCAAATAAAAAGTCGTTTCCCAGCACTTATTTTTGCGTAAAGTTACTTAGTTTGATGTAGATTTACGCTTTGTTGACGGCTTCGTGAAGAGTCTGTTTACACCTTGTATATAAGGTCTATCAATTCATACACGAAATCTCTTAAGGGGTCTTTGTACTCATCATTACGAACAACTTTCGTTATTGGACCAAAACTAAAAACGCAAAAAAAAACCAGCTGTTGCCTACATATATGTTCGTATAACTTGTCAAAGTGACATACCGAGATTCCTCCGTGCACGTTAAGCCGTTGGTCCCGGTTGTCATTTGTAGATCTTTGATAGTCGTTAGAGGTAGTCAGTAGCCCAAAAAGTCTGACAACCAGTCTTACCAAAGAATAATGGCTCGAGTTGATACGGTGACAATCCCTTTCCGAGTTGATATGTGTGCTGTGACCTTCTAGCGGAGAAGGCGATACATAGAGAGGGTTGTAAGTATAGGAGAGACCTTTGCCCAGCAGTGGGACATCAAACTTAGAGAAGGTACCGAATTCAATTTCAATCAGTAGGAATCCATCGAGACAGTTTTTTTTGTATTGAATTTGAAATCAATTGACTGCCTTGCAATGGCGTAGTTTATTATATAATTTGTGCCTTGTTTAACTAGCGATCAACTCCACAGCCGAAATGTTATTGGGTTTTTCCATCAGGATTTTTAAATTCAGTTGGGGAAGTGACTAAACTATGACTGACACATTCACAGAAAAAAAACATGCTTACAAATAACATGTGTGTGTGTATTTTCTTGTATGACAAAGTAGTTAATTTTAATGGCAGTTGGTCTGTATTTCCCCTTTCAAGAGCCACTTTCCAAACAAAAGAAATTGCTTCGTACTACAAAATAATATAATAGTAGGTGTTATACTCGTATGACTAACGATTTTTAGAAGCTGTCATAAATTATTCTAATTTTGTATTAGTCAGATCTGATGACTGAACTTTTCATTAGGACAGCAAAGGTATAGTAGACCATACCTTTGCTGTCCTACCTTACATTCCGAGTTTCCTCCGTGCCTCGGAAAGCACGTTAAACCGTTTTGGTCCCGGCTGTCATTTTAAGATCTTTGACAGTCGTTATGTAGTCAGTCAGTCAAGGGGTATCGTACAACCCAGTACTAACTGGGTTGTGGAGGTCAGATAGGCAGTCGCTTCATGTAAAATATTGGTATCCAGGTTCATCCGGTTAGACTGGAAGCCGACTCCAACATATGTAGTTGGGAAAGGCTAGGCAGATGATGATGATGATGAAACAGTTTTTAATACCATCAGGGTATGGATGTTTATATTTTAAACTTTGGTGAAATCTTTCATAAGGAACTCAACATCCCGACTTCATCAACTGCTGACTGCAGGGCCGGCAAGATAGGTAGATGGCATTGTTACGATCACGGATGATGACACGTGGATGAGGTTGGCACAGGAAAGTGGATATAAATAGAGCAGAGAGCGCTACAAGAAACTTCCTCCACCGAAATGTGTTTTTCAAATCCAAGAATATTATTGCAGGCAGCTATTAGTACATGATTTACGTAGAATTGCCATGTATTTCAAATCCAATTGTCAGTGCTCTGGTAAATGCTTTGTTTCACATCATTACGTGAAACTCGTTCCTACAATATACAATAGAAAGGTAATAACTGGGAACAGCTATGTTATTGGTCGATTTACAGTTTTTTTTTTCTAATAATGATTACTTGCACGCGAAGTAACCGGTTTTCAGGGTTCCGTACCTCAAAAAGTAAAAAAAGGAAGCCTTATAAGATAACTTTCTTGTCCGTCTGTCTGTCTGTCCGTGTGTCACCACCGATTTTCCCAGGAACGGGTGGACCTAGCAAGTTGAAATTTATACCAGATACTGAGGTCTTATTAGGTGTATAAAAATCAAGGTCCTTAGTCAACACGATAAAAAGATATGAACATATGTACCTTGTATTTACCTTAATTTTCTACTTTTTTATTTTTCAGATTTTTCCTTTACTTGTGCTGTAAGACCTTGCTTTTAACCAAAATTGATAATTCTAGGTCAACCGGAAGTACCCTATAGGTTTTGGGTCGAAAACCTATATGTTAGTTGCCGTTGACCTAGAATCACGAAATTTGGCAAGAAGCAATGTCTTACAGCACATTTGAAGGAAAAAAATCTGAAAACCGCAAATATGTAGTTTAATAACAAAATACCTACTAGTTTATACGGAACTCTCGGTGCGCGAGTTCAACTCGCACTGGGCCGGTTTTTCTTTAATGCGTATGTATTTTTTTTTCAGTTTCATCCGTGACAGTCATCTAATGTTTCTTTGCCGGGGCTCAGGCCTCCCTCTGTGATCTACATACAAGGTGTTATCATCTGCCTATAATAGTGTTTTCCTAACTATGTTGGGATCGGCTTCCAGTTTAACCAGATGCAGCTAAATACCAGTACTTTACACGGAGCGACTGCCTATCTGATCTCCACAACCCAGTTAGTACTGGGTAATAATTATTATGATTCCCCTTGGACTGTCATACTTTCGGGCCAATGACTACTTAACGACTGTAAAAGATCTACAATTGAAAACCAGGACGAACGGGTTAACGTGCTTTCCGAGACACAGAGCAAACTCGGTATGTAATGGGTGGTTACCCATCTACGGACCAACCTAGGCAAGCGCGACTTAACCAGTAGATCGACCCGAAATATTATTTAGCCACAAGCTCCTCGCGGTAACGTAAAGCAAAGTAACCATTGTGGCAACGTACTTGTAAAAAGACGTAATTTTTATATCGCAATAGCAGAACAAAATGGCAAGACAAAAGTATCGCGTTTTGGTAATAGCTCTAAATAGACAAAAACCTTCAGTAAGTATCATAGTTACAATAATTTCTTAAACAGAAATAAACTGTCATACAAAAACCTTAATTTCATCCAAGAATCCAATGTAATATCCACTTATATTTTGGCCAAGTATAAGTAATCATTAAACTCTAGGACACAAAGCATTGTTAAGTTTACATCAATTGCTTGTGTCCAAGACGAGCCAGCAATTACCCATGTAATAACACTACAATCATCTACGGTACATTCAAGTAAATGACAGATTTTTAATCTCTAAACTATGTTATTGTGAATCACGGAAACGACAAAAGAAACTAACTATGTGTGTTAAGGTGCAGATCAGCTAGGATTTGTGGAATGGCAAAAAAGAATATGCATTGCAAAAGTTGCTAGGTTTACTTTTAGCTGGCTCATTCGTGCCGCCCAATTGCCTTGTTTCTATAAATTTGATAAAATCTGCTGGTCGATGTGGATAACCCAATGAATATAGTCAAAACGAAAGCCATTGTAATGAAGGCTGCGGATTTCTTAAAATTCTGAATCGGAACATACGATTTTATATCAACTGAGCTACAGGTCAGACGCATGCACGATAAACCGCTGGGCAAGTCTCCACACGATGGTTGCCGGAAGACGGACGGCACCGCCAAGACTGGCCCAGAAAGAGGTGGCGAGGCGATCTGGACGCGTACCGCGAGGGCTGGTTCGAGGAAGCACGAGAAAAGAGCAAATAAAAAGAATTGGGGGAGGCCTTTGCCTAGCAGTGGGACAGTGGGGCTATTAAAAAAAAAGAAAACGGAAGAGGTACCACTAAAGAATAGGTGTGAAATAGACATTTTTAAAATGGCGCCTAACATCTATAATAATTTATATCTGAAAACATGTGATGCAAACGAAACAGGCAATTGATAATGATATAAAGATTTATCGACTGAACAGTTTAGAGAACAAATATAATACAAGTGTGTTTTCAATGTGGACAAAGACAGAACAAATTATGAATCGACTGTGTGAAAGATTAATGTTATGGCTAAAAAAGAAATGGATATAGGACTTGAATGAAAGAAGATAATACTCTATGCCGATTCAGAACTCAGATTATCAGGAGTTAGGCCTAAAATGGCATCGCATTATCATACGCTAAAATCTGCAAAATTTTATAGGCGTAATAAAAACGCGTCAAGGAAAATTCCATTCAAAAACATACGTATTAATTATTCAAATGTACGTCTTTTAAGGTTGCAAATAAGTTTAGTACCTTTCGGAAGGACTTGTTGTGAATACTATCTTTCAGATTAGATTAAATCCGATAAATAATATTTCACTGTTTTTCTATTAACAAAAGAGTGATATTATTATATCTGTAGAAAACGATCTAATCACAATTACCGTTCATCCAGTACCATGATTTATTGGTTGTTTATCTTTCATCTACATTTTATTTGTACTAATGTTACCTACATCAATGTTAATAAAATATCATAGTGAAAAGCCAATATCGTATACGGTAGAGTATCTTACTTTATCTAAATATGATGCTACAAGAGACTTATGATGAAATCAAAGTTTTGATCCAAATAAGATTCCTGATAAGAAACATACCAGACTGTCCTTGACGGCTTTTCAGTTATAACTTTAAAAAAATCAAGGCTTAAGAAGACCACCCACATTTTCCAATCCTATGATATAGGTGGCGAGCAAATTCCTAATAATTTTTAGATACGATTTTTTTACTGCTACGATACTGTTAAGTTAAATAATTGAAGTTGTGTGTAAGCACTACTGGTCGCTATATGTATAGGGATCTGGCGCACCACCACGACTTGTATCATGCCCGGCCGCTATCTCTAACAAAATTGGTCGGACGCTTGTTCATGCGACCAATCTTTCTTGCTGGTCGAAGCTACTGCGGCCAAAAGTCGTTGCCGTGAGTGTGCGAGGTCACTTTAACGTGCCGCCTAGTTCCCACAGAATTTTAGCAGCCGGACGGAAGCCACCGTCGTCGGACGTCACCGGCCCGGCTGATGCAAATGGTACTTAAATCTTAAGTAATCAAATGGCACTCACCTTTAAGACCAGAGAGCGATGGTACGAGTACAAAGATGGCAGATACTTCCATGAATACAGGCCAGTCCTGTAACAACACACAAGAAACTATGAATTTATATTCTCATGCAAGAAATTCGCCTTGCAAAACGGGTTTTCAGGGTAAAACCTTAGAATATAATGATAACTAGAAAAACTTAATTGATTTACTGCTTCATCCAAGCCGTGGCACAACACCTGGTTCTCCACCTTTTGTATTCGTGTGGGTTCCTGCTACTTTTTGGAGGTCGTCGGTATGTCTAGTTGAGGACCACGCCACTCCAGAAAGCCTAGATAACTCGCATATGCTTTCGAAGGCTATTTATATTTTTACAAAAACTCAGCAGGATTGTAGACCAAAAACATTTAGACCACCATCATCGTTACTGATAAAAAGTCACTTTATCTGGAATTTGTTTCTTCCAATAACCATTTATATCCTTCTTGATATTAAATCACTTCAGCATTTGATGACAATACCTTCCTCAACATTTCAATAACCTTCCTTCAACACAGTTGTCGGGTAAGAGGTAAATTCACACCGTCATCAATGTCTCCTTTAGTAAGTTCTTAAACAATTTGACCCTGGTACCGACCACCAGAAACGGAAAAATGTCTACTGTTTAGCGACAAAGACAAAAAGTTTAGCAAAAAACAACCTAATCGTCGTGTGCATTGTATTTTGCGTAAGAATGGCTATTTTGATGTTTTTGGGCTTATTAATTTCTGAAAATTTTGTGATATGATAAAAATAACTGTGACAAATTATGAATAATTTATTTTTAATATAAATCAGATAAACATGTGCTTGATAAGGTTCTCTTATCACAGATTTAAATAAAGAAACACCTACATACATGTGATTGAGAACATGTTGTCTTTGGATACCCATAGATAGCAACTAACTGATAAAAGCAACGTATTTCAAATTAATTTAAAAGCCTACCTACGCGCGTCATTATCATCGTTCTCCTGTCGAGTCCTGCCCGTATCCCAATTTATTTGGAGTAGACGAAGCATGTCTTCTTCATCTATGCTTCTCTATTACTCATCATCTCAGGATTCACCGCCTTTGTAACCATACCATCCTTCACACAGTCCATCCATCGACATGCCTACCTACGTACGTGAGTAGTTAACACTATCTGTGTCAGATTTAAAGAAGCCATACTTATCAGATAATCAGATATATCATTTTACTGATAAAAGTATCACATTTATTTAAATGGCTATTTTGAGAAGCTACTATCTTATCCTGACGTTTCATCTGTGGCGAGTATTATTAGTATTGTTAAAATCTATCACGAATTTGGAAATCCGCTCGCGCCAGTTGGAAACAATCGAAGCGTGCAGTTCTGTCCCGCATTACGTGCCAAGCGCCTCACTATGGTTCAGTTGTAGAGGTGGAACAGGATGTAAAGCTGACAACCAGATTGAAAAGGGAGGATCTTGCGACCAGACCGGTGTTGTGTCTGGTGGGGGGGTACTGCCCGACGGTTAAGTCGGGTTGTGTATATCCTTAATTGGAGGATAACTCTAATAGCGCGATGCAGGATTTCAGTTCTTCCTTCGTGTCGATGGTACTACTTGCTTAAATTTCTTGGGACCAGTTTGCGGCCATGTTAATCGCGGCATTTGTGGCGTACGTTAGGTCTTCTAAAGTGCAGGTGTTGGAACGCTTCGGACACTTCAGTAAGTGGTATTTTAGTTCTATATATGCGTCTTAGATATCACTAGCCTTCTTTTTGTCAACTTGATTATGTTCGCTTCACGAGCTTAAGAAAATCGTAAACCTGATCATAAAAAAATGACTGTTACTCACCCTAACGTGCCCCAAGACGATACCAGCTCCAATGGTACCACATCCAGCTATGAAGAACGGCACTGCCACCTGCATCAACGTGGTAAACCATCGTTCCTCTTTCTTCTGAAACCAGGGTGCGGTAGTTAGGCATACAGATTCGTGATACTAATACAGTTGCTTCTGTATAGTCAGTGCCTTGCAATATTTGAACCCTATCACATAAAGAAGAACAGGAAGAGGCGAATCAGGTAATGCAGGACACTGAATGTACCAGGACCTCAGAAGTTGCGAAAGGTAGCCATTATTAAGAATTATTCTGGAAGTAGATAAAGAAAACGTGAACAGTTGCCATAGAATAATAAATAAAAGAATATTATGTAGCAGCAAATGGGCTTATTGTAAACATGATGATGATACATGTGAATAAATAAATAAATCTGATTGTTAAAATAGTGTTCCCAAAGCTGACAAAACCTTCCGAAGTCTAACAAAATTCGGAAGCTGTTAAAAGCAAGCACGATTTTTTTAGCAAAGCGTATTTAATAAGGCTCTAAGTTTTCCTGCTTTAATGACAACAATTATGAATAGTGATAATAAATGATAATATGATAATGATCCGATGATAATAATGAAATTATCAGAATTTGGTTTCTTGTTATTTTTGTGTACCTGTGTTACGATCAAAGCAATGCATGCACGATTGTTCATAATGTACTTAATTTGATCATTATTTATTGGTACATGGTTTGGAACTTAAACAACAGTAACTTTTAATAAACTTGGAAGTGTCTATGATGTTATCAACAAAATTAAAGCCATACTTTTTAACCCAAGATTGTATTATATCCTTACTAGCTTATGCCCGCGGCTTCTTCCGCGTGGAGTTCGGTAATTGTCCCACGAGATCGCACTATCAAGATAAAATCGAGGTATCTTATGTGTTAGTCCAGGTGATAAAGTATCTCTGTACCGGATTTAATCCAAAACCATTCAGGAGTTTTTGCTTAAAAGAGTAACAAATATCCTCACAAACTTTCGCATTTTTGTCATAGAAGTAAGATTCCTACAGTCTGATTTAATCAGTTTCGTAAATAGAAAATATAGTAATGAAATATACTATATTACTACTCTACGAAGAGGTGTTGATGGCTTCACAGTCGCAGTCCCCGCGCGGAAAGAGCTGGGGGCCGGCGACAGGTGCCGCGCCCTGTGCCCTAAGTAACGCTGTACTAGTAAAATTGCTAAAATTTACAACTTTAAAAAAATTAAAACACATCTTCAAAATAAAATTTATACAAAAATGACACCTGTCGGGGGGCTTAGGGGAAGTCAATGAGAAATTGACATTGTGACTGAACAGCAAAGAGTTTTTATTATAGATCTAACTTGTCTTTGCAATTTTTGAATCAAACAAATTTTTGAGATCAATGTTGCGAAACATTGATCTCAAAAATTTGTTTGATTCTTATTTATTTTGCGTTTGGTATTTGATTTCGGTCTAAAGAAACCAGTTGGGTAATCGTTACCAACCAAAATGCCATCTGCTCATCCATACCAATATTATAAAGAGGAAAGATTTTTTTGTTTGTTTGTACCGAATAGGCTCAGGAACACAGATAGTTTATAACCTGGATTAACATATAGGATACTTTTTATCCCGATGGTATGTTCCCGTGGGACATTTATTGAACTTCACGCGGGCGACGCCGCGGGAATTGAGCTAGTACAAGATAAAATTGAATAATAAAACTTCATTTTGATGACCGAAATTCAATTATCCCGATGGTATGTTCCCGTGGGACATTTATCGAACTTCACGCGGGCGACGCCGCGGGAATTGATAGAATTGATGATTGATGTGAGTGGCAAGTCGAAGGCTGTTCAACACAATTCGGGGTCATAAATTGGCAATATTTACGCTATCTCGCTCGCTTTCGTAATGCCAAAAAAAGATAGACATACGGCTTGTCGAATCAAAATCGAATCGAAGCGTTTGTGAATAGCTGTCAGGTTAGAAAGAAAAAACTAATCGTACCATTATAAGTGAAATATTCATTGAATTTATTATTGTATTAACTATATACATTGATAATTAAAAACTATTAAACTAAAATAGATAAACTAACAACAAACTATAAAAGGGCATCGAAAAACTCCTCCTCAACGCTGTCAGATGGTAATGTGCCCAAGAGACTGGCGGCGTTGCCACGTTGTATGGCAACACTTAGCCTCTGGCCAAAGTAAAAGCCAGCCCTTGGGTCACGGGAAGCGTCAACTAGGCGTTTCGAAATTTCCTTAAATAGGCTATGAGCACTCGGACCCCACGGCCCTAGAGTTTCAACCCCAAACGGCTCGAAAATATAGTTACCACACAGGTTTCTATATTTACGCCGCTTGAGGTTCTCTGCAGCCGCAGCGGCAGCACCAGCACAGCACGATGAGCTTGGAAGATGGGATGGCGCAAGAGTATCGACGCATGTTGCGTCCCACACTAAAGGCCTACCCATCTTCCAAGGAAACAAAGACATGCCGTCCGGTCTCTTGCCATCGTCGCGTGCCAAGCCGTTGGGTTCTAAAACAGCTGGGACGCCGACGGTGACAAGAGCTCGTCGGATAATGTCGTTTATATTTGCGTGCCGTGCAAAACGGCCCGCACTTCGGCTGCATGACAGGCCGTGGTGACCGAGGTTGTTGACAGCTTCACCGCAGTGACAGCGATGAGGAGAACAGCAAGCGGCACCAAGGCGTAAAGAAACAGCGAGGCGGAAGGTTGTGTCGTCGAACAATGTGCCTACGCTCGACGAATCGTACCATTATTATTATAGTACTGTTGATATCCATACTTCATACTTTAATATTATAAATGCGAAAGTAAGTTTGTTTCTTTTTTCACGCCTAAAGCACTGAACCGATCTTCCTGTAAATGTTGTCAAATGTACAGAAACGGACATAGGGTACCTTTCGTCCCGAAAAAAGGTACTGTTCCTGACGAGAACAAAAATAACGTTCTTATTATAATAGATGGCGTTATGTGTTTTATGATTGAATTATAATTATTACAGTGTACAACCCAAATTGATCGTCATATTCTAAATTAACGCAAGCGAAGCCGAGGGCTAAAGCTAGTTACTTCATAAACTGTTGAAGATGAGGCTAACTATAATTGGCACAGTTGGAAAGAGAAATGGTTAAAAACTTGCTTATGTTGGGCTATTTCCTTGGGTATTTACAAAGCCCATATTAACAATGGCAGTAAGTAGCTCAATATCTATGACTTTCACAACATTGAGGGCATAATATGTAAACAGTACTTTAGCAGTAATTGTTGATTACAATGTCAATTGTGTTTGTTATTATATAGTTTCTTTTGAGTCCACGGTCGCTTTATGTGTTTATTTTTGTTGATAGGGTGGTCCTAATACGTGTTTTGCTGTTGATACTGCCGTACATACTTGACACTGCCGGCTATGTTGTTTTTAACATCGTTGTGATTTGAACGTCGATGAAACGAAAAAGCGAAAGTAAAAAGAGATATTTATATATTCTCCCACATAAATTCATAAGATTTAACGTGGGAGAAAATGAGATAGGAAGCATTATTATAGTGTTTATCTTGAAGCCAACATTTTTGAAGGTTTCACTTCTACCACGTGTGAATTGCATACATGTTTTTTTTTAATAGGCTCATCAACAGTTGTGCACACTAATAAATAATATTACAAAAATACCTTGTCTAGTGAAGGATGATATGGTAAGTATGGTGGTGTCTTATGAGATGATGAGTTTTAGAGAAATATGGAGGAGAGACATGCTGCGCCGACCCCAAATACATTAGGATAAGGGTAGGAGAATGATGATGACCCTGTCCACTATTGCACAACCAAATGTCATAGACCGTAGATCAAGATTGGACTTACACAAGAATGATTGTATTGTGGATAAACATATTATGGATAACATACCCAGTGTTGATAACGATAAGGGAAATCAAAGAGAAAACTACCGCAATTGTTACCAAAATAAGTGTAATACAGGGTGTAAACGGGCCATGCATTCTGTACATCAAACTAAGTAACTTCACGCAAAAATTATTGCTGGGAAACGACTTTTTTTGAGGTGAAAAATCACGTTTTACGGTAGGACTCAATGTAACACATTCAAAACATTGTGCTGATGGATGGATTGAATAGTACGGGGGTCGTGAAGGTGTCTTAAGTAAAAAAAAAGCAACGGGTTGCACTCCGGGAGTTCCTAGCTTCAATATCAGAAATTTCAATAGCTTTCTGCAAGAACGAAAGATGTTGCTGCCGTAGAAAAAAACTTGAAATAACGCTATCCAGCTTAAACTACACGCACACTCGCGCAAGCGCCCTGCGCCGCCGATTCGATCTGACGATCTGACTATCTGACGCGAGTTTAACAGTTTTTACCCATCCCAAAAAGTGCACAACGCCGCTAAAGTTTTCGCCTCAAAAAAATTTGTGACTAAGTTGGAAATTTGACCCCCAATATCTCAGTAACTAGAAGATTCCCAGGTATGCTCTAAAACAAAAAAAAATACGAGGAGACCAAGTGCCTTTTGAGTGCACGTTCGTTAAGAGTCTTTTTACCAGAGATTCGATATAAAGGGTTATATCGAATCTCTGGTATAATCCTACAAAACCCAAATAAATCATTACTGAAAATACAATCGACGTTAATCTCCTATCACTAGGATTATTTGATTGATATGAATTAGCATATCATTAGTTAATATCCGCTTTTTAATCATTCTAAATTATTAATTAATTAATTACTGGCAGATAGCCGATGTTCCAGGGCTGCGGGACTGTTCGAAAGAGATACCGCAGCCCTGGAACACAAAGGGCAGGGAAGGAACATGGATGGGTTTTAGACAGTACAAGTCTGACACTCCCTTCCACTCTGCCCGTAGCGGGAGAAGTCATTTGATGATTTCCCATCCGTAAAAAAAAAGATAGCTGATGTTATAAGGAATAACTAAAGTTAATTTTATTTTACAAAAAGGATTACAGCCCGCGTAGTATGGCGAGTCAATCTTTATTCTACTCCAAGAATCAACTAACTAACTAACTAACTAACTCGTATAGTTATTAATCTGTTTCGGACTCAGATGACGTGAAGACTTTTATTAGCTGTGGAAGAAGAATTTGTTGTTTGTTGACAAAGTAAATTATGTTTGAATAATAAAATCAATTTGAAACATTCGAAAGATATAGTTTGTTTTATTAATATGTTCCTTATAAACAATATGTTCCTTTTGGCCTTCCTTTCATTCTTCCTGGCATAAAAACTGAAGAGATGGCGACGGTAGGACCCCGACATGTTTCTAAAATCAAAGTAGCTCACAAACAAAAATAATAGTTATTAAATTAGCTTGTCTAAGTCCGTGTCAAAAGTAAAGAAAAAAATATCGCCATGCTTTATAAGAATGGAAACGTTCTTTTCTACATTTCTAACAAATCGCCATGCTTGCGAGGATAGAAATCTTTCCACAATCTGTAATTTTTGTCGATTCTTCGTTCATTTCTACGGTGTTTATGCTACGCGGGCAGTTCTGTGCAAAAAATATAAAATATCTATTCGCCACAATCGTATCGATTAAACATCGATTGATGATTGATCGCCACCGGTTTATATTTGTGCTAGGTGTATTACTTAATTGGTTTTCAGATTTGTTTTTTATTGCGCTAATACTTTTCTAGTTCCACGTTGTATTACATGCGTGTATCATTATGTATTTACGTATTACCAACATGGTTAGGGATACCGTTCTTATTTCTATAAATGACGAAGAGGGTAAATTTTTTGTCGTTTAACCAAAGAAGAATGGCTATGATATTATGGACAATAATATTTTAGTGTTGCAAATTGCTGCAGCACCCTGTGATGTTTGTTAAAATAAAGATATACCGTTGGGTAAGACTTGGTTTATTTACAGAAGACTCAGATAGTCCTAACAGTATCACATAGTAGACCTAAGTCTACAGGCTGTACCAGTTCAGCAGTGGTTGTTTCAAGAGAATGACAGACGGAATTAGGATACATAGAAAATGCTGAGTGATGTACTTACTAATTACTAACTATGTTGCAACACACTCAAGATTGTTGCTACTACAAGGTTCAACGTTGGTACCACCATGATTACAAAAAAAAAACGACTGTCATGCAGTCGTTTAAATAACGGTGTGAGAGAAGATGATTTTGTTACATAGGAAAATGATGAAAATAGTAAAAGTATTCGTGTTAATAAGACTTTAAATACTAATGCTACTGTTGGTAATAAATATCATGCTGTAGGTGCGATGGCGATGAAACTATAAGACAAAGCTATTAAAGTATTAGACAGATTTGATAACGATTAACACAGTAAGCAATGATTAATGAGAACATAATAAAGAGTAATACCTACAATCACAGCATTCTTCCAATGGGGTAAGCAGAGGAGAAGGACAAATAAGTAAAATGTTAAAATTGGAAGTATTGTAAACTATTTGTGGAGGTGACAAAATGGATCATTTTAATGGGTGTACAATGACCATTCCACATTCACATAATTTATAATATAAAATAAATTCTACTGAACTGTAAAGATTCTAATAACAATCAAAAGAAGTCATTCCGGCGCGGGCTGCAGAAGTTGCAGAAATCTTTATACGCACAGAATTAGTAACCCTGATTTCCCAAGGTACTAAAACTCTATCGATCTCTGCGTTTCCTCATATGCTGCCCCTTGTTATTTTTTAATCTAATCTTTCTTGACGAGGTTCAGGTCTGCACATTGGTCAATTTATACTGATATTTAGTAGTCTTTTAAATCTAGATACCTCTAAATATTATTACTTATCATCATCATCATCATCATCAGCCTATAAATGTTCCCACTGCTGGGACACAGGCCTCCTCTCTATGAGAGGGAATGGGCTATAATCCACCACGCGGGCCCAGTGCGGATTGGTAGATGTCACATGTCTTCGAATTTTTGGTTCTAGGACATGCCGGTTTCCTCACGATGTTTTCCTTCACCGTTTTTGAGAGCAGTGGTGATGAAATAAATTACACAAAGTAATGCATGGTTATTACTTATATTGTTTATTAATACTTACTCCTGATAGCGGCTGTTTCTCGGCATCGGCTTCAGCTACAGCTAGTTTCTTGTCCGGAGGATCCCCCGGACTTTTTTCATTAGAATTTATCGACGCCATGCTATAATCGTTGTCTTGAGCTCCAATTTCATCTGGAACAATAGAAGAAATCACTTAAATTTGTTTGAAAACAAAAGCACGGTACCATGAGGAAGGAACATTGCAGTGCGCAGTCGAAATTTTTGAGGTCTCATTTCTGAGACTAATGTTGATACTAGAAGTATTTGTGGTAATTCTTAAAATTACCTATATTGTCCATGTTCCCCATGGTAACCCACTCCCACACTCAGCACCAACTGACACACAATACACAGTAGGTAACCTAACCTAACCTAACACGTCTAGTCTTATACAGACTGGCAACGTGAATAACCCCACTATCGCCTAAAATATAATCTTTATACCACAGTTTTGATCACTGCCAATTCCAGTCTTAAAATAAAAAAAAATACCGATTTCACGGATTGTTTATCTAAATATTAATCTTATCTAGATTTGCGTAATTAATTTTATCTATCATAGGTATTAATAAATTAACTACGTAATTAAAAATTCTATCTATAATTATAGATATCGGCAAATCCGATAAAAATGTTTAGATGCCTACTTACAGACTTAGTATACAGGTTGTAAGCGGAGCCTTTACGAAGCCGTCTGCATCAATTTGGTACCCTAGTTGGGAACGTAGGTGCTTTCAAGGGGGGTACCCACATCGTGAAACTGACTGTACATCAAACTAAGTACTTTTGCGCAAAATTATTGCTGGGAAATGGGACTTTTTTTAGGGGTGTCATTTGTTTGTTTGGTTTGTTTCGTTCCTTCATTTTTCTGATCTCAAGGTAGTGGGGTAGGGTAGTGGGGCCAACGAGACGACGGTTTTGATTTTTCCCGGTGACCCCAGCAGTGGGGCCAAGCAGTGGGGTCAGCGGGAATACACGCAGACTCAATGTAACGCACTCATAACATTGTGCTGATGGATGGATTTAATAGTACGGGGGTCGTGGAGGAGTTTAAACTGAAAAAAAGTTGGAATTTTGCCTCCCAATATCTCCCTAACTAGAAGGTGGAAGGTGGGGTCTAGAACCAAAAAAAAGCATCGCAATGACGGGAAGAACCAATGCCTTTCGTTTTCGTTAAGGGTCTTTTTACGCCTTTTATAAGCCAGATAGGTAGACGATTTATCAATATAGATCAGTCATTAATAAAGGAAGAATGCATAAAAATGCGATTGATCACTATATTTTATATTCAGGGTTTTGAAAGCAACCTGTGTACTTATTTGCTCCTATGTTTCTATTTCCATCATTATTCGGTTAAGAATTATACATACAGGGTGAATTTTTCAAGGGGACGTGAATGGTCAAAGCCGAAACTATGAGGAACTAGTTTTTGCCCGCGGCTTCGATCGCGTTAATTTAGAATTTGACAATTAAACTCTTAACCCGCTACTAAAGTTTCCATAATATGTAATATAAAAATACGTGGCGCCATCTATTATCATAAGAACGTGATTGTTTTTTTTCCGGGAAAAGCGCGCGTTTTTGGGATGAAAGGTACTCTGTGTACATTTCTGTACATCAGATAACGTATATAATGTAAAATTTCAGGATGCTCGGTTCTGGCGTGAGATCTGGTGTCATAAAACAGCGTGTTTTTTTTTTACGAAATCAATGAGTTCGATTCCTGGCTAGGAATATTGATT
Source organism: Lycophotia porphyrea (assembly GCA_950005105.1). Classification (NCBI taxonomy): domain Eukaryota; kingdom Metazoa; phylum Arthropoda; class Insecta; order Lepidoptera; family Noctuidae; genus Lycophotia; species Lycophotia porphyrea. The sequence goes on along the minus strand of OX465408.1, from coordinate 4,238,518 downwards.
TTTCAAAAATCTAATGATGCAGTTTTACTTTTCATTACAATCGAGCTTGAGACTTCTTTGAGTATTTTTCGCTATTCTTCATAGTTTCAGATTTGGCCATCCACGCCCACTTCAAAAATTCACCCTGTATATTGATTAAGATTTTGATACATTTATTATGCAGATCAATAATATAATTACTGATGTCAATCGCATAAAAACAATGGAATTTGAAAAATGTAGACTAATGATTAAAATAATCTCACTAACGAGAAACTTCACACCGTATTAGCAATTTCCGAAGATCTACGTCACCCTTATAAAGCAATAAACGTAATTTTATTTCCTCATAAAATCGTAGTGGTTACTTCATAAAAAGGTAAAACAATAGTTAATCGACTAATAAATACTTGAATGGCCAATAAGCAACTACTAAACATTGATTTAATCGCAAAACTTAAATTGGATAACAAAAGTAGTGAACGTTTTGTTTTAGTCACGTTAACTAAACAACAGTTAACGTCTATAAAATTAACGTATGGTAAAAGGTTATTGTTTAGATGATTAGAGTAGATTCGTTCTCTTTGTTTAAAAATATAATGGTCTTTGTGCCTTGGGGAACCCCTTTAGTTTTCTGGCAGGCATTTGACAATGTATCGCACGTTCTCAGTAAGGTCAATAGTTGCGCTTGTTAATGTGATAACGTCAAAGATAATTAGGCCTACTTGTTACAGGTAAATGTAATAAATAGTTAAAATGTATGAATAATAGTTTAGTTAGCTTTAAAACAATAGCTCTTATTGTAAGGTGAATCTCGATATCTCTGTACATTATTTAGTAAGCCCAGGAGATAATAATACTTATATTTTGGCTCAAACATTGTTCAACTTTTTTTAAGTTGGCTTCTGTATTTAAGTTACTTGGAAACAAATTCGCAGGTTTAATCCATCACCGATTATTCTACGAATGTAATTTGCAAAAGTAAAATTTATGCATATAAGTCAAAACACATGCTTTCGTCTTGGCTTTGTATCTGTAGATAAAACTTCCTGTACTACTTACGTTATGAGCTTTTGTTTATAATTTATTTTTAGTCCAGCCCAGTAAAGTTACTTCCAACGGTTATATTATGAACTTCTTATATGGAAAGACAATAAGTAATGACATTGGGGATAATTTTGATAGCCTATCATTAATGGAAGATTGGACAGGCCACTCAGCGGTCACATAAGATCACCATCTAATAGATAATTATGGATTTCACATCACAAAAATGACAGTAAGTGGTAAACTACTAAAATAATTATGTAAACGCACATTTTTCAATGCATACAAGGCAAAGTAACAATATAATTAGCTAAACGTGACAGATGTTGACTAGCATGAAATTCTATAAAAAACGAATCCGAAGTGCAAGCGTAAGTTTTAGCAAATAAATAAAACAACAAGGAGTTTAATGTAATTGTTCATAATGATTTATTAAACGACCATTTTGAGGTTAGACTATTAAATAATAAGTTCATTGTTATCTTTCAATGTGTTGATGACAGAAGCTTTAATAGTTCTAAAGATCCACATAGGTTTATGTATTATTACAAGGTTTGCAGCATTTTATTAGTGGATGAATTTTCGAACAACCTTTGCTCCTTTGTTATAATGAAACGTTAGTGCAAACATTTTTGGTGTGCGTTGTCTGACAGTGAATTGAAGATTTTTATTCAGTTTTTTTCAATTCGGTGATTTCAAGGTTTTTCCTAATCTACGTTTATTGTCATTAGAAAAACCATTTGATAGACCATCAGCGTTTCTACGATTTCACGTAGATATTGGTTCATTGTTATCCCTAACTTTTTTTTCCTATACAACAACATACGCACAAATTAAATACTCTCATATACTATCAACATAAATCGTTAAAATATTCCACTATCAAGGGCGTAGAGATAATCTGGTGATAAAATCTACCCCATGGAGCGCCTACTCATAAAAGCGATTGAATATTTACTATAGTAAATATCTACTCTTAGATTGATTTGCATTATGCTTTTGCGTAAACCTAGCACACAATTCATAACCATTTTCTAAATAAATGCATCAAAAACTTTTCATTACGAATTTCTCAGTAGTAGTCACGGATTCTGGATCTGTCCCCGGTTGATGGCTCTAGGCTCGTCGCTATCACATGGGACTTGAACATAACTGGCGAAATGTGGGTGTTCTATTAGGTATATCTCTGCCTAAGCCTTTAGGGATTGCAGGCGTGATGTTATGTCTACATCAAAACTCAGTTTTCATTACTAATAATGATTTTGCTTTACATCCAGTGCAAAAGGGTTCACTGGGGGCTAGACAAGCACTCGCTTTCAATGCGTTTTGTATTTCTACATCGTCACTCTCCTTCCCTTATCCTAATTTATGGGAGTCGGCGCAGCATACCTTCTTCTTCTATACTTCTCTATTACTCGTCATCTCAGTAGTGACCTGATTACCTCCTTTCTAATCATATCATCCTTCACCCAATCCAACCATCGTTTCTTTGGTCTTCCGCTACTCTTATAGCCATCAAAATTCATACTCAACATTTTCGTCACTGCATTTTCTACAATGACCTCCATTATGATGAACTTTTAGTAACTTATGTTAAACAAACGTATTTTTGCCTTTCCAACCATCGTTATCGTTTATAGAATATCATTTTGTGTAGCCTCTCTGGATTTTGTTACAATGTAATAAATATTAATAGCAGATCTAGGAAAACTTGTCTATTATGTTTAAGTTTTTGAATATAAATTCACAATTTCAAGTTTTGTGATACACGTGCCAGTAGAAAATGGAGTTACTCGTGCTTTAAATTATCTGAAAATGAAGCTGAAAATTGTCCATCGTTTAAAGGTCAAATGTATAATGACTATAATAAACTAGCAACCCGCCCCTGCTTCGATCGGTTGTTATGACTTCACAAAACTACTACGAGATTTCTTTATCATGTGTAAGTTTAATATCAAGCTATTTAATATTAAGCTATTTTACATTTACACCTTTAGAGGTTTAGGGAACATGGTGTGAGGTTCAGTTCAGTTCTTTATTTGTCTGGTGAGGCTACTGCCCGACGGTCAGTCGGGTCTTTGTTTATATGCTTATTAACTCACGAATAATTTTAATTGCGCCTTGCAGGATTTTTAGTTTCCATCTTTTGGCATAGATGTCGCTGCTAATCTTTTTGCTTTTTGGCTATGTCGCATATAAACTTCTTGATTTTTTTCTAAAATATATTGAAAACATCACCCAAATCTATAGCGGAGTTTAGAAGAAGTCACACAGACAGATTTAAAAAAAGACTTTAATATTATAACATTTATCGATGTAAATTTCGTTAGTATTATGTTCAATTTGTTTAAGCAATTGCATGCCATGACGAGAAAGTTAGTTACCGAAGGCCAAATTACCCAGACGTGGGGTTCCTTGAGCGAAATGAGAGTTCCATTGTTTGTATAACCTTGCCTTATGTAAGTTAAATGAGATGTTTATGAGAAAATTAGTTAGTGGCAATTAATTATGTAAAACTGAACTCTCTTTGTTGGTTTAAATTATTTATGTTAATGATGAACAAGGTTGAAGTTCAGTCGATTATGTTTACACGTAAAACAATGATGGTGATGATTTGAATAGCAGGAAATTAATTAAAGAGAAAACGGGCAAAAACAATTAGATGGTTTAAAGGATTTACTTAAAGAAATAGATAGAGACTTTTATTGTAAAGAAAGTCTTCAAATTTAAAGATTAAATGAAATAATTTATACAGAGAACGAAAATTTTACCAAAAATAGGATAAAACCGTTTTTTTATCATTATACAAAACATTTGATATTTCATAACATAACTTTACAAAATCAACGGCCATCTTATTACTCACACTAAATAATTGTCATATGCATAATTCCCAAAAGGAACAAATTAAGATAAATCTCGAAATTGCATTCAAGGTTGCGTTGTTATCATACTGCGATAATCGGAAGGCTTTGTGGAAAATATTATTTAGCCACTTGTTGGTATTGAAAACCAAGATATCAGTTAATAATGAAGGTGTTGTGATGTTCCCGGCATTTTATAGACATACGAAAAGAAAAAGTTCCATTTGAGAATGTGTAGGGTGAAATAATGCGTGACTAAATGTGAATGAAAGGTTGCCCACAAGCCCAAAATCTGCATTTTACTGCAATTTATTTACGTAATCGATTTTGTTTTCTCCCACTTATTTCTTAGAATAAAAACGACGTAATTATTTTTATACTTCTCGTAAGAATTCTTTTAAAACAATTTCTTTGAAGATAGTAAGTAAATAAATAGCTCGTAAGTTGTAAACATATACGAAATAATATAAATCCCGAAACAAAATATAGGTTTTACAAATACGTTTCATTAGGGCACAAGATTTCTATGCACACTGTAAGCAGGCCACGCTCCTCCGTACGACTTTCTGATGCGATTTGCGTCAAACGACATGCGTTTACTGTTTACGTCTGTCGCACTACATGTCGCATCTTGGTGACTTGTTACATGCTCTTAACATTTGTTTCTTTCGCACACGCTGTCGCAAGATTTATAACCCGTGAGCATGTAGATAGCTCGTGGCCACGGTGTAAATACTTCACGATGCTTACATCGTGAAGTATTTTATTTCTACCAACTTCAATCTACAAGGCCTTTGCACTTATTTCAGTTCTTTACAGCACAAGCGGCCACAAGAAAAGGGAAATCATATCAGACGATCAGAAATTACAGTGGAACTTCAATGACTAAGGGAAAAGCGGCCATATTGTATGTGGCATATGTTTGCGTGTTACAAAGCAATCATTTTTATCGTCATACTGGTTAACGAATGTTGACATGTATAAGTATAGGTAATGCTGATGTTTGCTTTTTAGATTACTCAACAAAAAAAATGATCGTATGTAAAGTACAGTCGACGAAATAGATAACTATACACTTGCAAGCACTACCACTAGGTATTTAGACTAGACAAGTCTTATAGTATGGCTATCATACTTTTAGAGGCTCGGATTTCTTAAATTTTGGGGTATCCGTTAAAAAATATCATAAATTGAAAAAATAGAAAAGATAGAGAGAGATTAGAAAATTTCATAAACTTTGTTGCTAGAAAATATCACTCATATTTTCTAGCAACATAAATAAATTAATGAAAAGTTTCAAAGTCTGTTAGAGTATTCGGGAGTTATTGTGTCTATCTTTAGTTAATGTTTAATCAGCTTCTAACGTTCCCACTGCTGGGACACAAGCCTCTTTATGATTGGGAGTAGGCTGTGGGCTCAGGTTGGTGGATTTTGCATGCTTTAAATTTTGGATTTAGAACACCCGGTTTCATCACAATGCTTCACCGTTTTGAGAGTACAATCTATTTTTTTTGCCTGCATGTTAATTTCTTTTGTTATGTGTACTTAGACGGTAATTTACTGGACTAATTTTAACAAATTGCATGGTGTCGAATTCTGATTGTCGTTTTATGTGGATTCCAAAGACATATTTTCAGTACGTTTACCTCAAATTGATGAATAGCAGAAAGAACTTAAACCAAGCGAGGAAATTGAGGTTTTGTTTTAAAAATTTCTGAATTTCACAATTTCTGCTCTGGGGTCTAATATATATAGTAAGTATCATTGAGATCAAAACATATTTGCGTACCTATTATTGAACTAAGTAAAAAGAATAAAGTGTCACAAAATTTGTAAGCACTAATACTTTATAATATAATTATAGATTAGCTGATAACAACAGGCGACAATAGGCTCGCCTTGTATTACTTATGACTCAAACATAACTCGCGTAATGTATGTATAAAAATCTCGTGTCACGGTGTTTGTCGTCGCACTCCACCAAAACGGCTCGACCGATTTTTATGAAATTTTTATGTATATTTGGTAGGTATGAGAATAGGTCGTAAAGTATATTTTACACCAGTATACTATTAGATATACTTTTACCTAACTCTTACTCTTCGAGGTATTACAGGCGTGATGTTTTGTGGCAACGAATACTTTTGGAGCTTACCTATGTCATTATAATACATGTTTATTGTTTACCTTTTTAGGGTTCCGTACCCGAAGGGTCAAACGGGACCCTATTACTAATCCGCTGTCTGTCTGTCCGACTGTCACCAGGCTGTATCTCATGAACCGTGATAGCTAGACAGTTGAAATTTTCACAGATGATGTATTTCTGTTGCCGCTATAAAAAACAAATACTAAAAACAGAATAAAATAAACATTCAAGGGGGGCTCCCATACAACAAACGTGATTTTTTTGCCGTTTTTTTGCTCGATATTAATAACGGCGACATGTAGACGCTTGATAGATTCACAGAATATTTAGTTGTATATTCACTTTAAAATCAATAACTAAATTAAAATAAAATTAATATTGAAGGGGGCTCCCATACAACAGACGTGATTTTTTTGCCGTTTTTATAGATAATGGTACGGAACCCTTCATGCGCGAGTCCGACTCACACCTTTGGTTGGTTTTTTCCTTAACCTTATTCGCTGATCTAATGCCACTTTTTGTTGATCCTCTATACAGAATGAGACTTGGAAAAATCCTTTTATCCAAAGCCGAGTATTACAGAACTTTTGTATTTCTCATAGAAAAAATGAAGTCAATACTCTACGGAACCACAAACAAAACAAGTGAAAACTGGATAGCAAAGTGTGCACGTAATAGAAACCTGTATAAATGACAGCCTAGTCGCAATGTCACGGACAGAACTGCCATGGCCGGTGTCGGGCATTGCACTACTTTATGAGTTACCGATCTTATGCCGCGGCTTCGGTCCCGTTATAGTCGAATATTATCCCACGGGGACGTCCTGTTTTCTTTTAAATATAGCCTATGATACTCGGAGATAATGTAGCTTTCTATTCGTGAAAGAATTTTTGGAATCAGAGTAGTTGAAATTACTTTGTTGTCGTTATTGTGTAAGGCATAATAACGATAATGCATGGTTGAATTAAAAGATTTGAAGTGGCGCAATCAAAAGATACGACACGATACACTTTTGTTTTCACAATTCAATTATTTTGGTTACTTCATCTTTACACAGTATAAAACAAAGTCGCTCGATTTTTTAAACTACGCATCGGATTTTAATGCAGTTTTAAGCAATAGATAGAGTGATTCAAGATGAAGGTTTATATCTACATTGCGCCCGTGCAAAGCCGTGAATCGTCGTGAATCTTTGTCGGAGAGACTAATGGCAATAGCCACAAATATGAGCATGTTTTAGGTCTTTGTTGGTAATTATGTCTACCTTATATAGAGCAACCTGCTTCGAAGTAATAAGCAAGGGCGGTAGGTTTATCTATTTTCAGGAAAACTAACAGATTGAGTATCTTCTTGTTATTCTATTGAACTTTTAACTTTTGCTTAAGATCTTTTCCCAAAAATAAGTTACAAAATAGATGCATTAAAAAAAAAACAAGCTTTCTGTGTCTTATCAATGTTGCCAGTAGGAGCAATTCAAAATTAGCGAAAAATACTAAAATATTATTATCTAACAAAGAACAACACCGATGTACCTTTCACTATACTTAAAATATTTGAGTCATGTTTAGTAAGATTTTAGAATGTGTAACAATCGTCGACGAGAATTATGTCCGGGCCCAAGTAAAGGCCATTGCTAAGTATTCCTATTCTGATCGCTAAATAATTTAGTATGATTATACTTTTGCAAGCGATTATCATTAGGTGTTTTTATTTTATGTACCTTGAAAAATATAAATATGGTAATATTTAATCCACTATTTATGTCTAACTGCGGATTTTGGTGTTAGGCTCCGTTCACACGGCGATGATCCTTACTTTAACCGTATTTTCTTGGGAATCACAGTGTAGTTTCATACGAATTACAGCTCTAACAGCCAGAGAATCTCGTGGCTAAATAATAACAGCCGCTCGGGTTGATCTTCAGGTAAAGCCGCGCCTGCCTAGGTTGATATGTCGATGGGTTACCAACCAATAAATACCGAGTTTCTTCCGTGCCTTGGAAAGCAGTTGGCCACGGCTGTCATTTGTAGAACTTTGACGGTCGTTACAAGTAGTCAGTGGCCTGAAAGTCTGACAATAAGAAAATCTCTACTACCTGTGACGACTGTTAAATATCTAAATGACAGCCGAGAGCGAGCCTCTTGTCTATTGGTTTAAATTCAATGTCTAACAACCTGATTAGCCAGTGTTATCTCCGTAACTGACTCATGCTCTTGTGACCTACCTACCTAGTTAGATCTAGGTATACTAGAACTGGTAGTACTGACCGGCTATCGCGAACGGTCAGTGTCGCTGTACCCTTCCCTTTCCGTTGGAAAAATACAGGACCTACTCAATGATGATTATAATTGTTTTTTAACGAAAATCACCTATTGAATTTGTACTAATCTTAGTCACTTATTACCAGTTAATATGAGATTAATTGACAGCGAGTTAAATATAGTTTAGATAATATTAAGCTTATCTAATTGACATTGATTGGGTACAGTTCCAATTCAATTTATTCAACCCTGGAATCAAACACAGGTCTTTTACGTCAGCCGCGATTGTGGCAACTAAACTATGGGGCAGTTTTATGAACAAAATAGCTGGCTCAGTCAGTAGTTTTAGTAAATATAACAATAAAGCAAAAAATCGTCACATCAGTGACGTCATCGCCACGGATACGGAAAGTACCATAAAAAGATAAAATCTTACCTATGATAGTATATCCATCCATTCTTCTGAAAACTTTACGGAACATAAGTTCCAGGCTCACTCCCATGTTTATGACCGACATTTTGGCGGCAAAACTAACCAGAAATCTAAGTTTTTGCTTTCGAAAAAATTAATGTTAAAAGATGTAGGAGGTTTATTTAATTCAGCTAGTTTGAAACGAATCACTACGTTTGGTAGCCCCACCAACACTAAGAAACGATCGAGTTCTCATTAGATTGCGGAACAACCATTTCCTTATCGAAAAACTCTTCGTTAAAAGGAATTCGTGAAAAAATCTCTTTACAAATAATGTAATTAGGGTGTTTATTCAACTATCACGAAAAGATCTTAAGTGATTATTAATTTTATCTGATAATTTTCACTCCACTTTGTTTTGCCGCGCAATTTTTAATTTACACAGTTAAAAAGTCACATTTTTATTGAAATAAAAAAATCTTTTTTTTTTTATATAGAACAGCAACGGATTCGAATTACGAGCGCTTTCGAAACAAAACACAAAATGTCAAACCGCGATGGCACTTTTAGATTTATGTTCCATTTTTGAAACAATTTTCGAATGTAAACAAAAACAAAATTGATTTTTGTATTCGCGTCGTTTTGGTCAACACACTCAAAACTGCTTGTTCCTTTCACATTTCGGAGGGTACTGTTCAACATAACGTACAAACGCTTAATGGAGTTATCATTACTAAGTATTATAATGTATAAATGATGTTTGCTTCGTAATGAGGGTAAACTCTGTTTACTGCCCGGTACATACCGATAATGGTTTTATTTATGAGTTTAACTGCATTTATTGTTTAAGTGATAATGATAAATTATTTGCATTGATTGCATTAGTTAAGCATTGAGTTATAAATAACTCAATGTAGTTAAGTGTAAAAGTGTAGTTAAACACGAAATGTATTGTGACAGCGATGAAGGTCGTGAGCATTTCGTTTTGTGTAGGCGTCTTGTGCAAGGTTAGCAGATTTCTAAATGTGATAATGATATTATAAGTATTTATTGCAATTGTAAGCATGCAATTGATTTACACGCTGAGATCGATCCTGTAAGCCATAAGAATGAAATACAACATACATATTATAACACAGATCCTGTAAGCCCTGAAGGTTGAGGCAGAGGTGTACCTAATAGTCCCTACACCCACAATTCGCCAGTTATATTTTAGCACAAATCCAAGTTACGTGGCTCGCCAGGGCTGCGGGACTGTTTGAAAGAGATACCGCGGCCCTGGAACACAAAGGGCAAGGAAGGAACATGGATGGGTTTTAGTCTGTACAAGTCTGACACTCCCTTCCGCTCCGCCCAGAGCGGGAGGAGTCATTTGATGATTTCCCATCCGAAAAAAAAAGGTTCCGTGGCTCCTACCTACTGAGAAATTTCTAATGAAACTACTATACTCAAAAACTTTTTCACGCTGCTATGCATGCTAATTAGGTAGGTACTCATATGATTTTAAGTAGGCATTCAAAGAAACTTTTTTTTTACGTGTTTGACGAAACCTGTTTATTTTGAGCTGAAAATAATAGCAGTGCATTTTTTGTGCTGAAAATATTTGTTTGGTTCGGGAATCGAACTCGCTATGCGTAGCACAGGTTAGCAAATCGTCAGTGTCGTATCGTATGTTTAGTATACAGGGTGTTAAAAGACTCTTAACGAAGCCGAAAGGCACTTATTCTGCCCATCATTGCGATCATTTTTTTGCTCTAGACCATGCCTGGGAACCTTTTAGTCACGGAGTTATTAGGGTTGAAAGTTTCTTGTTTTAATTAATGTAATTTTTATTACTTAAGACACCTTCACCCCCGTTCTATTCAATCCATCCATCAGCACAATGTTTTGAATGCGTTACAATGTACCGTACTTTGTAAACAAAAGCCATAAGAAGAACATTATATGTTTCAAAGGATTATCAGAGCGAGTGGCTCTACTTGAGTTACACATCAACAACATTGAAATAAGCATAATACAATGCTATGCTCCAACAGAATCAGCAAGCGAAAGAGAAATAGAGCTTTTTTACGACACCGTAAATAAAGCACTAAAAATGTCAAACAAAAATGTAATAGTTATGGGCGATTTTAATGCCAAAATCGGTCAACCAAAACGAGAAGAAAATCTAATAATGAGAAACTTTGGTTATGGCAATAGAAATGGTAGAGGCGATAGACTTATACAGTTTGCGTGTGAAAACAAAATGGTAATTTTAAACACCTTTTTTAAAAAGAAAAACAGTAAGAGATGGACTTGGAGATCACCGAATGGCATGGTAAAAAATGAATTGGACTACGTACTAACTAATCTCCAAAAATGTGCCCACGACATGCAAGTGATCAATGTCAAATATCCTAGCGACCATAGACTAGTGAGAGCAACATTTAAACTGCAGCCTACACAGAAAAATAGGAAAACCTATGGGAACAATACAAAGAGTGTTTTGAAAAATGAAGAAGAAATACAAATATACAAAGAAACACTTAACAAGAATTTAGAGTCTTTAACAACCGGGAAACAAAGTTATACGGTGCAAGAACTTAACGATAAAATTGTTTCTGCAATAGATAACAGCCTAATAAAAGCCCATAATTCTTCTTCTTCCAAACACAAAAGTATTGTTTCTGATAATACGAAGAAATTAATGACAAGACGGCAACAGCTCCAAAAAACTAAACCAAAAACACGAAGCATGAAAAACGAGCTTAAAGCTCTGTACAAACTCATTAGCAAATATATCCAGCATGACTACCACACCCATCGTAAGAAAACCATTGAAAAACATGTACTACAGTCCGGTAGCCTAAAGAGAGCTAACAGAGAATTAAGTTCACATAAGACCTGGATAGAAGGACTAAAAGCCTTAAATAAAACAACATGCAATAGAAATGAAATACTGCAAGTTGCAACTGACTTTTATAAAAAATTATACAGTTGTGAAAATCAAGAGTCAGCTACAACTACACAGACGGAAACACCTACAGATATACGGGACATTGATAACACTGAAGTAATTCAAGGAATTTCCAAATTGAAACAGGACAAAAGCCCAGGACCTGATAAAATAACCAATGAAGCCCTGAAACTAGGAGGACCCTGTTTAGTGGACCCTCTAACACAGCTCTTTAACTTGGTGCTAAAATCGGCCACTACACCAACACAATGGACTGAGTCAGATATTATCCTACTATACAAGAAGGGAGATCCGAACAATATTAGCAATTATCGACCAATAAGCCTATTGTCTTCAGTATACAAGTTATTTTCATCAATCCTGGAAAAAAGAGTCAGAAGCACTGTTGAAATGCACCAGCCCGTAGAGCAAGCAGGATTTAGGAGAGGTTTTTCAACTATGGACCACATCCACTCTATCGAAATGCTCATCGATAAATATCAGGAATTTCGCAGACCGCTCTACCTGGTATTTATTGATTATCAGAAAGCTTTTGACTCTTTGTACCATCACTCAATATGGGAGTCTCTACAATCGCAAAATGTTGAACCGGCGTACCTAAAAGTCCTGCAAAATCTTTATCAAAATTGTAATAGTAGAATCCGATTAGAGACAACAGGACCTTACATACCAATCAGAAGAGGAGTAAGGCAGGGAGATGTCATCTCACCAACAATATTTATAGCTGTGTTACAACAAGTCATTGGTCAACTAAAGTGGGAAAGAGTCGGCCTAAATATAAACAACCACTATCTAAGTCATTTGAGATTCGCCGACGATATTGTTTTGCTGTCTGAAAACACAACCGAGCTGCAATCAATGATAAACGCCCTGCACGCCGCAAGTCAACAGGTAGGCCTAGAAATTAACCGTGGTAAAACCAATATTATGACAAATTCCAGTAAACATCCAGTATACCTAGATAATGTAGCGCTAGAGTATGTCGACAACTATATTTATCTGGGTAAGCAAATTTCGTTTAGCAAACAGAGGAACGAGCACGAAATAGACAGGAGAATCTCAAATGCTTGGAAAAAATTTTGGAGTCTGAAGGAAGCTATGAAAAGCGACATGCCTATTACCGTTAAGCAAAAAATTATGGATACTTGTATACTGCCTTCATTATCCTACGCTAGCCAAACTTGGAAGCTTACACACCAAATCAAGGCCAAAATCAGAACATGTCAAAGAGGCATGGAAAGAAGCATGTTAAAAATTAAAAAAATCCAAAAAATTCGGCATACTAACATAAGGAAAAGAACAAAAGTCACAGATGCTCTGTACCACTGTAAAAAACTTAAGTGGCGGTGGGCTGGTCACATAGCCAGGTCGGCAGACAATAGATGGACTCATAGGGTAACCACTTGGAATGGACCACCAGGCACTAGAAAGAGAGGTAGACCAGCTACCCGGTGGGCAGACGACATTATGAAAGTGGCTGGTGAACAATGGATGGAGACAGCTAAGAATAGAGACAAATGGAAATCTCTAGAGGAGGCCTTCACCTTCGAGAACGAGGGGTTCTTATAAACACAGCCATTTTATTTTTAAGTTGTTTAAATGATTTGTTTTATACATGCTTTAGTAAACAGTAATAGTTAAGTGCTTTTTTTTTGTAAAATAATCATGTTTTTTAGTTTATGTATTAGTAAGAAATATAAGGCTTTTTTATATTTTATTTTATTATTATACAATGTACCGTAACACGTGATTTATCACGCAAAAAAAAAGTCGTTTCCCAGCCATAATTTTTGCGTAAAGTTACTTAGTTTGATGTACATAATGTTTGGTTAACGGCTACGTGAAGAGTCTGTTTGCACCCGGTATAGCTTAGAGCTTATAAGGAAGGTATTAGCTAGTAATAAAGTAACATGTCTATGGGTAAAAGGTCTTTTCCCTTACTTTATCTATGAACGTTACATACAAAAGGTTACCTTATAAACAACACTTCATATATTATAACGACTATAAATAGAAAGACATTTGCGCAACAGTGGGACTGTACTTATAGGTACGTTAGTCTTTTTTATTTTATCAATTTAATTGTCATAGCAAGGAGGATTTTAACGAATGAGGTTTCGGCATTGACTTAGTATACTTACAAAGTCCATGGGTGTTTTAAGACTGATTCGCTAGATGGCGCTTAGTGGCAGTTTATGAAACATACTGAATTGTATTAAAATTTTATATATTGTTACGATATCAAGTGAACGGAGTGAAGAAGAATTATTGTTAAACTACTACGCTTATTTCATAAAAAAAAAATGTTATTGAGCATCATCTCGATTTACAAAAAAATATAATATTTATATTGATTGTATCGAAGCTTAACATCGATAGGTACTTACATAAAGATATAAAAATATTAGCAGCATCTTAGTGGGTCCTTTATATAGTTTTTCTTCAGTTTATGATTTCACAGGTTAAAATTTTTACACAATTTAAGGTTTTCTACCAAAAGACATCAACGCCCAAACCTTTTACCAATAATAATGGTTTTATGTCACTCAAATATTGTGTTGCATAAGAAAATGTAAGGAAGAATTGCCAAATTTAAGTGGCAGTGGGTAGGGCACATTGCTCGCAGAACGGATGGCCGATGGGGCCGTAAAGTTCTGGAGTGACGACCGCGAACCGGAAGACGTTGCGTTGGAAGGCCTCCCACTAGGTGGAACGATGACCTGGTGAAGGTCGCGGGGATCCGCTTGATGCGAGTGGCACGGGACCGGTCAATGTGGCGACACTTGGGGGAGGCCTATGTCCAGCAGTGGACGTCTTTCGGCTGAAATGATGATGATGATGATAAGAAAATGTGTATCTAAACCAGCTAGTTATGGATTCCTCTAACAATGGAACCAAAACCACAAATATCATCTTACTTTATCCCCTACTAGACTGATATACTGCCTAAGTTATTTACTACCAACAATAAAAGTATCACAAAAGGCAATCAACTCGTCAAGTAACCTTAGTCACATAAACGAAGATCAATGACTTATATCGTGTAATCATCTACAATATTATAATACTTGAGGAAAATCATCGCTTTTCCTCTCATTTGAACTTAACCTTCCAATGCTTCCTGGCTTTTCATTTGGATGTCAACTGACTGTGTGAACATTGTAGGGTTTTTGTCTTTGTTTGTATGACTTTCTTTCAATTATCTTCAATTATGGTGTTATTGCAGTGGCAGTGTTGTGGCAGTGGGCAGGGCACATTGCTCGCAGTACGGATGGCCGATGGGGCCGAAAAGTTCTGGAGTGGCGACCGCGAACCGGAAGACGTTGCGTTGGAAGGCCTCCCACTAGGTGAACCGAGGCCCTGGTGAAGGTTGCGGGGATCCACTGGATGCGAGTCGCATGGGACCGGTCAATGTGGCGACACTTGGGGGAGGCCTATGTCCAGCAGTGGACGTCTTTCGGCTGAAATGATGATGATGATTACAAAACTGTCGAAGCATAGTTGTACTACACCTCTGTCAAACCTTTCAGAAAATACAGACGTTGCGTTATGTTTTAGATCCAAGTTTTTTCCTGAATCGACTTTATCAAGTTTAAAAAACTTCTCCATAAAGTTTTAAAGAACAAAAGAAAGTATAGTCTGTAAGTCTTGTAAGCGAAGTGGTTTAGACCACTAACCTATTTTTACTTGACCTACTCTAAGACTTGGTAGTAAAAACGCGGTAATACTCTAAGAAAGCACTAGGTAACTTAAACAAGCACTAGACGTTTATTTTCTTCCATGAATTTACTCTGTATTAGCTGGAAATGTGGAAAAGGTGCGGGGTTTTTATACTCTTTGAGTGTGTTAACTCTTGTGTTTTGTTAGTATTCTAGTCTAGCTGGTTTCTTATCTATACTAATAGTTATATACTAATATCTAAAACTTTAAACGAGCAATTCTTGTATATATTATGTATAATTATATAATTATATATATATAAATATATAAATATATATAATCTGAATCTCGGAAACGACTCCAACGATTTTCATGAAGTTTAATATCGTTTCGGGGTTCGGGTTTCGGGGGCGATAAATCGATTTAGCTAGGTTTCATTTTTAGAAAACGTCATTTTATCTGTGTTACCGAGCAAAACTCGGTCATCCAGGTACTACTTATGTATACTAATATACTAATACTAAAATGTTTATAAGTTTGTATGTAGGGGGGTAATCTTTGGAACTACTGATCCGATTCAGAAAATCCTTTCAATAACGGGAAGCTTTATTATCCCCGAGAGTCATAAGCTACAATTAAAAAAGTTCCCGAGGGTTGATTTTCGTATATCACAGGAGCAAAGGCCCGACCAAAAGTTAGTAAGTTATAAAATATAGTACAAAAACAGTTTCAACATTTGGAATATCTCTTTTCTGTTTTTTTTTTGGTTCGAACCTTTCTGATTTGTTAAATATAGTAACCGCAAAATTAGTTTCAGAATAAGTACTTAACTTTCGACTATTTCAGAAACGAAAATGATTGACGTTTCAAAATTAAACGCAAGTCAAGTGATTCGATTGGCTATTGTTAATAATACAATCAATTAAACACAGCAGTTTACGTTATGCTTTAGACATCTTCTTAACCAGATACTTGACACATTAATTTCATTGTACAGGGACCAGTCCATGAAGCTACGAAATTGTCAAATTTTCCCCATCAACATTGAACCTAATAAAGTTAAAAATCGATTATGGAGTGCCCGCAATTGTACCTTTTGCGTGTGTGTGTGTGTGTGTGTGTTGTTTTGGCGAGTCATCGGCAATCGTACAGTTCGTGCGCACCAAGCGTGAAAAATCAGCCATTATGCCTATGACGTATGTACACCATCAATTCAGTATTAACACAACTGGACTATTGTTTCATAAAGATAATATAATTATAATCACCGAAACGCCGTGACTTCAGAATATATTATTGTTTTACTTATGTAAATATAATAATAAGGTATTACGAGTGCGTATGAATCATAATTGGGATATTGTCTTTGGTTGGGTAAGTTTCATATCCTGCGTTACCATACACCATTTATTTATCATTGTGCTGTCATTCATCAAAGAAACGATGGATGGACTAGTGTTGTAAGAAACTCGAGTCTTTTAGGTACTTGAGTAGATTTTAAAGACTAGGACTCGTTAGTCACATGAGTCTGAGTCCTTTGAGTCTTTTGAGTCCTTTCGAGTCTTTTAAGTTCTTTGAGTTAGACTGAGTTATGAACTTGAGTTGGTGTATTATATAGGTAATACTGGGTGATTTTATATCTTCATCCATATTTATTTACCGATTGAAAATAAATCGCACAATAAAAATTTGTAACAATTAAATTGCATTAAACGCAAATAACCTAATCAAAAGTGTCAACCTGAAGACTGACGATTTGCTGAATCGAAATGCGAGTTAAAACGTCTAAACAAAATAATAAACACACACGATCATTGCTATTTTATATACTTTAAAATACAGCTATGGATTTAAAGGAGTCAATCATGAGTTCTTTTAAAAAGACTCAGTTTTTGAGTTCTTTTTGGCAGGACTCAAGTCTTTTTACAAAAGACTCCAAATTCTGAAGGACTTGAGCTCTAAGTTTTATTTATAAGACTCGAGTCTTCAAAAATACCTCAAGTTTTATTAAATAAAACTCCAAGACTCGAGTTTCTTACAACACTAGGATGGACTGTGTAACTCAGGATATGGCAAGAAAGGAGGTGTCTGGCGAGATGAAGAGTAATAGAGAAGTATGGAAGAAGAAGAAAAGGTTTAGGTTTAGGGCAGGAGGTCTATGACCAGTGTGTGATACCAGTGATTACATACGGGATCGAAACTTTCCTTGCGTGATCGAATCAGAAATGAGGACATCCGCAAGAGAACCAAAGTTGCCGACGTAGCCCGAGGAATTGCCTAACTTAAGTGGCAGTTGGCAGGGCACATTGCTAGCAGAACGAATGGCCGGTGGGGCCGTAAAGTTCTGTAGTGGCGACCGCGAACCGGAAGACGTTGCGTTGGAAGGCCTCCCACTAGGTGAACCGATTACCTGGTGAATGTTACGGGGATCCGCAGGATGTAAGTCGCACGGGACCGGTCAATGTGGTGACACTTGGGGAGGCATATGTCCAGCAGTAGACGTCTTTCGGCTAAAATGATGATGATGATGATAAGGGCAGGAGAATGATGGTGATGATGTGCTGTCACTCATCACTTCTTAATTACTGCTAATGGGAGGTATAAACGATTTCACATGAACAGCAACTCGCTTACCTAGCCGTGGATGAGTGACCCCCGTGATTCCTCCGTGCCTCGGAAAGCACGTTAAGTCGTTGGTCATTAAATATATTTGGTTCTAATTTCTCGCTAAAATGGGAATCTAATTTTGGTGATCATTTACTAATTTTGGCAATCAAAAGTGATTTTTTTGCCGTTATATTTTACTAAATCTAGTGGTTGGTTAAACGTAAGCCATAAAAAAAAATGAAAAAATACAAAAAGGTATATAGTCGTGGAAAATACGTCAATTTGGTTGTGTATTGGGCTAGAAATAGTAAGTGCTAAATAATAACAGCCGCTCGGGTCGATCTTTAGGTTAAGCTGTGCTTGCCTAGGTTGGTCTGTGGATGGGTGACCACCCATTACATACCGAGTTTCCTCCGTGCCTCGGAAAGCACGTTAAGCCGTTGGTCCCGGCTGTCATTTGTAGATCTTTGACAGTCGTTACAGGTAGTGACCCGAAAGTCTGACAACCAGTCTTACCAAGTAACTGGGTTGTGGAGGTCAGATAGGCAGTCGCTCCATGTGAAATACAGGTATTCAACTGCATCCGGTTACAGTGGAAGCTGACCCCAACATAGTTGGGAAAAGGCTGGGCAGATGATGATTTAATTGGTTTTCAATCGTTTCAATTAAAGTAATTACATATAAATAAGTTGCTAGCAATCCACTCCATGTTCACCCGATCCTGACTCACGTTGTCATTGAAATTAAAAGTGAAATGCAAACCCCTGATAGTAATCAGACTCTATACGAGTGTATATTTGAAGCGTTTATATTATAAACATAATTTACTACATTTCGTTGTTTAATCAACACTTGTGCACGTACAAAGCAAAGATTTCGTTACATAAGTGATTGCACATCTTTAATAGATTTTCGTATTGCTACACAATTGATTTGAAAATGAACACAATAATTATATGTATGTGTGCCCGGTTGATAGCAATAGGCTCGCCCCCTATTACATGGAACTTAAACATAACTGGCGAAATGTGGGTGTATTATAAGCTATATCAAAAATCAAAATATTTTATTTCACATAGGCCCAGATGGGCACTTATAAAACGTCGAAAAAAAGGTGCACGGTTCGGTTGGTTGTTTCCTATGGAGAAGAACCGGCAAGAAACTCCATGGTTAGGTGTTGGTATTACAATATTATCATGTCACAGCATTAGTACTTAAGTATGGGGGAACAGTGTAGGCCTGACAATAAGTCGCTGCGTATTACACAAAAAATGTAATACACGATAAAAAGTTAACAAGCATCTGGGAATCTACAAAGTCTACAGTTTTCACACATTCACAAACGATCGGTAATCTCTGTCTAACCCTTTGGGGATTGTAGGCGAGATGTTATGGTAAACAAAACGCTTTGTTAATTCGACCTTGGGTATCCAGAGTTAGGTAACATTAAATAATTATTGTATTTGATTAGAATTTTTTTCAAATCTTTTACCAAATAAAAGTAATCTTAGGTCATTATTATTATACCCTAAGATCGTAAAGTTAATCTTTAGTGTTTATTAAATTATTATGTTTAGTTTTTTTTTATATCTAAGTCATAAATGCATGGTTTACAGTTTTGCAACCAGACGTAATGTCTGGTCGTCGTGTTTACATTCTTAAGTACTTAATTTCAGGTTCTTTAGTGCTAGCGCTCAGAAAAATGTAAAAAAAAACAACAACAAAAATATGCATACAGCTAACAGCTAAAATGCCGCAGATAAACCAATATTTTTGCCAATATTTTTCTAGATATTTCTGTTTATATTCTAAGCAATCAAATATAATAAGTACGTATTTTCCATAATTAAACTGATAATGATACCATTGTGGAACTTTACTAATATCATCATCTGCCTAGCCTTTTCCCAACTATGTTGGGGTCGGCTTCCAGTCTAACCGGATGCAGCTGAATACCAGTATTTTACATGGAGCGACTGCCTATCTGACCTCCACAACCCAGTTAGTACTGGGTAATACGATACCCCTTGGTAAGACTGGTTGTCAGACTTTTTTGGGCCACTGACTACCTAACGACTGTCAAAGATCTTCAAATGACAGCCGGGACCAACAGCTTAACGTGCTTTCCGAGGCACGGAGGAAACTCGATATGTAATGGGTGGTCACCCATCCACAGACCAACCTAGGTAAGCACGGCTTAACCTAAAGATCGACCCGAGCGGCTGTTATTATTTAGCCACGAGCTCCTCGAACTTTACTAATATGATTAGATTAATTGATTTACAAACTATAAATAGACTTAAATTATGTGCAAAGATGGAAAAATAATTTTTATGTTTTATTAGGTTAACCTAACTATATACATTGATAATTAAAAACTATTAAACTAAAATAGATAAACTAACAACAAACTATAAAAGGGCATCGAAAAACTCCTCCTCAACGCTGTCAGATGGTAATGTGCCCAAGAGACTGGCGGCGTTGCCACGTTGTATGGCAACACTTAGCCTCTGGCCAAAGTAAAAGCCAGCCCTTGGGTCACGGGAAGCGTCAACTAGGCGTTTCGAAATTTCCTTAAATAGGCTATGAGCACTCGAAAAAGAATTTAGATTTTTTTTGTTGTTTTGTTCTTGACCATACCTGCTAGTTACGGAAATATTGGATGTCATAGTTCCAACTATTTTATAAGTTTTTTTTTTTTTAATACATGTTTTTAATGTTATAACTTTGTGATTAAAAGGTATTTTAAAATCTATTGTTTTAACAATCACTGAAAACCGATAACAGCTGTCATCGTTTTTCAGAAATATTTTTCGCTTGGAAAATTTGCAACAGCTGTTTCTAATTCGAAAATAAATACAGATGGTCCCTAATGACTCATTACAGCTTTATTATTTTGATATGATTTATTATAGTTAAAACTGTGACACACTTAAAAAGACGATACGGTTGGCGCAGTGGTTGAACGATTGACAGCTGCGCTGCGTGTCGCAGGTTTGATTTCCGCAAATCGACATCCATCCATCATTGGGCCTAACAGCGCCGTAAAATTAAATCGATTAGATAAAGGCACTAGAATTTGTATTCTATTACTAATGATTAAAGTGTTCAAAATACACGTATGGCTTAAAAATACATGTGATATTTTTTATTAGTTGATATAGAAATAAAAATGGCAATCTTAGTAGATTAGTTATCATTAGTGATCATTGGAGTACACGTTATTTACCATTAAAGATTATGATAGCAGAGAATGATAGGCTACTTCTTACGCAAGTAAAGTCTTTAAGGTATTTGGCGTCCTCTCTAACATGGAATTAGGATCTTCATAATTTATTTGTCCTCGAATATCTAGGTAAAGAAAACACATATAAATACCGATTACCCACACACACCAAGATCCATATTCTCACATTAATCACACATATTGATACACCCCGCACGTAACCACACTTACTTACTTCAACTATTTGTTTTTTTTTGTATGTACCTATGTTTTTTTCAATGTTAATAATTATTACCTTTTTAATTTTCCTTTCAGTAAACACATTTCGCATATTCATTTAAGTTTTTTTTTCAATGGGAACTTCTCGGTATTCTCATCATCATCATCAGCCTTTTAATGTTCCCACTGCTGGGACACAGGCCTCCTCTCTATGAGAGGAAATGGGCTATAATCCACCACGCCGGTCCAGTGCGGATTGGTAGATGTCACATGTCTTCGATTTTTTGGTTCTAGGACATGCCAGTTTCCTCACGATGTTTTCCTTCGCCGTTTTTGAGAGCAGTGGCGATGAAATAAATTACACAAAGTAATGCGCCTGCCTGGGTTCAAACCCACGACTACCACTGGGCTACCGCTGCTCTCTGTCGGTATTCTGTTGCAAGCAGATAAATTAATTTGAATTTGATTAACTATCAGAATTAAAACTTACCAACTGAAATAATCGGGTATAACCGAAGAGACATGATTTTGTTGATGATTTAAAACTCATTAAATCAAATTCCTCAAAATAGGCCTCGCTGGTCGCAAGACCGGATGTCAGACAAGCCATTGACTATCTGAAACGAGTGTAACGACTACCCAAAGATCTACAAATGGCAGCCGGGACCAACGGCTTCACGTGCACGGAGCAAACTTGGAATGATTTGAATTATTCACCAGCATCTTGCTTTGAAGTACAACCTTGTGGAATCAGAAGTGCCATACTATAAGTATGCGCCCGACCCAGTTCTTGATAATGGTAATATCACGTTGTATTGGGATCGATCTATCATCACTGACAGGACTATTGTTGCCAATAAGCCTGACATTGTAGTGATAGATCTATTGAAGCGTCGCGCAATGATTGTTGATATAACAGTCCCCCATGACGAGAACCTCGTGAAAGCAGAGAAAGATAAACAATTCAAGTATCTAGATCTGGCTCGCGAGGTTGTCGACATGTGGGACGTGAGTACAGCAGTCATTGTGCCGATAGTCGTGTCGGCCAATGGCTTAATAGCCAAGAGCCTCGACCAACATCTGAGGAAGCTTTCGCTTGGCAGCTGGATCAAGGGCTTGATTCAGAAAGCAATACTTCTGGACACGGCGCGTATTGTCAGGAGGTTCCTCTCTCAACAGTCCTGACCACCGGTAGCTCGGATCACCCATCCACGGATCAACCTAGGCAAGCACGGCTTAACCTCAAAATCGGCCCGAGCGGCTGTTATTATTAAATCACGAGCTCCTCAAATCAAATAATCTGTCCCAAAATACTTACAACTCTACTAAAACAATGTAAATGCTCTCAAATAGTCTAGTAAAAGTCTGGTGCAAGCGTTGTGCAAATGTTTGTTAAATAGCACCCTGTATTTGCACGTCGAGATTAAAGCGCTGAACGAGTGACAATATGCAGTTCAAATCCAGAAGATAAACTTTCATTTTTTATTTTGCAAACATGGGCAGAAATCGTACAAGACAGGAAAAGAGAGGTCTTTGCCCAGCAGACACTAAATGGCTTACAAAAAAAAAGTTTTTTATAAAAACTTTTTTATAAACGATTTGCAGTTAAATAATTGTAATTAGTTACCAAGATAGTTTAAAAAGTGCGGTTTAGTTATTGCAAATCTTTCAAGGGTCGAATGATTTTTTTGAAAATCAATCATTTGTTTTTGTATAATTACACAATTCAGTATTTAGATTTTCCCAAGCATTTAATGAAGTAAAGGATTACGAATTCTCTGCAATATCCTTTGGATTGTTATTGAAAAAGTGATACAAAATTGGGACATTAGAAAAATAAAGGAGCCTGCCCAAAATCCAGCTTTATTTTCGTGTGAAAAATGGCCTAAAGTTTTTATTTAAATGGCCTAAAATTCAACTACTAAAATAACCAGTTTGAATTAGTGGAATTTACCTAGAAAATTAGATTTTGTGGTTGTAACATATTGTATGTACAGACGCCAGCATATCAAGCTACTACAACCTGTCAGATTACTTTAATAGATTTTCGACTTTATTGCTGAAGTACATATGTATATAGAACCTATTCAAGCTTGATTGGAAAAATCAGACAGTTTCGGGTAGCTTGACTTGCTGGCGTCTGTGCAATGACTTCATCGTAATAATATTTATTTCCCCGAACATGAAATGACATTTCACCACAAATTCAAACGATTAAATTATTTCTGATTACATTATCGATCTTGCGTTGTTTTCAATTGCAATCCCAAGACATGCACGTAATTTGAACAATAAAACGTAATATTATGTGAGCACATGAAAATTACGTCAAATTACAATCATGTACCATTATTATGTATCGATCGATAGTATTGTTTTAAATACAATATTCCTATATCTTTATGTGCGTCATATTCTGGTAAATTACAATATTATTAGAACTATGTTTCTATGCTACATAAAAATTGTTATTTAGTCGTTTTCACTCTCAAATAAATAACTTAATTTTTATGATGTAGTAACACAGGCGCCATTAAAAATAAAAAAATATAACTTTACATGAATAATGGATCGTTCTTGCACGGTTACAGAATTGATAGCGTTGCAATAAAAATCTGCAAACAGTAGTTGCATAGTTTGCAATTAAAGACTACAACAACGGACTTTTATTTGTGATTTTAAATTGAATTCCTACTCAATTCATTGCATCTTAAGTTTTAAATATTCGGTGTTTCGACAACAAATACAATGAAATTTGTTGAACTCCTAAATGAATGACATTGCCATTGTAGGTGTTCTACACAATTATCCCGCAGGCGTTTAAATATAATCTCAAAACGTAACAGTAGACGCGGATGAATTAATAGACGCGCTGTAATTATTTTTCCCTTTTCATACTTTCACGTATTTTTTATTTATTTTATTCTATACAGAAGTATGCCCAGAGGAAGATGGCGGGATGAGCTGGACTCTTTCGCAAAGGATTGGCCTGAAATCGCATTGGATCGCGTAATGTGGAAAGAGGGAAGTGAGGGGTTTTCCCTGCAGTAGGACAACATAGGCTTATAATAATAAAAAAAAAACTATACAAATCTCATACATTTTTAAATATTACTTAAAATTAAAAACATACATGAAACACGCTTTTTTGCCATGGGGGTAGGGAGAAACCACAGAACGTCACCTACTACGATCCTTACATACTCCTTCTGCCTCGATCTCGTTCATACATCTGGTCATACACGCACATATAAAAAACATTTAAAAATATGAAAAATTGTAGCCATGTAGTATTGGAAACAGATTCCAAGAGGAATTCCTAACAATATATAACTAGTTATAAGTCTATTCAAATGTATAACATATTTAAAAGGCTTAGTTGGTGTGTTAACACCATTTGTTCTTTTCTTAGAGAGGATATCACCAATTAAACTTCAGACGAACTTCATCTAAACGGCGTTCAAGAGCTGTCAGTGACAATATTCAATCGCAATAATGACAGTGACAAGCTCCTGAACGCGGTTTAGTTATATTTGTGATCACGTTAAATTTTATTGGTGGCGTTCGCCTTTAGTGTGCACTCTACACTTACAAACAAAAAAAAGTGCGAAACCAGAAAAAAAAAAAAAAACATCACAATTAAATTAGTCATTTACTTGTTTGCGTAACTTAGTATTTTCCAATTAGACAACCTACACAATGTTTAAGTACATACTTATCTTTAATTTTAATGATAATAGTAATTGTAAAAACACCCGTGAAGTTACTATTATTAATATGAATAGCTTGAATTACTAGAAAACTGTATTAGTCACACTTACAAACGTGTTTTTCCGCCAATAGGCTTTCATGGCACTTAATTTAAATAATTTAAATTTCTAATTAGCGTATCACGTCTTGCGTATTGTTGATAAAAATAGATGGGTGTGCTATTGTGCCTAATTGTATGGTCAAAAGGACTTTAAGTTGGTAAGGAACCAATTTATTTTTATTATCAACTAGCTGATGCCCTCGGTTTCGCCCGCGTGGATGTCGGTTATTAAGTACTTAATCACGAAACTTTGATCCCGTCCCCGCAACAAAAACTTGACAAATTATATACTAAAACCTTCCTCGGGAACCACTATATCCATTGGTGAAAACAGCATAAAATCAAACAGTATCGGTGCAGTAGTTTTTGAGTTTATCGCGAACAGACAGACAGAAGCGGCGGAGGACTTTGTTTTATAATATTTAGTGACCTAAGTAAATAGAGAATACCGTGAATCATCATGATTTTCACTTAAAAAAGATCCCCGTACCTAATGCAATATATTCTTCTTTCCTGTATCTACATATACAGGGTTACTGGTTATCGAGTTCGACCAGTAATCCTGTATATATTTTTAGAATGGGCTTAGGTAGACAAAAACTATAGTGTCACTTACAGCGGTTCATACTACTTCGCTTTCTTCACGCTTATTAATCTGTACAAACGCGCACCTGGCCTTTCTGAAGAAAATCACCAATAAGGTATGCAATGTAATATGTATGTCCTTCTTAGAGGTCTTCTCCCGGAGTTACCACTGACTAACGCCATGCATAACTTTTGTTAGTCGCCCTTCATCCAATCATCATAATATTGTTATTATATTTATTATAGTCGGATTATACATAATCTAAAGGGTGTCTAAAGGTGAAAAAGACTTTTAACGAAACCGAAAGGCACTTGTTCTCGTCATTGCGATATTTTTTTTGTTGTAGACCATACCTGGGAACCTTCTAGTTACGGAGATATTGGAGGTCAAAGTTCCAACTTTTTCGCAACTTTTTTTTTTTAATAATATGTTTTTAATGTATTTTTTTACTTAAGATACCTTCACGACCCCCGTACTATTCAATCCATCCATCAGCACAATGTAACTTGATTTTTCACCCCAAAAAAAGACGTTTTCCAGCAATATTTTTAGAGTAAGTTATTTAGTTTGGTGTACAGAATGCTTGGTTGACGGCTTCGTGAAGAGTCCCTTTACACCTTGTATACATAAACTAATATTATAAAGTGGCAAAATTTGTTTGTAAGTTTGTAAGTAGGGGCTAATCTTCGGAAGTACTGATCCGATTCCGATAATTATTTAACTAATGCGAAGCTACATTATCGCCGATTGTCATAGACTATAATTAGTTAAAACACGAATATTAACCCACGGGAACGACCCGTGGGTTAATATTCGTGCATAACGGGAGCGAAGCTATGAGCAAAAGCCAGTATGCTATGTAGAAAATACAAAAGCAATAGTGGGAAAGTTGAAACGTCAAAATCCCATGCAAAAAAAAAAAAAATGTACTTTCCCAAGTTGACCTTCTGTTACCCGCCTTTGCAATAACACCACAAATGCAGATAAAACATTTATTATACACAATCTACAATTCATTGACATTAATGTCAATGTTAGTAACACGCAATAATTAAATTAGTTTATTGTTTTATATTCACGGGATTTTCCTTTTACTCACTACATTTGTTATTAAGTTAATGTTCCTCAGTTTATTACTTGTTTTTTTTTTGCTAATTTGCATTAAGAACTGTGTGTAAACTTCAGTTAATCTTAATTGCTACAATTTCCTGAAAGTGTAATCAGTTAACTCTACTTTCAAATATGAAGAGCACTTATGGGTATATTATTTTGGTGTTACCGTATTACTTAGGTCAACGAATGACAACAGGAAGGTAAAATGGCAGTATACATTATTTATTTAAACTTAATGTCGCAAGGCATACTCTACCTTATCCTTTATAAACAAATACATAAATGAGGTTTACTGAAAAGAGATTTAATAGACGACAGTCGTTACAGGTAGTCAGTGGCCTGAAAGTCTGACCACCAGTCTTTGAAAGGGGTACCGTATTACCCAGTACTAACTGGGTTGTGGAGGTCAGATAGGCAGTCGCTCCATGTAAAATATTGATGATTACGACTGAGTAGATGACTTTATGTAGCTGCTGTTAGCATTTCAATCTATGAAATATCTCATGAAAATTCACCACTGAAGAAAACTACAGGTGGTGTTATACTTTAATTGGCAAATCGAGGATATATTTTTTTTTCAACAGCCTGCACTTTCCCATTGCTGGGCAAAGGCCTCCCCCAATTCCTTCCACGTACTCTTTTCACGTGCCTCCTCGAACCAGCCCTTGCGGTACGCGTCCAGATCGTCTCGCCACCTTTTTCTGAGCTGTCCTCGAAAGCGCCGTCCGTCTTCCGACAACCTTTGTGTGGAGACTTTTTCCCAGCGGTCATCGTGCGTGCGGCTGACGTGACCCGCCCAATCCCATTTTAGCCTAGCAGCCTTCTTGCCAACGTCCACTATGCCCGTTTTGGAACGCCTTTGTCCTCAGTGAGAGATCCAAAACTTTTTAAAAACTTTCATAGTTTCAATTCATTAAATTGTTCATCATCTGCCTAGCCTTTTCCCAACTATGTTGGGGTCGGCTTTCATTCTAAACTCTAACCTGTGGTGAAGTGTTTTACATAGAGCGACTGTTAGTACTGGATAATACGATACCCCTTGGTGAGACTGGTTGTCAGACTTTCGGGCCACTGACTACCTGTAACGACTGCCAAAAGATCTACAATTGACAGCCGGGACCAAAAGCTTAACGTGCTTTTCGAGGCACGGAGGGAATTTTATTAAATTGGTATGTAATAGGTGGTCACGCATCCACGGACCAGCCCAGGCAAGCGTGACTTAACCTGAAGATCGACCCGAGGGATTTATTCGTTAGCCACTGGCTTCTCCTACATAGTTGATAATTGCTAATACGGTTTAAGACATTTATTTCACAAAAAGAATGCAATTCACTTAATATGAGAAATACAAGGTAATCTTAAAACTAAATATAAGAATTACTTATGAAAAAGGTATATACTCGTAAATAAATAGGTTAAGTAGTAGACACTAAGACACACAATTTTTGCTATGTTTGCACAATTTTGCAGTGTTGTGGGTAAAAAGAAAAACTGGCCAAGTGCGAGTCGGACTCGCGCACGAAGGGTTCCGTACCATTATCTATACAACATTAGACAAAGGTAAATTGCGGTTGACGATTTATGACGTATTAAAAAAAAACTACTTACTAGATCTCAATGTAATGTACATCATATATTTTTTTAATTTTATCATTCTCTTATTTTAGAAGTTACAGGGGGTGGGACACATTTTACCACTTTGGAAGTGTCTCTCGCGCAAACTATTCAGTTCAGAAAAAAAATGATATTAGAAACCTCAATATCATTTTTTAAGACATATCCATAAATACGCCCCAAACGGTGTGATGAAAAAAAAAAAGAGTTTCAGTTCTAAGGATGGGGAACCCCCAAAATTTATTGTTTTTTTTTCTACTTTTGTGTGAAAATTTTGATGCGGTTCACAGAATACATCTACTTACCAAGTTTCAACAGTATAGTTCTTATACTTTCGGAAAAAAGTGGCTGTGACATACGGACGGACAGACAGACAGACATGACGAATCCATAAGGGTTCCGTTTTTTGCCATTTGGCTACGGAACCCTAAAAAGTGAGTGTACTATTACTATTACATGTCGATTCTTTAAGGGAAGTCAATAGCAATTACCTCAAGATTCCCCTTCCCGAAGCGAATAGCCTCTTTGCCAGAAGATGCCCGTTTTACTCACACATCAATATTTACAATAGACTCAGCAAAAGCTGTGACATTAAAGACATGAGCAACTTTTCTTGCAAGAAATCGATAGTAAAATGGTTTGGCAAACTGTCATATGAAGAGACGGAAGAAATGTTAAGTTAATTAAATTATAAAACATAAAATAACTGCAAATAACCCACACATCTGCACACACACACCTGCACATACACACACACGCACACACACACACACCACACACACACACTCACATGACTTTATTAAACATTTTTTTATTTTTTATTACTGTAATATAATTTTGTATTTTTGTAAACAGGTTTACTAATACACGCACACCAACAAATTATGTGTTTTAATTTTAAGTTAACGCAACTCCGGGCCCCAAGAGACAGGCGCAGCCTAGTTTGGGGACCTCTGTTTTCTAAAAATGTTTTAATTTTTTTTTTTGTTACTGTTATTCATAGCGCTAAGTTAGATTAAGAAAATGTTTGTAACAATTGTTTAATAAATTTATTCTTATTCTTATTCTTACATTGAACTATTCATAATATGTACTTATTGTAATGTTTAGAAAATACAGAGTAGGTATCCAGTTAGCTTTATACTTAGCAGATTAGTAAACAATATTAATTGAAGTAGATGTTACTTAAATTAAATAAGTGTGCTGGGTTGAATTTAAAACCTAGAGAAATCTTTTAAGATGTGGTGCTTTATGGTTTTTTTGTATAAAGTAAAAGACTGTATCTCTTTAATGTCGTTAGGCAATTTATTATACAACCGTGCTCCTTCGTATAGTATATATTTTTTCTTCCGTAATTAGTGCGAGGTGGTCTTAAGCATATGTGGTTTTTTCGTCTAGTACTACGTTTTTGTGTTTGTTCTTTTTTTGTACATTTTATTTAGGAGTGTATATTTTTATTTGATATCTTATGTACTTATGCATATGTTATATTTATAAAGGGTGTAAAAAGACTCTTAACGAAGCCGAAAGGCACTAGTTCTCCCCGTCATTGCGATCATTTTTTTTGTTCTAGACCATACCTGGGAACCTTTTAGTTACGGAGGTATGAGGTTTTTATTAGGGAGGTAGGAGGTATCAACTTTTTCACAAGTTTTTTTTTTAAATACATGTTTTTAATGTACTTTTTTACTTAAGGCATCTTCACGGCCCCCGTACTATTGAATGCGTTACATTGGGTCCTACTGAAAAACGTGATTTTTAAGCCCAAAAAAAAAAGTCGTTTCCCAGCACTAATTTATGCGTTAAGTTACTTAATTTGATGTACATAATGCTTGGTTGAAGGCTTCGTGAAGAGTCTGTTTACACCCTGTATTTATATTTCTGTGATAGTGTCATCAATCTAGTTTCTTTGTAAACTTTTTTCTGTTAAAGATAGATAGGAACCTACTTTCAAAGCACAAAGGATTTCATCCATTTTGACCCAAATACAGTTATAATGTCTCATAATTCTTTTGTTGTAAGATTATCAGTTAATGCTCGCCATTTATTGATAGTAAATCAGTCACTCTAATGAGTCAGAAAGGGTATTACATTTTATTGTTAATTACGTGTTAGTAATTAGCAGCTCTTGTTAATTAAGTGCTTTTTTAGGTGACATGGTTTTTCCATGTTGATGGGTGGAGAGGGAGACGAAGACCAAAGAAAGATGGATAGTTTGTGTGAGGAATGGTTATCATCTGCGCAGCCTTTTCCCACCTAAGTTTGGGTCGGGTTCCAGTCTAACCAGATGCAGCTGAATACCAGTGTTTGACATCGAACGACTGCCTATCTGACTTCCACAACCCAGTTAGTACTGGGTAATACGATTCCCCTCTGTAAGACTAGTTGTCAACCTTTCGTGCCACTGACTATCTGTAACGACTGTCAAAGATCTACAAGGGATCTCGATATGCATTGGACGGTCACCCACCACACCACACACCTTTAAAGATAATTTTACTTGGACTATTTTATAATTAAAACACTATAGCTTCATAATTGTTGGAGGTCCGTAATTTTTTACTGCGACCACTTTCGAGGTAGCGCTTGCCGGCCGCTGCCGCGGCACCGGTCGCTTCGCTCGCTCGGCTCGCGCGTAGTTGTATCCAGTTCTGACCTTACCTAACCTATGTGGTCAGAGTGAACGAACTCTCAAACTCTCAAAAGCATTTATTTCAATTAGACCCTTACAAAAGTACCTTTGAATGTCGGAAAAACAAAGAAGGCTAAGCTACAGTCACAGTCACAAGGCATAATAACTTGTGAAAGTACTGTAGTTGCCCATTCCAAAGTGTAGATCTCTATGGAGAAGAATGGGCAAGAAACTCCATGGACACTCTTTTCAATAAATATTATTATAAATATTAAAATATTATTACAAAATCTTGGTTACATCATTCATGTTGAGATTATACGTGTATGTGAGAACGATGTAAAGAAAATAATAAAATATATTTTTTTTGAAATATTTCAACGTCAAGGTAAATATTAAGATGTTGTAATACGGCATACGGGCATCGTCGATGTAACCCTGCTAGGCAGGGCTCCTATTTCTGTCTGCAGGGTTTACAGTAACCTAACACATCTACTTTTATATTTTCGTTGAAATAAAATACCAGGGAAAAATACATCGAACAAACATCGTTCGTCGTTAAAAAATAATTCTACTGTTTGATAAGTTTTTTAAATAAAAAAATGTGATTATAAAATTCATTGAATTGTATTTCTGTGAAATATGTTTCGTTCAAGTAAATAGTCGTTAAAACAATAATATTCGAAATAAAAATATAAGGACCAAATATTATATGAAACATTTTCGGTGAAACGAAATTCTACGAAATTTCTTTCTGCGAAATGAGGGAACACCCTTTTGAAGTATGTATTTCTGAGGTCAACGAACAGCACATTTAAAAGTAAACATTGATTTAATCGCTCGTTGTAAATGGTATTGATAGAGCGATAATCTACTTTCGTAGCTTGTCAGACAAGAATCTGTAGGCTTTGCTCTGGGTAATGGAAAGAAAATACTTGCTTGTTACTTCTAGTTTCATTATTTTCGTATCAACAAACAATAGTACTGAAAAACATTTTATTATTGCTGTGGTAGCCAAGTCGGAACCTACATGTTTCCGACTTAGGTGGGTTTAAACCAGGCACTTGGTTACTTTGCATAATTAATTCATCACCACTGCTCTCAAAATTCTGAAGGAAAACATCGTGGAAACCGAAATATCCTAAAACCAAAAATTCGCAGACATGTGACAATTACCACCTCGGACTGGGCCCGTGTAGTGGATACAGTTACGTATGTGTCTAATATGGAACTTGGTTTTGCGTGTAGATTTAAAACTGTCATGCATAACCTATCGTCTATAACCCGGGGTATATTATGGTCATGCTACTTACGTACCTACTAGTCCAGGAAAATTAGTCAAATGAGGGCATGAATCTCGGAATGAGAGGTCAGCTATAGCAGCATTTGAAGAAGAAAACTGGGCGGTTCAATAATTATTTGAGAATGGAGTGCGAACCATGTTGGCAATCTATAATGCTTCAATATCTGAGGACTGTATCGATCGTCTTCCATAGCGAAGCTGATCGATACAGTTTATCAAGTTAACAAAACTGAATAAGCTTGTGCAGTTATAAATCAAGAGACAAGTCTGAGGGTGACAAAATAAAGGTTTATACAAGTTTATAGGACTATCTCTCATTCCGAGGTGAAACCTCTAATTTTCTTGGACTATACATACTATTCCCAACAATGAATCAATAGAAGGAAAGTAGAATGCAAACATTAGTTATGATAATTACATTTAGATAATTCAGTACCTAAATAAATAATGTTATAGTGTAATTATTATGTAACAATTACTATATGATGCCTGCCAGGGCTGCGGGATTGTTCGAAACAGATACCGCGGCCCTGGAACACAAAGGGCAAGGAAGGAACATGGATGGGTTTTAGTCAGTACAAGTCTGACACTCCCTTCCGATCTGCCCAGAGTGGGAGAAGTCATTTGTTGATTTCCCATCCGAAAAAAAAAAGATAGCTATATGATATTATTATCCCCATATTTTGCTATTGAGAATGTAAATAATGGCTTTTCCTTATACATAGAACTGAAGTCGTAACAGTATTTTTTTGGTAAAATCATCATCATTTGCCTAGCCTTTTCCCAACTATGTTGGGGTCGGCTTCCAGTCTAACCGGATGCCGCCGAATACCAGTATTTTACATGGAGAGACTGTCTATCTAACCTCCACAACCCAGTTGATACTGGGTAATATGATAGCTCTTGGTAAGACTGGTTGCCACACTTTTTGTGCCACTGACTACCTGTAACGACTGTCAAAGATGTGAAAATGACAGCTGGGACCAACGGCTTAGCGTGCTTCGTACTTATTTTTTTCGTAAAGTATTGCACAGAAAAAGTCTCATTTATGAAAGCACATGTGCTTTGATGATAATGTTTAGATATACGCTACCGAGGAGCTTATATTATGTTAACCTGATGGTCGTTTTAGAAATCCAAAACCCTAAGAAAGCGACCTACCTGGGTCTATGTCTAGATTTCAATTAAATTAATTTATTAAATAACAATTAAATCGTGTCTGTTACATAAATAAAAAAAATACATAGTTAAATAGATTCTCTTGAATGCTTTTTTTATAGTTTTCTTATCCATTAACGGTAAATCAACATATATAAATATAAATACTATAATTTATAAAAAAAAGGAATATAAAAGTAACTTTATAAATAAATTTTATAATTTAAATAAATAATATTTAGTTACTTTTTTCTAATACGTGAAAAAATATTGTGATATTTTCTTTCATAAAAAATTTTATGAATGGTCCGTTTATGGTCGTGTTCAATCTGCTGAAAAAATAAATATAAAAGAAAACATTTGTGTATAACAGCAGAATATCGTCTACAAGCCATAAGAGGACATATGATAAAATAAAGAGTGCCATAACTTGGCATACTGGGCCCAAATGCACATTTATTTTAATCTGTGCCAAAGATCACAGATGTTCCAAGATCAAATTATTTAACAGTCTACCTACAAGGTGTAAACGGACTCTTAACGAAGCCGCCAACAAATCATTTTGTACACGAAACTAAGTAACTCTACGCAAAAATTATCCTTGACAATAGCCTTTTTTTTTGGGGTGAAAATCACGTTTTACGGCAGGACCCAATGTAACGCACTCAAAACATTGTGCTGATGGATGCATTGAACAGTATGGGATTCGTGGAGGTATTTAAAGTAAAGTAAATCACTTTAAAAACTAGTATTTAAAAATAAAGTTGTGAAAAAGCTCTAACTTTGACCTCCAATATCTCCGTAACTAGAAGGTTCCCAGGTATGGTACAGAAAAAAAATCGCAATGACGAGGAGAACAAGTGCCTTTCGGCTTCATTAAGGGTCTTAATGACACAAACACTTAAATTGACAGTTTCTTAATATAAATACCACATGCGTTTAAGCCGGGATTTACCTACATATTTATGGCTTATCCCCTATGCATATCATGTAGGAATGCCAATAAGGTCTAGTGATAAGGAAATGTGCGTAAATAAATACAATAACACAGTGAAGGTTCTGTCTGAGGATTTTCACGGTTGTCAAGATCACCTACCTATCTATTTATATTTACCCATTCAGATTATTGCCATACTATATACAACGTGTAACGGAAAGGGTATTGTAAGCCGAAAGAGGGTCACACAACTCTTCATTCTGGACAACTTTTGTTCAATGACTTTTGGAAATTCGTGAAAAAAAAATCTACTCCACATACTAAAAAAGTAACGTGGCCAACAAAGTTTGTATGGAGAAGCAAATTTGTTTTTCGCGAATTTTCCTAAGTCGGTGAACAAAAGTTGTTCAGAAAGATGAGTTGTGTGACCCCGTTTCGGCTTACAATATAAATACATACAATATATTTATTTATTTTTTTTATTTTTTTTCGTAAATAACATAAACATATATATTATGATCATGTTCCTGCCCTTATCACTATTTATTTGGGGTCGGCGCAGCATGTCTTCTTCTTCATACTTCTCTATTACTTGTCATCTTAGATACCTTCTTTCTGGCCATATCATCCTTCACACAGTCCATCCATCGTTTTTTTGGTCTTCCTCTATAGCCAAAATTCATATACTTAAAACTTTCCTTTTCCAGAATGTTATCTAAGTCGGATATTGTTTGCACGCATTTTACTTAAGCGTCTAGCATCCTACTTCACGTCTTCATTTAAACTTCACAGAAAATCGACATACATCGAT
Source organism: Lycophotia porphyrea (assembly GCA_950005105.1). NCBI lineage: Eukaryota > Metazoa > Arthropoda > Insecta > Lepidoptera > Noctuidae > Lycophotia > Lycophotia porphyrea. Next base: position 4,203,176 of record OX465408.1, on the reverse strand, counting down.
ATTAGAGACTTAATAATTACGATTATATTAACGACTTCCAACTAATAGAATGGTAGGTACTTCTGAAGGAAAACATCGTGGAAACCGAAATATCCTAAAACCAAAAATTCGCAGACATGTGACAATTACCACCTCGGACTGGGCCCGTGTAGTGGATACAGTTACGTATGTGTCTAATATGGAACTTGGTTTTGCGTGTAGATTTAAAACTGTCATGCATAACCTATCGTCTATAACCCGGGGTATATTATGGTCATGCTACTTACGTACCTACTAGTCCAGGAAAATTAGTCAAATGAGGGCATGAATCTCGGAATGAGAGGTCAGCTATAGCAGCATTTGAAGAAGAAAACTGGGCGGTTCAATAATTATTTGAGAATGGAGTGCGAACCATGTTGGCAATCTATAATGCTTCAATATCTGAGGACTGTATCGATCGTCTTCCATAGCGAAGCTGATCGATACAGTTTATCAAGTTAACAAAACTGAATAAGCTTGTGCAGTTATAAATCAAGAGACAAGTCTGAGGGTGACAAAATAAAGGTTTATACAAGTTTATAGGACTATCTCTCATTCCGAGGTGAAACCTCTAATTTTCTTGGACTATACATACTATTCCCAACAATGAATCAATAGAAGGAAAGTAGAATGCAAACATTAGTTATGATAATTACATTTAGATAATTCAGTACCTAAATAAATAATGTTATAGTGTAATTATTATGTAACAATTACTATATGATGCCTGCCAGGGCTGCGGGATTGTTCGAAACAGATACCGCGGCCCTGGAACACAAAGGGCAAGGAAGGAACATGGATGGGTTTTAGTCAGTACAAGTCTGACACTCCCTTCCGATCTGCCCAGAGTGGGAGAAGTCATTTGTTGATTTCCCATCCGAAAAAAAAAAGATAGCTATATGATATTATTATCCCCATATTTTGCTATTGAGAATGTAAATAATGGCTTTTCCTTATACATAGAACTGAAGTCGTAACAGTATTTTTTTGGTAAAATCATCATCATTTGCCTAGCCTTTTCCCAACTATGTTGGGGTCGGCTTCCAGTCTAACCGGATGCCGCCGAATACCAGTATTTTACATGGAGAGACTGTCTATCTAACCTCCACAACCCAGTTGATACTGGGTAATATGATAGCTCTTGGTAAGACTGGTTGCCACACTTTTTGTGCCACTGACTACCTGTAACGACTGTCAAAGATGTGAAAATGACAGCTGGGACCAACGGCTTAGCGTGCTTCGTACTTATTTTTTTCGTAAAGTATTGCACAGAAAAAGTCTCATTTATGAAAGCACATGTGCTTTGATGATAATGTTTAGATATACGCTACCGAGGAGCTTATATTATGTTAACCTGATGGTCGTTTTAGAAATCCAAAACCCTAAGAAAGCGACCTACCTGGGTCTATGTCTAGATTTCAATTAAATTAATTTATTAAATAACAATTAAATCGTGTCTGTTACATAAATAAAAAAAATACATAGTTAAATAGATTCTCTTGAATGCTTTTTTTATAGTTTTCTTATCCATTAACGGTAAATCAACATATATAAATATAAATACTATAATTTATAAAAAAAAGGAATATAAAAGTAACTTTATAAATAAATTTTATAATTTAAATAAATAATATTTAGTTACTTTTTTCTAATACGTGAAAAAATATTGTGATATTTTCTTTCATAAAAAATTTTATGAATGGTCCGTTTATGGTCGTGTTCAATCTGCTGAAAAAATAAATATAAAAGAAAACATTTGTGTATAACAGCAGAATATCGTCTACAAGCCATAAGAGGACATATGATAAAATAAAGAGTGCCATAACTTGGCATACTGGGCCCAAATGCACATTTATTTTAATCTGTGCCAAAGATCACAGATGTTCCAAGATCAAATTATTTAACAGTCTACCTACAAGGTGTAAACGGACTCTTAACGAAGCCGCCAACAAATCATTTTGTACACGAAACTAAGTAACTCTACGCAAAAATTATCCTTGACAATAGCCTTTTTTTTTGGGGTGAAAATCACGTTTTACGGCAGGACCCAATGTAACGCACTCAAAACATTGTGCTGATGGATGCATTGAACAGTATGGGATTCGTGGAGGTATTTAAAGTAAAGTAAATCACTTTAAAAACTAGTATTTAAAAATAAAGTTGTGAAAAAGCTCTAACTTTGACCTCCAATATCTCCGTAACTAGAAGGTTCCCAGGTATGGTACAGAAAAAAAATCGCAATGACGAGGAGAACAAGTGCCTTTCGGCTTCATTAAGGGTCTTAATGACACAAACACTTAAATTGACAGTTTCTTAATATAAATACCACATGCGTTTAAGCCGGGATTTACCTACATATTTATGGCTTATCCCCTATGCATATCATGTAGGAATGCCAATAAGGTCTAGTGATAAGGAAATGTGCGTAAATAAATACAATAACACAGTGAAGGTTCTGTCTGAGGATTTTCACGGTTGTCAAGATCACCTACCTATCTATTTATATTTACCCATTCAGATTATTGCCATACTATATACAACGTGTAACGGAAAGGGTATTGTAAGCCGAAAGAGGGTCACACAACTCTTCATTCTGGACAACTTTTGTTCAATGACTTTTGGAAATTCGTGAAAAAAAAATCTACTCCACATACTAAAAAAGTAACGTGGCCAACAAAGTTTGTATGGAGAAGCAAATTTGTTTTTCGCGAATTTTCCTAAGTCGGTGAACAAAAGTTGTTCAGAAAGATGAGTTGTGTGACCCCGTTTCGGCTTACAATATAAATACATACAATATATTTATTTATTTTTTTTATTTTTTTTCGTAAATAACATAAACATATATATTATGATCATGTTCCTGCCCTTATCACTATTTATTTGGGGTCGGCGCAGCATGTCTTCTTCTTCATACTTCTCTATTACTTGTCATCTTAGATACCTTCTTTCTGGCCATATCATCCTTCACACAGTCCATCCATCGTTTTTTTGGTCTTCCTCTATAGCCAAAATTCATATACTTAAAACTTTCCTTTTCCAGAATGTTATCTAAGTCGGATATTGTTTGCACGCATTTTACTTAAGCGTCTAGCATCCTACTTCACGTCTTCATTTAAACTTCACAGAAAATCGACATACATCGATATTAGAGACTTAATAATTACGATTATATTAACGACTTCCAACTAATAGAATGGTAGGTACTTGGTTAAGATTTTTGTGCGTCATCGCGTCCGTTTTGTAAGTCAATAAAACTTAATGACCCATTAATCGAATGTATTTCGAAGTTATATATTTAGCAAACAGAAGCGAAAATGTAAAAAAAGACAACGAGTTACACAAAAAAATGAATACATCCGTTTATTCTAACTTGGAACAGTTAAGGTTACTTTCAATATCAATCACTGAAAGTAACCTTAACTGCCACAAATCATAACGGATTCAATTAACACGTAGTTGTTTACAAAACTAGCGACTAAGTACACATAAATATGAAATTATGATTGTTACAGGCCTTTGAGCGATATTCCCAACAAAAGTCTCCCGCGACTAGAGCCAATTCGAAGTTATCACTCTTTGCCATAGAACTAACATGTGCTACGTAAAACCTCATTTCTTCTATCAATATTATAACCAGATAAAACTCACTAAAACCACTCACCACTCGCAAAAATATTTTTCATAAAAAATCCCCTTCGGCCATATTTTCAAAGAAAAAAGAAAATTCGTTACTAAATGGCATTGTTACCGAACATCTTGACAGGTCCAGGGTAAATTAAATTGGCACCCTGAGAGGTTAAGTGGTTGAACTTATGTAACACACATAATACGATACACACACACACACACATAATACGACACACACACACACACACACACGCATAATACGTTCATCCCTTTTTTCCGTAAAACTAAGAACACCAACTGCTACGATCCTTACATACTCCTTTGGCTTCGTCCTCCATAATCGTTCATACATCTGGTCATACAGGCACGCCGGTTGTACAGCAGTTTGCAGTACTACGCAGTGGCGCGCCCCTGTCTAACCTTGTTTGAACTGTCAGTGTCACTGCTATGTCATTGTCAATAGTGTCAATTTCAAAATTACGACATTAAAAAAGGAACCCGGGGCCTCGAGTACCCAATGGCGGTTAAGCGTTTTTTATTGCCGGGTCCTGCAGCACCCGCTGGCGTTTTAGTGGCTACGCACCTGACCTTTCTAAAGAACATCATCAATAGGGTCAGTGTATGTATTTCTAGGGCGTCCCTTATGTAACTTAGATGGCACTTACCGCTGATTGTGTAGACTGGGCTGCCGTTGAGGTACGGCGACTGATCTTCGACCTTATCTGCTGGTTTGACAACATCCGGGGCTCCGACCATGCCTGGGGACAAGCGAAAAGGATATGTCAACTAAGAGTTATGAATTTATGAAACAATTTGATAGCCTGGGCTGGGTTAGATTTGATGCAGAAGTTGGAGCATAGAGTCCACTGTTATGTCCAGCAGTGGACTGCAATAGGCTGATATGATTGAAGATAAATAAAAAAAATAAAACAGGCTTTTATTTCTTCCAAAAAATGCTAGTTTACAAGTTAATTAGTTTTGATGGTATCAAGAATTTTTTTTGTAGTTTAATTTTAAATGGATAGTAGTTTCAGTCTTAAGTATATAAAGAATTTTGGGTATGTTATTATCGTAGTTAGCATATACCTATTTTTAATAAAATTATTCTTTGAAAACCCCTCTGCAGGTAAAGGCCTCCTCCAAATTGAGCCAGTTTTCTCTGGATTGTGCTGTTTGTGTCCAGTTTGGACCCGCTATGCGTTTGATTTCGTGATTGAAGATACAACAATAAAACACTTAAGTAAGTATTAGCCCTATATGTTTCCACTGATGTGACTCAGAGAGTCAGAGGATAGTTTAGTATTCGGACCCACCATTCGAACCCAATGCGGGTCGATGGTTTGTTACACGATTTTTCAAATTTTTATATCTAGGACACGCCGTAATGCACGTATGTAATGTATTCAAAGAAAAGAAGCTAATATACGTCTGGCCTTGAACTAAACTTGACTCCGTTTAATGTAAGTCACCAATTATACTCTGAAAGAAAACCGGTTTGATAAAAACTCAAATGCAGAATACAGCATAATAATAATCGCACCTTCTGCTTATGCATGTTTTTGCTGGCAGCAGATCGGTGGTGCATTGCTGCATCCAAGCTACGATCTAGTTTTTGTCGGGAAAAAAAAAATACGTAACATTTTACTGTCATGGATACCAACTGGGGTGTGGAGGTCGAAAAGGCAGTCCTTCCGTGTAAAATATCAGTATTCAGCTGCATTAGGTTAGTTTGGAAGCCTACCCCAATGTATTTGGGAAAAGGCTACTCAGATAAAGAAAAAATCCATAACTTACAGATCTAAAACGTTAGAAGCATGCATAATTGCTCAAAATAAGCTTAAAAAATCTAAATAAACGTAAAATAAACCAACCCGCACTGGGTGCGATCTACCCGCACTGGACCCACCAACCTGCAAGGGACCCACCAACCCGCACTGGGCCCGCGTGGTCGATTATAGCCTATTCCCTCTCTTAAAGAGGAGGCCTGTGTCCCAGCAGTTGGACCATTATAGGCTGATTATGATAAAGCGCAAAAGCTTTTAAAAATCAATTGTCCTCAACAATTAATTAACATTCGATTCCTACAATTACGTTGACAACTTTTGAAATCGCTCAGTAGGTCACGTCGATGTTTTGGTATTGGTATTAAAAAGGTACTATTTTGGATGTGGGTTTTTGGGTCGCCATGTGTGAAAGAGGACAGACTTGTTACAATGGCAATTAATTTTTCGTTTAATTGTGATTTTTTTAACACGATATTAAGGTGCTAATCTCTCTAGGCTTTTACCTTGGCCAGAGGCTAAGAAAGTGTTGCCATACAACGTGGCAACGCCGCCAGTCTCTTGGGCACATTACCAGCTGACAGCGTTAAGGAGGAGTTTTTCGATGCCCTTTTATAGTAGGTTGCTAGTTTATTTAATAGTGTTTAATTATTAATGTATATATGTTAGTTTATCAATAAATGTTTATTCATTCTAATCTCTCTAGTTATACTTTATTCAATTCCGAAATATTTTTGCAGTTCTTTTCTAATACTGGCGAAATGTGGGTATACTATTAGGTACATCCTTGCCTAACCCTTTAGGGATTACAGGCGTGATGTTATAATGACGATGATAACAAATAAAAGCAGCTGGTCTAGAAAACAAGAAGTGAAAACCCCATGATACCAATGTTAATCCTAAAAATCTGACACAATTTTAATTTCTGTATAAAGTGTAACCAGAACAAAACCTTTAACGAAGCCGAAAGGCACTTTTAAAATAATCGCAATGACCCCCGTCATTGCGATCATTTTTTTGTTCTAGAAACCATACCTGGGGGTCGAAGTTCCAACTTTTTTTTTAAATACTTGTTTTTAATTTAATAACTTTACTTTAAACTCCTCTACGACCCCCGTACTATTCAATTCATGCATCTGCACAAGGTTTTGAGTGCGTTACATTGAGTCTTACCGTGAAACTTGATATTGCACCTCAAAAAGAAAGTCGTTTCACAGCAATATTTTTGCGTAAAGTAACTTAGTTTGATGTATAGAATTGGTTGACGGTTTCGTGAAGGGTCCGATACACCCTGCAAGTAAGTATAAACGTCAAAGAGTTGGCAAACTTTTAATAAATTGATCCTAGTCACCATAAAAAAATATCAGAATAAAATTATAAAAAATCTGTTCACGGAATTATAAAGGGTGTAAACAGACTTAACGAAACCGAACGGCACGTGTTCTCCCCGCCATTGCGATCATTTTTTTGTTCTAGACCATACCTAGGAAACCTTCTAGTTACGGAGATATGGGGGGTCAAAGTTCCAACTTTTTCACAAGTTTTTTTAAAATACATGTTTTTAATGCAAGATTTTTACTTGAAACACCTCCAGGACCCCCTTACTATTCAATCCATCAATCAGCACGATGTTTTGAGTGCGTTATATTGAGTCCTACTGTAAAACGTGATTTTTCAGCCCCAAAAAAAAAAGTCGTTTCCCAGCACTAATTTTTGCGTAAAGTTACTTAGTTTGATGTACATAATGCTTGGTTGGAGACGGCTTCTTGAAGAGTCTGTTTACACCCTGTATAAAAACTAGCAGAAGAGCTGTTGGTTGACGGCTTCTTGAAAGGTCCGTTTACACCCTGTATATCACAGTGTCACGTGTTGTTTTTCCGGACAATGAACTCAAACATACTACAAAACGATACAACATAGACATAAAGCTAGTTGTACACAACTTAGTATTTGGGTCAAACCGACGATTTTATGCACTAATATGTCCCACTTATCAGGCTTCGGTTACACTCCACGTTTTAATGAAAAGCCTCACGCTTTTGGTGAACGTGACGCTTATTATAACGGTTTGCGACGATTAAAACCGTGAATCTCTACAAGGTTAAATTGAAATAGCTGAACACTGATATTCTGCGGTAACCGAATCCTACATAGAACTAACCATAAGTTGATTCCTATTTGACATACATCATCATCATCATTTCAGTCGAAAGACGTCCACTGCTGGACATAGGCCTCCCCCAAGTGTCGCCACATTGACCGGTCCCGTGCGACTAACATCCAACATCCTCGACAATTCAAAAGTGCCTGTAATTGGCCTACTTGAAAAACATGCTTTGATTATTTGGAAACTAAATCAACAAGTAAACAAAACTTGAGTCACCTGAATCTGACTGAATAAAACTGTTCACTGTCCATACATGGTGCTGTCACTGTTATTCCTAGTAATGTAGTGTACTGTTAGTTCCGTCTTTGTCTACCTAGCCCCCGTTACCTATACATGTGTTAACAATAAGTTCAATTACATTCACTCTCAATGCCTTTACCGTCGTCGCAAACGCAATCATTGGCAGATTGCCATTGCTTCGACCTTTGAGGTTAATTCTAAGTTATTTTCCATTTGAATTTACTTAGATAATATATTGTCTTGCCAACCAGTCTTATTTATTTATGTACACACAAAATACTTAACAGGACAATTACATTAACATAAAAGAGCTCAAAGGTACTGCTTATTTCATTAAAAATTTCTTTTAGCAGACCTGCGAGAGGAAAGTTGGTTAGAAATGTAGACACAGTGTGTAGAAAAGATAAAACAGGAAAATTTCAATAAGAGCTTAAAACAAAAATTTAGCTATATAAAATAAACATAAACATACACATAAATATATACAAAATAAATACTAGTATTATATATACAAATATATATTATCGAGAATATTACAATATAGAGGAGAGATAATGCTTTTTGACTTGCTTTTTGAAGACAAATATAGTTTTAGAATCTCGAATGTTCTTACCAAGGGGTATCGCTATCGTATTACCTAGGACTTACTGGGTTTGGTGTAGATCAGATAGGCAGTTGCTCCATTTAAAATACGGGTATTCAGCTGCATCCGGTTAGACTGGAAGCCGACCCCAAAATAGTTGAGAAAAGGCAGACAGTTCATGAATTGATTTTTATATCTGTTTAATCCCACTGCGCATAAAGTCTAGTTACTCTCCACTATTCTATGTCTAGAGCTGAAAAGATCTTCCTTTTTTTTGGAAATTAGTTTATTACAAACACGTCACAAACAACCCAACCACTCCGGGAGTGCCGGCCGAAGCGAAAACTTTTTTTTTTCAATATTCTGGATTATTTAAAAAAAAAATATTTGCATAAGTCTTTTACTTATACATTTGACTATACATTGTATTTTTTTTTGGGGTTGTAATATGTAGCAATACGGCTAACTCTGCAACGAAAAATAGGTCGTTTAACGGTGTCGCCAGTTCCATTGTTTTTCCCCATTTCAGAAATGCCCTTCACTTCAAAAATCTTTTAAAACTAGATGAGGCCGATATTTCGTACATAACTGAATAATCAGAGAAGAAATAAACTTAGAGGCACTTAGAGGTATAGTCTGTTTTAAAGTCCAGACATAATCTTGATCAAGTCACATGAGGAACATGCAGTGTCTGCGATGGTCACTCTAATTTAGATCACAACCCAAACGATTTTGAAGGAAATTCGTAATACTTTGCTCATCTCCTTATAGTGTTTTTAAGTTTTTATGCAGGAGGAAGTAATGACCTAATTCTAAAAATTCATTCACTGGCAGAATGCTACATTATTCGTGGGTGCTAAGCTATAAATAATATTTTTTTTTTAATATTTTTAAATGTTTTTTTTTTTTTGTAATATGTAAAAATATAAAAATAGATAAAGATATATTTATTGCATAACTGTGTACATTAAGTTCTTATTAATAAACATTACAATAAACATTTTTTTCATTTTTTTTTAAATTTATTAATGTAAAGAAAAATGTTTTTTTTTTTTTTTTTTTTTTATTTAACTTTATAATATTAGATTAGCCGAACTATTACAATTTTTGCGGACGAATTCGCGGGCAAAGTGCTAGTATATTTTAAATGAATATTGTTTAATTGTCAACTGAATAGCATCGAGATTACGACTGTTATGCAATTAACCCGAAACCATAATATTAATGTTAAATATTATGAAATGCATCTCATACGGCTTTGTTTTCATTTATAGGCACGCTTTTAAGAGCGTTTACGACTGACGGCATTTCATACAAACTTTCAAATCGTTGTTTTCCAAAACGATTGAACCGATTTTAATGAAACTTCATACGCATAAGCAGGATACATAGGTCTAAAAAGTTGACAGAGGAATTTGCAAAACTAAACTTGTGTTACTGCTAAATTAGAACAATTTTATTTTTTTCATAGAAACAGAAATATCCAATTATCTTTTTTTTAAATATATTTCGAAAATTCCTCTGTCAATTTTTTAGACCTATGTATCCTGCATATATACGTATAAAGTTTCATTAATATCGGTTCAAAAATTTCGGAAAAAAACGATTTGAAAATTTGTGAGTACGAAATGCCCACAGTCGTTAACGCTCTTAATGTATTGTACCTCCATCTCACTGGATACCAGCGAAGCTTATCGATATTTGTCGTATTACAATCACCAAAATTATTTCACAATAAAAACTGTTTTCATATCCGGATTTATGCGTAATATACCCGGTAGATTGTGAGTAATCTACGATTTATATGTAATTCTAGCCGAAACGGATCTAAAAATATATGATCTCAACAATTCGTCAATGGATAGTCATTTTATTTGTTTAGTACTTTTTATGAGATCATATTCAAAATAAAGGGTGTAAATAGTCTCTTAACGAAGCCGAAAGGCACTTGTTCTCCCCGTCATTTCGATTATTTTTTGTTCTGAACCATACCTGGGAACCTTTTAGTTACGGAGATATTGGGGTCAAAGTTTCAACTCTTTCACAAGTTTTTTTTATAAGTTCGTAATGTTATAACTTTTCCTTTAAATACCTCCACGACCCCCGTACAATTAAATTCATCTATAAGCACAATGTTTAGAGTGCGTTTCATGGAGTCCTTCAGAAAACGAGATTTGTCATCGAAAAAAGTCGTTTCCCAGCAATATTTTTTGGGGAATGGTTGGGTGACGGCTTCGTGAAGGAGGTCTTCGGGAAGGGTTACACCTTGTATATTTATGAAACTATAACCTTCAAGAGTTGACAAACTTTTAATAAATTATTCCTAGTCACCAGTAATTGCAATAAAAAATACTTGCTTGCACTGACTGGACAGGTCGACTCAAATCTGTGTGGCTATTTCTTCAAAAGACCATCTCAGACATTAATCTGCATGGTCCTCATATGATTTAAACAATGTCTGGACTTTAAAAGAGACTGTGACCTCTGAGTTTATTTCGGCTGTTTCTTCTCAGAGTAGTCAGGTACGAAACACCGGCCCCATCTAGTTTAAAAAAAACATGACGTGTAAAAGTGTTTGAAAAACCTTTTTGCAAAATAAACATCATTTATCATTTATCAATATCAGAATAAAATAATAAATTATCTGTTTACGGAATTATATCAAAAACTACCAGAAGACCTGGAAAATTGTTTAAAAAAATACAATGCAATTTTTAACGTGATAACGTCTTATAAATCGATAAACGCTGCACGCACGAGAAGAAGAGAAGCTGTAGAGAGGCACAATGAGCCTAAGCATTCGGCTTGTGACGCATATATGTATTATACAAAATAATGATAATTCAGTGTTTAATTCAATTCAATTCATAAAAGTATGCAATATTTCTTCAATATTTTCTTATGACGTTATCACGTAAAATTATCATCGTCCGTAAACCGACTTTACAGACAGCCATTTTTTTTTGTTTAACTGTTTTCCACGTACTACATATAGGGGTAATGATGAATGATGATTGGTTTCCGGTATATACAATGATTACTTGATTTTACGATCTAATCAATACATGCCATCAGCTTGTATGGTACTATTATGACCATATTATTGACCATTGTTCGGAAAAACGTAATTTTCACGTTGTTTTAAAATAGACTATACAACGGTCTAACGAGTAGGAAAAAAACAGCTAAGTACGAGTCGGACTCGCGCATGAAAGGTTCCGTAGGTACCATCGTAGTAGGGGAGCCCCTTTGATTTTTAATTTATTTTTATTATTTGTGGTTATAGCGGCAACAGAAATACATCATCTGTGAAAATTACAACTGTCTAGCTATCACGGTTCATGAGATACAGCCTGGTGAAAGACAGCCAGATAGACAGACAGAAAGACAGACAGACAGACGGACCATGGAGTCTAAGTGATAGGGTCCCATTTTTACCCTTTGGGTACGGAACCGTAAAAATGGTTCCCGTATATTCCTGTGTGTTTTACTTGGGTTCTATCATCCTCTTACTACTGTTATGAAACAGGAAGTTTGTGAGGATGAATGGATGGATGGATGTCTGTTACTCTTTCACACAAATACTACTAAAAAGATTTAGATGTTGGTTTATAATGTCGATAAACACATGGGATATTTTTTGTCCCGGTAGTACGACTCCGTGAGAAAATAACCGAAGACGCCAGCACATCAAGCTACTACAATCTGTCAGATTTCTTAAATAGAATTTCGATTTTATTGCTAAAGCATTAGATTCAAGGTTGATTGGAAAAATCTGGCAGTGTCGGGTAGCTTGACCTGCTGGCATCTGTACTTTGTGCTTGAAGTGTTAAATAAATAATAAATTGCACATAATCTGTGGTTAAATTCTCTGTTAAAACAATTCAAGCTCAAGGAATGGACAATAAAATACATGAGTACCGTTACTTGAGACGTTCACTTTACCACAGGATACAGTTCCTACAGTATCGTATTACTTTGTTAATGGCCTTAATACAATTACGCATTAGAGGTGACTGTTACAGTTTTGGCTAAAAATACTTTGTACTTCTTCTCTTACATACTGTGTCTACATCTCTGTTTTATCTACTCTCTTTTTGCAGGTACGCTGGAAGAGATTTCTTTATAAATAAGCATAATCAGCAGCGGTGGTAGCGACCCCGACTTACGAACAGTAAGTCGTGGGTTCGACCCAGACAGGCGCATTACTTTGTGTAATTTATTTCATCACCACTGCTCTCAATAATGGTGAAGGAAAACATCGTGAGGAAACCGGTATGTACTAGAACCAAAAATTCGAAGAAGATGTGACATCCACCAATCCGCACTGGACCCGCGTGGTGGATTATAGCCCATTCCCTCTCATAGAGAGGAGGCCTGTGTTACATTATCGGCTGATGATGATGATGATTTTTTGGTTCGTTACTTCTTTTCTGTATGCTTGTCATAACATCATCATTCTCTCGCACTTATCCCAATTCATTTGGGGTCGGCGCAGTATGTCTTCTTCTTCCATAGATCTCTATTACTCGTCATCTCATCTGACACCTCCTTTCGTGCCATATCCATCCTTCACACAGTCGATCCATCGTTTCTTTGGTCTTCCTCTACTCTTATACCCATCCACATTCATACTCAAAACTTTTCTCACGACAGACATTTCCTTCATTCTTCTGCGCCACATGCCCAAACCACGACAACCGACTACCACTCATCTTTTCAGTCACCGGCACCACTTTCAGACTTCCTCTTATGCACTTTTTTTTTCGGATGGGAAATCATCAAATGACTTCTCCCGCTCTGGGCAGAGCGGAAGAGAGTGTCAGACTTGTACTGACTAAATCCCATCCATTTTCCTTCCTTGCCCTTTGTGTTCCAGGGCCGCGGTATCTCTTTCGAACAGTCCCGTTTCCGGCAGGTCCTCTTATGTAGGTCATTTCTGTATATTCGTTCCTTTTTTTTAAAAAAAATGATAATATGACCTCTATTTCCCCAGAAGAGATAAACTGAGGCGTACCTACAGTATACAGTTCGGCTACATTTCGGCAATTATGTTTAAGTCTCATGCATAGGCGACAAGCTTATTGCCATCAATCGAGCACAAATCTTGAGACTCCGTCGCTAAAAATTCTAACAATACTTTCCTTAACCCAGAAAGTCACGCTCAAAGTAGCGCTTGGAACCACTAGACTAACAGCAGGCTATTTTTTTGTACTTTATCTTATTTAAAACTGGATGAAACAGCGTTTCTTTTTGGCTGAAATTCAAAAGATGTCAAGAAAAATGGGGATGGATTTACAATTTGCTACAACATAAAAATATTCGATGACACATTTTTATATTGTATCGTGTCTTGAATAGAAATTTTCTCTTTTTTCCTTAAGTGTCGCAGATGGCGATAATCATATTACAATAAGTGCAGAGCCCTTAAAGAAATCTTTTACCTGTCCTTCTTTCACGAATTTATTTATAGATTTAGGCGCCCCGTTGCTCTCATTTTAACAAAAAGATAAATAACGAGATTGAGAGAGTCAACCGCCTCGGATTTTGTCTCTGTGATCTAAGGTTAACCAGTCTTATCAAAGGGTATCGTATTACGCAGTACTAACTGGGTTGTGGAGGTCAGATAGGCAGTCGCTCCATGTAAAATACTGATATTCAGCTGCATTCGGTTAGACTGGAAGCCGACCCCAACATTGTTGGGAAAAGGCTAGGTAGGTGATGAATCTAATGTTACCACCATAACTAATTGACTATGCTACTATCCGTCAGTTTCAGCAAGGATTGTTTAACTGCTGTGTGTTTACTGTCTACTATCCTGCGGCAAGTGCAAATCACCTCTGCCTAGACTTTTTCCAACTACGTTGGGGTCAGCGTCCACTCTAACCGGATGCAGCGACTACCTTACGACCTCCATAACCCAGTTAGTACTGGTTAATACGATACCCTTTGGTACGACTAGTTGTCAGACTTTCGGTCCACTGACTACCTGTAACGACTGTTACAGATCGACTTCGGCTTAACGTGCTCGCCGAGGCACGAAGGAAACTCGTTATGTAATGAATGGATACCCATCCATAGACCGACCTAGACAAGCACTGCTTAACCTTGAAGATCGTCCCGTGCGGCTGTTATTATTTAGCCATGAATTATACAGAAGGCCTATCTAAAGGATGTAAAAAGACTTTTAACGAAGTCGAAAGGCACTTGTTCTCCCCGTCATTGCGATCATTTTTTTGTTCTAGACCATACCTGGGTTAGGGGGTCAAAGTTCAAACTTTTTCACGAGTTTTTTTTTCTAAATACATTTATTTAATGTAAGACTTTATATACCTCCAGAACCCCCTTACTATTCAATATATCCATCAGCCTGTAAAACGTGACTTTTCACCCCAAAAAAAAAAGGCGTTTCCCAGCACTAATTTTGCATAAAGTTACTTAGTTTGATGTACATAATCCTTGGTTGACGGCTTCGTGAAGAGTGTGTTTACACCTTGTATAGCTTTATATTATGACGTCATGTTTACACCATTCGGTTCAGCCCTATTATTTCTTGAAATCGCTTCAATACCAATCGTCCTGTCAATAAACTGTATGACGGTGCTTTTCCAAGTAAAAACAATAACGGTTCCGAAGATAACCTCTTTATAGAAAACAACATTACTAATCACTTTATGATATCCGGAAAAATACCTGAACGTACTAGAATAAAGCAAGCTACAACAAAATGGCCGATTGTAGATCGGAAATTATAGAGACCATGGTCCCTTGGGATAAAATCGGGATAAAAAGTATTCTATGTGTGTGTGTGTTAATTCAGGTTATAAACCGTCTCTGGGCCTAATTTCATAAAAATCTATTCAACTATTTTTGCGTGATTAAGTACGTTAAAATATCTAAACACACAGATTTGTTTGACTTTTATAATATTACTAGATGTTTATTTGCCCGCGACTTTGTTCGCGTGTAAATTTTTAAAGGTATGGTGAGAAAAAGAAAAAAGAAGATAGCCAGAATAAAATCTTTCTCCTTGCCAAATTTCATTACGATCCGATCAGCCGTTTAGTAAAACGGTAACAAACAAAAAAACAGAGTTACTTTCGCATTAATAATATTATACTAAGTTGTAAGTATTAGTAAGTATGGATACTTATGGAGTTATCTAAGTGTGTCAATATTGTAATAGTTGTTTTTCTATTATCTTACTTTATACCATTGTAAAGCGTATTTATTATCTCTAGATCTTTGGGTGCGTTTCTCGTACTCGCAAGACTTGGCCGATATGTTATCAATTGGTTTTCGAGTGGTTTTTCTACCGTTAAAATTATATACTTCAAAGTAAACGGTATCAGATTATATTGTCAGTAGGTATATTTGAATTGCGCCATACGTAGTTTCTACATATTTAAAACTAGCTGTGCCCGCGACTTCGTCCGCGTGGACTTAGATCTTTCTCAGCAAGTTACTTGCACAGGCACTTTGTTACGGGTCTATTTGAAATAAATGCTAAAAGTTAGAATCAAGTCTATAACCTGCCCAATCAACAAACACCAAAATTTAACAACAAAATTTTCTCAGTAACGGCCACGGAGTCTGGATTTGTAACCGGTTGATGGCAGAGGAACGCCCGCGTTCTAACCCTTTACAGGCGTGATGTAGCCGTTTATGCAAAAAATCTAAGAAATTGACTCCATGTTACAAATTTTAATAAGCTTTAAAAATAGGTCTAAATTAAAATTTACCGTTTTTTCTTTTTTTTTATTAAACTGACGCAATACTTTTGCATACCAGTGTACAATGTAACAACACTATACCTAAGCAATCGGTGAGGTCGATCCGGTTGCTAAGCAACACAGAAATATAAATAAACATACCAGTAACAGCTGTGTAATGCGTGGGCGCGTCTGCGCTTACGCAGCCGTCTGCAATTGTGCAGGCATGCGCGCCGGTGACAACGTTCACGAAATTGTCTTAAACTTTATATCCGGTGGTAGGTAGACTAGGAAGCTATTTTTTTAATGCATTTTTAGGGTTCCGTACCCAAAGGGTAAATACGGGACCCTATTACTAAGACTTCGCTGTCTGTCCGTCTGTCTGTCTCCAGGCTGTATCTCATTAACCGTGATAACTAGACAGTTGAAAGTTTCACAGATGATGTATTTCTGTTGCCGCTATAACAACAAATAATAAAAATATAAATTATTTAATATTTAAAGGGGGCTCCCATACAAAAAACGTGTTTTTTTCGGTTTATGGTACAGAACCCTTCGTGCACGAGCCGGACTTGCACTTGGCCAGTTTTTATTAAATTATGTCAGTGTGGTTTCGCTTGAAATTGTTTTTTTTTGAACTGATGAATCATACGGAATATTTTTTTCTATAATAATATTACAAAGAGGTTTATATGTAGGGGGTAATCTCCGAAACTAATGATCCAAATTTAAAATTTCTTTTTTTGGCAGAAAGCTACATTATTTGTGCGTGCTATAAGCTAAATCATATTTATACAATGCATATTAGCCGGACTATCACAATTTTTGCGGACGAAGTCGCGGGCAAAGTGCTAGTATTATTATAATGGCAATTCATCTATCGGGATCACATCATACGAATTGTATAGAAAATTACATGATATTTGCAGTAATATCAAAACTATCCGAAACATATGAAGATAAAATTAAATTATACCAGTAGGGTGACCAACTGATATTTTTATTCGATCGGACTGGTTCTGGCATAACACAATGCAGGAATAAAATAAAACTTTTTCTTACTATTCCAAACAAACGCTAACCTTGCCCAATGCTATAATTTTGTATTCATTTTCAATCCATGAAATCCATTAATCAAAAAGTGGAAATCTTGAAAACGTGAGTGTACACGCTTTTACAGAGGCTCGACAAATCGATTTGAATCCGCCATAATTGATTTAATTTCTTCATTTTTATCGATAAAACCATACTGTTAATAACTGTAATGAATTTTGGTTGGTAACGTACAGTATGTAAAGGTGACAGAAAATACCTGAATAAGGGTCATGAATGTAACTTCTTTGCAATGGGACTAATGTCCGGTTTTACTGACACTACATGCCACCAATGTGCCTCGTTGATCTAATGCTGAGCAGAAAGTGTTATTTAGTTTTTCTATCAGGAAATAGAAATTCGTGATGGAAAAACCTAATTACGCTTAGCCCGACCTGGCAATCGAACCCAGGGCCTTATGCTCAGCAGTTAAAATTAGTTTATACGTTCCCTCTGGTACCTCGGTCTCCCAAGTCTTCTATTTGTGATACAGAGTGGGCCAGAATCCACTACCCTGGCTCAGTAAATGTCCAATGGGTGTTCTATTTCGAGAGTTAGTTGCCGTTGGTGTTAGCTACGATGTTTAACTTCACTGTTTTAAGTGGCCAAGTACAGCAAGCCATAAAGAACAACATTACAAAATCTAGTTTCGTCAACCATAGCAAACTTTGAAATCGCACGAAACGGTAAACATTGCGTTTTTAAAACATAACTGTGGTAAGCGTAACTGCAATTTTATTGTTACGGGACATTAGAAGCTATGTACAATATAATTAAGTTGAAAGTCTATTAAAGAAATTTGACAGATTGTGGTAGCTTGATATGCTGGCGTCTGTATATACGGTCTACTATTATACAAGTTCACTTTACCCAACAGTTGATTTATCATAGAAAAAAATATGTGTGTGTACCAGAGTACACAGGTAAGAAGTGAAACTTCTTTACGACATATCATTTTTCTACTATTTGCAACTTCACGAAAATGGGGTAGATAAGGCTTAAGCCTTAAGAAAAGCAATTTTTTCCGTATTATATTAAAGCTATTTTATTATTATAGACATGCATACAATTAATGAGTAATTTATTTTATCATTGTCATTATAATATCATTGCTATTGTTGTATTTCATCAATAATGATACATTATATTCTTTACGTCACTATACTAAACTTTGATAAAAAAGCAACATGGCGGGTAACCGAAAAACGTGACGATACGTCAAAAAAATTTCTCCCATACGTCGATAAAGAAGTTTCACTTCAAAAACTAAAGAATACTCTGTTTAAAAAGCACTGTTTGTACGGTTTAATTTGGTACAAGAAGTATGGAAGAAGAAGACATGCTGCGCAGACCCCAAATGAATTGGGACAAGGGCTAGAGAATAACGATGATTGGCATTTAAACAAAATCAAAAGACATTTATTAAAAAAAGCCGAAAATCTCTCTCAAATCAATCAAAAACATCTTTGAAACTCCATTACACAAAACTGTCCTGCAAAACGCTCTGCGCTACTTCTTAGTGTTTTATCTGGGAAGAGACAGGCGAAATAAACTGCCCAGCAATATATATCTATTAGGTAGGTTAGAAGAACCAGATTTTATTCAAGACAGAGATATTTGGAAGTAGAAGTGAAAAGATTTAACACGATAGTAGGGGCACTAAATTGGGGCTGTGGGACTGTTCGAAAGAGATACCGTGGCTCTGGAACACAAAGGGCAACGAAGGAACATGGATGGGTTTTAGTCAGTACAAGTCTGACACTCCCTTCCCCTCTACCCTGAGCGGGAGGAATCATTTGATGATTTCCCATCCGAAAAAAAAAGGGGGCACTAAGTTGGCTAATACAAGTTTACTTTGAAATTTCCATTCTCCATTCTGAGCCAAGCATCTTCGGACGACATTCAAAAGTGCAATATTATACTGGCATACAGCATAGCATCACACGCGTGTAATCCCGGAAGGTTAGGCAGAGGTGTACCTTATAGTACACCCACATTTCACCAGTTATATTTAAGTTCCATGTAACAGGAGGCGAATCTAGCTTACCAGTTATGGAGGATATATTAGGGGGCTAACCTTTTAAATGGGACTTCAACATAGCTGGGGAAATGTGGGTGTACTATTAGGTAGTATCTCTGCCTAACCCTGCGACGATTACAGGCGTCATGTTATGTAATGCTATGTGTATTATAATATGGAGGTAAGTGCCTACTTTAAAATCATTGCTAAGTAATTGGTCGGTTTGGATCGCTGAATTTTGCAATGAATCGAAACTATTATGTTTTTAATCTAGAAACTTCCACCGAAACTGAATTCTAGCTGCAAGGTCAATCAAAAAGAAATAAGCTTTAAATTAAAACCCGCAGCCGCGCAAATTGCACAACCCATGCTTATCACATGAACATAACCAATCAATGTTTTGCTTCTTTCTTTAATACGTTAGTGCAGATGGCCAGTATGTCAAGCTACCCATGAAACTGTAAAATCTATTAAAGAAAGACAGATTGTCGTAGCTTGACGAACTGTACTTTAAATATTAATATCGGCCCTTAAATTGAAAGACCACCAGTCATTTGTTATTGTGAAAGTCATTTTTCGCAATGGGCAACGAACCGCGGACTTGCGACACGACTGCGATAGATTTTTCGTTCTTTTATTTCTTAAGTTTATTCGAGAAGGTTTGGTTTACTTAAATGATTGATGTGACCCGATTTATTTTGAAAGAAAAACTTGTTTATTTGACTGAAGTTTTGAGGATTAAGTTTTTGTTTGACGTTTGCAATTTGCTCTTATCAGAAGAAAATCCTTTGTTAGATCTCGAAACTAGCTTAGCTATAAAACTATCCAAATAATGATAACTTCCTGACCCTGCGGAAACCAGTCAAGTATGTAATTGTATTATAATTGGGCCTAAGTAGTGTTGCCCAAAATCGGTCTTGGTCTTGCGAAAATGCAAGAACAATGCCAAGACTGCAAGACCAAAACCGATTTTGGGCTTTAAACTCGCTAAATCTTTACATTACGTGCTTTGCGTGCGCTTTTATATTTACAGAAGAAAGTAATAATAAGAAAATAAGACTGGCGGGAACTGCTAGAAGGAAAAATCGGTCTTGGTCTTGCAGTCTTGGTCTTGTTCTTGCATTTTCGTAAGACCAAGACCAAGACCGATTTTGGGCAACAATACCTAAGATGGCCGCTTTAGCTGAATCATAATTATTATGAATTATGTACTTTACAATTCGTAAAATGGTCACTAAGTGACAATTCATAATATCACCCGCGTAGCCCATTTTAAGAATTAGGTGTCTGCAACTCCACGTTCAAAGCGCGTATTTTGCGTACGGAAGTCAGTGTCAATTATGTAAATAACTCATTTAAACCCAGCTATACACTAAATAATTAAAACGAAACTTTCCAATTTCGCGAATCGGTAAACGTAAGGGACGCCCTCAGGCTCGTTCTCACATATGTATAATCTCAACATGAATGATGTGACCAAGATTCTGTAACAATTACCTATTTGATTGAAAAGAGTGTCCGTGGAGTTTCTTGCCCATTCTTCTCCATAGAGATCTACGCTTTGGAATGGGCAACTACAGTACTTTCACAAATTATCATGCCTTGTGTCTGTAGCTTAGCCTTCTTTGTTTTTCTGACATTCAAAAGTGGCTGTAATGGTCTAATTGAAATAAATGCTTTTGAGGTCTATAGTGTTCCTTAGCTCGTGTTTTGACTTATTCCCGTATAAAATAAATTGTTATGACGACCTAACAATTTATTGCAGTCAGACAATTCTATGACAACAGCAGGAATATCGTTTAGCCGAAGAGCCACGTAACATGTGTTAGATACCCGGCTTAAAAAGTTATGAACTTTCGTGTGGGGCGCGTGACACCCCGGCTAAAGGAATAACATATGCTATAATATAATACCTACATGCAAAGTCACGTTCACTGGTCGATATCCTAATCTTAACTAATATTATAAATGCGAAAGAAAGTTTGTTACCTTTTCACGCCTAAACCGCTGAACCGATCATCCTGAAATTTTGCATATACGTTGTCAGGTATACATAAACGGACATAAAGTACCTTTTATCCCGAAAAAACGAATGTTCCTGAAGAAAACCACAATAACGTTCTTATGATAACATAGACGGCGGCGGCACGTGTCTTTCGAATCATGAATAAATTATGTTATTTTAGTTAGGATTGTGAACCCGAATTACTTGTCAAATTCTAAATTAATGCGAGCGAAGTCGAGGGTAAAAGCTAGTAAGATCATAAAGAACGCGCGTCTTTATTCAGTGCGCAAAATTTTGAATTTAAAAAGTTTTAGAAACCTTCAAAGATTTCTAAAACTTGTTGTGTAGCACCCTTAACCAAAGCAATTAACACCATGCATTATTTTTTTATCACGCGTTACAAAACTATAATCAATTGTCAGTTATTGAACTGACAAACAATAGCTCATGGTTGTCACCATGGGAAGTGCTCTTTCCTTTTTATGGCACTTCCTTATGTTTCACAATGCGGAACCTCCTGTATGTAAAGTGGGGCTTCTACTTGTTGGTATTAAGAGTTCCGTAAACTCTGTAAGTAATCTAGGGTTAGGAAATTATGTCCATGAGTTCAGGAAATGATGTCCATGAGTTCAGGAAATGATGTCCATGAGTTCAGGAAATGATGTGCATGAGTTCAGAAAATTATGTCCATGAGTTCGGGAAATTTTGTCCATGAGTTCAGGAAGTTATGTCCATGAGTTCGGGAAATTTTGTCCATGAGTTCAGGAAATTATGTCCATGAGTTCAGGAAATTATGTCCATGAGTTCAGAAAATTATGTCCATGATTTCAGGAAATTATGTCCATGAGTTAAGGAAATTATGTCCATGAGTTCAGAAAATTATGTCCATGAGTTCAGGAAATTATGTCCATGACTGGTTCACCACTTTTTGCTCTTGGACATTTAATTCGTATAGGATTTCATTGAATCCATCGACGATCCATCCACGGTGATCCATTGACGGTCATGATGCAAAGCAAAGAATTTTTTTTTGTGATTTGATAAACTTAGAATTTGTCTGCGAAGTTTGTCGCTGTCATTCCGGTTTTTTTTTAAGTGTTTTACTAAAAAATACTGGTAAACCGGATGGAAGCCTGACAGAAAAAAAACTTATACTAGCAAAAAATGTTTCCATTGCTCATCTTGCAAAAAGTTTGCTAGAAATAAATGTTAAACGGAACGGGTTTTTATCTATGAATCTTATACGGAACCGTCAATGCAAAACAAATTACATTATAAACCGGTTTCGGTCATTGCCCGATTCAATACCGGTACCAAATGCCTAAAATGGTTAGAGTAATAGAAAAAATAGAATAAATTCGTAAGCTGAGAATTTGCAACGCACCTAGAATATACACAGTTAAAATAATTATACAATCAAATTGTTTGGGTAAACAGATATCTTTGAGTCAAGAACATTACGCCTGTAATCCTCGATGAAGTAGGTAGAGAGGTAGGTACAGTTGTAAGACATGTTTGTTGTCTTGCACCACAAATTGTTAAAATGCTTTTAGCCATCTTCATCTGCCTAGCCTTTTCTCAACTATGTTGGGGTCGGCTTTAAGTCTAACCAGATGCAGCTGAATACCAGTATCTTACATTAAGCTACTGCCTATCTGACCTCCACAATCCACCACTGATTAAACACCTATAATTTCATTGGAAAATAATAATTAAAAAAGGGGATAAATATAATGACCACCAAAAATAATTTTGTGACGACTAACATCTATCACCTAAACTGATTGATCACCAAATCTAGGCCGACCGGATCTCCCTCGACTCAGATGCAAGAGCATAACAGTTCAATTTCTGTTGGTCATTAACTATCTTTGGTTCTAATTTCATGCTAAAATGGGGATCTAATTTTGGTGATCATTTACTAATTTTGGCAATCAAAAGTGATTTTTTTGCCGTTATATTTTACTAAATCTAGTGGTTGGTTAAACGTAAGCCTTAAAAATCATGCAAAAATACAAAAAGGTATATAGTCGTGGAAAATACGTCAATTTGGTTGTGTATTGGGCTAGAAATTTAAGTGCTAAATAATAACAGCCGCTCGGGTCGATCTTTAGGTTAAGCCGTGCTTGCCTAGGTTGGTCTGTGGATGGGTGACCACCCATTACATATCGAGTTACCTC
Source organism: Lycophotia porphyrea (assembly GCA_950005105.1). Taxonomy (NCBI): domain Eukaryota; kingdom Metazoa; phylum Arthropoda; class Insecta; order Lepidoptera; family Noctuidae; genus Lycophotia; species Lycophotia porphyrea. The sequence goes on along the minus strand of OX465408.1, from coordinate 4,179,751 downwards.
CGTGCCTCGGAAAGCACGTTAAGCCGTTGGTCCCGGCTGTCATTTGAAGATCTTTGACAGTCATTAGGTAGTCAGTGGCCCAAAAAAGTCTGACAACCAGTCTAACCAAGGGGTATCGTATTACACAGTACTAACTGGGTTGTGGAGGTCAGGTAGGCAGTCGCTCCATGTAAAATACTGATATTCAGCTGCGTCCGGTTAAACTGGAAGCCGACCCCAACATAGTTGGGAAAAGGCTAGGCAGATGATGATTGGGCTAGGAATTACTCGTACTTTCAATATTGCACTAGAACATTACATGGCTTATAATATGTAATTTAAAGAAAAATATTGACTGCTTAGTGATATGAATATGTTAGATTTCTTAACTCTACGTGAACTGTTGAAACTTATTGTGTTATACTTTGGTGCATTTTGTAACACAATCATGTTGCATTAAAACACTGCTTTAAGCTTTCGCCGTTTAAAACTAAACTTATTTTGCGATCATGGCGCTTGCAACAGCGTCAAATTTTGGGAGCGCAAAATAATTAATAATCACGGATGTTCCCGTAAGTGACAATATAACTTTACATGCGGCTTTGGTTGACCGAACGACTAGTACATGTTTACTTCAAAATATGCCGCGGGCTTTAAAAATGATGCATGATGTTTTAAATCTAAAAACGCATACCTAGGAGAATACCATTCTGTTTAAACGCATCCTTAAACTATTCGCGTACAATAGTGAATTTTATATGTTAATTATCGTCATTTTTAGAATAGTGCTGTTTTGTAAATGCATTCGAATTGCAAGGGTAACCCTAACTTCAGCATTAATCGAGACAGTCCAGATTTGATATTTAATGGCTCGAACATAATAAAATCCAACAAAAGAGATAGAATTATACATTGCGGAACATTATGTACTCTGATGCAATAGTAAGCATTAGTTTAAATTTTATGGCTTGATAGACGAATGATTTGTCAATCTGACTGCTTTTGTAATGTCATTATTACATACAAGGCAATGCATTTTTATCGAGCGTTTTCAATGTAAAATTGATAACCAAATCTGATAATGATTGCTCGTTTTATTGAATGCATTAATTTGGTTGTAATTAATTACTTTTCGAACAAGATTAGGTATTTTTTTAAGATGTTGTCACTAATCATTCAATCTAATATTTGTCACTAATCATTCAATCTAATATCCAATGAAGTGTATTACACATTGGTTCGGGTAATTTCATATTCCGGGTATTAAAAGTATCAGAAAGAAGGGTGAATCATACCCGGACTAGTATGATTGAATTTAGCCATCAATCAGCCTTTCCACAACTTAACTTCATATAAACTTAGAGATTTTTTACTTCTCCTTTGCGTGTCGATTAGCTGTATACTCAGATAATACCCGAGTATACAGCTATCTACACAGCTCTTCCGTTGGGTTCGTTTAAACCCTGGAAGGTGCAGGTGGTTGTGCAGGATGGTCAAGAAAGGAAGTGGGGCATATCCTGCAGAGGGGCGCCATACTGGCATTTTAATGGGTCGATGCCCATTTGGCCCGATTATTTTTACAGCGGCTAACCTGGGCCTAGAAACGCTTAAGAGATTTCCGGATTGGCCACTGCAGTTCCTGTCCAGGAGGAAGATTTTTTGCTGGGTTAGTGGAGTGAGAAGGGGTGGAATGTATGTTCCTCCATAATTCACACCTAAATCGAAAGTATACAATCTTCGTTACAGGAGTTTACTCTAGCCAAATGAAAATTAGTCGGTGCACTTATTACCTATGTCATTTTCTCGCAGGCTAGAAAAGAAAATGTGCATTTAAGCTGTACCATTAATGGCTTACCAGATGTACTTTAGAAAAAGGAAAACAAATGTAAGTACTTGTTTGTACAAAAAAACCGTCATGTCGACCGTGGGCTATTAATATTAGTATAGTTTTATCGTTGTCATTAATACCGCAATGTCATAATTATCATACTCATCTGCTGTATCAAAAACAGATAAAACACGAATAATAAATGATATTTTATCTAAAAAAAAAAAACTGTGAGATAAAGTAGTAATCAAAATTGATTGCTGTTAATAAGAAATTTTACATACTTCACTTTAAATCAATATTATTTTCAATTGATCGATGAGTTTGCTTTGAATTTCCATTGGCCAAAATAGTGTTATAGTGTTCACAGAAATACTTGCTCATTCTCAAAACACGTACATATTCGTGTAAGTTACATTAGTTCACCCTGAACGTGATGTTTCCTTCGTCACTCACTGCCAATGCCAACAATAAACATCACGCATAAATACATAATTATCTGCTAATTACGAACATAAGTATGCTATAATTAGTTGCTGTTTGTAGGTTTTGCTACGGAATAATCACTTGTCTATGATAATTTCGATAAAATTTGCGTGCAAAATCACGTCATTGGTACGTTGTTGTTTAATAATTAAAATGTACAGGCCTATTGTTATTTAGCTATGTTGTGTAGATATTATTTAAATATAATCCTGATAGGTACAAATAGCAGCAGATTCAAAGATGGAACCAGCCTTTGAGACAGGGGGAGCGGTCACATAGCCGAGTAAAATTTTTGTTTACTTTACTTCCTACGTATACCAGGTTTCTGTTTGTCAGTTCTTTAAGGAGTCACTTTATCGACTAATGCATAAAAACTTAGCAATGAAAAAATGCAGGAATTTAAGAATGTAAGAATGAGCGAAGCTAGCTCGAATTTTTTTTGCACTTTTCGTCGTATAAGTTTCAGTTTGGTTCATTCTGTTCATTGATGTGTCGATTTATATTGAAAAGTTTATGAGAATATAAGAAACAAACGAAACGAACTGGATAATTTTATCATTCTACCTAAAATGAGTAATATTTTCTTCGAACCATTAAAACAGAGATGACAACAATTATTCATGTAAAAAGCTTTAAAATTAAATAAAATATTTAATAATTTAAAATAATTAGGAACGGAATTAATGCAGAATAAAAAGTTTGAAAATATGATTATGCATTGCGCCTGGAATAGGATAGGCTTTAATTTTATTAGGCTGTTTTGAGGCGCCTATCTACATTACATAGGTCTATACGGAATTTGAACATGAAATGTCAGTTTCAGACTGAATAACTTATACAAAACTAAATAATGCGAAACTTGTGATAACAAAAATGTTCAACACTGCACACGCACGGTTGTAAAAAGGAGCTCAGCTACATTTGAATAAAATGAAGTTCATTGCCAAATTCCACGAAATAAAATTCCGTTAGAACCAGTATGGTAATAGAGTCAATGTTTTGGTCCAATTTAATGTTTTGCAATGTCAGAAAATAACTAGTTTTTTCTAGAAACATTTTTGATGATGTATTTTTAAACATCAGCCTGTTTTGGAATAGCTTATTTTGCTTATTTGGAACTTTTTCCTTGTTGATGGTAAAAAATTATCAAAAGATCAACGTTGCTTTTGAGTTTATTTTAATTTGTTATTTTTGTAAAATACCTATAGGAAGGATGGCAGCCGGTCAAACCCAGGTTTTGCCCCATAGGAAAAATCATGCCTTTTACAACTAATTAGAACTTCACACTGTAATAGCACTACTTTACATAAAAACTCGGGTACTAGGTTAGGCTCCACACGATAAAAAAGAAGACTACTTTACTTGGACTACTAGAGAAGTTTTTCTGAAAATTACTTTTGTTACGTGAATCTTTTACTTAAAGGATGTTATGGCAAGGAAAAAGGTTTATAATGAGATGACAAGTAATAAAAAAGTATGGAAGAAGACATGCTGCGCTGACCCCAAATGATCAAATAAAAAAAAAAAAAAAGCAAAAGAATAATGAGTCTTTTTCTAAAGTAGTTTTCAAAAAAGACTTCGGTCTTTTTGATTAATTTGCGCGACAATGAATATGACGAATTAAAGTAATTCTGTATTAATGCACAATAATAATACTTTACGACACTACATCTATCATTTCAAATTATTTTATCAGTTTAGATTATTACAATGTTGTTGCAAAATTAGATAAAACGATATCGAGGTTCTATAACTCAAGTTTAGTACACTTGGCCTAAATAGGTTAGATAATGTAACTTTGTAAGATTCAATATTATTAGAGGTATTTAAAAGATTCTAACGACATTTTAATAAATGGAATAAGACTGATTATTTATGGGCGAGGCTTTTTTACTAATGATAATAATATTCAAAACGAATTTCTTTGATCCTGAAGATAAAAATATATTCTAATCACGGAAAATTTCCAAGACTACTTAGTTAATCATAATTTTATCATATAAATTCAATCATTAATAGCATGATTAGGACATAGCTTCAATAATTTTATCTAACACATTCAAACTAATTTTTATATAACTAAGCAAGATTCAAATATTATTTGCCGCGCATTCTAATGTATCATTTTGCATAATTTGGTTATACGTTCTTACTTTTTTAGGGAACTAATAGGTATAATGGCAGAGTATAACTACTACTACCTATATGAAATAACTTTACGTTAACCATTTCGTAAATATATATATATATATATTTCGTAAATAAACATAACCATTTAAATAAATAACACTAAAAAGTCCCTGACAAGGCTACCTATCATAAGTTCGAAAAATATTAGACCGAATCACTACCGCAGCTTCAGCTTGCTGGCCGGCAGCCGGCCAGCTTCAGCTGCAGCAGCAGGCCTTCAAATCACCTGCTCCTCAGCTCGCGGGCCACCCCACCCCTCCGCGCCTACGCGGGCTTATATTACACTCTAGGGGTAGGGCAGACAAGACTACGTGAAGTCAGTTTTGCAGCGATTCGTTTCTGTCACTAAATTTTGTAGCACAACATATTGAGTTTTTATGACACTATTTTAATTTAATATTGAAAATGGTACCAATTACTGGTTATATATTTCTGACCAAATAATATTCCGAAAATGTTGTTTCGGTGTGGTGAAAATATGGCAAGTAAAGCATTTGGCAAATGAAAAAAATTCAAAAGAGGCTTCGGCCAAAAAGCAAAAAATCTAATAGCAAAATTTCTAATAGCAAAAAGTTGTTTTGTAATTCGGCGAAATATAGTTCGGTAAAATAAGACACATGACACTTCGATGATCTAAAAATATGTCAAATAATGCATGTAGCAAAAAAGACTTCGATCAATAGTTTTCGGTGAAATGAAATTAGAACAAAAAAAAATCGAAAGTGTGATCGGTTCCCACCTGACAATTTTCAAACTCTCTCCCCACCATGCATTCTCATAATCTGATACTACACTTTATTGAAAACATATCGAAAACAGCATCGTATTAACTGTTTACAATAAGATGAAGACATCGTAAACAAGCCTAAATGTTTAGAGACGTATATTTTGAGTATGCAAAACAATACCAAGAAACAATAGGTATAACCTATCCAATGAACTGCGACTGGCTATGTTATTATTTATCGTATGAACTGTGCCCGAACGTAAATATGGCGGTTACGCTCTTAGTCCTTAACTAATTTTCCAGGGAAGAAAGTTGTAAGAGTGGAAGTTATGAAAATTTTATAAGAACTCTAATTCCACAAGTCTACACATCGATTTTGATTGTTTTTCGATCAAATATCTCTACATCTACTCTCATTCAAAGTTGCGATAACATTACATGAAAAAGGGACCACTTGTGTTACAAAGGACAATTTATTTTAAGAAAAAACCCCGCGTGGTTATAATAATTAAAAATATCATATGTAAAAGATCATAATTCATAATAGTACTGTAACACGCGCGAAGAAAAGTCATAAAACAATTACTTTACATACAAATAAATCGTAAGGTCGCACAATTTATGGCTCCGCTCGACACGTAACATACGTCATTTCTATTATTCAAGACATTCCCGCCTTTTGCGGAATCATTGTCTTCCCAATTTATTGGCAGTTTGACGTCATAAATACGGTATTCTTTACTATTTTTTGATTTATGCGAAAATTGGCATTTTTTTATGGTAAACAAGTAATGGCAATATTAAATAATTACGCCTTGAGTAATTTTTGGTCTATATTTATAAATAGAATAGAAATATGGTATTTGTACAAAAGTTGTTATGATAAATTAGAGCTCAGCCAAACATTTTTGTGTGATTATTACATACTTAAATACTTATCATTTTTCACATCATTTTGATCTGAAAAATAATAAGATTAAAATCGAATATTCACCATTTTTTAATTTCTATAATTATAGTAATCATCATTAAATGAATACTTACATTTTTAATTGTTTTCTTTCGGATCAATATTGGAATAAATGTTTGGCAAAGATTTAAAAACGGTGTAGGTAAATCACTGATTTCATATAGGGTGACTGGTAATTAGTGACCGATACTTAAACACGTGAAAGTTGTTTGTTATCATGAGTACAATCATGTGTTTAAGTATCGGTCTCTAATTACCAGTCACCCTATATAAATTCAAAGAACCACGTTTTACATAACTACCTACCCATATTTTTCGAGTCGCGCCCTCCCGGAAAATTCAACAAAACCTTAAAAAGTTTTAGGGGTGAATTAGTAAGAAAACACGTGACAACTTTTGAACTATTATATAACAATTTTCCTTAAGAAACCAAAAAAAATAGTATAGGTTTTTTTCTCGATTTTTCTTTGTCGGTCACGTTTAACGCAAACAGATGTAATGTATTTTTGAACAAACAGCTAATTGTAAGAGAGACGGTTGGTTTGTGGTCGCACCGCAGGTCTTCAACTTAACTAATCGTGAGTTCGATGTCTAGATTATTACATACATCAATTAATAAGATTAAAATCCAACATTCACCATTTTTTAATTTCTATAATTTATAGTAATCATCATTAAATGAATACTTACATTTTTAATTGTTTTCTTTCGGATCAATAATGGAATAAATGTTTGGCAAAGATTTAATAACGGTGTAGGTAAATCACTGATTTCATATAAATTCAAAGAACCACGTTTTACATAACTACCTACCCATATTTTTAGAATCGCACCCTCACGGAAAATTCAAGGAAACCTTAAAAAGTTTTAGGGGCGAATTAGTAAGAAAAAACGTGACAACTTTTGAACTATTACGCGTACACATAACAATTTTCCTTAAGAAACCAAAAAAAATAAGTACAGGTTTTTTCGCGATTTTTTCTTTATTCGTCACGTTTAGCGCAACAGATGTAATTTCTTTTTGAACAAACAATTCGAAGAAAGACGGTCGGTTTGTGGTCGCACCGTAATCGTGAGTTCGATGTCTAGATAGTTGGTGCATGTTGTGTTAGCCTGTAAGTAATTGTTGCACTTATAAACGAAATCAGAATCTCAGAGCCTACCCTTGTCGAAAATTCAAGCATAATGTTGTTATATAAAATCAATAAACTTCAATACTTACGTAAAACAGAAACTTCGCCTGTTAATATTTTCTGTTTAACTTTCAAAGTTTCTTCGTAATTTATAACAACGGAACTAGTAAAGTTTTTGAAGTTAGTACCGCAATAACCACCGCATAGAGCTAACGAGAAACCCGATATTTTATACACAAGTTATGTAACAAATAGTTTACATAAGTTATTAGAATAACCCGGCTAGCCATCATCAGCCACCTAGTCCTTCACAACTTTTTTTGAAGTGAAAACTTGGGCTGCGGGACTGTTCGAAAGAGATACTGCGGCCTTGGAACACAAAGGGCAAGGAAGGAACATGGATGGGTTTTAGTCAGTACAACTCCTACACTCCCTTCCGCTCCACCCAGAGTGGGAGAAGTCATTTGATGATTTCCAATCCGAAAAAAAAAGTGAAAACTTCTTTAGGCGCGTTGGGCATTTTTGAGATGGGGAAAACAATTGAACTCGCACAGCCGTTAAACGACCTCTTTTTCGTTGCAGAGGTAGCTGTATTACAACATATTACAAGCCCAAAAATACAGTGTATAGTCAAATTAGTAAGTAAAAGGTTTATGCAAAAATAGTTTCTATAAAACTAATCCAGAATCTTGAAAAAAATGGTTTCACTTCTGTCGGCACTCCCGGAGTGGTTAGGTTATTTTTGAGACTAGCCTCCCACACTATACCAAACCACTGTATCTTCTGAAAGCCAGAACCAACAGTCTTTATTGCGTTTTTTTTGCGTCTTTCCACAACTATGTTGGGGTCGGCTACCAGTCTAACCGGATGGAACAGAATACCAGTATTTTACATGGAGCGACTGCCTATCTGACCTCCACAACCCAGTTAGTACTGGGTAATATGATACCTCTTGGTTAGACTGGTTGTCAGACTGTTTGGGCCACTGAATACCTGTAACAACTGTCAAAGATGTACAAATGACAGCCGTGACCAACGGCTTAACGTGATGTGTCTGTACCTAGCGATTGACGAAGCCCTGCGTTTTAACGAATACATTAAATAATTCGATCTATATTTGTTCTATCGAAATATGCATAATACGCAATTTGTTCCGTTTTAGTTTTTAAAAATAATGACTTCTTCTATAACAGGTAGCCAGCGATGTACTTTTAAATTACGCACTTTAAAAAAACAAAATCTAGATAGGCGATTAGTTCTACATTAACTATAATTACTTATCTACTTTATACTTAAAAAAATCATTACTTTAAGTTAAAAAAGGCAATACAAAGAAGTAAACCTAGCGATGTATTTCTAAGTAAATGAATTTCTTTCGCTTATAATGTGACAGTTTTGTCCCCAGTCCCGACCCGGGAATCGAACCCAGGACTTGATACTCAGCAGTCGTGCTTGCCACCACTGGACCAACGAAGCAGTCAACCACAACCAGAACACAACTACAACAAACAGAAGTGGAATCAACAAGAATATTGCATTAAAAAAACATTGCATTATAATAATTTGAACTCTGTAATACCCAGTGCACTTATCGCACAGTAAACAGTAAATGTTTTCAAAGCATAGCGCTACGCAATCGAAACATATACCGATCCAATAACCGTTATTTGCCAATTACTAACAGAATCTAGAGAAACCTGCCGCCATTACGGTTCTGTAATCGTATTCATAATATTTACGAGAACTACTCACTGTAATAACATAACATCAATTTGTTATTAAGCGGTGTACCTGATAGTACACTCATATTTTGCCATATAAATTTAAGTCCCATGACAGCGAGCCTTTTGCCATTAACCGAGCATAAATGAAACTGTGTGGCTGCTACTGAGATACTACTGATGCAAAAACCTAATAACTTTGCGCGACCTGGGAATCGAACCCAGGATCTAGTGCTCAGCAGTGCCGCTGGCGACCAGGGGCGAGGGCGAGGGCCGAGGACTCGCAAACGAATACTACGTATTCAGTATCAACATTATTCTGAAGCCCCTAACAAAGAAATTTTGCAAACGCAAGTCAGAAAAAAAATCTGCTGTGCAAAAATAAACCATACGACTAAAGTAAAACGCCGAAATGCAAATGCCAAAAAATCGTCTGTCAAATTCAACAACGTAACTCTGTCTCTTTCTATATTCACTAACTTAAACATATCTCCCTCTCAACTTCCGTTTGCCTCGTAACGTTACACATTCACCAGCTTAGTTCCAATTCAAGCGTGCGTAAAGAAGTTTTACTTCAAAAGTGAAAACTACTTGAATTTTCTTTTTTAAATTGCCGATTAAAGCTATTTATGAAGGGCCACCTCTCACTTCAGCTTGCTAACTATACTAGTTTAAATGAAAGTAACACAAGAACCCTAATTTCTATTGCTGGAGACACTTTTGTATCAGTATTTGAACGATTTTGAAGGAAACTCGTAAACCATTGTTTCATAATTAAAAATTCAACGTTAATAACGCATTTAATAATCGTTATCGTAAAGGAATTAGTATGTAACTCCATAATTGTAAATTATAATTAGAAATGGTTATTTATCATTAACTGGGTATATAAAATTTAATTTTAATATAATATGGATATTGCCATCAGGCTCGGTGGACCGATGATAAGGTGGCTGGTAGCAACTGGATGAGAGTTGCTGAGAATCGAGTTAAGTGGCGTTACTTTTGGAGGCCTGTACGCTGATGATGGTGATGTATCTATATTGCTGAGCCCTAACAGGGCCTATAATACTTTTCTTAGCTGTAAGCATTTTGTTTTTTAACATTATGAATCGCAAATAAAATTAAAATGAATCAGCAGCTGCAGAGAACCTCAAGCGGCGTAAATATGGAAACCTTTGTGGTAACTATAAATTGCCGTAGGGTCCGAGTGCTCATAGCCAATTTAAAGGAAATTTCGAAACGCCTTATTGACGCTTCCCGTGACCCAAGGGTTGGCTTTTACCTTGGCTAGAGGCTAAGTGTTGCCATACAACGTCACAACGCCGCCAGTCTCTTGGGCACATTACCAGCTGACAGCGTCGAGGAGGAGTTTTTCGATGCCCTATTATACGAGTAGATTGTTGTTAGTTTATTTATTTTAGTTTATTTAATAATTTTTAATTACTAATGTATATAGTTAGTTTATCCATAATAAACTGCATCCAGGTACTTACGAGTAACATGAAAAAAATGAATTAGTTTTGTTAAACTGTCAGAATGGCTATAAGAGTAGAGAAAAAGAAACGATGGATGGACTGTGTGATGGATGATATGGCTAGAAAGGAGGTGACTGCTGAGATGACGAGTAAGAAGTATGGAATAAGAAGACATGCTGCGCTGACCCGAAATGAATTGGGATACGGGCAAGAGAATGATGATGATAATGAAAGAATTCAGAACTGTGAGCTTGCAATCACACCGCAGTTATTTATGCACTCATAAACACTTGATCTTGCTTGATTACAAGGTGGCATTTGTTAACGGTGTGTTTATCGATTTTTCATGGAGAGATTGTCGTTTAAATCGAGTGGTACTAATGACATTGGCTTTGCTTGGTTTAATGTTTTATAACCTAACCTATGCCTACTAACCTAACTTATGTGCAGGTTGATATTGCTGTTTGTCTTTGTGATAGATCTATAATTTAGGAGTCGGAGATTGGCTGCGGGAATGTTCGAAAGAAATACCGCGGCCCTGGAACACAAAGGGCAATGAAGGAACATGGATGGGTTTTAGTCAGTACAAGTCTGACACAACCTTCCGCTCTGCCCGGAGCGGGAGAGTCATTTGATGATTTCCCAAAAAAAAAATAGCTGTCTGAGATTATCTTTCCCGTATCGTCAAGCCGCGAGTGGGCCCCCCCAGTTGGATCTTAAAAAAGGTAGCTGGAACTTATAGAGTATCCAGATCAATACAAAAGTTTTCTGGAGGAAATTCCGTACATTCGGAGAAACTTCCGGGATTTTTTTTCATCTGAATTGTGGTGTATCATTTTTATACTGCGATTTTTTCTTATATTCCACTTTCTTCATTATTACTGTAGGTACCTACTTATACGTAATTATGTGTACAAGCGATACTGTTAATTCATTTATGTTCATTACATTAAAAACATTCATTTTGCTACGGCATCGGCATAATAACAGTCCTGAATCCAGTATTGGGATAGCAACGATATGGGTTGGTAATAAGGACAACTACAGTAAAAAGTCATAATTCGAGGTTTGGCTCTCGACTATTTCCTCCTCCAATATTCGACCAATTTAAATGATATTTCATAAACTGTATAACAAGGAAAAATAATTCCTTCATCGAAATCAGTTACGAAACTACGGTTTCGTAGACGGCCGAAGGGAAGAAGGATATGTGTCCTTATGTTTTTCGTTTTTAATTAAAAGTTGTCAAATTTGTACATCAAGCCTCTGTTGACAGGCGATCTAAATAGGCAATTTTGAGCATTTTGTAAAGATTCTAGTGCTTGTACAGATTATGTATAATCAGAAAGGAAAACATAGGGACATAGAAGGGGTAGATATTTATTTATTCGTAAAAAAACATAGCTTTAAAGTCATAAACCGATGATTTTGGTATTATGTTTGTATGGATAATTCATCGCGAACTAAAACTATAACCGTTAATTTTTTGAGCGACGAAGCTGGTCTAACGCCTGATTAGAGAAACTGAAGGATATTTCAGTTGATGAATACTTAGACATTAAAACGATTGAATGGTTTTTGTTTAGTTGTTGGGATCACAGGTATGTTGTTAATGAGAAACACCCCATCCAGGTCCATGTGAAATAAAATATTATGACTAGAATTGAATTGAAAAATAATATTCGCGTGTGAATAATAGATCAACTAGAATTTGTGATGAGCGCAGTAAATGTCGAAAATAATATAATATTGTAGTCAGGTGTCATATTTAAAGACTTATCTAGGAATGTGGTCACAATGGAAATTCTCACATTTAGTAAGTAAACGGTACGATTAAATACTCGTTAAAAACACGTCAACTTACTAAACTTATATCTATATCTATATATAACTTTTTAACTAAAATACAGTGATTTAACTACAGGTCACACGTTTACCCACAAGTTGACAGTTTTTTTGTGAAATTTAGTACACTAACAACCTGACTAGGTATAGGCGCATTACAGATTAAATGATGTGTTTTTTTTTTTGTGACTGGCATCTCGCAGTTCAACCTAGCAGGTTGTCGTCCGCTTAACCGGCCAGTAAAAAAAATATTAAAACTAAGCGACTACACACTAAGGGTACCCCCTGAGGGGTACGAGCCTTGGCTTAGGGCGTCGCTGGGGGAGGATAGCAAAGGGACAGGCTGGATTCTAATCCAGCCTGATTTCTGAATGGTGGCATTATTTAGGGGCTGATTTTAGACTACAGGCTCAGCAACGCGGGCTGGCCTGAGCAAGGGTCGGGGAAATAATGTGTGGTGCAAGCGATCTGCCGATTATAGTGACAATGGTGTCGGGGGTTAACAATTAGGCAAGCCCATAAGTCGAGCAGACTGTTCAGAAACCCTAAGATCATGTAGAGTAGGTTATAAGGGCAAGCCAAACTTTTAGGCTTCTATCGACAAAGTATACCGACGCAAAAACACTAACATATCCAGTACATCATTCTGAACTCGTTCCATTCATTTTGTCCGTGTAGGTACTTTATTGTAGGACCAGTAGCGAAGGGCTCATTTTTGTAAGAGGTAAGCCGGAGTATATATATTTAATGTGATTATATTATTTTTCTATAGAATACTGACTGCCATTTTTCAATGGGAAGCCGGTAGGAATCGGGTTGTATGGAACCTTCGCCACTGGTAGGACCAGCAGGTTTTTTTTTAATTACAGGTGAATAATTTCTATGTTGGGATCCTGCCGTTTTGGCGAAAAGATTTTGACAAAATTTCACTACACAAACAAATTTTAGGAACCCTTTTTTATATTTGGAATGATGCACGCACATTTTCATTTGGTCAAAATTTTACTTGGCAGAATATTACCTAGGATATCAATAAGGCATTTGGTCTTTAATCAAATGATTTATTACTGCAAACAATCTTTAGAAGTTTGGACAGTAAACGTTTGGTCAAATGATTTGTCATGACAAAAAATAAAAAGGTAAAATAAGATTAAGAGATTTTTTAATTTTTTGGGAATAATAATTATGATTAAAAAATGAACTGGTTAATTATATTTAAAAAAATGGTTAGGTTAGGTTAAAACTGTGACCTCCTGCCAGAAACGACTCGATTATACAGGGTGTTAAAGAAATTGCGTGCGATAGCTTCAGGGTGAGTTCAGTATCGATAAAGGAACCCGTAAAAAAAAATACCTTTAAAAAGTTACAAAAAAAAACAAACGAAAATTATCATAAAATGAACCTAATGTAGTTTAGAATTAATAAAAAAATTCTTAAAATAAGTTTTTATTTTGTTTAAATGCTAATTAATAATTTCCTAGAGTTACCTACCTTCTATCGAACGCAATGAAATACCCGAACACTTCGAAAACGCCGGTTGAAGAATAGGTAACTAGGTACGTAAATTACAATTCCAAGTATTCTTCTTCCTACTTTAGCGTGCTTATCTTCTTCAAAATTAAAACCTACAAATTAAAAGATCTTGTTTAACTAGTAGGTATTCAGCAGCAGTAGAAGGACGAGTGGGTATTTTAAAATGGAATCAAGTAGGTAGGTATTTCACAGGTTGATGTTGGATTGATGATTATTTGAGGTAAGTAATAAAAGCATTTAAATAAATAAAATAACTTTATCTTTAAACGATTGCTATTTTAAGTGAGTAGGTACTAAATTAGGTTGATCTTGCAATAACGTTTTTTTTTATTTTTTTCCTGGGTTCCCTTATCGATACTGAACTTACCCCTAAGCTATGGTACGCAATTTCTTTAACACCCTGTATAAGAAAAAATATGGAAAACGAGATTATTTTTAGCAGGCTATCAAGAACCGAACTAGTTAGACGTGGTTGGTTATTGAAAAGAATGGTAAGGTTATGTTAAAACTGTCACCTGAAACGACAGATTTATATGTATAGAAAAAAAATATGAAAAAAAAACTTTAAAAAAAGGCTACCCGAAAATGAACTAGTTAAACGAGATTAATTATTGAAAACGGATGGTATTAAATATTTGCCTTATTTTATTTTGCATAAAAGTACTAGTTGTTAAACAAGTTATTGTTTAAACGTTCATTGGCCAAACATTAGGTTTGCGTTAAAATTATTTGTGAAGAGATTTTTTGCTAAGTAATAATTTGGCAAATGAAATTATGCGGAAAATTGTTTGGGAAGTGATAATTTGTCAATTTCTTTTCGATGAAACAAAGGTAACTCTGGAGGGGGTTCAGAATGAAGTTCTTACGTCGTTCGTTCGTTTGTACGTCGGTGTCCCTACCATCCTGAGTATTGTTTATGATTTAAGAACTACCTGTCACTTGCGGCCTTGATGACCTTATATGACTGCATCAGTGAACAGAGTTCGCGTGTAGATGAATTTTAGGCTAAACATATTAAAACTTTTTCGCCATCGCGGCAGTATTACACCGGTATTCATAAACGTTACTCAGTGCGCGCGGACACACACAGTGTCCCAAAAACCTATTCATAAACAATACTTGAGGGACGAACGACACTATGCACTCATTATAATGAACTCACAGATATGTCAGTCAGTCAACCCGAGTGAAGTCACTTCACAACGTTAACCAATCACAGCGCCCCATTCAATGCTATGTGTCCGCACAGCAAAGAGTCGTTCTTGAATACCAGTGTAAGAAGAGGATCCATCAAGAATAAAACAATTACGGAAGGATTAATTGGAAAGCAGACTAATCAGTCAGGCTTTACCTGTCAAAGTGAGGAAAGATATGGTTATTATGCTTAATGTATTAAACTAAATATGTCACCTCATAAGAACTGTCAATATTCTGGGAAACAAATAATTTGATCAATTATGACGACAGATAAGAATCACAATTGTTTTATGTTGTCCGCGAATTTGATTGATCACATTTTAAAAACCGTTTTTTTTTTTCAATAAATACTTTCAAATAAAAAAAGCTGTTCTGACAATTACCACTTCAATAATGCAAACAAAGTTCACAGTTAACCACTTTTTTACTTAGGTCATGAAGTTAATAATATTAGGGTTGAAAGTGAAAGCGAGCATTGTACTATCGACGAAGTTGGTCGACCCAACTTCGTCGATAGTACAATGACGTTTGTGGACGGCATTGTTCTAAGTGTCAAATTACATTGTGACGGTTAAACAATTAAAAACGTGCGACATTCGTATTTTTTGCATTCTTTTAACGTTTTGTTGTGATTGACCATTACCCGACAGCTGGACGTATGTTTAACAACAATACAGTTGCTTTGAAGTGTTTTGACGGTAGCAGTGGCATTTGCGTTTACTACTAAGGTACATATATGTATAGTAAAATTTCGTTGTGTAGTAATTTTGTACCTCACAATGCAATTTTACTATATGTACGACTACCAAAGTTAATTGTTAAAATTACTAATTATAATACGGTTTTCAAAATGATTATCTAACACATGAAAAAATTATAATACAGTTCAAAATGTCACAAATGTCTAAAAGTTCTGAAACAGGAAACGAATGTTTTTGGCCCATCTTTACATCATCATCTGCCTAGCTGTTTCCCAACTATGTTGGGGTCGGTTTCCAGTCTAACGGGATGCAGCTGAATACCAGTATTTTACATGGAGCGACTGCCTATCTGACCTCCACAACCCAGTTAATACTGGGTTATACGATACCTCTTGGTAAGTCTGGTTGTCAGACGTTTGGCCCATCTTTACATAGTTTATACGTAAAACATTGCACCCGCTCGAAGCCGGGGTGGGTCGCAAGTATTAATGTAAAAAATAAATTTGCAGAACGTCAAACAAAACTGATTTTGAGAAAACGTTTCGTTTTTTTATTCATACTCATGTTAACTACTTAAATTGAATCTAGAACCATCATCATCATCATCATTTCAGCTGAAAGACGTCCACTGCTGGACATAGGCCTCCCCCAAGTGTCGCCAAATTCACCGGTCCCGTGCGACTCGCATCCAACGGATACCCGCAACCTTCACCAGGTCATCGAAAGATAGTCTAATCTAGAATAATCATTTCTAATCTATTTATACAATTTCCTTCCTCATTGTATCTAAAAATCACGTGATTCGAACCAGGAAAGACTCTTATAAATAGATTTTAGTTTTATAATTATTTTCCTGGGTCAACTTTACATGGAACCTACGACAGTTATTCTTAAATAATTATTTGATTTATGAATATTTTGACATTCGCCACATCATTATGTATATTATTTTAATAATAGCTCATGTAGTATCGCTGATACAAAACTACCTGATTAGAAAAAAACGCTGTGTTTTTTTGTTACTTCGTTTAATTTGGTATTCACATGCTTGATCGAAATGTTGAATCGAACGCGTTCCCATTTTAAGATTAAAAAAAAAATAAGATTGTATATTCAAGCAAAGAAGAGTGGATTTTGTCATAAGATTTATTTAGATTGTTGAATATATAGATTTACTTATTAAATTATGAAAAGTATTTTTATTCTGTTGCGTTGGTCTATTATTATTCAAGAGTAATAAAAAATCTACTAGAGGATAAAAATTATGAATTCTTTTCGCTGTTTTTAGTTATTATCATCCGTTAGTGGTTCAAATTAGGATCCGTTTTAGAATGCCATACAAATTAGATAATAATAACTCTGTTTGGTTATCAAAACTATTTTACATGACAGTTTTTATTTTATTAACAGTGACATTTTGATTAAGGTATTTATGACTATATTATTTTATAAATCAGTCTGCTTGCATTATTACTTAAATATTGTTATTTATTTTATTATTTCATATTATGAAAGTGATATAATCGATAGGTGTGAAATCAAAATGATATCTCCTATTGTTTTTTTTTCTAATTGTGTTTGAAACGAATGTACTTAAGTATTATTCTTTTATGAAGGATAAAAATAATATAATTTCGCTCTATTGAGGAAGCTAAGTAAGTAAGTAGAAGTACTACTTGATAACTTATTACAAAATTAGAATATTAGACTTGTTTTCCTTGACAGTAGTAGGATACACATATTTTTACTACTCTAGACTTGTTCTATTTCAGATAATTAATATATATTTAAGTAGTTATTTATCTATTTTTAAAGTAACACGTGTTCTTAATTGTTTAATGTGTATCTATTTAAGTTCCTTGAAAGTATTTTTTTTAAGAAACACTTAAGCCATAAATCCTTTTTTAAACTATTAAAATTAATTTGAGGAGGTAGGTATAATATTTTTATTTTTTTAAGCACATTGGCACTGAGTGAGTAATATAAAGTTAAGCAACCTCTTGGAAAAAAATGTCTTTACCTGTACATAAAATTAGAAAAAAAAAATTGTCATATCCCTAATGTTAGGTACATTAGGGATGCGACAGCTTAGACATCAAGCATGCATTTCAACACAAACACAACAAAATAAAATTTATAAATTACTTACTGGCTGTTTCTCCTCCACAGGACTCCTTTCCTTAATACTAATATCACAGGATTTTATAAAATACAAAAATATTTTTTAACTAAAATATTTTTATATATTTACACACACTTAAAACACTGTTTTAAAATATTTACGTTCGATTATTTACACCGGAATGTTTACTTTTAATTTAAATTTGCATAGTTCGATTACATTCGATATTTAAATTACATTTTTGTTCACGTGCGGCGGGGACGCTGTCGTGTTTCGAAATTCGAATGCGGCCGGCGGCAGGTGCGTTCGGTATCACGTCCGACGGCTAACTGTTCATTCAGGTAAGAAACCTTTGGCTTTAATATCAAGTGGACAACTCAATCAGTGATAATGATAAGGATACAATGGCTAGCCTCGTCAGCAACAGACGGCGTGGTACATTGCCGGCTTAAGGCATTCGACCGGTTTTACTCGGTCAATACTCATACAATGAATGTGTAAAAAAATTGGGGCGAGAATCCTAACGCATATTTTTTTTAACGTTTAGATAATTTCGTCTACGGATGCGATGTGTGAAACCGGTTTGAGGGAGATATCAAACCAAACCGTTTTATTTTTAGACTTTACTAAATAATGAAGTAGAGTATTATTTTTTTTGGTTTAAATTTAGAAGATATCGTAACATTTAAGGAAGTTTAATGATAAAGGTGGGCAGTTAAATTAGATACCTACCAAAAGTTAATAGATTCATAATTACATAATTATGTAGGTATGTATTAAAAGAAACCAATATAGGTATCTTTTAATACATAGGTACCTACATAATTATTACAATGTATTTTACTAAGCAAATAGTTGTGTATAAGTGTTGTATTCAGGTACTTAAATATTTTTAAATCAATAAAGTTAGTAGGTAGATGTTTCATTTATCAAAAATGCTTATGACATTTCATGAAATATTCATTCAATAGAACACGAACTTAGAGGCGTGTATTTATGATTTTCTACTTTATAACTCTATTTTTTTTTATAACTCTATCTATTTTATAACTACATAATACATATGTGTTACTGGCGCGACGCATTTTTTCTTTTTTTTTTTGCAAATTGCAAAAAACGTAAGAAGATTCGAATTTCGCGGACTACCCGTACGCTTCCACCTAAATGTAATTATACCTGTTTTTTTTTTTACGGATGGGAAATCGTCAAATGACTTCTCCCGCTCTGGGCAGAGCGGAAGGGAGTGTCAGACTTGTACTGACTAAAACCCATCCATGTTCCTTCCTTGCCCTTTGTGTTCCAGAGCCGCGGTATCTCTTTCGAACAGCCCGCAGCCATGGTAGGCATCGGCCCTTGCGGGCCCCTCCCTGTTTACTGACATCTCTTTGAGGCGCGCGTGGAACACGAACGCGTCGTCTACACGGCCTGTCGTCAAAAGACGGACGGACTGCGAGCTAGCCCATTACTCACCGTCCACAGGTCCGCGCCCACGGTGGCCGGAAGCCACCACGTGACCCCCGACGCCTGAGGCGTCTCCCGCGGCGGCTGGGACGAGAGGTTCTCTCCCTCTCACGCTCCGCCACCTCCTTCGCTAGCATGACTGTTTCGCAGAAGGAGGTGACGGCGTCCCATTCCGTCTCGCTCCAGACCATGGCTTGGACCAGGGCCGGAAGCGATAGGTCGCTGCCGCCGATTGCCACCACGAGGACACGGCGGTGCTCCGCCCAAGCGGGTCAGACCTCCACCGTGTGCTCCACCGTGTCCTCTGGGCGATCCACGCAGTGGTAACACCCGGGCGTTTCCTCCCGCCCGATTCGATGCAGGAACCTCCCGAAACAACCGTGTCCGGTGAGGACCTGCGTCAGGCGGAAGGTGAGGGTGCCGTGGCGCCTCTCCAGCCACTCCTCAAAGAGGGGACTTATCGCCACTACTGTGGCGTGCCCTGCACGGGGTTGTGATAGTCGCTCTCTCCATGTCGCCATGAGATTGCACCGGAAGTCTGTCCGCTGCGCGACAATTTGCCGCGGCAGCGGAGTTTCCCCCCGGCGTAGTGCCTCCACGCGCCACTCGTGTAGGCGCGCGAGGACTATCGCCTCCAGATCCCATGGCGGCAATCCGGCAAGGAGGCTCGCCGCCTCGCCAGAGATCGTGCTGTATCCCCGGACTAGCCTTACGGCTACCACCCTCTGGGGCGCATTCAGGTAGTGGGCGGCTCGCCGCCTCAAGGAACGCGCCCACACCGGGGCCTCGTAAAGGGCCATGGACCGCACGACCCCCGCGTAGAGCCTCCAGCAGGAGGTGTTTGGACCCCCCAGGTTGGGCAGGAGCCGCCTGAAGGCAGCCCCGGTCCGTTCCATTTGAAAACATTTTGCAAATACTTTCGATGTAGGAAACAATCACTAAAAGTAAAGTATAGGTGTAAACGGATCCTACACGAAGCCGTCAACCAAGCATTATGTACATCAAACTAAGTAACTCTACGCAAAAATTATGGCTGGGAAATTACTTTTTTGAGGTGAAAAATCACGTTTTAAGGTAGGACTCATTGTAACTTCTGCAACGCACTCAAAACATGTAATATTTTTTGGTGAGTTAGCGCCATCGCCCTAACTCTCCTTATTAGAATAGCACATTTGCTCTTTTCAGGCGGTTAATTGGATTGCACATTAGAAGCGTACTTGTCAATGGGTTAGGGTGATGTTTCAGTCGATCTGTATATTTGTCTTTGTACTGTTTGGATTCTTCCATAACAGTCTTCATGTTGAGGTATTCATGAATCTCTGAGTTGCGGGTGAACCAGTCAGCACCACTTATAGTCCTTAGGATGTTGTTTTGAGCTCTTTGGGGGCAAAGGATGTTTGATTTGGAAGACGAGGACCATAATTGTATTCCATAAGTCCAAATGGGTTTTATGACTGAGCTGTAGACCCCGACTTTATTGCTCAGAGACAAAGTTGACTGTCTGCCAAGCAGCCATAAAAGATTTTTAAATCGATAGTTTACTTCGTTGCGCTTATGCTTGATGTGCTCTTTCCAATTCATACGTTGGTCCTAGTAGAATCCTAGGTATTTAACACATTTGGATTGTGGAAGTGGATCTTTTCCGAGATTGATTGTTGGACACAGTTTCTTTCTCAAAATGAATGTGATATGGTGAGATTTAGGGGCACTCGCTTTTACGCGCCATGTGCTCAACCAGACACTCGTTAGTGTAAGTTGGTTTTGGAGGATTCTACTGGCTTCGTCTGGGTCATTATTTGTTGCAAGAAATGCAGCGTCACCTGCGAAGGTCGCTACCGTTGTATTAGGAGCTTGAGGAAGGTAATGGGTGAATATATTGTACAAAACAGGACCAAGGACTGAGCCCTGGGGTACTCCAGCGCTGCAGGTATGAAGAGAAGAACGCACGCTTTGTTGCTTGACTTGGAACATCCTGTCATTCAAGTAAGACTCCATCAGAAGATAGATTGAAGGCGGAAGGGTATTTTTTATTTTGTACAATAGGCCTTTATGCCATACACGATCGAAAGCCTGCTGGATATCGATAAATACTGCTGAGCAGTACTCTTTCTTCTCAAGGCATTGTCTGATAGTGTTGTAGACTCTATGTACTTGTTCCACTGTAGAATGTTCTTTGCGAAACCCAAATTGATGATCGGGTATAACATTTTTTTTCTCAAGATGCGGTCTTAGCCTAGTCAGCAAGATGCGTTCCCAGAGCTTGGACAGTGTTGGCGTAAGGCTAATGGGCCTGTATGATGAGGCTTCATTGATTGGTTTACCGTGCTTGTGGATCATCTCTATTTGCGACATTTTCCATAAAGAGGGGAAGTAGCAGACTCGGAAGGTTGCATTAAAGAGGTTGGTTAAGAAAACAATGCATTTCCTGGGGAGCTCCTTTAGTAGCCTTGGTGTAATTAGGTCGAAACCGGGGGCTTTGTTTACTGATAGATTAGATATCTCTCTGGCTATCTCTCTTGGTGATGTTGGTCGCAGCGGTGCACCTGGTGTTATCTCTTCATTTAGTTTAATATCTATTTGTGGATCTTCAGGGCCATCGCTTTCATTAGGTTTACCTCGACCAAAAAACATGGAATATGGAACTATTGTCATCAGTGGCGAAGGTTCAAGACAACTCGATTCCTACCTCTCTTTGAAAAATGGCACAGTCAGTATTCTAAACACAAATAATATAATCACATTAAAGACATTTACTCCGGCTTACCTTTTGTAAAAACGGAGCCTTCGCTACTGATTGTCATTTACTGTAAATCTAACTCATGGGGCCTCATGCTCATAAGTTGCGCCTGCGACCACTAGACCAACGAAGCAGTCTTAGCAAAAACATGGACAAGAAACTCCATGGAAACTTTTTTAACCAAAAAAAAAAAAACCATTCAAAAGGATAAACTAACTATGTACATTAATAATTAAAAACTATTAAACTAAAATAAATAAACTAACAACAAACTATAAAAGGGCATCGAAAAACTCCTCCTCAACGCTGTCAGCTGGTAATGTGCCCAAAAGACTGGCGGCGTTGCCACGTTGTATGGCAACGCTTAGCCTCTGGCCAAGGTAAAAGCCAGCCTTTGGGTCACGGGAAGCGTCAACTAGGCGTTTAGAAATTTCCTATGAGCACTCGGACCCCACGGCCCCAGAGTTTCAACCCCAAATGGCTCGAAAATATAGTTACCACAAAGGTTTCTATATTTACGCCGCTTAAGGAGTTTTTATCAAAAATTTTGATAAAAGCTTCCAAAATCGAAATAACATTATGACCTTGCTATAATAACGAACAAAAAAATCAACTTTTTAAACCAGTCCCAGAGCTGGACCCTCCAACTCCATGTATGAAGCTTCCGCAAAAATTCTAAGATAATTTCGTCAATGCATATTAATATGTATAAAATATCAAATTAACTCTGTCTGTTCACAAGTTTGTCCGTCTGTTACCTTTTCACATCTTAACGGGAGCAGGAGCCGGAAAGGTTACCCGTATAGAGGTTTTAACGTAAAAACTCTTGAAGTCTAGAGTTTAACCAAACTAATACAGGTTAACCTTTGTTAATCTGTATTATTTGGTCTGGTTCAATAAGCCCTTAATGAACGGGTCACGCAGAGTTCAATTTTGTACATAAATAAAAAATATGAAAGAATGTAACGGAGTTAGCCCGGGCACGGTGGTTTGTCTTTTTCATTCTGATTAATCATCAATGTATAATTGGTTAACCCATATTATATCAGGGTTAACCCGAACCTTTTATCTCGATTAATCGGTCCCTGCTTAACGACTGAACAGATTTGGATGTTCAGCACAGGGGTAGACCAAGAGGGCTGCGGGCTGTTCGAAAGAGATACCGCGGCCCTGGAACACAAAGGGCAAGGAAGGAACATGGATGGGTTTTAGTCAGTACAAGTCTGACACTCCCTTCCGCTCTGCCCAGAGCGGATGAATTCATTTGATGATTTCCCATCCGTAAAAAAAAAAGGGATAGACCAAGATGTGGGTTAGTTAATAAAGGACTTTTTTATCTTATAACTAACTAACCTATACGCGGGGTGAAGCCACGGGCAAACGGTAGTTTTAATAAAATAATATGAATCACTTGACGTTTAAATGATAAATAATTTATGGACATAATTTAACACTCTCGGTCTAATTTAGAATATTCTGGGAATTCATTAACATTTTTATGTAAATAATTATGTAATTATTTTTTATAGACGTTTTAGTATGTGTTACGTGATACACATATTCTTTGTATATTTTGTTAAAGAGAGAAAGTTTGTTTACGAATGGAAGGCCATCATCATCTTCCTGCCCCTATTCCATTCTATATTTGGGGTCGGCGCAACACGTTTTCTTCTTCCATTCTCCCCTGTTAGACGTCAAGGCATCATTTACTCCTTTCTCTTTCATATCAGTGTTCACACAATCCATCCATCTTTTCATTGGCCTTCCTCTCCCTCTCGATCCATCAACTTTCATGTCCATCACTCTTTTAGTCACATGCGTTTCATCCCTCCTCATTACATGTCCATACCAAGACAAACGATTTCCTTTCAGTTTTCTGTAATAGGCGCCACTTTCAAACTTCTTCTTCCTTTCTTTTTCTTGTTTGCGAATGGAAGGTTATTAAAACATACACTGTGGAGGCCTGCTCCGCTTGGCAGAGCACCACCGTGTCCTCGTAGCGGCCCTGGTTCAATCCATGGTCCGGAGTGAGAAGGAATGGGACGCCACCACCTCTTTCTGCGAAGCAGTCATGCTAACGAAGGAGGTGGCGGAGCGAGAGAGGGAGAGAACCTCACCAGCCGCCACGGGAGATGCTTCGGGCGTCAGGGGTCACGTGGTGGCTTCCGGCCACCGTAGACGCGGACCTGTGGACGGCGAGTAATGGGCCAGCTCGCCGTCCGTCCATCTTATTACGACAGGCCGTGTTGACAGCGCGTTCGTGTTCCACGCGCGCCTCAAAGAGATGTCAGCAAACAGGGAGGGGCTTGCAAGGGCTGATGCCTGCCAGGGCTGCGGGACTGTCCGAAAGAGATACCGCAGCTCTGAACAAAAAGGGCAAGGAAGGAACATGGATGGGTTTTAATCAGTACAAGTCTGACACTCCCTTCCGCTCCGCCCAGAGCGGGAGGAGTGATAAAAAACCGGTGAAGAGGGTGTATTCTTGGCTTAGTTGTCTCTAACTGACAAATAGTGGTGAGAACTGTCAAAATGATAGCTGTCAGCGGTGAGAATTGTCAAAATGACAGCTGTCAGAATTAAGACTGTTCAGCAAGCAATGTATCAGCCATAGCTTTAATTTCATAACCCTCTTTCGTTCTAAAGGCTTAGAAAAATGAGTGATAGTTCATCCGTAACAGCAAAATTTATTTTAAAAGTAAATGATACGATTACAAAGACCCCAAAAAATGTAAAACCGGTTTCTTAATCCGTGAGGTCAAGGAAAGTTGACATAATTCATAAATTAGGTGCACATTCATTAAGATTATGAGCTTAACCTTGAGACGGAACAACTCTGGCCGTTTTTGCTATCTTTAAATAAAGGTAGCCGAAATAATTTTCGCAAATATCACGTTTTTCGTTAAAAGCTTTTGACTAATAAGGTTTGTTTTGCATTCAACCTTGTCGTAATTACTTTGAAAGATAAAAAAATAAGGAATTCAATGAATTCAGAAGAAAATGCGTGATGTATCTACCCATATATGTGTCAATGGCAATGCCATGCATTGTGTTAGTTCAACCCCATTCATTGCGTCGCATTGTGTAGTAGACAATTTTTACTATTTATCTTTTTTTTTTTTATAAATGAAGCAATGGACTGGGCTGGCCATTTTTGCCGTATGTTTTGCCGACGAGCTGTGGCCAAAATAACCACGCTGATGATGTCATGGGGGAAGGCCTTTGCCCAGCAGTTTCCACAGACTAACAGTAAAGGAGGCAAATAGAAATGGAATTTCCTTACTGTGAAAGTGTGCTACGCCATAGGGATACTGTATTTCTTTCATTACATACCGAGTTTCCCCCGTGCCGGGGAAAGCACGCAAAGCCGTTGGTCCCGGCTGTCATTTGTAGATCTTTGACAGTCGTTACAGGTAATCAGTGGCCCGAAAGTCACGACATCCAGTATCAAGGGGAATATCGTATTAATTAAACAGTACTAACTGAGTTGTGGAGGTCAGATAGGCAGTCGCTCCATGTAAAATACTGGTATTCAGCTGCATCCAGTTAAACTGGAAGCCGACCCCAACATAGTTGGGAAAAGGCTAGGCAGATGATGATGATTGTTGGTGATTGTTATTTAATATCTGTATTCTATTAGAACTGGACTTTGAATCTTAACCAGTTGAATACCCAACAATCAAGATTTTTTTTAAACTTTTGAGTTGAACTTTGGTCTCTTGGTTGGAAAACCCATCACATGACATTTTTTTTCACAGAATTCACTGAAGTTATCCTCCCTATCATTTGGACTTTGAATTCATAAACATAGAAAACCCCGTTATAGGAAGCCATAAGATAATGAAGATAAAAAATCTTCTACCAATCAATTGAACCCAGGATCTGCTGTTCAGCAGTCGCATTTGCGACCACTAGACCAACGAGGCTAGGATATCATTATATATCACAGTAGCTCACAACACCCATCTGGTTGGAGGATCAGCCCTTTTCTATAAGAATTGAGGTACTATCCATCGACCCTGTTCTTCAACCCCGTATCGTTCAACCCATGGTCTTCCATCATCATCTGCTTAGCCTATTCCCAACTGTGGGGCTCGGCTTCCAGTCTACCACTATTTTACATGCCGCGACTGCCTAACTGACCTCCACAACCCAAATACTGTTTTAAACTTTCACGGTTTAAAACTAAGCAACATAATTATGAACAACCACGAAAGATATCGGTAAGAGACAGTATAAGTTTACTCCACAACCCAGTTAGTACTGGGTAATACGATATCCCTTGGTAAGACTGACTTGACTTGACTTTGACTTGGTGAGACTTCCCATTTTTCCCATGGGAACTAAAAAAACTGTCCAAGTGCGAGTTGGACTCGCGCACGAAGGGTACCGTACCATTTTCTATACAACATTAGACAAAAACGGCAAATAAATCACGTTTGTTGTATAAATTAAAATAAAATAAATATTTAAGGGGGGCTTTATTAAGTATTTCTTTTATTTTAATTTAATTATTTATTTTAAAAGTGAATATACAACAAAATATTCTGTGAAAATTTCAATTGTCTAACTATCACGGTTCATGAGATACAGCCTGGTGACAGACGGACAGATAGACAGACCGACAGACGGACGGACAGCGGAGTCTTAGTAATAGGGTCCCGTTTGACCCTTTGGGTACGTAACCCTAAAGAAGATACAAGAAAAGCCGTAGCGCTGTGTTTTATAATTCCTACTAAGTATACAGATCTGATAATAAACTATGGCATGTCATGGTCATGGACAAACTAGCCATAATGGAAGAATCGTTAAATCCTTGGCGTTTTGCCGAATGACCTTTGTCGATGGCTTATAATGCGTCTAGGTTCAGTTCATACGAATCACTGGGAAAGATAAGTTATCAAAGAGTTAAGTTTGTATATCATGGGGCCTGAGGAGCTCGTGGCTAAAACAATAACAGCCGCTCGGGTCGATCTTTAGGTTAAGCCGTGCTTGCCTAGGTTGGTCTGTGGATGGGTGACCACCCATTACATACCGAGTTTCCTCCGTGCCTCGGAAAGCACGTTAAGCCGTTGGTCCCGGCTGTCATTTGAAGATCTTTGACAGTCGTTAAAGTAGTCAGTGGCCTAAAAAGTCTGACAACCAGTCTTACCAAGGGGTATCGTATTTCCCAGTAGTAACTGGGTTGTGGAGATCAGATAGGCAGTCACTCCATGTAAAATACTGGTATTCAGCTGCATCCGGTTAGACTGGAAGCCGACCCCAACATAGTTGGGAAAAGGCTGGGCAGATGATGATCATGGGGCCTGTAAAATACAAGTACAACGTTTGGGTGCTTTATTTTTCGTGTGGTTAGGGCCTAACCTGATGTCAGAGTTTTTATGCCGCCCATGGGCCTCTGACTTTGATTTACATGCCGAAGAAAAATATATCTCATGCATGCTGGTTTCATCACGATAGCAAATCAGAGATGCGTTCTCGATCTTGGCTTCGAACTCGAGACCTTTATGACTTGGCAATTCGTGCACCTTTTTGTCGACGTTTTATGTGTGCCCATCTGGGCCTATGTGAAATAAAATATTTTGATTTTGATTTTGATTCCGACGGACTAAATTGGGTGATAAACATGCAGGACTGATTCACCTGATAGTAAGTGTTCACAGTTGTTTATAATAATCATTGAAAACCGGATTAAATGCAACTTAAAACATGCAACAAAAGTGTCAAAATATGCAACATAAAACATTGAAAGTATGTATTACAAAATAATGTTTTTTGGGTTCCGTACCCAAAGGGTAAAATGGGACCTTATTACTAAGACTCCGCTGTCCGTCCGTCTGTCTGTCTGTCTGTCTGTCCGTCTGTCACCAGGCTGTATCTCATGAACCGTGATAGCTAGACAGTTGAAATTTTCACTAATGATATTAACAACGACGACAGGTACACGCTTGCAATATTCACAGAATATTTAGATGTATATTCACTTTGAAAATAAATAATAAATTTAAAATAAAATAAATATTTAAGAGGGGCTCCCATACAACAGACATGATTTTTTTGCCGTTTTTATATATTGGGTGACTGGTAATTAGTGACCGATACTTAAACACGTGATTGTACTCATGATAACAAACAACTTTCTCAAAACAATTTTTATTTTTCAGTTTCGCTTTTATCACAATAACACAACAGCCGCTTACGGAGCGGGCCGTGCGGGTGCTCTGCCTACCCACTGTTGCACGGTACGATAGTAATGAGATATAATGGTGTTACGCGGCTAACAGCTGATTGGTAACCGGCGCGCGCGCGCGAGTTTCATGCGGCTGTTGTGTTATTGTGATAAAAATGAAAGATAATTAAAAAATAATGTTTCTTTGGGAAAGTTGTTTGTTATCATGAGTACAATCACGTGTATAAGTATCGGTCACTAATTACCAGTCACCCTATATAATGGTACGGAACCCTTCGTGCGCGAGTCCGACTCTCACTTGGTCGGTTTTTTTTTTATTAGGTAACTACATTTTCGACGAGATATGTTTTTTTCTAGAAAAACGACACGAGGTCTGTTCCAAATTATTATTAGTGCACTTATTAAAAAAAGGTATTTTTTTTAAAAAAAAAAAACGCTGTAGGTACATTCAGTAAATAAACAAAAGGTGCACATCATAGTCATCAATCATGATAGCCAGTATTAGCCAGTAAATCAATCATGATAGCCAGTATTAGCCAGTAAATCAATCATGATAGCCAGTATTAGCCAGTAAATCTGGTTATTAAGGTATTGAGATAATGACGTAAATGCTAAAGTACGTTCTTAATTTTTTATTACTTTTATCTAGATTTTGGGATACTTAACGGATTTAGTGCAAGAATAATCTGGATTTGGTACCAAAAGGTTTTCGCAGGGGAGCTCCAGACCTGCCAGGGCTGCGGGACTGATCGAAAGAGATACCGCGGCCCTGGAATATAAAGGGCAAGGAAGGAACATGGATGGGTTTTAGTTAGTACAAGTTTGACACTTCCTTCCGCTCTGCCCAGAGCGGGAGAAGTCATGTCATGACTTCCCATGCGGAAAAAAAGGCTCCAGAAGCCTTTTTTAAGCTAGTTTGGTTGTAATAGCTTGCTCTAGTTGTTGTAAGTGCCATTTTCACCCTCATTATCTGACTAAGAATTGCCAAACTTAAGTGGCAGTGGGCAGAGCACATTGCTCGCAGAACGGATGGCCGATGGGGCCGTAAAGTTCTGGAATGGCCACTGCGAACCGGAAGACGTTGAGTTAGAAGGCCTAGGTGGATCGATGACCTGGTGAAGGTTGCAGGGATCCGCTGGATTGGACGTCTTTCGGCTGAAATGATGAATTATGATATCTGCCTAGCCTTTTCCCAACTATGTATGGGGTCAGCTTCCATAGGCTTACATGGAGCGTCTGCCTCCGCATCTGACCTCCGCAACCCACTTAGTACTGGGTAATACGATACTCTTTGGTACGATTGATTGTCAGACTTTCGGCCCACTGAATACCTGTAACGACTGTCAAAGATCTACAATTGACCGCCGCCGGGACCAACAGCTTAACTTTATGATACTGAACACGTCTTCACAGTAAACTTTGTCTACTTAATTATAATTTATACCGTAAAGCCCGAAATCAACTTAAAAACTATATACAATCAATCAAACAATAATAAAAATATACAGAATGTATGCGGACTCTTCATGAATACGTCAATCAAGCATTATGTACATCAAACTAAGTAACTTTACGCAAAAAATATTGCTGGGAAACGACTTTTTTTGGGGTGAAATTCACGTTTTACGGTAGGACTTAATGTAACATTCAAAACATTGTACTGATGGAAAGATTGAATAGTTCGGGGGTCGTGAAGGTGTCTTAAGTAAAAAAAATACATTAAAACATGTATTTAAAAAAAAACTTGTGAAAAAGTTGGAACTTTGACCTCCAATATCTCCGTGACTAGAAGGTACACAGGTATGGTCTAGCTAGAACAAAGTACCGCAATGACGGGGAAAACTAGTGCCTTTCGGCTTATTTCAGAGTCTTTTTACACCCTTTTCCAACTGGACCGGACACGTTGGAAATCTATTGGGGAGGCCTATGTTCAGCAGTGGACAGCAACGGGCTGATATGATGATGATGATGAATACTATCAAAAGGGGAAAAGAATCTTCCAGAGCGTCAAAGAATCGTCCATATCGCTGTCAACGGGAAAAGTGCCCAGAAAACTGGCAGCATTAAATTGCCACGTTGGATGGCAATTTTGATTCTTAACTCAACAACTTTATTGAAATATAAAATTATTGATATTGATAATTTGATTTGATCGGCTATTTGCTAGTGACACCAACGAGCATCAATTGCTGTAGGCGGGGCTTAAACGGTTAGGAACCAATCAGCGTCAGGTTTGACCAGCGCTTGCGCATGCATATTTATAATACTAATATATTTACATTTTGTTAATATATTGTAGCACAGTAGGTGTTTTTATAAATAATTTTAAACCCTCCTTTAGATATTTGCTTAGTGTGTAGTAGGAAAACATTGCGTTTTTTATCTTCTAAGCTAAGTAATATCTTCATCATCATCATCATCAGCCTAGCCATTTTTCTAACTATGCTGGGGTCGGCTTCCAGTCTAGCTTTTAGTATTTTCTACTAAGGTAACATCAATAAAACAAAAGCGACTGAATTCGTGACAAATTGTGGTTGCTTATTTGTTCTGTTCTAAGACATTTTTACAAGCCTTCCTGTAGGTAGATATAAAAGGTGTAAACGGAGCTGGAGTTTAAAACCTGAATAAACACATAGGATACTTTTTATCCCGGTTTTATCCCAAGAAACCATATGGGGTCTATAATTTCCGAACTACAATCGGCCGAAGACGCGGGTAATAACCAGTTAAATGAAAAAAATGCCATTTTGTTGTAGCTTGCTTTATTCTAGTACGTTCAGGTATTTTTCCGGATATCATAAAGTGATTAGTAATGTTGTTTTCTATAAAGAGGTTATCTTCGGAATCGTTATTGTTTTTACTTGGAAAAGCACCGTCATACAGTTTATTGACATGACGATTGGTATTGAAACGATTTCAAGAAATAATAGGGCTGAACCGATTGGTGTAAACATGACGTTATAATATAAAGCTATACAGGGTGTTACGCGCCAGCCCTATATCTATATCGCTGACGGTGCATCGACGGTGGAAGTTTACCTTCACGACACAAATACATAGAATTGTGCAAGCTGACGGAAACGCTGACGATGCGGCACGTGTAAGCGACGCGCGGCGCGGTGGCCTACGTGACGTTGGAACTCATTCATTCCGATTCCCACTTCGAATCTGTATACTAGGTTTATTATAATTATAAGAAAGTTCTGTAATACTTTTATTAATTAAATAATTATAAGAAATTTCGGTTTTTTTTGAGTCCTCCGACAGCGTTCGACATAATTGGCGCAGTCGGTAGGATACTCGCGGGCCGGTTCGCGAGATAAATTTCGGATTATAGAAATTAGGTGAGCCGCCCGGGTGGCCTTAGGCACCTCTGACGAGTATCCCGAACCGTCGAAGAGCTGCGGAGATCCAGACATTGATACTGCTCAGGAGAAGCCGGAATGTACAAGTAAGTGCACAAGAATCTTTCTGGTGTCGCTTTCCTTACCCTTAACCCTTAATATATTTCAAGATTTTTCACCCTAGGAGTTTAGGGACCCGTGAGGCTGTTTCTTATAGACAGTTGAGACGGGAAGATTTAGTAGATAGTAATAGAGATATAGACAACACTATGGCACATGACCCCGATGCTATTTGGAAGGCCCTCCGCCTGGTCCCAGAATTTGATGGGAACCCCCATATCTTAACTAGATTTATTAGGATTTGCGATAAGTTAGTGAATGCATATGTACGCGAGGGTCCCGAACATGAGTTAAATAATTTGTCCTTGATTAGTGGTATACTAAATAGAATAACGGGCCCCGCTGCGCGAACTGTCAATTCCAACGGTATCCCCGAGAACTGGAATGGCATCAGAAGTGTGTTAATAAATAATTTCGCGGATCGTAGGGATGAAACCACCCTCTATAATGACCTCTCGTTGCAGACACAGGGAAATGATACGCCCCAAGAACTTTATGATAGATGCCAAACCTTATTTAGCACCATCATGACATATATTACACTTCATGAAACAGTGGCTACAACTATTAATGCTAAACGCGATTTGTATAAGAAGCTGACAATGCAGGCTTTTGTGCGCGGGCTCAAAGAACCCTTAGGTTCACGCATACGATGCATGCGGCCAGATTCTATTGAAACAGCATTACAATTCGTACAAGAGGAGCTAAACGTGCTGTATCTGCAACAGAGAAATGATAGTTTGCCTAAACTCACTAACACTCATCCCAAGTCTGTGACGCAGCCTAACCCATCACCTATGCATGCAGGCTTCCCCGCTTTACGCAATACTAATGCTATGCCCTTACCTAAACCGGTCACGCCCGCTTATGCACAACCACGTATGATGCAGTTGCCGCAACCAACTCAATTTAGATTTAACGCCGGTTTTAATGCCCCCTATAATCAACCCCGTATGCCTTCGCATACGCAACGAACATTTGGCGCTCCACCCCCAAACTACAATCCGCACAATAACGCATTTAGAATGGCTCCAAGACCCCCACCACAAAATCTAGGGCCCAAGCCCATGAGTGGTGTGAGCAACTTTGTTGCCACTACCTCCCACTCGTAATAATTGGGACTGGTCTAGGCAAAGCAATCCACCACCCATGAACTACTTCAAAACGCGCGATGTAAATGTTAACGAATGTCTAAGTTACGAAGATTTCTATTATCCCGAATATTACGTGTACGAGCAGGAGCCTAATTACTATGAAAACAATTATCCTATGGACTACTACGGCAATTATCCTTGTGCGTACGATAGCGTCCCGCAGACGCAGACTGAAGTGACGACTGACATGACAAATGACGGCAACGCTCAGGTAGATGAACAGCCCCAGCCTTCCACCAGCAAGGAGGATTTTCAGGGAGTCACGAAATCAAAAAAATCAAAATAGAATTGAACCTTCAAACACAGCGACAATTGCCATACGTTCATATTACTAACCCTAATTTAAATTTATTAATAGACACCGGCGCTAACCAGTCCTTCATAAGCCCGGATGCTGTGGAGAAATACTTTTCACATTTACCATTGAATTATGATCCATTCGAGGTTACCAACGTACATGCGACGAGTAGGCATAACCACTCCATAAATATACCATGTTTCCCCGAATTCAACGATTTAGAGCCTATAAAACTATTCGTATATAAATTCCATAATCACTTTGATGGTCTTATAGGATTCGACCTACTTGCAAAGTGGCATGCGAAATTGGACCTTAAAGATTTGACGTTGACCACGAAATTCGCGGTAAATCATATTAACATATACAACTCCAGCAATTTAAATTTGTATGAAAATATCATCCCGGCTCAAAGCAGTAAATTACTTAGATTACCAATTAACGCACAGGACGGAGAAGTTTTAGTTAACGAACAGATTATCTGTAACTGTACTATTCATGAATGCTTAACAACCGTTGTAAGTAACCGTGGCATAGTAGAAGTCGAGAACCCAACCCCTAACGATATAATATTCTCGTTAGACCATCCAGCGCAAGCATCATTGTTTAATATCGAGTGTACACATACGGAGCAATCGTCACCCCGCGTAAAAGAAATTATATCAAAATTGCGTACCAGTCACTTAAATTTGGAGGAGAAGGCAAATTTAGAATCACTGTGCGCTAAATATGCTGACATCTTTTATATCGAAGGAGAACCGCTAACTTTCACCAATAAAATAAAGCACTGCATTAGAACTACCGATGAAAACCCTGTATATACCAAAAGTTACAGGTATCCATTTATTCATAGGGAAGAAGTCACTAGCCAAATATCAAAAATGTTAGAGCAGGGTATAATTAGGCCATCGGAGTCAGCATGGAGCTCACCAATTTGGGTAGTACCAAAGAAGGTTGATGCTTCAGGAAAGCAAAAGTGGCGCGTCGTCATCGACTTTCGGAAACTGAACGAAAAGACGATCGACGACAAGTACCCAATACCAAATATCAATGATGTACTTGATAAATTAGGGAAATGCCAATATTTTACAACCCTTGACTTAACATCCGGATTTTATCAGGTTGAAATGCACCCCAGCGACATCCCCAAGACCGCCTTCAATGTAGAACATGGGCATTTTGAATTTTTACGAATGCCCATGGGACTTAAGAATGCGCCCTCAACGTTCCAACGCGTAATGGACAATGTCCTCAGAGGGCTCCAGAATGTTATCTGTCTCGTCTATTTAGACGATATTATAGTATTCAGTACATCTTTACAGGAGCATATGGTCAACTTAGAAAAAGTCTTTCAGAGGTTAAGTGAATCTAATTTCAAAATACAGTTAGACAAATCGGAATTTTTAAAATTGGAAACCGCCTATCTCGGTCATGTAATAAGCAATGAAGGCATCAAACCCAACCCCGACAAGATAGCAGCCGTAAAGAAGTATCCCTTACCAAAAACCCCTAAACAGATAAAACAATTTCTAGGACTTTTAGGATATTACAGGAAGTTCATTCCAGACTTCGCCCGGATTACTAAACCCCTAACACAGTGCCTAAAAAAAGGAAAGAAAATTACATTTGACCCCGACTACATTAACAGTTTTGAAAAATGCAAGACATTACTGACTAATGACCCTATCCTAAGATACCCTGACTTCACGAAAGAATTCATACTTACCACTGACGCCTCTAACTATGCAATAGGCGCAGTGCTATCACAAGGACTCATAGGATCAGACAGACCCGTATCGTACGCTTCACGTACACTCAACGAGAGTGAAATTAATTATAGCACGATAGAGAAGGAATTGTTGGCTATTGTCTGGGCCACCAAGTACTTCCGACCATACCTTTTTGGACGAAAATTTAAAATCGTAACGGATCATAAACCACTCCAGTGGGTTATGAACATTAAAGAGCCGAACTCGAGGTTAACTCGATGGCGGTTAAAGTTAAGTGAATACGACTTTACAGTCATTTACAAAAAAGGCAAAAATAACACCAACGCCGACCGTCACTATCACGATGGTAAAACGAATCATCGCGGTATTAACGAATGTTACCTGACCTTATCACGTAGGTACTTTTGGCCAAAAATGAAGGAGCATATCTCCAAATTTATCAATGATTGTACTATATGTGGCCAGGCCAAATATGACAGGAACCCTGTCAAGCCTAGGTTCAATATAGTTCCACCAGCCACAAAACCGTTCGAAATCGTTCATATGGATTTATTTACAGCACAAAATGAAAAATATGTTACTCTTATAGATGTATTTTCTAAGTATGGGCAGGCGTATAACCTGAGAGATGGTACTGCACTTAGCGTTATACAGGCTTTACTAACATTTAGCACTCATCATGGCTTGCCACTCACCATCATTACTGATCGGGGTACAGAATTTTCAAACCAGATGTTTTCAGAGTTCTGTAAGACACATAAAATAACTCATCATACAACATTAGCTCATGCACCGAACGACAACGGCAACATCGAAAGATTTCATCTGACCTTGTTAGAACATTTGCGCATCCTAAAACTACAGCATCGAGACGAGTCTGTCATTAATCTAATGCCATATGCTTTAATAGGGTATAATAGCTCAGTCCATAGTTTCACGAAGTGTAGGCCATACGATATCATTTTAGGACACACAGATCCAAGAGATCCATTAGATATGGACCTAACAGAACATCTGCTACAACAGTACACACATTCACATAGGGAACAAATGAAAAAGGTCTATGAATTAATCAATGAATCATCTCTCTCTAATAGAACTGCAATAATAGATAATAGGAACAAAAGTCGTGAATCAGAAGTAGATTATCAGCCACAGCAGCAAATATTCATCAAAAACCCAAGTGCTAGCCGTCAAAAGCTCGCACCGAGATATACTCAGGATACGGTCTTAGCAGATCTTCCAATTCACATATATACTTCCAAGAAACGTGGTCCAATAGCAAAATCGAGACTCAAACGAATCCCTAAAAGTGCCACATTGTTACAGGATTCCACTACTGATGTTGGTCCTCCACCTGATACAGGCGGAAGAGATAAAACTTGAAGGACTCAACGATGGACCGGGAATCTTACCTTTTAAATTAGGACCCATGAGACTTACGACCCACTACCATACATTTCTACAATACATTGAACTTAAAGATATAAATGATAAAATTAACTCCGTACGAATACAACTAGTTGAAATCAAAGAAATTCTAGATAACTATACTTACGCCTTATATGAGTTACAGATTGATCATTTAACAAGCAAATTAGATAAAGCTTCACTTCAACTATACAGCTTAGGGCCTAGTCGTCCCAAAAGAGGTCTTATAGACGGTTTAGGTTCCGTAGTAAAAAGTATAACCGGAAATCTCGACTATACTGATGCTATGAGATACAATGATGCTATTAAAATTCTCAAGGATAATCAGGATAAAATGATTTCTGAACAAAACCACCATATCAGTCTTAGCAAAGATTGGATGGGCCATCATACCGAGATTATAACCAAAATTGTTGAAAATCAGTCGCAAATTAACAATACACTACATGATTTACTAGATAAACAAAAGTATGCGCAGCACAGTCTCTTAAAATTCGCGAAGTTCGCGCAAATCTTAGGTATAGTTAGCGATAACGTAGATAAGTTACTAGATGAGTTACATAGAATTGAAGATGCAATAGCCTTCAGCCGTGCCGCAAGCACGCACCATTCTATGATAACGTTAGAGATAATGACTAGTATGTTAGGAAAACTTAGTAGTATCTATGATAAGGATCAGCTGTTAGATATAGAGATTAGGGAATATTATGACGTCATAAAACCAGGATCATTCTATAATGGTCAACACATCGTACTAGTATTCCAATTTCCCATCCTATCCCCTCTCAAATATACTCTGTATAGATTAGCTATAGTACCGAACGAAAGTAAGCAGGTAGTAATTCCCCCTTACCCATTCATAGCTATCACTAGAAATTTTCACGTGTACATAGAGGCTGAATGCCCGAAGTTAACCGAGCAGTATCTCTGCGAAGAAAAACTCAATCATCAGTTAAGATCGCAACCAGATTGCATACAACGTATAATAGACGGCAAAACGACGGACGATTCCTGTACGAAGACAACCGTTTCCCTTTCAAGAGAAGCCATGGAGAAGCTGGATGACCGCCACTACGTAGTCGTCTTCCCACAACCAACGAAACTGCAACTCACCTGCGAACGAGATGAATACAACACTTTGACCGGCAGCTTCCTGGTTACCATCCCGCATAACTGCCTGCTGAGAACACATGAATTCACCATAGTTAACATCAATGATCGAGTGAACGGCCAGCCAATGAAGATCACTGAAATTACTACAAAAATGCATGAAGATCATGAACCTCAACCTCCGCTTAAGATAAACTCTATCAACTTAAGAAATCTGCACAACCTACAAGATGAGATCAATCTTCAAACACCTGTTCAACTGGAGAGTCTGGAGTCATCATCACTCTACCATACAACCATACCTTTCTACGTAATGTTATCCGGTGCACTTGTACTAACCATCATAGTACTGTGTTACCGTTACAACGCCTGGAAACTCAAGCCACCTACAGAGCAATCACCCAATACTGCTGCTGCAAATCGAGATCATCCTTATGAAGAACCAGAAACATCGCGACGCCAGAGAGAAACTCAGATGCCAGCAACATTTTCACTAAACGTCCTAAAATAGTTGCTGAGCTACGGGGGGAGGTGTTACGCGCCAGCCCTATATCTATATCGCTGACGGTGCATCGACGGTGGAAGTTTACCTTCACGACACAAATACATAGAATTGTGCAAGCTGACGGAAACGCTGACGATGCGGCACGTGTAAGCGACGCGCGGCGCGGTGGCCTACGTGACGTTGGAACTCATTCATTCCGATTCCCACTTCGAATCTGTATACTAGGTTTATTATAATTATAAGAAAGTTCTGTAATACTTTTATTAATTAAATAATTATAAGAAATTTCGGTTTTTTTTGAGTCCTCCGACAGCGTTCGACATAATTAGGGTGTAAACAGACTCTTCACGAAGCCGTCAACCAAGTATTCTGTGCATCAAGCTAAGTAACTTTACGCAAATATTATTACTGGCAAAGGACCTTTTTTGGGGTGAAACAATTCGTTTTACGGTAGGACTCAATGTAACGCACTCAAAACATTGTGCTGTCGGATGCTGGGATGCATAGAATAGTACGTGGGTCCTGGAGGTATTGAACACACCTGCAGGCTTTTACAGTTAGGGCTGTTTTTACACCCTTTATTGTGTGTAAAGGAGGAGCTCGTAGCTAAATAATAATAGCCTGCCCAACAGGTATGCTGCATGCTACCCCGTAATTGGTATGTGGAGGTCAGATAGGCAGTCGCTCCCTGGTGCTAGTATTCAACTGCACCCGGTTAGACTGGAAGCCGACCCCAAAAACAACAGCATTAACACGTTTAATGACAAAAGTAATTATTTAACCAAAACATGAGCCAGTCCTCTGGTCACGCGCAGTGTTAACCTATCTCACTATTTATTATAATAAAATTATAGTAATCATCAAGTCATTAGACTAATTTGATTTTAAAGGGGATTCACGTTAAGATATGACCATCCCGTTTATCTATAAATAAAACCAATTAAGTTATAATAGCCGATTTCAGGAAATTTCGAAACGCCTAGTTGACGCTTCCCGTGACCCAAAGGCTGGCTTTTACCTTGGCCAGAGACTAAAGCCTCATTTACGGAGACATGGCGCGTCGGGCGGTGCGACGTGCGACGCGTTGCGCGTTTTTTGCGTTTACGGAGAGGCGACGCGTGCAGTGGCTCGCATTATCACACGCCCAAATACAAACATATGGCAATAACTGATGTTGTTTACGAAAACGCGGGCGTGCACCAACGCGATGAACGTCGCGTGCGACACGGCGGTGTCATCTGCCATATGTTCATATTTACGTGTGCGACGCCGCATTCGACGCGGCGGTATCATCTGCGGGCAACGCTGCATTTCAAGCTAACGCGCGTAAAATCGCTTCTCCGAAAACGCTCTCATGCATCGCCATATGTTTGAATTGAAAGCGGGTCGCGCTGTATAATGCACCGCACGACGCGCCGCGTCTCCGTAAACGAGCCCTAAGTGTTGCCATACAACGTGGCAACGCTGACAGGTTCTTGGGCACATTACCAGCTGACAGCGTTGAGGAAGAGTTTTTCGATGCCCATTTATAGTTTGTTGTTAGTTTATTCTATAGTGTTTAATTATTAATGTATGTAGTTAGTTTATCCATAATTAATTAAATTGTTATATTAATAATTAATTAAAGGCCCTGGATTAAGTTAAAATGGAGATTAATACTTACTAGGAAATACACATTTATGGAGTTATTTTAAAAGTAATTAGATGCTCCATTCCACTGGTTTTTTTTTTCGTGAACTTGTAAAGATTTTTCCAAAGAATAACGTATATATATATATACGTTTAGAAATTATCAACTTCATTATTCAAACTTGGGAAGTGGAAATTATTATTTTCCTACTCTTCCGTTTCGATGCGGGATCCAAGGCAGTTAAATTGTTTTCTGGCTTTATTGTGCTGTCTTTATTGTGTCAAGCTTAATTGTCTTGACACTTTTCTGGTGGTCGCCACTGTTGATTCTAGCTTTCAGGAGTTCCAGTGGTTTGGGAATAGTGTGGCAGGCTTGCTGTAGGCTGACGATGTTGATGAAGTGACACTTAAAGATCCTTGAAGATCGACCCATTCGACTATTTATTATTAGTACCTGGATGACCGAGCTTTGCTCGGTAACACGGATAAAACGACGTTTTCTAAAAATGAAACCTAGCTAGATCGATTTATCGCCCCCAAACCCCCCTGCATACTAAATTTCATGAAAATCGTTGGAGCCGTTTCCGAGATTATATATGTTTGTACATATATACAAGAATTGCTCGCTTAAAGGTATTAGATAGATATATGTATGTAAATATATACAAGAATTGCTTGTTTAAAGGTATTAGATAGATAGATTTAGCCACGATCCTTTAGAACTTTTTATAAAACTTTTTTTCTTATCCCAGCGACTTCCGATTTCGTATAATTTTCAGCCACCTTGTTTGTTTTATCTGAATCTTAATTGTACTTGAATTAGCTACTACGTGACCAATAATCTATAAGTTCCTTATAATATCAATCAATTATATGATTATTACTGTAATAATACCAATCAATTAGAAGAAAGATTCTAATTTTAGACCTTTTTATTGGGTTTTCAAGTTAATCTTTTACATCGAATGCGAATGGCTAATCTTTTGGTCACATGACTGGATAGCCTACACCTTAATTATGTAACGGAGTCGCGAACTATAACTAGTGAACGTCCGCGACTTCATCTGCATATAAAGGGTGTATATGCAGATGAAGTCACGGGCCACCGGTGGCCACCACCGGTGGCTGTCGCGCGCCACGTCCTTTGATACCGTGCAAACGTGACTAATCGTGACAGCCACTGACCACCTTGGTCAGTGGCTGCCACGAGTAGTCGGTATTTATTTATAATTCGCAACCGGTGGCGTTTCGCGGACATTGAGTCGCGAGTGCGCGCCACTCGCTACACGTGAGCGGCGATACCATACAAAACGTTTTAAAATTCATGTAAACCGCTTGTCGCCAGCCACCGGTGGCCCGTTTGCGCGGAGCCTAATTGTCACACAAGATGACAGGGGATCTAAAATGGCCACTTTTAGCAATTCCTCTAAAAGTAATTCATTTTCTGAATTCCCAGCAGATCATTAGCAATTCTGCTAATTTTCGTAAAATGGTGACACATGGTAGCTGAATCATACTCAATTCATTTCATATCCAGAATCAGATTTGTTGTAAATGTTGCCACGTGAAAAATAAAAGACCGTATTTTTACCGGTTATTTTTTCTCTCCAGATTTTATTAATTCAATTCATTTTATTGGAAGCATTCCAGTGATTTAAACACTATTTCAATAAAAGACAAATATGGCACAGTTAAAACACTGCAAATAAGGTCTTAGAAAGGGAATTTGAAACGATAAAGATTGACTTTTTAGCCTGGCAACATGCGCATAGATGGAGATGTCAAGACGTCATGTCAACTGTCAATTGGTCTTGTCTATTTGTTGTTATTGGAAACCAATAGTTTTGTTGTATTTTTGTTTTCAATGGTATTTTCTCAAGCAGTATTTATTGATAACTAGGCGTACAGTACCTCTGCTAACCTATTTCTGGCTAATGCTGCGACCCCACTGGATATACTTCTACATTCACGTATATGTAGCTACTAAATGATACTGGAATTCGACAAAAAGGCCGTAAGGTCGTTGTGTTTGAAGAGATGGCTGAAAATCATAAAGGAGCTGCTAGAAAA
Organism: Lycophotia porphyrea; assembly: GCA_950005105.1. NCBI lineage: Eukaryota > Metazoa > Arthropoda > Insecta > Lepidoptera > Noctuidae > Lycophotia > Lycophotia porphyrea. The sequence continues at coordinate 4,138,065 of OX465408.1, read as the reverse complement.
ATTCTCTTGTTATTCCGTCAGGATATAGAAATAAGCAAATTCAAGGGATTTTCCATTTTCACGCTGAATTCGTGTGATGTGTCGAACCATACCAAAACTATTGAAGGCAGCATGTAGCGAGCTGTTCACACCACAGAAGACCTCTCAGGGGCTGGGACTAAGGAATGACGAAGAACAAGCAGAAAATCAAACCGAGTGAAATAGTGTAGTGTGTGCAATATTGGTCAGAATTTTTCAATACCAATGCGTGTATTTGTTGTGTTCCAATATTCGATATTACCATATTATAATTGAAGGGGATACCTACACAGCAGAGCTATTACGAGCTAAAATGGCACAAAAGAAATGCTTGTGTGTAAAAAAATCCAAAATATTCAATATACAAAGGTTTGAATCTTGTCAACCTGTCATCAAATCACAGAACCTTTTAACTAAAAGGAATAGAAGAGGATTACATTTTTGCATTATCCAAACCTGTTATGTGTAAAATGAAACTCTTTCAAAATAGAAATAACTTAAACATGTGTGAACTCGTAGAATTACCCGTACACAGAATTTTAATATTTAGAAGTACCATATTATAATGAAAGTAGTTGACCTATCCTATATATTTTTTGTACCTATGTATGTATTATATATGATGTATTGTAATTTGTAATTTTCATGCCATTGAGAAGAGATTGATGAGTATGACGGAATGTGTTCTGCACTGAAATAACTGTAACATCCTTTTCCTTCACATTTTATGCAAATAAAGATGCTTAAGTACATATGACTTTCATTACATGTTTTATACATTTACTTTTAAACAGTACATAGACTTAAAAATGTGAGATTATTCTGATTTTTGACATTTAAATTAGACCTCATCTCCCTAGCCTTTTCCCAACTATGTTGGGGTTGGCTTGCAGTCTAACCGGATGCAGCTGAATACCAGTATTTTACATGGAGCGACTGCCTATCTGACCTCCATGACCCAGTTAGTACTGGGTTGTAAGATACCCCTTGGTAAGATTGGTTGTCAGACTTTGAAAATGTCTGTTAAAGTTAAACCCATGTACAATTTTTTAAATCGATAGATATCCTTTATTCGCCAATTATGTTGCGTATTTTACACGAAAATAAAGTAGGTAACCTTACTTTTTTCGTTTAAATTCAATAAATTATTGGACTCTTTTTTTTGTTGTAACCTCTTTTTGCAGATGTTATATTCTTGTCCCAATTTTTTTTTTTACCTTTTTCCATTTCGTAAAGTCCAAAATATATCATTATTTCAATATTTCTTTACAAAATCTGTAAAATGAATTGTGAGATTTTGCTCTTGACAATCTTTTTATGAATCTGCTTATTGACAGCAAAGCAATTCATAATAAGTGGACCATTTTACGATTCTCCATACAATACTGTCAAACCAGTGTCTGACAGATGAATTACGTAATATGAATTGGACGCAGTTAATATTATGAATCGTCAATTTGTGGCCATTTTAGGAATTGAAATGTGATTCATATTATTATCCTAATATGATTCTGCCAATGTTACCATTTTAAGCCCCCAGGTCGTTGGCTTAGCTTAGGTTCTAGGGTCACAAAATCATCGTCAGTTTAGAAATATTATAAATATTAATCTAGTTTTGCCTGCTTTTAGACCACGACTTCAACGGGATTAACATGAGCTTTACGGTAGCAAATGTAATTGATATAACTAAGCTTCAGTAGCTTATATTATATAAACAATGGCAAAACTTTTCGGTAGACAGCGTTAATTCCATCGTTTTGACTTTTCTACCCTCGTTATTGATGATTGAATAACATTTGCTAACTGGCTCGTGGCCTGTATCTCATACGGCCAAGTTAGGCAAGAATTGGATACGGGAGACCCAAAACTAGTTAAAGTAGCGGGCAATGGAGACGTCCTACATCCAGCATTGGGTCAAAGAAGAGTAGAGAGACATAATCTAGTTTGAAGCCCTGATTTCACTAAAACGGAAACGAGCGTCACGGGGATATGCAAGATTCAAACCAATCCCAGAAAGAGGAGAGATGCGATGTGGCTTTCAACGAATGTGATTGGTTGATTCCCGCACGTCTCCCTTATACTCAAAGTGTTTCATGATCTTTTTAGAATTTTCCCTAAGGTCTTTGAGAGATTCCGGCCGATTAATCATCGACTGAAAGTCATGTTGTTCTTCGAATAATACGTGTGAGTCAAAAACACATTAGATAGGTAGCTCGTCACATTTGAATTTCTTCGGGTAGGTAGGTAAAGTCGAACGTTCCTCAAAAATTTAACACCCTGTGCATTGCCGAGAATAAGCTAATTAAGCACGAAGTTGATATTTACATATTTAAGTCGTAAATTCGTAATAACATTAACCCTTAAACAAATGTAGCGCTGTGTAAAACTTATCAAAGATGTTAAAATGGATTTAGCTTACATTTAGAAGTAGTTTTCATTTATGTAAAATTAAATATTAAAAAGAACATAGTACTTATACATGTTTTTTTTTTGGTGGGATGTCGTGGATCGAAATAATTTCAAGTATCGATTATCGATTGATTATAAACTACCAAAATGTAGATCATTGTCGGGTGGGAAATAATTTCCCTATGAACGGTGTAAATTGATTCTTAACGAAGCCGAAAGGCACTTGTTCTGCCTGTTATTGCATTAATTTTTTTGTTCTACACTATACCAGGGAACCTTCTAGTTACGGAGATATTGGGGGTCAAAGTTCTAACATTTTCACAAGTTTTTTTTTTAAATACATGTTTTTAATGTAAGATTTTTTACTTTAAACACCTCCAGGACCCCCTTACTATTCAATCCATCGATCAACACAATGTTTTGAGTGCGTTTTATTGAGTCCTACTGTGAAACGTGATTTTTCAACCCATAAAAAAATCATTTCCCAGCACTTATTTTTGCGTAAAGTTACTTAGTTTGATGTACATAATGTTTGGTTGACGGCTTCGTGAAGAGTCTGTTTACACCTTGTATTTGAATAAGGGTTAAAGTGGAAAAAAGGATTTGAATAGACCTTACAGCGTTGAATTGTAAAACGCACTAGTTAAAGGGCGATATTAACATGAAGTAAGTAAAAGAAACTTATTGGTCACACACCGGTCAAAGTAAACTGACAGGACCATAAACAATCCCAACGTGTAAACCGTATTAAAACCTTGTTTTCCAAGCCAAAGAAAACTCAAGGTTTGTTCATACATCTTCAATACACAACACAGGTAAATCCCTGTAACATAAGAGATCAATTTTCCTCAACACATCAGACCTGTACAGAATCGTAATTAAAAAGGAAATAATCGTAATGTAAGACAATGAAAAACCATCTGCGGTTTCTGGGTCAGTCCCAGGATGACGTACGGACAAAAGATTATTTCTACCGCACACTAGGAATCCCTGAGACGTGACTGCAAATCGAAATCAGCTGGGCATGCATCGATTTTGGAAAAAGAATCGTCGATGGGTAAAAGTTGTAAGACATTAAAAATGATGTTTGATTTTCAACTGTCGGTGATGAGCTTACGTCGCAAAACAACATTGCACCAAATGCCTTACGTAATACATCCATTGCCGATGTATTTATTATCTGTATTGTTATGATCGGTACTTACCCGTGTTTGTATAGGTAATAGGTGTATGACCCTGAATAATAGAATCATAATTTAGTTCGGCAGATGCATCATAACTTAGTTATCTTCATATGGGTTTTGCCAAAAAAAAGAGGCACTACTTTTTCTATGTTTTTTATATTTCATGCAGAAAAAGTAGTGTCTCTCAAAGATTTTAGCTGGAAGCTCGTTTAATATTATTTTTAGATTCTAAGAAAGACGTATTTTATTTTTATTTTTATAATTCATACTTTATTAGGTTAAACTAACTATATACATTGATAATTAAAAACTATTAAACTAAAATAGATAAACTAACAACAAACTATAAAAGGGCATCGAAAAACTCCTCCTCAATGCTGTCAGATGGTAATGTGCCCAAGAGACTGGCGGCGTTGCCTCGTTGTATGGCAACACTTAGCCTCTGGCCAAAGTAAAAGCCAGCCCTTGGGTCACGGGAAGCGTCAACTAGGCGTTTCGAAATTTCCTTAAATAGGCTATGAGCACTCGGACCCCACGGCCCTAGAGTTTCAACCCCAAACGGCTCGAAAATATAGTTACCACACAGGTTTCTATATTTACGCCGCTTGAGGTTCTCTGCAGCCGCAGCGGCAGCACCAGCAAAGCACGATGAGCTTGGAAGATGAGTATAACAGCAGATTTAATCGACAAAATAAAATAAATTAAAAATAGTAATTTAGTAAACTCACACCCCGATAGAGGAGAAATACCATGACCGTGCTATGAACGTATCAACAGCGTTTCCTACCCATTTAGAACGGTCATCATACGCGGTTCTTTTTATTGAAAAGTATGAGACTCCCCTAGACTATACCGTTCCGTCACCGTCCCGTGCCATGCACGGAGCGTAAACAATTTCCGACGAGAATATTATGGGACGTGACGGCGTTGATCGGTGACTGAACAGTCTAGGCATCCAACGAAGCAGTCAATCAGTGAAAGTGAATCATCATCATCATTATTTCAGCCGAAAGACATCCATTGCTGGACATAGCCCCCCCCCCCCCCAAGTGTCGCCACATTGACCGGTCCTTAGCGACTCGCATCCAGTGGATCCCGCAACCTTCACCAGGTCATCGGTCCACCTAGTGGGAGGCCTTCCAACGCAACGTCTTTCGGTTCGCGGTCACCATGCCACGGTGAGAGCAGCGGTGGTCCAGTGCGACCCCGACTTACGAACAGTAATGTTCGAACCCAGACAGGCGTTATTTATTTCATCACCACTGCTCTCAAAAACGGTGAAGGAAAACATCGTGAGGAAACCGGCAAGTACTAGAACCAAAAATTCGAAGACATGTGACATCTACCAATACGCACTGGGCCCGCGTGGTGGATTATAGCATTTATAGCCCATTCCCTCTCATAGAGAGGAGGCCTGTGTCCCAGCAGTGGGAACATTCCAGGCTGATGATGATGATGGTGATGATGCCACGGTGACAGTTTTCCCTCATCACGCTCTATCTTACATCCTTATACTTAATTGCAAAAATATATGGGTGACCGAGCTCTGCTCGGCTGAAAATAGAGAAAATGGATTTTCCAAGATATGAGACCTAGCTAGATCACCGTAAATCACGATATTGCAACTTTCATCGAAAATCGTTAGAGCCGTTTTCGAGAACATGATTAAAAGTATTGCTTATTTAATAAATCTTTAGAACTTAGATCGTCTAAAGTGAGGACTCTTCACGAAGCCGTTAACCAAGCATTATGTACATAAAACTAAGTCGCACGGGACCGGTCAATGTGGCGACACTTGGGAGAGGACTATGTCCGGCAGTGGAAGTCTTTCGGCTGAAATGATGATGATGAAGATCGTCTAAAGATCCTGTATCTTTCGTTGACATATTTCAACTTCATTTGAAAGGAAAGTTATATTATCATTCTCCTGCCCTTATCCCAATTCATTCTTCTTCCATACTTCTCTATTTCTCGTCATCTCATCAGATCTCTCCTTTCTTGCCATATCATCATTCACACAGTCCATCCATCGTTTCTTTGGTCTTCCTCTACTTTTATCCACATTCATACTTAAAACTTTCCTCACGACATTTTCTTCATTCCTCCGCTTCACATGCCGAACCTGTCTCTATTACTTAAGGAATCATTAATATAAAAAAAACATGTGTGCAATTCACACGTGGTAGAAGTGAAACCTTCAAAAATTTTGGCGTCAAGAACACTGTATAATGCTTCGTATCTCATTTTCTCCCACGTTAAATCTTATGAATTTATGTGTCTGTCTCTTTTTACGGTCGCTTTTTCGTTTCATCGACTTTTAAATCACTACGATGCTAAAGAAGTTTTCATTTCAAAAATGAGTGAAATTATTATCCTGCTCCAATCCTGTTGACATCCTCATAAATGTGAAACGTAGGTAGTCACAATGATCTCAATGAATTAATTAATAATGATCATGAAAAGAGGTCTCCTTACACCACGAGGGCAAACCACAATACGTCATGGTGACGACAAAAATACATGTGTAACGTAAGGATAGAAGTTTTCATTTTGTCTTTCCGTTCTTCAATTTCCTGTATATAAGCAAAACTTACCGAATTGGAAAATTCTGTCTAGGTACACCCGTTTCGATGATCAAATATTGACTCCGTAAGTATGTCGAAGTTGTGGTAGAGACACAGCTTCGGCATACTAACGGGGTCAACTCATGAAGAATCTCGAATTCAGATCTCTAGTGTGGGTTTTCTTCTTTTCAAAATCGTACCTGAATTTTGAACTAATATTTTCATGCCTACAATTGTATTTACATACATATATACATAAACTCACGCCTTTTCCCATGAGGGTAGGCAAAAACCACAGAACGCCACCTGCTACATATACCAATAGTATCTATTGTCTAAATAAGTGCCAGTATAAGTGCTATTATTCTAATACCTAGTTTAAAACATGCTTTCTAATAACGCACTAGAAGTCGGTATCTACAGGCTGTAACAACCAAGCATTCTGTACATCAAACTAAGTTACTCTATACAAACAAAGGGTGTAAAAAGACTCTTAACAAAGCCGAAAGGCACTTGTTCTCCCCATCATTGCGATCATTTTTTTGTTCTAGACCATACCTGGGAATGGATTGAATAGACAAGGGATCCTGGAGGTGTTTAAAAATGTTACATTAAAAACATGTATTAAAAAAAAAACTTGTGAAAAAGTTGGAACTTGGACCTCCAATGTCTCCGTTAGGGGTTCCCAGGTTTTGAGGTACTTCTTGGAAATCTTATCAATATTAATAAATCTTAATACCTAAACAGCTGTATACCTGAACGTTTAATAATGTATTTATTTCATTAACAATTTATAAAAAATGCAAATAAATTACAGTCCTAACTTCCTGAATCAACAATAAAAAATAACAACCAAAAACAGATATTGCATTTATAAAATATTACTCTTGAAACTCATCGAAGAAAAGCAATTCAATGATAAGACAAGCACTTTATATCTACTGCTGGCGTTAAAATCCCTGTCTAAACCTATTATATACGGAAACACTAAAAGCTTTTGTTTCCCGCTCGGATATTGATCCGCCTAGCCTGTACTTGGCTTGGATCTGTGTAACGCCTTTGGACTTTCAAACTTTATGTTAATAGGTATCTAGCTACGTAGGTATAAACTTGGGAGTTCTCAAGTCTCGATTGAAGTTTAAGAGCTCGTGGTTAAATAATAACAGCCGTACGGGTCGATCTTTAGGTTAAGCCGCGCTTGCCTAGGTTATTCCGAGGATGGGTGACCACCTACCGACTTTCCTACGTCCCTCGGGACCACGTTAAGCCGTTGGATCCGGCGTGAAAGTCTGATAACTTGTCTTACCTAGGTGTAAGGCATTACCCAGTACCAATTCGGATATTATGACTGTATAATATCCGAATTGAACATCATCATCCATAAAACACGTTAAAAGAACTCAAGAACCGAGAGAAAATGCTATAGGTACAGGACGCCAGATCATTTAAAAAAAAATCGCTTGACTTATGCGGAGGCGCCCCGCCCGGCCAGAGAGCGCTTCATGTTGTGAGTGCAAGCAAAAATGAGCTTAGTGGTGATTAGGCGGGAGTGTCCTCGATTCTACGTAGTTATAGCTGTGTACTGGGCTTACACTACCTGTATCATCATTGAGGATAAAAGAAATGCCTAACCTGTCATTGATTTTCCCAAATAGAAAGTTGTAAAGTCCCGTGACGTGCCGGCCTCGCGCACAGAGGGTTCCGTAGCACCAAATAATATTATAACAATTTTTATTTCTCGAAAAATGTCAGTTAGGAGGTATTGGCACTTCACCGTTGATGTATCATTTATTTCAGGTAACAAAGACCCATAACATATTATACCTTACAGACTTTAAAACATATTTAGAAAAAAAAAAAAACAGAAAATATAAGCTATCGTTCACGAAGTCACGGCGTCGTGTTGCACTTCGTGTATCACATAGCCTTCCGCGGAAACGCCGATACATGACACCCTTCGGCCAAAACTCTTCCATGAGGTAGGTCTTAATATGATGAGTCGGAACTCGCACCACGAACGACTTGAAATTCGTATTGTAGCGTGACTCCAACTTCTAAACCCTCAAAGTCCAGCTGGTCTTCGCTCAGACATACTCCACGATCTCCAAAGTTGTGCTGAAGATGCCATCAGTAAATGGACTTTAACTTTGATAGCTCATGTCTCGGAAACGTGACACTTTAGACATTTTGCCACATACAAAACAAGTGAGTATTGATACCAGCTATTGTTATGCGTAGAGGCAACTTTAAAAAAAAAAAAACTAAAATGGCGGAAGTTATGCCAGGCAGTATATTATGTGTGCAATAACCATTTTTTTAATTTAATTTTATTTTTTTTAAGAAATTTGTTTCACTCTTTTTAGGTTAATTTAATTTTTTATTTAGTATTTAATTTTGTTTATTTTGCTTTTCCTCTTGGTTTTTTGATTTATTGTTTGCTTTTATCCTTAATAATATTTGTACGCCTTCACGGCAAAACATAGCGCTCATAATTATTAATCTAAGACCTTTATATATATACCTATGTTTTACAAATAAATATTCTGATTCTGATTAATGATCACTCAAAAATACACGAGAAGAAAATGAGCACGTAACTAAATAACAGTATTCATGAAAAACATAAAATAATATATAAACCACTCTAACAGTTAATAAAAAAGATGGCCAGACAAGACCCTAATAACTTCGCTCAAGAAAAACTTATAATTTTATCTTTTATAACAAGAAAAAGAAAACCTTTTACGTTGAAGGACGTTGTGCCAATAACTGGTAACCTTTCAGAAGATAGCGTTTCAAGTTCAAGCAGTAGGTTCTTGTTAAACGATATTCTAAAAATATATTTTCCTTGAACTTGAATCGTATCCGAATGATTTCACTATTAATGATTTTTATTGTTCTTGATATGACAGTAGTTTGAGGTTCGCCTTGTACCCAGAATAACTAAAAATTAACCTATACATATTAGCAATTAGCTCTTATTTTTTTTATCACGGTTTGAAATTTAAGTGAAATAAAACAATTATGTATGAAGGAGGGTATTTTTTTTGTTAATTATTTATTAAAAATGATGGAAATGGATGGAAATCACTTAAGTTAGTTAGTTAATTCATTATCTGCCTAGCCTTTTCCCAACTATGTTGGGGTCGGCTTTACAAAATTATTAAAAATACTGGTACAAAAATAATAAAAATAAAAACGCGAGTTTATGTTTTAGATCAATTAGGAGCATCGAGAAAAGTAAAAAAAAAATATTTTTGATCATTATTTCCAATGAATATTGAAATAAAACTTACCGAATTTATCTAGACTGTATTATTCCACTGCTGGGCAATGACTTCCTGCCTTAGTTTCTTGTTTACATTAGACATGTGGTAATTCCCAACAAACCCAAGTACAGCCTACACATACTCTAATAACTAAAAAACCAGCCAAGTGTGAGTTGAACTCGCGCACCGAGAGTTCCGTATAATCTTGTAGGTATTTTGTCATTAACCTGCATATTTGCGATTTTCAGATTTTTTCCTTTACGTGTGCTGTAAGACCTTGCTTATTGCCAAATTTAGGAAACTACCTTATAGGTTTTCGCCCCAAAACCTATAGGGTACTTCCTTGACCTAGAATTGTCAATTTTATAAGCAAGGTCTTAAGAGTATAAGTAAGGGAAAATTCCGAAAAATAAAAAAAAGTTGAAAATTAAGGTAAACTTTGGTACTTATACACCGAATAAGGAATATAGACATCAGTATTTGGTATAAATTTCAACTTGCAAGGTCCACCCGTTCCTGAGAAAATTGGTGGTGACACACGGACAGACATACAGACGGACAGACTGACAAGAAAGTGATCTTATAAGGGTTCTTTTTTTTACCTTTTGAGGTACAGTACCCTAAAAACTAGAGCTAATCAGGCACATTAATGACTTTATTCTTAAGTTATTAAGGGTGTAACAAGACTCTTAACGAAGCAAAACGGCATTTGTTTTCCCCGTCATTGCGATCATTTTTTTGTTCTAGACCATACCTGGGAACCTTCTAGTTACGGAGACCACAAAAATATCGAGGACACAAAAACTTTTTTTTTTTTAACTTGTCTTTTATTCGTAAAATATTGAACGGGTAACTAAGAGATGGCGACGTTTCTCGGCAAGCAAGATTTCACAATGAAGTCAAGGAAGATTTATCTTTATCAAATTACAGAATCCCATGTTTACAAAGGAATGAAGAAAAAGTCGTGAGGAAAGTTTTAAGTATGATGGCTATAACAACAGCTCTATAGCTGTTCTTATAGCCATCATACTTAAAACTTTTTGGCCTTCACCTATGTGAAATGACCTATGTGGCCAAAAAACTGACCAAGTGCGAGAAGGACTCGCACACGATACCATAAACCGAAAAAAACAAATAATTATTAAATAATTGATATTTTTATTATTTGCTGTTATAGCGGCAACAAAAAACCGACTTCCAAAAAAACACAAAAAAAAACTAAAATAACTTTTTTTAAATTACTTTCGGAAGTCGGTGACTTTGTTTGTTTCATTGTAATTTTTTGTCACCGACTTCCGAAAGTAATTTAAAAAAAATTATTTTAGTTTTTTTTTGTGTTTTTTTGGAAGTCGGTTTTTTTTCGCAGAAAGTTTTTTATTTTACCCTTTTTAGTTGTAGACTTTTTAGCATACCACACAAATTCTAATCATGAATTAATTTTTATATTGTAACCAGAACTTTAAGGAAGTACTCTTCAAGACGAATCAAGCGAGTCCAAACTCGATGGGGTTGTCGTTTTATAGCGGAGATCCTATGGCCACCTTCAAGCTCCATCATCAGACCCTGGATACTATCTAAAGACAAACAACTTATTTAGACGAATCAAACGAGCCCAAACTCGATGCGGTTACGTCGTTTTATCACGGAGATCCTATGGCCACCTTCAAGCTCCATCATCAGACCCTGGATACTATCTAAAGACAAACAACTTATTTAGACGAATCAAACGAGCCCTAACTCGATGCGTTTATGTCGTTTTATCACGCAGATCCTATGGCCACCTTACAGCTCCATCATCAGACCCTGGATACCATCTATAGACAAACTACTCATTTAGACGAATCAAACGAGCCCAAACTTGATGCGGTTACGTCGTTTTATCATGGAGATCCTATGGCCACCTTCCAGCTTCATCATCAGACCCTGGATATCATCTAGAGACAAAGTACTCGTCATGACAAATCATACGAGCCCAAACTCGATGGGGTTATGCCGTTTCATAACGGAGTTCCTAAGGCCGCCGTCCAGCTTCATCATCAGATCAGCTCCATGTCATCGATATATTGTACTATCACGCGATATACATAAGCGTGCAAATTTTTAATTCAATCGGAAATCAGGAAGTGTGTCAAATTAAACACGCAAAACTTCAGGCGTCGTCGCGTGATATAGCAATTAACGTGAAAACATACCAAATTACTGAACCGATTTTGATGAAATTTCTATGGGAGCAATCGGGAAGTATATCCTTTCACATAAAAGAAGAATTTTTGAAATCGGTTAAGAAACGACGGAGATATGAGGTAACAAACACAAAAAAAAAAAAAAAAACAACCGAATTGAGAACCTCCTCCTTTTTGAAGAAAGTCGGTTAAAAATACATAATTTGTGAAAATTTCAACTGTCTAGCTATCGCGGTTCTTGAGATACAGCCTGGTGACTGACAGACGGCAGTCGGACAGACAGCAAGTCTTAGTAATAGGGTTCTGGGTCCCGTTTTTACCCTTTGGGTACGGAACCCTAAAAACGATGAATGGACTGTGTGTATCATCCTTATGATATGGCTAGAAAGGAGCTGACTGCTGAGATGACGAGTAATAGAGAAGTATGGAAGTAATCGTATGCTGCGTTGACCCCAAAAAAAATGGGATAAGCGCAGGAGAATAATGATGACTTTTGTCGTCCCAGTGGTTGATAAAATGTGCTTTTTGCGCAAAGTCATCATCATCATCATTTCAGCCGAAAGACGTCCACTGCTGGACATAGGCCTCCCCCAAGTGTCGCCACATTGACCGGTCCCGTGCGACTCGCATCCAGCGGATCCCCGCGACTTTCACCAGGTCATCGGTCCACCTAGTGGGAGGCCTTCCAACACAACGTCTTCCGGTTCGCGGTCGCCACTCCAGAACTTTACGGCCCCATCGGCCATCTGTTCTGCGAGCAATGTGCCCTGCCCACTGCCACTTAAGTTTGGCAATTCTTCGGGCTACGTCGGTAAACTTGGTTCTCTTGCGGATGTCCTCATTTCTGATTCGATCGCGCAAGGAAACTCCGAGCATAGCCCTCTCCATTGCCCTTTGGGTGACTTTAAGCTTTCTGATGAGGCCCATTGTGAGCGACCACGTTTCGGTCCCGTATGTAATCACTGGCAATACACACTGGTCATAGACTTTCGTCTTGAGACACTGCGGTAAGTTGGACGAGAAGATACCACGCAACTTCCCGAACGCTGCCCAGCCGAGTCGGATTCGACGATTGACCTCTTTCTCGAAGTTAGACCTACCTAACTGGACCGTTTGTCCCTGGTAGACATAATCGTCTACAACTTCGATTGTAGAGTCTCCGATCTTGACAGTAACAGCCAATAATAACTATCAATATGTAAGTATTCTATTAGGTACGCCTCTGCCTATCTCTTTGGGGATTACAGGTGTGATGTTATGTGTCTGCCAGGGCTGCGGGACTGTTCGAAAGAGATACCGCGGCCCTGGAACACAAAGGGTAAGGAAGGAACATGGATGGGTTTTAGTCAGTACAAGTCTGACACTCCCTTCCGCTCCGCCCAGAGCGGGAGAAGTTATTTGACGATTTCCCAGCCTATATAGCCAGATAAAACTATGCTGCTAACATCCTAAAGATAGTAAAAATTGGCAATAGCTACTACAATCTGTCAAATTTCTTTAATAGATTTTCAAATTTATCTTTAAAGCATTAGGTTTAAGGTTGGTTGGGAAAATCTGTCAGTTTCGGGTAGCTTGACCTGCTGGCGTCTGTACTAATAATAGGTATTTCAAAACTGCCAAGGTGAAGGTTAATGTAATATAAATTAAAGGGTGTAACCCGACTCTAAATGAAGCCGAAAGGCACTTGTTCTGCCCGTCATTGCTATCATTTTTTTTGTTCTAGACCATTCCTGGGAACCTTCTAGGAGCTATTGGGGGTCAAAGTTACAACTTTTTCACAAGTTTTTTTTAAATGCATGTTTTTAATGTAGGATTTTTAGTTTTAACACCTCCAGGCCCCCCTTACTATTCAATCCATCCATCATCAGCAATGTTTTGAGTGCGTTACACTGAGTCCTACTAAAACGTGATTTTTCAGCCCAAAAAAAAAGTCGTAATGCTTGGTTGACGCGGCTTCGTGAAGAATCTGTTTACCTCCATCTTGTATGGTATACAAGTAAATAAAATCAAAACAAAAGGCGATAAAGATGAATACGCAATAAAAGTTAATGTACTACTGAAAGAAGATAATGAAGTTTCTAAAATAGGTTCATCAAATAAGTAGTTATGTTATAGAATGTACGATTTACACCCACTATGTTAGTTATGGCTTTTATTGTAACTAAAGAGGAGTTTCTCAAGGTTTTTTTTTGAAGTGAAACTTCTTTATCGACGTATGGGAGAAATTTTGTAGCAAATCGTCACGTCTTTCGGTTACGCGCCATGTTGCTTTTTTGTTTTTTTTTTGCATGTAATATATGATAATAATAACAAGAAATATATTATTTTTGAAGTTTGGTTTGAAATAACAATAACAATATATTAGTTTGAAAGTGATAAAATAAAAAGACTTATTTTCGTGAAGTTGCAAATAGTAGAAAAATGATATGTCGTAAAGAAGTTTCACTTCTTACCTGTGTACTCTGGTACACACACATATTTTAAACTATCATTAAAGGGTTTACCCTAATGCGACAGAAAAGAACTTAAACTAATGCTTAACCTAAACTATACACTTACAAACCAAATTAGAAAAGATTAAAATCTAACAACATTATTAAAATATTATTTAAAAACGGATATAGGGTGACTGTTAATTAGTGACCGAAAGAAACTCTTATTTATTATACTCGTTCACTTTTATCCCAATAACACAACAGCCGTAAGAAATTCGCGCGCGCGCGCCCGTGACCTATCAGCTGTTAGCCGCGCGACGCGACGCCCCTTCTGTCTCATTACTATCGTACCGTGCAACAGTGGTGGGAAGGCAGAGTACCCGTGCGGTTTGCAAACCCGTCAGGTTCGCAAACCTGTCAGGTTCGCAAACCCGTCAGGTTGTACGTTGATGAAAAATGAGTCGCGCCAGTAACACGTTTGTAGTTACAGAATTACAATCATGAAAATCATCAATATAACCCTCTCAAGTTCATGTAACCATTCTATGAATTTTTCATGAAAATGTCATTCAATAGGATTAAATGAACTTCATCATCATCATCATCATCAGCCTATAATGTTCCCACTGTTGGGACACAGGCCTCCTCTATATGAGAGGGAATGGGCTATAGTCCACCACGCGGGCCCAGTGCGGATTGGTAGATGCCACATGTCTTCGAATTTTAAATGAACTTACAGGGTTATTTTTTTTTATATTGTCCTTATTTTGGTGGTCTGAATGATTTCTAAAAGTTTGTCCATCTATTTTAATAGGACCATAAATAGTCTTATGTCGCGGATAACGTTAACTGTGCGAATTAGAATTTTGATTTTAGTTCTTCATCTCTGTCATAGATGGAGCTGTAGTCAATTTTGTACTATGTTTCTGTAGTACTTTTTGTAGTGCCGCTACAGTAGTAATGATGATTGGTGGTTAGGTGATGGTGAAGTGTGTACAAATGAAGTGCTACTAGCATAGTTTTAAATCTTATTTATTAACACAAGTTTTGAATTTACTTTTTATCTGTTAGTTAAGGTATACAAGGTGTAAAAAGGCTCTTCACGAAGCCGTCAACCAAGCATTCTGTACATCAAACTAAGTAACTTTACGCAAAATTATTGCTGGGAAACGACTTTCTTTTTTGGGGTTAAAAATCATGTTTTGCGGTAGGACTCAATGTAACGCATTCAAAACATTGTACTGATTAATGGATTGAATAGTACGGGGGTCGTGGAGGTGTTATAAGTAAAAAACTCACTTTGTAAACATGTATTTAAAAAAAAACTTGTAAAAAAGTTGGAACTTGGAACCCCCAATATCTCCGTAACTAGAAGGTTCCCAGGTATGGGCTAGAACAAAAATATGATCGCAATGACGGGGAGAACAAGTGCCTTTCGGTTTCATTAAGAGTCTTTTTACACCCTTTATATCTATGGGCCATTGCATCCTGAAATAAATGATGTTGATGCATTGATGATGATAACTGACACACATTCCGTGGCTATCTTAAGATTTGCATGATAAATCAATTATAACTTTAAATACCTATTTTCACGTTATCGAAGACACGTGTCACTTTGAAAGATATCAAACAGTACAGGACAACAGTACAGCACCTACCTAATCTTTTAAAGTACGTCCAAACCATCTTATCAAGTTTTGTCTAAAGCAGGATGCCATAGGACACCTGTATCTGATTTATCTTTGATTTTTACATCCTGATCGCTATTGGATTACGCATTTGCAATGTGTTGTGTCATAAAATTGTCGTGTGCAAATATTGGAATTATTTGGTTGGTAACACAAGGCTTAGATATAGCGCCTGCCAGGGCTGCGGGACTGCTCGAAAGGGATACCGCGGCCCTGAAACACAAAGGGCAAGGAAGGAACATGGATGGGTTTTAGTCAGTAGAAGTCTGATACTCCCTTCCGCTCCGCCCAGAGCGGTAAAAGTCATTTGATAATTTCACATTTGAAAAAAAAGGTCTAGATATAGTGATATTAGTGCTTGAGATATAATCTGCCTAGCCTTTTCCCAACCCTGTTGGGGTCGGTTTCCAGCCTAACCGGATGCAGCTGAATACCAGTATTTTACATAGAGCAACTGCCTATACGACCTCCACAACCCTACTGGGTAATACGATACCCCTTAGTAAGACTGGTTGCCAGACTTTCAGGCCACTGACTGCCTGTGACGACTGTCAAAGATCTACAAATGTCGTCCGGGACCAACGGCTTCCTGGCGACGACTTTTTGGTTCCCTCATCTAGCTGATATCATCCAGGTGAAATGTGGATTAAACCGTTTTAAGTCGTGGAGAACTTTAATATACCCCGTTAGGAACTGTCGGCCCACCAGACACAACACCCGTCTGGTCAGAGGAATCCTCCCTTTTCTATGGAGGATGAAGGGCTTTACACGCTTTTTGTGTCTACATATTTTAAAGTTAGCCCCGTTGCACTTGAGTTTGAGTAAACTAGTATAAGCTGCGTTGACAAGACCAGATTATGCTCGGGTCGAGTGGGCTGGAATACCCTACTCTGACGCAACTCGTATTGTGGCAACCCATAATCCGAGCGCACTAGGATGACGGTCGAGTCTACACGGATCGGACCGTGTAGACTCGGATCGCGTTCTACTCTTCTGAGTTAGCTCGTATACCTACAAGTAGGGAAAAAATGGCGTATTCAAAAAAAAATTAACATTTTACACGAAACATATTAAAATTATAATCTATGTATGTATACCTACTTATATCCCTCCCTACCATGCCTCTACTTTTTGATTTCCTATATTTTTGATTTTATATATATTTTTTTGCGCCGCTGTCTTTTCCTTTTACAAATTTGTAGTAAATAGCCCTTTGTATAGTATACTTTGCAAGATAATTGTAATTTTCGAGCTGATTTTTCAGAGCTGTGCATGACAAGGAAGGCCGGGAGCACTATCCATGGTGTAACAAGATCCTTAACGCAGCCAAAAGGCACTGGTTCTCCCCGTCATCGTCATTGCGGTCATTTTTTTGTGCCATACCTGGGAACCTTCTAGTTACGGAGTTATCGGGGATTAAAGTTCCAACTTTTTTTAAATATATAAATGTAAATTATACTGTAATATTTATACTTTAAACACCTGCACGATCAGTACAATGTTTTGAGTGCATTACATTGAATCCTACCGTAAAACGTGATTTTTCACTACAAAAAAAGAGTTGTTTCGCAGCAATAATTTTTCTGTAAAGTTACTTGGTTTGATGTATGTACAGCTACAGTATGCTTGATTGACGCTTCGTTAAGGGTTTTGTTACACCCTGTATACTTTTATATGCATTCAGTAAATAGCTGTTATTTAGAAATTACAAACAGACGCTTCAATTTTATTTATTTGTGTAGATTTTTTTATACTTTATCTTTTAAGCTATTGCATAGCTTCTATCGCGGGCCTTGAGCGTGGAGACCGAATCCAGAAATTCCGTAACGAAAATAACATAACACCTAGTGCCTAACACGTAGTGTCAGATATTGACATCCTAGCTAGGAGGTTAGGTTGTATAGGTAAACCTATACAACCTAACCTCCTAGCTCCAGCGGTAGATTAAAAATAATAACCTAGGCTTGTCAATATCTGACACTACGAAGTGAACAAATAATTATAATTACATAAGTTGATAAAAAATGCTATGCAATAGCTTTACCGCGGCATTCTCCGAGTCCTACACGTCTTTTTTTTATATCTCTTGCATTTGGTCGCAACTCACCCGATGTGAGATACCGGCAAACGCAATCATCATCATCATTTCAACCGAAAGACGTCCACTGCTGGTCATAGGCCTCCCCCAAGTGTCGCCACATTGACCGGTTCCGTGCGACTTGCATCCAGCGGATCCCCGCAACCTTAACTAGGTCGTCGGTCCACCTAGTGGGAGGCCTTCAACTTAAACCGTAAACGCAATATTTAATCTTAAAAATGGAATAATTTTCAATTTATTTACAATACAATAAAATGATCCCAAACTGAAAGTAGGTACATTTTTTTTAAACCACAATCAATAATTGGGCATATAAATTTTGCTATTGATTAAAAAAAGAAACTAAAGGTGCCTGAAAACATTATGCAGTATACTTTAAAACAATAACTCATAGTCTCTGTTTAAATAAAAAAAACACTGTATTTTGGGATGATATTAAGTTCAGCTGCATCCAGTTAAACTGGAAACTGATGCCAACACATTTTGGAGCATGGTTTTGGAATAGCGGACGTCTGTTCCGCGCTACTCCACCACCACACTGACGCAGAACGCGCCGACTCGATCAGTACTGCAGTTAAGAGGGTAGGCGGTCTGCGATTTCTCCCTGCGATGATTCCCCTTTTTCCCCCTGAATAATGCCTCTAGACCTATCATTTTGAACTAGTGTAGACACGACACGTCCCTGTCATTTCCTTTTTTTCAGCAACTAAGAAGTAAGTAAAGAAAATACGACCTTCCAAAATTGACTAAAAATGCCCTGCTGTTGCGCCCGTGATTAGAGGACTACCAGACAAATTCTAAAAGTTTTTAAAATACAAGAAATTAATACCTAGAACCTAGACATACTCTTTCTTAAAAATTTTATGTTAAAAATATTAGAATCGGCTCAGATTTCGAGGAGAAAAAAGTATAGGAAACGTCAATCTCGAGAAACTTTTCATGATTGGTCCGAGCTATAGCTGTCCCTATCGCACTCTACGGGGGCAGGGTGGACGCAGCGCGACGGCAATAGTTTATTCAAATACCTATTTTTAAACTCTTTACCGGCCGCGTCTCCTCTTAAACACTGTACAGATATCAAGCTACCCGAAACTGTAAAATTTTCCCAATCAACCTTGAACCTAAAGCTTTAGCGATAAAGTTGAAAATCTATTAAAGAAATTTGGCAGATTGTAGTAATTTGATGTGTATTACCTATATGTAGGTCTAGTACAAACATAGATACAGCTACTATATTCGTAGACAGTAACAGTTGAAGTTGGAATTTAAACTCTCGACGTAGAGCCGACGGTGGAAAATACAACAAAGTGCTTGCATTGGGCGTTCATTTAGGTGTCATCGAGTTTAGGTGGCACCAAATTTTGATGAAATCGGTTCTCACTTATAATTATATTGTGCTTATGGATGCAATGAATATCAATAGTACAGAGGTCATGGAGGTATTTAAAGTAAACTTATGACAAAGACTAGCATTAGCCCACGGCTTTTTTAGAATTTGACAATCAATTCGGGTTGTACTCTGCTTGTAATAATATAATTCAATCATGATTTGAAAAACACGTGGCACCATCTATTATCATAAGAAAGAAGAAAGAAAGAAAGAAAAAGTATTTATTGATTGTATTTATAAGAACGTTATTGAAAATTTTCCTCGGGAACAGTACTTTTGTTCGGGATGAAAGGCACCCTATATCCGTTTCTGTAGACCTGACAACGTATTTGCAAAATTTCAGGATAATCGGTTTAGTGTTTTAGGCGTGAAAAGGTAACAAACAAACGAATTAACTTACTTTCGCATTTATAAAAAAAAACTCAACTTTGTGTAAAAAGACTCTTAACGAAGCCGAAAGGAACTTGTTCTCCCCATCATTGCGATCATTTTTTGTTCTAGACCAAACCTGGAACCTTCTAGTGGAGATATTGTCAAAAAAGTTCAAAGGTCCAACTTTTTCACAAGTTTCTCTTTTAAATACATGTTTTAATGCATTTTTTTTACTTAAGACACCTTCACGACTCTCATACTCTTCAATCCATCCATCAGCACAATGTTTTGAATGCGTTACATTGAGTAAAACGTGATTTTTCACCCCAAAAAAAAAGTTATTTCGCAGCAATAATTTTCGCGTGAAGAGTCCGTTTACAATATAAAATTAAGGATAGTTAGGATTGGTAATCTCACCCAAGACTTCCTGCTTACCAGCGCTTGCAATGACTAAACCAACTTCGCAGCCGATAAGAATATGAATCGATTCAGTGTTTATCCGTTTAAAATCTCGTGAATATCAAATCATCATGACCCGTTCTCGTATCCAGACTGGAAATCATTATTGATGATGTTTTTCAAATAAAAACTTGATTATTAATATGTTACAAAAGAGAAGTTTTCCTGTTATGCCAGGTGGATCTTAGCAAGATTAATATATTTATTTGACACAAATACTACTAACATTACAGGGATTTCCTAATGCGTTAGCGTAGTCCTTAATGAAACTATCTTTATAACTATTTTAAATAATATAACATATTACAATATTGTTTTTGTGAATTTATTCAGAGAGCAGGAAAATAAATCGATCCTGTGAACAGCGTAATTTAGTGAGTGCAAACGCGCGTCAGTGGAGTAGACAAGTTAACGGAAAACTATGTAATCCGTCATTGTATACAATTCCTAAAAAAAATATGATAGGTTATTACTCATTTATATTTTCAACACGTATCAATTATTGATAAATAAACTAAAATAAATAAACCAACAACAAACTATAAAAGGGCATCGAAAAACTCCTCCTCAACGCTGTCAGCTGGTAATGTGCCCAAGAGACTGGCGGCGTTGCCACGTTGTATGGCAACACTTAGCCTCTGGCCAAGGTAAAACCCAGCCCTTGGGTCATAGAAGGCATCAACTAGGCGTTTCAAAATTTCCTTAAATAGGCTATGAGCACTCGGACCCCACGGCCCCAGAGTTTCTCGCAAACTCTTACGGTTAAAGATATATCTCAAAAGAATTACAAATTCACTTACAGAAATAACATAAATATTTTTAGACCAATGTTATCTGCCAGTCCTCCCACTAGGTGGACCGATGACCTGGTGAAGGTTGCGGGGATCCGCTGGATGCGAGTCGCAAGGGACCGGTCAATGTGGCGACACTTGGGGGAGGCCTATGTCCAGTAGTGGACGTCTTTTGGCTGAAATGATGATCTGCCAGTAAGCACAGTACTCCTATACACCCATGAATAATTTTTTCAAACCATCAAATTCAATCTGCTTCACTGCTGCTATAACATGCATTGTTTCTTTTATCATCACTTCACAATTATAATTTTCGGATAAAACTAACTTCCTCATTGAGAGAACTTCCTCAGTTCACTTCCGTAGGATTTCAATGCCTTTCGTCTGAAGCTATGACGTAACAAACCAGTGTGCTTAGCCCAATTGGCACGATGGTGAAGCTTCTAGGTACTGACCTTCCATCTTCAGGGTCACAGGCAGTTTTACTAGCAACTAGCTTTTGGACTGCCTCGTTGGTCTAGTGGTCACAAGCACGACTGCTGAGCATGAGGTCCTGGGTTCGATTCTCGGGTCGAGCAAAGTGGCATTGGGTTTTTCCACCAGGAATTTCTCAGTAGCAGCCGTGGAGTCTGGATTTACGATCTCTTAATAGGCTCGCTTCCTGTTTCATGGGGCTTAAAACATAAATGTCGATGTACTATTAGGTACACCTCTACCTAACTCTTCGGAGATTACATGCGTGATGTTATGTAGCTTTTGTGCCGAACTTCCCCCATGTGACGGACGAAAATTGTGCCTTGGGATCGTAATAGTCCTCCTGACCGTTTTCGGCCAAAGCTACTAATCTTTTTTTTTTATTACAAAATGGGCCTGCTCTTGAGTTCGATCCCGCCTGATGGAAAGCGATGGATGAGATCTATGATGGAACGAGCGGGCCCAGAAGCCTGACAGACATTAGCCATCTGCGCATTAGAGATTACATAAGAATTTATTTTAAACTAGTTGTCCCCCGTGGCTTCGCTTCCGTCAACTGGCTACCCTACCTACCTACCTACCCTACCTACCCAAACTACCTTACCCTACCCTACCCTACCATACCTACCCTATCATACCTACCCTACTCTACATACCTTACACTAACTACCCTACCCTACCTACACCCTACCTACCCTACCTAACCATCACGGACAGATAAATGAGCTACCTACATACCTACCTACCCTACCTACCTCATTATTTTTTTGTTATTAAACCTTCCCTATACTTGGACGAACAAAACAAAAGAATTATTCAAATCGGACCGATTTGATGAATCCTTTTTTTGTTTTGTTCGGAACTTTGACCCCCAATATCTCCGTAACTAGTAGGTTCCCAGGTATGGTCTAGAACAAAAAAATAATCGCAATGACGGGCAACACAAGTGCCTTTCGGCTTCGTTAAGAGTCTGTTTACACCCTTTATGAGCTGGTAATTCTTCTTCTTTATCGTGTGGTTAGCACCTAACCTGGGTGTCCGAGTTTTTATGCCGCCCATGGGCCTTTGACTTGGCTTTACATGCCGTCAAGATTTATCTGTCAGGCATGCTGGTTTCCTCACAATGTTTTCCTTCACCAAAGTAAGTGATAATTATACAATACGCACAAAAATCTGAAAAATCCAAGGTGCGTGTCGGGTTCGAACTGGAGACCTATGACTTGGCAATCACACCACTAGACTAGGTATCAGGTACATATTACATATTCTATGTGCGACCAGATGAGTGTTGAAAGGGAACTTTTTGATCTAGTGCCAAGTGTGTTAACATCACTGGGATGTCCCCTGTTACATCTTTATTAAACTTATGTGCTGCTATATTACTTACCTATATAAACTTATACTATTACTTACGGGGTATCTTCCGTGATTTTCATTTATTTTGAGCTTCCGATATGCCCGCGATCATGGTGAAATATCGGGAGCTCTAGGTTTAGTTGTAAACCGTGACAGCTTGAAACAGTGTACATCTATACTAATTTTATTAAGAGGTACCTATTTGTTAGTAAGTTTGTTTGTATGTAGGGGATAATCTCCAGAACTAATAATCTAATTCTAAAAATTCTTTCCCTGGCAGAATAGTATATTATGATATAAGTGCGGTAAGTTGAAAATTACAGCCGAGGCGATATTGCTAGCCCGAGCCGTAGGTGAGGGCTACAAGAAAGCAGAGGCTGTAATTATCAAAGTGCACGTATATCATACGACGTTTTATAACATAATAATATTTGCGAGGAAATAAATAAAACTTGGACTTTCTTAAACGCAATTTTGATACGCTTGTTAGTATCTATCGATCGATTTTTCGGGCAAGAGGCTTAGAGTAGGTAGCCTTTTTCGCTGCCTCTGAGACTTCAGGCGGTGTCGAGTTAGTTAATTCATCATTACTTGACGACATTTTCAAATAAAAAAAATACTGCGAAAAGAAAAAGCGCGCTGAATAATTTTTACTTGTTCACAAATTAGCGAGGCGCGTGCATCAGCGCTTTTTTTTTAAGGCAAAGGCACAAAAAACAGCCAGTATTACTAATACAGTAGATTAATATTTTTGTGTTTTTGTTACAGATTAATTAAATTAAAGAATTAAATGTTTATTTATTACATTTTATCTCCCAAAGTTAATTTTATTCATAAAATGTTGACCACTTTTCTGACATAAAAACTCTTTGCTAAGATTTAAAAAAAAACCGTTCGGTTTTTACGGATCATCTTGATAAACCGTGCGTTTTACATTACATTACCGCACAAGTACGTAATGAGATACTATACTATATTGAAATTGGTGAAATAAGAGACGCTTTACGAGCAAATGTGTTATAAAGGTACATACATTATTCGTGGGTGCTATAGGCTATAAATTATATTTATAACACATTTGCTTGTCTCTTATTTCACCAATTTCAATATCGTATTGTATCTCATTACGTACTAGTGCGATAATGTAATGTAAAACGCACGGTTTCAAGATGCTCCGTCAAAAACGAACGGTACTTTTTTAAATCTTAACAAAGAGTGTTTATGTCAGAAAAATGGTCAACATTTTATGAATAAAATTAACTTAGGGAGATAAAATATAATAAATAAACATTTAATTCTTTAATTTATTTTGACAATCATTTACAACCATTTATCTGTAACAAAAACACAAAAATATTAATTTACTTTATTAGTAATACTGGCTGTTTTTGTGGGTGAAATAAGAGACAAGCAAATGTGTTATGTGTCTTTAATTTAATTAATCTGTAACAAAAACACAAAAATATTAATCTACTGTATTAGTAATACTGGCTGTTTTTTGTGCCTTTGCCTTAAAAAAAAAGCGCTGATACGCGCGGCTCACTAATTTGTGAACCAGTAAAAATTATTTCGCGCGCTTTTTCTTTTCGCTGTATTGTTTTTATTTGAAAATGTCGTCAAGTATTTGATGAATTTATAAATTCGACACCGCCTGAAGTCTCAGAGGCAGCGAAAACGGCTACTTTAAGCCGCTTGCCCGAAAAATCGAACGATAGATACTTACAAGCGTATCAAAATTTCGTTTAAGAAAGTCTGAGTTTTATTTATTTCTTCGCAAATATGTTATAAAACGTCGTATGACATACGTGCGCTTTGATAATTACAGCCTCTGCTTTCTTTTAGCCCTCGCCTACGGCCTACGGCTCGGGCTAGCAATATCGCCTCGGCTGTAATTTTCAACTTACCGCACTTATATCATAGTACTATTATATCATGCATACAAGCCGAGCTATCACATTTTTTGCAGACGAAGTCGCGGGTGAACTGCTAGTTTCTTGTAATGTATGTTGACAAGGTAATATACTCTGTCCTTAATAGGGGTCAAAGTTCCTAACTTTGACCCCCAATATCTCCGTAACTAGAAGGTTCCCAGGTATGGTCCAGAACAACAAAACGATCGCAGTGACGGACACAGACACAGGCAGACAAAAATTGTAAAAAAAATTGTTTTGTTATATGTACCGTGTATACATCCATATGCACTTAATTAATAAGAAGCGGTTATTTTAATATTACAAACAGACAGTCCAATTTTATTTATATGTACAGATGTACCCCCGGAATCATTTTAAAGAATTCAGTCCACCTCTATGAATAATCATGTTAATTGAACAACAGCTGGTAACTTTTTAATTACCATTCGATATAATTGATCTAACGTCACTGATTATAAATCAATCAAGATTTTGATAAGTTTATCAAAATGCCTAACTTTCAATTATCAAGTACCTACATAGTCAGTTTATATAATATTCTGATCGTGTCGTATGATTATCTATACATCTATACATATATACATACAGATAAATAAAATTGGAATGTCTGTTTGTAATATTAAAATAACCGCTTTTTACTTATACACAGTACATATACCAAAATAACATTTTTTACAATTTTTGGTCGGTCTGTCTGTCTGTCTGCCTGTTTGTTCCGGCTAATCTCTGAAATGGCTGGACCGATTTTGACGGGACTTTCACAGGCAGATAGCTGATGTAACAAGGAGTAATTTGGGATACTTTTATTTTAGATAAAAAATCAGGGTTCCGTGCAAAAAAAAAAAACCTTTGAAATTGGTTACAAAATTCGATTCAAATGGGGAAGTTCTTATAATAATGGGGATTTTTTAATAATAACTTCACGCGAACGAAGGTCGCGGGCAACAGCTTGTTAAAATATAAAGTTTACTTTACTTAGGTAATTACGTACCATTCATTTTTTTTTTACGAAATCCTACTTATGTAGGTACTGTATATCTTTTACAGCTGCAGTCCAAGAAAAACCTTATTTTTAAAAATCACCATGATTTTGACAGACTTGTCAGTGATAGCAAGCTATAAACAACCTTATTGCTACGTATGTAAAGCTCACTGTGGTTTGACGGCGATTGAATACTGGAGGAAAATGACAAAGATCTAACAATTACCTCCTACAGATATTACATATTGCTATCGCTATTGTAAATCGTTTAGTATGGACATTTAATTCATTTATTTGAAATTGGAACTATTCATTAGTGTTAATAAAAAATAAACACAATAAAAGATGAAATTATAATGAAATATAACACTACACCTACTCACGCGACGAAATAAAAATAGAACTCGTAAGCAATTTATTTATGTACCCAATTATAGAATCAAGGCCACGTCATTCACTGTGTTGAGCAAAAATGTACTCCGTAAATGATTCATAATTTCGATTGTATCCTCAAGTGGTAGCGTGGCCGAGCGGTCTAAGGCGCTGGTTTAAGGCACCAGTCTCTTCGGAGGCGTGGGTTCGAATCCCACCGCTGCCAAACTCTTTTTGTATTTTATGCTGTTTTTTTAGTTTGATTTTCAAGCACAGATTAAATAAAATATTAAAATCATTTGAAAGCTAAGAAAATTTATTTTGTAGGTAATTATAATTTAATTATCTACAAAACAATTAACAAATCGTTACACACCTAATAATAATGAAATAACGCCGTCACAAGTATGTTTTTTAGTAATTAATAAGTACTATGAAATATTAAAACAATGTCATGAGAACTAAAAACAATTGAATTTTTGTAACATAATTAAAACATTGTTGTGATTCTATTTAATTATTAATTTAGGTATAAAATTTCGGGTAAATTGCAACTTTGGACGACAAACTAAATATGAAATTTGGTAATTGGGTACTCGAGGCCCCGGGTTCCTTAAATTGACATTATTGACATTGACATGACAGTGACACTTCACAGTTCAAACAAGGTTTAACTGTGGCGCGCCACTGCCTATCTAGAAATATTGGGTAGGCAGAGTAACCGGTCCAATAAATGAAATGTTGTAAGTAAGCTGGTAGGTGAAAAGCAATAAGTATTTTTTCTTTTATTATGTTTAGTTAAGTAGGTACTAACTCAAAGAATGAAATGGCTATTAGTAAAAGTAGGATGGGATTGACATCGTCGCATAGGTAGCTATGTGTAGGTTTACAAATTCTTTAAGTAAATAAATAAAGATGAAAGAAAAACATACCTATCTACAATATCTACATATTTACACAAGTGAGTTCATTCGTATTGTTATAAGAAGCAGATGATGGTGGTAGGTGTAACTAATCAATCACACATCATTAGTAATACTAGCTTTACGAAAATCACCCTTACTGCTTCGACTTAAAAACGAAGACATTCGCATTGTTATATTGTTCATGATTGTGACGTAGGAATTAGGTATCCGAATACGTAGCAAGGACCGCTACAAAATCCATATTTTTTATCTTGGTCACCGAATTGCAGAGAATGTAATCAGATTGAGGATGTGCAGCATTTGCTGATGGATTGTGTCCGTAACAGTCGCGAGAGGGAATTACTTTTGAGAGAACTTAAATAGGCTTAACGTTGGATTAATACAGTCAATTCTATCTCAACCAACTTCAGAAGGTGCCAAAAAGTTATGTAATTTAATAACAGTCCTTTATCGGTGACCTCTATACAAGTTTTTATTATTATTATATAGATTTGATGTAACAATGGCAAAAGGTACGATGGGGTTGACATATCTGTTTAGATAAAAACCTCAAAACAAATAAAGAGAAAAAAAAAAAAAATATGTTGGTCTTAGCCAAACATTAAAGAAAAGAAAACAAGGTTTAACACATAAAAGCTATTGAAAAAAAAGAATTAAATTAACGAGGACCTATCTACACCTACATGTTTTTTTTTACCCATATTTCATCAGTTATGTTTTCATTATGTACTAGCTTTTGCCAGCGGCTTTGCTCTCGTTAATTTAGAATTTGGACAATCAATTCGAGTTGTACTAATATAACTCAATCATGATTCCAAAGACTCGTGGCGCCATCTATTACCATATGAACGTTATTGTTGTTATCCTCGGGAACAGTACTTTTTTCCGGGATAAAAGGTACCCTATGTCTGTTTCTGCCAGACAACGTATACGCAAAATTCAGGCCGATCTGTTCAATAGTTTAGGCGCGAAAAGGTAACAAACTAACAAACAAACTTACATTTGCATTTATAATATTTTTTTTACTGGTCCAATTTTTTTATTTTTACATATGATTACTAATCATACTTTATTAGGTTAAACTAACTATATACATTGATAATTAAAAACTATTAAACTAAAATAGATAAACTAACAAACTATAAAAGGGCATCGAAAAACTCCTCCTCAACGCTGTCAGATGGTAATGTGCCCAAGAGACTGGCGGCGTTGCCACGTTGTATGGCAACACTTAGCCTCTGGCCAAAGTAAAAGCCAGCCATTTATAATATTAATAATAATAAGTATGGGAGTATGGATATGGAAATATGGATTTAATGACTAACTATTAAGTCCCTTTTTCCGAATCAACTCAAGAAAATATAAAATGTAACCTAGGTAGGTACCTACTTTTAGGAAATAAGTATATAGATAGGTAAACACAAGTACTTACCTAAAAAAGGCAAAGTATATACTTACTTAATTCATGAAAAAAAAAAAGCGTAATTCACGTTAAATTAAAATATCTACATGATAATTGTAGGTAGGTACCTAAAGAAATTATGTGAAAAGCCAGTACATACAGCAATTCAAATATTCATTATAATTTAAATTGCAAGTTCAATGTTGCATGTTCACATTATAAGTTAGCCCTGGGGCTCCCAAACTTTTTCAGTTCGCGGCGCACAAACAGGTTTAGTATTTCGTCTCGGCGCCCTAGCTAGTCGAAAAAGATGAGTTTTTCTAATTATGTAAAAGACGGCTTCTCATAAATAAGATGTTGAAAAGGGAATGAGAATTCTGAGAGAATAACATTTTTTTTTTTATGTTTTTTTCTGTGGGCGGGCGTCATAATATTACGCACTAACATATATATTTTTTTTGTAACTAACCCATGGATTATTGTTAAGGTATGATTCCGAACCACGCTGCATGCAGCAGTGCTGCCGCAACAGTGCTGCCGCGACACTACTGGTCCCCATACAATTTCTATAAGCTTATATGAGATTACATTCGAGCTAGGTAGCAATGTCGCGGCAGCAATGTAAGCAAAGCCTTAGTGGCAGCACTGCGGCAACAGCACTGCTGCTTGTTGCCGAGTTCGGAATCATACCTTTCGACAACACAAAGCGTCATGTTATGTTATTATTATTTATTTATTTACTCAATCCCCGAAGAGTTACGCGGAGGTGTACCTACTAACAAGTACATCCACATTTTGCCAGTTATTAAGTCCTAGGGGAGCGAGCCTATCGCCATCAACCGGGCACAAATCCAGACTACGTGGCTTCTTCTGAGAAATTCCTGGTGGAAGATACCAATAATACTTTGCCCGACACGGCAATCGAACCAAGAAGCTCATGCTCTGTACTGGCGCCTGCGACCACTAGACCAACGAGGCAGTCAGAATTCTGAGAGGTTTTTTTTTTTTTTTTAAATTTGCCTACTCTGTCCCACAGCTGGGCAAAGGCCTCCCCCATGGCTTTCCAACCCTGTTTACATTGAGCCCTCTCAGACCAATCCGTTAAGAATGAGTCCAGATCATCACGCCAGCGTTTCTTGGGCCTGCCTCGGCCACGACGGCCGTCTTCAGGCACCCATTGTGTGACTTCGCTCATCTGTCCGGCTTCATTCTAGAAACGTGACCCGCCCAGTGCCATTTCAGCTTCGCAGGTTTTGAATTAAAGTTTGATATTCATTTAGTGAATTCTGGTCGATCTTGTGCATGGTACAATACAAACATCGTCTTCGGTAAAATATTTCATAAATCATTAAGTGAGCTTCGAAAGATGTTCCGTGAAACAGGATATTAAGTCTTGTGAGACGACAAGCCCATTATATTGCTATCGAATACCGAAGTATAGTTTTCGGAGAATAGTAAACAGGAGCGCCTCACGGCGCCCCTGTACGGCGGCGCACCGAGCGCCCGCGGCGCAGTTTGGGAACCCTTGGGTTAGCCGCATGTAGCCTTGACACTGGCATTTCATAAAATATTAGCTTGCAAAACAGAATAGTGAAACTAAATCTGAAAACTTAAATTCTTTTTAAATTAAAATTATAGATTATTTATTTATTCTGTAAATTGATTTATATAAACTTTTTTACACGTATTTTTTTTTAAGAACTCCTAGTTCTCTTTTCTCTGAGGAGCGAGGAGGAGGAGCTCGTGGCTAAACAATAACAGCCGCTCGGGTCGATCTTTAGGTTAAGCCGTGCTTGCCTAGGTTGGTCTGTGGATGGGTGACCACCCATTACATACCGAGTTTCCTCCGTGCCTCGGAAAGCACGTTAAGCCGTTGGTCCCGGCTGTCATTTGAAGATCTTTGACAGTCGTTAAAGTAGTCAGTGGCCTAAAAAAGTCTGACAACCAGTCTTACCAAGGGGTATCGTATTTCCCAGTAGTAACTGGGTTGTGGAGGTCAGATAGGCAGTCGCTCCATGTAAAATACTGGTATTCAGCTGCATCCGGTTAGACTGGAAGCCGACCCCAACATAGTTGGGAAAAGGCTAGGCAGATGATGATGAACTACATTCGGAATTTTAAAAATCATTCATCATCAATGTCCGGAATACGTGGGGAATTCTTAAACGGCGGTTCCACAATTCAAAGGAAAAAAGATTGGCATTTTCTTCAAATGTCCGGAAAGCTTGTTTATGGATCTGGGAACCCCATTCAATGTCCTTAATTGTGTTACTTACGAGTACGTGTTATTGTGTAATATTATGTCAATCTGACCTTTTTGTTTTTTTTTTGCTATTTTGTTACTTTTGTAAATAATGTTGTGCCTGTAGTTAATTGTCTTATTTTGTTAAAGAATCCATGCTTCTAGAACTCTCGACTGGTTTTTAACCGTCGACTACTTTGTGGGTTAATAATTGTTGCAGAATACCTATTTTGAAATCACTTTTAATCACATGTACCGCAAGAAGTAGCTTTTCATTTCAAAACGCGAAAATTTGTTTACTTGGTTAAACAGCTCTTAAACTACGGAACCCTAAAAATCAACCGCACATTTAACAAACTTTAAATCAATACCGTCAAACTAAATTGAGTTGTCCACTAAATATTATAAGGTGCTATTTCATGCAACATAACTAGAAAATGTGAGACACCACGTGGTCGAACCGACGAACTATCGATTGAATACTTATACCGACCAGACGAAAACATTCCAAATAATATTCTAGTCAAAACTGAAAATCTACACACAACATTCACTAAACACTGTATTTTCTAGAAAAAAAGCACGTTTTTGCGCATTCCACTGAAAATTTTCAAATAATAGGTACCTAGGTACACTACACGCTACATATTAAGTCACAATTTCGTAAATCCACCGGCTGTGGCACTCACCATTACATGGTCGGTGCTAAAATCCACCCGCACTCAACGTAAACTGACGTCAAACTGGCGAAATTTCACGATTTTTTTCGTCTATAGCATTCGATTTTTCAAAACAGCTGTTTCCAGACAAATTTGACCTCCGCGCACAAGCGATCGTTACGCGAACGCGTCTCAGACCAAACTGGCTTAAATCAGTGTCAGGGGTCACTATCACGGCGAAATTCGATTTTTAAAACTTGCAGCAATGTGCTCTATGGTCAGTTGTTTAAAAAAAACATTGTGCAAGCTGTAATTATTATTAAAAACTGTCTCCCGGTGCAATTTTGCCAAGTTTAGTTGTTATTAATAGAAAATAGACGCCATTTTGCGCCGGCGGACAGCGCATGCGTGACTATAAGGGCAAGGGTAGCTTCAGACATAATTTATTCCGAATTATGCTTGTGCCTCGCCAGACGTCACGGTTTCATTATTTTATCATTTATTATTTACTTGAACAGCTGGTTTATGAGTGAAAAGGATAGCAGTTACGTTGACACTCATAGCAAGTATCATTTGGTATTGAAAAAATGAATGATAGGTGCATTTATAATTTAGAAGTGTGTTTCATTGTATTTTTCTATTTCTTCAAACAAACTACCTTAGATACTTTGTGCAAACCATAAAAGTGAAGTCAATAAGTAAGCATGTACATAACTGAAACACTTCGTATGCAATAAACATCTAAGCACCTACTTAATTAGACTAAGTAGGAGCTGGTAGGTTTTAGAGGAGATAACAGCCGCTCGGGTCGATATTCAGGTTAAGCCACGCTTGCCCAGGTTGGTCCGTGGATGGGTGACCACCCATTACATATCGAGTTTCCTACGTGTCTCGGAAAGCACGCTAAGCCGTTGGTCCCGGCTGTCAGTTAAAGATCTTTGACAGTCGTTACAGGTAGTCAGTGGCCCGAAAGTCACGACATCCAGTATCAAGGGGAATATCGTATTAATCAAACAGTACTAACTGAGTTGTGGAGGTCAGATAGGCAGTCGCTCCTGCATCCGGTTAGACTGGAAACCGACCTCAACATAGGTGGGGAATGGCTAGGCTGATGGTGAGTTGGTTTTAGAGGTCCCATCCTACATGCTAGATTTACCTTAGCTCCAGTGAAGACCACTGAAATCTGCTAAGACTGTAATCGTATGTCATTACCATCATCATTCTCTGGCCCTTATCCCAATTCGTTTGAGGTCGGCGCAGCATGTCTTCTTCTCCCATACTTCTCTATTGCTCATCATCTCAGCAGTCACCTCCTTTCTTGGTATATTATCCTTCACACAGTCAATCCATCGTTTTTTTGTCTTCCTCTACTCAGTACTCTCATACTCATCTTTATTCATTCATTGAGTCAGTTTTTTTTTTCAGTTTTTCTGTATAACTCACCTGAATTTGGATTTACTGTAGAATTGTCATTTCCTCAACCTTGATCCACTCACTCTTGATTGAATCCCTTGAGATCTTTTCATCTGAAAAAATCAAATCATTGTTACTTTTCAAACATTGACATTTTATTCATAATCATAATTATTTATTTATTTGGGCAAACATGCGTACAATACATTTTTTTTTCAACAGCCTGTACTGTCCCACTGCTGGGCAAGGCCTCCCCCAATTCCTTCCACGTGCTCTTTTCACGTGCCTCCTCGAGCCAGCCCTCGCGGTACGCGTCCAGATCGTCTCGTCACCTTTTTCTAGGCAGGCCTCGGCGGCGCTGTCCGTCTTCCGGCAACCATCGTGTGGAGACTTTTGCCCAGCGGTCATCGTGCGTGCGGCTGACGTGACCCGCCCAATCCCATTTTAGCCTAGCAGCCTTCTTGCCCGTTTTGGAACGCAGCGTGGTGTTACGAACCCTGTATTGTCTTTTCCAGAATGCTGCGTTCCATTGCCCTTTGGCAAACTCCAAGGCGGAACTTCTGAGTCTCGGTGAGTGACCAGGTCTGAGAACGTAGGTTAGGACGTAAAATATATACAACAATAAATTGTTAGCATGCAAGAGATGTTACAGTAGGTAAGTATAAAAACAGATCATCTCGTTTGCCTTAAACAATGGCATGCAAATATTAAATACAATAATTTATAATTGAGTCAATTAGGTATTCAAAAATTGTCATGATAATATATAATAAAACATATAGAATAACAGATAAGTAAAATATAATCAAAATTTCTCATCTAGAAACTCATTCAAATTATAATAAACCTTATCTGCTAGAAAATTAATTACTTTATTTTTGAAACACAATCAACGATGGTTATCGCATCTAAATGCTCAGATAAATATCCGCTTCAGTTCGCTGAAGCGAGACTACTACGCCGTTTTATCGAATGATTTCAATATTCGGTTTCTGAAAGATATTTACTAAAATATTGTCAAATCCTGTATATACAGGTGCAATTGCTTGTCCAAAATAGCCCTGATATGATAGCCAACCAAATCATAAAATTCTTGTTTTTTTTACCTACCACAGCAAAATACGCGCTTGGACCTGGAGTTGCGGACAACCCGTTATACCTACAATACATCAATACAATACCTAACACAGGTTACACAGGCGGTAATCTTTAAAAACAATCTTGGAAGATAACAGAAAAGCGATGATATTCTTTATAATCTAATTGCGTGAATTTCGATTACGTGACCACGGCGATATTAAAAAAAAAAGCTATGCCAAGATTATGTCATCATTATCATCAGCCTATCATGTTCCCACTGCTGGGACACAGGCTTCCTGAAGATTATGTAAAAAGAAATTAAAAGTTGATTACCAAAACCAAAAATTTGTCAAAGTTATGGTTAAAAAAGTTATAAGGGTTTGAACGTGGTCGCGCCATCAAACCCACGCAATCTAATTTACCATATATTTATATATTATTATTTGATAATTATTTGGATTAAGTGAGGTTGGCCCGTGTCATAATAAATGTAAAAGCATAAAACACGTAAGTATAGGCCGATTTTTTTTCTTTCAATGACGTAGTGAATTCGTGTTAACCGTTTGTGCGTCGATGTCATTTCCAGTTCCACACTGTATACCTATTGGCATTATAAGAGGTCAGTCCTTGTTTTGTCAGTCAATACACGAGTTAATTATGTAGCCATTTTCACAGATTACACCTACTATCTATGTATATTTCGGAGTGTTCATCTCTCAGGTACATAAAGGTTGTAAAAAGACTTAACGAAGCCGAAAGATACTTGTTCTCCTCGTCATTGCGATTATTTTTTTGCTCTAGACCATACCTGGGAACCTTCCAGTTACGGAGATATTGGGGGTCAAAGTTCCAACTTTTTCACAAGTTTTTTAAAAATACATGTTTTTAATGTATTTTTAAAAAAACCTTCACGACCCCCGTACTATTAAATTCATCCATCAGCACAATGTAAAAACGTGATTTTTCACCCCAAAAAAAAGTCGTTTCCCAGCAATAATTTTTGAGTAAAGATACTTAGTTTAATGAACAGAATGCTTGGTTGACGGCTTCGTGAAGAGTCCGTTTACACCCTGAATAGGGAGTTGTGAAAGGTCCTTTAAATAGCCCAGAGCCACATGGAACGAAGTAAAAGGCGGGTGATTGCGCGATATTGGATTCTTCGAAAGGTCAAGTGTTAAACGGCACAGATTGTGTTAAAAAATGATAGTGGAAAGGGTACGAACTTACGAAGCGCACAGAATCACCTGCATAGCTATTGACTAACGCTACGATTCGGAAAGTCGTATATCTATATCGCTCGCTTTCATAATACCAAAAAAAGATAGACATACATACATACTTTTCGAATCGAAATCGAATCGAAGCGTTTGTGATAGTTAGCAGATGTAGGCATTTTTGATAATCCCTTTTCTGTTATATTATTATGTTCTACTAGTAAATAAGAAGTTACCTGCACCTATTAAAATTAAATTACAGAACATTTAGGTACAAAATGGACCAAAATTTTAGAATGCGTCTGACAATGCCTTGGTCCAGCTAGTCCAGTTAATAGCAATGCCTCCACGGCAAGATGTGATCTCGACGGGAGCTGCTTACGCTCCTTGACGGCTTCATCGAGCCGTCTGAAAACCTTGAAATCTCTAAATACACTCCGAAGCCAACTCGGCAGTAGCAAAACAATCTCTTCAGATGGGAACCCCCATGGACGGCTCAGATCTCAAGTGTATATGTGACATGTCTCCACAGACAATGGCCCACCTTCCATCTTGCGCTGCATGCCCTGACACCTACGCACTTGACGATCTTATGACTGCATCAGCGAGCGAAGTTCGCATAGCTGAATTTGGGGCCAAATATATTTAATGAAAATTTGCCATCGATACGCTAAGAAGAATAGGTACCTATCTAAAATTAAGAATGACATTCGTAGATCTTCAGTTCGGTTGGTAATCATAATTAACTTTAATCTTAGTTAATTATGATTGAATGACCTGGTGAAGGTTGCAGAGATCCGCTGGATGCGAGTCGCACGGAACCTGTCAATGTGGCGACACTTAGGGGAGGCCAGCTGTGGACGTCTTTCGGCTGAAATGATGATGATGATGAAGGGGGTTAGACGTCCATAAAGACGCCGAAAGACATCAAAAGACAAATGAAATATAAGCAAAAACACACTCCGGGTACACTATCTATGCTGAAAGAAAACAATACTATAATACACATAAATATCTATTGACTGGACTTACCATGGCTTCCTCGTCTTCATTACACTTCACGACACAATAAAATTCATAACATAACGGATAAAACAATTACTTGAATAATAAATCAATTAACAAAACACAAGCTGATAAAAATCAGCAAAATCACGGAACACAAAATGACGTACCTGAGTATCTGATACTTATTATTTGACTAACTACCCTCATTTTGGAAACGAATCTTGTTTTAACTATTTTACCAACACGATCCGTTGTCTATGGTGTTTCGTTTGTCAAACAAGAGGACGCTGCTTATTATTATTATCATCAGCCATTTATGTCCAAAGGCCACCCTTCCCTCCTTCCAGTTATGGTGACTCGGGGGCTCGGTCTCGGAATCCTTAGAGTTAAACTTACTGATCGTATAAGGAACTCGATGCTGCGTTCTAAAACTCAAACTGCCGATGTAGGTCACACGGCAAGCTCTAATGGAACTGTGATGGCCACATCTGTCGCATGCCGGAGGAGTTATGAGCTAAAGTAACTACACAATGGGTCCCAAACGGCAGCAAACCTCAACGAGGCAGGCCCAGAAGGAGATGGCGGGACGAGCTCGACTGTTTCCACAACAATTGGCGTGGCGTACCAGCACTGGATAAGACGCTGCTTACACGGTGTTAAAGAACTCTTTTAGTCAACTTTTACAACATGAAGACAAGCCCAGGAGTTCACCATTCAGCCTAGGGAACTAGGGCTTTCAGTTCTTTTTAAAAAAGGCGACAAATGCAATACTTAGGAGTACTGGTTAGGTACTACATATGTAGCTACTGCTGCGAATTTCGCTCTGGGTCCGACTCCTAGGAAAAGCAAAGTGTTATTGGGTTTTTCCATCTGGAGTTTCTAAGTAGGAGGCCGTAGGTAAGAATCGTGGGTACCCACTTACTCGGTTGACGGCGAAATAAATGGGTGTTCTCTCACCTCTGGATTTGGCAGCCCTTCGAGGATACAGCTGTCAAGTTTAAGCGTAAGCAATACCTAGGTACCTAATCCTTCACCTTCTCCTAATATTAAAGTTGAGTTAGGATTAGGATTCAAATATCCGCCTGAAAAAAAAAAAACATTAGTAAAGATGACCTAGCAATTACAATAATTTCAAAATTAGAACGGAAACAGACCATAAAGCTTTGTTCGTAATGACCCGATAAAAATCTAAAGTGTTTATATAATTCTCACGTGAAGAACATTATCATAATGGTTGGAAGTGAATCTGCCCAAATCTGTTTCTTAATAAAAGCATAGTACAATGCTACTTGACCCAGATGTCGATGCAACTAGCGCCGTTTGCGTAAACACAAATGAAAGGCAAAGCAAATTATACTATGAAGGTTTTAAGAACTCATAACGACAAAATACTAAAAGCTGAGCAAGCGGTCTTTTTTTTGTCTCAATCATTATTGCACGGTAAGAGACAGAGCGTTACTAAACTTAAACAGCAGGTATTTAATATCTCAGTACCCATAATAAAATAAAACTGCGGATATTTATACTGTTATTAACATACTAATATTATTTATACGAAGATAACTATTATATTTTTTCAAAAGATTACTTTATTACAAAAGTGACATTTAGCGTGAACAAAAGTAACTGTAGGCCACGCCATCTTTCGGTGGACTCTTAAACTAGGATTAGCGCACTCTAGCGATGAATGGAAAAATTACATACAATCCTATTGATGTAAACGCTTCCAGCTACTCACCGGCAGATAGTACTGTGCTAAATTTAACATCACATTTCTGATAGTGTTGAATTAAGGTTGGCTTCACACAAAAAATCATCGTTCATTAATTCATGATTATCAGAAGATCTGACACGTAAAGTAAAAAATAAAAAAAATCTAATAAATCACAGAAATAAAACAATCTGATATTTTAACTAGTACTGGCACTGGTAACACCACTGATCAATTGTCACAACTCAACGGCTGGTAGTTTTTAAACATTTCCTATTTCATGGATTATTTCATTATTTTCGTTTGTTTTACAAACTTTTGATAAAAATGGAAACTAAAACCTCACAAAATAAACCGAAGAACCGTAAGTACATACACCAAGTTTGCAGTTTATGGGAAATTCAAAAGTTTTATCGTGTAACGTGGATAAATTTTTTTACTTGTGTTTTTTCAGGATTTCTGAAGCTTTCTTTGAAGAAATCCAGGCCAAAAGCAACTCAAGACATTAATAAACTTAACAGAAGTTCCGATGTAATAATACTTGACGAGTCTTTTGATAGACTGAGGAATGATTTTCTAAAAACTAAAGTAAGTAGGTACCTACACCTACTCCACTAAGCAATAACTTTTCAGTTATATTGCTTCAGGTATTTAAAAAACAGTAATCAGTAGGCAATTTTATCTGGAAATTATCAATACATCATCATATAATGGTCATCAAAAATAAAAGTAACTTAGTGACAACAACACACACATTTCACACATTTATGTATAGATCATGATTACTGAAGGACACTGTCAATACTCTCTCAGTTAGCATAGTTTAAACAGCTTATTTTTTATTAAAAGGCAACATTCAATTTTTAAAAACTAACAAAGTTTCTGCACAAGCTTTTCTAATTTTTCTTCTAGCATGCTCTACAACAGGTAATTTTTAACATTCTAGGCACAATGCAGTCAGAAAATATATTCTCCGATAACAATCAATGATTCCTCCGAACTTTCATTTAATGATGACCTACCAAAGATTACTATCAATGGAAAAGAAAATGAAGAGGAACCTAGCAGGAACGGTAATGTAAGTGAATTTTGTTTATCTATACCTATGTGAAAGTTTGTATGTTCGTTACTCAATCTCACAAAACCGGCTGAACAGATTTGGATCAAATTTGGTATAAGTACAGTTTATAACCTGGATTACACAAAAAAAGGCTTTTATCTCGGTAATGAGTCTACGCAGACAAAGCTGCAGTTGTAGAAACTAATTATTATAGTCAGCAACATAAAAATTATGAATTTACTGTTGCTTAAATGGGACCGATTGTGGATGGAGTGTGTAGGATTCTGTAGTTTCGTTGTTTATCCTCAGGAAAAATCTTGAGGTAATGGATGTAGGTCATTAAGTCCAGGGCATAAGATAAGATAATATTTATTGGCTTAAACATTGTCATACATACAAAAAAATACATGCAATGCAAGATGGTAAGAATATTAGATCAAGTAGGTTTTTCTCAATACAGACCAATAAAACCTAATCTTTTGCATCCACAATATTTTTGGCAAGTTTCAAATTTCAAATTGTTATATTTAACAAATTATTTAACATATTTGTGGATTGTGACATATTTGTTTCTTTTGTTTGCGTTATTTCACTGTTTCGTTGTGGAGAAAAAAAATACGTGATATTTGCAGTGACCCCTCTCCCTCATGAGATTGGGTGAGTTTCAACACGACGCCCTCCCGTAATTAATGGACGCCCGTAATGAATAGACTGGAACCCAATACTAACATAGTTGGAAATTATTACATCAATGTCAATTTTGTGTTGAATTGAGTGTCTGCAGCAGTCTGCTGCTGGACTTAGGCTTCTCCACGCCCTTCAACTCTACAGCTATTCCCAGCTAACCCATGAAGCTTGTTGCTTCCCCTAGCCTTATAGCATCCTACCTTATGTTAGCTGATTAGTATAATAACATTGTAATCAAAACTTTCCTAATAAAATTCCAGTACTCCTTCAACTGCTCACGAGAATATCCATCACCAGACAAAGAATCACAACCCAGCATTGGAGGCTGGTCGCCAGCCCAAAACATCATCTGTGCCACACCTAGACACGAACCCACACCCTCCTCACCAAGAGACATAGCCAACGAATCACAAGAACAATGCTCTATAAAGAAAATACACTTATCACAGAAGAAACTACTAAACGATTTATACGGAGACCAGTGGAAATCAATTCCAAAGTTATTTAAAGCAATAAAAGCCAACTATGAAAATGACACAGTCGCAAAAAAACTGCGGTTTGATGACGATGAGAGTGACAAAGAGAATATAAGGCATGATTTGAAACGTAACAAAATGTTATACTTAACTGATTCTGAGGTAAAACGTACAGTTGACATAGCCAACGAAACGGACAAACGGTCAAAGAAGAAATTATACACAGAAAAGGTTCCGAGTACTCCGGAAGTACCAAAAGTTAAGTTAAGAAATGTGAACAGTACTACAAAGAAGACTAAGGTTAATAAAACTATGAGTGTGACGGAAATGGTGGAGACCATGAAGGATGATGTTGATGTGTTGGCAAAGAAGGTTGGCAAAGTATGTGTTACTCCAACAGTTGAGAATGTACAGAGGATTAGTTTTATCGGTTCTTTGGCAGGTAAGACAATTTTTTAATCGGAAATAACTTATTTTGTGTAGTTTGAAAACATAACATGATGTGATGTGTAAAAGTGTTTTTAAAACCCATTTACAGTATTAAAAAAAGTTACCAGCGTCATGTATGTCACTTCAAAAACCTCATATCTAACATAGGTAACTTCCCACCTTTCAGAAAACGTCCCCTCCTGGCGATGCCACGTGGAAGCTATACAATACAGAGACAGTTATAAAACTCTCAAGGAACAACTGGCAAGGAGGTTGTTCGTCGAGTTCAATAAAGCCGTGTTTGACAATGCCATGGATGCTGATCTGCCTATACTGTGGGATACTAAGCTTAGGACTACTGCAGGGTGAGTGATGAAAAGTTTTATTTATTGTTTAGTCGACCTTGTTGTTATTTTACAACCCTAAAGATCACGATTCTTCTTTGAAACAAGCATCGTAATGGCTTGGCCCAATCGCCTCACCTTGGAATTAGTAGTCAAATTTATGCGAGCCAAACGAAGCCTTGTTTGCGGCGAATCGTCTCGTCGCCCCGATTACGTAGGATAGTCGTCACCTTTACCCAGCCGTCAGCGGGGCAATTTGCCCGTCGTAATCAGAGCGACGACGTAGGTGCTCTGAACCGATCTGGTTTCGTGCTTACTTTGGGTTGAACCCTAACTCCCCCGCACATTATGGCCACCAGTCGCCGCTACTAAACGCGACCACCAGTGGTTCAGTCAGACCACTACACGCCGCCACCAGCCAGTGGCTGCCACCAGTGGCAGCCACTGGCGGCTGGATGCGGCCTTCAGTGGCTGCCACTTGCGGCAGTTGTTCTAGTGGTACTCGACAGAGGTGGACGTGTGTTTGTGGCCGTGTGTGCACGCGAGACAAACGACAAAATGCGGCCACAAGTAGCGAGCGCGGTCGACTCCCGCAGCTTGTGGCACGGACGCAGCCACTCAAACGCTCGGTGTGCGCTGATGCTATACAAAATGTACCTATGAAATAACCGCGTCCGCAACTTGTGGCGGCCACTAGTCGTTCTAATGTGGTCGCCACTAGTTGCTCAATGTGCGGAGGCTTTAATTGGCGACGGGGCCGCTGAGCACAATTTAATTAGATTTAATAGTATTGTATTAATAATATTACCGGTAGTTAACTTTTGCCACTTACTGGTGTGATTTATTAGGAACAAATGGTCACCCATCCAAAAAAAAGTTAAAGGTGCATTTCCATTGTTGATTTAATCATCAAAATCTACTCATATTTTTCAGAACAACAACAAACCGTCTAGTGAAGAACTCAAAAGGCGACCGCATCCGGACATCCAGCATCAAATTATCAACAAAAGTATTGGATGGACCGCAACGGCTGCGTGACACGCTCATACATGAACTGTGTCACGCTGCCACGTGGCTGATCGACTCCGAGCTGAGAGCGGGACATGGTCCTCTGTGGAATAAATGGTAAGATAAGACGATGTTACCTACTAAAGTGTTGGACGGACCACAACGGTCGTGTGACACGCTCATACATGAGCTGTGTCACGCTGCCAGTCGGCTGATCGACTCCGAGCTGAAAGCAAATGGTAAGATAACTCGACGTATCTACCAAAGTGTTGGACGGACAGCAAAGGTTGAGTGACACGCTCACACATGAGCCATGTGCTATTACTAAAATACATATTTATCTGCTTTTACCATTCGCAGAATACATGCGTGATATTATGTCACTAATTATCTTAGACAAAGCGTCGTTGATGCCTGACTATTAAAAACCATTTTGTAAATAGAGATTAGAATCTGGGTAATTATACACAGTCAACCGCACATCAATTTAAAGAAGGAAAATCGCCCTTATTGCCTTGTTCGGAACCGGTGGGCAGTATTTGTAAAACAACCAACCCTAAGCAATTGACCCTTAAAATTGCATTTTGAGGAAAAAGGTCTCTAATCATTTCTTTCTCGTTAAAATAAAAAATAAAAATACTTTATATCTTAATACATATTATAAATTTCGCGTCACGTTGTTTGTCTGCAGAACTTCTTAACCGATTTTGATCAAATTTACACACCGTGTGTAGTTTGATCCAACCTGAAAGATAGGATAGCTTACATCTCAATATATAGTCGCAATATTATTTAATTGCATTATGTGACGCAGGCGAATTTACGCGGGTCAGCTAGTACATTTATATTTTTGAAGAGATGTGGTTAACTTTTAGATATGGATATGGCAATCGCACGGTTCCCGAGTGTCTAAACGATTCCTTTGCTTCATGTGATTATAGGTAACTCACGTATAATGAGCAAAGGAGGCTTTTCCAGTGATGACTTCATCAGCCACTTCAAACTAGCCATTGAATTTCAAAAATATTCAAATTAGTATCTTAAGGGCCTCTTTCACCATCTCCAAGTAAAGTGTAGATTAGTTACTCGCCGATTAGCGTTAATTGCCAAGTAAAAGTGCCGAGTATCTTCTGTCAATTTCACAAGCTATTTTCGCTTGTGAAATGCAAGCAAGCATGTAAGCTTTATTTTCAAGCTTCGAGTAACAATTTGTTGGTTAAGCGAATGAAGTATCAAATCGTACGTTGCATTCGTTCAATGTGACGTCAACAACTCTCGTCAAACTGCATATGGGGTTCTAGGTAGAAGATAAAACAAAGAACACCGTTTTATTTATTGCAGTTGTTTTTTTTGTGTGTTCGTCTGTTGTTGTTTTGTTGCATGGTATTATGATTAGTTTTAAGTAAAGTAATGAAAATAGATAGAAGGATTTAAAAAAATATCACGAACCTTTTCGTTTTAGGCGATATATTTATTATGTTTTTTGGAGTTTTGCACTTTATTTAGAAAAAAAAAAAAAACAATTTTATCTAGGTCCATAAAATATTCAACATAGAATTTAAACGTTGCATCGTAGACAGTTTTTCATCTAATTCATGATTAATTAAATCCCTTCAAATATATATATCAAATAAAGGTACGCACGAAATCACAACGGACCACTTTTAAATATTTAACCGTCAAGTAAATGCACTAATCGGCGGAAGACCTGGCAAGTAAGTTACGGGTCGGTTTATCGTAAGAGTAGTGTTACTCGAACGTCGTGAAATTCGTACATGTAGTTACGTGAGACTTTAACTGGCGAGTAGCCTACTTAACA
Source organism: Lycophotia porphyrea (assembly GCA_950005105.1). Classification (NCBI taxonomy): domain Eukaryota; kingdom Metazoa; phylum Arthropoda; class Insecta; order Lepidoptera; family Noctuidae; genus Lycophotia; species Lycophotia porphyrea. The sequence continues at coordinate 4,094,606 of OX465408.1, read as the reverse complement.
CTTTACTTGAGGATGCTGAAAGAAGCCCTAAATGTTATATTTTCATTAAAAAAAAATATATATACGGGTTAGATTTTTTGGGCAATACCCATTACGGCTCTTGCCGATCGACAAAGTCTGTTGGGAAAGGTAGGCAGGTAGGTAGGTAGGTTCGCCTTAAGTATGGTGAAGCATCAGCACTGATGGTGCGCCGATAGTAACGTAAGGTTGACGCTTGGTTGTCGAAAAGCCGATGAGCCGAGGCGATGCGGATCCTGAGCAGTGCTTATATGAATGGTGACCCGAAAAAAAGTATAGCACGGCTCAAAGTTAAATTCTTGCCATAGATGACTGCTGACTGTACAATGTACTGTCAATCCAAATGGATCTACTAATAATCAAATGGACATTTTAATAACTCAATGATTTATAAAAAATGTTACTTTAGCTATTACTTCCATTTCTAAATACCTATTAATCTTTATGAACAAAAGTTCACGGGCTTTACTAGGAAATCAAGTCAATTTACAAGAAATACACAATGTTGGTAGTAATATTTTTTCTCCGATAAAAAACGAATGTCTTATTACCCTAGAAAATGTCAAAATAGTTGCGCGATCCGAGAATTTGTTCACTCTGATTCCACTATGTGTTTTTGAGTATTTCAAGAAATCCTTCAACGACGAATACGGACGATCTCCGGTCTATTTATTTAAAACGCCATATGCAAAAATAATTACGGGATTTTTTTTTTCGTAAAGGTTTCCCGATTTAGGATAGGATGCGGAAGAACGCGGTCCGTTTGAGAAAAACTGGTTTTGTTGATAAAAGTTTAAAAGAGCTTTATTTCGGGAGGAGAATTAAACATCATTTTCATACGAAGGGTATTGAAACTAGATTTGTATTCCCATGGTGGTTATATGCGATAGGGTGCGTCGTAGCAAGTGTTGCTTTTATGTTTGAATTACTTTTTGCACGTTACAAGAAGTATTTTTGCCAAACAGGTTTAATTTAGATAACATTTTATAATAAGTAAGTTTGCAATTTTATTAAAATGTAACATTGTATTATATGTCTTTACTAGCTGATGCCCGCGGCTTCGCCCGCGTGGATGTCGGTTATCACAACCAAAAGTAATAGTGGGATTATACCGTATTCGTGTAAATAGATTTCCAATTACCGCTTTATAATTACCAATTTTTTAAAGTAATAAAATGAATATAGTATGTTATCCTTAAGAGATACACAAATGCCATCGCGGAATTTTGTGTAGATATAGGTCTTCACAAAAGATACACAATTCCACCATACATCATTTTGTTATATCTCAAAGGGTTTAGGCTGCGTTTTCGTTGAAAGCTCCCAGACGGCTAATTTTTTTCAGACTGCTCCAACAAATATCATTATATAGCCAATGTATAATAATAATAATAATAATTCATTTATTTCGGACAGAATCCATATGTGTTAGTAACAATTTTCTTAAGATCTATAAATATAAATATAAATAAAAATTATATACTAAAACCTTCTTCGAGAACCACTCTAGCCATTGGTGAAAACAGCATGAACATCGGTGCATTAGTTTGTTTCATAATATTTATGTAGTGATGATTAAGATAATTACTTAATATTGATGTACCTTTTTATGTACGTTATTATGAATAAATGGTAGTATATTACGTAGATTTTTTTTGTGACATTTGTCACGCTGTGACATGGGTGATAAAATTCCAGCTAACCATGCGTTCCACAATGAACCCAGTCTCACCCATAGAGACTGGGTTCATTGTGGAACGGAATGTTACCTTATATAAAATATGGTTCCCCATTAAAATACTTTTTCAATGAGGTATCTACTGTAGTGGTGAAAGGTGTCAAGATTTGACATAGTTGATGGATTCTGTGCTGAAAGCGAGACATGGCATCTTGTGCAATAAATGGTAAGATAAGATGACGCATCTAGTAGAGTGTTGGATGGACAGCTACGGTTGCGTGACACGCTCATACATGTGCTGCGTCACGCTGCCACATGGCTGATCGACTCCGAGCTGAGAGCAGGACATGACTCTCTGTGGAATAAATGATAAGAAAAGACGAAGACTTTGTTTTTTTTTTACTACTTGCATTTGTGACGCTGTGACATGCGTACAACATAAATAAATAAGACAAATACCATTTTGTTAGCATACATTTATATAGGTACATCAATATTAAGTAATTATCTTAATATAGAATATAATACAATGTTACATTTTAATAAAATTGCAGAATCAGAATCAGTGCTTTATTTGCTATGAATGTTAGGTACAGTGCAAACTTAATTATTATAAAATGTTATCTAAATTAAACCTGTTTGGCAAAAATACTTCTTGTAACGTGCAAAAAGTAATTCAAACATAAAAGCAACACTTGCTACGACGCACCCTATCGCATATAACCACCATGGGAATACAAATCTAGTTTCAATACCCTTCGTATGAAAATGATGTTTCATTCTCCTCCCGAAATAAAGCTCTTTTAAACTTTTATCAACAAAACCAGTTTCTCTCAAACGGACCGCGTTCTTCCGCATCCTATCCGAAATCGGGAAACCTTTACGGAAAAAATATCCCATAATTATCTTTGCATATGGCCTTTTAAATAAATAGACCGTAGACCGTCCGTATTCGTCGTTGAAGGATTTCTTGAAATACTCGAAATTAGATAGTGGAATCAGAGTGAACAAATTCTCTGATCGAGCAACTAATTTGATATTTTCGAAGATACTAAGACATTCGTTTTTCGTCGGAGAAAAAATATTCGTTTCGGAATACATATACTCGAGCCATCCGTGACTTATACAGGGTTTCATGTTATGCTTTACCAAATCTATCTCGCTAAAAACCTGATGTTTCACTATTGGGTTTGAAGTCAAACTGACTAAGCTGGACTGGTAGATACTGTTCATCAGGTACGCGAACCACACCCAAATTATTAAAAAGAATTTGACAATCGTCCGATCAGGCATTTTGAAGCCATGAAGCAATAGAGAATTCAACAATTTCAGCATGATTTCTGTTTTCTCAACTCGGAGTATTAACATCAGTATTATAAGATACAGCAGAAAAACGATTAATAGTAGACACCAAACGAATGGCTGAAATTCTAAGTAAGTGCTTTTCCAAATTGCTTCACAGCCTGCTCGTTTCACCAAGAAACGCAATTCGTCTTCATAATCTAGATGTCCATGCAAGTAAGTAAAAGCGTCAACTCGACTTGAAAGTAATAAAGTAGCACCAAACATAACATCTGTCTCATTTTTGTGTAACTTTTCCATTGGGCCTATAACTTGCATGTTTTCAGTTATAGTTGTGAAAATGCTTTTATCATAATCATAGGTAAAATTTACATTGAACTCTTCTATTTCTGCTAATATATTAAATATATATTGCTCTGTTCCTGGTTTTATATCTGATGTTTTCCATGGATGAATGCTGTAAGGGGGTTTGTGTCCCACAGAAGCAAGTATAGTACAGGATTTCAATCCAGTCACTAATTTCTTCGGGAAAATATTGTGTTTCGTCTTCAAGTACGAACCGTAACTTATAATTTTATCGTAATACTTTCCGCAGCCGTAGTTCTCGTATGGATTATAGGTGTATATTTCAGCGTCTTGAGTTCCGTTTACCACGACGACATTGATCACCATACATTTTAACAGCTCATCGAAAATTGTCCTCAGTTCGTCTTCTTTAAGCGAACTTATAACGATTAAGAATCGAGCGTATGGGTTCCATGTTGGCTCTTGTAGGAGATATTTGAATCTTTCAGTGAATCTTGTTGCATTTTCTGCAATTATAAAATATCCTTGATGTCGAAAATGTGATTTTTTTGTCGCCTGTCGATGAACCACTGCTGTAGCTATTGAAGAATGAATTGCTTTAAGAATTTCGTCTTCATCGGTGTTCATGTCAACGTATGTAAGAGTTTCTTTTTCAAAGAAATATTTCTTTACTATATCGGTTATACACGTTATTAAACTTGGTTCTGTTAATGGTTTTTCTTTAGGTAAAATATTTTCACTTTTACAATTCAAATAGAGAATAAAAAATATGCTACCAACATTGTGTATTTCTTGTAAATTGACTTGATTTCCTAGTAAAGCCCGTGAACTTTTGTTCATAAAGATTAATAGGTATTTAGAAATGGAAGTAATAACTAAAGTAACATTTTTTATAAATCATTGAGTTATTAAAGTGTCAATCCTACTTTAGATCCATTTGGATTGATAGTAAATTACTCACAACTACATTGTACAGTCAGCAGTCATCTATGGCAAGAATTTAACTTTGAGCTGGGCTATACATTTTTTCGGGTCGTTATTCATATAAGTACTGCACGGGATCAGCATCGTCTCGGCTCATCGGCTCTTTGACAATCAAGCGTCAACCTTACGTTACTATCGGCTCACCATCATTGGGTGCTCATGCTTCGCCATGCTTAAGGCGAACCGAAAGGTAGACGCCCAACGGGCTTTGTCGATCGGCAAGAGCCGTAATGCATTACGTAATGGGCATTGTTCAAAAAATCTAACCATTATATAATTTTTTAAATTAAAATATAGTATTTTAAGACACTTATTTGAATTGTTTTGAAATTCAATGGCTAGTTTAATTTTTAAGTGGCTTATGACGTCATCACTGGAAAAGCCTCCTTTACTCATTCAACGGTTTAATACGTGAGTGACCTCTAATCACATGAAGCAAAGGGATCGTTCAGACACTCGGGAACCGCGCGTTTGCCATATCCATATCAGAATGCAGGCTTAAGGTAGCACAAGTTGCGGGCTCGAACTCACTGGTGGGCGTGGCCAAAAAGCGCGCTGTCTCTCACCTGGCATCGTCCCCAACAGTGAGATGCACGATAATTCATAGTAAACGGCGCGCATAAAAAAAATACGAAAAGGCCTTTGGAAAATCGAGTTTTATGAAAAAACCACTGCATAAATCAATTACAAATAAAATCGATTGAATTTTTCGATAATGCTTCTTTGTCGGTACCGACTTTGTTTTGGAAATTTGACACTTCTTTTATTACTAATTTACGCCCGAAGTTGCGTTAAAATCGGCAATAAAAACGAATCTTTAGTAGCTCGTAACTTGTAAATGGCTTTTATTTTACTATTCTGTTTCCGCACAGACAAAATTAATAATGAGACAAAACGATATCAGGTTTAACTTTTGATGTACAGTTAGCGTCAGAGAAAAGGAACCCCCAAAGTCTTTAAAAACCGCCCGAGCGACGGTGGGCACGTCACGTGACTCTGGCCCCGAGCAGCTCCCTCCCCCGCCGCCGCACCCATCTCTGCCCGAGCATCCGCCGAGTCGTTTCAAATATTATTTGCATGTTTTTAATAATTATAATTATGGTATTTTCGGATTCTGGCCGAACCAAGATAACTTACAAAAGACACTATACGTGGGGTTAAGGATACGAACCCGCATCACTAGGCGCCAGTGGATTATATAGACCGTGCCTTATACCACTAGGCTATTGGCTCAATTAGCAATTTCAACGAAAATTCGAATAGCATTACTCTTTTTATCGAACAAGATTGATAACGGTCTAATTTCCTAGATATTAAGGTTTAAATTTCAACTTCCACCACTTTTGATAATATTAGCACCTTACCGTCTTGTTTTACAAAATGCAATACGTAACTCCTCAGTTAACTAAAAGATAAGGTTGAAATAAGCATAGACCTCTTGTTTGGTTGAATAGAATGTGCTCGATTCCGATTGTTGCACTACCGTAATTGTACTTCAGAAACCTAACTGCTTTATGAACTGCAAGTTAAGGTTGAATTTAAAGGGCTGCGGGCTATTCGAAAGAGATACCGCGGCCCTGGAACACAAAGGGCAAGGAAGGAACATGGATGGGTTTTAGTCAGTACAAGTCTGACACTCCCTTCCGCTCTGCCCAGAGCGGGAGAAGTCATTTGATGATTTCCCTTCCGTAAAAAAAAAGGTTGAATTTAAATTACTTCTTTGCCTTATTTACTTAACTGTGATTGAGGGTATTTATAATTAGAGAAATAAATGAATATTGTTTATGCAAAATGGCTAGCTTTTCTTAGAAACCTCAAACCTACTTTAACATTTGATTTCTTAAATAATAATTAACGAAAATCACCTAATCATCTAATAAATAATAATAATAATCATTTAATGTCAGAATAAAAACATTCCATTGATTGTTAGTACATAATACTTATAACTATGTTAGTGCGTTATTAAAGTAAACTTATAAAAAAAAAAATAGGAATCAAGGTCAATGTCAAAATTACAATTAAAATCAAAATAAAATTACAATACAACTTTAAATTAAAATCAACATTAAAATTAAAATTAAAACAAATTTTAAATTAAAATCAAAATTAAAACCTACATTAAAATCAAAATTACAAACATAATCAAAATTAAAAATCTAATTCAAACTTTAAATCAAAATTGAAATCAAACCAAAATTACAATTAAAATTACAAAAACTTATTTTACGTTATACTTGACACCGCCCGACCCATGAACGGTATTCCAGTGCCTCACAACCGGACAATCAACCCTTTCTAAAATAGTATTCAGAAGGCTGTTGGTGCTGCCCTGCACGCGGCGCATTAGGGAGGCCACTCTTTTACGAAGTATCGCCCTAAAGCAGTCCGTGCTGGCCTCAGCAAACATACCTGATGCACTGCAAAAGCGAGGCAATCCCAACTGCCAAAACCATTATTGTACAGGACTCGTAGGGCGGTGAAAGATCTACGCGTATAACGGACCCACAGGCTGCAGGTATAAAATGTCTGATTAAAGAAAGTAAAAAAAAAAAAAAAAAACATCCTCGGATTTGAACTCGTGACCATTGAATTGCTGAGCAGTAGTCTTAACCACTAAACCAACACGCCATTTACGTTATACTATCAAAACTTAAAATGGTTTGATGTCATTACCAAAGGGGGTTCCTTTGCTCTGAAGCTGACTGTACAGTATCAAACAGTGAAGTAATACCCTCCCGAAATTTCTATTAAAAAAAAAAAATGTCGACAAGTGTCACCTTAAGCGTATTTCACGATATACCTTCTTGAGATATCATTGAAGGTCAAATAAAACTTGACCACCTTTCCTTTAAAAATATAAATTAATATAGTTTTTTAACGAGGAATAAATGATTAGAGACCTTTTTCCTCGAAATGGTTTTGCAATTAGCTCAATTTTTGAACTGGACAATCATTACTTGGGGTTGGTTGTTTTACAAATACTGCCCACAGGCCCTCAACTAGGCAATAAGGGCGGTTTTCCATGTTTAAATTGATGTGCGGTTGACTGTGTATGATTACTCAGATTCTAATCTCTATTTACAAAATGGTTTTTAATAGTCGGGTATCAACTACGCTTTGTCTAAGTAACGTAATATCACGCATGTATTTTGCGAATGCTATAAGCAGATAATATGTATTTTATTTATTTATTTATTTATTAAAACTTTATGCACAAGTCAAATTACTGTACAAAGGCGGACTTAATGCCTTGGGCATTTTCTACCAGTCTACCTTAGGGTGATGCAGAGACAATACACAGTAGGTGCAAAAACAGAAAAAGAGACTAGAAAATATTTATAAACATATAATAATAATAAATACATATATACATACATATAACAAAATGTAATGTGTGTGTGTGTAATGTGTGTGTGTGTGTGTGTGTGTATTTTAGTAGTAGCACACCCTACAAAATTTTGCCAGTAATGTTAAATTCTATGTCATAGGGAAATCTGAAGTTCCGAGTGGTTCGTAGGTCTATTGAATGCAAGCGCGACTGTTGAGCAGGAGATCCTGGGTTTGATTCCCATGTCAGGCAAATTGTAACTGAGTTTTCCATCTGGAATGTTTCAGTGATATCCTAGAGTCTCAATTTATGCTCGCCTGCCCTGGTGATGGCACTTGGCTCGCTCCCTATTACGTAACTGGTGAAATATGGAAGTACTATAAAGGGTGTAAACAGACTCTTAACGAAGCCGAAAGGCACTTGTTCTCCCCGTCATTACGATCAATTTTTTGTTCTAGAATTCCATACCTGGGAACCTTCTAGTTACAGAGATATTGGGGGTCAAAGTTCCAACTTTTTCACAAGTTTTTTTTTATATACAGGTTTTTAATGTAAGATTTTAAACACCTCCAGGACCCCCTTACTATTCAATCCATCCATCAGCACAAAAAAAAAGTTGTTTCCCAGCACAAATAAGTCTGTTTACACCCTGTAGGTTGTAGGTACACCTCTGCCTCAACCTTCGGGGTTTTCGAGCGTGGTATTATGCTATGTTTCTTTATGATAACCAAGTCTGATTGTTACAGGGCTAAGCGGGCACTGATGGTATTTCCGGAGCTGCAAGAGATTTCGAGGTGCCATAACATGGAGATACACTTTAAGTACTCCTATAAATGTACCAAGTGTGGATATAGGTAAGATTTCGTTGTTTTCAAATTGCCCAAACAATCTTGAGATGTCCAAAAATTGGGCTGCGGGACTATTCGAAAGAGATACTGCGACCCTGGAATACAAAGGGCAAGGAAGGGACATGGATGGGTTTTAGTCAGTACAAGTCTGACACTCCCTTCTCCTCTGCCCTGCGCGGGAGAAGTCATTTGATGATATAACAAACGCAAAAAAAAAGGTGTTATTGGTTGGGTGGATTTTTCTCCGAACACCGCTTGCACCACAAATCTGAAAAATTACTAAGCGCTAAACCACACTATCATTCTGTTTCTAAAAATAATTGTTTGAAATTGACGAAGACAAAACGAAGTTTCATCCTTTTGACCGCCAGAGCATAAACGCGAGCCCTCCACGCCTAGCCCCAATTACACCTACCATTTTGTCACATATTTGTGTCGTTTGGCGTACAGGGCACGCGCTTGTCACGTATATGTGACTATGGTGGTCAAAAGGTTAAATATGTCGGCGCTTCCGCTTTTCTAGACTACCAATTGAGACTGAGCACAATTGAGGCGGCCATCTTGGTGCGCTGGACGTTATAAGTCTCATTTTAAATAAATATAACCTGTATCTCTTCTTGGTACTATTTAATTATGTCCTTTACTTGTACTTGAGCTTATTCCTGGCAAAATGTACCAGCCCAAATCAAAAATTATTCCATTTCCCCGAATTAATGTTTTTGGATAGTAAACAATAAATTTTATTTGATACCCATTTTACTGGAAAGCGTGGTGCTCATTTTAGCAGAAATACCAATACGGATGTTCCCTAAGTAAAAAAAAAAAATGTGTGTGTACCAGAGTACACAGGTAAGAAGTGAAACTTCTTTACGACATATCATTTTTCTACTATTTGCAACTTCACGAAAATGGGGTAGATAAGGTTTAAGCCTTAAGAAAAACAATTTTTTCCGTATTAAATTAAAGCTATTTTATTATTATAGACATGCATACAATTAATGAGTAATTTATTTTATCATTGTTCTTATTATAATATCATTGCTATTGTTGTATTTCATCAATAATGATACATTATATTCTTTACGTCAAAAAAAGCAACATGGCGCGTAACCGAAAAACGTGACGATTTTTAAAAAAATTCTCCCAAACGTAGATAAAGAAGTTTCACTTCAAAAATATTATTCTATTTAGTCCGTCAGTTAGATTATCGAAAAATTTTGGATACGTTTTTTTTTTGTTTTATTAAATCAATAAAAACTGCCTAAGATAAAACGCATCGAAGATCATGAGCCCCGCTTGTGACGTCACTTCGCCAGTACAAGTGTACTGACACAGTACCGTCACACGAGTTTTCGATGCACTGTCGTCTTTATTTTTTGTTTACATGAAATAAGAAAAAATACGTGTCCAATATTTTTAGGAAATCTATCTGGAGGACTATTTTTTTTTTTTTTTTAAAAACGTTGCCCCACACTAGGAATTTCTCCTGTATCGTGGGTGCGTTCACAAACATTTAAACTCACATACACAAACAGCCAGACCCGGAACAACTATCTGTAGGCCATACAAATATTTGTTCCGTGCGGGGATCGATCCCGCGACACGCAGCGCAGCAGTCAATTGCTTAGCCACTGCGCCAACCGTGCCGTCACAACACTTACGACAATTACATTATTTGGCAAAATATCCTACTATATCAAGAGGGCAAAGAGCAATATGAACTTTTACTAATAACATATCATATACGTTTTGTTTAATTTGCCTTAGCAGCTCTGCTGGTAGAAATTTATTTTTGAAATATACTGTGCCTGTACTCTAAGTTACATACAGGGTGTAAACAGACTCTTCACGAAGCCGTTAACCAAGCATTATGTACATCAAACTAAGTAACTTTACGCAAAAATTAGTGCTGGGAAACAACTTTTTTTTTGGGCTGAAAAATCACGTTTTACGGTAGGTCTCAATTTACCGCACTCAAAACAGTGTACTGATGGATGGATTTAATAGTAAGGGGGTCCTGGAGGTGTTTAAAGTAAAAATCCTACTTTAAAAACATGTATTTAAAAAAAAACTTGTGAAAAAGTCGGAACTTTGACCCCCAATATCTCCGTAAATAGAAGGTTCCCAGCTATGGTCTAGAACAAAAAAATGATCGCAATGACGGGGAGAACAAGTGCCTTTCGGTTTCGTTAAGTCTGTTTACACCCTTTATGTTCTCTTTTGTGTGTACTTATGTACGGTGGGCTGCATCAATTGGGTACTCCAGTTGGGAACGTAGATGCTTTCAAGAGGGGTACCCACATCGTGACGCTGACTGTACACACAAAACAAAACATAAGTTAACATCAAAAATCATAATTCATTTATATGCGTGATGATTTTTTATCTGTGGAAACTTGTAAATGGCTTTCAAATTTGTATTGTTTAAGAACATTGTTTATGTTAGCTTTAAGTTTCTCTAAAAAGTATAAAATAAATAAATGAAAAATAACATAATTATTTTATTTTCTCAGTGTCCAACGCCATTCAAAATCAATCGACGTAACAAAGAAATGTTGCGGCTACTGCCGAGGTACTTTCGAACTACAACTCAACAAGAAAAACAAAGATGGCGTCGTCGTATCTACTCCAGCCAGAAAAGGGACTACAAACGACTTTGCAATGTATGTGAAGGAGCATTATGCTACGTATAAAGATGGTACGCGAACTCATGCGCAGGTTATGAAGATATTAGGGGAGCAGTTTGTTAAGAGTAAGGGGACTTGACGAATGTTTTTCGTTTTAGGAAATTGTTGTAAATTAGTAAAATGTCAGCGGTTACTTAAGACAGAGGGTTGAAAATTACCCTAAAAAAGCTAAAAAATCGAGCGTTAATGTATGTCTCGCCGAACCGTGGCCTCACCGCTATTGGTTGTCATGCTAAAACGCAACAAAATATAGTTAATATTTTCGTTCTTATATGGAATATATAGTATATTTATATCTTTAGATATTGTTCAAAAAAGTATCTCCCGCATAATATTTTCTCATTGACGCACAATTTTTTGCTTAACTTTTGACTGCATTTTATTTTATCAAAATAGGACAATTCAAAAGCCATATTTGACAAAATCTTCTAAAATAAATAAAAAAATCGCAGTGTTAAAATGTTGTATCTCTTGAAATTCAAGCATTTGTTTTTTGTAATAATATGATATGTGTATTGAAGTTAAAGTAAATTTTATATAATTTACACAAGTTTGTTAGGTGGATACTATGTTGTTATTTAGAGTTAATTATTATAATTAATATATAATTATATTAGTAGACTAATTGTACTGGATACAATGAATTTTTGACTGAATTCTTATTTATATGTAATTTAGAATTGCCTAGTAGGGTATGCATGTAAATATAGAAGAATTATTCTAAACCATTTAATGAAATTATGTACTTACTGATGTCTATTTTGATTTTAATAATGGTCAATATCCCGTGACTGCCAGGAGAAACATATAAAAAAAGTGTTAAAATAACGTAAATTAAATTAATCATACTTTAAAGATGTCTGGCGGTGGGATGCCACCATACAAAGTATTTGGCAGTAGAGGAGATGAATCATACTATCCCTTGTGTAATATTTCAAAAAATTACGCTTTCTATTTTAAAGTGACTGCCTCGTTGGTCTAGTGGTCGCAAGCGCGACTGCTGAGCATGAGGTCCTGGGTTCGATTCCCAGGTCGGGCAAAGTGCACAAAACTGATGCGCCCTTTGTACTATTTTTCTATCGAAAGACGAAACTTGCCAAGGTAAACTTACTGTAATTTTAATCTTGTTTGTCTACCACTAGTTTTAATGTGTTATTTTGTAAATAATAATCAATATCATTAATATATTGAGAAAAATAATAATTTTAATAAAATATTTATAGCGTTTGAAAATTGCTTTTATTTTCAGTCACTCCTTTACTTTTGTAGGCCAAAAAATAGTTCTATGAAAACAAAAGACATGGACACTATTTCCATAGCAACGGGGAAGTAGCTAGTGATGTAGACGAATCTGGATCGTCGTGTCAGTTAGTGTTGGTGAAAATAGGCATTAGGCATTCAGTTGGTGTCCCATAAAGCCCCCGCACATTGAGCCACTAGTGGCGACCACATTAGAACGACTAGTAGGCGCCACAAGTTGCGGACGCGTTTCTCCATACATTTTGTATAGCATCGGCGTACACCGAGCGTTTGAGTGCCCGCGTCCAAGCCACAAGCTGCGGGAGTCGACCGCGCTCGCTACTTGTGGCCGCGTTTTGTCGTTCGACTAACGCGCACATACGGCCACAGTCGTCGTCCGCCTCCGTCAAGTACCACTTGAACAACTGCCGCGAGCCACCAGTGGCTGCCACTGGTGGCGGCGTGTAGTGGTCTGACTGAACCACTGGTGGTCGCGTTTAGTAGCGGCGACTAGTGGCTCAATTTGCGGTGGCTCTTAGTGTTGGTAACAAAACCGTACCGTATGCCTGGTTTACACAGTGCGAGCTGCTGACTAGACACCTGTTAGTGGAGCGCCGAGGATTCAACAATACGGCAAGATATCGGATGGTAAGATCTTCCCGGATCTACAACCTGACAATGACCTGCAAATTGCAAAAAACGTAAGAAAATTTGAATTTCACGGGCAACCCTGACGCAACCACCTTAAGTAGTGACATCTATCTGGCGTAATCTTTCGTAGGCCTAGGGCAGCCAACGTATCAAAATCCGCCCCTGTGCCAGACTTAAGAGCGTCTGACTAACATTTTGCATTTTAGTGACATGAAAAATGATTGTGTTAATTTAATTTGAATGGTAAATTTAGTGATAATAGTATTGTGTGGTGTTTATTTATGATTTTTTATTTTATAACTTTATTTTTAAGAGTACCTACCTACCTACTATAAAACAAAATTGTGGATCATAGTGTCTGAAATAAATAAATTGAATTGAATAATATTTTTTAAGCCTACTTAGTTTTCGTCTCGCTACTCGGATCCTGAATAAGCACATGTCACCTATAGCTAATGTATAACAACGACTCTGGAGGTGGGTTGTGGGCACACGAACGAATTATTGTTGTATCTGGGTGCTTAGCACCAAAAGTGTTAAGGTTGAAAATAAAACAACAAATTCAATACCGTTTTTCGAATTTATTTTTACATATTAGATGATTAATACGTACAGTCTTGGGAATATAAAAAAAACGCTATAATTTACAACAAATTCAATGTTTTTTCGATTGAAGTACCTGAGTACATCCATCTTATATACACTTAAGAGTAAAAAAATAAAATTAAAAAGTGGCATGTATGGTCGCAGCTATTTTACCATACTTATGTACTTAAACATTACATTTATTTACATAGGAATTAATTAAATGAGCATTTTTTCTAATGCAACATTATTATTCTGTTTACCTCAAAATAACGTTACAATATTCGAGTGAGATGGTATTTTTTTTTATCAATAAATATTCTTTAGTTTTTTTTTCGTCTAATTTATACAATTATTTTATCTATCTATTGTAGTGGCAACATTCATTATTTTTAACCATGACAGTCTAAGAGATAGTCATATTGAAAAATAAAGTTATTTCGAGACCTAGAAATAGCTGCCTGAATATTTTAAACACTGATAATAATATGGTTTAATCAAGACAAAAACTAAATATAATTTAAATCTTAAGTTTGTTTTACTCCAATATTGCTATCTCTAGTCGTCATATTATCAACATATTTTATGTCGTACATTTTAACATATCTACATAGATATTTTCTTTGAGATATTAATTTTAACAGATAAAAAAACACAGGTCATGTCTATAATAAAACATGGCAGGTACCTGACACAGTGGACAAGTTTAGACAGACAAATACTCATTTACTTGCTTGAATTTATAGAGAAATCATAATCAACAAAGACATTTCTAGTTGGTACCTATATAGGTTTTACAAATGCAAACTCAAAACTGACATCTGCAGAGTTTTTAAAGCAGATTTCAATGTTTTACTAATAAAGTTTTTTTTTTTCTGGTAAGCTCAATTTTGTGATATTTAACTGTTTATTCTTGCCTTTCTGTGCTTATTTTCTGACTATTTTATAGTACCATATTATTAAGAGAAGTTCTAATAATATGGTAACACTCAATCACTCGACGCTCAAATTTTTTTTCAAACAAATTATTTTAACATCTGCCAAAGAATATAAATGAGTAACTGTAACAGTGCTTTATTATGACAAATAATTATTTAATGATTATGATAAAGGGATACATAGAACATTTAGATCAGAAAATCAACTCATATAAATATTTTTATTAAATTGTAATGGTCATAGAAATATGTAGGTATAGTTAACTGAATAATAAACACATAGACTTATTTGAAAGATAATTTTATTAAAATCACATTAAAATTTTTAACTTCATAGATTTTTTGAAGTATTTTTGACACTTGTGTGTGATTTTAATAACATCACCATTAAAATAATTTAAAGTGCTTCCTCCAACATTATTTTAAATGTTGAACAGTGCACTTATTACTTAGAATTATTTTGATAATATCTTAACATTTAAATATGGACAGATTGTTTCAAATAAAATGTTTATTGATATCACATACATTTAAATCTTCATTAACACTAAAAAAAAACGGATTAGGTTACTGTAACTATAAGTGTCTTAGGTCTAAGTGGGAAATGATATTAGAATTTTGAACTGCGTATCAACTCAAACGCAAAATTCAGTGTTTGGCAAAACTCTGCAAAATAACATACTGTGTGTTCCTACAAAAAATATTACCCAGGTTTTTTTAAACGAAATCTCATAAGATATATGTTACATAGACCGTACAAACTAAAAAATAAGCTATTTACAAAAGGCCGTTATGTTTTATAACCTTAAATTACGTCGTTATACCTAACATTTACAATTTTACATGATTTTGATTCGACAATGTCAAATGTTATGTGTCATGGCTATAAAAATGATTCTCTTATTGATACGTATATTTTTACGTAATACTCTTTGCTTAGAGGCCGTAATTAAGTCAAGAAATTAAAAAGAAATCAGTATGAACTGTACAGGGTAAGTATAATTAAGTTACTTAAATCAAAATAGCTTTAAAATGCTTATTTTGCCTTATTTTGGCATTCTTTTATAGTTTATCTCATTTCACTTTCTCACTGACATTTAATGAGCATTTTTTATCAATGCATCACACCTAAGAATATACTGGCTCAAGTGCTTCCACATATCAATATAAACTTGATACTTAGCATAGCCAGACAGTAAATATTTTATCAAAAACTGAGTTCTGTCGCACCCGACAGATTTATGGTAAATCAGGTATGCGAAGGCTGAGGGTTCGGAGACGGGTCCTTCATCGAACGGATCCTTAGGAACCCATCTTGAGCTACCAGCATACTATTACC
This sequence comes from Lycophotia porphyrea, assembly GCA_950005105.1. Lineage (NCBI taxonomy): Eukaryota > Metazoa > Arthropoda > Insecta > Lepidoptera > Noctuidae > Lycophotia > Lycophotia porphyrea. The sequence continues at coordinate 4,078,700 of OX465408.1, read as the reverse complement.
CTCAGCTTCCGTGGGTATCTCATCCTGTGGTTGGGAGTACGAAGCCTCGTAACTACAGTTCCTAGGAGCTGGTTGAGGGGTCCCTCCTAACGCACAAGGATACCCTCTCTCATTAGGGTCTTCTGAAAACCCATACAAGTCAGTAGACTTTGGCCTATCAGGGAACCCATTGCCTTTACCACGCTTCTGGCTCCCACTAGAGTTGACCATGGAAGTTGACGGCGAATTTCTGCGCTGCGAACTTCTGATCTGTTGGCACGGGTCGTTGCTGTAACTCCTATTGGGGTTCAAGGTCTGGATGCCAGAAGCGTGGTAGGACGCGTTTTCCGTATTGTAGTTGCCGTATTCATCAGGCGTGTGAGGCTGATGGTAGTGGTGCCCGATCGAGGCGTCGTAACCCATCGTCATGCAGTTCTGGACATTCTTGTTCTTCGCTCGGTGCTTTTTCCGAGGATTACTATTAGTCCTTGACGACACTCTATCATAAGACATATGTTTGAAGTTGTGAGAACTGCGGTTCGAGCCTGCGTTGTAGTTCTGATTCTTGATGTCCCTGATGAAATCGCTGTTGCTACCGTATTGGATGACATTGTATTCGTGGTCTAAGGGATCGTCGCCTTGCAGGGACTGGATGGCTGGATCACAGTTGGAGTAATGATCGTCTGAAGCAGACTCTATGCCATTATACCCTGCCAAGTTTGGATGGTGTTTGATCAAGTGGTTCGTAACACCTTGACTGGAAGTCGCGTTACTGGATTCTGTCGAGCTGCTGTGTCCTGCGTTCGCTATAGAACTGTGTCCAGAATAGTTCTCAGTCCCTGAGTTGGCATCGCAGTTTCCAGTCAGAGTGTTAAGTTGGAATCTCTGATGGTCTACCACTGGTCCGCAGCAGGGATCAGGCATGGCTGGATGGTGGCCAGTAGTTTCATAAATAGGCTTCCCAGTCCTCATCGTGTAAGTATGAAGGTTAGTGTTTGTGTTGCATATCGCTGGGTAGTCTGATTCAAATTGTTCGTTGCTAGAACCTGCTCCACAAGCGAAAAGACCAAGGCCTGATATTTTGTGACCATCAGTCTTTTCGTGCTGCAAAGCAATTCCAACTTTCAGACTTATGACCCAGGAGATAAGGGCAACTATACTGACTTCTAGAAGTCTCAGAGAGAACTGGTAGCCCCATTGAAGCCAGTCAAACTTGGTCATGTTATGCTGATTTATACCAAAGATCCCGAAAATCTGCAACGCTGCCATCAGAATAAAAAGCAAAGCCGTCGCTAATTTTATCTGAATTGCATGTTGCAGATTCTGGAAACCATTTATATACGTGTGACTCTTTTTCTGAAGAACAGTTTTGAGCATTTTATATACATATAGGTAGCAAAGGCCTAAAGTAAGGCATGCTATTATAAATATTATTTGACAAGTAAGACCTAATACCCTCTTTTCGACGCCCTGCGTATTTCTATTTATTGTATTACTACTTTCAAAGATATGCAACATTAAACAGGACAGTATGTGTAGACTGCCGCCTATAATAATAGTTCTAGGTCGAAGAAGGAATGAACAGCAGGTATTCTTAAAATTAATACTATTAGTAAGGAGGAATAGTATGATACAAGCAAACGCTATGCTAAGGAAAATTTCTGGGACATGGAGAAGAATCTCACTGATGAATTTAGGGAGCGAATTATTGATGTTATAAGGGTCGTAGCACATGTAGAAGATCCTGAGAAGACAAACAAGAACCAAAATTAAATGGAGTATGATAAAATAGTACTGCGTGAACAAATGCGTGTACTTATTGTAGCAGAAGATTTTGAAGATGGAGTAGACTGCTAATATGGTGAACATAACGGTTGCTAGATAAATGTGGAGGTTCCATGCGAAAGGCCAGGCCGCTCCTGGCCTTTGGACTGGTCCTGAGTTCTTCGAATCCTGTTTCAGGATCTTCTTGTCCGAATTGACATTGGCTAGATTGTGGTACCTCTCTGTGGACATTTCAGGGTCTTTCAACTCAAAGCCTATGGTCGTAGCAGGAGTATATTCATCCTTTCTACTATCATTCCTATCTGTCTGTTTATTAGTAGCATACTGGAGATTTCTTCTCGTATTCGTTTCTCCATTTTGGTCTACAATTAAAGGTCTATCTAGATTGTTCATTTCTGGGTCTAGGACTGCTAAAACGGATCCTTCGGTTGAAGAATCTCGGCTTGAGTCGCTTAATGTGACTCCGACTTCTTTGGTGACGAAGATGTCACTCTTTGAAGTCTTTTCTTGGTTGTGCTGTGGCTTCGCGGTGACGGTTCTTAAGAGAACGTCTGGGATGTCTTCTTTCCTCCCATTGGAGCCCGACAGTATCCTGGATATGGTCGGGATGTTGAGAGAGTTGGGCACGAAGTCTGTGAAGTTGGCCTGGTCTGTCCCGGGCTGTTTGATGTCACTGTCTAGTTCGTCCGGCTGGAAAAGAGGAAATAAACTGTTAGTCAAGTTTGAGTGCAGTTACATGGTTTGTTTTTTTTTAAACACATCTTGGAATTGACCCATTATCGAGTCCTTGTAAAATTAAAATTCCTTCTTTATTAATACAGCTTTTTTTAAATCTGGTGCGTACCTTATGGCTAGGTGTGTTAAGAGCCTTCTTCTTCTGGGGTTCGATTCCCGCCGGCGGCATCGGCGGCGCTGGCGGAGGTGCTGGCACCTGGGGCGATGAAGTCTCCTGAAAATAAATACAATTTAGTTATTAAATCTGTAGCAAACAATTCCAATTATTAATTTAATTAAATATGTAATATAATTATCATCACCATTTTATTCTCAATTCCAACTATTATTATTCATTATGACATTACTATGTATTATATTTAATTTGATCTGACTGTATTCTAGGGTTTTAATCTTTAATAATTGCATGTTTGTATAAATGTAATATTTCTATTTTTCAATTTCTATAAAATTGTATATTTAGAGCATCATGTACTCGACAATGTGTAAGCTGTGGTTACCTATAATTGAGTGTGCGGTACAAGAGCATGTTCTTAGCAGTAGTTTTCATGTTATATAAGATTAATTGTAACCTGCATTGTTGGTAATCCAAAAAAAAAAAAAAAAAATCTTCTGAACGGACGTGGTGAACCCACTATTCAAATACCAGATCGGTTTCAAATGATGTATAATTTCGATTACGATTACATTTCAAACTGATCTTCTTGGACAACTAACATCTAGTCTAGTGATCACAAGCGCTACTGTTAAGCATGTCGTTTGTTTTCCACTAGCAGCAGCAGCCCGGATGGCAATAGGGTCACACCCTTTTTTTTTTCAAAAGGAGGTGACGGCGTCCCATTCACTCTCGCTCTGGACATAGGGTCACGCCCTTTAATATGGACTGGTGGAAAGTAAGTGCAACAATTATAGGTACCTCTGCCTTACCCTTTGGGGAATACAGGCAAGATGTTATGTAACTTAAGAAGCTTTCTCCATCAGGAATAGGTACTGGAACTAACGATCAGTAAAGGTTAATTATATTCCATCTTACGCAGTCATACGTAACATCAGTTTGAACCAACATTTCAAGCACAAAATCAGAACACACCAGCTATATTTAGGAGCATTGTTAGTTGTAACCGCAAAACGCTGTCATCATTAACCTGCGCCAAAAACCACAATCGCAGCAGAAATTTCGATAATTATTCACACATAAATAGGTTGGTTTCCGACGATAGGCTAACGAGAGCTCAAAGGACCGCTTACATACACAAACGCGTATGACAAAGGACTAGAAATATATTTGGCGAACAATTGAAACGGAATCCATTTCAATCCATACTTTTTTGTATCGAAGGACCGTTTGAATTCATACTTTTTCGTGTACCGCAGGTATCATTATGAGTATAGCAAAATAACTATTTTAAGTCTTTCTTTTTCATGTTTTCTTTTCTTTTGTATACTTTTCTTTATAATGTATCGACATCTCGGATTTGCGTAGGCCTTACAACACAAAGATTTAGATTTTTTGGGAAAATCGGTATAGAATATACATATACCTACGTATTATATCCACCTAATATTGGTGTTTCACATGCTGACTGCATATTTTTTTAAACAGAATCTACCCATGCCAACAGCTTGGCAAAGTTCAAGCAAAATAAATGATTTGATTGATTGATTGATTGAAAGAACTGTTTCCACTCCTTACTACTGTTTCCCCTACTTCATCATCATCATCAGCCTTTTAATGTTCCCACTGCTTGGACACTGGCCTCCTCTCTATGAGAGGGAATGGGCTATAATCCACCACGCGGGCCCAGTGCGGATTGGTAGATGTCACATGTCTTCGAATTTTTGGTTCTAGGATATGCCGGTTTCCTCACGATGTTTTCCTTCACCGTTTTTGAGAGCAGTGGTGATGAAATAAATTACACAAAGTAATGCGCCTGCCTGGGTTCGAACCCACGACTTACTGTTCGTAAGTCGGGGTCGCTACCACTGGGCCACCGCTGCTCTCCCCCCTGCTTCTTCCCCTACTTAGTGGTCCAATATTGCCTGAAGGAGCCTGTCATCTTCGGAGATGGCTGCAGCAGTGATAGCATACATAACATTACGCCAGTAAGCGCCGCAGGTTTAGGCAGAGGTGTACCTAAAAGTACATCCACATTTCGCCAGTTATGTATAAATCCTATGTAATTGGGGCGAGCCTATTGCCATCAACCCGGCACAAATCAAACTCTGCAGCTGCCACGTAGAGATGCCTTATGGGAAAACTACCACCAGGACCCCATACTTAACAGCATCGCTTGTGACATGTAGACAAATGAGGCTAGATTGGAAAAATAATGTTCAAAAAGTGTCCTTACCTGTCCGGGTGGCCTGATAGGTATCCTGTCGTGGCCCGGGCCGAGGGAGGGCGGGGGGATAGGCCGCCTGTTGAGATAGTTGTTCCCATCTGTGTTAGTGCCTGTGGATTGAAAGTGGGTTATTAGTTATTTGGAGATAAGAGAGCAAAAATTTGTTAGAGGTTGCGTCACTTCTCAATATCTGAAGCACTACGAAGTGGCAAAGGGCGATTTTGAAGCAACAGTCTTCTGTTTTCTTTTTTTTAATTTGGAATGGTGGTTTCTTAATTAGGTGATTTCGAACATTGAGGGCTTCACTATAACTACTTGGGGACTGTACGGGACATACGAACATCTGGAACTTTATTCAAAAGTTTTTCGAAGAGGCTTCTACCTCGAATGTACTCTACAGTGCCTACCGTAGCTGAGAACTGTTATATCACCTTCACAAAAGGGGTCTTACTCAGTTTTGTAGCTCACACTTCTGACTCACACTCACTCACTTTTTCTTTACGATAAATGAATTTGTTATCCCAGTATATCCCAACTCTCCACTCACCTCTAAGTGTAGGCTTGTCAGCAAAGGGGTTTCTGTACTCGGGCGGCAGAGGGGGAGTGAAGAAGGCTCTGCCGGGGGGAGCGTACGAGGGGACAGCCCCTCCTCCCCCCACCCCGGCCAGCAGAGCGGCGCCGTGGTGTTGTGGTGGCCTGTGGAAGATGTAGATTTGGTGATGACTTTGTTTAGATATCATTTTCATGGCACAATGGACGGTTGATCGAACTGGTTAAAAGCAGCGCTAGCAGAGGTTGGTCCCTAGATGGATGGTCCATCCCTACAACTGAGGCCCATCCGTGCTTCCAAAAGCAAGTTAAGCTGTTAGTTCCGGTTGTTGTTCTAAGATCCTCAAAAGTAGTGACATGTAATCGAAACTCTGAAAGTCTGACAATCAGTCGATTTAAGAGGTCTCCTGCGGTTTATAGAAGTCAGAGCTTGTTGTCGGGTTAACCTCCTTTCAAGCAGCATTGAAATAACGCAACGACGCTTTTTTTTTGCATAGAGAGATACCGTTTATGGGCTGGAGACTGACAAGGGATATACACCGGGAGCGTAGCCGCAGGTAAAAGTTTGTAGGGGCCCTGACGCAGCATTTTGTATTTGTCGTACGCGCAGCGCCCGGCAACTCCAGTTCGCCCGCAACCACCTTATACGCGCTCCCAATCCAATTTAATACTCCATTGTAATGTTCCGCAATTAAATAAGTATCCAGGTCATCGCAGTTTAATTTCTCTCCGCACACACACTGCCCATGGACATAAATAGTTACACACATACAAAAAGTTAGTTGTACCTTTGAGTTAATTTACGATCTTTAATGGATTTCATGGTTACGAATATAAAAAAGATAGTTTTGAAAATGAAATTTTTACTCTACCTAAACTTTTATGCGATTAATAATGAAACGCAGATTTTAATGAAAAACGACCTACACAAAATGACCAATTAAACATTTTATGATCATCTTGTTTATTCTGCTTTTAATTATTACAGAGTAAACACCGATCATCTTTATGTTCTATCTTCTGGCTTTCTTTTACAATTATTTACTTTGGCTAAAGGCAAAGTATATGTACTTTTAAGTCAGACGAGTAAAGGATAGCCTGGAACCGCATAAAAGAAACAGTATTGTAGGTAAATGCTATTTTCTTGGCGTGCAAATCGGAATTCTTAAGTAAAAAATTGTGCAAGACTGAATTTCTTGGCAAATGTACTATGCTTAAGCAGAAATAAAAAATCAACTGTCCGGTACGTATATATAAAGGCTGTTTGGTAATACGATTTTGATCCTTGATAAGATGCAGGAGGTCTCATAATAGGGATAGGTGCCTTTAATTAGACAAAATAAAATAGTTAGTGAAACCACAATGACGTGATGGATACCGACACCTAAACATGATAAAACAAAAACAAAAATGGTTTTTTTTTGGATCAACGCAGGAAGTTTAAATGTGTCTATATGATTACGTTAATATATCACATAACAAAATGAAATCATTCTCTAAGCTCTTATTTACAGTATTAGGTACTTCAAATAACCATTTTATGTTTTTTGTATTCAATAATTTTGTTGAACATTTTTTTCAAGCAAGTTCGTAAAAAAAGTTTTAAACACGATTTGAAATAAAGTATTTTGCGTTCAAAAGACTAGGTTAGGTTTTCATTCTTCTCCTAACATAAATTTACAGAAAAGTCGTATGTCCCCGTTCATAGATATTCACAAGAGCTCGCCAACTTCTTTAGAATACAATGCGATGCATATAAAACGAAGTTCCTAACATATCCAAGGCTGACAATACAAATCGCATTGTGAATGCAGGTCCTACAAATCATATTATTACGCTTTTATACTTCAGCGGAACAGCAGAGGTAGACATTCCTTCTATCTGTATATTACTTTAAAGCAATTTTAAAAAAAGGTTGTTTACTGAATTCGATGGTCGTAGCACGTTGAAGTGGGCTGTGTGAAGGATGATATGGCTAGAGAGGAAGTGTCTGATGAGATGACCACTAAAAGAGAAGTATAACAGAAGAAGAGAAGTATAAGAAGAAGACTGCTGTGCCAAAACAGCAGTCTTCTTCTATACTTCTCTTTTACTTTTCTTTTGGCCCCAAATGAACCTTGAAGTCCTGGTTTCTATTTACAATTCAAGCATGATCATAACTATAAGTTTTTTAGGTAGTAGCCCGGAGACTATTTGTGCCAGGGTTTTATTTATTTTTATTTTGATTTTAATATAAAAAATAATAAAAACAAGTATGGGCAAATGTGCTACCAACATTTTCCACGGAATACAACAAAAAAATACGCGCTTTACAAACCATGTAAGTTTAGAACTCATCATCTGCTTAGCCTTTTCCTAACTATGTTGGGGTCGACTTCCAGTCTAACCGGATGCAGCTGAATACCAGTATTTTACATGAAGCGACTGCCTATCTGACCTCCACAACCCAGTTAGTACCTACTGAGTAATACGATACCACTTGGTAAGACTGGTTGTCAGACTTTTTGGGCCACTGACTACCTAACGACTGTCAAAGACCTACAAACTACAATAATTTATAAAAAATTGATGTTATTTTTACAATTTAAAGCTGGGTTTAAACTTAATTGACGTTAAAGGTACATTAAACACCTCTGATAAGCCCTTGCTATACCACCCTTGACAACAATTCTCCAAGATTGAGACTTACCATTTTAGCAGACATAGGTTTCGAGTTCGAAACACCTCTGATTTTCCGATGTGCGTTTTGTATAATTACACTTGCTTCGGTGAAGAAAAAATCGTGAGGAAACGAGCATGCCTGAGAGGTATTTCTCGACGGCATGTAAAGCTAAGTCAGAGGCCCTTAAGCGGCCTAAAAAATCTGACTGATAGATTAAATTTTAGAGCGGAAGCATTATGCGGTTGACTATACCATCTTAATCATGACACTTCCAATGATTACCACAATGAACGGATATTGCCAGTGTCACCTTACTTAACTGACATATTGTTGATAGTCATTATGTCTGTTTATTGATGTTATCAAACAGGAAGAGGTTACTGTGTTTGTCAATATGATCAAGTTACTTAACGATGCTTTCCTGTCCAGTAAGACAGTTTAGACATAAACTAAAGTTCACCGGAGTTAATAATTAGAGCAATATTGCGTTTAACATATCATAGGGGCGCACGGTGGGCTGAAAATCGGCTTTCATAGACTTAGGGATTTCAATTTGCAAGTGCTTGTTTTTATGCCGGATATCGCTTCTATTAGTCATTACTATGTACAAAAATGACACCCGAGTTAATTCTACCCAAAAACGAAGGAAATATAATTTTTTTACGAAAAATTTGTATGAAGCTAGTATGAAAAATCGAATTATCTCCTAAACGGCATGTTTAACCGTAATATCCTTGGAGATGGTCATAGTGCTAATTATTTATGATTTTTTGGTTGGCGATTGGACGAAAAATTTAATGCCGTTTTTTTTTTAAAAATCGTCAAAATATTTTTATTTATTTTTACATGTAAAACGATCCCTTTTAGTGTCTAAGTTAAAAAGTTCGATATGTTATTAACCCAAATATTAAGAACACACGAAACAAGAAAAATAAAATAAAAAAATTGCTGTTTTTGACACATTTATATTAATTTAAATAAAAAAAAATTTATATTGAAGTAACATATGAAGTTATATTTTATACAAAATAAGTTAATTTAAGGAATTAATACTAAGCATTCGTAAAATAAAGTAAAAAAAATAAAACATATCATTAAATATTACAAAAAAACCCAAACACACTCAAATACAAATTTACAAATATGTACATATATATCTTTTTTACAAATTTTCCTTATCACTCTCGTTGTCAGACTCCAATTCTGAGTCAGCATCCAGATTGGATATATCCAAAAATTCGAACTCAGTTTCCTGAAATTGAATTAAGTCGAGAGTTTCAGCAAAAAAGCTCTGCTTTTTCTTGGCATCTAACTTAGGCCTTTGTGCACTTAGCAAAGGGTCCGAAGAAACAACAAGCATATTTAAAATGTCTTGATTGGAATCCTGCCTGCTTCTTTTCCGCGAATGATGTTCTCGAAACCTCCTAAAATCTTTGTTTCGAGATTTTAAATATGCTTGTTGTTTCTTCGGACCCTTTGCTAAGTGCACAAAGGCCTAAGTTAGATGCCAAGAAAAAGCAGAGCTTTTTTGCTGAAACTCTCGACTTAATTCAATTTCAGGAAACTGAGTTCGAATTTTTGGATATATCCAATCTGGATGCTGACTCAGAATTGGAGTCTGACAACGAGAGTGATAAGGAAAATTTGTAAAAAAGATATATATGTACATATTTGTAAATTTGTATTTGAGTGTGTTTGGGTTTTTTTGTAATATTTAATGATATGTTTTATTTTTTTTATTTATTTTACTTTATTTTACGAATGCTTAGTATTAATTCCTTAAATTAACTTATTTTGTATAAAATATAACTTCATATGTTACTTCAATATAAATCTTTTTTTATTTAAATTAATATAAATGTGTCAAAAACAGCATTTTTTTTATTTTATTTTTCTTGTTTCGTGTGTTCTTAATATTTGGGTTAATAACATATCGAACTTTTTAACTTAGACACTAAAAGGGATCGTTTTACATGTAAAAATAAATAAAAATATTTTGACGATTTTTTAAAAAAAAACGGCATTAAATTTTTCGTCCAATCGCCAACCAAAAAATCATAAATAATTAGCACTAAGACCATCTCCAAGGATATTACGGTTAAACATGCCGTTTAGGAGATAATTCGATTTTTCATACTAGCTTCATACAAATTTTTCGTAAAAAAATTATATTTCCTTCGTTTTTGGGTAGAATTAACTCGGGTGTCATTTTTGTACATAGTAATGACTAATAGAAGCGATATCCGGCATAAAAACAAGCACTTGCAAATTGAAATCCCTAAGTCTATGAAAGCCGATTTTCAGCCCACCGTGGGGCGGGCCTATTGCCATCGGGCACAAATCCAAACTCCGTGGCCGCTACTGACAAAATTTCTGATGAAAAAACACAAAATCAATTAACCGACCCGGGAATCGAACCCAGGACCTCACGCTCAGCAGTCGCGCTTGCAACCACTCGACCAACAAGGCAGTCACGGAGGAAACTCGGTATGTCATCGGTGGTCACCCATCCACGGACCAACCTAGGCTTAACCTAAAGTTGGACCCGAGCGGCTGTTATTATTTAGCCACGTGTGATTTATTTAAACAAACTTATATTATGTCAAATCTCGTTGAAATTGTTGCGTACAAATACGAAATAATTTGAGAGTAATTGTCACTTATCAACGCCCTCTGGTGATTAATTAGCAGCCACGGTGCCGGGCCGCCATGTTTCCATAGACTAACATTTTCCCATAAGTATCACATGTCCGTATCAAAGGACCACACATAGAAACATTCTTACTGTCTTTCAATACATGCATTTCAATAGAATTTCTACACTTAGCGTATCTTTTGATTTCATGGAAATATGTAATGAACGTTAGATTTCTTAGGAAGAGCGGCTACGTAAATATTATGCAGGTCAAATTTATTCACAGAAACAATGGTCTTTCGAGAATAATTAAGTACTAAGGTATAAATCTGACATACCATCACGCCTGTGATCCCCGAAGGGTTAGGTAGAGGTGTACCTAATAGTACCCCCACATTTCGCCAGTAATGTTTAAGTCCCATGTAATGGGGGGTGAGTTGTTAATTCAATTAGAGTAAATTAAAGTTAGTTACAATTAGGTACCTATCCACTTTTTAAGAAGTAACACCAACAGGTTTTGCCAAAGAAATCTTTTTAGGTTTTAAAATGTGGTCTTATTTCTAAGGTTGGGTGAAGAATCGTGAGTTCCTTAATAAAGTTGCTCTGAAAAATAATATAGTGAAACTTTTTAAAAATATGTACAACTTTCACGACCACACCAATTATAAAAAAAAAAAACACCTTTAAAGAAGTCCACGAGAATTGTCAATAATATTGTTTATAAACACAACAATTCGTTGTTTTTAAAAAAAGCAATTTAATTCACCGAAATTGGAGCGTAAATTTAATAATAGCAATACCGTATAAGCGAATATTTTTCTGAATGTCGTTGACCTTAGTATTTGTAGTCAATCCAGTGTAAAATGACCTCTGTTTTCGAAGGTTTTGTACTGGTACAGAGATCAGTATTCAAATCCCAGTCTTCCATGGAAATGACAGAAACTGGCAATGTGCCATAGCTACGCCATTCAGTCCGCTTTATTTTCGGTACGCAAACCGCATTTTAATGAGGAACAAACAAAAAAAATGTCTAGGTTTTTAGCTTAAAAATAGGTACCTGTTGATATGACTATGTATGTACTTCAAAATAATTTTGGTAATAAACATCCCTTTAAAAAAGGCGTCTATTTTCTTTTTTTGTGTTCTTTTAAATCATTTAGTTTAATTGCTAAAATAAATACATTATAACGAAAACAATATAATTTACATACCAACCAAATAGTCCACAAAATAAATAGAATTACAAAAATATACAAAACTTTTTGCTCATAATCTCCTTTTGTTACATTGTGCCATTAGCTAAAAGATGGCGTTACTAGAACAATGCAGATTATTATCGGATTAAAACTCAACCACAATTAAATGCCTATTGTTTTAATTAAGTATCTCAAATAAAACAGTTTCCAGTATAATCAAAATAGTTAAATTCAAACACAATTGGATTTTAAAAAGATAACAGCAGTGGCTGCCATTGGATGAAATAGCGAAATTAGTTTTGCTACTCGCCGCTAGATGGCGCTACGAGTACGTTATACGATTTCGCAATCTTCGCGAAGTCTATCTAGTCCGCATTGTATTAGATTTTAAAACAAATGAGATAATATTGTGACATTTATATGCGAAACCGTAGGCGTTTACATCTTCGACAAGATGGCTATTTAGATAACATTCTAATGTTTCTAGTTTAAGGAGTGATCTTTAATGGCAATGCATAATTCGAGTTTTTTTTTATAACGAAGTGGTTCAATAAATACTTATAAATACCACTCCACATCGCAAAAGGCGATCAAATTATTGATATCATTATTACCTACTTTAGAGCTTCCATAAAAATAACTCTAACTTTTCATAAAAATAATAATAAGATTATGGAACTTATAGAAAAAAAAACCCCTTCCACAAAATCATGATTCTTCTTTTTTTTTTTAATCGGTATAGCTACTACTAAGAAGGTCAGTGGCGTAGCGTGCCTTGGCGGGGCCCCGTATAAAATTTTGTTTGGGGGGCCTTATGAAAGGTAAAGATTTCTCACAAAAGAAAAAAAAGTTTGCATAAAATTAAAAGAAATATTTATTCATCATAAATATCTATCTGCCGCTTTTTCCAATTTTTTTACAAACAATTCAAATTAAATATACACTATCTTTGCCTTTTTTTACATTTGTCATTTCTGAAATAAAAAAAAAATTGTAAAGTTTTTAGTAATTTTTGTTTACGCACGTCGGGGGCCCCCGTGGCTCGGGGGCCCCGTATAATTGATACGGCAGATACGGCGGTAGCTACGCCCCTGAAGAAGGTACTCCTTCTTTCAGCATAAAAAATATGCTAATTTACACAAACCACATCCTCACATAAAAGTACCAACATAAATAAGATTGTTTTGGCAATAAAACATAAAACTGCGGGAGTACAATGCAAATGTGAACAATGCTGCTACAATATTGCTAGATTAATGATCACAGACACAGGCCGAGTTGTAGGTTGAGATGAAAAACTGAACTGGTTCTTGTTTTTTTTTTCTTTGACATCACACACAACTACCAACGGTATTTAGTTGTTAATTGCATGTTGTGTTTTTGTTTGTGGCAACACCTTTTTGTGTTTTGAGAAATGAAATTGACTAATTAGTCTTTAGAAAAAAACAAAGAGATTTAAAAGACTTATAGAGCGGACATTGGGAATATTTTTTAAATGTTTGATCCCGATCATTTTGGATTTTGACACAAGCGGGCGTATGACACTAGACAGAACGATTTGTCACTAAGTAGGCAAAATGTCTTAGGCAAAAAATAATGATTGTACAGTCGGTGTTCAGCTAGTTTGCTGGTAAGCAATGAAACCTTCCCTGGATTTAAAAAATCATGCAGGAAAATATAGAAAGAATGAAAGTTAGTAGATATTGTGCGTATTTTTAAACAATACACGCTACTATCACCAATTTCTTGGTGATTATAGCAACATGTTCTGTAGATGACATTTATGACAGCACAAAACCATAGTGCATAATTTATATCATCAGAACTCGATTGAGCATAGACTAGCGAGCTATGGTGTCACCCACCGCGCCGGCATGGGGTGAATGACCATAATTGAACATAATGATATACTGCTAGCCTTAGGGCATCATAAGTTTTCTGTTTTCCTACTATTTATGCCGAGTTGTCTAGTTTTATATGCATAGGTCTATTACGGACATTCGCCATAATCATCATTTTAAACTAGTATAATATTAATAACCCTATAATGTGCTGTGGGATACATCCTTATTCTGTTTAAGTTGATTTTCAACTTTTTCAGTTCCAGGGCATGCCGTTCCGTTTCCTCACGATGTTTTCCATCAATCATTATTAATTTAACATAATTACATAACAGCCGATCTTTGGGTTAAGCCGCGCTTGCCTAGGGTGGTCCGTGGAAGGGTGACCACCCGTTACATACCGAGTTTCCTCCGTGCCTCTGAAAGCACGTTAAGCCGTTGGTCCCGGCTGTCAGTTGTAGATCTTTGACAGTCGTTACAGGTAGTCAGTAGCCTCAAAGTCTGACAACCAGTATTACCAAGGGGTATCGTACTGCACAACCCAGTACTAGCTGGGTTGTGCAGATCAGATAGGCAGTCGCTCCATATAAAATACTGGTATTTAGCTACATTCACTTAGACTGGAAGCCGACCCCAATATAGTTGGGAAAAGGCTAGGCAGATAATGGTGCCCATTCCCTTGTTTACAAACTAAACCAAATTAAAGTTCAGTGCATCTTTTTCTTTCTATTTCATTAAGAAAAGGAAGGAAGATAAATTTTAGTTTAGTGCTGTCAAATTAACTAGCGCCTGACACAAGTTTAGACGTGATTAAAAAGTTGACTACCAAAATTACATCAAATTACGTCAGGTGCTGACTAATTTGACAAGACTAAACTAATATTTATCTTCTGTCTTTTCATAATGAAATAGAAAGAAAAAGATGCACTCAACTTAAATTTAGTTTAGTTTGTGAACAAAAGAATCGGCACCACTGAATTATGATATAGACTAGCTGATGCCCACGGCTTTGCCCGCGTGGATGTCGGTTATCGCGAGCAAAAGTAATCATGAAATTTGATCCCGTTCCGAACAAAAACTTAACAAATTATATACTAAAACCTTCCTCGAGAACCACTCTATCCATTGGCGAAACAGCATAAAAATCGGTGCAGTTTTTGAGTTTATCACGAACAGACAGACAGACGCGGCGGAGGACTTTGTTTTATAATATGTAGTGATTGAAAGGGGCTGACTCATGAAGTCAAGACAACAAATAGAGAAGTATGGAAGAAGTTGTATGCTGCGCCGAACTTAAATAAACTGACTGAACTATACCAAAATCATCAACCATTTTACGTTTCTTTCCATGCCAGGGTATGGGTGTAAACAGACTCTTAACGAAGCCGAAAGGCACTTGTTCTCCCCGTCATTGCGATCATGTTTTTGTTCTAGACTATACCTAGGAACCTTCTAGTTACGGGGATATTGGGGGTCAAAGTTCCAACTTTTTCACAAGTTTTTTTTTAAAGTACATGTTTTTAACGTAAGATTTTTACTTTATATACCTCCAGGACCCTCTTACTATTCAATCCATCCATCAGCATAATGTTTTGAGTGCGTTACATTGAGTCCTACTGTAAAACATGATTTTCAGCCCAAAAAAAAAAGTCGTTTCCCAGCACTAATGTTTGCGTTGTTGCGAAGTTGATGTACATAATGCTTGGTTGACGGCTTCGTGAAGAGTCTGTTTATACCCCGTAGTTAAACTAAGTAGATACGACTGCAGAATTATGTTTCTGTTTAACACAAAAGGTTCTTTATGTTGCCAGTCGAAAGTCCGTAACATTGGACAAAACAGACATACTGAAGTTAGACTAGTTGTCAAACATCCGGGCTTCTAACTACCCCTAGCGATCATAACAACTATAGAAAGTACTCCAGGCCTCGTAACTCTGAGAGGGAGTCGGCCATCATCCACCACAGGGGCCGAGCTTTGGTGGATGCCACTTATTTTCGAAGGTAGGTTTTAAAGACATGCCGGTTTCCTCACGATGTTTTCCTTCACAGTTTTGAGAGCAGTCTGAAACGATGAATGGATTGAAGGATGATATGGCTAGAAAGAAGGTGACTGCTGAGATGACGAGTAATAGAGAAGTATGAAAGAAGAAGACATGCTGTACCGACCCCAAATGAATTGGGATAAGAGTAGGCGAATGACTGGAATGGATTTGAACCCGCTACCTGTAACATATAAGTTGGGGTCGTAACCACTGGCAACCACTCTCCCTTTCTTCTAAAAGAAATCTACAATTACATTGAACACTTTTCTGCTAAATACAGTATCCGTTCAGTGAAATCGACTGTGAAATGTCATGGTTACCTTCTATTACTAGTTGAACAAGTAAAACAACTGCCAATCATAGAATTGGACAACAGATTATAAAGCATTTATTTTCGTAAACCAGACCCTACTTTGGCAGATATACCTAGCTGCAGCCAAGAGTAAATGAATGATCGAAATAACTCAAAACCGCTCTCAACTTAAATCACATTTATGTTGGATTCATTCATTTTGACAGACTGGTATTATTTCTTCAATCAAGCTTAGAGTCGCATTTAAAACAATATTTAAGTCAAGTGAATCTGCGTTGAAATCCTATGCAAAATGATGTTTTATTTCGTTTTTTGGTTGATTTAATTCTGAAAGGCAATGGATTTATTGGATGATTATGTCAATCTATTTTTGGATATTTGGTTTTTGAAATGGGAAGTAAAGGATTATGTCAAGACGTATGGAAGCACCCTTCAGTAACTGTAACTTCTATGCTTGGCTATCATGATGTGCAATAAGTAGTAGTAGGAGCTCGTGGCTAAATAATATCAACCGCTTGGGTCGATCTTCAGGTTAAGCTGCTCTTGCCTAGGTTGGTTCGTGGATGGGTGACCGTACCGGTTAGAACGCACCTCCAGATATAGAAACATATTATTGAGGCTACTTGAATCCCAAACACAATCAAATATTCAGAAAAATTACATCACTCTTCAGCCTGCGATTGAGCCTCTGCCTACTTTGCGATTATGCGCAAGTCGCAAGTCGGAATCACTAAACTGATTATGAACACGATTAGTCGTGAGTCGTGACCTTCGTAAGTCTCGAAGATTTGCATAATCACACTAACGAGACTTCACCAACGACTTATAAGTCGTAATATCGGGCTGCGAAAGCAGCGGGGAGCGAAACGAGAGCGAAGCGAGTGCGGCTTTTTCTGGGACAACATTTTACTGGTGGTAAAAATTGCTTTGCACGTTTTACTCCACAAATTTACCAAAATACAATGTGTTTATTTAAATTATAACTTTTACTTGATAAGTAAATAAACCGTTACTGTATCGTTCATAATTTTAGCACGCCCAGCAACAGTATCTACTGAATTGAGTAATTAAGTTTTAAGATACAAATGGTGAACAAACAAAGAAACTTGAGTAAATAATTAATAATTTTCTACGTGTGAAAAATATTGTGGTGATTAAAAATGTCTTCTGACAAACGAAATAAAACATGATCTTTTACTGTATTTAGTTGTTATGAAAAAGAAGTTTTCTTTTACAGTGTCCAACTACTAAATTGCAATTTTTCACTAAAAAGACTTTCTTTTTCGACATTTTACTCATAAATAAACACAAACCCCATCTTTCAGGGACCTTTAGGTAACAAGTACGAAACACTTGTTAAACTTCAGAATACATTACAGCTTTTAGCTCCTAAAACTTGGTGAGACCTACATGAATAAAATATCTGAAATTGGTCGATTAGCCCCATCTTATGGATGTGCCTATAAACTTTACTATCCAAAGATATAGCTTGATCGAGTGCCAAACTCGTAGTTTATGACTGAGCGGAAATAATGATGGGTTTTTCTTGTGTCTTTAGAAGAATTGGATATATACTGAGCTGACTAGGAGATTCTTTGAACGATTTTGCTTTGTTATTTTGTAACTCCAGACCAAAAAGAATTTATACATGAGCTACGACGCCGTAGTGAATGCTCTTTGGTTTTAGTCCATTATCTTCAAGATTCCCGATATTGTTGTCTTGTCTATATCAAGATTGTGACGGCTAAGCGTCTTAAAACGTTTTCCAAGGAATTTAAAACATCGTTATTTTACTGTCAATCTTTAAAAAGAGACACAAAATTATGTTTTAATTTGTGGTAAAAGCCAGCTTTGTAGTTAATAATGTTTCCTCTGAAAATTAAGTAAAGGAAAATTTTTCAGCAGTAATGAATTAATAGTGCTAATGCATTCATCATCATCATCAGCCTATAATGTTCCTACTGCTGGGACACAGGCCTCCTCTCTATGAGAGGGAATGGGCTATAATCCACCACGCGAGCCCATGCATTACTTAATCATTTAGATTAAGTATCGTCATAACTTAAAGAACATTTTTAACGCTGATCTCGTGGCTCCTCCCTAATTCTTGTAAAACTTTTATTGTCACGTATTTTATTAAAACTTCAAGAATAGCAAACGAGAAGCAACTTTATCTAAAACACGGACGTCATAGTTTACTTAAATTCAAATGTTATCTTTAATCCGTTAATTGAGGGTACAATCGAGGACACTCCCGCCTGATCACCACTAAGCTCATTTTTGCTACATGAAGCGCTCTCTAGTCGGGCGGGGCACCTCCGCATGATTCAAGCGTTTTTTTTTAACTGATCAGGCAGAAAGGGCCTCGACTGTACTACCTATTAACCCATTGGTTGATCACGGTATATAAGTAAAAACTAGTATAATTTAGGTCTTAGTAAACAATTAAGTATTTGAAGAAACTAGTTATATATAGGGACGTGGTTTTAAACGTATATAATTTTATGTGACTAACGAATCAGATTCATCAAGAAAAACATCACATCTTGAAAATTATCCAATATTTTGTCTTACAACAAATTCCGTTTTTCACATACATAAACTAATCAAAATACGACCAAATCAATACAATACAAAACTTTTAAGTAAGAAGAACATTTAATGCCCAAAGTTTCTCAAAAACTTTGTTTTTATTCAAATGAATCTCCACTTTACAATAATGAAATCCAATGATGCTTTGCTTTTAGTATTGATACAGTTGTTCTCAATCTTTTCTGTAAAACTTTATTTTTACTGGATGATTTAAAACATTGTCAAGTAGAAAAAGTCACAAAAGATTGTAGGAGAATTAACAGCGAATAAAACAGAACTTCACCATCATTATCATCACCACAACACCACGCCTGTAATAACCTTAGGGTTAAGCAGAAGTGTATTTAATAGTGCACTCACATTTCGCCAGTTATGTTTAAGTCCCATGTAATAAGGGGCGATCCTAGTGTCATCAACCAGGCACGAATCCAGACTCCATGGTTGCTACTAAGAAATTCCGAATGGAAAAACCCAATAGCATTTTGCCCGACCCGGGAATCGAACCCATCAGGACCTCATTCTCAGCAGTCGCGCTTACGACCACTCGACCAACGAGACAAGCGAGGCTGCTTAGGTATGTCCAAAAAAGCAGGGACAACACTTTAAAGAAAATCTTAGGAGCACACTAATAAACGTTTTTGAGATTACTAAATATAAAATCTATTATGTAGTAAGTTATTGAAAGAATATGTTCCCTCGTTTCCATCCCACTCGAGTAAAAGAAAGATGAAAGGATTACGTCACTAGGAGTTCTAATTTTCTTTTCCACAATTTCTTAAACAAAAATAAACCACAACTTCATCTTCCCTTTAAAAGCAACTCCTTTTAACATTAAAGCTTCTACTAAAGAAAAACTATAACCGATGCATCAACTAGCAAAATCTAGACATGATTCCTACAAAGGGGGTCCCGTTCGAGTAAACTGTGAGAAACGCTGTCCAAACTTCGTTGAGGGAACTTTCGATCGATGGCAGAGTTGATAGATCTGTGTGTAAAGAAAGGAAATTTTGTGGGAAAATACTTTTCTGTCAGCACTTTATGGTTAAATGTTGTTTTTTTAAAGTTTTGAGTTGTTGAGGTTGACTTTTCTACTACCATGAACGTCATGATAGACAATTTAGAGGTTTTGTAGAAAAATATTTTCATCAAAGTTTATCAGGTTTTTTTTTTTGATGTCATCTTGATATAAAATCAAATCTGGCTTTCCAACTAGATTTCGATTGTATTGATTTTGAAGGAATAATATTTTGAGTTAACTTGAACTTATTATAACGGCCTGAAAGTCGGTCTAAAGTATTATTGAGCACTTTTTTCTGTCAGAAAAGAGGTCTTTGCCCTCCCACAGGATAGTAACAGACCCGTGTTCTTTTTATCATTTAGCTAATCCTATTCTGAGTAATTCCCTATTTAGGGAGTCCCTTAGGAACGCAATTCATCTGTATGTCTGTGTTCTAATTACTTCTTACCGGGGTGGCCTCAGTGGGGTCGCGCATATGGATTCCTGCAATGCCGTAATTAGGATTATTTAATTATTTCTTAAAGAGAATATGTGGAGTATGTTTAGTAGTGGACACTATTTTATTTATGAATGTGATTTCGCCGTTATCCTTGGGAAATATGTTAACTTAACCGACTTCTAATTGTTAAGTACAAGTACTTCTAGTTGTTGTTCTACTTGTTCTTCTTCTAAAGTTAATTTTTAGTAATGGTACTGAATTCTGGCTCGACACAATTTAGATTGCCATCGAAACGCTAAGAAAAAGTAATGGCGCTTAAAAATATATTGTGATTGTTCAAGTACTGTCGTTTTCGTAGTTAAATTTGAAGATTTATTTATTTTATTTACTAGGAAAAAGTCGCGGGAAACACCTGGATGAGGGACGCACAGAACCGGGAAGTGTGGCAGAAAAAAGGGGAGGCCTATACCCAACAGTGGGTGATTCCGGGCTGTTATATGATGACTAGGAAAAACAAACAATTACAACCTATAAATGGTTAACAAAGAATTGTATTTGACGACATCAGTGTGAACTAACTACATACGTTATCCACATCTTAAGAGGAAATGCGTGTGGTTTTTTTCTCCATACATACGCTCTCGCCTGTTTTCTTTCTGGTTTATGACTTTATAGCTATGATTTTTTTAAGTTAAATAAATATCAACCCCTTCTATGTCCCTATGTTTTCCTTTTTGATGATACATAATCTGAATAAGCACTAGAACCTTTACAAAATGCTCAAAATTGCTTACTTAGATTGCCTGTCAACAGAGGCCTAGTGTACAAATTTGACAACTATTAATGAACAACGAAGAACATAGGGACACAGAATATATCCTTCTTATTCAGTTTACGATATATCTTTTAAATTGGCGGAACATTGGAGGAGGAAATAGTCCGGAGCCAAACCTCAAATTATGACTTTTTACTGTAGTTGTCCTTGTCGCACCAATGTCGAAATCGCCCTCGCAGAGCGACAGCGATAGTTTCTTCAAATACCTACCGCATTTCCTCATAATTAATTCATTCTTAATTTTATGGTTCTCAGCAAATATCATCATCAGCTGTCATATCTTTAGAAGCTGCTGAGCCCAAAATATCCACCAATCAATATTCTTTATAAGATTTGGCGGCAAATCTCCGAAAAAATCTCTTTAGAAACCGGAGATGTTTCCCAATCATATTACCCGATTTCAAAGCCAACCTCCTATATATAGATTATATTTCAAGAAATAAAATCCTACCAAAAATCAAATGGACCAATTTCCTTGGTATTAGTGAGATTAAAAAATGTTTGAATTGGGGTTCATTTTCAAAGTTACGCCGTAAAAGGTACATTAAGAACCATAATGTCTTCTAAGTTAAATTATTTCTTTTCTGAAATAAAATTATTTTACGGTTAACCAAATGGTTTTGTAAAAGATAGTTTAGAGGACGATTCTTTTTTATTGCTGTTAGAGTATTCTTTAGCATTCATTTTGTAGATATAATCTGTTTTATTGGGTGTATCTGTCAGCTCTTTGCGAAAAACCATTACTTATTGGTGCTGTCGTCATCTCAATTTATTTGAAGCCAGGAGAATGATAATCATGAGAGTATAATTGACTTCCACGTGGACGAAGTCACGGGTAGAGACTAGCAAACAATACTATGACAGAAAATTACAACTACAGATCAGTGAAAACCAATAACATAATATAACATCAACCCTGTAATCCCCGAAGGGTTAGGCAGAGGCGTAGCTAATAGTACACCCACATTTTGCCAGTTATGTCCCATAGGGGGCGAGCCTATTGCCATCAACCGGGCGCAAAACCAGATTCCGTGGCTGCTACTGAGAAATTCCTAATGGAAAACCCTAATAACACTTTGCCCGACCCGGGAATCGAGCCCAGGATCTCTTGCTCAGCAGTCGCGCTTGCGACCACTAGACCAACGAGGCAGTCAAAAACCTATAATTAAATAATTAATATGTATAACAGACAGCTGCCTCATTGCATATTAATAGTGACCAATTTCTGTTTGAAATCACCCATAACTCCGAAAAAAAACCCATAAAATAAGATTATAAAACTTCGACTTAATGTTGTCAAATCAATAAAATCACGGGAAATGACTATTACAGATCTCAATAAAGTTAGAGAACAGGTTTTGCGAGAAAATCGCCAATTAATTTATATTTGCGAGAGATAATTTTGGTAAAATTAGGGTTGTGAAGAATTATTATATTATTATTTATCGTTATAATTTAAATAGCTGTTGCCCGCGACCTTCGTTGACCGCTTGAAACTATTATTATTATTAAAATATCCCCATTATTATAAGCGCTTCCATATTTGAATCGAATTTTGTTACCAATATCAAGGGTTTTATTTTTTAGCACGGAACCCTAATTATTTATCTAAAATAAAAGTAGCCTAAGTTACTCCTTGTTACATCAGCTATCTGCCAGTGAAAGTCCCGTCAAAATCGGTCCAGCCATTTCAGAGATAAGCCGGAAAAAACAAAAATTGTAAAAAAATGTTGTTTTGGTATATGTACCGTGTATACATCCACATGCACTTAGTAAAAAGCGGTAATTTTAATATTACAAACAGACACTCCAATTTTATTTATCTGTATAGATATAGATGTATAGAAAAGCATTTTAGATTGATGAATTTACAAGGTAATACTTACTATACCAAGTGTTTCTGTTAAAATACTTCTCTCATCAGTTACGTGGATCTGACCTGATTTGTCATACATCATCATCAGGTAATACGATACCCTTGGTAAGACTGGTTATCAGACTTTTGCGCCACTGACTACTTGTAACGACTGTCAAAGATCTTTCCGAGGGAAGGAGGGAACTCGGTATATAATGGGTGGCCACATATCCACGGACCAACCTAGACAAGCGTGGCTTAACCTAAATATCGACCCAAGCGGCTGTTTTTATTTAGCCACAAGCTCATTTTGAATTGATTGATTCAGAATTGTCATAAATGTTTCTTAGTAAAATAAAGAGCGTATGTTGGCTTAAAGAAACATTGAGTTTCAGAGAGTGAAGTAATCGGAGGGAAACCTGAATTTGTTAGTTATTGTATCACTGAATCTATACAGGTCCAAATTTTAATGTTTTGACCTAGAATTTCTAAACTATGTAGATCTTTTTGTCGCAATATTTTCATACAATTTATTTGATTGTAATTTTTTTTCGGACGTTTTTATCCTGCCAGAGAGATAAAAAGAATCAGAAAAAAAGCTTGCTTTATAATCTATGTTTAAACAGAAACGCGAAGTTAAACCAATATTATTTTAGCTTTATTTAATTCATTCATTTAACGCCGTCTTCCTTTCGCATATTTAATCCCTGTACTGTATTTTTAGCCAGCCAAGTATCCTTAGATATTCCGGGTTGAGTATTTTATTTTTCCCTTTTTAATGTGAGTAAATACTTTTTCTTTGTAAAAACTTTTTAATTTCGTTGCCAGCCCTAAACAAAAACTAATCGTTTGAAAATTATACTGCTAGGTTATGCCAATTTTACGATTTGAACAAACTAAACGGCCCGTGAGAAATCTACCTTTTTACGCGCTGCGTATAGAATGGTCCGTTTTACGCATCGCGTAAAATTACGATTAGCGGCCATCCCGTTTTGAGTTTAACGTTAATGTTTGTTTTTTACTTCTGTGTACCTGTTTGTGTATGTTAAGTATTTTAATTGCTGTAATTAGGAGCGTATATCCGAGGTTTTACGATTACTGTCCTAGTTTAAATACAAGTAACGTGTAATAAAAAGTAAATAAATATCCATGATCTGTTTTTCACTGGCAGCTCGTTGGGCTTAGTCACCAAATGAAGGCTTCTGCGTTACTGGCTGTGGGTTCAATTCCTAGAACGAACTACCTAGGAGAATACTAGTATGACCTACAGACTAATATCTCAGGTCCAAGTGTACGTAAAAATTGAACCTGAAAACTCACTGTATTTTATTATTAGCCATGTGTGTCCTATTGTAGGGCCAAGACGTCAGGCTTCTCTAGATTCCACATAACAGCAAACGGCACCGCAACAGCCCCAGGAGAAGTTTGCGGGACGAACTTGACTCTTATTTCAAAAGTTGAGTAAAGTGCCTTAAAAAAAAAAAAACTAAAGCTTACCTCGGCTTATGATACGTCGGGTTGCTGTTAGTCTTGAGTATGTCAGCGTTGGGGACGGACGTCGGCAGCGCGTGCTCCCTCTCCAGTTCGCTCTCATAGCTTTCTAGCGGTACGTGCTTGCCTGGCAACGGATCAGCTGGAAATAAAAGAAAAAAATATGGTTAAGTTTTGTAAGATGATATATAAATCTTAGAAACTAGTGGGGTTTTCAATGAGATTTATCAAGGAATGAGGGATGCCCGCCCGATGGATTTCCCATAAAAGCAAAAATTACAAACTTCATTACGTTTCGTCCACTATTTTATACTCCTAGACTTTTTTCTATGTAACAAACCCCTTATCGAGGCCGAAAGGCCTCCTAGATTGAAAGAAGGAAGGATTGAAGGATTGTTCACTCCGTCATTGCGATATTTTTTTTGTTCTGGTTACGGAGATATTAGAGGTCAAAGTTACAACTTTTCACAAGTATTTTTTTCAACTTTTCAATGCAGTCATTAGCACAATGTTTTGAGTGCGTAACATTGAGTTTTACAGAAAAACGTGATTTTTCACCTAAAAATAAAAGTAATTTCCCATCAATAACTTTTGCCCAGAGTTACAGTTTGCACTGCTTGATTGACGGCGAAGGGTCCTTGTATTCAAGGACTTATTTGATAGTAGTAAGGCAGATTTTAATAAATAAATAAATAAAAAAAGACGTGTGGCACTCGGAGACTGCCGCGGTAAAGCTATTGCATAGCATTTTTTATCAACTTATGTAATTATAATTATTTATTCACTTTCGTAGTGTCAGATATTGACAAGCCTAGGTTATTATTTTTAATCTACTGGTATCTGGTGGTGGTTTAGGTTATTATTTTTTTACTTTTATGTTGTATAGGTAAAACCTATACAACCTAACCTCCTAGCTCCAGCAGTAGATTAAAAATAATAGCCTAGGCTTGTCAATATCTGACACTACGTGTTAGGCACTAGGTGTTATTTTCGTTACGTTATTTTCGTTACGGAATTTCTGGATTCGGTCTCCACGCTCAAGGCCCGCGATAGAAGCTATGCAATAGCTAAATAAATAAAAATTCCTATCCCGCTTAGGTTTGGGTTAAATCAGTCCGCACACAAAAGCACAGTGTGTATTATTCTACTACTGAATTAGACCTTTTACAAATTGTACTGTCTGTCTATCCTGCTTACACTAGCAGTATTTTTGGCTCTAAAACAGTCACACAATGGTTTACCTAAAATTGGTAGCTAAAGGCAATGTCACCCCTTGTCAACATTGTACCTACGTCGGTCATCGCGGCGGGGGCGAGTTGGCGAACTTGGGGGTTGAGTTAGTCCCGTCAGGGGGTCGAGTTTTCGGATGAGTTGAGGGTTGAATATTCTAGGTGCAACTGTATGTTAGAACGAGTTGTTGGGTTACTTTTGTAATTGTTGTGCTGTTTTTTTTAAAGTTGAAATAGTGCTCCTTCCTC
The DNA here is from genome assembly GCA_950005105.1 of Lycophotia porphyrea. Taxonomy (NCBI): domain Eukaryota; kingdom Metazoa; phylum Arthropoda; class Insecta; order Lepidoptera; family Noctuidae; genus Lycophotia; species Lycophotia porphyrea. The sequence goes on along the minus strand of OX465408.1, from coordinate 4,052,913 downwards.
TTTTAAATGCATGTAAGTTAAAACAACTTTTTTTTTTAGTGAAAAAATCACGTTTTTTGTTATTAGGACTCGCAATGTAACGCACTCAAAACATTGTGCTGATGGATGCATTAAATAGTCATGGAGGTATTAAAAGTAAATTTATCATCATCTGCCTAGCCTTTTCCCAACTATGTTGGGGTCGGCTTCCAGTCTAACCGGATGCAGCTGAATACCAGTATTTTACATGGAGCGACTGCCTATCTGACCTCCACAACCCAACTACTGGGAAATACGATACCCCTTGGTAAGACTGGTTGTCAGACTTTTTGGGCCACTAACTACCTAACGGCTGTCAAAGATCTTCAACTGACAGCCGGGACCAACGGTTAAAAAAAAAAAAATATACTATAATGGGTTAATTAATATCATGTGAATTACTTGTCAGTGAATTTTCTTTAAAAGGAAACTTTGAAATAAAATCGTATCGTTTATTAAATCAAATTTCTTTTCAGCTGTTATTCAAATACATCAGTATATTAATTTCAACAAGGTAAATACTAAATCCGGATTTATTAAAAGTAGGAACTCCGTTATATTTTATGAGCGCTTTAATATTATTAAAAGTAACAGAGGAAAAAAACGAGCAATAAAGGATCAGTTGCCATTAATTAATTTTATGAATATTAATGTAATTCATTGAAAATTGAGTAATAAATGGCGCTTAATTATTACAAAATGGCGGAAATTATCAATCAAACGTCACATTTGAATTAAGAACATTTTGATATTTAAAATTGGAATGTCTTCGTTCGCGTTCCTTGTATAATCGATTACGCAATGTTTTCTATTTCCACGTTAAGTATAGTCCATTCAATTTATACCTAACGTTGCATTCATCACTGTTAAAGTAACAGTGATCTTTATGATACTAGATATAAGATTCTTTCTGGATTGCAGCTGCCGGAGGTACAATAACGGCGAAGCGACAGTACTGAGTACTGAGAAATTGAAGTGATACGCGTAAGTATATGCTTTGACGTCAATCCTTCGTTATCAAGTTAATTTGTTTCTTTCTGGAGTAAATATCCAGTAAATGTAGACGATATTATTAAAACGGATGTAAAGATAGCGTATGCTCATAATATTATGTATTGAGGCACGAATGTAGACGAAAGACATTTAAAAACATGTTTCGATTAATAAACTATAGATAAGCAAATGTTTTGCATAATAAAATTACGAAGACAAACACCGTGCCATTTAAAAATCCGTTGCACAATCAAATTTCGAACACTACATTTTTAAATCGCGATAGCCAGAGACAAAAGAGAAGAATATAAACAGCCAGTATCGAATAACGTATCAAATTAGAAATATTTGCTGTTCTCACAGGTTATCGAATTTAGAGTTCAGTGGAATGAGATAAAAGCCATTGTTTAACTGTCGGGTCAATAGTGTTCTATTACGGAGTTTACAGTTTATATAGTGAACTCTTTGTTCTTTGACCTACTTTATTAATTTAACGTCTTGTAGACCCGATTTTAAGAACAATACCGCTGTTCATTCTTTCATAGATTACTCGGAGATTTTTTAAACACTTTTATAGTGACTTATTTCAGTGATTTTTTTCTCTTTGGTCTAGTGGTCGCATGCAGCAACTGCTGAGCATAAGGTCCTGGAATTGATTTGCAGGTCGAGCTAAGTGTTATTAGGTTTTCCGTCAGAAATTTTTCAGCAGACAGGCATGAATTTTGGCTTTGAGCCAGGAAGATGGCCGTGTTGACGGCGCGTTCGTTTTCCACGCGCGCCTCAAAGAGATGTCAGCAAACAGGGAGGGGCCCCGTAAGGGCCGATGCCTGCCAGGGCTGCGGGACTGTTCGAAAGAGATACCGCGGCCCTGGAACACAAAGGGCAAGGAAGGAACATGGATGAGTTTTAATCAGTACAAGTCTGACAGTCCCTTCCGCTCTGCCCAGAGCGAGAGAAGTCATTTTTACGATATCGCATCCGAACAAAAAAAAAAAAACCGGGAAGCTGGCTCACCATCTCGACATAACTGGCGAAATGAGATAAACTACACCTATGCCAAACCTTACGAGAACTGGAGTCTTATACTGTATAGATAATTATTATTATTTTCATACCGTGTATCTTTCACAGACAGGCCTCTATAGCGATGACAGATACAGTAAACATTGACATAACGATTTCAGTGGAATAGATAATAAAGAAGGCAAGGGACTTGAAGCTGAGGACAGAAGATGATGTCATGACATGTGTCATAAGTAGGTTCGTTGACATGTTGGTTAAATACCTAGCCTTTATTGATTTATAGAGGGAGTAATATACAATAGTGCTAAGTAGGTGCTTGAATGATGTCCGATAATTCTAGGATACCTACATATTTGTTGCAAAGAATGCCATTGTCTGTTACACTGTAACAGTCACTTTGCTTAACATTAAAACGTTAATCATAGTACGTACCTATCTCATCCTTCTTGTATTAGTAATTTATTAATACATTTTGAAATATTATGTCCATCATCAACAAGAATTATGTTAAGAACCCAATACTTCTTGAGCGATTTGACAAGCAGTTGTCACAGTATATTTTCATCATCATCATCTGCCTAGCCTTTTTCCAACTTTGTTGAAGTCAGCATCCATCCAGTCTAACCGGGTGCAGCTAAATACCAGTATTTTACATGGAGCAACTCCCTATCTGACCCCCACAACCCAGTTAGTACTGGGTAATACGATACCCCTTGGTAAGACTGGTTATCAGAGTTTCAGGCCACCAGTAACGACTGTCAAAGATCTACAAATGACAGCCGGGACCAACGGCTTATTATCCGAGCTAAACCATTCTTAATATAAAATATTTAACCGTTACTCTGTTTATGAAGTACCTACGAACTCTTTATACGTGGCCTCAATAATGCTTTTAACGTTAAGCGCAACTTTTTAAATAGAATGGAGAAAGTAGTTCTTTCTTCAAAAGTTCAAACGCAGTACGTTCCATTTTTCACTTTGAAAAGAACATTGGTAATGTTTTGTTTATGGTCGGGCTAATGAGGTTTCGTCGAAATGCCACTGGTGTTGACAATGGCGCTAGTGTGCTTTTAAAACAGTGCGTTAGTTCTTTTATTTCGAAATGTTTAGAATTGGTCTACAGGTCGCAAATGCTACTACTAAGCATGTGGTCCCGGGTTCGATTCCCAGCTCGGGCAACGTGTTATTCGGTTTTTCCATCAGGAATTTCTCAGTAGTAGCCACGGAGTTTGGATTTGTACCCGGTTGATGGCAAACGGCTCACTTCCTATTACGTGGTTAATATAGGTGTAGATAATATTAGGTACATTTCTGTCAAACCCTTCGGGGATCGCAGGCGTGATGTTATTTTAGATTTGTTGGGGTGAAGAAACTTGCAAATAAAAGAGTCATTACGTCATATATATATTCGTTGGCCTAGTAACCGATCATTAATTAGGCACAATGCGATCTCTGACCTGGCAATCACTGTAGATATGTAATCGGATAGTTAATGTAAGAACATATTTGTGTTCGAGAAAATACGATGACCTTAGATACCTACTTGATAAATAGCTAGTTGGAAATATTTAGATTAACATGTGAAAGAAACAGCAGTCTATTCTGCACAGTAAACACACGCACGTTATAAGTTAATATGAAATAACAATAGGAAGCCAAACAGACTTCCACTTGATAATGTAAAAAAGAGAATTAGTATGACAATATAGAAAATAGCCAAACTTCTAACTACTTTATTGAAAAACGAATTTAACTAAAATAAGGCAATAAATAATACATCGTTCACATACATAACGCTTAGTACAGCATATTTAAACCCTACATCACGCGATAGCCACGCAAAAATTACAGTAGGCAACACAAAACAGGAAATAACCATTCAAAGAGCCCAAATTAACGTTTTTTTGGACAAATAATAAAAAAGCCAATGCCATTTTATTCACGACCACCTATTATTATTTAGTAAGGCATTATTATAAAATGTGTGAATACAGATAAAAAATTGCGGTCAAGCGCGAATCGTTTTATAATGGGACCTTTTTATGTTTTTTTTGCTATGAGTCAAAGTTTTTAATGATTTCTGTGAATGCGTTCGGTCGTGCAAAAATGCTTGTATTGTTTAATTTATATTGAAGTAAATTAGTTAAGCTTAGGTTTCATTGTGCACGAAGAAATAAAAGATTAAAGAACACTTTTTAGTTGGTTTTCACTATTCTATTTATTGTTCAGATTTCCAAGAAATTATACCTCTCTATCGCTATCCAGAAACCTAATAAGGTTAAATATTAATTTGACTTTAAAATGTCGTCTACAAAAAAGTAACCGTGCTAAAAAGGATGTTATCAAAGTTATTAAATAGTTACATATAGACTTTTTATTTACCTATATAGAGCTAAAATCTATTATTTATAATATTAGGTCAACCCAAAAACATTACAAAAACGCTTGCCAAGGAAACCTGCAGCAACCAAAATACCGATACCAAATCAGTTAGGACGGCAATAAAAATGCCGGTAATTACCGGTGATTCACATGAAGTGCGGTTTCCAAGTCTGACTCACACCACAAGGTGGTAAGCGTGATGATTCAATTATCGATGCACTTTTTTCCTTATATGTGTGTTGTGTTTTTACAAGAATCGATAATTTGTATGTTCTTTGAGGTTTTTTTGTATTTTAAGCTCGAAAAAATATTTAGAGCTCAATAACTTTAAGATTTTTATGTATAATTTTTTATGTCTCTAAATAATAACAGTCACTTGGGTCCATCTTACGGTTAGACTGCGGTTACCTAAGCTGGCCCGTGGATGGGTGACCGCCCATTACATACCGAGTTTCTTGCGTACGTCGGAAAACACGTTAAGCCGTTGGTCCCGGCTGTCATTTGCAGATATTTGACAGTCGTTACAGGAAGTCAGTTGCCCGAAAGTCTGACAAACAGTCTTACCAAGAGATATCGTATTACACAGTACTAACTGGGTTGTGGTGGTCAGATAGGCAGTCGCTCCATGTAAAATACTGGTATTCAGCTGCATCCGGTTAGACTGGAAGCCGACCCCAACATAGTTGGGAAAAGATGATGATACACGTCACATTATCTAAGAAAGGTCTTCTATATTGTTAGTAAATTGATAGGCAATTAAAACGTGCTACATATATACTTACAATAAAATTGATATTCAGACAACAAGTTCTTTTATCTCATTTGATCCAATTCTTAAACTCGTTTAAAAAAAAAGGTACCAAACAAAACTTTCATTAGCACAAAAAACCTGTATAACCATTAAATTAAACAGCACACCCCAAAAACATTACGAACCTAAATTTTATAACCCAAATAACGTTAGGAAAATAACGTTACAAAAAATAACGCTCTCTAAACACGTAGACATAATTCCCTTTGGCATAATAGGCGAAACAGTAGCCCTTCGAAATTAAAAGTTTAACACGATTCCAAATTCGAATTACAAAATGGAATTAATAAATTCAAGTGAATTCCATTGCCAAGTTTCTGTTTATAGGAAGGGATGCCAAAGCTTGGCGGGTAATCTAATGTACTTGGATTTTAATTGGATAAAAGACTAGAAGTACTAAGAATTCAGACTTTATCAAGACATTTTCATTTAAGGAAGCCCACGAAATTCAAATTAAGTTTATAGTAATTTACAGGTCAATGTCAGTTTGTATGTTGATGATAATATGGTTTGCGCAAGCAACATGTATGTAATTATAGAATTAAAATCATTAAAATCATCAATACAACAAGCAAAGACCAATGGAATCCCGTTTTTTATTCCTAAACAAGTTCTTTGATCTTTCCAAGGCAGGCTGAAGTATGTAAGAATTTTCAGCCAGCTCTTGGTTTTCAAAGTAAGTAAAGTCTGCAAGTAAAATTTATATGCAATCAGCACATCTGAACAGCGTTCAAGAACTGTCATAATTGTTATAGAATATTGACACTGACAGCTAGTGAACACTGTTGAGATGTGGTATTCGTGTTCGGTTCCATAAATTCCTACTAAGTAATCAGTTTTGGAATCAGAATATCACCATAATTTAAATAAAGTTCGAAATTCGAAAATGGCTTAATGGAATTACACCAGGGTCTGGAGATAAACCTAACCTTGTTTTAAAACATTAAGGTGATTCTGGTCTTTATGCATTATTTGAACACTAGCTTTTGTCCGCGGTTTTGCTCGCGTAATTTAGAATTTGACAATTAAACTCTGAACACATTGCTAAAGTTTCTCTAATAATATAATTTAATCATGATTAGAAAGACACGTGGCTATTATCATAAGTACGTTATTGTTGTTTTCCTCGGGAACAGTACTTTTTTTCGGGATGAAAGATATGTCCGTTTCTGTACACCTGACAACGTATATGCAAAATTTCAGAATTATCGATTCAGTGGTTTAGGCGTGAAAAGGTAACAAACAAACTTACTTTCGTACTTATAACATTAGTTAGGATAACCTAAAGTCCTAAACTAAGTACTAAGTCCTAGGAATATTTAAATTTAATATTACGGAGCCGATAAGCCAATTTTCATAATCAGAAACTTCCTCAAGCCTCGTGTCTTCGTTTAGTCATCGGATAGGGTCACTATTTCTAACTTGAAAAGTAAAGACTAACAGCTTTTGTTTTTCTTAGAGAAATGGCCTTTTTTTCCGATGGGAAATCATCAAATGACTTCTCCCGCTCTGGGCGGAGCGGGAGGGAGTGTCAGACTTGTACTGACTAAAACCCATCCATGTTCCTTCCTTGCCCTTTGTGTTCCAGGGCCGCGGTATCTCTTACGATCAGATCCGCAGCCAATAAGTTAAAAAGTTCGGACAAACGACAAAGCCGGACACAGTCCGGACGGGAAGCCGAAAATTCAAACAAATCTCGACGAGACCTTGGACTAAAATCTTGATTTATGTATTTTCAGACTGGTTGGGTCTAATGGTCACAACCGTGACTGCTGACGATGGGGTCCTGGCTTCGATTCCCTGGTCGAGCAAATTGATATTTGGTTTTTCCATCAGGAATTTCTCAGTAACAGCGACAGTCTACATTCGTGCCCGATTGATGGCGATAGGCTCAAGGGAAGAACAAGGGACTTACAAAACATAACTGGCGAAATGTGAGTGTAATATTAGATACACCTCTGCCTAAACCTTCGGGGATTAGAGGCGTGATGTTATGTACTTTTCTGTATTTACCTACCTTCACATAAGAAAACGAAAGGATTACGTAAGTACCAACGTCCAATTATTAATTAACAATCATGTCTTGAACAAGCTCTGGAAAAACAATGAAAACTTGGAGTAAAGTTAATATTATTACAGCCACCTATTGTACGATTCCACTGATGATTTTATTATAAAGCTCTTTTGTTCCTACATTTTAAATAGAATTGAACGAGAGTTGAGCATTTTCCTGTCTCGTTTTTCTTGTAAAATGAAAAGGTGTGGGAGGAGAGCTACGCAATAATTAAGAAAAGGCAGTGAGTTATCTTTTGTGAAAATAGTGTTTTTCGACACAAAAATTTATAAATAAATTTTTTGTAGTATACAAAAAAAAGGGTTTTTTCTTAAAACAACTCCAGCACTCTGACTGAGTAACACCATGTTCTATCAAAATCTTCTTAATTGTGTGGTTAGCGCCTTTTTTTTCGGATGGGATATCATTAAATGACTTCTCCCGCTCTGGGCAGAGCGGAAGGGAGTGTCAGACTTGTACTGACTAAAACCCATCCTTCCTTGCCCTTTGTGTTCCAGGGCCGCGGTATCCCTTTCGAACAGTCCCGCAGCCCTGGCAGGCATCGGCCCTTGCGGGCCCCTCCCTGTTAGCTGACATCTCTTTGAGGCGCGCGAGGAACACGAACGCGCCGTCAACACGGCCTGTCGTCAAAAGACGGACGGACGGCGAGCTAGCCCATTACTCACCGTCCACAGGTCCGCGTCTAAGGTGTCCGGAAGCCACCACGTGACCCCCGATGCTCGGGGCGTCTCCCGCGGGTGTGGTTAGTGTATTGACTTGGCTTTACATGCCGTCGAGAAATATGCATCTGATAATTATACAATACGCAAATGAATCCGAAAAATCAGAGAGATGTCTTGACTTCGAAAATTACAGGCGTGTCGTGTATGTATGTAAATATTTTTAAACATATTCATTATAATATCCTGATTTTCCTTACAGTTTTTGTTTTTCCATTTTCTTTGTTTTAAAAGCTCTGTTTCTTGCCTAGATAAACTAAACGCTAGCCTAGTTATTCTTGAACGTTGATTATTCTAATTAAATAAATAAAAGCCGGCTTTACTAAGAACCGACTTAATTAAGATTTCCTTGATTATATTAACAATAGGCTTATGTACAAAGAAAGAGCTGTTCAATGGAATTTATTTCTTATTATTTACAGGTATTTGTTTTAATATTGATGAAACATCTATACCACTTAATTCTGGATGCTTGGACACTTGTGATTGGCTTAAGAAAATGACATTAACCAACACATTCGTTCCAAGTTTTTACCTCGTAATCTAAAAGGTTCAAAATCGAGTATCTATTGTCCCATGTCAGCGACAATCGATGTCAAACACTCAATAAAATACATTGATGTCGAGTTTTTGACGTACAATTCATATTAGGTAAGTTCCATGTATTTTTGACAGATTGTGACTGAGATATATTGAAAACTTTCTAAAAAAAATATGGGAGCTGTCCCACTCAACTAATAAGCAATAACATGGCCTATAAAATAGGTGATTCTAAAGATAAAACATTACAAACGAAAGCTTGAATATTTAAGTACTAATTATCATGGTATACTTAAGAAACCAATATCAGTCGCCCAAAAGCCTGACAACCAGTCTTACCAAGGGGTATCGTATTACCCAGTACTAACTAGGTTGTGGAGGTCAGATAGGCACTCCATGTAAGATACTGGTTTGCAGCTGCTTCCGGTTAGATTGCAAGCCGACCCCAACATAGTTGGGAAAAGGCTAGGCAGATGATAATGATGACATAAGAAACCAAAATAAAAAATTGGCAGCTGCATTCAACTTCTAAAACAATCAAACGCCGACAGACTTAAAAGATTACAACAAAAGAAAAACAATACAAAACCAATTCAAGCAACCCATTAATCAATTGCTGCAAGCATACAACGGTTACACGAAAAATAAACGAAAATCCACAACACTAGTGCGGGCATAAAAACCGGAACTCTCCAATTAATATTGCCCCGTCTCACAATTGTTCCAGTATTAATCGAAAACAAATGGTTACGATTCACTGGCTCATGAAACAGATACAGTTGTCCCTAGCAATGAATCATGCATAGGGGTGGGAAAACCGTCTATTTGCAACATATATGTGACATGAGATAAGTTATGGTGCAAGCTTAGTTAAGGTTGAGATATTACCGTCGACCTCGTCGTAACGCTATTATTTCCTTTACGGTATTAGCGGAATTCTTAAGACGAAATAATTAGTTACATTTGTTTCATGCTAGCTTTTGCTCGGGCTCGCCCGCATCATCACCAGCCTAACCTTTTCCCAACAATGTTTGGGTCCAGTTTCTGTTGGGCGTTATACAAGTGGAGACAAATTAGCATAAATTAGAATAAGTATAGAGAATGATAAAAATAAAACTGGCCAAGTGCGAATCGGACTCGCGCATGAAGGGTACCGTACCATAAACCGAAAAAGCACGTTTCTTGTATGTGAGCAATAATTATGAAATAATTTATATTTTTATTATTTGTTGTTATAGCGGCAACAGAAATACATCATCTGTGAAAATTTCATCTATCTAGCTATCACGGTTCATGAGATAGAGCCTGGTGACAGACGGAAAGACAGACAGCGGAGTCTTAGTAATAGGGTCCCGTTTTACCCTTTCGGTACGGAACCCTAAGAATTAAAATAATGTCCTGTAAGTTCTGTGGCTTACTGGATATATTCGATTACATTTTTGACATGACAGAACAGAATGGCGTTTCATGAGGAATACGAAGTTTACTGTCGTATAGCCATCTCCACCTCAGAAAAACAAATAAAAAAAAATATCTCGAAATAGTTTTGCTCCAAATAATTTAACGTTTTCCCTTATTCAAACAAATAGTTGCGGAATAGTTTAGTAGATACTAAGTACATTTGGCCTGAATTTTCTTCGAATTCTAGATAAATAATTCTTAGTGACCTAGATTTCGAATCTAGGGCCACGAGGCAATTACTTATTTGATCTTTCATTTTGTAATTTCTGAAGTTTTATTAACTTGTAGTAAAGGCAAATTTGTCCAAGATTACCTCAGGAGAGGGGATATTCCTCAAAGCGCAACTATTTTTGAGCGCAACCAACTAACCGCAACTGAATTATTCCTCGAAGCGCAACCACAAGTTGCGCTCACAAATTGAAATAGTTCAATGGTTGCGCTTCGAAGAATAATTTAGTTGCGCTTAGTTGGTTGCGCTCAAAAATAGTAGTTGCGCTTTGAGGATTACTCCGAGGAGAGGGGGTATTCCTCAAAGCGCAACTGTTTTTATAACCTAGAAGGAAAACACAGGTAGTTTATAACCTGGCATAACACAAGGATATTTTTTATCCCTGTAGTACGATCCCATGGGACATTACCGAACTCCACACGGGCGAAGTCGCGGGCATAAACTAATCTATACATCTATACAAATAAATAAAATTGGAGCGTCTGTTTGTAATATCAAAATAACCGCTTTTTCAAAGTGCATATGGATGTATACATGGTACACTTATACCAAAACAAAAACTGTTTGTCTGTCTGTTTGTTCCGGCTAATCTCTGAAATGGCTGGACCGATTTTGACGGGACCTTCACTCACAGATAGCTGATGTAACAAGGAGTAACTTAGACTACTTTTATTTTAGATAAATAATTAGGGGGATCCCTAATTATTTTCCCGAATTTTGTTACCAATACCATTGGTAACAAAATTCGATTCAAATAGGGAATTGCTTATAATAACGGGGATTTTTTAATAATAATTTCACGCGAACGAAGGTCGCGGGCAACAGCTAGTTTTATAATAAGCCAATCCTCGAGATAAGTCACCTTCAGAATTGTTGGTAAACATACAAATTATAATGTCGAAACAAAAAACTTAGGACCAATTCTTCTCTTCATCCTTATTAAAGAAGGTAGTAAGTAAGCCAGATAAATAAATGTCTATCTGAGGGTATCCAGACTGATTTATTAGTGTCTGCCTGTAGCCCAGTTTTTTGCTTGAAGTAACTTTATACAAGATTCAAAGTTAATATCGTAAGCTGCTGCTTCGTTGTTTGGGATTAATTTCAGTTTAGATTAAGGACTGGATTTAATATTAAGGGTTTAATTACTAATCCTTCATTATTATTGTTCGGTTAAGAGCCCCCGCACATTGAGCCACTAGTGGCGACCACATTAGAACGACTAGTAGCCGCCACAAGTTGCGGACGCGTTTCTCCATACATTTTGTATAGCATCGGCGCACACCGAGCGTTTGAGTGGCCGCGTCCGAGCCACAAGCTGCGGGAGTCAACCGCGCTCGCTACTTGTGGTCGCGTTTTGTCGTTCGACTCGCGGCCACAGTCGTCGCCGCCTCTGTCGAGTACCACTTGAACAACTGCCGCAAGTGGCAACCACTGAAGGCCGCATCCAGCCACCAGTGGCTGCCACTGGTGGCGGCGCGTAGTAGTCTGACTGAACCACTGGTGGTCGCGTTTAGTAGCGGCGACTAGTGGCTCAATGTGCGGTGGCTCTAAGTGTGATTTCGATTAAAAGGGAAAGTGTGGGAGGAACCTTCAGAAGGTGGACCAGCGACCTGACGATCGAAGGTGAATCGATTTCAAAGTGGTCACATATTTTTATAATGACATAACATCACGCCTGTAATCCCCGAAGGGTTAGGCAGAGGTGTACCTAATAGAGCACACACATTTCGCCGGTTATGTTTTTTAAGTCCTATTGTGCGCGATCCTATTGAAATCAACTGGATGCAAATACAGATTCCGTGGCTGCTACTAATAAATTTCTGATGGAAAAACTCAATAACACTTTGCCCGACCTGGAAATCGAATTCAGGACCTCTTGCTCAGCAGTCGCGCTTGCGACCACTCGACCAACGAGGCAGTCATTAGTGACTTTTAACAGGATTGTCATAAACTTCTTTTTTCGTTACATTCTTGGTTACCTGTAAGGCTACGACATACATAATGACTTTGCAATGAAGAAAAATTGTCTCCAAAGTCAAAGGTGAAGATCTAGTTTGGGAGCCAGGGGACCTATCTGTGCCTGCCAGGGCTGCGGGACTGTTCGAAAGAGATACCGCGGCCCTGGAACACAAACGGCAAAGGAAGGAACATGGATGGGTTTTAGTCAGTACAAGTCTGACACTCCCTTCCGCTCTGCCCAGCGCGGGAGAAGTCATTTGATGATATCCCATCCGAAAAAAAAAAAAGGGGGACCTATCTGTGTACCTACATAATGTCTGTATGTTGTATTTTAGGATGTCAGTAACAATGTTGTGACTATATTGAAATAAAGAATTTCTTTATTATCTATCTGATGCCCGCGGCTTCGTCCGCGTGGATGTCGGTTATCGCGACCAAAAGTAATCATGAAATTTTGATCCCATTTCCGCAAAAAAAAAATTACAAATTATATACTAAAACCTTCCTCGAAAACCACTCTATCCATTGGTGAAAACAGCATAAAAATCGGAGTTTTTGAGTATATCGCGAACAGACAGACAGACGCGGCGGAGGACTTTGTTTTATCATATGTAGTGATAGTGACTTGGGAAGCATCGTTCTGTCCGACACTTTTATTTATTTATTCAGAAATACATTGTAAGCTTACAAATGGCTCTTTCTCTCGGTTCTCTTGTGTGAAGGTCGCAGGATTCCTGCCGGATGCGTGCAGGACAAGACTGGTTGATGTGGAGATGCTTATAGGAGAGGCCTATCTCTAGCAGTGGAATACTTTCCAACTGAATGACGATGCTGACATGACATAGCTATAATATTTCTGTATTGCGTATCCACTAAAACGCCAGCGGGTCCTGCGGGACCCGGCAATAATAAAACGCTTAACCGCAATTGGGTACTCGAGGCCCCGGGTTCCTTAAATTGACATTATTGACAATGACATAACAGTGACACTTGACTTAGTTCAAACAAGGTTTAACTGTGGCGCGCCACTGCGTATTCGCTACGATGCAATTTCTCAACGGTTTCCATTATAACAGAAAAAAATATGAAACGGATTTGGAAACTGTTGGTTGGTATTCAATTACTCGATATTGTAAGTTTATTATGACATTTTCATGTCCGCCACGAAGTCAATACCTACCTAAAAGGAATTCTTATTGCATTTTTCTTCTTTTTCGTGTGGTTAGTGCCTAGCCTTGTGTCAGAGTGTCTATGTCGCCCATAGGCCTTTAACTTGGTCTTACATGCCGTCGAGAAATATCCCTCAGGCACGATCGGCATGATGGCGAGATTTCATCACGATGTTTTCCTTCACCGACGCAACTGATAATTATACAAAACGCACATGAATCGCACAAAAACACGCTTAACACACACAAACACACACACACGCACACACAGACACACACATACACACACACACTACACTACACTACACACACTACACTAGACACACTACACTTACACTTTAAAAATGTATTACCAGTCATTCATCCAGTACATTAATCTACAAAATTAATTAATCAGCCTCAACAAAAATTACATGAAAACACTGAAACATTTACTGACTCAAAATGTCGACTCCACATTACCAACAAAGTAATTATTACCCTACACGTCAACTGCATATAAAACAACCGCTCCAATTTGTATTGAAATATTGTTAAAATGTACATTTCAATAATGTGAAGTGATTAAAAAAAATCTTTCAGTCCTGTTGCCATTTCAATGAATATTTTGACAAGCTTCGTATTTACACGATGACCCTGATGGCCCATTATAATGTCCGACTTTTGAGATGACCGTTATTTAATAACATATCAATTATGGCCGGAGTGTTTATTAAAATTCTCAGTTCACATCATAATTTTACCCCGAAGTGTTTTTGACATCTGTCAAAGTATTCTCCACTACAAAATAATTATGAATAAACTTACACAATACAACCCCATATTGAAACTGTTTCTCATAAAACTTAACCCTTTAAATTCTCCCCTCGAAAACTGATAACTCGAAAATTCGGGTTTCGGGACTTACGGGTGTAAAATTCCAGAGTAGCATCTTGTGCTTTAAAATTTTGTGTGTGGACCCTAAAGTTAAGTAATTAACATTTCCGCGAAATAATGACTGGATCTTGCATTGTTTGAATTTTAATGTCGAGTGGTTTCTTGTTTCGTTACAGATAAAACTTTGTAACGGTTATGTTTAGCAAAACATGTTCAAATTCGAATTACGAATTCGTAGAAAAACCTTTGTGTTTTAATTTTAAACAATGAATAATAGAATTTAGAATATTTTAATGGGATTTAATTAAATACAAACAAAGGTCTTAAAAGCTCTCAACATTTAACAAGGTAGAGCTCTAACAAGCATCACAAAATATTTTCATATTCACACAATACACGTTTTATCAAAAAAGACCTATTTATATTCTATAAACGAAACCAAGCAACGTATCCTTTACACCCGCACAGAATAAAAAAGCTTCTCAGTACCGCTACTCGATAACAGATGGCGCTACGCTCGCACTTAACGTCGGTCCACACAATAGCACACAAATAACACCATTTTCGTCCAAAAAAAACCAGAAACGACATGCCAAGCAAACATTATAAGTATTTATAAGATCTCCAATATGTAATAGAATGAATTCTTTGCTTTATTTCTTTGTTTATATCGAAGTTTATTAATGATAGTCGATATTTTGCCATATAATAGGTTATAACGAGGACTTATCAATCACATGAAGTATTATCTACATTGACATCGCATTATATCTTATTCAGAAGTTAATAACAATTTGTTGCCTCGGTGTGATGGAAGGGTGGATAGGGAAAGACGTGTTTTTTGACGTCTTTGGGGGACTATATTATGATTTTTCGTAACAAGAAGATTGTTTACGTAATAGTGCGTGCAAAGGAAATATTTTACGAGCAAAAGATTGTTATAGTTTTTTTTCTTTTCCGTTGTGGCTTGCTCCTAGACTACAGTAGCAAAGTCAGTGTATGAATTTAAATATAAGAAGGTATTGTATGCAAGAACGAACACTGTCATAAAACCAAATTGTTATTACAAATGCAATTTTTTAAACTTGAACATTACTTTAGAAATGGTAAGTGCTTTGGTCTTTGTTTATAGATAGAGCTTGATATTTCTTAGAGAAAAAGTTTTTAGAAAACATGAAAAGAAAATGAAAAGCCGTTTCTTTGAAATATAGTTACGTCAAATTAATTAAAGTTAATATTATTAGCCTACGTAAACTTTAGCGTTTGTCTAATAATACTTTAAAATTTAATTTGATAGGCAGAGAGCTAGTCTTACTCATTATAATTTCATTACATTTATGTTTTTATTCACTTTTCTTCGAAATACTTCAAAATTACACAGCCTTTTGTGAATTATAATTTGTAAAATATTTTTAACTTTATTAAAAAAACAATCAAAAGTTTAAAACGAAAACATATATTCATTAAAAGTTTCGATGAAAACTTTTGACAAACAAAAATAATAGTGCTTTATGTCTAGTAGTTGGTTGTTTGTTCATAAAGATCAACAGAAAATTCGTTGTTTTCTTATTCTGTCTCAACAAGCAATTGTTTGATTTTTTTATAAGTTTTCTTGTAGTTTTTGTTGGAAAAGCTTTTAAAGTTAGATATTCTTTGGTGTTTATGTTAAGTCTGATTCTTTTGTGATTACTTTGTAATATCTAGGGGTTAAGACTATAGAATAAGTACATACATACGTATAGATAACATAACATAACATCACGCCTGTAATCCCCGTAGGGTTAAGCGGAGGTGTAATAGGGAGCGAGCCTATTGCCATCAACCGGGCACAAATCCAGACACCGTGGCTGCTACTGAGAAATTCCTGATAGAAAAACCCAGGACCTTATGCTCAGCAGTCGCGCTTGCGGCCACTCGACCAACGAGGCAGAACGAACGTACAGACACGAACGATACGTATAGATAATATAACATTAAGATTTTTTCGAATCAGTAAAATTCTTTTCTGTTTTTTGATACATCATATTTTTTATCTTTATATATATAATTCTACTGTACGTGTGTATGTCACTGAACTCCTCCTAAACGGCTGTAACGATTTGAGTGAATTTTTTTGTATGCGTTTGGGTGGCACCCTAGATGGTTTAGATTCACTAATCAGCCCGACAGAGTCTTAATATTATTTAATTGCATTATGTGACGAAGTTGCGCAGGTCAGCTAGTAATTATATATATTATTATTGTCAGCAAAAAAATCGTGGTTGAATTTCGGTATTCTTAAACCCTCACATTACTTTTTCTTGCTCGCTATATGTTCCTACAACCCATTTTTATTCTGCTTAGTCACTATATGTTCCTACAACCCATTTTTAAAGCACATAAACACAATCCTGACTATGTTTACTCAACAAAAATAGACTAATCTACTTCTCCAGAACTTTTTTAATAAAGAATCGCTCCATCACTAATAAGCTGACCTGATTAATCTACTCTATCATCCCAGACTTAATTCTTGTTTTAAAATTGTATACAAACTTCGTGCCCCGACTGTGTTTTGTTTTAAAACATCTGCGGCATAAGTTTATACCACTATTTCTTCATAAAGGAATCATCTTTTAGTTCGCAGGGTTCAATCTATTTTTAGTAGGTAATGGAGTCGGTGTTTTGGGGACGTTTTTATTTCGAAGTTTTTTTTTAAAGTATTTTTGTAATTTATTGGTTCCGGTTCATTATGAAGTGGTTAATTTATTTGTAAAGGAATACAGTAAAAATAAAATGTTAATTTTATGTATCAATACAAGTGGTTACGGGCGATTTTGAGTGGCCACATTCACTTTTTCTTTCTTCCAAATAGTTGTGAGAAAGTTCGAAGGTTACTCGAAATTATTACTTAGAAGTTACGGAACAAAATATCATGCAGCGAAAGCAACAAATTTTATTGCTTTGCTTTAAAAGCCATGAAGATTCCAACGACTTGCCTTTTCAATTGAAACTACCGACAAAACTGTACTTTTAACAGTTTTGTTTATTTTGCAACTTTCGACGAACAGTTCACTGAAAAATTGCGATTTTTTACATAAAATCGTCATAAAAAACACATTTAAATAAATCACACTATACTTAGCCTCTGCTTTATAAAAAAATACGATTTCCACCCGAAAAGTTTCGATATTAAACAGAAAAATAAACTTTTAGATCTGTTCAAAAGTCATAAAAAAGTTAACAGGAAAAAATCACTATCACGCTATAAACTTGTTTTTTATGACTGCAAAGAATAACTAATACAGTTAACCATACAGTTTAACTATCTCGTTGAAACTAAGCCGACAGTTAAATTTAACCGCACAGAAACGATAAATTAGGTTTAACCAGAAATTAATATTAACATGACGGATTTATGAAGACTGTAATTTTTATATGCTTTTTAATAGAGATTAGGTAGCCAATCTATAAAGTACTTATTTTAACGAAAATTATGAAAAACCAATGTGGCATACAAACTATTTTCATCTTATTACTACTAGATATTGCAGTTATGACACTTTCCCTGGTCGAGAAGTAGACATAAATGGTTATATATCACTAAGAACAATATGTGGAACAGAGTGGGAAAAGGTTATTCAACAATTTATAAAATGCATTTCAAATAACTGATATGTTTTAAAATGCTGAAAGATATTCCTAGTTATTTTTACCCGACTACGACAAAGCCAAAAGGGTTATGTTTTAAGCAGTCTATGTTGTATGTATGTTTTATTACTAAACGTTTATTTAGTAGAAACGCGTTTTCTATTTTTAATTGGGGTAGGTATACAATGTCATATTAACGTAATTGTTTGCAGTAATTAAGGTGGAACACACAACATTAAAACAGACATTTATAATACTTTTTTTAGTCATTTAGAATTTCAAGCTGCAGGCTATTTTTGAACTTATTTTAACAATTCTCATCTATGAAATACAATGTAGGTTGGAGTCATATTTTTCAATATAAAAACAGGTAGGTTTAAAAATAGAACAGCCTTCTTTACAATAAAAAAACAATCAACTCACTGCCATAGTGCCGTAACTCAAAAAAAAGTACCGTTTTCAACAAACACGTAACTAGTTCCTACCATCAATGTCGTAATCTAACACGTGGTACGTAGTTTTCTTACAAAAACTGTTTATTTTATCTTGTTTACGTTAAAAGTAACGCGCGTATGTTACCACATGGCGTATGTTATGGCTTGTTGTAACACTGATTTTTATTGTTTCTTGTAAGCGTAACTTTTTGGTGGCGTAACTCGGAATTACGAGATTTATCGACGAGTGAATGAGGGTTAGAATAAGTAGGAAGTCAAATTGTTTTTAGTGCTGTCTGTTTCTTTTATTTATTTATGTGTGTTTAATGCTATTTATGGGATATTCTCGATGAGCTGTGGGCAGGTTTAGTAACTACATAGCTTATATAAAGGTTGGACAAGCTGGACAAAATCAACAAATACATGAAGGCCATGCCTTTGCCCAGCAGTAGGAAACAACACAATAGGCAAGCATTAAAAAGTTATGCTATTTATTAGAACACAATACTACAACATATTATTTGTTTTTGTTTCAAAGTGATAACAGTGACGAGTTACAGTACTTTCTAACTAAAAACCAACATTATTTAACGTTTAATAGTTCAACAAAATATACAAAGCTGCACAGAATCCATTACCCTGCATTATCAACGTATTTAAACTCCTCAAAAACAACAAAAAGCCTAACTTCCACTGACAAACCTGTTTTCTCATAATACCTAAAACTATAAGCACTAGTACCCAACATCACATAAGGATAAACACTACTAAACGTAAATAAATCCTAGCACAGCTTCCCACAGCCAAGTCCCTCTAAATCCACTCCAGACTTAATTAAAGACTATACTAAATTCCAAGGTATTCAGGCTAGCAGACGTGACACCAAATGCTAAATAGGACAAGATAATATTTAGCCAGATGTACTGACGGAAAGCATGGTGTAGAATGAGGTAAGCCGACGTTTGGCGGTTATTAATATATACAAGCGATAACCAAAAACATTTTGTATGTTTTGGCTACAATTACTCTGAATAATATATTGACCACCTGTGTTAACACAATGAAAAGCTTAGAGTTGCCACAATGTCGACCTAATGGTACTATGGTGTAGTCATAATTGTGGCTTACCAAATTTTGACTTGGGGCATATTAGAATTAGGTCGACGATAATGCAAATAGTGTCAAAAGAAAAAATCAAAAATAAGAAAAAAAAAAGTCAAAAATATTAATGAAAGTTACCACTTAAGTTTTATTTTGTAGAAATAGTTAACTATAACTTTTATACCGTCCACTTCTAAAAATTAGGCCTAAAAAGTGTTGCTATAAGTGAAAATTCGGCGAACAAATTGTAGTCTGGTAAACATTTACCATTAGACCATAAACTCTATTATTAGTTTTTTTTTCATCGACACAAACAAAAGGCAACGGAAGAGACATAACTCTATTCCTTGTGACGTGTCTTTGATGTATGGGCTCAGAAGAGAAATTGTTTTATGTGGGTAAATATTGTTTATTTTTCCATTTTTCTCACTGTAACATTTTGTCGCTAATGTTTGATATATGGCGTGCGGTTTCTTTTTTATTTGAATTGTTTTTTTTGGTTATATGTTATTGAACTGTTTCATAATATTGATATAACTACAACGCAAAAGAATTTGTATTCTATTTTTGATGGTAAATTAATTCATGTAAAAATATTTTTATGATTTTTAGCTTAACAAATAACCGGGCTTTATATCTAGAAATTTTGAGCTGGTTAGCTAATATAATGATTAACGTATTAATTAAAATTAAGATATGTTCCCATTCATACTAGGGTCACCGTTACGAATCTTAGAAAAACAAATTAAAAAGTCCGAAAAAATATCTTCTAGACATTGCAAGGCCGTGTCCAAAATATCCTTTAAACAAAGCAATGTGAACAATACATTCGTAAAGATTTCTCAGTAAAACGAATATAAAAAGGTTAAAACTTATGTAAAGAATGGAAGCCAATTACTTATCAAAGAAACGCAGGTAAAAACCAGAAAGGTAAATTCCCTTGGGTTACGTGAAAACCGACAGATAGAATTAAACTAAGGTGGTAGGGAATAGTATTCAACGTCTGAATGACGTATATTTAGGTTTTCAAAATTTAACAGAAACCTATTTCGAAACTCGGAAGTTTCTCTCAGATTATCTCGAAATACCTAACACAAAATATACTGCATTTCCAAGCTAAAAGGATCATGAAATTACGTCAAAAAACACTGAAATGAAGAAAATAGAGGCGCTTTCTCAAATATCATTGTTTCATTTGCATAATGAATGCCGTAAGTTTACCAATGTTATTCATGTTATTACACTTAATTAATGCTCTAACATTTCCTAGAACACAAAGCTCTGCGAAGTCACTCATAATTTATGTGCCTATTGTATCACTATAGCGCAAAATAAACAATGAAAAGACTATTAAAGCAAGTTGCTATTTGCGCGAAGTAAAGTTTAGTTCCGCTACTTGACGCTAGATGGCGCTGAACGTCGACGAGCGGCAATCAACAGTGAACGAATATATTGGGTATATATTATCGGAGTTATATTAATTCAAATAACGTTTATAAATTTGATTTTAAGAACAATTTGTTTCTGTTTAATAAATTCATTGTTGATGCAAAAGTCTACGAAGATGTGTAATATCGATGTTACAAGGAAGAATTAATGTTCGCTAAACTGTCCTTTTCTTAATTTAAGTATTATTACGAATTAGAATTGCAGCGTACTTGTGTAACTTTTTTTCAACTATGTGAACATCACCTTTACAAAGTTATTAAATTTCTTGTGGACAGATTAAATCACTTTTTATGAATACAAGCACTGAATCAGTTTTCACTAAGCGAAGTTATTACTAAAGAATTATTTGTAAAGTAGCTTAAGGATAACGGCTTCTTAAGGATAACTAGACCATTCATAGCATCAAGTAAAGACTTCAATAAAATGAATGAAGTCGACTCAGAAATAAGGCAATAAGATAAAAAGAATAAACATCAAGAATACTCAGTCAAACTAGAATACAGCGCTTATATAACATAAAAAGATACATTGAGAAATAAAAAAGAAAAGCCTAAGGAACTGAAATCGTGCCTCGGAGTCACGTCTTCTTTAATTCAGTTTGCTACGGTTTGCCGAAGCCACTTTCTAAAAAAATATCGTTTTAAATTTTTATCCTTGATTCCATTGAAAATATCGTAAAAGATCGAGTGGACGTTCTGAATCTTTAATGTTATTTATTTGTTGGATGTCAGCGTGAATTTTTATGGGGGAACCGACGAAATTCATGATCGAAAATTAGCAAGAGCGACTGAAGTAAATTATGGGGATCGTAAAGTCGGTGACAGTAAATTTGAGTTATACGCATAGGATGATATTGCTAAAGAAATGTGTAGTAATGAAGCTTTCGTGAAAAACAAATTGGATGTAGAAATAACTTCATTAAGAGACTAGATACAAATATCGCTTCTACGGGAGTATTGGCTTCATATATGACAATTTATGATACTAATTTACGTCGTAACAGGATAAGATACAGCATAACTTTTGCTACCACAGAAACTAGCTAAACAAGCCGTTTTCGGAGAACAGACACAAAATTGAGAGGCTACTCCTATTTTTATGATAAATGGTTATAATAACATCAACGAAATTGCGGAGGCGTGGTCTCAATTTTGGAGCAAGCTTTGATATTAAACTCTTTTATAAAATATCACCTTTTTAAGATCGTTTCAATTTCGTACAATAGGAATCCGTATAAAATTTTATTATCAGAATTGGTTAATTTTTTTTTTTTCGTAAATTGGTCTTTCATTGAAGACTCTTTTGAAGCACCGCGATCTTCAAGAACCCTTGTAAGTTGAAAAGTTTTAATATAATAATATTAAGCTTTACTAACCCCTAGATAAAAAATAATCATTATTACTACTCCGAGAATTCGACTAAAAGAATTTCGAATTCTTCTCAATGAAAACAGTTTTATCGAAACATCAATTAGTTGGGATTTGCAGTCAATTCTGCTGATTAGGTCATCCCTAGAGCTTCGGCCGTTTCCCATCCAAATTCCATTAGATTATCTGTTTTCATCGATAGTAATTGGATATGAAATATTAATGTATTGGAAATTTTGTTTACCTCTCCAGAAAGTTTTTTCGTCTGTTTTTGTTAACACATCTTGGCAAGTCTCGTAATGATCTATATTATTTTCAAGATTGTTATCATCAATGTGCTCAGGTTTTTCAATAAAACCATGTTTAGATACGGTCTGTGATGCTTATTTTTTTTGCTACTTTCTTTACAGACAACTTTTTTATTTACATCGGATTTTGTATCGTGCTTAAGTTGTACTTTGAAAATTCTATCTAAATATATATTTCAAGGGCTGTATAAATCTCTGTTTTATTTTCCTTTTCCTTGTGTGGTCTCAGTAATAGGTTACTTTTAATGAACTACGTACTAATTGACACGGACGAGCAAGCACGGGCAATAACGTCAAGTTAACTGAATTTGTGGAGGCCTACGTCCATTGCCGTTACGATTGGGAATTTATAACTATTTAATTTATCACTGCTAAGTGTTAGTGTATGCGGGCGCTTTCGTCCCGTTTTGTAACTTTGTCGATTTTAAAATTAGATTCGAGTGATTCTGTTGGGCATCACTATTTCTTAACTTTTTTTCGGTTTAAATATGGAAGTGACATTGATTAATGTCAATGTCTTCTGTGTCAAGTTCAGTCGCCTAATCGAAATATTATTGCAGCGGCCTCTCACAGTGAACCGTTATGACTACAAACGTTCTGTTTAAGTTAGATTTATTTATTACGGCACAATTTATCAAAGCACTGTCATAATTACTCAGAATGCAAATTAATGGTAGTAAGACTAATAAATATTCCAGATAACGTAACGAACACAATAAACCAACTGTTTGAGATAACTGTAAGTACTTACCTAAAACTACCAATATGAAACACAAACTAATGTACAAGATCATCAGGAATCTTTGGTAACTAATAAACTAATAATATCACACTCAAGAACGGCAATCATCTACGCGACTGCCGAAATTTTATATCACAGTACACATCACTAACTACACTGTATTGGCCACACTGCGATCCCATCAGGCCATCACATTACAAGCACACATTTTTTGTATACGGGAGTTGCATTCGGCACCACAACTTTTTTCCGTTCTCCGTAACTTAAAAGTTTCGGTCATCGTACGTTATCGATGTCCACGCTGTTTATTACACTTCCCATCACTAATAAGTACGTTATACAAAATTCGAATCGATTTGGAACACTTGTGAATTGTTTAAATGTTTATTGTACGATCGTTTTCGGGGCGCAAGCGACAAGGGTCCGTCCTCGCCGGCGGTCTGGACGCAACTGCGTGAAGTTGGCCCCCATTGGTGAAGAATGCGCCGCGCATGGTTGCCACACCGGCCACGCTTCACTTGAACGCCGACCGAAATGGAGAGGCGCACTCGAACACCCAATTTACAATAATCCCGTGTATTTTGCAAGCGGTCGCTTAATATAACCAGACACAGAATCGTGCATTGTCAGTAGCGTCGGCCCCGATCTTGGCCGCTTGTTGCCTCGAATTCTTCATACGCTTTTGGAATACGTATGCCGTCTCGCTCGCACACGCTTTCGAATGAAAAACAGGTAAACGCTTGGGGCCTACAACGGTGTGCAATGGAGATTACGAAACATCCAATTTTATATATCGTCGTGTTACAAAATTTTACGCATTTTAATATGCATGCAAATTGAACGACAGCACTATCTTTTATCGTATTTTTTTTATTCTATCAAATGACAGTAATCGATTTGGAATATGGCAGTTTTAATCGAATTAAGTGGTTGATATAATTGACCTGTTAGCGTTTTCGATGAGTTTTTTTGTTGACAATATTACTTGTTCGGTTTTCTGCGAAGCAATCAGTGTATGGGCAGAGTTGAAGTAGCTTTTCGTACATTGTAATGTATTTATTAAAGTTTTTAATAGGATATAATATGGAGCAAAATTATCCTCGAATAATGCATATTTTTTTCTTTAAATAACAGAGAGCATTAACGTATAGCTAATGGTATAGAATAACAATAATATAGTGCGTATGTCTAAGTGGGTTTTGGTATATTTCTGCCTCTGAGTGACTAAAGTTTCGAAATATTAATCGTACTCAAAAGTACCCAGTTACAACTACAGCCAAAAACTTCCCAACTGATGGAGCTACCAATGGCTACGATGCAAAGCCGGTTCTACTCGATTAAAGTTCGAGTCCCAAGTTCTGTTAACTTTAACGCAAAATTAGGTAGCGTTATAATAACATACAGTTTTTAAAGACCTTTTGATACACGAACAATATTCATTCTTTTGATACTAAAGTAGCCAAAAAAAATTGTTCATACCAGTTTCATCCAATACCATTTCTTTATGCTCCTTTCAAAACTGATTCACATCCTTGGTACTTTTGTATTTTGCTTTATTTCTGTCTCTATCTATATGTCTGTCTACCTGTATCTACACCTAAAGATAGGGACAGGTCAGAAACTAACGTGGTAACAACCCTTTCTCATGATCTTTTGTGTTTAACCCTCTGTCACAGACCCAGTGACGCACGATCTTTTACGTTTAACTTTTACTCCGCTCCTTCGGGTTTTAAAGGGTAAGTAGGATTGGAAGTTGTATTAATGTTTTATAGTTTGACTCAATTAGAGACACAGATCAAGCTTGTTTTACAAGAAGAGGTAGACAGGGAGGTAAAAACCTATATTTTAATGGTGATTTGAGGACATCTTACTGAGCTATTTCAAAATCTAGCTCGCACAAGTATTTAGTAGGTCTTCCCATGAAATCTTTTTAAACATTCCGATCCTGTAAAGCCTAGGTTTCCATCGCTTCGTCGAAGTGAATATTCTAACCAAATGAGACAGCATTATAAAGTCTCTTTCCCTCCTTTGCTTGCAAAGGTCCGTTTTGCTTTACAAATTAGTCGTGCAGTCTTCATTAGCGACCAGTTCATTCATCCCTAATGCGGCGAGTTTCTTTACCCAAACTTACTAGTTTGAAAAAAACAGCAGTGCTGGTTTTTTCTTTGTTTGTGGCAATACTGCTTATCTTCATGCACCTTTCCCGGCATCATCCAGAGTTAAACAGCGTTGGCAACAATTTCTTCTGCCTAAAACTTCGTGTTCTACATTATCCAGATTTTGCCAGTCTATTATAATATATTTTGATGTGTTCAAGCCTTTTACTAAATTCATATCAACATAGCTATTAGCCAACAGATCTGTCGATCCCTCAAGGATTTATCGACATGTTGTATAGATTATGAAAAGGCGTTTGACTCGGTGCTACATCGGTGTTTGGCTGCTGTGGGTGCTGGATTTGTACTGTATTTGTTTACATAAAAACTTTGAATATACACAATTACACACGGAATTTACCATATCTGAAACTAAACCTTAGAAAAGAGAATATGACTTATCATAACATCAAGCCTGTAATACCAGAATGGTTAGGCAGAAGTGTAACTAACGGTACACCAACATTGCGCCAGTTATGATTTAGTCCCATGTAATGGGGGCGAGCCTATTGCCACATACCGGCCACAAATCCAGACTCCGTGGCTGCTACTGAGAAATTCCTGATGGAAAAACCCAAAAACACTGCCCGACCTGGGAATCGAACCTAGGACCAGGACTTCATGCTTGAGCATAAGTCCCGCTTACGACCACTACGGAAGGCGGTCATAAAAAGAAATACATATCTACATTCTAAAACAGGAAAAGAATTTTCTATTCACTACCTTCTAAATAAACTCCTACCAAACGAACTAACGACAAAGAAAAGAAAGTGAAAACAAGTAAACTAGAGCAAGACAGAGATATTTCTCAAAGTATGATTCCGTAACATGACAATCGGTAAAGTTCACGTCGTCGTTCAGAATAATTGTTTTGTACTAAATCACAGCGGAAAGATTAGAGTTCCGTAACTCCATGGCTGGAACTTCGACGGCTTCGATAGGGATGGCGAATGGCCAGATTTTGTTGGAATTGAGCGCTGAGTTTGGGCCTCTTTGTAGTGAAAAAGATTGATTCTTCTTTAAACGTTATTTGTGCGTAATACTAGCGACCCATCCGTGCATTGCATGGATGTAATGAGCGGCGAAAAGACATGTTAAAACATTGAGATGTTCTGCGCTATTTATGTCAAACACTTAAAATCCACCGTGAGAAGAACTAAACGGCTACGCATACTACTGAGTTCACCGAGGGTCGACCGCTTTTGAACTTTATTACTTAGAGCATAAGGGTGAGGGGTGAGAGTAAGGCTTTGCTTACATACGTACTCGAAAAGCGTCTTTTAATTCTGATAAAATTCAGTTTAAAGCAAATCAAATGATGCAATTATTTATATCTGGGTATACCTTGATGCATAAAACTTGATACGTCCTAGCCTGGACAGGCAAAATTAGGCTCAATTCTCTAAGCAATAGGAATTCAAGAGTATCGAGACTAGAGAGGAATTGGCACAGGTCTCATCATCATCTTCCTGCCCTTGTCCCATGTTACTTGGGGTCGGTGTAAACTTTTTTTACTTCCATTTTCCTCTGTAAACTGTCACGCAATCATTTACTTCTTTTTCTTTCATATCATTCCTCACAAAATCCATCCATCGCTTCCTTGGTCTTCCTCTCCCCTTTCCATCCGTCAAAATTTATATTCATCACTCTTTGAGGATTGGTAAAGGACTTTGATAGGCTAAATTGTTAGAGCTCGACCGTCTAACCTATTTTTATCTAGAAACACTGCAGTATCAACCCTGTGGCTTGGCCGATTGTCGTTCGGACACAAACTATTTACCGGACCAACTCCTTTGAACTATTCAATTTGATGGTCGACAGTGGAAACTTGCACGTTTTTTGAGTTTGTACGAATGTATGCTTCTCTTATATGCTGAGAATCCTTTGCAGCAGGTTCTGAAGAGCTCAAATTTTATTTCACTAGTTTTTAGAACTTTCTGTTTTTTATTCTAGCTATGAATAGTTACAAAGCTGAATACATTAAATATTCCCGTTCTTTCAAAAGTGTTCTACTGTTTCAGATTTAATGACGGATATTTTTTATTCTTTATAAAAAAGTTACTGTTACTTAGTCCTGTTAACAATTATATCCACACAAGATGAACTTAACTATTTTTGTTAAATGTCTTGAAATACGATGGTGTTTAGGCTGAATCTTTACTTATCTCAATTTATTTGAGGTCGGCATTCCTTGCTAGACATATGATCTATCACAATTAATTCATCGTTTCTTTGGTTTTCCTCTAATATCGTTATTATTTTAATACTTAGCAGTTAATTCATCTGTCGTTTCTTCTGCTGCTCTATCAGTATTATTTCCAAAAGTATGTTCTCCTTCTTAGACACAGTACAGTCAACCATAGCGCCTTCGGGCCAAGGGCGATTTTCATAGTCCAATTTACCACTGTTTTTTTTTTGACTGTACAAGACCAGTTAGTTTCGGTTTAATTACAATGGCTAACTACTAACGAAATCCGTTCCCGTCTTTGAAAGGAGAATCTATTGTTAGAGGATTAGTTAGAAGAAGAGCTGTGGTTAAAATTAGGGATGCATCGATACGCAGTTCAGCCGATACGATTCCGATGACAGATATTTATAAAAAAGTATCGCCGATACCGATACCGGTGAAGGTTGCGGGGATCCGCTGGATTCGAGTCGCACGGGACCGGTCAATGTGGCGACACTTGGGGGAGGCCTATGTCCAGCAGTGGACGTCTTTCGGCTGAAATGATAATGATGATGATGATACCGATACAGACAGTCAAGATTCAGAGAAAGTTATAAAAAGCTGTGACTTTAGAAACAGACAAAATAACTCATACTATAATTATATTAATTTAGAAATGATAATTGATAAGAGATCAGAAGACAACTTAAGTTAATAATTATTAAAAAATCATAGTTATGAGATTTTTATTCAGGAAACACAACATTCTTAAGTTATTCCGTAAAAGCCGATTTCGTTGGCCGAAAGGTCATTCAGATGCAACAGAACTCATACTCAAAGTATCGGTGTACCGGCTTTAATATCGCCGATTCCGATATATCGGAAAACTTGCGATATCGCCGATATATCGGTATCGGATGCATCCCTAGTTAAATCTCTCTTGGGGATAAAGTGGAACGAGAACGCCACGTGCTTTCTTGGTGTTGTCAATGACTGGTGTCAGTGTGTACTATCAAATGACCACCATGTCTGATCACAGCTTGTCGAATGTAATTAGACAAATAAATAAAATTGAAGTGTCTATTTGTAATTCAGCTTAAGTGCTGTATGTTTAGATAATTCCTGCAAACTTTTATATGCTGTTTATTTGAAATTTAATTCGCTTGAATCCTACCATACTATGCTGTCAGTTACCGTCTAAATTGCCGTACTGAGTACTGGCAATGACGTCTCATTGCCAGTACTCAGTACGGCATGAACTAGAATCTATTAAATAGTTCTTGAACACAGCGTCATCATTTCCGTTTACCACAAGCCCTACGTCTTTTCGCTCACCAGTTGTGAGTACTGCCTCATTGTTTCATTCTTCACCATTCACAGCGTGATCATTTTTCAAAAGCGTCTCCTAAACACCAGAAACAACAAAACTAACCACCACGATGTCAACATGTAGGGAAGAGATAATTTCTTTCCAACAGAAGTTTCGAAAACTATAATCCCTAGCATCCCTAAAAACTACCCCCTACAGAGAAAAAAAGGACAATAATGAACCCACAGGAACCTTCGTTAAACCATTATCATTTCGACCAATTTTTGGAAACAAAAAATTTCGAGACCCTATTAACCGCTTCTACACTAATTATACACCTCTATTCCAAAGTATTACAGTTCACAATCCCTTAACAAGAAAATTCAGAAATGTAATGTGATACCTCGGTGTGAAACTTAAAGACCAGCTAAGTGCGAGTCGGACTCGGGCATGAAGGGTTCCGTACCATCGTAGTACAGGAGCCCCCAATAATTTTTAATTTATTTCTATTATTTGTTATTATAGCGGCAAGAGAAATACACATTCTGTGAAAATTTTAACTGTCTACCTATTACGGATCAAGAGATACAGCCCGCTGACAGACAGGTGGACGGAGCACGGATGGACCGGACAGCGAAGACTTAGTAATAGGGTCCCGTTGGTTACCCTTCGGATACGGAACCCTAAAAATCGTCGTTGACTGGTAACCGATAGTTTTGACAAACATTTTCGAAGATATCGCGGCTCTAATGTAATACGTCTATCTGATTTGGGAATGGGCGAAACGGAGCTTATCGGTTCAAAGCAAGATATCTTAACTGTTAGTAACAAGTTATTGAGTAGATATTGAAATTCTACAGAATTTAAATTGGTGCTCATTAGTTTTAGACTAGAAATAGTTTGAGATTTAGTTCATCATCATCTGCCTAGCCTTTTCCCAACTATGTTGGGGTCGGCTTCCAGTCTAACCGGATGCAGCTGAATACCAGTATTTTACATGGAGCGACTGCCTATCTGACCTCCACAACCCAGTTACTACTGGGAAATACGATACCCCTTGGTAAGACTGGTTGTCAGACTTATTGGGCCACTGACTACTTTAACGACTGTCAAAGATCTTCAAATGACAGCCGGGACCAACGGCTTAACGTATACGCTCAGTTTGAGATTTAGTTAACGAATAAAATAATTTATAGAGCGGACCAAACTTAATATGTATGAGAACCAAAAATTTAAAGACATTTAACAACCCGCACTGGGCCCTCGAGCACCGGTGGCCCAGTGGTGGCGGCCCCGACTTACAAACAGTAAGTCGTGGGTTCGAACCCAGGCAGAGACGCATTACTTTGTGTAATTTATTTCATCACCACTGCTCTCAAAAACGAAAACATCGTGAGGAAACCGGCATGTCTTAGAACCAAAAATTCGAAGACATAACTGTGATATCTACCAACCCGCAATGGGCCCGCTTGATGGATTAAAGCTCATTCCCTTTCATAGAGCGGAGGCCAGGTGTCCCAGCAGTGGGAACATTATAGACTGATTATGCTTATGCTGGGCCCGCGAGGTGGACAGCCCATTCCCTCTCATAGAGAGGATGCCTGTGTCCCAGCAGTGGGAACATTATAAACTGATTATGCTATCATGAGTCTGCATTTTAATGTATCGCTACAGAGCAAAGGCATCTCTTCTCTAAGCCCACTTCTCTTTCTAGTTCAGTCTTGATCGAAAAATCCTACAGTAAGAAATATTTACTCCCAAAAACACAACTGCATACAACCACTGCCTACCCATTGACATGTTGCTTTAGCAAAATCACCATTCGAACTTCCCAAAACAACTCCATGTTTTATCAAATTATTTTCACCAACCGCTTCACCAGTTATAACATGCGTAACCAAGTCATCTGTTACCACGAATCCTGCCCACCCCACCAACATAACCGTAACATATTAAAGTAATAAATCAGGATTGGGGCACCATCGTACGTACCCCAAATTAATGTTTTGACCTTACATCGAATCGAAGTCTCAAATCAGAGAATGCCTTTAAAGAAAGTTTTATTTTTACTTGATAGACATTATCAGTAGAATATCTGAAAACGAATGATGCATTCGCAATTGATATACTGGCAGTACGGGACACATTTTGGATTGGAGTATACTGATATTTGGGGACTTAAAACACCTACATGATATATCTTGCGCTGACGTTTGACAGTGATAAATTCATTAGCTAAGGTTAACATCAAGATTATGAGTCAGATTTAAGCGGTGCACAAACTGAAGATTACATATTGGTCAAGATTTAAATTACTAATAAAATTGAAATGATAGAACATGAATTTGAAATGTGCAGTCATGTTTCTATTTTGGAAACCGTCGATGCGTAGAAACAACTGACTGACGCAGTGACCGTTTTAAAAATTTTATGATCATACTGACTTCTTTCGGAAGCCAGACTACGCGAAACATTTTGATATTTATAATAGACGTATTTCTAAAGGTTGAATAACAAGAATATTCAAGAATTAAGACAATAATATTTATGTAATACACCCAAGATATCTCCGACATAGTAGCTTTTTAGGCTTCATCGTTAAGTTTGAGAACCATCTACCGACAACCGATGTTTACTTATGAATCAATGAAGCTTTGTACAAGAAACGTTATTATTCATCTAATTGTCCTACAATATTTGTAGCTATAAACCGAATGTTTTTTTTTATAAACTTTGTTTTTTTTTTTAAAGGGAGTGTTGATTACTTTATACTTAGCAAGTTTTCAAGTGAATCCTCGTCCTTCCCAGATTCTCTTAAAAAAAATATTGAGCGTTGGAACTTCGGAAGTATATTTGCTAATACGGGGCTCAAGCCCAAAACGCAAGCAGAGAAGCATTGTTACAATATCAACAGCCCCACCTAGAAATTCTTCACAAAATTTCACGGACCTCCGAACTATACGAAACGAAATACAACATACAATCCAATGCATCCCATTTTTTTTTGTCTCTTGTTTGCCCCTCAACGGTTCGTCGAACGTTAGAGCGAGACAAAAAATAACAATCGCAGGTAACAGGAGACTTGGACCATCACTGACTAATTGAATATTAACCCTTTCAGTGCCCAGCACCCGACACGCGGGTCGAACAATAAATTCGTTCCTTCGCACAACCCGTATACGTAGCTATGGACACGCTAGTCGGGTTCTGGGTATGGATACACGTCATCTATAGCTTATTATAAC
Source organism: Lycophotia porphyrea (assembly GCA_950005105.1). Classification (NCBI taxonomy): domain Eukaryota; kingdom Metazoa; phylum Arthropoda; class Insecta; order Lepidoptera; family Noctuidae; genus Lycophotia; species Lycophotia porphyrea. The sequence goes on along the minus strand of OX465408.1, from coordinate 4,020,751 downwards.
GACGACTCGGATACGGGTTGTGGGCACGCGAACGAATTTCGCGAAGTTTTCGCGAAGTACTGGGCAGTGAATGGGTTAAGACTGAAATAGCTCTGGTGCATAAAATTGGGATTTGTCGCGGTAGATATTGCGGAGTTCATTTTTAGATTCGTCATTGACTTCAATATTTAGAGTTAACGCTCTATTTTGTCAGGTTTTTCATTGAATGGCATTGCAAGGTGTTTATTAGATTTTTTGTTTAAATTTTACAATGAATGAAATTAATCTTTTGATGTCAGGTTTTTCAGAGATGAATATTATTCGACCAAGTTTGAACACATTTTTGGAATGTAATAATTACGACGAAAAACTAATGAAACCAAGGTGACTCTCAAATGCGTTGTTTTGTTAATTAAACGATGCTCTTTTTTTACCAACAGTTGAAGCTCAAATCAATTGTTATTTTTTTCTCACAAAATTAGCTAGTATTATTATTTGGAGTTTTAAACAATCATAGTCAAAACAATCGCATGCTTCTATTTCGTATACAATAAGATTAGTCAATATTTATAATTAGATAAGTGTTTAGTGTTGTCCACAATGGGATGACGTTACAGTCGCAGAATTCGCCTTAGGGTGTACACTGGCGGGCCCGTTTAACAGGGCACGTTGCACAGAGTAAAGAGGCGGCTTGGTGGTCACTGATACATGGGTCTTTGTCAAAACTTTCCATATTTATTTACTTAAGGTAATGACTGGACCTGACTGATTGGCCAGAGAAGGCAAACCATCGAGAGAGTTGGAAAGGAATGTGGGAGGTCTTTGTTCAGCAGTGGGACAGAATCGGCTAAACAAAAAAAACGTACTCCGGATAGGCTGTGGAGACCGGACTAGTGCCAACATAAAACATTATCTGTGCAAGTCCGGTGTCCAAGCTAAAATACTAAAAACTGGTGAAGGGCAGGCGTTTAATAGAGGAACTAATGTAATTTTGACGTTTATAAAACTATGAGCCGTCACGGAACGCCTGGCATATGTGAAATTATTTTGTACAAGTAATATGCATAAAAGAACAGTGCACAGTAACAGTACTGAGTACAATGTATAGGTACAACGTGTAACGGAAAGGGTATAGTAAGCAGAAACGGGGTCACACCATTCGTCATTCTGAACAACATTTGTTCTACGAATTTGGAAAATTCGCGAAAAAAAAATTTGTTTCTTCATCGAAACTTTGTTGGTCAGGCGACTTTTTAGTATGGAGAGTAGCATTTTTTTTCACGAATTTCCGAAAGTCGTAGAACAAAAGTGATTCAGAATGAAGAGTTGTATGACCCCATTTCGGCTTACGATACCCTTTCCGTTACACGTTGTATATATACCATCACTAGCTTTTGCCCGCATATCTTTAATATTAATATATATGTATATTAAGTTAGGATACGCATGCCGCCGTGGCGACGCGTTGCTACGGCATGCGTCGCCACGCCAACAATCGGTTTTACCCGCAGCTATAAATGTTTAACATCAAAAAGTTCAGATTCTTATCCCAATTTTAGTAAATGACATTTGTTTTTTTACTTACACTGAAACACAAAATCCTCCGTATTCTGGGTGGACGCTGTGTTCCGGGTTTGTCCAGAAAATAAAATAGCCTTACTAAAATTTTCTTGAGAGTTCAGGAATCAGGAAATCAGGAATTTCTTGGTAGCAGTTACGGAGTCTGGTTTTGTGCCCGTTTGATGGCATTAGGCTCGCCCCATACTACGTGGGAATTATACATAGCTGGCGAAATGTGGCTGTACTATTAGGTGCATCTCTGCCTAACCCTTCGGGGATTACAGCCGTGATGTTATGTTATAATGTTATGTTTTAGGTTACAATAACGTACAGAAACTGACAGCTATGAAGGTTGCAATTTTGTTACCAGAAATTTTATTAGTACTGCTGCCTCTATAAGCCTCCAGCCTCTGTGTTACATTGGCTTGTATCCTAAATGCAGTCTGCAATCTGTGTTGCCTTTAGGACCTGGACGTCATTGTTCGGTTACGTTGTTTATTGATGGACATTGCCCTAATGGAGGGGTGTAACGGGGACAGGCAGAATATGATTATTATATACTAGCTTATGCCCGCGGCTTTCCCCGCAAGAAGGTCGGTAACTGTCCCACAAGATCATACTCATCATTGCCCTTAGCATAATTCATTTGGGGTCGGCGCAGCATGTTTTCTTCTTGCATACTTCTCTATTACTCCACAGAATCAAACTACCGGGATAAAAAAAACTATATATAAGCCACATTTCATTCAAATTCATTCAGTAGTTTTTGATGGATTGAATAGTACGGGAGTTGTGAAGGTGGCTTAAGTAAAAAAAATACATTGAAAACATATATTTAAAACAAAGTTGTGAAAAAGTTGCATTTTTGACAAGTTGTAACTAGAAGGTTCCCAGGCATGGTTTAGAACAAAAAAAATGATCGCAATGACGGGGAGAACAAGTGCCTTTCGGCTTCGTTAAAGAGTATTTTTACACCCTTTATTTTCCTAACCTAATCTGACGATTTACCTCAAGCCAACACCGCATCAAATCCAACATTACACTCAAATCCCTGTTTATATAAAAAATAACCGTAACAATCTAATTTTTTCGCGTAAACCGTAAATCATAATAAACACCGGTTTTCTTATGTAAACGAAGATTAATGAAACGGTAGTTAATAATGTTGTTTTTAACTAATAGTTTACTTGTCAAATGTGGTTATTAGTTGTGTAAACTGTTGTTGAAATAAGGGCGGAAATGGGGTTATAAATATAGGGTGTGGTTTATTTTTAGTAACTTTAAAAATACGTGAAGTTTGGGTGTACTATTAGATACACCTCTGCCTAACCCTTCGGGGATTACAGGCGTGATGTTATGTCATGTAAAAAATAAGTTCGAGAGTATCTTTGTTCTATCAGGTTTACAAAGACTAGCTGTTTCCTACGACTTCATTTGTGATCTCAATCTAGAGTACCAGGTGTTCTATATCTTACTCCAGGTCCACAGCTATCATCATCATAATTTCAGCCGAAATACGTCTATTGCTGGCCATAGGCCTCCCCCAAGTGTCACCACATTGACCGGTTCCATGCGTCTCGCATCCATCGGAGCCACGCAACCTTCACCAGGTCATCAGTCCACGTAGTGGAAGGCCTTTCAATGCAACGTCTTCTGGTTCGCGGTCGCCACTCCAAAACTTTTCGGCCCCATCGGCCATCCGTTCTGCGAGCAATGTGCCCTGCCCACGGCCACTAAAGTTTGGCATTACGATCAGTTTAGTGAATTAAACGTGAAAACGTAACAGACAAACAGATAGACAAATAAACATACCTTCTAAATGGAATTTATCGAGCCGTCTTCTATATGTATAATTAAAGTAAAATTCTGGTAAAAACGAACTTAACACAACAGCGTTCTGTAAATAATTACACCCAGATAATGTTACTTAACCACTTATTTTTAACAAATCATTAAAAATGTAGCTATTTTTAACCAACTATAAATAGCACGCGCGACTGCTGAGCATGTGGGGTTCGATTCCCAGGTCGGGCAAAGTGTTATTAAGCTTTTCCAACAAAAAAATCTCATATCCTGGAGTCAGGATTTGTGGCCGGTTGATGGGAATGGGCTCGTCCCCTATTACGGTGGACTTAAACATAACTAGCGAAATGTAGGTGTACTATTAGGTACACCTCTGTGTAACCCTTCGGGGATAACAGGCGTGATGTTATGTTGTGTTATGTTTAAGTAAGACAAATTTACACAACTGGTTTTTTACATTGAAAATTTAATAAATCTAGGCATTTTACAATACATAATATCAGTTCAACCAATCAGCGCCAAGCACAGATTATGCAAATGCACGCGTTACGCACAGCGCTGACACCCCGTGCATGCCTATGTAATTTTTTTATCATTTGATTTGAATATTTTTTTCATACTAATGAATTTAGTCGTAAGTACGTATGTGCATGTGCGTGTTGTCTACTTTTTTAACTTAATTTTAATCCTTTAATTAATTATTTTTAATTATTTTCTTAATCCTTACTGAATTTAGAAGTGGTGATGGTGTTTAGTGGTTAGGTGGTGGTGCTGGAAATGGAAGTGGAATTGCCAGTGTTGATGTTGGAGTGTTCCATGGTATTTTAGTTAAGCCTACCTGTGAAGAAAAAATATTATATACTTTTTTATTAATTAAGAGATTAGAATAAGTTTTTTATAAACAACTTTAATTTAGGAAGTAAGTTAATATTTGTAAAACTACGATGGGATTGACATCGTCGCAATTGTGTCCAAACAAATCCCTTAAATAAAGAAGACTAAAAAAAAGTGTGTGTGGTCTTGTTACGCACGTAAGAAGTGATACTTCTTTGGCGTATAAAACTAAAATGTTGACTAGCTAACTTCAGGGTGTGTGTTGACTAGCTAACTTCAGGGTGTCAGTTTTTCGCGACAAAATTTACTCTCTCCATTTTCCCTAACGCGCCAAAAGTATAACTTCAAAAAATGAAATAATCAGTTCTCTTTGGATTTTATACTGCCCCCAAAACTTCAAAAAAGGACTTGAGTTTTTTCAAGTCTATCACATCAAAAAGAAGATTGAACTATTTTATCCTACGACTGGCACTTCGCCCGCGACTTTGTCCGCAAAAATTGTGATACTTCGGCTAATACACATGGTATAAAAATAATTTGTTGCCTATAGCAGATTCTGTATATCAAACTAAGTAACTCTACGCAAAAAATATTGCTGGGAAACGACTTTTTTTTTGGGGTGAAAAATCACGTTTTACGTTAGGATTCAATGTTATGCACACAAAAAAATGTGCTAATGACTGAATTGAATAGTACGGGAGCCGTGGAGGTGTTTAAAGTAAAAAGCTTACATTAAAAAAAACTTGTGAAAAAGTTGGAACTTTAACCCCCAATATCACCGTAACTAGAAGGTTCCCAGTTATGGTCTAGAACAAAAAATAGATCACGATGACTGGGAGAACCTTTGGGCCTTTGGGCTTAATTAAGTGTACACACTTTATGTCTGTCTTAACTAGTAATACTAAAAGGAACTGTAAAGGAACGCTTTGATATACATATGTATTGCAATATTGGCCCTAATATCCTTATTGATGGATAGAATAACAGAACCGTTACAACACTTGTCCCAATTTTCGTCAATTTAGGTTTATTTTTATCCTTGCATGCGACCGATAAGGGGATTAAGTCCCATGTGATAGGGGGCGTTTATCGCTTCCACGGGGTTCGATACTAATCCGCATAAAAACTCGGAAATTTTGACATAAAAAAGCTTTTGTATTGTATGTATTTTTTATCGGGTAAAGAATCGATTGGCTACTTAGATGGTGAAATAACTTTATCTTAATTTGTTTCTGAGAAGAAATTAGCTGTAATTTAAGTACCTATTCTACGAGTTTATGGAACATTAAGGACCTATTAAGTTTTGATAAACATTATTTAAGTTATTCTTAGTCATTTAGCAAAATTTTAGTCGCAATTTTAATAAAATAAACTTATTCAAAGTTTGAAAACCTAATAATAAGTTATAACCAATTTTATTAAATAATAACACAAATAATCTAATCATACGCCAAACAAAGAGAATAATAGTCAACCCTAAAAAACTGACGCAAAACATTTTTACGACCAACACAAAATTGAATTAAAGTTATAGAATAATTATTTTATACCAGCCAATAAAAAAACGCAACAATGTCATCGGATCGAATAAAAACTGTAGCATTTTAAAGCGAAGTGGGTCAGTTAATCTAGGTTTATGCATAATAAAAAAACTGTCAATTTATTATTAAGATTTTGTTCGGTTTATAATCTATGAGGACAAAATGAACGCTTAACCGTGAACTGCCGAAGGTTGCATTTTGTAATAGTATTGTAGTTATTAGGCAGGACCGTAAACTGCATGTTTGGTTGGCAGTTATTAACATAGAAAAACTGGCCAAGTGCGAGTCGAACTTGCGCACGAAGGGTTCGGTACCATAATTTTATTTGGTTAACCAATAATTATTTAAAAACCAAAAAAAAACACGTTTCTTGTATGGGAGCCCCTTTTAAATATTAAATAATTTATTTTTTATTATTTGTTGTTATAGCGGCAACAGAAATACATCATCTGTGAAAATTTCAACTGTCTAGCTATCACGGTTCATGAGATACAGCCTGGTGACAGACACTCAGACAGACGGACGGACGGACAGCGAAGTCTTAGTAATAGGGTCCCGTTTATACCCTTTGGATACGGAACCCTAAAAACTATCTGCGAATAATAACTTTCTCTCCCGTTCAAACAATCAGAAAAAAAAACATAAATGAAAAAAATCAATATAACAGACAAAGAACTGTTGAAAAAGGTTAGTGCTGTCATTATTCAACGTAGAAAGCAATCGTGCGTAAACACCCTTAAGAATTTACGTCCAACATATGTCACTAGATTGAGGGACCCTAAAAACTATTTGCTCACACTACTTTTAGACATTTTGTCTCTGCCGATGATATATATTTTAGAGGAGAAATTCCAGTCAGTAGTTGGATAAAAAAATATTTTGACTGGCCTCGCCAATTGGTAGATAAAGGCAGTGATTTTATTTTATTGAGTGAATGATAGCCGTAAATGGAGTTCTTTTGCTGTCGCTGGAGTAATAAAGGGTGTAAACAGACTCTTAACGAAGCCGAAAGGCATTTGTTCTCCCCGTCATTGCGATCATTTTTTTGTTCTAGACCATACCTGGAAACCTTCTAGTTACGGAGATATTGGGGTTCAAAGTTCCAACTTTTTCACAAGTTTTTTTTTAAACACATGTTTTTAATGTAAGGTTTTTACTTGAAACACCTCCAGGACCCTCTAACTATTCAATCCATTCATCAGCACAATGTTTTGAGTGCGTAACATTGAGTCTTACCGCAAAACGTAATTTTTCACCCCAAAAAAAAAAGTCGTTTCCCAGCAATAATTTTTAAAGTTACTTAGTTTGATGTAGAGGATGCTTGGTTTACGGCTTCGTGAATAGTCTGTTTACACCCTGTATAATTATGTGAACGAAGAACGAACGTAGTGTCTTGAAAGAAATAAAATATAAATAAAATTCTGCGTAAATTGGATGGCATTCGTAGGGTTTGCAATGGACTTACGCATTAAGATCTTGAACTGGGCAAAAACGGGGTAATCATAATTTAATTCTGATTGAACGAATGTTCCCAATGACGGTGCTTTTTTTTCGTATTTGGCTATAGTTGGCTTATTATATTTTTTTTTATTTAGAAGTATTTTCTGATAGGAAGTCAGCTTTATTGCTTTTGAACATAATTCTTGAAAATTACATTTCGATTTCGCAACCAAAAGACTTGATAATTTAATTCTGCTGTTTCTTTGCAAAACCTTCAAAATCACAAAAAAATTGAACGAAGCCTACCACAAATTGCTTGTCCATCAAAGAATGTATTAAAAAACTATGTTAACCCTAAAATCGCAGGCGCAATTTGCGTCCAACATGGCGTGTTCGATTATACACGCGACGCGGCATCTGGCGGGTCGAGTTCAGTTGCACCTGCGCCCACGCCATCTTTGAGATTTAAAAAACATTAGCGGAGTTTTGTTGCTGGGAGCAAGGACGTCAGTATTTGAGAAATGATTTAGCTTTAGTTGCATTTTTGAATAACTTGTTGTAAGTAAAAACTAGGCTTTTGCATTCGTTTTTAATTTTTCATGGATTTTGATTCATTTTTGTTGCAAAAAATATTTCCCTACTGTATATAGTACTTAATTATAATACCAAACAATTTGAAATACAAAGATCATAATAATCTAGAGAAAAAACAAAGATACACCCGTACAACTCTCGTATCTTCATCTAACTGTGTAAAAAGAACCACAAGCATAAAGTCTCTCAAGACAATTCTCATAAATTAAGAAAATTTAAAAATGCTTAGCGTAACGTAACAAAATGCGTGCGTAAAATGTATAATTACGCACGCAATCCGTCTCAAACAGGTGAGACTCCGTACTCGTAAGAGAATTTGCGACGCGATTTATTTTCAAAGGCGCCTTGCAAAGCGGAAAAGTGAGTTTGACAGCGGAATGCGGAAACGATGCTCAGATACGACATTTTTCTCTGATTTCCTCTAAAACAATTTTTCTTTTGGAGAAAATTATATTTTGCGTGGATTTCTTTGTTATGGTGGCCTTTTGTTTAATGATAATAGGAGGGGGACACGTATCTGATTATGAGAACTCCGGCTGTGATCTCCTGGAATATAGGGCAAGGTTTTTCTTCGAGAATTGTGGTTGAATACTGGTCTTTATTGCATGGACATAGGACATAACATAGCTGGCTAAAATTAGGGGTTTACCTTTACCTACCATTTTGGGAATGCATGCAAGGAGCCTAGAGACAAGTACAGCAAAACGACCTTATAAACGTTCACACTATACACAGGTCTCCTCTTTGTAAGAGAGAGTCGTCCATGATATCCCACGCAGGCCCAGTGCAGGGTGATGGAAATCACATCTGGAAAAAATCGAATATATCTATATGATAGGTTTTTATCCAGATGTGATTTTTGATTGTGCGTTACACAGGTTATACTCTATTAATTTTCTTTTGAAATCAATCGAATAGGAAAGTTTAATTCAGTTTCAGTTTGCCGAAGACGCTGTTAAATTCCTTGAAAGCTTATTAGTACCCGTCAGGCACAATTTTATTTTGGACTACTGGGAACAGACTTAAGAACTAAGGCTTAACGAGATATCTAAGAAAAAAAAAACAAATCAAACTTTTTAGAACATATTTGTTTGAGTTTATTTCGACTCAATGTCGTTCCGAAACCGAGAAGTAAGTAATAATGCAAAAAAACACGAAAACAACAGAAGAGAAAACACCTTTTTAACCAAAGATGTATTTCAGAGGCGAGATTATTGTAATTTAAATATAACCACACGTGTACGTAAAGTGATGTATTACCTACACATGTAATGTTTTTACATTGTTTAATAACACAAAACAATGAATAAAACCCGACATATGGAGCCTAGTCCAGTCTCAAGACATTGTAATGGTAATATATATTTTTTTATGATTTTATTTTGACGGTAATGAGCGATCATTTTGTGGGAAACATCGTACCGTGCGTGTTTTTAATACTGTCCGACTAGTAACCGCGTAATGAAGGGTTAAGTGTTTTCTGCGTCGAATATTTTCAAAGAATGTTTAACAGTTTTGTAGTGGTATATCTTAGTTTTTTTTTGTTGTATAAATTATGGCATGCATTATAATTTTTTTTGGTCTAAATTAATTGCCAAAAAAAGAGATTAAATACAGCACTTTTCTACGTAAAATTAAAAGCGAAAAAATACTGTGGTTTTGTACTGGAGAGCAACCATAACTACCCAATTTATCTAAAACCATACTAACTTTTTTTCAGAGGTCGGTTAAAAATCGCCAGGTTGAAACAGGTGCAGATGTAAATCTAGACCATTACGCCAGTCTGAAAACTAGCCATGATTAATAGTTAGGTCCAAACTGGCGGAAACCTAGGATAAGTGGCCAGTAATACTTTGAATAATCTTCTATAAATCTTGAGAAATTGTGGTAACTTTAATTTTATTACGACTCAAAAGTTTTATAACTTAATATGTTCAATAAGTTTATTTTTTTGCTAGACATGTGCATTGGTTTGATTCCATGGCCATTTTATATAAAAGTGTTCGACTAATTGAAAATAAAGGACTTTTTAAATTAGTATATTGGATATACCTACATTGTTAGTTTTATATTCAAATTGTATTTTACCTTCTGAGATTCAGAATAAAGATTTATTTATTTATTTTATTTAGTTATTTTATATCGAGTCCAGGACTCTTATCGCGAATATAATATTTGGACGACGTAGCGTGAGTTTTGACCATTACATAGTCTTCTATAGATACCGGGGTATCTGTACTATTTGTAAATATAGGGAAGTCTGAAATCCGGTCTAACCAAGAGGTATCGTATTAGACAGTCGCTCCATGTAAAATACTGGTATTCAACTGCATCCTGTTAGACTCGTAGCCGACCCCAACATAGTTTGGAAAAGGCAAAGATGAGGTACCTAAAATTGAGAGCAAACCAAAGATCTACTTTTGACATAAAATGGCGTATTGCGTAAATAAAAACCTAGTAAACTAGGTACTCAGTATTTACCAGAAACCTCTTGAAACCCACTTAAAATTCACGCCGGCCCATAACTAAAAGGTAGTAGGTAGTACCTAAGTTCAAAGAGTCTTTATTTATATACTCCACCAACCACCACTTTTCATTAACTACGGGGATCGGTTATCGTGTTTACCCAGGCGACACGATTTAAGGTCTAACCACAAAGAGGCTTTGTCGCGCGACAAAAAAATCGCACCCCATCTTGGAGAATTGAAAGTAGATGTATTGTCTGTGGTAGCTCCATAAATTTTGTAAGAAAGATGCATAAAATTGGTTGTTTTATTGGCGTCTGTAAATTTTGCGATATTGCGCGATTTGTCAAAGGAAATGGGTGTGTTTTTTATTTTGTTACGTCGCGTCGAAAGTCAGTCTTTTAGGTGTCGAATACTTTTAGGAAAAAACATTAATAAATCACGTGGAGTTACTCTTTCAGTCTCTTTTCATCATATCTAGGTATCATCGTCATCATTTCAGCCGAAAGACGTCCACTGCTGGACATAGGCCTCCCCCAAGTGTCGCCACATTGACCGGTCCCGTGCGACTCGAATCCAGCGGACTCCCGCAACCTTAACCAGGTCATCGGTCCACCTAGTAGGAGGCCTTCCAACGCAACGTCTTCCGGTTGGCGGTCGTCACTCCAGAATTTTTCCCCATCGGCCATCCGTTCTGCGAGCAATGTGCCCTGCCCACTGCCACTTAAGTTTGACAATTCTTCGAACTACGTCAGTAAACTTGGTTCTCTAGGTATACATACAAATAAATAAAATTGAAGTGACTGTTGGAGAGCCTGCTTGGGTTCGAAGACACGACCTACAATTCACACACTATGGCCATAGGGCCACAGTGATCTCCATTTATCTTATACAGCACATTTAAGAAACCTTTAAAAAAAAAAAAACAAAATTGAGCTCAAGCATTTCAACGCCATTAGTATTTACCATACTTAATTATTAAAACTAAAGAGAATCATGTTGAAGCCTCTCAAGCAGCCAAGTCTTAATAGATTTTAGCCTTAAGATAGAGTCTAACATTAAAAACATACTTTCCTAAGATTCAGATTGTTCAAAAACGTATCAGTGTAAATATTAAAAGTTCTTCCTTGTACTTAGGGTTACCATCCTTTTGTTTTTTCTGGACATATTCTACTTTTTGGTCACGCTTTAGGACTTTATCCAGCCTTGTCATTTGTATGTATAGACTTTTCGAGGGTTTCTATACTAATTATTATAAAAGAAGTAAAGTTTGTATCTTTGAATGTAATTTTCGGAATTATGATCTAATTTCGAAATTCAATACTATTTTTTTTTTACTAATAGGTAACTATAGTATCCATATCTCCGAAAGACAGGCTATTCGGGATAAAAAAAAAACAGCGGATCCATAATTTTTGACGTGTAGATATTGCACTTTTACTAGGAAACAACCGATTAAAAAAAAACCGATGAAAAATTTCTATTATGCGTTCGGAATGATGTTGAATACGTGGTAACCGTTTTGCGTCGGTATCCTTTCCACCATGTATTTAAAACGTTCCCGAGGAATAATTTTCAACCATAACACGAGCGCAGCCGCAGGAAAAGCAAGTACAGAATAAAAATACTTACATAATTACTGTTTTTTTTTTTGCGAAAAATGTAAAAGAAAAATTTCTTGTTTTTTTCAGACGTCCGGCCCTTTATAAAGACTTTTCTCAAGTTCAAATGGTAACCCTACTTGAACTGGATTCTGTTAAAAAGTTTAGAATGTTTAGATTACTTTAGAACTTCTGTCTCCGTAATATGTCTAAATAAGAGTTAAGTAGGTCTACTGTACATCCATGATTTTGACATAGTCTTGTTACAAGTTGGTTTTTATTTAAACTTACTTTTAATTACCTAGAGATAAGTATTTTTTTCAACTAAAATCCAACATGCGGGGTTTTTGCGTTACAGACTTCATCCACAACGTTCACCGAGTTATTTTCCAACTTTTTCAATCAGAAAAACATAATATTTATTTATTTAAATGCCTTATACTGTCATATAACTATATAAACATTATTTACTAGCTGTTGCCCGTAACCTACGTCCGAGTAAAAATATTGTAACAGTATTACTTCCTTATTTAAATCGGATTTTGTTAACAATTTCAACGGTTATTTTTTTTGCACAGAAGCATCATTTTTTTTTCTAAAATAAAAGCAGCCTATTTTACTCCTTATAACATCAGCTATCTGCCAGCCGAGGTCCACCCGTTTCGGAGATTAGTCGGGGCAAGCAGACATACAAACAAAGTTAAAATAACAAGGTTTTTGTTATAAATACCTTTCGCATTCAGTAAAAAGCTGTTATTTAAATTACAAACAGCCACATTCAATTCTATTTATTTGTATTTATGTAGATAAAACCACAAAACACTTCTAAGTAAGAATAAATTGCTCAAGAAACAAATCAGCTACTTAAATGCCTACAAATATTCATGAGTCCTGTTTGATCTAAATCAACAAAAGATCTAGCCACCTATAAACCTATTGTACATGCGAATCACACTACAATTCCTATTTCCTAGTAATCAGCCTGCCATACACACAAACACCAGTGCTTAGCAACAAATACCTATTCTGTGTTCGCAATTAGTTTTCGAACATGTAAACAAATATGTGTTGTAAAACTAACTTTAAAACCTGTATATAAAGTTCAGTTTGCGCAACAACTTACATTTTTATATGACTTTTTTAGTTTTTCAGAAAACATTTCAAAGTTGAACTTTTATTACTGGCCATTTGTTGGTTTGGCGGTATCCTTGTTTACTTTTATTTTCTCTGTTCCTTTTTTGGTTACATTTTTAATGAGCACTGCAATGTGATCCTGTTGTCTAAGTAATTTATTATGAAACCAAGATTATATACATTTATAAATTAAAATTACCTAAATTAACTACCTTAACAATTAAATTAAAAAATGTAGTCAAAAAACTCCCCCTCAACACTGTCAACTGGTAATGTACCCAAGAGACTGGCGGCGTTGCCACGTTGTCTACGCTCAGCCTTAGGCCAAGGTAAAAGCTATCCTGTTGTTAATTCAATCAATTAGTTACTATTGACAACCACATTTTTAATTGAAACGTGTTATATTTAAACTACGATCAAGTTGAAGTTCGTTTAAGCGAAAATAACATTAAATAGAAACATGGAATTGAATAGACTTTACCAACAAATTGGTCATTTGATTTTCAATCGTGTTTATCGTGGGATAGGCAGCCGAAGTATGATGTCATTATTAGTGAAGTGGATACTCAATAGTCAACATTAGCATACTAAGTATATAGGAGGAATGAGCATTAAGTCTGCCTATATACCACTACTTTACATAAAGTTAAAGCAAAGATATGAGTGGCCTTATATATCGGTTTGTATTGATTGTTGTGTGAGGTTAGGCAGGTCGATGGGTGACCTTTCTTGTACAGTCAACAAAACAGATAGGTATGCAGGGTCGAAAGATATAATTGTTTTTTTCTTAAAAACAGATCGATGTTTTCGAATGAAATTTAAATGAAATGAAGAAAAATAATCTATTGGTTAAATTAATTCAAATTTAATTTGAAGATTGCACATCTTCAAATTAAATTTCATTACAGTTTCTAAAAAAAACTAAAACTATATCTTTCGACCCTGCATACCTATCTGTTTTGTTGACTGTACATTATGTTTGGTTTTGTTCATTAATCGAGCCCAGGTTGGCTGCTGTAGATTTAATCTGGCCAAATGGGGTATCCTCGATTCATCCCAAACAGATTGCCAGTGTGGAGACCCTCTGCAGGACATGCTCCACCTCTTGTCCTGCCCATCCTGCACAACCACATGCACCTTTCAAGATTTAATGGAAGCAAATGTTAGAGCTGTGCAGGTGGCTACATACTGGTCTGATACAATTTGAGTTCACCTACTCGAAAAGAAGAAGAAGTAATTGGACTTTTAAGTACAAATTGCAATGTAAAATTCGATAGGACTGAAAAAGAACGCACACAGAAAATATCAATTTTGATATCCTTTTTTGTTTTCAAACTTGGCAGAGAACAATATTCAAGTGCCACCAAATTATTAAAAGCAGCCTGTGATGGACTTTACCTATTAATCTGAATTCACCCGTTGTACTCTAGTGGACCAAAAACTACGAAACATCACCATTACGTAGCTACTTAGATTCACACAACAAAGACGGCAGTGTCTCCACAAATCTTAACACACTCGTCATTGCTCAAAATTGGGGGCAAGCTATAAAAACAGGAAGTTAAAATTCCGAGCAATTAATCCATCAGAATTGGTAATAGGTTAACAACCGTGCAATACATGTACTACGAGTGTACTATTACACCATGGGTGGGTAGATATCTAAAGAGTAAAGTACTCCTTTTCAACTCTTTGCGTAGCCAAGCAATCTTTGGAATCAGCTGGAATTATTCCTAATTGAAATTGAAAATATTTCTTTCAGACTTAGCTCACATTAATTTAAACAAGTCCATATTATGTTAGTAAGTAGAAACTTATAGCTAACATCATAACATCACGCCTGTAATCCCCGAAGGGTTAGGCAGAAGTGTTACTGTTAGGCACCCACATTTAGCCAGTTATGTTTTTAAGACCCATGTAATAGGGGGCGAGCCTATTGCCATCAACCGGGCACATATGCAGACTCCGTAGCTGCTATTGAGAAATTCCTGATGGAAAAACCAAATTGCACTTTGCCCGACCCGGGAATCGAACGCAGGACCTCATGCTCAGCAGTCGCGCTTGCGAACCTAGACCAACGAGGCAGACAAAGTAATAGCTATGTTAGTAAAATTTAAAATACATTATTATTTTGGACATGCCCGAGGGACCAATGCTCACTGAATGACCAATGTTCAGGATTTGGCTGTCCACTCTGTCCGACACCACGCTTAGGAGCGTGTCGGTGCTACCTTTAACCCGAAACAGCAGGGAAGCCGTGCTTTTGCGCAGCACCGCCTGGAAGCCTGCTATGGTCGGCGAACTAAGCTGGAGCGATAATTTTCTGCAGGATGTAAATTAATGATGTTCTTTAGTGTGTGTTTTATCAATAAGGGCAATCTCTGGGACTGCTCGTTGGTCTAGTGGTCGCAATCGCGTAATAAAAGTAACTATAGATGAATTTGCCATACCTCATGTTTATGGTTGCCATAAGCTACATACAATACATCACTATACAGGGTGTAAAAATACCTTTAACAAAGTCAAAAGGCACTTGTTCTCCCCGCAATTGCGATATTTTTTTGTTTTACACCATAACTGGGAAACTTCTAGTTACGGAGATATTGGGGCCGAAGTTCCAACTTTATCAACTGTTAATATTATAACTTTAAATACCTCCACGACCCCCGTACTGTCCAATGCATCCATCAGCACAATGTTTTGAGTGTGTTGTTACATTAGTCCTCCTATCGTAAAACGTGATTTTTCACCTAAAAAAAAAAAGCCGTTTCTCTGCAATATTTTTTGCGCCTACTTATTACCTACTTAGTTTGATAATACAGAATGCTTCGTTGGCGGCTTCGTGGAGGGTCTGTTTACACCTTGTATTCCTCGAAATTCCAATACTATGACGTCATCTCTTAGACCAGACCAATTAAGAATTTTCCCTTATCCAATCTCAGTAATAAAACTATCAACTTCA
Source organism: Lycophotia porphyrea (assembly GCA_950005105.1). Taxonomy (NCBI): domain Eukaryota; kingdom Metazoa; phylum Arthropoda; class Insecta; order Lepidoptera; family Noctuidae; genus Lycophotia; species Lycophotia porphyrea. The sequence goes on along the minus strand of OX465408.1, from coordinate 4,004,838 downwards.
ACCACAGAAGCAACACGTTCAACCGAACCAGAAATTGGAGCAAAGTAATAACACTTAGGTTAAAAACGAACAATTATTGTATGGAATAGTGCTGGGCCAGAGCGAACGGGGCGGATACTCGGATACTGGGATAGTTTTCAATCGAATACCTACACAAAGCAATGGATCCACCTTAATATCCGATTGAAAGCAAACAATCCTTGCATTTCATTTCATTCATGCCGGATTTGTTGATGCTAGGGTTGTCGCGGGAGATTTTTGTTATTTTTTCTACTTATTTTTATTGTTTATCGATAAATATTTCAATGCTTTTTAAACAGTTTTTTTTTTAATGCAACTTATCTTAAGTTGTTCTCTATTTAAAACCCAATAGATGGACCAGGCTTCGGTCCGTTTAGACCACCATTCATTAAACAAATTAAAAAAAAAATCATTCAGTTTTAGCCAATCGTTTGAAGATGACGGAGATAAAATGATATTTTCAAAATCTTTAGTGGTAAACGCATTTAGGGAGTTGCAAGCGGGACATTAACCATTTCATTAGTAAATCTTTCAATTATTTTACTATAATTATTCACAAAAAAGGACTAACTAAATAAACAACAGGACGTTTATGCAAGTACTCCACATCACAGTCATCCGGAAACGTGTCCAGATCCATTTCTTAAGTATAAAATTAAGACAAGATTAACAAGTGCCCTAATTTTTATAGTAGGTTCATAATTTTGAATACAATTTGTCTTGATTTACATTATGTACAATAAGGGAGTAAAAACGTATAGAATCTTGGTTCATTTCGCTAAAATTCCATTTACATTTTTTTTCGCTGATTTCGTCGTGTATTCTTATAATTGTGTCAAGACGTCGGAGTATTTCAATTACATTTGCTGTTATTAAATTCACATTTCGTGTCTAAATGTATGTATGTGAGAATTCGCTTGTCCTATTTACCTGGTAAATATTGTTTTTCTGGAGATTTTTTTTTGAGTCCGAAAGTTTAGTTATATAAATACTATTCACCTCGTTGTTTTAGTGGTCGCCAGGGTTACTGCTGACCATGATTTCCTAGGTTCGATACCTAGGCCGGGCAAAGTAATATTGCGTTTTTTCATCCAGAATTTCTCAGTAGTAACACTGAATCAGTACTTGTGCTTACATACATACATAAACTCACGCCTTTTTTCCCATGGGGGTAGGCAGAAACCACAGAACGCCACCTGCTACGATCCTTACATACTCTTTTTGCCTCGTCCACGTTCATACATCTGATCATACACGGACGCCGGTTGTGAGTACTACGCACCTGACCTTTCTGAAGAACCTCACCAATACGGTCAGTGTATGTCCTCTTAGGGCGTTACCACTCACATCTGCCTAGTGAATACCTTTTGTTAATCACCTTTCACTCATCCCCACTACATGACCAAACCATGCTTAGTTGGTGGCAAAAGACTTGCTCCTATTCTTTGGCATGTTAGAATAGCTCCTGAAGGGTGACTATCAAGGTACACCTTTGCCTGACTCTTCGGGAAAATGAGGCATTATATTATGTTATGATGTTGTCAGAATTTGCTTGCCCTATACCACCTACCTAGCCTAGCCTTTACTTACGTAGGTAATATCCACCTAAAATTAATGTTTACCCGGTTAGTAAGTACTAATCCAGCATGCACGCCGGCGGCATGTTGATTTTGAATCTAATTAAATTATAAATTGGAGACCAATGGATTTAATTGCTCAATATCACGTTATTAAGATAATTTATCTCCTAATTAAGGTTAAATCGTCATTTGCACGATATTCGGTCATTTGAGATTGGATATTAGGTCGGTACCAAAATTTGGAATCAATTTTGGCCATGTCTAAAATTAGGAAAAATGGACACATCCCTCTCATTTTATAAGACCACCAAAAATAGTATTTTAATGGTTTATTATTGAATGTCGCTAGATTATCTGATTATGGCTAGCAAATTGTGGATTGAGAACTGAAAAACATCCAAAGGTTGTCTTGAAAAGATCGCTATTAGCGATAAGACCGCCCATTGAGTCAATTGTAAATAAAAAACAAGTATAAATTTGTAATTTGTATGGTGTATATAATAAATAATATTCTATCTATCTTTCTAACATTTTTTATCGATATGCGTGGCAGCCCTAAGCTCGATACATAGCAACGAATGAACCAAACGAACGAATGACCGGTTTTATGGCAAGTATTTTTAAATTCCCGCGCATTCGGAAACTTTGTCTATTCCCAATAAAGGGTGTAAACAGACTCTTAACGAAGCCCAGAGGCACTTGTTTTCCCCGTCATTGCGATCATTTTTTTGTTCTAGACCATACCTGGGAACCCTCTAGTTACGGAGATATTGGGGGTCAAAGTTCCAACTTTTTCACAAGTTTTTTTTTTAAATGCGTTTTTTAATGTAAGATTTTTACTTTAAACACCTCCAGGACCCCCTTACTATTCAATCCATCCATCAGCACAATGTTTTGCGTGCGTTACATTGAGTCCTACTGTAAAACGTGATTTTTCAGCCCAAAAAAAAAAGTCGTTTCTTAGCACTAATTTTTGCATAAAGTTACTTAGTTTGATGTAGATAGTGCTTGGTTGACGGCTTCGTGAAGAGTCTGTTTACACCCTGTATATTCTGGAACGATTTCGATCGATCAATTTAACATGATATTAAATAATTATTTGTTTAAAAGCTACTTACTGTTAGAATGATGACAACTTCATTCATGATGTGATGACATGTTCGTTCAGTTTTATTCATTTGTTTTTTGTGATAAAATTCCTTTTGCAATTGTTGAAACAACGGAATTAATTTGTAGGTACTCAACATTCCTATTTTTCCTATTTTTGTAGTAATAATATGTGAAAACGTGTCTGTTATTTTTAATTTGTGAAGCGTTTTACGAATAACGAGTTTTTTACTGTTTTAATTAATTTATTGACTTAATCAATTTACATTTTGCTGCAAAAGGGTCTTGTATACTTTTTTTATAAAACACTTCTAGGTAAGTACTCAACATTCCTCAATTAATAAATCAAATTACAAAAAAAAATATCAACAAAACTATTTAATTAACGTTAGCGTGACAGCACCAAATTAAAACTCACATAATCACGTACAATAAATTCACATCGCGTTTCGGAAACCAGATTAAAACCATTGTTTAAACATTTAAAATACCGACATATGGCCAAACCAAACATTGCGGGGTGAATCCAAATGTTATTCCAACTTTCAACCCCTCGATTGCCGAGGGTTGAAAACCATTAATGATTTGCTGATTTTATTGTTTCCGCGAATATAGTCATCGTCCATCAATCAATCAAATACTTTAATGATGAAAGCCACAAGTCGTTATCAATATATACCAGTAATAGAGACGTAGATTTCGGGGGTATTCTGAAAGGGGTTGTTTTGTACCCCTTGTAGAATGTGGAGAGGTTGAGTGGGCTGTTGATTGTAAACGTGGGTGACTGGTTGTGTGTACAATGGTACCTATTGTTGTTTGACGAGTACTTGAACCTCAATCGGTATTGGTATTTTTTCGTATTGATGGAAAGGTTAAAAATAAAACGGAATTGATCAGGACATATATCGTATAAGATTGTTTTCAATTCAACCCACGCAGGTACTTCGCAAGCAAAGAAAGCTATATCAAAGAGATGCGTGACGTAATATCCAGAGCTTGTAGACCATAAGCTTTCAGCCCCGCCTTGGCTGACTAGATGACCTTTTCAATACAGTGCAGCGTATCGGGGTCATTCTCATTGCTGCTGTTTCGTCTCGAATGAAGTCCAGTCAGCAAGTACTTGAATTGCCTACACATCCTATTTATTATAATATCATAAATGCGAAAGTTTGTGAGGATGGAGAGATGTTTTTCTCTTTCACGCAAAAACTACTGACCGAATTTGGATGAAATTTAGCACACATGTAGTTTATAACCTGGATTAACACATAGGATATTTTTTATCTCAGTAGTCCCATCCTGTGGGACAATTATGGGACTCCACACGGGCGAAACTGTGAGCATAAGTTCGCCTTTTTTATAAAATGTTCTTTTTACTGCAGAAAGAGACACATCGTAAGAAAGTACTTAAATAATTTATAAAAGTCAACTGATGTCGTGTATGTTGAAGAGAAACAACTTGAAGTTGTTTGTACAGACTTCTCCATCTTGCCGCTTCTAGATAGGGTTCAGTTTACTAAAGAACCTACTAGTGCACACTCATTACCGAATAGTCAGTAAAACTCTATATAATTGGTTTTTACCTGAAAACCAAAACACTTTTTACCTAGTTAATTTTTGTAGGGGTGAAATTTCACCCAACAGGGCTGTTATTGTTTGAATCCTACTCCCACACAATTAATGAGAACAAGGTATGAATTACAATGGAAAATTCACTAGTTGTAATTTTATATTTTTTGTACATTTATTTATGCCTACTTTTTTTCATAGCCTATATTGTAATTGCACTGCTGGGCAATTTTTGCCCCCGCTTACCCCGTGAACATGATAGTCACATTACCTTCGCCTCGTGTACTTCCTTAATAAGGAAAAAATATAAGGGTATAAACAAATCTATCCATCAGGGAGCACAAAAAAAAATACATGATTTTTACAGTTCTATTCAATTCAAATACCTAAATCTCAACCCACACAAGAGTCAATTACAGAATTTTTGCTTCACAACCCGTTTACATTTCAGTAAAACACTTCTAGTGAGGGGTGAAAGTCAAGAAGATCCCCAGATTTTTCTTTTGATGAAGGGTTCAGTAAATATTAGGATAGGGTTAAGTGGATCACTGTAAATACGTTTGAGATGTTATCTAGGATTTCTTAACTAAAGGTGGATTTCTTAGTTAAAGAGGGGTTGAAGCTGTATTGTCGAGGCCTAAGAGCGTTGTGAGATATATTTTTTGTAAAAACATTAAAATTCTGAGAATTTATTTTTTGTAAAATGGTGCTAATATTATTATTCATTTATTAGGTAAAGATTCATCTTATAAATTTTAGATTAAATAATAAAGTAAATGTGTAGTACATTTCCATTTGTTTTAAAAGCCTTTAGTTGCTGTTACTAAAATAAATAATCAAAATCCATTAATGGAATAATTAAGTCCATTCGTTAAAGTAAAAAGTAGTCCATGTCATTCTTTATTTATTAACAAGAAGGTACACAGAAAAAGAAAAAGTGAGGGATGAAGTTATACAGAAACGTTGCGGCTTAAAAGAAGATGTAGTGACAAAAATTGAAAAAAGTATGCTTAGATGGTTTGGTCATGTGGAGAGGATGAGTGAAAGGCGACTAACAAAGGGTATTTACAAGGCAGATGTGAGTGGCAACGCCGGGAGGGGACGCCCTAGAAGAACATACGCTGACCTCATTGATGACGTTCTTCAGAAAGGTCAGGTGCGTAGTACTCGCAACCGGCGTGCGTGTATGACCAGATGTATGAACGTGGACGAGGCAAAAGGAGTATGTAAGTATCGTAGCAGGTGGCGTTCTGTGGTTTCTGCCTACCCCCATGGGAAAAGGGCGTGAGTTTATGTATTATGTATGTACACAGAAAACACTTACCCTTCACTCCTTTGAGAGACATGAAAATAGACGTAAAAATGTCATTAGAAATGTGAACAAAATAAAAAATAGATTTAAAAAGTAGGTATATAGGTTTTTCGATGTTGTTTGTAGTTGAATATAAAATTAACGAAGGTAAGTATATTAAAATAAGTAACAAAATACGTAAGATAAACCTTTCAACTTTTGAAAAAAGGTACGTAAGCAAAAAAAAATTTAGTCTTACCTAAGAAACGCTGTCTTGTATTTCCAATCTTTTGAGTAAAGTATGCATGTTATTACTGTCGTAAACAGGCTATTTAGTGCTAAATAAAGGCAGTTTATAAAGTAAAACATCGTAGCAAAACCTCTAAAAAACAAAAATCAAAGTAACCCTTCACCGAAAAACGGCTCCTCCCTCCTCCCCTAATTTCTAACCCAAACTCAAATTCACTCAAAGTAATTATAAGACTACGCCTTAAATAAAATAAGTGCGCATATTTCTTAAAACATCCGCGCCACTGGCGCTGAAATGGCCAAGAATACCCCTTAACAATTTTCATCAGGGACCGCCCCTCGAAAACTCCTTAAGAGGAAATAGCTAAAGATAGTCCTTTAGCTATTACCGGCCAAAGTTCAAATTTGCCCGAACTACCCTCTATCACGGGACACTTGGTTATTTAACCTGGATGCTGTGTTTAGACTCGCGAGTAACTATTCTATCTCAGTATAGTTACTCGCCCGCTCTGATTTTACTTGAACATTTTTTTTCGCAGACCAGATGTGTAAGGTCAGGTGCGTAGTACTCGCAACCGGCGCGCGTGTATGACCAGATGTATGAGCGTGTAAGCATGTGAGGTTTTGTAGCTTCTGCTTGCTGTGATGGGAAAAAACGGGCGTGATTTATGACTTTCTGCCAGCAGATTTGCAATGACAGTATTTCATTATTAGTAGAAATGCTGCCAATCCTGTTGTTAAAATCCCTACGATTCTCTTTAGGGTAGCCAATGTAGCTACGAGAACAGCCTGTAATTTTACTTCTCTATTTTCCTTAAAGTTTTTCAAAAGTAGTCGCATAACGTTACAACACCCTTTTTAAGGTGTCATCACTATATTCTTCTTTTATAATTTTCTATTAGTCGTCATCTGGGCAGACCCTTTCAGGCCGTTTCGTCTTTTACACAGTCCATCAGCAGTGTCTTTGGTCTTCCAACTCTTATCCACATTCATAATTTAAACTGCCTTTGTGTCTATAAATCAAACACAGTTGTTAGTTTCTACTCCATACATCAAACAGTCGTAAAGACGTTAGTACAAATATAATAGTTCCATGATGTATAGGTCGGTTCATCAAACACCTCACGTATCATACTGGTTGGCCTTCTGCTTAACCTTTCTAACAAACAAAGACATAGTCGAGACCTAGTTCTTCTGTTTTAAATGTTAACAACTTCAGATAATTAAGTAATTATAAAGATTTCGCCACTAGTAGTGAAAGTGTAGACGCTACTATTTGGTAAGATATGCTAATTGGATTAGTGGACGATCTTTTAGATGGTGTGATTGTACAATTTATTTCTGATTTTATCGTGTGTTTATTAGTCTACGCGGCCTCTTTGCAAACCTGCTTCTGGGTCAGAAAGTGAGCTGAATCTCAGCATTAAAATGTCATCACTAAAACTTCAATTTCGTCATTTCAGCCGAAAGATGTTCATTGTTACTCGTAGATAGAAACCTCCCGAGGAGGGCAGGCTTTAGAATAGCTGCTTTAGAAAGAATAACTGCCAAAGGGCTCATATGTGAAACATGATGCAGACGGGGGTTCATGGACGGCTCAGACCTCAGGTGCATATGCGGCGTCTCCCCACAAACAATGACCCACCTTCCATCTTGCACAGCATGCCCTATGACCTGCACTCTTGATGATTTATTTACTGCATCAGTGAGCGGGGTTCGCGTGGCTGAGTTTTGGGCTAAATAGACTGATTACTGACTGATTTCGACTTTTTGCCATCACTATACACTAAGAAGAAGAAAGTTGTCCAAAGCCCAATTTCTTCGCAGATACTTGCTCCCAAAATATCACCATACTTACCTCCGCAAATCCATGTACACACATAAATAGACAATTAACGTCCTAATTAGTGAATGGGCAGTAACTGAAGCTGAAATCGAAGTGTAATCCGGATTAACGTATCTCAGGACTGCGCCAGCTGAATTCCTGAGACCTCTCGTTCCTTTAGCTTCAGTGGTGTCGATTTTTTTGGTTACGTTAGTGATATTGACCTCACCGCTAACCTCATTGGTGAGGTTCTTCAGAAAGGTCAGGTACGTAGTACTCGCAACCGGCGTGCGTGTATGACCAGATGTATGAACGTGGACGAGGCAAAAGGAGTATGTAAGGATCGTAGCAGGTGGCGTTCTGTGGTTTCTGCCTACCTCTACGGGAAAAGGGCGTGAATGTATCTATGTAATTAGTGATTTTGTCTATGACTCTTTTCAAATCTAATAAATATAAGAACGTATCAAAAATTTTGAACCCAGTTTAAAATAGTTTACTGTAGGTCACAACTATAATTTGAAAATCTATATTTAAATAAATAAAATTGAATTGTCTGTTTGTAATATCCAATTATGTAATAGCTTTTTACATATTAAAGCTTATGCGGTACCTACTTATAACAAAACAATTTGATTTTTAATTTTTGTCAGTCTGTTTGTTCCGGCTAGCCTCCAAAACGGCTCTACCGATTTTGACAGAACTTACCTTTTACTGGCAAATAGCTGATGTTATAAGGAGGATTAGTGTTCCTTGCAAAAAATAAAAACTCTTGAAATTGTTATCAAATTCCGATTCAAATAAGGAAGAATTATCTTTATATATTTTTTAAATTTAAGTAAATTATTAATAAAATTATATTTCAATTTTTTATTTATATATTTTTTAATTTCACGCGGATGAAATTTGCGGGCACCAGTTAGTAATAATCAGTGATCGGAATAGGCTGACTATATTCACCTAAACTTCGGAGAACAGAGACAAAAAGTGGAGACTTCCTTATGACGACATTTTTTTTTCCCGGGATTCGGGAAAAATCGTAAGTAAGTTAAAAGGTGCAAAAACAGTACTGTCTTTTTCTTTTCTGTTGCTTATATCTCGAAAATGGTATGTCCTATCGCAAAAATAATGAAAATTTCGACCCCCTTTATATCACCCAATAAACCCCTAAAACTTAACCTACAGGTCATATTTTTTCATAATTTCCATACAAAAAGTAAAAATTCCATATAAAACACGTCGAGGCTGCCCCCACGCTACCCCTGTGCACCTCTAGCTCTAAAAAACGTTAAAGCACAGGGCAGGGTAGGTATGTACCACGTGGAGTCGCGATTGTCAAATTCGATTTTAGTGGTGTCAAAATATATTTTTATATTTAGAGGTTTTTTTTCTCGGAATAGCTTTATGATTCTCATACCCAAAAGTATGAATTTTAGTGGTAGTTTAGTTAGTTTAGTTCAGTGTTCAAGAGAATCGGCACCATTGGCAAATGTTTTGTATTGAAAGATTTGATGCAGTTTAAGGATAATTTTAATACATGATTTAAGTTAGATTAGGTTTAGTGAAAATTCCCAAGATTTATTAATTGCAAGTTTAGTTAAAAATAGCCTGTACACATCTTAAATAAAGCTTATTTTCAACATATTTAAGATTTTCCCGAATTCTGGAAAAAAAAAATGTCGTCGTAAGGAAGTCTCCACTTTCTGTTTCTGTTCTCCGAAGTTTAGGTAAATATAGTCAGCCTATTCCGATCACTGGTAATAATAAATAAATAAATAAAATAATACCTATTTCTAAAAATAAAAATAAAACAAGTTTCGTGTCTGTCTGTGTGGCTACGTTGTTCTTCTACACTTTGCAATGGATTTTGCTGCGGTTTTATCTTCACTCTTCATTTAAGAAATTAAGAGAATTTACTCTGGCAGGTTTACTAAGTGGTATACCTAGTACTTAATAATTTATGTTCAGATAATTAAACGTTGAAAATTTTATAACTAAGTATAAATTGTATATTTGGAATTTCTCATGGTGCTGTAAATTATGCTGTTAATAGTGAGATAGATTCAAGATTCTAATTTAGTTTTTCAATAGGGTACACCACACAATTTAAATTTTTAATGAATTAGTGACTGTAAATACTAACTTTTTTCACTAATAGCAACATGTTTGTATTTATTTTACTCCACCACGAGAATCGAAAGCTTTATCTCTCGAATCAAGCGAAATATTTTTTTTTTTTTTTTTTTTTTGAATTTGATTAAACTTTATTAGGTTAAACTAACTATATACATTGATAATTAAAAACTATTAAACTAAAATAGATAAACTAACAACAAACTATAAAAGGGCATCGAAAAACTCCTCCTCAACGCTGTCAGATGGTAATGTGCCCAAGAGACTGGCGGCGTTGCCACGTTGTATGGCAACACTTAGCCTCTGGCCAAAGTAAAAGCCAGCCCTTGGGTCACGGGAAGCGTCAACTAGGCGTTTCGAAATTACCTTAAATAGGCTATGAGCACTCGGACCCCACGGCCCTAGAGTTTCAACCCCAAACGGCTCGAAAATATAGTTACCACACAGCTTTCTATATTTACGCCGCTTGAGGTTCTCTGCAGCCGCAGCGGCAGCACCAGCACAGAACGATGAGCTTGGAAGATGGGAATATAATATTTAAATTAGTTCAGCAGTTTAGGAGATTAAACCCAAATACAAACATTCACTTTTATGCTTTTATGGACGAAACTCTGTTTTATGGATACTTTTGGCAAATTTTGCTTATAACGTGTTACAAAGTTGATTACATAATTTGTTTTAGATAAACATTTGCATTCGCTCGCTTTTCGTGTTAAAATAATTATACCTATGTATTATGTTGGCGAATTACGAGGATTAGCTGATATGTATGAAAATGAAATGAAAAAGAGTCATAACATGCACACAAAAATATACTCACGCCTCTTCCCATTGAGGGAAGCAGAAACCACAGAACGCCACATGTTACGATCCTTAGATGACGTTATCATCATCATCAGCCTATAATGTTCCCACTGCTGGGACACAGGCCTCCTCTCTATGAGAGGGAATGGGCTATAATCCACCACGCAGGCCCAGTGCGGATTTGTAGATGTCACATGTTTTCGAATTTTTGGTTCTAGGACATGCCGGTTTCCTCACGAAGTTTTCCTTCACCGTTTTTGAGAGCAGTGGTGATGAAATAAATTACACAAACTTAACTTAGTTAACTGCCTGGGTTCGAACCCACGACTTACTGTTCGTAAGTCTGGGTCGCTACCACTGGGCCACCGCTGCTCTGATGACGTTATACTTAATTAAAAAAATCAAGTATGATTTTATTTTTGAGGAGTATTCAAACTATACACCATGACCTGCATACTTGCCGAGCAAGCAAACATATTAAACCAGTATTAGGTAGGTACCTATCATAACGATCAACAGTATCTACCCACGCTTCATTTAAATTACTAAACCTCTTGCGAAAGCACTCATTATCTAGTAGATTTTTAACAGGCTTATAACCTACAGGGCCCACTTATGACAGATGCTCGCCTTTGTTTTTTCGGATGGGAAATCATCAAATGACTTGTACCGCTCTGGGCAGAGCGGAAGGGAGTGTCAGACTTATACTGACTAAAACCCATCCATGTTCCTTCCTTGCCCTTGGTGTTCCAGGGCCGCGGTGTCTCTTTCGAACAGTCCCGCAGCCTACAGATGCTTGCCTTACAACTCACCCAAGCAACTTGCTTAGCGTACTAAACGGGGCATAAGAACATAAACTTCCAAGGGACTCTTGACTTTGTTCAAATATTTGACTTGAAATGCTTAAAACGGACCACATTGACTAAAGAATGAGATTCTGAGTTTGGCTGTTATTCAATTTAAATTATTTCGACGCGAAAATTTCAAGCCCTCATGGCTTAATGACCGAAATAATGTGAGGAATTCAACAAAATTTTGCTAAATTTTCGACGTTATATTTTTAGAGTTAGGTATTTAATGTGAATTGTTAATTTGGACTGTTTGTAGGGTTAAATGTTAAGGTCGTTATTATGAAAGGAATTTCTGAAAAAATGTTTTGTGCGTTATTTATAGCTGTTTATAACAATGAAAAATAACGTTTTTATCTGGAAATGGAATTATTTTTGGCCATAAAAACGTTCAAAGGTCAAAAATTACCACAGCAAAAGTAGCAAATCAACAGACTATTGAATCATTTTTTCAGAAAAAAAAAAAAAACATTTTGCTATCCGAGTTCATAGAAATCTCGAAAAAAAATTACAGGATTTAGCAAATACTTCGGAGGTCGAAATAAATTTAATGTTTCTTTTTTATATACTTAGCAGTACGTTTTCTACGTATTACAATACAATTTTCGGACACAATACAGCGTAAATAAAAACTCTGTGTAAAAAAACATACATTTTGTACACAGAATAGGTTGGAAAATGAAATATTTACAAATCTATGCTACTCTTTTTATACAGCGTGTAGGCAAAAAACTGTTTCATGTATCCTAGTGCCTACTGAAATGAAATACCTATTTCATTTAGTGAAGTAACCACTACTATCGAAGATCACTATCAGCCGACCGTACTTTAACCCAAATAAAATACTGAACAATTTGTTTCAGATATCAGATCGCATATACGTGTTTTATTCAATGTATTTTCCTTTAACGTAATATAGGCATATAACACGGTTTTATAATAAAAACAATCACAAAATTTACATCGTTTAAAAAACTCGGTATATATTCTGACATTACACAAAGTTTTAAAGACATTTTTAGGCTTCTGACAACTTGCGACAGTGACAACTCAATTATACAGGGAGTCTCGAATGTGAAGAAGAGAAAAATGTGATGAAGAAAATTTTATTATTCGTTAGATACTGTTTGTTGAGTTATTCAGGATTCTGAAGGGAAACAATTATCTTTGAGCAAGTTACACAAAAAAAATAAAAATAACTCTGTATATTTTTTTCCAACTCCATCTTAACTTGGACAAAGTAATTTTAAAAACGTTCTCTTGAGAAAAGTAATTAAGAAAATAAACTGTTGTTTGTAAACTATCAATTAAAAACAACTGTAAAATGTCAACTTTCGATGAAACAAAATACTATCGCGATACAATTTAATTGTAAGATTTATTTTACAATTCCTTTGTACTGTGAGAAATTGTTGACCAGTGAGTAACAGGGAGAACATGACATAACATCACGCCTGCAATCCCCGAAGGGTAAGGCAAAGTTTACTTAATAGAACACTTGCCAGTTATGTTTAGGTTCCATGTAATAGGGGGGAGGGAGCCTATTACCATCAATCGCGCGCAAATCTTCGTGGCTACTGAGAAATTCCTGATGGAAACAACCAATAATACTTTGTCCGACCCGGGAATCGAACCCAGGACCTCACGCTCAGCAGTCGCGCTTGATACCACTAGACCAACGAGGCAGTCCTCTTATACAAATTTTAAAATAACAGCTAAAGTTCTGACCACTGGGAATTCAGCTCACCCCAAAAATCATAACAAGCTTAAAATCATTCCCGTAGATAATAATTTAATGGCCTTTGATATTAGGATTAAGCACAGCACACATCGTAGTAACAGTTCCTGTCAAATCTTCTCTAATATGCTAAGCCGATTAAGAGCAGTTTTTGCGCCCTACACCCTCTTTTTATAGATTACCGATCCAATGTTGGCTTCGGAATCATTCGTGTATCTTCGGTTTTAGTTCTGGTTCATGAGTTTTTTTGATTGTGATTGATGAGACTTCAAAATGTACGCACGACGGCTGATCAAGCTATACAAAACCAGTGTACCTATGCATGCATGACCTCTCATTGTACAGAAAATATACACAAAACGAGGCCACGTTATACTGGAAATGTAAAGGTTGATGTGCCGCCGTGTGTACGCAGCTTTATGTTGACAAATGTCTGTTTTTACTACCATCATCTGCCTAGCCTTTTCCCAACTATGTTGGGGTCGGCTTCCAGTCTAACCGGATGCAGCTGAATACCAGTATATTACATGGAGCGACTGCCTATCTGACCTCCACAACCCAGTTACTACTGGGAAATACGATACCCCTTGGTAAGACTGGTTGTCAGACTTTTTGGGCCACTGACTACTTTAACGACTGTCAAAGATCTTCAAATGACAGCCGGGACCAACGGCTTAACGTGCTTTCCGAGGCACGGAGGAAACTCGGTATGTAATGGGTGGTCACCCATCCACAGACCAACCTAGGCAAGCACGGCTTAACCTAAAGATTGACCCGAGCGGCTGTTATTGTTTAGCCACGAGCTCCTCCTGTTTTTACTACCAATAGACAAATATGCTTTGATGGGTATCGTATTACCCAGTACTTATTGGATTGTGGAGGTCAGATAGGCAGTCGCTCCATGTAAAATAGGTACCGGTATTCAGCTGCATCCGGTTAGACTGGTAGCAGACCCCAATACAGTTGGGAAAAGGCAGGCAGATGATGATGTGGCACTTTTAATGCTTTGATAGTCATTGTGTAAGAGTAATCCATTTGGCTTATTCCCAGGAGCTGCAAATCTATTGTTCTCCAAACAATTTCTCTCCATACATTGATTTCCAACAGCTCCATAATTTTATTAGTTAAATAATCATCATCATCAGCAGCCCATAATGTTCCCACTGCTGGGACGCAGACCTCCTCTCTATGAGAGGGAATGGGCTATAATCTACCACGCGGATTGGTAGATGTCACATGTCTTTGAATTTTTGGTTGCAGGACATGCCGGTTTCCTCACGATGTTTTCCTTCACCGTTTTTGAGAGCAGTGGTGATGAAATAAATTACACAAAGTAATGCGCCTGCCTGGGTTCGAACCCACGACTTACTGATCGTAAGTCGGGGTCGCTACCACGGGGCCACCACTGCTCTCTAGTTAAATAATAAAATACTATATTTTTTTTTTAATATAACCAAAACTACAGAATGTATTAAATAACTAACAGTATATTGTGCTTTTTCTCGCCAATTCATGACCATATTTGTATTTTTTTTTCCATATTTGCTCCAAATTCCTCATAAAATAACAAAATCAACCTTCTACCGAACGATAGTTGACGCTCAGTCTAAGGCCGTGTTTACACCGTATGTTTACAAACGATACAGGTAGAAAGATATCAAGTTTCGTATAATAATAAGCTTAAATTGAATGTAATTGGATACTTCAGTTCTGGAGAAAAAATATTTCTATCGTAATGTATTAGAAATGGTAGTTTATTGATATTATGATATCGAGTTGTTGATATAACTGGAGTATTAGGTACTTGTTATTGGAAAATTTTGGACCATTATTCCTTTTGTTTTAGTATTTTCTTTCACAGAAACAGCCTTTGGCTATTATTGAAAGAGATTGGATAGGTACTTAAAGAACAAAGGTTGACAACCTCAATAGCGTAATATACTTTCAATTCGAAGAGCTTAGAAGTAAATTCCTAATTCATAGGTTGGTAAAATGAATCTGCTCAAACAACAAAATGAATGTTTTTGAACTGTCAAAATTTATTGCCTTTTGAGGAGTGTTACGCAATTACCTTATTGGTCTTATGTACCTATCTATACCCTATACTAAGATTATAAAGAGGAAGGATTTCTATTTTTGTATGTAACGAATAAACTTAAAAACTACTGGACCGATTTGAAAAATTCTTTCAGCAATGGATAGCTACATTATCAGCAAGTAACATAGGCTATATTTTATCCCCGTACTCTCATGGGAACGAGAACTACGCAGGTGAAACCGCGTGACGTCCGCTAGTATATTATACAATTTTTAATTTAGAATTACATCACTGCCCACGCTCTCTCAGAGAGGTTCCGTAAATCCCTCCATACTCGGCAATTAATTAACAATTTAGGCTAATTACGAGAAACTTTAATTTAATCAATCTAAGATACAGATTTGGTATTCAGCTAAATCCGGTTAGACTAGAAGCCGATCCCAACATTGTTGGTAAGAGCAAAGCAGATGAAGATTTCACTTAAAATCACAGACAGGCCAGCCGCAGGACCCGTCAAATCAGATAAAAAAAAGGTAAAAATAGCCCCAAGACCCTCTATTAAGTCCCTCAAAAATCATATAAGTATTGTATCCTAAGTCAGACAAATCCTTTTAAACATAAGTATAATAACATACAATAGGAAAAACGCTAAAAGCTTAAAAGGTTTTATAAGGAAAGTCAACCCCGATGTTATAACCCCAACCAACTAACCTTGGCTTTTGACCGTGGCGCTGCTTGTCAAAGGAAAAGTCAACTCTTATGTCAAACTCAGTATATTTCTGTTTAGTTCCGAATTTGGCCACGGATAAAGTTATGGTGGGTAGGTACTCTGTGTGGTTGTAGGGGACAGTGAAATGCGTTTGTACTCAAATCGGTTGGGTGGTGACTATAAATAATTGTTACCGGAATATTTGAGTGTATTTAAGGGTATATACAGGGGGTAAACGGACTTTTCACGAAGCCGTAAACCAAGCATTATGTACATCAAACTAAGTAACTTTACGTAAAAATTATTGCTGGGAAACGACTTTTTTTTTGGGATGAAAATCCACGTTTTACGGTAGTACTCAATGTTCCGCATTCAAAACATTGTGCTGATGGATGGATTGAATAGTACGGGGTTCGGGAATGTGTTTTAAGAAAAAAATGTTTAAAAAAAAAAAAAAAAAAACTTGTGAGAAAGTTAGAACTTTGACCCCGAATATCTCCGTAGCTAGAAGGTTCCCAGGTATCCCCTCAGGTATGGTCTAGGACAAAAAAAATATCGCAATGACGGGGAGAACAAAAGCCTTTTGGCTTCGTTAAGACTTTTTTTACACCATTTATAGAGATTCGGGGAAGTTACTTAGGCACCTACGGAATGTGGGTATCGAGTTTTGTATTATGTCTAGTCTAGAAAATCTAAAAGCAATACAGTGGAAATTAAGTTTTTCCAACTCCTCCGCTATTCTTTTCTGATTAATTACGTTGCGGGATCCAAGACAGTTAAATTGTTTCCCTGGGACATCGCCGAGCTTCATTGTCTCGGCGCTTTTCTGGTGGTCGGTGCTGTTGATTCCGACTTTCAGGAGTTGCAGTGGTTTGGGTATAGCGTGGCGAGCTCGTCTCAGAAAAAAGAAGAAAGTCACATACTGATTATAAACACGAAAGCGGTTGGAAGATGAAATCTTAAAGATTGAAATTGGTATGGTTCGGCAGAAGTTCTGTTATAGTGTCCAAAGGGAAGTCTTTGCTTTGCTTATTTATGGCCCAGCACACACCACTGGAGGCGCAGCGGAGCGCAATTGAAGACAACAATTTAATATAAACCTTAACTACCTTGTTACACGGTCAATATAAGAATAAATTTGCACGTGGTGCTCGGAGCGCCTTCAAGCTACTACAAGAGCATGCGCGCGACTGTATGTCAAGGTAGTTAAGGTTTATATTAAATTGTTGTCTTCAATTGCGCTCCGCCGCGCCTCCAGCGTAGTGCGCTGGGCCGTACATTTCAACAAATATTAAAAGTTACAAATGTACATCTAATTACAAATTCAAACTACACGGCTCGTCAAAAGAACGAAACTCCCAAAAACTTACATGTTCCTGTTTGTTTTGTACAAAACCATATCATAATCAGCAAAGTCCCAAAGAGAACCGCACGAAAACCTCACTCACATCAGAAGCTACGTTAATAACAAACAGCACTGCCTACCCTCCTAATTATAAAGCGTAAATTAACACTAAGAACAGTATATCACAAGTTCGCAGTTGTATGATTAAAATTTCTACGTTTAAAAGAGAATTTTAAGTGAACAGGATATGAAACCTCGGGGCCCAAGGGCCGGGCCCCCAAAAATATTTGTGGGGCACGCCCGACCTCGGAATTTGTGGAATTCCGACATTTCCCGGAGATTCATTCGGATTAATATGGCGCCTAAATATAAGGGACATTTTTGGAATACGATTCGTCTTAAATAGAGAGAGGAATGGGCTTTTTGATTGCGTGAGATACGTGGTGACTGATATGCCACCCAAATGATTTATTTGGCTTAGTGAGAATTGTTACTGGCCAGTTTGTCCCATAGACTTCACTTGACAAGTTTTTTTTTATACATAGATATCATCGTCAACCCTTGTCATCTATTAAACCTGTAGAATCCGTTAGTAGCATGGTTGACAGATAGGTTGATAACACATTCAACTAACTATATCACATGCTCACCATCGTCACAACCAATTCCCAGTCCAGGGTACGCTTTACTTTGCATTCGTGGTGACTGACAGTTGTCATTAGTGACAGCTACCCGACTTCTTGGGTGTGAGACAGTGTTTAGATATCTATAACATAGATACACAATAATACCAGTAACTTATTTGATATTTCTGTTTTCATATAAATACCATCGAGGTGGAGGCCCGATAGGCCGTCGCTTTATGTAAAACTAGCTGATGCCCGCGGCTTCGCCCGCGTGGATGTCGGTTTTCGCGACCAAAGTAATTATGACATTTTGATCCTGTTCCCGCAACAAAAACTTGACAAATTATATACTAAAACCTTCCTCGAGAACTACTCTATCCATTGGTGAAAACAGCATAAAATCGGTGCAGTAGTTTTTAAGTTTTTTGCGAACAGACAGACAGACGCGGCGGAGGTCTTTGTTTTATAATATGTAGTGATAGTGATGAAGCGATAGTGATACTGGTATTCAGCTGAATTCAGTTAGACTGAAAGCTGAATATTGTTGGGAAAAGGCTAGGCTGATGATAATATCAATACCATCAAGCATTGATTTTTTATGCTTAAATTTAGAATATTTTCAGTTTGACAGATACTAATCATGGTACATTCTACGTCATAAGAGAGAGTACAGTTACAGTTAGTAGTATAGGACAGCACACTGATGACATTATCCGTCTTTAGACATCAATTAAGGCACTCTCATCTGACCCCTAGGCACTAGGTCAATTGTCAAGACATGTATACCTAATGGGTCATGGATTAATTAAAGTGTATGTCATGTTAGCTCCTGGCTAAATAATAACAGGTGCTCGGGGCGATCTTTAGGTTAAGCCGCGCTTGCCTAGGTTGGTCAGTGGATGGGTGACCACCCATTACATAACGAGTTTCCTCCGTGCCTCGGAAAGCACGTTAAGCTTATGGTCCCGGCTGTCATTGGTAGATCTCTGACAGTCGTTCCAAGTAGTCAGTGGCCCGAAAGTCTGACAACCATCATCTTGGTATGATGGGTATCGTATTACCCAGTACTAACTGAATTATGGAGATCAGATAGGCAGTCGCTCCATGTGAAATAATGGTATTCAGCTGCATCTAGTTAGACTGCAAGCTGTCTCTTAAAAGACAACACATGTTTTATTCGGAACGATAACTTTCCTTAAATTCACCAGCAGTGCAACCCCACAGTGCATACAACTTCTTACAGTACCCAAAAGAGTTTTAAAAATTCTTCAGTAAAATATCCCGAAATCACAGGCCCACAAACATACATACAAACCATAAATCTATAACCCAAACTGAAAACAATTGAAGACAAACAATACTAAGCTGTAAAAGCCATCGGTCTGCAATTAAAGCCGGGGACACATCAGCGGCAGGCACGCGAAATTACCTGGAACAAAATAAATATCTCTTAGTAAATCATACTCGTATTCTATTGGTTGTTAATGTTGTGCACTACGCCTTATTGTGTTGGAATTAGATTGATATGTCTTTGAGGGTCAGTGGTTACTTGGGTAGGTTGTTCGGGGTTAAAGTTCAAGTTCTTGGGTAATTATTGGTAAAATCTTTGACGAAACTGACAAAGAAAAATTTTTAATTCTAACTAGTAGTAGTAACTTATCGAAACTTATCGTAGAATCAAAATTTTTTCTTTGTCAGTTTCGTCATTTTAATAGCTAACAGTACAAAATTTGTCATAATTTCATTGTTATTAATTATCGAATTGAATGAATTAAAGTGAATTGTTATGAATAACATTTTAGTAAATGACATACAAGTCGTTAAGAGTCTCTATCAATTCTCAATATTTAAAAAAAATTGGTTGTCTGTAAAGTTGGTTTACGGACGATAGTTTAACGTGACAACATCATAACATCGAGTGGAAGAGAGATAGATGCGGCGCAAGCGTACAATGCGCGTAACGGGACACTTTTTCGTGAATGTAGCCGGCGTTCATCGATTTATTAGACGTTGTCACGTCAAAAATTGTGTGCGCATTTCATCAAGTCTGCGGAATTTCGGTGATAATAGTTTTTTAAGTATACCTAAACTCTGTGTGGTTATAGCTACCTTGGGAACTTTAGAAGTAACTTGCAAGTAGGAGTCTGGCAGCCTTCACTATTTGTCTCGAAAAGGATAACCATAAAAACACGTAGAAAAAAAAACAAATAATGAATGACCGCCAAGACAGCTGGACTAGACAAAACATTCAGACAAAACATTCATTCATTCAGATAGTCAGAATCTTATTATTATTAAGCTCTTTACTGCCCACTTTCCTTTGAGTTACCGTAAAAAAATATCAGTCATTTGATCTCAGACAGCCGAATTTTATGTGGGTAGGAAATATAATAATACCATTTATCTGAGAAAATTAAAAAAGCTACACGTGGTCCGAGCCTCGGGCAAGGTATACCAATATTTACCAACCTAGTGCGTAAAATAGCTCTTTGTAATACTAAGCACGATCACAAAGATTTGTTAGTGATACAGAAGCGGTAGATGGGATACTGGTCAGTTTATTGTATTTTAAAATTGCGTTTTACCCCTGTCATATTAAATTCATATATATTACACGTATACGTATACTAGTATATCCTTTAACAATAGTCATAGTAAAAAGAAATGCGAAATACGTAAAGTACTGTTTTTTTTATATTTTTAAATATTTTTTTTCTATATTTTTTTTAAATATTTAAAAATGTTAATGTTAACCTTTTCTTTTTATTATGCGTATGTCAACCTTCTCTTCCTGTTTGAATTTCCATTTTTATGTAGGCTCGAAGATATAAATGCGTTTTTATGAAAATATAGTTTTCGTGAGTGCATTTTTTTTTCTTAAATATTAAATATAAGTCCCAACAATCTCTTATTCTTTATCCTGATTATTCGCCTTTATTTCTTCCTTTCTTTTCATAAAGAGAGATAAGTACAGAGTATTTGTAGATACTTATATATAAGGTCTCGTTATCTTATTTGGAAGTAACATAATAGAAAAAAATAATCCAATAAAATAAAGATTTAGATAGAGGTCCACCTATCCCATCCCATGTAATAGGGCGAGCCTAATGCCATCAATGGGGCACAAATCCTGTACTGCAGCGCTTGCCTCCACAAGACTAACAAGGCAGCCCATTTGGAAATCATAAATAAAATAAAAGAAAAAATAACCATTATTCCACCACAAATATAAATAATTAAAAAATCCATAATTTTTTTTAAATTTTTATAAGAAGAATCACACCTATTAAATACATTTTAACGTCCTATATAAAATAATTATTTAATTTAAAAAAAAAGCATGACAGTAATTTGTAATTTTATTCGGAAATCATGGTAATAGTAAAAGTATGTGAGTAAGTATGACTACGTATTATTGGTAATTGGCAAACGATTGAGCGAATCGAAATAGATGACCGTCATTTGTTAGATTCAGTATCAAAGAAAAAAAAAACTGGCCAAGTGCAAGTCGGACTCGCGCACGAAGGGTTCCGTAGCATAAACCGAAAAAACACGTTTCTTGTATGGGAGTCCCCTTTAAGTATTAAATAATTTATAGTTTTATTATTTGTTGTTATAGCGGCAACAGAAATACATCATCTGTGAAAATTTCAACTGTCTAGCTATCACGGTTCATGAGATACAGCCTGGTGACAGACAGACGGATGAACAGACAGCGAAGTCTTAGTAATAGGGTCCCGTTTTTACCCTTTGGGTACGGGACCCTAAAAAGCATGAAAGTAATTTGTAATTTGGAAATCATGGTAATAGTAAAAGTATGTGAGTAAGTATGACTACGTATCGTCATTTGTTAGTTTCAGTACCAAAGCAATCATTTATAGAAAACTTATCTTTTATTGAAAAAAAAACTTTCTTTAAATCAATTTATACCTTACTGTGTAGAATGTTTTACTTGAAGAACGAGTTTTATCCAAAGAAAGAGGCTCAGTAATTTATTTCAGCAAAGTTACATTAAATTACTAGGTAAGTACATGGAAATTTAATGACACTCGACTTTATAACAAAATTAACTACGAGTTCGAAGATTTTAATTTTTACTAAATCCAAGTAACGGTAAACATCTAACTAGAAACTAAATTAGATACTGAATTTCTGTCCAAAGTTTGAAAATCAATTGCAACAAGTATATATACATTAATATATAATTATATGTATACATTAATTTATTATAAATAATTATGAATTATAATTCATTTTAATTACCTATACATAGTTCCATATGGTAAACAGGGCAAATTTAATTAGCTGGGGAAACTCCACAGTTTTGCATGGAATCAATATACAGGTTGTTTTTTTTTAATAACCGATGAAAAATTTCTAAGTGGGAGGCGATTCAGAATGATGTACTGAATATGTGGTAGGTAACTTAACACTACTTAATCAGTACTTTTATTTTATCATATGTATGTTAGTCTGTAAGGTATAATGGTATCTATGGGCCGAAGTTGCCTCGAAATAAATGAATGTTGTTGTAACTGTTTGTGTGTCGGTGTCCCCTACAACTTGTATATTATATATATTGATTTTCCTTAACTACATGGGGTACCATTAACAGTATAATAAAAATAACTCAGGAAATCTAGAAAAAAACACAAATTGAAAACATTTTGACAGTTTTACTATCTAGTATTTCTTTGCACATTTTAACAGTAGTGTTATTTAGTGTGCGACATCTTTTATAGCGCATGTAAATAAGCTTAAACCACAGACTAACTTATTTCTATCATAAAACAAAGTACGACCATAAAAATGTAAACTATTTTTATGACTTTGCTTTTAATAAGTGAAAACAATCTCTGTGTTAGTGACCGCTAAAGTTTTAAGTCCAAGTTTAAGCCCCAGCTCAATACTTGACTCAGACAATATTAACATAGAGTTAGGTTGTGGTCACACTGATTCTTGCAGAAGCTTCTGAGGCAACTTTTTTTTTGTTTTTTCAATAAGTTTATAAGTTTAGCAGTTAAAGTAAAGGTTTTTGAATTACGGGTGTTTTTTTGGAAGTTTGCTTTAGAAGCATTTGTAACTATAGAAAGATTGCTATCTTTCTATATAAGAAAGATAAATCTCAGATATCTCTATTTTCTATACAGCATAGCAGATTTTTATTTTTTCGTCCTCATTGTGTCTAGATGTAACTCGAGTATTTTACATGGAGCGACTGCCTTTATGACCTCCACAACCCAGTTAGTACTGGGTAATACAATACCCCAAGGTAAGACTGGTTGTCAGACTTTCGGACCACTACGACTGTCAAGGATCTACAAATGACAGCCGGCTTAGCATGCTTTCCGTGGCACGGAGGAAACTCGGTATGTAATGTGTTGTTACCCTTCCACAGACCAACCTAGGCAAGCACGGCTTAACCTAAAGATCGACTCGAGTGGCTGTTATTATTTAGCTACAAGCTCCTAAATTAGGAGTAACTAGGCTATCGAATATGTGCTTCAGCAAGATCTTTGACTTTTGTGGTCATACAGCCCGCAAACTTGGTGACAACCTATTAAAATTATTCGCCACTAGTAAAGAAGAAGGCAAAAGGCTAAGAGGTAGAACTAATAATATGCTAGTCAGCCTAAATCTGCAGGTCCTTTAAAGAGAACGTTTTGGAACCACCACGAGACATAGCGTAACAAAATGGCTTGCAAAATTTGCTCTAATTGTTCATTTGACCAGTGCAACTACAGCCTTATATCTCACTGCAACTCTCTGCAACTTAATCGATTTAACTAGTTAGCGATCACTATATTATTTTACTGATCAATCGGCTTTGAAGTTCCGATTCCCGATCGTTCACTGTTTGTTGGCTAAGAAACTAGCGATTGGTATTATTTCAATACAATCGATGTTGGTAAAATTCAGAGTCACGGAGTAGTCAAAAGTCAAGAACAATCACGGATCTAATTTTAATTAATAATGATTTGGGCATATGCACGGAGGCATGAGGAAAATTTCGTGGGGAAAGTTTTGAGTATAAATGTGGATGACTAAAATAGTAGAGGAAGACCAAAGAAACGATGGATGAACTATAAACGAAAGATGATATGGCTAGAAAGGAGGTGACTACTGAGATGACGAGGAAGAGAGTAATATGGAAGAAGAAGACATGCTGCGTCGACTCCAAGTGAATTGGGATAAAGGCAACGAAGGATCAAAGATGAATTCAACTACCAATTGAAAAATACAAATTGAATGTAATATTATTTGCCAGTTTATCGAAGCTAATATTCAGGTGTTGAGCCAGGATATAACTATAAGGTCTATCCAGACGACTTACGCGTAAATATGAATGAGCCAATGACATTACCATAACTCGGTTCAATACCAAGAAGACCGCGGTTCTAAGCCCCCAAGCTTGTTTCACAATAAATCTTAAATTGTCTGACAAAGCAGGTATTGGTACCGCCCCTGTGTCAAACTAAAGAACCACCTACGCAGTATTACTGGAGAAACCTATATTATACTAGAAGGGTGATGAAAAATACAAATGCAGAAAGTTCACTAAATACAGTCTTGAGTTTGATTTACCTACTCCTTACAGCCAATTTATATCAGAACCTGGTCGAATCTAGAAACGTTACGTGTGTGTGTGTGGGCTTTGTCATAAACATTTCTGGTACATCTTGTAGTTTGACAGTTGTTTGACAGTAACAGGAATAATGCTCAGGCAAAGTCTTGGTAACTGGCTAGGGTTTTCCCAACTATTTTGGAGTCGGCTTCAACAGCTTTCAGTGTAACGGGATGCAGCCGAACACCAGTATTTTACTTAGAACGACTGCCTGTCTGACCGCTAGAACCCAATCACTAGGTAACATAGGTATCGTGTGGAAGTCCGTAGTAAGATTGGCTGTTAGACTTTCAGGCTTCTGACTACACGTATCGAGAACCGACCGTCAAAGATCTACAAATAACAACGATTCGATAACCACGTGTTTTGGAAATAAACGTTAGGCCTTCTGAATTTTCTTACTCTGTGGTAATATCACACTTTTAAGCTGTTCCACACTATGAGCCTTTACAAAGCATTTTATGGCTTATAATAGATTTTAATATTAATAATAACAAATGTATGGTGTGCTGAGAGAAATATTGTGCAAAACGAATGCAGATATAGACTGGTAAGGTATGGAAATCGTTACTGTTATAATAAAATAACATAAACGATTCTAAAGAGGTTTATTGTTGGAACTAAAGTGATGACAATAGGTACAAATAGTTTTGGAGAAAGTGAAATTGAAAGTACCTACATATAAGGTTATGTTGCTGTCTAACCAATATGTAAACCATTGCCTTAAGTATCTAATAGGAATTGTACTTTAAATTTTCTTGTCATAAATTCAAGCTAGTGTTGCGAAGATCTGGATAAGATTGGTATAGAACACGAGAAAATGCCGTAGATCAAAACAAGGACCTGAAATTGACTGAAAAAGACTGGATAATGATTATGCTCAAGGATATAAGAGTAGAGGAACACAAAAATATCGATGGATAGACTGAGAAAAAGATGATATGGCTAGTAAAGAAGTGACTGCTGAGATGAAGACTAACAGAGACGACTAGAAGAAGACATGCTTCTACTTCGGCACGACAGTATTCCCACGAGTCGCCGGTGGCAGCGCAGAAATTACTTAAACTACATATTTTGAGGCTCAGAGGTCAGGATAGGAGCTGGAACCAAGTTCGGAGACATGGTGCTAGTCCCAAATAAGTTAGAAAGAGAGGTAGGGTAATAGAATGATAATGATGAGGAACATCGCCAAAAAGTTTGGTAAGAATGGTTCTTCTGTAAATATCTCTGATTCTCTTTAGCGGTCATTGCAAAGATACATTTGAGGGGAGCCAAACTAATGAACTCAAAAAACGAAAGATCTCCTTTGAACAACCCCTAAAAATTATGAAGAAGGCTATCCACCAGTTTCTAATAAAGTATATTTAGCTCGAGTTAATAAATTGGGGCGGTTCCAGCGTCGTTTCTCACTGCAACCCTTATTACTAAGTGGGAACGAAGGGAATTAATTGGATCAATTTTGTTTGACTTCGGAGAGCTTGGATGGCGATGCAGTAAGATTACAGGAGTTTAGATTAATTTAAAGTAAGCATTTTATTGATAATTGTTTTCGTGTTAGTAATGTTTTCGGGAGAGAGAGTACACTCACATTTCTCCAGTAATGTTTAAGTTCCATGTTATAGGAAGCGAGCCTATTGCCATCAACCGGGCACAAATCCAGACTCTGTGGCTGCTACTGAGAAATTCCTGATGGCAAAACACAATAACATTGCAATAACCAGTCAGCAAAGGGTAGCGTATTACCCAGTACTAACTGGGTTCTGGAGGGTAGATAGGCAGTCGCTCCATGTAAAATACTAGTATTCAGCTGCATCCGGTTAGACTGGAAGCCGACCCCGACATAGTTGGGCAAAGGCTAGGCAGCTGGTGATGAGTAGCAAGTCTCTTTAACGCGAATGTCAATCAACCATCACTATAATTCAAGCTAAGCGAATGATAATGACGTATTTAACCTAGATAATTTAACAAACTAAAATAACTAAATGTAGCCTAAACAAACATGATGAATGCACTCTCTAAACAGAAATCAAATCATAATTACGGAATTGCGGCCTAAATTAATATCATGAAACAGGCTTTACAGATAGATTATATTGAAATATAATTAGAATTTAGATTCAGTTGATGTTATAGTGATGTCAGTTTTGACCGTTAAATGTTGTTGTCATCAGGAAATTAGTCATGTTTAAGCACTGATAATTGTGGGCTGCTGCAGATACAACTTGTCTGGTGGGGGTATTCCAATGAAGAAGGGTCTGACTGCTGCCACAACACAAACTATGGCCCACGTCCTGTACTGTTCAGCACTTTGAGGGACCTATCTGAAGCCACCAACGCCGTCCAGGTGGATGGTTTATGGCCAAAATAATTTGATAATAAAAAATTGGGAATCATCGACACGACGATGAAGAAGACCAATAATTGCATCTGAATAACTTTTTGAGGAATTTAGAAGTGTTGCTGTTTAAACTGTATGGAGTCTCATTTCCCGCAACACCTATGTTTTTGCGCAACTGTTATTTCGCACAAGATTCTATCGTACAAGTATTTTTCTCGCAAGATGTCTTTCACATAACTGTCCATTCGTGCAGATAACCTTTCGCGAAATCCCTCAACCAAGTTAGTGTACCTGATTCTCCCAAGAGTAGTAGGTATTGGATAAATGACGATGGGTGGTAATTGAGTTTAGCAGCGTACAATGCTAATGGCTTTAGTCCAGCAGTGGACAGTCACCTAGTCCGTACTCGCCCTGCGCATACACCACGCGAGTAAGACGAGGTCTTTCTTTATCGTGTGATTAGTACCCAACCTCCACCCAAGGGGCTCTGACTTGGCTTTACATGCCGTCGAGAAATAATCTCTCAGGCTCTCAGGTTTCCTCACGATATTTTCCTTCACCGAAGCAAGTGGTAATTATACAATACGCACATGATTTCGACAATCAGAGATGCATTTCTTGGGTTCGAATTTGAGACCTATGACTTGGCAGTCCAACGGCCACACCACTGAGCTATCACTCCTTTTTCTTAAGGTGAGGTGAACGGTACTGATTAGAGACTATTTTTTCCTAGTATCCACGTTCTTAATTAAATTATCACACTATAACTCGGACAGAACACAAAGAAATCGAATAGTAAACAATATTGTGGGAACCACGTTATCTGCTGACCTCGTTCTGTAAGTGAGTCATGCAAATACAAGCTTATCGGCTTCGTAGTTTACAAGTATGAATCATGGATTCAACATTAACACATTACCTGACCCAAAGGTGGGTTTCATATTCGAGGAAATCTATTGTTTGGTGTACAGTTTATAAATTGGTATCATTAGTTTTGACTGCAATTGGTTCTTCGTAGGCTGAATTTTAAGTAGTATGTTTCTTAATTGAAGGATTTTTATTCGTGATTCATTTGTCTTCAAGTCTGGGATTTTAATAATGTTAGGCAGAGGGCGATGGTTGATTGTACAGACGCCAGCACATCAAGCTACTACAATCTGTCAAATTTCAATAATACATTTTCAACTTTATCGCTAAAGCATTAGGTTCAAGGTTGATTAGGAAAATTTGACAGTTTCGGGTAGTTTTATGTGCTGGCGTGTGCTATGGGTATAATATAAAAAACAAAGTCCTCCGCCGCGTTTGTCTGTCTGTTCGCGATAAACTCGAAAACTATAACACCGATTTTTATGCTGTTTTCACCAAAGGATAGAGTGGTTCTCCAGAAAGTTTTTAATATATAATTTGTCAAGCTTTTGTTGCGGGAACGGGATCAAAATTTCATGATTACTTTTGGTCGCGATAACCGACATCCACGCGGGCGGAGCCGCGGGCAGCAGCTAGTGATAACAAATTTTCAGTAATAGACATGCTAGATGAGAGAGAGAGTTGACAGAGAGTTGAGACACACTTGAGTACTGTAATATCTCCTAAATCGATGCCTAGTCTATGATGAGATTAGCCGCCATTACTGGAAATTTGATAGGAGCCCAGCCCATGACCGGTTTTGGCGATTCTTGGAAAGGCGTCTGTCCAGCAGCTTATGTCTTTTGGCTGACATAATGATGAGAATCGTCTGCTTAACCTTTTCCCTCCTATGTTGGGGTCGGATTCCAGTCTAATCGGATGCAGCTGAATTCCAGTATTTTAAATGGAGCGACTGCCTATCTGAAATCCACAACCCAATTAGTACTGGGTAATACGATACCTCTTGGTAAGACTGGTTGTCAGACTGGTTGACATAATGATGAGAATGACGTACACGAATTTTGAGGTTGTATTCAATATCCGACTTCATCTAGAAATGTCTTTCATCATGAATCAGACTTAAAATATTATAGCTTTCGAGGATTCTGCGAAAAATGTCATCATGTTTGCAGGTTTCTACTTCTTTGCAACTACTTAAAATTCTGACAACGAAATAGTAATTGCGGTTAGGTTTGTGTCATTAGAAACTAATGTACCACCGTCTACAATAGATTTCTTATTCACAATAGTATGATTCATTTAAATTCGTTTTATTATTCACACCTTCCTTTGCCGAAAAAACTTTTTTCTAGGCGGAATCCTTTTGTTGTGGTTTCTACTAAATATCGATGTATTGAAGCAATTTTGGTGTGAATAATAGATACGTTTGTATGGCCTATAGGTAGTTGTTCCGGACCTGGCTGTTTGTGTATGTGAGTTTCAATGTTTGTAAACGCACCCACAATACAGGAGCAATTCTGAGTGTGGGGTAACGTTTTATTAAAAAAGAAGAAAGAAAGAAACAATAGAGGGCGAGCCTATTGCCATCGACCGGACACAAATTTAGACTCCCCGGATGCTAATGAAAAATTCCTGTTGAAAAAAAAACAATAGCACTTTGCCCGACCTGGGAATCGAATACCCTGACGCAACCACCTTAAGCTGCGCAGAACCAAATATTAGAGTATCACTGGGGTGCAGAGGACGCTTCGTCTTGATTATACATATTATGCGCAGACCGTCACTCGCTGCTAACTTCCGAGCCGCCATAAAGTTTGAAGAGATCTATGATTCCCTTTCAATACTCAATACTCAATACTTTATTGCATTCCATAATGTATACAAGGCTGGTAGGTAAATTAATGAGAAACAATTATGGACCCTGTCGGGCACAGCAAGTTAGTTTTTTTTGTGTTTTTTCAACCATGGCTTTACACAATTTCAGACCCAGTGGATAGAGTTTTATTTAATCTGGTCATATATAGGGGCTACTGGAGTTTGAAGTATAATAATCGATTTGAACAATAAAAACTAGTAACCTACGCGTATACGCGTAACGTACTAATACATAAGGCTGCCCAATTCAAATGGGACTGGGCAGGTCATGTCTGCCGCATGCCAAACAAACTGTGGGCCAAAGTAACAGGAAACTGGTGCCCTGATGCAGTGAGGTGGGGTCACGGCAGGCCACGAAGGAGAAGGCGGGACGAACTGGATAAGTTCCGTCCGAACTGGAAGGAGGACGGAAGGAGGACGCGCGGGTTCGCGAGAGGTGGAAGGAGTGGAGGGAGGCCTTTGCCCAGGAGTGGGAAATAGCAGACCAGAAAAAAAAAAACTTACGCGCGTGCATGTTCAGACTTATTGACTTGGCGATGCAGATAGCGTTCTGTTAGTTCTGCCTACTCCTTTGACTAAAAGGCTTGATTTTATCTTATGTTCCATAAATAATGTTATCCTCTATCCAAACACGTCATGGCGACAACACCCGCTCCAACCAGAATATGTTAACATTAATATCATTGTCGGATTTGTACGATTTAATCTGCCATTTTCGCGGCAACGCTTTTGAATTATTTATATTTCATCGACATGTCCTGGCTTTTCGAATATTGTGGATTATGTTTGCAATTAGCCGATTGCACAACAGGTATTATTGACTGGAGATTAATCTGGCGTTAAGTTACGCGTATTAAGTTGTGATTGTTTAGGTATTGGTGGACTTGGGCGTTTCTATGATACTTAAATATGATAGTGGGATTTGAAATTTCAATATAAACCATGGTTAAACCAAATATATTTTGTCAAAATAAGGGTGTTGATGATGGAAGTTGGGTAAGAAATGAGAGTAATTTAATTAAGATCCACATTGAGGACCACTAGTATAATGTAAAGTAAAAACCTCATATCATATCATCGTCATTCTCTTGCCCTTATCCCAATTCATTAAGGGTCGGCGCAGCATGTCTTTTTCTTCAGCACTTCTCTATTACTCGTCATCTCATCAGACACCTCCGTGCGTGCCATATCACCCTTCACACAGTCCATCCATCGTTTTTTTGGTCTTCATCTACTCTTATACCCATCAAAATCAAAAATAAATAATAATATATATATAATGCAATTAACACAGTCATACTCAAAAATTTCACATTATCTAAAGTGTTCAATAAAAAAAAAAATCGATAACCTAACCTCCCAGTCCCTTCTAATATGAAGCGAGGCTATATTGATTTAAGCTCGTTGCAACTAAGGCTTCCTCCACATTAACAGCCACCTTTAACTTTAAGGTTATCCGTTTAATTATAATCCTCCTAAGTAGATTGCCACTTTAGAAGTTAAACAGTAATTGCTAACCGCGGTTTAACGATACGAGAACCGATTATTATTGAACTCAGGTTAACTGATTGTGTAACTGGTGGTTTGGTTGTGTATTTGTCCAGCGGTTAAGGGTCTTGGTTTAGACAGCTACAGTCTGTTCGTGAGAGATATTTGGTATCTGTGATCCGTTTTCATGTATTTTTGTTAGAACAGAACTAGTTAGAAATATTTCCGGGAAGTAACAGAATTAAACTTATTTTTTTATGGTGCCTAGTTTGACAAGAAAAGAGAGGGCTGTACCCAATAGTGGGTGAATTCAGGCTGTGAAAAAAAAATGAAAAAATTAAATTGAGAAAAGCTATGAGATTTTCTTTGGCGAAAACATATGACCATGAATACTATCGAGTGGTATCCTTTTTGTGTTTTTTTTCGGATGGTAAATCATCAAATGATTTCTCCCGCTCTGGGCGGAACGGAAGGGAGTGTCAGACTTGTACTGACTAAAACCCATCCATGTTCCTTCCTTGCCGTTTGTGTTCCAAGGCCGCGGTAGCTCTTTCGAACAGTCCCGCAGCCCGAACAGTACCTACCGCAGCCCAACAGTCCCGCAGCCCGAGTGGTTTCCTCCTAGGATCTAGATAGATGTTAGAGGTGCTGACAAACTTAAAAAGATGAGTGGACCTGCCAGGGTAATGCAGTGCAGCTTTGGAGAAGCCAAAACCATGTGTTGTGTTGTGCATGGTTTTTATGAATTTTTAGTCACGGAAGTCTGCCTCGTTTGTCGAGTGGTCGCAAGCGCGACTGTTGAGCAAGAGGTCCAGGACCTCTTGCTCAACAGTCGCGCTTGCGACCGCTTACGCTTGCTTATCGCAACTTCGAAAACGTGATGGATGGCTCTGTTTTCAATTTAATTTTTTTGTAAATTCATAATGATTCTTTTGCCCTGCCTAATCATTCTCATGCACTTATCCCAATTCATTTGGGGTCGACGCAGCATGTCTTCTTCTTCCATACTTCTCTATTACTCGTCATCTCATCAGACACCTCCTTACATGCCATATCATCCTTCACGCAGTCCACCCATCATTTCTTTGGCCTTCCTCTACTCTTATACCCATCCACATTCATACTCAAAACTTTGCTCATGACATTTTCCACATTCTTCTGTCCTTATCCCAATTACTTTAGGGTTGGCGCAGCATGTCTTCTTCTTCAATACTTTTCTGTTAGCGGTCATTTCATTAGTTTCCCTATCTAGCAAAAATACTCCTTTTTCATACTTTGCTCACGGTATTTTTGTGAATGTTATCTCCACAATTACTGTATAGTGTCTGACGTAAAGAATAGCACCTCCCATATCTTCCCGTGGGTGTCGTAAGAGGCGACTAAGGGACTTACCAGAGAATGGGCAGCAGCGTTCTCTGTGCCTTTGTAAAAAACCGTAATGCCAACCCGCCTGCCAAGCGTGGCGATTATGGCAAAACTCCCCTTTGGGGGAGGCCTATGTCCAGCAGTGGACGTCTTTCGGCTGGAATGATGATGATGATGAATCTCAATAATCCAATATAACTTTATAATTACAAATAAGACAAATCTTTCCACCGCTTAAGTTAGAAAGAAGACGTATTATATCTGCTTGTTTGTTGTCTTGTGAGTCTATCAATGGCAAAATGTGTTCTAATTCCATGAACATAGTCTTCTAAATCTTACAACAATATCCGTCACACAATACACATGTTTCATAAAGAACTACCCGACTGACATTAATAAAACAGGGCGAGGAGAGGACTTTCTAAAATAAATGAATGAAACGGACACATACGTCCTAAAAATATGTTGAAAAACTGCTCCGTATTTTAGAGTATACGGGGTGAAAGTCGTATTTTTCATTCCTATGACGGACATTGCAACACTGCAACAGGAATTAACGACGGATATATATATAACAAACTAGCTTTTCCCCGCGGGTTCGCTCTCGTTATGTAAAGAAATTAACCCACTGGAACATTAGTGAAAGAATTTGCGAAATCGGATCAGTAGTTCCGGAGATTATCCCCTAAATACAAACTTACAATCAAATTTTACCTCTTATAATATTATAAGGTAAGCTTGTAGTCTATTGACATGGTGCTTTTAATAAAACTAAGACAGGAAATAAAACTAAAAATGATATTAGTCCAACGTTTGGACTGCCGAGCCAGAAGACATTGTTCAACGGTAACTTTATGTTTTTACAAGCTTTTATTTAACTTGCAATGTAAGTACTTATGTTTGTTTAAATCAAATCTTGTAACTGAATTTTAAAACACCGATTGAGCTGATTTTTTGCATACACGTTAGTTTGGATGATAATGGTTACCAAAGCGAAGTCATTCTAAATCCAATATGGCGGACTCCCAAAGATGGCGGAATAGTTATTTTAAATGCACCCCCATGATAAGGGTATCAATTAAAAGGGAAAGTAGCAAGGTTACCTACTCTCTTTATTTGACTTCCTATCCTACTTAATAATATTATAAATGCGAAAGTTTGTGAGGATGGATGAACTGAAAAAAAAAGTATTTGCCATAATCAAGATTTTGTTTAGATGGACTAAGTAACTTGTTATCTGAGCCTATCAAGAAAATTGATCACAGCTATCACAAAACCTATTTAAAGCAATCAAGTCAAAGGTTAGTTGTGTCAATCAAGCATTTTGATTACTTCAATAAAGATTGTCTCTTTTTTAACTCTTCTACAATGATGTCATGTTAAGGGTAATCAAGAAACTTGTTTGAGCGTTCAATCATTTAAACTAGTATTGCTGCAATCATGTCATGATGATCAACTTAACTAAGATTTTGATTAATCTAAACAATATATCGTCAATCAAACTAAACAGTCACTTGATTGGCGTGCATTTTTTTCAGTGTGTTTGTTATTCTTTCACGCAAAAACAACTAAACGGATTTGGATAAAATTTAGCACATAGGTAGTTTAAAACCTGGATTGACACATAGGATACTTTTCACCTAGGTAGTACGTTCCCGTGGGACAATTACCGAACTCTACCTGGAAGAAGCCACGGGCATAAGCAATAGTAACATCTAAGTACCACTTACTTACTCATGTACTCCTAATATACCTCCTGAATAACAACAGAGTAATAACTTAATATTCAAAACACTTCAAATCCACTCACTGCTTACGTCATCATCCCTCTCACAAAACTAGATTCTGTTTACAACAGCGCATGTATTTCCATGTCTGTCTGTATGTCCAGGTATTGAAATACAGTAATAACGTTTAAATAGCGGTATGAATACCTGAATAAATATTGGGGTTTAGTATCGTAAGCTCTGAGAGCTCTGAGAGCAGCGGTGGCCCAGGGTTCGAACCCAATCAGGCGCATTACTTTGTGTAGGTAATTTATTTCATCATCACTGCTCTCAAAAGAAAACATCGTGAGGAAACCGGCATGTCCTAGAACCAAAAATTTGAAGACATGTGACATCTACCAATCCGCACTGGGCCCGCGTGGTGGATTATAGCCCATTCCCTCTCATAGAGAGGAGGCCTGTGTCCCAGCAGTGGGAACATTAAAAGGCTGATGATGATGATGATGATGATCGTAAGCTCTTATGGTACAAATATAGATTCTGACTCAACAGTAGCTAATGTATGGTACTGATATTCAATTGCATTCGGTTTGACTGGAAGCCGACCCCAACATAGTTGGGAAAAGGCTAGGCAGATGTTGATGAATCATCATCATTCATTGTGATTTCACATAGGCCTTCCCCAAATGTCGCCACCTTGACCGGTCCCGTGCGACTCGCATCCAGCGGATCCCCGCAACCTTCACCAGGTCATCGGTCCACCTAGTAGGAGGCCTTCCAACGCAACGACTTCCGGTTCGCGGTCGCCACACCAGGCCATCCGTTCTGCAAGCAGTGTGCCCTGCCCACTGCTACTTAAGTATGGCAATTATTCGGGCAATCCATACTTTCATAGTACTTAATAATCATTGAACTGATACATAACATCATCATGCTTCTAATCACCGAGGGGTTGGGCAGACGTGTACCCAATAGTACACCCACATTTTTCAGGAGGTGAGCCTATTGCCATCA
Organism: Lycophotia porphyrea; assembly: GCA_950005105.1. Taxonomy (NCBI): domain Eukaryota; kingdom Metazoa; phylum Arthropoda; class Insecta; order Lepidoptera; family Noctuidae; genus Lycophotia; species Lycophotia porphyrea. The sequence continues at coordinate 3,969,659 of OX465408.1, read as the reverse complement.
ACCGGGCACAAGTGGCTGCTACTGAGAAATTCCTGATGGAAAAACCAAACATCCCTGACGGACCTGGGAATCGAGCCCAGGACACTTACAACCACTAGAACAACCAAACAGATACATTTTGTATGTAGAAAGCCTGGGACCTGAAAAAAGATATGGGATCTCGGTAGTAGGATCCCGTGGGATGATTTATATCCTACTCACGGGCAAAGCCGCGGAACAAAGCTAGTACTTGTATAAATACCTGTATAAATCTGTATTTTTGTATTGTAAGATCCTCTTGGTAATGCGATTGAATTGGACATGCGTTGCGGTGACCATGGGTCGGATTGTCCTGATAACTTGTGAGAATTGTTCGTAATCGAAGATTATTTTGTATTTTATTACGGAAATTACGTTAAGATTATTTTGTTGGTTTGTTCTGAATCGGTTAACCGTGTGGAACGGATTCTTCAATTAGCCAGTATAATTATTGTAGTGTGGTCAGTATTTTGATGTCCAAATGTGTTTTACATTCTTCTAAAAATCTGATATAGGTTTTATAAACGATTTTAATTCTGTAACTACATACGTGTTACTGGCGGGACTCATTTTTCATCAACATACAACCTAAGACTGATCCGCAAATTGCAAAAAACGTAAGAAAATTTGAATTTAAAAACTTATTAACTTATTTGAAAAGTCATACAAATAATTCCAAATCCCTATCATACGTTCATACCGAAAAATAACGACCAGACTCGTCCCGACAGACTGACCCCATATAAAAAAAAAACTGTCCAGCATTTTACGGTCCTTGACCAGCAGACCATAGAGACACAAACTCTATGATAGACGTAAAATTATTTATGGTCCGTCGTATCTATACAGGGCCACTTAGTTAAATGACATATTCAGACATTATGGTTATAACTATTTTATAGAATACACACTAAGTTTGTTGAACCGTGGGCAACAAAATGTCGGCTTATCTGAAACTCTTCGACATTTTTATGGGGTTAATGAGAAGGAAATAAAGCCTTAAAGATCCATTATTGAATATAACATAACATAACATCACGCCTGTAATACCCGAAGGGTTAGGTAGAGTAATACGATGAAAGTCTATGATGGAACGAGCGTGTCTAGAACACTGTTCACTCTTGCTTTGAAGATTGATAAGACCGACGAACTCCCATTGTTTTTCAAAAATACACACAAGTAATACTTAAATTATGGATTGTTTACACAACAAAATTGCCGGACACAGTTTTTTAACTAAATAAATTCGTTATTTCAAAACAGTGACAACATAGTTACAAACAAATTTAAACACAACCGTTCATAAAAAAATAAACCATTGAATTATTATCTCATCTACACGCTCAGCAGTTTTACTTCTTACAATTATATTATTCCTTCTCTACATAATTTACACTTCACTACATAATTATAAAACAAAGTCCTCCGCCGCGTCTGTCTGTCTGTTCGCGATAAACTCAAAAACTCTTGAACGGATTTTCATGCGGTTTTCACCAATGGATTGAGTGATTCATGAGGAAGATTTAAATATATAATTTGTCAAGGTTTTGTGTTATGCGGTTGAAATATGACGATAAAAGTTGGTGTCGATAAGTGGCGGAAAAAGCCAAACCGCCTAGCCCTTCTCTTCCCGTGCGAAGCCGGGGCGGGTCGCTAGTATATTATTAAAGACGTACGATACGAGCAAAGGCGGATTCTATTAATTGCCTCCTGCCCTCAGAACCTCAATACATGCACTAGAAGTGACCTCAGTGTTGCCATTGACAATGCCATAGAAGAGGCGAAGTTTTATCCTTACAAAATATAAATAACTAATCCAACAGACGATCTGTTTGGATGGATGGACGAAGATTTTTTTCGTATATCATGAAAGTGTCAAACTTTGCTTTACTTTGTTATGTTTTAATGTGTTATAATTATCTCTTTTATAATTTTAGTTACTGTAATTGGTTATTAACACAACCGTTGTAGTTGAATAAATAAGTAAATAAAATAACACAAATACAGTCAACAAAGAAATCCCTTCTATAAACCTAGGCTCCAGATTTTTCTAACATTTAAATCCCATGCCAGTACCTAGTTCCTATCAGAGTAGTCCCTGGGTACTATTAAGTGATTGCTAGCTCATCCGTCTGTTTACTTAGCTGTCAGGGTAAGACCGCTGGAGGATGCGATGGGATAAGGATCGAGGAAAGTAGGTTATGTTGAGTGCATTTTGTTGTGAAATGGCTTTTATTATCAATTGGGTATTAGTTCTACTAAAAGGAGCCTAATCACACCGAAATATCTCATGTTTTTAGAAGTGAGTCTTATGATTTAAGTGATTTTTGATTTCATGACATCGATGATTATCAAGGTCTTTTCTAAGGAAGTATAAGTTTTGGATGTTGTTGTTACAAATAAAGGGTGCAAAACTACAGGGCTGCGGGCTGTTCGAAAGAGATACCGCGGCCCTGAAACACAAAGGGCAAGGAAGGAACATGGCTGGGTTTTAGTCAGTACAAGTCTGACACTCCCTTCCGCTCTGCCCAGAGCGGGAGAAGTCATTTCATGATTTCCCATCCGTAAAAACTACTCTTAACGAAGCCGAAAGGAACTTGTTCTCCCCGTCATTGCGATCTTTTTTTTCTACCCCATACCTGGGAGCCTTCTAGTTACGGAGATTTCAATATCTCCGTAACTAAAGTTCTAACGTTTTTACAAGTTTTTTTTTTAAATACTTATTTTTAATGTATTTTTTTACTTAAGACACCTTCGCGACCCCCGTACTATTCAATCCATCCATCAGCACAAGGTTTGAATGCGTTACATTGAGTCCTAACATGGAATATGATTATTCACCCCAAAAAATTTTTTTGCGTAAAGTTAAGTACTTAGTTGGATGTACAGAATGCTTGGTTGACGGCTTCGTGAAGAGTCTGTTTACACCCTGTATTTTATTTTATATATAATATTATAAATGCGAAAGTAAGTTTGTTTGCTACCTTTTCACGCCTAAACCACTGAACCAATCATCCTGAAACTTTGCATATACGTTGTCAGGTGTACAGAAACGGACATAGGGGGTACCTTTCATCCCGAAAAAATTTACTGTTCCTGAGGAAAACAATAATAACGTTCTTATGATAATAAATGGCACCACGTGTTTGTCGAATCATGACTGAATTTAATTATTAAAAGTTGCAAGCAGAGTACAACCCGGATTGATTGTCAAATTCTAAATTAATGCGAGCGAAGCCGCGGGCAAAGCTAGTATTTCATGTTTTTAGGTGTGATTGTTATGATTTAGTCATTGTTGATTTCATGACATCAATGATTATCAAAGTCTATTCTAAACGTGGCGGCTTCCGGCCACCGTAGACGCGGACCTGTGGACGGTGAGTAATGGGCTAGCTCCGTCCGTCTTTTGACGCGACAGGCCGTGTTGACGGCGCGTTCGTGTTCCACGCGCGCCTCCAAGAGATGTCAGCAAACAGGGACGGGCCCGCAAGGGCCGATGCCCTGATGGGCTGCGGGACTGTTCGAAAGAGATACCGCGGTCGTGGAACACAAAGGGCAAGGAAGGAACATGGATGGGTTTTAGTCAGCACAAGTATGACACTCCCTTCCGCTCTGCCCAGAGCGGGAGGTCATTCGATGATTTCCAATTCGAAAAAAAAAAAGTTCTATTCTAAAAATGCAACAGTTTTAGATATACGAACATGTACGAAGTTTAAGGAATACGCAAGGATCGTAGCAAGAGTTCTGTAATTTATAACTTCCCTGATCGGAAAAACCTTGAAATTAGTTATGTAATCTTTACGTACAGTATTATTTAGAATGTTTGAGTTCGGTATAATTATCTGAATTCAAACACTGTTTTAAGCTTTCACGCAAGCTTGACCCAACAATGACCCACATCATTATCATCCCGAGATCATGGCTTGCAACAGCATCAAAATATCAGGAACTCACAATAGTTGAAAATCTCGGAAGATATGATATCGCGTAGTAAGCCTAAGATTATTTATTATCTGAATCATTCTGTGATTATAATGCTTATCTTAAAACCCATATTATTTAAGAATACCTTTGCAATATATCCGCCGTTTTAATCTGAATACACTCAATAAACAATTGATTCCGCATCATCATTGGGCAAATAATTGAAGGGACCAATTTGTAACTAGCGCCGTCTTCTGGCGTCGCCTGCGGTTTCACTCAGACAGTAATGTCTGGGTTGTAGCTTTCATAACTAGTGATGGGAGTAAATGTTTGATTTTGCGGGACTGATGAAGTTCCCGGGTTTTGGCAATATGACACTATAGGCAATTTTATCTGCTTAAAGGATATGTTTTTAGGCATCACTACATGAAAAAAAAAAATTATACGTTACACAAGCTAAAATCCCAGAAATAATTTGTTTTAATTCAATTTTACAGTAGACTATAACTCTTGCATTACCAACTCAGAAAAGCAAAAATGCATTTAGAATCAGACTCCAACGATCTGAGAATCAACATACTTTCTCAGAATCTTTTACAAAAACGCCAGACGAGATTTATCTACGGTACGATTCTACTTTTTATAATTTACCGAGAGCTTCCTGAAGTCCCGTAATCCCGGGATTTCCCGGGAACTTTCACGTAACGTCACTATTTGTGACCCACCGCAAATGATCTAACGGCACGCTGTCTGGAGGCATATTGAATGTGGGTTCTGTTTCGAAAGACGTGAATATACGTCAGTGTGTCTTAGTATTGGAAACTGTTGGGTTGGAATCTTGGATAATGGGTTTTTCTTTTTTTGGCGTGGGTGAATAATGAAAAACCGGGTCTTAGGGATTTTAATTATAGTTATTTAAAAGGTTCTCTTTGCAAAAAATCTTGTAGTAATGTATATATTGGAAAACCGGGTCTAAAGACTTTTAATGATAGGTGAGTAATTGGTTCTCTTTACAAATAATCTTGTACCAATGTATACCTACCTAAATAATACTATTTCATTCGGAAACTTTTTCAACGATTTAATCAAACGTAGCCTAACTACTTACTTACTGGTCATCAAATATTTTTAACCGACTTCTAAAAAAGGAGGAAAGACAGTAAACTTATTTTAGACTTTTTTAGTGTTCTTTTGGAAGTTTAATTTTGCAAATATGGTTTTTCTTTTATGAATTCTTTTTCTTTTCTTAGAGCGGTTTCAACTCGACAGTTAATTTATTAACCCCATGTCTCATTGAACTGTTTACTTTACCTCTCCCGTAGATCGAAGATGATCCCCATGAAATTTATCGAATAGGAACGACTACAGATCAATTTCCATTACATCTAAGTTTCAAAAAGCAATATAAACCATCTAAAGAAACCGTCCAACGAAAATGTAACATTTTAGTTCACATATCCGCTCCCGATGACTTTCTACAGCAAAAATTCAATTTTGACGTAATATCGTCGACATAAAATATGGTATATCTCAATATCAAATGTGACTCTCAATAACTACATTTGTAATTCCCGACGCGATACAGAACTGGGATCCCGCCCGGGGATTGGGAATATTTCGCGGGAATATTGTGTCGATATTACATGTATTATCAGATTTAATCATATTCAACTGTGAGAGTGTAGATTATTTTGGGTCATTTTTGCGGTAATTTAAGACGTGATACTTGTTAATTGTGTTAAAATCATCGGTATGTTTACTATGATTTCGTGATAAAATTATAATTAAAACCTGCCATTATCAGAAGCCGTAAATTGGGGCCGTAAAGTTCCGGAGTGGCGACCGCGAACCGGAAGACGTTGCGTTGGAAGGCCTCCCACTAGGTGGACCGATGACCTGGTGAAGGTTGCGGGGATCCGCTGGATGCGAGTCGCGCGGGTCCGGTCAATGTGGCGACACTTGGGGGAGGCCTATGTCCAGCAGTGGACGTCTTTTGGCTGAAATGATGATGATGATGATTGTCAGAAGACAGGTTTTAACTCTGTTTTTTGATTAACAGTCACAGCCTAGTGGTGTGAATGTCGGACTGCCTAGTCATAGGTCCTGAGTCCGAACGAGACACGCCCCTCGGATTTCAGATTCATGTGCGTATTGTATAATTATCAGTTGCTTCGGTGAAGGAAAACATCGCGAGGAAATCGCAGAAAAATCGCAGAATGCCTGAGAGATATTCCTCCATGTTTTTCTTATTTTTTTGATTACGAGTAGATTAGATTAAATTAGATTCCGAAATATTGTAACGGATATGTCATTTGTGTATCAACGAAAATGTAAACGGAACGAAGGAGCCTGGAATTCACGACACAGGGAATCCTAGTGTGAGTTTCAGGAAACAATGTATTGAATGTAATTCCTTAGTCCTTCCTGCCTTTGAAACCAGGTTACGCATTTTTGAGTGTGCACAGATCAAACGAAAAAAAAACTTTGTTTTGATTACATACAAAAATTCATATATGTATTTATCTCCCTAATTACTTTTGTTTGACGTTGCGAAAAGAAGTACCTATAATATCTCCGTTTACCTGATTAAAATACCTAGTATGCAAGTATCGTAGATCAAGCTCATTAAAAATTCAGATTATGAAATTCATCCCTAGTCAAAATCGTGCCTAATTCTTTATTTATCACAGGAAAAACAGCCGAAAGTAATACACCATCCATTATTTAATCTCAAGCATAAACAAAGTCAAGAGTTCAAAAGAACATTTTTATAATTCATCATCGCGAAGAAACTCAACATTGAAGGTATATTTTAAATTTATTAACCCCTGGATCCACTTCAAAGGCGACATGATTGGCTGCTCAGAAAGTGGTGGGGGAAACACAAAAGGCGCTGTAATGCATGTTTCATTATCACTATTGTGTCGACCGAGACGCCGAGCAGACGTCTGGGCGGCGTTTTATTGAGAACGGGGACGATTTAAAATGAGAATATGCAGTGAGGGCCGACAATGTTCGATTGAGGAATTCTAGAACATAATCGGTAGGATAGTGAGGATGTATTGATAGCCATAATTGCGTATCGATTGTCTAGTGGTCGCAAGCGTGACTGGTGAAAATGACGTCCTGGGTTTGATGCCCGGGTGAACCAAAGTGTTATTGGGTTTTTCCATCAGGAATTCTCTCAGTAGCAACCACGTTCTCTGGGTTTGTACCCGATTGGTGGCTATAGGCGCGCCCCCTATTACATGGGACTTAAACATAACTGGCGAAATGTGGGTGTTCTATTGGGTACACCTCTGCTTACTTTTCGGGGATGTTATGTTTATGAGTATTGATTATTGAATCCTGCTGTCATAAACCAATATTATGAATGTATTTCTAGCTTCCAATCATCGAAACAATAGCATCGAAATCAGTATGCGTAACCGACTAATTAAACACAAATTAATACAACTATCATATTTCAGTGTTGCCATTTCATCAACGGATTTGCATATAGATTAATTTAAATAATGTCTCGGTATATGTAATCGAATGATAAACTGTCCAATCTAGAGTCGAGTCTGAGAATCGAGAGGTCCTCTCCAATCGATAAATGGAGGCTGGTCCTATTTGAATAATTTGCTGGAAGACAGAGGCAAGTGGTAATCATTTATGTAGTAGACCTGCCGAGCCGAATATCAGAGTTGTCTATGGAAATACTAATGCATTCTATTTCGGGAGCGCCTCTGTGCAATGTGCATATGCAATTGACAATGTCCTTTGAGGAACTCGTGGCTAAATAATAACAGCCACTCGGGTCGATCTTTAGGTTAAGCCGCGCTTGTCTAGGTTGGTCCGTGGATGGGTGACCACCGAGTTTCCTCCGGGCCTCGGAAAGCACGTTAAGTCAATTATAGATCTTTGACAGTTGGTACAGGTAGTCAGTGGCCCGATATTTTGACAGCCCGGTCTTACCAAGGGGTATCGTATTAACCAGTACTAACTGGGTTGTGGAGGTCAGATAGGCAGCAGCTCCATGTAAAATACTGGTATTCAGGTGCATCCGGTTAGACTGGAAGCCGATTCAGATGATGATGACAATGTCCTCTGAGTGCGAATTTAGTGGATCTTGAGATGTCTTAATACTGTCAAATCTGATGCCGTATTGACAAGGCACTTTAATAAAACTGTACAGTTGGGTTTCCAGCGTTGGGTGAGATACAGAGAGACCAAATTTCAACAATGCTAGTTTACGTGTGTTTTTGACAACGGACATTATTATTGTCAAATATAGTTTGTGGGTTGGCTACTTAACATTCTAGTTGTGCGAGACAAGCCGAGTTTGAAAACTAGTACTTATAATTCACCACCGATTTATGTCTAGAAGGTTTGAAGTCCCGGACTTAATTAAAACAGTCCAAGTTTCGTTTGGTTTATGTTTGGCGTCCTTCTATCCAATATTCTAACATAACAAATTATATAACTACGCCTGTTGTCCCTGGAGGGTCATGCAGAGGTGTATCCTCAGTGCTTGGTAACACTAGACCCAGGCAGAAATCAGTTTTATTTTAGTCTACTCTTAATTACATTTATTTAATAAATGATCGTAATATCTTCCAAAGTCATGTCCCTTAAAAGTGTTACAATTACGTGTTAGAGACAAACAAAACAAATGTTTCCATTGGGAATATTATACGAAATATCAAAATGAATTTTCCAACTATTTTATTATTAGCTTACAACCTACAATATTAAGCCGACCTTTGTCCAAAGCCTGTTCGCTTCAAATACCATCGGATTAATATAAATCTTGTCAAAAACAGACGAAATTTGAAACGAAATTAATGTTTAAAATGTCTGCCTCATACTTGAAATTTAATTTAAAATGGTTTGATTGCTCATGTTTCATTATTTGGGACTAAAGATGTACTTTATTAAAAGTAGAGCTCATTGATGCTGGTACTTATCAGAAAAACCATAAAAAATGTTTTTCGAAGTTATATTTCTTTTGGCGCGTTACGGAAAAATGATGAGAGTAAATTTTTACGATGCTCGCGCACACCGTCACGAAAAACCGACACCCTGAAGTTAGCTAGTCAACATACACCCTGAAGTTAGCTAGTCAACATTTTAGTTTTATACGCCAAAGAAGTATAACTTCTTACGTGCGTAATAAGTACAGACACACTTTTTTTTTAAGTAGGCCTATGCATCGATAAATCGAACTAAAAATTAAAACCAAACAATCACAAATTCTGATTGACTAAACAAATGCGAACTTACACCGACCATCGCAAGTGGTGTGCATGTTTTAAATCCAATTCCTGAAAAACAATTGCTTTCACACAAGTAGTGAAAAGTGCGCAGAATTCAAATTGTGCACAATTCAAAACAATTTGAATTGTGTGCACTTTGTTGCGAAAGTTTTTTTAAAATGCTGAGTGTTATCTTGGGTTTTTATATATCAATACCACTAACAAAGGATTTCTTAAAATTCATGTCCTAAAAAAAGTATGAAAAATTATATAGAAGTTGGTAATTTTTGCGGATATGAAATCTCATCCGAAACGACAATTCACGACAAAAGTTCAAAATGAGGTGACAAAATGAATATGTATCCTTCAATGGATTATAACTGGCAGATGATAGATAAGTAAACACAAGAAATATTAATACTTCAACACACCACACAGTGGAACGAATGTATGGGAGCGGTTGGACGTAGACATGTCCGAAAAAAAAGAGTAAAATTATGCCAAACTAATGATGCCATCTTATTCGATTACTTAATGCCTTCATAACTTGTGGTGATGAATTTCTTCATAACTCCCATATTTCGGGAGTAATTTGAGAAAATGTGAAATTTTACTATGAAAATGAGTGTATCGAGCTCTCTCCCTCCTGATTCCGGGCTTGTTTCAAGTAGCGGTCTCTAATATCATAATGCTAATACTAAGAGCTATATTTAATACTAAGACACATAGTGCGCCAAATGTGCACTTTCTGGGATAAAGAGTGATGTTTATTTTATAACACAATTTTTTTATTTTTTGTTTATTTTGTTGATTAAAACCGTTTTTCTAAAGGTTTACCTTATTACAATAACATTTCTGAGCAGCCAATTAGAGAAGATATAAGCTAATTAGGATATATAATTAGGGACTTAAGGTTTACATATAAAACTGATGCACTAATGATTACTGATAAGAACATTGCTATTATTTAATTACTAAATGGCTCTTAATACACTAATTTAGCATGCATCATTTACTAATTATCACAATAACTAATTACCCTGCAATATTTAACAAAGGATACCTGGGATACCTGGATTTTATATAAATAGGTCACTATTAGTAACTTTAAAATCAGTGTTGATTTACACCTCGTTGTATCCAAGCTAATCTCGCAATGTATTTTCCAAATTTTAATACAAATCTTGATATTCACGTTGCTTTATGCGCACGCGCACATAAAGATTTACGCGACTTTAACTATTTGTTCAGTGTTTTAAAAGATAACAGTTGTGTTCAGTTATGTGAAAGTGCTGAAACAAGTTTAAAAGACTGGTGTCGTCGATTTTGCTACCGCATTTATGCAAAATGGACACAGTCTGGAAGAAGCACAGATAAGTTTCGGAAGAAACATGAGATTTGGCTACAGGCTGCAATTCAATGGCCGGAATTACAGAATGAAAATATGGAACCTTCTACAGAAAATATAAGTGACGTCATCGAGCCCATAATTTCTCCTGCTAAATCTGATGCTTCAACTTGTACACATCCTAGTCCTCGTAAATCTTTTGAGGACCTTAGTAACCGGCAAAAAAGAAGACGCACTGAAGATAGTCTTTCATGCAGCAGTAGCAGCGCTGAAATTATTTTTTCGGCCGAAAGGGCGCTTCAAAAGGCAGGACAAAGCGATACAGCTTATGTTATGAAATACTTGACGGAGAATCCAGAAGAGGCCTCAAAAATCAAAGCCTTCATTGAAGGTAAATCAATTCAGGTACGGGAAATATCCCCTTTGAAGGCATTGGCTCTTTATGTATCGATGAACTTATCGAAATGGCGCTATAACACTCTTCGGGATTTCAACACTCAAGAAGGAGCTCTTCAATACCCGAGTTACTACATGTTGGTTAAAGAAAAAATTAAGTGCTATCCGGCCAAAGAAGATCTCACAGTTACAGAGAGCTCTGCAAAAATCAAATTACAAGCCTTGATGGATTTAACCTCAAGAAGACTTATTAGGTCGTTAGAAACCCCTGTTGATCCCAATCAACAGCTCGTATTGACCAGCAAATGGGGTTTTGACGGATCATCTAGCCAAAGCATTTATCATCAAAGGACGAGTGAAGATGAGCAAATCGATCTTGCTAGTAATTTTATGATTAGTCTTGTACCACTGCGGCTCGTCTCAAAAGGTGTAACAATTTGGGAAAACGAGCGACCATCTTCCACTTCATTTTGCCGGCCAATATTGTTTAAGTTTATAAAGGAAACCAAAGAAAATGTGCAGAGAGAGATGGCTGAAATCGAAGCAGAGATTGAAGCCTTAACTCCATCCACCATCACTGATGGAATTAGTGTCAAACACCAACTGCTGTTGACAATGATTGATGGTAAAATTCATTCCATTATATCCGATACAGCAGCTTCAGTGTGTGACATATGCAAGGCTTGTCCTAAAGAAATGAATAATTTAGAGTTAATCAAAGATAAACACGCAAACGAGGACATGTTTAAATATAGCTTAAGCACCCTTCACGCTTGGATTCGCTCAATGGAATGCTTATTACACATTTCCTACAAATTAGACATAAAATCATGGCAAGTAAGGGGTGATATAGCAAAAAGGCAAGTTGATGACAGGAAGAAAAGAGTTCAAGAGGCTGTAAGAAGAGAAACGGGCTTACTTCTCGATGTTGTGAAACAAGGCAGTGGATCCACCAACAATGGCAACTCGGCAAGGAGATTTTTTGAAAACTACACTAAATCTGCTGAACTGACCGGAATAGATGCTATGCTTTTAAGAAAAATCTGTGTGATCTTGCAGTGTATTTCATCAGGAGAGAAGATCAACGTAACTAAATTCCGAGAGTTCTGCTTTGATACTGCTAAGCTTTACGTGGAGTTATACCCATGGTATTATATGCCTTCTTCACTTCATAAAATTTTAATGCATGGGCCAGACATAGTTCAGAACATGTCAATTGTGCCCATTGGTTTTCTATCCGAAGAGGCATCTGAGGCTAGAAATAAAGATTTTAGAAAATATAGAGAGGGGCATTCTCGAAAGCATAGCAGTATCTCATGCAATGAAGATATTATGCACAATCTTTTACTGTCTTCTGATCCACTTGTTACAAGTATCCGTCCAAAAGGAAATAAGTTTGTAAAAAAATCTTCTTTTAAGGAATTTTATGAGCTTACGGATTCTGAGAAAAGTGATATCGAATTTGTTAACATAAATGATTTAGCGGACATCGATTCTGAATTTGAATTAATTGATGATGATGATGATGACGAAGATAATTAAATGATGTTATTGTTTTAAAATGTGTAACTTAGTAAATTAGAGCTTACATCTTAATTATTTATTGTACTTTTAATGAAACTAGGTAATTTATTATAAACTTACTTAAAAGTCATACTCTCATCAGTTCTTGTGAATATTTTTGTTAATATATATTTCTGTATATATATAATATATTTATAGACCTCTTAATAAGTCTGTCTGCGGTTTAAAGTAAATACAAATGGGGAAAAACGTTTTTTTTTTTAAATTTTCATTTCCTTTTATCCCAGAAAGTGCACATTTGGCGCACTATGTGTCTTAGTATTAAATATAGCTCTTAGTAATAGCATTACGATATTAGAGACCGGTACTTGAAACAAGCCCGGAATCAGGAGGGAGAGAGCTCGATACACTCATTTTCATAGTAAAATTTCACATTTTCTCAAATTACTCCCGAAATATGGGAGTTATGAAGAAATTCATCACCACAATTTATGAAGGCATTAAGTAATCGAATAAGATGGCATCATTAGTTTGTCATAATTTTACTCTTATTTTTCGGACATGTCTACGTCCAACCGCTCCCATACATTCGTTCCACTGTGCACCAGGAACCGAAATCACAATAAACTTCATCAACAATTTACCATTCAACAATTTACCTTACACATCATGAATTTTGTACACATTGACGGATTATAAGACAGAGCCAACTAAAACAAACTTTGCACCCAAGTTTATTAATATTTTAATACCTTGCTCACAATATCGTATACACGGAAACTTTTATCAAAGTTCGCTTCCTCCCCTTTCATGATCGCGGTCTCCATTTTTTATTCATGTCACACAACAATATTTGATCACTTTGACGATTAGGACCAGAAAACAAACGCGCCCGAATGCCCGATACTCAGAAAAAAAAAGATAGAATTATAAATTTATTATTCATAATGTCTATGGTCGGTCGGCCAAACGATAAAACTTTAAAATTCGTCCTCCGTTTTTTTTTTTATGGCGGCCATTAAAATTTCCTACTTATGCCAAATAAAGCAAAGGGTGGGCTTCAAACAAAGGGCTATGGGATCTTGATGGGAATTCTCTGAGGATTTCATTTGAGAGGGAAAAAACTGTGCTAGATATAATATTTCTTGGGTATGACTTCCACTGCAGGCGAAGTTGGAGCTATATTTTGACGATATAATAGTATGATGTGGTACAGCGTGTATGACAAAGATATGGTCATATTTCAGGATATGATTCAGCTCATCAAACTGAATAACTTTCTCCATGGGACCAACCTCGTAATTGCGAAAAACTTTCGCTGTCCCATACAATTGGGTCGAGTGTTAAACTTATGTATGGGACAGCGGATTGCTTGTCATTTAATTTGACAGACAAATAAACAATACATCATTAGTTTAATACAATAGAAAAATAAAACATTTTTCAACAAAACTTAGTGACTGTAACCTCATCAATCATGTACATTCAAGAATAATAAAACTACAATATCATTATTTAACTTTGAACGGACTACAAAAGTCACCGACAGATTAATTAAGTGAAAAGTTCCAGTTAATTTTTCTTTTGCAATTTATTATTCAAATGAGAAAAGAAACTTCTAATTAGGACTGAATATTTAGCATCAAAAGGATGCAGAGTAAGTTTAACTTTTAGTTTCTTTTTTAATCAAAATTAAAAATTAAGTTGCAAACATTTTTATTTGAGCTGATAAAATTACTAAAATATGGTATACTAGATAAGATTGCAGAAATTATGATATAATACTGTTCGTGGTTGTTGTGTTATTGTGCTCCATATGAAGACCACACTACCAGCGGTCATTGACCTTGCAGTCAGCTGTAGTACCCATCATGACTACGGAGTTGCACTAGCAAATTAAAAAAAATTCAAACTCTCATTTATTCCGCTAAAAAAAAAACAGTTTTTGATAACATGGCTTTGACACAGTGACATGTAAGCTATAATTAAAACTTTATAGCTGTTTTAGCGCGTGTTTATAATCGGAACCATTGCCGCCATCTTGGTTTTCCAATACAATTTTACAAATTAATTAATTTATTTATATTTATTTATTTAACACTTCAAGCACAAATTACAGAGGCAGACTTAATGCCTTAGGCATTTTCTACCAGTCAACCTTTGGGTGATGGAGAGACAAACAGTGGTAGATGTATAAATCTGCAAAAAAAATAAATAAATATTAACTACAAGGATATATAAAATACTATATATATATATTAAAATACCATTAATACATCAAAGGATATGTATATATACTCGTATATATATTATGTAAATAGACATTTACAGGGATAAACTAAAATAAAAAGACAAACAATAGAGAAAACATTAACGTTCTGACGAAACTGCCAGCTTCTTACAAATGTTTACCAACAGCGCACTTTTGACATACAAGCACATATATTCAAACGCTTAAACAACGATGCTGCATATTTGCGTACTTTAGCGTAACTGGCCATGAGTATTACTGCCTTCAAACTAAAGCTAAGCGGATTATAGCGTAGCTTTGAGTGGAAGCCCAAAATTGGAGCGAGATGTCCTTTCACTGTACACCCAAGGGGAAAAGCTCAGGTATAATGTATCCCTCATAAAATATGGAAGAATTAATTAATGAATACTGAGACGCCGACATTTTAGATGCTGATAACATTTCTAAATATTGTTCTTATGATTTTTTGGAATGTGGCATTGTTAAATTATGTGATATAGAAATTATATCAGATCTATATTTGTAGAAAGTCCAGGGGTGGACAATAGTTAGTGTTCCCCTAATCGCGATGTGTTTTGAAGTGGAAAATTAGAATAAATCATTACAAATGGTGGGTTTGTGGTTATTATTACTGTACACTCCAATTAGACACCCCTTTATGTACGTTTTACTGATGGAATTGGCTCTCTATGCTAATCTAGTAGACCGCCTTTACTTAGGCATTCAGTTAGATGTCGCCAAATTAGTGAAAGCATTACCTAATCATTTATCTCGCTAAAGTGGCCGGAAGAAACTGGATAGCAATGGCACTAAACCTCCAAAAGTGGAGCGATTTGGAAGAGACCTATACGATATAGAAGTAATTTATCATGACTAAGATATGCTGTCAAAGACAGATTTTCATAACCCCATACACGATAACTTTTAACAGGAGCTCGTGGCTAAATAATAACAGCCGTTAGGGTCGATCTTTAGGTTAAGCCGTGCTTGCCTAGGTTGGTCGGCGGATGGGTGACCACCCATTACATACCGAGTTTCCTCCGTGCCTCGGAAAGCACGTTAAGCCGTTGGTCCCGGCTGTCATTTGAAGAAGTCGTTAGGTAGTCAGTGGCCCAAAAAAGTCTGACAACCAGTCTAACCAAGGGGTATCGTATTACCCAGTACTAACTGGGTTGTGGAGGTCAGATAGGCAGTCGCTCCATGTAAAATACTGGTATTCAGCTGCATCCGGTTAGACTGGAAGCCGACCCCAACACAGTTGGGAAAAGGCTAGGCAGATGATGATACACGATAACTTTGAAATATATTGTTACGATTGTAAACCAAATTATTATTTAAAATAAGCATCCACGAAGTTTCTAAGCGGTTCCTCCATCACAAACTTTTTGGTACCGTACAACAAAGAGTAAATTCAGGAACAAACTTAAAACCTGAAGTATTAAGGTACAAGATATTTTACGATACACCCGTTTTTAAGGGTGCCGACAGACCTCGAGATATTTTGCTGCGTTTGAACGAGAAAGGAAACGCAGTCAATCGTTGTAATAGCCAACTTCATACATAGCATACTGCACTACCGCAGTGTACCATGTTCCCACTGCTGGGACACAGGCCTCCTCTCTCTCCACGCGGGTCCAGTGCTGGTAGAAGTCACATCTCTTCAAACTGTTGGTTCTACGACATACCGTTTTTCTCACGATGTTTTCCTTCGCCCATTTTAAAAGCAGTGGTGATGAAATAAATTACTCTAAGTAATACTTGCTCTATATACATACATAAACCACGCCATTTCCCATGGAGGATATGCAGAATACTACAAAACGCCACAAAATACGATCCTTACATGATACTTTTTGCTTGCTCCATACAAAATGAATCTGGTTAGCCAAGGCAGATGATGAAGTGCCTAGCTGGGCTGGAATTCATGACCTTACAACTCAGTGGCGTGATTAGGGGCCAACAATACAGTAAACACATAAAACGAGTAAATTGTTTAGAAACTCTAACATCATGAATCATGAGGAGTAATTGGTTATAAGTGCAAGCCAGGCTTTTAGGTTTTTATGAAAGTACCGCCTCTAATTCTTCTTTATCGTATGGTTAGCGCCTGACCTGGTGTCAGAGTTTTTATGCCGCCCATGGGTCTCTGACTTGGCTTTACATGCCGTCGATAAATATCTCTCAGGCATGTTTCCTCACGATGTCTCCGCCGCTACTTACGACACGTAACTCAGGACTAATAGGCCACCATTGCTTATTCAACCGAATTAATAATCATTTTTAATTAATAAGTCCATTACTCATTCGCTCAGAAGCTCCAATTTCACAGCGTTCCCTTAAGCCGGTACGTCATGGATGTGAACCAAAATCCTGCTCGTACACAATTAGGCGACGGGGTCCTGGTTACCGGTTTTAGAGCGCGCACTGTGCGAATTTTTAGTCGCAGGCGCACAGTCGCAAGTCGCAGGTAGTCTTTTTTTGGGGTGTTTTGAAAGACACCGTGGTATTGGTTCAAAATGGTGGTGTTGGATTAGTGCTACTCAAGCTTTTGTTTAATTAAATATTGTGTCATTTGAAACTAACTGTTGTTATTTTAATAGCAGTTGAGTTAGATTGGGAAGTAGTTAGGTCTGCCTGACCATGGTTTATTGTTTCGATTTTTGTAAAAGCATTATTATTATTATTCCTTTATGCAATTTACATACACATTTTACATATTTTTAAATATTCCAATATAAAAAAAATATATATATAAAAAATAGTAGCCCACCAGCACTGGGAACAGGGTCCGAGCTACCGGTGGTCAGGACTCTTGAGCCTGGAACCTCCTAACAATACGCACCGTGTCCAGAAGTACTGCTTTCTGAATCAAGCCCTAGATCCAGCTGCCAACCGAGGGCCTACTCAGATGTTGTTCGAAGCTATTGGCTATTAAGCCATTGGCGGACACGACTATCGACACAATTACTGCTGTACTCACATCCCACATGTCGACAACCTCGCGAGCCAAATCTAGATACTTAAACTAAAAAGCATTATTATTATTATTAGCCATTGTGTCCCACTGCTGGGCAAATACCTCCCTTCCCTCATTCCACGTATACCTATCCAGTGCTGTTATTAGCCAATCCTTGTGAAAAGATTCGAGTTCTTACCGCCATCATCTCATTCTGGGCCTGCCACGTTGCCGTTTGCTGCTGTTTACTTTCAGCGAAATTGCGTCTAGTTAAGTAATGCCAAAGGTAAGCAGATCCCTTAGGAACGTCAACTCCACTTGTACCGACAATCTAATTCTTCAGTTAGCAACAACATAAGCCTCGAAGAGTGTCTGTCAATTTTGTTTACCAGACATTGCGACTAAAAAGTCGTACCGTGCACTCTGGGACCTTTCCACCGTCATTGCATACCAAGCCGTATGTATATCCTTTCCACTGTTCCAAAGTCACCGAAGGGGAGCTAATTGGCCACATAGAGAGTCACTCTAAATATCTAAAGAAACCAAATTGACCCTAAATTCGTGTCGTTTTTATAAAAAAATAAGACCCTTTACAAAAGATAATTTGGTTATTATATGGTGACGTTTCTGAAGAGTTTCTGTTGGTAATGAGTACTTGTTATTGTAAAAAACGTAGCTATTTTGATACTTGAGTTTGTTAATTCGCCCCCTAGTTTGTTCGGAGTTGGTTTGATTACAAACCCTTTTTTGTTTTGATTTTCTTGTGGATTCTTCAAAGAAATAACAAATTACTAGCTTATGCCCGCGGCTTCGCCCGTGTGGAGTTCGGTAATGTCCCACGGGATTGTACAACCAGGATATAAAGTATACTTTGTATTAATTCAGGTTATAAAACTATCTGTGTGCCAATTTCATCGAAATTCAGTCAGACGACTTTGCGTGAAAGAAAATAAAGAAAGAAAATACATTTATTTGGCACATGCCACAAGTGCACACAATAAAAACAAAAATAATATAACAAAAAGAAAAAAATAATAACAAAAAAAAAAAAACTTAAAACTAAACAAGAAATATAACACTGTGTGCCTCACTGCGGCTGCGCCAAATAGCCCCAGTTCAGCAAAAGGCCGGGCAGCTAGTGTCCCGACGCTTTAACAAATATCCATCCATCCATCCTCAGCTTTCGCATATATACTATAAGTAGAAAATAGTAGACTGCCTCGTTGGTCGAGTGGTCGCAAACGCGACTGCTGAGCACGAGGTCCTGGGTTCGATTCCCAGGTCGGGCAAAGTGTTGTGAGGTTTTTCCATCAGGAATTTCTCAGTAGCAGCCACGGAGTCTGGATTTGTGCCCGGTTGATGGCAATAGGCTCGCCCCCTATTACATGGGACTTAAAACATAACTGGCGAAATGTGGGTGTACTATTAGGTACACCTCTGCCTAACCCTACGGGGATTACAGGCGTGATGTTATGTTATGTTATGTTTGTTAGAAAATAGTATAGTGTGAATTTAAAAAAGTTTAACTTTATTAGTTTATAACCACCCTACCAAACCCCGACCAAAAGTTATTTTGTGTCTACCAATATACTTTTTGCTTGATTGCCATTATATTCATATTGCCACGACTGTATTTTACATATAATGTATAAATTATAAATGTAGCCAATTACTGTTATATTTGCTTTTATTTCCATGACAACAAATATATACTTTATGCTAGTCTAAATTAATCGGTTTAAAAATAATCACTAGTATTGAAAAAAAAAAAAAATTGTAGCGCAAACTGTGTTTTATTCAGGGGTGTCAAAGTGGTTTTTCAAAAACCACATATTTGTTTACATTCTTTTAAACTTACTCATGAAAGCGATATATTTGTAGTAATTCAGCTAGTACCCCATTGCTCACACCCTCCACCATTATCAAACGTACCAACATGCACGATATTGTCTTTCGTTATTTATTCAAAAAGCAGGGTGGTGTGTTGCATAAATTATGACCAATTAGAATTTAGATGTTCATATTATATATGTTACTTGACTTGTGGGGCTTTGTGCTAATCTCCACAAGTAACGAAAGCCCGCGGAGAGACCCGAAAATATGTGCGTGTTACAAGCTCGCGGCACGTAAGTTGACCTTGAATGCGCAGCAACACATTTTCGGGTCTCAATCGGTCTCAATCCATAATTGTACCTGCGCGAACGTCCGCCATTTTGGTTCAACTTACGTGCCACGATCTGTACTATTGGTGTCTGTTTGTGTGTGCTATTGGTGAAACTGCCAGTCAGATTTTCCATAAACTTAAAAAAAAAATACCAAAGAAAATCAAAGTTGTATAGTTCCAAAACTAAAATTCAAATATTTCAGCGACTATTCATAGTTACGAATGTTAATCAGCCAATCAGCGTCTGTGACACTCCTAAATCCGGTTACAAGCGGAATATTTGATGTCTGATCAGTGCCTATGTGCAACCGGTATTATGCACCCCTCCGGTATCACAGTGTACAGATAACCAGTAAACTAACTAGGTCTTTGATCCGGTACAACCTGCCTGTTGTACCCGGTTACGCCCTAAGCCGAGGTTTTTACCCCACATGGGGTGACCTTAGCGCGTAGTCGCATAGTTCATAAGATTTTTAGGCTTTGCTGTGGTAACCACACGATTGTCCATTGAATCAGACGACAACCATCTAGGCAAACCTGGGGTATGCCATTCACAAAAAAAACTAGGCCCTTTTCGTGAAATTAAACCGGGTGTCATGAATGATGGTCAACTAAATTGCTTGTTTGCGACGTTAATGACATAACTCGAAAACTAATAAATACTGTACAGCGTTTTTTTTAAGAGAGACTAAAAATATTTTCACTATACTGCCAGTATTTTTTTGGCATAAAAAGCTCATATCAAAAGATGTAAGGTTTATTTTACGTATTTCGTTACCTAATTTAACACCTACTTTCGTTAATTTTATATCGACTACAAAACACATCGAAAAATCGTCATTTTTGAGGTATGTCATCCTTGTCGCAAACGAGCGAAATATTTTGTTGTGACTGCTTCGTTGGTCTAGTGTTCGCAATCGCGACTGCCGGTCCTGGGTACGATTCCCGGTTCGGCCGGTAACATCACGAAGAAAAGTCTTTAAAATGAAAAATAAACATATAACGAAAATCATTCGTGTTTTTTTTTTAAATAATTTATCATTATTTTAAGCTAAGGTTTCTGGATATAGAGCATTTGTTCCTAGTTGATACACTGTAAGTGTATACTAATTTGCCTATGTGCAGCCGATATTATGCACCCCTCCGGTATTAGGCATTATGGTGATTCGGATGGGGATGGTTTGTCAGGAATGCCCCTGGATGGTTTGTCACTGTTTCATGGTGTTACGTTATTCAATTGATTGTTTTTTTGTGGTTTTCTGGGTGGTAAGATGTTTTGTTATTTAAATTAGATTCAACTTTCTTGCATTTTTTCTGTACATTTTTAATAATTTGTGTTTTCACTGGCCTTAATAAATATTTTTTGGACTCGGCTCCCGATACCGGCGGATCACTAGTGTTTATGTTTTAAAAAAAAAATATGGGTGTACAGAAAAAAGGAATAAAGGAAATCTTACAATTATTATACTACTGAAACTTAAAACTCCAACAGTGCGCTTTTATATAAGAGCTCCCGCATTAATTCAGGTGTTGCCTAGCTATAGTGAAATCGGGCATTAATATGTAATCTGTATTTGTTTCTGTAAGTAATGACTGCAATCTTGGTGATGAAAAAGTAGAAATTATGAAAAAATCTCTATCAGTGTTAGAAATATTAGCCAATTATAACCACCCAAAAAGGTCACTTATTCCTGAAGAGCTAAATATCGATTTGTCGTACATTACTTCCAAAAGACTACCCCAAACGCGTAAGTACAGTTAATCACAAAACAACAATAGCTGACTAAGTCCCAATTAATAAGTTATTAATTCTGAAGGGACAGAGGGTCCGGTTTTAATAAACGTATTTGCATAGGCACAAAGGATTCTCGAGTGAAATCACTTTTCATCGCGATTGTACCAAATTCAAAGAGAATATTCACGATTTTAAGTAAAGCCGAATTGTATACTTTCTACTTCAAAATTAACGTTTGAATAAAGTGAAAAAAGAAGATTTTTATTTTTTCCTTAAAACGGTTGCTATATTTTTCTGATTACCAATCTTGTGACGGGCAATAGAAAGTGCTAAACTGCAAATAGCTCAAAAAAATTACGCCACAGTAAAACTGAGTGAGCGGTTACGGTAAAATACTTAATTTTAAATGGAATTCGATAAAGGAAAAGTGGACTGCAAATATTTTTACTGAAATTCGAAAAGTCAACGAGTAGCAAAAGAGGCAATATAAAAACATTTACGTGAAAGTGCGCTCTTAAAATATTCCTTTTGAACTAAAATACTACTTTAATTACGGTATTAATAACCTGCCAGGGTGAATTTTACTCTAGTTCTTTTGTTTTTGGGCTCATTTTTAACTGACTCTATTGCTCATTCATGAGAACTTGCAAAGTTATTACCAAAACAGTAAGACCACAAGAACAAAACACTATTGTCGTCCACTAAACATTATTTTCTTAGAAGGTACAGTCGCGAACAAAAGGTAATCTTTTGTCTAATAATTATTAGCTTTTAAAATGTGCGCTGTTCTGTCGTCACTGACAAAGGAGCATAGATTTATTGCTTTATTTTGAAAATAGAACTTCTTTTATGGATGCGTTCCCTGATTTTTGTTTTTTTTTTGCTTTATAATCGACGGAACGCAATATTGTCGTTGATGCTTGTAAAGTATTTTGTTTTATTTATGTGAGGACATTTATTTAAAACTTAGGAGTATTTTTGTCGAAACGTGTCAAAGGAAACATAATTATGTCATCGCTAAGAATGGTAGAATTTATGAAATTAATTCTATGCTAACGCCGTAACATGATATTAAGTGATAACATGAAATTAATTATAATAAATTACGATTTGAGTGACTGCTTCGATGATTTCTTTAAATTACGTCTGTATATTATTATTTTGTGATTGGTTCTGGCAATAGGCTCGCCCGCTATTACATGAAACTTAAACATAACGACTACTAATAAAGTTATACAAAACCAGTTTAAGCAGATATCTCATTGTACGGGAAATCTATACAAAGCGATGCCATGTGATACTGGAAATGTATAACTTAATGTGTGGCCATAATATCATTGTATACTATAAGCTACGTCCTCTTCATAATAATTCGGGGATTACAGGCATGGTTTTGTGCTATGTAATGCTACATTATTAACTAACGTTTCACATAATCTTGCTATAAACAAAATTCCATAAATGTTTCCACGTCAAATGGCATTAGAATTGTCCATTTGGCATCCAAGTGGAAGGAAGCAAAAAGCATATTCGTAACTGCTTAAGGGCGCCCACACAAAACTGCGATGCGATGCGATACGATGCGATATCACAGGAACTTGCAGGCAGAAGCTCGCAGATACTTGCGATGCGTTGCGAATTCGCAGTTTTGTGTGGGCGCCTTAAGTCGTGACTGTTCATGTGAATATTTTCACCTACGACGGAATATGGTTGCACTTAACACGTTAAAAATTCCATAACATACAGGCTCTTCACAAAGCCGTCAACCAAGCATTATGTACATCAAATGAAGTAACTTCACACAAAAAATATTGCTGGGAAACGACTTTTTTTTTTGGGGCGTTTTACGGCAGGACTCAATGTTACGCATTCAAAACATGGTGCTGGTGGATGGATTGAATAGTACGGTGGTCGTAAAGGTGTCTTAAGCAAAAATATTAAATTAAAAAACGTATTAACTAATAAAAAACTTGTGTAAAAGCTGGAACTTTTACCCCCAATATCTCCGTAACTAGAAGGTTCTCAGGTATAATCAAGAACAAACAATGATCGCAGTGATGGGGACAACAAGTGCCTTTCGGTTTCGTCAAGAGTCTTTTTACAGCCTTTATTTCAAGATTTTTGCTTATAGAGTGGTTTATTTATAAGTGTTGCTTATTTAATACCTCTGCTTCGTTGGCGCGACTGCTGCGGTCCCAGGTTCGATCACCGGGTCAGGGAAAGTGTTATTGGATTTTTCCATCTGGAATTTCTCAGTAGCAGCCATGGAGTCTGGATGTTGGCACTAGGCTTCCCCCTATTACATGGGACTTAAACATAACTGCGAATTGTGGGTGTACTATTTAGGCCACCTCTTCTTAACCTTTTGAGGGATTACAAGGAGTGTGATGTTGTGTTCATCATCATCATCATCAGCAGCCTATTAATGTTCCCACTGCTGGGACACAGGCCTCCTCTCTTTGAGAGGGAATGGGCTATAATCCACCACGCGGGCCCAGTGCGGATTGGTAGATGTCACATGTCTTCGAATTTTTGGTTCTAGGACATGCCGGTTTCCTCACGATGTTTTCCTTCACCGTTTTTGAGAGCAGTGGTGATGAAATAAATTACACAAAGTAATGTGCCTGCCTGGGTTCGAACCCACGACATACTGTTCGTAAGTCGGGGTCGCTACCACTGGGCCACCGCTGCTCTCTGATGTTGTGTTACGTTGCTTTAATTTAGTCATGATTAACATCTACTTAACCATACATTTATAAAAGTTAAAACGTCTCTTATCTTTAATTGGCGTTTATGAAAACGCGTTTAAATATTTTTACGTGTTTCTTTTCCATACATTTTTGGCTGGCAATGTTCATAGTTTGTGGTTACAATAAACAAAAACATCATAGCCTATAACCTGATCTAAAAGCTTGAAGTAGTCAATAACTCTAACAAACGAACTAAAAGCTTCTTGAGAACAATATTCATCATAGTTTATGAGCCGTAAATGCTGATAAAAGTATTGAAAAGTCGTTACAAACTAACCCATTTTTCAAAAGAAAGTATGGCTGGGCTATTTATTACTTTAAAATGTTGTAGATCTCAATAATATTAGTTGAATGATCACTTACTAAAATACAGTGTGTTTGGTGTATCGATTGCCAAATTGAACGGGCCTATCTTTTACTGTTTTCTGGTTGTATCGAATTTAAATTTGATCGGAAATAACATCTAGTTTAACTCACAAAGTTTTTGAAAAAAGGAGAAATAACCAAAAAACATTGAAATTAAAAGGATGAGTTTTCCCGTTCAATTTGGAAAATGATTCCAAGAAAATAAAATAAAAACAACCGCAAAAAACTTTTCTTTGCTAACTGACATTCTGTCAAAATCACGACAAGGCCACGAACAGCACGGAGTCATTAAGCGATGAGTCGCTTTACATTAATATTTGGGACAAGCCCGCCACACAGTTCACAAACCACTGCAACTCCAGAATCAACAGTGGCGACCACCAGAAAAGCGCCGAATAAATGACGCTCGTCGATGTCCCAGAGGAACAATTTAACTGTCTTGGATCCCACTACGAAATTAATCAGAAATTATGTTTTTCCTACTTTGGTAGAATACTACCAAAGGAGTAGGAAAACTATAATTTCCACTACCCTCCATATCAGTAGGAGACAGATCAAAACAAAACTTTGCATTAAGTAAATCTTAACCAGATGTTAACAAGTAATTTAAGAACAGCTACTTAACATCTAAATACTTTACTAATGGATTTTATTAACACTTTTCGCTTCTTGTCTACTTAAAATATTAAAAAATAAATTAAATATCCCTTATAAATAATGTAAAACGCATTTACCCAACGATAACCAAAAACATTAGCAGAATATTAATTAATTAAAAAAAAACACAAATGGATTTCGTAATTTGATATTTTAATTATGTACCATAAACTATTTTTTATTCCATTTATAAACTTTTTCTCGTGATTATACTATGAGACAGTAGACAAATAGTATGTCCAAGCATATTAGTATACAGTAATTCAATTAAGAACAAAATGATGAAACACCGAAATAAATTCAGAAATCACAGTCAAATCTCCGTTCAAGTACAGAGAGAATCTTGGCCAAGTCATATGAAGACTATGCAGATTTTTGTCTGAGGTGGTCTCATGATCTTCCTGCCCTTGTCCTATGTTATTTGGGGTCGGCGTAACACGTTTGCCATGCTATCATTAACTCCTTTTTCCTTCATATCATTCCTCACACAAATGAGTGGACCTGTCCAGTCAGTTCATAAATATTATCTGTCATTAACACTGATTACCGTGTTTACTGTTAGTTTCGAGTTTCCGATATTTCGGTGCTGTTACAAGCACCATGACCACGGATATACTGAAGTTATTGCCGGTGGGTGTTAGTGACCATAGTTAAAAAACTGGTCAAGTGCGAGTCAGACTCTCGCACGACGGGTTCCGGACTATAAACCGAAAAAAACACGTTTCTTGTATGGGAGCCCCCTTTAATTATTAAATAATTTATATTTTTATTATTTATTGTTATAGCGGCAACAGAAATACATCATCTGTGAAAATTTCAACTGTCTAGTTATCACGGTTCATGAGATATAGTCTGGTGACAGACGGACGGATGGACAGCGGAATCATAGTAACAGGGTCCCGTTTTATCCTTTTCGTACGGAACCCTAAAAAATTATATCAGTGCATAAATGTTGATGGATGGAGAGGAAGACCAACGACACGTTGGATTGATTGTGTGAGGAATGATTGAAAGAAAAAAGGAGTAAATGATAGCGTGCCGGTTGACAGGAGAGACTGGAAGAATAAGACGTGTTGCGCCGACCCCAAGTAATATAGGACAAGGGCAAGAAGATAATGGTGTCTAATCAGTTCCAAGTATTTGTCCTATTTGATATACTGGTTAGCTTTGAACTGTGACCACGAGTAGAAGCATGAGAGAGTCTAATGAGAATCGTTTATGTTTTTTTAATATACATTATGCAAATTCAAGATGTCCGTATGTCGGCAGGGTTGGCAGAAATCGGATATTGGTATATTTTATGTGGAGATAATATCGTAGATTAGATTTTATTAGTTGGTATGGTAAAAAGCCAATGACCCTTTTATTAGCTTTTTTTTCTACGTTACTGTTCACCTTTCCCATTTACATACATCCTTTTTTTTTAGATTTTTCCTTTTCCATACATCTTTTTTTTTAATTCGGTAGGACATTCTTTCATGGGAGTAATTAGTAGTACCTGCGTTGTGGAGAACAATAAGGTGCTCTATGAAAAATACTGGTATTCAGTTACATCCAGTTAGACTGGAAACTGACTCTAACATAGTTGGGAAAAGACTAGGCAGATAATTTTTTTTAAGGACGAATTGTTCCTCGTGTGGTTACTCACTTTCATTTTAAAAATATATTTTTTTTACCTATAAATTATTCATATTCAGACAGATATCTCTGAGTATTGCTATTTTATCTATGTTTTGAACTGACAATTGAAAAGGTGAAAATATTTCCCGATTTTTTTTGGGCAACCCTATGTCTCTACTTAGCTATCTTCAGAGCATAATGCACTTGCATAGTCTTGCGCAACCGATCAAGCGATGATAGTACGCTTTGTGTTCAAAAAATTAACGCAGGAACCTCTTTTCTTCTTATATAAAGATAAAACTGTCGCTTTAATTAAAAATTTCTGTTTAATTAAATATTGATAAGAGCATTAGCACCTTGATTACATCTTATTAATTTTCTTTCAGGATAAAGGCTTGCAATTTGACATAAAAAGGAAATCAATGCCCGTTTTCGCCAACACTAAGCACTCGTCCGATTTAGTCATTCATTTAGAAGTTGCTTATTGTTGATTAAAACTAAAGTTAACGTTTATATAGCTTATATGCCAATCAGTCTTCAATACGAACCTTGCTTACTAACTAATCTACTCACCACAGGAAGAACTAATTTTACCAACCATGTTCAAATTCGATAATATAAAAAAAAACGCAGAAAAAAAAAACATTTCCTTACTAATTACAACCAAAACATACAAACACAGGCACTGCTCACAAAACACACACACTTTCACATCTCAACCATAACATACCCTCAAAATTCTAACTACCACTCGCACACACACAGATATCCATCAAAAGCATCTGTCCCATAGTTGACGAGGAAGCGACTCACTACCAACTATTTATTTTCTCGCTCAAGAAGCATACGTTTCTTAATACAATAAATGTACGTCCCATGGCAATAAAAGTGGTACTGATGCTGCTAGCCCGCTTCATCCCACTGCTGGGCAAATTTTCAACTCTTTCTACCCAGGGCCAATATGGACTACTGGTGGTTTTGTCCAGCTCGTCTCGCCATCCCCTACGAAGTCTGTCGTGTCGCCTTCTGGCGGGCTGCGGGACTGTTCGAAAGAGATACCGCGGCCCTGGAACACAAAGGGCAAGTCTTCTACCGGTCTGGCCACTCTGCCCAGACCGGTAGAAGTCATTTGATGATTTCCCATCCGAAAACGCCTTCTGGCTGTGTTAGGCATCCACTGGTACATTTTATAGTTGACGCTTCACACTGCTGGCGAGAACTCTTTCTCCAGTAGTTTGTGGCAGCGACAACAGTCGAAAAACTCGCTCAGCTACGCTCGCATGCGGGCACAACACGCGCTGAGCCTCACTTGTGCCACAGCAAGTGATTGAACGCTAGTATTAAACCGTCACACTCGCTCAAGTCCCAGCGACAAAACTATCCGAACTCACAGTAGCTGCTCGCCAGACCAACTAGTTTCTAGTTGCTATCTCCACTCGCTTATCGTCAACAGTAAGGCAGATGCCACACACCACACAGCCATCCGTCATACACTGACCTAATTTTGACAAAAAGGGTCGCGTTCAACTGAACCTAATTAGAGGGAGCATTTTTTCGCGTCAACTATTGTAAAGTCGTGTCGTAACTATGAAGTACCGTGTTGCTTTCGTTGTGGACGACACTGTGTATTTACAAGCAACACTTTTATTAAACTCTAGAAACTTGTGTGCGCGTTTCAAAGAAAATGAATACGTCGTGGTAAGGGTATGGTGCTATTGACGGCGACAAGAGATAAAAACAAAGGGATTATTAACTTGATAATCGTTTTAAGTGCTTCATGCATACCTAAAAGCTTGGTTTGCTCTTATAACCAAGTACTCTTTATGATGTGACGGTTTCTGAACAGTCTGCTTGTCTCATGGGCTTGCCGTATTATTGGCCCTAAGGCACACCACTGCTACCCGCGAACTATAGCATGGTTTGCCAGTAAAAGAGTCAGTATCTATCGGTTCCATACTCATGGAAGCAGCATAAGCCGTGGGGTTGAAGTCAGGAGGAGTCTGACATAACTCTTCTTGTGTACTTACAGCAATTTTAATCTACATGCGATACGCACAAAGAGGTAAGTATTTTAGTGCCTCTTCTTATCTTTTAATGTCCTGAAAATACGACCTATTTTAATTTGATTGTTGTTTTCGAAGTTTAGTATTACCACCCAACTTTTGATGATATTATATCTCACATATTGATTTAATCAACTGATCCAATCCAATAGGACGTGAGAGCTTCCTTAAAACAATAGCTAAGGTGGCTTTTTATAGTATTCCATTCAAATTTATTTCACTTATGACAGCTGCAGGCCAATAGCAACGTTATAGTCACGCAGATAAAGATCACTATAATTTTGAAAGACTTGTCAGTGAGAGCACTCTAACAACAGCCTTATTGCGAACTTCATAAAGATCAATTTGATTTTGACAGCGATGAAAAGTCAAAGAAGAATAACTGCCAAAGGACTATAGGTAACATTGTGTAGATAACATCCAAAGCTTTTACGACACCAACAGGAAACAACGGGGTGGCCATATTCATAATCGGAAACCACAATGTTTATGGGATTAGGGACATAAAACTCTGATGATAATGTTGCCATTAAAATGATTACGAAAACAAACTACAGCCACGCACGACGCGGGTTATATTATAATATTTAAAGCTTTATTATTTTTTTATAGCATTTTTTCGGTTGATTTTGTTTTCGTGTCTTATAGGCATTTCGAAGGTAACAGTGCGTTCATGATGGAAAATAACTAAAGTTAGCTAGCTTTTACCATGTATCAACTGAGCTTTTCGTACGCTGCTGCCTAGACATAAACCAGCCCTAGTTGAGCCTTAAAACTAGCGCTTTTTTCATTGTTTTAAGTTTATTTCAGTCTACGGCTAGATCATTCTCCTGATGTATTCTCTTCCATACTTCTCTAATACTCGTCATCTCATCAGACACCGCCTTTCTTGCCATATCATCCTTTACACAATCCATCCATCGTTTCTTTGGTCTTCCTCTACTCTTATAGCCACCCACATTCATACTCATCACTTCCACCATGACATTTTCTTCGTTTCCCCGCATCATATGCCCAAACCAATACAACCGATTAACACACAACTTTTCAGTCACTGGCACCACTTTCAGACGTCCAATCTGCTGAAATCTTTATTAGACATTTTTGTTACTTTTTAGCAGTTTTTCGAATCCGTGTATTCAGTTGCCAGTCTCAAAGATTTCTAAATATGGCAACACTAATGTTTTATGGAGCAAAGCTTGGACCGAATGGTGGCCAAGGTTAGGACATAGAAACCAGGGCCGTCCTAAAACTCGTTGGGTTAACGACATCATAGTCGCGGAAAACACCTGGATGAGGGACGCATAGAACCGGGAAGTGTGGCGGAAAAAAGGGGAGGCCTATACCCAGCAGTGGGTGATTCCGGGCTGATATGATGATGATGATGATGAATGTTTTATTCCCACGTTATAGTGGATGACTCAATTGCCATCAACCGGGCAAAATTCCGGACTCCAGATTGCTTAGAAATATCTGACGAAAACACTTTGCTCTATCTGAGAATCAAATACAAGACGCTTTTCAGCATTCCTTATGACCATGAGACAACGAGATCTAAATGAACGTTTCCATAAATCGCTGCCATCTAGCACTAGGACCACACCCCATAATGTAACGTGCACATGTCGCGTACATACAACTTTGCTGTCATCCTTATTATTTTACTGTTTGCAAGTAACGACTAGATGCTACTTCATTCGGACGCAGTCGGACGCGAAAATAAATTAAACTGATATTCTGCGAAGGAGTTTCTAGCAGGCAGTGGTGCGGTCAGTGAGCAGCCTTACTTCATTTGATATGCGTGTAAACATAGGGGAAATATTGCAATTTTGTGTGAACATCCACTCTCATCGTGTCCCTAGCATTTTCTGAACTATATTGGGGGCTTGCAGTTTAACTGGATGTAGCTGAATACACTGAAAAAAAAAATTTGGTGCTGCAATCAAGATTTTGTTGAGATTGACTAAGTAACTTGTTTGCATCTGACCCTATCAAGCACAATGATCACAGTTACTACTTTTATTTGATTGCGATTTGAAACGGGTTCTTATTTGGAGTTAACACAAAACCTATTTGCAGCAATCAAATCAAAAGTAAGTTAGTTGTGTCAATCAAACTTTTGATTACTTCAATAAAGATTGTCTCTTTTTTAACTCTTCTACAATGATGTAAGGGTAATCAAGACACTTGTTTGAGCGTTCAATCATTTGAACTAGTATTGCTGCAATCATATCGTGATGATCAACTTAACTAAGATTTTGATTAATCTAAACAAGATATCGTCAATCAAGCTAAAAAGTCACTTGATTGGCATGCATTTTTTTCAGTGTACTAGTATTTTATATGGAGCAATTGCGTATTAAACCATTTTGTGGGTAACATCATTACATAACATAACACCTGTAATATCCGAAGCATAGGTACCCAGTAGTACACCCAGTTTTCGCCAATTATGTTTAAGTCCCATGTTATCGGGGGCGAGCATATTACCATCAACCGGGCACATAACAATTGCCAAAGATCTACGAAAGGCAACTGGGACCAACTGTTATGTTATGTCCTTTCCGAGGCGTGAAGTCAAAAAGGTCTCAGTTTAAGCATTTTTATGTAAAAAATTGAAACTTTTTGACATTGGGAACACAGTTATTCTGATTGCAAGGGATTTGTAAATCGACTTCCTAAATTCATTAATATATATCATCATAATTTCAGCCGAAAGGCGTCCACAGCTGGACATAGGCCTCCCCCAAGTGTCACCACATTGACCGGTACCATGCGTCTCGCATCCAGCGGATCCCTGCAACCTTCACCAGGTCATCGGTCCACCTAGTGGGAGGCCTTACAACGCAACGTCTTCTGGTTCGCGGTAGCCACTCCAAAACATTTCGGCCCCATTGGCCATCTGTTCTGCGATGTGTGTGTGCTCACATAATGCCTGCTCAAATAATGGTCTTAAGATACTTATTTTGCCATAAGAAACGTCATTATCACTATTCAATCTCCCAAAAACAAACGTATAGATAACATAATTACTAACTTATCTAAAAACCTTAATCACACAAGCAAAATAAGACCTTATAGCAGAACAATAGCTAAGTGAAATTTAAAACATCAGCGTGTATATGTCAGGAACACATTTTTGGTGTCAGAACATGAATTTATGAGGCTGACGACATACTTTTTGCCGTCAGAAAAAAGGTTTGCTCCCAAAACTGGATTTCCGATTTTTTGCCGAAAACTTGGCAAAGATGTCGAAGTTTTAAAAATATTTGTCTATTTCACAAGTTAATAAGTCCTTTGGGGTTGCGGGAGACAAGTTATTTACATTTTAAATATTATGACATAGAAAATGTCAGCGACAAAATGAGATAGATAGATTTTCGGTGGGTCAGTATTTAAAAGGTTTTAAGATCTTATAAAACTTTTTTAAATAGAAGTTTGGCAAGAGAAGTAGCTGTGTTTTCAATGGAATTCACATCTTCTTTTTACTGGCTATAAGTACTGCTTTAAACCATGTTTATTTTCAAAAATTATTTATTTATTTCCATATGAATGATAAATAACTAGAATCCTTTTTGCCAATATTAGTTTCATCAGTCTTTCCATACCTAATAGTCCTACTTTTTTTTTAAATAAGCCTTAGTTACTCATTATAACACCAGTTATCTGCCAGTGTTAATCCTGTCAGAATCGGTCCAGCCGTTTCGGAGATTAGCCGAAACAAACAGACAGACAAATACGTTTTTTTTTTTTGTTATTCGCAGTGTAGTATATATTTTCATATGCATTCAAAATAACTCAGTAAAAAGCTGTTATTTTGAAATTAAAAAAATACAGTTCTATTTTACTTATTTGTATAGATTAATAGATATAATGGAAGGTGTCGGGATTGATGTTCAACTCTAGTCTAAAATTAATTAAACCAAACCAGGCTTTGACCGTAATAACGTAATTCTAGGCGACTGGGACGTCACTAGTTTAGGTCTCTGGGGGTCGAAATAACCTGCTTAGCATTTAGAGGGTTATGCTCTAGTCTCGGTTGTCGTCGTGTTTAATTTTGTTATTGTAGTGTTAAACTAACTGAAACCTGGAGCTGTAAGCGTGGATATAACTTACATAGTGGAAATTTTCATCTTACATGAATATGAAATTTGTTTAAGGAAGGTATAGTGTTTATACTGGTGGCTAGGGTTTGTTAGTTTTTATAAGGCATGTGTGATAAACGGCCTGTTCGTGTTCCACGCGCGCCTCAAAGAGATGGCAGCAAACAAGGAGGGGCCTGCAAGGGCCGATGGCTGCCAGGGCTGCGGGACCGTTCGAAAGAGATACCGTGACCCTGGAATACAAAGGGCAAGGAATGAACATGGATGGGTTTTAGTCAGTACAAGTCTGACACTCTCTTCCGCTCTGCCCAGAGTGGGAGAAGTCATTTGATGATTTCCCATCCGTAAAAAAAAAGGCATGGCAGTCATGTGTGATTAAAATACGGGTGGATAGAGGACTAGATGTGCCCCACTAAAGGTGAATTTTCTTCCCTTTGACCGTATTAAAAAAAGGAGGAGGTTCTATTTTCGTGTGTATTAGTGCTACTAAAAAGTAGCAAAGAAAGAAGAATATACACATGTACAGTCGCTGCCTTTTCCGCTTGATCAGTTCAAATTTTTTTCGCTTGTATCATGCGGAGGTGCTCCGCCCGGCTAGAGAGCGCTTCGCGTGCGTGAGTGCAAGCAAAAATGAGCTTAGTTGTGATCAGGCGGGAGTGTCCTCGATTGTACATGTATGGTGGTGGTTGAACCATTGTTGTTAAAATAAACCACGATACTTAAAAAAAAAAAAACAGTTTTATATTTCGTATCCAGAAAAATGTTTGCATCCAGTTTTTGAGTCGAGAATTTGGAGTTGAGAATTCTTGACCTTAAATTCGAATTCTCAATTCAGAAACAAGGTTTTCGTCGTTAACCTTGAAGTAAATTTATGTAGGTGGGTAGGTTCGATAATAATCCAGTCGGGATTACTATCGAACTATTACTATTAGTATACTATCTTCCAAGCTCATCGTGCTGTGCTGATGCTGCCGCTGCGGCTGCAGAGAACCTCAAAGCGTAAATATAGAAACCTTTGTGGTAACTATATTTTCGAGCTGTTTGGGGTTGAAACTCTGGGGCCGTGGGGTCCGAGTGCTCATAGCCTATTTAAGGAAATTTCAAAACGCCTAGTTGACGCTTCCCGTGACCCAAGGGCTGGCTTTTACCTTGACCAGAGACTAAGTGTTGCCATACAACGTGGCAACGCCGCCAGCCTCTTGGGCACATTACCAGCTGACAGCGTTGAGGAGGAGTTTTTCGATGCCCTTTTATAGTTTGTTGTTAGTTTATTTATTTTAGTTTTTAATTATTAATGTATATGTTAGTTTATCCTATTAAAGCCACCTATCTACTAGTCTATATTAATTAATTATTAATTAATATTATAAAGAGGTATTTGTTAGTAAGTTTGTATGTAGGGGCTAATCTTTGCAAATACTGATCTAATTCCGAAAATTCTTTTACCAGCGGGTAGCTACTTTACCCCCCAGTGTCATAGGTTACATTTAGAACGTTCCCGTCGGTTAATTTCCGTGCATAACGGGGGCGAAGCCGAGAGCAAAAGCTAGTTTCGAATAAGATTAATGATAGGCTGCTAGGTATCCTGGGAATCAGGCCACTGTGGTGTGTACGGAGTCTACACTACCAAATTATACGCTTTTAAAATTTAAATTCTTTATATTTATACTTTAAATCAATTAATACTATATGTTTTTACATGGTTAGATATTTTTCTACCTGTCCTGACAATCCATAATTTTTATTTCTCTTCCATTCAAAATGTATTTTACTTTGTACTTTAGCTGCCAGTATCAATCGGCTGCCAAAACGATGTATCATCATAGGACCTCTACACCACCTAACTAACTAACGCACACTATTCTCGCATAAATGCCAACACGAGAACACAATAATAACACACAAATGAACCACTTGATAAAACCGCATTCCCTCCCTGAACTATTTCGAATAAGATTAATGATAGGCTGCTAGGTATCCTGGGAATCAAGCCATCTAACTTAACTACGTTCTACTAACGCACACTATTCTCGCATAAATACTAACACGAGAAACCAACACGAGAAAACACACAAACACACCACTTGATAAAACCGTATTCCTTCCCTGAACTACTATAAGCCGAGCTTACACCAATACTTTTTGTAATACAACACGAGTCTTACCCCAAACGTGTTGATTTAGGTTACCAAAGCGTGAAATAAGCAAGTTTTTGTGATACTTTGATTTTCGGATTAAATGCTGTAATGGAAGTTTTTTTTTGTTGTTACTTGACACGTCTTTTCACGTATTGGAATGTTGTGATCTGATTGGTGGAGGAGTTAAAGAGTTTGTTTGGGTGATGTTTTTGTCAAAACTGTGTAATAACCAAGATTGTGGTGATACTATGGTGATGTCTTTTCTTCTTATACAGCATGTAAACAGACTCCTCACGAAGCCGTCAACCAAGCTTTAGGTACATCAAACTAAGTAACTTCACGCAAAAATTTGTGCTGGGAAACGACTTTTTTGTTTGAGCTGAAAAATCACGATTTACAGTCTGTAGGACTCAATGTAACGCACTCAAAATATTGTGCTGATGGATGGATTGAATAGTAAGGGGGTCTTGGAGGTGTTTAAAGTAAAAATCTTACATTAAAAACATGTATTTAAATAAAACTTGTGAAATAGTTGGAAATTTGACCCCCAATATCTCCGTAACTAGAAGGTTCCCAGGTATGGTCTAGAACAAAAAAATGATCGCAATGACGGGGAGAACAAGTGCCTTTCGGGTTCGTTAAGAGTCTGTTTACACCCGTTGTAACATCACGCACGTGGAGGGACAGTCAGAGGTGCACCTTATAGAACCTATACAGAGTGGAAGGGACACGGAGCTCGTGGTTAAATAATAACAGCCGCTCAGGTCGATATTTAGGTTAAACCGAGCTTGCCTAGGTTGGTCTGTGGATGAGTGAGCACACATTTTATACCGAGTTTCCTCCGTGCCTCGGCAAGCACGTTAAGCCGTTGGTTCCGGCTGTCATTCGTAGATCTTTGACAGTCGTTAGGTCAGTGGCCCAGAAAAAGTCTGACAACCAGTCTTACCAAGGGATATCGTATTACCTAGTACTAACTGGGTTGTGTAGCTCAGATAGGCACACGCTCCATGTAATATACTGGTATTCAGCTGCATCCGGTTAGACTGGAAGCCGACCCCAACATAGTTGGGAAAAGGCTAAGCAGATGATGAGTTTTACTATGAATGTAGTTGTTACGAGGTGTATTTTTGTAACGACTGATGAAAAAACAATGATGAATAATATACTTGGTAAAGTCAATATAAAAGTTAACGATGATTGTTTTAGAAAGAAAAGAAAATCTATTTATTCTGCACAGTATGTGTTAGGCTCCGCGCAAACGGGGCCAACGGTGGCCGCCTCCGGTGGCCGCCATCACTGGCTGTCGCGAGCTACGTCCTTTGGTAGTGCGCAGATGAAGGTGGTCAGAGGCTGCCATGAGTAGTCGGTATTTATTTATAAATCGCCACCGCTGGCGTGTCGCGGACACTGAGTGGCGAGTGGCCGCCACCAGTGGAAGCGAGTCACGGACACTGAGTCGCGAGTGGTCGCCACTCGCTACACGTGTGCGGCGATTCCATACAAAAAGTTAAAAAAATCATGTAAACAGCAAGTCGCCAGCCACCGGTGGCCTGTTTGCGCGGAGCCTTAGGGTCTAAAAGTATTTTATCAATCCAACTAGGCTATGAGTACGAGCTAATATTGACTCCTAGTCCTAAACGAAAAAGTTACCTACCAAGTTAAATGTCCTTTTCCATTAGGCAAGTCCCTATTGTTGCCTTTTCATGAGCAAATATTTTCGGTTTTCTCTGCCTTCGTTGATGGAGTTTTTCAGCTTAAGAAACGGAACTCGATCAGACAGAAAGAATTAATACATTTATTTGACACATGTCACAGGTGCACACAGTAAAAAAAAAATAAAAAAAAACAACGGGTTGCACTCCGGGAGTGCCGGCAGAAGTGAAAACTTGAAGCAACGCCATCTATCTTATATATCAGAAATTTCAATAGCTTTCTGCAAGAACGAAAGATGTCGCGGCCGTAGAAAAAAAATGAAACAACGCCATCTAGCTTAAACTACACGCACACTCGCGCAAGCGCCCTGCACCGCCGATTCAATCTGACGATGTGACGCGAGTTTAACAGTTTTTACCCATCCCAAAAAGAGCTCAAAGCCGGTAAAGAAATTTTCACTTCAATAAAAGATAACACAACTTTGATTTAACCAACCACGCATACAACCCATATCAATCGATAGCTGGTATCAATACAAACAGCTTTGTATTGAGACAAAATGTTGTAAAGTCTCACGTTTCTGAGATATAAGCTATCAAAGTTGTGTGTGTTGTTGTGTTGGCTTCATATAAAAATCTTCCAAGCGTTTTATCACAATAAGTCAATTAATCCAACATGTCTTGAAAAAAACAAAAAACAACTTACAAATTACACAAATTCTATAGGCTTGTCTTCTAAGTAGTCCTTAACTATATAATATCTTTTAAATAGTAATAGTTTGAAAAGTATTTTTTTAAACATTGTCAGCGGCAAGTCTTGAAAACTATTTGATAAATGAATGTAAATAATAGACATGTAGTACTCATTTTTTTTTTAATAATTTTAGTTTTATTGGTGGCAACCGAAGTCTATCTTATGCCTTGTTCGGTTATTTAGCCTGTCAGTGCAAGGTTCAAATAGATTGTAGTTTCTCTTAACAAAAGTACATATACATATTTAAACATGGTAAAAGTAGAATTTTAAGTTTTTGAAACAGTAGGTTACAGCTGTCTAAAAAGTGAGCTCCACAATAGCTCTATAATATCTATAACGTTTAGTAGTATTGGTGATATGTGTCCTTTGTTTTACAGAAAAGTCAACAACAGTACCTACACCAAATTAATCAATATTCAATTAAAAGCCCAACTAAACACAAGAAAAACCAACACTACCCAAATTAATAAAAACACCTTCCCAATTCACAAAAACCTAACCCTACCATGTGCAAAATGTCCTCGTCGCGAAAGGGTTAACGGACCTGTCACCCGTGAGTTGGGCTCACACCTGTCCCCTACGGCTTCGGGATAGGGTTACAGGATCGCACTTGACAGTCTTCGCGACAGTCTGTGGCGGCAGACGGACGGTTAGGTTGCTATGTGTACCTGTGGGTAGCGTTTGTAGGGCTAAAGTGATTAGAGCGTTGTGTGTAGTTTGTCGATTGTCTTCTTGTTGGATAAACGAATTTAGATGACGATTATGTACCGCCTCGTTGGTCTAGTGGACGCAAGCGCGACTGCTGAGCATGAGGGCCATTTTCTCAGTCGAAGCCACATAGTGTGGGTTTGCGTCCGGTTGATGGCAATTGGCTCGCCCCCAATTACATAGAACTTAAACATAACTGGCGAAATGTGGGTGTACTATTAGGTACACCTCTGCCTAACCCTTTGGGGATTACCGTGACGTTTGGCGCGATGGTATATTTGTGTTTATGTATTATCCCATGTATTATGTCCAGAAATATTAATTAAACACGAAATTAGGTAACTGCATGTTTATTCAGCTAGGTAGCCTGACACAATGTGTAGATTAAACCTACCCCCAACTTAGTTCATCTTATTATGTTAACAAGAGAAACAAGTACCCTCAATAGTCTATACACATATCCATACTAACAAACTACAATCATGTACATGACATACCTTTCCCCCAAGTAAACACTCAAAATAGTACATAAGAAATTAACATAAAGAATCAGAACAATTAAATAAGAAATATAACATTCTATGAATTAGAACAAAAGATCATACAACTTATTACTTAATTTCAAGTATGTTTAAAGAATTAGTTTAATTATAACTTTATTTCTGCAATTATC
The DNA here is from genome assembly GCA_950005105.1 of Lycophotia porphyrea. Classification (NCBI taxonomy): domain Eukaryota; kingdom Metazoa; phylum Arthropoda; class Insecta; order Lepidoptera; family Noctuidae; genus Lycophotia; species Lycophotia porphyrea. The sequence goes on along the minus strand of OX465408.1, from coordinate 3,930,619 downwards.
TAGGTATTCCTAGAATATCAGCCCAAGACTCTTCACTGGGAATTTCTATCATCTGTTCAGGTTCTTCGCTGATCTGGTCCCGAGCTTCCTCACTTATCTCTCTCCTCTCGTTTTGTGAGCTCTCTACCTGTGATGCAACCTTGATAAGTTGATCAATATGTCTGTTGATGACGAGGCCATCATCCGTTTGCACTTTGTAACTGGATGGACCAGTTTTATCTACTATACTGCCGGGCAACCACTTCGGACCGTTGCTGTAATTTCGGTATCTAATTCTACAGCCAACTTCAGACTCTCTGTTTCGCCTCATATTATTGTCAAAAACTTGCTGTTCGGTCTTTTTTCTTTGTATATGGTCTGGGTGTATCGTATCCAGTAAGGTGCGCAGTTTTCGATTCATCAGGAGTTCAGCAGGACTCTTTTGTGTTCCAGTACACGGTGTCGAGCGGAGGCTTAGTAGCAGATTTGGAATTTTTATGTCCCAAGCCATGTCATCCATTTTCCGTATCTTGTCTTTCACAGTTTGGACCATCCGCTCTGCTAACCCATTGGTGGCAGGGTGATACGGTGCTGTCGTGATGTGCCTTATTTTATTTGAGTCAAGGAATTGTTTCATTTCTTCGGACACAAAAGCGGTCCCATTGTCGGAAACCAATATCTCACATAAACCATGAGTCGCAAATACCATCCGAAGGTATCGGATTACCGTCGCAGTGGTCATATTATTAACTATAAACACCTCGGGCCATCTTGAGTACGCATCGACGATGATCAAAAAGTTCTTATTTCGAAAAGGTCCGGCGAAGTCGACGTGTATTCTAGACCATGGTCTGGTGGGTGTGATCCACTCATGTTGAGATCGGATAGGCATGTGCCGGTGCTCGAGACACTTGTTGCACTGGCCCACGAGTTCTTCTATGTCTTCATTTAAGTGTGGCCACCAAATGTAGCTTCTTGCCAGCGCTTTCGTTTGTACGATTCCATTGTGAGTCTTGTGTAAGGCCCGTAAAGTGGCCGCGCGCAACGGCGGAGGCACAACTACGCGGTTACCCAGCAACAGACAGCCGTCTTGCAAGGACAGTTCGGTGCGATGTAGCCAGTAAGTATGCAGATCCGCTTCCTTAACCTTGGCAGGCCATCCCCTTTGAACGTAGTGCACTATCTTCGATAGCGTTTTGTCTTTTAGTGTTTCAGTCGCAATACGCTCTGCATCGAATGGGAAATCTTCAGGTTTTTCAGCCATCAGCAGTATCTCACTCAGTTCTGTTTCAGGTCGCTCAGGAACTGGTTGTGGCCATCTACTCAAACTGTCTGCACTGCCTATCTGTCTTCCAGGCTTGTAATGGATATCATAATCGTGTGAGGTGAGCGCTATTGCTATTCTTGTCAAACGGGGTGACAGTATGTTAGGTGTCGGTTTTCTTGGGTTGAATATACCCAGCAAAGGCTTATGATCTGTGACTACAGTAAATGATCTTCCTGCCAAGTAGTTGTGGAATTTTTGTATCCCAAACAAAATCGCCGTTGCCTCTTTGTCGAGTTGCGAATAGCGCCTTTCGGTGGAGCTTAATGTTCGGGAACTCATGGCTACGGGACTTTCTTTGCCATCTTCCATCACGTGTGATAACACGGCTCCGACGCCGTATTCTGAGCTGTCGCATGTCAGAATCAGAGGTTTATTTAAATCGTAATGCACTAAAGTCATGTCAAATGTTAGGGCCTGTTTGGCAGTGTTGAAAGCATGTTGTTCCCGTTCGGTCCAGCGCCATATTTGCGTTTTGTCTAGCAGACGATGCAAAGGTTCAAGTATGGTAGCTTTGTGTGTTATAAATCTTTCGTAAAAATTGTACAAACCGAGGAACGCCTGTAATTCTTGAACGTTCTGGGGCTCCGGTGTGTTCATTATCGATTCGACCTTGCTCGGCGACGGATGAATACCATCAGCATCGATGATGAATCCCAAGAATTCGACTCTCTCTTTAGCGAACTTACATTTATTTTTGTTAAGGCGTAATCCCGCTTCTTTAATGCGCTGCAGGACCATGTCTAAGCGCTGTAACATCTCAGGCATCGTACGTCCCGCGATTATGATGTCATCAATCAGCACTGCGACTCCTCCGATGCCCGCTAGTAGCGCTGTCATCAGCCTCTGAAAAATTCCGGGGCAGGCCTTCACACCAAATGCAAGTCTATGTACGGTATACAATCCCTTGCAGGTGTTCAGAGTTAAAAGTTTAGATGTGTCGTCGTTGATAGTCACTTGAGTGTAAGCACGATCCAAGTCCAATGTTGTGTAGAATTTTCCGCCTGCTACAGCTGCAAATACTTCATTCGCCGTAGGCATAGGGTAGGTGTCCGATTCCGTTGCTTGATTGACTGTACAACGGTAGTCACCACATAGCCTAATCTCGCCTGATTTTTTGACAACCGGCACTACCGGCGTGGCCCACTCAGAGTACGCTACTGGCTGAAGCACGCCCTCGGATACGAGACGGTCGATTTCGTTCCCTACTCTGTCTTTAATAGCGTAAGGAACAGGACGAGCTTTTAGGAATTTCGGGGTAGCGCCCGGTTTTAAATGTATTGCCACTGGATCTCCACGGTACGTACCGAGACCATCCTTAAATACATCACCATGTTTTGTGATTATTTTCTCCAGTTCAGTATAATCTCCATTTGATACGAAATTAATATTCATAGTAATGCCTAGATGCAAAAGCCAGTCTCTTCCCAAGAGATTCGGTCCATTACCCTTAGCCACTAGTAACGGAAGTTGATACTCAATGTCTTTAAAGCGCACAGGCAGCACTGTCTGTCCGAGTAGGTGCACGGGCGCGTTGGTCCAGGTGCGCAGAGCCAGCGGCGCCGCGTCGAGGCAGCGTGGCGGCGGCAGGCGCGGCCGCAGCAGGCGCCATGTGTGCTCGTTCACCAGAGTGTAGCAGGCGCCCGTGTCCACCTGCAGTGTGACGGGCTCACCCGCCAGCAGTACACGAATGACAAATGGCGCTACTCGAGTCGTACTTTGGACGACATAAATGCCGTTTAAACTCGCGTCTCCATCCTCCTCCGTAAAGTTCATTTTATTTGCATTCTTTTTAGACATGCAGACTTTTTCGAGATGTCCCTTTTTATTGCAATATCGACACGTAACGTTAACGAACCGACACTCGCCAGCGTGTCGATCTCCACAGCGGTAGCAAAGACGAAGCGCGGAGCGCGGGGCAGGGCGCGGCACGGCGGCGCGCGGTGCCGGCCGCGGGCGCAGCGCGTTGATATCCATGGGCTCCGGCGGCGGAGTCGCGGCCAGCGCGGGCGGAGCGGCGGTTGTCGGCGGTGGCGGGGCGCTGCAGCTGGCGCCTTCTCCCACGCGCATCATGCGCACGTCGTTACTCGCACTTTCAGATGACAACATAGCATCGACTACATTGTGATATGTTAAATTGTCCCTTTTAAGCAGCTCGTACTGCAACCTATCGTCCCTCATTCCACACACAAGTCTGTCACGTAGCATGCGCTCCAAATCAGTAAAATTGCAACTAGCGCTGATTTTCCGAAGTTGAGCTATGTATTCGGCGGCCGATTCGCCACGATTTTGATCACGTTTATAGAATTTGTATGAAATGGATATCTCGTTCGGTTTCGGACTGTAATGTTTGGTTAGAATTTCTATGATCTCATTGAACGTCACTTCGGTGGCTTTTCGTGGTGTACTTAGTGCTAATACAGTTTCAAACACTTGCGAACCACACACAGTAAAGAAATTTGCCCGTTTTACATTGTCTATCACGATTCCGTTCGCCTCGAAACAAAACTTAAGTCTGTCTATGTAAATGTCCCAATTTTCCGTCTGTGGGTTGAACTCACTAAACTTCACACATTTACGATCCATTTTCACTTATTTTACTCCGTCGTCGCCACTATTATGTCCAGAAATATTAATTAAACACGAAATTAGGTAACTGCATGTTTATTCAGCTAGGTAGCCTGACACAATGTGTAGATTAAACCTACCCCCAACTTAGTTCATCTTATTATGTTAACAAGAGAAACAAGTACCCTCAATAGTCTATACACATATCCATACTAACAAACTACAATCATGTACATGACACCATGGGAGTCTATTACCAGGATATACATGTATCCTATCCACACGTTTAAGTGTCTTTTAAATCCAATTACTTAACAGAAGAAAATAAACATGCGCAGCAATTGCATTAATATTGCTGACAGGAAACACTTTGATATTGGTTAAAACCCTTAATATTAAGGTGACCATGTAAATCGTTTTTTATTATTACAATTTGGCCATTAAAAGGCACATTGAACGTCAAAATTTACAATGAAAATATAGAATTAATTTTTGTAGGTTTCGCAAAGGTAGATTCGTAAGAAGAATGGGCAATAAACACCATCGTTACACATTTAAAATGTTGTACAGCCAATTAAAACTAGAATGCAACCGCGACTGCTGAGCATGCGGTCCTGGGTTCAATTCCCAGTTCAGGCTAAAGTGTGATTGGGTTTTTCCATCAAGAATTTCTCAGCAACACCCACGGAGTCTAGATTTGCGCCCGGTTGCTGACAATAGGCTCGCCCCCTATTACATGGGACTTAAACATAACTGGCGAAATGTGGGTGTACTATTAGGTACACCTCTGCCTAAACCTTCGGGGATTACAAGCGTGATGTTATGTTATGATAAAACTAGAATGTAGATATACAACATCTAGAAGTGACACAACCTACAAACTCGCGTAGCTCCACCACAAAACCGCGACCCCCAATCTCGACAACGCTCAACTAAGATAATAATCCAGTTCGCTAATCACACATGTTACCTTAAGATGACGTCAAGTGACGTATCTAGGCAAGTGCACGCGTGCAGCGAACGCATGTGTCACAACACATCAGAACTGCCGGGCCCACATGTGCACCGGTGTGTGTATACGCGGTACGCTCGCGATGTCAACATCGTACCAATTTGTATAGAAAATTGGCTCATTTAGTTGCCGTTTTCTTTTTAGAGTTCCGTGGTGTGTGAAAAGTGGGACGTGTAGAATTGTTTTTGTGTTTGTCTGTGTGTCACGGGTGGTTTTCTTGGAATTCGTTTTTGACATTTTGGAGAAAGTGAAAGAGGTTGTTTTTGTATGACGTTCGAGGAATTAAAATAATGTGCTGCAAGCACAATGGGCATAATCGCACCTTGAGTTTTAAAAACTTTTTGTGCAAAAACCAGTTGCAGTTGCGGAGGTTAGATGTACCTATCCGGTTAGACTTGAAGCCGACCCCAATGTAGTTGAACCGGTTGCACTTAGCACCAATAATCCCAAACATTTCAAAGCAAAACGCAATCCAAAAAACAAAAACATACCAGACATAATTGAAAAGATATCTTTTCATAACTAAAAACGAAACGATACTGTTGAAAAATACCGTTTCATTTCAACAAACGATTTTACCCTCCACCGCTCTTGCATGGCATTAGTAAGTGAATGCAATTCGTTTCGACACTGGGTCACTGCCTCACTGGCGAACTCTTGATTACAACTTCTTTAATTGGGACAGTTTGTGAGAAAATTGCGATTTTTATGGAAAACTGTGAGTTTTCCTTAAAAAGAAGGAAAAAAAAAGAAACAAAAAAAAGGTTAAAGGTTATTTTTTTTAAGACTGTTCCATGTTCATTCGAGATATGAAAGCATGGTAAGAAAAAGTTCAAAGTGAGCCAATCCAAAATCACAAACAAAATGCATTAAATCGGATACCATGTGTCACACAGCTTGGGTATAAACAAAACCAGTGTTGTGTTCATTTAAGGGACATGTTTAATCCGGAAAGCAATTGTCGTACAATATGGTCCTAATTATCTAAATCATCATCATCATCATCAGCCTATTAATGTTCCCACTGCTGGGACACAGGCCTCCTCTCTTTGAGAGGGAATGGGCTATAATCCACCACGCGGGCCCAGTGCGGATTGGTAGATGTTACATGTCTTCGAATTTTTGGTTCTAGGACATGCCGGTTTCCTCACGATGTTTTCCTTCACCGTTTTTGAGAGCAGTGGTGATGAAATAAATTACACAGAGTAATGTGCCTGCCTGGGTTCGAACCCACGACATACTGTTCATAAGTCGGGGTCGCTACCACTGGGCCACCGCTGCTCTCAAATTAATATCTCAATTATCTAAATAATAGCAAATTATAACAAAAGGTACAGTCACCAGAGCATCAAGTTACCACAAACTATCAAATTTCTCCAAATGATTTTAAACCATAAAATTATGATAGTTTAGGTCAAAATCGAATGAGAAAATTTCGACTGTATTTGAACCAGACTTTGAGTCAACACAAGTCGTTCAACTATGCTAAGCCCCCATATATGCTGTTATTGTAACAGAAAAGACAAAGAACTTAAAAAAGGGGGTTTTGGGGGTTAATCCCGAAAATTGCATGCTAGCTCTTAAATACTGTTCATTTCTATCTTCGCTACACTAAGATCAAATACTTCTACAAAAACTTACATTTCCCTACACAAACAATCCTCCAGGTCCAGGTAATCGATCTGGCGACCTCGTCCCTCATTGTCAGCCACTCAGCGATCGACCGGCTTCTTGTAACGGATGCCTCGCACTTACGAGATTAATTCACACTCAGCTGAAGATTGATATGTTGTGACAATTGTGATCCTTTGTGAGAATATCTAGGATATGTGGCTATGTCGGTGGAAGTAGTGGGGGGGGAATAAGGTAGTTATTTTATTATGAGATATCAGACGCGGGATATTTTAATTATTTTATTTTCAATTGACTATCATGAGATTATCAGACGTAGGATATTTTTAATTATTTGTTTTATCTTGTCAGTGGCCAGAAAGTCTGAATACCAGTCTTACCAAGAGTAACAATATTTCTAACTACCTAGCCGGATTGGGGAGGTCAGATAGGCAATCGCTTTATATAAAATACTGGTATTAAGCTGCATCCAGTTAGACTGGAAGCCGACCCCAACACATGGTAAAAGGCTAAGCAGATGATGATGTGTAAGGTAATTTTCTTAGAGTCTAGATAGATATATGAAATAAGCTACATAAATCAACATGGAAGGCCTCCCACTAGGTGGACCGATGACCTGGTAAAGGTTGCGGGGATCCGCTGGATGCGAGTCACCCGGGACCGGTCAATGTGGCGACTCTTGGGGGAGGCCTATGTCCAGCAGTGGACGTCTTTCGACTGAAATGATGATGACTTGGGGCGTAAGGGTGTGTCAGATCGTCAGTGAACTCGGTAGAACATTCATACAGTGTGTCCTATAGCAAAAGTTCTTTTTCTGATACGTACGGCCGGCGCAGCGCCTATGAATTCTAGAAAATGTTCACAAAAGTAAAAGGCAAATAGGCTTTCTATTTGCCTTTTACTTTAAGACCTAAGCTCCTCATTCCTATTACTGTCAGACGCTACAAGAAAAATCTACCTTTCATTGAAAACTAAATTATTAGCGACATTTATCGCCTTGTTTTGGCAAAAGCCTTGAAAACAAACATTCCTCACATTCCACAATACACGAAGTTAATTTTTATGTTGATAGGGACATAAAGTAACCGCTCATCTGCTTATACAGACGACTAGCTTTTACCCACGGCTTTGCCCGTACGGATGTTGAAAATTATCCCACGGTAACGTGTACTACTGGGATCAAAAGTAGCCTATCTTCTAACCGAGATCATGGTCTATTCTTGTGATAAATGTCATCCAAACCTGTTCAGCTTTAATGACGTTTAAAAGTGAAATAACAGACATACCTTCGCTTTTCAGTAAAAGGAAGTATGTATGTTGTAAGTAAATGTTTTGTGAAGAAAATCTATTCTTGGAAATACCTCATTCTTAGTAACAAGTAGGGTTATCAAAGTCTATTACTAAATATCACAATTTATGAGGTAGAAGATGTTAAGTGCTTACATAATACCTGTAATGTTATATCTTTTTAATTTAGTACAAAATAATGTGTGCCTTAAGATATTTGTCTCACATAAGGATTTTGAACTCTGAACTATTATTACGTTCTGTTATAAGCATTTAATTAAGTGGTGAAAAGCTATTTCAGCTTTAGAATACCCGTAATAACACAACAAAGCAAAACTAGAAAACAATACCAGCAGTTTAGTCAGTATTCCAAAATATTTCAATATCAAATTCCGTTTCAAAAATAAAGCTTTCCCGTTTTAGCGACCTCGATTCAGCTTTCACAACAAATCTGGCACACAACAAACATACAAAAAAAAAACAAAAGAGAATATCAAAATTCCGAAATTCGAACATGAAAAATAAAACACTATCAAAATTTCAAAACTCCGATACGAACTATTATGTCATCCACATACTTCAGGCGTAGTTTAACAAAGCTGTGCTAATCGGGACTTGCTAGAAACCGCCAGAACGCTGCGTACCAGCGTACCCACCCCGGCGTATCGGCGTACGGGCATACGCCGCATAGATCGAACGCGGCGAAGCGTGAACTATTGAACCCCGAGGAACGACAGACATGCGACGAATCGGCTGACTGACGAAGAATAGAGCAGTAGGATCAGTTGGAAAGACTTATTGCAGCTACGGAGAGGCTGTGGCGAGGAAGTTAGTAGTTGGCTGTACAAAGCGAAGTTTATTGAGCATCTAGAAAGGACAGACATGCGGAAAATAAGACAGTTCACAGTTCAGGTCACAGTTTGACAGTTCTCCTGAGAGTATTGGTAAGCTGTGGTTTGGCAGTACTAAACCAATCGCGACTGCTGTGCATGAGATCCTAGGTTCGATTCCCGGGACGGATTTCTCAGTGATAGCCCCGGAGTCTGGATTTGAACCCAGTTGATGGCAATAGGGTCACTCCTATTACATGGGACTTAAAAACATAACTGGTGAAATGTGGCTGTACTATTAGGTACACCTCTGCCCAACCCTTCGATATACGAATGATTACCACAGCAGGAAAGAAAGCCGATTTCTTGAACACTACTTCTGCACAAAATCTGCCTATTGACCAAATCCTTGACTAACTAAATTCCAGTTTTTCATAGACGTAACACAAATTTTTCGTAAAATTGTTAAGAAGTTTTTATTTAATTTAACGATTTAAATGCGTCCGGCGTGGATCAATTTGTAATTTAATCTCACGAAGAAGGTGCGAACAGACATATCTAATTTGCATACAATTTAGCTTGTTTTTTATAGGCTTGATTATTTTAAGGCCTAAAAAACGTAATTTATGGTGATGTGTTTGGAACATTAGTGGATACTAACATAAAGTTTAATAATGTCTCCACTATTAATAGCAGATATCTCGGCAAAAAAAAACATGACCTTCTTTTTTGAAGTCGGTTAAAATAAAATACAAAATGTTAATAGCAATTAATGCTATTTGTTTTTACAATAAAATTTAAAAGTGCAATTAAAGTCTTTGAATACTTTTTACCTACCTCAGGTTTTTTAGTACTTATTAATGTTTTTTAATTCAATAAAACGTTGTTTTTAAAATCCACAGTAGTAAAAAAAACAATAATTACCAGTTTTATCTCGTTCATAAAACTTACTTTAATTGCTTCTTGAGTAGCTTCAGATTCCATAAAACTGAATGCCTTACCTGAAAACAAAGAAAAATAACTTTTAGTATTTTTTATTTAAGATACAAAGAACGGCACTACGAACTTATTATTTATTTATTGTTAATCAGTTGCAATATATGTATTTGAAAGAGTATTTAGACACCAAACCTTAAAGGGTAGACGGAGTAATTAATTATTGAAAACACTTTTAGGTATTTTAAGCAAAATGAGATTTAATTTCGATTCAAATTATTTTTTTTAATGCTTGAGGAACTTTTCAGCAACAACTCTTACAATTATTTAATTTATTGAATTAATTTATTAATTTATTTCTTAATAAATATTAAGAATTAAACATGCAAAAGTTTGTGAGGCTGATGGGAATGTTTGTTACTCTTTCACGCAAAAACTACTGAACGGATTTGGATGAAAGTTGGCACACAAATAGTTTATAACCTGAATTAAAACATAGGATATTTTTTATCCCGGTAGTACAATCCTGTAAGGCAATTACCGAACTACACGCGGACAAAGCCGAATATAAATAATAAATTCGAAAAACAAAAATATTTTTAACTTCGCAGTAGGTAGGTATCCATTACCTAAGAAACACATTCAATTGTTTTCTTTTTCTGCCTAAAAACTGGCAACACTATTCATTTCTTTATTTGTACACAAACACCAGTAACAGAAAACCCTACCTCAATTTGGGTTAAACGTTAGCATTATGGAAACTAACCTTAACTAACCCCCAAGCGCCGTGTCGGTCGTTAAGACCAGCCATGCATGTTTTCAGTCTAACCCGGCGTTGCGTGCAAAATTCCATCTTCGACTTCGGGGTAGGCTAGACCACGTATAGCAAAATCGGATTCTCACTAAGGAGGTTCCCTATTTGGCTGGTAGGTACTTGAAATATTGAATACGGGATTTCCTTAATATATTTCGGTTGGAAAGTCGTAGTAGAAAATGTTTTCATCTACACTAATATTACTTATCTATATCTATATACTTAATAATATTATTTATAAAGAGCAAAGATTTGTATTTTTGTATGTAACGAATAAACTTAGAAACTACTGGACCGATTTGAAAAAATCTTTTAGCAATGGATAGCTAAATTATCATCAAGTAACATATAGTACACTATATTTTATCCCCGTATTCCCACGGGAATGGGAACTACGCGGGTGAAACCGCGTGATGTCCGCTAGTAATATTTTAAAGAGGAAAGATTTGTAAGTTTGTAACCAATAAGCTCCGAAACTACTGGACTGATTTTAACAATTTTTCACTAATAGGAAGCTAAATTATCTGGAAGTAATATAGGCTATAATTTATATTTATTTCATGCAAATTTGCTGAGCCATCACAATTTTTGCGGACAAAGTCGCGGGTTAAGTGCTAGTAATTTATTTAACAGCATAATTTTGTTTATACATATCAGTTTTCAAGTATGTTGTAGCAATTTATGTTATCACCATTTGGTTCTAAAAAGAAATCGATACTCGTTCACGATCATGTTTAAAAATCAAGACCCGATTCCCTCCAAGAAAATTAAGCAGCTGATGCATCCGACATTTTTTCGACATTTTCTCGACAGATCAGCATAAAACCGACATTTCTACGGTTCCTACAATCCATTTAAAATTTTAATCAATATAGCATCCCGTTAATAAGTACCAGTTTAGGCAATACATTAAGGAAATTATTCATAAACAAATACTTTATCACGTTGAGATACACACGTAGTTGATGGGTTGTGCTATTAACCCGTAGCGAGCGGTAGGGGGCCAGATCGGCCCACTATCTATCCCATTACCATCCGTTACCATTTTATTACCATCTTTTACCATTTGTCGGGTCACAAAAGTTTTATATCAAGGTTCTTTTTTCATGTAGTTTACAAAATTCATTTGTTTGTTTTGAAATCGGTATATATTTTTTTCTTGAGTTCGTCATTGGAGTATTATAGTCTGGTGGCCGTTGACGTTATTATAGAATTTCATTTTTATAGTCGAAATGTAGATAAATGGCCGACAGTATTTTGTTTAAGTTTTATCAACGCCATAAATGTTTATTTCTTATGTTCTATCGGAATTCGATGTTTTAACATAGTTGTGATTCGAGTTTCAAGAAAATGGTTATCGTCAAATTGAATTTAACCGTCGAAGTACTAATCGTTCGTTTTTATGTTTTAACAATTTTAGTAAAAGGTTTTACTTTTTATAACCAATTTGCTTCTAGTTTAATTATTAATTTTCAAACTTTAATTGATTTCTAAAAGAATCTTAATAAAATTCGGTCATTTGGATAATACAGTTACTTAACGCCGTGCTCGATTAATTATGAAGAAGAAACCTTTTTACATACTAATATTACGAAGAGGTAAAATTTGTTTGTAAGTTTGTAGGGTGTAATCTCCGGAACTAACGTTCCAATTTGAAAAATTCTTTCACTGGCAAAAAACTAAATTATTCGAGAGTGCTATAAGCTGTAAATTATATTTATGTCATGCATATTAGCCGAGCTATCACAATTTTGCGGACGAAGTCGCGGGCGAAGTGTTAGTCTTATAAATTGAGTTAGTTGAGGTTAATAGTCTCTGCTCTTTTGAAAACCAAACAATGATATTTATTGTATTCTTTATCATATTATAATAAATATCATATCAAAGAAATAATGGGATTGAGCTCAAAGTTTATAGATTCTTCAAACAAACAATGATAATAGTCGATAAAGAAAACACCTGAGTTCGTATCAAAAATAAAATATATCTTTAGTGAAACAGAATATCATAAATAGTAAAATAACAATTGTGCTGAATTTTTGTTTTTATATAATTACATAACATAACATCACGCCTGCAATCCCCGAAGTTTTATCCAGAGGTGTACCCAATTATAGTACATTTCGCAAGTTATGTTTAAGACGCATGTGATAGATAGGGAGTGAGCATATTGCCATCAACCGGGCACAAATCCAAACTCCGTGGCTGCTACTTAAATAATCCTGATGATAAAACCCAATAACACTTTGCCCGACCCGTAAATCGAACCCAGGACCTCATACCCAGCATAGATTTGTATTTCTTTGTAAGAAAGCAAGCGTAGTCAGTTCAGATGGCATACGAGACACGACCCATGAACTCATATATTTTTTAGGATTATGCGACAGCAAAGACAGGGTTAAGTTTTTTTCAAATATCAAAAATAACCGAGCAGAATCTGGACGAAACGCTGTATACGAAAACCGTTGATCAAATTTAAACATAATTCAAAATGTCATCGCTCGAGGCTCACCAAAGTTTATTGTCTACTCCTTCACAAAGTTATAGGTGTTCCATTTGATCCTTTGTGGTAATTTGTAAACGAATAAATTTACATACAATTGTAATAAATAAACAAAAAGACAGACAGAACTATGGCTTTAAATCTTTACAATTGCAAATGCGTATGTTTTATGACACTTCTAGACTTCTATTAACGGTCTATAAGTTCTTTTTTATTCATAATGTATCAAGTTGCATTTTATGTGAGAACTTTGACATCGCATAAAATTTACAACTATAGTAAAAAGTCACAATGTACACTATACACTTCAAAAGAACATGTAAACATATTAATTTTATTTTCAAAGCAATCCTTTCACCTATTTTTCCTTTGATTTAGGATAGACAACGTGTATTTAAAAAAACAAGATGGCTGATCAAAGACGGGCATAAATAACTCAGTGTTTGGGCCGTGTATCACAAATTATGTGATTATATAGAACGCGGATGAGTGGTGTAACAAAAGAGTTATTTAGATGAAGAAGAAATTATAATCACTAACATCCTTTTGACTGTTAATATTAAAGAGGGGTTTAATTGATCAGTCATCATGCTAATGTAATATTTTTGAAGTTATACTTCTTTTGGCGCGTTAGGGAAAAATTACGAGAGAAAATTTTTACGCTGCGCGCGCACACCGTCAGGAAAGGCGACACCCTGAAGTTAGCTAGTCAACATTTTAGTTTTATACGCCAAAGAAGTATAACTTCTTACGTGCGTAATAAATACACACACCATTTTATTTTTTTTGCTTTTAGCTCGCGCCGTTGTAAAAACATAAGCCAGTCAGCACGGTGTTGTCAGCAGAGGAGCTCGTGGTTAAATAATAACAGTCGCTCTAATCAATCTCAAGGTTGGTCTGTGGATGCTGCGGGCTGTTCGAAAGAGATACCGCGGCCCTGGAACACAAAGAGCAAGGAAGGAACATGGATGGGTTTTAGTCAGTACAAGTCTTACACTCCCTTCCGCTCTGCCCAGAGCGGGAGAAGTCATTTGATGATTTCATATCCGTAAAAAAAAAAAAAGTTGGTCTGTGGATTAGTAACCACCCATCACATAACGAGTTTCCTCCGTGCCTCGGAAAGCACGTTAAGCCGTTGGTCCCGGCTGTCATATGTAGATCTTTGAGCGTCGTTAGAGGTGTGAGTAACAACGGGTATCGTATTACCCACTACTGACTGGGTTGTGGAGGTCAGATAGGAAGTCGCTGTATTTAAAATACAGGTACTCAGCTGCATCCGGTTAGACTGGACGCCGACCCCAACATCTTTGGGAAAAGGTTAGGCAGATGATGAGGACGGTATCGGCAGGGTTAACTACTAGCCTTAGGCTAAAGGCGTTAATAGAAGACAATTTGATTCAGACTCTCACACATTCTTTGCTCGTAAACGACAGAGTAATTTTATCAGTATACCAAAGCCAGCTGAACCCGTCCAGATTTTGGGTAAATAATAAAAAACACGTGTCACATATTTATCAATGGGTCCTTTGGAGATACTGGCCTTCTGGATCAAAAGTTTTTTTTTTCAATTGAATCTCTTTGCCAAAACCAACTGGTCAACAGTAGGTAAAATATAATGGCCTAAATGTGTCGGGTTCGTCTGCACATTGTACAATAGGTCCAATGTGACAGATGTTTATACGTTTCATTGAGCAATTTGGATGGATTCTTTAGGAGCAAGACACACGGATACCTTGACTCCAAGATAACATAACATCACACGTCTTGTAATCCCCGAAGGGTTAGGCAGAGGTGTACCTAATAGTACACCCACATTTCGCCAGTTATGTTCAGTCCCATGTCATAGAAGGCTCGCCTAAGGCCATCAACCGGGCACAAATTCATACTCTGGCCGCCACTAAAAAGTGAGCGAGAGCGCGGAACAAGCGATAAACTCAAACTCAAACTCAAACTCAAACTCAAAAGCATTTATTTCAATTAGACCCTTACAGGCACTTTTGAATGTCGGAAAAACAAAGAAGGCTAAGCTACAGTCACAGTCACAAGGCATAATAACTTGTGAAAGTACTGTAGTTGCCCATTCCAAAGCGTAGATCTCTATGGAGAAGAATGGGCAAGAAACTCCATGGACACTCTTTTCAATCAAAATATTATTACAAAATCTTGGTTACATCATTCATGTTGAGATTATACATGTATGTGAGAACGATGTAAAGAGGCGTGCGAATTAAGAGCGTCCAGAGTAGCAGAATAAATCAACAATAATTTAAAAATAAAGTACTTAATTAAAATAAACCGTGACAGCTAAGAGATGACCAGTCCCAACTGACAGCGCCCGTTCACGAACATAACGCATGGATCAGCGCCATTCAACTCAACCATTTTGAAGGGAACCAAATGACCCGACACACCCGCCACCATCAGCAAGACATTCGAGTGAGCATGACATTCTCTCAACTGCCAGGGCACATTCAAGTCAATGAAAGATAGCTAAATGTAAACGGTAGCTTTTCAATACATAGTACTCACATATGTGCTATGCAATTATATAATACTAAAAGAAGGAATCTATACAATGCAAGGATATTTTTACAATCTTCTGCAGCTTCCACAATATGTATCATGGTAATCAATTAATTTGCTCCTATGGTTGTGGAGCAGGACCAGCACTGAGCCAAGCATTTTTATCATCAATGTAATCTCCCAACTTATAATATGCTTGTCCACATAGTGTGCGTTTTATACAAGATTTAAATTTCGTCTCATTCAGTTGTAGAATGTGGGGAGGTATTTTATTGTAACATTTTAAACAGTACCCCATGAAAGATGAGTCTACTTTAGCTAGCCTGAAACCTGGCTGAACTAGTTGGTCCCTATTTCTAGTCTTATAGTGGTGTCTGTCACCTCTTTTACTAAATAAATGCAGATTTTTTCTAACGTACATGATGTTTTCATAAATGTATTGACAAGGTACTGTCATGATGTTAATTTCTTTAAACAGTTCCCTTAGAGAATCGCGTCTACGTAGATCATAAATGGCTCTGATGGCTCTTTTCTGCAGAATAAATATAGACTCGATGTCTGCAGCCCGTCCCCATAGTAAAATACCGTATGTCATAATACTATGAAAATAACTAAAATACACTAGCCTCGCGGTATCTACATCAGTAAATTGACGGATTTTTCTAACAGCATATGCTGCCGAACTCAGCCGTCCTGCAAGAGATGTTAAATGGGGACCCCATTGTAGCCTTGAGTCAAGCGTGATTCCCAAGAAAACAGTTTTATCGACAAATTCTAGTTTCTCTTGATTTAATATTATGTCACAATCACTACTTCTGACATTTGGTAGAGCAAATCTTATGCACTTAGTTTTTTTCCCATTTAGTACTAAATTATTTGCGGTAAACCAATTATGGACCAGCAGTAGGGCGTTATTTACGTCGTCAAGATCCGCGGCACGTCTGTTTATCCTAAATATCAAAGAAGTATCCTCAGCAAACAATAACATTTGCGGTTGGTTGTTAAATATATGGGGTAGGTCATTAATATATACTAAAAAGAGGAAAGGACCCAATATCGAACCTTGTGGAACACCCATTTTTACTCTTAAACCTTTTGAATTGACACCATTCACTTGTACTTGCTGCTGTCTATCAGTCAAATACGATTTTACTAATCTGAGTGCAGATTTACCTAAACCGTAATGCTCAAGTTTCATGAGCAGGGTCTCGTGATTTACGCAATCAAATGCCTTCGAAAGGTCACAGAAGATTCCAATGGCATCTTGTGCCTCTTCCCACGCAGCAAATATGTGTTTTAATAAAGTAACACCGGCGTCAGTTGTACAACGTCCCTTAGTGAAACCATACTGTTGCTCGTGTAAGATCTTATTGGTATTAAAATGGTTAAGCATTTGATTGAGCATTATCTTTTCAAACACTTTGCTAAAAACCGGCAACACGGATACGGGCCTAAAGTTATTGGTGTCTGTACTGTCCCCAGATTTAAAAAGCGGTATTACCTTACTGTATTTCATTAGATCCGGGAAGACCCCTTTATCCACGCACAAATTAAATATTAAGGCTAAATACGGTGCTATAGTCTCAATAATTGAGGTACAAGCTTTGACAGACATACCCCATAGATCTTCGGTTAATTTGATCTTGATTTGTTTAAAAGCTTTTATGATTGTTATGGGGTTTATATGCTGAAATTTAAATTCATTCGAACAGGCTGAAACGTTCGCTTTCAATAAATTAATAGAAAGCAAGGGTGAAGAATTCAAGGTTTCAGTAGTTTTAAGAGGGATACTGGTAAAGAAATTTACGAATTCTTGAGCAACTTCATTGTTAGATTTCACGAGGCCACGTGAGGTCTCTAGTGTGAAGTCATTATTTCGATTTTTATTTCTATTTGTTTCACTGTTTATAATTTTCCAAACCGTTTTTATTTTATTGTCGGCTGATTTAATCTTGTTGCTAATGAACAAAGATTTGGCTACCCTGCAAGTGTTTTTAAAAATTTTCGAGTAAGTAGCAACATATTTATTAAAGGTTTCAGTGTTGATGTAAGGCTTAAGGCCGTACAACTCAAACAATCGTTCCCTACTTTTCCTAATACCCTGTGTTGCCCAGTCACTGAAAATAAATTTTGGCCCAATAGTTTTAGTTTTCTGTTTTAAAGTATTATTGAACTCGGTGTGCACTACCGAAAAGAATTCTTCATAAAATTCATTTACATTGTTTATAATATGGCCCGGTATACTTAACTTGCTAATTAAATTATTATTAAATTTATCCAAACTGCTGGGTGTTATTTGTCTAGTTTGTATCTGAATTCTTTGTAATTGTATATTGGACGCGAAAGAAACGGTCTGACCGCTGTGATCTGAAGGAAGGTAATTTACGATGGATTTATCTAAGTAGTCGCCGCTACAAAAAACATTATCAATACATGTAGCATTATTTGTAGTAATTCGGGTTGGTTCAGAAAACACATTTGACAAATTAAATGATTTAAAGAGACTTAAAAATCTACTGCTATTAACATTATTCTCTAAGATATTAACATTAAAGTCACCACAGATAATTATTGGTTTATTACCAGTTACAAGTTTTGCTAAAGCATCCTCCAGTACTGACTCAAAGATAGAATAGTTCAAGTAATTTGGGGGCCTGTAAACGCACACTATTACATGCTTATCAAGCTCAACACAAGACAATTCAATACTATGTTCAACCGAAAGATCGACTATATCACTACGGGACTTAGATTTAATACAATTTTTAACTAAGATTAATGAACCCCCACGCATCTTAGATTTCCGGTTCAAGCAACTGCCCACATTGTATAGATAGAGAGGCACAATCGGCCTAAGCGATCTGCTTATGACGAGTCTATGTACCTATTATACAAAATAATGATAAATCAGTGATATACTTCAATTCATAAAAGTATGCAATTTTTCATCAATGTTTTCTTATGACGTTATCACGCAAAATATCGTCCGTAAACCGACTTTATTGGCAACCATTTTTTTAAATATTTAAAAATGTAATAAAGGGTGTAAACAGACTCTTAACGAAGCCGAAAGGCACTTGTTCTCCCCGTCACACAGTGGAACGAATGTATGGGAGCGGTTGGACGTAGACATGTCCGAAAAAAAAGAGTAAAATTATGCCAAACTAATGATGCCATCTTATTCGATTACTTAATGCCTTCATAACTTGTGGTGATGAATTTCTTCATAACTCCCATATTTCGGGAGTAATTTGAGAAAATGTGAAATTTTACTATGAAAATGAGTGTATCGAGCTCTCTCCCTCCTGATTCCGGGCTTGTTTCAAGTAGCGGTCTCTAATATCATAATGCTTATACTAAGAGCTATATTTAATACTAAGACACATAGTGCGCCAAATGTGCACTTTCTGGGATAAAGAGTGATGTTTATTTTATAACACAATTTTTTTATTTTTTGTTTATTTTGTTGATTAAAACCGTTTTTCTAAAGGTTTACCTTATTACAATAACATTTCTGAGCAGCCAATTAGAGAAGATATAAGCTAATTAGGATATATAATTAGGGACTTAAGGTTTACATATAAAACTGATGCACTAATGATTACTGATAAGAACATTGCTATTATTTAATTACTAAATGGCTCTTAATACACTAATTTAGCATGCATCATTTACTAATTATCACAATAACTAATTACCTTGCAATATTTAACAAAGGATACCTGGGATACCTGGATTTTATATAAATAGGTCACTATTAGTAACTTTAAAATCAGTGTTGATTTACACCTCGTTGTATCCAAGCTAATCTCGCAATGTATTTTCCAAATTTTAATACAAATCTTGATATTCACGTTGCTTTATGCGCACGCGCACATAAAGATTTACGCGACTTTAACTATTTGTTCAGTGTTTTAAAAGATAACAGTTGTGTTCAGTTATGTGAAAGTGCTGAAACAAGTTTAAAAGACTGGTGTCGTCGATTTTGCTACCGCATTTATGCAAAATGGACACAGTCTGGAAGAAGCACAGATAAGTTTCGGAAGAAACATGAGATTTGGCTACAGGCTGCAATTCAATGGCCGGAATTACAGAATGAAAATATGGAACCTTCTACAGAAAATATAAGTGACGTCATCGAGCCCATAATTTCTCCTGCTAAATCTGATGCTTCAACTTGTACACATCCTAGTCCTCGTAAATCTTTTGAGGACCTTAGTAACCGGCAAAAAAGAAGACGCACTGAAGATAGTCTTTCATGCAGCAGTAGCAGCGCTGAAATTATGTTTTCGGCCGAAAGGGCGCTTCAAAAGGCAGGACAAAGCGATACAGCTTATG
Organism: Lycophotia porphyrea; assembly: GCA_950005105.1. Classification (NCBI taxonomy): domain Eukaryota; kingdom Metazoa; phylum Arthropoda; class Insecta; order Lepidoptera; family Noctuidae; genus Lycophotia; species Lycophotia porphyrea. Next base: position 3,910,873 of record OX465408.1, on the reverse strand, counting down.
TTATGAAATACTTGACGGAGAATCCAGAAGAGGCCTCAAAAATCAAAGCCTTCATTGAAGGTAAATCATTTCAGGTACGGGAAATATCCCCTTTGAAGGCATTGGCTCTTTATGTATCGATGAACTTATCGAAATGGCGCTATAACACTCTTCGGGATTTCAACACTCAAGAAGGAGCTCTTCAATACCCGAGTTACTACATGTTGGTTAAAGAAAAAATTAAGTGCTATCCGGCCAAAGAAGATCTCACAGTTACAGAGAGCTCTGCAAAAATCAAATTACAAGCCTTGATGGATTTAACCTCAAGAAGACTTATTAGGTCGTTAGAAACCCCTGTTGATCCCAATCAACAGCTCGTATTGACCAGCAAATGGGGTTTTGACGGATCATCTAGCCAAAGCATTTATCATCAAAGGACGAGTGAAGATGAGCAAATCGATCTTGCTAGTAATTTTATGATTAGTCTTGTACCACTGCGGCTCGTCTCAAAAGGTGTAACAATTTGGGAAAACGAGCGACCATCTTCCACTTCATTTTGCCGGCCAATATTGTTTAAGTTTATAAAGGAAACCAAAGAAAATGTGCAGAGAGAGATGGCTGAAATCGAAGCAGAGATTGAAGCCTTAACTCCATCCACCATCACTGATGGAATTAGTGTCAAACACCAACTGCTGTTGACAATGATTGATGGTAAAATTCATTCCATTATATCCGATACAGCAGCTTCAGTGTGTGACATATGCAAGGCTTGTCCTAAAGAAATGAATAATTTAGAGTTAATCAAAGATAAACACGCAAACGAGGACATGTATAAATATAGCTTAAGCACCCTTCACGCTTGGATTCGCTCAATGGAATGCTTATTACACATTTCCTACAAATTAGACATAAAATCATGGCAAGTAAGGGGTGATATAGCAAAAAGGCAAGTTGATGACAGGAAGAAAAGAGTTCAAGAGGCTGTAAGAAGAGAAACGGGCTTACTTCTCGATGTTGTGAAACAAGGCAGTGGATCCACCAACAATGGCAACTCGGCAAGGAGATTTTTTGAAAACTACACTAAATCTGCTGAACTGACCGGAATAGATGCTATGCTTTTAAGAAAAATCTGTGTGATCTTGCAGTGTATTTCATCAGGAGAGAAGATCAACGTAACTAAATTCCGAGAGTTCTGCTTTGATACTGCTAAGCTTTACGTGGAGTTATACCCATGGTATTATATGCCTTCTTCACTTCATAAAATTTTAATGCATGGGCCAGACATAGTTCAGAACATGTCAATTGTGCCCATTGGTTTTCTATCCGAAGAGGCATCTGAGGCTAGAAATAAAGATTTTAGAAAATATAGAGAGGGGCATTCTCGAAAGCATAGCAGTATCTCATGCAATGAAGATATTATGCACAATCTTTTACTGTCTTCTGATCCACTTGTTACAAGTATCCGTCCAAAAGGAAATAAGTTTGTAAAAAAATCTTCTTTTAAGGAATTTTATGAGCTTACGGATTCTGAGAAAAGTGATATCGAATTTGTTAACATAAATGATTTAGCGGACATCGATTCTGAATTTGAATTAATTGATGATGATGATGATGACGAAGATAATTAAATGATGTTATTGTTTTAAAATGTGTAACTTAGTAAATTAGAGCTTACATCTTAATTATTTATTGTACTTTTAATGAAACTAGGTAATTTATTATCAACTTACTTAAAAGTCATACTCTCATCAGTTCTTGTGAATATTTTTGTTAATATATATTTCTGTATATACATAATATATTTATAGACCTCTTAATAAGTCTGTCTGCGGTTTAAAGTAAATACAAATGGGGAAAAAACGTTTTTTTTTTTAAATTTTCATTTCCTTTTATCCCAGAAAGTGCACATTTGGCGCACTATGTGTCTTAGTATTAAATATAGCTCTTAGTAATAGCATTACGATATTAGAGACCGGTACTTGAAACAAGCCCGGAATCAGGAGGGAGAGAGCTCGATACACTCATTTTCATAGTAAAATTTCACATTTTCTCAAATTACTCCCGAAATATGGGAGTTATGAAGAAATTCATCACCACAATTTATGAAGGCATTAAGTAATCGCATAAGATGGCATCATTAGTTTGTCATAATTTTACTCTTATTTTTCGGACATGTCTACGTCCAACCGCTCCCATACATTCGTTCCACTGTGCGTCATTGCGATATTTTTTTTGCTCTAGACCATACCTGGGAACCTTCTAGTTACGGAGATATTGGGGGTCAAAGTTACAACTTTTTCTCAAGGTTTTTTTTTTAAATACATGTTTTTAATGTAAGATTTTTACTTTTAACACCTCCATGACCCCGTTACTATTAAGCCCATCTATCAGCATAATATTTTGAGTGCGTTACACTGAGTCCTACTGTAAAATGTGATTTTTCACCCCAAAAAAAAAAGTCGTTTCCCAGCACTAATTTTTGCGTAAAGTTACTTAGTTTGATGTACATAATGCTTGGTTGACGGCTTCATGAAGAGTCTGTTTACACCTTGTAGATAACAGAAATTATGAATAAAAATATTGACATTATAACAGAAAGAATACAATTTTCTACCAGTATGTTTACACAAAACACTTTTCAAAGCTGTAATTGTTACTTAACATTTTAGTTCTCACCATGACACAAATAGGAAAAGTCACATTTTTGCGTCATTTTCAACTGGAGTACAATGTTGGCAATACTTTTTATTCTGTAAATAGTTTAATGGCACAAAATTGTAGGGCGTGTGACGTTAACACGCTTAGTTTGTTGCCTTCTTGTGAGGGCTGGCAGGAATTATTTAGGTAATTATTCTTTATGAAATTCAGGCGGGATTATTTGATTGGACATTTTTAGGGTTCCAGAGGAGCTCGTGGCTAAATAATAACAGCCGCTCGGGTAGATCTTTAGGTTAAGCCGTGCTTGCCTAGGTTGGTCTGTGGATGGGTGACCACCCATTACATACCGAGTTTCCTCCGTGCCTCGGAAAGCACGTTAAGTCGTTGGTCCTGGCTGTCATTTGAAGATCTTTGACAGTCGTTAGGTAGTCAGTGGCCCAAAAAAGTCTGACAACCAATCTGACCAAGGGGTATCGTATTACCCAGTACTAACTGGGTTGTGGAGGTCAGATAGGCAGTCGCTCCATGTAAAATACTGGTATTCAGCTGCATCCGGTTAGACTTAAAGACGACCCCGACAGAGTTGGGAAAAGGCTAGGCAGATGATGACATTTTTAGGGTTCCATACCAACAGGACTCTATTACTAAGCCTGCGCTGTCCGTCCGTCCATTTGTCAGCGGGTTGTATCTCATGATCCGTAATAGGTAGGCAGCTGAAATTTTCACAGAATATGTATTTCTGTTGCCGCTTTATCAACAAATAATAAAAATAAACTAAAGGGGGCTGTCCGACTCGCGCTTGGCTGGTTTTAATTTTCTATTTCGAGAGTTTTGTAGATAGATAGAATAAACCTTACTGTCCACAAAAATGGTTACAAATGTCTTTTATAATATTGCTAATATTATATCTATTTGAAGCTATTTTTTTAGTTTTGCTCACTGTTGTCAGTTATAGGACCTTCGAGGTCTATATTTAGTTGGTAGTGAATTTTCAAAGGCTAGTTAAATAGTACTGATAGTCTAGGTTTTTTTACGTTCCTACGGCTTTTTGAAGAATAATAGTAGATTAAATGTTAAAACTTTAAAGAAAACACGAATAGGCCTTCTCGGGTCAATTACAAATTGCATGGCTCCAAACAGTTCTGCAAGAAAGCCTTAAGAAAAGCCAGAACCGTCAGAGAGGAGAGAGGAAGACTTCAATCAACCTTGACTTCTAACGGATGAGTACGAAAATAATAATACATCTTAATTATACTAGAAGCCAAAGGTGAAATCATAACTCACATATTCGTCAACAGAAAATAATATTTCTTTGACATTTCGCGTAACGACCGTGTCGGCACACAGCCCTACATTTAGGCGCGTTTACCTAACAATTTTCACAAAATCGCTAATTATACGCTACACCTAATTCCTACAAAAGGGTGATGACTTATTCTTCATCAAAACACAAACAAAATCCAACTCTAACACTCACAAAATAAACCATGAAATCGAATAACAAACAAGCGTCGATGTACTGCGCAAAAAATGAAAACGAATGTGTTCTAAGGGATGTTCAGATGCAACTCATTGTGTCATGGCAAATAGTATTAAGAGCCACTGTTCAGCGAGCAATTATGGGCTTAATCCCCGTGTAAATAGAGTAGGTTGTCTCTTATTCTTGGTGATGGATTTAAGGAAGGCGTTTGATAATATTCCGACCTTTTGGGAGACGATTCCATTGAGTCCCTGTTTCGTATATCCGCCCTTTTTTCAACGCCAGATGTCTAAAAGCACCGTGCATTGTGCGCAAAACTCGACTCGCTGCCCAATTATATTGTTAATTTTGAAAATATTAAGCATTGAAATATAAAACTGGCTGTACTATAATAAGCCATTATGCCGTTTGAAAAGTTTCGCGAACTCTCGTCGGGTGTCGAGTTTCTCTTAATGTGAGGTGTTAAATTAGCACAAAAGATATGCGATTTTGCTCTTTGAATGTTCACGGTTTTAATAAAAAGGGGTCCTTTATAGCTGGTTAATGAGCGGAGATGTTTGTGTGATTTAGATATTAATATGGAGTTGGATATTAAGATTTGAAGCCAAATGAGTTTAAGCGCCTTTATTTGAGTCGTTTGAGATGGTATTACATCCATACTTGATCAGAATATTATTAATGTTGTGTTGTGTGTTACTAATGTTGTGTGTTGCTGCTGGCTCTACGTTTGTGTGTGTGAAGACGTGGGGAGTAATCTATCTCGCGGGACTAGAGCGTGTTGGTTGATAAAGGGTGTAAAAAGACTCTTAACGAAGCCGAAAGGCACTTGTTATCCCTGTTATTGCGATCATTTGTTTGTTCTAGACCATACTTGGGAACCTAATAGTTACGGAGATATTGGGGTTCAAAGTTCCAACTTTTTCACATGTTTTTTATGTAAGATTTTTACTTTAAACAACTGTACGACCCCCGTACTATTCAATCCATTAGTCAGCATAATTTTTTTTTGAATACCTTACATTAAGTCCTACCGTAAAACGAGATTCTTCACCCCAAAAAAAAAGTCGTTTCCCAGCAATAATTTTTGCGTAAAGTTACTTAGTTTGATGTTCATAATGCTTGGTTAACGGCTTCGTGAAGAGTCTGTTTACACCCTGTATATGCAACAATAGTATTCGAATTTCTAGTACTATGATATTCTGGTTCTGGTGAAGGAATCCAGGGTGGAAAGGATATCAATTTCTATGTGTAAGGGTTCGGTATGATGTCCTGAATACGTGATAAACGCTTGTACGTCGATATCTTTCACCCTGTTTAATGCGAGGATACAGGCATGCTTTGAAATATCCTGTGACATGACTATGTCGACACTTTTTATTCATAGTTTGATAAATCTCTCTGTCTCTCTCTCTTTACAGAGAAGTCTTCGACCTGTTGCTTTGCACCGATACAAATACGAACTCCAGCTGTAGCTGATAGACCAATCAGACACGCATAGATTAGACAGTCAGAACGATGGTGCGATACTAGCCTTGCTGGTGGCGTAATTACTGTTATTAGCCCAGGGGAACCATGATATAAAAAAGAGCATAAACGCCATATTAGCAACTGTTAATTTATCCTTTGTCCAATGTGAGAAAGAGACAGAGCTGTACAGGACTAAAAGCGCCATCTCTTTCACGCAAAGGACCAATGATGGCTTATTATTTCCCTACAAAAGTTTTCTCACTCGTTCAAAAAAAATATGATTTAAACTGAAAAGAAATCAATAAAAACCACTTCAGTACACTCTAGGAGTTGTAATTTGATAGCTTTTAGATTAAAGGGCCCTCAGAGGAGGCCTTTTGGCCCGCCTCTTTGAGGTAACTAAGTTTATATCATTCGATACGCGAGTTTCGGGACCACTGTTGTACAATTTGCAACTGCTACTGCTATTGACGCTTACGAGTTGCGACATATCTATGAGCACGTGATCGCGTTTTGTCCATACTCCTATCCTTTTCTGTTACTCAGAACCACCATTTGCTAGAGCGAGAAACAAAGCATGCTGCACGGCGCATCGTCGATGCTGCCGCGTGCGATAGCACTCCCGCTCCCGCCCGTAAGTAGTCTTCGAAGGCAAACGCGTTACTTTGTGATATTTATTTCATCACAATTGCTCTCAAAAGGTACAAGAAAGCCCCCGTGAGGAAACGGACATGTCCTAAAACCGGTAATTAGAACACATGTGACATGTACCAAGAATACATATGTGACATCTATTACCTGCACTGGGCAATAGATGGCACCTGCACTGGGCCCTCGTGGTGGATTACAGCTCCCTCCCCCCTTAAATAGAAGGCCTGTATCCCAGTAGTGGGAACGTTATATGCTGATGATTATGTTGTACTGATAGTTGATGTCTAGGAACTGCAAATTGGACTATAGTATAATAGACATTACGTACATGATTGGCAGCCAGTGAGTGGGACTGATTGAACAGGAAATAATTGCAGCGGACATAACAATTCGAGTTTCCATTGGCAGTAAACGGACGAACAAGAACTTGCTATGCGTTTGTAGATAATTATATTTAGCTACGTGTTATCTGAGAATTATGACTTTCAAGAGACAACTCTCGCATTTTTTAAATCTGCAAAGATGTGCTTAAATATGGTGATTTTGATATTAATTGTCACTGTATTAATGACATTGTGACTAGATTAAAAATGTTTTTAATCACGGGAATGGGCCTTAAGTCAAATCCATTACATACAAGATTCAGCCTAATGAGAATTTCTAACCAGACTTCTAACAAGAACAAAATTCTAACAAGCACCAGTCGTAACAACTACAACCAGTTGCAGTCACCACTTACACCATAAGTCCATCACCGCAACCAATCCGACTGTCGCCGAACATTAACAGGAGTCGCTGTTTATCCGTATTTTGATTCGATTAAACTTGATCTACATTTGCTTGAAAGTTTCCGCAATTGGGTCGATAGATACTTCAATGAGGTTTCAGATAAAACAAGCAAATTAATTGAAATTAATAGAATATTACGTTACCTGATGTTTCGGGTTATTGGTTGATGTGTTTGTGTAGTGGGATAATAAAATGTGGTCATAATAATATGTACATAAGATTAAATTTTGTATAAATAGATTACATTTAGATTTCCTATATGTATATAAAAAATAACTTGGAGGAGCTCGTGGCTAAATAATAACAGCCGCTTGGGTCGATCTTTAGGTTAAGCCGTGCTTACCTAGGTTTACATACCGAGTTTCCTCCGTGCCTCGGAAATCACGTTAAGCTGTTGGTCCCGGCTGTCATTTGAAGATCTTTGACAGTCGTTAGGTAGTCAGTGGCCCAAAAAAGTCTGACAACCAGTCTTACCAAGGGGTATCGTATTACCTGGTACTAACTGGGTTGTGGAGGTCAGGTGGGCAGTCGCTCCATGTAAAATACTGGTATTCAGCTGCATCCGGTTAGACTGGAAGCCGACCCCAGCATAGTTGGGAAAAGGCTAGGCAGATGATGATGATATAAAAAATAACTTATTTCATTAGTATTTGATAGTCTATTTCAATTTCAGATAGAAAAAAAAACCGTGAGTAATTTAATTATGTCTAGGGTATGCTAATTTGATGGGCCTAGTTGCTCAAATCAAAGCTTGAAAAGAGGCAGCCCTTGCCCTCTGGAGCTCGTCGTCCACCACCACCTATTTCCTACCTTGACCACTTTTTACATCCATATTCCAAACTCATCCTCCTTAATTATGCCATGGACTGTACACGTTCTATCCAGTTGCTAATCTGTCCAGCTGCGAGACTGTCCAGCTGAGAATCTGTCCAGTTGCGAATCTGTCCAGTTGCGAATCTGTCCGGTTGCTCCGGAGGCGTTATACCGGATTCATCTGATTGTCATTTCTTTTTGATTTATTCAAATAAATTAGGATAAGGACAGGAGAGTGATGATGATATCTAATGGGATTTAACTACTACCTCATTTATAGCTAGCTTATGTCCACGGCTTCGCCCGCACCAAGTAATTATCCCACAGGATCGTACAACCGGGATAAAAAGTATCCTATCTGGTTAATCCAAGTTATAAAATATCTGTGTGCCAAATTACAGCCAAATCCTTTCAACCGTTTTTGCGTAAAAGAGGAACAAATGACAAACGCTTAAAAATATTTCGCAAAAAAATATTTAGATATTTTTAAATATTCCGGAAAACATGTAACTTGACAGCGATCAGTTAACACAACAAAGTAACATTTTATTTAAACCATAAAAAAAATACAAAATGGCCACGTAAAAATGGTGGAAAAAGCCACAGACTAAAAAATACGGCACAGATAAAACAATAAAAAACCAATGTACCGAGATATTTCGCGGTTGTAATATTCACGCCCACACACTAAGGGCCCTGACAGTGAAACGGGTAGGTTTGGAATGAATTACACGATTTTCTTTATTTTACCGCGATTCTGAAACGCCTTTTGGACATTTTAACAGGGCGATACGGGAAAAGGGAAAATTCTGATATGAATTGGCGATATTGAAGAGGTATTGCGATTTTTATCATTTCTTTTCTCCCTTTTTTTATTTTTTTAATGGATTTTGTGACTTTTTATAGAGGTGTTAAGAAAAGTGGATGTGTCTGCCTACAACTCTGTTCCTTTTGACGCTATTTCGTAAACAAAAATCGACCGATCGAGCGAACTACATAAATTGACTTGAATTATACATGGGATGGGTACATAATGTACCGCAATAGGTACCTACTCAATCTAATTTTCAAACTTAAATAAAAAAGACTTTTGAACTAAAGAATGACACAGTTGCTTACAAAAAAGCGAGATAAATCGACGAAATAATTCAAAGGGAATTGAAGTAATAATTAATTAATTGTATTTCTTCAAGAAAAAGTGCATATTCATTTATTTGCGTCCTACAATAGGCATAAAATCTATATATGTTTTAAGAGACTTAAAGCTCAAGAACAATCATAAAACCACATTATAACTTTTAATTATAAAAACAGAGGTTCAACGACTTTTTCTTTGTCATTTTCTTGACATCAGACCACTGTTTCGTGGTTATACTGTGACATAAATGACGAGCTAGCGGCTAAGTAATAAAAGCTGCACGGGTCGATGTTCAAGGTTAAGCTATTCTTGCCAAGGTCGGTCTGTGGATGGGTGACCATACATTACCCTTGCGTTAAGCCGTTCATCCCGGCTGTTATTTGTAGATCTTTAACAGTCGTTACAGAGGTAGTCAGTGGCCCAAAAATATTGACAACCAGTCTAACCAAGTGGTATCGTATTGCCCAGTACTAACTGGGTTGTGGAGGTCAGATAGACAGTCGCACCATGTAAAGTACAGGTATTCAGCTGCATCTGGTTTGTCTGGAAGCCGACCACAACATAGTTGGAAAAGGTTAGGTAGATGATGGTGCAATGGGAGACACTCCCGCCTGATCACCACTAAGCTCATTTTTGCTTGCACTCACAACATGAAGCGCTCTCTAACCGGGCTGGGCGCCTCCGCATGATTTAAGCGATTTTTTTGATGACTGATCAGGCGGAAAAGGCCCGGCGACTATACATTCTGTATACATTTTCCAAAAGTAGAATTAACTAGTCTTATCAACGAGTCTTACGCTACCACTGGACCACCGCTGCTCTCAATAAAATTATATCAAACATTAATTCTCAGAATAACACTTTATCTAGAAAAGCGCTTTATCTGATGATACCGCAGTTTTTAATCTAAAACTACTGAAGTTTCTTTATTTACTACGGGACATACATTTTACTAGCTTTTGCCAGCGGCTTTGCTCGCGTTAATTTAGAATTTGACAATCAATTCGGTTTGTCCTCTGCTTGTAACAATATAATTCAATCATGATTCGAAAGACACGTGGCGCCATCTATTAGCATAAGAACGTTATTGTTGTTTTCCTCGGAAACAGTACTTTTTTTCGGGATGAAACTTACTCTATGTGCGTTTCTGTACACCTGACAATGTATATTTCAGGATGATCGGTTCAGTGGTTTAGGCGTGATAAGGTAACAAACAAACTTACTTTCGTATTTGTAAGGATATTAGTAAGGATGGCTTGCGCTTAGACTTGCTCCTTTTTTACTCGGCGTGATAATATGAGGACCATTCCAAGCTCTATGAGGAAGGTGAGAAATAAAAATAACTAATTTTAGTAGGCAGTTTCTCTTTGTATTTTTATATGATAACAGCTATATTTTTCCTTGTAGTAACCGGAATTTTGTTATATAATATGGTTTCCTTTTTTTGAGTAAGAATATGCCTTTTCTCTCCCATTCGTGGATGTGTAAACGAAGACTTATGAATTCAAAAGCATTTTTTCATGTAGGCCTGTTACACGCACTTTTGAATTGTCGAAATAATGTAATGGAGCTAGTCCCAGTCACAAGGCATAACAACTGTGAAAGTACTGTAGTTACCCATTCCATAGTGTAAATCTCTATGGAGAAGAACGGGTAAGAAAATCTTTTTTTTATTTGAGGTTGGCAAATCATCAAATGACTCCTCCCGCTCTGGGCGGAGCGGAAGGGAGTGTTAGACTTGTACTGACTAAAATCCATCCATGTTCCTTCCTAGGTTGCCCTTTGTGTTCCAGGGCCGCGGTATCTCTTTCGAATAGTCCCGCAGCCCTAGGGAACAACTTCCGGTTAAAATGATGACGGATCACCAATCTATCAAACAACCGCGGTGATTACAGTGATCAGGTAAACCTAACCACAATTTTAACTAAACAATAAGATATAATAAAGCAATTACTATCAATTATGTCCTTAAACAATTGATCTTGCGATCGCAAGTCGTCGAGAATCGAGATACCCTAGAAGGATACTTAGACCATATTAGTAATAATAACATAACATAACATAACATCACGCCTGTAATCCCCGTAGGGTTAGGCAGAGGTGTACCTAATAGTACACCCACATTTCGCCAGTTATGTTTTAAGTCCCATGTAATAGGGGGCGAGCCTATTGCCATCAACCGGGCACAAATCCAGACTCCGTGGCTGCTACTGAGAAATTCCTGATGGAAAAACCTCACAACACTTTGCCCGACCTGGGAATCGAACCCAGGACCTCGTGCTCAGCAGTCGCGTTTGCGATCACTCGACCAACGAGGCAGTCAATAGTAATAATGTCCTTGCTCAAGGACGTGTCCGAAGTACGCACGACGGCCAATCGAGCTATACAAAACCAGTTTACGCGGATCTCTCACTGTATAAAATACCTATACAAAGCGAGGCCAAGGTATACTGGACGTACAGCTTCATGTGCCGCCGTGTGTACTAAAGAGAAGCGTAGGTAGGTAATATTGTGTTAAAATATGGATTGAAGTTGTTGATCTACTAACTACCCCTTTTGTGAATAAAAGGGGAAGCAGAAGTGGGTAAAAGCTATGAAAAAAGCGTCTCCTAACTATGTAAGGAAATGCTGTGGATAGCTAGAATTAGACCTTGGGTATTAGATGATCAGTAGCATCCTCTCCATCATCTTCCTAGCCTATTCCCAAGTATCTTAAGTTCGGCTTCCAGTCTAACCGGATTCAGGTGAATCATCATCATTATTTCAGTCGAAAGACGTTCACTGCTACAGATAGGCCTCCCCGAAATGTCACTATATTTACCGGTCCCGAGCGTCTCGCATCCAGTGGATCCCCGCAACCTTCATAATTAGGTAACTGGGTTGAAATTTTGTCTCTGAAGAACAGCCAGCACCATCAGCTTCACTTGTTTTTCGAGGCACAGACTAGTCCTGATATGTTAGGAATGGTCTTAGGATGGCTATAAGAGTAGACGAAGGCCAAAAAAAAACGATGGATGGACTGTGTGAAGAATGATATGGCTAGAAAGGAAGTGACGAATAAATAATAGAGAAAGAAGTAAGGAAGAATTGGGCAGGAGAATGATGATGATGGTCTCATAAGAACCCATTCACGGATCGACCTCAGCGAGCGTTGCTTTACCTTGACTGGCGACCGTGCTGCTGTAATATTTATCTACGAGCTCCTCTACTATCAGTCCCGTAACCAATCAGAATACTCCATCAATTCGGCCAAAGTAATCTGAGATAAGTCGAAAATTCTCCGTACACCTATTGAAATAACTCCAATTTTGGTAATGGTAACCATACGCTACGCTGGGTGCAATAAAAGTGCAAATTACTCGCCTCATTACGTATATTTCGCATCGATTACTGCCTACATCGAAACCGCATCGGCGATAACTGTGGGATATGGATGTCAGTTTCCGGAAAATAATTTTGGTTAATAAAAAATTACGTTAAAAGTAAAGAAGAAGTTTAGGTTTATTTATCAACATTGAACGCGTATGTAAAGTTTTGTGTCTGTGCTATTAACCGTTGAGGAGTTCTCTAGTGAGGAGGCGATCCTATCCTATCTGCAGGATTAAGTCATGTCTGTCATAAAATGTATTGTCATGAGAATCGAAGACGTGTGCAAAATTTCAGTTCAATAGGAACAAGTGGTCGAAAAATGGTTTGCAAATGAAGCGGACGACAACTTACATACAAACAGTGCAAGATAAATTTACATAATAATTATAAAAGCTTGTGAAAACTGGACCACACTTGTATTCTTTCTGTCTTCGTTCTCACGTACATCCCAACCCGCTGGGTCCAGATTTAGATCAGAAAATGTTTTTTTTTTCAATGCTTCGTCTACGTGACCGAAGGAGTATAGCAGTTCAGTGCCGAGTTTAGCTCCTTCAATTTTGTAGCTCAATAAAAATGACCAAACATCGAAAAATATGATGGACAGCCCTACACCGCGGAGCATCCGAAAACCGCAATGAAGGCATAATCGTGACGAATTACTGCCAATGCTTGGTAATAGCCCGAAGTTTTGTTAAACGCGCGTGGTTTGTGCGTTTTATCTCCCGACAGATACATGAGGCCTTAAACCGAGATGCTGCATTGTAACCGGAACCGGTTTTGAGAGCGTTAAGATGAGTGGACGGTGTTATGATGCTATAGATGTATATCTTACGATACTCCACTCCAACTTAATTTCCAACTTCAAATTTGATGGTATGAATTGAAACGTGTCATTTTTGCGCGTCAATCTAACGCCGCCATCTTTTTCAAGACAATTTAATAAAAACGATTTCAATATTAATGTTTACCAACTAAGCTTCTTTGTCAAAGATGCTTGTAGCACTGTTTAGATGCATAGAGGAGCTTGTGGCTAAATAATGAGAGCTGCATGGGTCAATTTTCAAGGTTAAGCAACGCTTTTCAAGGACGTTCTGTGGATAAGTGAACCATGACGTACCAAGTTCCGTCCGTGTCTCGGAAAGCACGTTAAGCCGTTGGTCCCGGCTGTCATTTGTAGATTTTTGACAGTCGTTGCAGCTAGTCACTGGCCCGAAAATCTGACAAGCAGTTTTACCAAAGGCTTATCGCATTGCCCAGTACTATCTGGGTAGTGGAGGTAAGACAGCAATCGCTTCATATAAAACACCGGTACACAACTAACCCGGTTAGGCAGGAAGGCGACTCCATCATAGTTGCGAAAAGGCTAGGCAGATTTTGATAGATGTCAATAAAGCAGGTGATGCCCGCGCCTTCGGCCGCGTGGATGTCGGTTATCGCGACCAAAAGTATTCATGAAATTTCGATCCCGTTCCCGCAACAAAAACTTGACAAATAATATACTGAAACCTTCCTCGAAAACCACCCTATCCATTGGTGAAAGCAGCATAAAAATCTATGCATTAGTTTTTGAGTTTATCGCGAACAGACAGACAGACGCGGCGGAAGACTTTGTGTTTTATAATGTGTAGTGATTTGTAGTTGTCTTATGCTAACCCTACGTGATACTACTTGGATCTCATTCCCTGCTGATGATTAGATATTTAATTCATAATTTTCTGGCCACTTTCAGTTTACAATTTCTATTTCCCTGTTGAATTGTCTCTTATTGCGCTTGTCCGATGAAGTGAAACAGGGTTATTAGACCGAGCCCATTCCAACTCATTAGCTTAATAGCGACAATAGTCAACTTAATAAACTTGTGCGCAGATCAATTAGGGATTAACTGAACATAAAACATCACGCCTGTAATGCCCGTAGGGTTAGGCGGAGGTGTACGTAATAGTACACCCACATTTCGCCAGTTATGTTTAAATCCCATGTAATAGGGGGGCGAGCCTATTGCCATCAACCGGGCCCAAACCCAGACTCCGTGGCTGCTACTGAGAAATTCCTGATGGAAAAACCCAATAGCACATTGCCCGACTTGGGAATCGAATCCAGGATCTCATGCTCAGCAGTCGCGCTTGCGACCACTCGACCAACGAGGCAGTCACTATTATTAACTGAAATAACTAACAAATGCATCAATTTCATTAAAACAATACATAACGCAGGACCTGGATATAATTGTATCAATACTCTTATCCTCATTCCTTTTCTAAAAATCTATCTGACAGGGGAGAATGGAAGAAGAAAACGTGTTGCGCTGACTCCTAGTAGAATGGTACAAGGGCAGGAAACAGATGATGATCAACCGTTATCTAGAATATTTCGAAGGATGAGTGGGGTCTTCTCACTCGCGTCCTACCTATGCTGTTGCTTGCTCATCACAGGCGCTGATAGACGCTACTGAAAGTGCCAAAGTCGTCGCCAAATTTTGGACTGACTCGTTTTAAATTGTCGTCGACGTGCAAAAAGAAGATCACTCTTATAAGTCATTGAAACTGCAGCTCAAAGCTCGTCTGCAATACAAAAGTCATCAACAGCCTATAATGTTCCCACTGCTGGAACACAGGCCTCCTCTCTATGAGAGGAAAATGGGCTATAATCCACCACGCGGGCCCAGCGCGGATATCTTCGAATTTTTAGTTCTAGGACATGCCGGTTTCCTCACGATGTTTTCCTTCACCGTTTTTGAGAGCAGTGGTGATGAAATAAATTACACAAAGTCATGCGCCTGCCTGGGTTCGAACCCACGACTTACTGTTGTACTGTTCGTAAGTCGGGGTCGCTACCACTGGGCCACCGCTGCTCTCTATACAAAAGTAAGATATCTCATTATAGCCCAAACAATAATTAAACGGGCACCGGACGAACAAAATTACAATGAAGCTGTTTGAGTCCCAAATCAGATCGACTCCTGCCGTGTGGTGCGTTTAGACGGTGACAGTTGCTGGAGACAGTGGCTTGAACTTGCTATTAAGTCCTCGGAACTAATTTTGTTGTGTCTCACACGTTAAAATACTTTGTTTCGAGTTACACACATAACTTCTACTGCTAGAGAGGCATCGTAGCTATATAAAAGGCTTTGTAGCTCATTTGTTTTTGGTACAGAAAACAAAAACAATCAAAAAGAAAATTACAACGCTAATAGAAGAAGTTGCTGTAGGAGTTTTGGCTGACGGCCTTGCTACAAGCGCTTTAAAGCTCTCAGTTACTTAAGCTTATTGTTATTTATTATTATTTACTTGAGCAAAATGTACAGCTTAAAACAAAGTCATACAAATAAAACTCAACAATTTCTATTCAACCGTAATAAAAAACATAAACAGAATACGTTAACAAGACACGCCAGTCAAGTTAGTATCCTTACGTTCCCTACTAAACGATCACCCATCATTGCAGGCAGTCATTAGCATCAGAGCCGACATTACGCCGCAAGCACCGGTGTCCACGCAGCGTCAACGCAGCGGCAAATATGTCCAGTAATTTGGAGCCAGTAGGTCCCTTTGTAATATAATATTCTGTGCCGTGTTCACTACTTGTTGGTAGTTGCGGTGACAATTCTGTTTGGTTCTAATTTGATCGATCGTGGTGTTTGGCTTGTGGATACGTATATACTATCTACTAGTTGATTTTATACTTTGAGGTAGAAGAACACATGGGCTGCGGGACTGTTTGAAAGAGATACCGCGGCCCTGGAACACAAGGGCTAGGAAGGAACATGGTTGGGTTTTAGTCAGTACAAATCTGACACTCCCTTCCGCCCTGCCCAGAGCGGGAGAAGTCATTTGATGATTTCCCATCCGAAAAAAAAAAGGTAGAAGAACACATAATATTTGAAGAACAAATTACTTTGACCAGCTTGCTGTGCAAATCAATAAATACGTTTAGGACTAATATTTTTTTTTTCTGTCATTTTTAAACGATTAACACAAATAGTGCTATGTTTGAAACACGTTTAACGCTTAAAGTATTTTATGATTTGTTGCCAACTGCCTCGTTCTGTGGTCGTAATCGCGACTGCTGCGATGAGGTCCTGGGTTCGATTCCCGGGTTGGGCAAAGTGTTATTGGGTTTTTTCCATCTAGAACTTCTCAGTAGCAGTCACAGAGTCTGGATTTGTGCTAGCTTATTCTTATTTTTTGCAATATGGGACAAAAATTTGGGACGAACGACGAATATATCATTTTGGCAGCAGGGACACAGGGCATAGGCACCTCCCAAGTAACTATCACTACTAGCCTGAAAACCTATATCATTTGCCATCAGTTCAGGTATTTTTTATTTGATTTTATTTATTGAGGAGCTCATGGCTAAGTAATAACAGCCGCTCGGGTCGATCTTTAGGTTAAGCCGTGCTTGCCTAGGTTGGTCTGTGGATGGGTGACCACCCATTACATACCGAGTTTCCTCCGTGCCTCGGAAAGCACGTTAAACCGTTGGTTCCGGCTGTCATTCGTTAACCCAAACGGCTGTTATTATTAAGCCACGAGCTCTTAAATATTTTGAAATAGATAATATACTATAAAGCTAACTACTCGTATAGCTACAAAACTAAATCAGATCAAAAACAATTTAATTATGCAATAGATAAATAATAAGAATAAGATTACAATTATGATATTTTTTTTATAACTAGCGGCCCGCGGCTTCGTGTGGATGTCGGCTCCCAGGCGGTTTATTTTTCTCCGACACCTCCAACAAATATCATTATATTTTAGCCAATGTATCCAAAAACTTGACAAATTATATACTAAAATCTTCCTCGAGAACCACTCTATCCACAAGTGAAAACAGCATGAAAATCGGTGCAGTAGTTTTTGAGTTTATCGCGAACAGACAGACAGACGCGGCGGAGGACTTTGTTTTATAATATGTAGTGAAAGTGATATTAGATTTAAATTTATTTTTCAATATTCATTAAAAAACCTCAACAAGTTCTACCAGTCTTTGAAAGCTCTTAAAACCTGGTCCTTGTACGCGGTCGTTACAAACTCCAATTCTATTATACAGCTAAATAAAGTACTTTTAAGTGGATTAATTAAAAAGTCCAATAAAATTCGGGTCTCCGAGATTTAGGGGAACTTAATTCAGGTTTCGGTGTACCTTTTCAGACTTTGGACCTGTTTTAGGCTAAATTACTTTATGTTCAAAACACGTTTCATTCGTTCTTTGTGAGGGACACCTGATGATTTTATTTAAATAGGGTCGATTTGTAAGTTAAAGTAAAAAGGGCGATTTCTGTTCGCTAGTCACTGAATAACTTTGACGTTCACTGTTACTGATAAAAGTATGCATGTATGTATTGAAAAAGGAAAAAAAAGGTTGAGAACTGCCTATCCCATCGTTCTACAGGATGTAAACAGACCTTTCAGCTTCGTTAAGACTTTACACCCTTTATAATCATCATCATCATTTCAGCCGAAAGACGTTCACTGCTGGATATAGGCCTCCCCTAAGTGTCGCCGCATTGACCGGTCCCGCGCGACTCGCATCCAGCGGATCACCGCAACCTTCACCAGGTCATCGGTCCACCTAGTGGGAGGCCTTCCAACGCAACGTCTTCCGCTTCGCGGTCGCCACTCCAGAACTTTTCGGCTCCATCGGCCATCCGTTCTGCGAGCAATGCCCACTGCCACTTTAGTTTGACAATTTTTCTGGCTACGTCGGTAACCTTGATTCTCTTACGTATATCCTCATTTTTTATTCGATCACGCAAGGGAACTCCGAGCAAA
Organism: Lycophotia porphyrea; assembly: GCA_950005105.1. Classification (NCBI taxonomy): domain Eukaryota; kingdom Metazoa; phylum Arthropoda; class Insecta; order Lepidoptera; family Noctuidae; genus Lycophotia; species Lycophotia porphyrea. The sequence goes on along the minus strand of OX465408.1, from coordinate 3,892,752 downwards.
ACCCTCTCCATTGCCCTTTGGGTGACTTTAAGCCTTCTGATGAGGCCCATTGTGAGCGACCACGTTCCATAAAATAACATAATTTTCACGAAATAACGTATAAAAACAAGGAAAAGTCGCACCCTGTAAAACACTCTGACGAAAAACCGACTCCAAAGTTGAGAGAAGTTCATCATTATCAGGAACTGGTTAGCAGTAACGTTAAAAATCATCAGACTAATAAAAAAGATTACCTCGTTAGTCTAGTGGTCGCAATCTTGGCTGGTTGTCTGTAAAGTCGGTTTACGGACGATAATTTTACATGATAACGTCATAACATTGATGAAAATTGCAAACTTTTATGAATTGAATTGAAGTATTATCACTGAATCATCATTTTTTTGTATAATACATAGATGCGTCACAAGCCGAATGCTTAGGCCAATCGTGCCTCTCTATCGCTTGTTCCACGCTCTCGCTTGCACGCTTGCCTCAGGCGGAACGTGACACTTTTTCGTGCGTGCAGCCGGCGTTCAACGATTTATAAGACGTTATTACGTCAAGAAATCCCCTCATAAATTGGAGCCCAGGAAAAGGGACTATCTAATACAGTTCAGACTTTTACCTAAGATAAGACCCATGAATAGTTCCCACTAAGTAAACTATAGCAAAACTGTATTTCGAGGACTTCCCAGTATTACGACCAGAAGGCAAGGTAAATAGTTGCCTTGGTCTCCAAAGTCAGATCCAAACTAAGTCGAAACCTAATAGCGAACCACTTATTGAATATTTGGAAAGCACCGAGCGTTCATGATACCTCAAACTTCGACAAGCACTACTTTAGAAACTTCTAACTTAAGAATATTTGCCCTGTATTATGATGTTAACAGCTTATTAGGAATTTGAAGTTCTGGAACGTTTAAAGTACAATCGACATAAATCATTATCTTCCTGCCCTTCTCCCATGTTACTTGAGGTCGATGCAACACGTTTTTTCTTCCATTCTCCTCTGTCAACCGCCACGCTATCATTTACTCCTTTATCTTTCATATCATTCCTCACGCAATCCGTCCATCGTTTTTCTTGGTCTTCCTCTCCCTCTCTATCTAAAGTGCAATCGACATAATTGCTCCCGAACAAAAATCTAACAAAGTTGATATAAAGTCTAACCCATCTAGCCATGGGGTTCCACGTTACCCAGTAATAGATAATGGAGATCAGACACACAGTCTGTCCTGTTAAAATTTGTGTGTTCAGTTGCATGCGCTTAGACTGGAACTCGTACCCAACTTAACTAGGTTTTGGATCCATGATTAGTAAATCCATGGCTAGACAGATCATGGATACTGATACTGGAAGCCTGAATCATTCCACTGTTGGGCAAAGGCCTCTCCCCATGACTTCCAGTTGCTTCGATCCAAAGTTAATGTGGACCACTGGTCGCTTTTCTTGTGTCTTGTCCAGATCGTCCCGCAACCTTCTACGAGGTCTACCGCAAAGCCTTCTGGCTGAGTCCAGGACCCCAGAATCAAATCATGGAACAGAATATAAATTAATCAAGACTGTTAAAGCGTAACGCAAACCCACCAATAAGAAAATTGATTATTCGGCACAAAAATACAATCAGCAAAATTGCACCCGAATAAAAATCAGAACCATAAAAGCATGATGCAATAATATTAAATGCAGTTAAATCCCCTCTACGCAAGGTCAACAAAAGCGACCCTCTTCTAATCTAAGGGGTAGCAGCCACTCACTATTATATGTTTGCTCTGAACCTAAATCAACTAAGGCTGTTTGTTTTTCATTACGACATGTATGGATGTTGGATGTTGCATTAAATTTGTATTGTTCGGCCATATTAGAATTTGGGTTTTGATTTAAATTATAGACTCGCCTTACCGCGGCAAAAAATGTTCACATATCTTTTTCGTTGACATTAATGATATTTGAATAGTATCGTCTCGCTCATTCTTACTGCAAATCGTATCTATTGTTTCATGTGGAATGTGCGAGCTCACTCTTCTACGATGAGGGCACAGCTATGATTTAAATCTACATGTTCGGCCATATTAGAATTTTGAAAGAGGTGGGTGGGTCTCAGATGTGAGCTCATTTTGCGGTTGTTAGGTACCTCTAGCCCCTTCGGTTTTGTTGTGTCTGTGAAATTGATCGAGAGAAAAAACACGAAGTTTCGGATTTAATTTTGTTTTGAGTTATTGTGTGGTGTTCAGATAAATGTGCGGTTGCAACGCCCTTACAAGGTTACTGCACCTGATGCTTGGTGTTTGGGCAAAACTGACAATGTTTATCGTAGGCCCTTGTTTATTTGTTGTGTGTGCAAATGTGTTGACATCCTTGTTTGGTAATATTTGAAGACTTCTAGTTGGAAAACGCGTATTGTTGGGTTGTTGCAGATTCTAACTGGCAACTAGTGTGTGAATTCCAACAATGCATGTGGGTAGTCAGCTACCTATTTTGCTTGAAAAAAAGAGAGCCGATCATCTTAGCAGCAGATTCATCACAGACAAACTTATTTTTAGAAAATTAAACCAGTCATGTCAGGCAACGCAACTCACTGCAGAGGTAAAGCAACAGGAAGAAAATTAATCATCTGCCTAGCCTTTTCCTAACTATGTTGGGGTCGGCTTCCAGTCTAACCGGATGCACCAGAATACCGGTATTTTACATGAAGCGACTGCCTATCTAACCTCCACAACCCAGTTAGTAAGGGTTATACGATACCCTGTTGGTAAGACTACCTGTAACGACTGTCAAAGATCTACAAATGACAGCCGGGAACATGCTTTCAACTCAGTATGTAACGAGTGGTCACCCATCCACAGACCAACCTAGGCAAGCGCGGCTTAACCTAAACACTGATCCGACCGGCTGTTATTATTAAGCCAAGAGCTCCTCAAGACGAACAAAACTAAAGCACTTAAAAACAGGAAGCTTATTTTAATACACCTGCCAATATTCCCCTTTTTTTTCGGATGGGAAATCATCGAATGACTCCTCCCGCTCTGGGCAGACCGGAAGGTAGTGTCAGACTTGTACTGACTAAAACCCATCCATGTTCCTTCCTTGCCCTTTGTGCTCCAGGGCCGCGGTATCTCTTTCTAACAGTCCCGCAGCCCCCCAATATCCTCCTACCATGAAAGAAAATTTCACCTCACACACGTTTTCCTCCCCAAAAAACATGTGGGAAACACTTAACGTATTACATACATTATATGTACAAACACAGTCCAGTTTACGTAGCACATACTTATATAGTGGCTGACAGGGGCAGGCCCTACTGATATGATTTATTATATTTCAGGCCAACCTTTTATCGACCCTCGAACTCCAAACGAACTTATCCTATCAACCTTTTTTGATTGACGTTTTTGAATAATGTTAGGGAAATTAATTTGATCTGATATACCGGAGATGTGGAGTGAATTGTTTCAAAGGAAAACAGTTGTCATGGCTGTTTTTTTTACTAGTTTTCATAACAGTGATAGCCTAGTGGTGAGACCGTTGGACTGCCAAGTCATAGGTCTCGAGTTCGAACCCAAGACACGCACCTCCGATTTTTCGGATTCATGTACGTATTTATCAGTTGGTTCGGTGAAGGAAAAATCGTGAGGAAAACAGCATACCTGAGAGATATTTCTCGACGACATGTAAAGCCATGTCAGAGGCAAAAAACCCTTGAGACCAGGTTAGACACTAACACGATAAAAAAAACTGGTTTTCATTAAGCTTCACTAGTTTATATTATTGTCAATAGATTATGCCTATCTCGTCGTCACTTATTGGTTGGTTCAAATCTGGGCAAATAGTTAATGTGACTTGTTTCCTTCAAATTTAATGTCTAAGTTTATCTTGAACATTACAGACATCGGTGAAGGAAAACATCGTGAGGAAACCTGGACTTATAAATTATAAGTCCGAAATAACCTGCATTGAGCAAATGCAACTATCAATACTCAAGAGTATTCCTTCCTTTCTTCTCAGTACGAGAACAGGCCTTTGCCCAGCTGTGGGACAGCAATACGCTGGTATTATTATTTTCCCATTTATCAAATAATGACCATAATATACTCAGTATATATTAAGTAAAAGGCTGCTACAGAGTAAAAGCATTCCCCTCAAGTAAGCCTTGTATCAAGAGAAATACTAGCGCCGTATCTCCTTACTAATTTGCAATAAATTGACAGATCGATTGATTCCCGTTCGCAAGCCTAATGAGATTAAAGTCTGAACCTACCCACTGTAACTGTTCTAAAGGCTATTCTATTAGTTAAGTTAATATAGCTACATTTTTCAGGCGTAAATTGTAAGCAAAATGTGTCTTGTATCACAAAACAAAACATTTCTTTAACGTAACGCAACACACTCTTACGACACGAACTCGTGGCTAAATAACAACAGGCGAGTTGATCTTCAGGTTAAGCCGCGCTTGCCTAGGTTGGTTACATTACATACCCAGTTTCCTCCGTGACTCGGAAAGCATGTTAAGCCGTTGGAGCTTAACATGCTTTCCGAGTCACTTGTCCGGGTTGTGGAGGTCAGATAGGCAGCCGCTCCATGTATAGTATTCAGATGCATTCGGTAAGACTGGAAGCCAACCCCAACATAGTTGAGAGAAGGCTAGGCAGATGATGATGAGATCACGCTTCTTATAAGTAAGAAGCGTGATCGATCGTAGTAAGCATTTAACACTACATTCAATAACTATCTACTACCTACCCAAACCTCAAAATAACTTAACCTCAATTAAATTAAAACTTCTACCATAAAATCTACCTCCATTACCACCCCTCACATTTCCGAAACAAATACGTAACTACTATAACACGACTAGTGGCTCCACCTATCTGCCAAACGCAATCAAAGTGGCGCCCAGCCGTTATTAAATTACCAGTTTTGGCGGGATTATTCGGGCATAGTGTAATCATATTTGTCAAAATTGATATCTATTTTGGTAATAAAATATAGCGGATGGGAAAACAAGGGGATAGAGTTACTTTGAATAGAATTATTATCTTTATATTGATAGAGGGTGGGGCTTATTGTAATCCTTGAGTTTTGGAGAGAGTGCAGTTATTATATAATCAAAAAAGAAGTTTGTGGTAGATCAATATTATTTTTTGGCAAACGTTATGTTAATATCACATATTGGCTGGCTGCTCATGCAGGTTGATAAAGGAAATGGTGATTTATTTTATTTTATTTATTAGGGAAAACGAGCAATTACACACTATAAATGGTTACCAAAGAATTATAAGAGACTGCATCAGTGTGCAACTAACTACGTTACCCACATATATAATTAAAATTGGAAGTTACATGCACGAGTACAATAAGCCTTAACTTTACTAAATTCATCACTATATAAATTGAAAAGGAAACTCAAATCACAGAAACAACAAAATCTACAGATACAGAAATAACTAAGTTAATTCTTAAAATTCTTTTATAGCTTTAAGGATATCATTGAAATTTCAGTAAAGTCCTTGTTCTCCCCGTCATTGCAATCATTTTTTTGTTCTAGACCATACCTGGGAACCTTCTAGTTACGGAGATATTGGGGGTCAAAGTTCCAACTTTTTCACAAGTTTCTTTTTAAATACATGTTTTTAATGTAAGGTTTTTACTTTAAACATTTTCAGGAACCCCTTACTATTCAATCCGTCCATCAGCACAATGTTTTGAGTGCGTTACATCGAGTCCTACTGTAAAAGGTGATTTTTCAGCCCAAAAAAAAAACTCGTTTCCCAGCAATAATTTTTGCGTAAAATTAATTAGTTTGATGTACATAATGCTTGGTTGACGGCTTCGTGAAGAGTCTGTTTACACCCTGAATAAATTGAAAAGGAAAATCAAATCACAAAAACAACAAAATCTACAGATACAGAAATAACTAAGTTAATTCTTAAAGTTCTTTATAGCTTTAAGGATATCATTGAAATTTCAGTTAAGTCTGATGTCTTATTATATTAATGAGTGTCGATGTGGCGGGAATATACTGGATGAGGCTGGCACAAGAACTTGGAGCTTGGCACAAGCAAAGAGAGGCCTATACCCGGCAGTGGGTGAACTCGGGCTGTGGATGATGATGATGATGATGAACGTTGTTCCACAAATTACGGGACATTCAATACTGTGTCTTGTATGTCCGCTATTCAAGGTACAAAAGTCAAAAATTGTTTGCCGATTCAATTTAAATTGTCACCTTAAATGACATGTTATTAAACATAACTGGTAAAACGTAGCTGTTTTATTAGATACACCTCTACCTAACTCTTCGGGGATTACAGCTGTGATGCCATGTAAATAAACACAATTAAAAGGTGACGTTGAAACTTCAACCACATTCACAAATAACACATAAAAAACAAGAGTAAACGAAACCCCGAACGACCCTGTTATATTTATACGATATGTTGTATGGTAGTGTTATAACGGAAAAAGTCGCAAAAAATTGTCGCCATGTCGAAGGCAATAACTGGTCGAACGGTACCCACGTGTGCCGGTTTCTTAGAGTAGGGAGCCACTGGATATGGATAGGGAATGCCGTTCTTGTATGTTACAGTGAAAAAAGTGGTTGCTACAAATGTTGGTTAGATTGACTAAGTAATCTGAGCCTATCAAGCACAATGATCACCGCTACTACTTTTATTTGATTGAGATTTGAAACGGGATCTTGTTTGGAGTTATCACAAAACCTATTTGCAGCAATCAAGTCAAAAGTAAGTTAGTTGTGTCAATCAAGCATTTTGATTACTTCAATAAAGATTGTCTCTTTTTTAACTCTTCTACAATGATGTCATGTTAAGGGTAAACAAGAGACTTGTTTGAGCGTTCAATCATTTGAACTAGAATTGCTGCAATCATGTCGTGATGATCAACTTTACTAAGATTTTGATAAATCTAAACAAGATATCGTCAATCAAGTTAAAAAGTCACTTGATTAGTGTGCATTTTTTTCAGTGTACAGTGATTCAATCCAAACATTCAATCACTGTAACATTTTTGTTGTAACTACTGGCAATGTCAAGAGGAAACTTTTGAACAACACATTCATTGTAGATGAATATAAGAGTAGAGGAATACGTAAGAAACGATGGATGGACTGTGTGAAGAATGACATGGCACGAAGGGAGGTATCTGGTGGAATGACGAAGAAAAGAGAAGTATGGAAGAAGAAGACATGCTGCGCCGACCCCAAATGAATTCGGAAGGGCAAAAAAATTATGATGATACTAGTTGAGGTGTGTTTGTTATATAGTGTGTTGTGTATAAGAAAGTATTCTCTTACCAAAGACAGTTAAATATATTTAGGATAGACGGGACAAACCGAATGGCATCGTTATCTACTTGATGTAGTCAAATCGTGGTTTTTGGTAAAAGTGTAACATGTCAAACTTGGTAATTATGACATTTTACTAGCCTCACTGAGACCTAGGATATTAGTTTTTGAAATCTTCTTTATATCTTGTTAGTTGTACACACACACTCCACATTTGGAGATTTGATCATCAATTAAGTAATTGAGTGTTCTTTATTAAAAAGTGTAACATTTTGGTCTAAATTGTATGTAACTAGCTTTTGCAGGCGGCTTTGCTCGCGTTAATTTAGACTTCGGCAATCAATTCACTCTACTAAAGATTCTATAATAATATAATTCAATCATGATTCGAAAGACACGTGGCGCCATCTAATATCATAAGAACTTTATTGTTGCTTTCCTCGGGAACAATACTTTTTCGGCCTGAAAGGCTATGTCCGTTTCTGTACACCCGACAACGAATATGCAAAATTTCAGGATAATCGGTTCAGTGGTTTAGGCGTGAAAAGGTAACAAGCAAACTTACTCTCGCATTTATAATATTAATAAAGTTAAGATTATTGACGTGGACCCACGATCGATAAAAGCCATTTAACCCCAAAACCATTGGGACAAACTTAAAAGCACAAAGCTCACTTAAAGACTAACCAAAAATTACTTTCACTAAACACAAAATTCCCTCAAAAAATATCTCCAAATCACAAAATTCGCCATTACCACTTAAAAATACCTCAAATTACATTATTTCTATCACGCATAAAGAATAATAACTTCCATTCCTGCTTCAACTCATCCCATTCCCTGAGGATCCAGTAAAGTTTTGATAGCAGATGCTCCGGCACCAATATTTGACGACGGCCGACTACAGTTTTATATAGTTTTCATTTTCCGCGCGAACTCTCTCGGTGTAGGGCAAATAGTTGGCAGAAGTCATACTTGGCAAGATAATGAGAAGATAATGAATGGGAGGGTAAGTTGGGAGGGCAGTTAGGTTTTAGGGGTTATTATTTGGCAGTGGTTGGTGTACCTGATTTTTGTATGGGCATGAATTTTTGCTATAGGCTTCCTGGTTATCAGGTAATGTTGTTCTCTTTTAAAACTTATAGGTTCAGCCACTTTTTCGAGATAGTTCTAGATTATGGGAGCATCTTGGTCCTCCTTCGAGCCTCTCAGTTGTGAGAGACAACGGAGCAGTTATCTGAAGAGTTAGCCACGCTACCACTTTCCTGACTAGTATTTCGACGACGACAGTATGTAGTATAATTATACTTACATACATAAAATCGCGCCTGTTTCCCGTGGAGGTAGCCAGAAACCACAGAATACCACCTGCTACGATCCTTACATACACTCCTTTTGCCTCGTCCACGTTCATACATCTGGTCATAGAAGCACGCCGCTGGTTCTGTAGTTCTACGCACCTGACCTTTCTGAAGAACCTCCCCAATAAGGTCAGTGTATGTTCTTCTAGGGCGTCCCCGACCGGGTGTTATAATATGTGTGTGTGTTTCTGCAGGATATAAAACTAAACTGTCCGTACTATACTATGGCTTTTGTCTCCTAATACCCTCTTAAAAGGTCACAGTCAGCTTATACATATAGTTGTTCAATCGTAATTGCCGTAATTCTTGTACCCTTAGTTATATTACTGTTACCCATCTGCACAGTGATATCGCTATACAGCGATAACGCTTTTTTTTTGTCGATATAAAATGTTATTTTTATAGCGAGTTGACGCCATATTGAACAGAGTCTTGTAACGCTTTTGTTTATTTTAGGAAACTTAAGTGGCATAAAACAATGTTTGAATAACTCTGGAAGTACAGTGTTAGTGATATTATCGTCATTCTTCTCCATCCCAAATTATTTGGGGTCGGCGCAGTATGTCTTCTTCTTCTATCATCATCAGCCTATAATGTTTCCACTGCTGGATACTTCTGTATCACATTCCAATGTCTCATGATGACAGGATTTCTTTAGAATCTTATAGCAAACGGTTAGGTTTTATAATTCCAGCTTATACACTGTAATATCTTAATGTATGCATAAAGGGTGTATAAACAGACGGAGATATTGGGGATAAATTTTTTACTTTAATCACCTCCAAGTAAGGGGGTCCTTTGCGTGTCGATAGACTCTCCTTTGCGTGTCGATAGACTCAAATAATAATATAATAAATTCAAATAATGCCCGATCAGTATATTGCTACCTGCACAGCTCTGTAAAGTTACTTAGTTTGATGAACATAATGCTTGGTTGACGGCTTCGAGAAGAGTCTGTTTACACCCTGTATAACACAATGACCGACTGAAAAGTTGTATGGCAGTTGTCCGGAAGGAATAAAGAAAATGTCGCGAGTAAAGTTCTGAATATCAATGTGGATGGGTATAAGAGTAGAGGAAGGCCAAAGAAATGATGGATGGACTGTGTGAAGGATGATATGGCATGTAAGGAGGTGTCTGATGAGATGACGAGTAATAGAGAAGTATGGAAGAAGAAGACATGCTGCGCCGACCTCAAATAAAGGGATAAGTGTAAGAGAATGACCATGATGCATATCATCATCATCAGCCTATAATGTTCCCACTGCTGGGACACAGGCCTCTTCTCTATGAGAGGGAATGGGCTATAATCCACCACGCGGGCCCAGTGCGGATTGGTAGATGTCTCATGTCTTCGAATTTTTGGTTCTAGGACATGCCGGTTTCCTCATGATGTTTTCCTTCACCGTTTTTGAGAGCATTGGTGATGAAATAAATTACACAAAGTAATTGCGCCTACCTGATGATGCATATATTACAATGAATTTAAATGTAACTGCAGAAACCACTTTGTATTCGTCTATCTAGGTGTGATTTTTAGTTTTTGATTTGTCTGTAATTCCTAGTGAAGTTACTACTCGGCATTGGATCTCAAGAAAGTGTCTGTCCAAAGTTAGGTAATTTTAGTTTAGCAACCTACGCGAATTGCCTCAATCGGGAGGAATGAATGGCTAACTGCGTAGGCGATTGTCTGGGTTAGCTACTAGTTGTTTGTGTTTGATAGTGACCTTTAAGGCTTTGATATACTGCATTGGAATTTGATAGCCCACCCAAGATATAATAATGTAACTAAGTAAAGTTAAATTCTACCTACCTGCAGATGAAAGGTTCTTGGAAAATCGAGAAATATAGTGTTGTTTATTTAGAATATGAAATATTTTCCAAAAAATATGTGAAGTTCTATTTCTATTTAGATTAATGATTTTCGTGATTAACACAACTACTCGTATGTATGTACTTTCGAGTTATTCTGCCTAATGTTCAGTTCATTGCAACCTTTAGAAAACACATATTACGCGAATAAAACCGTAAATAAACACACGTCCACACAGCCATTTAAATGTTTCACAGAACATTTGCACAAAATATGTTTCAAACAAACTGCAAAACTAAATAATTTATATCCAAAAAACCATTTCAAATCTGAATACAATATGCGGTTGGTTGCACCATTTCCGATACAGAATAATAACATGCAACAATTTAATCGCTAGTTAAACTAACATGTGTTTAAATTTGACATTATTTGTTAAGGTCAACAGCAGCTGCCGTCACGGTAGGTAGCCCTACTGATAGTTAGAGACACAGAATAGATATCTACAGAAGAACAGTCATACAGTGCGTGTCAGAAAAGTTGCGTCATATGTGTGGATATTGTGTAGTTTTTTGTACAGTCTGTTTTTTTTCGTGATTACGATGAAAATTCAAGGAGAGAGTTTTTATTACTCAGTTTGATGGTCTTGTATCACAGACGTATGTGAGGACACTTTTCTGATCCACGCTGTATACCTACAACGACCGATAATGCACGCAGACATAGTAGATATTGCTTCACGTAAAGGGAGTGCAAGCGCACTCGTAAGCTCTCAACTGTCATTTGTTTCAGACAGTTTGAGATTTAAGTTTGAATGTGATTTGAGAATGCATGTGGATAAATGTAATAAGAGTAAGGGAAGACCAAAGAAACGATGAAGGGACTGAGTGCGACATAACATGGTTAGAAAGGAAGTGACTACTGAGATTACAATTAATAAAGAATTGTGGAAGAAGGAGACATGCTGCGGCAGCCCAAATAAAAAGGGATAGGGGCAGGACAATGATGAGAGAATATGATCTGAGTATGAATGGGGATGGCTAAAAAGGTAAAAGAAGACCAAAGCAACGATGGATGGAACGTTCTGGGACAGCCGCTTAAAGAAAAGTATGAAAGAGAACACCCCAAATAACTTAACGGGCAGGAAAATGATGATGAGTTTGAGATCTCACTTACGTGTCTATGTGTGCGTCTGTTTTCGATCGTTGTAAGGACTTGACTTTCTGTACCAATCCATTCCGTGGTCAAGGAGTAGAACTAAGGTTAGTTAAAAAACTCAATTTGCGGTTAGAATGTTGTTTGAAGGTCGGTAGAGATCGTTTCGTTTGGAAAAAAGGACTTTTTTCTTTTTGTTTAATGCGTGTTTGAAACAAAATGGCGAGCGTGGGAGAATTAGATTGGTGTGCTTTAACTTCTATTGGAGGATAAAAGGTGAGCAGACGATATCTGTTTAACATAATAGGTGTGTCTATTGAGAGGAACAAACTAGTATCAACTTGTTTTTATAGTGTAATGCTGAGAAACAGATATGTTTGGTAAACAGGGAGTTTCTTTTTATTCTAAACTTGTCAGGAAAATGTTGAGTATGAATGTAGATGGCTATAAAAGTAGAGGAAGACCAAGGAAACGATGGATGGACTGTGTGAAGGATGATATGGCTAGAAAGGAAGTGACTGCTGAGATGACGAGTATTAGAGAAGTATGGGAGAAGATGACATGCTGCGCCGACCACAAATGAATTGGGATAATGGTAGGAAAATTATATTGATACTAAACGCCAACATCGGTCTCTCAGGGAGCCCCTAGAGAGATGGATCGCAATAATACGAAAATAATGCTTAGAGCTTCCTTTGCTAATCAACAGTTTTTATCGGATACTTTTATCTGGCGTCACTGTCATCTGTCATTCGATTAACCATCAGTACTATAATATTAATCTATTCAATATATACCGTATATATACTATTATCCCCTTAAGGTTATGGGAAGTCCATGTTGAATGGAGGACATTTCCCGATGACATGGGGTGACATCTTAGAGCCCTTGGCAACAAGCATTTAATAGATCCTATGACTATAATATTTGAGAAATCGAATATAGCAATTAAGGTAACCAATACTGATACCAATTTCAATCATCAAAAACCCCAAAAAATGCTGTATAAAGAAGAACAAAAAAAATCCGTAAAGTCGGACAAAAAAAGGCCCGATTCATTCCAAGTTGAGAACAAAACACTTTGGACAGCCTAAACACTTGATCCGATTTGTACAAATGGATCTCACATTTATTCGAATAGATTGGATCCGTCTTAGAACGAAGGGTCAATGCGTAGCTTTAAATGTTAAGACTATTGAGGCTAAGTAGTGTACGACTAATATTTAATGTTTGAAGCATTGAATGCCTTTGGTCCCGGCTGTCATTTGTAGATCTTGACTGACTCTAGACTGTACCTATTCTGACAACCAGTCTTAATAAGGGGTATCGTATTACCTGGTACTAACTGGGTTGTGGAGGTCAGGTAGGCAGTCGCTCCTCATGTAAAATACTGGTATTCAGCTGTATCCGGTTAGACTGGAATCCGACCCTAATATAGTTAGGAAAAGGCTAGGCAGATGATGATGTAGATATTGAATGCTGGTTGGAGCAAGAGAGACCATGATTGTAGAATAAATGCTGTAGGAATGCGTTCCTTGCGAATTATGTGTGGTGTAACTTTAAGGGCGAATATCACCCTGCCAGGGCTGCGGGACTCGAAAGAGATACCGCGGCTCTGGAACACAAAGGGCAAGGAAGAAACATGGATGGGTTTTAGTCAGTACAAGTCCGACACTCCCTTCCGCTCTGCCCAGAGCGGGAGAAGGAGAAGTCATTTGATGATTTCCCATCCGAAAAAAAAGGAAAAGGGCGAATATCACCAATGAAAAAGAGCGCAATCAGCACATCTAAACCGCGTCCAAGTGTTGTCAGTGTCATATTCAGTTACAATGATAACAGCTCTTGAATGTGGTTAAAATATGTTGAAAGCGTTCAGTTTTATTAGTGCAATCGGCCCTGACTGGTATAAGATTGAGGAACATTAGGACAAGAATAAGTTGCAGTTCAAAAGAATGTAAATAGAGACAAATATTTAAAGAAACGCCACCAGGGGATAACATGTACGAACTTGGACTAAATAGTGCCTATGTAAAGATTGTAAGGTTGTGGAGGTCAGATAGGTACACTCTGACATCAGTTAGACTGACAGAAGTAAACCCTAACTTAGTTGGGAAAAGCGTAATGAAGACGACCTTTATTTTGATTTGATATTTTGTCAACCAACAACAAAAGACAAGGCCTAACCCGATTCTACTGTCAAACGAATATTACGTTACTATACCATTTTGTTTGGCCTGTTGGTCTAGTGGTTAGTGACCCTGACTGCTAGGACGGAGGTCGTGGGTTCGATTCCCACACAGGACAAATCTTTGTGCGATGAGTACGATTATTTGTTCTGTATCTGGGTGTATAATTTATCTATAATATGTATGTATTTAGAAATAATATATAAGTATGTTTATCAGTTGTCTGGTTGCCATAGTACAGGCTCTGCCTAGTTTGGGATCAGATGGCGGTGTGTTGGTTGTCCCAAGATATTATTATTATATTATTATTTTAGCCTATTTCCAACAGAGCCAGGTTGGGAATTTATTGAATGAAGACAATGATTTTATCAGTGAAGGTTGATAAGTGTAATAGAGTTTAAATGAGGTATTCCTCGAAGCGCTACCATTTTGAAGCGCACCTAATGAGGCGCTCCTTTTTTATTCCTCGGAGCGCACCTTTTAGTAGCGCTCCCGATAGCAATTAAAAATATTAACTACTAAAAGGTGCGCTCCGAGGAATAAAAAAGGAGCGCCTCATTAGGTGCGCCTCAAAATGGTAGCGCTTCGAGGAATACCTCGTTTAAATAATTTAAAGTGACTAACACTTAGATTGGTAAAAGGTCAAAAGTTCAAGTTATGATCCATTAAATTCGACTTTGTTTCAGAGAGCTGTCTATAAATAATTTTGTGAGAGAAATTAAGATATTATTGCGTCAATCTTAAATTGTTCCTTAAGAGAAATTAGATATTATTGTGTCAATCTCTAATTTGTTGTTGATTGTCAAATTCTAAATGAAAGCGAGCGAAGCCGCGGGCAAAAGCTAGTATCTTATATGCGAAAGTTTGTGAAGATGGATGGATGGATGCATTTATTTTTGTTACTCTTTCACGCAAAAACTACTGAATGGATTTATTGAAATTTAGCACACAAATAGCTTATAAACTGGATTAACACATAGGATACTTTTTATCTCGGTAGTATGATCCCGTGGGACAATTATCGAACTCCACGCGAGTAAAGCCGCGGGCAGAGACTAGTGCATTTATATTTATTGGTAAAACATTAAAACCGTGCCATCTGTAGTCATTCACACGTCGTAATGATTGTCCATGGACTAGGGTGGGGTTCCAGTGTGGGCGGGACTGGAAATACCAGGTTTTGTACTCCAGGAATGTCACCAGGGCTGTTATTATTATAAGTGGTGTGTAAGTGTTGACTAGGAGTCGGCGCAGACCGTTAATGTTCTGGTAAGAAGGGAATATGGTGTATTTGAAGTTGCAATCATGTTGGGTATTAGTTGACATTTTATGATAGAATTTTTTGATGACTAAATAGGTATGGTAGGCACGTGATTTCCTTGTTATTGTCAATCAAAACGAGTGTTGCCCAAAATCGGTTTTGGTCTTGGTCTTGCGAAAATGCAAGAACAAGACTAAGACTGTCCCTTTAGCATTCCCGCTAGTCTGTTATTACTTTCTTCGGTAAATAAAGGGTGTAAAAAGACTCTTAACGAAGCCGAAAGGTACATATTCTCCTCGTCATTGCGATCATTTTTTGTTCTAGACCATACCTGGGAACCTCCTAGTTACGGAGATATTGGTCAAACATTTTCACAAGTTTATTTTCAAATACATGTTTTTAATGATTTTTTTTTACTTAAGACACCTTCACGACCCCCGTACTATTCAATCTATTCATCAGCACAATGTTTTGAATGCGTTACATTGAGTTCTACCGTAAAACGTGATTTTTCACCCCAAAAAAAAAGTCGTTTCCCAGCAATATTTTTTACGTAAAGTTACTTAGTTTGATGTACAGAATGCTTGGTTGACGGCTTCGTGAAGAGTCTGTTTACACCCTGTATAAAAGCGCACACAAAGCACGTAATGTAAATATTTACCGAGTTTAAAGCCCAAAGACCAAGACCGCAAGACCAAGGCCGATTTTGGGCTTTAAACTCGGTAAATCTTTACATTACGAGCTTTGTGTGCGACCAAGACCGATTTTCGCAAGATTCTTGCATTTTCGCAAGACTAAGACCAACACTAATTTTGGGCAACACTAATCAAAATCAAAGCTTTTATTTCAAGTAGGCCAGCAAGACAACAATGATATGTAGCTACAGTCCCAGTTTTTTTTTTTTTTTTTACGGATGGGAATTCATCAAATGACTTCTCCCGCTCGGGGCAGAGCGGAAGGGAGTGTCAGACTTGTACTGACTAAAACCCATCCATGTTCCTTCCTTGCCCTTTGTGTTCCAGGGCCGCGGTATCTCTTTCGAACAGCCGGCAGCCCTGGCAGGCATCGGCCCTTGCGAGCCCCTCCCTTTTTGCTGACATCTCTTTGAGGCGCGCGTGGAACACGAACACGCCGTCTACACGGCTACAGTCCCAGTCACAAGATATAAAAACTGTGAAAGTACTGCAGTTGTTTGTGAGTTTATATTTAACAGCCACTTGGTAAATTAGATTAATTCTTGCTAAATAAAGTTTTATAAAAATGTGTTGTACTTTAATCATTCAAATGCCAATTACGAAAGTAATTAGGATTTTCCTTCATTACAAAAAAAAATATTATGATGATTAAAACAGATCTTTTTACAAGTTGAAATGTCTGTGTCTGATTATTACTGCTTTATTTCAGACAAATATTACTGGAATAACATTGAAATATTAAGCACGTTAAGCCGTTGGTCCCGGCTGTCATTTGAAGATCTTTGACAGTCGTTAGGTAATCAGTAGCCCAAAAATATTGACAACCAGTCTTACCAAGGGGTATCGTATTACCCAGTACTAACCGGGTTGGGAGGTCAGATAGGCAGTCGCTCCATGTAAAATACTGGTATTCAGGTGCATTCGGTTAGACTGGAAGCCAACCCCAACATAGTTGGGAAACATTTCGTGCACTTCCCATAAATCCGGTGAAAATTACACGTTGTCTATAGAAAACTAGGCTTACACGTGTGAGCTCCACAATTTAGCATGATTTCATACTCTATTTTGAACGCAGACTATGTTATTTTAGCATTATTATTTGCACTGAAGAAATGGATATAAATGTATTTAACGTATGCCATTATATTAATGTTGAAAGGAACCTCGCTCTATGTTAATTTTCGGAATAATACATTCGAAATGAATATGACTGCCATTGCTGAAATTAGTTTGGTTATCTATTCATCATATTTTTGGTAATTAATGAAGATCCGTGCGGTTTTTGAACCATTTCACAGCTGCGGAATTTTAGAGGTATTTTTGCAAAATCTATCACTAAATAAATATCTTCTACTGACTAAGAAATTTAAAATATAATATCGACGGTAAATAACTAATAAAAAATACTACAATTAGGGTTGTTGACCAAAAAAAAAAAATAATTAGTCCGTCAGATAGATTTCCAAAAAATATTGGACACGTATTTTTCTTTTTTCACGTAAACAAAAAACTGGCCAAGTGCGAGTCGGACTCGCGCACGAAGGGTTCCGTATCATAAACCGAAAAATTTATATGGGAGCCCCTTAAAATATTAAGTAATTTATATTTTTATTGTAATCTATGTTTTACAAATAAATGATTATTATTATTATTATTATTTTCGGAAAGTGTTTTTCTTCTCAGCCCTTTTGGACTGGATTTCAGCTACATTTACGGGCCGAAACCAAAGTAAATGTAACGTGTGGTGTGTAAGTTTTGTGAATGTTTATGTGTTGTGATGAGGTCCTATTTCGTTCTCTTCTATCTGCATGAACTTTCTAACGATTCGACATGTATTTAAAATCGCAGCTTTTTGAAGTGTTATGTAGAGAGTTTCTTTAAGGTCTAATAATTTTAAGCTATGGAGGAGATGATTTGGTATAACGCCTGTTGTAGAAAGGACTATAGGTACTACATATACTTTTTCTTGTCGCCAGATTCTAGTCACTTCGTCTTTGAGCTCTGCGTACTTACTAATTTTTTCTGTGATTGTCTTCTGTATGTTATGTGTATTGGGAACAGCAATGTCTATAAGGTAAGTTACTTTGTTTATTTTATCCTGCAAAATTATATCCGGCCTATTGTAATGAATAGTCTTATCAGTGAGAATAGCGCGATCGTAATAGAGTTTATGTGTTGTATTTTCCAGGGTAGCTTCTGGTTTATAATTGTAGTAAGGAGTGCTGGTGTTTTGAATGAGTGTGTGTTTGAGTGCAAGTTTCTGGTGAATGACATTGGCCACCTGGTTGTGCCTGTGAGTGTAGTCGGTTTGCGAGAGAGTTGTGCATGCTCCTGTTATGTGCTGGATGGTTTCTGGTTGGCTGTGGCATTTGCGACATTTATCATTTGTGACTGTAGGATCTTTGATTATGTATTTTCTGTAGTTTTTTGTATTGATGATCTGATCTTGAATAGCTATTATAAATCCTTCAGTTTCCGGGAACAAGTTGCCTATTTTGAGCCACTTATTTGAAGCTAATTTATTTATGTGGGATTGCTCTAAGTCATGAGGGTGCCTACCGTGGAGCACTTTCCTCTTCCAGTCTTCCATTTTATGTTGTTGCGGGTCATCATTAGTTATGTCCAGTGTTTCCGACTGATGACTTAGATTAAGTGGAGTGTAGTTGAGATCATTTATCACTACGGCTTTATGTATGTTACTGGTGCGGGATTTTGAATGAAAGAATGATTTTAATCGATCGACTTGTTTCCGCCATAGGTGCTGGATGTCTATTAGGCCTCTCCCTCCATGTTGCCGTTTAATGGTAAGTCTCTCTATGGCAGATTTAGGGTGTAAATTGTTGTGCTTTGTAAGTGTCGTTCGCGTAGTACGCTCTAATTGCTCAGTGTCCGTTTTGGACCATTTTATAACTCCGAATGAGTATGTTAATACGGGAATGGCGAAGGTGTTTAAAGCTTTAATGAGATGTTTACCTGAAAGTTGTGTTTTACAAACAGCATTTAGTCTTTTCTTGTACTCATTAGTAAGCGTATTTTTAATGCGAGTGTGATCAAGACCTTTTAATTGCGCGTACCCTAAATATTTATACAAGTCAGTCTGTTCCATTGCAGATATAGTGTCTGTGTCATTTACTACATAGTCGCCGGGCCGTACTTTTCCTCTCACAATGTGAAGTGTTTTACATTTTTCTAACCCAAATTGCATGTTTATATCTTTACTGAACTCTGCTGTAATATCTACTAATTTCTTCATGTCGTTTTCTGTTTTTGCATACAGTTTGATGTCGTCCATGTATATAAGATGCGATATTGTTGTTTCGTCTATATTGTGTTTGAGGCAATATCCGGCCCCGCAACCCTGCAGCAAATGAGACAGAGGATTTAATGCGAGACAGAACCACAGCGGGCTTAGGGAGTCACCTTGGTAGATACCTTTTTTGATGGAGATTTGACGAGTAGTGACAGTATTGTGGTTGTAATTTATTTGAAGTGTTGTTTTCCACTGAAGCATTATCTGGCGTATGAAATCTATAATTTTCGGGTTTATTCTATAAATCTCTAATATTTGTATCAACCAAGAATGAGGAACACTGTCAAAAGCCTTTTTATAATCAATATATGTGCAATGCAAATTTCTGTTTTTAGAGGTGGCATGTTTATGAATAGTG
Organism: Lycophotia porphyrea; assembly: GCA_950005105.1. NCBI lineage: Eukaryota > Metazoa > Arthropoda > Insecta > Lepidoptera > Noctuidae > Lycophotia > Lycophotia porphyrea. Next base: position 3,873,331 of record OX465408.1, on the reverse strand, counting down.
GAATCAATAATCAGCTGTTCTTTGCATCCCATGTGGCCCTGTCTGCATCCCTTTTGTTCCTCTGCTATAATATTGTGGTGTTCGATGTGCGAGTTAATTTTCTTTGTAATTGCAGATGTCAATATTTTGTAAATTGTAGGTAGGCATGTGATTGGTCGGTATTGGGAAGGCTGAGGTGAATTTTTAGTTTTAGGTAGCATGTAAGTAATTCCTGTTGCAATAAATTCGGGTGTGTTTTGTTGTCCTAATATAATGTCTGTCAAATTTTTTGCTAAAGATTTGTGTAATGAAGTTAACTTTTTGTACCAAAAATTATGTATTTTATCGATACCAGGAGATTTCCAGTTATGTAATCTGGCTGTTATGTGTGTAATATCAGTTTCTGCTACCTCTACAAATTCCATTTCGTCAACAGCTCTCCATTTTACTTCTTCTTCTGCTATCCATGATGCTTTGTCGTTGTGCTGTACTGGCTCTTCCCAAATGCTAGCCCAATACTCTTCTAGTTGTTCCTTTGTTGGTAGGTTAGGTGTATTTGTGTTATTTTCATCTATTGTGTCTGTTTGTGGTTTGTGTAAGTTTCTATAAAACATTTTTTCGTTTGTAGCAAATGTGGCGTTATCTTTTTTGCGCTGTTGTGCTTTTTTATATCTTCTGAGCCTATGAACTTTGAGTGCTAGTTTTTGTTTTAATGTATCTAAAAATTCTTCAGGTTTTCTGTTATTTTTTTCGTGTCTGGTGTGTGTCAAATTGTTTCTAAATATAACCTCAACTCTTTTTACTAGTTTATTAGATCTACAACCGTTAATATATTGAGTGAGTCTACCAATGTCTGCTCTTAATTTTTCAATATCTTTTTCTAGTCTCTGTTGCCATGCTGGTGCTAAATTCTGTCTTGTTCTTGGGTTTCCTGTGTGGTCTGTGATTTTAAAGTTTAGTTCCTCAGATATAACTAAGGCTGTGCAGTATATAAGTAGGTGTATGTCTATAAGCTGTGTGTCATCAGATATAAATTGTAAAAGTATACTCTCATTAAATAAATTTACTAGACGAAATAGGTTAGGTGTGTATTTAAGTTTAGGTAACCTAGGTCGAGCTGCTGGGTTCGTCCCAGAGTATTGTGTTATAGTTGTTCTAAATTTGTCATTAATTTCTTGAATGTATGTGTCTGTTGTTAAGTGTTGATCTGGGACGCCTATGGTCTCAATGTCATTTTCCAGCGTAACGGTAATGGATTCCGTTTGTGTGGATGTGTGTGTTATTTGTGTGTAGGCTTGCGATTGGGTGTACGGTTGGGAGTGGGTATAAATAAGTTGCGATTGACTAAGTAATTGTGGTTGTTCTTGAAGACCAATTTCGTTTACGTTTTGTATAATATTATTGTCTGTATAATTTAATGTTTCTTCTTGTAGTAATTGTGCTCGTACTTCTTCTTTTAACTGATCTATAACTTCTTGAGATAGAAGTTTATTCCTAACTATGGTTCTTCTTTGGTCTGAAATTCTTTGTTCTGAAACCGTAATATCTGGATATTGTCTGGTGAAAAGTGCATGCAATTGTTGTCTGTAAGTGGTCATATCGGTCTCTAATTTAGTTATGTGTAGGTAAGTTCGCATGATAAATAGATTTACTTCTTTACTCCATTTCATGCGAACTCTTGCTTTTCCAGCCTTGGTGGACGCGGGCAAAAAGGTAGATACCCCCCGCGCAGCATTCAAGGTCGGAGTAGGTGGAGCTGTATTTAAACTAAAAATGGGGGGTGATGAAAGTGTTGGTGACGATGGTATGGATGGTGATGATGGCCTCGAAGGCGTGTAAGAAACTGTGCTTGGACTGTACGGTTCTACAGGGGTGTTTGTCCTGTCCGTCAGTCTGTCACCATCGTCAATGATTTCGGCTGTAGTATTTTTGTCGGTTGGAGCCCGCCTGTTCAACTCCTCACCGCTGACGGTTCGCATGCTGTGACACCTAGCGTCAGCTCCAGGTGCGCCCCGGCGATCGCCCCCGGGCAGCGGTCCTAAACGTTTTCTTTTTGCACGTGTCTCCATTTTTTTTATGGGTTTCCAGAGCCACGTTAGCCACGCCAGTAATATTTCTTTCGTGTGTCCGCCCCCCACGTGATTAGATGGTCAATCAGGACGTGTGGTTGTTTGGGGGGCTTATTATTATTATTATTATTATTATTATTTGTAGTTATACCGGCAACAGAAATACATCATCTGTGAAAATTTCAACTGTCTAGCTATCACGGTTCATGAGATACAGCCTGGTGACAGACAGACGGACGGACAGACAGTGAAGTCTTAGTAATAGGGTCCCGTTTTTCCCTTTGGGTACGGACACATTTCGCCAGTTATGTTTGAGTCCCATGTAATAGGGAACGAGCCTGTAGCAATCAACCGGGCACAAATCCAGACTCCGTGGCTGCTACTGAGAATTTCCAAATGGAAAAACTCAATAGCACTTTGCCCGACCTGGGAACCTCATGCTCAGCGGTTGCGTTTGCGACCACTCGACCAACGAGGCAGCCATGTAGATGAAAACCGTAAATATGTAGTCTAATAACAAAATATGTACCTACAAATTTATACGGAACCCTCGGTACGCGAGTTGTCCGGTTTTTTGTTTTTACGAACTGTGTCTATGTTTCTTGTCTCATCCACTGAAAGAAATTTCTAAATCCAACAAGTCGGACCTTTGTGCTCATTCATCTGTATTATGTTATTTCCCGTATAAGCAGTTTCTGTGTAGGTACATAAATAAATAAATAAAGAGTGTCCATGGAGTTTCTTGCCCATTCTTCTCTATAGAGATCTACGCTTTGGAATGGGCAACTACAGTACTTTCACAAGTTATTATGCCTTGTGTCTGTGACTTAGCTTAACCTTTTTTGTTTTTCCGACATTTAAAAGTGCCTGTAATGGTCTAAATGAAATAAATGCTTTTGAGTTTGATTTTTTAATAAATGACAACCAACTCCAATAGCCTAACTTGAACAGACGTTAAACAAAACCGTTATTAACCACGGAGCACTATCTATGAATATAACATAGCTTTCCATCCGTCTGTCCATTCGCACGCGTTCAATAATACATACTGCCGCCGCCGGCTCCGCTCGAGTCCTATGAATTAATCATGAGCATTTAACTAAATAGTTACGTCATCGTTATCAGTGAGTATTGTCAATAAATAGCGCTTGTGATTTGCAATTGGTCGTGAAATCTGTTGGTTGGTTATTTTTTACTGGATATGAATATTTCAGGGTGTTTTTTCGCTGAATATTAAGCAAGCAAGTATGTTAAGTAAAGCCTAGTAACTCGAGTATTTTGACTAATAAGTAGTAAGTATCTTGAGTGAAGACCGCAAGTCGGCAAAAGTAAGGTGAGACGCTCTCAGGCTCGGTGGAGCTGCCAGGGCTGCGGGACTGTTCGAAAGAAATACCGCGGCCCTGGAACACTGCCTGCAAATGACTTCTCCCGCTCTGCGCAGAGCGGGAGAAGTCATTTGATGATTTCCCATCCGAAAAAAAAGGCTCGGTGGAGCGACGATCTTCGCAGGGTGGCTGGTAGCAACTGGATGAGAGTTGCTGAGAATCAAGTTGAGTGGCGTGCGATTGAGGAGGTTTATGTCCAGTAGTGGACTTCTGTAGGATAATGATGATGAATATGGATAAATAACGAGGTAACTAAAGCCATGTTTTCAGGTAAAGGGTAAACCACGTAAACTAAATGAATAAAAGGATGTATCTAATAAATGCAGCCAGTACATATCATTGAAAATATTCTGCAGAAGAAAAGATACCATTATTTTGGAAAATATTATGAATGAAAAATAGTGCGTGGAGTCCGCGCCGAAAAAGTGAAACTTTGTAATGTGGATATGAAAACAGGTATACTACGCGCATGCGTTCGAGTGCCACGCATTCACTCTCGCTCTGTCTCTTTCTTTTCCCTCTCCCCAGGAGCGTTGAACGTTTAACGCAACAGTGCTTTCATACCCCCTTCATGGTAGCGTTAAACGTTTATCGCAACCTTGTTGGAAGTCGCATTAGAAGTTTCACTTCTCAAATGTACTAAGTCAGGATCTGAACAATTCTCGTACTTTTAAGTAATGCATTTAGGCTCAATAGGGTATAGGTAGATACGTACAAATACTCTAATAAGACGAGTTTTTGATGAAGTAACGAGAACATTTTTAATGTTTTTATATTACCCTCCACACTAGGAATTTCTCCTGTATCGTGGGTGCGTTCACAAATATTTAAACTCGCATACACAAACAGCTAGACCCGGAACAACTACCTGTAGGCCACACAAATATTTGTTTCGTGCGGGGACGGAACCCACGACACGCAGCGCGGTAGTCAATCGCTCAGCCACTCAGCCAGCCGTGCCAATCAACTCAATTTATCTACATTTTTGACGAGTCTTTGATAGAAAACTTTGAACGTTTTTAATTACAGGAACTGACCTTCTGTGTTTTAGATGTCTGCAAAATTATGACTGGGCTTTCTTTATGACTGGGCTTTTTTTCGGATGGGAAATCATCAAATGACTTCTCCCGCTCTGGGCAGAGCGGAAGGGAGTGTCAGACTTGTACTGACTAAAACCCATCCATGTTCCTTCCTTGCCCTTTGTGTTCCAGGGCCCCGGTATCTCTTTCCAACAGTCCCGCAGCCCTGGCAGGCATCGGCCTTTGCGGGCCCCTCCCTGTTTGCTGAAATCTCCTTGAGGCGCGCGTGGAACGCGTTGTTAACACGGCCTGTCGTCAAAAGACGGACGGACGGCGAGCTAGCTCATTACTCACCGACCACAGGATGACTGGGCTTCACCATCATAAAACTCCCCATCAGCATCCAACAATATTCCAAAACTCAATGAAACTCAATAAACACCATTTACACGATTCCCGTTGTCAATGAGATCAAAACAATTGTCAAACAAAACAAGATCAATAGACACCATGGCAAGTAATTAATTGTATTGTTGACTATTAACAATTTAGATGACTATTGACAAGCGATTTGCTCCGGTATGTTGAGGAAGTTGAGAGTTGAAAATTGCTGAGCATACAGAAATGCTATTCTGCTAAGGGTTGAAATAAAACAAAAATAGCTCATTATTATCATAATTTTGGGCCATGCTGAGATACACTTTTGGCCTCGTATAAGACCAATTTATTTTAATGTTTGTCTTATTTTTTAAATATGTTTGTGGTTGTTTTCTTTTTATTTACTTTAAAAGTTCGTGAAAAAGTCAATAAAAAAATACTATTGGCAGAGACTGTTTGAAAATAAACTTAATGACCAAACTATGTAGAATACTGATTAGTTTTGGTATTTAATTGCTTTTAGAGAATCCTTAGAAGCTTTTGCTCAAAACTCATCACGAAAACGTAATGCTTTCCCACTCCTGGGCATAGGCCTCCCCCATACCTTCCACTTCTCTCGATGGTGTGCTTCTTCTCACCAATTGGCTAGGACCCACCCAAGGCGTCCCGCCATCATCTCATCGGCTTGCCACAACCCCATCTAGCTGTCTCCGTGATCTCTTTGTGTTTTTTTTTTCCATAAATATTTTCACTGTGGACACTCTCTCGTGATCTAGTTTGACCTAAATATTCTAATCACATCACAAGCATTTTTATTACCCAATACATTCAACTTAACCTTATGAACAAACTTTATTGATACGATAAAATGATCTAGCAACATTCTTAAGTGCACTTACAATACTAATAAGAACATTAGTAGGCCTTCCATACAGTTAGTAACAAATTATCTAAAAATATACCAAGTTTATCGCTTAAGAAATCACATTTACAGAGGCCATGTATCGTCTGCAAAACAAACAGTATGTACGTTACCAAAATACATTGATGCAGGGTCAGAAAAACAACACTGATGAAAACAAAAGAACGTAGCTTGAAGTTCAATTATGTCTTCTTAAAATTTGACGTTAGAATGACAGCCAGAATTCAATTATTTTGTTTAAAAAAAAACAATTTTCGCTTGAAAAATAAAAAGTACAGTCAGACACATAATTAGAGGGTATGGGTTGGAATTATTATAAAAACCCTGTTATTAAACACTTTACTAAAAGTTTTTATTTGACTAATTCAATAGTCATTCATACAATCAGCAAATTCCATCCATATTAAAAGTAACTACATATTTTTAGAAACACATAGTATATCATTCATACATAACATCACGCCTGTAATCCCCGAAGGGTTAGGCAGAGCTTTCACCAGTTATTTTTTAAATCCCGTCTAATAGGGGGCGAGTCTATTGCCATCAACCGGGCACAAATCCAGACTCCGTGGCTGCTACTGAGAAATTCCTGATGGAAAAATTCAATAAAACTTTTGCCTGGCCTGGGAATCAAATGCGGAACCTCGTGCTCAGCAGATGTGCTTGTGGCCACTAGACCAACGAGGCAGTTAAAAAAGCACAAATAAACACCATTTTATATTTCACCGCCCGCCACCCCGAAAACTCCACCAAAAAAATAAAATCATAAATTACAACTTCTAGGTCAGGATTCAGAATCAACAAATCTCAGTTTACTTTGATCTTGGCCTACTTTCGTTACACCCCGTTACACCCCTGTTTCACCCCCTCCTTACTGAATATTTGACAAGTCCATAGACAGGCGATTCATTCTTACGAGTCGTTCACGCGAGTTATTGGATTCAACAGGAAAACATGGCGACTACGGTGGAGAGAAAAAATTAAATTATAAGACGTCAACAGTTCGAAATTGCTGCGGAATTGACGAAAGATTTGTTTGAAAGACCCCTCTTCCTTTGCATAATATTCAAGTTTCTTCTGAGATTTTTTTCTCATTGGGATTTGACCGAAAATACTGCGTATACCTTTGTGTTTAAGGGATATTTTCTCAACTCCTCAGCTGGAACCACTTACGTAGGTGTCAAAGGAATCACGAAGAATTTTGCTATCATCGTTTTACAGCCCTTTAACTTTCAAAGGGAGAAAAGCCCACTAATTTTCTCAGAGTCCTCTCAATCCGACGACTTCAAAATACTTTCTCAAATAGTTTAAAAACCCATCAGAACTACTTCGTTAGTCTTGTGGGGTCTAATGAGATCGTGAGTTCCATTCCTAGATCGAACAAAAGTGTTAATCAGTGTTGCTTTCAGGAAAAGCTGCTCAGTCTGGTTCTGTACCTGGTGGGTGGCAATAGGCTCGCCCCTATTACATAGGACTTAAAATTAACTGGGACAATATGAGTGAGGTGAGAAAAGAAAGAAAAAATATTTATTTGCCGCACACACACGCGGGACATGACGTGCATAGTACAAAATGACAAAAAAAAAACGGATTGCACTCCGGAAGTGCCGGCAGAAGTGAAAACCTGAAACAACGCCATCTAGCTCAAATATCAGAAATTTCAATAGCTTTCTGCAAGAAAGAAAGATGTCGCTGCCGTAGAAAAAAACTTGAAACAACGCCATCTAGCTTAAACTACACACACACTCGCGCAAGCGCCCTGCGCCGCCGATTCGATCTGACGACCTGACGCGACTTTAACAGTTTTTACCCACACCAAAAAGTGTACAACGCCGTTAAAGAAGTTTTCACTTCAAAAACAAGCTCATTCTAAGCACCTATGCAAAGAACTAGCCTGCTTAACCAGAATAATCAGCCCAAGTACCCCATCACCCCATTACCCCACACCTCATGAAGCATCAACCTTTAATACACCGTTCCACGTGCTTCAAAACTTAATAACTTGTCTCCAGCCCCATTTTGCCGCCATTTCGCTTATCTCCTGACGGTACACTGAAGCCATTAGGTCCGTAATTGTGCAGGGTTGGCTTTGAGCCTAATACAGTATCTTGCTTATGTTGGCCGGGTAGTAGGGTACCTGATATGTATACTTAGGAATCCATCCCTGTCAGGACTTGAATTTTGGAGCAGTAGGTATTAAGGAGTAAGAAGTGCTATACACAAATCTTCATGTGTGATTAGGTACAACTGGGCGGTATAATCAAATACACAGGGTGTAAAAAGACCTTTAACGAAGCCGAAAGGCACTTGTTTTCCCCGTCATTGCGATCTATTTTTTCTTTTTTACCTGGGAACCTTCTAGTTACGGAGATATTGGGGGTCAAAGTTCCAACTTTTTCATAAGATTTTTTTTAAACATGGTTTTAATGTATTTTTTTTTTCTTTTTTGACACCTTCACGACCCCGTACTATTCAATCCATTCATCAGCACAATGTTTTGAATGCGTTACATTGAGTCCTACCGTAAAACGTGATTTTTCACACCAAAAAAAAGTCGTTTCCCAGCAATCATTTTTGCGTAAAATTACTTAGTTTGATGTACATAATGCTTGGTTGACGGCTTCGTGAAGAGTCTGTTTACACCCTGTATGGAGATACATAACACAAACATCTTGCTTGCAATCCCCGCAGGGTTAGGCAGTAATAACGGGCTGGTATCCGGAACTCCACGTCCAATGTGCGTATTTTACTCGGCATTCGCGCCGAATCGGATATACCGGACCAAAAAGTCTGTAGCGCTCTTAACACCGAAGAATTTGTTAGGGCCTATTTGCTTGAAAAGGGTCCGAGCAAATACTAGCTCTTGGTGGAATTACTTGACAAATAAGGATTGCCGTGAATTACTGAGTTGGGTGGCTTGTAACTAGTTCAAGGAAGGAGAAATGGAGAAACTGACAAATTGTGAGCACTTATGTGGCCTTGAGGAACTGTAATTACATTGCCTCAACTGATCACATAGTGTCATACGTCATCATCTGCCTAGCCTTTACCCAACTATGTTAGGGTCGGCGTCCAATCTAACCGGATGCAGCTGAATACCAGTATTGAAGCGACTGCCTATCTGACCTCCACAATCCAGTTGGTACTCGGTAATACGATACCCCTTGCTAAGACTGGTTGTCTGATTTTGGGCCACTGACTACCTGTAACGACTATCAACGATCTATAAACGACAGCCAGGTCCAACGGCTTAACGTGCTTTCCGAGGCACGGAGGTAACTCGGTATGTAATGGGTGGTCACATATCCACAGACCAACCTAGGCAAGCACGGCTTAACCTAAAGATCGATCCGAGCGGCTGTTATTATTTAGCCTATATGAACTATATAGCTTCGGTTTGTGACTTCGTCCACGTTGAAGAACCATAGCCATTGACACCCGGCGATAATATTAGCTTCTCATAAGTGATAGAAGTTTTGGAATTGGATCAGTAGTATCGAAGAGTACCTCTCTAAATACAAACAAATTTTACCTGTTTATAATATTATACTAGCTAGATCACAAATTACGAAGGCATAAATTGTGCCTTAATTATTTGTTTTAATCCACTTTTCGTCCGTTTTCGGTAAAGTTTTCAATATTATTGTCGCTGAATATTATAGTACTCCATAAGTAACTATTACTATCCGATCTTAGAACCCAGAAACACAGATACTCTAAGATACGATCAATTGCTGATTTGGAAATCTCACTGATCTTAATCAAAAGGCATAAGTAGATCGAATCACAACTAAAATCGACCAACGAGAGAATTTATTCCGTTAATTCATCAAGGTACAAGAAAAGAGACTTACGATTCCCCTTCATTATATTGTCAGTTATTAATTAGAACAATATAGTTGAAACAATATCGAGAGTCATTAATTTCAATACCAACAGAATCTTACTGATATATCTACACTTCGGTATAAGACACGCTGATTAAAATTTAATCCCAATTACTTCAATAGCCTTAGCTGTTCAGAATTGATTGGTTTTCATTATGTGCAGTCCAATTTGGATCGGATTTTTAGCTTAATGAAGTACGGTAGCTTATGATTTGTAGGGTCGAGCCGAAATATTTTGGGTCAAAAAGGGGATTTTAGAAGGGTTGAATTAATGATTAAATTCGCTGAATACCCCATCGTTCATCAATTTGATTGGTTTTGCATCAGAATTGTTTTAAGAGCGGCGTTTTCAGAAACTCTTTTAACTGTGTATATGCAAACAACAAACGTGCGAAATCAATCGTTTATCTTCCCGAGCTTTGTGATCGACCTCACAGTCTAGTAACAAAGGATTTTCCGACCAAAAATCGGTCAGACTCTCGAACAAATCAAAACCGGCTCACATGCCAAAATTCGACACAAAGGATCGAATGTAGACATCAAATACCACCTCTTGGCTCCAGCGCAGTTTCCTAATAAAGGCAAGAAACACCGAATACCCCATACTCCACTTTTAATTCACCCCTTTACATCGCCGTGAACTCCAACGCACTACTTTTTCCCATTCCAAGGCAGTATTTGCCCTCGGCCAGTACAATAGGGCAAACATTCAAAAGGAAAGAATCCAGAGCCACACGAATGGATGAAAAGATTGGACACGACTCTATAGAGACGCCTTTTAAAGTGGCTTTTGTGGGAGAATGTTTTTAAAGATTCTTGAGGACGTTCCGGATTGAAATGAACTTGCTGATTCAGCTTTCTGTGTCTTTGATTGAGGACTTCGAGCATTTGAAATTGAGCTTTGAATCTATAGCTTCTTAGGTCTATAAAATGACCTCAATGTTCAACCGAATTGTCAATATACCGGTCAAGGTCATGAACTTGTTGGAGACGAGCTAGCGGAACGTGCTTGGCTTACAGATGAGGTTAATAGGAGAAAGGATTAATTAATAAAGGCCCAGTTTTAGACTTGTTTTAGTTCTTACCTCTTAAGGAGTTATTGTGCTCATCGATAAACAACGTTCACTAGGTAGGAAACCAATCATGAAACGGGAAAAAAATCAGCCGCCCGATACAGTTGTGTTATCATGAGTCGTCAAACTGAAGGGAACCGACTTTTTTTCAAACTTTAAAAATAAATAAATAAATGACTCTTCAAGACCAAAAACTCTTTAAAACCCAGGTTGTATATTTTCTATTAGAGTCCTTATCCTTAACTCTAGTTAAAGGGGTCATAGTTTTAATATAGTTTAGAGGAACAAAATAGTATACTTTTAATTTAGGTAAGTCATATCTTACCTTCCAAAAAACCTTTAACTACCCCAGTCTATTATCCAAGTACTGCCCAATAACATAAAGTCCATAATGGAACTAGTACACAGTCAATAAAGGCTGAAAACTGAACGTCAATATCTTCCCACATCCTTACCACAAAGTGTAGTGCTGGGAGCAATCAAGACATATGGGTCGGCAGCGACGCAGGCTGGTTCAAACGAATATCGGTCCAAACCCTAATAGCACAGAATATAGTACGTACAGAAGACCTATATCTCGGATATGTGTAGAATATTTAGGTGTTAAAACCTATGCCATGAGCGAAAATGCAGGCACACTGACGCTCGCGCTGTTGTTCATACTCGCATTGGTCGTCATGAATGCGTGCGAGTGTACCTACCTATAGGCATGGCGTATGGCGTAGTATTAAAGTTTCGACACGTTAATGAGCGTGGACGTGCGGCTCTGCCCTATGTAACTAAGACACACTTTTTGAGTGGCATCGGCGCAAGTGTGTTTGGATCGCATCGACGAATGCCACTGATGTACGCTTCGTGTCGGCAAATATCAATGCCATATCAGCGCAGTATCGTTAAGGAATACTAGTATGAGCATGTAGAGTATGATGGCCGATATAGACTCTTTCATTGCAAGCGCATTCACGACTGTCATTCATTTGACATCTCCACGCACACAAAGACACGCTTCACGTAAAGCGAGTGCAAGCGCACTCGCGACTGTCATCTGTTTGAGATCGGAGATTGCCGCCGTACGCATCTTTGTGTGTGTGCGCCTGATTTCGCTGTTGGTATGGAAGTGACCTTCTGCAACTATCCACTCTGTACTAATAGTTTATATCTCGACTTGTACATATATTTACGACAACATATTATACATACTGCAGTTACGTCCCAGGTACGGTTTAATCGTAATTGAAATCTCAATTTAGTGTCCCCGAATTTGAATAGGTTATAAATAAGATTATTCAGATTATTCATAATTGTCTCGGTCGGGATCTTTGGGATGTGAGTTGGGGAAGTTTTAGTCTTCAATGGGAATCATTTTGATGAAGGTTTGATGTCATATGCGTATCGTTATTAGTCAGCCATTTTGTTTGAATCCATCTGACTATTGTGTGAAAGAGATTCTAATTTTGAATCTGGATACGTAGATCATCAATTTCGAATTCAAAGTTAGTTAACAATAATGTTATATGAAAATGTATTCTATGATTTCTCTAACCATATTCATAGTTTCGTATTCACACACATCCTTGACTGGAAATCTACACAAACATTTCAAATTGCCCATCTAAACTAACAATTTGTGTGAATGTTCCATTTGATATATTCACTAACGTATTCAAAGTAATCAACCCAATAATATATTCACGACTAATTGAATATCAAATTGGACCCCGAACCAAATTGGTATCAGCAGCAATTTCCCTTTACAACGAAGATTTATAAATTACTTGTAATAACGCTTGAAATATTGCTAATAGATTTCAGTCTAGACAAAACGGTGGGAAAATTGACTTGAAATATAATTTTAGACCTGAATTCAGGTAAAAGCCTGATATTTACTGAGAACACGCATAGAATAGTAGAAGGATGTTTTAATTTATTTTATTTGGGGCGTAGAACATAAATTTTGCTGTAGAGATTATTACAGGTTCTCTGATATAATATTAATTTCCTAGCTTTAAAATATTCGTGTCCATCAGGATGAACGGTCACTATGCGTATTTAACATTTAACTTACTCTCACTCACTTCACAATTCACTTACTCTTTTCAAACAAGATACAAAAGACTTGAAATTGTTGGCCGGTTTTAACTGTTTAACTTGTTTTATCTGGGGTTGGAGCCAAATGCAGTCCATACCATTTATATTGTTGTATCTAAATTTACTCACAAACTAAAGGAAAATATTTTTTTCCAACTCCGGATCTTAACAATTGCACAACTTACTCATTTTCACATCATCATAATAGTGTCCTATTTAGTATGAAAATCAATGATAATACAAAAGCTACCTCTTTAACGAACCCTATACTTAACATTTAACATTATCATACAACAAGATTTTATAAAAAAACCAGTATTATAATATCTATGCAAATCCTAGCTAGTGTTTCCTCAACGAACCCTCACCTAACCCCAGTGTGTTCTTTTACACTGATTACAAAACAGAAAAATCGCAAGAAAAAAGAATTCAAGACGAACCTACGTACCTCGCCAAAACACTGCAACATTCAAACTAGAAAACTTCTCACATGAACAATAATGGCGACGTATAATAAATTGTGAACCCCTCTTAAATCAGTGCAGCGGAACATAACGTGAGGTATAGTTCAGACACAGAGTAGGTAGGGCTGAAGGTGACAGATAAATGATTTTTTTATTTTTTTATTTGGCCTTTAAAAAGACTTTTAAAAACGTCAAAAAGACAATAATTTAGAAAAAACGTCCTCTCCGACAACTCTGAGAATAAATGCCGAAACAAACTCAGAGATCACAGTCTATTTTAAAGTCCAAACATAATCTTGGTCAAGTCATATGCGATAGGTTTTTGAGGAAAATATCGTACAGATTTGGTGATTTAGAGGTGGGTTTAGATAGACCAAACGACTGACATAGCACATTCTATACCCACTCTACCAAAATTATTTTTGGGTAAACAAGGATACTACTATGTCTATTCACATTTCACACTACAATATCAACCCTATTGAGAAAATAATAGTCTTGCTTTTGTTACAGTTCTATGACGGTTTGGTCACCTTCAAGCAAATGACAGAGAGAGTGCGTTTGCACTGTGTATGTGTCCGTGCGTCTTCGCTCTTTTTATGCTATAGGCCTTCTTTCCCTATCTACTCTGTGGCACAGTCGTACAGTACTGATTAAAGTTTGTATTGCGCCGTCTGATTGTGCAGCACTGTTCGCCGATTTCTTTATTTCAAAGGGAACGAAAGGAGAAATCTGGATTGGCATCGCTGAGAGGCATGAATGGTATGGACAGGTTCGGGTGATAGAGGTGTGAATAGTATGGTAGTGGAATTCACTGGTCTAAGATTTAATTGATTAAGTATTTAGGTTATGTCTGATTGTTGAATAAAAAAATAAAATATTTTCACAAAGTTTTTTTTTTATTAATAATGGCGAGAAAGGAGATCGCTGCCTGACACTTGATCTAAGGTGGTCTGAAAGACAGAGATAAGACCGCTATGTTAACCATAGATAACGCAAATTAGTAAAGAGTTGTGTTTCAGTTTTGGTGTACAATAAAGTACATATATTCTATGTATCACTATCACTACATCATCACTGTCACTATCACTACATATTATAAAACAAAGTCCTCCGCCGCGTCTGTCTGTCTGTTCGCGATAAACTCAAAAACTACAGCACCGATTTTTATGCTGTTTCCACCAATGGATAGAGTGGTTCTCGAGGAAGGTTTTAGTATATAATTTGTCAAGTTTTTGTTGCGGGAACGGGATCAAAATTTTATGATTACTTTTGGTCGCGATAACCGATATCAACGCAGGCGTTGCCGCGGGCATCAGCTAGTCTTAGATAAAAAGAGCTTCTCTGATTGACACAGCATTCATTTGACAAAGTTGCATGTTTGGAATCGAGAAAGGCACTCTCTAAAATTAATCCCAAATATTTTACAACTTACTAATAAAACATACCAATAAACCTGATTTATTTAAGTAATATCTTTGTCTATTTTATGACATTAAAACAAAACTACCCTACTTATCCTCTTTTCTAAATTCTAGGCATGCAGCTGTGAATAGCACGGCCATAATATTTGCCGTCACCACGTTCCGTTTTATGTTGAGAATTTCTGATTCACAGACAAAAACTGTCGCTGATTTTTTAACAGAACACCATGTATAAAGTTTTTTTTTGTTTTAACGAACACAGTGTTTTATTAGGTATAAGACTAGCGACCAGTCCCTGCTTCGGGCGCAATGTCCTGTTGTGCTGACATGTTATTAAAACATTGAGATTTCGCTGCTATATCTGTTAAAGCCAATATGTGGAAAAAAGAAAGAAAGAAAAAGTATTTACTAGCCCGCACAGGACAAAACCTACAAGAAATGGTTAAATTAACAATACAACAAAAATAAAAATTCATTTGTTTTCTTATGGTGACGAACCGGGAGTTCTTGTATGGAAAAAAATACCGGGCACTAAGTCCAAAATTACCTATACTAAACGTAAACATAAAAAAAACGAACGAAATTGTTTCTTTACGAGGCCAAAAGGAAAGGCTATCTCAGTAAGACAACACGTAACATATAAAAAAAAACAACGTGTTGCACTCCGGGAGTGCTGGCAGAAGTGAAAACTTGAAACAACGCCATCTAGCTTAAATATCAGAAATTTCAATAGCTTTCTGCAAGAACGAAGGATGTCGCTGCTATAGAAAAGAACTTGAAACAACACCATCTAGCTTAAACTACACGCACACTCGCGCAAACGCCCTGCGTCACCGATTCGATCTGACGATCTGACGCGAGTTTAACAGTTTTACCCATCCCAAAAAGTGCACAAAGGCGCTAAAGAAGTTTTCACTTAAAAAAAAATATCTTACAACTGTTACCAATGCGAAAGCTATTGCTGTAGTAAACTAAATAAACAGAAAGCGACTTTTCTTTACAATATTTATTACAGAAAAGATAATAATTACCCGGATCTGAAGACCACGTTACCCGCGGCTAATAATGTAATCGTAATTTTCTTTTGTCTAAATAATAGCCAACCCCATAGACTCCCTTAAAAGGAGTAAGTATTGTTGGATAAAATATTTAATAACAAAGGAGAACATTTATTCGTGGTCAGGAACGACTTCATTGGTTAATTTTCTTTATTGTTCCGTCGAGAAAGAAACTTCGTCTTTGCAATTTACAACAATCTTAGGACCTTTAAAGGGTTTATCTTTATCCATAAAAGAATAATCATTATCGATTAACTACACTATCTTTTAATTTTTATTTGATCCCCGATTTCGCACTAAAGTGAACTTTATTTTCATTGACATAAGGTATATATTAAAGGTAAAATATCTGTGATAGGACTGTAGGTCTGGACATTCGATATAGTCTATGGCTTAATCTTTATGGTTTTATTAAAGCGTGAAGGTTTTATAATATCTGTATAATATTATTAAAAGTAATAGAGTTTCGCGGTTCGTTCCAATATTTAATAAAATAATGTCAATTTCAATCTGTTAGATTAAAAACTTTCTGGTTCATACGTTACCTAATAGTTTGATCCTTTATTCATTTTTCTAACTTAGTAATCACATTTTTAAATATTTTTAAAAAGCAAAAGTATAGAAAAAAAACATTTAAAAATGTAAAAAATAGTAGCCCAACGGTATCGGGAACAGGGTCCAAGCTACCGGCGGTCAGGGCTCCAGAGAGAGGCACCTCCTAACAATACGCGCCGTATCCAGGAGTACCGCTTTCTGAATCAAGCCCTTGATCCAGCTGCCTAACGAGAGCCTCCTCTTGTATTGGTCAAGGCTCTTGGCAATTAAACCATGGGTTGATACGACTACCGGCACAATGATCGCTGAGTCCACATCCCATATGTCGACAACCACGCGAGCCAAGTCAAGATACTTGATTTGTTTATCTTTCTCGGCTTTCACGAGGTTTTCGTCATGACCGTTATGTCAACAATCATTGCGCTGCGTCTGATCGATCCACCACCACTAGATCAGGCTTATTGGCTACAATATCCTGTAAGTGATGATGGATTGAACCCAGAACAGTGTGATATTGCCATTATCGAGAACTGGGTCGGGCACATACCTAGAGTTTGATTATTATTATTGTTCGGTGGGTGAATTTTGAACTAATTTTTAACTCATAATGCAAAAAAAGCAGAGAAAGCAAAGCTTATTTATTTTTTAATTCAACGGTATAAAGATATTCTAAGAAGTCTTGAAATCAAAGACAGCTAGGAACTTATTAAAAACCGATGTTGGGTACAGAGGCGCTGCAAAGCTATTAAATATTTCTCTTAGAAATTGTCTTGATGAAATTTAAAACAATTCCGCCTTTTTTTTCCGTTATCTCTTCTTGGATTATTTTTGAAAGGATATACTGAATTTCGGAGGATCAAAATTATTTTCAAATTACTTTAAGATAAAATTCAATAATTAAATGGGGAAACAAACTAGACGAAGTCTAAAAAATACATTGCTGGAAATTTTTCGCAAACAAATATAAAACACTAGTTTTAAGTTTTTATGAAAAGTTTTTATGTCCTCGTTGCATAAGTAGAAACATCGATTTATTAGAATAACAATTGAAGTAACATTGTACCTATTCATTAACCGTTATTTTCTCAGTCTCTATTATTTTCTAAAAACTTTTCTCTAACCCATTATTTCCAAAACAATCACCTAGGTCATGGACCAAAGATAATATCTGCGGATTCGCTTCATCTGCAAATCCACCATAAATAAATAAGAACAAAAATAATCACACAAAATAGTGGGGCTAGCGCACTTTTATTGCAATTAAGAATGAATATCGATTAGCCACGGCCAGATTACGATTACGACTGTAAAGGCACACCATTCAGTTGCCGTGGTAAATTATTGATAACGGTCGTGCGCACGCGTCTAGCAAAAAAACACGGAAAAGGATTTGTACAAATATATCTGGGGATTGAAGGACCGAATTTATTTGAAATTATTGGGGATTTGGTCCTTCGGGACCGGATACTTTATTAAACTGTGAGAAAAATACCAAGTATTTAAAGAAAGGAGGGTGTTTTAATGTCTAATGATATGTTTATTTACATCAAGCAAAGAGGAAGACATACTTCCTGAAAATGATTCAGATTCAAGTGGCAGTGTTCATTCTTTATACCATATTACTCCAAGGTTCAGGTGTTGGTGAGAAAGCATTCAGGGCCTGCAAAGCCTATGGGCAGTTCATGTTAGAGTGCAGAAACATACTATTTCCAAAACTAAGAGTAAGAGTTCCAGTCGACTTTCTTCTATATCCTCACATGGTCTTAATAGGGTTTCGAAGATCCGCACCAGAGCCACCTTCGTGGAAGTGTGGGGGAAGTCTGATCAGCGAAAAATGGGTCCTAACTGCTGCTCACTGCACTGAAGATAGGGATACAGGACCTGCAAGCATCATGAGAATCGGAACAGCTACCTTTGAATTTGACGAAATTGATGAACTGGTTCAGGAACGGAAAGTAGCTGAGATCATCGCCCATCCAAAGTATAAACCCCCTTCGAAGTATCATGATATAGCATTGATGAGAGCAATTCCATCCTTTATACTTAGCAGAGACATCAGAATTGCTTGCTTGCACTTAGGAGAAGACATCAGCAACTTTAACTTAACAGTCATCGGCTTCGGAAAGACGGCTTCAATTGCGACATACGGAAGCCAGACTTTAATGAAAGTCGACGTAGATCCGATAACCAGTGAAATATGCAACCGATCCATGAAGTTTTTAATCAAGAAGAAGGTTCTAGCTGAGGGGATTACAGAGAATCAGATCTGCGCTGGTGATTATGAACATGGGGGAAGGGATACCTGTCAAGGGGATTCTGGGGGTCCGATGCAGATCATAGAGGAGAGGGTTGATTGTATCCACAACTTTCCTTTGCATAAAATTGTTGGAGTGACGTCTTTTGGGCGCGATTGTGGGAGGAAGATGAGTCCAGGAGTTTATACGAGGGTTTCTGCGTATGTGGACTGGATTGAAAAGATTGTGTGGCCTGGGTTCTAAACAGATTTTTCAAAGGACTACTGATGGCAGTGTTTTTGTAATTCAGGTTCTTATACGTATTTCACGCTGTATGATTAAGTGTTATTTGTGATAGTATGTGTATATTTATAAAAAGGTTTAATTATAAATACAAGTATTTTTTTTTTGTTTCAGTAATTTTCTTGCAATTCTTTCTTTGATCTGACCTTTAAATTTTAATCTTTACCTCATCGAAAGTATTTTAAAGTTATCAAAAATAAAAGATTCAAAAACTTTGACCTCACGACCTGACCAGTCAAGCTTATCGTCGACTCAAACAAAAAACTCACCACAAAAGGAAACATAAAATGGATTGTAAAAAAAAGCCCCATCTCCCAAGATCACTTCGTCTGCTCACGACAGCTTCCTTACCTCTATTATTTAGAAAACTCTTCAGTCGTGTAGGCTTACCTGAAACGAACAGAATATTTTCATGAAAAAACCCGTGCGTCAATGTTTTAGTCGGTCATGGGCAGTGGGGCACTTGGCCCGGAAAATCTAAGGGGTTCAAGTGGGCCCGAGTTGCGGACCGGGGTCCAACGGGATGTGTGGGGTGTGTTTTTTCTGGGAGTACTTATCTTGTAAACTTACATGTAACTGTGTTGTATTTTACGTTGATAATGGTTTATTGGGATACGTGTTCTTAGCTACATAGTGTAAATATTCATTCAATGTTTAAGTGGAAGGTAAGGTGAGGAGCTCGTGGCAAAATAATAACTGCCGCTCGGGTCGATCTTTAGGTTAAGTCGTGCTTGCCTAGGTTGGTCTGTGGATGGGTGACCACCCAATACATACCGAGTTTCCTCCGTGCCTCGAAAAGCACGTTAAGCCGTTGGTCCCGGCTGTCATTTGCACATCTTTGATAGTCGTTACAGGTAGTCAGTGGCCAAAAAAGTCTGACAACCAGTCTTACCAAGAGGTATCGTATTACCCAGTACTAACTGGGTTGTGGAGGTCAGATAGGCAGTCGCTCCATGTAAAATACTGGTACTCAGCTGCATCCGGTTAGACTGGAAGCCGACCCCAACATAGTTGGGAAAAGGCTAGGCAGATGATGATGATTTAAGTGGAAGGTAAATGACCTATGGGGGATACTTAACACACTTGCAATGTCAATGTCGTTCAGTTCAACAACATACATTGCTAAGCTTTTCTTTTTTTTTGTGATTGAAAAATGAGTACTCGACCTACCTCGAGGTCAAACGTGAACTTCTTAAAACATACGTCATTTGTTTCGCGTATCGATATAACGGAAATCGACGCAGGATAATTTCCACCAAACGGCTCGCATCGCATCGGATAGGAACGGATTTTACAATCTTTAAACGATATTAAATCGTGTGCACAGTATTTAAAGTCTATATGACCAAGCCGCGCACAGCAACTTGACCGCAGGCGTCTTCCGCGACACGCGATCGTAGCCGAAAGTATACTGCGACGCGCGATCGGCTCCGTTCGCCTGTCCTCGTATCCCACATGGTAGGAATGAAACTATTTGACTAGCTACTAACTATTTGAAAAATGAATAGGAGGAATACCATTAAAGTTAGTTCCATCTATAGCCAAATAAAACATTTTTGAAGCTGCCGGAGGCAACACATACAATTTTGTTTTTTGATACACGACCTTATTTGCAAAAACCGCAAAAGTGTCCTACTTTATTTTTGATACATGACAGTATACGGACAGGAAAATATGTAAATGTCACGTTTTCGAGGGCTACCAAACTTTGAGGGTTACATCCCGAGCCTTACGCGAATTTAAAAAGTATTGTTTAGAAAATACCAGCCGTTCGGTTAAAGTTTAGGGTAGTTCACCACGTAGTCGGTTAAGAAATTTGAAGGTTAGTATAGCAAAGTTTTAGGACATGTTTCAATATGTTAACCCTCCCCTCGAGTAGATAGGATAAGCCTAAAATAATATTCTTCGACTCTCAATCGACCTTGAATATTCTTTTTATTATTTTCGACTAGCTTATGCCTGCGGGTCGCCCGCGTGACGTTCGGTAATTGTCCCACGGGATCGTACTACCGGGATAAAAAGTATCCTATGTGTTAATCCAGGTTATAAACTATCTGTGTGCCAAATTTCATCCAAATCCGGTAAGTCGTTTTTGCGTGAAAAAGTAACAATTATCCATACATCTTCACAAAATTTCACATTTATAATATTAATAATATTAAGTAGAATTTGGAATGAATGTAGATACTTAGATATATACCCAGCAGCTGTACAGATCATGTTAATTCAATGTTTTAAAACGATAAATACGCGTAGCTGATTTATACATTTAATAGATCTGATTGGTTGTTATTATAATTAATTGGCTTATCTTTTAGTCGTATTAATACTTTACGTTCATTTGCATGACATTATTACCATGTCCTGTTTAGGGTTCCGTACCCAAAGGGTAAAAACGGGACCCTATTACTAAGACTCCACTGTCGGTCTGTCTGTATGTCTGGCTGTCAGTCACCAGGCTGTATCTCACGAACCGTGATAGCTGTATTGTGGTGATGTGTTTCTGTAGCCGCTTTGACAACAAATAATATTTAATAACTAAAGGGGGCTCCCATACAAGAAACGTGTTTTTTACGGTTTATGGTACGGAACCCTTCGTGCGCGAAGCCGACTCGCACCTGGCCAGTTTTTTTTAAATCAGCTTATTGAGTCCCACAGCTGGACAAAGGCATCCCACATGACTTTTCAAACATTTTAATAGAAGTGATCATCTTCCTGCCCTAATCCTACGTTCCTTGGGGACTGTGCAACACATTTTCGTCTTTAAGGCCTCGTATTTATGGTAAACATTTGTTTAGCAACAGTTGATCAACGTTGTTGATGAACGGCGGGAATGCTGCTGGAAACATTGTTTAAATCAATATGGGTTGTTCACACACGCCAGTCTACGTGATTGAAATAATTCTATTAATTGCATAATTTTATCGTTGCTCCTCACTACCGCCATGTTTATAAACAGTTGCAAACACGTCCACACACGTCATCATTTGTTGATAAACTGATGTTTTCGCTCGCCGGGCGTCAACTCTGCAACATGGCGTGATTAACTGCGCAACACAAGTGTTGCCTGCAATATGTTGACAGCAACTCGGCAACATGTTTATGCAACCATGTTGCTAAACGAATGTTTACCATGAATACGAGGCTTTATGCTCCCTTGTCAACCTCTCACTATCATTCTATACTTTTTCTTTCATATCTTGAACTCATTAATAGCATAATTAATATTTTGATAGTAATTCATCATCTGCCTTTTCCCAACTATGTTGGGGTCGGCTTCCAGTCTAACCGGATGCAGCTGAATACCAGTATTTTACATGGAGCGAATGCCTGCCTGACCTCCACAACCCAGTTAGAACTAGGTAATACGATACCTCTTGGTCAGACTAGTCGTCAGACTTTTTAGGCCACTGACTACCTAACGACTGTCAAAGATCTACAAATGACAGCCGGGACCAACGGCTTAACGCGCTTTCCGAGGCACGGAGTAAACTCGGTATGTAATGGGTGGTCACTCATCCACAGGCCAACCTAGGCAAGCACGGCTTAACCTAAAGATCGACCCGAGCGGCTGTTGTTATTTAGCTACGAGCTCCTCCAATTTTGATAGTAATTATAGGCAACTAATTATATCTTACTGACACTTATATCCTACCATTGAAGTGTGCTGAAAATAGGCTTCTCTCAAGTAGCAACAGACCCGTTACTCAGCCTCCCGCATCCAGTTAAGCAAACCAAACACAAATTATAAATAGACTTCTCAGCCATAAATTACTGCAGTCAGATTTGAACCCGCGACCTATCGATCGGTATCCTTCCTTGAGTTATAGTTACCGTTCGTTGTACGTTATTATTACCGATAGTTATTGTCCGACCGAATGTTTAGCTTCGGCTTCGGCAGGTTTGGTTAAAATTTCGGCTTCGACCCAAATGGACCGAAATTTTTAGCAAGCACCTAAATTGAACGATTTTTGTTACTAATACGACCCTGTGACTATTATACAAAATGTTACTATTTTTGCCAAGTTGCAGATGGATGCGGATGGATGTACGAAGATTTTTTTGGTATGTCAGAAGTGCTGTGAGAGGAATTTATGAAAGTGTCAAATTTTGCTTTACTTTGTTATTTTGTATGTTTTAATGTGCTATAATTATCTATTTTATTTTTGTAATTTTGTTTACTGTAATTGGTTATTACAACCGTTGTAATTAAATAAATAAGGTGGCAGGGACACTGACGCAAATACGGTTACAACGTATTCAGACGACACATACAGGATGTAAACGGACTCTTCACGAAGCCGTCAACCAAGCATTATGTATACTTAGACGCCAGCAGGTCAACCTACCCGAAAC
Organism: Lycophotia porphyrea; assembly: GCA_950005105.1. Lineage (NCBI taxonomy): Eukaryota > Metazoa > Arthropoda > Insecta > Lepidoptera > Noctuidae > Lycophotia > Lycophotia porphyrea. The sequence goes on along the minus strand of OX465408.1, from coordinate 3,850,137 downwards.
TGTCAGATTTTCCCAACCAACCTTGAACTTAATGCTTCAGAGATAAAGTTGAAAACCTATTAAAGAAATTTGACAGATTGTAGTAGCTTGATATGCTGGCGTCTATACATCAAACTAAGTAACTTTACGCAAAAAATATTGCTGGAAAACGATTTTTTTTTTGGGGTGAAAAATCACGTTTTACGGTAGGACTCAATGTAATGCACTCAAAACATTGTGCTGATGGATGGATTGAATAGTACGGGGGTCGTGAAGGTGTCTTAGTTAAAAAAAATACGCTAGACACATGTAATTAAAAAAAACTTGTGAAATGTTGGAACTTTGACCCCCAATATCTCCATAACTAGAAGGTTCCTAGGTATGGTCCAGAACAAAAAAAATGATATGATTGATATAAAATGATAATGAACGGGGAGAACAAATGCCTTTCGGCTTCGTTAAGAGTCTTTTTTACACCCTTTATACTGAATACGTGGTAACTGTTTTAGTGTCGGTTTCCTTTCCACCTTGTAACCCATAAATTTTTAATTTTAAAGTTTGAAACAAATATTATTTTATGTAGATTGTAGATATTAATTTTTAGCTAAACGTGATCTGAATTCCATAGGGCCATTAAACCATCGGCTTTACCTTTAGCCGAAGGTTGTAGCGATAACCAATTAATTCGGCTTCGGCCAAAAAGCGACATTCGGCCGGACGCTACCGATGGATCTATTAATAAACGAAAGTGCGATGTTGGTTGTTATTGTTTGTCAAGTCGATAGAGAGTTTATTCATAATTGACAGATACACGATATTCCCATTTGTATTTTAGATTTATTTTTAGTTTCACCATTTATATTGTTCTATGATTGGAATCAGAAGCTTATGCCAAAACGAACTAACCCACAATGCTTTTATATCCGAAAATTGTTGATTTTGGTTAGTGTTTGAAGTAAAGAAACGTTTGAGTATTGACTGCCTCGTTAGTGAGCATAAAGTCCTGGGTGCGATTGCAAGGTCGGGCAAGGTTTTTTTTTTTTTTTTTCAGAAATTGAAAATGTGGGTGTACTATAAGGTACACCTCTGCCTAACCCTTCGGGGATAAAAGGCGTAATGTTATGTTTATGTGATGAAGTAAAGATTTTTATGCTTAAAATCATCTGAGCGTAAAATAAAGTTATGAACTGACAATTTACCATGCAATCACATAAATCCGCCATTCTAAATGGTCGTTTATGTGTAACCAAATGATTTATTTTTATGGAATCAATGTACTGGCGATAAAATTAATGTTGCATTTCTTCAATGTAAACCCTATTTTTAATGCTTATACTTACTGAAGGTGATTGCTACTTAAGTAAACAATAATACAATGACCACCAATGATATTGGGGGTCAAAGTTCCAACATTTTCACAAGTCTTTAATGTTATAACTTCACTTAAAATACTTTCACGACTCCCGTACTATTTAATGCATCCATCAGTACAATGTTTTAAGCGCGTTGCATTGAGTCCTCCTACGGTAAAACGTGATTTTTCACCCAAAATAAAAGATGTTACCCAGCAATAAGTTTTGCGTAGAGCTACTTATTTTGAATGCTTGGTGGTCGGCTTATTGAAGGATTCGTTTACACCTTGTATATTTTCTTCCTCGATGGCTAGTTTCAGTTAAGACTAGCCACCATAGCCACAATTCGGCCTGGAGAACCAAACTAAACAGTAATATCAACAATCAAAACTACTAACATTAAACCGTCGGTCAAGTGTTAACTATCCCGAAATACATCACGATAAAGAACCCTAACAAATACCTCTATCAAATACAATAAACTGGTATCAGTGACATCGCTGACACAGAGTATATAGCCAACAGAGAACTCACACATCACTGCCAGCGACAAGACGCAAGGCGTGTCAGAGATCTACCTTTTGGAACCTGCCCAATGGACTATACCGTGACCGTGCTATGAACGTATCGGGCAAAAAATAGTATTAGTATTGAAAAGTATAAGACTACTGATACGTTCTAGTGGGCATAGTAGTCCATGTGATGTTTCTTTCCATGCCTGATACGTTCAAATGACCGACTCTCCGACAGTATTCAAAGAACTTGTAATACTAAAACTAAATGCTCTGACTTTGACACACGCTACGAGTAAGTAAACGAGAAACCATATGAATACGACCAAACGCGTTCAAAAGAATAATTTAACACAGACGCTTTCAGCTATCAGCTGATCGCGTTCAGTTCTTTGTTGTTAGCCCTAAAAATCATGCAGGAATGTGACAAAATCCTGCATAATTCTTAGGACTAACTACTTTGACTGTCCCCCGGAAACAATAACTTGAACCCATTACTTGATGACACAATGTCTGTGTGAACATTCTGAATTCCTACTTCATGCAGCGTTAGATCTATGTAGTTACGAATGTCTGTGAAGAGGTGCAAACAACAGTATGAAGCTCGGCCTCTGTCAGACACCTACTCATGTCACAATAGTATACAAAATAACTCCTCCACGGTTCACTTGCCATATGACGGTAACCCATCCGTAACGTCTTTGTAAAAAACCGTCCATCACAATGCCGCAACCAATCAACGTTAAATACTATGAAATTAAATTTGGCAGCAGGCTATAATAGTTATTTTTTAACTGTTACAAAATTAGAAACAGTTATTTTTTGGACTGTTAAAGGATAATAATAGGATTGTGTCCCTTCCCATGATGATTGGATAATGTCGGCGTTTTGTCTGTGTATTGCAATTTTGACGTTTCATGGTGAATTGGGAACCTGATTGGAGCTTAGATGGATTATGTCCTAGACTGAAATATTGAATTGTTTGTTCATTAATTATGGGCAAATGTTTGTTTGACTCGGGCTCTATTAACAATGCTGTCAAAACTCGAGAATTGCCTTTTTTACATTTATTGACCCCGATGTAATTCTTTATCAATGTCAAACAGTCCCTCCTTTTTGGAATCAAAATAAATGTCTTAAGCTACAATCATGCAATATTAGGACTATAGGGTTAATAATAATAAGGCTAGAAGATAGATTAGAGATAATTTTCTAGTTAGTTCCTGCTTCATTGGTTGACCCTGAGACACTGCTGAACATGAGGTCCTGGGTTTGATTCTCGGGTCAAGCAAGGTATCACTGAGTTTTTCCACTTCAATTTCAGTAGAAACCACAGAGTTTGGATTTGTGCCCGGTTGACGGCAATAGACTCGCCCCCTATTATATGGGACTTAAACATAACTGGCAAAATGTGGGTGTATTATTAGGTTCACCTCTGCCTAAACCTTCGGGGATTGTAGGCGAGATGCTATGTCAATCTAGTTAGTTCTATCTAGATAACACAAAAAAAAACATTCCAAACTATAATAACACTTACCAACGTTATTTTCCAGCGTATGCCAAACCCAAAAAGTTTAACACGAAAATAATTGAATTCTTTAAATTCTTAATCGTTCCATTTCAGACCTTCGGAATTTCAAAAGATATCGTTCGGGCAAGATTGGCAATTATAAAAAATCGCCCCAAAATTGTCCCCGATAAAAAGGGGGACACGACCGTCTGTCCCTAAGGACTGTGTACGTACACCTTAGGTAAACTTCTGTGTGAATAAAGCATGAAATTGACAATATGTTTCGGTATAGTACACACGAGTTTGTGTGTTAGATTAAACTTCGTGTTTTGTCATTTTCGTTGTAGATTTAAATTATGTACTTACTTGGTAATGTTTGTTGCTTTTGTGTAAAATATGCTATGTAATTTGTAGAAATAGTAACTTTTTTTTACTCTGATTTTGAAATTTGCTTCCCAGCACTGGCTTCCAGCACTGGCTTCCAGCACTGGCTTCCAGCACTGGCTTCCAGCACTGGCTTCCAGCACTGGCTTCCAGCACTGGCTTCCAGCACTGGCTTCCAGCACTGGCTTCCAGCACTGGCTTCCAGCACTGGCTTCCAGTACTGGTTTCCGGCCCTGGTTTTTAGCACTGGCTTCTAGCACTGGCTTCTAGCACTGGCTTTTAGCACTGGCTTCCAGCACTGGCTTCCAGCACTGGCTTCCAGCACTGGCTTCCAGCACTGGCTTCCAGCACTGGCTTCCAGCACTGGCTTCCAGCACTGGCTTCCAGCACTGGCTTCCAGCACTGGCTTCCAGCACTGGCTTCCAGCACATGATAGAAAAGTATGGGAGAATAAAAATGCTTCGACGAGCCCAAATAAATTGGGTTATATTTTGGCTCACTAGCTATTTAAGAAATAAGTTATACCTTCGGAAAGATCAAGATTTTTACTAGAAGTTTTTAGATGGCAAGCACATCTGAAGCAATGTTTTTATCTTTAAACAAATTACATTCAATATTAGTAAGTATGTTGCGACTGTTTCACTTAGTTTCACCTTTGTGGTCTAAAACCCGTCAAAACTAGAACATTTCATAACATTGCTTCTTCTAAATGATCAAAGTTCTAGTAAGTTATTATAACCGTAACACAAGGCCTTCTCTAAACTGGTCATAACTTAAATAGGAGAACGTTCCTTTGGTTTAACTAATGGTTTGGCAATTACTTGACCGATTTTAACTTAATTGTAGGTTAGTATGGTGTGTCATTGACCGACATGTGAGGTACGAAAGGAACAGGTTTAGTATGAGTATAAATGAACAATGAACTTTAGAACAAACACACATACATTATATCATTACTGTACTATATTATTTTTGTATTTTAATGTATTGTTTAATATTTTTGAAGTGAAACTTCTTTAGCAGCGTTGTGTAGTTTTTGGGATGGGATAAAACTGTTAATCTCGCGTCAGATCGTCAGATTGAATCGGCGGCGCAACGCGCTTGCGCGAGTGTGCGTGTAGTTTAAGCTAGATGGCGTTGTTTCAAGTTTTTTTCTACGGCAATCCCGGAGTGCAACGCGTTGTTTTTTTTTAATTATGACATCACTGCGCGGATTCGATTCACCCACAGAAGAAATATTTGTATGGCATACAGGTAGTTGTTCCGGGTATGGCTGGTTGTGTATGTGAGTTTAAATGTTGGTAAACGCACCCACGATACGGAAGAGTAGTATAAGGGTTTAAAAAAATGTAAGATTTAAAAGCAAAAGTAAGGAATATACTAAGCAAACACCAAAATGCAGTATTTTTTTGAATAAACGACCATTTCAACCGATGAAAAAAAAGAGTAAGTTCTCAATTTGACAGATGCTTAAATATATTATTTTCCTCTACAGGCCTACTAAAAAAAAACCCTACTTTTTTAACTGTTTCAAGTAGAGCAGTACTTTACTCTGTACAACCACAGAACCCAAAGAAAATCCGTCTCCCAAGCGGGGCGAAGTAAAAGTTTAAATGAATATTAGACATTTTCATGTAAGTTGTAGATTGTGTTCCTGTATAATAAGATGACTTTTAAACTTAATTCTAACTTAAATAGAGCTCATTTTTAAATGTTACGCCGGGTTTCCTCTGCATTTAACTTGAGAAGATTTTTGGTGTATGCAATTGACGTGTCCGTAGTTGATGACTTAATCATCTTCTGTAGAACCTAGAGTATCATCATCATCTTACTGTCCTTGTCCCATATTACGTTACATGTTCTAAAAAAAATATTACTTGGGGTGGGCAGAACGCCTTCCTCTTCCATTTTGCTGAACGTTGGACCAATTTCGGAAAATCAATATCTGCTAAGTCTCCTCCCAATTAGATTGGGGATAGTTTCTTCCAATCTTACTGAATGCAGCTGAATACAAGAATTTTTCATTGAACCCCTTAACCCAATCTCAAGGCAACACGATACCCCTTTTAAGACCGGTTGTAAGCCTTTCTTGCACCTGACTACAGGCAAAGATGTAGAAAAGACTGCCAGGACCAACGTCTTAACGTTCTTTTCGAGGAACTGAGATGTGTTGGGATTCAGACTACCCCGTAACAACTGTAGGTGCTTGTAGGTATAATCCAACAAAAAAATTATACCCATAATGACATAAAACACAAAAAAACAACGGGTTGAACTCCGGGAGTGCCGGCAGAAGTGAAAACTTGAAACAACGCCATCTAGCTTAAATATCAGAAATTTCAATAGCTTTCTGCAAGAACCAAATTTGTCGCTGCCGTAGAAAAATAACTTGAAACAACGCCATCTAGCTTAAACTACACGCACACTCGCGCAAGCGCCCTGCGTCACCGATTCGATCTGACAATCTGACGCGAGTTAAACAGTTTTTACCCATCTCAAAAAGCGCACAACGTCGCTAAAGAAGTTATCACTTCAAAAACATAAGAAAATCTAGGTTGTACGAGTATGTTAGGCCAAATAAACCAGGTCCACTCAAAACTGCGTTTTATTCACAATATCGTCAAAGTCGCGGGAACCACCTGGAAGAGGGACACATGAAACGTATGGCAGACGAACAGGGAAGCATATACCCAGAAGTAGATGATTCCGGGCTAATGATGAATAAATCTAGGTAAACAAAAACTAACCCTCCAATACACGTGATTACCGATAACAATACTCCAATTTGTAACATTATACCAATCTATGGCATTGTTAGCTCTAGGAAACAAGCAAAAACTACGCATTATATGTTTTTTATTTAGATCATTATAACAAATAAAACAGGGTACAAAGCCATCTTATTAAATGTAATAGCTATTGTAAGGTTGAAGTAAAAGCGCGTGTATTGATTTCCACTTCAATGTGTAAGTATCTTCAAAATGATTTTACCCTCATCACATCAGACTCTCCCTTTCCCAACTATGTTGGGATCGGCTTCCAGTCTAACCGGATGCAGCTGAATATCAGTATTTTACATAGAGCGACTGCCTGTCTGACCTCCACAACCCAGTTAGTACTGGATAGTACGATACCCCTATCCCTATCGTATAAAATTAGTCAAAAAACTACCAATGAATACCTGAACACGTACAACAACAGACTGACTGAACAATTCTAAGCGACGCGGAAAAATGATTTTTCAAACTTGAGTTTTAGCAGTTAAATACCAGTATTTAACATGGAGTGACAACCCAGTTAGGTAAGACAGGGCAACGCAGTACTCTTTAGTAAGAGTGATTGTCAGACTTTCAGATTTCTAACTTTACGTAACGACTGTCAAAGATTTACCGATGGCAGTCGGGACCAATGGCTAATTATGCTTCTCGAGGCACAGAGGGGGCCTCCTATATCTGTGTGTTTAACCCATCCATGGACCAACCTCGGCATTCGTAACCTAACCTTCGATTTACACGTGCCATTATAGCCGAGCCCGTTAACTAGCTTCAAAATTAAAGCTTTTGAAAGTCCCCCATCACATAACATCATGACTGTAACTCCCTAAGGGAAAGGCAAAAGTGTACCTAATAGTACACCCACATTTCGCCAGTTATGTTTAAGTCCCATGTAATAGGGGCGAGCCTATTACCATGAACCGGGCTTAAAACTAGACTCCGTGGTTGCTACTCAGAAATTCCTGATGAAATACTTTGCCTGACCTAAGAATCAAACCCATGACCTCATGCAGTCGCGCTTGCGACCATTAAACCAATACAACTACTAAAAAACAAAAATCCTTACACAAATCATCTTACCCAAAAATAATTTTATATCTCCTTAAAAAATATATCTTAATTCCAGTATCTTTAAGAACTCCACTTGAAGCCTTTATCTTGTGGTAAACAAATTCTTTTAAACAGTTTCCCCAGCATCCAGAGAATGCTCATCTCGATTAAGTTTCATCTTAAGTACCATCAGATAAGGGAGAGCTTATAAAAATAACGTATTAGACTGACTACCCCTTTAAGCTTCAGTTGAGATTAAAAAGGCGATGAAATGAGAATAGCTGTTAGATTAGAAGTTAAGACTTAATTAAGATGGTTGTTTTTATCTTAATTGCAGATTAAGTAATTAATAGTTATTATCTTACTGCTATTACGCCTTATGAGGAACTCGTGGCTAAATAATAACAGCCGCTCGCCGCTCGCCATGCTTGCCTAGGTTGGTCTGTGGTTGGGTGACCACCTATTACATACCGATTTTCCTTCGTGCCTCGGAAGGCACGTGAAGCCGTTGGTCCCGGCTGTTTTGACAGACGTTACGTAGTCAGTGGCCCAAAAAGTCTGACTACAGAGAGAGGCAGTCGCTCCATGTAAAATACTGGTATTCAGCTGCATCCGGTTAGACTGGAAGCCGACCCCAACATAGTTGGGAAAAGGCTAGGCAGATGACGTTATGATTTCGCCTTATCTATAAATTATAGGAAATGCGGAAATGGTTTATTTCTGGTATCTAATAAAAACACGCATTACGCCACGACCATCACGCGAAAGCTTAAGGAGAGATGTACTTTAGTACACACACATTTCGCCAGTTACGTTCAAGTCCCATGGAAAAGGGGTGCGCCTATTCCCATCAACCGGGCACATATCCTGGTTCCGGCCTGCTACTGAAAAATTTCTGATGGATAAACCCACTAACACTTTGCACGACCTGAGAATTGAACCCAAAACCTCTTGCTCAGCAGCAGCAAATACAATCGCATATTAGATAACAGTACCGGCCAGGATCATTTTATAGCACATAAAGACGAGACCTATTTCTAGACCCACTGTTATAAGGTTATAATAGAACCTTTAAGGCGTCCAGGTATCAAAACTATTAGGTACCCTAGGTATATCTAAGCACCCATTTTACGTCGACACCAAAATTTACGAAGGCTTTAAATCTACACCCTTTCTAGCACATTATTAAACTACATACTAAAATAACAAAACCTTAGCTTAATTTAGCGCAGAAGGTTCCTAAACCCCGTTTTCACTAACGTCAAGCAAAGTAGTGCTTTATTAGACAATACCTAACGTAGGCAGCTTTCTAAGACGTTCACTGCTCAGCAGGCAACTCGTCGTACCGGATGCAGCTTAATACCAGTATTTTAAATAAAGCGACTGCATATTTGACCTCCACAACCCAGTTAGTACTGAGTAATGCGATACCCCTTGGTAAGACTGATTGTCAGACTTTCGGGTAACTGAATACCTGTAACGACTGTCGAATGTCAATTACAACACATTGTTTTAAGTGCGTTACATTGAGTCCTGCCGTAAACGTAAACCCTGACCTTTCACCCCAAAAAAAAACAACAGGTTGCACTCCGGGAGTGCCAGCAGAAGTGAAAACTTGAAACAACCCTATCTAGCTTAAACTACACGCACGCTCGCGCAAGCGCCCTGCGCCGCCAATTCGATCTGACGATTTGACACGAGTTTAAAAGTTTTTACCCATCCCAAAAAGTGCACAACGCCGTTAAAGAAGTTTTCACTTCAAAAAAATCGTTTTCACGTAGAGCAATAATTTTTACGTAGAGTTACTTGGTTTGATGTACAGAATGCTTGGTTGACGGCTTCGTGAAGGGTTAGTTTACACCTTGTATAGGAGCGTACGACTAGCTTCGGTGTTCCTCGCTTGTCTGTAACTGTACACTCCTCTTGCACTCGGAGAGAGTTTACAGCCCTATGCAAGTTTTCGAAGCATCACTTATAGTAGGATTGGTGTCGTATCTTAAGCAACGCTTCCTAGTTGGTGATATATTTCTAGCGCTAAGGTACTTAACATTAAGTTGTACTCTAACGTAAATGAAACCAGGAACGAGTAAATTAAACCTTTAAGAAACAAAAACGGTTAATTGTTTAGAGCTGCGGGACCCTAAATATCGCAGGGACACCGCGGGTCTAATAGAATTCCGTAGATCAACTGCTAATTAAATAACTCGGTTTAATCGCCCGCCTATTGTCCGCTGAACCCACAATTTGGGCCCGACCATAGGAGAATCTTTACTAGTCGGGGGAAATTCTCGTCATTTTTTTCTTCGTCTTTTGCGAAACGTGTTTACGGCAATGGGAACTCTGTAAATCAGGCCAGAGTTTTAAGCTGCTAGTGTAGAATTATGAATAGCTTCAGTTCCTTAAGCATTGTGGTAAACCACAGATCATCTAAATTTTGTAACAGCACCACATTTCTTCACACACTCTTCCACATCTGAGTACATGGGCTTTACGAGTGGCAATCGCTTTCAAATAAAGTTTTTCGTATATCTACAATGACTGTCAACAGGATTGTCGTTAGGTTTTCGATAGCTTATGTCAGTTCCTTATATTTCGACTTCTACTAACGATAACGCTGATAGAAAGACTGTTAGTTATAGACCTCTGGTAAGAATCGCCTTCCCCCCCAACCCGTGATCGAGCCAGCCCGCGATGTTGAGCCTGTAGTTGAGCCTTTAAATTCGTCCCTAAATAATGATCGTGTTCCGATTCAGTCTGCCCCTTGCTGTCAGGAGGACCCAACGATGCCCTAAGCCGAGGCTCGAACCCCACAGGAGGTCCCCTTAGCGTGTAGTCTGGCTGGAGCCCTTACACTCAAGGCACCCACAGGATAATCTAGTTAAGCAACCTCCTTGGTTGATGCCACATATGAGTTCCACCTAACCTAACCTAACACAAGAAAAGCTGTGGTTAAAGTTAGAATCCGAAAAATCAGAAGTTCGTGTCTCGGGTTCGAACTCGAGACAGTTGTCAGTCCGACGGTCACCCCACTAGTCTATCACTGTTTGGGTATCTGTTTATTACTTATAGATGCTTAATGACTTATGGTTTTCCACGCGTTGTGACCCCTGATTTTTTCACATGATACAAAGGCCGGTTACATTGGAACAATTAAAACTACAGCCTAAAATTAAATTCACAGTCAGAAATCACTAGTGCCTATATCCAACAGTCCATTTACACAAAAGCTTAGGGTTTAACAGAACAACCTGTTTCATATCTGAACTAATATTATAACAATTTGAGCGTGAGTTTGTTTGTTTGTCACTTGCACACATTACAGCTGAACGGATTACGACGAAATTCGGTAAAAACCATGACTAAGGTTAGGTCATAGGATATCCCGGTAGGACAATCTCGTTTACTGCCTCATTGGTCCAGTGGTCGCCTAGTTGTCTAGTGTTCAGGTTTGATTCCAAGGTCGGGCAAAGTATTATTGGGTTTTCTCACATTGGATCTCAGTAGCAGAACACTGAGTCTAGATTTGTGCCCGGTTGATGGCAAAAGGGTCGCCTCCTATTACATGGGTCTTAAACGTAACTGGAAAAATGTTGATTATTTTGATTAGAGACCACCTAACCATTCTGGGATTACAGGCGTGTTAATATGTTGACAATCCAGTGGGAAAACTTCCGACCTTCAAGCGAGCAAAGTCGCATGGAAAAGCTGGTATTTAAATAAACGCGCTGAAAAAAAAAAACCTTCATATTATAATGTATGCGCAGGCGACGCCTCGTATAAATTGAGCCGATTGTTATCCGAGTGATCGGTTCGGCTCTGTCTATTATAGCTGTGCATTTTGCGTGGCAATAGGGTTGAACTGAACGGGGTAGAAAATTTGTATTAATATTGAATATAATTTTGAATATAGGCAGGTGTTAGGACTCGATCACGGCGTCGGGTAGTGCAAGTAACGACGCGGCTTGCGTTAAGGGAAATGTGCGTCATTTGTTCCTAAATTCCCTCTTCTCTAAATTTACATCAGTGTCAAATGACCGTCAATTGACACTGATGTAAATTTCAAATCTCAACTCTTCTATGTTACTTTTAAAACCATAGATTTCTTATATGCTTTCCTATAATTTATAGGCAAAGAACTATTTTTTGTATTTTATTTTTTAAATCGGCCCTGTAATTTCCGAGGGTCGTAAATAACTTCAAAACTATTTATCTTATAATTATAAAAATATATAAATATTTGAGATGATCACAATGAACCCTTTCATTTGATATATAACACGATATAGTTTTCAAATTTTTTTTTTTCATTTTCTAAACCACAACAAAAGTGGTCCCCATGTTTAAAATTCATTAATTTACGTTACACGTCCATATTAGGATCACCGATTAACATATGTGTACCAAATTTCAACTGACTCTGTCGAGTAGATTCGGGAAAAATCGGCTGTGAAATACTGACAGACAGACAGACAACCGAGTGACAATAAAGGTTTCGTTTTTTAAAAAAAAGTACGGAACACTAAAAATGTGAAAGAACCTTTATGTATTTGTATCAGAAGAAAGAACTGTATCGTATTCTGTGTACACGTGTAGGCACTCATGGTAAGCTCTTATCAACTTTTTTCTTTGTTTGTTTTTTTTTTCGATGTTGTTATTGTAGTAAGACGCGTGCCGCTTGATCGTAGAGTTTGTGGCCAAGGGGTTAGATATTATTTTTAGGTTATTCTAAGGGATAAGTGGACTGTGAAAAAGGTTTAGGCATTTGTATAAGCCTATGTCAGGCTATATGTTATTAAATTCGATTATGTTTTCGGTATTGAATTGTATTACACTTTGCACGCAATTGCACGCACGTTGAATTCGAATTGAAAGACTTTTGCGAGTGTTGTTTACAACTACTGAAATCCAAAAACAATATTTATTGTTTGAGATAGTTTTTTGTAGGTATTAAAAAAACAAGCTTGACTACAATTGTGCTTTAACACGTATCGTTCATAATATTTTACTTAATCAAAATAAATTTATTCATCTAGAAGCATTTTGTAGAAGGGTTCTTAGTATTATAGCGAAAGCGACCACTAAGGTAGGGCTTTTGAAAACTGTGACCCTAAAGGGGTTGGTTATGTAGGGGATGAAATTTCGTCAATTAATTTTGCTTACGAATTCACTGTGTATATAAATTCACGTTTATTAATAGATTTTTTTCATTTTACACGCAATAAATTATTTTTATATTATTTTCTGTAACGTTCACATTTCCGTGACAGCCCTAGATAAGGCTTACCGTTCCCTGCATTTGAATGCAATGGACGCTCCGCACGTTTGATAGACATTAACCATTCTCGCATATCCATGCGTGCATATGCTAACCATGCGCGAATATGCGCGTATTTGTGTTAAACGCGCTTTAACAGTAATTATTCATACCATAAATTCTCTGATGTTCGGGTATTGTTTTGCATGGAATGCTGGGTAATTTTGTGGATGTAAGTCAATGGGTTTGATTTACATAATTGTTGATAGGAATCGATTGATGCGTGAGATTATCAGGTTAAGCTGCGCTTAATGAGGTCATTGAGTGTTTCCTTTTCCAGCAGACCTGCGAGAGGAAAGTTTCATAATCATCATCATCATCATCTGCCTAGCCTTTTCCCAACTATGTTGGGGTCGGCTTCCAGTCTAACCGGATGCAGCTGAATACCAGTATTTTACATGGAGCGACTGCCTATCTGACCTCCACAACCCAGTTAATACTGGGTAATACGATACCTCTTGGTAAGACTGGTTGTCAGACTTTTTGGGCCACTGACTACCTGTAACGACTGTCAAAGATGAACAAATGACAAAAAGGAAAAGGAAAGTTTCATAATACGTTGCCTTAATTATTTAATATGCCTTTTGTTTATTTAAAAATAAATATGACATCCCTAATTATTTCCTAAATTTTTGTAGTCATCCTGACATTAAAGTGGAGGAATAATGAGAAATCGCAGTACAGTGTCTTTGAATTTGTTTAGCATATGTAATGGCTTTTTTGTTTGTATACTTAAAAGTTCTCATTATTATCTTTTGGTTCTTGTGTTCTTGTATGGTATTGATTAAGGTTCAGAATAAAATAAGAAAACTAAATTACCTTTTATTAATACATGTTAAATATACATAAACATTCAAGCGTTTAACCTTTAACATTATCTTACCAAAAACACAATTCAACAGCCACCCCCAGCCTGCGTCAGCCACTGAAAGCTAAAATTTTGAATAATTCACTCAATAAATTATCATAATTAAGTCAAATGATGGCCCTAGCTGGCCCATTTCACAGTGGCCCATTATGTTAGTTACGTATTATCGTAACCTAATATTAGAGCCTACATAATTTTGGCCTTATTAGCCTCTAGAACAAAGAGTAGAGAAGATCTAGATGGGGCATGATGGGCGCAAAAATGTCGAACCCAAAAAATATAGGTGAACAAAAATGTTGGCGTTCAAAATGAGTTTTTGCGATACTGACTACAGAATCTGTAAAAAACAGGAGTAACACTAATTCCACAGATGAAAGACTATTTCTAATTATTTATATCTGTACCAACACCCAGAGGTCAGAGAATATTGTGATAAGTTTCAGCACATTATATAGAATTATCACTTGCTTTTTTTTTTCGGATGGGAAATCATCAAATGACTTCTCCCGCTCCGGGCAGAGCTAGGAAGTGTCAGACTTGTACTGACTAAAACTTATCCATGTTCCTTCCTTGCCCTTTGTGTTCCAGGGCCGCGGTATCTTTTTCGAGCAGTCCCGCAGCCCTGGCAGGCATCGGCCCTTGCGGGCCCCTCCCTGTTTGCTGACATATCTTTGAGGCGCGCGTGGAACACGAACGCGCCGTCTACACGGCATTATCACTTGCTTCAGTGAAGGAAAACATCGTGAGGACACCAGCATGCCGCAGTGATATTTCTCGACGGCATGTAAAGCTAAGTCAGAGGCCCGAGGTAACACGGTAGGTATTTGAAAAAACTATCGCTGTCTCTCTCCGAGCGTGATTTCGACATTGGTGCGATAAAGACAACTATAGTAAAATGTCATTCGAGGTTTTGATCTCGACTATTTCCTCCTCCAATATTCGACCAATTTAAAAGATTTTTTATAAACTGAATAAGAAGGATATAAAGGGTGTAAACAGACTCTTAACGAAGCCGAAAGGCACTTGTTATCCCCGTCATTGCGATCATATTTTTGCTCTAGACCATACCTGGGAACCTTCTAGTTACGGAGACATTGGGGGTCAAAGTTCCAACTTTTACACAAGTTTTTTTTTAAACACATGTTTTAATGTAATATTTTTACTTTAAACACCTCCAGGACCCCTCACAATCCATCCATCAGCATAATGTTTTGAGTGCGTTTCATTGAGTCCTGCCGAAAAACGTGACTTATCAGCCCAAAAAAAAAGTCGTTTCCCAGCACTAATTTTTGCGTAAAGTTACTTAGTTTGATGTACATAATGCTTGGTTGACGGCTTCGTGAAGAGTCTGTTTACACCCTGTATACTGTGTCCCTATGTTTTTCGTTTTTCATTAATAGTTGTCAAATTTGTTTTTTGAGTGGTTTGCTGGAAACTGGAAACACAGTTCTGTAGCAGTTAATCATTATTTTTAACTGTTGTGACCAACGAAATGCCAATAAGTCGTCCAAGTAAAACAAATGGTTCCCGTTCTCCCAAGAAGCTTGATCTATGCGCAAATCACTAACGCTGTTCCAGTATTTAGTTAAATTTGCATATTATACCCGAAAGCCACTGTTGCCTTAGGGTTGTTGACCTTTTGACAGTTAAGCCACTGGGGTGATAGCCAAGTTCTGTTGGTCTAGCGCTGCTTGTGTAGCAAATCACTTCTTAGTCTAAGTGGATTTCGCGAGGACCAGAATAATTTCAGGAACTAAGTTAATTTTGATTAATATTATAAGCGACCTCGTTACTGCTTAGCACCCTGAGGTTGTGTCACTTACCATGTCATGTAATATACTGGTATTCAGGACTTCAGTCCAGTCCAACATAGTTCAGAAAAGTCTAGGCTAAGGTTGAATGTCACTTACATAACATCACGCCTGTAATCCCTGAGGCGTTAGATAGAGGTGTACCTATACCTAATATTACACCCACAATTCGCTATTTATAATGAAGTCTCATGTAATAAGAGGCACTGATCTATGCGTCATGTTCGTGAACGGGCGCTGTCAGTTGGTGGGTCATCTGTTAGCTGTCACGGTATATGTTAATTAAGTACTTTATTTTTAAATTGTTGATTTACTCTTGACGCTCTTAATTTGCACGCCTCTTTACATCGTTCTCACATACAATTATAATCTCAACATGAATGATGTAACCAAGATTTTCTAATAATATTTTGATTGAAAAGAGTGTCCATGGAGTTTCTTGCCCATTCTTCTCCATAGAGACGCTGATGGGCAACTACAGTACTTTCACAAGTTATTATGCCTTGTGACCGTGACTGTAGCTTAGCCTTCTTTGTTTTTTCGACATTCAAAAGTGCCTGTAAGGGTCTAATTGAAATAAATGCTTTTGAGTTTGAGTTTGAGTTTGTCATCAACCGGGCACAAATCCAGACTCCGTGGCTGCTACGGAGACATTCCTCATCGAAAACCTACTTGAAAATCGAAAGACACTTTGCCCGACCTGGGAATAGAACCCAGGACCTAATGCTCAGCAGTCGAGTACGAGGCAGTCATTCCATTAAATTATAATTCTAATAAGTTAATTAAAATGTAATTAGCATATTTTTTTTTTATTCCTTTAGAATACTTCCTACCATGACAACCTTTGCAATACCCGCTCATGGTGTATATTTAACTTTTAACGGAACAAAAGAAACATTTTTACAACAGCGTTACAAAGTCCACCCACACGACCAAAACATCCAGAGGTGTCTAACTACAAAAAGAGAAAGCTTTTATTCCTAACAAAAGTATAAAAAAGTGATATAAAAGTATTCGAACTCCATAAAATAATGAATTTCAGCACCCCTGAAAGCGTCTGGCGGGGCAAAACCACGAGATGATTGAAAAAGTTTAATTTGACACTTCACAATATTCTACAGATGAGTAAGTGTATAGAATCTTTTGAGGGTACTTATGGAACTCGAAATGTTAGGTGTAAAGACCAATTTTCTTTTTAAGAGGTGACAAAAGTTGCTTTTGAAGCGGTCTTTTCATTCGCATTGGCTTGTAAATGTTGTATTGTTGTTGCACGCATGACGGCTGATCAAGCTATACAAAACCAGTTTATGCGGATTTCTCATTGTACAGACAATATTATATAAGGTCCCATTAAAATAGATGGACAAATTTTAACACAGCGTTCAGTACGTCTAACCAATGATATCCAAGCAAAAAAACACTGATTAAAGTGATTTTATTTTGGCCTAAAATAATAAATGGCCGGCATTTTAAGTGAATTTTCGTTAGCTGATTTTTTTTCTGGTAAATTATCTAATGTGTTTTTCTTTTATTTTTTTTTACCATTGTCCTTATTTTGGTGGTCTGAATGATTACTAAAAGTTTGTCCATCTATTTTAATGGGACCTTATATACAAAGCGAGGCCACGTTATACTGGCAATGAAAAGCTTGATGTGCCGCTGTGTGTGCAAGCGATTTTCATAGACTTTTGACACTTTGTCACCCATTTCTTTTACCAAACCTCTCTGCCTTGAGTGATCTCTGGCTATGTTTGCTGCACAAACATGATCAGCTCGACATACCACCTTAGGTTTCCAAGGAGTGACGATCTAAGATACTTTTATTAGAAACCACCAAACCGATTTTTGAAGTGAAACTTCTAATGCGACTTTCAACAAGGTTGCGTTAAACGTTTAACGCTACCATGGAGGGGGTATGTAAGCACTGTTGCGTTAAACGTTCAACGCTCCTGGGGAGGGGGAATAGAAAGAGATAGAGCGAGAGTGAATGCGTGGCACTTGAACGAATGCGCGTAGTATACCTGTTTTAATTTTCACATTACGAAGTTTCACTTCTTCCGCGCGGAGGGACTCCACGCACAATTTTTTTTTTTTTTCAAAAATTATGTTACAAAAATGTGTCCTCGTCCTCAGGTGGCTCTCCAATTTGGTGGCTATCAGAATATTTTTCTTCTTGTTCTTTCTGAGGTGGAACAGCTCAGCAGTACTCATAACTCCGGTCCATTCGCGAATGTTTCTCAACCAAGTCTTTAAGCTCTCTAAATAACACTATCACTATCACTACAAATTATAAAACAAAGTCCTCCGCCGCGTCTGTCTGTCTGTTCGCGATAAACTCAAAAACTTCTGCACCGCTTTTCATGCTGTTTTCACCAATGGATAGAGTGGTTCTCGAGGAAGGGTTTAGTATATAATTTGTCAAGTTTTTGTATACATTGGCTAAAATATAATGATATATCCCATGGGTTGCGGGCTCAAAATTTCATGATTACTTTTGGTCGCGATAACCGACATCCACGCGGGCGAACCCGCGGGCATCAGCTAGTATTCTTAGCTAAGCTAGTTTTCATATAGAACACAAAACATTCCTTGTATATTATCTTTAATTAATTTTGTCGCTCCCAAGCGACTCATATTACTGTATAAAAGTTTTGGGCAACAGCTTGGGTTCCTAAATATGACTGACCTTGGCTTATGACCTTCGTCGACCATTGCCACAAACGCCCATGTTAGTCCAGTAATGGTGTGTTATTATTAGAACGTACCTTCTAGGTTCTTATAATATGGGATACCCCTATGCCTTACTTTTCGGGACTAACACGTAAGTGTTATTTGAAGTATATTGAAGACCACATAAATAAGATTTGGGAGTTCGCGGCTAAATAATAACAGCCGCTCGGGTCGATCTTTAGGTTAAGTCGTGCTTGTCTAGGCTGGTCTGTGGATAGGTTACAACCCATTAAATACCGAGTTTCCTCCGTGCCTCGGAAAGCACGTTAAGCCGTTGGTCCCGGCTGTCATTTGTAGATCTTTGACAGTCCTTAGGTAGTCAGTAGCCCAAAAAGTCTGACAACCAGTCTTACCAAGGGGTATCATATTACCCAGTACTAACTGGGTTGTGGAGTCAGATAGGCAGTCGCTCCATGTAAAATACTGATATTCAGCTGCATCCGGTTAGACTGGAAGCCGACCCCAACATAGTTAGGAAAAGGATAGGCAGATGACGAAATATGTCTTGCAAAGTCGGTCAATTATTACTAAGCCTTTAAATATTGCTATGCTGTCTTCTCTATAGCGAAAATTTTATAACTCAATTCAATCAGAAATAACAACTGTTACAATTTAAGTAAAAAACGTTTTGATAAAAGCTCTCAAAGACCCTTTTGAAGCCTTTTTAAAATGCCTATCTAGGACCACAGTCAGCGTTCGTAATATAATTGAAATGAAACCAAAATAAAAGAGTGCTAAACATTTTAATTTGAACATCATGTTGTCATGTTGCAAAATGATTCAATTATCGGACTAAAAGCCGTATGTTAATCCGGTCATACGATATACGTTCGTATGGAAATTTATGGGTTGTCTGTCTGTTCTGAAACATTTATTAGTTATTATTCCTAAAATAAGAGTATAGTTTTTGGGAACACTAACTCATCATCTGCCTAGCCTTTTCCCAACTTTGTTGGGGTCTTCCAGTCTAACCGGATGCAGCTGAAATACCACTATTTTACATGAAGCGACTGCCTATCGGACCTCCACAACCCAGTTACAACTGGGTAATACGATACCTCTTGATAAGACTGGTTGTCAGACTTTTTGGGCCACTGACTACCTGTAACGACTGTCAAAGATGTACAAATGACAGCCGGGACCAACGGCTTAACGTGCTTTCCGAGGCACGGAGGAAACTCGGTATGTAATGGGTGGTAACCCATCTACAGACCAACCTAGGCAAGCACGGCTTAACCTAAAGATTGACCTGAGCGGCTGTTATTATTTTTCTACGCGCTCCTCTACACTAACTATGAAGTAGTAATTTACTTTGGGGTTTAAAAATGTGGCCCGAAATTCCGTCAACCAGTCTTACCAAGAGGTATCGTATTTCTCAGGACAAACTCGGCTGTAGAGGTCAGATAAGCAGTCGCTCCATGTTAAATTCTGGTATTCAGCTGCATCATTGAAAAAAATACTCGACCAAAAATTGACTGATAAAGAATGCCTTGTAGCATGAACTCAAGCAAAGTACCACTATTGTACACACGGCGGCACATCAAGCTTTACATTCCCAGTATAACATGACCTCGCTTTGTATATATTTTCTTTACAATGAGAGATCCGCATAAACTGGTTTTGCAAGGCTTGATCAGCCGTCGTGCGTACACACGGAGTTTTAAATGAACCTCGTGTGAGGACGATAGGCTTCATGTCTATCCAAGCAGATGCAGCATTTTTTATCAACCTAAAACCACTTTTAAAAGGATTTTAGCACGCGAGCAAGGACACGGGGCCGCGCTAACTATCATTTAATCCACCAATCAATTTAAGGATTAATACTATGCTTTCATTTTGCGTTTTCAATAAAAAGTGCTGTTTCAATTCCATTTAAAACCATTGCAAACATATTGAAAAAGGGCTTTCTTACACAACTAATGGGGCTTTTGTTCAAATATTTATCTCCTCGTGGTTTTAAAATGCAAAGATTTACGGTTAGTTAAAAAAACCGTTTTATCTTTGCAGTTTTCTCTTGTCTTAAAGGCATTTTAATAATTTATCTCATCTTGGCTTAAAAAACTAGGAGCTTTATTATTTTAATCAGCCTCTACATTATCTGAGAGAAAAAGTAAAGGAACGTTTATTTAAGGCGTTTCTCTTCATCAACGATTTAACAGACCATTGTAACATTATTTCTTACAAAATGGCGGCCGTTTTTGCCTCAAAGGACCATTTCTCTCTCGCCGATTCTGAATTTTATTTCAGGACAGAATATAGGTATTTAGCCTGTCACAAAATATTAAAATTGTTCATCCGAATCGGGTACGCTAGAAACGAAAACATCCCGATGGAAACAAAAGGAAATTTTCACAAAAAAAAAGTTGTTGTTGGAGTTAGTCAATTTTTTTTGTCGGTAAGCTTAAATAAGCACAAGAGGTTTCACGTAAAAAATGCGCGTTTATTTCGTCTTTTTTTTAAGCCAGCTTTTGAGTAGAATCTTACTCAGCCGGCGATGAGTTTATAAGTATTGCGACAACCTACTTTTAGTCAATCTGTATAATCCCACTGCTGGGCAAAGGTCTCCCCAATAGCCAGCCTTCTACGCTTCCTATCACCAAGTCTTTACGCCAGCGTTTTCTAGACCTCCCTCACCGATGACACCCCTCATTTGGCGACTTTGGCCATCGGTCTTGTTGCATTCTACAGCTTAACATTTACTAAAGTATCAGGTTCAATTCAAAACCTTACCAAAGAAGAATCCAATATGCAAAAGCAACAAAACTAGTATGAAAGGTCGCAACTTCGCAACAATTCGCAGTAGCGACGTCGATTAAGCTCATATAAAGGCCTGTATCACCACTTAGCGTTCCCTCGTCTAGTGCGTATACAGCCTTATAGTCCCCGTCGACCGATTTATTCATGTTAAGGATACAAGGGAAGCCACTCAAACGATTACGCAGGCGTCAAGTGGGGGACAGGCACGATTTTTTTTGTCTTAAACCAGCTTTCGCCCGCAGCATCGCTCGCGTCATCGTCCGGTATTATCCCATTGAAACATTTTTAATATAGCCCATGATACTTGGGGATAATGTAGCTTCCCACGAGTAAAAGGATTACTGGAATCGGTTCAGTAGTTCCGAAGATTATCCCCTACATTCAAAATTACAAAATAAACCAACTTTATGTCTTTTAATATTAGTGGGGATTACTATTTTCTTCGGCTAATGTGAAGTATTGCGTTGTCCTTTTATGAGAAAAAAGGGTCGTTTTTAGGGGCTTTTGGCTAAATAATAACAGCCGCAAGGCTCCATCGAAGGTTAAGCTGAACTTGTCTAGGTTAGTCCGTAGATAGTAGACTAATCATTACATATCCAAACCACTCCGTGTCTCTGACTGCGTTATGCTGTTGGTCCCGACTTTCATTCGAAGATCTTTGACAGTTAGAAGCCCGAAAGTCAGACAGCCAACCTTCTAAATTGCCCAGTAACAGATTCATAGAGGTATGTAGGGACAATAAAGGCTAATGTTAATGTCATTGACCTGGATCTGGTTGCAATTTCCGATACGAAAATCACACAGTACAAGTCTGGTCCTTTAGTACGACCACTGACAATAATGGTCCTTCAGCCATAATATCGATGTTCAATTCTAGACTGAAAAGATTTTAGAGTCAACATAAAAAGTTATAGAGCAATATATAGAAAAACCGTTTTAGTCTAACCCTACAAATCGAAAAGGAATTGAACGGACGCGAAATTATATTATAAAAGCACAATCCCGGGATGCATTTTGAAGTTATAAAATAAAAATCCCGACAAATCCCAGATCTCGGGATTCAGTCGGAGGTAATGCTTCATATTAGTTTCCTCTCAAAACTAAATCCAACGTAAATTGAACGATCTGTACGGATTGGAGAAAAACAGTTGGTATTTTTTGGTTAGATGTTATTTGTTTTGTTAGCGACTGCCTCGTAGGTCTAGTGTTCGCTAGCGAGTGCTGAGCATGAGGTCCTGGGTTCGATTCCCAGGTCGGGCAAAGTGTTATTGAAAAATCCATCAGGAATTTCTAAGTAGCAGCCACGGAGTCTGAATTTGTGCCCAGTTGATGGCAATAGGCTCGCCCCCAATTACATGGGAGTTAGTCATAACTGACAAAATATGGGTGTACTAATCTGTACACCTCTGCCTAACCCTTCGGGGATTACAGGCGTCATGTTATGTATTTTTTTGCAGGGAAATTATCCCAGGATGGCAGGAATTTCTCTTTGAGAAAAGTTTTAAAATTAATGACGTTGAATTTTAATGCCCCAGGATAATGTGTGGGAAGTTAGTGTGGCGCTCGTGACAGGGTGATTGAGTTGTCAGGCGTTTTATATGTTAGTTATAATATTCCCTCTTCCTAGATTGGTCTGTGGATGGGTGATCATCCATTACATACCGAGTTTCCTCCGTACCTCGGAAAGCACGTTAAGCTGTTGGTCCCGGCTGTCATTTGTCATCAGTCATTGGCCCGAAACTCTGAAAACCAGTCTTACCAAGGGGTACCGTATTACCCAGGTTGTGAAGGTCAGATAGGCAGCCGCTCCATGTGAAATACAACATAGTTTTGGGAAAGGCTGGCAGATGTTGACATGATACTGTTTACAATATTTTGTAAGCGATGTATTGTTTGTTTCGTGGTACGCACGACGGCTGATAAAGCTACACAAAACCAGTTTATGCGTATCCCGCATTGTACAGAAAATATATACAAAGCGAGGCCACGTTATACTGGAAATGTAAAGCTTGATGTGCCACTGTGCGTACAGAGAGCCAAAGCCTAACTTTTTCAAATTTCTTAGTGCTATTAGGAACATTAAAGTTAATATTAAATATTCTCAGGCTGTTATAAAAGTCTTGTAGAATTTTTGATAATAGAGTAAAAAGAAAATAGCGAAGAGATCTATTACGCCTGCTCTCTCAAAATAATTACGAAAAGGTTATACGTTATACAGAGTGTAAACAGAGTCTTCACGAAGCCGTCAACCAAGCATTATGTACATCAAACTAGATAACTTCACGCATACATTTGTGCTGGGAAACGACTTTTTTTTTGGGTGAAAAATTACGTTTTACGGTAAAACTCAATGTTACGCACTCAAAACATTGTGCTGATGAATAGGTTCAATAGTAAGCTGGTTGTGGAGGTGTTTAAAAGAAAAATCTTACATTAAAAACATGTATTTAAAAAAAAAAAAAACTTGTGAAAAAGTCGGAACTTTGTCCCCCAATATCTCCGTAACTAGAAAGAAGGTTCCAAGGTATACAGTCTAGAACAAAAAAATAATTATCGCAATGACAGCGTGAACAAGTGCCTTTCCGCTTCGTTCAGAGTCTTTTTACAACCTAGTTAAAAAGAGTATTAAACATGAGTAAGTCGTAATACTAATCTCGTTATGAATCGAAGATCTTCAATGATTTTCAGATGGGCGATGGGCACTAGCCATAAATTTTTAATAAAAAGAAACAATCTGGCCGTGAGGTGATCCTAGTTTATATTTCCACTAGCATGGCACTAGCATATAAAGGGTGTAAACGTGTGACTCTTAACGAAGCCGAAAGGCACTTGTTCTCCCCGTCATTGCGATATTTTTTTTGTTCTAGACCATACCTGGGAACCTTCTAGTTACGGAGATATTGGGGGTCAAAGTTCCAACTTTTTCACATGTTTTTTTTTAAATACATGTTTTTAATGTAAGATTTTTACTTTAAACACTCCACTTTACTATTCAATCCATCCATCAGCACAATGTTTTGAGTGCGTTACCTTGAGTCCTACTGTAAAACGAGATTTTTCAGACCAAAAAAAAAGTCGTTTCCCAGCACTAATTTTTGCGTAAAGTTACTTAGTTTGATGTACATAACGCTTGGTTGACGGCTTCGTGAAGAGTCTGTTTACACCTTGTATAGGGTATAAGGATACCCACGGCTTCACCCGCGTGTAGTTCGGTAATTGTCCCCCTAGATTATACTACCGGAATAAAAAGTATCCTATGTGCTAAACCAGCTTATAAACTATATGCCAAATTTAATCCAAATTCGGTTAGTAGTTTTTGCGTGAAAGAGTAACAAACATTCAGACATCCATACAAACTTTCACATTTATAATATTATATATTAGAAGTAGGATTTCATGATCTAAAACTGCCATGAGTTTCTAAATCATAGACACGAATGTAAAAACTGACCAAGTGCGAGTCGGACTTGCGCACAAAGGGTTTCGTACCATAATAATATCACGTTTGTTGTATATTAATTTATTCTAATTTATTTTATTTTAATTTAACTATTTATTTTTAAAGTGAATATACAACTAAATGTTTTGTGTATTGTATTGTATGTTATTAATATCGAGCAAAAAACCGGCAAAAAAATCACGTTTGTTGTATGGGAGCCCCCCTAAAATAGTTATTTTATTATGTTTTTAGTATTTGCTGTAATAGCGGCAACAGAAATACATCATCTATGAAAATTTCCACTGTCTAGCTATCACGGTTCATGAGAAACAGCCTGGTGATAGACAGTCAGACATACAGATGGACAGTGGAGTCTTAGTAATAGGGTTCCGTTTTTACCCTTTGGGCACGGAACTCAAAATACGAAACAAGAGATTTCAAGTGGAATCTTAAACAAATCTACAGCCAAAACAAAGAAGGGAATACTTTTTTTACATGCAACTACATTAACCGCCGAAAAACATGCCTACTTACATTATCAAGGCCATATTACAGATGGGTGTGCCATCGATCAGTACTCGGCTGGGTCATCAGTAACACGTGCGGCTGATTTATAGGAGGCACGAGCTCGCGGATACACATGCCGATTTGAATTCTAAGGAAAATGCGGGTAGATGGGGAAAATTTCGAGAGTTGTTGCAAGGTATGTTTCTTGTTAGTTGATTTGACCTTAGAAGTTAAACAGAGAGAGAAATTAGGACGAGGTTTGTTTAAAAAAAATGAGAATACAATGTATACTAGCTTTATTTCGTTTATTGTTGACGGAGGTCTTATTATAAGGCCTTCTTACACCATGGTAAGCGATAGTTGTCATTTGGCATTATTGTGCTTGTGTTTATTGAAGGTATACTTCTTTTGGCGCGTTAGGGAAAAATGATGAGAGTCAATTTTTACGATGCGCGCGCACACCGTCACGAAAAACCGACACCCTGAAGTTAGCCAGTCAACATACACCCTGAAGTTAGCTAGTTTTACTTTACTTCTCCCAATGTCTGTTTACTTTCGTAGTGTCAGATACTGCTGGAGCTAGGTTAGGTTGTTTAGATAATTGTTATCAGACCTTGTCATAAACCACTTTACTTTCGTTTATGTTCTAGAAAAGTATAACTTCTGACGCGTGTACATAAGTACACACACACTTTTTCTTTTTTTTTTGTCATTTGATTTTAAATGTAAATGTACAGCACCCTGCTGAGATATTCAGGACCAATTTTAGTTACATGTATTTCTTCTTTTTAACATTTTTTATTGGTTTACTTATTTTTTTGTGTTAGTGTTATTTTTATCATTTTGTGCATAATTATGTCCTGTGCAAGAAAAATGAATACCTTTACTTTCTTTCTAAACACCAATCTGTCTCTCATCTTTAAACAATTCATTTGTGGTATAACTTTACCTTAAGTAACTCAACAAAGTAAAACTAACTTTAGCTTCAAAAGTCAGTGTCAAAAAAACTGAATCAAAGAAACAAAAGTCACCGACTTCTGAAGCTAAAGTTATTTTTTACTTTATTGTGTTTTTGGAGTCGGTTTTATTTTTTGTAAAAATTTTTTTTTTAATTAAAATAACTATACCTACCATAAAAAAAAAATAAAAAAAAAAATAAAATAATATATGAACCACTTCAAGTTTCAGTACTTTTCTCAACAATGCCGTTTCCCCACAGTATATTATAATAACTTCAACATCAGCATCAGCCTACAGCAGTCCCCTGCTGGACGTAGGCCTCCTCAATCGAGCACCACTCAACTCGATTCTCAGCAACTCTCATCCAGTTGCTACCAGCTACCCTGCGAAGATCGTCGCTTCATAATGTTTTTTTTTTTATAAGTTTAATTTAATAACGCACTAACATAGTTATAAGTATTATGTACTAACAATCTATGGAATGTTTTTATTCTGACATTTAATGATTATTTCTTTTATTTATTTACATACATATTCTTTTAATTTTTAAATATTTAAATAAAAAACAACTTAAAAAAACATTTAAAAATATAAAAAATAGTAGCCCACCAGCATTGGGAACAGGGTCCGAGCTACCGGTGGTCAGGGCTGTTGAGACAGGAACCTCCTGACAATACGCGCCGTGTCCAGAAGTACTGCTTTCTGAATCAAGCCCTTGATCCAGCTGCCAAGCGAGAGCCTCCTGGCGAGGCTACTGGCTATTAATCCATTGGCTGACACGACTATCGGCACAATAACTGCTGTACTCACATCCCACATGTCGACAACCTCGCGAGCCAGATCTAGATACTTAAACTGCTTATCTTTTTCTGCTTTCACGAGGCTCGTCATGCGGGACTGTTATATCAACAATCATTGCGCGGCGCTCCAATAGATCTATCACCACAATGTCAGGCTTATTGGCAACAATAGTCCTGTCAGTGGTGATAGATCGATCCCAATACAACGTGATATTACCATTATCGAGAACTGGGTTGGGCGCATACTTATAGTATGGCACTTCTGATTCCACAAGGCTGTACTTCAAAGCAAGTTGCTGGTGGATAATCCTGGCAACGAGGTTGTGTCTATGCCAGTATTCTCCGTTAGCTAGACTAGAACACCCAGAAATAATGTGTCGGATCGATTCTCCCGGACGGTGGCATGCCCGACATATGTCAACCGTGCCATCCTTCACAATGTATTTCCGATAGTTATTCGTCATCATAACTTCGTCCATTATTGCACAGACGAAACCTTCGGTTTCCCCGAAGAGGTCACCGAAGCGCAGCCAAGATACGGACGCTAAGAAGTCTACATCGGGCCCATGTAGGGCCCGGTAAAAGCGTCCGTGAAGCTCCTTGCCCTGCCATACCTCCTTGCGGTCATTAGTGTCTAATACTCTAGGTTTGCGCCAGCTCTCGTTAGCGTTAGGAGAGCGGGGTGAGGCCCTTGTCCACTGAGACCACTTCTCGGTGCATACCCACGTCGGCTTCTAGGAAGTATTCCCTGAGACTGCATACCTCACGGTTGTGCAGGGTCTTAGCATTTAAGAAGCCACGACCTCCGCATTTCCGTGGGATATACAGTCTCATCACCGACGACCGTGGGTGATGCATCCGATTTGCGGTCAGCAGTACGCGGACCCTCCTATCCAAGGCATCAAGTTCCGTCTGAGTCCATTTGAGTATGCCGAAAGAATACATCAAAACCGGCATGACCCAACTGTTGAAGGCGCGCACCTTATTTCCGCCTGATAAAAGACTATTAAATACTTTTTTCAGGCGGCCAAAGAAGCGCTCCTTCAACGATTGTTTCATGTCGGTAGTGTTGATGCCTAATGCTTCCGACATACCCAAATACTTGTAAGTTTCTGTTGAGGAGAGGGATCTAAGGTGTATGGAATCCGAGAATTGAGTTCCCACGGATTCCATAATCTCCCCTCGCTTTACATGCATAACTGCACATTTGTCCACACCAAATTCCATCCTGATGGCGCTACTGAAAGTTTCTGTTACCTTCAGTAGCTCCATCAGTTGCAAGTTGTTGGGGGCAAAGAGTTTCAGATCATCCATGTAAAGAAGGTGAGATACGACCTGACCATCTCTCCTCAACCGATAGCCTAGACCTGAACCCTCCAGCACTGTGCTGAGTGGGTTCAAGGCTAGACAAAACCACAATGGACTCAGACTATCGCCCTGGAATATACCGCGCTCGATTCTTATCGGTTCGCTGTTCCTCTGGATCTGTCGACATCCTGGATAGCGAAGGACCGTTCTCCAGTGGCCCATACATGACATCAGGAAGGTACGCAGAGTTGCATCAACTTTGTACAACTCCAGCACCCTCATGAGCCATGTATGAGGCACAGAATCATAGGCCTTCTTATAATCTATCCAACATGTAGACAGATCCCTTCGGGAGCGGCGAACCTGTTGGCTAATGGCCATATCAATGAGGAGCAGCTCCTTAGTACCACGGGACCCGTTCCTACATCCATTCTGAGACGCAGACATGATAGAATTAGTCTCAATATGTTGGTTGATTTTAGCTCTCAAAATGGATGTAAGAACTTTATAGACCGTCGGTAGACAAGTGATTGGTCTATAATTTTTGGGCTCCGTAGTACTACCTGATTTATGGAGCAGGTGGGTAATTCCTGTCGTCAAGAATTGGGGCAGCGACCCTGACTCTAATGATTATTATTATTATAGTAACTTAAATACATATAACTTTTGAGTATAACTATTTTGAGATACACAGAATAATTAAAATGAAATAAAACATTATGGTCCTTGTCAGAAACAATTTCGGTGGCAATAATCCATAAACTACCCAAGAAACGCAAATTGCAGTGGAGACAGTTTTCCTTCAACGCACATAATATTAGTACAAAATCCCATAGAGAATCGAAAGGCGATGTTACTACTAAATTGAAATCCTCAGTGCTCAATTGAAGACATTGGGCGAAATATTCCATCAAAATTAACTTGAAAGCCATTAAATTTTGCTCCGAAGAACTGCATCTGCATTTATTTCTATACATCCATCTTTTATGAATCTGATATTGCAGCCTCATAAAGATATGTGCAGTATTATCAAGATCCTGGACCTATTAAGCATAAACGAGCTTTCTTCTAAAGAATAAATTTGAAATCAAAAACTAACCGTGCTTGCTTGAACTTGCATTTCTTTTGTATAAAAGGACCAACATTGGGGCAGTTTTTTCCTTTACCTACCTAACCAGCTGTCATTTTAGCAAAATTGGTTCAGTCGCAAAGGTATTTATTAACAGATAACAAACCGAAACAGACAAATCAAATAAAATGACACGAGTAACTCTCTGTTTTGTAATATTATTATAGTTTCCCACCGAAATCACAAACATAACATAACGAATTACACGTGTCCGTATAATTATATCTTTTATAAAATATGATTATACAGTATATCTTTTCCAATTTGAGGATAAAGTGTCATCAAAAATGGCTTAAGGTAAAGTTCTCACAAACAGAAAATTCATGGTAATCAAATATGTACTACAAAAAAATTACAAGGAAATCTTAAGACAAGCAAGACTTCAATAATTTAGTTATAATAACTGGATATTAAGTACTTCGAAAGAAAACCTATATTTTGGACTTCTCTGAACTGCTAAAAATGGATTATTTTAATCTTGACAAAAATGAACACCAAAATATAATAATAAGCAGATTCGCAACAAACTCCGCAAAAAACAAAAGAATAGTGAATCTGCAAGCGTTCCAAGTAGAACTGTGAAACTATTGATTCCACCCCTATCTTTACTTGCGCAAAAATTCAAGAGGGTTAAGTAGAATGAAAATACTATTACTAGTAGGAAATCAAGAAAATAAATACTGGATGGACTGTGTGAAAGATGATGTGGCTAGAAAGGGTTAACTGATTAAATGACAAAAAGAAGTATGGAAAGAGGAGATATGCTGCGCCTGCTTCAAATAGATTGGGATAATTATTGGAGAATGGTATATATGATGAATGATGATATATTATGATGATCTTGTATTTGGTAGAGAATTTATAATTAGGGAATTCTAGGCGAATCATTAAAACTTCGAGGAAAGCGATGGAATGCAATGGCCAGTCATGGTAATGATTTATCCATAGGTCAAATGTGTTTTAGTTGAAATCTGCCTGCACAGAATGAAGATGAGAAAATTGCAAAGAGCAATAAGAACCTATATCCAGCAGTGTATGAAAGAGCTACTCGAATATGATAGGTATTAATGAGAATGATAAATATAGCAAAAAATTACAAGGAGAACCCGTAGCGTTTCTACTGAAGATCGGAATACAGTTATGCAAGCTAAAGCCTTTGTTGAAAGAAAAAATCAGAAACAATTTCTTGGCCGAACATTTGGCCCCAATATAATGTACATGCTACGGACAGAACATCGAAAGCTTTTGCCAATTCTCATTGAATCTCGGTACTGTTTGAACGAGAACTAGTCGAAGCATTGCCAAAATATAATTTGGCCGTTTTAGCTCCGTTGATTTTTATCGTCTCCATCGCTTTTGTGTTCCGACACAAACGTGGCTTCACTTCGTTATGTTTTTGTTTATGAAGCAAATGGCGATATAAACTTAAACCGAATTGGTTCAGTGTGTAAAAGGAAAATTTTGAAAATATATTTTTGTGGAAGACAAATATTGAATTTCGTTTCGTTGCGATTCTTGAATTGAGTTCGGGAGGAATTGTTTAGACTGGGGAGGAGGTGTGACATCTTGTGGATTGATATTGTAAAGTGCAAGTCGATAGATTGTAAGACACTGTTCTATTGGTGTGATGGATGCCCTTCAAAAGAGAGTTTAATAAGGTTTTGGCTTTCAATCTTGTTAGCTAAATGAATATTGAAGCAGAGTGGTGTGACCGTCGGACTGTGTGTGTGTATCTGTGGTGTGAAGTTCGCACCCAGGACACGCACCTCTGATTTTTCGAAATCATGTGCATATTGTGTAATTATCACTTGCTTCGATGAAAGAAAAACATCGCAATTCGTGAGGAAACCAGCGTGCCTGAAAAATATTTCTCGACGGCATGTGAGGCACTAATCACACGAGAGAGATAGAATTAATATTATTGCTGTGCCTACCTATCCTATTAAGATAATCAGTAAGTCAGAAGACTT
Organism: Lycophotia porphyrea; assembly: GCA_950005105.1. NCBI lineage: Eukaryota > Metazoa > Arthropoda > Insecta > Lepidoptera > Noctuidae > Lycophotia > Lycophotia porphyrea. The sequence goes on along the minus strand of OX465408.1, from coordinate 3,818,983 downwards.
GAAATCCTTAGTAAAGGAAGCAGCTAGATGATTTACCTGACGATGAGTAGCAACTCTTCCTTATTCAATGCCATCTGTAAGTGTATCTACAAATTCATCTATACCCCGGAACATAGCCATTCTGCTTGATGGTAGCAATAATATGGTAGCTGTGAGAGCTATAGATGACGCCATATTTAAAAACAATCCACAGCTCATATTCACCTGACCACCAGAACAATCTAAAACAATTGCAAAACTCCCCTTTTGTATAGTGCGATCATTTGCACAGTTTTTATACGTACTCCAAACGGAAGCGTTGGATCGCCGCGAGCGAGTAACTTACTCGCTATCTATTTGATATTAAAAACTAGGGTCGCGCGTGTATGGATGTCGGATTTGTCGCGTGATCTCGTGAAATGAAATATAGGTGGCGTCGGTTATCCAATATAGTGACGCGTTTCAGTAGTTTTGTTTTTGTATGGTTGGATGTTAATGTCAATGTCTTTCATAATGTTTTATGGGGTCTCTTTATTTGAAGAATAGCTTTGAAATACAATCGCTGTATCTTTTCTAGACCTACCTTGAGACTTAAATAATTATTGAATTATGAAACAGGAAAGCAATAGCTTAAGTTTAATCACCGCGCTATTTTTGGTGAAGGACGGTCTGAAGGATGCTATGGCTAGAAAAGAGGTGTCTGACGAGATGGCTAGTAATAGAGACGTATGGAAGAAGAAGACGTGCTGCGCCGACTCCAAATAAATTGGGATAAGGGCAGGAGATTGATGATGCTAGATTTGGTGATCTTAATAGCAGTTATTAGAAGACAGATCCTACACTCTCCACCTTGTTGATATGATTAACAGGAAAATTGAAAGCAATTCTCAACTAAACAAAATTAAAAAACGAGAAATACAATGACAAGTTCTAATGAGTATATCTCATGCAGAAAAGTAATCCTCTAACAGTATTTTATCCTTTTCAAGCTTTCAGAAGAACTAAAGTTCCTACAGATTTCTGTTATTCACTAAAACAACGTTATGTTCTTCGAAGCTTCCACAACAATCACAGCTTAAGCCTATTACAAGTCCCTTAAAAATTTAACAATGGAAGAACATCCACTAGTCATAGTCAGAGATAGTTACGCAGCTCGAAATTCCAACAAAAGAGGAGTTCCCCAACTAGTTTGTCGCAGCCCTATCCAGACATTTCTTACGAGTTAGCACTTTTCCCTGCACAGCCGGCTCCATCCCAAAGGCTAGCTTAGATTTGTTGTTTTTATTTACTATTCCTTGTTTTATTGTACTATGTGGCTGTCACAGCGCGTTGTTTTAAATTCTGCATGTCTACGTAAATTTTCTTTCATTTATTACTGAGGAGTAGACTTGAAAAATGTGGGTCTTGGATTTGTGCACTGTTTTAGAAGTGGAGAGGAATATATTTAGAGTAACAGATAGCTGAGAGACTATTAAAGATTAGGTCAATTGAAGGTTTATAGTCAGGTCAAAGGCAGAGCTTAAGACCCTTTTTTTCGGATGGGAAATCATCAAGTGACTTCTCCCGCTCTGGGCGGAGCGGAAGGGAGTGTCAGACTTGTACTGACTAAAACCCATCCATGTTCCTTCCTTGCCTTTTGTGTTCCAGGGCCGCGGTATCTCTTTCGAACAGACCCACAGCCCTGGCAGGGAGTTTAAGACCCTGGGGGTAAAGATGTCACATACAGGTGATTTTAAACTACGAGCTCTGCTTCTGGAAATTACAGTTTTCTATAACATAATCAGCCTATGTGTTCCCACAGGTGGGACACAGCGGTCACTCTTTTTTAATGAGGGGATGAGCGGCAATCCACCACTCACAAACACACACACACACACACACACACTCCACTACTCGGGCTCAGTGCGTTATGGTAGATACCTTCCACAGCATATTATTAGATTTTTTTGTATGGGTCTTTGTGACCTGATAATAAATAAATAATAATAATAGATAATAAATAAATAATAATAATAAATAGCAGATACTTAATAGTTATATACTTAGCTTTCTGCATGCTAGTGTTTTACTTCTACTTGACTGTTCTGTTAAAGAATTGCACAGAAAAGGTATTTCGAATAATATATGATAAAAATTTATTTCACACCACAATACATACATATACATTAGTAGGTTTCGTACGCAATACATGCGTTTTATTATAATGTGGGAGATTGGTGCCTAAGCTAGCGAAATTGCGCATTTGGTGCGAAAGGACTCAATTTCAGGACACTATCAGGTCACCACCCCTTCGGAAGCATATTTAAACAGAATTATACACTCCACGAAAAAATGCTGAGTAATTTCTTAGCACGAAAAACTGATTATGCGTACAGCCTAACTGACTAAGCTCGTACTCAATTCAAACCGATAAAACAAGTACCTACTAACCTAAACAAAGCAAACTCAACAAGCATTCACACAAAACCCAATTCGTTAAATGATACAACTCCGATTCACGCACAATTATCCGTTGAACTCAATAAGTATACATGTAAATGTATTTCACATACACTTTAGGTATAACATAACAAATTGCCACGCCATGGATTAACCGAAATCGAAATTAGGCAAATGGGACTAACACCACAGCGATGAATTAGATCGTATGTTACAACGTTATGTAACAGAAATCGTTGGGGGAAAAAAATATTTTTAATTGTCTTTTAGTCTGCGGAATATGTGATAGGCGACAAATGGCTAGGCAGATGTCCGATGGTCTTAGTTATTAAAATAAAGTTTTATGTTATACAGGGTGTAAACAGACTCTTCACGAAGCCGTCAACCAAGCATTATGTACATCAAACTAAGTAACTTTACGCAAAAATTTGTGCTGGGAAACGACTTTTTTTTTTGGACTGAAAAATCACGTTTTACAGTAGGACTCAATGTAACACACTCAAAACATTGTGCTGATGGATGGATTGAATACTAAAAGGTGTTTAAAGTAAAAATCTTACATTAAAGACATGTGTTTAAAAAAAAACTTGTGAAAAAGTTGGAACTTTGACCCCCAATATCTCCGTAACTAGAAGGTTCCCAGGTATGGTCTAGAGCAAAAATATGATCGCAATGACGGGGAGAACAAGTGCCTTTCGGCTTCGTTAAGAGTCTGTTTACACCCTTTAGAATATTAGGTTCCATATTAATAAAGGACGTAAAAAGACTCTTATCGAAGCCGAAAGGCACATGTTCTCCTCGTCATTGCGATCATTTTTTTGTTTTAGACTATACTTGAGAACCTGAGTAACTAGAAGTTACGGAGATATTGGGGGTCAAAGTTCCAACTTTTCACAAGATTTTTTTTTTAAATACCTGTTTTTAATGTATTTTTTTTACTTAAGACATCTTCACGACCCCCGTACTATAATTCAATCCATCCATCAGCACAATGTTTTGAATGCGTTACATTTAGTCCTACCGTAAAACATGATTTTCTGGCAATCATTTTTAAGTAAAGTTTGATGTATCTAATGCTTGGTTGACGGCTTCGTGAAGAGTCCGTTTACACCCTGTATGTGGTAGTATACCACGGTCTTGTTCATCTTTAGGTTAATGTAGGCGTTGTGGTCAAAGTAGATCAAAACATTTGCATTTATTATTCCGATTGGCAATCATGCAGCTGTTGCTTATTTTTATAAGCCTTTTGTCACTAAATAGATTCTGGTCGATAGAATTATTCAGGCTAGCTAGGCAGACCTTGAATTAAGAGTAACCTACATTACCTACCTAAAACATACCTTTATTGGTCCAAGGTCCGGCTCGAAGGACTATTATAAAATTAGTTACTATAATGCTCCTAATGTGTTACGTAACGGTGTAACAGACATCCCAGAGCGGCACACTCGTCAGTCGTCACTAGTGGAATTTATTAACGAACTGAATTGCATTTCTGAATCAAGCACACACAAACATCTGTATAACAAGCTGACAAGCGAATTGGTTTGTCTAATTAATGTGTTATTGTTAAGATTTTAGGCTTTTATCCGTACTACTATAGTCAAACATAACATACATAAACTAATACCTTTTTCCCTATGTAAGGTAGCGTTCCCTGGACGCCTGAGGGTGGGCATCGCCGACGAGGTTGACCTCGGCGAAGGTGGTGTGACAATCTGGTCATGTTCGCGGGGCTAGCGGGGGCCATAAATCGCACAGAATAGGTTCAGAATAGGTTTGGAGGGAGAAAGGGGAGGCCTTGGCCCAGCAGTAGAACACAATGTAGGCTATGAAAAAAAACGGGTTGTACTCCGGGAGTGCCGGCAGAAGTGAAAACTTTAAACAACGCCATCTAGCTTAAATGTCAGAAATTTCAGTAGCTTCCTGCAAGAACGAAAGATGTCGCTTACATAGAAAAAAACTTGAAACAACGCCATCTAGCTTAACTAAGTACAGAAAGCAACCTGATACGGTTACCTGGTACGGATAACCGGTTACGGGTACCTGGTACGGTTTACACATACTACATTTTCTCCGTCCACGATCAAACATCTGCTCATACACGCCAGACGAGTGCAAGTACTACATCAGTCCTTGCTAAAGTACATCCCCAACAAGGTCAATATGTGCTTCTAGACCACCACATCTGAGATCAAATTAAATAGGTACCTGTTATTGCACCTTAGACATTTGTATTCTTCAACAAAATACTAATCTAATATACGTAAGACTGAAAACATGACCATACCATTGCCAGTTATCTTTTATAGGTATCTATTGGGTACTTTCACCCTTAACGGTACAAAAAATTCGGTTCACATTGAAATAGAAAGGTCACAGATATTAGCCGTTACCGTAAAAGAGAATTACATACATTCCTGTCAAAAAGATCCTATCCGGGCCCAAATGTCAGTAATACATTGGGAACGACAGAAAAAAAGTCCGATAATGGAAAAATACTTGATCCCCAAACCCACTATTGAGCCGATAAGAACAAGCAATAAATATCAGGTAGGCAATCCTTATCTAAAGCAGACTTATCAGAACCAAAAACATTTTTGGTCCTTCGTTACTTAAAAAAATGACCACAAAAAATCTAAATCGTAATCCTGTAAAATATCTACTGTAACTTATCGTGATTAAACAAGAAAAAAGTTCAAAGAATTTCAAAGAAAAACTTCTCTATTGTTGATCAGAATTTGCGATTCATTATTCAAAGTCTTTGAGCAATTATAACACCTGCGAAGCTTGATAAGACAATGACTAAATTTTGACTAAATAATATTCAGTGTTTGCGAAGTAGAGCCTTTAATCTTTCATAGTCTCTTTGTTGCGGGATTACAAAAAAGCGAGGTTGAAATCTGGGGGCTTATGAACTTAAGGTGGGAGACACACTGTTGGCTATAATTATTTTCCAAACAAGTGCTTCTTTACTTTGCAGACCTATCTAGCAATCATGATGACTTCTATCGACAGTACCGCTTTTTCGACATGTATAATACACATTTCCTTGACGACAGAATAAACATCATCATCATAGTGTCAGCCCGAAATCACAAACTGTCGAGTTTAAGGCTGTTCTTTCTGCCACACTTCCCAGTTCTGTGCGTCCTTCATCCAGGTGTTTCCCGCGAATCTGGGCGATATTTTCGACCCAACGAGCTTCAGGACGGCCCTGGTTTCTTTGGCCTAACCTTTGCCACCACTCGGTCAACGCCTTGCTCCATGGGCCATCTTCGCGTCTACCAAGATGTCCAGCCCAGGTCCACTTGAGGTGCGCCGCCTTGTTGCCTAGCCTACAGCCAAGCTACGTCTCAAAGGTCTGTAGCCATTTACTTACCTACATATTTAGACAGAAAGGAAATTACTGAATGTTTCGCTTATTTTTCAGGCCAGATGAAAACTTCTACCTTAAGTCAAAACAGAAATAATGAATGTTTTTTTTAAATATTATTTTGTTAGCTTTCTGTCTACTAGAAATGCTATATGACAACGCCCTTAGCCAGTTCAACCAACTAAACTTTGGGATTTTAATGAAATAATCGATGAAAGTTTTTCTTCGAACAGTACTTAGTGATTTTTAGGGAAAGAAACCTGACCCGGATAGTTGGAAAAACTTTAAAGTGTGTTAAAAATAGGAGCACCAACTTTTTTTCAACTGAAATTACCGTATCATCTAGTTTTTATAACGGGGGAAGTTGATTAATTATCGAGGGTTAAAATTCGATTTTATTGCAACCCAGTTCTTAGTTACTGGTATCCCTATTTTATTTAATACTGGAACATGAAAAAATGCGATCCTCAGAGATCGTGGTGATTCTTCGTGTGTCTTGAAATGGACTTACACACTTTTTTAGGGTTCCATACGTCCGAATGAAAAAATGGAACCCTTTTAGTATCACTCGTGTGTCTGTCTTTTGGTTGATAAGGCGGGGTCTAACATATCTTCTCATTTACATAACATATCACTTGTAATCCCTTCGGGGGTTAGGCAGACAGAGGTGTATTTAAGGTACACCCACATTTCGCAAGTTATGTTTAAGTCCCATGTAATAGGGGGCGAGCCTATTGCCATCAACCGGGCACGAATCCAGACTCCATGGACTGAGAAATTCTTAGTGGAAAACCCAATAACACTTTGCCTTACCTGGAAATCGAACCCAAGACCTAAGGGGTGTAGGTTATTTGCTCAGCAACTGCGTTTGCGACTAACGAGGCAGTCCTGGATCTTGGAATTTCTTCTCGATATTTTCACATATTGAAAAGAAATTCAAACTACTGGTTGTTTGATGTTGACAAGGACCAATGTCCCACTCAAAAACCTAAAATTTTTGGGTTTACCGTTGAACAAGACTGACCCACTGACTTCTCAATTTCTGCAATATAAATTTACTTCTACTTTTAAAACCCCGACTCAAGTAAACCAGACAAAACTCGAACATATTTCCAAAAGTTTAAAATTCGGAGCGTCCGTTCAGAAACCAAGCACACCTGTTCTAAGAAACTTGCAAGGAAGTAAACATAAGAATTCCGCTGGGCATGCATCTATGTAAGTTTTCGAACGTCGCCCTGACAGTTTGCGAAGAGTAATGACGAGTTTGTTGCCGTATCTTTACGGTTGGCGCGGTTTGGGAGTGACAGGGGTGTAGGTTATTTATTTACTAGCATATAACCTACTCGTCTACTGAAAAAGCAATTGGTCCTTAGTGACCAAAACATGTAAAATCACAAAAATACGGCTTATACGGACATCTTGAGATTTGTTTTTTGTTGTTGCCTGTGGTTTTAATTTCTCGTTTATAGTGAGTTTACAAACATTTTAATCGACATACACAACTACCTGTAGATGAAGCCCATTCAAGTATTTGTTCCGCTTGGGAATCGAACACGCGACACGCAGCGCAGCAGCCAAGCGCTCCTTGGGTGCAGTGTTGCCACATACCTAATAATTTCTCACATTTTCCGTGATTTTAATGATTTTGGTTAATTTAAATCCGTTCTAAGCATACAACCACGATGTATGTGTGACTGATTTTGCTGAACAGTCATAAATATGCCACACTCGCTATTGTACTAAGTAAAAAGTCAATAACCGCCACATATCAAATCCTATCATCTAATACAGTCACCAACAAAAGCGGTCCACTTCAAAAACTCCTTTATTTAGGTCAATATTCCAATAACTCTCAATATATTTATAACACTTTTCAACACTTCGACAACTCTGAAGCGGTTAAGTTATAGTTGAAACTTCAAGTGTTTGAACATAATATCTTAATATCACGCCTGAAATCTGTGAAGGGTGGGCAGAGGTGTACTTAACTACCTAATGGTACGCCTTATTTCGCTCGGCTCGTTATTTTTGAAGGCCCACGTAATTAGTAGCGAGCCAATTGCCATCAGCCGGGTATAGATACAGACTCCGTGGCTTCTACTGAGAAAATGGCTTATGGAAAAACCTGGAAATCGAACCCAGGACCTCATGCTCAGCAGTCGAACTTGCGACCACTAGACCTGCGAGTCAATACCAATAACGTCGAACATATTTATAACACTTCTCAACACTTCGCAAGTGGTTAAGTTACAGTCAAGTTGTACTTAAGTTATAGTTAAAACTTCAAGTGTTTGGATGTAAACAAAAACATTACTTACCTCTTATGTACTGTTTGTTAAGTTGTTGAAATATAGAACTCGAGAAGAATGATTGTTGTGTTGAAAGGTAGGTAAGTATATTAAGTTAGAGTAAGTAGCTACTTATTTACATACGATGGAATGTTAAGAAAAAGTTGGTTGTGAAAAAAATATTCCGAGATTTTTCATGAGAGAAATGTAAGATGTTTACAGGAACAATGTTTGGCGTAAATAAGTTAAATATTGATGAATGGAATGGTAGGTTTTTTGATAGATGTGAAGATTCAAAGACTACCCTTTTTTATTGTCTGAAATCATCAAATGATTTCTCCCGCTCTGGGCAGAGCGGAAGGCAGTGTCAGACTTGTACTGACTAAAACCCATCCATGTTCCTTCCTTGCCCTTTGTGTTCCAGGGCCACGGTATCTTTTTCGAACAGTCCCGCAGCCTTGGAGATGACTCTGCCCTGGAGAGTAAGCGTGGTGCCACAAACGATGGGACACTTGATGTCGTGTTCTGCGTGTCCTGTCGCTTGCACATCTAAATCTCTAATCTTCAAAAATTGTTAATTTATTTGCTAATTTCAATTTATTTAATTATGTTAAATTCACCGTTTATGTAAATTGAATGCAGTTAGTTAATTAAGTCATAAGATAAATGTCCGACGGAGGGTCGCTTGGTGATCTTTTATACAGGTTTTACCTAAAACAGCCACTGTACCACTCTATATCACTTTAAAAAACCAGAAATTCGTACAGTCTCAAGAATATCCCAATTCCAACAATAACGTACAATCGACACCAAAATTCCTCTACAGGCAAGAAACTAAAAATAGCTGAAAACAACACACAGTCAGTCCGTAGTGCATCAGAGGAAATTAGATTTACGCCACCAACTTGTCGTAACGAATGTATCCAGTGTTAGTAGATTGAGGGTATTTTTTCCCGTTTTTTTGGGGCATAAGATAGATCTGGGGTAAATTTCGGGGAATATTTCTCAAAGGATAGACAGAACAACACATAAAAGTAAGGTAAAATTTAGGAAATCAATATTAATTTTCTTCTTATACTTGTAACATTCGTATAATATAATATGTTGATTGCATCGTGTTCTAAGTGAACGGGAACGGACAAATATACCTACACGATACATAAAAAATAGAATTGGAAATAGTAGTAAATAGAATTAAAAAAAAGGAAAAGGTATAATTTTGGGGTAAAAAAAGATTTAATACACTCATAAAACCAAAAAGATTGAATACGGGGAAAATTCAAAAACTCAATATAGCAACCCTGAATGTACCGAATGTTTGAACTCGCAACTGTGCACTAAAAAGAACCTTTCCGTGAACACTTCATTGTGTTATCTGTGCCTCTGCCTTCGCGCCAACGTAAAAAAAAACACAGCAAGCGGGATTCGAAATTCGTATTTCGCGCGGAAGGACTGCATTGTTTGAGTGAGAAAATATGGACGGTTCTATGCTTGGTAATGGCGAACGATTTTGACTATTCGGTTTTTACTTTTTATTTCCCCATGGCGATAGGGAGAAACAACAGAACGCCATCTGCTGCGACCTTTACATACTCCTTTTGCTTCGTCCACGTTCATACAAGACATCTTGTCATACACGTACATCGTACGCCCCGTTAGCAAGTACTATGCATCTGACATTTCCGAAGACCATCACTAATAAGGTCAGTGCACCCTTCCCATTCCAACGTTGCCAGTCACAATTATCTGCCTTGTAAAAATATATTTATTATTGTTTTCAGATTCTTATAGTTTCAATAAAACTCATACTTACTAAATCACTTTGTACATCTATAAAAAACCTTATCTTTATTTTGGTCCTTCGCCCCGAAAAAATTACGCGCCACGAGAGATTTCAATTTCGAGCATGCGTTCCAAGGACCGAAAAATATGGCCGTTCCCACGCATTTTTAAATCTGATACCAAGCTGTTTTCGTTCGGAAATTCCTAACTAAATTGATCGGATGATGATTTTAAAGCAAGCTTTCACTGAAAATACCTTCATATTGTATTAATAACTACATAGCCCAGGAATAGGAGTAAAAAAGTACAAAGGCGAAATATTTTTTCAGGCTGCCAGTTTCAAAACTGGAGTTAGAACGGGGTGAAAGCTTAAAAAAGCAGCGACTGGCAATCAACGGGGCGATATGTTTTGCAATTTCCTCTAGCCCCGAAGGGGTTGTTGCACTAAATTTGACCTTCGTTAAAACTTGATCGTTTTTATCTCGCTCGACTATGAGCAGTACCGCTTTGAGGTTGATTTATATTTCAGTTTTAGTGTCAAGTAGAATAATATATCTTTGACCGCAGTTTATTTGTTATAGTTTTTACTAAATGTTGTTTATTGAAACTCTACAGAAACATATTAAGACCAGGGGCCTAAAAAGGCCCTAGCAGAATCATAATAGGGTAATAATTTGAATCACGTTAAAATTCTTAAAATGGTTACCGATGCAGTTAATATTATGCATTAACACTTTGTGACCATTTTACGAATTGTAACATAATTCATATTATTATCCTATTATTGTTCTGCTAAAGCGGTTATTTTAGACTCTCGGATCTGAGAATAAATCTACCAATCTAACCACCATTCGCAGTGCACATCCAAACTCATCTGGACTGGAGGTCTATTCTCCTATGTTCCGCCACGAAACCTTCCTTGCCACGACGCCTTCCGCATCCACAAGACCCAGCTACTTCTTTAAGGTCGAGGGTCCTTCGAGCTCGGGTGCGTTCCACACTATGCTAGGCGATCTAAGAAACTCTTGTTACGCCAATCACTGAACGAGACAGACTGGTAGTGGTACTATTTTCAAGACGACAGGAATCTATACCAAAATAGCAATATTTTCAACAAGCTCTAAATAACAAAAGAATAACGTATTACCAATATTAGATAATATCATAGTTTGTGGTTGAACTTTGGAAAAGTACGCACTACGGCCAATCGAGCTATACTAAACCAGTTTATGCGGATCTCTTATTGTATAGGAAATACATACAAAGCGATGGCAAGTTATACTGGAAATGTACAGCTTCATGCCGCCATGTGTAGTTATAAATATGTTATGATCTATTTTTGGGATCTGTTCTTGTTACAATTCTTTCTACACAATATTTGTAAGAGTTTCATGACATTACTTAGGACACGATTCTGTACTTCCGATAAAATTATTGTTTTATTTTCGGTACATTTTCGATTCGATATAATATGTCTGTCATACTGAGTCAGTAAAGGTTAATTTTTAGGGTATCGTACCGAAGGGCAATTTAAAAAAAAAAAAAAAACGTTGCCCCACACTAGGAATTTCTCCTGTATCGTGGGTGCGTTCACAAACATTTAAACTCACATACACAAACAGCCAGACCCGGAACAACTATCTGTAGGCTATACAAATATTTGGTCCGCGCGGGGATCGAACCCGCGACACGCAGCGCAGCAGTCAATCGCTCGGCCACTGCGCCAACCGTACCGCCAAATTAACGGGACTCTATTGCTAAGCCTGCGCTGTCCGTCCGTCCGTCCGTCAGCGGGCTGTATCTCATAATCGTAATAGGTAGATAGTTAACATTTTCACAGAATGTGTATTTCTATCACCGCTTTAACAACAAATCATCATGATCATTTCAACTGAAAGACGTCCACTGCTGGACATAGGCCTCCCCCAAGTGTCGCCACATTGACCGGTTCTCGCGACTCGCATCAACTAATAAAAATAAATTGAAAATGAAAGGGGGCTCTCTTACGGATAGTACGGAACCCTTAAAACCATCTCACGGGCACGTTTTAGATATAGTTTATGCCTAGCCAATAATGTAGCTTACTTATAGTGAAATAATTTACGGAATCGGATGAGTGGTTTCGGAAGATTACCCCTTACATCTGAACTTACAAACATACAAACATTGCCTTTTTTAAATATTAGTATAAAGATAGCACTTTTAACTTTTCTGCTGACGCCTAATTAGTAGACCAACCATGCCGCCCTATAATGACCCTTCAATAAATACCATTTAGGGTAATAATGCGCTGTCACCAAGACGAGCCCAACAATAAATCTCCATCACCCATCCGTAGGAGCATTTGCAACCAATAAGGGCTCTAACAGTATCACCGGAATTCCCTTATATTAGCTTCCTAAACTATCGTTTTCCCATACACATCCATTCGACTTTACACCCCATACCAACACCATGAACAATTCATGAAAAATCTAAAATTCCGACATCCATTACGCCTCCCGTATTCAGTCAAAGAGAACAATGCACTACATAACCAGCAATGTATACCGAACAGTAAGGATATGTCGTTTCAATAGCGTGCCTTGAAAGGATTTCGAGATAGGATTGATTCATGATCACAATTACCTTCGAATGTTGTTGGGAATCTAGTTGGACCAGCCCTATTGACGGCCAGGGCAGATTGACCTGTGTGCTCCTTACTCTTGCAAGGATCGAGGGATCAAGTTGGGTCGGACGTTGCAACAAGACATGTGAAATGTCCAATTTATGTTGGCCTTTCTCCGGTTTCAAATTCAATGGACTTAGAGGTCTTTTTAAAATTGAATGCGTAAAACTAGACATGCGTCCAAGATTCAGGCTTTGCCGTATCGGGGATTTCTTGGGATCGTTCCTCGTTGGTATCAATTGGGCTTTGTTTGGACTATAAATACATCAAGAGTTTACGTTTAAAGGTTGATGTATTGAAGTTGTTTTCAGCTGTCACCGTGGGTCGGTAACCAGGAGTGATGTGGAAGACTGGTTGCCATTTATGATGCAAATTTATACGTTTTGTTTGATGTTTGTGGTTAATAAGTGAAAGGAGGTTTGGTAGAATTTAAATGGAGGCCTGACATTGTTGATAATAAAGCATTTCTGTCTTGTTCAATTACGAAGTTGATAATCCGACTCGATTGATTGGAGAAGGCAAATTTTAGACAAGATTGGAAAGCTATGGGGAAGGCCTTTTTCCAGCAGTGGGACAGAGTAGGATATTATATTATAAAAAAAAACTATGCCCAGGAGTGGGACCATGCTGACTAGGAAAAACAAACAAAAGCATATCATTACCTCATAATTATTTAGGATAGTTACGAATCTATTACGCAGAGTTTTCAAATCCTAAAGTACCCATAGATAATCGAAGTACCCACAAATATAATTAATGCAAACCTCACAAATGCAAAAACCATTAATAATATAGATACTCCCAATCCCAAAACACTCGAAAAAACTAAACCCGAAAAATCCACTAGCAACTAGAATACAATCCGACCAAGACAAATAGACACTAAAACCGTACATACGAAACGCAATACATCCCTACACGATTCAATACTGCGACAAACTACAAATAAAATGCCAGAAGAACGTAGCTCCGAGAAAATTAAGTCCTATTGACTGTACTCTGCAAATACAATCAACGGAGGAAGGATGCCTTGGTACCAGGAGACATACTCCCAAACAGCATTCAACACTTACACTGAGTTTCACAATACATTGCGCTGTAAGGACCAGAAATTTTTGTATTGACTCCAACAAAAGCAGCAATGGACACCGAAGCTAGAGGTGTAGAAGCAGTATTGTATGAAGAATGGATTTGACAAGTAAAGGTGAGGCCAATGTGTGAGAATTCTAAGTGTCGGTGCAGTGTCGTTTGCAGTTTTAAAGCGAACTGCGAAGTGGAGTAACACGATAAAAGGGACGTGATTGGCTTTCTTGAATCCTAACTTCAGGTAAAAATGTTGGGTCTGCGTTTTAAAGTCTATGGTCAGGTTAGTTATTGCCTGGGCAGTTTATTGAGGTGTTATTTACACATGTAAGGACCATTACTGCAATTTGGTCCTTTCACGGATGAAAGGACCAGGAAAAGTTGCGGACTTAATTTCTATGAGAAATTGAACTGTTACAGGTGAAATGCCTTTGCCATTAAGACTGGTGTGCGCATCCAAGAAAAGTGCATCACGCTATGTGTACGTGTGTGTATCACACTTGTTCCTTTTGCCAATTGTACATCATTAAAATTAAGTTTTTCGTTGTGGTTAAATCTAAAAATAACCTATCCCTAATAAAAGTTTTTTTTTTTTTTTTTTTCTAAGAATCCTGAAAGGTTCAGAAAGGCAACAATTGGTAATAACACTGATTGATCGATTCATTTAACGGAACTTCGTCCATCAAATACTTCCTGTAAAAAATTATACACAACTATGTATAATAAACGGCAAAAATATATACAGTACTTACATAAAACAATATTGTGTATAAAAAGCTCGTAAATTATGACTTTCCTTACCTAAATGATAGCTTATTCCCATAACAACATGTATCATATAATAAAAATGTTATGTTTATGGAATATTATTGTTCTTATGACGAAACTTGAATACGTAATCGTGGTCCTTATGGGTATTTCATTGGGTCGGCTTGCTATAGGAATTTGGACCTAAGGACAGATGATTTTAGGGTGTATTTTAAGTTTGATTGGTCTGGCTAAGATATGGTTTAGTACGTGTTAAAAATATGGTATCATTTAAGGCCCATATAATATGCGACAGATAAAAAACCTATAGGTATAGCATTATTTTTGGGTGGTGTGAGAGAAAAATCTATCCTTACTTGGTCGATAAAAAAAATGTTTTACCGATAATAATGTTTAAATAAAAGCATATCTATCTTTACTAAATGAGTTAAATGCTAAGATACTTACAAGACAAACACAAATGAATATTTTTCAATGAAATCAGCCAAACGACACTTACCTGAAACAAAAAAAAAAACACAATTAAGTAAAATATTGAAAATAACATAAAATAAATATAAAGTAGGGATCAAAAAAAATATTATCTTAGATCGGAAGTTCACTCAAAATAATAGATTTTTCATAATATTAATTGGTCCTTGTAACCTCGGTCCTTTCCAGGAAAAATATATTTTGTAGCACAGTGCCAATTATTTACGAAAACTTATTAAAAAGTAATAAAATTACAACTTGTTTCCTTTCATTAAAATAACCTTCAAAAGTTTTTCAGTGTTCAGAAGGTAGATTTTTTTTTTTTTTGTTAACAGAATTCTTGACCGACTTCTGCGAAAGATCGTGATTTCCTCAACTTTTAATATCTTTTTTTTTTCTCTTGAACTTTTGTAAAAGAACTCTTTCATTCTTAGGTTAATAAAGAAGCTTTCCTTTGATATACAAACAGGAAAATAGGTAGTGAATATAAATATTGTTGTGTTTCATAAATAAAGTTGTAAGCTGACCTCTATTTCTATAGAATAATAAAATATTATTTTAACTACGGAGAAATTTTCACTCTTTGCCTGGAAATGTCCTTATATACTTTCAGTTCAATTTATTTATTGCATCAAATATGGTAGGTACGTGAAGTTCTTATATAAAATATACACCGGTATTCATGAACGTTACTCAGTGCGCGCGGACGCACAGTGTCTCAAAAACCTATTCATAAACAATACTTGAGGGACGAACGACACTATGCGCTCATTATAATGAACTCACAGATATGTCAGTCAGTCAACCCGAGTAAAGTCGCTTCACAACGTTAACCAATCACAGTGCCCCATTCAATGCTATGAGTCGTTCTTGAATACCAGTGTTAGTAACACACATTTAGCTAGCATGCAATAGTACCTACAAGTTTTTACACTTAAGATATTACTATATTATTATTGTTACTAGGTAACTACATTTTGTAAATTTATGTGCCTACTTCGTCGTGGGTTCGAACCCAGGCAGGCGCATTACTTTGTGTAATTTATTTCATCACCACTGCTCTCAAAAACGGTAAGAAAAACATCCTGAGAAAACGTCCTAGAACCAAAAATCGAAGATATGTGACATCTACCAACCCGCACTGGGCCCGCGTGGTGGATTGTAGCCCATTCCCTCTCATAGAGAGGAGGCCTGTGTCCCAGCAGTGGGAACATTATAGGCTGATGATGATGGTGCTGATGATGATGATTCGCCTACTTAACAGTTAAATATGTTTGTGCTTTAAAGTATAAAATTTCTTCATAGAACTATTCAGTATTTTACGAATATCTGGAACTCACTTTGACTGAGTCTATAAAACATGACATTTTGCATAAAAGATGTCCTGATGCAACGTAGGTAAGCAATAGGAAGAGTCAATCAAAGCTTCGAGTTGTTCTAGAGGTCTCAAGCGCGACTGCTGAGCATGAGGTCCTGGGTTCGATTCCCAGGTCGGGCAAAGTGTTATTCGAAAATCCATCAATAATTTCTTAGTCAATCATCAATTTTTCTCAGTCACGAAGTTTAATATAGGCTCGGCCCCTAATACATATGGGACTTAACATACCTGGCGAAGTATGGGTGTACTATTAGGTACACCACTGCCTAACGCTTCGGGGATTATAGGCGTGATGTTGTGTGTGTAATTTCGATCAACTATTAACTAATCGTTTCCGAAAAATACTTTACATCGAACAAAAATCGTTGGGTACAAAGCACGCAACAGTTTTTGTCGGGTTTAAAAATGTGCAAGTTTAAATAACGCATGATTGACTGACAACACTGTCGTTTTACCTATAAATAATTCGCAGCGTGTTTTCGAATTTAGCAACAATTTTTGAGCAGTCAAAAACAGATGTTTACACTGGCAAAAAACCTTGATTTTCAGCTGAATGCTCCCAATATTGACGATAGACAGCACAGTCACTAGTAGGCAGAGTCGTTACTGGTAGTCAGTGGCCCGAAAGTCTGTGATAACCAGTAATACCAAGGAGTATCATGTTGCCCTGTACTAATTGGGTTGTGGGGGTCAGATAGGCAGTCGCTAGGGGTCAGATAGGTTAGACTGGAAGCCGACCCCAACACAGTTGGGAAAAGGCTAATAATTGACGCTCCACACCAACGGCTTAGCGTGCTTTCCGAGACACGAAGGAAACTTGGTTTGTAATGGGTGGTCACCCATCCACGGACCAACTTAGGTAAAGGCGACTTAACCTGAAGATCGACTCAAGCGGCTGTTATTATTTAATCTTTAAATACAGATGAAAATTTACTGTAAGTATAAACATTTAATCTGAACAGAACCTGGTTTGTTGACTGTCATCAAATACTTCATGAGCCGATGTTTAGCAGATTTTGCCAACACCATCACTTACTATCTCGTCTATATTTTCGTAGAATCATGTCGACCAGTTCAGGAGTATTTTACTTGTAAATGTAGGACATGGTTGGCTGGCTTTAATGAAACTGTCACCGCTGGGACGGAAAAAATTATGCTTCGCTGGCTCACGTAAGTACATAGCCGTGATTGGGAGACTGAAATGGATACGTATCTGAAATTTTGATTTTGGGGTTAGTGTGAAAAAGTACAGAAGTATTAGGAAAATCGTGCAATTTTCCTATTGAACTGGGAAGATCGTCTGCCCAGACGGGCATTGTTTCGGGGAGGTTGGCGTCTGGTTTTTGTAAACAATATGTTGAAAAAAACCTGTTTGATACGTGAGGGTCTAATATAGGAACCGTGATTAGAATATGATTAAAACTAAAATGTTGACTAGCTAACTTCAGGGTGTCGGTTTTTCGTGACGGTGTGCGCGCACATCGTAAAAATTTACTCTCATAATTTTTCTCTAACGCGCCAAAAGAACCTTATGAACCATTATATCATCAATTCCAAAATTCGTTAACTGCTGGACATGGGGAGAAAATAAAGGGTGTAAAAAGACTCATAACGAAGCCGAAAGGCACTTGTTCTCCTCGCCATTGCGATATTTTTTTTGGTCTAAACTATACCTGGGAACCTTCTAGTTACGGAGATATTAAGAACCTTCTAGTTACGGAGATATTATCAAAGTTCCAACTTTTCACATTTTTTTAATGTATTTCTTTTACTTACCACACTTTCAAGACCCCCGTACAATTAAATCCACCCAACAGCACAGTGGTTTGAATGCGTTACATTGAGGCCTACCGTAAAACGTGATTTTTCATCCCAAAAAAAGTCGTTTCACAGCAATAATTTTTTAATAAAGTTACTTAGTCTGACGTCCAGAATGCTTGGTTGTCGTGAAGAGTCCGTTTACAACCTCATCACCAGGTCGTCAATACAAAAAATGAAGACAACGGAACTTTTGTTCTCCGAAAAGAAGGCCAACTGAAATCTGAAAGGAAGAACTGAAATCTCAGCACTCTCCTTTCTTCTTTATCGTGTGGTTAGTGCCAGGGTTTTTATGCCGCCTATGGACCTCTGACTTGGCTTTACATGCCGTCGAGAAATATCTCTTAGGCATGCTGGTTTGGGTGCGGGACTGTTCGAAAGAGATACCGTGGCCCTGGAACACAAACGGCAAGGAAGGAACATGGATGGGTTTTAGTCAGTAAAAGTCTGAAACTCTCTTCCGCTACGCCCAGAGCGGGAGAAGTCATTTGATGATTTCCCATCCGAAAAAAAAGGCATGCTGGTTTCCTCACGATGTTTTCCGTCACCGAAGAAAGTGAGAATTATACAATACGTACATGAATCCGAAAAATCAGAAGTGCGTGTCTTGTGTTCGAACTCGAGACCTGTGAAGACTAAAAAGACTAATGGAAAATCGATCAAACCCTCAGGATCAAACTCCCATTCAAACTTTCAACTAACCCAACCACTATCTCCCACGTCAAATCCATTCTAAAACATAACCGTATCTGCCAAATAAATCAAATGTGAACACCCTTCGACGGTAGCTTGAACAAGAGATCCATCAACACCCAAACGCGAGGCATCGCGTGCCTTATACAGGGTGATTCATTGCTCGTCCCAGAACGAAGTGCCGACGATAAATACTGCCCACACGCATGGCCAGGTTATTTATTTTCTGGATCAGCCTGTATCTTAAAATAGAATTATGTCTGCAGGTTATATTGTAAGGATTTTTGGTTCTGACATGTTAAGGAATTAATTTAGGATTTTTGTTGTTTAAGTAAATTAGAAAGTTTTGATCTTCTTCTCTTGTCGGTGCCTTTATAATACTTCTATGGTGGACTTGAATAACTCAAAAAATATACCAGCGTTAAAGAAAACTTAAAAATCTACTGTAAGGCTTACATTACGCGTTTGCGTTTTGCATTACGGTAGATTTTCAAGTTATTTAGCCTATAATGTTCCGACTGGCCTCCTCTCTATGAGAGGGAATAGGCTATAAACCACCACGCGGGCCCAGTGCGGGTTGGTAGATGTCAAATGTATTCGAATGTTTGGTTCTAGGACAGGCCGGCTTCTTCACGATGTTTTCTTTCACCGTTTTGAGAGCAGCAGTGATGAAATAAATTACAAAAAGTAAAATGCATTCCTGAGTTCGAACCCAAGACTTACTGCTCGTAAGTCGGGGCTGCAACCACTGGGCCACCGCTGCTCTTTTACTAAAACCTGTTATTAAATTCTTTAGATACGATATGAATCACTTTAAAAACAATTGCTATCAGGCTAGGCCCACAATTTTATACCACAGAGGAAGCAAAAACAGTATTTTACAATCATCGCACGTGGCGTTCTGTATTCTACCAACTCCCTGAGAGAAAGAGTGATTTTATGTAGACATCAGCCACCGTAAGATTCCACACATCTATAAAAAAGAATATCTTAAAAAAAAAACGTACAATAATACTTTAAAATCGCAATACGTAGCGACAAACCCGGCCGATACTTTACGGGCGGGGTCGGGTGCATAAATAAGTCGTTTTGTCGACGCGATCAATTGCGAGTCGTGTTTATGTCGCACACTTGTGAAATGTTTCGGCTTTTGTCGCTAGTGGGTAAGGATTTGTTTACATGTACGACTTTTTTTTCGGAGACAAAGTTTCGAAAGAAAAAGTTCAGCTAAGCGATGTTTTAAGTTGACTGTGGCTCCAAAAATAGTTTGTAACAGTTAAATGCGTCAATCGTCTTGATAGTTTCGAAGTAAAAAGCTAAGCTAAGAGTACCTTAATGGCATCACATAAAGCGCACACGCTTTGTGCTCGGAAGATGGCAGGATGGCATAGATGGCATCATCATCATCATAAACTGATTATGAATGTGTGCCTTAAACTCAACAGTCACCGTGAAAGACTACATTCATTTGCCAAGCTTCTCAAATCCTCCGGTTCAACAGAGAACTGTTCTACCTTAGTAGGTAAACCTCATCACAAAGTCACAGCGCTTCCCGCCAAAACACACAAACTCTCCTAAAACAATATGGCGTCATTGTACACCCGTAGACCACAGTGTCAATATGAGCTTATATTTAGCACCTTGTAAATTAACCACGATTCACTATCATTGTTTTCAAGTTTTGGGTCAGAGGGACCTCTTTGAAACAAGCAAATGATTTTTTTGAAGTTATACTTCTTTTGGCGCGTTAGGGAAGAATGATGAAAGTAAATTTCAACGATGCGCGCGCACACCGCACAGTGGAACGAATGTATGGGAGCGGTTGGACGTAGACATGTCCGAAAAATAAGAGTAAAATTATGCCAAACTAATGATGCCATCTTATTCGATTACTTAATGCCTTCATAAATTGTGGTGATGAATTTCTTCATAACTCCCATATTTCGGGAGTAATTTGAGAAAATGTGAAATTTTACTATGAAAATGAGTGTATCGAGCTCTCTCCCTCCTGATTCCGGGCTTGTTTCAAGTACCGGTCTCTAATATCGTAATGCTATTACTAAGAGCTATATTTAATACTAAGACACATAGTGCGCCAAATGTGCACTTTCTGGGATAAAAGGAAATGAAAATTTAAAAAAAAAAACGTTTTTTCCCCATTTGTATTTACTTTAAACCGCAGACAGACTTATTAAGAGGTCTATAAATATATTATATATATACAGAAATATATATTAACAAAAATATTCACAAGAACTGATGAGAGTATGACTTTTAAGTAAGTTGATAATAAATTACCTAGTTTCATTAAAAGTACAATAAATAATTAAGATGTAAGCTCTAATTTACTAAGTTACACATTTTAAAACAATAACATCATTTAATTATCTTCGTCATCATCATCATCATCAATTAATTCAAATTCAGAATCGATGTCCGCTAAATCATTTATGTTAACAAATTCGATATCACTTTTCTCAGAATCCGTAAGCTCATAAAATTCCTTAAAAGAAGATTTTTTTACAAACTTATTTCCTTTTGGACGGATACTTGTAACAAGTGGATCAGAAGACAGTAAAAGATTGTGCATAATATCTTCATTGCATGAGATACTGCTATGCTTTCGAGAATGCCCCTCTCTATATTTTATAAAATCTTTATTTCTAGCCTCAGATGCCTCTTCGGATAGAAAACCAATGGGCACAATTGACATGTTCTGAACTATGTCTGGCCCATGCATTAAAATTTTATGAAGTGAAGAAGGCATATAATACCATGGGTATAATTCCACGTAAAGCTTAGCAGTATCAAAGCAGAACTCTCGGAATTTAGTTACGTTGATCTTCTCTCCTGATGAAATACACTGCAAGATCACACAGATTTTTCTTAAAAGCATAGCATCTATTCCGGTCAGTTCAGCAGATTTAGTGTAGTTTTCAAAAAATCTCCTTGCCGAGTTGCCATTGTTGGTGGATCCACTGCCTTGTTTCACAACATCGAGAAGTAAGCCCGTTTCTCTTCTTACAGCCTCTTGAACTCTTTTCTTCCTGTCATCAACTTGCCTTTTTGCTATATCACCCCTTACTTGCCATGATTTTATGTCTAATTTGTAGGAAATGTGTAATAAGCATTCCATTGAGCGAATCCAAGCGTGAAGGGTGCTTAAGCTATATTTATACATGTCCTCGTTTGCGTGTTTATCTTTGATTAACTCTAAATTATTCATTTCTTTAGGACAAGCCTTGCATATGTCACACACTGAAGCTGCTGTATCGGATATAATGGAATGAATTTTACCATCAATCATTGTCAACAGCAGTTGGTGTTTGACACTAATTCCATCAGTGATGGTGGATGGAGTTAAGGCTTCAATCTCTGCTTCGATTTCAGCCATCTCTCTCTGCACATTTTCTTTGGTTTCCTTTATAAACTTAAACAATATTGGCCGGCAAAATGAAGTGGAAGATGGTCGCTCGTTTTCCCAAATTGTTACACCTTTTGAGACGAGCCGCAGTGGTACAAGACTAATCATAAAATTACTAGCAAGATCGATTTGCTCATCTTCACTCGTCCTTTGATGATAAATGCTTTGGCTAGATGATCCGTCAAAACCCCATTTGCTGGTCAATACGAGCTGTTGATTGGGATCAACAGGGGTTTCTAACGACCTAATAAGTCTTCTTGAGGTTAAATCCATCAAGGCTTGTAATTTGATTTTTGCAGAGCTCTCTGTAACTGTGAGATCTTCTTTGGCCGGATAGCACTTAATTTTTTCTTTAACCAACATGTAGTAACTCGGGTATTGAAGAGCTCCTTCTTGAGTGTTGAAATCCCGAAGAGTGTTATAGCGCCATTTCGATAAGTTCATCGATACATAAAGAGCCAATGCCTTCAAAGGGGATATTTCCCGTACCTGAATTGATTTACCTTCAATGAAGGCTTTGATTTTTGAGGCCTCTTCTGGATTCTCCGTCAAGTATTTCATAACATAAGCTGTATCGCTTTGTCCTGCCTTTTGAAGCGCCCTTTCGGCCGAAAACATAATTTCAGCGCTGCTACTGCTGCATGAAAGACTATCTTCAGTGCGTCTTCTTTTTTGCCGGTTACTAAGGTCCTCAAAAGATTTACGAGGACTAGGATGTGTACAAGTTGAAGCATCAGATTTAGCAGGAGAAATTATGGGCTCGATGACGTCACTTATATTTTCTGTAGAAGGTTCCATATTTTCATTCTGTAATTCCGGCCATTGAATTGCAGCCTGTAGCCAAATCTCATGTTTCTTCCGAAACTTATCTGTGCTTCTTCCAGACTGTGTCCATTTTGCATAAATGCGGTAGCAAAATCGACGACACCAGTCTTTTAAACTTGTTTCAGCACTTTCACATAACTGAACACAACTGTTATCTTTTAAAACACTGAACAAATAGTTAAAGTCGCGTAAATCTTTATGTGCGCGTGCGCATAAAGCAACGTGAATATCAAGATTTGTATTAAAATTTGGAAAATACATTGCGAGATTAGCTTGGATACAACGAGGTGTAAATCAACACTGATTTTAAAGTTACTAATAGTGACCTATTTATATAAAATCCAGGTATCCCAGGTATCCTTTGTTAAATATTGCAAGGTAATTAGTTATTGTGATAATTAGTAAATGATGCATGCTAAATTAGTGTATTAAGAGCCATTTAGTAATTAAATAATAGCAATGTTCTTATCAGTAATCATTAGTGCATCAGTTTTATATGTAAACCTTAAGTCCCTAATTGTATATCCTAATTAGCTTATATCTTCTCTAATTGGCTGCTCAGAAATGTTATTGTAATAAGGTAAACCTTTAGAAAAACGGTTTTAATCAACAAAATAAACAAAAAATAAAAAAATTGTGTTATAAAATAAACATCACTCTTTATCCCAGAAAGTGCACATTTGGCGCACTATGTGTCTTAGTATTAAATATAGCTCTTAGTATTAGCATTATGATATTAGAGACCGCTACTTGAAACAAGCCCGGAATCAGGAGGGAGAGAGCTCGATACACTCATTTTCATAGTAAAATTTCACATTTTCTCAAATTACTCCCGAAATATGGGAGTTATGAAGAAATTCATCACCACAAGTTATGAAGGCATTAAGTAATCGAATAAGATGGCATCATTAGTTTGGCATAATTTTACTCTTTTTTTTCGGACATGTCTACGTCCAACCGCTCCCATACATTCGTTCCACTGTGCACCGTCACGAAAAACCGCCAACCTGAAGTTAGCTAGTCAACATACACCCTGAAGTTAGCTAGTCAACATTTTAGTTTCATGCGACAAAGAAGTATAACTTCTTACGTGCGTACTAAGTAGACACACTCTTTTTTATTTTACAGGAATGACAAACTGGCAAGGAGTAAATGATACGGTGACGGCTAACAGGGAAGAGAGAACGGAAACAACGTGTTCCGCGGATTCCAATAAATATGGGATGAGGGCAAGAAAATGATGACATGACCCACTGCAGAGCAAAGGCCTCCCTACTCTCTTTCCAATTCTGTATATTTAAAGTTCGGTTCTTGCGGGCCAAAATAGTTTCCGTTCTCGCCGACGAGGCCCATCGCGAAACCCCGGTCCATGCCCTCCCCGACCCTTGTTCGAGCCAGCCCGCGCAGCTGAGCCTGTAGTTTTAAATCAGCCTCTAAATAATATCACTCAAGTCCAGCCTGTCCCTTTGCTGTCCTCTGCCAGTGACGCCCTAAGCCGAGGCCCGTACCCCACAGGTGCCCTTAGCGCGTAGTCGCTTAGTTTGCAGTCTAGTTTGTAAGGTTGGTCTGGCTGGAGGCCTTAATTTCGAGGCATCCACAGAAAATCCCAGTTAAGCAGTCGACAACCTCCCTAGGTTGAACTGCAAGATGCCCTTAAAAAAAAAAGCCAAAATATAGGAAACTGGTGTCCTGAGACAGTGTGGCGGGGTTGCGGATGGCCACCAGAATACTCCGTCCCATAGCGTTTTTTTTTATAGCTGGACTAAGACCTCCCTCGTATTCTTTCATTTCCTGTGCCACCTCGAACCATACTGGCCTTTAAAATTTAATCTAAAACAAAAACGGTCGCCAATGTGCACACATCCTAAGTGTCAATACACGCTTAATATTTCGCACTATATTCGACCATTCGGCCAGTCGCGAGCGAACATTTGCATAGTATTGTCTTGTGGCTTTATTTATCTTTTTTCCTTTTTTACGCCCTTCTCGGCTTACGTTTTTTAAGTTAAACTGTTTTTATTATTTTTCGTTCTTACTAGGTCCTTTTTGGGCTCGATTTACGATTGAGAATTTAATATAATGGAACTTGGGGAAGGCTAAATTACTGGATAGAATGCGGTTCAGACTTTTTATGGTAAAAGTAAAGCAAAAATGATTGTTCTTCACATTGTCACTTTGCTATGTTTTCTTTGTGTACTCATGCTGAGTAATTAAAGCTAATAAGTATTTTGATCGCCATCATAAGACAGGGTTTAAACGGAGGGTCCGTTTAAACCCTGTCTTATGTTCACGAAGTCGTAAACCAAGTATTATGTACTCAAACTCAAAAAAACTCAAAAGCATTTATTTCAATTAGACCATTACAGGCACTTTTGAATGTCAGAAAAACAAATAAGGCTAAGCTACAGTCACAGACACAAGGCATAATAACTTGTGAAAGTACTGTAGTTGCCCATTCCAAATCGTAGATCTCTATGGAGAAGAATGGGCAAGAAACTCCATGGACACTCTTTTCAATCAAATATTTGTTACATAATGTTGATTACATCATTCATGTTGAGATTATACATATGTGAGAACGATGTAGAAGTATGTGCACGTTAAGAGCGTCCAGAGTAAAAGATCATATCAACAATTTAAAAACAAAGTAAGTAGTTAAAATAAACCGTGGCAGCCTACAGATGACCAGTCCCAACTGACAGCGCCCGTCCACGAACATGACGCATGGATCAACTACATCAAACTAAGTAACTTTACGCAAAAATTATTCTCAATCACGTTTTACAGTAGGACTCAATGCAATGTGCTGAATAGTACGGGGGTCATTGAAGTATTTAAAATAAAGTAAAAAAAAAAAAAACTTGTGAGAAAGGTGGAATTTTGACCCCGGTAACTAGGTTACCAGGTATGTTCTAGAACAAAAAAATAATCGCAATGACGGGGAGAACAAGTGCCTTTCGGCTTCGTACTTTTTACACCCATGCAGTCACTCGACAATTCCGACGTGTCAGTGTAGATCACACTGACACGTCGGAATTGTCGATTGTGTCACGATTGACCGATTTCTCCTTCTATAGATAAGTAACTAAATGGACATTCATTTGATCCGTACATCCGTTAAATGGTCCATAAATCCGAAAAACATAACTACAATCCTATAATCCCGGGAACAACAGAACAGGATCCGGAACAATTTTCGGAATTATCGGACTTACGGTAACATCAATATCCAGGAATATCTAATCCAATAAAGATGATAAATTTCCTAAGATATTCTTAAGAAAAGGGCTCTTAACCGTGATGACCCTACGGGACCCTATCGCGATATCTTTCTGGCTATTTGAGAATGGACATCATTTAATTTTCCACGGCATTGGTCAATCTCTTTATATTATATTTGTGTTATCGTAGAGGGAAAATGTTCGAAAAATTATATGGCTGGCTATGAAGATGTATTTGGGAGTAACGTCTATAATATTTGGTTAGAATTATTTTTGGTGTTGTACGCAAAACTGGACGTAATGTAGCATAAAAGATGCTTCTACGTCATTTTTTGCCTCGTTGGTCGAGTGGCCGCAAGAACGACTGCTGAGCATGAGGTCCTGGGTTCGATTCCCGGGTTGGGTAGAGTGGTATTGGGTTTTTCCATCAGGAGCTTTTCAGTAGCAGCCACGGAGTCTGGATTTGTGCCCGGTGGATGGCAATGGGCTCGCCCCCTATTACATGGGACTTAAAATATAACTGGCGATATGTAGATGTAGCATAAGGTACACCTCTGCCTAACCCTTTGGGGATTACAAGCGTGATGTTATGTTATGTGTGTTTTAGATAGAGATAAAGTTGATAGAGATATATGTAGATCAATAATATTAAAACATTGGATTTTCTCAATGCTAAGCTTCTCAGTCTAATTCCCTAAAGTACAGATTATTTCCACGTGCGCCATTACAGAACAAAACCCTTACACGAGTGATGACTATAACTTTTAATTTTATCACAATAAGACGCATCTACCATAATTTAATATTCAAGAAATAACTATCAAAATAAAAACATCACCAATTCGATTTCTTAAAGTTAAAAAAAAATAACAAAATTGATTCAGCACCCAAGAATTACGGAGCCAAAACGTGGTCTTTTTTTTTTTTTTTACGGATGGGAAATCATCAAATGACTTCTCCCGCTCTGGGCAGAGCGGAAGGGAGTGTCAGACTTGTACTGACTAAAACCCATCCATGTTCCTTCCTTGCCCTTTGTGTTCCAGGGCCGCGGTATCTCTTTCGAACAGCCCGCAGCCCTGGCAGGCATCGGCCCTTGCGGGCCCCTCCCTATTTGCTGACATCTCTTTGAGGCGCGCGTGGAACACGAACGCGCCGTCAACACGGCCTGTCGTCAAAATACAAAAATATTAATTTTATCTCAAAACACTGTGTCATACATAAACTGAGACTGAGGTCTTCTCTCTAACAGAGCTGCGGGACTGTTCGAAAGAGATACCGCGGCCCTGGAACACAAAGGGCAAGGAAGGAACATGGATAGGTTTAAGTCAGTACAAGTCAGACACTCCCTTCCGCTCTGCCCAGAGCGGGAGAAGTCATTTGATGATTTCCCATCCGAAAACAAAATAAAAGGTCTTCTCTCTAATAGTTAAAAAGAAGAGGAAAACTACAATAAAGACGACAGTGTCACCAGCATTTACTCAAGCAGAGTCAAGCTAAAGCCTCGAGAATGTGAGAACTTGCAGCTAATTAAAAACTTCGCGACCGAACTGCGCTATGTACATTTTTAGCAGCATTCCTGCAAGACCGTTTTTAAGCGAGAAACTTGCAAGTGTTTACTTTGAGGGTTTAAAGTTTGTGTATTCAATTTTAGATGCAGTTCTGTTAGACAATAGGATTTTTAATTAGTGTTCTTGATCTTAGAAGAATAATTGGATTTTAATTAAGTTGACGTATCTTAGAGCTGTGAGACTAAAATGAGTCTGGGCAGGCCATATCTGCGATAGCACAGCTGTAGGCCCGAATATCGCAAGACTGCGGAGCGACAGCTAGAGTCGCGTCAGGCCGAGGAGAATATAGCAAGAAGAAGCAAACCATCGTGAGAAATGGAAGGAATGGGGGGAGACCTTTGCAAGTAAAAAAGAAAAAAATGATTCAGGCGACGAAATGAAGGAATCTTTTAATGAAGTGGTTGCAGTAACCTAAGGACCAAAAATAGTGTATTCAAATGCAATAGGAATACCGTCAGTGAAATAGACATTTCTGTAGTTATTTGAGATTCCCATAACTTATCTCAAAGTTTATTTCTACTTTATACCATCATCATTCACCTGCCCTTATCCCAATTCATTTGAGGTCGGCGCAGCATGTCTTTTTCTCCCATACTTCTCTATTACTCGTCATCTCAGCAGTCACCTCCTTTCTAGCCATACAGCCCTTCGCACAGACCATCCATCGTTTCTTTGGTCTTCCTCTACTCTTAGAGCCATTGACATTCATTACTTAAAATTTTCCTCATTGCATTTTCCTCATTCTTCCACGTCGCATATCCATACTACATTTTTAGGGTTCCGTACCCAATGAGTAAAAATGGGACCCTATTACTAAGACTCCACTATCCGTCTGTCTGGCTGTCTGTCACCAGGCTGTATCTCATGAACCTTGATAGCTAGACAGTTGAAATTTTCACAGATGACGTATTTATTTATTTAACACTTCAAGCACAGAGTACAGAGGCGGCTTAATGCCATAGGCATTTTCTACCAGTCAACCTTTGGGTGATGGACGTATTTCTGTTGCCGCTATAACAAAAAATACTCAAAACAGACTAAAATAAATATTTAAGGGGGGCTCCCATACAAGAAACGTGTTTTTTTTTGGTTTATGGTACGAAACCCTTCGTGCGCGAGTCCAACTCGCACTTGGCCAGTATTTTCTATCACTTCACTTAGAGAAAAACCCATTTCAAGTCGACTTATCTCCACCACAATTAAATTATCAAGTCGAGAAGGAAAGACTACGCTGATAACACTCAACGCTCTCGAGAACAATAATAAATAATATCTGGTTACAAATAAATCCAATACCAATTAGTTTCCCCACAAGCTCGCAAAGAAATTAGCTGATACATTGATATTTTCTCTTGTCTCGACCACAAAGGAAATGAAGGGAATTGACCACAAGTGGTTTATGTGTGTCATAGTGGGTGCGGTGACCTAAATATGGGACAAATGCTTAAGAATAGGATTTGGAGGTTGACCTTGGTAATGTAAGATTACTATAGGAAGAATGTAACACTAATTTATTTAAACTTTTACAAGAGTGGTACATAGGTGGACTTAAGAGTATAATGCGGGTGGTCTTTTTCCATGCAAACGCTCTCGCTTGTTTTGTTTCGGGTTTATGACTTTAAAGCTATGATTTTATACAGTTAAATAAATATCTACCTCTTCTATGTCCCCATTTTGTCCTTTTTGATGATATATGTGTATAAGCACTAGTACCTTTACAAAATACTCAAAAGTGCCTATTTAGATCAAGGTTATTGTACAAATTTGACAACTATTAATGAAAAACGGAAAACATAGGGACACAGCCTTCTTATTCAGCTTATGAAATATCTTTTAAATTGTAAGAATATTGGAGGAGAAAATAGTCGAGAGCCAAACCTCGAATTATGACTTTTTATTATAGTTATCCTTATCGCACCAATGTCGAAATCACGCTCGCAGAGCAACAGCGATAGTTTCTTCAAATACCTACCGTGTTTCCTCTTAATGCCACAAGGTATTCTCAAGACTCATACGAGGAGTGGAATATTCTTTGTTGTTTTTTGAACCAAATGTGATGTTGTTTTAAACAAAAATGGCAGACGGGTGCCAGATTTATTGGCAGGTTTAAGGTTTCTATACAGTACGTCTTTGAAGTGAGTACTTACTTCTGTATCAAAGTTATTTTTCCACAAGAATGTAAACAATCAAGCAGTCTTAAGTTTCTCAGACCGCCACTGTTAAAAAAGACTATTCTGAAAGAGCTGTGTAAAAAAATCGGCCAAGTGCGAGTCAAACCCGCGCATGAAGGTTTCCATACTTACCATCCTTGTAGGGAAGCCCCATTTAATTTTTATTATTTGTTGTTATAGCGAAAATACACATTCTCTGAAAATTTCAACTGTCTACCTATTACGGATCGTGAGATACAGCCCGCTGACAAACTGACGGACGGACAGTGGAAGCTTAGTAATAGGGTCCCGTTGGTTAACCTTTAGGTACGGAACCCTAAAAAGTGTCTGGTGCACAATAAAGTATATTTTCTACCTATTTATGAATCTAAATAACCATATTTGTGTTACAAATTTACAAATTACGTTATAATCATTTTATGAATAAACGAAAATATTACAAAGATTTAATTTCTGACATATCGAAGAGCAGCATTAATCTATAAATTGGCGCATCAGAGAAATCTGTTGGACATTAAAATTAGAGAACGGCAGCCGAGTCCGTATTCAATGGCATCCGCTGAAATTTATGCTGAAACTCTTGCATAATTTGCAAGTTCCTGTTAAATGTATCCATTACACGTTGACACTGTTTAGGGGATGGTTCTGTTGATGCATTAGTATGGTGATAAAGTTTCGTTTGGTTTTGTTAATTAAGTTTTTGGTAGTTATTGGTTAATATTAGCCGAATCACTTTTTAACATAACTGGCGAAATGTGGGTGTACTATAAGGTACACCTCTGTCTAACCCTTCGGGGATTACATTGTTATGTTATGTATAACTTTTTAGTTTGTATTTAAACAGTTTGCTTTTAGTATTTCTATACTTAACTAACTTTTTTGCAGTCGCCATTTTTTTAATATTGTCCAAAGTTTTATTTGTACTTATCTCATCCTCTATTTATCAAACACTTCGTCTAGAGTGGCCCTCTTGTCATTCAAGTGTTACTTGATAAAGTAAACAAAAATCTTCTACTTAACCGTCTAAAACGTCTGAAAAGTCACATCAAACGTATTTTTAAAACCACACGTTCCAATTTTAAAATCCGAACAGACTAACAGACCACTTTGACATATCAAGACGTTTAAAAATCGAGTCTTCAGAAAAAGAATCGTTCGATCGCATTAGAGGGACCGGACATTAAAATCGTAGCACTTCGTGCCCTGGCGAGTATCCAAGCCGAGAGTAGCCGCAGATGACGAAGCGTCTCCGACTCGTTATCGCACTTATGACGAGCAGACCAGATACTTTTTGTGGCTGCAATTACCGCAGATCCTTTCAGAAAATTTAGGCTCTGGGACTTTTATATTCTAAGGTATCTAAATCTTAAGCTATTAATTTAAGGATTATCCCCATTTGAGCAGCTCTTGAAATCGGTGCTCAAATGAGAATTAACACCTAGATTTCGAAACGATCAACGGATCGTGTTCGAAACACAATACTGCGCTCCAAAACAAATATAGCTGACGTGGTTCAAAAAGCTGCCCAACTCAAATGGGACTGGGTAGGTCATGTCTGCCGCATGCCGGATAAACTATGGGGCGAAATAACAGGAAACTGGTGCCCTGACACAATGAGACGGGGTCGCGGCAGGCCACGAAGGAGATGGCGGGACGAACTGGATAAGGTCCGTCCGAACTGGAAGGAGGAAGCGCGGGTTCGTGAGAAATGGAAGGAGGCCTTTGCCCAGGAGTGGGACAGAGAAGAAAAAAAAGGTGTTAAAGTATCGAGCTTTATTATATTGTGCCAAACTCGCCACTCTATTCCTAGCCTCTGCAGTTTCCGACACCAAAATCAACAACGGCGACCACCTGAAGCTGGAGAAGTTCTGGAGACACGTCTCAACTGTCTTGAAGTCTTGAGTAATAAGAAAAAAAACATAGCTCTACTTCGGGCATCCATCGGGCTGACGTGAAAAGCAGTACGGTGTGAGATATCTCATGCGACGGAACTTAGGGTAGCTCATCAGACACCATCACCTGCCTTGCTTTTTCCTAATTGGCTTCTAAGTGCATCTGGATCCAGTTGAAAACCAGAATTTACAAAGTTAAGGTAAACCAGTACTCAATAGTGTTGTCAAAATGTAAATGACGGTTATGGGCCAAATAAGAACGGGAAAATAATAAAAATATTCGTAAAGACAATCACAGCGATCCGATCACAAGAATCCTCAGTTTTATGCCAAAGATAACATTTGAATCCCATCTGTATTCTAAACAAAGGCAAAGATATCGATTGGCATTAAAAAAAAATAACATAAAATCAATGGCCACAACGGAATCGATAAACCGCAAAATGCATATGGGAATCAAAATACCAAATAAGGTGCAAAAATAGGTCCCTATCCGTCCGGTTTTTGAGCCCCCTGTCCGGCCTTGTCATTGCTCCGGACTTTACCAATTATGATGACGAACCGGGACTTCTTGTATGGAAAAAAAATTGGTGACGAACCGGGACAGTGACGATACGGGCATAAGTCATATATTTTTAGGATATAAAATAAAAAACAAATGACTATCAAAAAAATAAAATATTATGAGTGAATCTGGGTTATAAACTATCTGCTTGCTAAATTTCATCCAAATCCGTTTAGTAGGTAGTTTTTGCGTGAACAAACATCTATCCATCGTCACAAAATTTCACATTTATAATATACATACGTAGGATAATGTCCGAACTTTTCTGTAAATGCCCGGTTTTTTGTAAGGATTTCATAATTTAAAAATTTCAACCTTATACAAAAATCAACTGGATATTCGACACCGTTCGTACCTGACGTGCAAAATAATTAAAATTCCGTGTAGATCGCGCGACTGTCGTTATTTTTAGAGCTGCGCATAATCGTAAAGTCGCAAGACGCGATAAAGTCGCAGGTTTATGCGCCCGGGTAGGACGGGCAGGCTATGCGACGCGTAGCCCTAAATTGTCCTGATAACTGTCTAAACTGAGAACACGCCTTCATGTGATAATTTGAACTCATGTTCATAATGCAAGGAATAGAAATCTAAGTTAATTGCCATTTGTATTGCAGGAGGTGGGAGATGATAATTTAATGTGTGCAAATTGAATATTGTTCATTGATACACATATCCGTGATTAGTTTATTAGGGTTCCGTACCTCAAAAGGTAAAAAAAGGAACCCTTATAAGATCACTTGCTTGTCCGTCTGTCTGCCTGTCCGTCAAGGTGTTTGCAACAGCGCACGGTGGGCTGAAAATCGGCTTTCATAGACTTAGGGATTTCAATTTGCAAGTGCTTGTTTTTATGCCGGATATCGCTTCTATTAGTCATTACTATGTACAAAAATGACACCCGAGTTAATTCTACCCAAAAACGAAGGAAATATAATTTTTTTACGAAAAATTTGTATGAAGCTAGTATGAAAAATCGAATTATCTCCTAAACGGCATGTTTAACCGTAATATCCTTGGAGATGGTCATAGTGCTAATTATTTATGATTTTTTGGTTGGCGATTGGACGAAAAATTTAATGCCGTTTTTTTTTAAAAAATCGTCAAAATATTTTTATTTATTTTTACATGTAAAACGATCCCTTTTAGTGTCTAAGTTAAAAAGTTCGATATGTTATTAACCCAAATATTAAGAACACACGAAACAAGAAAAATAAAATAAAAAAATTGCTGTTTTTGACACATTTATATTAATTTAAATAAAAAAAGATTTATATTGAAGTAACATATGAAGTTATATTTTATAAAAAATAAGTTAATTTAAGGAATTAATACTAAGCATTCGTAAAATAAAGTAAAATAAATAAAAAAAATAAAACATATCATTAAATATTACAAAAAAACCCAAACACACTCAAATACAAATTTACAAATATGTACATATATATCTTTTTTACAAATTTTCCTTATCACTCTCGTTGTCAGACTCCAATTCTGAGTCAGCATCCAGATTGGATATATCCAAAAATTCGAACTCAGTTTCCTGAAATTGAATTAAGTCGAGAGTTTCAGCAAAAAAGCTCTGCTTTTTCTTGGCATCTAACTTAGGCCTTTGTGCACTTAGCAAAGGGTCCGAAGAAACAACAAGCATATTTAAAATGTCTTGATTGGAATCCTGCCTGCTTCTTTTCCGCGAATGATGTTCTCGAAACCTCCTAAAATCTTTGTTTCGAGATTTTAAATATGCTTGTTGTTTCTTCGGACCCTTTGCTAAGTGCACAAAGGCCTAAGTTAGATGCCAAGAAAAAGCAGAGCTTTTTTGCTGAAACTCTCGACTTAATTCAATTTCAGGAAACTGAGTTCGAATTTTTGGATATATCCAATCTGGATGCTGACTCAGAATTGGAGTCTGACAACGAGAGTGATAAGGAAAATTTGTAAAAAAGATATATATGTACATATTTGTAAATTTGTATTTGAGTGTGTTTGGGTTTTTTTGTAATATTTAATGATATGTTTTATTTTTTTTATTTATTTTACTTTATTTTACGAATGCTTAGTATTAATTCCTTAAATTAACTTATTTTGTATAAAATATAACTTCATATGTTACTTCAATATAAATCTTTTTTTATTTAAATTAATATAAATGTGTCAAAAACAGCAATTTTTTTATTTTATTTTTCTTGTTTCGTGCGTTCTTAATATTTGGGTTAATAACATATCGAACTTTTTAACTTAGACACTAAAAGGGATCGTTTTACATGTAAAAATAAATAAAAATATTTTGACGATTTTTTAAAAAAAAACGGCTTTAAATTTTTCGTCCAATCGCCAACCAAAAAATCATAAATAATTAGCACTATGACCATCTCCAAGGATATTACGGTTAAACATGCCGTTTAGGAGATAATTCGATTTTTCATACTAGCTTCATACAAATTTTTCGTAAAAAAATTATATTTCCTTCGTTTTTGGGTAGAATTAACTCGGGTGTCATTTTTGTACATAGTAATGACTAATAGAAGCGATATCCGGCATAAAAACAAGCACTTGCAAATTGAAATCCCTAAGTCTATGAAAGCCGATTTTCAGCCCACCGTGCAGCGCCGAAATATCGGGAGCTCAAAACATATTTGTTTAATGCCGACAAACTGTCCTGCAGTTTGGCAGAAGATTTTTGTAATACTCACTTCTGTAACTTTTGTTGAAAAAAAAAAAAAAAACAACTATTGTAAACATGGTAAATAGTGTTAATGATAGTAACATATTTTGTTAGGAGATGATTTTTAAATTAACGTAATGCGAATCTGTTTAAACTTTGATTATATTTTTAAACGCTAGTCATGTCTTAGAAATAAAACAACGAAGGCATGCGAAATCTACCGATTCGCACTGAGCCAGCATGGTAGCTGTCAGCGTGTTTCTTTATTTCTTTAGTATTCCCATTTGAGCACCGAATTCAAGAGCACCAAAGATTTTCCCTTTTGAGCAAAGGGAGTATCTTTAGTGCTAAGCATCGGTGCTCAAATGGGAATATTCCTATTAAACTTTATGAATTTTTTACATTAAACATACCTACCTACAAATAAAACAGACATATGACGATTCTCTACAAAGATTACCTTGTCAAAGAAAAAATGTAAATTCACACTAGTTGCGTTCAATATTAATCTCAAGCAACCTTTACGATACACGTAAGAAACGTATATCCATTTTCCACTCAAAATATCGAAGAGTATAATCATTATAACTTAAGGGCACTACACATATCGTCCCCGTATTTGGAAAACTAAATAACTTCGTTTTTGGCGATTTTGTCTTTTCCCTATTTTTAAATAATCCAATACATGACGCATGTTTGAGTCTTACAGGAATTTACTTATCTTATTCCGTTCCAAAAATATAGCCAATTTTGTCGTTCAGATGGAATAATGCATATCTTCAAACTAATTCTAATTTTTTGAAGGAAAAATAAACAACTCAATAAATAAATCAATAACTGTGGTCAATGATTAGTTAAATTTTTAATAAATTAAATAAAATAAGTTGTTGATTTTTTCTTCAATTTACAAATTCTATCATAAAACTAACAAAGTTCTAGGAAAACTAAATAACTCTACTTATTTAATTTTGCTACTCAGAATTCTGTCAAAACGTACATTACTTTATAAACACTTGATGTTATCTATTTCTTCTACAACTAGATAATTATTAATTACAAGATGATAGGCAAATAAAATCAAATACACTTCTGGACACATCTATTGGCCCACCTTGTATTTTCAGTTTCGTTTGTGTCCTAGCTAAAATTTTATATTAGGTCGAGCAAAAAGTTTTTATGCAGTTTTGAACCTGGCACATTCACAATTTCATTTAATATTTTTTGAATTTCGAACACAGAATTTAAAGAAACAAAAGACAATTTGGAGATTGTTTGTTGATATCAAACAATCGAATACTAAGAAAACTTGGTTTACTTGGATTGATTTAATTCTTGAAAAAGTGATTGATATCTTTGGTTTTGCAACAAACATTACTTATTCTTAACATTAAGGTGAAGTTCTATCAATAATCTATGGATACTTCACCTGAAGTCGCCGCCCAAGCTGTGGCACTTATTCAGGCCGGACACAGCCAAAGAAACGTGAGTGCTCAACTTAATTTAAGTCGATCTGCGGTCCGAAATGTTTATCGGAGGTACCTAGAGACTGGCGGCTTTGTTCGTTGCCAAGGAAGGCCACGATCACGAAGGCGACCAGCTTGAGAAATCGTCACCTTACCTCCATTGAGATACAAAACCAACTTCGCGACTTCCACGAAGTATCTGTGAGCGCTCGAACTGTTCGGAGAAGGTTAAAAGAACGCGATATGGTACCACACAAGCCAGCTAATGGGCCCAAACTAACGCGAGCCCACCGAACAGCGCGCCTTAATTTCGCACGCAGTCATTTAAATTGGACACAGCAAGATTGGAGCCGTGTACTCTTTTCTGATGAGTCTAATTGTGTTACATGGCAATGATGGAAGGAAGAAGGTCTACCGACGTAAGGGAGAGCGTTTCGCACAATGCTGCTTTGAAGAGAGGGTTGCTTATGGCGGTGGCTCATGGACTGTCTGGGGCGGTATATCCGCGAGCGGCAAAACTCAACTTGAGGTTGTTACAGGACCACGGCTGCCAACATTAAATGCTGAAAGGTACATTCGTGAGTGCTTAGAACCTCACGTGATACCATACGCGGACTATGTGGGCCCAAATTTCCTTTTTATGCATGATAATGCAAGAGCCCATGCGGCCGGCATCGTCAGGGAATATCTTCGGGATGTGAACATCACAGTTATGGACTGGCCAGCCAGAAGCCCATCAATAGTCTTAAGTAATTGATATTAGAAGTTTGTTGATTTTTGTACTCAATGTACCTGCTGAGTCATATTATTTTTTGAGTTTTATTTTAGTTGTGTTTCCTAAATTACCAATGAAGAATTATTTTTATTTGAATTGAGTTGTTTTAAAGTTTTATAATGATTGCTATACCTTTGATTTGTTGTTAATTTTTTAATAAAGTCTATTTTATGTCAAAATACAGCTTATTATTTTTAATGGCACCAATAACAGTTAAACAATATCAAAGTAATAAACGTTCAACTTTTACATTTAAACATATTTCAAGTTTGATAAATTCAATAACTGCATTTATTTCACCTTCTTTTACTCTACCAGATGAATCTAGGTTGTAGGAAAACTAAATAAATAGCCGAAATAAATAACTAATTGCAGTTACGTTACAAAAAGTAGTTGTGGCAAAATTAAACAACTTGGTTTAAATTATTTTATTTAGTTATTGTTGAAGATAGAGTCCAGTTTGTTTAAGCATAATGTTAAAGATAATCAGGTCCACAAAATATAAAATTATCGACAGTAAAATTGTCTCAATTTTTTTAACAAATGAACATTAATTGAAAAAAAAACACTAAATCGCGTTTATCTCAAAACTAGAAAATCGGAGTTATTTAGTTTTCCAACTACGGGGACGATATATTCAGCTCGCCATGATTCGGTTTATCTCGGCATGTGATGCAGGGCGGCATTATTGAACATGCATAAGAGGTGCTCGAATTGTGCCGAGCCAACCTGCACATGATCAGCAATGTAAAATGCCTTAATAAGTTTGCCGACCGGTACTGAATTAATGTCGAAAATGTTTTCCATCCGGATCGGCTTTTTTATTCGTCAACATAAAATAACATCACGCCTGTAATCTCGGAAGGGTTAGGCAGAGGTGTACCTAATAGTACAACCATCTTTTGCCCGTTACGTTTAAGTCCAATGTAATAGGGGGCGAGTCTATTGCCATCAATCGGGCACGAACCCTAACTCCGTGGCAGTTACTGAAAAATTCTAAAGAAAAAACCCAATAACACTTTGCCCGACCTTCCCATTCACCCACCCAGGACCTCGTGCTCAGCAGACGAACACTACACCATCAAGGCAGTTTTTTCATCAAAATCAAAGCGTCAAGAAGGCCAGCTAAAGGCACTTTTGTTGACCATTCCAAAGCGTAGATCTCTATGGAAAAAAACAGGCAAGAAACTGCATGGACACTCTTCTAAATCAGAATATTGTCACAAAACCTTGGTTACATCTTTCCTGTTGAGATCAAATAATTTAATTGAAAGTGCCGACTCGAACCAGTATGTAGTAGTCCTTAAATTCTCTAGAACCTAATCTTCTCTCTTAACCTAGCATCTTCTATGAGAACACTACAAAACAATGTATCCATTTGAGTTCCCAAACATAATACATAAATATTACGTTTAGAACTTCAAGAGAATTCTAAAGAACTTTTGGTCCTTTAGTACTTGATGAAGATTCTATTGTGTTATCAACTTGAACACGTGTTAATATAACCCCTGTTTTCTTTGAAATGCGACAGACAGTTAACCCATATTTAGTGGAAAACAATATTAAGTCCCTAGTGATAGGGGGCTAAGTGAGGAATTTAAAACTACTGTCTTGCCTCTTAGAATTCAAAATAGCTACCGAGTTGGCAAAATACAAAGTGTAAACGAACCTATGAAGCCATCAACCAAGCATTCTGTACATCAAACTAAGCCAAACTATACGCCAAAATGATTCCTGGGAAACTACTTTTTTTTTGGGTGAAACGTTTTAAGGTATGACTCAATGTAACGCATTGAAAACATTATGTTGATGGATGGATGCATTGAATAGAACAGGGTCGTGGAGGTATTTAAAGTAAATTATTAACATAAAATATCTTGTTAAACAGTTGGAACTTTGACCTCCAATATCGCCGTAACTAGAAGGTTCCCAGGTATGGTCTACAACAAAATCGATCGTAATGACGGAGAAACCGAGTGCCTTTAGGCTTCGATAAGAGTATTTTTACATCTATTATGGCTTGATGGTTTGAATACCCAATAAAAGAAACCAATAATCAGTTCGTTTATTGTAAGGGTCAAATTGTCTGAATTATTTCGATTTCGCGTAATTTTCATAGTCACCAAAAGTCGTCAAAAGTCACATCATTTTACCAGTAAGTACTTACTCAAAATTGACATACAATTACATGAAATCCAAGAATTACAACAATATAGTTAGCAATATACAGAGCATCAAAGAAGAAATTACCTCGAATTCATGACAGACGTATAATAGTTTGAAGGTGTACACAAAGACGTGACAATAGAAAAGTTGAATCGAAAAGTTAGTGGTGCGTGCGGTTGTACTCAAGTAGCTATGAAATTGTTATGGTGTGTACTTTATGAAAGATAGAAAACGTATTTATTGGACTCACACAGGACAAACAACAAAATATGAAAAAGAAAACAAAGGAAATAGGAAAACTAAATTAAAAATAATTTAAAACTAAAACATAAAATTAAGGTCCTGTACGAGGCCAAAAGGCCCCCCTATTTCAGTAGGCTGCTGCGACATTTAAAAAGGATACTTTTGGAAAGCAACTACTTAGAGTAAAATATAAAAATATTAACTTTACATCACGCTTTAAATTCTCAGAGTTAGGTAGAGAAGTACCTACTATGGTATACCCATTTCGTCAGTTATGTTAGGTAACGAGCCTTAGGTAAGGTGCCATCAATAGGACACTGATCCAGACTACGGGCTTTTACAGAGAAATTCTGCAGCATAATACAGGTTTCCAGAGAGAACTGTAGTCAACAATGATACAAAACATAGACGATCAAGATGCTAAAACCACAATAAAAAAAAACAAACACACTCAAGCAACTTCAAAATCCACTCCCACAGAATCAACATCAGAAGATTTTCATTAACTTTCAGAGAACGAGCAATTAAAACATCTAAGCGATGGTGTAACTCACGCTTTAAGAGCAGAAACTGACACTGCGAACAATAGGACCAAAAAGCATTTATAAATAACAGCACAAGGACCAACTTGAGCAAATGGTACCACGAAGTTAAGATACCGTAGTAAGACAATAACAACCTTACATAATTTATTATATCGCTCGCAAAAACTGCGAGCTGCGGGTAGGAGTTCAACTTACATGGGGACATACGGGCGGGGGAATCAGCAGCTTGTTTTTGGAGAGCTGAACTAATACATCATAACAATGCCAGTATTTTTTTCAGAAGTGTTCAGTATTTTCACATTTCGTCAGTTATGTTTAAGTCCCACGAAGAGGGCGGGTCTGTCGTCATAAAAGGGACATAAATCCGGTGCGTGCTAGTTGCTTTTGAGGAACTACTAATCAAAAAACCCGTAATCACTTTGCCTTACCTGAGAATCGAACCCAGGAGGACCTATGCTCAGCAGTGGCGTTTGCGGGCACTAGAACAACGAGGCAGTCTCAAATAGGGTATCTGCCGATTCTCATTTTATTTAGACCAACAGTCATGTTGTTTAAAAGACGCAAAATTTGAAATCAAAGGCGAAAACAGCAAAAACAAATGACAGTCCCCCCCAAAGTCCTAAAACAAATTCAATGACTTACGCCAAATCCTATTAATTTACATGCAAATTGCGTAAGAACTTGTTCAAGAAGACTTCACGAAGTTGGACAGAATATTGGCCAAACTTGTGGTCCCTATGTCCCCAACTAAGTAACGTTCGCCCCTCGTCACGTGTCAGGGGAAGACCGCAAGGCCCAGGATGTGTCCCAAAAATTGGTTTTCGGCTCGCCAGGGCGTAAGATTAATTTACTTATATGAGGCAACACTAAGTTAGTTAGGAGAAATGTTCGGTGTTGACGCTTTGATTTTATTAGTTGAATCATAAACTCATTAGGGAGTCTTGTTCATTTTGTGGAAGAGAGAAATCTGTATAATGAAGTTACTCGTCTTTTATATCATTATTTACATGTAGGTAGACACAATAAAATACGTATGAAAATAAATTGATATTTTTGAGGACTGCTCTATACATCATCTTAGCTACCAAATATTTTGAGGTAATTTTCATTAACATTAAAAACAGGATATTTACCATGTATATACTATTTGTTACAGGTTGTTGTTGCTGTTAACATGGTAAATATCACGTCTTTATTGTTGATGACAATGTTATTTATTTATGTACACACAAAATACTTAAAAGGACAATTACATTAACATAGAAGAGCACAAAGGTACTTCTTATTTCATTATAAATGTTAGTGACCATGTCAGTTTAAAAACTGTTATTTTGGGGTCAGTTTCAGCCTGACTGTATGTTCTAGACCACCCAATTACTGGGTAAACCCCGGGTAAGATAGGTTGTTAGGCTTTCGAACTTTTGACTCCTTCTAACTACTGTTAAAGATCTACAAATGACAGTCGGGACCAACGGCTTACCGTGCTGGAGAGGCACGGAGGAATCCCCATATCTAATGGAGGGCAACCTATTTGCCGTGTTGACAGGACGTTCGTGTTCCACGCGCGCCTCAAAGAGATGTCAGCAAACATGGAGGGGCCGGCAAGGGCCGATGCCTGCCAGGGCTGCGGGACTGTTCGAAAGAGATACCGCGGCCTTGTAACACAAAGGGCAAGGAAGGAACATGGATGGGTTTTAGTCAGTGTAAGTCTGACACTCCCTTCCGCTCTGCACAGAGCGGGAGAAGTCATTTGTTGACTTCCCATCCGAAAAAAAAGGGTCGCCTATTTATAATTCGATTGCAAGCGTAGTTTAAAACTAAACCTTCCTTTGATTCATGCAGCTGTTCCACCAAACCACTAGCACCTTCTACTGAAGTTACCAAGAAATTTAATTATTCTATACTCACTGGAAACCTATTCTGATCGTAGACACTACAATCGCTTCGCAGCGTGTTATTCATGCATATTTTCATGCAAGTACACCGGATGCGAGTAAGCGGGAAATTACATTTTCAGTACAATGAATCACTAGTGCAAACAGCAGGAAGATTTTTAATAAAAACTAGAGTAAGTTTTACAATGTATATTACTAGAATCTTGGGAGAGCAGCGGTGGCCCAGTGGTAGCGACTCTGACTTACGAACAGTAAGTCATGGGGTCGAACCCAGGCAGGCTCTCAAAAACGGTGAAGGAAAACATCGTGAGGAAACCGGCATGTCCTAGAACCAAAAATTCAGAGACATGTGACATCTACCAATCCGCACTGGGCCCGCGTGGTGGATTATAGCCCATTCCCTCTCATAGAGAGCACGAGGAGGCCTGTGTGCCAGCAGTGGGAACATTATAGGCTGATGATGACTAGAATCTTCTCCTATGAAAAAGTTAAGTAAGTAAAGTCGATCTGAGCGTTTTCGGTCATGGCAACTCAGCGGAAGCTAGCCATCGATTATATTCAAAAAGAGAAGGTAGATTATTGTAAGTTTCTTTTCCATAGAAAACCACCGAACCGAGCAAGTGCATCTAATTTCTACCATGATACTCGCATTTTTAAGAAGTATAAATTAAAATAAAAAACCGGCCAAGTGCGAGTCGGACTCGAGCGTGTAGGGTTCCGTACCATCGTAGTATGGAGCCCCCTTTAATTTTTAATTTATTTTCATTTGTTGTTATAATAATGTCAACTGTCTGCCTATTACGGATCACGAGATACAGCCCGCT
The DNA here is from genome assembly GCA_950005105.1 of Lycophotia porphyrea. Classification (NCBI taxonomy): domain Eukaryota; kingdom Metazoa; phylum Arthropoda; class Insecta; order Lepidoptera; family Noctuidae; genus Lycophotia; species Lycophotia porphyrea. The sequence goes on along the minus strand of OX465408.1, from coordinate 3,776,007 downwards.
GACAGACGGACGGACGGACAGCGAAGGTTTAGTAATAGGGTCCCGTTGGTTACCCTTCAGGTACAGAACCAAAAAAAGCAGTACTCAAAAGTAATCAAGCTACGGTTGCTTTTGTCTACATAAATTTTAAAGTAATAGACGAGTAACTTCATTAGACATATTTCTATCTTCCACAAAATGAACAAGACTCCCTTTTGATTTATGATCCAACTAATAAATTCTAGGCGTCAACAACGAACATTAAAATTTCTCCTAACTAACTTAGGGTTGCCCCACACGGTTTGACGTTGCATACGTGCCCATGCAAATTATTTATTGGAATTGCCGTGAAAAACTTAAAGTGCACTAGTATGTGCTTAAATACAGGTGAACTCTCTGTTCCCTCACTCTCATATAGCACAACGCAGGCAGGCAACAAAACTCTCAAACGCGGTAGAAACTTAAAAACAAAGTCACATCAAACCCGACAGGTGACACAAATGCCAAAAAAGTAGGCCACGGGAAATCCGAACCTCAAAGTTCACAGCGAACGTCACTCCTCACACCGCCCTCCCTTACGGCACTCCCCTACAAAAACTAACAACGGAGACAGCCCTGGAAAAGATATAAATTGCTCCCAGTCCTATAGCCCTCGGAGCAAAAACTACACAAAACCTAGATAAGCTCTATGATAAATGTTGCCAGACAAAATAATCTTAATTTTCATTCAAAATTTTGCACGGAAACTGTGAAACTGTATTGTATAAGAAGTGAATACGGTCGCTTGTGGAATCGCTAAAAACAACAAAGTGTAAGGATGTAGAAACTGGGTTTACTGGAAGTGACAGTAGAATCTCGGGTTTGAGATATGAAAAAAACCTTTTCACTGTTTATAATAACATCACGCCAGCAATTCCCCGAAGGGTTATACAGAGGTGTACCTATAGTGAACTCACAATAGGCAGTTTTATCTAAGTTCCATATAAATGACAGCACGGTTGGCGCAATGGCTGAGCGATCGACTGCTGCGCTGCGTGTCGCGAGCTCGATCCCCGTACGGCACAAAACTTTGTATGGTCTACAGATAATTGTTCCGGGTCTGGCTGTTTGTGTATGTGAGTTTTGTAAAAGTACCCACGATGGATGAGAATTCTTGTGTGAGAAACATTAAAAAAAAAATAGGGAGCAAGCCTATTGCACAATTACACAGTTGCAGGTGCAGTTGCATCGGGCACAATTCCAGGCTGCTACTAAAAAGATTTCATTGAAAAACCCAATGACACTATGCAACCTGGGAATCAATATTTCCAGGAACTCATAATTGTGGAGTCAATTTGAATATAGAAAAAAGTATGATGGCGTAAAACTAAGTCTTGAACAGGATTATCTTAGATGAATCCATTCGAGCATCCACTGATTTCCAGAAAAAAAAGGATTCAATAGCCTGAATACCTTCGTCAAATATTCGGTTCACCTGACCAGCAAGGTCACTCCTTTCACGAAATCGGAATTTCCAATCGAAGGACTACCTACCTTTAATCGACCACCTATAGTTACTTCACAGAAATTTTACCCTTGACAGCTGCAATCCATCAGAAACCTTATTTTAACGAAAATAAAAATTGCTATAATTTTGAACTGAGTTTTTCCAGGAGGAATGTAGCAGCCACGGAGTCTGGATTAGTTTGACGACAATAGGCTCGCCCCTATTACATGGGACTTAAACACAACTGGCGAAATGCTAACTATTAGGTACACCTCTGCCTAACCCTTCGGGGATTGTAGGCGTGATAGTAACCTGATAGTTACTTGCATAAATGTCACTGTAATGTTGCCAGAAATACGAAAGCTGAGGAGAAATAACTGTGACTAGACTGTACTGTCAGAATTATAGCTTACATTTTTTGACAGTACAAAAATTAATGTTGCCGCAGTTAAAAAGTAATTATCTATTTACAAAACAGTACGGGCTTAAATGGGATATGGAAATGCGACACAAAATGGCAGACTATTCGGCATTGTGCCAGTACGTTATAATACGGCTATAATATTTGACGATATAACAGTTAACATATATAATACAATAATTCGGTAATCGAAGCTAATAAATGTATGAGAGTACGAGTATATTATAGTTCTAAATATGTCACTCGCGGGGTCGGTTAAGGGGAATGGAGATCTGTAAACGAGATGAAGTAAAATCTGGTTGGTATGGTACACCATAGACAACTTGCAATATTGTATCTCTTTCTTCCTGTAATCCTTCCAAAGATTGTCTTGAGAAGATCGCTTTTAGTGAGGGACCGACCATGACCATTGTGTTACCCTACGTAAGATATCAAATATTTTATACCTGTAATTTGTATGTTTTTACCCCGAACAGGTCACCAAAGCGCAGCTGGGATACTGACGCTAAGAAGTATGGAAGACATCGGGCCTATTTATAAGGTGTTACATAATAACTGCAAGACCTCTGATGTGGTGACTCAGATCATGACAATGGTGCCGATTCCCTTGTTTACAAACTAAACCAAATTTAAGTTCAATGCATCTTTTTCTTTCTATTTCATTAAGAAAAGGACAGAAGATAAATTTTAGTTTAGTCCTGTCAAATTAACCAGCGCCTGACACAAGTTTAGACGTGATTAAAAAGTTGACTACTAAAATTACATCAAATTACGTCAGGTGCTGACTAATTTGACAGGACTAAACTAATATTTATCTTCTGTCCTTTTGATAATGAAATAGAAAGAAAAAGATGCACTCAACTTAAATTTAGTTAAGTTTGTGAACAAGGGAATCGGCACCACTGAACCACTTTTGAAAATTTTAAAGAGTGATTATCTATCTGATTGGTCTATTGGGTGATCATTGCTTGGGCACATCAAGGAAATCCAGGTCGAAAAATCAGACGGTACTGACGGTAGTCTAAAAACTATAAATATTAAGGTTATTGAATTGCTGAGGTTTGATCATATTGCTGTGCGTACACTGCTAGACAGAATTCGCAACCATTTTACGAAAACAGAGCAATAATAAGCGAAAAAACATATATCGAAAAAACCGCCATGTGCGAGTCGGACTCGCGTATAAAGGGTTCCGTACCATCGTAGTAGGGGGACCCCCTTTAATGTTTAGTTAATTTTTATTGTTTGTTGTTATAGCGGCAACAGAAATACACATTCTGTGAAAATTTCAACTGTCTACCTATTACAGATCATGAGATACAGTCCGCTGAGAGGACGGACGGACGGACAGTGGAGACTTATTAATAAGGTTCTTGTTGAGTACCCTTCGGGCACGGAACCTTAAAAATGAGTCATGTAGGATACACATACCAACATAAATAAAAAACATCTTGAAATCCAATGTTCACGAAGAGAAACCAAAGCACACGACAAAAAATCTCATTTTCTTATTCCATATTGAAGTACCTAATCATTCATGCATGGCGTTCGTCTATACGCACCTGACCTTTAACCTAAAAAAAACATCAGAGCGGTAATCCCGAAGAGAGATTTCTTCAGAGCGTAATACAGATCAGTTTTCCAAAGGTTTTCCGAAACTTTTATAAAAGAATTCGTTCCATTAAGGACTACTTAAGCCGAACTTAACACCGTGATTCAGATTCCATGTTTTTTCCACTAGGCGTTAAAATAGCTTTTCACACCCGACTACTTCTTTAGGTTTTGATGAAAACAACAATGGAAGAATAATTGAAAGATTTCTAGAGTCGAGAGAATTCAAATTCCTTTTCGGGGCGTCTATTTTCTAGCTTGTTTTCTCAACACCGATGACCTAACTTTATCTAGATTTTGACGTCTTTAGTAAGATTAATTTTAGCATAAATCCTTGATAGTTGGCAAGCCTGCCAAAAATTTAGATTTGGTTTTTGTATCACCTAGTTATTTAACTCAAAAACAAGAATGTTTATATGAGAAAAGAAAAATCCTTCCTTTATTTTCAACTCATCTTTTACGACTGAGATGATTGAACTGTCATTTTTTTAATGACAGTCCAGTCAAGGAAATGTATTTATTTATTTAACAATTAATGTACACACTACAAAAATAAAAGAAGAAAGGAACAGAAAATCGTACAAAAGTGATGCTTATTTCCAAAGAAATCTCTTCCAGCATACCTGCGAAAGGAGAAACTAAAAAAAGAGATGTAGACAGAGTGTGTAAAAGAAAAAGAGAAAATGGAATACATAAAACATAAGACAGATACCTATTTACATATAATATACAATACAAGAATATACTTACATACTTATAAATACATATAACAATACTATAAAATAAAAATAACAAAAAAATAAATACTTATTCAACTATGACGAAGTGGAAAGATAATGTTCTTTCACTCTTCTCTTGAAAACTGCAACAGTTTTACAGTCCCTAATGTCAGGCGGAAATGGATTCCACAACCGCACTGCGTGTACAGTGAAGAAATAGGAGTAGAAGTCGGTAGAGTGTATCTGTTACATCTTATTTTTTCGGATGGAAAATCATCAAATGACTTCTCCCGCTCTGGGCAGAGCGGGAGTGTCAGACTTGTACGGACTAAAACCATCCATGCATCTATCCATGTTCCTTCCTTGCCCTTTGTGTTCCAGGGCCCGGTATCTCTTTCGAACAGTCCCGCAGCCCTGGCAGGCATCGGCCCTTGCGGAGCCCCTCCCTGTTTGCTGACATCTCTTTCAATTTTAAAAAATACGCATCCACTACGCAGTCATTTACTAGCCTCACTGTTTTCTTTTGCATCTAGAAAATCATGCATGTTTCGGCCTCATATCATTTAAATGAATTCACAAATGTCTCAGATCCTAGTTCAACAAAATTCCTGGCCAGAGATATCAGCCAAATTTCGCTATACTGCCTCGTTGGTCCTGGATTCGATTCCCAGGTCGGGCAAAGTGATATTGGATTTGTCCATCAGGAATTTCTCAGTAGCAGACAGGGTCAGTCTGGATTTGCGCCCGCTCGGAGGCAATAATCTCGCCCCCTATTACATGATACTTAAACATAACTGGCGAAATGTGGGTGTGATATTAGGTACACCTCTGCCTAACCCTCCGGGGATTACAGGCGTGGTTTTATGTGTTCGCTATACCTTATCCAGAACCCACTAGGTCTTTGTATTGGACAATATTATCCAACACAATTTGAGTGCAACAAATGATATTGTGGAAGCAGAATGCTATTATAAAACTATAAAGCGGCTTGCAAACTCGCTACAGCTTCCCTATCGGATTTTAGGATACAGCTCAATAAAAGGTGGAAGAAAATAACGTAGGAATGGTCCTTGGGTACAAAGATTGTGTTTTCTGCATTTGCTTTATTTTAAGACTAGCTTATACCCGCGGCGTCGCCTGCGTGGAATTCGATAATTGTCCCACGGGAACATACTATCGAGAAAAAAGTATCCTTTGTGTTAATCCAGGTTATAAACTATCTGTGTTCCAAATTTTATCCAAATCCGTTCAGTAGTTTCGGAGCCTATTCGGTACAAACAAAAAACAAAAAAATCTTTCCTCTTTATAATATTAGTGTAGAAAACAATTAGGTAAGTATATTTATGATACACAAGATGTAAACAGACCCTTGATGAAACCATCAACCAAGCATTCTGTAGATCAATTTAAGTAACTCTACGCAAAATTCATTGCTGGCAAATGATTTTTTTTTGGGGTGAAAAATCACGTTTTACGGTAAAACTGAATGTAACGCATTCAAAACATTATGCTGATAGATACATTGAATATTACGGGGCTCGTGGAGGTATTAAAAGTAACGATAGCATTAAAAACACGTTTTTTTTAAATAAATTTAAACAAATTTGGAATTTTGAACCCCAATATCTCCGTAACTAGAAGATTCCCAGGTATGGTCTAGAACAAAAAATTACGGCAACTTCGTTAAGAGTATTTTAACACACGTTTTTGCAATTAAGATGCTGGTCTCATGGAAAAAGTTACTCAGTTTGATAGTATAAAGTGTCTGTATCCACATTCATAAATGTGATCTTTCATACATGTATCTGAAGCTGTACCAGGAATTCATTGTATTGTGGTGTACGTACCTACGATACATAGACGAATGGTGATATTGTTCAAAGCTTTGACACGTAGGATCAAAACTCATAAGTATGAGACTTATGAATTTTGGTCCTACGTAATAAAAAATCAGTCCTAGGACACAAAGCTGGAATTCAATAAATATCACAAAGCCAATAAATGTACGGTTCAGAAAACAATCTGAGTTATATCTAACGAAAGAAATGAGAGCTCATACTAAAAGTGGGTGTAATAAAAATGGAGGAAAACAATTGTCCTGTAGAACGAAATATCTGTATTTGACAACTTAAACAACAGCAGATCTCAAATTTAATAAATTGTCAAAGAAAACAAGCCATCCGGTCCTAAGGACCAAAATCATTAATATGCAAATAGGCTTTAGAAAACTTATTTAGATTACTAATTAAATCTCAAAACAAAAACAAAACATCACGAACTGCCTAAGCTAAAGTGAGACTGGGCTGGCCATGTCAGCCGTATGCCCGAAGAGCTGTGGGCCAAAATAACCACAATATGGTGCCCTGCCACGGCCAGAAGACAACGCGGTAAACCTCGTAAGGGATGGCGTGACGATCTGGACAGACCCAACGACCAGTGGTCTACATTGGCCCTGGATCGGAAGTCATGGGGAGAGGCCTTTGCCCAACAGTGGGATGACACAGGCTAACAGTAACAGTATTTAAATCTATTCCAATCCATAAATCTCCCTCATATCTTTTAATACAGCGACTATTTACTTCAGCTAATTTTTTCACACCTAAAATCAAGACTAAAACTATCATTTTTCATCCAGGTTTAAACCAGAACATGATGATTTATTACGAACATTCGCCGGTAAATATTTAACATGTCAGAACCTAACCACATTCATCAATCAATCAGAAATAAGCCTAGTTTTCGACCTAACTCAGTGAATTTTGGTGATATTTCACCTAACTGAAGTATCTTTTGAGTCAAATATGTGGGTAGTGACTTGGTTAAGTTTGTCAATCAATCATCTAGTACGTTTGAGGCTATAGATGGACATTACTATGTATTTCTGAAGCTAAAAAAGGTGTATCAGAGATTGTGAGTCTAGGAAAGCAATGTGAGAATATTGACTTTTATATCTTATACTTGTTGGATGGAGAGGGAGAGGCAGGCCAAAGAAAAGATGGATGGATTGTGTGAAGACTGATATGAAAGAGAAAGGAGTAAATGATGCCGTGACGTCTGACAGGGGAGAATGGAAGAAGAAAACGTGTTGCGCCGACCTCAAATAGAATGGGATAAGGGCAGGAAGATGATGATGATATCTTATACTTGTTCCTCTGTTAGTGCCCAAAGTCATTGTGCTGTGATGATCAAAAAGAATCGTGTTTGAAGATTTTGAATTTTTCCTAGTTTTTCATCATCTGTTTAGCCTTTTCCCAACTATGTTGGGGTCGGCTTCCAGTCTATCCAGATGCAGCTGAATACCAGTATTTTACATGGAGCGACGGCCTATCTTTTTGTCTTGGTTATCTTTCTAAAGGCGGCATAGTTAAGTGAAGAATTTTGTATTTTATTATTAATAAATTTCAGTATTCAGCTCACCATTCTGAGCCCCCCACAGCTGTTTACTGAACATGTGCAATACCTAAAACTGCTATACCAACACAATTCAAAATGTATGATTTTTTTTTTCAAATTACCGACGACAAATGTCTATGAAATTTTTCGTCGGTAATTAAAAAATCCGAATGATGTACTGAATTTGCCTCGGTGTCCCTGCCACCCCGAATTCACTGTGTGAAAAAAAAAACAAATGACTTATTAGACAAAACGCTCATTATAAGGTAATCATTGGTCATTAAACATTAAGAATTTCAATTTGCGGGCATGGGTTAGCGCACTTAATTAACAGCGGGTATAACAATGAAATAATGAAACATGAGAGCAGCGGTGGCCCAGTGGTAGCGACCCCGACTTACGAACAGTAAGTCGTGGGTTCGAACCCAGGCAGGCACACGGTGAAGGAAAACATCGTGAGGAAACCGGCATGTCCTAGAACCAAAAATTCGAAGACATGTGACATCTACCAATCCGCACTGGGCCCGCGTGGTAGATTATAGCCCATTCCCTCTCATAGAGAGGAGGCCTGTGTCCCAGCAGTGGGAACATTAAAAAGGCTGATGATGATGATGATGAATGAAACATCATTGTAGCAGAGGCATAGCTACGAGTACACCAAAAACCAACCACTAAAGTACTAAACCTCCGACAAAATAATCGCAGCGACAAATCGACACTTTAAGCCCAGCCTTAATCCAGCAACTTAGAACTTCACAGTCGCATCAGGGGCTCGTACTTAGCGTTCTGTTTTGCACTTCTTTCCGCTACAATTTTAATGAGATATTTTTCTCTTTCCAATTTAATAAATGACTGGCACGAAAAACTATTGAGTGCTTCGAAAACAGATCCGGTTTAAAAATAATGAATGGAAGTGAATGAAACTGTTTGCGATCTGCGAATGGAAAGGAAATATTAAAAATAAAAGTACGGAAAAATATTATATACGCTCTTAACGTGCACGTATTTCTACATCGTTCTCACATATGTTTAATCTCAACATGAATGATGTAACCAAGATTTTGTACAATATTTTGATTGAAAAGAGTGTCCATGGAGTTTCTTGCCCATTCTTCTCCATAGAGATCTACGCTTTGGAATGGGCAACTACAGTACTTTCACAAGTTATTATGCCTTGTGTCTGTGACTGTAGCTTAGCCTTATTTGTTTTTCTGACATTCAAAAGTGCCTGTAATGGTCTAATTGAAATAAATGCTTTTATTTATTTCACGTGAGACTTGATGATGATGACTGAAAGTTGAAGGTTTTACCTGAGTTTTTTAAACTTTAGTCCGGAGGATTATTGAACCGCTTTGTAAAGTAAGTAATTATGTTTTACTAGTTGATGCCCGCGGCTTCGCCCGCGTGGATGTCGCTTATCGCGACCAAAACTAATCATGAAATTTTGATCCCGTTCCCGCAACAAAAAATTGATAAATAATATACTAAAACCTTCCTCGAGAACCACTCTATCCATTGGTGAAAACAGCATAAAAATCGGTGCAGGAGTTTTTGAGTTTATCGCGAACAGACAGACAGACGCGGCGGAGGACTTTGTTTTATAATATGCAGTGATAGTGAAGTGTAAAACAAATAAATCAAAGAAACGATGGATGTACTATGTAAAGAAGAATATGGGACGCGAAAGAAGGTGTCTGTCTGTGTCTGATACGATGGCGAGTATTTTTTTTTGTTTTTTTTTTTAATACGGGCAGGATACTGGTCATAATGAATGGTGATAATGGCTTATTAAGTTGTGATTTATAACTGTCTATTCTATAAATTATTTTTCATTAATAAATAATTTTTAATAGTTTTTCTTACCAATACTTCATCTACTTTACAATTCACTCAACCTAAACAAAAGCGCGAACCGGAAGACGTTGCGTTGGAAGGCCTGCCACTAGGTGGACCGATGACCTGGTGAAGGTTGCGGGGATCCGCTGAATGAGAATCGCACGGGACCGGTCACTGTGGCGACACTTGGGGGAGGCCTATGTCCAGCAGTGGACGTCTTTCGGCTGATAATGAAGAGACAAAATCGAACCAAGTGGCGTTCTATTATTTCTGTCAACCCCCAAGGGGAACAGGCGTGGCGTTAACGTTTATATTATCAGAAAATCAGCGTGAACAAAGCTCTCAAAACGGCTATTATTATTCCAGTCTAAAAGCTTTTCCGAATTCAAAATATGAACCAACACTGATATAATCCTAAAGCCAACCAACAACAAAGCGATTGTCAGTAAATTAAAAATCAATTCTCTAATACGGGTCCAGTAGGCAATAATAGCTCTGTTAAAACGGCCAGGGTACGCTCGGACTATAACGAGCTATTTAATAGACACCGAATAAAACACTAGGTGAAACGATTTTAGTAGGACGCGTGTTACACCGCAGTGTAATGTTAAAAGGTATGGAGATGTGAAAGACGTGCTCGTCTTGTTCCAAGAATCGGTGCTTAGTGTGATTCTCTATATACCTAGGTACAGCCAATAGCAAAAAATGCTCACGTCATCCATTTGGCTCCAAATTCTATACCCCCATAGTTAAAACATAGATATTACCGACAGCGATTGCTGAACTAATTCACGCATAATTTAAATCGCTGTTACAATTCGGTGTAACAACAGTCCACATTAAAACGTTTTCCCATTAACCTGTGAAGGAATTAAAGCGTCCGCGTGTGTGTATGTACTTTTATATAGCGTCGCTTTGTTTTACTGTTCCCCTGGTACATGGGACATGACATGGATTTGTTAATATGATCCTGTTACTGTTTGATGTATGAGGTTTTATGTAGGTACATAAAGGACAGGTTTTTTACGGGCTTGATCTGCCAAAACGGAAGAAAATCTTAGTTCTTTACGCACTGTTTAGGTAAACTAATTGATTAAAAATTATGAAATTGGTGGACCACGTCAATTTGACGAGTTATAGCCCTTTCATTCAAGGGCAGGAGAATGAGGGTAGCTCTGCCATACAGCAGTCAAAGAAAGGTGGTACTCAATTTGATTATCATTTATTTTCCTTTTTCCTTAACCCAATTACCATATAATGTTAGCTTGGCTGCCTGTAGTACTTATAAGGTTCTCTCTAGGTTTCTGGTAAAAAGCAATCAAGCAAATCAATTTAAAACCAAATCTTCATCTACCGAAGGACCATTCGCAATCCGGCTCCAAGGACCAGTCATAACACCATGATGAATAAACCATGAAAATATTATCAATTCCCAGCCTACGGGGTACGACATTATATGGTAATTCCCTCCCAGGCAATTTGGTCAAATCTCCTGAAAATTACGAGTGGGCCCTAAAGGTGACAATTTGTAACCTTGTCACACTGAAACCTTAATTCAGTTTATGTACTATAACTGAATAAGTACGTCTGCCTGGTTTATGACATAAAGTGCGAATATTTTTGGGTTGTCTGTCCGTGCGTGTTGAGAAAACCCATATTACAAAACTAACTGAATCTGTCAGTCTGTCTTTTACCCTTCATACTAAAATCGCTGAACGTATTTTGATATCATTTTTATCCCGGTATTTCACGTGGGATAAATTCCGACCCCAAAGCGAACGAAACCGATTCTTTATAACTCTAGCTTACCGCGTTTTGTCCGCGTGAAAGAAGCTTGTACAAATGAATGAAGAATTAAGCATGCATGTGGTGTGTGTGTGTAACAAACATAAAGACAGGCAGACAGACGGACAAAGATCCGTTCCCACTTATATTAGTAATGGATGGATACTAGGACTACACCACAATGTAGAACACAATGCATCGCAATACAGCAAGGAAGCAATCACGCAGTCTGCGAGCTTCATATCTTAGACATATGCTAACATATGCTTAATTCCTGGCATACCAGCACACAGTTGTGTGTTTGGTTCCATAACTTAAGCTCTTAGAGCTGACCTACATGATGACTGGGTTAGAGGAAGCTGGATTTGTCTACTAAAATCTACTGAGTACAAAAGTTGTAGGTACTTTTCAGATTGTTTTAAATAGACGATTTTTCAATAATGATAGTATATTCTAGACATCTAGAAAGATCATAGGTGCGGTCAAACCGTGAGGACCGTGGAGTTTGACAGCCAACGTACGGTCTGTCAAAAAACTGCCAAATTTTATCGTTCACTTTTGAACTTAAACCATAAACATTTTATGGTTTAAAATCATTTGAAGAAATTTGACAGTTTGTGGTTACTTAATGTGCTGGCGACCGTACTGAACTATCTGTCGGAGTCAGTGTCCGCAGCCAATCAGCAACAACACAACTGAAAAATCAAAATATAAGCAAGCAAACTCGCGCAAATTCCTAGTATCCACATTAATTTACACATGTTATTTGTACGTGAAAAACCACAGATTTTTCGCTTAAAGTATTGTGCTGACGAAACTTTATGGATAAGAATGGAATCTTTAGAATGGAAGAGAGTGGCATTCTGGGTGGAATTTCGCTCTGTCCATGCATGAATTCTAGTGTTGTACATTCATTAACCTTGTGTAGAATATTTCAGCACGATCGTTAGAAGATTTAGGTGCTGTAGGTACCTTTACTGGTATTTAAACCTGCTTTCTATAGTTTGATGATAGGGATTTAGCTTCGATTAATAAAATTGTTATTTGAAGTATATGATTTTGTGTCCAACAACAGACTACACACACCTTTAACTAAGTACTTAAAATAATATTTAAAAAAATACAAACTGTATAAACATAAAACGATGCAACCTATGTGCGGTCATCATAAAAATAAGTCACAAATTGCAAATAAACAACATAGCATTCACGCCTGTATTTCACCAAAGGGTTAGGTAGAGGTGTATCTATCCACCCACTTCGCGGTATTTTGTAAAAGTGCAAATTAAGGCAAAAAAATGGTCTTAAAACAAAAAAAAACACAACCTATGATAATAAGAAAACAACAAGCTCATATTCCAATTAATTATTATTCTCAAAACAACCTAATAACGTAAAACAAACCAACCACCCAACCTTTCCTCCAAGAAAATACAGGATATTCCACATAAAGATCCTAACACACTGGCGATTTGTCCGCCAGGCGATTGTTTAACACATTCGCTGCGTGTGCGATGCGAGTACGCCACGTGTGGGCAACGTCTTCGCTGCGTTTAGATGACGAGAGCGATTGACATAACTACACAAGGGAGAGTGAGACAAGCGAGTGTACAATATTCTAGAACCGTAAGGTGTAACGCCGTCAGGCTAGATGGATCGACGATCTTTGCAAGGTGGGTGGTAGCAGCTAGATGAGAGTATCCGAGAATCGAGCTGAATGGCGTGCAATTGAAGAGGCCTATGGGCTGACGTAGGCCGATGATGATGATTAGTTGAGGCTACTTCACTTTCAACAAATCGCTTCTGTGATGTGCAAGCAACAAGACAGGCAGGGCACGATATCAACTGTGACAACTAACCCATCGTTTGTGGGGCAACTCCATATTTACACTGAGGGGCAGACTCATCTATGAATCACCACCTAAACAGTTTTTTGCTTCGGCCAACCTGTGTCCAAAGACTATTCCAAAGCTGATGGACGCTACTGAAAGTGCCAAACTAATCGTAAAATTTTAGGTACACTCAATTTAAATTGTCAAGGACAAGTAAAACAAATCGCTGCAATCACGCTGGAAAATCGTCAGTGTGATAACGCTCTAAGAAACCCACCTTACCTTTAGTTTCAAAGAGACTCCAAATCTTAATTTTAGCGAACGCTCAAGGGCCTATTCTCGCCATGGTTTGTGGGCCAAAGGTATTTGTGACAGCGAACACCTCCGGGCGACAAAGCTATATAGTTTTATAGGCTCTCTGTAAACTATACGGGGGATTTAATTAAATAAGGTGAAGTGGAGGTAAGAAGAGACGGGGATGTGCTAGTTTTGATTTTTTGATTTTTGTGTGTGAGAGAATAAAAAAAAAACATCTATATTAATATACTAATAATGTTATAAAGAGGAAACATTTGAATTTTTGTATGTAACGAATAAACTTAAAAACTACTGGACCGATTTGAAAATTTTTTTCAGCAATGGATAGCTACATTACAAATGAGTAACATAGGCTGTATTTTATCCCCATACTCCCACGGGAACGGAAACTACGCAGGTGAAACCGCGTGACGTCTGCTAGTATTTCATATGGATGGATTGTGTGAGATATGGATAAAAAAACCAAGGGAGTAAATGATGCCGTGGCGTCTGACAGGGGAGGATGGAAGAAGAAAACGTGTTGCACCGACTCCAGGTAGAATGGTACAAGGGCAGGAAGACGATGTTGGTATTTTAACTACATCTTGTCAGACTGGTAACAGACTAATCCTAGATCGAATAAGGCCGATGATGATGATTTTGTGAGAGGATCATGCGATAGCAGCAGCTAGTATTACTGAGCAGCAAAGTCCTTTAAAATTGCAAGAAAAACTGGTGATGAATTTTAGATCTAAAATAATCTTCGTAACGACGTTTTGCTGTCACTAATAATGTTATACTGCCGCGTTGGTCTCGTGGTCGCAAGCGCAACTGCTGAGCATAAGGTCCTTAGTTCGATGCCCAGGTCGGGCAAAGTGTTATTGGGTTTTTCCATCAGAAATCCACGCGAAGCCACGGAATCTTGATGTATGCCCGATTGATGGCAATGGGCTCGCCTTTACTACATGGGACTTAAACATAACTGGCGAAATGTGGTTGTACTATTAGGTACACCACTGCCTAACCCTTCGGGGATTACAGACGTGGTGTTATGTTTATGTTTTAAGGTTATACTAGCCAGGTTTTTGGATTACAATTTGTCGTTTTAAAGCGAAATTTCTAGGAATATTATTATGGTCATTTTGAGCATAAAGAAGGGATAAATGATGTCTACATATTTATGTAGGAACTCAACGTGCACACAGTGTAGGAACTCAAGTTACCCAAGTTATTTACACCTCCCCAAATTGTCTAATCATTTCACTGTTTTTGACGTAGTTTAGATGTTTACGTTGTAAAGTGCTCGCAATTAACGTTACACGAAAATAGTTGCCGGAATACCTGTTAAAATTGATGTTTGTTTTGATGAAAATTAAATTAAATTGAAGAAGATTTTTTGTTTTTAAATGGGTTTTTCAAAATATTCTGATATAAAATATAAAACGGCTCACACTGATAAAAATTCAACGAGGAGCTCGTGGCTAATTAATAAAATAACAGGGTTAAGCAGTGCTTGCCTAGGTTGGTCCGTAGATGGGTGAGTTTCCTCCGTGCCTCGGAAACCACGTTAAGCCGTTGGTCCCGGCTGTTATTTGTAAATTTTTGACATTCGTTACAGGTAGTGGCCCGAAAGTCTGACAACCAGTCTTACCAAGGGGTATCGTATTACCCATCGTATTACTGTGTTGTGGAGGTCAGATAGGCAGCATCTCCATTTAAAATACTAAGATACAGCTGAATTCGATCAGACTTCAAGCCGACCCTAACTACATATTTAAAATCATCAACTGCCCGCTAGGCAGATGATGATTTTAAATAAAAGAATTAATATTGTTAAACAAAAAAAGCCAAGGATTATTTTTACCTATTCAAAAGATAAGTTATGTTAGGTACCAAATAAACAGCTCTGGAAAAACCCAAAGATTTTAATCGAAGTCTTAAAACCTGGTATAACCAACTTACAACTGAGAATAATAAAAATAGTTAATCGATTCAGTTTACCCCGAACAGCAATTTGTGTTGCCATTATAATAAACAACAGTCATCGAACTTTATCAGATAATAGCGATCAAGTTGCCAGTAATAAAAACGATCCTTATTTTGAGCGAAAAATATTATGTCAACCCAGGAGTCAGGACAGAAAATTAGATATGAAATCAAAATGGCGAACATATCATATAGATAGGTTTCATATAACTTGATGTAACATAGATTTCGTATAAATACTCGGGGCTAAAGGAAGATATTTCTGTGATAGTGTATTTCTCTCATAGATTAGGTAAGTCTGAATAGTTACTGATATAGGTAATATGTACAGTCTAGTAGCGCTTATATATGAAATGTTGTACAAAGCTATCTTTACTGGTGAGGAAAACTATTGCGAGTTTTCTAAAAATGTGTGTTAAGTACCTAGTAGATATTTTTTACCATGTAAAAGAATACTCGGCGAATACAAAATCTCCACCTCTTTTTAAAGTTCGTTAAAAAGAGAGATTAACGAAAAAATTGGAGTGGTTTTTTTTTTTAAGTCTATTTTTAATGTAGTGCATCGTTTCCTAAATATAATTATTTAGAAACCCTGTTCAGTTTTCATTGAAAAATGCTGGAACATTCAATACTGGTATCGAACACCGCATTTCTAAATTAAAAATAATGTTTAAAAAAAAAAAAACTTGTAACCAAATTATTTGAAAAAGGCACTTTATATATTTTTGCAGAATACCTACCTATAAAAATACAGGGATTGTGTTTAAATGTATTTTTATGGTTCATATTCATTCACGAATTCCTGACAGATTGTACGCTGAAATATTTAACTATATTTGGTAACTAGATCAGACTAAAAACACAGAACAAAAATACCGAAACGAAAATGAAACAAAATAAAAAACTGTTAAAAATGCTAAAATCTACAAACCTAGAAAAAACAACTTAACTAGCTGATGCCCGCGAGCATCAGTTATCGGTTATTGCGAACAAAATTAATCATGAAATTTTGATTCCGTTCCCGCACCAAAAACTTGACAAATTAATATATACCTTGGTCGAGAACCACTATATCCATTGGTGAAAACAGCATAAAAATCCGTGCAGTAGTTTTTGAGTTAATCGCGAACAAACAGACAGGCGGAGGACTTTGTTTTATAATATGTAGTGATAGTGATTTCATTCGCAGACTATATTAAAAAGCCTAATGTCTCTTTCTTCTTTATCTAATTAAACTATACTAATTTAGAAATGTAATTATTCGGCGTGCTTGTATGACCAGATGTATGAACGTGGACGAGGCAAAAGGAGTATGTAAGGATCGTAGCAAGTGGGGCGTTCTGTGGTTTCTGCCTACCCCCCTGGGAAAAGGGCGTGAGTTTATGTATGTATGTATAAAAACAGGAAAGCGTCATTGGCTTTGTGATAAAAAGCACAAACGTTGAGCGAGTCAAGATCGATTTTTCAAACCAGTTCGTCTGACTTCGAACAGACGAGGCTCATTCAACCATATTATTACCTATAATTTGTTTCGTGACAAGATTTCCTTAACAGTGTTAAAACACTGAACTACAAAGCTACAAGCAAAAACATCACTTTCAAAGAAATACATCCCAACGGAACAGGCAATTTTCTTTAACAGCACGTATGAATATAATCAATTTTACCCTCTAGAGCTCTTTAAGTCACATACCGAGACTCTTTGAAAATATTATTTTTTATGTTATAGGTTAGCAAAGAAGGCAATGACCTCATCATCTGCCTAGCCTTTTCCCAAGCATTTTGGGTCGGCTTCCAGTCTTACCGCATGCAGCAGAATACCAGTATTTTTCACAAAGTGATTGCCTATCGGACTTCCACAACCCAGTTAGTACTGGGTAATACGATACCCCTTGGTAAGACTCGTTGTCAGACTTTTGGGTTACTGACTGCCTGTACCGACTGTCAAAGATATACAAATGACAGCCGGGATCAACGGTTTAACGTGATTTCCGAGGCGCGGAAGAAACTCGGTATGTAATGGTCACCCATCCACAGACCAACCTAGGCAAGCGTAGCTTAACCTGAAGATCGATCCTAGCGGCTGTTATTATTTAGACACGAGCTCCTCAAAGAAGGCAATGACCTATATCACGTAAACAGGTTATTGTTACCAAAATCAAACGTGTAGAATTTCCGCTTCCGCAAACTTCAACAACATAGAACAACACGCATAATATTATCCCTATTATTTCTCGATGGCGACCTTTTTGGCATGAAGCTGATGATGTTGATGCCTATTTAAAAGGACTATGTCCAGCAGTGGGCTACTAGTTCTACCTGTCTTCACTCAAATACATGTCTATCCCAACGGACATCAGTTCCACGATCTCACACTAAAATTGGAAATAATAGTTACAGCACTGATGACAATATTTGTGTCACATGTTAAATTTAGTCTTTTTATAATATTTTTTAGGGTTCCGTACCCAAAGGGTAAAACGGGACCCTATTACTAAGACTTCGATGTCTGTCTGTCCGTCTGTCACCAGGCTGTATCTCATGAACCGTGATAGCTAGACTGTTGAAATTTTCACAGATGATGTATTTCTGTTGCCGCTATAACAACAAATTTGATCCTTACTAGCGACACTTTCGAATAGTGTGTATTTTTTTCCGAAATAAATGGGTTCGATTCCTGGCTAGGAATATTGATTTTTCAAAAATCTAATTATGCAGTTTTAGTTTCCATCAAAATCGAGCTCGATACTACTTTGAGTATTTTTCGTTATTCCTCATAGTATCAGATTTGGCTATCCACGCCCACTTGAAAAATTCACTCTGTATATGTAACCTATACCTAGTCAGAATACTTCCAAGACGAATTATTACACACAAAACTCTCCTCCCACCACCACTGTATTTGAATCCCACAAAAATACCACGAAATCTACTTTAAACCCTCCCGAAGATAAAAAAAAATCTCACACATACACCTGCGGATAGTACTTATAGCACTCAATACAAGTACACAGTACAAGAGGGTGTACAGTTCGCGCCACATAATTGGATACGTGGATAAAATGAGCCAACTGGGCCGCGCTCTGATTGTTCTGGGCTTTTTTAATAACAACCTTACTCGAAGTGGTGAAGAGTCAGGTGGGCTGGATGTGGCAACGAGGAGATAATTCGACTGTTGCTTTAATAGTGGTATGAGGTTTGAGTCATTCATGAATGGAACTTGGTTTACAGTTAAAATTAAAACGAAGAAAAGCGATGTTTTTAGAGTAGTAACCGCCTCTTAAAATGGACAAACAAGGGAGAGAATCGACTTTATTTGACTTCTTCATCATGGATAAAGCTAACGATGATGAATTATCCTCAACAAATCAAACCCTTTCACAGACAGAACCGATGTGTATCACCATATCCACCTCAGCTTAACATGGCCAATTGGCCATCCCTCTTTTTACGATGTCGTATTATATGATATTGACATTAATGTTGCCAAAATCAACAATTGTTTGACGCAGAGCGCGTCACTCCGCGTCAGTTGTAGACTTGTAATTCTTTCTAACTTTCAATCAGCTCAGTTCAGCCACAATTTCATTATCACTCCTACACTTCGCTAAGAACGCTCCAGTCGCTTCCAGGTCTCTTTACCTCTTCGTCCCAAGCGCACGACTCACCATAGCCTTTTATTGGCCACAAGCGCCTATAGTCTGCCTTTCTTGTTTAGCACTTTCTATCTGTTATTATATTTTAGTTCGGCCGGTGCTTATGTTTCATCTCCGTTTACTGTCTGGAGTATTGTTTGGCTAAGTTAGCGTTTGCGGAATGAAAGGAAATGTGTTTAGGTATTTATTACTGCGGTGCTGGCTTTCTTGGGTAGTTTCTTTATTAATTATTTGGTTTGTTTGAGATTGTGCTAAAGAATGATGTCCTCTGATTTTGGGTCTTTGCGAAGTGTTTGAGCTTCGCCATTTTGGTGTATTGCAGGGAAGACATGGAATAAAAGAATTAATAACATTATTTTGAGTTTCTTTTTCTGTATTTGAAGAATCTAGCTCAAATCAATCCTAACTCAAGATATTAGCCAGACATCAAACGTGACTAACAGGTTAGCGGCCCATTTACGTAACGCTGTTCACGGATAACATTTTGATGCACTCGATCCTCAACCGAGTGAGTTAGCTGAAGTGACCATATTAACCGTAGAATGAATGACCTTTGGGGTAGACGTGTTCTTGAGTGGAGACCGCGAATCGGCAAACGTAAGGTGGGACGCCCTCAGACTCAGTGCAGGGACGATCTTCGCAGGGTGGCTGGTAGCAACTGGGTGACACTTACTGAGACTCGACTCGATTGGGGAGGCCTTTGTCCAGCAGTGGACTGCTGTAGGCTGATGATAAGGATAACGATGATCCTCATTTCATATCATATAACTATTTTTATTTTATTTAAATTATTATTACTGAAACTCTTTCTACCAACGGCCAACGTCCATCCAAAATAAAAACATCTGAATATTAGTAGTTTTCCCGGAACACCGTGCTGTATTTTGTTTTTTTTTTAAAAAGTAGCTTCCAGCGTCCGGCGGGAATTTTTTGAAACCTACATCGTTGTGACGGGTTCCGAAAATGTAAACAAGTGACGCTGACAGCCGGATTTGTTGTTGACGTTACTTTTTTAGATAAAAAAAGATACGTGTGGTTCAGATTGAAAGGAGATCAAAGGCTAGTATTGCGTGCCGTGTAGACGGCGCGTTCGTGTTCCACGCGCGCCTCAAAGAGATGTCAGTAAACAGGGAGCGGCCCGCAAGGGCCGATGCCTGCCAGGGCTGTGGGCTGTTCGAAAGAGATACCGCGGCTCTGGAACACAAAGGGCAAGGAAGGAACATGGATGGGTATTAGTCAGTACAAGTCTGACACTCCCTTCCGCTCTGCCCAGAGCGGGAGAAGTCATTTGATGATTTCCCATCCGTAAAAAAAAAGGCTAGTATTGCGTTGAATGGTGTAGTTTTATCAATAACCAAGTTTATGAAAAATATTAAAATCTGCAAGTTGTATTTACACTAATCTTAGTTTTACTATAAATGCGAGAGTTTGTGGGAATAGATGGATGTTTGGTGCTCTTTCACACAAAAACTACTAAACGGAATTGCGAAATTTACGCACAATGGTCCACTTTAGGGACTAAGTGCGGAAACCAAACCCTTAACATAGAACATGCCAATATTTTACATGCTGTTTGCCTTTTCGACAAATTAAGTTCGAAGCAATTAATTAATAACAATATTTTGAAAATGAACTTTTACATCGATTGAATTTGATATCACCATAGATATGGCCATCCCAATCGTGTATCTGTCGTATCTTACAGTTTTTATAAAGATTCCTGACCTATTGCTTCACGAGTTTAAAAGGTTCGTATAAAATCAGAAATCATTTATTTGCCATGAATGTGGGTACAACATAAGATGTAAATATCGTAAAAGCAGTTCCAACACACTCTACCTTACGGCATGCAAAAGTAAAACATATTTATATCTACTCAAATAAACAAACAATAAATAAAAAATAAAAAAAATTACATTTATATGGATCTACAGCCTTCCTACATAAACTAAACATCACAAACAATTATTTTCATTCCATATTTTACAAATAATTGATTAGATTGATTATTTTGCCTACACTAACTAACACACAACACAACACAAACACACAACACAACACATTATGAAATAAAATATAATAAATTAATATAACATTATAAACCCTTATCATTCAAAAGTCTTGTATGTTCCACGATATGAATAATGCAATCAATGTATGTATGTCGTTCAATTGAAAAAATTATCCCGCTGTTAATACCATAAAAAATCCCACGATATATTAAAGTAATGACTACATACCTACATAAAACAGTAGCAAATGATAAGAATAACATGGGGTTGCAAACTTGCAATATAACAACACCCTAATGTTAAGATAAGGCTGCAATGCCAACCTTACCACTGTTTGTATCACATTCTCATATACAGGGTGTTTGGCGCATGGACCAACACAATTTTTCCAGGGATTTGGGAGGTCATTAGCTAGGTTATACCTATACACCCTTTGTCCCAAATGTCACGGTTGGTTACATATGATTAAAAAAAAATGAAAAAATACCCAAAATGGTTCCTTTAATTCGAAATAACTTTTTTGTTTTTTTTTTTTTTGTAACTTTTTTTTTGTTTTTTTGTTTTTGTGTATGGGTAAAACCTAGCTAATGACCTCCCAAATCCCTGGAAAAATTGTTTCGGTCCATGCGCCAAACACCCTGTATACAGGCTGATATTATTACCACAGCATTATGTGCACAGGTATTTATGACAAGTGGTTTTGATTCTTACCATTAAAACCAGTCAGTAAAGTCATCTATGTTCATATAATACAATCATATAATTTTACATCATAACATTCCACCTCTGTAATACTCGAAGGGCTAGGCAGAGGTGTACCTAATAGTATACCCACATTTAGCCAGATATGTTTAAACATAACATCACGCCTATAATCCCCGAAGGGTTAGGCAGAAGTGTACCTGGTCCCACCCCTACCCAAGTCCCATGTAATAGGAGGCGAGCCTATTGCCATCAACCGGACACAAATCCAGTAGAGAGAAAGGAGAAGGAAAGGAGAGAAATTCCTGATGGGAAATCCCAATAGCACTTTGCCCGACCCGGGCATCGAACCCAGGACCTCATACTCAGCAGTCGCACTTGCGACCACTAGACCAACGAGGCAGTCTTCAGCTAGTATATATATATATAATCTCAGGTATTAGATAGATTAAAGGTATTAGATTAGATATATATGTATAATACTACAAGATATAACCATTGAATTTGAAATTGCTCGTATCCATTTTGTGTAGCACATTCTGAATAGGCTATATATAAGTTTCGTGTTGAAAATCTATACCTAGAAGACCACCATTCAGTGCTGAAACTATTGAAAACCGCTATATTCAAGCCATTCCAATATTCGACATTCATAGAATTGCTTGAGTTCTTGGAACATAACATTCTATGAATGGAAACCTCCTATAAAAAAACTCCTTGCTTTCTCTTTTTACTATTCTTGGAAAATAACCTTTAGTTACATTATAAGCCGAAAAAAACGGCCAAGTGCGAGCCATACTCGCGTGCGGAGGATTCCCGTACCACCGACCGTAGGGTACTCCGTACAATTAACAGTACATGTTTTTTAATAGTTTGATCAAGCAAAAAACACTCAAAAAACACGTCTCTTGTAAAGGGACCCAATTGTTTTTTGAATTTCTTTTATTTTCACAATTTGCTGCTATAACGACCCTAGTAATATACTATGAAAATTTCAAGTGTCTACCTATAACATTTCAAGGGATATAGCCCTGTGACAGACAGACAGGCAACGAAGCCAGGGTCGCTTTGGTACACTGAACCCTAAAAAACGAAACTAAGTTATCAATAATTCACAAAAATCCCAAAATAATCAACTAGAGAGCAGCCTGTATACACATAACAGCCCTTGAGCATGTTCGCTTACATTAGTAGGACATTAAGGGCGTCTTCTCGGCATTCAGGTAATATCTTTCAGCAGAATCCGCCTCCAGGTAAGGTGGACCCCTCAGAGGAGAGGCTTCCGTGGGAATTAGCAGGCAGAAAGTGATGTGGGGGGCCTAGATAAAGTGGACGCGTGGATAGATTGAGGTTCTTCTGGAAATACACGGTGATGAGTTTGGATTTTAGACGTGAGAATGTATAGGTTTTCAACATGCAGTCGAATAAAACCTTTTCTTTGAACTCGTTTATAACAACTCGTTTAAATCTGTGTTATTGTTTATAGTCGACCGCACATCGCCATCGGTGATACTGTGACCTTGAGGCGGCGTAGCCTTCTAATATTATAGATCAATCAAATAAAAACGCTAGATTTTCAATGCTACGATCAGCGCTGAAAGTTGATAATCCAACTGGCTTTGATATTGCATCAATTTTTCGCGTTCCAAGTGTTACAGAAAACGCACATTGATGATGCCATCTAGCCAATTTCGGCCGCAGCGACTGCAATTTATGGCTTTCTAGGGTGGTTGTCGAGAGCTTTAGTGTGCTGCTCTTCCATGTGCTCTAAATTGGCTAGCATATCCAACAGAAAACAGGCATTACTAGGTTTGCAAAAAACAGCTCAACAGCTATGAAACTGGTGATCGATTAGTCATCAAATTCGCAAAAAACAGCTAAGCCCAATATAGCTCCACAGCAAAAGCAATGCAACTGGTGATCGCAATTTGAATCCCACCCGTAGCACGACAGACGTGAATCACACCCAAGGCTATGGTGATGATGATAATGTTTCAAAATCACCAATTAATTTAAGTTTCAATGCCCCGACACGACCGACATAATTTACTCGCAATCGTGTCGACGGAACTGTCGAATCGACAGATCGTGGGCACGGAATAGATGTAACGAAATTATTTCTGGTCCATTCGGTGTCGGATTGATACCTTTGTTTTGGTAGGGTGGTCTTATGTCTGAAGTAAAAGTCTGACTTGCTGATTGATTGTTTTCATGCGGACTTTGTTTTTTACTTCCATGTTGGGACCTATTCTTTACGTTGTTTCTTCTTAGCGTGTCGATGGCAAATTTTAATTAAATAGATGTGTATATTTGTCTCAAAATTCAGCTATGCGGACTCCGCTCGCTGATGCAGTCGTCAAGTGCGCAGCTGTCTAGGCACTTTAGGTTATGCAATCCGTGTACATGTTGCTTTTAAATAAATCAGTACACAGTATAAAACAAAGTCGCTTCCCGCTCTGTCTCTATGTACGCTTAGATCTTTAAAACTACGCAATGGATTTTGAGGCGGGTTTTTTTAATAGATAGAATGATTCAAGAGGAATGTTTATATCTACATTGCACCCGTGCGAAGCCGGGGCGGGTCGCTATTAAATAAATAAAATAACTATTAACTATTTGTATTGTTGACGAATATGTATTTTATTTTAATACATTTTCTTTAAGAATGATACACGTGTTTAATTTTCTACTCCGACAAACCGAAGTAACAAAGCCTGTTTATATAATTTATCATAAAATGACCTCTGTTTTCCCCGAAGGATTACGCAGGGGTGGGAATAAATGAGGAGAACAAACCTAGGACCTTATGTACAGCAGAGGCCCTTGTGACCACTAGGCCGACGAAGCGTTAATATAAACTTTTCTTTATAAACCATCGGAAACGCTTAAAAGGTATCAGCAGTCCGGTCCGTACATCCCGGTTCAGTATCGGCTTTCACAACATCCTGCCAACTAGCCCCAACGTTTAAAAGGCTTCTCCCTGGATCTGGTTCCCTTATTGCTCCATCATTATTTATTTATGGAGCTACTTCTGAAACTTTGTTCGAGAGAGTACCTACTATCTGTTAATTTAACCTATCGAGAAGTTTTGCTGTGTTGTTGATAGAATTAACAGTTTCTACATGCCACTTCGTTATCTTTGAATGAATTTCATTGCAATATCAATGATCTACAGTCTACAGGGAGGTATATTGTTGGCCCGCAAAGCCATTTCTGGGAGGAATATTGTATGTGAAGTTCGGCTTCAAAAGCCATTTCGGGTCAATTTTTCTCCGATCAGTCCAATCACATGTCATTTAGCTTCAACGTTAGCTCTCTTCCAGATGTTACCAGCCAGCTACCAAAATCGTCGCTCCTTACTTGCCCAAGCAATGCCCACCTTTTGCCCGTATCGTAGTATTTTTAATAGCGTAACGGGCCCTTTTCTGGGCAAAGACATCCCCTACGTCCTATCCAGGAGTTCCTATCTCTTAGTAGTTTATATACTTAATCATTATCATCATCATTTCAGCCGAAAGACGTCCACTGCTGGACATAGTGTGTGTCTACAAGTGTCTACTAAATATCATCTTTTTTTTTCGGATGGGAAATCATTAAATGACTTCACCCGCTCTGGGCGGAGCGGAAGGGAGTGTCAGACTTGTACTGACTAAAACCCCTCCATGATCCTTCCTTGCCCTTTGTTCCAGGGCCCCGGTATTTCTTTCAAACAGTCCAGCAGCCCACTAAACATCACCTTACAAATCAAATAAAACATCAACATTCGCTCTCAAAATCACTATCATTTAGTTTACCAACGGGTAAATCCTAAAAACAATATCGTATGTTTCCATCTCCACCTCATTTTGCAACCTGTCCATCCAGCCTTGACACTTAGCATTCTGATATCTCACTTTAATGAATCTAAGTCGAGCTAAGTTATTTAAAGGACACGAGATAATAGCTTGGCAAGACGCTCTAATGTCTATAACGGTCATAACATGTCAGTTTAACATTAGTCGCGATTATTTATCTGCTAGACATATTTCTGTGTCTCATTTGCTACGGTTATATTATTATGATTTAAATATTTTATTTTTAATTAACTTTAATGGCGAATCGATTTTTTGTAGGATGGTCTCATTTATTTGTATGTGTTGTATGTATGTCATTCACATGAAAAAACTGCCAACTTTATTAAACTGGTCATCAGACTTTCGGGCCACTGAGTCATCATCTGCCTAGCCTTTTCCCAACTATGTTGGGGTCGGCTTCCAGTCTAACCGGATGCAGCTGAATACCAGTATTTTACATGGAGCGACTGCCTATCTGACCTTTTTCCTTTTTCTTTTCGGGCCACTGAGTATTTACTGTAAAAACTGCCAAAGATCTACAATTGATAGCCTGGACCAACGGTTTATCGTGCTTTCTAAGGCATGAAGGAAACTCGGAATGTAATGGGTTTTCACCCATCCACGGACAAACCTAGCGGCTGCTATTATTTAGCCACGAGCTCTTCCGCTTTTAGTCAATATACGAACATATTTTGTCCTGTAACAATAGGCTTTTTTGAAAGCTGGACAAAACCTAACCTAATAACGACACCTAAGAGAAAATAAAAGCTTGTAAAATAAAGTCCATTGAAGTTATTTTACTCTATTTTTTACTTGTAACAACACCTTAGTAATTTCACCAGACCTTTCAAAGGGGTTGAAAGTTTTCTTAAAGTTTCAACCAAGTTACTGCTTTGTTAACAAACAAGTTTGAAACAAGTAATGTAAGTAAAAAGGTGGATACTTAGGTAACAAGGCTACTGGTTTTAAGTTACCTAGTTTGTTTACGAACCTCATTACTAGAGGTTTATGATGTTGATTTTTATGCATTAGGTGCAGGTTCAAAAGCTATAGTTCTTTCACAGTAATTCTACCTGTGATAGCAACCCAACCAGCAACCTCATGGCAACAAGAACAAAGAAAAAAAAAGAACACTATGATTTTGGAAGACATACAAAACTAGAAAATAAATGTAAAATAAAAGGACTTTATTCTGTAAAGATCCCTAAGAAGAAGGGTTTAGTCAGTACAAGTCTAACACTCCCTTCCCATCCATGTTCCTTCCTTGCCCATCTGTAGAGATCCCTTCGAACTACTAAGTGACCGCTTACCATTCGCAATCCAGCAGCTTCATAGTAAATCATAGTGCAGTCACACCATGATAACATCGCGGTAAAATATGGTCTGAAATTTCAAGTGTGTCTGAATTTTCAGACAATTCATTCACTTCCTGCTAAACATGCCTTCGTCCTAGGTGTTACCATTTAAATTAGTATCATCATCATCTGCCTAGCCTTTTCCCAACTAAGTTGGGGTTGGTTTCTTGTCTAACTGGATGCAGCTGAATACCAGTATTTTACATGGAGCGACTGCCTAGGACATCTACAACCCAGCTATATAATACGATAGATACTGATAATGTTTACAGATTTATATCTCGAATAATGCTCCGAGGTACTGAAGTTTTTCGGGTTTAAGAATATAATCAGACTGGGAGAAATATTAGTTTCTATATTTAGACTCATCTTGGCGACTGTAAGCTGACTGCCGAAACCTCTTGGGAAAATGCTAGCCTAATTAATTTTGTTCGTAAATATAAGCCTACGTAGGTTAGTTTCGTAAATGGCGATCATCTAAATAACCTATTATAAATAATACCTGTTTTATTTTAAAATCATGTTGTTGGATTTTTTCAACGGTCAGATTTAGCAACAAGGATTGAAAATCTAAATGACATTTATTTAGATGTTATTGTTGGCATATAAAATCCCGAACTTATTGCTATGATTTCATTAGGAGCAGTAGGACATTCTCTTATTAATTTCTTATTATCTTTGGTTGCAAATTCGCACTACCAAAATGCCTCTAAATATACAAGCAGAAAAAACCTTTAATTCCCAACTTTATCTTTAACTCTAGACATCTTGCCTAAAATCTGGCTTAGTTTCTCACAAAATCCGTAGCTATCTGATCTGATTCGGCACATTTTGAAAACCTTCAGATTTCTTTTAAAACGGTCACGTTTACTCTCGTCCCCTTCGTCAGATGTCCATTAGTGAATGACTGTGCTAAACGCCTTTGCCAAATCAACTGGAAACGGGGTACCCCAAGGGTCTGTATGATGTCCTGTCCTGCCTGAAGCTATGGGGTCTTTGATTTTTATGGCGTAAACATGTCTTTTGAAATGTCATGTGAGGTATGAAGGGTGTGTTAATGGAGTAAGGGTATAGAACAGTTCAGTGGGTAGTTTATATAGGGATGGTTTTGAAGTGATATTATTATACATCTTGGTATCATCTCCAAGTGTACTACAGTAATGAATATTCATGCATTTTCTTAATAAGTTAACTATTTAGTTAAGAGATTCGATCAATCTAAATCTCAATCTAAAATTAATAATAATTGGATAAGTTTGCGATGACTTCTTTTTAGACTTCAAAACGAATAGTTAGACATAATATGTTGAATATTGATATAATAGGCTAGTTTTTTGAAAGCTAACATAGTTGGGAGAAGGCTGGGCAGATGATGATAAGGCCTAAGAGCGGAAAGATGGCTTTTGCACTTAGGACCAGTACTCAATTGGTCTACTGGTCTCAATATTGGAAACACAACTCGACTGATGCTGGACATAAGTACCATAAATCATAATCAGCTTATAACGTTCCCATGAAATCACACATGTCGTCGAATTTTTGGTTCTGAGCTTTTGAGTCATTCCGGTTTCCTTACGATGTATTTCTTTACGGTTTTGAGAGCAATGGTGTTGAAATTAATTACACAAAATAACACGCTTGCCTTTTGTTTTTCGGATGGGAAATCATCAAATGACTTCTCCCGCTCTGGGCAGAGCGGAAGGGAGTGTCAGACTTGTACTGACTAAAACCCATCCATGTTCCTTCCTTGTCCTCCGTGTGTTCCAGGGCCGCGGTATCTCTTTCAAACAGTCCTGCAGTCTAACAGTCCCCCAGTCCATAACGCGCTTGCCTAGAACTCGGAAAGTTGGAGCTGTTCTGTTACTACTTACCACTGGCCAAAAACGTAAGTTTTTCCAAATACATTCTAGTAGTTATAGTAATTGTAACTAGGAAATGATCGAGAATCCTATATCTCACAAAAGACTCTTCCTCCTGTGACGTCATTGAATATTTATTACAACAATTATTACAGACACAGTCCGAATTACATTTAATACTAACCATATTTACAATGTGTCATAAAAACTTTGCTCCTCCAACAACATCACGTCTAATACCAACCTTAACTTGAGTGGTATAATGTTCAAAATCGCATAGCACGTTACACGAAATATATCAACCGGGACCAAAGTTAGCTGTCAGTTTATGTGACACTTATGTTCAAGTACATAAGGTTAAATGTTGATTGTGTTATAATGTTGAAGTTTTGTACGGATTAATAGGATAAGTTGTGAAGTCAAATCACGTAGCAATAATGATCGTGGGATTGTCTAACACTATTGCGTTGGAATGCTTATTATTTATTGTGGTAACACTAGAAACTAAACACTGTTTTAATAGTAATCGTTAAACAACTATGTCGACGATCTAGTAGTCGCAAAAGCTATTGCTTAGTATGAGGTCCATGACTGCAGGACTGTTCGAAAGAGATACAAAGAAGGAAAATGGATGGGTGTTAGTTAGTACAAGTCTGACACTCCCTTCCGCTCTGCCCAGAGCGGAAGAAGTCATTTGATGATTTACAATCCGAAAAAAAAGGGGGACCTGTCCAGTCAGTGCATAAATGTTGATGGATGGAGAGGGAGAGGAAGACCAAAGAAAAAGAAAAAAAAAAGTATGAGGTCCTGGGTTCGATTCCCAAGTCGGGCAAGGTGTTACCTACTGGGTGATTAAAAAAATCAGCCATTTCTGAGTTGCAACTACGCCAACTACTGAGTTTGTATTTGTGTTCGGATGATGGCAACAGGATGCCGTGGGGTCTAAGTAACACACATTACTATAAGATTTCGTATTTACTATCCACAATCACAAACTACCCAAGTCAAAAACTAAAAAAAAAAACGTTAAACAAAATGCTAGAAAGAGCGATCCGAAGCGGGAAAGTAATAAAAATATAATAAAACCGGTATACATAATGAATGTCGAGGTGAATCAGACCCAAATGTATTCTTTTGATATTTAAATGTTCGACTAATGAAATGATCCCCTGGGATTGGTCGGATCTCGAACCTCGCAGTACATTCGATTTCCGAACTTTTGAAAAGTAAGTTTTTGTGGTTGTGGCAGTTTTGTTCTGCCGACGTGATTAATGCGAAGGTTTTAAGAGTTTCGTAATTCCGTAGTCTATCACAAAAATGTAGGCAAAAAATTAGTTGTCTGTAAGGTTGGTTTACGGACGATAGTTTAAGAAATTACCTATAATACCTATACAATCTAACCTCCTAGCTCCAACAGTAGATTAAAAATAATAACGTAGGCTTTTCAGTATCTGAAAGTGGCGCATGCGTACAATGAGCGTAACGGGACCGGGACACGTTTTCGTGCATGCAGCCGGCGTTCATCGATTTATTAGACGTTGTCACGTCAAAACAATCAGAGGTTCGTTGCGCTGGCACAGGGTCAAAAGAACTTGAAGGTATGGGAAGAAACCTTTGCCCAGCGGTGGGATGGTGCAGGCTAACAGAAACAGTTACAAAAATGGAATTTTCTAACAAAATCACCTGCTCACACATGCACAATTACACACAAACATATACTCACACAAAAATAAGTTTATATAATAAAATTTGAAATCTGAGATGAAGGAGCGGAGTCTCCCAATACAGGCATTACTTGCTTAAAAGGAGGCTCCAATCACAGATTTTGTTTGTGTAAACTACTTTTCTGAAGAAATAAATAAATTATGATTTTTGATCATTCAAGTGATTTTGAAAATTCGAGGCTTTGTTGTGGCTTTGTGTTGAACGGATGAGTCCTGCAGTTCTAGACAAAAATTAAAATGATTGTCAGTTTATAAATATCTATTAAGACAGTATATGTAAACGTGTCTTAATAATGTCTGACGCTCATAAATAGATGTATTTTCTTTCTATGTACTACTGAAAATGACTTAAAGAAATACCTTACTATAATGTTCCTTTTGCTGGAACTGGGAATAACGCCGCCGTCCTTTCTATGAGAGGGACGAAAAAATGCCTTAAATAAAACAAAAATATAAAGGGTTTCATTTACCTATATGAATTCCTTCGTCCTTGAACAGAACGTGTATTTTCTCTTCATACACCTACAATAAATAACTAATTTATACTCGACAATATCAATAATGAAGTACGCAAGTTGTACCTAAGGGAATCGTTACGTATATAATATTTTGTGGTATTTGTTATATTTAACGTGAAGTACGCACGCAATCTTCTTGTGAAATATTATTAATTTTATGTCTACTGTAGGTATTCGATGGATATTCGCTTTCGTTGTAATTGACAGGCTAAATTAATTAAGTTCCGAAAGTTTTGGTGCTAATTACCTACTTTTTTTCTTGAAGAGACCTAACTCCATAATTTATATTTACAATTATTAAGGAAATTACAGAAATTGGTTAATTCTGGTCAAATTGAATTTTATGTAACAGATTTTCTCAATCATCATAAAGAACAAAATAAAAGTAATGGAATAGTAATAGTAGTATATTTTTTTTTTTTTTTTACTTAGCCTGAACTGTCCCACTCCTGGGCAAAGGCCTTCCCCCATTCCTTTCACTTTTCCCTATATGTATATAGACATTAGATTTAGATTAATTCTATCCCCCATTACATCTGTCCAGTATGGTGATTCATCATCATCATCATACTACAGTCCACTGCTGGACAAAGCCGTCTCCAATTGCACGCCAGTTTACTTGGCAATTCTCATCAACCTGCTACCCAGTCACCCAACATGGTGATTGTTGTATAGTAATCAAACAATGAAGGAAAACATTGTGAGTAAACCGGCAAGTCGAAGAACCAAAAATTCCAAGATTATGTGACATCCACAAACCCGCACTGAGCCCGCGTGGTGGATCACTGCCCATCCTTAGACAGGAGGCCTGTGTCCCGGCAGTGGGAACATTAAACGCTGATTATATACTAATATTGAGTATGACTGGGTCTACATTCATTGCCAATGAAAATGAGAACATGATCTATTAAAACAATGAAAAAGTGAGATTCTTGCAAATTCTGGAAAAATGCGAACAACGAAATAAAAATACGTTGAACATTTTTTTATATTCTCTCTTCGTCTTTGTTTATGTACACAGAAATATTTTATTGTTACCATTATAACTCGACTAAAACTCACCTAATTACAAACTTTATTTTAGTTCCTCAGATAAATAACAATAACCTAAGTCTTTAAGCACCATCAAGAAGTCATATAACATAATAATTGATCGATACCGCAGATACCCAACCACCCGTGGATACCAGTTTTTTTAAGTTACCCCAGTTGCTTTTTGACCAGCTTCTTGACAGTGACAGCTGTCAAAATAATTTCACTACTGGCAATTTTTTCACTCTAAATTAACCTTTTTTTTTGTCCGAGATTTTGCAGCCTTTCTTTTTTAATAATTCGAGTTTATTTCTCATAGTAGCTTCTGTAAACAGTAATAAGAGGTATTTTTATTTTACTGACTTGCTCATAGGAACACGTTTTCCAATTAAAAGTGAATTAAAAACCAACGACTATTTCTGTTTGTTTTGTACTGTCTGTAGGTATCGTTGGAAGCGTCTTGATCGTCCGCTGGTCCGCTGGTCGTCCGCACTATGTGCCGTCACATTTAATTGGATATGACGCCCTCCAAGAAATTAATTTATTATTTGTTCTAGCTTCTTGACAAAGATTTTTTACAATACTGAAAATAATTGGTAGGTACTTATTGTTGAAAAAGAGAGTGGCACTTAGACTGGTGTTAGAATATTAATTTTAGTAGTTTTTGAAAGGTATTATATTACCGTTCTTCTTTTATCAGGATCTAATTTGTTACCATTCAAAACGGTTTCTTTAGGCTGCTATGTTTGTTTAATGATTTATAATTAGCTTAAGCTTTCGAATGCATAATCACCAGTGATCGGAGTAGGTAGATTAATTTTTGTTACTAGTATCATAAATGTTTACAAAAAGAATAACATGGATAAGTCATTTTCCCGGAAAGTAATTCCGGTATTTCCGGATCCAATTAAATATGGTTAATGTTGGTAGTGATATTATAACTATTCAACGTAGTACACTCGCGCAAGCGCCCTGCTGCACAGTGGAACGAATGTATGGGAGCGGTTGGACGTAGACATGTCCGAAAAATAAGAGTAAAATTATGACAAACTAATGATGCCATCTTATTCGATTACGTAATGCCTTCTTAAATTGTGGTGATGAATTTCTTCATAACTCCCATATTTCGGGAGTAATTTGAGAAAATGTGAAATTTTACTATGAAAATGAGTGTATCGAGCTCTCTCCCTCCTGATTCCGGGCTTGTTTCAAGTACCGGTCTCTAATATCGTAATGCTATTACTAAGAGCTATATTTAATACTAAGACACATAGTGCGCCAAATGTGCACTTTCTGGGATAAAAGGAAATGAAAATTTAAAAAAAAAAACGTTTTTTCCCCATTTGTATTTACTTTAAACCGCAGACAGACTTATTAAGAGGTCTATAAATATATTATATATATACAGAAATATATATTAACAAAAATATTCACAAGAACTGATGAGAGTATGACTTTTAAGTAAGTTGATAATAAATTACCTAGTTTCATTAAAAGTACAATAAATAATTAAGATGTAAGCTCTAATTTACTAAGTTACACATTTTAAAACAATAACATCATTTAATTATCTTCGTCATCATCATCATCATCAATTAATTCAAATTCAGAATCGATGTCCGCTAAATCATTTATGTTAACAAATTCGATATCACTTTTCTCAGAATCCGTAAGCTCATAAAATTCCTTAAAAGAAGATTTTTTTACAAACTTATTTCCTTTTGGACGGATACTTGTAACAAGTGGATCAGAAGACAGTAAAAGATTGTGCATAATATCTTCATTGCATGAGATACTGCTATGCTTTCGAGAATGCCCCTCTCTATATTTTCTAAAATCTTTATTTCTAGCCTCAGATGCCTCTTCGGATAGAAAACCAATGGGCACAATTGACATGTTCTGAACTATGTCTGGCCCATGCATTAAAATTTTATGAAGTGAAGAAGGCATATAATACCATGGGTATAACTCCACGTAAAGCTTAGCAGTATCAAAGCAGAACTCTCGGAATTTAGTTACGTTGATCTTCTCTCCTGATGAAATACACTGCAAGATCACACAGATTTTTCTTAAAAGCATAGCATCTATTCCGGTCAGTTCAGCAGATTTAGTGTAGTTTTCAAAAAATCTCCTTGCCGAGTTGCCATTGTTGGTGGATCCACTGCCTTGTTTCACAACATCGAGAAGTAAGCCCGTTTCTCTTCTTACAGCCTCTTGAACTCTTTTCTTCCTGTCATCAACTTGCCTTTTTGCTATATCACCCCTTACTTGCCATGATTTTATGTCTAATTTGTAGGAAATGTGTAATAAGCATTCCATTGAGCGAATCCAAGCGTGAAGGGTGCTTAAGCTATATTTATACATGTCCTCGTTTGCGTGTTTATCTTTGATTAACTCTAAATTATTCATTTCTTTAGGACAAGCCTTGCATATGTCACACACTGAAGCTGCTGTATCGGATATAATGGAATGAATTTTACTATCAATCATTGTCAACAGCAGTTGGTGTTTGACACTAATTCCATCAGTGATGGTGGATGGAGTTAAGGCTTCAATCTCTGCTTCGATTTCAGCCATCTCTCTCTGCACATTTTCTTTGGTTTCCTTTATAAACTTAAACAATATTGGCCGGCAAAATGAAGTGGAAGATGGTCGCTCGTTTTCCCAAATTGTTACACCTTTTGAGACGAGCCGCAGTGGTACAAGACTAATCATAAAATTACTAGCAAGATCGATTTGCTCATCTTCACTCGTCCTTTGATGATAAATGCTTTGGCTAGATGATCGGTCAAAACCCCATTTGCTGGTCAATACGAGCTGTTGATTGGGATCAACAGGGGTTTCTAACGACCTAATAAGTCTTCTTGAGGTTAAATCCATCAAGGCTTGTAATTTGATTTTTGCAGAGCTCTCTGTAACTGTGAGATCTTCTTTGGCCGGATAGCACTTAATTTTTTCTTTAACCAACATGTAGTAACTCGGGTATTGAAGAGCTCCTTCTTGAGTGTTGAAATCCCGAAGAGTGTTATAGCGCCATTTCGATAAGTTCATCGATACATAAAGAGCCAATGCCTTCAAAGGGGATATTTCCCGTACCTGAATTGATTTACCTTCAATGAAGGCTTTGATTTTTGAGGCCTCTTCTGGATTCTCCGTCAAGTATTTCATAACATAAGCTGTATCGCTTTGTCCTGCCTTTTGAAGCGCCCTTTCGGCCGAAAACATAATTTCAGCGCTGCTACTGCTGCATGAAAGACTATCTTCAGTGCGTCTTCTTTTTTGCCGGTTACTAAGGTCCTCAAAAGATTTACGAGGACTAGGATGTGTACAAGTTGAAGCATCAGATTTAGCAGGAGAAATTATGGGCTCGATGACGTCACTTACATTTTCTGTAGAAGGTTCCATATTTTCATTCTGTAATTCCGGCCATTGAATTGCAGCCTGTAGCCAAATCTCATGTTTCTTCCGAAACTTATCTGTGCTTCTTCCAGACTGTGTCCATTTTGCATAAATGCGGTAGCAAAATCGACGACACCAGTCTTTTAAACTTGTTTCAGCACTTTCACATAACTGAACACAACTGTTATCTTTTAAAACACTGAACAAATAGTTAAAGTCGCGTAAATCTTTATGTGCGCGTGCGCATAAAGCAACGTGAATATCAAGATTTGTATTAAAATTTGGAAAATACATTGCGAGATTAGCTTGGATACAACGAGGTGTAAATCAACACTGATTTTAAAGTTACTAATAGTGACCTATTTATATAAAATCCAGGTATCCCAGGTATCCTTTGTTAAATATTGCAAGGTAATTAGTTATTGTGATAATTAGTAAATGATGCATGCTAAATTAGTGTATTAAGAGCCATTTAGTAATTAAATAATAGCAATGTTCTTATCAGTAATCATTAGTGCATCAGTTTTATATGTAAACCTTAAGTCCCTAATTATATATCCTAATTAGCTTATATCTTCTCTAATTGGCTGCTCAGAAATGTTATTGTAATAAGGTAAACCTTTAGAAAAACGGTTTTAATCAACAAAATAAACAAAAAATAAAAAAATTGTGTTATAAAATAAACATCACTCTTTATCCCAGAAAGTGCACATTTGGCGCACTATGTGTCTTAGTATTAAATATAGCTCTTAGTATTAGCATTATGATATTAGAGACCGCTACTTGAAACAATCCCGGAATCAGGAGGGAGAGAGCTCGATACACTCATTTTCATAGTAAAATTTCACATTTTCTCAAATTACTCCCGAAATATGGGAGTTATGAAGAAATTCATCACCACAAGTTATGAAGGCATTAAGTAATCGAATAAGATGGCATCATTAGTTTGGCATAATTTTACTCTTTTTTTTCGGACATGTCTACGTCCAACCGCTCCCATACATTCGTTCCACTGTGTGCTGATTCGATCTGACGATCTGACGCGAGCTTAAAAGTTTTAACCCGTGCCAAAAAGTGCACAACGCCGCTACAGAAGTTTTCACTTCAGTAAATCACTAATCAGGCCTTAGTTTTAAGGTAGGAGGCATCTTTTTGATGTGAACCTGATATCATTTTACTTACATCGTTTTATAACATACACGTTTTCATAAAAACCCAGCCTTACCTGTAACAAACAAACAAAAGAGGTTAACATAATGAAATACAAACAAATGAAGTCCTTGCTTTAAGTAATTAATTCAAAAAAGTTATAGAGAGAATCAGGTGTTACTTTGCGGAAATCCATGACATTTAATTATGCAAAATATTTAGTTTAAATTCCGCGAAAATGATCAAGGCTTTAATTTTAGTATACTTAGAAATTCGACGAACTTCTTCGCCAGATTTATTTTATTTATGATGATATTGTTTGCTGCACGATAGGGCGCAGGTTCGACTCCCATGGATGGATAACAAGTACCGATTATAGTAATATTCCCTTCAGTATCTTATTTTTACTATTACGGCAACAGATAAGTGTTTCATTAATCATTGGACATAATGGGGGCTATCGCGCATGAATTCGCCGCTAGAGGCGTTCGTGTAGAGTAAGGTCTTCCAAAATGTCAGATATCATAGAGTTTTCGCGCGTTGCGTGCTTTTTTGTCACGTATTTTAACTAATATTCTTGATTCTGGGCTAGAGCCATTCCTGATTATTTATGGCTTGAAGATTTTAAGAATCGGACCCTACTCGACAGTGGCGCCATCTGGTGAGCTTAAAAATTAAGCCCCCATTCCCGTAGTTTGTCAAAATATTGCGATACTGTATAGTCACATTTCACAACTGGACTGGTTAAGAAAAACTGGCCATTTACGCACAATTTTTTCATACACAAAATATGTACCCATAATGCTTCAGTAAATCTTTTCATAAAGGAGATAAAATTGAATACGACATCACGGCGGGAACTGAAAATTTATGAAAAAATATGTAACCGGGGTACGGTGAACATGTCACATGCAAATGGGAGCTGTTATACCATATTAACAGATGGTATGGGATAAATAGGTGTTACGTATGTGTACCTAGCTGTGTACATAGTACACGCGTTGTTATTCTCAAAGTGGAAGCGAATTCGTAGCCCGCGAAATTCAAATTTTCTTAGGTTTTTTGCAATTTGCAGGTCAGTCAGTGTCAGGTTGTATGTTGATGGAAAATGAGTCGCGCTAGTATCACGTGTAGAATTATAGTCAGGAAAATCATCAATACAACCCTCTAAGGTCATGTAACCCTCTTCAATGAATATTTCATCGAAAAGCATTCAATGGGGTTTAATGGACTTAAGAGGGTTGTATTGACGATTTTAATTCTGTAACTACACACGCGGCGTTATTCTAGCCCTGCTAAGAAATACAATAGAAACTCTATTTACTTATTTAAATAAATGACAATGACTTGATGGACATAATTTATGCTTTTAGTTATCTTTCAAGAGAACCACAGAATAAGAGCAATCTAAGCTCATTCGTGAACGTGTATCCTGCATTCGCATTTTGTTTTAAAAAAAATGAGAATTTTAAATATTATGTGTATTTTATTAAAAAATTGAACTTGACTGTTTGCTTTGCTCAACCCATTCTACGTTTTTGTTTAAATAATTGATTTTGATCAATCTACAATCTACTTAATTAACACTGCCACAAAGTTTATATTTCTGAAAAAGTTAAAAGTCGTCGTCGTTGAAGTCGTTTCAAGTTTATATTTTTAGTTTTTTTTTCTATTTTTTTGTTGTTTTTTTTTTTCTTTTTTGTTTGTTTTTTTTTTCTGTTAAGTAATAATAAAACCCATCATTGCATACAAAGATTTGAATAGTTTTAAGGGAAGTATTCTTCTGCTAGCATTTGGGTACTATGTATTACAATACCTACTTATCTATAAGTATCCCTCCACATAGCAAACTGCAACTTACAATATCAGTACCGATGATAACTCCAACAATTACGACCATATCGGTCGTTTGGACCGGCCAGACACCTGGTCTGCAATGAAGTGTGGAATATGATGCAAGTAAGAGATAGGACTCTACAAAATGCATATCCCCGTCTCTTTCTCGCAATAAAACAATTATTGTAACGATTGGTGCAATCTAGTTATTTGAATGTTATCGTTTTCTGTCTTGCATTAAAACTTCGTGTTTAGTAAGTATCGTCTAGTTTTCTAAGGGTTCGTTCGCGACTTCAGGCAATACAACTGGCGACCGGAATTGCGTGAGGCGACACATGTAGTCGTGTATTTCCGTCGCGTGAATAGCTACCTTCAATGAGTCGTTGTTTGCTCTCAATATATTTTCATTTGCTTTTTTTCGCAGTCGATATCGCAAAACGCGTGTCGCTACAGTAAGTAGTTCGTGGACAAAAAGACCATTATTATCTTTTGCCCGCGGCTTCGCCCGCTTGGAGTTCGGGAGTTGTCCCACGGGATCGTACTACCGGGATAAAATGTGTCCTACATGTTAATCCAGGTTATAAACCATCTGTGTGCCAAATTTCATCTAAATCCGTTCAGTGGTTGTTGCGTGAACGAGTAACAAACATCAATCTTCACAAACTTTCGCATTTATAATATAGCAGTGCTTATATTTTAATTAATTTATTTTACCAAATTCACAGCAATCTTTATGCACGTAGCAATAAGATAGTAATTAGATTGTTATCACTGACAAGTCTACCAAAATTATAATGGTCTTTATTTTCATTACAATAAGATTACTATTGTACTGCAGCTGTCAAAGGTAAATTAACTGAAAAAAAGTACTGTACTATGATACTAAACTCACCAGATTGTTTAATAAATTAAAACAAGACAAATACAATAAAAGGAAGTTTATTAAAAACCTATGTGGGTAGGAACAGTTAACAATTAAAAGAAAAAGATTAAATAGAGCACTTCACAAGTTTATGTGTTCGATGAACCTGGCTGAGCTTGTGATGTCCCAGGTGCTAAGGACCCTGATAGTGACGGTCCTTGTTCTACTGACTCAGTATCAAGCTGTCGCTTCTTTGGAACCGTTGGTACCGCAGTAACTATAAGATTATTAAAGAACTCACTGTCCAATTCACCATCTTCGCACTGATCCAAATCAGAAGCACCTAAACGCTTAGTTTTAATAGCTTCTAATACATTATCGAGGATCAATTCCACTTTCAGGTCTTCATCGTATATATTCTGCTCGTCTGCCGCCATTCTCTCTTCTTCCCCCAACCAGAAACCAGGAAGGGTATCATTCATTGTAGTGGTTACATACGTCTTAAATGTTTGTAAAGTCATTTTTTGCTTTACGCAAATGAGCTTCATAATCCGTTTGAAATATCCTACGTGACTCAGTTCAGGGGGACGAAGTATAACATCATGGCCTGCAGCTCTCAAAATTTCACAGATTCTGTAAAGCGGTGGGCAGACCACTTTATGTTTTTGAATGAGAGTAAACAGTTCTACTCGGTGCAACTTGGAGTCGTAAGGAATTTTGTAGGTGTTCAGCCAAGCAATCATATCTGCCTTCTTGCTGTGCATTGTAGGCAACTCGCAGATCCGTTTGAAGTCAAATCGTGATAGATACGACTCTTGTATTACAAATACCGAATTCTGGGGTAGTGTGTGCAGTTTATTTTCAAACCAAAAATCTAGGGATTGCAGTTTTGGAGATAAGTAAGCGTCAATGAATCCTAGCTGAGGAGACGCAACAGCTATAATTTCCGTGGTCAGTGCACGTTGTGGAAGATAATAAGGACCCGTCCGATCTATGTAAATCAACACTCTGTCACTCTTTCTGTACACCTTAATTTGTTGCAAATACTTCATCCTGTTTGAAACTTGCTTCGTGTTCTCAACAACTACGTATTTATCAGATTTAGGCAATCGTTGCCATACGAAGCCCAAATTGTTCAAATCTTGTCTAAGCAAGGAAAGTGTATATGATTGATTGTTTATATCGATTTCCATAGCTCTAAATATTATAGCATTTGTGGGTATCTTCAGCTTGTTGACGTATTGATCAACGATAACGTTTCTTATGCGCTCGTAAGATATTAAAGGGGTTTCGTATATGTCCTCTTTATTTCTCAACCAATCTAGGTATGATTTCTTTTCTTTCAAGTTCATCAATAATTGTTTTGCATTTCTCCTGTCGACTCCGGTGTAGTAACATATTTTTCGGGCAAGATAATTTTGACGGCTTTTATAAGTCAAATTAGTCTTGGGTTGTGTATTGTATTTTAAAAAAATGTGTTTAGCAATTATAAGTGTGTCTTGTATTCGATTGAAAACATCCAGTTCCGGTTTAGACGGCGTCGTGGTTGGATTCATCTGTAAAAGAAAGAATTTACATTGCAGGTTTTTTGTAACAATTTTTTTTGTGAAGAATATTTTCTGTCACTTTTTAGATTTCTCACTAATCTGCACTACCTTAATCACAATATCTATTGCCAAGAAATATATTAGTTATCATATTAATCAAAACGATCTTTATGTATGAATCATAAAATTAATGTATCTAATGCATCTTAAATTTTATTGTAGCTTGATCACTTTTTTCTATCGCTTGACTATAAGGTCTATTCTCAAAAAATTAAGTCACGGGCATAAATAATATATTTGTTTCGAAATGATAGATCTGACGTCAAATGTACGGTACGTATGACGTCACTTTTCACTCTAAGTCAGTACAGGGGTCCGATTAAAGCCGCGCGGGGAAGACGCAGGAGGGTCATTCTTCCCAAGTATATCCTAGTAGCACACCACTTTACACAGACAGAAAACTCCATTCATTCAAGATAATCCGACAACAATGCGCCAGTGCAAACCGGTTAAATCCAGTTTCCAAAGCGGATAAAACTGACCACAAAGTGAAATTTATAAAGCGAAAATAAACATTTAGCGTTATTATTTTGTTCGAAATAGCTTATGAAAGTAGTTAGAAACGCGTATTTTACACAATAATAGTAACATCAAACACATATTTACCTTTCGGAATTTCCAAAAAATGACGTGCACTCCACACTGTGTTATATTGATTACTGAGCAACGCAACGTACCTCCCCGCCCGGCCCGCGCGCGCTCCGCGCTCGCGGTTACAGGACGCGCGGGTATAGGTGCGGGGCGAGAGGGGGGGGGGGGGGAGATTAAAATTTTGGTCGTCGAAAATAAAATATAGGTATTGGATAATTATTGAGTAAATACCTAGCACTTCATAATTATTCAACAATTGTAATTTAACACTACCTAAGCGAAGTTACGTCAACATAAGCTTAACTTTTAAAAATACCATAAACAGGTAGTTGGGGATTAACAGTTACCTTCTTCTGCTTCTTAGCGTATCGATGGCAAAAAGTCTAAATAGTATGTTTAGCCCAAAACTCAGCCACGCGAACCCCGCTCACTGATGCAGTAAATAAATCATCAAGAGCGCAGGTTATAGGGCATGCAGTGCAAAATGGAAGGTACCGTCATTGTTTCTGGGGAGACGCCGCATATGCACTTGAGGTCTGAGCCGTCCATGAACCCTCATTTGCAGAGATTGTCTTTGCTCCGGCTTTTTACCGAAACAGAAAGATAAAAACTGGCAAAGTGCGAGTTGGATTCGCGCACGAAGGGTTCCGTACCATTATCTGAAGGGTGTAAACAGACTCTTAACGAAGCCGAAGGGCACTTGTTCTACCCATCATTGCGATAATTTTTATGTTCTAGACCATACCTGGGAACCTTCTAGTTACGGAGATATTGGGGGTCAAAGGTCCAACTTTTTCACAAGTTTTTTTTTAATACAAGTTTTTAAAGTAAGATTTTTACTTTAAACACCTCCAGGACCCTCTTACTGTTCAATCCATCCATCAGCACAATGTTTTGAGTGCGTTACATTGAGTCCTACTGGAAAAAGTGATTTTTCAGCCCAAAAAAAAAGTCGTTTCCCAGCACTAATTTTTGCGTAAAGTTATTTAGTTTGATGTACATAATGCTTGGTTGACGTCTTCGTGAAGAGTCTGTTTACACCCTGTATACAACATTAGACAAAAACCCTTAAATATTTATTTTATTCAGTTTTAAGTATTTGTTGTTATAGCGGCAACAGAAATCCATCATCTGTGAAAATTTCAACCGTCTAGCTATCACGGTTGATGAGATAAAGCCTGGTGACAAACGGATAAACAGACAGACAGACAGACAGATAGACGGACGGACAGAGTAGGCTTAGTAATAGGGTCCCGTTTTTACCCTTTGGGTACGGAACCCTAAAAATTGCTACGTCTGCACATCGTACACAACACCGTACAATAGTACACCCAAATTCCGCCAATTATGTTAAAGTGCCATGTAATAGGGGGCGAGCCTATTGCAGCTCACCAGATACAAATCCTGTCTTCGTGTCTGTCTACAGAAAAAATCCTGATGGAAATACCTAATAACACTTTTTTACCCGACATGGTAATCGAACCCAGGACCGGAACGCATGCTGATTAATAGCGCTTGCGATTGCGACCACTAGACCAACGTAGTTCGTTACTGATTACATAAAATGCGGTGTCCTCTATATCGAACGTTAGTTTAGTGAGTATAATAATTAATGTATAGAACAGTCTTATAATCATAGGTCGGAGTAGGTAGATTGAATTGGGGTCATTGATCCGAAATGTATATATGTATTGGATATGGACATTCCTCCGGATTTTCGGAATTGGTTGATTATTAAAAAAATCGGAACTTACGTAGGAATTGTTTTAAAATGAGCAATATTATATTGTTCATAATTTTTTTTAAAGTTACCCAGTCACGATTTGACACAACCCAACGACCAATCAGAGCAAAGGATCATGGGTGATGCACTAACCGGTGGTACCTTCCTTTTAAATGAATTGGGAGAATTGAATATCGCTACCAACATTAACAATATTTAATTGGATCCGGAAATACCGGAATTACTTTCCGGGAAAATGACTTATCAATGTCTTTCTGTTAACATTTATAATACAAGTACCAAAAATCAATCTACCTACTCCGATCACTGCTTATAATGTATCAAAACACAAAGGATGCCCCAATTTAATAACTTTGTGGTATGTTTTAAGATACACTTACTTACAAAGATATTACTTTACTTATTTACCGCAAGTTCTTATCAAAATCGATGGCATATCTATACTAAAAGCAGAAAAAGATAAGCAGTTCAAGTAACTAGATCTGGCTCGCGAGGTTGTCGACATGTGGGAGGTGATTACAGCAGTCATTGTGCCGACCGTCGTGTCAGCCAATGGCTTAATAGCCAATAGCCTCGACCAACATCTGAGGAGGTCTCGCTTCGCAGCTGGATCAAGGGCTTGATTCAGAAAGCAGTACTTCTGGACATGGTGTGTATTGTCAGGAGTATCCTCTCTCAGGAGCCCTGACCACCGGTAGCTCGGACCCTGTTCCTAATGCTGGTGGGCTACTATTTTTTTACATTATTATTACTCATATTATTAAAGAAGGTAAATTTGTTTGTAAGTTTGTAGGTAGGGGATAATCTCCGGAAGTAATGATCCATTTCTAGAATTTTTTTCACTGGCTGAAAGCTACATTATTCGTGAGTACTATGAGCTGTAAATTATATTTATATCATGCATATTAGCCGAG
Organism: Lycophotia porphyrea; assembly: GCA_950005105.1. Classification (NCBI taxonomy): domain Eukaryota; kingdom Metazoa; phylum Arthropoda; class Insecta; order Lepidoptera; family Noctuidae; genus Lycophotia; species Lycophotia porphyrea. Next base: position 3,731,869 of record OX465408.1, on the reverse strand, counting down.
CTATCACAATTTTTGCGAACGAAGTACTACTTAGTAAAATACATAATTTCAGACCTTCCGATAATGATTCGACGCTTTCGTTGAGCGCGTTTAGCCGCAGTGTCGAGGGTTCGGTTCCCACTCGTGAAATCAATGTTTATAATAGACATGATAACTGAAAGTCTCTCAGAGACAAACAGTGGTAGGTAATAATGCATATTTTATTGTAGTTTGATAAAGATGTTTATTGCCCACGGAAAAGAGTCACTATTCGCATAACACATTCGTTAACGAATCTTCTTAAATTTTATCAAGAACTCGCACGGATAATAATCCTTAATTCAAAGAACATATCCTACATAGTTACATACCTCGTTCCCCCTTATTAAAGATCAGCCACATTATCCATTTATTTTTCTCTTTAATCAAAGGTACGGTCAAGGGTACTCAGGTCCTCGAGGACTAAACGAACTACCCTCATCAAATATGAAACACACGGGAAATTTCTACGGAGTCACAGAATAAATATGTACAGAAGACTAGCTTCAGCAGTTACTGCAAATGCAAGCGGCACTCGTTTTTAGGGTTCCGTACTCGAAGGGTAACCAACGGGAACCTATTATTAAGCCTCTGCTGTCCGTCCGTCCGTCTATCTGTCAGCGGGCTGTATCTCATGCTCCGTAATAGGTAAACAGTTGAAGTTTTCGTTCTGATGCCGCTATAAGAACAAATAATAAAAATAAATTTAAAATTAAAGGGGGCTCCCCTACTACGATAGTACGGAACCCTTCATGCACGAGTCCGACTTGTACTTGGAAGGTTTTGTGACAGTTAATCATGTCTGTTAGGAACCAAGGAATCCAAGGATCCAAGCAATTTAAATCAGATGATTTGCATTTAAACTGCGTACTTGGTGGTTTATTCACACTAACACTAACTAATGATTAACGTCTGCTTAACCATACATTTATCGATGTTTAAACATCTTTCACTTAAATCAGCGTTAATAAACACACCCCTAGCTGTAAATTGCAGTTAAAATGCAGTTGATATAACTGCATCAAAACCGGCAATCGACTGCAGTTGGCATACAATTTTATGAAAGTCGGCTAGCGGCTTGGATGCAGTTATCTTAAAACTGCATCCTAACATCGATTTTATATCTGGCATACACTCAAAATGCAGACCGATAGACTGGTATTAAAATTCAGGTGCCTAGCAGATTTTGAGGTTTGTTTTTTATATGCTTTTAGGGTCACCTGAATGGTTATTAGTTAAAGTTGGATACAGTAGATGGCGTTGTTGACAATGTTTAGAAAAGGACAGGGCAACGTCTGGCGTGTAGTACCTTTATAAATACGTACTTGTCAATGTGTGTGCGCTTGTTTGCGCTCGTTGTATGAAGCTGTTCTACTGTGATTATCTATTCTGTGACTAAACTAAGTTACTTGCTAATTGAAACCTTTGATCAGCAGCACGTTAACTTCAGAAGGGACTACTCATTATTAAGTTCGGAAAGTAATTAAATATAAAGGTTTCCTAAAAGTGTTCTTTTTTCTTTTTGGAAGAACTGGCCATTTTTATCGGTGGCAGAGATAGAATAATTGATTGATAAGTACCTAACAAAGTTTGTCTCTGGTTCACCCAAACGTTGGCTGATAGAAAATGCCTATGGCATTAAGTCCGCCTCTGTATATTTATGTACAGTCGCCTGCGCATCAGGTTGCCATAAACTATCTCGATTTTGAACTTAACCATCAACATTTTATAGTTTAAAATCATTTGGAGAAAGACAGTTTTTGGTAACTTGAGGTGCTGGCGACATTACTTAAGTGAACACTAGTATTATAAAGGGGTGAAGTTTTTAAGTTGGGATGCAGAAGGTAATCTTCGGAAACTCTTTCACTAATAGGAAGCTAAATATTTCCGAATGTCTATGTTTAAAACTATCCTTACGGGAGCGAATCCGCGGGGAAATGTATTGTACAACAGGCTGGTGTCCGCAACTCCACGTCCAAAGCGTGTATTTTGCGTATGGTGGGGAAATCATTCGAGCTCCCCAAGCAAGGCCAGCAACCAAGTATATTACTTATACTTCTTATACTTTAATAAATAAGTTGGTTTAGCATGATCAGCCTATAATGTTCCCACTGCTGGGACACACGGTTTCCTCTCTATGAGAGAGAACACCACGCGGGCCCAGTACGGGTTGGTTGTTGGAATGTAGCTTATAGCCTTCTTTGTTTTTCCTAAATTCAAAAGTGCTTGTAAGGTTCTAATTGAAATAAATGCCTTTGAGTTTTAGTCACATGTCTTCGAATAGTTCTAGGACATGCCAGTTTCCTCACGAAACATCGTGAGGAAACTGGCATGTCCTTCATCGTTTTGAGAGCACTGGTGATTAAATGAATTACACAAAGTCCTGGGTTCGAACCACTGGGCCACCGCTGCAGCCTTATAAGTTAGTATAATTCTACCTAATACCTACATAATATATTTATTTTATAACTTAAGTCCATTTTGTAGTTTTGATGGCGCAGTGGTCAAAGTAATTGGTTTCATCGGGGTGGTCCGCGGGTTCTATTTGATCAGGAGTAAGGATGTTAGGAAGTGAGATTGCTGAGTACCTATTGCAGTGGTTCCCCGTATGAAAGCCTTAGTGTTTCCCCGCATGAAAGCCTATGCTTGAAACCTTTCGATTCATTAGTAAATTTTAAGTTTCTATAACTGTCAATTGTATGTATGTATTAGAAATCATTTTTATGTTTTGAGAATACACTCGCAACTTTTGAGTTTTTCTGTTTCTCGATTAAGTATTTTTCTTGCGTTGGGTAAATTTTGTTTTTACCTACTGAAAGTGTTGGTATTAGTACACATCACTACATCAGGGGGTGATAAATTAAACTTGATGTTCAAAAATAATTAAAAAGTTTAATTTTATCAACAAACTGAACAGGTAGAGAATAACACTATTAAAAACAAACCATCGACGAACTAATCCGAATCGGAATCCGACTCACTCGACGCGAGATCTGAATCCATCCCATTATCTTCTGATGAAGCCACTTTGTTGGTTTCTTCTAATTCATCCAATATTTTGTCAACAGCTTCATCCTGCAATAAAATGTCCAGTTCTTCTTCTATGATGACCTCAGAGTATTCACTGGCATGGTCTTTATTTAAAGTATCAATTATAGAGTTAATTGATGTCGTGATTACCTCAGAATCCACATTATTGTAGTTGCTTAGAAGATCAGGCATATTTGCTCGTAACATATCAAAATAATAAGTCGCAGGAGTTAGTTTGATTATGCAGTCTGGCAACCTCAAAACTGTGTGGTCATATATTGACAACATATTGTCTATTACATAGATTTTCTTAGATATATCAGTGTATCTTTCTATCAGATCGAATAGCAAACATTTTGGTAGTTCAGGATCGTGGGGCACATCAAAATGTTCCAGCCAGTGGACCATTTCGTTTTTTAAACTGTCCTCATTTGGTAGCGGCAAAACTTCTTCATTGTGATGCTTATAGTTATTTATAACAATAACACTAGGTTCTGCTATAGACTTGAACACAGATTCTTTTAACCATTTCAAGATAGCTTCCTTACTAAACTCATCTATAAATTGCTTGAATTGAACACCCTCTTGCGTCACAGCATAAATAAGTCTTATTTGAGGTTCATCTCTACGAGACCTACTCTGTTTCATAGTTAAAATTTCACCTTCCATATCAAAAGCAACTTCGTCAATGAAATAAATAGTTTTTTCTTCTCTTCTGTAGCGTCGAATGTTTTTCAAATACGTATACCTTTCAAAAACAACCTTAGGATTCTCAATAACGACACATTTGTCTTTTGAAATTTGCTTCCACATGAAACCATGTTTAAAAAGGAAATTCCTGAACTCCCCCAAATCCATATGAGCTGGTATTTTCTGATATAGTTGTGTGAATAGATGGTAGGTAGTGGGCATTATCTTGTCATTTAGGTACATATCTATTAATTGATAGTAAATTACGGATCGATCTACCTCCCTGACCTTTATTACAATTGCTTCTTCCCCCCCGCTTCTCAATTCTTCCATCAGGGACGGCTGCAGACCGGTGAACTCCATAAGTTTATCTCTCCTTCCAACTGCGCCTTTAAGTTCTTCTTTTACTTTCGCTGCAACACGGCGTAATATACGTAAATCTTGCGGAGCAGTTTTCGGTGCGTAGCCACCGATTTTTCTAACAGGGTTGCTTGGACCGGGAGTGGGATCCGCCATTTTGTTTAAACTTAACACGAACGCACGAGAACGAAATACACATCTGTCTATCGAAAGACACGCGGTGTAACTGGACGAGGCGCGCCGCCCGCGCGCGCGGACGTGCGCGGTGATGAGGGACGGAGGGGGGAGGCCCACCGTCGGTGCACCAAGCGACGCGGTGACGCGACGATAAAGCGCATGCCACACCGCCAGCTGGCGAGCGGGCGAGCGAGGTGAACGCGGCATTGTTTCACCTCTTTTCATACTTTGGCGAGCCGGGCGAGCCATACTCCGGGCCATACTCCGTTTCGGCCCTTAGCAGTGTGAGTGTGAACTAAAGTATGAAAAGAGGTGAAACGATGCCTTGTTCGGCTCAGGTTCACTCGCTCTCGCGAGCTGGCGCGCAGTGTGGCCTGCGGTTAAAGCCCGCGCGACCTATTGTGCGAAAGAGATAGAAATAGCGTGATTCCCTGATTCCGAACGCTCGAAGAGAACGTGATCCATGTGTGTGCGCTTTTATTTTGTAAATTTAAAAGTTGTTAAAAAAAAATTGAAATACTTTAACTTGATACTTACCTATACTGTATTTAACGTGAAGTGAATTTCCAAAAAAAAACGGCAAATTTTATCGAGAATGATTATTATGCATTATTTCGTCGGTAAAAAATAAATCATTATCATCATCATTTCAACCGAAAGCCGTCCACTACTGGACATAGGCCTCCCGCAAGTGTCGGAAAAGTGTAGAAAAAAAACATAAATTAAGTATGTACTTAATTTAAAAACAAAGCCAATTAATACCAACACCAATTCACAATAAATGACAATTACAACATTTCACAAATACTACACAAATGATAATTTCCGTTTGTTTGTTTAGTAGAATTAATATTGTTCTAAAGCGTTAGGCCTCCGGCCACGGAGTAAATGGCTCGCATTTGTTAAACGTAATAAGAGCTTAGAGATAATAGATTACAGATTAGTTCAATTAATAATTGCCGTGCCTTGGGGCAGCTGAGATTCAGCAGCGGCGTAAAAATACTTAGATAACCATAATAATTATGAATAATTTGTTGTTTACCAAACACGTTCTGGATTCTGGACAAATGACAAATTCTAACTAATATTGTAAACGTGACAGTAAGTTTGTTTGTCTTGTCACGCCTTAACGCTCTACCGACAGAACTTATTTGCAAGGAATTTGGCAAACGAATAGTCGATAACCTATTGAATATTCCGGTAGTACTTTTCTGTGTGATGAGGACATCCATGCAAGCGAAGCCGCGGGAAAAATCAAGTTATCAATATTAATTTGTATGGACTGCCTTGTTGGTCTAGTGCTCGCAAGCTTTACTGTTGAGCATAAGGTACTGGGCTCGATTCCCAGGCCGGGGAGTCCTATTGGGTTTTTCCATCAGGAATTTAAAATAGGCGTGATGTATGATGTATTTGTGGGCAACTGTCAAATTTTGATATACCTATACGTATAAAATTAAAAATGATAAAACTATTAACTTTATAATATCAATAAAAACATATAAATTATATTAATTTTAGTTTTACGCATAATCAAGCAACCACAAATCATTTTTTATTTCCAAATGACACATCTGTCATCATTTGTTTGACAGTTCCACCAACCACAATTTATTTAGATCTCTCAACAGTCAATAAAATATCCATTTTTGTAACATCAACAATTCAAGATATTCACATTTTCAACTTAATCCTTTGACAATGAATCGAAAATCAACCAATAAACAATAAATTTTGGCATTATGTTTTTCTGTCAATAATATCAAAGTCTGCACATTAATTTCGCGAACTATTTTGACGTCCGTGACCTGCGCGCAGGGTACGGGAGGGGGCAACGGACGCAGGTCTCGACCGTGTTCGTGAAACTTCGGATAACTTCGTGCGCCCGCGCCGTGCGATCGCGACCTGTAAACATGCGTTCGGTTATCTTCGGGTCGACCGATTACAGGCAGCGGCGGTACGCTTGCTCATTGAGTTTGTTATTAATATCAAGTATGTAGCTAGGTAGTAGCTAGTTTTGATAGAATATTTATGGTTCATTTTATTTATTTAGAGGAGGATGGAAGAAAGATGACATTTTCTTGTTATTTTTAAGTACTTATTATTATTATTTTTTTGTAACTCCTTATTGAAAATACGTTTCTTTTAACTGTGCAATAGCTTGGATATTTTGTCTGATAAAAAGCCCAAAACAAATAAAGAAAAAAATAAATACCTACTTAAATAAGTTTCATTTCATGAAAAAGTAATTCAATAGGGTTAAATTAACTTTGATGATTGATGATTGTCATGATTCTGATTCTATAACTACCTACATAGGTACGTGTTACGGGCGCGACTCAGTTTTCATCAACATGCCACCTGACAATGACCTGCAAATTGCAAAAAACGTATAAGAAAATTTGAAATTTAAAAGCCTCAAATAATAACAATAGCATACGAACCAACATTTGAACACAAAACCATTTTATTTTAGACCTAAACATTACGTCTTTGCACACTTAAAAACAAAATATCTTAACCACAACCTAATTCAAACCTTTTTCACCATACAATAAGACACAATTTCATATGTATTTACAAATAGATGTTTGAATCCCGATTGCGGTTTAGAGGCTCGCCAGTTCTTGGTTTTTAATTAACCGAAGGCACAAGATTGTGTATCGGGTTCGATTCCCGGTTAATGTAAAGCACAATCGATCGAGCCAGAACTAGGTAACGTGGCGTTGTTTTAATTAGTACTTGAATAATGGAATAATGTTTTAAGGATGAGATTTCGCGATTTGAGAAAGTTGCCTTTGGTTGGTGAAGTTTGTAGGGCGGCCATGTTTGTTGATATCAGCTGAATGCTCATCCATACAAATACAAACTTATTTTAACTGAAAAAGTAACTTAGCCTGTCTGTAAGGATTCACCATCATCCTCATTTCAGCCGAAAGACGTCCACTGCTGGACATAGGCCTCCCCCAAGTGATCGGTCCACCTAGAAGGCCTTCCAATGCAACGTCTTCCGGTTCGCGGTCGCCACTCCAGAACTTTACGGCCCCATCGGTCATCCGTTCTGCGAGCAATGTGCCCTGCCTACTGCCACCACACACTGCACCTTGGTAAGGATTACGATGCTATTATTGTTTTTTTTTGTTAGCCTGTTCTGTCCCTCTCCTGGGCAAAGGCTTCCCACCAATTTTTCTACTTCTCTCTGTTTTGTGCCTCTTCGTGCTAATTTGTGAGGAAGCCATCCAAGGCGCCCTGACATCTTCTCCCTTGTCTACCGCGACCCCGTCTAGCTGTCTCAGGGCTCCAGTCTTGCGATACACGAGCCCACAGCTGGAACTACACCGCCTGTCTGTCGGATACAATAGTGCAATATCTACCGCTACATGGTCAAAATGATGCTACATGGCCAACAGTTTATTTTTTATTTTTTTGTGAAAAATTTATGTGGGGTCGGAAAAATAATAAATAAATGAATAAGGTAGGTATCAAAATCGAACTTCGTTTTTCTTTACTGGAAACCTCACAATATACTTTCCATTTCTGCCAACCTTTTTTTACGGATGGGAAATTATCAAATGACTCTCCCGCTCTAGGCAGAGCGGAAGGGAGTGCCAGACTTGTACTGACTAAAACCCATCCATGTTCCTTCGTAGCCCTTTGTGTTCCAGGGCCGCGGTATCTCTTTCCAACAGTCCCGCAGCCCTTGCAGGAGGAAACCACCCCCCACCCCACCCACTCATCCCACCCTTGAGTAAGACTCGACAAACATTTAATATAAACCATTTCTCTTCCAAGATTACTTTGTAAATAAGTAAAAAAAGCCGAGATTTTCACCCACGTGTCAATATTGCATTATATATGTAATATATGCCACATTGGCGATATTAGACTAAATAAATCTTGGTTAGTCCCCGGGTTATTAAATGTAAGGGTTGGGTTATGAGTAAGGTGGCCATGTTGCTTGGGGGGTTTTGGGACGTTCTTATATTTTGGGGTTGAATGTTTCTTTAGTTAGTAACATGATATTATGTCACTGTTGTATTCCCCGGAGGGTTAAGCAGGAACATAAACGAACGCCCATACGCTTATTACCGTTAACTGAGCACAAAGATTTTCGACTGAGAATTTCCTTTATATGAGACGTTACTCGGTCTAAGAATTGTCCTTTCCCGTTTAAATAAAACTGATCATATGACTTGTTTAATTAGTTCTTTATGTTGCGTCGTAAGTATTGTTATTTTCTTTGACATCAGTAAGGTCTGAGAAAACGACATAGCTTAAGAAAGGGAGGAAAACAGCGAGAACATGAGCCAAGATTTCAATGGTCTGAAATGCCAGTACGGATTCGTGGTATATTAATTTCTTTTGGAATGAGAAAAACCACTTATTCTACTGAAATAGGCCAGCATTATTAGGTGTTTCATTACATATGATTTCCCATGTCTCTAATAAAAAGATGTCCTGAATTATCGAAAATCTTGGCCACACTATTCATAAGGATATTTTTCCAAGGGGAGGCCTAGCCCATTTGCTTCAGGAATGTGGATTTAACTTCGTATTTCCATGATAATGCCATTTGATGTGGCGTTAAGATGCCATTTTAAATATTATGTTATTCATATGTGGTTTAATTAATGGCGGCAATAATTCTGTGCGGGGAGCGAGCTAATAGTTGTATGAGTTGAGGTTTGAGAAATAATTCTAGTTTTATATGGGTAATTTTGAGATCATAAAATAAAATCTTATTCTTGAATATATTGTGAAATGTTGCCTCGTTGGTCTAGAGGTCGCAAGCGTGACTGCCGATCATAAGGTCCTGGGTTCGACGCCCAGGGCGAGCAGAGTGTTTTTGGGTTTTCCCATCTGGAATTTCCCAGTAGCAGCCACGGAGTCTGGATTTGTGTCCGGTTGATGGCAACAGACTCGCCCCCAATAACATTTGACTTAAAAACGTAACTGGCGAATTGTGGATGTCTTATTAACAGTGATCGGAATAGGCTGACTATATTTACCTAAACTGCGGAGAACAGAGACGAAAAGTGGAGACTTCCTTACGACGATATGGCTATGTAAAGGCTATTTTTAACTATTATTTAAGATTTTCCCGATTGAGAGATATTTCGATCACTGCTTATTAGGTACACCTCTGCTTAACCCTTCAGGGATAACAATGGGTTGGAAAGATACATATTGACAGTTGACACTTAAAGAAAAGTTCATTGTCCGAGTCTCGGTTAAACATCGATATTAAAATCCAATAATAACTGTAAAATTTAGGTATAATGAAATTTAGGTATACGTTATCTAGTATTCATGAAAACGATCTCATTGAAGTGGCCGGAAGAAACTGGATAGCCATGTCACAAAACTGCCAAAAGTGGAGATATTTAGAAGAGACCTACACTCAGCATTGTGTGGCCTAAGGTTGTAGAAGTCATACAGCGTGTAAACGGACGCTTCACGCAGCCGTCAACCAAGCATTCTGTACATCAAACTAAGTAACTTTACGGAAAAAATATTGCTGGGAAACGCCTTTTTCTTGGTGTGAAAAATCACGTTTTATACTAGGACTCAACGTAACATATTCAAAACATTGTACTGATAGATGGATTGAATAGTACGAGGGTCGTGTCTTAAATACATTAAAAAAATGTATTTAAAAAAAAAAGAACTTGTGAAGAAGTTGGAACTTTAACCCCCATTATATATGCAACTAGAAGGTTCCCAAGTATGGTCTAGAACAAAAAAATATCGCAATGACGGGAAGAGTGCCTTTCGGCTTCGTTAAGAGTCTTTTTACACCCCTTATTTTTATGAATGCCTAGTTTATACAGGAATCAAACCCAATGCGTTTTTCAAAACTACCATGGTGTATTTAGAATTGATAGGATCTTCTATTACGGTTTAAAATAATCCACTGACTTGACTCTGCTAGAAAATAAAAAACGGTGGGAAATAATCGAATAACGCGACTGCGGTCCTGGGTTCGATTCCCGGGTCGGGGAAAGTGCTACTGGGTTTTCCCATCAGGAATTTCTCAATAGCAGGTACGGAGTCTGGATTTGTGCCCGGTTGATATCAATAGGCTCGCCCCTATTACATGGAATCTAAACATAACTGACGATATGTGGGTGTACTATTAGCTACACTTCTCCCTAACCCTACGGGGATTACAGGCGTGATAGTATGTTATAATCGAATAATTTAATTGGTTATAAATCGCAAAAAACCACCTGAACCAATCTTACCAATCTTATAACCATGACATCTCATCGAATATTCCAAATATCCCATTACTTTCCCATCAACAAAGTCCAAGGTCTAACTTTTCTGCCTCCCATAACACGTTTACTTAACTCCTGAAAGTTATCAGAACTCGTCTAACCCATCGTGTGACGGCACCTACCACAATTGGATGTGTCACTTCATAGAGTAAAATCATCGTAGAAGCGAAACTTTTGTTGTGGATCCAGGTGTTAATACGACAATTTATAAAAAGAGGTATTTCCACGTTTCCACACGGCGACGAGTATTTTCTACGATATTCAATTGTATAGTTTTGGGATCAAACGGCAATCCACAATCTTGACGTCTGACAGGGAAGAATGGAAGAAGAAAACGTGTTGCACCGACCCCAAATAAAATGGGACAAGTGCAGGAAGATCAGTGGGCCGAACGAAGAATAAATCTCCACAATTTGCATTTTTACGCAGACAGTCACTCGCAGCTAACTTCTGAGCCCTAAATGTTGAACAGAACTACGTAATCCCTGTAAGTCCATTTAACCCTATTGAATAACTTTTTTCATAAAATATTCATTGAATAGGGTTACAAGAACTTAGAGAGTTGTATTGATGATTTTTATGATTGTAATTCTGTAACTAAATACGTGTTACAGGCGCGACTCATTTTTTATCAACGTACAACTTGACACTGACCTGAAAATTACAAAAAACGTAGCTGCGCAGAAAACAATTTTAGGTATCAACGGGGCGCAGAGACCGCATCGTCTTGACTGTATAATGCGCAGACCGTCACTTATAGCTAACTTCCGGGCAGCAGAACAAAGCAACAGAACTATATGAAAAGTGAGATATTGGTGCCGATTCCCTTGTTTACAAACTAAACCAAATTTAAGTTGAGTACATCTTTTTCTTTCTATTTCATTAAGAAAAGGACAGAAGATAAATTTTAGTTCAGTCCTGTCAAATTAACCAGCGCCTGACACAAGTTTAGACGTAATTAAAAAGATCACTACTAAAATTACATCAAATTACGTCAGGTACCGACTAATGTGACAGGACTAAACTAATATTTATCTTCTGTCCTTTTCGTTATGAAATAGAAAAAAAAAGATGCACTCAACTTAAATTTAGTTTAGTTTGTCAACAAGGGATACGAATCGGCACCATTGACGTGTAACTTTTAATCTTTGCGGGCTGAAATGTGAACGTCGCATGTGACGACTGAAGTATGAAGGGTTGTTTACACAGTCAAGTTATGATTGACGGAGACGAAGACGGACGGAAAACTCGCAACTACTCTTCTGATGATGAACAGATAACTTTTCTTTGGGTGAGTTAAACCAAATCTGCTACGGACTATGATTTATTGAGCACCTCAAGCTCCTCAATTGTGCCTATTTCTGACTTTTGAACATTCATTACGCGCTGCAGGTAGGCATTTAGAATGCGTTCGGAGTTCGCGAGAGTGTCGTGTCTACACAATCTTAATCTATGGGTTCTGTTTGAACTCGGATAATCTTGGTCAGATGACATCGTTAGGCATAATGGGAGTTTACGTGGCTGCGTAACGTCATTATAAAGTATGACCGCAGTTTTCGTTTCAAGAATTTTTAATTTTCCGGGATGAAATGTACTTTTGAAGTTTCACCTTAGGCCACAACTACTTTCAAAGTTTTAACAGAGAGAGACCACACTTTTTTAGATGCGGCAATAAATGCCGGAAGGTTTAGTAACATAACATAACATCTCGCCTGTAATTCCTGAAGGGTTAGGCAGAGGTGTACCTAATAGTACACTCACACATCGCCAGTTATATTTAAGTCCTGTGTAATAGGGGCGAGCCTTTTTCCATCAACCGGATGCAAATCCAAACTCCGTGGCTGCTACTGAGAAATTCCAGATGGAAAAACCCAATAACACTTAGCCCGACCCGGGAATCCAACCGAGGACCTCATGCACAGCTGTCGTGCTTGCAACCACTAGACTAACGAGGCAGTCAAGGTTTAGGAAATCTATCTCACAAGAACAGCATACCAATAGCAAGTAAGCAAGTCCTTTTTCATTCGACTACTCATCCGTCGTGTTGTACGCACGACAGCAGATCAACCTAAACCATACCAGTTTATGCGGATCTCTCATTGAACAAAAAATATATTTAAAAAAAATATCTTTATTTCAGACCTATATCAGTCCATAAGTTGTTAGTGGTTAGTAACAGGTTGTGCTTATATGCTATGTTAGTATTGTTTGTGCTTAATTCAATTTAACTTAAACCTATACCTATTTTTACCCACTGTCTTTGGATGGTGCAGTCCAGTCTGCCAACAATCATTTTCAGGATGCCGTTCCGAGTGCTACGCAACCGTTGCAGTAAGGAAGCCGCTTTCTTATGCATGATGGCGTGAAAGCCATCCGTATGCGCTGCAGCATACAAAGCGAGGCCACGTTATACTGGGCAGCGGGACTGTTTTTATTTATTTATGGGTAAACTATTACATAAATCGTATAACGTTCCAAACTTAAGTCTAAGTGCCCCATTACTTATAGAAGAGCCCTACATGCACTATATTATGCGCCTAAAGAGCTAATCTAAAAATAAAAAAAACGAAAAGAAAGAATAAAAATACAGAAAATTAAAACAACAGCAGTAGGTAGCTAAAAAATAATTTGCACCAAACAGAATCAAACTTGATTATTCTGTTCGAAAGAGATACCGCGGACCAAATAGTGCAAGTAAGGAACATGGATGGGTTTTAGACAGTACAAGTCTGACACTCCCTTCCGCTCTGCCCAGAGCGGGTGAAATCATTTGATGAGTTCCCATACGAAAAAAAGAAAAAAAAAAGGCTAGGTTATACTGGAAATGTTAAGCTTGATGTGCCGCCGTGTCACCATTGATGTACGCACGTCATGTGTTCAAACTACGCATAGGACACAAGCCCCCTTCATGTGAAGAGGAGAGGGCTATGCTACGAGGTGATGATATGGCTAGAAAAGAGGTGACTGCTGAGATGACGAGTAATAGAGAAGTATGGAAGAAGAAGATATGCTGCGCCGACCCCAGATAAATTAGGGTAGGAGAATGATGATGAGAGGGCTATGATTCACCACGCGGGCCCAGTGCGGTTCAGTGCGCACTGCACTGAACCGCACTGGGCCCGCGTGGTTGTCACAAATGTTTTCGATTTTTTGTGTCTAGGTCAAGTAATTGTCCTCACTTATTACGAACCTGACCTTTATAAAAGACATCGCTTCGCCCAAACCCCATTTCCCTCCATCTTGTATCCCTACAATACTGATCCCCATTTGATCCGCCATTACCTTGGAACTGTGAAATACTTCATATAATATGTAAGCAAGTCCCCTGGATTTCACCCTGAAGAGTTTTTTATTTTTTCTGCTGCCCAAATGAAATAGTCACTAAACGAGGTCTTACTTGTATACCTTTGTTCAGATCAAAAGGGACCGGAAATATTAACTTTTTTGTAGTCGGCCATTATGAACTTGATAGATCAATGTTCAATAAAACTGGCCAAGTGCGATTTGGACTCGCGTACGAAGGGTTCCGTACCATTATAACCCCTTTTTTTTTATTCGGATGGGAAATCATCAAATGTCTTCTCCCGCTCTGGGCGGAGCGGAAGGGAGTGTCAGACTTGTACTGACTACAACCCATCCATATTCCTTCCTTGGCCTTTGTGTTCCAGAGCCGCATATCTTTCGAAAAGTCCTGGCCGGCACTTGCCGACCCCCACTTGTTTGCTGACATCTCTTTGAGGCACGCGTTGATCACGAACGCGCCGTCAACACGGCACCATTATACCCCCTTAGGCTAGGTTGGTCTGTGGATGGGTGACTACCCATTACCTAACGAGTTTCCTCCGTGCCTCGGAAAGCACGTTAAGCCCTTGGTCCCGGCTGTCATTTGTAGATCTTTAACAGTAGTCGTTTCGTAGTCAGTGGTCCAAAAAATCTGACAACCAATCTTACCAAGGGGTGTCGTATTACCCAGTACTAACTGGTTTGTGGAGGTCAGACAGGCAGTCGCTTCATGTAAAATACTGGTATTCAGCTGCATCAGGTTAGACTGGAAGCCGACCCGAACATAGTTGGAAAAGGCTAGGCAGATGATGATGTTGATGGATGGCTATGAAAGGATGGGAAGACCAGAGACATGACAGATGGACTGTGTGTAATATGATATGGCTAGAAACGGGGTGACTACTTCTTCTAAGAGTGTGGATGACAATTTAAATTGAGTTGGCCTGAAATTTGGCAGTTGAAAATTTGGACGAAGCAGAGATGCAGCGCCAAAATAAATTTGTATAAAGGCAAGAGAATGGTGTTTGTGATGTATTTTACAAAAATTACAGTACTTAAATACATATCAGTATTCATACTATTAAACCTTCTTTTTATTCTCACTCCAAAAACTACTAAAACAAATCAATAAGTAGGTACCGAAACACGCTTTAACAACGTCTAATGCCGTACCAATAGTAATGTTCCCTCACCAGGGACCTAAGCTGGTATTAGGACCTCTAATTTGTAACTTAATCACGGCAGGAGACGTCCAGCTGGGACCACATGTTAACTGGCAAGACGTGTCTACAAGTTAGTAAGATAACTTGTTTATTTTGGCTAATTATGAGTCGAGTAAATTAGGTTAGGGAGTTGCGAGGATTTTTTTCGGTTAGACGGCAGATTTGGGGGTTGATTGCTAGTTATCATTATTGGATTAGAGAAAAATTATCAGGCTTTATTTTAAGGTTGAATTTATGTTGAAAAAACATTACAAGCCGGTCTGCTTGTTAAGCTTACTGGCTAAAACAGAGAACATACTTAATATTATCCATACATATGAAAATAAAGACTACGGCTCTGAAATAGCGAAAAAAATTAAATGTTTCTCTGTTTCATGTTTTTAAATAGGTTTAAAACTTTATTTTGATTTGGTCAACATGTACGAATGTTAATAATTATACTAATATCACATACATATTATAAAACAAAGTCCTCCGCCGCGTCTGTCTGTCTGTTCGCGATAAACTCAAAAACGACTGCACCGATTTTCATGCTGTTTTTACCAATGGATAGAGTCGTTCTCGAGGCAAGTGTTAGTATATAATTTGTCAATGTTTTGTATACATTGGTTACGGGAACGGGATCATGATTACTTTTGGTCGCAATAACCGACATCCACCCGGGCGAAGTCGCGGTCATCAGCTAGTGGATAAATAAGTCTTTTGTTCGGTAAAATCCAGCAAAATATTCACTTCCATCGGCTATCTCATCTCTACTACGTATGCGTCTACAAAATTATGACATTCGTCGTACACCTATGCGACTGCCTATTGGACTGAACGGAACCAAGTTAGCCGCATTTAGGAGACTGCCGCACGCTGGACTAACACGGACCTGTCCACACACAATTTAAGTGTTTGTCGGTACTCCACCTGGCTGCTATTGAGTTAGGTTGCTGATGAGATTTTGATTGGGGATGGGGAAGGTCTACGTTAGTCGTGTTGTGTTTGTGTGAGACAGTATGGAGTGCATGTTTGTACATGTTCTGGGAGCCTAAACTGCCTGCTTTAGCTGGATCATAATAGGATTATAATATGAACTTCTAGCTTATACCCGCGACATCGCCCGCTTTCGATAATTGTCCCACGGGATCATAATACCAGGATAAAAAGTAACTTATGTGTTAACCCAGGTTATAAAACATTTGTGTTCCAAATTTCATCCAAATCCGTTCAGTAGTTTTTGCGTGAAAGAGTAACAAACATCCATACATCCATACATACAAACTTTAGCGTTTATAAGGCGTAACTTAAGCGTAAGGATATAACAATTCCAGGGCTGCGGGACTATTCGAAATAGATACCGCGGCCCTAGAACACTCCAGGATGGAACATGGATGGGTTTTAGTCAGTACAAGTCTGACACTCCCTTCCGCTCTGCCCAGAGCGGGAGATCATTTGATGATTTCCCATCAGAAAAAACAATTCGTAAAATAATCACAAAGTGACAATTCATACTATTATTAACTGCGTTTATCTCCGTCTGCGGGTTGGGCAAAGTGTTATTGGTTGTTCCATCAGAAATTTATTCATTAAGTAGCAGCTACGGAGTCTGGATTTGTGCCCGGTTGATGGCAATAGGCTCGCCCCCTATTACATGGAACTTAAACATAACTGGCGAAATGTGGATGTACTATTAGGTACACCTCTGTCTATTCCTTCGGGGATTACAAGCGTGATGTATTTTTACGTGCATATGCTGGATATCATAATGTCAACCATTACCGGAAGCTGTAATTCCACAATCACAACACAAACAAACATCACCTACAAGGAAAACATCTTCAAATCTAAAGCTCCACTCTAATCAAACACAACGCTAAGTAATTCAGCAAGACACCGACGTCCCTAATACGTATAATCCTATTGATTGACCGATTGACGCTGTTATAGATGTAGGACTTACTTGGTAGTTGGCAAGTTTGTGTAGTTTTAGTTTGTTTTGTTTTGATATACAAATAAGCAGCTTGAGACTAAAAAAAAAATAACCGACCGACCAAAAAAAAATATCTAAGTTATTTTGCAAGCGTGCTCTAGCATGCCCTAGGCCGCAACATCGCTTTGTTCACATTAGGCGAGTTGCGGCCAAAAGCGAGCCTATTGAGAATTAAAAAAAACCAGCCAAGTGCGAGTTGGACTCGCGCACCGAGGGTTCCGTATAAACTTGTAGGTATTTTGTTATTAAACTACATATTTGCGGTTTTTTTTATTTTTTCCTTTACATGTGATCTTACAGTACAAATAAAGCGAAGATTCCGGAAAAGTAGAAATGTAAGGTACATTTTGGTACTTAAAAGTTTTCGGGAAAATCTAAATTTGTTCATTTTTATACACCTAATAGGGACTATAGACTTCAGTATCTGGTATAAATTTAAACTTGCTAGGCCCACACGTTCCTGAGAAAATCAGTGGTGACACACGGACAGACTGACGGTCATAGGGGGGCGAGCCTATTGCCATCAACCGGACCCAAATCCAGAGCCGTGGCTGCTACTGAGAAATTCCAGATGGAAAAACCCTATTGCACGATCTGGGAATCGAACCCAGGATCTCATGCTCAGCAGTCGCACTTACGACCACGAGACCAATGAGGCAGTCCAATTGAGTTTGCATGAAACTAAATCACATATTGAGGCTAGAAATATAATGATCACGAAGAGTAGTTTAAGTTCTGTGGTAACAATATTACACCATAAAACAAACAAGATTTGATAAGCTTTTCCCCTTTTTCCTAGGGGGCCATTACTTACATCCCATACACTTTCTGCCAAAAATATTCACCCCTCAAAAATAGAGCAAATTCACCACCATTACCACTACGCATATTATATTTCTCCACGAAAAAAATACGGCCATCTTTTTACCTGAGATTCTTCATAAGCGATAGCACTTACCGACATGATGCCACCAATCGTCTATCTTTTAAATTTAAAGTTCGCGAGTACATTCGAAAGAAGCTGGCAGTTTCGTCACAACGTTAATGTTTTCTCCATTGTTTGTCTTTTTATTTTAGTATACCCGTGTAATTGTCTATCTACATATAGATATACTTTGATATACATTTATAGTATTTTAATATATATTTATAGTATTTTATATATCCTTGTAGTCTATCTTAGTATAAAATTTAAAAATATTTTCTGATTTATACACCTACCACTGTTTGTCTCTCCATCACCCAAAGTTTGACTGGTAGAAAATGCCTATGGCATTAAGTCCGCCTCTGTACTTTGTGCTTGAAGTGTTAAATAAATAAATAAATACCGTAGCTACATACATACATACAATCGTCCAAGTGCAAGTCGGACACGCACGCGAAGGGTTCCGTACCACGGTACAATATTTGACAGATATTTTTTTTTAAGCTATTAAAACAAAAAACGCCGAAAAAATCACGTTTCTTGTAGGACCCCTTTAGTTTTTAACTTATATTTATTTTTTGTTGTGTTAGCTCAACTATAGATTCATCATCATCAGCCTTTTAATGTTCCCACTGCTGGGACACAAGCCTCCTCTCTATGAGAGGGAATGGGCTATAATCCACTGTGGATTGGCAGATGTCACATGTCTTCGAATTTTTGGTTCTAGGACATGTTTCCTCACGATGTTTTCCTTCACCTCTTTTGAGAGCAGTGGTGATGAAATAAATTACACAAACAGTTCGTAAGTCGGGGTCGCTACCACTGGGCCACCGCTGCAACTTTAGATTACTAATGAACAATCTGTGCAAATTTCAAGTGTCTACCTATAACGCTTCAAAAAATACAGCCCTTTGACAAACAGACAGAATACAGCCTCAGTAATAGGGTCCCGTTGGCACTCTTTATATACGGAACCTTAAAAAGTACCTACATGCCGTTATAACTGCACACTAGGTAAAAAAAACAGGCGATGTCAAGCCTTTGTCTTGCAGCCCCACTTACACTCGCGGACATAAAAAAGTACCAATGTTAAAAATGTTATATTTTTTCCGCATTTTGTTTCGCCATGTGATGAGCGTGTTGTGTTTTATTATGATGCGGGTTTTTAATGTTTTAAGCTGGTTGTTTGTGAAATTGTTTGGCTAATGGTAACTGGATTTTATATTCAGCGTTTTTAGTTTTGTTATTAGTTTCGCTAAGAATTTTATTCATACGTTTCACAAAAGGGCTTTATTTTCATGTACTCTATCATAACAGCCACTTGGTGAATGGTGTATATAATTATAGAATTACTATCCTCTAAGCTTTTATGTAAAGGTAATACACCCATTTCCTATTTGAAATGATTATTATTATATTATAGCTAGCCCATATTGTCCCACGGCTGGGCAAAGGCCTCCCTCCATTCCTTCCAACGGTCGCGATTCTGTGCTACTTCTTTCCAATTCTCAAGAAAGACATCCAGTTCGTCCCGCTATCTCCTACGTGGTCTGCCGCGACCCCGTGTCACTGTTTCAGTTACAATATTCAATCCAATTTAAATATCAGCTCATATTCCTGATAAAACGGCATAAAGATAAGACGGACATAAAAAGGCATATTTTATTACATTACAGCACGAGTCCGTAACTGTAGCCCTTGTAACTAACAGACCATTCTGATGGTTCATTAATGAAAAATTATTCAGTTATTTCGGCTACACGGGAATAAACTTGTTGTGTCTTTGCGGAAAAAAATGTAAAAATATTTTTATGAAGTGGGTGTTACGAGAATCCAATTTTGTTTATAAATGTTTTGAGATAAACATCTATTACGTGTCAGTTTCTTTTAGATAGCATTAGGGTAAGCTGATAACTGGGCTATAAGAAGTCTTGAGAAGATTCACACATGTTATTTGTAAAAAAAAAAATGTTTTAGAACGTTTTGGACTACATAAGTACCTTAGTTATATACAGTATGTAACAGATAGGATAGAGTTGGTATTCTTTATTGTACAGTCAGCGTCACGATGTGGGTACCCCTCTTGAAAGCACCTACGTTCCCAACTGGGGTACCCAATTGATGCAGCCCACCGTACACCAATATTGTTACATTGTGAAATCTCTTTTAGAATATTCTCGAATCTATAGATCCAATAGCGGTCTTATTGATTATAGCAATATCTACCAGACAACCTTTGGATAGACTGAAAGGAATACACCACAACAACCACACATTTTACAAAATCAAAACAAATAAATATCAAATCCGTTCACTTCACCATTCAATTTACACCCTCACCTGTAAATACTGAACACTTTTCTCGGCCCCAAGTGTACATACACATCTGCACACCAAAATTTACAATCACAGATATCGTAGTGGGATTTTATTTGAATAATTTAAGAGGCATCGTCTCGAGCGAGCTCGGTTGATCTTATCTTTTAAATTGCGCACACACCCCCTTTCTTGTGGGGGGTGTGAATGTAAGATGTGGATGTGGTATGTTACCTGAGGTTATTTAATAGGAAGGTTTTTGGTTTTATTTTCTTGATTGCTTGGGCAAAGTTTTAGTAATAAAACATAACCAATGTGGTAGCCGAAGAGAGAGTAAAATGACGGATGGTTGCCAAGGCGATGTTCAGCACTAGACTGGTATAATCTGCTGATGAAAGTGGTATAAAACCTGCAATAACAGTGAAAAATACTTGAAATTTTAAACTGTTTAAAAATAACCCTGCATGACTACAAGTTTCATGAAATCAATAAGGATTCGTCGTCTTGCTGAACCTTTAGTTGTACCCTAGTTTCACAGTTAAGTAAAC
Organism: Lycophotia porphyrea; assembly: GCA_950005105.1. Taxonomy (NCBI): domain Eukaryota; kingdom Metazoa; phylum Arthropoda; class Insecta; order Lepidoptera; family Noctuidae; genus Lycophotia; species Lycophotia porphyrea. Next base: position 3,711,047 of record OX465408.1, on the reverse strand, counting down.
TTAAGTTGAAGTTATAACTTAACTAGTAAAAACCATTTTGGAAATTGAAAATGTTTCTCTTATATGGTATGTTATGTTATACTGAAATGTTCTCTATTTCGGTTAGCCTTGCAACCTGGATCACATAGTTGGCTCCAATATCAAGTAAGCTTACAGATCGCCTAGCCAGCAATTGAATCGCCCCCGGGGTCTCCATTTGGGGAGTTACACGTAGTCCAAGGTGTTTGGAAGTAGGTATACTAAAACACCATTTTATGGGTCTTTCCGGGGTCTCAATTTGATTGTTGCAAGTGGAAGATATTCTTAAATTTGTTTAAATAGGATTTCAATTTGATAAACCTCTTCTAATTAGACGATACGTCAAATTTATATTAAGATGTTACTATCCGGATGTTATAAGCCTTTTTACTTGAAAAATCAAAAAAAAATATAGTAGTGGCTTATATTTAAGTCGTAGGGAAAAATCTCTACTGAACTTAATTCGTCAGTTTTAGAAATAATCACAGGTAAAGACAGAAATAAGTTTATGTTTAAAGTTTTCCTCAAAAAAAAAACACTTTATTCCAAGCTTATCCAAAATGTTGTTATTAAAAATGCCACATCCAAAACTTCCAAATTGAGAGCGAAAATGTTACCAATAAAAATTCAAGCGAAGGTGTTGAGTCAAATGACAGTGTTTAACAGGAATACAGCGGGCGAAGCCGCGGGGTGTTGTGTGGCGTAGATCTTAGATAAGTGTGCGCCTCTTGTATGTACTTGATGAGAAAAATGGTGCTGTAATTTCCATACTGATTGAAGTTTTGATGTAGAAGATCTTTTTTTGTTGATTTTTTGCACTTTTGTACTGTACATGCTACGTTACCGTATCTTTGGAGTGATGTTCTAACGTAGGTTTGTAGTGATTGCTTACCTGAAAACAAAGAAAAATATAATTAATATTATTGTTCACATTGTACCTGCATGAATAAGTTAGACTTATAATCCCTTATAATTGATAATAAATCGAATCTATCACCAGAAATCCAAAGTCAATACAAAAATAAGAACGTATAAAATCTTTAATATCATCATAAGACGTCTTCAACTTCATCCACAATTTCTCGACCCTCTAAATTGATTTCCGAGCAAAAAAAACACCCCTGCACAGCTGATAGACGCCACATTTTATCTCACCGCGAAAAAAATATAGTTAATTCTCTGAAAAAGGTTAATTTTTCATTCTCATCTCCGTAACCTGGCCATATTTGTAAGCGTCACGCAACGCTTAGAACGATTAATTAACATCGTTATAAGCTATTAGGGGTGTTTAAAAATAACTAGGGGGTCAATGGATACTGAGCTTAATAGGGGTCATTTGGCATAGGTAGGTATTTTTTTTAGTCTGTGGTCTTGTAAAAGTTGTTGGTTGATTAATTTTGTGTGGATTATATTTTCTTTTGCTGGTATGTCAACAGATATTTGAGTTGTCAGGTTTTGTACTGTAATTAATTTATCTAAGTATCATATAGGTTTTAGTCTTACACAAAATTAAAATTGGCTATAATTCAGTGAAAATAATTATCGTAATTTCGATAGGTATTCTATAAATGTCCCAATTTGTTTTAAAAAACTCTAAATAGTGTTGGCGTGTTCAAAGTACTTAATAATTGTCAAAACAAAAAATGACTGCTCACAAAAAGCTGACCCAATATTTTTGTCCCAAAGTACACCAGTCACACGGTGAAATACACAAGGCCATAAGTCCAAAAGATCTAGTTTTACATCAAAAACCCTCGGGTTCTCATTATAAGTCGACACCGGACTCTCTATAAATCATTTTATATGAGTATAAGCGTTTAATGCACCCCCAATTAGGAGGGGGGAGCTTAAGTACCATATTGAGAGCTTAGCATCTAATGACAGTGGACCTTAAATGGGGGACAGAGACCGAGATATATTCTACTAAAGGTGTGAAAGAGAGGGTAGATAAGAGCTAGTGATTCTGTCGGTAGTTAATAAACCTTGCCTTGAAGGTTCGTGTCGTCTTCTAATTTTAGGGTTCCGTGTTCCATTGCTTGCACCTGTACATAATAAGTTCCCTTGTCAAATGAAGTGGATTATTACCCCCGGATGCGTATTTGTCCCCTAAATTGGGGTGGGAGTGTTTTCGTGTCTATGTTACCGAAACGTTTTGAAATATCTGTTTGAAATTGGTGTCTTTAATAGGGGTAATTTGGAAGACGAAATTCTAAAGATGAGGCTTGTTCAAAATGCGGTACAGTATCAGTAAAATTTATTTTATCTGTCGCAGGTATCAAAAACTTAAGTGGCAGTGGGCAGGGCACATTGCTCGCAGAACGGATGGCCGATGGTGCTGAAAAGTTCTGGAGTGGCGACCTCAAACCGGAAGACGTTGCGTTGGAAGGCCTCCCACTAGGTGGACCGATGACCTGGTGAAGGTTGCGGGGATCCGCTGGAAGCGAGTCGCACGGGACCGGTCAATGTGGCGACACTTGGGGGAGGCCTATGTCCAGCAGTGGACGGCTTTCGGCTTAAATGATGATGATGATGAGGTATCAAATCTCATTTTAACCTGGAACATACTTTCTGTATGTTTACACAAGTTACATTTTGGTAAAACACAAGCTGTCGATGAAATGTTTATGATTAATTTACTGTTACTTCGCTCATAACATCGACTATCTTAACATAATCGAACACACTATAGGAAAGGTGCATTCTGAAATTTGGCAACTTGGCAAGTAGCTGTAAAGTATTTATCTACTTTGATTAAATATAATCAATATTATTAAAATAAATTATAAAGAAATATTTCTGTACCCTAAAATATTGATAGTGAATAGCAAAATTAAAAAAGGTATCTAGCAAAACAATATTGGCAATTTAATAAAAATATTCCTAGTCTAACTTAAAAAAAACGCTATCCTGTGTTTCTTATTTTTCGATTTATGCCATTATTGTTGCAAACAAGCGATGTGTGTGAAGTGTATACTCAAAACAGCGAAATAATTGACAGATATTCCTGACGTTCGCAACTTTCAGAAAGATCAGCCTTAAAACACAAATAAAATACGTAACAAAGAAAAAACAGAAACGTACGAAAACAAACCCCTTACAAGCCAGACAGCCATTAATTGAAGAATTTCGTTCGCCACTAAACTGTGGTGGAATCGTAAATTGAAAAGAAAAACGTTTCGGGCATTAACGAGCGGTCCGGGCCTCGTAAGGTACGGTGTGATGTATGTTACAGCCTTTATGTACGAACTATGAGAAGAGGTCGCGAAAAAAAAAAGATTTTTTATTTAAATCAAAGAATAAAGAAGTTTTTAAACCAGCATAATCAGCCACTAATGTTCACCAGCAGGGATTGGCTGAAAATCTCCCACCTAGACACGAGTTGCCTCGGCTGACTTAGGTGTTACGTCTGTGTATGTTAGAGGGTTCAGTCCCCTAAGATAGGGGGCGAGCTTATTGCCATCAACCGGTCACAAATACAGACTCCGTGGCTGGAACTGAAAAACACCGGAACCGAACCCAGGACCTCACGCTCAACAGTCGCGCTTGCGACCACTTGACCAACGAGGCAGCCAAAACAATTAAGAACCCAAAAATACGTACATCCATAAAAAATACATAATTATTTAGCTCGTGTACAAACAGAATTACAATCAAACAGATTACTTGAACAGGTGAAATTACTAACAAGAGGCAGAGGAGCTTTGATGTGAAAATTAGGGACAAATGAAAAATACTTCGTTTTTCGCGTAGTTTTTTTGGATGAAAACGTAATGTTTGAATAGTTAAGTCTGTTTTTTGGACGAGTGAACCGGTTTATTACTAGCTACTGACTAGGGTGCCTCGGAGATGCTTCGGATTTATGAAAGGTGGATGAGCCATTGAGTATTTAGCTCCAGGAGGTTTTGATTCAGCGTTTAGGGTAGTTTTGCAAAAAGCACGACTAGTATCCATCATCATCATCATCATCAGCCTATTAATGTTCCCACTGCTGGGACACAGGCCTCCTCTCTTTGAGAAGGAATGGGCTATAATCCACCACGCGGGCCCAGTGCGGATTGGTAGATGTCACATGTCTTCGAATTTTTGGTTCTAGGACATGCCGGTTTCCTCACGATGTTTTCCTTCACCGTTTTTGAGAGCAGTGGTGATGAAATAAATTACACTAAGTAATGCGCCTGCCTGGGTTCGAACCCACGACATACTGTTCGTAAGTCGGGGTCGCTACCACTGGGCCACCGCTGCTCTCCATACTTCCATACTTCCATACTAATATTATAAATGTGAAACTAACTCTGATTGCTTGTTACCTTTTCATGTCTAAACGGCTGATCCAATTGTAATAAAATTGGCAAGGAGATAGACTGTATCCTGGGCAAGGACATGCACTATCTTTTACAAACGTACACATCAAAATTTACACGCGAACGAAATCGCGGGCAGCAGCTAGTTAGCCATAAATATGAATCAAGTCTAAAAGCAAAGTAAAAAATACTTAGGAAACGAGTATTCTCGATTATTATCTCCGCGAGTTCGTGTTTGGCCCATAGGAAGCTGGTTTAAAATCTTTTGAGAATTTGATCAAATGAAATCCTAATGTTTTCAACTAAATAATTTCGTCTACTAATATTATCTTCGTAGACCACGCATTTCTGGATCTACTCATCATCATCTGCCTAGCCTTTTCCCAACTATCTTGTGGTCGGCTTCCAGTTTAACCGGATGCAGCTGAATATCAGTATTTTACATAAAGCGACTGCCTATCTGACCTCCACAACTCAGTTAGAACTGTGTAATACGATACCCCTTGGTAAGGCTGGTTGTCAGACTTGTTGGGCCACTGACTACCTATAACGACTGAATTTCTGAATCTACTAAGTTCACCTAAAAAAAAATATGATATCAGCAAATAAATAAATTACCCACTTATCCCAACTAAAATACCACATCAACCTTCCAAAAACATCCCACATCTCTAACATTAGCACCCTTTTTAATATCCTTCCGTGTGATGGGAGGAAGGTGCCCTATTAGGTCGGCGTGGCATTTGGACGCATTCCCCCTACATACCGGCGGTGTGTGCCTCTAGCTTAATAATCTACTAGCTTTCGGGTAACGGATGTACCTGGTCCGCCATTTTGTTTGTATCTCATAATGTCAAAGGTGTAATTTTAGGAGGCTTGTGTTGTATACCGAGCAGTAGATATATGATGCAGACAATTTGGTTCTTGGTTCGTTTACCAGTTTGGGCAGAGTTAGAAAGAAAGAAAAATGTGTTTATTCGGCCTAAAAAATGACAATGATGAATAAATAAACAAACAAATCTAGTTAACCCAAAAGGACTTCAAGCTCGGCATGATCTGCTTGATGTGCTGGCGCGCTTCTTTGTTCCAGACAATTACTGCCGGGGCAGAAAGCATAGGCTGTTTGTCGTGCCTCCATGTCGTACTGCTGCACGAGCTAAGTCGCCAATTCCTCGCACTCTGGCCGCGCTTAATGATCTCTTGGATTTTAACCCAAAAGATGATCTGTTTGCGGATGGATGGACGAAGATTTTTTTGGTTTGTCAGAAGTACTGTTAGAGGAATTTATGAAAGTGTCAAATTTTGCTTTACTTTGTTACTTTGTATGTTTTAATGTGCTATAATGATCTCTGTTATTTTTATAATTTTAGTTACTGTAATTGGTTATTACAACCGTTGTAATTAAATAAATAAATAAAGGATGCCAGATGGCAACACAATGTATACCTGACGCTGATTTTCAGCTGCAACCCACGAGTGCAAATACATATAAAAGTCTCAAATATTTTGCACAAATACCTCATCATCATCATCATTTCAGCCGAAAGACGCCCACTGCTGGACATAGGCCTCTCCCAATTTTGGGCACATTGACAGGTCCCGTGCGTCTCGCTTCAAATAACAACTAAAATAAAATGTTGCTGCTTTTAATTATAAAAACAACAATGTTATTGGGTTTTTCCATCAGTAGCAACCCTGATTCTAGATTTCTGCCTAATACACGGGACTTAAAAAACAACTAGCGAAATGTGGATGTCCAAGAGGTGAGGTACCTACAACTCTGCCTACCCCTTCGGGGCTAAACAGGTGGCATGTTTTGTACATGTAGTTTGGTATTTTCTGTGACAATGTTGCGTTAGCCTGAAGGTTTTTAGACCCAATACTTATAATACTGATGGTAGGTTAAGATTTTACAGAATCTTGCATTTAGTTTTTTTTTTCATAATTATGTCCTGCGGCCTTATTAGTTGAAGAATGAAACTAAAATTGTCAGCACGCATTTAGCAGACATCTTGGTCTCAGAACTTGTTCTTAGAATCTAACTAGATTATCTATGTGAATCTTGAACTCAGTAAATAACAAAGTTCCCCGGAACAAGTCCGAAATTATCTAGAAATCAAGATGTTTTGAACAATAACGTTTCAGAGAAATAGATGTACATATACATACATATCACATATGTAATTTCCGAAGATTTGTGCAGAGGTGTACCTAATATTAGGTACACCCATATTTCGACAGTTATGTGAAATCCCCATGTAATGGGGGGAGCCTATTGCCATTAACCGGGCACATTCAAACTCCATGGCTGCTACTTACGAGAAATTTCTGAAGGAAAAACCCAATAACACCTTGCCCGGCCTGAGAATTGAAGCCAGGACCTCAAGTAAGAGAAATAGAAGTATTTCTTTAAACCACCACTCCACTAAAAATAACTTTTAAGAATTAAAATCCCCCGGAATTTCTCGCATCACGGAACACCTTTGTGCACCATATCGCTACTTAAACTCAAGCGTTGGAAAAGGAAGTAAATAAAAATCTTAAAACAGAGAGAGGCAATCGGTTCAATTTCTTCCCTTTACCGATTACCAACCCAATGGTTCGAGAGAATATCAAAGTGATACAGAAACTGAGCTCCTTGAGACCAAATGTATACCTGCCACAGAATAAAATAGGTATGGAATGTCAGCTCCATGCAACGAGCAAAAATAACTGCATACATTCTACGTTTGCAAGTTAGTTTTTAAACATCATCAACATTATTCTTTTGCCCTTATTTTATTTATTTGTGGTCACAGCATGTCATCTTAATCAATATTTCTCTCATCATCATCATCTGCCTAGTTTGTCTGACCTCCACAACCCAGTCAGAACTGGGAAATACTATACCTCTTGGTAAGACTGGTTGTCAGACTTCATATCCATATTTCTCTATTAATCTTCATTTCAAAAGTCAGCCTTCCTAGCCATTTTTTCGCACAGTCCATCCATCATTTCTTTAGTCCAAACATGTTAACATAATGAAGTTTTCGGAAAAAAATACTTAAAAATCTACATTAGGCTCAGCTTGCATTACTAACAACAAATTTTAGTCATGTCATTCTGAAGTTAACTTAATTTTAATCAGTTTATATTTCTGAAGACAAAAAAAAACATAATTTTGAATATGGAACAGACGCAAACGGCAATTACGCTTGCATTAGCTGTACGTGAAGCGCGTCTGTGTGCGTGCGTTTTCGCTTTCTTTAAACCTTCTGTAACTATCTACTCTATGTTTTTACGATCTAGTACAGTCTGTAGATCTAACGCAATTAATTCCCGTCTGACCTGTCTTGGCGAATGTTACCATCCCAGCCTCGGTCAGGATGGCCAGCTCGCAAAGTAACCCCCAATGAAGTGCGTGATTTGATTTATTAGTTAGCCCACTTATGTTTCGGTGGACGAGCAATGGCCATGAATATGGACTTCTATAGTCAGTAATGCGGACCAGCCTTTGGTGATGGGCAGTGGACAAGAAAAAGGTTAATATCAAATTTGTGTAGTTATATCTGTCTGCTTTTCTCGAAATCTTAGATAAAATCTATTCATACAACTCTGGAAGGGCCATTGATGCACAAACGGCTACCAGAGTTCAGTACATCGTTCCGAATCCCCCGACACAGGAATTCTGTTTTCTACAAGAGATTCTGTTTTTTTTTAATTCCTGATGAAAACTTGTTCTAAAACCCTTATATAGGCATTCCAAGCTTTTGGGCTTGTATGAAAGTAACGCCACAAGCTTGGAGGAGAACTATGTCCACTAGTGAACGTCTATCGACCGAATAAAATATTTTAGAGTAGTATTTTTCAAAAAACAATAAAGTTTAAAAAGACAGATTTAATAAGAAAATGTTAACTAAAGGATATAAACATTTATGTGTTCATACAAATTAACAAAATACAATCCTATGAGTACTCGTCCATCTTAATGCGAAGGTTGCGCTTGTTTTTCATTAACTAATTTCTCCTATCGTGGATCCGTTTTTTTTACACTGAGAATTAAATCGTTTACCAAATAAAAAAAAAATCATATGTATTTATCCGAATCCTATTATGCAAATGCATAAAAAAATTATATGGATTGAATATTTGTAACATGATAAAATACATGAAAAAAAAACGAAGGGTCCCCACCCTTCGTTTTTTTTTCATGTATTTTCGTGAAATATTTTCATACTATGGGGTCGTGTCATGAAAAAGGTTGAAAATCACTGTTTTAGAGGTTACGTTGCAAATAAAATAGATTATATTTTAGTTCGTCTGTCAGTACTATCAGGGTGTTTGTTTTCGTTATAAATGTGCCAATGACCCAAGGTACTGAAGAGATCTTCATGAGGCAACATTAAACAAAAAGACAATGCTATCCGAAAACCAATGTCAGCAGGTATATACTTACGTACATGGATTCCTTTACTACATACCTGCGACCTTCATCGCCTACTAAAAATAAATCTATTCATAATTTATCTCATATCGGAAGTACCGATAAAAATGCTTGAAATACCTACTCAGTTGTTTTGTCGGCTCAAACCTTGGGACAAAAGGTAGTCGGTAAGTCTTTATTATCATTTCTTTCGCCCCCTCATCGCTTCTTGAGCCAGTAATGAATTATTCAGGCTGTGATCCAACGTTTTTCTGAGCCGCCTCCATTTTTGTGTGCGTTAGTATGGAGGGACAAGTTCGGTGTTTCTGATTTGGTAAATATTTTTTGGTTGTGTGTGATTAAATAATCATGTTGGGTGTGATTTTCTGGAAGAAGTAGGTTCGATGTTGTGCGGATTATTAAATTTACTTATTCTGTGGCTTGCTAGGTCTAATAGGCGCGTTTTCTTCTACCTTACCAATGGTAGCCTGTATTTGCGATGAGGCTAGTAAAAACCCGATCAAATCGAATTGGTCTATCTTTTATTCCAAAAAAACCATTTAAGTACATTAAAATTGCACTCTTATCTCAGACTGAAAAAGAGAATAGAATGCGAATAGCCTCCTTGTTTTTTTTTCTACATTTATTTGTTGTGCTAAAACAATTACACCTAAAAAGTCATAATTTTCAGTGGCCATTGTACCCTTAAGTTAATGATAGATCTTATTTTATAAATACACATGTATTTAGGTTAGATACCAACCAGTAAATTAATAAATACGTCGTGTACCCGCTATCATGACGGTCACATCACCAAAGCCTGTTTTTCCGTGGACCTAGACTAACATTTGGAATCGACCAAAATACCGACGATTGGAAGCTCAAGGACATACTAAAGTCACCAATCATCGTGTACTTAACTTGTCTTGTTTTTTCAACTTGAGTTTTTAAAATTTAAAAAAAAAATGAGTTTTATCTAAAGAGACTGGTTTCGAGAAATAAAGTAAGAAGATTATGTTACTACAGATAAGTATTACTATACCTAAGTTTCTTTTTTTTGAAGAATTCTTCTAAAACGAAAGGCTGACTAAATTATCTATCATCCGTACGAAGAATCACCAACTATGCTTTATCTTTGGATCACCCTAAAGTAGACTGGTAGAAATGCTCAAGGTTGAGCCCCTCTATGTATAAACGCCCGCACATCAAGCTACTACAATCTGTCAAATTTCTTTAATAGATTGCCAACTTTATCGCTAAAGCGTTAAGGTTCAAGGTTGATTAGGATAAATTGACAATTTCGGGTAGCTTGATGTGCTGGCGTCTTTACCTACGATTATTTTTACTTATGGATAAGGTTTAATAAATAAATAAATCTTAAACATCCTCGTTACTATTACCCCCTGTATCGTCCCACTGCTGGGCAAAGGCCTCTGAAGAAAGATCCATGACTTCAATCCAGCTATTGACTTAAATTCTTCGATCCAGGGCCAATTTGGACCACTGGTCGTTGGTTGTGTCCAGCTCGTCCCGCCATCTCCTGCGAGGTCTTAATTTACTTTTCTTTTTTTATGATGTAAATAAAAACAATAAAAGTATTGAATAAGATACAGGTTACCAGGTGTCAGAAAATAGGTTCATAACTCATAACTATTACATAACACATAAACATTTAATCACTAAAACAACAAAACATTAGAAAAACAAATAATCTATCACACTTCTATACCACTCACCTAAAAAAACACCATACCAACCAAACCATGATAAATATGACAGACGCGATAATCTGTTAATAATTAATATTGTTCCATTGTGCGCCAAAAATCTCTGTAATTGGGAAAAAATAAGATTCATTGTTAAAATCGGATTGTGAGATGTCTCATTAATTTGGAGGCGGGCGCCATTTTGAGGCAAAAAATTCGGAAGCCATTTTGACGATTAAAAAAATTGAATATGCTGTGCTTTGTAATTCATCGTTTGGGACAAATAATTCTATTACTTGTTTGTTGTGGAATGAGAAAGATATTGCTTAAGTATTATTTATTTCATCACCACTGCTCTCAAAAACGGTGAAGGAAAACATCGTGAGGAAACCGGCATGTCCTAGAACCAAAAATTCGAAGACATGTGACATTAACCAATCCGCACTGGGCCCGCGTGGTGGATTATAGCCCATTCCCTCTCATAGAGAGGAGGCCTGTGTCCCAGCAGTGGGAACATTTATAGGCTGATGATGATGATGATGATGAAGTAAGAAGCCCCAATATTAATGTTTCGACAGCTTTCTTGTCTGTCTATCGTTAAAAGATGGTATTTAAATGATATCCCAAAGATAAAGCCAAAATTGAAATCGGCACCTACCCTCCAGGACTAGCCAAAGAAACCCAAAAAGTTGAAGAATTCTAATGTAAAACTATAAACCTATACCATTATCAATTAAAGAAACCATTAAAACTAACATATTAAAATTCAGCTGAAATCGAGAGTCAACTGGGAAATGAATGCCAAGACTTTCAGTGCAGAAACACTGAAATTTTGATATCGCTGTTGTGCCGTAAGAGATTGTCTGAAAATACACTGAAACAGCGTAAGGCTTTGTTCAGATAAACAACTTTATTATTAAAAAGACCTAGCCAAGTCTTTTCTATTTTGAGGGTTCCTTAGCAGGGCTGCGGGACTGTTCGAAAGAGATACCGCGGCCCTGGAACACAATACAAGTCTGACACTCCCTTCCGCTCCGCCCAGAGCGGGAGAAGTCATGTGATGATTTCCCATCCAAAAAAAAAGGGTTCCTTAGCAAAATGGCTAAAACTGAACCCTTATACATTTGTCTTTTCTGTCCGTCCGTCTGTCTGTCAGCGGGTTGTATCTCATGACCCGTATAGGTAGACAGTTGAAATTTTCACAGAAAGGGTATTTCTGTTGCAGCTATATAAACAATAATAACAACAATTAATTTAAAAAAATAATAATAATTAAGGGGGCTCCCCTACTACAATGGTACCGAACAGTTCATGCGCGAGTCCGCATCAGTTTTTAGGGTTTTGCAGCCAAGTGGCTAAAACGGAACTTTTATACATTTGTCCTGTCCGTCTGTCTGCCAGTATGTCACAGCCATTTTACTCCGAGACCGTTGGCACTTTACTAGAAAGCAGGTAACCAGGATTATACATGAAGTGATTCCTTGTCTGACCACCATGAATTAATAACTGTGTAATACGATACCTCCAACCGCGAACTGGAAGACGTTCCGTTGGAACGCCTCCCACTAAGTAGACCAATGACCTGGTGAAGGTTATGGGGATCCGCTGGATGCGAGTCGCACGGGACCGGTCAATGTGGCGACGCTTGGGGGAGGCCTATGTCCAGCAGTGGACGTCTCTAGGCTGAAATGATGATGATGATGATGACGATACCTCCGGGCAAGACAAGTTGTAACACTTTCGCGCTTCTAAATACTTATTTCACAACCCATAAGTGGTTCGGAGTTCGGAGAGGCTTTCAGGGAGCTGACGATGGCTGTCGTAATTTCTGAACACGGGACGTTTAATATCAGCTACACGAAACCACAGTAATATGTATAAGGCATCTTTGCTTGTTTTGTCACTATACAACCACACATTTGGCCTATGTCACCACAGCAGACATCTACGGTGAAACTGCCGTTTTGTGGTTATATTACTTCGCACACAGGCAGGTATTATATTCAGAACTGTATAACACCGTGTATGACTAGTTGTATGAACGTGGACGAAGCAAAAGGAGTATGTAAGGATCGTAGCAGGAGGCGTTCTATGGTTTCTCTGCCTACCCCCATGGGAAAAGGGTGTGAGTTTATGTATGTATGTAAAACACTATTACAAATACAAATATTATACAAATATGTACAAATATTATATTATTATTTAGAAGCAACTCTGTATCACATTATAAATGAACTGTTATTTATGAGTTCATTATGAGACATAAATGACTTTAAACCTAACTGTTGCTTATTCAAAACGAAGTTGGAGATAACTTCATAGGTCTAGAAAGCTGTCAGCTTTACGTGTTCTGACAAAAATAAACTGCACCTAGGTTTAGTGGTTGCAACCCCGATTGCTGAGCATGAGTTCTTGGGTTGGATTCCTTAATTAAAATTCCTGATAAAACAACCAGGTTTTTCCATTATTAATTTCTTAATAGCAGCTATGGGAGTCTGGGTCTGTGCCCGGTTAGGTATTGTATTGTATAACGGGCTGGTGTCCGCAACTCCACGTCCAAGCGCGTATTTTGCGTGCGGACCCGGTTAGGTATTAGACTTGCCTATGCTACATGAGACTTAAACAAAACTAGCGAAATGTGGGTGTACTATTAGGTACACCTCTGCCCAACCCTTCGGAAATCACAGGCCTGATAGAGTTTGCTCCGTTGGGGAGGTGAAGTGCTCCTCCCCAGTTAAAACACAGATAGGTGGTGGCCGGGATACGACCTCATTCTTAAAGGATTATCCTATGCCAGGTTAAGCTGTGTTACCAAGGTTTATATTAGGTCTGATCACCAAAACACTAAATGTAATTTTCCTCCATCTACAGTTTTGTAATTGCCTAACAAAAAAGTTGCTTGTCTGTACCCACCTTTACTACAAGCTAATATTACATGAATGCAGTAAACTCGCCGAGTTATTGCCCAATCCCTGATTACGTAAAGAAACAGAACATAATGAATATCACATCATTATTATCTTAGGCTTTTAACTATTCTGCAATGTACAATATAGTAGGAAGATTTGTAGTATTTGCTGTTTAATTTTAAAGGAGTTCTTGGAAGCTTGTCTTCTATTTTGTAGGCAATTATTTTTATGGCTGGCTCCGAGAAAAGTGTAAAATATAGAGAGAGGCTTGCAATTTCATCTTGAACGCTTTTGAATATAATCATTATCATTTTAAGTTATTAAGTAGTAAACTACTTAATGCCGGTGGCTAGAGTTATTAAAACTACCGCATTCCGTAGATACGATTGGTGATTACTTCTTGGTTTTATTAGAACTAAACAGAATCCATGAATTTAATCTACTTGTAATAAGCCTTCACTCATTCTTTTACGATATCTAAGCATTGTGGGCGTGTCTCACACGAAATGGTTTTGAAATTACAATTTTGCAGCCAATATTAGAGAAACTTTGGTATAACTGAATATGTTCAAACTGTAAGAATGTATTATGAGCCGATTAATGATTGTGCCGTCAGTGCCCCCGGCACAATCTTTTCAACACACCGTCATCCAAAACTGTCCTCAAAGCTGTATCGCCGGTGTGTTGTAACCCTTAAGACGCTCAACGCCCTTCTGAACGCCAACCCTGAATGTAATGTTTTTGCGGATGAATGCAGTAAGTATAATATGTCTAGTGTTCTCTGAGAGAGAGTTTGCAAAAATGTCCACTGTTCCGTGTTGTTAGTTGATAAGATTAGATTAGTTAGATAGATAGATTTACATCATTGAATGTTGTCAACTGGGTCTTTTACTTTTGTTTTGTTTTGCTTTTGTGTTTCTATGTTAATTATTGAAACTGATGTTAGTTAAACTGTTTTAATTAACTATAAATAGACAAAAAATAGAGTAAAATCATTTTTAAGGAATTTTTGAATTGCGTAGGAGTCGGCCAGAAAGCTGATGTTATTCATTCCTAAGCGAAGTTTCCTATGAAGAAACAGGCATGAAACTCCATGGTTACTGTCTTAAATCAAATCGTTTGTACTTGCTGCATCTTCCCCTAAGGACATTTATCACCTTCCATAAAACTTTGTACACATACCTATTGTTCCTAAACCAACAAAGTTTTCCACGATGACAGCCAACATCATTTTGGCACAACAAATTGCAGTACCTAAGCATAAAAATGTTCACTTTTATACTACCGCTGGTCTCCTGTCTCCTTTATTTTACTACCCACCCCCCAGAAGTTATACCTTGATGGTACCATTTGTATTCCCGTCTTGGCTTTTTATGCATTAAGATATTGTGTATACGTGGGTACGGCGAAGTTTGCAACTATGAAGGTTTCTAAGCGAAAAATGAAGACGTTTGATGTGGTAAGATAAAAAAAAATATGGCCGTTCTAATTAGGCTGGTCAGATTTATTTTTGAGGTTATTGTAAAGCAGAAAGTACCTAATGGGTGTAAAAACCAACGAAGATGAAATCCGCTTGTTCTACTCGCCATTGCGATATTTTTTTGTTTAGGACAGGCCTGGGAACCTTCTAGTTACGGAGGTATTGGAAATCAAAGTTCCAAATTTTTCATAACATTTTTTTTTAATATTCAATTTTTTAATGTTATAACTTTAAATACCTCCACGACCCTGGACTATTCAATACATCCATCAGCACAATTTTTTGAGTGCATTTAATTGGATCCAAACGTAGAACGTGAATTACAACCAAAAACATTGTATGTAAGGGAGACTGTTAAAGGTGTGCCTTTATGCTTGTCTTTTAAACAACAGTTAAGACCTAATAATAATTCTGACACTCCCTTCCGCTCTGCCCAGAGCGGGAGAAGTCATTTGACGATTTCCTATCCGTAAAAAAAAAACATACCTAATAATAAAGAAAATGTACCTAAAAGAGCGATACCAAACAATAAACAAGGTAAATAAAACAATGGCGAAGCCACGTTTCGCCTAAATATTTAAGTAGGTACTGAAATAATTATAATTGGAAATGCCTCCTCGTGTTGGACATTCTTTACCACGCTATTGTTGTAAGCTATAACCAAGGTCGTAGTGTATTTTTTTTAAAGGAAAAATACTTGAGGGAATCCATAGATATTTAATAATTTGATTTGGTTTCCAATCGAACTCATTCCTTCTCTGTATGTAAAGAGGGTTTGCGCTTTTGCTGATAATGCACCTCCGAGGCCTCCATAGTTATAAGAGAACCATCTCAAAATGATAATGAGGAGGAGCTCGTGGCTAATTAATAACAGCAACTCGGGTTGATGTTCAGGTTAAGCCACGCTGGCCTGGTTTGGTCAGTGGATGGGTCACCCATTACATACCGAGATTACCGAGTTTCCTCCGTGCCTCGAAAGGCTCGTTAAGGCGTTGACACCGGCTGTCAATTGTAGATCTTAGTCAGTCGTTACAGGTAGTCAGTGGCCCGAAAGTCTGACAACCAGTCATACCAAGGGGTATCGTATTACCCAGTATTAACTGGGTTGTGGAGGTCAGATAGGCAGTCGCTCCATGTAAAATACTGGTATTCAACTGCATCCGGTTAGACTGGAGTAAACCCCAACATAGTTGGAAAAAGGTAAAATGGCGGTTATGATCTCGGATTGAAAATTTTGTTTCCTAAATTTTTTAGCCTCCATTCAATGTTAACCCTGCTAATGCCAATGGGGTACATTATACCCGTACGATATACAACCCGTGACTTACGACTCGCAAGCTGGGTAAGAATGACCGACCCGGGTGCACTAACTGAAAGACTACGTTACGGCAATAACTCCGTGTGGAACACCGGACCGGTAATAATGTTGCCGTAAAAGATGGCACTGGTGAAAGAGAAATCTAATTGTAGAATGCGGAGTTAAAAAACCCTGAAAATATGTAGAAAAGTACTTAATGGATATTCTGTTAGAGAAGAACCAAGTGAGAAGCATAATCAGTCGCAGTATTGTTCCCACGAGTGGGAAACATGCCTCCTTTTCTTCAGAGGCAGTGGGCTTTAAAACAGGGTGGAAGGCCAGTGCCTTTTGTTTTTTTTTTCGAATTGGAAATCATCAAATGACTTCTCCCGCTCTGGGCGGAGCGGAAGGGAGTGTCAGTCTTGTACTGACTAAAACCTATCCATGTTCCTTCCTTGCCCTTTGTGTTTCAGGGTCGCGGTAGCCCCTGCAGGCCCCTCGGTTGTTTTCACCAATGGATAAATTGGTTCTCGCGGAAGGTATAATTTGTCGACTTCTTGTTGCGGGAACGGGATCAAAATTTCATGATTACTTTTGGTCGCGATAACCGACATCCACGCGGGCGAAGCCGGGGGCATCAGCTAGTTTACACATAGAAAAGAGCCAACCTGATTCAAACCTGAATATAATCTACAACTGGCAACTCTCTGAATTAGTTTTGTTTCTTTAGGTCCAATTAAATACCAATTATAAAGCTAAGTAAATAATGTGATATGAAATTATATAAACGTATGACTACGTAGATTTTCTGAATACTACATGAATTCTAGTTTTCACTAGAATATCTTAGAATAAGCCATTGTTTCGTATTTTCTCTCTAACATAGCAATTACAATGATAATGAATACAAACATTACGCTAACGTCCCGGGGCTGCCAAGATAATATTATCCAATTGAAATATAAATGAAAATAGAATGTTTTCAAGCTAATGATAATATTAAGTTTGCATAAAAGTTCCCAGAAAATTATCGAATGATCTTATTATGCACATACCTCTTTCTGGAGCCCTGACCGCCGATAGCTTGGACCCTGTTCCCGATACCGGTGGGCTACTATTTTTTATATTACTTTAGATTTAAATATTTAAAAATGTAATTAATGTGTATAAAAAAAAAGATATGCTCTAGACCACACGACTGAAGTAAAACTTAAACAAATGCCGAACAATCGTCTGTCAAAATCAAAAACGGAACTCTCTCTTTTTATCTTCACTCACTTCAACTTCTGTTTGCCTCGTAACGTAACGCATTCACCAGCTTACTCCCCGTAAAGAAGTTTTACTTCAATAAAGGAATTAATAAAATTATAACAAAACAACATATTGTAAATGGATCAAAGGGTTTGGAAAGTAATTGAACCACCACGCACCTCGAATCGCCTTTTATTATTTGTATTACCTGTATGTACCAGGTGCCTAAGTAAATAAGTACTTAGATAATTTAATTTGGTATCCAAACAATCTACTTACAAAAATGTCACAAACACAAATAAGGTACGAAACACAAAGAAAATTATTGTTTAGGCAATTACATTATAAAAGTTTGTTTTCAGTTGCAAAAACCTTACAATAACTTATACAGTTTGAAATAACAAATATTGTAACTTACATGTAATTTATGCTCTTAATTTTGACTACGTAAAAAGGAATGTTTTTGAACTTAAACGTTTTGGTTATCAATTCATCTGCCTAGCCTTTTTCCAACTATGTGAGCGTCGGCTTCCAGTCAAACCGAATACAGATGAATACCAGTATTTTACATAGAGGGGACTGTCTATCTGACTTCCACAACTCAGTTAGTACTGAGTAATACGATATCCCTTGCTAAGACTTGTTGCCAGAATTTCGGGCCACTACCTGTAACGACTGTCAAAGATCTACAAATGACAGCCGGGACCAACGGCTTAACGTGCTTTTCGAGGCACGGAGGAAACTTGGCACCTACTTATTGGGTGGCCACCCATCCACGGACCTAGGTAAGCGCAGGTAACCCTGGAAATCGACCCCAGCGGCTGTTATTCTTTAGCCACGAGCTCCTCAGTAATCAACCCTAGTATGAAGACAAGAGAAAAATTCAACCCGCATTGAACAGCAAATAAAGATTGATTGATCCAGGTTTCTCCAATCAGCAAAACCCTACACTTAAACCCCAGTTTAGTAAGCAGAAAAAAATAAAAGATCGCTAAAAAACACCAGCCTTGAAAGTTGAAAGCTCTGGGGCTACTAATTTTCGCATTCTTTAGCAAAATAGGCTCTAGCATTACTAATTGCGGCTAATAGTCGTCTGTTAAACAGCTATTAAGGACAGCCCTAATTTCTATGCCCAAAGGATGCATGACGGCGTATCATCCATACTATAATTATAAAAGCGTGTATAACTTGTGTGTCGGTCTATCTGTGACCTTTTCACGCCTGAATATTTACACAGATTTCGATGAAATTTAGCTCACAGGTAGACCATGATCTGGAACAGGTCATCGTCAACAGCCTACAGAAGGCCTCTCGATTCTCGGCAATCTCATCCAGCAACAACCAGCCACCCAGTAGAACCGTCGCTCCACCTAGCCTGAAGGTCCCACCTTACGCTGGTTGATGTTAAGGAAATGGGATACTTTTTATCTCGGCAGCACATCCGTGGGATAACTTTCGATCTTTAGGCGAAACCACAAGTAAAAGCTAGTTTATTAAAAAATAAAAATCACAGGTTAAGGCAGTTACACACGGGACGGTCGCAACTCACAGTTAAGGGCGAGTCGAGCATAACAGAGTAATTTAAGTAGACAGCCGAGCGTGCAGTCCCGCTGGACTGACGCACTCGCGCCAGTGACTCGCCTGCCAGTAGTTTAGAGCTAATGTATGGGGAGCGATGAATGGGTATTGTTGGAGTTAATAAGAGTGAGATGCGCCGATTTGTCTTTGTTAAGTTTGGGTCCATAGCAGTTATTTATTTCCTTTGTTTAAAAATAGATTGGTACTAGTTTATAAGCTACGTAGATATCTAAACTAAAGGAATACTTCATTATTAGCTGACTCACTCAAAACCGAACTGTGTAGAAAATCAAAAGTATTTTTTTCCTACTAGGCTGATAATCAGCATTTTTTGAAGGTCAAAAATGAATCAATCCTAGTGGTGAATTCCTGTTTTAGCCGGTAAGAAGATATGGAGAAGAACAAACTCCCAAGAAAACTTGAGAGTGAAGCTTTCACGCTGCTGCAACTGCTAATTTACTGGCACTGCGATCCACAAGCAAATCAATCTTCATAAATAACACGAAAACATAAAACAAAACTTAATAACTTTAAACATATTCTTCATTATACCATCGTAATTTAAGTTGAGAACAAAACATACGTCCCGTTGTGCTGGACGGATGTACTCGCGCCAGCCACTCGCCCGGGTGCTACTTTAGCCGTAATATATGGCGGACAAGTAATGGATGGTGATTGTAGTTGGCGCTAAATAGTGGCGTAACGTGCCAATTCGTCTCTGATAACGTAAGTCTGGTTTGTATGTTGATTTATGATATGAAGGAGAGTCATTTCGTTTCCATACTAGCAAGTAGGAATAGATCCGATTCTAGAATAAGCCGTCAAGTACATAGAGAGCAAATTGGCTGAGACAGACACACGAGTGATCCTGGTTCCGTATTTTTATTCAGACGTACATAATTGAGCTCACGAGAGTATGGAAGATACTCCACTGGCATCGTGGTTTTTTGAGGCTTCCTTGTATCAATATGAAACATTCTGGCGGTGCTTTATGAATCGCACCTCAGGTGAATTTTAATTGCATAATATTGACTGCATTAACGTATTTTCTCAAACCCGCAGAAAATGTATTTTCTAAATCTCATATTACCTTAACCAGCTAATCAGTACCAACACTTAATCTATAAATGAACATTGAGCTCGTAAAACCGCTCACTCAAACTTTTACAAGCGCCAGTAACTATCCCAATCAAACACAGTAATAAGGCGCAGTCCCCAAAGAAAGTAATTTGCAACAGTGAAGAACAGTGCTAGCTTAAGGGTTGAACCTCATCTAGCAGCACAGAGTTGCACTTTACCATAATCCTATTCCTTTTCTAACGTCCAGAACCGTCATTTTCATGCTTAAATACAGGTGGTTAGGCACAAACCATATTTTGCCGCAGCAAAATAAATAATAAAAATTAATGTTATAATATCTCGGACTGTCTCGTTGGTCTAGTGGTCACAAGCGCGACTGCTGAGCTTAAGGTCCTGGGTCCGATTCCCAGGTCGGGCAGTGTTATTAGATTTTTCTATCAGGAATTTCTCAGTAGTAGCCACGGAGTCTGTAATTGAGCCCGATTGATGGCAAAAGGCTCGCCCCCATTACATAGGACTTAAGCATAACTGGCGAAACGTGAGTGTACTGTTAGGCACACCTCTGCCTGATCCTTCGGGTATTACAAGCTTGATGTTATGTAATGTAACATCATAATATAATGCGTAATTTAGTGAAATATAACAACCATCTTCTTAAGCAAATTTAATATTTATATTTTTTAATACATAATGCATACACCTAAAAATTAAAATGTTCAAGGTCGTGTGCTAGGCGGGGGGGCGCCTTAATTGCCGCAACAATAGTCTGGCTAGTGTGCCGTTGTGGTTTGCGGGTCGATTTACTTCATGTTGCGGAGTTGCGGCTCCGTTGCGTTGCGGCCCCGTTGCGTTGCGGCCATATGCGTAATCAGCGTAATACGGTTTAATTTTATGCGGAGAATGTGTAATTTCGTTTTAGTGTAAGTACTTTTTCGCGTTCAAAAGTTAAAGAATTGTTTTTGTTTCGACTTTATGTGCTTTGTTATTATCCTGTTTAACGTTATTGTTTAAACTCTAATTGGCTGGTAAAGTTATATAAGTCGAAAAGGATTGCATTTTTTCATTATAAAACTACTATATTGGTATTTTTGTAGTTTGTCTTCCAGCACTTGGTAAAGCCCATCACTAAAACGCAAACGCAAAATTTTCCAAATGTTTTCGTCGTCATTTTTATTTTATAAATACAAAATATTATTATAATTAAACCATTACATTGCTTTATGCACAAACTATGGCAGAATATTATAAATGTTTTACTTTACATTCAACCAGCATTGCAACGATCAAATAAATACTACAAGTAATACAATACAAAACCAACAGACGAATTTGCGTGAAAATTAAAGCAATAGTTTTTATTTCATTATGTATTTAAACACGATTTACGTTAAAGTACGTTACGGTTTTAATTTCATTGCAGAACGTTTACTTGAAATTGGCTATATTTTATTAAAGTAAAATACTGCATATTTCAAGTTAAGCACGTGCTCTGTAAATATATCGTGAGGTCCTTACTCAGCTATTATTAATTTAAAATATTATTATCGAATTATTGGCCTGTGTCCCAGCAGTGGGAACGTTATAGGCCGGTGATGATGATTTGAATTTTGTTAATATAATTTAAAATACACTCATTTACACCCTCTTCCTGTGGGGCTAGGCATAAATTACAAAACGACGCTTGCTTAATTATTAAAATAAAACATTTTCCACTTAGCTAATAACAACTCGGAATCTCTATTTCAAATATTTCTACAAAAAAAAACTAGTTTTACATTTTCATTTAAACTTTCATCGCTATCAAACAAACTTCAATATTTTCTTATTCCAGGTAAAATCAACCCTGCAATGAAGGTATCGACAACAACAATTCACAAAGAAACAACAAGCAATCAGATATACAACGAACAACATGCAACGCCTGGAGCCTCCAGCTGTATTAATAAGCCGACACAGATTGTCCGGGCGAGACAAATAGAGCGATTTATATTATACACTATTAAAAACTGTGCAAGTTATGAGATGAAAGCGATTTTAATGTGACTACGCGACAGAAAAGACAAGGTTATATATTTTTTTCATTAAGAAACGAGAGCGGAAGAGAGTGGTACAATTTTGATATTAAAGTATGTCTGGTGTCGTATACAGGGTGTAAACAGACTCTTCACGAAGCCGTCAACCAAGCATTATGTACATCAAACTAAGTAACTTTACGCAAAAAATTGTGCTGGGAAACGACTTTGTTTTTTGAGCTGAAAAATCACGTTTTACAGTAGTACTAAATGTAACGCACTCAGAACATTGTGCTGATGGAATAGTAAGGGAGTCCTGGAGGTGTTCAAAGTAAAAATCTTACATTGAAAACATGTACTTAAAAAAAAACTTGTGAAAAAGTTGGAACTTTGACCTCCAATATCTCCGTAACTAGAAGGTTCCCAGGTATGGTCTAGAACAAAAAAATGATCGCAATGATGGGGAAAACAAGTGCCTTTCGGCTTCGTTAAGAGTCTGTTTACACCCTTTAGTACAGTAAGTATTTAAGACACTTTCTCGTGATTGCAAGTTTTTATTCAAGTCATTTTGAATGAAAAGTAAAAGTGTAATTGTCGTTTGTAGTAGATGGAGAATTTGTCAAATGTCAGTTTGTGACGGTGAGAGCTCGATTCTAATGAGTTCTGTCTTAATAGTAGTTATGTCAACTTTCTAGCATTTGTCTATTTTAATCAAATCATGGGACTTTTTCTTTTACAACATAATAACTTCCTTATTTTCCCGCTAATCACTTATGCCTTACGTCTTCAACATTACAGGGACTATTAAAAATATAACACGCGTCCGTTCTACCCCGAGTTGAAACAAAATTGATTGTTTATTACTCTTTTTATTTGCGAGAGCAAAATAGAGCGACGAAAATTTTAAAATATATTTTTATTTTTCTCTTTTGCGAAAAGTTACACCAGCATTTAAGGGTTACTACGTTTATTTACATATTTGCCCCCTTTATAAGTGGGGGCATGAAATTTTTATTTTAGTCAAAAAAACTAAAAGCTTGGCTTGGTTGGCTTGCTTAATTAATAAATTGCGGCATCAACCTTCTCCGCTTGGCTTTGTTAATTAAATGAGCTGTTAAATATTATATTATTGTTTTAAAATTAATGGAACAATAACCCTGCACAGAGAGATAATTTTAGTCATCCCTGGAATCGCAAAGAGGTCAATACAAAAATATACAAAAGTCCTCCCAGAAGCCAAAAAAAATGTTTAAATTCAATAGTATTTATAGCAACAAAACCTGGTAACCCTGGTATGCTTTTGCCGAAAAGCCATTCTAAAAGTAATTCTAATAATTTGCATAGGCATGTAAAATATTCTAATGTCTGTACCCACTATCCATTCCCTGGGTTTGCGTTTTTTTTTTAATTATTTCATTGTACACACCCTCGACATGCATATTTATTGGAGGGGTAGATTGAAGAATAAATTGGGTTTCAAATATTCAGCATATGTTTTTGGACAGGTGAAAACCAAACAAACTCATTTACATAATGCTTAACTTTAATGTGTCCTTTGATTTTTAAGCTTAATCATGTTGCAAGATATTGTGAAAAAAAAATGTTGTAAAAAACTCCTAACGCTTTACATCAAACTGTATATTCCACAGAATATTAATAAACATTTCCCTAACAAAAATCACAGCGAAAAATTCAATCCCGGATTCCCGGAGCAATACAAAAAAAAACGCAAAAAATGCGTTATATATAACACGCTAAAATTGACCAATTACGTTGAACAAAAACCGCGGAACGCGATTTGACACGAATGTTCTCTTTGACCGCTAAGCCGGCCGAAAAATATTTAAAAAAAAGAGCGACCGATAGCTACGCAGCCCTATGATAAATGTAGGTTACCAGTACCCGGTTGGCTCATGCGGACGTCAAAAACACCCGGTCGCCGCGAACGGGTTAAAAAAAGATCCGTAATGGTGGTTTAAATTTGACAATTTTATTTCTTTTTTGTTTCTCTAAAAATCATGTACAAGGATCTGTTAAAAGATAAAACAGCAATAAATTGGTTGTTTGTTTTCAATTACGTTTGGTAAAGGTATTTTTTTGATAACGATCAGTGTTTTCGAATGCTTTTTTTTTGGTGAATCAAATTAAGAAACAATTTGTTTTTCTTATTACGTTTAAAATTGTATCTTTTGGTTATCTTTGTAATTTGAAGAAAAGAGATAAGCCATGTTATATTCTTTCATGAAAATCGCTTTCAAGATACATACATTTATGTGGATTATTTTTATATCTGTCTGGGCCTTTATTCCGTCGACACGAAGGTTTTCTAAAAACTTGGCATTAAAGTAGCTGAGATCAAAGAGAAGATGTCCGGTTTCAAGAACTGGAGGACATAGGATAGGTTGAATAATATTTTAACTTATAGGTACGCCAGAAACAAAATTTTAAGACACAGTTTTCATTGATTCACCAATAAACGTTGGTTTATACAATAACACTTTTCCACATAATTAACATCCACAAAGCAGTTCTCATCTTGTATGACACAAAAAAAAAACAGATAAAAATGGTCTTTCGAAGACATCCCGCATCTAACGGGTTACATCTAAAATAATCCAAATAAATCACTTCGCCCTTATGTTTTAAAGTAGCAGCCAATAAATTCAAGTTTATTCAATAAATCGTGGCATACTTCAAGTTTGTTTGTCTTGTTATACATAAAACATTGTTTTTAGTATATAATATACAAACATATTTGTTTTTGGGTTTGTTTTGAACTTGGCGATGAGGTCGTTGATTCAGATGTGTGAGAAAACATTCAATTTCTGAACTGAAAATGTTTTGAAATGTTGTTTGTATTCTTACTTCTAATAAAATCATATATATAGGATTCTACTTAATGATAAAAATGTTATAAAAATGGTAGTTTCTGGAAAAGGTAAGAGCTTAGATCTGATAAGATGTACCTAATTATAAGACTTCTTCTGAAAGCTTCAATTTATTTTTCCTGAACTTTCTAGTTAGGCTAAGCCTATTGATGTCTATACTAACTGACATTGGCAAACAGACATATTTCTAAAGTAATTACTAGTCACAGAGTATGTTATAAAGTATTACTAAGATAATCCAAATGGCAGTCAAAACATTCACAGAAACACAATGTCGTCTCATGAGATAAATAAAAGATATGAGTTAATGTGAAGAGAAAAAAAGATATTACAACATTTTATTTTCTTTTTTGTGAATATTTCGTCACTTCGTCATCACATTTCTCTCTAAATAAAACTAGGAGAATCCACCTTTTCTCAGTAAAATTGGGTAAAACTCAACCAAAAACTGGTCCAACTCCTCAAAAACACCACAAATCATTGTCAAGATCCCCGGAACCGTTTGAAACAACCAGTTTCCAGTTAACTCCAAAACTGCAAAGCGTGAAGATAAATCCAGCCTTGTTAAAGAAAAAAAAAGATGGCGGCGGCGGGCGACAATCCCGCAAAATTTGTATGTGTGGTCATATCTCAGATAGTCTGGCGAAACGCCAAAAACTAGTGTTGAGGACGCGTCGCTTGTAACCCTGCCTTACTGGCATGCAAGGCGGGGTTTCAAATAAGTATAGCGGTGTTTCGGACCATGTTTCAAACAGTTAGGTCGTGAATATATCAGGAAATTCCTCTAAGTTTCGAAGTGGGGCAAAGAGGAACGGTGTAAAAATGTGACTGCAGTGAGGGGGTTATCTTTTGGGTTGGGATGTGTGGTTTTAAATATAATTAAGTATTTTTTTAAAAACGCCTTCCTCATTGAACTAGTGGTCGCAAGCGTGACTGCTGAGCATGAGCTCCTGGGTTCGATTCCCTGGTCGGGTAAAGTGTTATTGGGTTCTATCAGGAATTTCTCAGTAGCAGCTACGGAGCCTATTTTTGTGGCCGTTTGATGGCAATAGGCTCGTACCTGTTACAAGGGACTTACACATAACTGGCAAGATGAGTACTATTTGGTGCACTTCTGCCTAACCTTTCGGGGATTAAAGGCGTGATGTTATATTGATTTTTTAACAAAAAACGTCACGTTAACACTACAACGCTACTCTATCTAGCATTATAGCCTGGACTCCTTGAGGACAATGACGTCTCTTACCTTTTTTTAAAAACTTCTGTACATTAGTTCTGCAGGACAGTTTCCAGAGTTAACAGGAGTCTGACTGTTAAAAGTTCATTTTGAGTGTCAATTTCGATAACATTTATGGCGCTTACAGCTTTTAAACGCGGGTTAAATGCGCTGATCGCTTTCAGTTTTGTTGCTGAACTAGCTTTTGGTCGCAGCTCCCGTTATAACACGGAATGTACTCATGGGAGCGTTTTAAATGTGCACTCGGGGATAATGTAACTTTCCGTTAGAAAAGAATCTTCTGAATCAAATCAGTAGTTCCGTAGATTATCTCCTACATACAAACTAACAAACAAATTTTACCTCCTTATAATATTAGTACACACAGCGGCACATCAAGCTTTACATTTCCAGTATAACGTGACCTCGCATTGTATAAATTTTCTGTACAATGAGAGATCCGCATAAACTGGTTTTGTATAGCCTGATCAGCCGTCGTGCGTGCTTATAGATATCGCCTAAGTTTAAACCCATAAATCCAGTCACATTTAAAACGTTCATCATTATAATAAACACTCCACCAAAAAGTCATTATTCATAAAATCACGGAAAACAAAAAAAAAAACAAAGTCACCCTCTTTTTTTATAAAAAAAAAACGTAACACAATAACTTATCCGGGGACACGTATACGATAGTGTCACGTGTACAGTCGGCAAAATAGGCTGCGGCTAACTAGGTTACAAGCTCCGTGCCTGACTGTACCTGTGTTGTACCCGCCGTGATATCACGCTTCGCGATAGGGTTCGGTATAGTGGAGCCATAAAGGGATGTCATTAGGTGAATACTTGTAATCAAGGAAAAAGGGATGATAGAATGGGGCAATAGGGTTCCATAGGGCGCATGATTGTTGGTGGTTCTTGTGTTCAGCAAATTAGATTATCATGCTGTATTTTTATCCTTGCACGCTGACATTTGCCGTTGCGTTAGAAGGGAAGATGGCGGTGGCGGGCGACAATCCCGCAAAATTGTGTATGTGTGGTATTATCTCAGATAGTCTATATCCAATGTCTATTCCAATGTCTATATACAATGTTCTTGACCTTTATACCCCATAAAATCTATCACACTTTCCTCATGCCCCAAATCCTTCATTTTCCATCGCATAACCTTCACAAAAGCATACTGCCGGATATCCCCTATTTCCTCAGCTCTTTGAGGAGCGTCAATAGGCGTCTGAAGCCTTCCAAAGTCAATGGCCGACTGACGTGAACGAACGCCCAATTTGGCGTCAATTTGACGCGTTATTATGACATTTTGACGTATCTATGATTGGACTCGATAAAGGTAAGGTAAAGGGAATTGTACAATATATCGGGGTTAGTTTTTTGATCGGAATTTCGGCGAAAAGAGTGAGACCTTTGATGGTTGGACTATTTTTAAATCTCTTTCTAACTATTTCAGTCGTGTGTTATACGAACAATTTGGTTTTATATAAATGTATTTAGTCCCAAAGTAAGTATTTTAAAGAATAAAGTTAATCTACTTCATATCTATCGTTTTATATGGTTACAGGTAGTCAGTGGCCCAAAGAGTCTGACAACCAGTCTTACCAAGGGTATCGTATTACCCAGTATTAACTGGGTTGTGGAGGTCAGATAGGCAGTTGCTCCATTTAAAATACTGGCAGTCAGCTGCATCAGATTAGACTGGAAGCCAACCTCAACATAGATTAGAAAAGGCTAGGCAGATGATGATGATCTTGGGTTTTTTAAAGGAACTAAAGATACCCTTCCTTATCTGACGACTGCTCATAGTAAATCAAATTGAAATCGTATGTAACACCTTAACTGAATGCAGGCGATTCCTTTATTGTAGCCCAAGAAATCCAAAATTTTCTATAATTTTTGTGTTTAAAAATTTTATGTTAATTCCAAAGGAATAACCCTTAGTGATGGTAAATTAGAGTTTGAATCGTTCTCCATTCAGAAACGTGTGTTTGAGTGAAGAGATAGCAAATAGAGAACATTTGAACAATACTCCATTGACTACCGATCGGAATTCCGCAGTATCTACCTATGGGCTTAATACTAATTTCGGTTCCCAGGAAATTCTGAACAAGGCCTGGCTTAGGCCTAAATGGCATTAATTGCTCTTCCCATCCTAACATGAAATATTGACGTTTAACAAAGGGAGGTACTTTACTCTTTGAGGGTAATCCTCCGACAAGGTTTTACGATGAATGGTAGGTGGTAGCTAGTCACCTAGATATGGGTCAATATTCTAAAGAGGAGCTCGTGGCTAAGTAATAACCGCCGCTCGGGTCAATCATTAAGTTAAGCCGGGCTTGTCTAGGTTGGTCTGTGGATGGGTGACCACCCATTACATACCGAGTTTCCTCCGTGCCTCGGAAAGCACGCTAAGCTGTTGGTCCCGGCTGTCATTTGTAGATCTTTGACAGTCGTTACAGGTAGTCAGAGGCCCAAAAAGTCTGACAACCAGTCTTACCAAGGGGTATCGTTTTACCCAGTACTAACTGGGTTGTGGAGGACAGATAGGTAGTCGCTCCATGTAAAATAATGGTATTCAGCTGCACCCGGTAAAACTGGAAGCCGACCACAACATAGTTGGGAAAAGGCTAGGCAGATGTTGACGATTCTGAAGTCAGAGGAAAAGCAGATATCATCTTGTTTTAAAGCTTAATTTATTATGATGTTTAAAAGTGTTTTTTTCAATACACTTACAGAAATAACAAAACATTTAAACATACATAATATAACGCCAATAATCCATAAAGGGTTAGGCAAACGTATAAATTTAGTGTAGTATATCCACGGAAATTCATTAACTAGACACAAATCTCGACTTTGGGCTACTACTGAAAACCTCCAAATGGAACAAACCAACAAAATTTTCCGTCCTGGAAATCGAACCCACGACGTCATGCTCAGCAGCTGTACCGCTTGCGACTACTCATCCAACGAGGCCGTCTTTCTAAAATTAACTTACTGAAATACCTCATGTTATTTTTTACTTAGATCAAATTTTCGTCATTCTTGAACATGCATTAACAATTCATAAAACGACTCGCATTGTCTAACGAGAAAAAATCACAATAAAATATATCTATAAAATAAAAATCACTTAAAAAAAACAACACCCCACATCCCACCTGACAGTAGGTTACCTAAATAAAAAGGCCACGTTCACACGATCGACGAAATTCATTTATTTCCAGCTGCGATACCGTATCGTTGTGTCCCGAGGGAAATCGCCCTCTTATTGTATCGCCAATCTATCTTGCAAACAATATTTGTACGTCAGTTGTGCTCTAGGCTTTATTTTTAAGGTGTTATTGTTGCAGGGTGTTGTTTTTTGAAATGAAAACTTCTTTAACGGCGTTATGCACTTATTGGATGGGTAAAAACTGTTAAAATCGCGTCAGATCGAATCGGCGGCGCAAGGCGCTTGCGCGAGTATGCGTGCGTGTAGTTTAAGCTAGATGGCGTTGTTTCAAGTTTTCACTTCTTCCGGCACTTCCGGAATGCAACCCGTCTTTTTTTTTTAGTTTTTTGTTTTATTTAATTGTTTTGAAGTTTCTGGTCCAGTTGTAGTTGGATTCCACCGAAACGAAACCGACAGGAGAGATCTGTAACCAACCAACCAATATATTTCGTTCCACTCCTCGGCTCCGCTTGGCTTTAGTGGAAACGATTGAGCAGAGAGGAGAGGAAATATCTCATAATTGTTAAGGTTAGCGGAGACGAGAACAGACGTGAGCGGTGTGCTGTGTGCTGTGAGCAGTGTGCCGCTTTACGCATCTACTCTTCACTCCTCTTCGCTCGCTCCTCTCGTCCGGGCCTCACGCTGTCGAGGTGGCAGAGTTCATTTAACTTGAATATAGGTATCATGAACACAGCGAAGAAGAAGATGTAATTAGATCATCCGGTGTTCCTTTGGTCAAGTCTGTCCGTATACTGGTCCAATTTTATTTTAAGGCGTTAATTTTGCGGTGTTGTACATACGAGTACATACATACATATATAAATTCACGCCTTTTTCTCATGTGGGTACGCAGAAACCACAGAACGCTACGATCCTTACGTACTACTTTTAACTCGTCCACGTTCATACACGCCTGGTTGTAAAAAAAACCTTTTAACATTGAATCAAACTTTCAGCTTGATCAGCGAGTTTAAATCGAGGTAGAAATCCAAAAATATTGTGCCTATCAAGGAATTGAACTCAGTAGGTACCCTACGCTGGAAAACTCGGCTTATTGGACGATTCGCACGAATTTAACTCGCACAAAACGTGCGAATCGACTCCTTTAAAACATATTATTTTTTCTGTAGTCGATTCGCACGAATTTCATTTATTGGCGTGCGAATCGACACCCTCACAAATATGTAGTAGGCTATTCGCACACATTTCATTTTAAGGTTTAAAAAAATTCAAGTACAGTCGTATTCAGCCATCACTGAAATAAAAATAAAAAATAATCGAAGTTTAAAAAGCAGATATTTACTTGAAAGTAAGAAAGATCTGTATGGAATAAGTGATAATAATAATTACTTAAAACGTGGCATATCTACATTTTTACTAATACAAAACAATATAAACATGACCGCAAAATTCGCCTATTACAGGAAAAATGAAAGAGAAAGCTATATATATGCTATCACGCTCACTCGGGTTGGTCATGGGTCTACATTTGGTTTACTTTTGTATTGTAACTGTAGAAAGTACACGTGCCGGACGGTAATTTAAGATAATTATTGTGATGTGACACAGTGTTGTGTGCTGGAAGGACATCAAAGTAATGTGCAGGCGTTAAGCATGTAAGTAATAGAATTATTAGTATTAACTGTGATAACATTATTAACCCCTTTATTCTGAGTGACTGAGAATTATGAGAAATCTTTCTTAATTTTTAATTTATTGCCTATAAAAATATATTTTATAACGATCTACTATAGTTCAAATATTAATATAAAAAAGCTTTTTATACTCCGGTTTGTATTTAATACTACATATTAATAATAAATAATTATAAACTGTGGTCGTTGAAGAGCAAGTGACGCCACCTAGTGGAAGCGTCACCAAATCATCGATTACAAAAATGAGTCAACATAAGTTTGCTTTTAGTATTGCATAAATGATGATGGATACTATGCACAACTTTTATTTACTATCTGCTCAGCAAAGAAGTTAATTATATTAATAATGTTTAATGCGATAAAAGTAATTCTGGTAAAACCTCCTTGATTTAATTAGTATCTCATTGGATACTTATTTTAATTTTCAGACAAAATAGAAAGCTTCTTGAAAATACCTAAGTATGGCGGCAGAACCATCGACGAGAAGAGATGAAAGGGCTGACATTGGTTTTATAAAATCAGAAAGAGGTCAAGAACTTCTATTAAGGCATGGATATAGATATAATAAGCAGCGCAAGAACAAAAATGGTGTTACAGTCTGGAGGTGCGTCAATAGACAACGTTGTAAAGCACTCTTACATACAAATAATGATCTCCTGTTAACAAAAGAAGAACCTCATTCATGCCAACCAAGCGTCATAGAAAATGAAATGAAGTATCAGTTAGACAAATGCATTAAACGATCGGAGAAAGAGCTCACAACTATACCAAAAATTTATGGTGAAATGGTTTCGGACTTGCATAATGCTGGATATGATCTCATACAAAAAGTTCCTGATTTTAAAAATATTAAGAAAAGACTCTATCGACACAGAAACACATCACTACAGGTAAAAAAATTGAGATTCAAAAAAGTTACAGATCTTATTATTCCTCCATGCTACGAAGATTTGAAGTTTGCTGATTATGGATATAAGAAAACAAGAATTACACTTTTTGCAAACCAAAATGTTATAAAATATATTGAAACAGCAGAAAGCGTTTTCTGCGATGGGACGTTCAAAAGCTGCGTACCACCATTTTTGCAAGTATACACGTTACATATAGATTTGGGAAGTACCCATGAACATACAAATTTTACCAGCCATATACGCTTTACTACCGGACAAACAAGAAAAAACATACGAAATTTTTTTTTACCTTATAAAAAGTCGAATTCCTCAATTTTCTCCACGTATATTCACCACAGATTTTGAAAAAAGTGCGATGGCTGCTATTGAAAAAATATTTCCTGACGCACGTATTCAAGGTTGTTTATTTCATTTCCAAAAGTCTTTATGGAGAAATGCAAAGAAGTTAGGTATGGATAAATCATTAATTGATAAAATGCATGTTAAACGTTGCATGGCTCTAGCATATGTACCTCGAGAATATAGATCAGATGGCTGGTTATATATTGAATCAGAAAATGAGCCTGAAAAGAAAATTACTCAATTTAATGATTATTTTGTTCGTACTTGGTTAGATGAAAATGCTTATTTCTCAAACACATGGTCATTTTTTGATGTGTGTCATAAAACAAATAATGCCATCGAATCATGGAACTCGCGTTTTAACAGATTGGTAAAACCTAAACCAAACATTGCAATGTTTTTGGATACTTTACGTAAAGATTCCAATTATTATTTAACTCTTTATAATAAAAATCAGTATATTTCAGTTAAAAGTCCTGAGAGAATAAAACTTCAAAAAAGAATCGAAGACATCGTAAGCCAATTGAATCGTGGCGAAATTAATATACAACTTTGTATTGAAAAATTACGAAATTAGTTGGCGGTAATATTGTATACATAATACATATATAACTGATGATTATTTTATTCCTAAAAGGTAACGACTGTGATTTTGATTGTGATTAAAGCCAAATATCTATTTTTATAATTCTCGTAAGTTTATTTTTTAACCTGTTATATATAAATTAGAAGTAAGCATTTTATTATTGTTGTGACTTGATTTATTATTGTTGATTTGTTAGTTGTATATAAAAGTTTAGTCACTTTTATACGTTATTTTAAAGAAAAATCTGTGATTCAAATTGTGATTATAGCCCTAGTTCTAGTTTTATGATTAAAAGTTTTATTGTTATAATGATGAGAACTGTGTATTTTAGGTACACTTCTAAAAAACATTAAGACATGTTTTTGTTGTACCAAATGTTCGTCAATAATAAATATAAGAAAAAGTTGTTAATTATATATATACCTACCTTATTAAAAAAGTAAATGTTTGGGTAAAGTAAAAAAAAAAAAGTAAATTTTTAGTACTTTTATTTTTTATTACGTGGTTAGTGGAGTAGTAGTTTGTTAGTGACATTTATTATTCTGTGATCGATATTTGCTCATTTTTAATCCTCAAACCACGAGCTTAGAAGATGTTAAGTACTTAGTTTTAATTTTAATACAGATATTGTTGATTATAGATTGTGTTTTTATTTTCTATCTATTACGAGTAAAACATATTTGACCTTACTACTTCTGTGCTCAAGTGTACTTTATCTTAACTGCATTTCATAAAAAACAATATGTGTGCGAATAGCCTACTACATATTTGTGAGGGTGTCGATTCGCACGCCAATAAATGAAATTCGTGCGAATCGACTACAGAAAAAATAATATGTTTTAAAGGAGTCGATTCGCACGTTTTGTGCGAGTTAAATTCGTGCGAATCGTCCAATAAGCCGAAAACTCGTGTAAACATAAAATATAATATTGTATATCTGTGGCAATACTATGTTATTAACAAACTTCAGCTACAAAACTCTTTACACTCGTTTACACTTTGCCAATTTTCTTAGTCACCAATAATTGGATATCCGATATCGCTACTCTCCATGGACTATGACCAAAGCTTAACACTTCCCAAATCTGTCCAAGTTTCATATCCGAAATTGTCTCAAAACTAGATTTATTGAAGCCTAATAATTGCACCCACAACCTTTGAAACAAGCCATTATAACCTTTAAGGCAATAACAATAAGAGTTTTTAAAACTTCAGCGCTTCGCTCGTTTGTATTTGTGTACGAAAATGGAGCATGTGAAACCAACCAGCGGAAAGCGCTTTTCCGCTAATTCAGCAAAAAGCAATAACAATTTAGCTGTGCTGCTAACGCTGTTTTTCATCGTAAGTTCGTTCGCATAAATCAAAACCATACGTCGCTTTACAGTTGCGCTTTAAACGCTCGAGAGTTTTTAAAATAATATTTTCGGCGTTTATTTTTGACAGTACCGCAGATAAGGGTTTTGAATATGAAAATTATACCGATCATTATAAAAAATGGTTGAGAATTTAGTTTGATATTTTAGTTTTGTTATAATTTAAACACCTTTATATGAAAATTTGCACAGACGAAATACTACGTATTACGAAAAGCGAGGGTGAATTCAAAACTTATAATCAGAGTCAGTAGGTAGACTTTACAAAGATAAGGCCACTCGTAACAAAAAATATTCAAAACATATATTCTATGTCAAAAAAAACATGTCTGCAATTCACACGTGGTAGAAGTGAAACCTTCAAAAATGTTGGCTTCAAGATAAACACTGTATAATGCTTCCTATCTCATTTTCTCCCACGTTAAATCTTATGAATATGTGTCTGTCTCTATTTATTGTCGCTTTTTCGTTTCATCGACTTTCAAATCACAACAATGCTAAAGAAGTTTTCATTTCAAAAATGGCTCACATTAATCCTTTAACATCGTTGTAGTTGTCATTATAAGTCAGGTTCCCAAAGAAGTAACTTAAGTAGAAACTAACATTTTAATATAACCGTCTCCTGAAGCGTCCCAGTCGCGCGCGTTTTTCATTGCAAGTGTAATATTGTTAATTCTTTTTAGATAATAACCGAAGTATCGCATTCGCATCGATAACTAATGACAAAACAATATGCGCAAAACATGTTTATGTTATGTTCTAGCTGTTGCCCGCGGCTTCGCCCGCTTGGAGGTCCGAAATTATCATACGGGGGCGAACTACCGGGAGACAAGCTTATAGGTAGTAAATAAATATTTTTTAAAACAAGCTTTTAAATATAGGTGTGACGTCATTTTTCTTCGATGTGTAGTGTGTACCTAATAGTACACCTACATTTCACTAGTTATGTTTAAAGTCTCATGTAATAAGGGGCGAGCCTATTGCCATCAATCGGGACAAAACTTAAGCTTCGTAGATTTGAATGAGAAATGATGAAAAAACCCAATAACACTTTGCCCGACCTGGGAATCGAACCCAGGACCTTATGCGCAGCAGTCGTGCTTGCGACCACTAGACCAACGAGGTTATTATTATCTGAAATTATTTTCAGTAGATATGCGTATACGATGTAAAATTTAGAAAATCTATTATATTTATTTCTTTATTTTCTACAAATTTACTTGTTAATTCTTCTGTCGACCATTTTCACTTCAAAATAGTGAATGAACGGTCATCTACAGCAAACTTTTTCTTATCGTCCAAACATGTTTACGTCATCCAGAACTTTTCAATAACTTTTTATGATAAATTGTAGGTACTGTAACAATTTATACATTTTTATAGACTTTTTATCGTGTATTTGATGATAACGAATCGATTACTAAAACGATTTGCTGTGCTCACGACACTTTCAATAGTTTGAAATATTATTTTGACACTTATCAATCACAAATTGAAAATATAATGGATCTTATAAAAAGATTTTTAGGAAGATAGATTATTGTGATCCTTGCCTTAGTTTGAAGTAAAAGTTTTTCAGGCGCGACGGGCATTTTTGAGATGGGGAAAAACAATTGAACTCGCGACGCCGTTAAACGATCTCTTTTTCGTTGCAGAGTTATCCGTATTGCTACATATTACAAGCCCAAAAAAATACAGTGTATAGTCAAATGTATAATTAAGTAAAAGGCTTATGCAAAAATATTTTCTAAAAACAATCCATAATCTCTCATAATCTATTTCAAGCATCATATTGCAACATTTGTGCACTGTAACCAAAAATAAAATTGTTTTTTTTTTTTCTTTTATCACCTATTGTTTAAGTATAGATACTCCCCTCACGACAGAATATCATTAATATTACAACGTGGATACTTCACTAAAATGATTTTAGTGACATCAATAACCAGTGTACTCGAAATAGGACAGTCGCCAGCGCTTTTTCTCATTCGAATTTGAACTGAACCTTCAACATTTTACGGTTTAAAATCATTTTGAGAAATTTGACAATTTGTGGTAACTTGATGTGCATGAAACAGTCGAAAAGCTATACCAACCTAACCATGAAACGTAAAAAATCACACTTATATAAATTAAGTAACAAAACTCATTAAACCATACAACCATACAACTATTCAACAGTTCAACACTTCATTGTCTGCCTAGCTATGTTGAGGTCGGCTTCCAGTATTTTACATGGAGTGATTGCCTATCTGACCTCCACTAACCAGTTAGTACTGGGTAATACGATAGATACCCTTTGGTAAGACTGGTTGCTAGACTTTCAAGTCAGGGACTACCTCTAACGACTGTCAAAGATCTACAAATGACAACCGGGACCAACGGTTTAACGTGTTTTCCGAGGCACGGACGAAACTAATGTAATGTGTGGTCACCCATCCACGGACCAACCTAGGCAAGCGCGGCTTAACGTAAAGAATGACCCCGAGCGGTTGTTATTATGTAGCCACGAGCTCCTCCCGAGCCGTTGAACACTACGAAAGAAAAAAAAACTAAAAACACCAAAGCGATGTGCGAAAACTAAAATACACCTGCAACTTTCACAAACCTAGTAGGAATTCCCAGGAAATTCCTGAAAATTCCTACTCTTTACTAGAAAAAGGAATGGCTAGGTGTTCAGACATAGAATCTTTTTGTTAGATACGTTAAAAAGTACAATGTTCGCGTTTTTCCTGTACTTAGCCGGAATTTATATCTGTGTGATAAATTCTAGACTATTCCCGATTGAGATATCTTTAGATTCTTTGTTCGATTCGGAGAAAACGATTTTATAGTGTTGTTTTTTTTTGAGATGATAAATGTTTCCTTTGTGACGAATTTCAAGTGGAATGAGAAGAGAGAAAGAACATTAATAATTTACTTTTCGCTCTTTCTCATTGGCTAATTCATCTTCTTCTTTCTCGTGTGGTTAGTGCCTAACCTGTTGTCAGAGTTTTTGTGCCGCCCATGGGCCTCTTTTTTTTTTTGTTTTTTTCGGATGGGAAATCATCAAATGACTTCTCCCTCTCTGGGCGGAGCGGAAGGGAGTGTCAGACTTGTACTGCCTAAAACCCATCCATGTTCCTTCCTTGCCCTTTGTGTTCCAGGGCCGCGGTATCTCTTTCGAACAGCCCGCAGCTCTGGCAGGCATCGGCCCTTGCGGGCCCCTCCCTGTTTGCTGACTGTATCTCTTTGAGGTGCGCGTGGAACACGAACGCGCCGTCACTTGGCTTTACATGCCGTCGAGAAATTATTGCTGGGAAACGACTTTTTTTATTGGTGAATAATCACGTTTTTCAGTAGGACTCAACGTAACGCATTCAAAACATTGTGCTGATGGGTGGATTGAATAGCACGGAGGTTGTGAAGGTGTCTTTAGTAAAAAAACTACATTAAAAATACGTATTTCAAAAAAAACTTGTGAAAAAGTTGGAACATTGACCCCCAATATCTCCGTAACTAGAAGGTTTCCAGGTATGGTCTAGAACAAATGATCGCAATGACGGGGAGAACAAGTGCCTTTCGGCTTCGTTAAGAGTCTTTTTACAGCCTTTATACTGTTGAAGAAATATAATAGTACGCAAAAATACTATATTTTCAACACCAAAACCTAACAAACGAATCCTTCATTTAAAAATTGTATGAACGCGCCTTTACATTAACTTTTGACTGATGGCATAGCATGTATCCGAAAGTCATCTGTCAAAAGTAAAAGATTGTAAAAATAGTGAGTTTACTGACAAACCTACAGGCCAAAAATGGCATGTGATGCTCCCTGGTGGAACCCCCTTGCTTTAACAAGTAAGAAAAAAAAATAGTAAAAAAAAGTTACAAATATATTTATTTTTTGATTATTTCCCTAAAATACTATTTTTTTTTAAGTGTACTATTTTTTTTAAGTGTACTGTATTTTTTAAAGCTTTGATAAAAATATACTATAATTCACCAAAGAAATGTTGGCAACCCTAGTCTTATGTTCAAACTTGAGACCTTTGTCTTGGTAGCCCGACGGTCATACCACTAGGCTATCACTGCTTATTTTGAGATGAGACGAGAGACAGAACGTTAATAATTTCAAACTCAAACTCAAAAGCATTTATTTCAATTAGACCATTACAGGCAGTTTTGAATGTCATAAAAACAAAGAAGGTTAAGCTACCGTCACAGACACAAGGCATAATAACTTGTGAAAGTACTGTAGGTGCCCATTCCAAAGCGTAGATCTCTATGGAGAAGAATGGGCAAGAAACTCCATGGAGACTCTTTTTAATCAAAGTATTGTTACAAAATTTACCTTTCTCCCTCTCTCTCTCATTAGCTACAGCAAAATAGCGACTACCTAATACAGTAATAAATAGATACAACCCAAGTTTTGCCGTCGTAAATAAAAACGTTTTTAAAGCAGCAAATATGAGACAAACAAAAACGTTTTAATGCGATTCCCATATTTTTGCATTTTCTGTAAACTACGAACTAGGTTAGCTAGCTCAAACCTAGTTCGTAAACCCAACCTCAGTCCTTCATTATTTCAAAAATATTTTAAATCTCAAACGTAATTTTTAGTGAAATACAGATATCATTAACCCTGCCAGCTCTGAGGGCCATTTATAACTTCATAAAAAGTAAAATAAAAAAAATATAAATTAACATTCAGCTAAGCTCTCAGTTTATTAACCCGTTACACGCCGAGGTAACAGGGCGAAACTGAAATCTGAATTTCACGGGACGCCAACCAGCAAATGGGGGTCTTTTGTAACCCCGAAATTAAGGACTAAAAATGTGTCGGATTAGTAATTACATTGGACTGAAAATAGAGAGATATGGTTGTGTTATCTGACACCTTGTTTGTTAGTCACTGTGTCCCGTTCACAGTCTATAATCGGGGTAAACAGAATAGCAAGCTACTGGATTTTAGTTTAAGAATATTGACTTGCTGTCCTGAACAAAGTTTTCGTGACAATATTTTTCAGTACTATATTATTGAGGGAAACTTTCATCGTAAAATAAATAGTGTTCAAAACAGATGAGCGATATCTACGCCGCGGTGATCATAAAAGAAAAACTCATTTACATATCATTAAAGATTTCTGATCAAAGAAAGGGCTCTTTAGTTAACTGATCCCACATAGGCGGGACCCGCGGGTCCATTCGAATTGGTCAACTGGACCCGTTGTCCAATTTTGGCAGTAGGAATATTATATCCGTTGGTGTTGTTTTTACAAAACAATGGAAAATGAGATACAGAAAACTAAGAGAGAGATCATCGTATCAGCCGAAAAACGTCCACAGCTGGACATAAGCCTAAGTAAAAACTAGAATACCTACAGGAAATACGAATATCCGTATAACAAAATTTACTTAGATTAGAATTCATTGGCTTTGTACACGGAAAGGTATATTTAGTACCTATATTTGAGACCATATGGACTTAAAGCCATTACAATTTCGTTACTAACACAGATCGACGCAGCCACTCAATGTAGCAACCCGCTCTTTCACACATTTATGTAAAGAAAACTTCTTCTCTCGGGTCAAATAAAATAATGTTTTCTATTTTTATGACGAAAACATTCGGGTATCTTCAAAGATAAAATATAGAACGAACGCTTGAAAAATAAATCAATAGACTCTAGATATTCGTTTGTGGAAAAACAAAGTTTTTCTCCTTTTGTCATGGACACTTCTGTCCGATCCATTGGACCGACTGTTACACCGACGTGGGAATTTTTATAAAGAAGTTTTTTTTTTGGCGATTTACGATACTCGGTAAACTTTTGGCTGTGACTAGGTAGGTAATCGTGTTTTCTGAGAACTTCTGGGCCAGACAAGACTAAAAAATATCATGTAACTTTTTACGTCATTTTTTTTGGACGCGAAAAGCACAGCACCCGTTGATGTGGCGACGCTTAAGGTAGGATTTTGTATTTATTCAGACTTTAATTATTGTATTTAACTAACTAAAAGAGATATGGGAAAATTAAACATATTTTAAACTTTACGACTGCGGGGGAGAAGCCTCGTTCCCATAACTAGTATACAGTACGAGGAACTTCTAGAATTGAAGCTAAAATATTTTTTATACTACTCTTCAATCGTTAACTTATTAT
Source organism: Lycophotia porphyrea (assembly GCA_950005105.1). Taxonomy (NCBI): domain Eukaryota; kingdom Metazoa; phylum Arthropoda; class Insecta; order Lepidoptera; family Noctuidae; genus Lycophotia; species Lycophotia porphyrea. The sequence continues at coordinate 3,670,673 of OX465408.1, read as the reverse complement.
TTCACAAGAGTAGTATAACAAATATTTGCTTAAATATAACTATGTTGCAAATTATAACCTAAAATATACAGTTGCCATCTTTAGGTATTTGTCTTCCAGCCGACGAAGAAGCGACTGGCTATTGATAAGGATGTTCTATCGGTACACGTCTGTCTATGTTTTTGAGTTCACTATTTACTGTCTAGATTGCTTTCACACAAGAAACACAGGAAGAACACAGCAGAGATTCGTCCCCTGTCGGATCATCCGCTCGCTTCGGTGTAACATCCGCCCCCTGCCCTTTGCCCTATTTCCCCTGACGGCAAATAAACAGTCTCCTGAAAACTCTTATCATTGTTGCCGATAATATCCGTCTTAGACAGTCACGTTATAGAAAGAGGAACCGCTTTTTGTTGAGCAAAAAATTTAGTTAGATAGAATTTATTGTGTAATATGCGGGCACGTGTATATGGAGGAGCTCGTGGCTAAATAATAACAGCCGCTCGGGTCGATCTTTAGGTTAAGCCGTGCTTGCCTAGGTTGGTCTGTGGATAGGTGACCACCCATTACATACCGAGTTTCCTCCGTGCCTCGGAAAGCACGTTAAGCCGTTGGTCCCGGCTGTCATTTGAAGATCTTTGACAGTAGTTAGGTAGTCAGTGGCCCAAAAAAAAAAGTCTGACAACCAATCTAACCAAGGGGTATCGTATTACCCAGTACTAACTGGGTTGTGGAGGTCAGATAGGCAGTCGCTCCATGTAGAATACTGGTATTCAGCTGCATCCGGATAGACTGGAAGCCGACCCCAACATAGTTGGGAAAAGGCTAGGCAGACGATGATGATGCGGGCACGTGTATTTTAGAAAAGAAAAAATTACTACACGGGTCATTTAAAAGGATTGAGTTGGGTTTTTGTTTAAATCTATTCTGTGCTATCTAGTAAATGTATCATTTAAAGTCTTTGTTTTTTGCTCTGAAAATATACCGTTTAAATTATTTACAGCGGTCTGTTACCGGAGTGCCAGATGGCCAATAGTAAATGGAGTTTTCAAAATAATTGCATTCTTCAAATTTCCAATAATAGTTACCTAAAACCTTACGACTTGTTAATGTAATTCTTCTCTCATCTTGCAAACAACTCAAAGCTACACTAATAACTCCAACTATTTGACTGAGGATAATCCGCATCATTGATTATGACCAACAATGCCACTAATTAACCCTATCGCAACCGAACCGAAACGTTTGGGGTACTTGATACCCCGTTTGGGGTATTTCTTAACCCCAGATAGCATGTCAAGGGTTTTATTAAGACATCAAAACCAGATGTTATTGTCAAAGGAAAACGGTACCTGACATTAACAGGAAGACAAAATTATTTATACATTTTATAACAACAAATATTTGGTAATTTGATTTCTAGGTGAAAGGAATAAGACATCTTAGTTTTTTTTTGGGGTGTATATTTATTTTTGTGCTCATGACGAAATGGGATGCTGGTTTTAATTAAAGATGTTGAGATTTTTGCTTTTGTATTGGAGATTGACTAGTTTGTCTGAATTCAGATTTAAAGGTAATAAGTAATACCAAAATGGATCACAATACATCATTTCCTTATCCTCCAATTTATTTGTGTATGGCGCAGTATGTCGTCTTCTTCTTCTCAACTTAATCTATTAGTCGTCATTTTATATGTGATCCCTATCTTATATCTATAGCCCTATCTTTTTTTCACACAGTCCATCTATCGTTTCTTTTATCTTCTCCAACTGTGATCCACATTCATACTCAATATTTTCTTAACGTCCATTTTCTCTCCAAAAATGGAAAAACAGATGTTTTTCTAATAATTCAATCTGTTACCTGTGTGATATACGCCTGAGGCCATTTTAACATCATAAGTTACATTACCCGTACCGAGCTTTGACGAAAAAACGATGAAATATTTAATTTTAATTTACCTGAAACAAAAAATAAACATTATTAGACACTACGATACTAAACAGCATAATGCTTAAAATTTCAAATTGAAAACACAAACAAAAAAAAAATATCATCAAAAATCACATTGCAATTATTTGTAATACGGGTGCAGGCGGGTACCTAAACCATGTACATGTGTACATAATTAATCCCAAGAATTATTCAAATCATTTATCTACCCATATTCCCGCATAAACCTCCATAACCTAATCAAAAGTACGGACAACATATTCACGAAATAAAAACAACGTTACCAACATCCTTTCAACAGAGTTACTTACGTTTTTTCTTCTTAACCCTATCCTTTAAGGCCACACTCGGAAAAACAGGAAAAATATCCGAATTATTCCGAATCACTCCGAGCGCATCACTCCATTCAGTCAATTTTTTACCCCCGAAAGGAGAGGTCGTGATGATAAATAGGTTTAAAGCCATTCCAAAGGCGAAGGAAAGGGGCGTCGCATAAAAATATTTTTTTTTCTTTTTGTATCAAAGACTGCGAGTTCAAGTCGGGTTTTCAACGGATTTCCGCGTTTATGCTGGGTGGAGGGTTCGTAAAAAAATTAAAAAGTAACTTTACTTACTTTTTCTATTATTATATTTATGAAAAAATGTTCCTTATTTTTCAGTGATGTAAGTAATATTGTGTATTGAAATTGTGGTGCATTTTTTTACGAGATCTACGATATTTGATGCCTTTGTATTATTTGCAGTGATGTGCGTTTTTGCTGAGAAAAAGCTGTTAAATTCGATTAAATTAATTATCAAGTCATTATCAAGGAAAAGTAAAAAAAACTGTTTTTTCAGCATAAAAAAAACATACATTATAAAATTTATAAATTAATTTATTTTTTTACAATTTTATTTCTTTAACCTTACGATACACCTTACTTGACACAAAAATTTTAAAGTTTTTTTTTTTTTTTGGTGAGTTTCTTCAGAAATGTCAGGTGCGTAGTACTCGCAACCGGCGTGCGTGTATGACCAGATGTATGAACGTGGACGAGGCAAAAGGAGTATGTAAGGATCGTAGCAGGTGGCGTTCTGTGGTTTCTGCCTACCCCCATGGGAAAAGGGCGTGAGTTTATGTATGTAATTTTTAAAGTTCTCCTTGTCGCATTTTTTGTTTCGATCTATTTGAAATTTTCTCTCTAACACCTTCAAACTGTCTCTGTGGACCGTACCTCCCACCTACCCGCGGTAAGCCGCACCGTAGTCGTTCATCTTCCATAAATTCCATAATCATTTGTTACGAGATAACGCGGACTCCAGACGTACACACTCACTGATTTTAACGGTTCATATTACTGCTTTATGTTCACGCTGAACTGAGGGAGTAAGCAGGGTTTGAGATGGAAGGAGAGTTTGAAAATCGGTCTAAAATTGGAAGAGATGATTTTAGTCTAACATTATATAAAGAAAATGACCAGGGCAGGAATGGGGTTAATTTTGGCGAAACATTATCTATAGGGCAAAAAAAGAGTTCTAAAAATAAACCCGAATAATGAAAAATCACGCTCTGAAAAGTATGAAACAAGAAAATATTCTCATCTGAAATTGTTATGTACCTACAAACCATTAAATATTTATTGTCCATTAAATAAACAACTAACACGTTATAAAGTGTGTAAACAGACTCTTAACGAAGCCGAAAGGCACTTGTTCTCCCCGTCATTGCGATCATTTTTTTGTTCTAGACCTTACCTGGGAAACTTCTAGTTACGGAGATATGGGGGGTCAAAGTACCAACTTTTTCACAAGTTTTTTTAAAATACATGTTTTTAATGTAAAATGATTACTTTAATCACCTCCAGGACCCCCTTACTATTCAATTCATCCATCAGCACAATGTTTTGAGTGCCTTACATTGAGTACCGTAAAACATGATATTTTACCCCAAAAAAAGTCATCTCCCAGCACTAATTTTTGCGTAGTTACTTAGTTTGATGTACGTAATGCTTGGTTGACGGCTTCGTTGAGAGCCTGTTTACACCCTGTATATTTTAAAACCTACGGCTATCCTCTGAATATTTATTAAACGCAAAATATATGACGTGTTAGTTGTTTATTTAAGTGAATACAAGCGAGATATTGTATATACCTATTATATATGTATGTACTAGGTAAAGTCGAAGAGGGCCAGCCTTAGTTACTGGCAACCATCTTCAAACCGTATTTCACGTAGCAAGGAATTATTGGTTGCCATAACAACCAATCCTTTGTTGGCTTCGTCAGTAATTAGTCATAGTCTGGTTCGTACCCAGTATATAATGAAGTGTACATAACGACGGGGATTAGGCAAATTAACTTAACAGTAGTGGTTGTGTATGATTAAGTGATTATAATCGACTATTTAGTAAGTGCACCTGCGAGCAATGAAACTATTATCTATTGTATAACCCATAGACATATTATTCGGTATGTATAAAGGGTGTAAAAAGACTCTTAACGAAGCCGAAAGACACTTGTTCTCCCCGTCATTGGGATTATTTTTTTGTTCTAGACCATACCTGGGAACCTTCTAGTTACGGAGATATTGGGGGTCAAAGTTCCAACTTTTTCATAAGTTTTTTTAAGCTACCTATTGCATAGCTCCTTTCGCGGGCCTTGAGCGTGGAGACCGAATCCAGAAATTCCGTAACGAAAATAACCTAACACCTAGTCCTAGCCTAACACGTAGACCTATACAACCTAACCTCCTAGCTCCAGCAGTAGATTAAAAATAATAACCTAGGCTTGTCAATATCTTACACTACGAAAGTGAATAAATAATTATAATTACATAAGTTGATAAAAAATGCTATGCAATAGCTTTACCGCGGCAGTCTCCGAGTGCCACACGTCTTTTTTTTTTTAATACACGGTTTTAATGTATTTTTTTACTTAAGACACCTTAGCGACCCCCGCACTATTTCAACCATCCATCAGTACAATGTTTTGAATGCGTTACATTGACTCCTACCGTAAAACGTGATTTTTCACCAATAAAAAAAGTTGTTTCCCAACAATAATTTTTGCATAAAGTTACTTAGTATGATGTACAGAATGCTTGGTTGACGGCTTCCTCTCTAGTTTATTTACACCCTGTATAGATGTCCAGTCTAACCGGATGCAGCTGAATACCAGTATTTTACGTGAAGCGACTGCCAATCTGACCTCCACAACCCAGTTAGTATTGAATAATACGATACCCCTTGCGCCAGGTTGTCAGACTCTCGGGCCGATACCTAAGTAACGATTGCCAAATATCTACCAATGCCAGTCGGGACCAACGTCGTTCCGAGGCATGGAGGAAACTGGCTATGTAATGGGTGTCACCCATCCAAGGGCCAACCTAGGCAAGCGCGGCTTAACCTAAAGATCGACCCGAGCGGCTGTTATTATTTAGCCACGAGCTCCTCTCGATCGAATAATAGGGAGGAGGCAACAAGGCAGCCAACAATGAAGATGGTTTTCATGACTACCTATTAAAATCTCTTAACAATTGAAGTTAGAACAAGTAAGTAATACTTGTAACTTAGAATTTTGCTTATTCGGCGAGATAAAATGAAACAATATATTTCGCTTCTACACAATTTCGAAGTTACTTCGGTAAACAATCAAATGCTTTGCAAATAATTTGCTTTAAAATTACGATCGTGCTTGCTGCTGATGGCTCATCTAAATGGAATGTTAGGTATACAGGGTGTAAACAGACTCTTCACGAAGCCGTCAACCAAGCATTATCTCATTATCAAACGAGGTCAAACTATACGCAAAAAATTGTGCTGGGAAAGGATTTTTTTTTTTGCAGTAGGACTCAATGTAACGCACTCAAAACATTGTGCTGATCGATGGAGTTAATAGTTAGGGGGTCCTGGAGGTGTTTAAAGTAAAAATCTTTCTTTAAAAACATGTATTAAAAAAAAAAACTTATTATCTTGAATAAGTTGGAACTTTGACCCCCAATATCTCCGTAACTAGAAGGTTCCCCGGTATGGTCTAGAACAAAAAAATGATCGCAATGACGGGGAGAACAAGTGCCTTTCGGTTTCGTTAAGAGTCTGTTTACACCCTTTATAACAGGTACCTATATTGTAAACGACTGGTTGTTCGTGGGTTTTTTGAGGTCAGACCAGTCACTTCTTGTTTTGATGGTCGGAATGGTGGAGCGGAGTAAAACCTTTTTGGTTGTTACAGTATATTTAAAAAAAATGGAACACTGAAAGTATTCGACAAACTCCACTTATCTTGTCAGACAATACAAGACCAATAGCATAATTAATTAGAATAAGTTATTTAAAAAAGTATAACAACAAAAAGTGTACATTTATGGTATAATTAGTACTTATGAATAAAGTATATTAAATATATTCAACATTAATGATAATTTTCAATGAATTTTTGGTAGCGACCTGCCCGATCTAGGTTTATTTGAACCTGTGTTTCAGGCTCTCACTTTACAAAGCACAATTAAATTAGGACAGTAAAATTAATCTATTAACTACATAAGTATAATCAATTTGGTACAAAAAACATTAAAACTAGATTAAGTAAATATGTACAATTAAATACGAGGGGAAAACATAGTCAAACCACAACTTCTAGAAGTTTTTCTGTGTCCGTGTAATTAAGCATCGCTAATGTGCCTATAATGTTTCCATTGCTGGGACGCAGGCCTACATCCTACGAGCAGTGAGCTTTAATCCACCACGTGGGTCCAGTACTGGTCGGCGGATGTCACATCTCAATTTTATTTCTAGTACAATTTTTTTTTACATGAGTCACACTGGCTAAACTATTCCCAAACCACTGTTACTCCTGAAAGCCAGAATCAACAGTGGCGACCACCAGAAAAGTGCCGAGACAATGAAGCTCGACGAAGTCCCAGAGAAACAATTTAACTGTCTTGGATCCCAATTACAACAAACACTACAACAATTAAACAACAAGAACAATTTGATTGTCGTGGTTTTCTAGGATATGCCTCACGATATTATACTTCACCGTTTAGAAAGCAGTGGTGATTGCAATAAATTCCACAAATTCCTGCTCGTGTTCGAACACACGACCTACCACTGAACCATCATTGCTTGTTATAAAACACACCAACCACAATAGCTTATAAAAATTTGTCTGCAATTCACACGTGGTAGAAGTGAAACCTTCAAAAATTTGGACTTCAATCTAACACTATATAATGCATCCACGTTAAATCTTATGAATTTATGTGTTGGTCTCTTTTTACAGTCGCTTTTTCGTTTCATCGACTTTCAAATCACAACGATGCTAAAGAAGTTTTCACTTCAAAACCTCATAAAATCTACCATTTTCTCCCCCCAGCTTGAAATTCGAACACGGAAATAAAGTTCGTTCCAAGCGCTAATATATTCACGTATCGCCCCAATATTCCATCATGGCGGACACAATCTGACACTCCGATCTGACACTCCGACATCAGTGTCAGGTGTCGGCACGTCGTCCGTAAGATCATCATTCATGGCTGCAATACTTGGACACTTGAGTGAGTGGCCAAGGATTTTTGTGTTGAAATGTATGAAGTAAGCTTTGAAATGACGTTAGTGCCAAATGTTGGTTGAGTATTACATATAAACATATTGCATACAACCTTAATGCCCGCGGTGTCCCTCGAGTCGAGTTCGATAAATTTCCCACGGGAACATACTATCGGAATAAAAAGTATCCTATGTGTTAATCCAGGTTATAAACTATCTGTATCCTAAATTTCATCCAAATCCGTTCCGTAGTTTTTGCGTGAAAAAGTATCAAACATCCATACATGCAAACTTTCGCGTTTATAATATTAATAATAAAGTAAGGATTTGTGCATACTTTATTAGGTTAAACTAACTATATACATTGTAAGTATTAATCAAACTTTTATCGTGCGGGGGAATTCAGAAACCTACTGTCTATATTTGGGTCGGCTTCCAGTCTAACCGTTTGCAGCTGAATACCAGTATTTAATATGAACGGACTGCGTATCTGACCTCCACAACCCAGTCAGTACTGGGCAAGTGGGCAATACGATACCCCTTCATAATACTGGCTGTCAGACTTTCGGGCCACTACCTGTAACGACTGTCAAAGATCTACAAATACAACCAGAACCAACGGCTTTGCGAAGCACGAAGGAAACTCCGTATGTAATGGGTCAATTTAGCCACGGACTCCTCTTCAAAAAAACATATCAATGTAAAAATAAACTTTCAACGATATATTTCGCATTTCAATTTCAAATCTAATAAACGTTTCGTATTGAATGCGACGCGCAACGCCTCGTTATATCATCACGCTTCGTCAAACAGGAGGTAGGTACGAGTAGGAGCATTGGAGCTATTTCAGTAATATTGCACAGAATATAACGTATTTCTTAGTAAGATGTTTTGAAGCGTGAAAGAGTGTGATTAGTTCAAAATGAGGATTTGTATTTTGAAAAGAAATAGTTTTTCTCGTATGGAGATGAGAAAGTATCCCACGAAAACGTACTAACAAAAAAGTTGAACTGAAGAAATTGGTGTGCACATGTATTTTTTTTTTGTTTTGAGGGTTCCGTAGCCGAAGAGCAACCAATGGGACCTTTTTACTAAGCTCCCGCTGTCCGTCCGTCCGTCTGTAAGTCAGCGGGCTGTATCTCACGAACCGTCATAGGTAGACAGTTGAAATTTTCATAGAATGTGTATTTTTGTTGCCGCTATAAAAATAAAAATGAAAGGGGGCTACAACGATGGTACGGAACCCTCCAGCGTGAGTCAGACTCGCATTTGGCCGGTTTTTCCGAACATATATTTCTACACAACTTAACTTATGTACAACCGCTCCTCTGTACGTAATAAATCAGAACATGTGTTTAGCACCTGCTAAGACAGCAGCTATAATCACAAAAAAAATAAACATTTCTAAACCAATTTTTTCATATAACTACGTAACAAGTGTACCAACATCAAGATATTGCAACTTGCCCAAACAACTAAGCACCAACCTAACGACATTCATCACACAAGGCGGGCTAACATTTTTCATTACATACAAGTTTGCCGTCCGGATTCATTCGCGTTTCGTTATTGCAAAAGTAGTGGTGTTACGTGATAACTGTGGGAGGGTGTTTTTGTAAGATGGGGGTGAAATGGGGGAGATTTTGTAAGGGAAGAATGTAAACTTTGTAATTATTGGATGTTGAATTTGAGGAATTTCTCAGTAGCAGCCACGGAGTCTGGTTTATGCCCGGTTGATGGCTATAGGCTCGCCTCCTATAACATGGCAATTAAAAACATGGCAAAATGTGGGTGTACTATTAGGTACACCTCTGCCTAACCTTCGGGGATTACAGGCGTGATGTTATGTTTTATGTTTGTTAATCAGACAATTTAGCTTTATTGGACATATTTTACTAACCACCATTTATGTTACCCACGAGAAAACTTAATATAGCTTTGAATTTCCAAAATCGTTACAACATTCTCCTCTCAAACAAAACTCCCAAAAAATACAATCCTCTGAACAAAAAAATCCCTCCAGAAATCGACACTATACACAGTAATACTACCTCTACACTGCAATCATACTGCAACACTCGCTTGCAGGCAATACTTTACTGTTATACTTTTAAAAATCCGCTCCCAAACCAATATTTATGAAGAAAATAACAAAAAGAAAGGGCCGGAAAAGTTTTGCCCCTCATTTTTCGCGTTTATCACAGTGTGCAGTCAAGGCGTAAACGGATTTGGTGCAGAGGAATTCGTTTTTTGTGCTAATTATTTTTGTTAGAGCAGTTTTTAAGGAAGCAGTTAAGCTCAGAGTTTCCTTGCGTGATCAAATGAGAAATGAGGACGTCCGCAAGAGAACCAAGGTTACCGACGTAGCCCGAAGAATTGCCAAACTTAAGTGGCAGTGGGCAGGGCACATTGCTCGCAGAACGGATGGCCGATGGAGCCTAACATTTCTGGAGTGGCGACTGCGAACCGGAAGACGTTGCGTTGGAAGGCCTCCCACTAGGTGGACCGATGTGAAGATTGCGGGGATCCACTGTATGTGAGTGAGATTTTTTCCGTTTGGAAATCGCACACGACACGCAGCGCAACAGCCAATCGCTCAGCCACTGCGCCACTGTGCCGTCAAAGATTGATCTCATTGGCCAGATTGGGAGACGGCATATTTGTCCTGGCTTTGGACTTCTTCTTCCTCTTTTCGTGTCGATGAACTCAAATTAAATTAGACCAGTTTGAAGATTTGCACAGCTCTAACATTTGCTTCCATTATATCTTGATAGGTGCAGGATGGGCAGGACAAGAGGTGGAGCATGTCCTGCAGAGGGACTGACACTTGCACTGACGGATATCAACATCAGTGTACAGGTACAACATCAGTGCTTCAACAAAAGTGAACTCAATTATGTACGTTTACAGATCATTTCCAAACTACGTACCATTTTAATAGGTTCCAGTAATCATCAGAAAACTATTACCTTTCATCATAATCACCTTTTTATCTTCCTTACACCAAAATTACCTCCCATAATCTCCTCAGACAAGATATTTATAACTCCTCTATCCATACTGTATCATATATTTATATCTTCTGTATCCATATTGTGTCATATATCTTCGAACACATGTTCAGGGCGGAGGGTGCTGAGTTATAGAGCCCACGCCTCCTGTCAAACGTGCAGGGCAAAGTGTAGGCCCAAGATTATGAACTATTATTTGTTTTATAAGCTTTTTTTTTTGGGAGGATATAATGGGACGTGTTTTGTGAGATACAGTCTAGAGAGCACGGAGTTAAAGATTGGAAGATACTCGATTATAGAATACTTGCTTTTCTACACTTGTTTTATAAAGAGGTAGTTTGTAAGTTTGGATGTAGGTGGTAATCTTTGGAACTACTGATCCAATTTAGAAAATCTGTTATTTCTGGGAAACTACTAGACATCGGATTATATGCACTGTCAAAATGCCAAAATTTGCTAAAAAAGCGAAAATATATGCACAATCACAATGTTATTATTATTAGAATTTATATTTCTTTTCACAACACATGTTTATTAAATAAATAATCAGTTGTGATTCTTGGGCCCAATACACAATTCAATATTTTTCTAGATCCTCAAGAGATAGCTTGTAATGTTTTGAAGTTGAACAAGTGCTGATTCTGAGCATGATTATAATTGTTTGGAGTTTATTTTAGTACATCCACAGAGTCAGAGAAAATCTGGAAATAGGTCCAATAATAGAAAATCGATATTTCTCTTTCCCAGTAATTGGACAGCGCAAGTCTCAGACGGCTACAAATCCTAACTTTTCTAACTTTATTTTATAATTATTATAATAATACTTTTTATAATTAATTTTATAATATTATAATTAATATTATAAATGAAAAGTAAGTTTGTTCGTTTGTTACCTTTTCATACCTAAACCACCGATCATCCTCAAATTTTGCATATACGTTGTCAGGTGTACAGAAACGGACATAGGGTACCTTTCATCCCGAAAAAAAGTACTGTTCCCGAGGAAAACAATAATGACGTTCTTATGATAGTAGATGGCGCCACGTATCTTTCGAATCATGACCGAATTATATATAATTCTACTGTGCGTGTGTATGTCACTGAACTCTTTCTAAACGGCTGGACCGATTTGAATGATTTTTTTTTGTATGCGTTTGGGTGGCACCCTGGATGGTTAAGATTCACAAATTAGCCCGACAGATGGCGCTGCAGTAGTTATCTAGGTTTGACGCAGACGAAGTTGCGCGGGACACCTAGTATTATTATAGAAACTCGAAACCCGAATTGATTGTCGAATTTTAAATAAATGCGAGCGAAGCCACAGGCAAATAATTAATAACTTGAAAATATTCATAGATAGGTATCTATTTCTGTCTACTACTTACTTTGGCATAAAAGATTCAGAGCTTAAAACCCTCCAGCCTAAAAAAATACTTAAATAAAGTAGATTGGAATAAGGCCCATCAAGTAAATCTGTAGATTTTTCTAAGTCTACAATATCAAAGCGATTTCCTTCACTAACCAAACTCGCCGCAGGTCTTTTATTCATTAAAAATATATCTTAATTGAATCTATGTGTTTCTTTGAAGATTTTTTGTTAAAAGGAGGGTTCTGGTTCTTCGGGATTTTCCATGCATAATCTTAATTTAATTTAACATACAATGCCATTAAGATTATGATATGAAACGAATAATCATCGTATTCATGTTGGTCTAGTGGACAGAAGCGCGACTGCTGAACATGAGGTCCTGGGTTCGATTCCCGGGTCGAGCAAAGTGTTATTGGCTTTCTCCATCAGGAATTTCTCAGTAGCAGCCACGGAGTTTGGATTTGTGCCCGGCTGATGGCGATATGCTCGCCCCCTACTACGTGGGACTTAAACATAACTGGCGAAATGTAGATGTACTATTAAGTACACCTCTGCCTAACCCTTCGTCCCGCGTGAAGTTATGTTATGATATCGTAAGTTATGTTATGGTATCGTGACAACTCAAATTATATCAAGAAGTCACGCTCGTCTAGTGTTCGCAAGCCCTACTGTTGAACAAGAAGTCTTGTGTTCAATATTATCACTATGCTGCTCATAAACTCACACCTTTTCCAAATTCAATGGGGTAGGCAGAAACTACGCTCCCCAGCCAGAAGGCCCCACGACCTGAAAAAGGTATTTGGGTCATGCTAGGTGCGGTAAGCGGAAGACGAAGCCTATGTCCAGTTGTGGATTGTGATAAGCCGAGTTGACTGAGATAGAAGCCGTAGAACATCTCATGCTTATTTCCTGACACGTTCTTTATGCATCATCTTGTCTTAAGAACTGATATCGGTACTGGGTTGTGAAGGTCAGATAGGCAGTCGTTCTATGTAAAATACTGGTATTCAGCTGCGTCCGATTTGATTGGAAGTCGAAGTCATCTGCCTAACGTTTTCGCAACTGTGTGGGGGTCGACTTCCACACAGGAAAGACAAAGGAGTCAATGATACCGAGACGTCTGTCAGGGGAGAATGCAAGAAGAAAACGTGTTGCGCCTACCCCAAATAGAATGGGTCAAGTGCAGAAAGATGATGTCGCGGTCGTCTTCCACGCAGCCGACCCCAAGGTAGGAGATGGCTAGACAGTTTTTTTTGGCTTTTTGGCTACATCCACGTTCTCAAATCATCTCATACACGCAGCAACAATACTACATCTGTTCACCCGTCTGTCCTACTAAAACAGAAACCTCATACAAATGTAACAAACTGTGAATGACTCAAATTAAGTTTTGTGTTAAACGGGAGCATCTTTGAGTTAACAAACAGAAGCAGAAACTTGGCTACGTTGTGTTGTGATGAGGGGTGCGCATGAGCAGAGCGGATAGCGAATATTTTTTAATGTTTCATGATTTATGGACACGGAGAGATGATCTTCGCAGGGTGGCTGATAGCAGTTGAGATGAGGTGCCGAGAATCGAATTGGTCGGCGTGAGATTCGAGAGGCTCATGTCCAACATTGGAATGATGAAAGCTGATAATGATGGACAGGATATCTTGTATTTAAATCACGCTTGGCAGAAAGCGATGAATGAAGTCTACAGTGGAACGAGCATCAGCAAAAGATGGCTTTTCGCTTTTGTTTTGAAAGCTGATAAAAATATCGTGTTCAAAATGCGAGCGATAGCTTAAGTTATCGCCCGCATTTTGACTATTTTCCATCATGCTATAGAATTTTCGGAAGGGATCTCCAGACACGCAACGTAGTTAAAGGGCGAACCTATTTTCTTAACTAACCAGAACTGAATATTACTGGAAGAAGTCAGTAGCACAGTGCTAAACCCAGTAATTAACCTTTTGACCGCCATAGTACATATACTTGACAAGTGAGCACGTGTCCTGTACCCCAAACGAAATTTGTGATAAATTGGCAGGTGAAATTGTGGCTTGGTGTGGAGGGCACGCACGTGCGTTTATGCTCTGGTGGTCAAAAGGTTAAACACTAGACCCCACGCTAAGAACACACTTGCGATTAGAATCATCACGGTTTTCTGCATTCAAAATAATCAATATCCATGCAAAAATCAAAATTGGTAAAACAGAAACTGCCAGGGCGTTCCCCTATACCCTATACCTCACACCTATCACAATATTACAGGTTCTATACCATTATCTTCGGGATAGGCTGGATGTGAACACCGCAACGCGGATGCTGCGGTCCAACTTCAGAGACGTCTGTGTCTGGTCGACTGCTAAAAGCCGAGTTGCCGGATAAATTGCAAAATAGAGTGAACATCGAAAACTTCATTTCTTGCTTTGTGCTGGATTACGAAGATGGTTGCCGTTTTTATAATTATCTTTAACTTTGTGATGTGTTTATTCGTCATGGTAGTAGGAGGGAAAAGGGCCATCATTATGATAATTTGCCTAAACTTTTGAGATATTGTTGGACACTTATAAATAGGTCCGAATCTTGACTTGAAAATACTTAAAATCATTTTATTGTGTACTGGGTATGCTGTTATCCGCATGATCAGAAACTGATACTACTGCTACTGAAAATGGTAAACTCATAACCGAATTTTCAATTCAGATTTCCAGCGACACGCTGATTTTTGGAGTTAAAATTGATAGGTAGTAAAAACAAGTTTTAGCAAAATGGAAGTCATTATGCCCAATATACTCCCGCATCTAAGCGCTCCCCGCTCCTCAGCGCTAAGAACACCTCTCTTTCGTCACTCTCTTTCTTTCTAAATATGTGGCCAGTAGTTTGGCCACTGTATTAATAATTTGACTATAGTATGAATACATACATGTAAAATATTAAACGTCATCATCATCTAGGCTTTTCCCAACTATGTTGGGGTCGGCTTCCAGTCTAACTGGATGCAGGTGAATACCAGTATTTTACATGGAGCGAATGCCTATCTGACCTCCACAACCCAGTTAATACTGGGTAATACGATACCTCTTGGTAAGACTGGTTGTCAGACTTTTTGGGCCACTGACTACCTGTAACGACTGTCAAAGATGTGCAAATTACAGCCGGGACCAACGGCTTAACGTGCTTTCCGAGGCACGAAGGAAACTCGGTATGTAATGGGTGGTCACCCATCCACAGACCAACCTAGGCAAGCACGGCTTAACCTAAAGATCGACCCGAGCGGCTGATATTATTTTGCCACGAGGTCATTTCACATATAGAGAAAATATTAAACGTCAATTTGTAGATTTTTAATGATTTAAATTTTTTTGTAGGAGTAACCAAACCTAACAATAAATAATAAACGCACACTTTTTTTTTTCTCTTCACAAATATATTCCTTGCCCGCTCCGCTCATCACTAAAACCGCTCCCAAACTCAGCCATTGTAAAGCACGTAGGTTAAGCGTGATTTCTTCCCAGCTTAGGTGCACTCTCGGTACAACTGCACCAGGTATTTAACTATAAAACACGGAGAATTACGTTCTACAATATAAATTCTAGATTTGTACTAGAGGTATTTAGTATTTCCGTATTTCTTGTTAACGTGAGGGTATTCAAGATGGTGGGTTGCAATGAGGAGTTTTGTTAGGGTTGAAGTAGGTAATAATTTTGAGCGCCAGTTTAAGCATAATCAGCCTGTAATGTTTCCACTTAGCTGGGACACACGGCCTCCTCTCTAGGAGAGGGAATGGGCTAATAATCCACCACGCGGGCCCAGTGCGGATTTGCTGGTTGCTAAAGATGTTTTTTCACCACCGTTTTGAGGGCAGGGGTGATGAAATAAATTACCAAAGTAATGCGCCTGTATGTTATAATTTTAGGAGGTAGATTTTAAAGCTATAGGTTTGTAATGGTTCAAATAAGATACTATTTCCAAACAGTTTTACATTCAGCAAAGTTGATAACAATTATAATTATGTAAAAAATACCAAAAACCAGAAGAAATAGAGTTTGGAAAAAATATTAGTATTTTTTCCAAACTCTATTTCTTCTGGTTTTTGGTATTTTTTGAAACTGGAGCTTTTGAACGATTGCTTGCAAGTATATTTTTAACGAAGGACTGATGGCTGGTGGAGCAAAAGATTTATGGAGTGAAAACTTTGTATTGTATCGGCAAGAGCAGTAGGGAGGCGTAAAACGTCCTTAAAATGAGAGAGGAATTCCGACGAACTTAAACAGCTGGCTAGGACAACATGGAAGCCGAAGTCTAGGGAAAGGTTGTAGTGGTGTAGCTTGGGAGGTGGGAGGCTAAGTCCAGCAGCAAACTGAAATAGAATGGGTCCTTTAATATTCGAAGCCACCGCTTTTTTTTTTTCGGATGCGAAATCATCTAGTGACTTCTCTCATTTCTTCTCTCTTCTTCTCTAATGAGTGTCAGACTGGTACTGACTAAAACCCATCCATGTTTCTTCCTTGCCCTTTGTGTTCCAGGGCCGCGGTATCTCTTTCGAACAGGCCCGCAGCCCTGGTTGAAGCCACTGCTTATAAAACGTTACATTGATAAAGCCAGACGAAAGACACCATTATATCCCCATAGAAATCAAAACCTCATGAACCGTAGCTTAACCTTTTGACTTTCTTTATCATGAGTACGAAATAACTCCACAAATCATGTTCATTCCGAGCAGAGTAGGTAAAATAGATCAGCGATGGTATGTCTAATCCAAAACCCCGTTATTTGCTACCATTTTAAGATGAGGCACGCACTCACGATTGCTCTTGACCGCGTTTGTTTTGTGTGTAGCTTTATTTTTACGTCTAAACACGACATGTACACAGTTTTGAACATATCTAACTGTAATAGAGAACTCTGAAAATAAATTATATGTATTCACGTACTGCTGTACAAAGAAAAGGTGTTAAGCGAACAGTTTGCGTCAGAAACACCACCATTTTTTTTTTCGGATGGGAAATTATCAAATGACTTCTCCCGCTCTGCAGAGCGGAAGGGAGTGTCAGACTTGTACTGACTAAAACCCATCCATGTTTCTTCCTTGCCCTTTGTGTTCCAGGGCCGTCTTCAATCCTTGTGTCACTAAGACTTATAAGTAAGTACAAAAATCTCTATTTTACGACCGGGTAAAAGTCCATTCAGCAGTCTAAGGTCACCCCCCCAGGCCCCTTGGCCAGACTATACCTACGTTTCGCCAAATAATTTACTTACTAAACTTTTAATGATTAATTCAAGCAGAAGTATTTCTGATATCTTCATCCTCATCATTCTCGTGCTCTCATCCCAATTTATTTGGGGTCGGCGCAGCATGTTTTCATACTTCTCTATTACTTGTCATCTCAGCAGTCACCTCCTATTATGCTAGTACGTCTACTATCATATGTCATATAATTTAATAAGCTCCACAAACGTGAGCCCGCTCTAACTTCTCCATCCAACAACAAACGACAGTTCAGTCGCAGTTCAATCGCAATCGCAAGTGCGTCCGAACTCAAAGTACAGTTAGGTGAACAATACCTGTTTATAGTTATGATTGAAAATAACATCGCGGTAATGAAGCGGAGCCGTGACCGCGCCGCGCGTGACTGTACGTAGAGGTGACCATGGGTTAGGAATACCGTAGGATAGTTTCAAGTATTCTTTAGAATTGTAGTTTTGATTTATTAAAAAAAAATGACGGAGAATTTTGGGTGACTGTCTGTCAGAATGTTCAGATATTGTTCTGGCAAGTTCAAGTGGTGTTTTTATATCTTATCATGATTATTTGAGTAGTATCGCACATTCACTTAGGTTATACAGAAGTCTGACAGTCAAGAATGTGTTAGAACTAAAACATATTTGATAAGTATTTTTTACTTATAATTAAAGATACAATATGTAGAAGGGTCTCCACCACGGTCTTTTACACTTCTGATTTCTACAATATTTCAAAGCGTAATTAATATTCGGGTCCTACAGCCAGAATATCAACAAAAAAGTAACAAAATTTTGAGCAAAAAAATTTGTTTACTAAAATTCTATCCTAAAATAATCCCCAGCTGTTCATAGCCACTCTACACAGGCAATTGGTCGGTCCAATCTCACTGCTCCGCGGTACATAATAACCATCAGAAAATAGAGTATATTGTGACGAACCACTGGGATTTGCTCTATCATATACAATATCATTAGGGCACAATAGTATTGCAGACACTTATTTGCGTATTAGATTGATGTTACGATAAAAATATAGGTTTTAGTGTTGGCCGACGATTGTTGATTTTTTCAATAAGTAGCTTTTTTATCGCCTAGAAGCTCACGTTAAAGCAGTGATAGTCTAGTGGTGTGATCCTCGGACTGCCAAGTCATAGGTCTCGAGTTCGAATCCAAGTCACGCACCACTGATTTTTCGGATCATGTGCAAATTGCACAGTTATCATTTGCTTCGGTGAAGGAAAACATCGTGAGGAAACCAGCATGCCGCATGTCAAGCCAAGTCAGAGGCTGATGGGCGACCTAAAAACTCTGACACCAGATTAGGCATTAACTACACGATAAAAGCTCACGTTTTAATTCAAATTCAAATTCAAATTCAAAAATCTTTAATTCGAGCGAACGCTCATATAGGGTTAGTAACATAATGCTTAAAAAATAAGTGTTAGTAAACAACACGATACGGTGACACATGTAACTGACAGCAGTGGACCACATAAGGACAGTCCACTCTGCCAGCAACCATTCTCAGAACCCTGTTAGGGCTGGCCATGACGCGACTTACCAACGATGCTGCGCGCTTTCGCATAATTGTGTAGAAACAGTCTACACGCGCCGCCGCAAACATCCCTGACGCACTGCAACGCCATGGCAACCCCATCAGTTTCCGGAACGCATTATTGAATTGGACACGAAGGGCTCCATACGTTGCTTGCGAATAATTCTCCCACAAGCTGCAAGTGTAGAAGGTGGTGCAGAATGCTCTAAAGAGCGTCACCTTTACGTCTGCAGTACATCGAGCAAACCTGCGGGCTATCATATTCGCGCGTACGGATAGAGCCCTCCGTTCCCTTTCAATGTCAGCATTGTCCTTAAGGTCAGTGGTGACCAAGTGACCTAAGTACTTAAATTGTTCCACTCGTTCAAGAGGAACACCGCTTAGCCGTATGGGAGGCACATCTAGATGGTACTTGGTCCCCGCCTCAAAAACAATGTACTGACTCTTCTGAACATTGTACATTAAGCCATGCTCCGCCACGTAACGCTCACAAGTGGCCAAAAGTGTCCTTATACCACCGACTGAAGCGCTCAGCAGCACCATGTCGTCCGCGTAACTTAAATTATTGACGCAAATTTTAAGCTGATAGTACTGGACCAACTGCAAATAAATTATTTACGAAAATCGACGCACTTGGCCGATTTTCTAGCCAATCTCGATCTGAGCTGATGCCGTTACAGTACTAATACCAGTGTGATGACCTTAATTACTGCATAACTACACTGGATTAGAGCAGTGGTGGCCCAGTGGTACCGACCCCGACTTACGAACAGTAAGTCGTGGGTTCGAACCCAGGCAGGCGCATTACTTTGTGTAATATATTTCATCACCACTGCTCTCAAAACGGTGAAGGAAAACATTGTGAGGAAACCGGCATGTCCTAGAACCAAAAATTCGAAGATATGTGACATCTACCAATCCGCACTGGGCCCGCGTGGTGGATTAAAGCCCATTCCCTCTCATAGAGAGGATGCCTGTGTCCCAGCAGTGGGAACATCATAGGCTGATGATGATGATGATGACACTGGATTAGTAATAACAGTTCAGCTTCTAATAGTAACGTACTTTGAGGGACCTGTTCGAAGCCACCACCAACTCCGTCGAGGTGGCAGAGTTCTGGTCGAAACTAATTTGATTATAAAAACGGAATCATCAACACGTCGAAGAAGAAGAAGCGTATACGTGTGAGTATCAAATATGTTAAGGTATGTGACATCTACAAACCCGGCCTGGGCCCGCATAAAAAAAAATATGGCCCACGCAGAGAATAGGCGCAGCAGTGGAAATGAGGCTGATTTTCCGTATCTTTCTCGTGTGGTTAGTGCCTAACCTGGTGTCAGAAGTTTTATGCCGCCTATGGACCTCTGACTTGTCTTTACATGCTGTCGAAAAATATCTCTCAGGCACGCTGGTTTCCTCGCAATGTTTTTTCACCGAAGCAAGTGATAATTATACAAGTCGCACATGAATCAGAAAAAACAGAGGTACGTGTCTTGGGTTCGAACGTGAGACTTACTTATGACTTGGTAATTTTGCCAATGATAAATTGAAGGAACCCTTTGACATAACAATGATGGACTCAAGTGTGTGTGTCTCGCAACGCATCATAAAATCCAATGGTGACACAGCTATCCCTACATTTTGAGAAAGTTTTGAACAACCAAGGTGATGAAATAAGTAATAGAAAGCAGCTGAGCCTTCTTGGATTCGAACCTAAGACAAATAAGTCGAAGCCGTTACTGATCCACTGGCCACCTGACTGCTCTACGCAACTTTTAAAATTCGTATAATTTTTCAACACTGATACAAAACTAATTATAAAAGAGAACAATTTGATATATATCGTAGGTTCAATCAGGGTATCACGACCTTACTCAATCGCTAAGCACATCAAAAGGTGCACCTTAATGGGTATTCGCGTAGAGGTAAGACTGGGCAGCTGGGCGTGGATGCGGTATTTAGTAAGCACAAAAGAGGAAGAATTATTTCTGGGTGAAATTACATTGTGATAGAAAGAGTTGGTTTGAGTTCGAGAGGGAGAAGATTGACTCTTGCAAGGCTATCGACCAGCAGTTTAAAAAAAGAATGGCGAAAATACGTTCAGCATTGATCGAATTTACATTTAGTCTAATTGCTGCCAAGCTGATGATGATTGATGACTGATGGATCTTTTTATCCCAATACGTCACTTTTGTCGTTTGATACCTATTCATAATTTGAGTAAGATTAAAAACTGATTCAAGAATCTTACCACACATTATATTGGCACATAATTCAACGTCATGTTCCCGTGACATCCATGTAGGTTAGATAGGTCTTCTCTTCCATTTCATGTGGTTAGTACCTACCCTGGTGCCAGAGTTTTTGTGCCGCCGTTGTGGTCTCTGACTTGACTTTACATGCCGTCGAGAAATATCTCTCAATTATGTTTATTTTCCTTCACTGAAGCTACTGATAATTGTACAATACGCATGAATCCGAGTAATCAGAGTTGTGTAGTGGGTTCGAACTCTAAACCTATGTCTTGGCAATCCAACGGGCACACCACTAAGCTATCATTGATTACTTGTTTTTGTTAGGTAATAGCCATCTTCGTAATTTGTTTAACAGTTTTGAAACGACGTGGTTTCAACCTTTTTTTTTTCGGATGGGAAATCATCAAATGACTTCTCCCGCTCCGGGCAGAGCGGAAGGGAGTGTCAGATTTGTACTGACTAAAACCCATCCATGTTCCTTCCTTGCCCTTTGTGTTCCAGGGCCGCGGTATCTCTTTCGAACAGTCCCGCAGCCCTGGTAGAACGTGGTTTCAACCTTAGTTAAGTTTCAATCTACTAAGAAAAATGGTCGACGAGATCGACAAATGAAAATGCCTCCTCCATTTAAATCCCACATCTCAATATAAGAAGTGAATTCGATACGGTCAGTAATGGAGGTTGCAGCACAACACAAGCTCATTGCGAGCGTCTCATTAGATCTATAAGATAACACGCCTCATACCTTAACACTGGTGCTATTATCAACGCCAATTTTAGTACGGATTGTATCTATCGGTAAATTATTGAGTTTCGTTTGCTAGTTTTCCGTGTGTTTTAATAGAATATGATCAGTTTCGAATTTGAGCTTGAATTTGTTGAACTATTCTTTTGCAAAGGTCTCTCAGTTTAGTTAGTATAACTTAAAATACAGGGTAGGATTAGGTGGATTGGAACAATGGAACAGAATATTAAAAAAATCTACTATTATTTCTCTATAAAGCTTCATTTACTTACTTACTTTTGGAATGAGTTATCGAAATCTAGCCAGTCTTGATATAAAGCCTTGATATTTTAGAATTTTGCCATATTTGAAGATATACCGCAACTTTGGGTACTAACCGACGATCTTCACAATCATCATCATCTGCCTAGCCTTTTCCCAACTGTATTGGGGTCGGCTTCCAGTCTAACCGGATGCAGCTGAATACCAGTATTTTATATAGAGCGACTGGAAAGCATAAAGCGATGATCTTCTCAATCTTGCCCATAAATCTGCTCATTTGTTTGACCCACCAAAATATTAAATATCTCAAGAACTATCAGACCTTCTGCTGACATCCATACAGCCAACCCTCAACTGCATTCACGACAAAGAATTACTATTCATATTCCGTCCACAGGCCGGGCGGGCGTCGGGCGCGGTTATGTGTAAATACTGACAACTCGACTTGGCACCAACTGACTGTAGTTTCCTTTAAATCTTTCTATTGTTGCTTCAATTTTGTATATTATATATTATAAAGTTGAAAGTCGAAGTTATGGTGTTTTAAGTTTCTTCTTTTAGGGAGGAAAAATTAGTTTAAAGGAGATTTTGAAGTCTTAAAGATAAACTGAAATAAAAGTGCAGACGACGCGCTTTAAGTTCGTTAAGTTTACAAAGAAGCGCGTTTCACCTGTGTTTTTAGGGTTCCGTACCCAAAGGGTAAAAACGGGACTCTATAACCAAGACTCCGCTGTCCGTCTGTCTGTCTGGCACCAGGCAGGTCTCATGAATCATGATAGCTAAACAATTGAAAGTTTAAAAACATAAATCATTCAAAATCATTTAATACTTAAATGGGGCTCCTATACAAGAAACGTGACGCGTTTCCTGTATGGGAGCCCCCTTTAGTTCAACTGTCTAGCTATTACGGTTCATGAGATACAGCCTGGTGACAGACAGCCAGAAACGTGTTTATTCGGGTTATGGTACGGAACCCATCGTGCGCGAGTCCGACTCGCACTTAGCCAGTTTTTTGTATACCTTAGCATAGGCGATCAAAGAAAAATATCCACCAGTTGATTTCTTGTTAAAGTTTAGGGATTGTCTGGTTATATATATTTAGCAAACAGAAGCGAAGATGCTTAAAGAAAGACAACGAGGTACACAAAATAGTGAATACAACCGTTTATTCTAACTTGGAACAAAATATCAATCACAGAAACTATCCCAAATCATAACGAATTCAATTAACACGTAATTGTTTACGAAAATAGCGAGTAAGTACACAAAATATGGAATTATGAATATTACAGCCCTTTGAGCCATATTCCCAACAAAAGTCTCTCGCGACCAGTCACAATTCGAAGTTGTCAATCTTTGCCATAGAACTAACATGTGCTACGTAAAACCTCATTTCTTCCTAACACGGCTTCTCCTGACGCCAAGTCGCCCTCGACTTGAAAGTTGTAGGTTGTGCCTGCAATGCGATGATCTTGGTAGCGCACTGCTCCTATTCCAGCATCGAGATCAGGTATGGACAGCCCTACCGTCACGGGCACAGGCTCGTTACTTTCAGAACGGTCCAGGTTATGCTCAACATCACCGGTTTCGTGATCTGAAAGAGTCTACGATGATTATTTGTGTAAGCAACACGACGATCAACATCATCGGTTTCGTGATCTGGAAGAGTTTACGATGATTATTTGTATAAGCACCACGATGATCAACATCATGAGTTTCGTAATCTGGAAGAGTTTACGATGATTATTTGTGTAAGCAACACGATGATCACGTAGAAGTTGAAAGTTCAGAATGGCAAAAATATAAGATGGTCGGCGTCCTAACCGCCATATATCCCTGCCGAAAACTTTACTACGATTAATGACAGAAACATAAGATGGTCAGCGTCCCAACCGTCCTATCTTACTGCCATATACTTTACCACAGCGACTCACGCTATCCGGGTTACAAACCAACGTCCGGTGACACAAGCTTTTGCGAACAACATCGCGCGGTCGGCGACACACGCCGTGGGAACGCACCCGCACGTTCGGCGACACACGCCATGGGAACAAACCCGCGCGTTTGGCGTCATACGCCGTGGGAACACACCCGCTCATTTGGCGACACACGCCATGGGAACAAACCCGCGTGTTTGGCGACACACGCCGTGGGAACAAACCCGCGCGTTAGGCGACACACGCCTTTGGGAACACACCCACACGTTAGGCGACCCACGCCTTAGGACTTACCTGCGCGCTTGGTGACTGTTTGGGACTAACCCGCATGCTTGGCGACTCACGCCTTTGGGAACACACCCACAGCCATCGCTGAAACCATAAATAGTTAGGAAATTGCACCCACTACTGGGCACATGCCTGACATTTCCAGGAACTTGTGAGTCCCTTAATGCTCCTATTTTCCGTGAGCTCGGCCGCACCTGACCACAGCTTACTATCATGCCTTAATATTTGACTTCGGCAGTCTTTATAAAGGACAGCGTCAATCAATTGGCGAAGGGTTTGATTAAGGATTCGTTGGCAAACGATCAGGGTTTCACAATTTATCGGTAAGACACTTACCCAATTCTTAAACGTTACGCGCGTTAAGCTACGCCGGGCATACTCGGCATACGTTGGGAATTTCTTGGATCATTGTATGGAATAAAATATTGACGCAATCCAACCACCGAGGACATAGTGGTTTAATTCAAGCTTAAATTGGACCAAGTTCAGTCATAGGTGACCCATTCACTTAACCAAACTCCAGCGTCACCCTTGAGACAGGAAGTCACTCGCGACAGGCACTCGTAGTCGCTCTAACCGCTCGCAACTACGGCACGGTCCACTTCGTCACACAACTCGTCAATGTCGTGTTTGGATCGAAATTGGAATCGCGTATTTTACGTTTCGCGTAAAACGTGTCCCTGAGGTCGTGTAATTACACGACCTCACGGGCTGTAAAGACCTTAAAGCTTCTAAGAGCATGGTTACAAAGGACAAGGCTTTGGAACTGCTTACAGTTCAATCGCTTACGATTGGATCGTTTGTATGAACTCGTTGCGGAACATCGCTCAAGTTTACGGGGCTAAGCTAACACGAAGTAAGTGCACAAACCCGGTTCTCAGGATTAATTCTTCACTTCTAGCATACCTGCTTCGCGAACCACCTTAGGTCAATCTCGTTACGGCGGTGGTCACACTTTATACTTACTTGTACTTGTATATTTATCACAACTTTTGATATTCAATCACACACACGTGAAATAACAGCAATGACAAGCATAAAAAACGAAAAAGTCAAAACCACCATTTTGACTATCGGTTGAAGGGAAATTGTTATTTTGTTCCTTGGATGTTTTGTACTTTAGTGGGCAATCTAAGTTCTTTATCCCGCTGCTGAATTTAGCAAACAGAAGCGAAGATGCTTAAAGAAAGACAACGAGGTACACAAAATAGTGAATACAACCGTTTATTCTAACTTGGAACAAAATATCAATCACAGAAACTATCCCAAATCATAACGAATTCAATTAACACGTAATTGTTTACGAAAATAGCGAGTAAGTACACAAAATATGGAATTATGAATATTACAGCCCTTTGAGCCATATTCCCAACAAAAGTCTCTCGCGACCAGTCACAATTCGAAGTTGTCAATCTTTGCCATAGAACTAACATGTGCTACGTAAAACCTCATTTCTTCCTAACAATATATATACCACAACCACAAGCACATTATTGACTTCTAGCCTTTCCGAACTTAGCTGGGAGGGCTTCCAGTCCAACGGAAATAGCCAGTATTTTACATGGAGAAGATTCATATTGGATGACGTCCACAACTCAATTATACAATATCCGTAAGTTAAGACTGACTGGTTAAATAAGGTGTCAACTGATGTTGTTGATGTAAATAACAGTGTTAAAGTCGAGGTCAAACCTTCAAGAGTATAACATCATTCCACACACTAAAGCCCTCCAAACATCTCATTTTGCGAACGATTTCAATTCAAGCCGCCATAATTTATGTATGTACACGTTTCCAGTCAAACACTCTTGGTATCAAACAGATAGATACAGAAGACCAGCACCATATAGGTCTTCACACATTACACAGACTCGACACCAACGTTGTTAAAAATTCTACCGTAAGTACCCCAATATTGAGCTCATATTTGAATGCTTTACTGTGAATTGAGTCTGCGATTCTGTCGAGTCGGGCGTGAAAACATCGTCATCATAACAATTTCAGTCTACTGCGGGACATAGGCTCCACCTCCACCACCATGGTCCACCTCATGGGAGGGCTTCCAACCCTGAACGTTTCGATACGTGGTAGCCATTTTCATCACCTTTCCACCTCGACAATCATCCTATAAGCTAGTGCCTTATCCACGGTCAGTTAATTTTACCAATTCTTCGTAATATGTCGGTTACCTTGGTGCTCCTATAAATATCTTCATTTCTGATTCGATCACTCACGGAAACTCCTCTAAGTGGGCACAGAGGTCTAAAACAAATGACAGTAGCGGGAGCGCTTGCATTCGCTGTACTTGAAGCATGTCTATGTGTGTGTGTGTGTGTGTGTGTGTTCTGGGTTCCGTACCCGAAGGGAACCAACAGAACCCTATTACTAAGCCTCCGCATGTCTGTCCGTGTGCTGTATCTCATGATCCGTAATAGGTAGACAGTTGAAGTTTTCACAAAATCTGTATCTCTGTTCCCGCTATAACATATAATAAATTAAAGGGGGCTCCCCTACTAATTCATGCGCGAGTCCAACTCGCACTTGGCCGGTTTTTTCTCTTTAGGACTTGCCCTTCTGTACTTTATGGTCTCGGAACCGAAAACTAGGAAATTCCACGTTCTTTGTCCCCACCTCAAATATTCATGGCACTTCAGTCACTTCTGCTTCAGTGTTACTGCATTTCATGTGACCCCTCTCAACATTTGCTTACGTATTAATCATTGGGCTGAATATTCCAGCGTTTTCACTTTACCCGCTCCGCTGGTCGCGTGAAAATTAACTTTCTATGCTACACGGTGGCTGATCAAAAAAAGTCTAAATTTTTGGGATAACCACGTATACCTATTTGTTTTACGTCGAATGCATTTAGTATTAAGGCGCATACCCACGGCGGCGCACGGATAGGCTACGCACGTGTGTTGAACTTCGTTTTGCAAGAAAATGTATGTGATTGATTCCACTGCAAACCACAGCCACGCTATGCATCAATTGACGTCATAAGTACACGCGTGGCTTGCTCGAAAAAGGCGCTCACATAGCTCAACGCTGTCAACGCCATGCACACTGTGCACGCAGTACACTTTGTACACGAATATTAACCCACGACAATGCCGCGGTGGGCCGGCCACGCGCGCTACAGTTGTACATAGTCGTGCGTAGCGTGTACTGCAGTGGAAACGTAGACCCACGTTGTCAAACAAATGAATCCACGCAGATAAAATGCGCCGCGTGGCCATGCTTGCTTCCACCTTTAAGTCTTCTCCAGCTGCGATAATTATCTTGATGATCAAGATAATATGTGTAGGGTTTGCAATAAGAACAACGAAAGAGTAAGTTTACTAGACTTAACTCTCTTCGCTCTATCTCTCTCTCTCTTCCTTCCTTGGGACCTTTGGCGACCCAATGCTGAGTGTAGGTGTCTGCCAAATCTCTCTACTCTTGGCGGTTTAGTGTCATGGTTGTCCAGTTTCTTCCGCCCACTTTAATGAGATCGTCTGTCCACCTAGTAGGTTGTTAACTAATCTCTGGCAATGATAATAAATCTCTTAGGTATTGATGAAGCACTGCCTCATTGCGCAGTGGTCGCAAGAGCCACTGCAGAGCATGGAGTCCTGGGATCGATGGCCTGGTTCAGTACCCTGCAATTCCTTAGTAGCAGCCGCAGCCCAGATTTCAAATACGTCAGGAAGAACATATTTAGTTTTGTCCAAGGTAGAAACTTTTACCTTTCACGTGCAAAAACTCTACGGCCAAAAGTGCTAGTCAAAATGTCAACAGCCGATTTATAGCTAAAGCCGTCAAGGTATAAAGCGTCTCATTGTCTGTCTTTAAAGCGAAATATACCGACATGTTCAAACTTACACGATTCTACTAGACACAGTAAAGTATTCACAAAGCCATGTTTTAGCTTGCCTTTGGCACATCACAGAGAATTTATAGAGAAGCTACTCGGTACAATTTTGAATGAGGAAATAATTTTGGGTGCAGCTCTTAGTAAAAATTTGCTTGTCTGTGGATCGAGTATACGGGGTGTAAACAGACTCTTCACGAAGCCGTTAATCTAGCATTATGTACATTAAACTAAGTAACATTACGCAAAAATTATTGCTGGGAAACGACTTTTATTTTTGGGTGAAAAATCACATTTTACGGTAGGACTCAATGTAATGCATTCAAAACATTGTGCTGATGGATTGATTAAATAGTTTGGGGGTCCTGAAGGTGTCTTAAGTAAAAAAAAACATTAAAAACATGTATTTAAAAAAAAACTTGTGATTCACCCCCAATATCTCCATATCTAGAAGGTTCCCAGGTATGGTCTAGAACAAAAAAATGATCGCAATGACGGGCAGAACAAGTGCCTTTCGGCTTCGTTAAGAGTCTGTTTACACCCTTTATTGAATAGTGATGTTTTTTTAATAAATACCGAAATAACCCAACTTTTCTCCATACTTTAAAAGACAACCATTTGAGTAGTCATATACTGATTTGATAAGCAACTTAAAATAATTTCGTACTTTAAATTCCATTGAAATGTAATAACTGCCGGACCATTTAGTATAGCGATTCTAAACGGTCAAACGCAATGATAGCATAGTGGTATGACCGGGACTGCCAAGACACAGGTCACAAGTTCGAACCCTCGTTCAAGACCTCGCACCTCTGATTTTTCGGGTTTATGTGGGTATTGTATAATTATCACTTTCTTCGGTGTAAGAAACCAAACCAGCATGCCTGAGAGATATTTCTCAACGGCATGTTAAGTCAAGACAGAGGCCTATGGGCAGCATACAAACTCTGACACCAGGTTAGGCACTAACCACACGATAAAGAAGAAAGGCGACGGTGGTCCTTCTGAACCAATTACTCCATTACGCTATCCTTACTCCCGAATGCAAAGACATTTTTCACGAACCTGCACTCGTGTGAAGTATGGCTTGTGTTAAATTAAGCATAAAATTCGACAATTGCTTGCAACTTTCGTTGGAACTCTCTCCAGTGAGTTCATGAAATATGGGTAGGTATAGGGACGCTTAGACAGGGTTGCCAACGTGATAGTATTAGGCTACGTGTCGATTGCTAGACTAAAAATAATACGGATTTATTTATATTTATAACTAAGGATGAAAGCTATGTAAGAGTATACGTTAAGTATATGCAAACCGTTTTGGTTTGCAGAGTCAAGAGAAAAATAAAACATACTTGCTTACTAAATTAACAATACACTGATAAAATATTTAAAACAAACCACTACAACTGAATAAAAACTTTCTGCGAAAAAAAACCGACTTCCAAAAAAACACAAAAAAAAAAACTAAAATAACATTTTTTAAATTACTTTCGGAAGTCGGTGACTTTGTTTGTTTCATTGTAATTTTTTGTCACCGACTACCGAAAAAAATTTAAAAAAAGTTATTTTAGTTTTTTTTTGGAAAGGCGGTTTTTTTTCGCAGAAAGTTTTTTTTTTATTTTATCCTTTTTAGTTGTAGAATTTTTAGAGAGCAGCGGTGGCCAAGTGGTAGCGACCCTGACTTACGAACAGTAAGTCGTGGGTTCGAACCCAGGCAGGCGTATTACTTTGTGTAATTTATTTCATCACCACTGCTCTCAAAAACGGTGAAGGAAAACATCGTGAGGAAACCGGTATGTCCTAGAACCAAAAATTCGAAGACATGTGACATCTACCAATCCGCACTGGGCTCGCGTGGTGGATTATAGCCCAATCCCTCTCATAGAGAGGAGGCCTGTGTCCCAGCAGTGGGAACATTATAGGCTGATGATGATGATGATAATAGTTGTAGAATTTTTAGCATACCACACAAATTATAATCATGAATTATTTTATATATTGTAACCAGAACTTTAAGGAAGTACTCGTCAAGACGAATCAAACGAGTCCAAAGTCGATGGGGTTGTCGTTTTATAGCGGAGTTCTTAAGGCGACCTTACAGCTCCATCGACAGACCCTGGATACTATCTAAAGACAAACTACTCATTAAGACGAATCAAACGAGCCCAAACCGGATTTGGTTACGTCGTTTTATCACGGAGATCCTATGGCTACCTTCAAGCTCCATCATCAGACCCTGGATGCTATCTAAACAACTTATCTAGACGAATCAAACGAGCTCTAACTCGATGCGTTTATGTCGTTTTATCACGCAGATCCTATGGCCACCTTACAGCTCCATCATCAGACTCTGGATACCATCTATAGACAAACTACTCATTTAGACGAATCAAACGAGCCCAAACTTGATGCAGTTACGTCGTTTTATCATGGAGATCCTATGGCCACCTTCCAGCTTCATCATCAGACCCTGGATATCATCTAGAGACAAGGTACTCGTCAAGACGTATCATACGAGCCCAAACTCTTTGGGGTTATGTCGTTTCATAACGGAGTTCCTAAGGCCGCCGTCCAGCTCCATGTCATCTATATATTGTACTATCACGCGATATACATAAGCGTGCAAATTTTGAATTCAATCGGAAATCAGGAAGTGTGTCAAATTAAACACGCAAAACTTCAGGCGTCGTCGCGTGATATAGCAATTAACGTG
This sequence comes from Lycophotia porphyrea, assembly GCA_950005105.1. Lineage (NCBI taxonomy): Eukaryota > Metazoa > Arthropoda > Insecta > Lepidoptera > Noctuidae > Lycophotia > Lycophotia porphyrea. The sequence continues at coordinate 3,640,003 of OX465408.1, read as the reverse complement.
AAAACATACCAAATTACTGAACCGATTTTGATGAAATTTCTATGAGACCAATCGGGAAGTATATCCTTTCACATAAAAGAAGAATTTTTGAAATCGGTTAAGAAACGACGGAGATATGAGGTAACAAACACAAAAAAAAAAAAAAAAAAAACATAACCGAATTAAGAACCTCCTCCTTTTTGAAGAAAGTCGGTTAAAAAGCGAAATTCACTTGCAGAACCCATAAATATTTTAGCAACCCTACAAATTCACAATGCAGTAAGCATATTATCCATCATCTGTATTCTTCAGCATAAATATATTCAACATTTCAACAATATTTCAGGTAAATACATAGTCTGGTAATGAAAAGACGAAACGTTTATTTGCAAAGGTGAAAATACAAAGTTACATGCTTTAGCAAACCGTTGTTCTCTTGCATATTTCATGCTTGGGTACACAATTTATAATAGACTGTAACTACGCTTACCACCCTGGGGGCTACTGAGATAGGAATGTATGAAGGTATTTTAAGGTACTAAATGAGTAACTGTCTGCCACATTAAAATTTGGTACAGCAATGATAGCTTAGTGCTCTGACCGTCGGACTGCTAAGTCATAGGTTTCGAGTTCAAACCCAAGTCACGCATCTCTGATTTTTCGGATTCATGTGCGTATTATATAACTATCACTTGCTTCGGTGAAGGAAAACATCGTGAGGAAACCAGCATGCCTGTGAAATATTTCTTGACGGCATGTAGAGTCGTCAAGTCAAGTCAGATGCCCATGGGTGGCACAAAACTCTGGCACCATGTTAGGCACTAACCACAAGACAAAGAAAAAAATAAAATTTGGTGTACTGGTCGCAAGCTCGACTGCTTGCCTTGATACCCATCTTAAGGCGTTGGTGCTGACATATGACATGATTGATATTTGACATTGTCATTGGCAGATCTTTGACACTGTCATTGGTAGATCTTTGACACTGTCATTGGTAGATCTTTGACACTGACTTTGGTAGATCTTTGACACTGTCACTGGCAGATCTTTGACAGTTGTTACGGATAGTCAGAAACCCGAAGGTCTGACAGCAAAAGATGCCGTGTAACCCTGTAGTGGAGTTCAAATAGACAGACGTTCCATGTAAAATACTGGTATTCAGCTGCATCCCGTAAGACTGTTAACCGAGCCCAACATACTTGAGAAAAGGCTAAGCAGATGATGAATTAAAAGGTCTCCGGACTACAACTCGAAGTTTAAAACCTGGAATGGGTAGAGGTTCAATGTCTGATTGAGACAGCCTACAAGTTTTGGTCATCTATTTGAACAACTTTTACGAAACATGAGTACTGGCCGTGTGCCTGTCAAAGGACTTGCCCCTTTGAGCTCTTGAAAGGCGCTAGATCAAACTGGTAGAAGTAACTTCCGATCGAAGACTATGGCTTAGGCCTTAGTCATCATGCTTGTGTCGTTACTCGAAAGGTATGCTCTAAGGTGAAAGCGAGGCATTCGGAATATTGCAGACGTTACGAAACGCATCGGTCAGGAGTATTCTTGGCTTTTGGCAAAGATTTTGCTCTGAATGGGCTTTACACTACTTGCTTTTGTAAATAAGATAGTGCCTGCAACTCTTCAACCTTATTATGCCCTAAGTAATAAAGTTGAAAAGTGGTCGCCTGTCAGTGAGCTCGGTAATTTGTCTTGTCTGTTAACATTGAGTAGGTAGTGCTGTATCATCTATTTAACTCCCAAATATTCATGATTCAGGACTATCTCTGGTTACGTGTGGTTAAATCGTTCATATTTTAGCCATTGTTTGCGAGATTCATAATAACTAATGTCGGCATTCAAGTCAAGTCAAGCGCGGCTTAACTTAAAGATCGATCCCAACGACTGTTATTTTTTAGGCACAAGCTCTTTTTCTTTTTAAATAACCGATGAAAAAATGTATGTGGGGGGTTCAGAATGATGAACTGAATACCTGGTAACCTGGTGTGTCGGTATTCCCTTACACCCTGTATAAACTAATCGTGTCGCTGCGATCAAAAACAGCTGCAATTTTCATATCGTAGCTGTAGAATGAATACCACGTATGTCAGAAAAGTACTTATTTTTTGTAAAAATCGAATGAAAACCACGTATTTTATAACACGGCGAAACCGTGAACCCAAAAGTAAGTCATTTTTATCATTCAAAACATGAGCCAAAAGCACATAAAAATATTTTAATCATTGACGAAATGAAACATTTATTTCGTTTCCTGTAAAGTTTGGATTTCTGGACATACGTGGTTATCATTCTCCAGCTATGATATGGTTCTAATCACCTTATAACGAGAGTGAATTTTTAATTAACCTAAGTACCCTTAATTAAAAATTCACACTACCAACGAGAAACCAGGTACAAAAAAGCTTTCAATGAAAAAAACAAAACAAAAGGCACACAACACAATATCCCACACTCAAAGACTGTACCCACACACATCTTCATTAAAAATCGACTCCTAATTGAACTCCTGAAAGAAAAGACAAAGAATATCTATCTTGGAGAATTTTCAAAGACTGAAACTTATACGGTCCAGTGGGTAGGTACTTGAGAGATCGGATTATAGCTGAAGAGGGAATGTGGAGCATTCTACCTGAGACTTCTTGAGGTAAGGTCTCCTGTTCGTGCGACGACTAATCGCTGCGATTTATTTTTTGAGATAAATAAAATTTCGCTTCCTACATACTGCCTCGTTGGTCTAGTGGTGCTGAGAATGAGGTCCTGGGTTGAATTCCCGGGTCGGGCAAATTGTTATTGGATTTTTCTATGAGGAATTTTTCAGTAGCAGCCATGAATTTGTGCCCGGTTGTTGACAATAGACTCACCCTCTACTATATGGGACTTAAACATAACTGGCGAAATGTGGGTGTTTGTGGAATTATTAGAAATATTAACCATTGATTTCACTGGTGGACTACCAATTAACATGATTGTTTTCTGAAGTAGTTATTTCAATTACTTTCAGATGTTTTTCATAACAAAACATTACGCCTGTATTTCCCCGAAGGGTTAGGCAGAGGTGAACCTATAGTACTCCCACATTTCACTAGTGACGTTGATGTCTCTTGTATTTTAGGGCGAGCCTATTGCCAACAATCGGGCACAAATCCTGACACAGATTGATACTTAGATATTTCTGACGGGAAAAGCAACCGATCTGGGAATAGACACAGGACCTCTTGCACATAAATTAGTAAATACTTCTTTTTAAAACTCTCAACATTCTCAAAACTCCACACCATTAATCAGACACAAACAAACAGCCACACAGTTCCATCAATACACAATAATATCCCATTAAAGGCATAACATAACCATAATTCACACCAGAACGATACAATAAAACAAAAGGCGTGCGATATGCGTCAGTCCCACTTTCGAAAGTTAGTAGCGTTGTGAATGGCGAGCTTTTTTGTTCTCTCAACTCAGTCAATAGTGTAGTGAATGAGATACGTTAGGAATTGCGCGGTAACCGAAAACTTGCTAATTGTAAATGGATTTCTTTGATTTTTTGCCTTACGTTGTTTTAGAGTACCTTTAAATTGTGAAAAGATCGAACTCTTAGACAAAAAAATTAAGGGTAGTTGCCCGTTTTTAACCGTAGATTCCTATAACTTCCGTGGTTCATGAATATTGCAGGCTATTCCATCCATCATCATCATCATCTTCCTGCCTTGTGTCATTCTATTTGGGGTCGGCGCAACACGTTTTCTTCTTACATACTACCCTGACAGACGTCACGGCATAATTACCTCCTGCTCTTTCATATCATTCCTCACACAATCCATTCATCTTTTCTTTGGCCTTCCTCTCCCTTGCCAACCATCAACATTCATGTCCATCACTCTTTTAGTCACATGCGTTACATCCCTCATTATTAAATGTCCATACCGAGACAAACGACTTTTATCTAATATTACATCATTACTCCTAGATAAGTATCGTCCCTTTTCTTTTTTCGTTAGATAGGTAGATATAATGCTCCTCAAAAAGGTCAGATTAGTCGGCAATACGTAAGAATTTGCGAGAGAAGTTCTTGACGACAAACATAACATTTCGTTTAAAATCAATTAGGTTACTGTTTACAAACATCTCTGCTGACCCAAAAACAACCAGCAATCGTTATACAACCTGTAATTATCAACCTTCATGACTGAAACCCGGGGCACCGCAGCCAAACCCTCGGAATACGTTTTAACAGCAGTCGTAACAAATATCGCTTCGGTCTGAAACATTGGTAAGCAATTTACAACTAGTGATGTTCTTGTTTTGTTCCGATTTTCCTGGGGTCTGTTTTTGAAAAAGATGTCTTATTACTGCTGACAATGCAGCTAGTTTTGTTTCAATAGTGCACAGAGGACCAGATATTCACACTGTTGTGAAAAATCGAGTCATACCAGAAGTCGACGCGGTAGACTTCGCAGGAGATGACGGGACGAGCTGGACAGAACTAACGACCAGGGGTCCACATTAATCTAGATCGAAAGATTTGGAAGTCACATGACTTCCCACCCCATGGTGAGACCTATGTCCAGCAGTGGGATGACACACGCTAACAGTTACAGTAACCAGGAGGTTACTATATGTCCAAGTGATACGCTAATTAGATCTTTGATTCCTCATTTCTATAAGGCAGTTTTAAGATTGTCTGAGCTAATTGCAAATTCTAGAATGGTTACTGTCCCATAACTTCGATAGTGGAATACATTAAACGCGAGCCATCTTGAAGAAGACATCAACTAAAACCTATACGGAAAAGCATTGTCTGTTGTGTGTGACTACTGCCTCATTGCTACTCACCCTACCCACTTAAGCTAACTTTCATTGCAACGAATCACCGTGCTTTTCAGGGTTGCGTACCCGAAGTGTAACCAACGGGACACTATAAACTAAGGCTTCGCCATCCGTCCGTGCGTCCGTCCGCCCGTATGTCTGTCAGCAGGCTGTATCATGTTCCGTAATAGGTAGACAGTTGAAATTTTCACAGAATGTGTATTTCTGTCACTTGGCTGGTTTTTTTTAGCGTATCGGTGGCAAAAAGATCAATTAATATGTTTCCCTCCAAATTCAGCTACTCGAATAACTTTTACCATTAATTACTAACCATACATTAATTACGAACCATATTCATATGTCCACGATAAAAAAGACTGACAACCAGTCTTACCAAGGGGTATCGTATTTCCCAGTAGTAACTGGGTTGTAGAGGTCAGATAGGCAGTCGCTCCATGTAATATAGTGGTATTCAGCTGCATCCGGTTAGACTGGAAGCCTACCCCAACATAGTTGGGAAAAGGCTAGGCAGATGATGATTAATATATCCACGATATAACGTACTGCCAACCAATCGTAACTAAAATTACATCGATGCAAAAATGAATATGAGATAGATAGATAAACCATTCATTTAGTGCACACAAGAGACATAGTACCACACACAGAAGCACAATTAAAGAATACAAATTACATGAATCTAAAAAACAAGGTGCCAATATACATCATCATCATCTGCCTAGCCTTTTCCCAACTACGTTGGGGTCGACTTCCAGTCTAACCGGATGCAGCTGAATACCAGTATTTTACATGGAGCGACTGCCTATCTGACCTCCACAACCCAGTTACTACTGGGAAATACGATACCCCTTGGTAAGACTGGTTGTCAGACTTTTTGGGCCACTGACTACTTTAACGACTGTCAAAGATCTTCAAATGACAGCCGGGACCAACGGCTTAACGTGCTTTCCGAGGCACGGAGGAAACTCGGTATGTAATGGGTGGTCACCCATCCACAGACCAACCTAGGCAAGCACGGCTTAACCTAAAGATCGACCCGAGCGGCTGTTATTGTTTAGCCACGAGCTCCACGAGGTGCCAATATACAAAATGTATAAATATAATAAATATATATACACTCAACAATCCTTGCACCAGAAAAACTTCTTTCTTTCTTTCTTTTCTCAAACTTCTTTACTGAAACGAAACTCATTCCCACCCCTAGCCCAGTTCCACGTGCTGATACGGCGCACATTATTCACGCCTGTTAAAATAAATAAAAATATCCCGTACACTAGTTTGTATCGGGTTTACTCGTAAATAAAGAAACGGGTACTACTTGTTATTGTGCTTTTAACTTATAGAGCACATTTGTATCGAATAACTCGCTTTTCCGGACGGTGTGAAAAATATATAAAAATAACGTATAGCTTTGTAATCTGTGCAGTTTCTGTTGTGAAATAAATTTTCGGGTTTTGGAGCAAATATGGAAGTTTGTAATGACAACAATTTTTAAAGTATTTTAAAACAACCGGTTTGTGTTGAGAGGAGCTCGTGGCCAAATATTACAGCCGGTCGATCTTTAGGTTAAGCCATGCTTGCCTGGGTTGAACCGTGAATGGGTGACCACCCGTTACATGCCGAGTCTCCTCTGTGCCTCGGAAAGCACGATAGGCCGTTGGTCCCGGCTGTCATTTGTAGATCTTTGACAATCGTTATAGGCAGTCAGTGGCCCAAAAGTCTGAAAACCAGTCTTACCAAGGGGTATCGTTACCCAGTAACGGTTGCGGAGGTCAGCTAGGTATTCAATCTATGTAAAATACTGGTATTGACCTGCATCCGGTTAGACTGGAAGCCGACCCCAAGACAGTTGGGAAAAAGCTGGGCAGATGATGATGAGACTGGTATTCTGCTGCATCCGGTCAGACTAGAACCTCAGGCTAGGCAGATCATCCAACCTTAATTTGGTTAAATTGATAGTTTGAATGAAACGATATCTTCAAACAAAAGACATGTAAGTGGAAACACCGGTATAGGATACCCTTGAAGGACATACACTAACCTTTACCTTCCTTCGGGGTTATCAGATTCAAAAAGGTCAGATCTGACCTTTCGTTCATAAAAGGTACCTTCTCGTAACCATGGCCACCAAAGTATGAGGTAACAGAGTAGTAGCGTAGTAGGAGGCCTTTTGTAATTTCTACCTACTCCAGTGGAATAAGACGTCATTCATGTAATTTATCTGTAAGCCTGGTTTCCCAAAATACACCCACCAACCCGGACATTTGATTTGACAACAACATTGAATGGGATTCCAGAAATCATGGATCAAAATACCTAAAAATAGTTTCTTGAACAACAACCGTGAAAAAGGTCAGACGGAACAAAAATATGTATACTCAATATAGAAATGTGTAAAATGATGTTTAAAAATATTTTTGTAAGTATGTTTCATACTATTTAAATCTTATTTTGGAATGGATAGGATTGAAGAACATTTTGAGTGAGAATGTAGATTGCTATAAGAGAAGAGGAAGACCAAAGAAACGATGGATGGTCTGTGTGAACTTTAGGGCCACTGACTACCTATAACGACTGTCCAAGATTTATAATTGGCAGCAGGGACTAACGGCTTAACGTGCTTTCCGAGGCTCAGAGGAAACTTAGTATGTAATGGATGCACCCATCCACGGACCAACCCAGGCAAGTGCGGCTTAATCTGAAGATCGACCCGAGCGGCTGTTATCATTTAACCACGAGCTCCTCCAAAACAATACAATAAGACAGTATCTATAAATTATCTACTTAAAGACATTGACAAACACTTAAGTATAAAATACACGTTCTAAACCTTGTCCAATATATTTAGATACTATTAGTTTAACTGTACGGAACTCAATGAAACGTGAATAGAGTTCCGCATAACAGATCGAATGCGGTTTGCCGAAGACGGTGAAGCGCTTCCGCTTCGATTGATGAGCTGGAGCTTAAGTCAGCTTGTTTCTTGAAGCTGTAATTGTTGAATTGATTTTGGGATTATTGAAAATACATTGCAATATTGATATTGAAGATATTTCGCTTGTAGGTGTACTCCAAAAGAGTTGAACAGTTGCTAAATTTTATTACACTATCAGTTATTTTTTAGTGCCATGTGACATGGAAATAAAATATTGCAACAACTCTAAGAATCCGGAAAGTAATAATAGATACCCTTCTTTGGACCTGGAAATCAAACCTAGAACATTGTTCTGGAAGTTCTGAAAATACCAGTTTTGGTCTAGGCCAAAACTGTTTTTTTTTCAGAACTTCACACACTAGTTACACTAGTGTTAGGAAAACACCATGTCCTAGAACCAAAGAAACGAAGACCTTTGTGGCCTCTGGCGCACTTTTCGGAGCGGAGGCAGTGTCATCCCAGCAAAGTGTACAAAAAGGCTGATTAAGCTATGCCCAGAAAAACCTTTAAAATATTATGAATCAACACGTCACATGATTGCCTATACATATCAATCTTCAAATAAAACACAAAACATAAGAGAGGCAATAAATAAAACGACAGATTCGTATAAATAATGAACGACGGAGCGCGACTGCGCGACTATGCGATTTATAGTCGCAAATGTCGCGGTCGCCACACGTCAACCGCCTATTTTCGGTGTACACGACCGATTGTGCAGAGTAATTTGTTGAAACAGATACTTTTTTGGAGTTTAAAATTGTAAAAGGGAATGTTTTGTGTGCGGTTTTTTGGTTCGATTTTAACTTGTGGTGTGGGTTTTGAATGGTGTATACTGATTTTGATTGAGTTATGGCTTAATAAAAATAAATAAAATATCTTTATTTCAGACCTGTATCAGTCCAAGAGTTGTTAGTGGTAAGTAACAGATTGTGCTTATATGCTATGTTAGTGTATATGTGTGTGTGTATGTATTTTAGTGCTTAATTTAATTGAACATAAACCTATACCTATTTAAACCCAGTGTCATTGGATGAGGCAGCCCATTCTACCAACAATCATTTTCAAAAGAAATAAAAAGATTACAGAGTGATTTTCAATTTCATAATTATTAGTTTGAGATTACGCCAGTCTCCTGGCCTTATTACAATTCGCTTAAGGGTAGGTATAGTATGTTATCTTTTTCAATAGTTCCTTATTAGCTGTCGTTAATTTTAGGGATTGCAGGAAACCGTTCTTGATTCAAGGTTCTGATAAATTTCGATTTAATGCGAATTTCATTTTAGCAAAGCTTATAGATAGAGGCTAGCTTATGCCCGCAGCTTTGCGCGTGCTGAGTTCGGTAATTATCCCACGGGATCGTATTACTGGGATAAAACGTATCCTATATGTTAATCCAGGTTATGAAGTGCCAAATTTCACCCAAATCCGTTCAAACGTTTTTGATGAACGACCATCCATACAACCTCACAAACTTTCGTACTAATAATTCCTTACAAAATGCATTCATCTTTTCTTTGGTCTTCCTCTCGCTCTCCCTCCATCAACATGCCAAAGATTATGCTTGTATGATAGTAGTAAGATTCGGATGTCAGCCGGCTTCCAAACGATAAGATATACCCATTAGACTAGGCAAACCTTAATCTTAGTATCTAAAAGTTTCTAAGAAGTCGTATCCAGTAATCGATATCCTTTCTAAACATAATTGCTTCAACACTTCCTTGTAAGCAATCACCAAAGAACTTTTACATTTTCGCTACTACAACAAAATTCTCCTTAAACCAATAATTACAAACTTCTAAGTACAAGCGAAACAATAAGCATTTTCTTAGAAATACAATCTTCGATCTAATCTACACACTACAGAGTAATGTTAGAATCGCGTGCCTCTTTTTAGAGAAGTGCGAATAGCTCCTTTGTCGAATATAACATAGAGTAGGTAAGCGGACAGAGGCGGAGGTTTACACAAATGCGTTTTAGCTAAAAAAAAAAAGTCTGTTTAGCCATTTCCCAATCATGTTAGGGTCGGCTGCCAGTCTAACAGGTTGCAGCTGAATACCAACATTTTACGTGGAACGACCTATCTGACCTCCACAACCCATTTACATGGTAATACGATAGGCCTTGACAAGACTGGTTCTAGGCTTCTGACTACCCATATGGGGTGTGAAAGATTTATAGATACCAGCCGGTACCAACGGATTAACGTGCTTCCTAGGCATGGCAGAGTAACGTTATTCAATTAAAGGTCACCCACCCATGCCCCGACATCGGCTAGGTTTACGTAACCTTGACGATCAACCCTGTTATTGCTAATCCAAGAGCCGCTCCCAGTACAGTATTCGATGATTCTGGGCTAAAATGATGATAACAAATATTTTAATGTTTTCAAAACCAAAATTCCCTTTTTGGTACTCCGTCTCTTTTCAAAAGCTTAGCCTCTGTCGCATTATCTACTCATGTGTTTCTAGCGTCAGATTAATTCAATACTTAAGTTTAGTTTAACGATCGTTAGAGTAGGCGGAGCAGCGTGATTTATGTAGTGTTAATAGACAGTTTTTGGATCGTTCGAATAGTGGCAAATGTTCTGTTGATCTGAGTCAAGTTGTATTGGGATGAGTCAGACTGACAGCGTATATAGGTTGTAGATAGGCATTAAGTTTCAAGCAAAATAGATGAGAGTTCATATTACTATATACCTAGTTCATATACCTAGGGGAAAACCTTTTTAAAGATGTTCTTTTTTTTTCGGATAGAAAATCATCAAATGACTCCTCCCGCTCTGGGCGGAGCGGAAGGGAGTGTCAAACTTGTACCGACTAAAACCCATCCTTGTTCCTTCCTTGCCCATTGTGTTCCAGGGCCCCGGTATCTCTTTCGAACAGTCCCGCAGCCCTGGAAAGATCTGGTCTAAAATCGACTTCATCATTATTCGCCTACCTAATACCAATTTGTTTGGATGAGGGCATGTCAAAGGGCAATGAATTTCATATCAACATACAGTAATCCTAGTTTCTTCTCTATTTTTAAGATGAAGCTTTGTCCTGCACTGAGTTAACAAAACATAAAACTTTTGCTAGTTGGACAATAACCAGCTGGTTTTATTATCACCACTATCACCATTTCGTCTGCCTAGAATCACCACTATCACCATTTCGTCTGCCTAGATGATTACAAGACTCTTTATCTTCTTTTTTATGCTAATACTCCTGCATAACTGTTATGCTTCTATCGTTGATAAAAGAAATGGAGCTCGTGGATAAATAATAATAGCTGATCGGGTCGACCTTTATGTTAAGCCGTGCTTGACTAGGTTGGTCTGTAGATGGATGACCACCCATTACATACCGAGTTTCCTCCGTGCCTCGGAAAGCACGATAAGCCTTTGGTCTCGGCTGTTATTTGTAGATCTTTGACAGTCGTTAGGTAGTTAGTGGCCCAAAAAGTCTGACAACCAGTCTTACCAAGGGGTATCGTATTACCCAGTACTCACTGGGTTGTGGAGGTCAGATAGGCAGTCGCTCCTTGTAAAATACTGGTATTGAGCTGTATCCGGTTAGACTAGAAGCTGACCCCAACATAGTTGGGAAAAGGCTAGGCAGATGATGATGTTTGATACAAGAAATGTAAACAATGTATGGTTTAAGAGAATCAAAAACGCACTGCATACCTTTTGCCACTGCATAAATCTCTTGATCGTTACACGATATGGGAAAGATAAAAATCACCACAAAATCACTTGCAAACCTTTTAAAAGATTAACAAATTGGTTTATGTAGTGATCGGGTGGCCTTGCTGTGGCTTTAGACCTTTTGACAATGGTTCATAGTATTTGAATGCGTTTCTATTATCATTTAACGATATGCAATAGGAGATAAGCGTACGATAACATGGTTAACCTTGAAATGGGTGTAGATAACAAACAGTAAGTGGTGTTAAAATTAATTTAAATGAAAAGTTCTCATGGGTCAGTAGTACCAAGTGTGGCTGTTAATGTCAAGGTTCCAAGTTTGATTCTTAAATAAAAAAAAGTCATTTCTGTTAAAAATATTTAGAGATGTGTTAATCACTAGACGGCACGGTTGGCGCAGTGGCTGAGCGATTGATTGCTGCGCTGCGTGTCGCGGGTATGATCCCCGCACGGAACAAATATTGGTATTGCCTACAGATAATTGTTCCGGTTCTGTTTGTGTATGTGAGTATAAATGTTTGTGAACGCACCCACGATACAGGACAAATTCCTAGTGTGGGGCAAAGTTGAAAAAAAACTAGTGTAGCAAAACCCCCTGTATCTCATAAGAGGAAACACACTCTCGAATAGGGTGCATATTGCAAGAGATATCACAAGTTGATGATACTCAAATAAGTGCATGGTTAAGTACACCCAGTGCATCCTGGGTACACCATATTGTAACAAAATTTGCTTGATAAGCTTATCTTTTCACAAGGGGAGTTACAGGGTTTAAAAATGCAGTAATATAGAGAATGTTGTAGTAACTATGTACAATCGCCTTACAAAAACGTTGTTCACTTACGTGTGATCACGTAGTCACCATGAAAATTGTTGTCCTTCACCGAAGCAAGTGATAATTAAACAACACGCACATGAATCCGAAAAATCAGAGGTCCGTGTCTTGGGTTCGAACTTGAGACCAATGACTTGGCAGTTCGACGGTCAGACCACTAAGCCGTCAATGCTATACCGCATAATTGACCTAAGGCAATAATACAATGGGCTGCGGGCTGTTCGAAAGAGATACCGCGGCCCTGGAACACAAAGGGCAAGGAGGAACATGGATGGGTTTTAGTCACTACAAGTCTGACACTCCCTTCCGCTCTGCCCAGAGCGGGAGAAGTCATTTGATGATTTCCCATCCGTAAAAAAAAAAAAAGGCAATAAGACAAGGGACAATATGCTTCAAGTAATTGCTTTAACTTGATACCAGGGTATAAAACAACACAAAAAATCTGCTACTACCCAACACATCTACCTTCAATATACAAAATTGCAATACACAGCCGAAAAACAAGTGTACCATGAACAATATAGCCAAGAGTGCCCATTTGTAACCCTGAAGACGGTACATGTGTTACATTTGACACAATGCGAACCTCCTCAGACGTGTTGAGGGCACTCCAAGCCCTCCCGATCAGAGGAATAGTGCTGGTGTATTGGATGGGGAAAGGTGAGCTAGTGTGGTGAAGTGTACGGGATTTTTTGCGGGAGTTGGTGATTTTTTTTTTTGAAAGATGGTAATTATAGACATTTTATTGCACGCTCAAATTGTCAAAAAAAAATTGAAGAAGAAGGAAAGGCGATAATCATGATGACTGGGTGTCGTTGTGAATTGCATACTTATGATGCATTCTTGTCTCAGTAAATAAGACTAAGTTTATGTATGTAATAAGTTTATTGAACGAGCTACTAAATTTTAGTAGTATTTGTTGATCTTCATAACCCCTTGTGGAATTCAGGTACGGTGTAGTCCGTTATTTGTTTTTATTTTTTTTATTTTAGGCTTTATTCTGGTGTCGCCTTTGTTATTATGAACGTGGATAATTTTAAAAATACCTGACAAAGAAGAAGCACATGAATCAAATTGAACATCCCACAAACACAACAATTCCGAAACATTTCCACAACCCGCTAACCAATTAATCCCACAAACTTTTTCCTACCCAAATTAACCCATTAAGTCCGGGACCAATCCCGGGACAGCGCACATCACTAGCTGGAGGGTCTTCAGCAATTCGTGCGTAAGGGCCGGGAGTACTGCTGAGGCCTGATTTGAAAGGCTTTGACGGGCCCTGTTTACGGTACCTATGTCTTGTGTGATTCGGGAAGATACTTCGGGTCGCTGTTGTAAGTTATAATGGACGGCTAGGGGTGAGAGAACTGTAGTTTTTTTGTTTTTGGAAATCGATACCTTTGAGCATTATTTGGCAACCTTCTTCGAGATAAATCGCTGTACATTTGCTGTACTGGCCAGATACATGCAATCAGCGGCCGGCAAACGTTGTATAAAAATCCATATCTGTCGTGTTTAGCAGCCAAATAAATTACATAGTAAACTCATATCTGTAGTGTTATTTAAAAATGGAACGATCTTTTACTCTGAAACATGGCAACTAAGGAGGTAACTTATCAAAGGTTTTATTTAAATTACGAATTGGCTTGCAAATAGAAAGCGGTTTATTAAGAAAAAAACCAAATGAACTCTTCACCGCGAGAAAAATTATTGCTGTTTGTGTGCGTCATTGATTTTGAAAAGTAATTGTATTTAGTTTCCTCGCATTATTTGAGAAAAGTACTATAGAAGCCTTGGCCACATCTAGGCACTTGTTGCTGGCTACTGCAGTAATATACTATTATTTAACAAGATTTTTGATATGAATACAACGACGGATTTTTTATTTCGAAATCGTTAGTTAAAGACCAAACATTTTAGATTTTTAGATTTATTAGGGGTGTCAGTTACGCGCGATATAGCAATTTATACGAGCAGTCTGCGGAAACGGTTCGAAATCTTAATCATGTGAGCCCGAGTACTTTACGTTTTTTGCTGTGTAGTAATATTTTAACCTGTTAGTTAATAGCGGAGGTCCATCAATCTTTAAAATAGGCCAGTTTGGCCTATCAATTTTCGTCATAAACAAAACCTCACGCTTGTAATCACTGAAGTGGTAGGCAGGAGTATCCAGCACAACCACATTTTGCAAGTTATGTTAATTCCCATGTAATAAAGGGTGAGCCTATAGCCAACAACCAGGCATAAATCCTGATTTATGGCTACTACTGATACTGAGAAATTCGTTACCACATGTCAATGAATTTAATAATTCGTACTTTGTAGTGGACAGTTATAAATTTCAATTATATTAATTTACTGATTTGATTCAATGGCTTTAGTAGTTGGCTCCAGTAGTGAATTAATTGAGAGTAATGCTATTGATAGGTAATTTAGATGGTATATTGCTTTGTATTGTAGTAAATAGGGTATCATCGTGTAAGTACGGGCGTCGAACATATAAGCAGCTTATGTCTTAATCATTTAGGTACTTATAAAATGAACTTACTTTGCAATATAATTTTTGAAGACTCGGTAGAATTGTGTATGTTCATACTTCATACATACCTGTAACAAAAAGAAATATTTCAGTTAGTATTTAAAACGTTGACATAATTGTGTACTTAAAGCTTTATTTTCATTTTGAAAACTTTTTTGTTAGAATTTTCCGTTATAAGAACTATTTCGAAAAAATTCGTCCTCTGAGCTGTATTCCTTATGATCGAGCAAAAAACCCTTGTCATTACGCGATGGGCACTTGAAAGTTTTACCTCTCTTGGTGTTGCAGGTATTTGAAAACAAGACAAAGCAAGGGTCTTTGTATTGGGCTGCGGGACTGTTCGAAAGAGATACCGCGGCTCTGGAACACAAAGGGCAAGGAAGGAACATGGATGGGTTTTAGTCAGTACAAGTCTGACACTCCCTTCCAGTCTGCCCAGAGCGGGAGAAGTCATTTGATGATTTCCCATCCGAAAAAAAAAGGGCTTTGTATTAACATTAAGTATGTAAGATACTGATGTTGACACACCATAGGCTCAAAAGCCAACGTATTTTATTAGTCATGTAGTTCTAGTAGTATAAAACTACAGATACCTGATGCATAAGTTCATTGTTATTGAGGGGGCAGCTTATTGCGAAGCCGGGTAAAAATCTAGCCTCTAGACACTCACTAAGAAGGTTCCATTAGAAAAATCCAATAACTCTTTATCCGACTTTGTATACAAATTCAGGACTGACGATCAGTAGCAGCTCTTGCAACCACTACACAGTCATTCAACGGGTCCATCTTTATCTTCTTACTAGCTTTTGGCCGCGGCGTCGCTTGCGTTAATTTAGAATTTGACAATCAACACACACGTGGCGCTATCTATTATTATAAGAACGTTATTTTTGATTTCCTCGGAAACAGTACTTTTTTTCGAGATAAAAGGTGTATGTCCCGTTCTGTACATCTGACATCGTATATGCAAAATTTCAGGATGTGTGAAAAGGTAATAAACCAACAAACTTACTTTCGCATTTTTAGTATTATTTATAAATATAAAATATAAATATATAAAAGTTAGGATTGTTCAAATTATGAGAAAACAATCAGATCTGAGGGCCTCATAGGCCGCTTTAAAATGGCCGACAATACTCATGTTCTGCGTCTATGACCATTTTAAGAATTTTAACGTGATTATTATATGTTATACTATTATGAATCTGCTGAACCGGCCATTTTAGCCCACCGGGATCATTAATTTGGTCGCGTTCAGTTTCAATGGTTAAATAATTCTCCCTAAATATACTTACATCGTCAGCCATATTAAAGACTGAGACACACCAACACCTTCACAGCACCTTGAATCGCCGTTCTTCCCCAACCGGTCTCTCGGACCAGCCTAACCCAAATTTACCATAAACATACTTTATTAGCCATGTTAGCGAACACAAATGCCTCTAACCCTCCAATATCAATCGGCAGCGTACAAACGGAACACGATAATGGGTTCCGTACCGTAATTTAGGGTTACCGATCACCGATAGAATTGCAAACCTCAATCTTGGCACGCCTGCTTCGAACGGGTTGAGTGTACAACGGTAGCTATTAGCATTTTGTTATGTTTTGAGTATTTTGATCAGAGCTTTTTTACTGAAATCTTGTGAATTGTTATGGATTTTTATTTAAGGGGCCGGCGGACGATGAATTGTCCATACAAACGTAATACCAAAATCATTTTCAGTTTAAGCATATTTCGACCTTATCATGCTGTTATTCGGAACAAGACAGTGTTTACCTAAGTTTCAATATTTTTTCTTTTTTGCAAAATATTTACCTAAAACGAATTGTAAACAAATTGAACTTTTACAGTATAAATAAGCTGTTTTCATCTCATCTGTTCTATATTAAAAACGGTAATATTTTTAATTTTGTTTAATTCGAAACATGACTTATATTGTTAAGTTACACAATATATTAAAAAAATTGGAAAAGCATTGAGTTTTCATTCATAATTTTAATAATTAATCACAATTATATAATTAATCACAAATGTTCAGCGGTGATATGAATTTATTATAGAATAGTAGCTAGGTAGAAACTACCCACGGCACGGCTTCGCAATGCGCCAGGAAGTGTGAAACAGAGATAACAATATTTTGACGGCATTTTCCTTTGCTTCGAATTGCAATTCCGCGCGGCCTCCGCAGGGCTCTTAAATCTAGGAGTTGAGACTAGCAAGGTGCCATCATCTTCCTGCCCTTGTCTCACGTTAATTGGGGTCGGCGTAACACATTTCTTTCTTCCATTCTCCTCTGTCAATCGTCATTCTATCATTTACTCCTTTTTCCTTTATATCATTCCTCACACAATCCATCCATCTTTTCTTTGGTGTTCCTCTCAGTTACCATGATGAGTCTAATTTACATTAAATATACTAACCCTGATAATCGGGGTATTCCTAAAAGCGCAACTGTTTTTAAGCGCAACCAACTAAGCGCAACTAAATTATTCCTCGAAGCGCAATCATTTGAACAATTTGATTTTTTGAGAGCAACAAATGGTTGCGCTTCGAGGAATAATTTAGTTGCGCTTAGTTGGTTGCGCTCAAAAATAGTTGCGCTTTGATAATCACGATAATCACACTCCTGATAATCAAGTTAAATCATAGTTTCTAAGGAAATTAATTGTCTTGACAAAGTTTCCTTTGACTTAAACTTGCAACACGGGAAGTTTAAATACTTCAAAAGAATTTTGGCAAGATGACCAATTAAGCTATGCAAAACCAAATTTAGCTGATCTGTCACTGTATGGGAAGCTCATAAAAAGTGAGGTCAGGTTATACTGTATAGGTATAGCTGGATTTGTCGACATGTGTACGTAATGGCAGTACTTAGTGGTCATTTTTTAATAAAAGAAATCATAACAATAGCAGTTTTAGAAAACCTCTAGTCTACACTGAAAAAAAAACGATTTATTAAAATCATCACAGTCCCCCGCCGCGTCTGACTGTCTGTTCGCGATAAACTCCAAAACTACTGCACCGATTTTAATGCTATTTTCACCAATGGATAGAGTGGTTCTCGAGGAAGGTTTCAGTATATAATTTGTCAAGTTTTTGTTGCGGGAACGGGATCAAAATTTCATGATTACTTTTGGTCGCGATAACCGACATCCACGCGGGCAAAGCCGCGGGCATCAGTTAGTATAATATAAAGATAATTAATTGATATTTTAAAGGGAACGATTAATATAAAAAAATGTAGGATGCTACCGTAACAGCATAATCAGCCTATAATGTTCCCACTGCTGGGACATAGGACACAGGTCCTCTCTATGAGAGGGAATGGGATGTCATCCATCACGGGGTCCAGTTCGGGATGGAAGATGAATTCGAATCGAATTTTTGGTTCTAGGACATGCCGATTTCCTCACTATGTTTTCCTGCACCGTTTTGAGAGCAGTCGTGATGAAATAAGTTACACAAAGAACTGCGCAATTTGCAACATAATGAAAAGACGTGTGGCACTCGGAGACTGTCGCGGAAAAGCTATTGCATAGCATTTTTTATCAACTTATGTAATTATAATTATTTATTCACTTTCGTAGTGTCAGATATTGACAAGCCTAGGTTATTTTTAAACTATTGCTGGAGCTAGGAGGTTAGGTTGTAAAGGTTTGTATTGGGTTGTATAGGTGTTAGGCACTAGGTGTTAGGTTATTTTCGTTACGGAATTTCTGGATTCGGTCTCCACGCTCAAGGCCCGCGATAGAAGCTATGCAATAGCTTAAAAAAACTTCAAACAATAGTTTTGCTCTCGCTGTACAACAATCCTTAACGAACAGATAGTTAACCCTACGTCCATTCGGTAGCAACACGAAATAGTTTTTCTACCACCTTCGTTAAATGAACACGCCATTTGGAGGGTTAAATGTTGTTTCGCCTAAATTGCGAGTCGAATCCAAGTTCTTCATGATTGACGTCTGATAGATACTGTTTCTGTAATTTTAAGGTGTATGTAAGTGACAACAAAACTTAAAAACGTGATTTAAGTATAGTGTCGTTTGAGCATTCGGCGGTAAAAGTAACTTGAAGAAGAGCAGTCAAATATGTTTTTTCTTATTTGTTACCAACCCTGCTTCTGCTGGTTTCATCTGTAATCCCCGAAGGGTAAGGCAGAGGTGAACCTTATACATGGTGCACCCCCATTTCCCCAGTTATGACTAAGTCCTATGTAATAGGGGGCCAGCCTATTGCCATGAACCGCACACGAATCCAGACTCCGTGGCTGCTACTGAGAAATTCTCGATGGAAACACTCAATAACACTTAGCCTTACTCGGAAATGGAACTCACCTCTTGATGATAGTGAAAACTGCATCAAAATCAAGAAGAAGTTTAAATATCAACGTTGCCAAACGATCAGACATTTAAAAATGACTTTAATTTATTTAGGTACTTATTAAAGGTATAAATTAAAGTAATTTTTGTATGTCTGTATGAATCTATAGGTTTTCATTTGAAAAAAGTATCTGTGTATTTAATAAGTACGTAAATAATTAAGAGAACTTAATTTTAGCCTAATTTGAGTTTGCAAAGTGTGCTGAAAAATTTACGTAAAGTACCTAAATGTTGTTTTATTAACAAGCCCAGAAAAAACTTCGGGCTTCCAAATTAGAATAAGTCGGGAAGTCGGACTTTCAATGGACTCCTTGACAATCCAATCTAAGCATGTTAATTTATTTTTACAGGAAACTTGTGGGAAAACTCCGGAAATTGTGGAAACTCGACTTTTTATTAGGAAAAATAAAGTAACATGATTTTGGTTAAAAATAAACTTTCGGGAGACATTTTTTTTTAATTAAAACTTACTGATGTAATAATTACGAACCAATCATTATCTTAAAACAAATCATAACGTTACGCTTGTAATCCCCGAAAGGTTAGGCTGAGGTACCTAATGTACCTAATGTACACCCACCTTTCGCCAGATAAGTCTTTTTAAGACCCATGTAATAGAAAGCGGGGTTTGCAATCAACCGGGCACACATTCAGTCTCCGTGGCTGCTAAAGAGATATTTCTGATGGAAAAATCCAATAACACTTTGCCTGACCCAGGAATCGATTCCAGTACCTCATACACAGCAGTCGCGCTTGCGACCACTAGACCCACGAAGCAGACAAAAAGAAAAAAAATTAGATGGATGAAGGGTATAGACGAAGCAAAAGTAGTATGTAAGTATTGCATGTGGCTTTCTGTAGATTCTGCCTAGCCCCACAGGAAAAAAGCGAGAGAATAATGTATGTATGTATGTAACATTAATCTGTATACTATTTATCTATATTAATATTATAAAGAGGTAAAAATTTGTTTGTAGGTAGGGGTTAATCTCCGGAACTAATGCTCCCATTCTAAAAATTCTTTCTCTGGCAGCTACAATATTCATGGGTACGATAGTATATTTAAATTATATTTATATCATGCATATATTAGCCGAGTTATCTCAAAATTTTGCGGACGTAGTCGGAGGAAAAGTGCTAGTTTCAATATAAATTTATCACTGCACTACTATATAAAAACAGCTTCAACTTCCGTCAAATTACAACAAAAAAAAACACTGAAAGGGGGAGTCCCTTCCAAAAAGCACTTAGCCGACCATCGACCTCCAAAGAAAGCATATCTAAAATTAATTATGTACACGTAAATCTAAAAGAGCTCGAGACAAAACATCATTAATCTTCCTTCTCTTTCCCTCTTCAGGACTTGGGAGGGCAGCGTGATTTATTTGCGGAGTTTTTTGCCAAGATTTTTATGTTGCCTGTCTGGTAAACCCCCTGGTTTAAAGACTTATTGATTTAGGGGTGACTGGAAGGGATACAGAAGAAGGAAAACGCTTATCTTCGATGAAGTGTGCATTTGAACAGATTCGACCTCCCCGGTATTCATCATACCTAGCCTCTTCCCAATTATGTTGGGGTCGGCTTCCACTATAACCGGATGCTGCTGAATACCAGAATTTAACATGGAGCGACTGCCTATCTGACCTCCACAATCCAGTTAGAACTGGGTAAAACGATACCCCTTGGTAAGATCTGGTCAGACTTTTGGGCCACTGACTATCTGTAACGACTATGAGAGGTTAGCGCTTAACGTTCTTTCCGGGGCACGGAGAAAACTCAGTATGTTATGGGTGGTCACCCATCCACAGACCAACATAGGCAACCGCGGCTTAACCTGAAGATTGATCCGTGTGTCTGTTATTATTTAGCCACGAGCTCTTCCTTACTTAATAAAGCACGATAGGATGTATTTTAAGTCCGTCACATAAAGATCGCTTAAAATGGCAAAACAGCTGAAAGTAAAACTGTAGTTTCATACAATGGAAAACATTATGCAAAACTCAGCGTAGGGGGCGCCACTAGCACAAACAGTAAACAAACCGCTTTGTCATATTTTTCCTAACATAATAATCTGTGAAAACCTATTAAAATTTATTAGTTTTATTATTATTCATGTATTAAAAATCCTGTACTGTGATATTATGTCATCCTACGGTGTGAACCTAAAAGTGGATGATCTCAAGAAACTGCTTTGAACGACTTGTCAAAAAACTGTTGCGCTAGTGCTGCACTCTGGCGGCAGAACATTGCAGTAATACTATTGATGCCGATCAACCGAAAGTAAACGAAACGTCAAAAAACATCTGACAAACGACGTTCCAAATATAAATTCTTTCAAAATTAATATTACTGCCTACCCAAATGCCTCTTCAAGCCTCTCTACATCCCTGTGGCACAATAGAAGTGGCTAAAAGAACTGATTAGTCCTTTATCCGGAACCCGAACGACTTCTTAAAAAACGGTTGATGATAATATATCTCGATTTGGTACTCTCAGATGTACAAAAGAAACGATGAGGAAAATCAATTGTTTTGTTCCGGAAAATAAATATGTATTTGTGTTTGACATCTTCAATGTCAGTGAAAATACATCTTGTTCGGAATGAAAATATGGGAAATCTTTCGTGGTAATGGTGGATTTGGGAGGTCATTAGCTAGGTTTTACCCATACACCCTTTGTCCCAAATTTCACGGATGGTTACACGGATTAAAAAAAAAAAATGCCCAAAATGATTCCTTTAATTCGAAATAACTTTTTTGTTGGTTTTTTTTTGTAACTTTTTTTTTTGTTTTTGTGTATGTGTAGAACCTAGCTAACGACCTCCCAAATCCCTGGAAAAATTGTGTCGGTCCATGCGCCAAACACCCTGTATACATATTTTACTTTAGGTTGGGCTATGTTCATACATCCATACGAATAAATACAATTTAAGTGTCTATTTATAATTTCAAAATAACAGCTTTTAACTGAATGCATATGAAAAAATATTTACGGTACTTGTAACAAAAACACGTTTTTTTTTAATTTTTATTTCTGTATATCTTATTGGTGCGGCTAAGCTACGAAACGGCTGGACCGATTTTGACGGTACTATCACTGGTAGACAACTGATAGTATAATTAGTAACTTAGGCTACTTCTATTTTAGAAAAAGAATTAGGGTTCCGTGTAAGAAACCAAAGCCGTTATTAACAAAATTCGATTCCAATTTTTTTTTTTTATTAATAATTTCCGCGAACGAAGGTCGCGGGGCACAGTTAGATCATAATAATTCCCTAATCCGATTGAGAGTGTTTAAAATCCAGCATTCCTTATGAAGCGACTTCCATCAGCCAATGAAGAATAACCTTATGAGCAACCCTCATATATAACCCCGCTTACAACCGCACAATTTTCATAATAATCATTAAGCTAAGGAAGGCACAGATTGCATTACATTAGGGGTACGCAAATCCGCGAAAAATTACAGCGAAGACGAAATGGTATAACAGCGAAATAAGAATTTACATAAGGAACATTTTTATAGCATTAAAAGATAAAGTTTTATGAGCTACTCTTAGTATAGGTCGGGAGATATGGTTGTAAATTGAGCTTGTTTTGTGAAAACGCTACGATACCGTGCGGAAAACTGCAAGTTTTGCGTTACCTTGCCGCCATAAGCTATAGAATTTTGTACTCCAACCATGTTTCTGTCATGTGGTCATACCAGCACCAGAGTGTCTCGACATTATAAAGTACTAGCTTATGCCAACGGTTTCGCCCGCGTGGGGTTCGGTAATTGTCCCACGAGCACGTAACACCGGGATACAAAGTATCCTATGTGTTAATCCAGGTTATAAACTATCTGTGTTCCAAATTTCACCCAAATTCGGTTCGTAGGTTTTGCGTGAAAGAGTAACAAACACCCATCCATCCTCACAAACTATCGCATTTATAATTAACTAGCGGACGTCACGCGGTTTCACCCGCGTAGTTCCCGTTCCCGTGGGAGTACGGGGATAAAATATAGCCTATGTTACTCGCTGATAATGTAGCTATCCATTGCTGAAAGAATTTTTCAAATCGGTTCAGTAGTTTTTAAGTTTATTCGTTACATACAAAAATACAAATATTTCCTCTTTATAACATTATTATTATTAGTATAGATATAGATTATATACTAAGATAGTAGGATTCTGGAGTATTTCAGCGCAAGAAAGGACAAACTGTGGACTGGCTAGAAATACCGAACACGGACAGATACTTCAGTAAGTACATATTTGTATGGATGTATCCATGTCTGGAGTTGCGTTTGTACATGCCGGTTTGATAGGTAATCTTGAAGCCAGGAGCCGTAGGGCGGGCTGCGGGCTGTTCGAAAGAGATACCGCGGTCCTGGAACACAAAGGGCAAGGAAGGAACATGGATGGGTTTTAGTCAGTACAAGTCTGACACTCCCTTCCGCTCTGCCCAGAGCGGGATAAGTCATTTGATGATTTCCCATCCGTAAAAAAAAAAGGAGCCGTAGGGTCTTGTCCGTTCATACGTCACATTGACCGCAATGACCCTTCAACTTTTACTTTGCGATATTTTCGTCTAAGAAGTACTACTCAAAATATTTTAATTATAACCCACCCCACACCCCCACTCTCTTAATGATTGAAGCCCCTCGATATTTAACTAATAGATTACAAAATAGCTCTACATTAATTCAGTTTCGTAGAAGCGGAGATAAAATTACTTCATTAGCAAAATTATTTGAAAATATGACTACCTTAATTAAATGTTTATAGTTGAAATTAATAGCCATTTAATTATTGCGTAGTAACTATGCCGCGTGTCATGTATTGTTTAATACATTGTGTAATCAGACTCTTCACGGAGCCATCAACCAAGCATTTTGTACATCAAACTAAGTAACTTTGCGCAAAAATTATTGCTGAGAAACTTTTTTTTTGGGATGCAAAATCACGTTTTATGGTAGGACTCAAAGTAAAGCATTCAAAACATTGTGCTGATGGGTGGATTAAATAGTACAGGGGTCGTGAAGGTGTTTTAAGTAAAAAAAAATACAAAATTAAATATTACATATTTTTTTTTGTAATATAAAATATTACAAAAAAAAACTTGTGAAATTGTTGGAACTTTGACCCCCCAATATCTCCGTAACTAGAAGGTTCCCAGGTATGGTCAAGAACAAAACAATGATCGCAATGGCTTCGTTAAGAGTCTTTTTACACCCTTTATATCGTGGTCTAGTAACGAAACCGCGACACTATTGATTATGGCGTCCGCTGTTCGAGATCTGTCAGCGTTATTGGGTGTTTCTCAATAGCAGCACATGGACTGGGTCCATGCCTTGTTGATGGCAATAGGCCCACCCTATATTAAATGTGAAGATTACAGGCGTGATGTTATGTTATCCAACAAACTTTCTATTTACGATTCTAAATAGCCCACTCAACATTAAGCGCTCCAACTCCCTGACTATGTTCCAAGATGGCTGCAAAACAACAGAAAACTTAAGCAGAACATTCATTTAAAAACATCCACTTTTGTTTAACACAGTTTTTGCGGGACATAAAACAAAATTCATTTGTAAGCGGTTTGCACAAAAGCTTGAAGACTAGCCCTAACACGAACACGCAAAGAATTATTATTCTAGGAATATAACAAGGTATCCTAGGCTTAGGTGTAATAATACTAGCCTGTTACAGTCCCACAGCTGGGCAAATGCCTCTTTTCGTGCACAGAAAAGCAGCCGCAGTCGTGATAACCCAGTGGTGTGACCATCGGACTGCCAAGCCATAGCTCTCAAGGTCGAACCCAAGACACGCTCCTCTGATTTTTTGGATTCATGTGCGTATTGTATATTTATCACTTGCTTCGGTCAGAGGCCCATGGGCGGCATAAAAACTTTAGACACCAGGTTAGGCACTAACTACATGATAAAGAAAGATGCAGGGAAGGCACAAACATTAAACACCATGCTATAGTTCCTGCCAGTTAAGATCCCAATAGCGGTCATTGCCCTTTCCCTAATATCTCTTCGTACGAACCAAAACAAATGAACCATGTATCGTTTTTCATTAGCAAAACTGTTGAAGAAGACGATAGATGACGATTCAAGACATGAACAGGCTTATTTTCGGTTTTCAAAGTTAAGAACTTGAACAAATGTAAGTGGGTCAATGACCGCCTGAAATCACCAATTCATTTGGAGCTATAGTCAGCTCCAAATGAATTGGTGATTTTAGGCGCGATCATACGTTACATAAATTCTCGTTGAAAATATAACTATGATGTACATTGTTGTAACTGTATTGCTAAAATACAAGTGTACTAAGCATTGTAAAACCACAGTAAAACGCTAAAGGTGTTGGTAATTAATGCGAGAAGCACACTAATAGAAAAACCCTTAGATATGAACAACGTTTAGTGGTAATATGAATAAATCAATCATCATACATCATTCTCCTGCCTGTATCCCAATTCATTTGAGGTCGGCGCAGCATGTCTTCTTCTTCCATACTTCTCTATTAGTCGTCATCTCGTCACCTCCTTTCTAGCCATATCATCCTTCACACAGTCTATCCATCGTTTCTTGGTATGAATAAATAAATATGATGTGTGAATCGACTGCTTGCAAATTTTAAAAAGTTGCGTTTACTCCGCGCGTTTGCGCTAAGCCCACAGGTATGTAAGCTTGAAAAGACTTCAATGGCATGTTCCCGCTTACCATGGTTTGTGTGTTAAGTATGTAAAATTAGTTTTATTTTCTTTTCTGAAATGTAGGGGAAATATGGGCAAAGGTCGTGTTTAAAACGGGCATTATATAATGAGAGTGGAATAACATAATTGTTTGGCTTACTAATGAGGTTCTTTGCTCCTGCACTGAAAATATTCATGACTAGCACTTCACCCGCGACTTCGTGCGCAAAAATTGTGATAGCTCGGCTAAAATGCATGATAGAAATATAATTTATAGCACCCTCGAATACTGTAGCTTTCAGCCAGTGAACGTGCCCGCTCCGGGCAGAGCGGAAGGGAGTGTCAGACTTGTACTGACTAAAACCCATCCATGTTCCTTCCTTGCCCTTTGTGTTCCAGGGCCGCGGTATCTCTTTCGAACAGCCCGCAGCCCCGAAGATTACTCCTTACACACAATTTTTTTACCTCTTAATAATATATGAATAAATGTAAATATAGATCCCGAAAATATCTATCTACCCATCATCATTATCTTCCTGCCGATCTCCTATGTTACTTGGTGATGGACGTAACGCGTTTTTTCTTCTATTCTTCCTCTCAGCTGCCCCGCTATTATTCATCATCATTCTCTTGCCCTTATTTGGTCTCTTTGCAGCATGTCTTCTTCTTCCATACTTCTCTATTACTCGTCATCTCAGCAGTCACCACCTTTCCATCCACCGTTGCTTTGGCCTTCCTCTACTCTTATACCCATCCACATTCATACTCAAAACTTTCCTCAAAACTGTATTGTCAATCCCGATTTCTTTTTTCTGTTATTTTAGTAAAAAACATAAATACTTAATTAAATAAACAAACAGAACGATGCTTTTTATCTTCGTGAACACTATTTGTCGAAGAATACATTATTGCCGAAACGTTCCGTAATTCCTAACCTACTACCTACATATATTTTAACCAGATAGAATCACAGAAACATACCGTTTGGTACAATAATCAACGTGAATAGAAAAGATCTCGTAGGTGTTTTCACACAATTCTGCCAATTACCAAGGGAGAAAAAACCCATGCATTTATTTAAAAAATCTAGATACACACCCAAGCTTACGCAGCATAAACATCCAACCCCGAATTACCGCACAAAAAACCACGCGCGTCGAAACACAAACTCTCCGACCCCGTCAGTAACACTGATGACATACAATATTAGCACAAATTAAACTGAAGCTTTTTCACTGAAGATTGCGACTGTCGGAGACAGTGTTAAATAGCCCGGTTATTTCGACCATCCGGCTTTTAACCCCACCGGGGTCCTCAAGACCTCGCTTTGACTCGCGATAACAGTTTAATTAAGTTTTCGAGTTCAGAGTTTGTACGTATTGCGTTGTTTTCTTATTGCTTTTTGCAAACAACATTAATGAGTGCTGGTTCACTTAGTCACAGTGGTGGGTTATTTAAATAGCAAAGTTTTATAAACAAATTCGAGGAAGAAGCTACTTATACAATTCTCGGGTCACGTTTTGGTTGGTTGTGGACTTCACTTCAGATATTTCGGGCCGATCTAACAAAGAACCTTTTTGTGATATAAACATTCAATGAACCGGACAATGACGAGTAACCAGACGTCCTCAAAAGTCTAGACAGTTATCATACCTATACAAACAAGCAAGCTTTGATGAAAACCAAACAAACCTCAAAAATACTTACACAAGGTCAATCAGCAATAAATGGAAAATAAAACTGTCTACAATAATACAGTAGGGCTTAGTCTGACAGGAAAAAACCCGTTAGTTTTTCTTTGTTAAAAACAAGAGCAGTAAACACCTGGATCACCTGACCTTTTTACGACAAATGTTGAAAAAAATGAGTTCTATTTTTTTATAACAAGCTTGATTTTTACCTCATTAGAAGGTTTTGTGTAGATGTTTAGAAGTTTAAGTGACATCCTTCTTGATTGATCTTATTTTTTCTTTTATTGAACTAAGCTGTTAACTTGTGTTTTTAAAGGTATGATTCCGAACTCGACAATAAGCAGCAGTGCTGTTGCCGCAGTGCTGCCCAGCAGCACTGCTGGCAGCGCCTGCCGCGCTGATTCCGAGAGAGGCGGCAGTGTCGCTCTGTTCGTGGTGATGTGTTGTTGTGTATTCGTTAGTTTACTTTGAGTTGACAAGATGTTGATTGATGACCAACTTTTAATTAACTGTTCCTCTTTTGAATCAGAGAAATTCATCCTTTTGTTGTCAATTTACATGTCAACATTCACGTAGGTACTCTTGCTGCGGCGGCAGACGCGTCACTCTGGTCCGTCGTGGCGGTAGGGTGACACTAACGCGCAGCAGTGCTGCCGCTACATTGCTGCCGCGACATTAATGCCTAGCTCGGAATGTAATCTCATATAAGCTTATAGAAATTGTATGGGGACCAGTAGTGTCGCGGCAGCACTGCTGCGTGCAGCGTGGTTCGGAATCATACCTTAAGAAGATGAACTGAATACCAGTATTTCTCATTTAGCGACTGCCTATAGTTTTTTATTGTATAGGGAAAATAAACAGTAGTTATATTGAAAAGGTTCTAGGTAACCATAAGTTTCCTATTAAACTAACCGATAGCAAAATATTTTAAAACTCACATTCCAGGCCCAGAATTTCAGTCCAAATTCACCTATCCTAACACACACACGTAACACGCAGTAACCGAGGCCTTTTTGACCGAAGTGTTCACGTGGAAGCGACGCAAAATAAACGTTATGTTATCTAAATAGGCTCAAATGCGGCCTGATGCGGCCTGATGTAATATAGCAGGAAATGTTGATAGCAGTGGAAGGGTTAAAAGTAGGTTGGTACTTTGATTGTGTAAGTAAATTGGTTGACTTATACGATTTAAATGGTGAGGTGGATGGACCACCTGGTGCAGAATTAAAAATTATTCTTTAACTGAAAATTCGTACACATACGAATTGCAACGTCTTTCAGGGGTTAATTGCGTTAAATCCATCTAGGAACTTCAGTCATTACGGTTAGTCACTAGCCCGGAAGTCTGATAACCAATCTTACCAAGGGCTATCGTATTACCCGGTACTAACTGGGGTGTGGAGGTCAGATAGGCACTCGCTCCATTTAAAATACTGGTATTCAGCTGCATCATGTTTGACGATCCAGGAAGTTCTAACTGTATACCACTTTTGCATTATACGGTTTTTTTTTGCAGAGTTAATAACTTGCATAGGACAGCGACAAGTTTTTCTAATGCATTTCATTCGTTAATTAACTAAAGTAAAATTAATGATAAAATAAAATAACAAAATCACGTCTCTTAAAAACGCAGAACAAAGAACAATTTTTATTAATAAATCGTTCGAAGAAATGAATGACTTGCCGATTCGACCCGTTCATTCATTCACTCACTTTATCTAATTACACAGTGTGAGCTTTTAACGAATGAACATAGAATGATTTGCATTTTTCCTTGTACTTTTTTTTGGTTCTTGTTTCTTATTATTTTTATCTTTTGTATAAAAGTTTAATTCTGAATGAATTAATGACGAATTATTTTCTAGGAAAAAAAGCTTAGTGAGAGACAAAAAGATTTCTTTGATAGTAGTCATTTTATTCGATTTTGTAATTAAGTCTTATTACCGTTGGTCTTGTGGTGGCAGAGCATGAGGTCCTGGGGTCGATTCCCAGGTCGGGCAAAGTGTTATTAGGGTTTTCCATCAGGAATTTTCTAATTTTCTCAGTAACAGCCACTAAGTCCAGATTTGTGCCCAGTTGTTAGCAATAGGCTCGCCCCCTATCACATGGGACTTAAACATAACTCGCGAAATGTGTACTAGTAGCTACACCTCAGCCTAACCCTTCGGGGTTACAAGCGTGATGTTATTAGGCGCCTTATAACAACAAAACACACTGAACATCACATTTCCCAAAATCTAACCCAATTTCAGAACGGTAACATCGCCACACGAACAACAACAGTTACACCGCGGTTAAATGAAACAATCACAAATATACAATAACATTTGATCGCTCTTCTAAGGGATCGGTAACGCTTGCTACTTCTAAAGGAGATTAGTACCAAATCCCATAAAGATTGCTGGAGATGCCTCCGGATCAAAATCTCTTGTCGAGTGTGGTACAAGACTTAAGCTTAGCTTTAAGCTTTGTTGAGGATAGTCTTGAATGACACTACTCAACTTTGTAGAAAATAATGAAGTATATTCAATAGAAAATAGAGACGGCATCATCATTACAATTATAATGTTGGACGTCCGATCCCGACATAAAATGTACGTGATCAACCGGTGTCTGTTTATTGCAGACTAATTGGCGGTATTGTAATTACTTGCACCCTTCAGGATGAAGGCAAACTACAGAGCTGTTCAGATTGCTACGTACTGGCCAGATAAAATCTGAGTCATCAATAAATTCAAAAGGAAAAAATTGGTTGTCTGTAAAGTTGGTTTACAGACGATAGTTTAACGTGAAAACGTCATAAAATCGAGTGGAGGAGAGATCGATGCGGCGCATGTGTGCAATGAGCGTAACAGGACCATGAGCGTAACGGGACACTTTTTCGTGCATACACCCGGCGTTCATCGATTTATTAGACGTTGTCACGTCTAAAGTTTTTTTGTGAAAATAGAGGAATTTTGATTTCAGGATTTTTAATCTCAACCTAGAGACCTTTTCACCTCTGAGCGACATTGATTAAAAGATCACCATTCACCAATAGTATAAAACAAAGTCGCTCCCGCTGTCTGTACGCTTAGATCTTCTAAACTCCGCTACGGATTTTAATGCAGTTTACAGCAATAGATAGAGTGATTCAAGAGGAAGGTTTAATGTATAACATTGCACCCGTGCGAAGCCGGTGCGGGTCGTTAGTATATAATAAACTCTAACTATCTCTCAAGTCTGTATATTTATGCCAGTCTACCTGAACCTTACAAGCTGGAACCCAGAAATGAATGCTGTTTGCGGTACTTTTTCGGGTAAACTATAATGCACTACTACAACTACTTCAAAAAAAAATGATAACATTCCTGGATGAGCTTTATGATAGAATGTGTCCATCCAACCGTAAAAGTAACGTTTTTTTTTTGCTAAGGTTAGCAATTCACCAATGCAGAAACTGTTGGGAACCAAAAGATTTCAAATTGCATGACTGCGCTCTCTATCTTCTTCAACCTTTAACCACCCAATGCTGAGTTTAAGTGTCTCTTCCAAATTTCTTCACTTTTGGCGGTTTTGAGCCAGTTTTTTCCGGCCACTTTAAAGACTGAGCTAATCATCACCAATACCATTTTTTTCGCCATTTTTATTCCTTTTTTTTTGCCAACTTTTTTTTTGTTTCGGTTTGAAATCTAAAAATGATATTTACGTATTGAAGTTGGTATCCATCATGTATACCCCGCTTCCGTCTTTACATTAAACCACCAAAACTCAGCGACATTCTACATTTAGTTGACAATAATCCAATTTATCTGAGGACTTGGAAGACTCGTAAATTTACTTCAGAACTTTGTTCGAAGGCCCTAGAACTTGACTGACCTCGTTATGGTAACTACCGTTATAGCGCGGTTCCGCCCATTTTGGGAAAGCAAACTTATAAATGGGGTGCTTACGTGATGGCCAAAGAAAATAGATCATTGTGACGTGTCATCGCCATCTTAATTTGAAAAGGTTTCTTTGAATTCCGAACGGTCTTCGAGTTCCAAATTCGCGATGATTTTGTTTTTAAAACAAATGAGATCGGTTTCAAACTGCGCGAGGTTCGAAGTGAAGTTTACAAAATATTTTTAAGTAGTAAGTGGTTAACCTGAAATATTATATTGGCATTAGACTGGAATTTATGAGGCGCTAGCGATCCGCCCCGGCAATGTAGATATAAACTTTCCTGTTGAATCACTGTATCTTTAAAAAAAACCTGCATCAAAATCCGTTGCGTAGTTTTAAAGATCTAAGCATACATTGGGACAGTCAGCAGGAAGTGACTTTGTTTTATACCATGTAGTGATGAGGATCCGATTCTAGCAACACAGCGAGGAGTACAGCACTATACAGATGTAGACCATAAAAAAAAAGACTAAGTACCGTTTTAATCGTAAATTATTACAAATCATAGAAATCTGATTTCTAGAGCGATAAATTATCATTCTCCTGCCCTTAACCCAATTTATTTGGCGTTGGCACAGTTTGTCTTCTCCTTCCATACTTGTCTATTAATCGTCATCTCATCAGACACCTCACAGAGCGATAAACATTATTCGGAACCGAAGTTTTAACATACTAGCCATTAGCCGTTCACTATTGGACAAATACCTCCTCCAAACGCCATCACGTCGACCGGTCTTCCGCTTCTAGCATCCAACGGATTCCCGCTGCCTTCACCAGGCCATCGGGTCAAACTGGAGTTTAGTAAACGGGAATTAAATATAATCAGCCTGTAATGTTCCCACTGCTGGAACAAAAACCCTCCACTTTATGAGAGGCAATGGCCTGTAATCCACCAAACAAGCCCAGTTCGGGTTGGAAGATGTCACATGTCTTCAAATTTTTGGTTCTAGGACATGCTGGTTTCTTCACGATGGTTTCCTTCACCGTTCTGAGAGAAGTGGTGATGAAATAAAATACACAAATTAATGACCTGCCGGGGGTTCGAACCAACCACCTACATACAACGTAAGTCAGGTCCGTCACCACCACCACAGCTCTCTTGGACTTCAGGCTTCACTACATATTATAAAACAAGTCCTCCACCGCGTCTGTCTGTCTGTTCGCGATAAACTCAAAAACGACTGCACCGATTTATATTTATATTTTGCTATTTTCACCAATGGATAGAGTGGTTCTCGAGAAAGGTTATATAATTTGACAAGTTTTTGTTGCGGGAACGGGATCAAAATTTCATGATTACGGTCGCGATAACCGACATCCACGCGGGCGAATCCGCGGGCATCAGCTAGTTACCTATATTTATTGCAAAAAAAAAACACAAATTCTATGTTCATTAAAATTTAAATAACCAAAAATAACTATTGCATGAAATGTCAGAATCATATATCATATTAATAAATTCATATGAAAATCATATTGTTTGGTATTTAATTGAGATGAATTTAAATCGGTGCTATGTTAAAATTTATTTGAATTCCATTGAATGAGCGTTGGGAATTATTAATTAAATATTCTGTATAAATTAATGTTTAAAGTGGAGGTACTGCTCACCTGTAAAGTGAATAATTGAGTACGTTTTGTGGTATAGTTCTATACTTATATTATAAATATATTATAAAATTTGTTTGTTTGTAAGTTTGTATGCAGGGGGTAATCTCCGAAACGAATGATCCAATTCTAAAAATTCTTTCACGGGCAGAAAGCTACATTATTCGTGAGTGCTATAGGCTATAAATTATATTTATATCATGCACATTAGCCGAGCTATCACAATTTTTGTGGACGAAGTCGCGGGTGAAGTTTGAGTATAAACTAACAGCTCCCGTTTGATCCTCACTGGGTTAAAAAGTCTTTTCTTGGAGCATCTTAACAATATGGAATGGTATTTTCAAAAGACACTCAATTATTTTATTTGTACAGAAATTGCTGATGTAGAATTAGGGATCCTCTTCATCTTCTTCACTAAGCTGCTTAATAATTTGAAATCTAAAACAAAGTGTGTGCATTACGAACTCATAAATATCTTATGACTACATCTACATCGCAAGTGCGACTGCTGAGCATGAGGTCCTGGGTTCGATTCCCAGGTCGGACATAGTGATATTGAGTTTTTCCATAAGGAATTACGGAGGCTGGATTTGTGCCTGGTCGACGACAACAGGCTTGCCCCCCAAAGTGGGACTTAAATATAAACTGGCGAATAGGGAAGTTTACCAAAAAAATCTAATTAGTCCGTTAGATAGATTTCCAAAAATTATTCGATACCTATTTTTTATTTTTTCACGTAAACAAAAAATGAAGACGATACAATACATCGAAAAGTCGTGTGACGTCATAATCAGGACACTTTTACTGCCGGAGTGACGTCAGAAACCCCCACTCATAATCTTTGATGAGTTTTATCTTCATCAGATTTCATTGATTTGATAAAACAAAAAATGCATATCCAATATTTTTCGATAATCTGACTGACTAAATAGAATATATTATATAATAACATTTTTTTTTACTCAAGAAACATCCCTATTGTTGGTGTACTATTAGGTGCTCCTCGACCTACGCTTCTGGGATTACATAAATGCTTTAAGTTTAAAGATAAATACGATCGGAAGAGCATTTCCCCATCAACTTTAACGGTCAGACATACTGCCCCAAAGTCCATATCTACCACCTTAAATCCTTAACCGGCTTACAAAAGCTTAACCATAAAATAATCGCCTCTGACAACACCCGATAACAGCAACTTAGTTAAGTTATTACTTACTTCTACTTAACCAAATCTAAGTTAATAACTAAGCGCTTAAAACGCCCTTCTAAAGATGTTGACACTTTAAGATGAAGGAAACTTTAACTTAAGTGTTTCAAGTTACAGTAAAATGTCTAAGTTTAGATATGTCTACAGATTTAAGTTTTAGGGAACTGGGACTTTGGGGATAACTTATCGTAATTATTCGTAAGCTTCGATGTTTTGCGATAAAGATAGAGTTAAGTGATACTTATTATTGTTTTGATCCCTGAATCAAAATATTAAGAAAAAAAGAAGAAGATTTTTTTGAAACTCTTTACTGAAATTATGTCAACAAGTTTCTTAGGACCAACCAGTTTATTTTCGTAGTGGATGTGAAAGTCTCTAAATAGACTCCGGACCCAAATTGGCCGCAGCCAGGATAACCTGCACAAGTGGAGATTCATTGATGACTCCGGCCTGGAGTGTAAATGTGATGCTGTTGCACAAACGATGGAACACTTAATATTGTGTCCTGCGTGTCCTGTTGTTCGTTCACTACAGGAACTGATGGACGCTACTGAAGGTGCCAAACTAGTAGCTCAGTTCTGGGCCGACACACTATAGATTACTATCTACACGCTAACAAGAAGGTTTTTCTAGTGGCAGACCGTGGTCTGGATTTCTGGCAATAGGATTAACGATAAACTAGAAAACGTCACCTGATATACGATCCATGCATTCTCCTTTTACTTTATCAACGTTCATACATCTGATCATACACGCAGGTCAGTTGCGAATACATTGCACCTGACCTTTCGCAAGAGCATCATCGATAACGTCAGGGGATATGGAATATATCCCCTGACGTTATCGATGATGCTCTTGCGAAAGGTCAAGAGGGTTCTAGGGCGTCCCCTCTCGGTGTAAGAAACACCTCAAATCTACTTGTGAAAAAACTATTGTCAATCGCCATTTATTCATGACCTTCCAACATGACCATACCATCCTAAGCAATTTCGTTGCGGGATCCAAGACAGTTAAAATGTTTGTCTGGGACTTCATCAAACGTCATTGTCTCGGCGCTTTTCTGGAGGTCGCCACTGTTTATTCTGGCTTTCAGGAGTTGCAGTGGTTTGGAAATTGTGTAGAGGGCTTGTCCCAAGAAATATACCACCACCACCATCATCATCATCATCATCATCATTTCAGCCTAAAGACGTCCACTGCTGGACATAGGCCTCCCAGTGTCGCCACATTGACCGGATCCCAGCGGATCCCCCGCAACCTTCACCAGGTCATCGGTCCACCCAGTGGGAGGCCTACCAACGCAACGTCTTCCGGTACGCGGTCGCCCCTCCAGAACTTTAATAAATATACCACCTAAGCATATTTTTTAATTTTTTGCCACTATACAACTTTTCTTTTTTGAACTAATAGGCCTAAAAATACGTTACACTACTGCTAACAAACATTCAAAAACGAACACACTGCAATCGATCAACCCCGATCAATCGGAAATGATACGGACAACGATTCAATTTAATCGACTGCTCATAAAACCGTCGCCCAGCCAATAGAAGTCGTAAGTGACAATTGTTGAATTGATGCGACAGAATGCGCTTGGCAATTGGATGTCTTGGTGTGGATGTCAAAGTTTTAAATGTATTTTTCATCGTGCATTTTACTTGGCTCAAACTCAAAAGCATTTATTTCAATTAGACCATTACAGGCACTTTTGAATGTCGGAAAAAAACAAAGAAGGCTAAGCTACAGTCACAGATACAAGGCATGATAACTTGTGAAAGTACTGTTGTTGCCCATTCCAAAGCGTAGATCTCTATGGAGACGAATGGGCAAGAAACTCCATGGACACTATTTTCAATCAAAATATTGTTACAAAATCTTGGTTACATCATTCATGTTGAGATTATACATGTATGTGAGAACGATGTAAAAAGGCGTGCAAATTAAAACCGTCCAGAGTAAGAGTAAGGCTATAGAACGGAGCTGGTCACTGCCGTATGCCCAGTGAGGTGTGGGTCTTATGCTGTGGGCTTCCAGTCTAACCGGATGCAGCTAAATACCAGTATTTTACATGGAGCGACTGCCTAACTGACCTCCACAACCTAGTTAGAACTGGGTAATACAATACCCCTTGGTAAGACTAGTTGTTAGAATTTCGAGCTTGACTACCTGTACCGACTGTCAAAGATCTACAACTGACAGCCCAAACCAACTTAACTTGCTTTCCGAGGGACGGAAGAAATTCAGTAAGTAGTGGATGGTCACCCATCCAAAGTCCAACCTAGGCAGGCGCAGCTTAACCTGAAGATGGATCCGTTCGGCTGTTATTACTTAGCCACGAGCTCTTCAAACATAGAATGCATAAATCTTTATGTATAACGATCAAATTAAACGCTAACGAAGCTAGACAAATCTACATGTACCCGTACCCTCAATAGAATTCAATAAATACTGAAACGATTGATGGATTGTGTATCAATGTATACAGGCCATGTTAACTAGAGCAAAGCTAACGACAAATAAGTAAATAAAGGTATGTACTCATCATTTATTGTAGTTCAGTTATTTCATGTGTGTAGTCATTATCCAAGAACCTTGGACTTCATTTCAACACAGTTAGACGTTTTTGTTGATAGGAAATAGGTTTACTATTTCAAGTCGTTGGTGAACGAATTTTAAGGAGAATCTATTAGTTAGTTAATGAACGACATGATCTCATATCGTAGCGATAGCCTAGTGGTGTGTTCGTCGGACTGCCAAGTCTTAGGTCTTGAGTTCGAACCCAAGGCACTCACCTCTGATTTTTCGGATTCATGTGCGTATTGTATAATTATCACTTGCTTCGGTAAAGGAAAACATCGTGAGGAAACCAGCAGGTCTGAGAGTTATTTCTCGACAGCATGTAAAGCCAAGTCAGAGGCCCATGCGTGCTGTTCGAAAGAGATGCCGCGGCCCTGGAACACAAAGGGCAAGGAAAGAACATGGATGGGTTTTAGTCAGTACAAGTCTGACACCCCCTTCCGCTCTGCCCAGAGCGGGAGAAGTCATTTGATGATTTCCCATCGGTAAAAAAAAAAGAGTCCATCTGAAACGTGAAACAATTTTTTTAATGAAATAACTTGTCCGATTTCTATACGAATTAACGTGGATAAGGCGAAAGGACTATGTGAGGTTTCTGCCTACCCCCATGCGAAAAAGGTATGAGTTAACGTATGTAAGTAATGTAACTTGTGAGATAAGTTAATAGGAACTTATTGTATACGAGGTATACACGGACTCTTCACGAAGCCGTCAACCAAGCATAATGTACATCAAACTAAGTAACTTTACGCAAAAATTATTGCTGGGAAACGACTTTTTTTTGGGTGACAAATTACGTTTTACGGTAGGGCTCAATGTAACGCATTCAAAACACTGTGCTGATGGATAGAATGGATTGGACCGGGGGTCGTGAAGGAGTCTTAAGTAAAAAAAAACTTGTGAAAAAGTTGGAACTTTCACCCCCAATATCTCCGTAATTAGAAGGTTCCAAGATATGGCCTAGAACAAAAAAATAATCGTGATGACGAGGAGAACAAGTGCCTTTCAACTTCGTTAAAAGTCTTTTTACACCCTTTACAGATAAGGGCATCAGTATAATTTATTCAAGATCTTTGAGCACCACACGGTAGGTCTCAAACGGTGCAAGCGCCGTGATTGGACAGAATTGACGCGACGTCGCCTCGTCACAACTAATCTAAGAGTTCGTATGCTTGCTGTGGGGATATTGATAAATGAGGCACTTATTTGTGGTGTTTTACATGTTGTATAATGGATATTGTATAGAGGAGGTTGTGGCTAAAAAGTAGCTGCTCGGGTTGATCTTCAGGTTAAGCCGCGCTTGCCTAGGTTCGTCAGTGCATGGGTGACCACCCATTGCATACCGAGTTTCCTCCGAGCCTCGGACGTCATCTATCTAGCCTTTTCCCAATTATGTTGGGGTCGGCTTCAAGTCTAACCGGATGCAACTGAATACCAGTATTTTACATGGAGCGACTGCCTATCTGACCTCCACAACCCAGTTAGTACTGGGTAATACGATACCCCTTGGTAAGCAGGTTGTCAGATTTTGTAGGCCACTGACTACCTATCGGATCTCAAAGCTCTTCAAATGACAGCCGGGGCCAACGGCTTAACGTGCTTTCCGAGGCACGGATCAAATGTATGAACGTGGACGAAGCAATTAGATGACAGTTATCTGTGCTTTAAATGGAATTTACATTTTGGCGGCAACTGAATATTTATGTGGATCCATTGTTTAGATGGATTTTAAAATCGGTCATCAAAGCCGTGGGCGAAAACTAGTTCAACAGTCGACTATAAAACAAGTTAGATCATATTTGAAACTAGTATTTGGTGTAGGCAATTATGGATATTTTTAACATGAATTATTATAGTACGGATCTTACCTAATCCTTATACCAATCATTGCCTTTACCGTAGGACTATTTTGGCTTAAATGAATCCTTCAATCTCAGCATTCTCTTGCTCTTACCCTAAATCATTTGGGATCGGCGCAGCATGTCTTCTCGTTCCATACTTCTTTGTTACTCGTCATCTCACCAGACACCTCCTTCCTCGCCATTCCTTAGTCAGTCCATCCATCGTTTCTTTGGTCTTCCTCTACTCATACATCCATCCACATTTATGCTCAAAACTTTCCTCACGACATTTTCCTCATTCGTCCGCATCGCATGCCCATGTTTCCTTCAATGTAGCCTACGAATATCAAGACATCAAATAAAGCTATCAATATTATATTAAATCGTTTTATTTTTAGATACGGACCAATCCCCCTGCCAGAGTAAGTTGCAAGGCATCCGGGAGAGGCAGTTGGAAGTTTTAAGGGGTAGAGTGAAGGTTACCCACGGTCTAGACAAGTGTGTCAATACAAATATACAAAATCATTATTTTTTAACCAAAAAATAATGAAAAAAAGTTTTACATTAGTTGGTGATTGGAGCCTCCTTTTAAGCAAATAATGGTGCCGATTCCCTTGTTCACAAACTAAACTAAATTTAAGTTGAGTGCATCTTGTTCTTTCTTTTTCATTATGAAAAGGACAGAAGATAAATATTAGTTTAGTCCTGTCAAATTAGTCAGCACCTGACGTAATTTGATGTAATTTTAGTACTCAACTTTTTAATCATGTCTTAACTTGTGTCAGGCTCTGGTTAATTTGACAGGACTAAACTAAAATTTATCTTCTGTCCTTTTCTTAATGAAATAGAAAGAAAAAGATGCACTGAACTTAAATTTGATTTAGTTTGTAAACAAAGGAATCGGCATCAATGCCTGTGTTAGGAGACTCCGTTCTTCCACAGCAATATACAATGTATTTAGTACCTTAGATATAAACATTGTTTGAATACCATAACTGACATTATCGCTTTTAACGACAGAGGGCTTATACAAAGTGACTTGGATTAATACAAAAATCTGTGAAATTGACATAATAAGTTACCGAAAAGTTTGTGTCAATCGTGCTGCGAGTCATAAGCATACGAAACGTTTTAAAAACGATTGTCACACTTTAAACTTTTACGGTTTATAACTAAACTTACACTGCCACTTTCAACTGAGAGGCGGAGAGGAGGGTTCCAATGTACGTGGCAGTATTAAATATGCTCAAAAGCAACTGCCGGCGTCGTACCAAGAACTCCACAAAGCCTAGTGATACTGTGAGTGTGTTTTGCCGTGACTAAGTGTCGAGTTCCAGTAGAGCGCGTAGCAAAATACTATGAAAGAGGTTAGACAGATTTATTTACACCAAAACAAATATTTTCGCGACTCGCATCCAGCGGATCCCCACAACTTTCACCAGGTCATCGGTCCGCCTAGTGGGAGGCCTTCCAACGCAACGTCTTCCGATTCGCGGTCGCCACTCCAGAACTTTTCGGCCCCATCGGCCATCCGTTCTGCGAGCAATGTGGCCTGCCCACGGCCAATTAAGTTTGGCAATTCTTCGGGCTACGTCGGTAACCTTCGTGGTCCTTGGTAAGAGACAGTGTTAGTTATGATTGTCACTCTGTCTAGTAAGATAATGATAGCCTATCAAATCCAACACAAAAGAAAGTCATTCGTTCAAAAATACCAACACACGACAGAATCAAATCAATTCCCCTGTATTGTTATTTTTCTAATCACATGCCATTAATACTGAGTACCGTAATTAATATTAGACATAGTTTATGGGACATTAAAAGCCATGGATTATGGCTTTCTATTGCGTAGGAGGGATCAGTGACCTGTATTATTATGGTATTCGTTATTGATTGATGGCATTGAGGTTTTTTTTTTTTGTTGAGTGTAGTTTCCTTGAAATATCAAGATTATTGTTTTTTTTCTTGACAATGGTTTTTAAAGTGGTTTTAATTCCTTATGTTTCGCAACGATTTAAATTCGATTAATATTGTTTTATGAATTGATAAGGTTTGTTCAGCTCTCACCTTCCTTTGGTTTTACATAGATGATTAATAGACTTACCCTAGGGATTTCTTCCGTGATTATCAAATATTCTGTTCTCTACATTTCGGCGCTGTTGTAAGCGCCATGATCGTGGAATGACCGGAAGTTCCCAATTCTGGGTTAAGCTCACCGTTGTACATAAGCTATAAAGGGTGCAAAAGACTCTTAACGAAGCCGAAAGGCACTTGTTCTCCCCGTCACACAGTGGAACGAATGTATGGGAGCGGTTGGACGTAGACATGTCCGAAAAAAAAGAGTAAAATTATGCCAAACTAATGATGCCATCTTATTCGATTACTTAATGCCTTCATAACTTGTGGTGATGAATTTCTTCATAACTCCCATATTTCGGGAGTAATTTGAGAAAATGTGAAATTTTACTATGAAAATGAGTGTATCGAGCTCTCTCCCTCCTGATTCCGGGCTTGTTTCAAGTAGCGGTCTCTAATATCATAATGCTAATACTAAGAGCTATATTTAATACTAAGACACATAGTGCGCCAAATGTGCACTTTCTGGGATAAAGAGTGATGTTTATTTTATAACACATTTTTTTTATTTTTTGTTTATTTTGTTGATTAAAACCGTTTTTCTAAAGGTTTACCTTATTACAATAACATTTCTGAGCAGCCAATTAGAGAAGATATAAGCTAATTAGGATATATAATTAGGGACTTAAGGTTTACATATAAAACTGATGCACTAATGATTACTGATAAGAACATTGCTATTATTTAATTACTAAATGGCTCTTAATACACTAATTTAGCATGCATCATTTACTAATTATCACAATAACTAATTACCTTGCAATATTTAACAAAGGATACCTGGGATACCTGGATTTTATATAAATAGGTCACTATTAGTAACTTTAAAATCAGTGTTGATTTACACCTCGTTGTATCCAAGCTAATCTCGCAATGTATTTTCCAAATTTTAATACAAATCTTGATATTCACGTTGCTTTATGCGCACGCGCACATAAAGATTTACGCGACTTTAACTATTTGTTCAGTGTTTTAAAAGATAACAGTTGTGTTCAGTTATGTGAAAGTGCTGAAACAAGTTTAAAAGACTGGTGTCGTCGATTTTGCTACCGCATTTATGCAAAATGGACACAGTCTGGAAGAAGCACAGATAAGTTTCGGAAGAAACATGAGATTTGGCTACAGGCTGCAATTCAATGGCCGGAATTACAGAATGAAAATATGGAACCTTCTACAGAAAATATAAGTGACGTCATCGAGCCCATAATTTCTCCTGCTAAATCTGATGCTTCAACTTGTACACATCCTAGTCCTCGTAAATCTTTTGAGGACCTTAGTAACCGGCAAAAAAGAAGACGCACTGAAGATAGTCTTTCATGCAGCAGTAGCAGCGCTGAAATTATGTTTTCGGCCGAAAGGGCGCTTCAAAAGGCAGGACAAAGCGATACAGCTTATGTTATGAAATACTTGACGGAGAATCCAGAAGAGGCCTCAAAAATCAAAGCCTTCATTGAAGGTAAATCAATTCAGGTACGGGAAATATCCCCTTTGAAGGCATTGGCTCTTTATGTATCGATGAACTTATCGAAATGGCGCTATAACACTCTTCGGGATTTCAACACTCAAGAAGGAGCTCTTCAATACCCGAGTTACTACATGTTGGTTAAAGAAAAAATTAAGTGCTATCCGGCCAAAGAAGATCTCACAGTTACAGAGAGCTCTGCAAAAATCAAATTACAAGCCTTGATGGATTTAACCTCAAGAAGACTTATTAGGTCGTTAGAAACCCCTGTTGATCCCAATCAACAGCTCGTATTGACCAGCAAATGGGGTTTTGACGGATCATCTAGCCAAAGCATTTATCATCAAAGGACGAGTGAAGATGAGCAAATCGATCTTGCTAGTAATTTTATGATTAGTCTTGTACCACTGCGGCTCGTCTCAAAAGGTGTAACAATTTGGGAAAACGAGCGACCATCTTCCACTTCATTTTGCCGGCCAATATTGTTTAAGTTTATAAAGGAAACCAAAGAAAATGTGCAGAGAGAGATGGCTGAAATCGAAGCAGAGATTGAAGCCTTAACTCCATCCACCATCACTGATGGAATTAGTGTCAAACACCAACTGCTGTTGACAATGATTGATGGTAAAATTCATTCCATTATATCCGATACAGCAGCTTCAGTGTGTGACATATGCAAGGCTTGTCCTAAAGAAATGAATAATTTAGAGTTAATCAAAGATAAACACGCAAACGAGGACATGTATAAATATAGCTTAAGCACCCTTCACGCTTGGATTC
The DNA here is from genome assembly GCA_950005105.1 of Lycophotia porphyrea. Taxonomy (NCBI): domain Eukaryota; kingdom Metazoa; phylum Arthropoda; class Insecta; order Lepidoptera; family Noctuidae; genus Lycophotia; species Lycophotia porphyrea. Next base: position 3,596,884 of record OX465408.1, on the reverse strand, counting down.
GCTCAATGGAATGCTTATTACACATTTCCTACAAATTAGACATAAAATCATGGCAAGTAAGGGGTGATATAGCAAAAAGGCAAGTTGATGACAGGAAGAAAAGAGTTCAAGAGGCTGTAAGAAGAGAAACGGGCTTACTTCTCGATGTTGTGAAACAAGGCAGTGGATCCACCAACAATGGCAACTCGGCAAGGAGATTTTTTGAAAACTACACTAAATCTGCTGAACTGACCGGAATAGATGCTATGCTTTTAAGAAAAATCTGTGTGATCTTGCAGTGTATTTCATCAGGAGAGAAGATCAACGTAACTAAATTCCGAGAGTTCTGCTTTGATACTGCTAAGCTTTACGTGGAGTTATACCCATGGTATTATATGCCTTCTTCACTTCATAAAATTTTAATGCATGGGCCAGACATAGTTCAGAACATGTCAATTGTGCCCATTGGTTTTCTATCCGAAGAGGCATCTGAGGCTAGAAATAAAGATTTTAGAAAATATAGAGAGGGGCATTCTCGAAAGCATAGCAGTATCTCATGCAATGAAGATATTATGCACAATCTTTTACTGTCTTCTGATCCACTTGTTACAAGTATCCGTCCAAAAGGAAATAAGTTTGTAAAAAAATCTTCTTTTAAGGAATTTTATGAGCTTACGGATTCTGAGAAAAGTGATATCGAATTTGTTAACATAAATGATTTAGCGGACATCGATTCTGAATTTGAATTAATTGATGATGATGATGATGACGAAGATAATTAAATGATGTTATTGTTTTAAAATGTGTAACTTAGTAAATTAGAGCTTACATCTTAATTATTTATTGTACTTTTAATGAAACTAGGTAATTTATTATCAACTTACTTAAAAGTCATACTCTCATCAGTTCTTGTGAATATTTTTGTTAATATATATTTCTGTATATATATAATATATTTATAGACCTCTTAATAAGTCTGTCTGCGGTTTAAAGTAAATACAAATGGGGAAAAAACGTTTTTTTTTTTAAATTTTCATTTCCTTTTATCCCAGAAAGTGCACATTTGGCGCACTATGTGTCTTAGTATTAAATATAGCTCTTAGTAATAGCATTACGATATTAGAGACCGGTACTTGAAACAAGCCCGGAATCAGGAGGGAGAGAGCTCGATACACTCATTTTCATAGTAAAATTTCACATTTTCTCAAATTACTCCCGAAATATGGGAGTTATGAAGAAATTCATCACCACAATTTATGAAGGCATTAAGTAATCGAATAAGATGGCATCATTAGTTTGTCATAATTTTACTCTTATTTTTCGGACATGTCTACGTCCAACCGCTCCCATACATTCGTTCCACTGTGCGTCATTGCGATCGCTTTTTGTTCAAGACCATACCTGGGAACCTTCTACACACACCGGCAAAATTAGAGGAACGCAAAAAAAAAGGTGCCTCTTTTTTTAAACCTATAGGTATTTCGACAAGTGGTCCGGTATATTGGAATGATTACCCTTTTTCAACATAGCATAATGGGCCATTTTGACATTTTTCAACCCTCTTACAGAAATTGTACCCTCTTAAGTGTTTGTTTACAATTAACGCTTCTAAGTGTTTTTGATAAGGAAGTTGGTTTAAGCAGTCAATGGTGGCCCTAGCTCATTTTATTTGTTTTGCTTGGAGAGTTAACATTGTATCGCATACAGAATGAGTGATTTGCCAGCAACTGAAGTCGCCAGGGCTGTAACAATGATTGAGGAAGGTCACACCTACCGTCCAGTCAGTCGAACGTTGGGTGTATCAGTATCCGTGATCCACCGTAATGTGCAACGATACAGACAGACATGATCTTACGTGCGCAGGCGAGGGCAAGGCAGAAATCGTGCAACCAGTGCCGTAGACGACCATTTTATAAGGGTGCAAACATTAAGAAATCGTCGTCAAACGGCTGTTCAGACCCGAAATGTCTTGGAAGAAGTGCGTAACGTACGTGTTAGTGAACGAACAGTGAGGAGAAGGTTGAATGAAGTTGGTTTGAAGTCATACGTGCCAGCAAAAGCGCCAAAACTTGAAGTGAGCCATCGAGTTGCCAGATTAGCATTCGCCCGTCAGTATCAAAATTGGTCCGATGAGTGGAGTCAAGTTTTATTCTCCGACGAAAGCCGCTACTGTGTAAATTTCACTGACGGAAGGGAGAGGATGTGGAGATATCGAGGAGAACGTTACCATCAAGCAAATTTTTCCGAAACAACGGCTTACGGTGGAGGGTCGGTAATGGTGTGGGGTGGTATAAGTTTAACGGCACGCACCGCTCTAGTCATCATTGATGGCGGTTCTCTGACTGCACACAGGTACATAACGGAGATCCTAGAACCTCATGTTATCCCTTTTGCTCCATTCATAGGCTCAAATTTTATGTTTATGCACGATAATGCACGCCCCCACACAGCGCGCATAGTGCAGGATTACCTTAATGAGACCGGTATAACGCAGATAGACTGGCCAGCACGATCTCCAGACATGAATCCAATAGAACATGTCTGGAACATGATAGGACGCAGGGTCCGAGAAAGAAATCCACCCCTAGGAATGTCGAAGAATTGAAATTGGCGCTGGTTGAAGAATGGGACATTTTGCCTCAGGAAATGATTGGAGGTGTCATCAGGAGCATGGGTAGACGTATTGAAGCGCTAAGAAGAGCACGTGGAGGTACACACGCTATTAATTCTGAGTTTTTACTTTTTTTTGTTGTAAATTTAGGACTTCAATATTTTTCAGTTACGACCATTTTTATTATTTCTCAATAAATCAATTCTAACTACCCCACATTTTGTTGTTTTCTTTCATAAAATAAACAAACACACTCAAATAAACCGAAAACAATAAATAAAATGCATTAAATCCCAAAAAATAATTCAATTTTTTTATGTTCCTCTAATTTTGCCGGTGTGTGTAGTTACAGAGATATTGGGGGTCAAATTTCTAACTTTTTCACAAGTTTTTTTTTTAAATACATGTTTTTAATGTATTTTTGTTTTACTTAAGGCACCTTCACGACGCCCGTACTATTAAATCCATCAATCAACACAATGTTTTGAGTGCGTTCCATTGAGTCAAACCGTAAAACGTGATTTTTCACCCCAAAAAAAAGAAGTCACTTAATTTGATATACAGAATGCTTGGTTACCGGCTTCCTGAAGAGTCTGTCACCCTGTATATTGTAATTTTGTGTGTATATCTTTTAGTTTTGTGTGCAATAAAGAATAAGAATAAATTGTTAGGTGCAGACAAGACTGTTTACCCTCTTTCTGTCTTTTAATCACCTTCCGTGATTTATATCATGTAAGTGACAGTATAAGTTTAGTTAAAAACTTAAACCGTGAAAGCTTATAACAGTGTAGAATAATTATTAAAAGGTCCATAATTACAACAAAACCAACCATATGGCAAGACAAACATTCCAATGGCGTTTGTATTCTACGGAAACTTAAGTCTTTTAAAAATAAAACATTAATTTGTTAGAAAAATGCTGAGCCTAATATTTTAAAGAGCATATTATCACCACTGATGATCAGTCTTAAAACAAAATAAATTCACATCCGTCTTTCCACAGTAACTCTATAATAACTCCATAAAAAAATCAATCACCATTATAAAAAACCTGCAATAAGTTACTGCAATAAATTTTATACTCAAATGTCACAACGGAAAAACCACTTTTTAAAAAACTTAATAAATAAGAGAGTTGTTTCTACTTCTTATTTCTTGGGCTGGGATACATCTGTCAATTGTATTTAAATAAGTAATCGATAAATATTCATAAGTGGAAACTATTTTTATCGATGTCGATGTTTTTTTGAGTTTGTAAGTTTTGCAGGTATTGTTTCATTATTGAAATAAGAGCTAACAAAAATAATTTTTATTTTTATTGGAATACCTTAACACAGACTTTTCTATGTGCCTGTATTTTTGCTAGCCTGACAATATGGATAAAAAAGTATCCATTCTTAATAGGTTTTATTTTATAATGACTAAGAAAGCTACCTACAATAATTTATTGTTTCATTTATCGAAGATAATTGGATTCATTCATGAGCACCAAATTGTAGGCAGTTTGCTCACTAAAGGACCTCCCGGTTGCACCTACAGAGAAGCGTTTTTTAATTAAAATTGTTTACAAAATAAACAAAAAGTGCCAAAACGTGTTAAGTCGAGAGGCCCAGTATATTTTATTCAATTAAACCGAAAAGGTTTCGCAAATACGGAACAAAAAAATCAGTTTTGGGGATATACGCGTTACGCATACAAAAATATGCAAAAAATTTCAAGCAGTTTTAAAATTATGCGGGAATTTGACATTCAAATTAAAGTGATGTCAACATACGAACGGACTCGGGTTTCGTATATATAATTATTCGTCTATTCAAAAGTGAAATTAAAAATATAGTCCTAAAAACGTTGGGAATGTTTAAATTTTGTTTTTGGATGGCCCTCTCTTTACCCATTTAATTTGGAATTGAGCTGAAAAAACATTGCCACATTGCTTGAACATTGCATTTTGCTTTTACTCATGTTTTATGTTTATCTGTTTTAGTTTAATATTGAAAATATCCTTGAAGAGATGTAACCAAACTGGACTTACACAAAATTCAGAAACAAAATAATTTAACCACAAAGAGCACATTATCAATTAATTATTAAAATGACAATTACCAAAGAATTAACTCTATTTAGTAAAAAGTAGATTTTGATACCATAGCGCAAAACAGAAGGTACAGAAAAACGACTCCACACAAAGAGTGAAAACGCACGCACATAGACACTCATCACTTATAACAATACAAGCGCACTCACGAGCTTGCGACTGTCACTTGTTTAACGAATCCTCGTGGAAACTGGCGGTTGACCACTTTTCAGTCATATTCCTAAAGTTATAAAGGTAAAAATTGTTCAACCGCCGTTTACTATTGTATGTAACTGCCATTCTGTACATATCCATTCTCTGTCTATAGATACACTGTGTGATTCATATGTTAAGATTAATTAGTTTTAATAACAAATTAATTTAATTAATTATACACGTCAACCACTCATGGTTGATTTACTCGCTGTATTATTAATTAATGTCATTTATGTACTGATTGATATACCTACAGTGACTCGAAATTTCATCTGGGTAAAAGCTAGAAAGACTTTCCTACTGAAGACTACATGTTCTTTACTTTATATAATAGTCTACAATAAGGAATCATCTGACGAAAATATACTGTTTTTTGGACTTTTGAAAATTGAACAGTAAATATGTGGTAAATTTTCTTTGAAGTGTATGTTCGGTAGTTGTTTATTTTTTTATCCGGAAAAATAATAGACTAAGTGGCCTAAAAGTTTTCGTCAAAGAGATCAGCAACAGTTTTTTCCTTTCAATTTATTTACATCAGCAACCGATTTACTTAGCGAAATATTTTTTTTTTTAAATAATATTTTTTATTTTCGGACAACAATGGTCCAGCGTGGTAGTAAAAAATAATACTAATTATTAGTGTTAGTACTTAAACAACAACAGAGAAGGACACAGACAGACTAGATAGTGTTGTTAAAAGGACATCCCCAATTTATGTTTAGTGATTTCCATACATGTGACTGTTCCTAAATTACCCTAGGCTGATAAAATTGTCGTTTGTCCTGAATCATATGAATATCATTATTAAGGTCGGTTTCCCCATATATATCAAGATTATTTCTGTTACGTAACAAAAAAGGCTGTAAACAGACTCTGAACGAAGCCAAAAGGCACTTCCTCTCCCCGTCATTGCGATTATTTTTTTGTTCTAGACCATACCTGGGAACCTTCTAGTTACGGAGATATTGGGGGTCAAACTTCCAACTTTTTCACAAGTCTTTTTTCTTTATTCATGTATTTAATATAAGATTTTTACTTTAAACACCTCCAAGACCACCTTACTCTTCAATCCATCCATCAGCACAATGTTTTGAGTGCGTTACATTTAGTCCTACCGTAAAACGTGATTTTTCAGGCCAAAAAAAAAGTCGTTTCCCAGCACTAATTTATGCGAAAAGTTACTTAGTTTTATGTACATAATGCTTGGTTGACGGCTTCGTGAAGAGCCTGTTTACACCTCGTATGTTTTTTATCGATATCAACACCGTTACATCCCTACTATTCTCTCTACTATGCTAATAAGACCCGATTGATTTGCATGAAACAAATCTGCTGTCAGGCAATTATTGTTATTGTCCATTAATTAAAATAAATCACTATGCGTGAGGTCTGGTTCTTAAGTTTTATTGTTAAAATATTTATTGATATTGTGATTCCTTGATGATCTGACATTGTTTAACGGAAAATGTTTAGCTACTAAAATAAAGTCCTTATAACTTAGAATGTGTGACTTGTTTATTAATCTAGAGTTTCCACAATTTGTTTTATTTTGTTTTTTTTTTATGGTCAAGTCCCATATACAAAGTCGGACGGCATATTGTCATCAGCCGGATCTAGATCTAGATTTTAGGCTGTACCTAGAAATCCAATAACACTTTATCCAACCCAGGAATCGAATCCACGACTCACAGCACAGCACATCATCATCATCATCATCAGCCTATAACGTTCCCACTGCTGGGACACAGGCCTCCTCTCTATGAGAGGGAATAGGCTATAATCCACCACGCGGGCCCAGTGCGGATTGGTAGATGTCACATGTCTTCGAATTTTTGGTTCTAGGACATGCCGGTTTCCTCACGATGTTTCCCTTCACCGTTTTTGAGAGCAGTGGTGATGAAATAAATTACACAAAGTAATGCATAAATTACACAAACAGCACAGCACATTCAGCACAATTATAGTGCTTGCGGCTTCAAGACTAACGAGGAAGTTTCAATCATTTTTTTACACTTATAATCACGACAACCGTCCAAGTGCGACTCTGACTACCAGACTGAGGATTGTGTACCACCAAAACTATTACATTTACGCTGCGTTTCCACCAGAGATGAGCTGGAATGGGTGTGGAACTAACCAATCACATAGCTAGAATAGCTTAAGCTGTGAAAAAAAACCGATATTATTGGTTTGAAACACACCCCTCGCTCTCGCTACGCATCTTAGCCCATCATCATCTGCCTAGCCTTTTCCCAACTATGTTGGGGTCGGCTTCCAGTCCAACCGGATGCAGCTGAATACCAGTATTTTACATGGAGCGACTGCCTATCTGACCTTCACAACCCAGTTACTACTGGGAAATACGATACCCCTTGGTAAGACTGGTTGTCAGACTTTTTGGGCCACTGACTACTTTAACGACTGTCAAAGATCTTCAAATGACAGCCGGGACCAACGGCTTAACGTGCTTTCCGAGGCACGGAGGAAACTCGGTATGTAATGGGTGGTCACCCATCTACAGACCAACCTAGGCAAGCACGGCTTAACCTAAAGATCGACCCGAGCGGCTGTTATTGTTTAGCCACGAGCTCCTCATGCTAGATGGCTGGTAAAAATGCAGCCTTAAAATACCACACTATTATTCCTCCATTACCGTGATAATCCCTACAACGAATGAACAAAAAAAAAAACAAAAAAAAACAAGCTATTTATAGTACAACCTCAGAAAAATTTACCTCCTATATCCTTATTTCTTTACTAATAATATTATCAATGCGAAAGTAAGTTTGTTTGTTTGTTACCTTTTCACGCCTAAACCACTGAACCGATTATCCTGTTGCATATACGTTGTCAAGTGTACATAAACCTTCTCCTCAATCGCACGCCACTCAACTCGATTCTCAGCAACTCTCATCCAGTTGCGACCAGCCACCCTGCGAAGATCGTCACTCCACTGCCAATTCGCGGTCTCCACTCAAGAACACGTCTACCTCAACGGTCATCGGTTCTACGGCTAATGTGCCCGGCCCATTGCCACTTCAGCTTACTTATTCTGTGAGCTATATCGACAACCCTGGTTATCTGTCGGATCACCTCGTTTCGGATGCGATGCCTCAGAGAGACTCTGAGCATAGCCCGTTCCATAGCTCATTGAGCGACTTTGAATGTATGGGACAGCCGTACCGTGAGTGTCCACGTAGTCATGATTGAATTATATTATTATAACTTTAGTAGTGTGTTAAGAGTTTAATTATCAAATACTAAATTAAAGCGAGCAAACCCGCGGGCATAACCTAGTTTAATATACATACAGAAACTGCATTACTTATACTCACGGTTTTTTCCTTCTTTTGATCTCAAAGATAAAACATTATTTAAGTTTATTCTTTCGAGATAAGGATACAATAAATTGAGATAATCTCGTCGCTACAAGGGCTAAAGAGTGTGTTATCGCTGTCTTATCGCATTGCTTCAAAACAGGGTTTAAGCATTAAACTGATAAGGGATTTTGCATTTATCTCCGTGACTTGAACTATTTTTTTTATTATTTTTATTGATCTTTTTTTTGTTAATTGGGTTTTTTAGGTAAATACGCAGATCTTAATCTTAATTTTACAGAGAATAATTCTAGTTTATTCTCTATAAGAGATATTAACTCTTTTATAATTATTAATATCCTAGATACTACAAGCTTTTGGCCCCGGCATCGCCCGCGTGGAGGTTAGAATATATACCACGCCAACGTGTTAGTACGTTGGCGTGGTATGAATGGGAATGAAAGTATCATAATATGCCCCATACATATCGTATTATATTTTATATATTTATACAGGGTGTAAAAAGACTTAACGAAGCCGTCAACCAAGCATTCTGTACATCAAACTAAGTACGCAAAAATTATTGCTGGGAAACAACTTTTTTTTTGGGTTTAAAAATCATGTTTTACGGTATGACTCAATGTAATGCACACAAAACAATGTATACAGGGGTCGTGGAGGTGTTTCAAGATAAATCTTACAATTAAAACAAGTACTTAAAAAAAAAAATTGCGTGGAGCTTCACTTCTTCTTCTTCCGCGCGGAGGGACCGCGCGGAAGAAGTGAAACTTGGTAATGTGGTAATGAATCGAGTTCTTATTATATATAGTTCTTACCGAGAATAAATCGAGTGCCACGCATTCTCACTCTGTTTCTTTCTATTCCCCCTCCCCAGGAGCGTTGAACGTTTAACGCAATAAGGCTTTCATACCCCCTCCATGGTAGTGTTAAACGTTTAACGCAACCTTGTTGGAAGTCGCGTTAGAAGTTTCACTTCAAAAAACTTCTGAAAAAGTTGGAACTTTGTCCCCCAATATCTCTGTAACTAAGAGGTTCCCAGGTATAGTCTAGAACAAAAAAAAACGATCGCAATGACTTGATCGATTGACTTTTTAATGTATTTATATATAGTGGGCAAACTCCTTTATAACCAATCTAGAAGTATGAATTTTCTCTCTAACTGGCTTAAACTACTCAATATCGATACGAACTACCTACTATTAAATACACATCCCACTCAAATACTCTCAAAACATTACACCTCAATTTCAAACGTAAACGTTCCTAATTGTTTCAAATGCGACCTTCAGGCCAAAACGGATCCCAGACCAAACGGATCCCGGCTCAAAACGGATCCCCCAACAATAGCACGAGGAGTCCCTTTGAACCATATAAATCATAGAATTAATTATGATTGGGTTACAACTGTAGCAATGTTTGTGGAATTAGCGCCGGAGTATGAATCATGTATGTTGAATATTGTAAGAAAATATTATTTTCTCAGCATTATCTAAATAATCTTTATTCCTGGTGGTTAAATGCTTGAAGAAACTAGGATCTCTGTTTTCTTAAGCATTTGCATAAAATACTAGATCGTGCCTGCTTTCTCGGCATTATTATTAGTGACTACTGTCTCGTTGATTTAGTGGTCGCCGACACTACTGCTGGGTGAGAGATCCTGGGTTCAATGCTCAGGTTGGGCAAAGTGTTTTTGTTTTATTTTTATCAGGAAATTGTCAGAAGCAGAACACATCAGCTTTGATGGCCTAATGATGGCACAAATCCAAAACCCGGGCTGGGTTTTGGATTTGTGCCATCATTAGGCCATCAAAGCTGATGTAAATTTTGATTCGTAGGTAGACATTAAAATGTGATCCTTCTTTGTTGAATTCAAATCAATTCTAAATACTCCTCCAAATCATATAAACTACATTTATAACCAATCTCTACAATTTATACCTACAACCCACGTACAGTCAGCTGTAAATATTAATGTACAATTAAACCTCCCGGTAAACTCAATTGCATATTCATACCGGCTATTTAGTTTGTAATAACTCTTCTTACATCGATGTTAGAACCGTGCGTCAGTAATTTAATGTCAAACAGATTTATGTTCACTTCATTCATTCATTCGTTCGTTCAATCGGTCTTTGGTTAATTTATATTTCCTTGTGTGGTCTCGTTGTGGAAATGTTCATGGTTTGTTACAAATATAAACTAGTTGAATTTACTATTGGCTTAAGTTAGGTAAGTTAGGATTTGTGTGAAAAACATAAGTAATTAAAACTTTAAACATAACTTAACGCTTGTAAATTCTCGGAGGTATGGTTGATTTGTTCCTATAGTAGGCATATTTTGAAAGTTATGTTTAAGTCCATGTAATCTTCTTCATGCCGTCTTTTTCTGCGTCGTGTCGATAGGGATAGGGGGAGCCTAATGCCATCAATCGGGCACAAATACAAACTTACGGTCTGCCTCTGAGAATTTCCTGATGGCAAACCCACTAACACTTTACCCGACATGGGAATCGAACCCTTGCACCATGTACCTAATGCTCAGCAGTCGCGCTTGCAATCAACGACGGTCAAATACGACAAAAAGGAACAAGCACTGAGTCTCATTAGTCAAGTATTAGTTCTCGACGCAAGACCTACTCCAAACCACCATCATGATCATCACCATCATCATTTCAGCCGAAAGACGTCCACTGCTGGACATAGGTCTCCCCCAAGTGTCGCCACATTGACCAGTCCCATGCGACTCGCATCCAGCGGATCCCCGCAACCTTCACCAAGTCATCGATACCCATAAGATATTTGCTTTTTTATTATTGGCCTGTTGGTCTAGTGGTTAGTGACCCTGACTGCTAGGACGGAGGTCGTGGGTTCGATTCCCACACAGGACAAATCTTTGTGCGATGAGTACGATTATTTGTTCTGTATCTGGGTGTATAATTTATCTATAATATGTATGTATTTAGAAATATATAAGTATGTTTATCAGTTGTCTGGTTGCCATAGTACAGGCTCTGCCTAGTTTGGGATCAGATGGCGGTGTGTTGGTTGTCCCAAGATATTATTATTATATTATTTTACCGTAAACACTCATATAACTAAAAAACTACGCTACCTAATAAAAAAGGTAAAGAATTGCTGATCTCTTAGCGCCACACAGTTCACGCCCTTGAACAGAATTTCTAATAAATCTTGTAACAGACCAGCGGGTGTCATCTACTTTTGTGAGACACATCTTTTATTGTGTATGTGTGTAAACTTACACACGTGTGTGTAAAGTCACACGTCTGTGTGTATGTAACTTTACACAAGTGTGTGTGTGTCTCGATAGTAAGTGTGAGGTTTTTGTGCGAATTTCAAATTCTAAGAAAGAAAACTTATTAGGCATAGCAAGCGTTTCTCGGATTTTGAAATCTTTTAGATTGAAGCCGAGACAGTACAAGAAATAAGTAAACAAATGTCAAGGCCTAGCAATATCTAAATCTGTTACGATGAAGATTTTTGTAGGTTTTCAAATACATGGTAATTAATGTCAATAATAATTTACGATCACTCTTTGACTGCTTAGTTGGTCTAGTAGTCGCAAGCGCTACTGTTTAGCATGAGGGCTTGGGTTAGATTCCCAGGTCGGATATAGTTTTATGGGCTTTTCGATCAGGAATTTCTCAATGGCATCCACGGGGTCTGGATTTGTAGGCGATGGACGGCAATATAAACACCCCCTATTACAAGAAACTTAAACGTATCTGTTGAAATGTCGATGTACTAATGGGTAACAGATACACTTCTGTCCACCCCTATTCGGGATTCAACTCTATATGAACTTTTGCCCAGTGTTTCAAGGAATATGAATGTCAAAAACCTTTACTTCTTGAAGTCTCATTGGCATAAAGGTAGACGCTAGGGTGAACCTGACAGGTTTACCTGCACGGGTACATCCGTCAGGTAAGCTGGAACTCCCTCGAGAGGAAATCTGCACAGTTTTGCAGACCTGTATCGCATACAACCAGACTCTTCTCTTTGAGGTCTCTCCAAATTTTTGGTTTAAGGACATGCCGGTTTCCTCACGATGTTTTCCTTCACCATCTAGAGGGCAGTGACTGTGTGTGATGAAATAAATGTCACAAAGTACGAACCCACGACTTTCAACTTTTAACTCTCAGTAGAAACTAGAACAATTAAAACTTATTAAATTCCGTCAAAAAGAATCCATAAACCAATTTATTCCTGGATCCACTTCACAAAACATAATTGGAACATCGCCGACATAAGACGGACCAAACATTGCTCGGTGACGTTTTATTTTAATAGACTTCCAAGATTTTATTAAGTTTGCAAATTAAATTATCTTGTGTCAGAATAAGGTGGGAGTGAGACGGATGTCGGTGGAAGTTTTTTGATCAGTGGAAAATAGACTGAACATTGTATTGTCATTGAGCTCCTTGAGTTATAAGTCGAGCTACACGATAACTGACAAATGCTTGCACTGACTGTACAGGTCCACTAAAATCTGTGTGGTTCTTTCTTCCAAAGGCCATCTCAGACACTAATCTGCATAGTCCTCATGTGAGTTAACCAAGTTTATGTCTGGACTTCAAAAGAAACTATGACCTCTGAGTTTGTTTCGGCTGTTTCTTCTCAGAGTAGTCAGGTACAAGGGCTGCGGGCTGTTCGAAAGAGATACCGCGGCCCTGGAACACAAAGGGCAAGGAAGGAACATGGATGGGTTTTAGTCAGTACAAGTCTGACATTCCCTAGCGGGCGAGCGGGAGAAGTCATTTGATTACTTCCCATCCGTAAAAAAAAAAAAAAATGTAGTCAGGTACAAAACACCGGCCCCATCAAGTTTTAAAAAAACATGACGTGTAAAAGTGTTTGTAAAAACCAATTTGCAAAATAAACATAATTTATCATTTATAAGAGTATGTAGGCATCACAATCGACAACCACTATAATGTTGTAACTAGCCTAGCCTATTCCCAACTGTGTTGGGGTCGGCTTCCAGTCTAACCGAACGCAGCTGAAGTATTTTACATTAAGCGACTGCTTATCTGACCTCCATCGATAGTGTGCTCACATGCTCGCAATGTACGAGGAGCTTCAAAAAGAAGATAGGTTACATAAGCCACTTGCGAGCGTACGAACGGCAACTACAGCCGAGTTGAAGCAATCGCCTTGACCGAAATCGGTCGGATCACATCATCATCACGTCCACACACAACCCAGTTAGTACTGGGTAATACGATACCCCTTTTTTTTACGGATGGGAAATCATCAAATGTCTTCTCCCGCTCTGGGCAGAGCGGAAGGGAGTGTCAGACTTGTACTGACTAAAACCCATCCATGTTCCTTCATTGCCCTTCGTGTTCCAGAGCCGCGGTATCTCTTTCGAACAGCCCGCTGCCAATACGATACCCCTTTGATAAGACTAGTCAAAACGTGCTTTTCGAGGCACGGAGGGCTTCACGCTGTGGGTATCCCCCTTGAAAGCATCTACGTTCACAACTGGGGTACCCAATTGATGCAGCCCACCGTACATTATATAAAAATCATAGTTAATTTCAAAGATTAAGAAAAAAATTTAACGATCCTTATTTTTAAGTTAGTGACAAGGTTCTTATAAAAAATAAGGATCTTGGCATCCTTCCAGAGAATCTCGACAATGAAGCAAAAAGAAGGTCAGGCATGTGAGAACTTGGCAGTAGGCTGTTGCTCCGTCAGGTGTGTTCATTAATTAATATGCAATGATTTGATTTAAATGCGTTTTCTCCAAGTTCAATGCTGTTTAGTGAAGACTTTTCTCAGGCTCTTAAGCGCAGGCCAGACAGAAGAGACGTAAGACGAGGACGCGTCGCAAAGAGCGCAGACGTAAAAGCGTTGCGCCCGCGCCCCGTCTTTTCTGTCTGTTTTGCGTCGCGACGCTTCTATACATTTTGTATGAAAGGGACACGATAGAGACAAATGTCCGCGCCCCGTCTGCGTCTTACGTCTTTTCTGTGTGTCCAGCGCCTTAGTTCGTTAAATTTATCAGGTGAGAAATGGATTTAACAATTCCTAACGAAGATCCTGTGTTTCATTCCAAGAACAGGCCAAGTTATTTCATCCAAGTTACCTTTATGGTTCGTAGGCTAGCCCCTATCACATGGAAGTTACCCATCACTGAGAAATGTAGGTTTTATCCTACTCATATTATAAATGTGAAAGTTTGTAAGGATCGATGGATGGATGGATGTTTGTTCCTCTTTCACGCAAAAAATGACTGGATTTGGATGAAATTTGGCACACAGATAGTTTATAACCTGGATTAACACGTTGAACGCCATGGGGGTCACCGGTGACCTCATCTGGTTTACTTTATCGTGCCATGGGGGTCACCGGTGACCTCAAGGGTTTTTTTTGTTATATTTACGGAACCCTACGGCAGATTCTTATGAAAAACAGTATACATACATATCTTGATAAAATACATAAATTACAAGATTTTTTTTTTACAAAAAAACTTTTTTCTATGATGGCGTTTAACGTGTTAACACATACGATACCTTTTATTCCGGTAGTATGATCCCATGGGACAATTATCAAACTTCACTCGGGCGAAGCCGCGGGCATAAGCTAGTAATTAATAACTTCTGCCTACTCACTTGGAGAACACAGTCGTGAAGTTATGTGCATGAACTTATAATTAAACACATGCCAAGCAATGAGGCATAATCACAGACGCAACACTCTTGTAACCTCCATGGCCTAATTTTGAAAGAAAGCGAAGGTTACATCCCGAACCAACACCAAAAAGTTGGTCTCCATATTCATGATATATTGACCTAATATCGTTTTGTCCTAATATCGGCGATCCATCGCGCAGTTGGGCGCCCCACGCTCCTATTACCGTCCATTGAGCTCTGCTGGGTCAAGGGCATTATGTTATAGGTATACCTACATCCTAATTGCTGTATGTGTTGTTATATTATGAAGAGTAATTGAAATAATGTTTCGATTACTATGTATTCAGATCAGTCTTGGTCTTTGACTAACGTCCAGAACTTTACCAACGAGCGATGGAGCGCAGCATTCTGAATGTAAAAAAATAACTGACCGGATAAGGAACACCACACTGCGCTCCAGAACGCAAATTGCCGACGTAGCTTATAAAGCGGCAAGACTAAAATGGGACTGGGCAGGCCATGTCTGCTGGCACAGCTGTGGGCCCGAATATCGCAAGACTGGAGCCCTGATACAGCTAGACGGGATCGCTGTAGACCGAGGAGAAGATGGCGGGACGTTTAGGCCCGGATTCCTCTGTCGCTGACGTCGGTCGCGTACCGTCAGTCGCGTAGCGCGCTGACCATCAGCGCCAATGAAAACATTCGTAGTGCAATACTAACCGCTCCACGGTACAGGCGTCTCCAAGTGGATTTGTTGTGGATTTGTGAAGCGGAGTTTGAATTTGGGATATTATTATGAACCCGTTTATAAATTGTTTAGTTGCTGCAGCATACTTACGCAAGCGGAGACGGCGTCAATATAGAAAAAAAAGATATCACATTCACCCAATTGTTGCTGATAGGGTGACGAATGGTGAATTTTCTACTTTATTTGAAAAGCTACGTCAGGACGAGGAAAAGTTTTTTAATTATTTTAGAATGAAAGTAAAAATCAATGTTCATGGTGGCGGGCGAATGTACGCGCGCGTGCCGACGGTCGGGAACAGACTGAGGACGCTCATAGCGTTCTATAGCGCGTCAGTCGACCGACGAACGCGGCGCTGACGAGCGAGACCGACGCGCGTCATCAGCGGCGCGTAGCAACTCGCGCGCCGCTGATGTCAGCGTCACAGTGTGGTGCTTCATAGAACACAACGTATATTCGTACGCGCGACCGACATCAGCGACCGACATCAGCGACAGAGGAATTCGGGCCTTAGGATGGCTTTCTCGCAAATTGGCGAGAAGCACACCATCATGAGAAGTGGAAGGAATGGGGGGAGGCCTTTGCTCAAGAGTGGGACAGTACCTGTGCTAACTAAAAAAAATTGTATTTAGATTTAATTTAACTATAGTCCTACCACCGAAATTTCGAAGACGTGACATCTACCAACGCGCAATGGGTCCGCGTAGTGGATTATAGCCTATTTCCTCTAATAGCCTGTTCCCAGTGAAAGCAATATAGACTGATTATGCTCTAGCTATTATGCTCACACATCAATCGTAAAAAAAAACCCAGCCACTCCGGGAGTGCCAACAGAAGTGATTTTTTTGGAGATTCTGGTTTATTTTTAGAGAACATTTTTGCATTAGTCTTTTACTTATACATTTGACTATACACTGTATTTTATAGTATGTAGCAATACGGCTACACTGCAAAGAAAAAAACATTTTTTTTTTCTTTGCAGAGTTGCCGTATTGCTCACACATCAATCGTAAAAAAAACCCAGCCACTCCGGGAGTGCCAACAGAAGTGTTTTTTTTGGAGATTCTGGTTTATTTTTAGAGAACATTTTTGCATTAGTCTTTTACTTATACATTTGACTATACACTGTATTTTATAGTATGTAGCAATACGGCTACTCTGCAAAGAAAAAAAAAATTAAAAAGATTCTGGATTCTTTTTAGAAAATATTTTTGCGTAAGCCTTTTACATACTTATACATTTGACTATACACTGTATTTTTTTGGCCTTGCAATATGTAGCAATACGGCTAAATCTGAACCGAAAAAGAGGTCGTTTAACGGTGTCGCGAGTTCAATTGATTTTCCCCATCTCAAAAATGCCCAACGCGCCTAAAAAAGCTTTCACTTCAAAAAACTCTTAATCTAACTTAATCTAGTTTAAGCCCAGATTCACGATTCATCTTTACAGATGATGAGAGAGATGACATACATCCTCAGTAAAATGGTAAATAGAACTAGAAATAAGCTAAATGTGAGTGGTGTATCACAAATCTATAAGGGAGGTCGGGTCAAAACGGAACACTTGATAAATAGCACGCCTTTACAACAATATTGGGTTACAAACGCGTCCCTTTATCGTCGTATTAGGTCGGGAAGCCCTCAATAGGGCCAAATTTTCCCACCTTTTCTCAAAAGATCGAGATCATATATATATTGCTTCTATTACTTAAAATCGGGAGCAAATTTTGTTTGTTGACTGAAAACGGTTGGCAAACATGTTGAGATGTCGATTCGTCAACTTGTTTATTTACGTCGTTTTCGATATTGCTCGGAATTCTTAAAATATTTTTAGTATTTCGTGTTCGGGAAAATGTTTATTTTGGTTATGTAAAAATACGTGAAGATACGAAGCAAATCTATTATGTTTGTATTGTATTTTAGATAGAAAGTATTCATAGATATTACAATGTTATTTACAAAGTAAACTGTTTCATATTTACGTTTTGACTGTTTTCTTTTCCTAACAGTGTAGTGATGTGAAGAATTCTCCTAAACATTCAATAAAACACATAATAATAGGACATAAAATGAACTATCAAACCAATAAATAACCGTGCTAAATCGTTTACAATCGACGCCTAATAAGAGCAATAAGTTCCCGCATGAAATAAGCGTTAGTCTTTGACAGATAGACCGACCAACATAACAAGACCTCTTAGGCCTACAACTTTCACTTCAAACGTATTCTGGGTTACTAAGAACAGACATGTCAAGACAAAATGGTCGTTTTTGTACACAATGCGAACGCCCTATGATATACGGTGGAGAATTTTATTTAATATCGTCTTATTGATTTATTACTTTAGTCGAGTGAGCGTTGTGTCCTATATTGGCCCAGTTTCCCCTAAATTGTGTTTAGTGACGTGTGTATGTATGAATGTTGCCATTTTTCATTTTAACTTATTGTTATTTTGATATGTAATATGGGGGTTATGGAGCGGATTTAGATTAAATGTGTTGTTTCCAATAGATATGACTTGGTTCAAAGTAATACTTCCAGACAGTATTATTTTATTGTTTATCAACTGCTACTATTTGAAGCAGCTTTGTAATTGATTATTCTTTATGAATTAATTATTGTCCTTTTCAGATAGCCAAGAATTTATTCTATCTGTGATATTAAATAAAAACTATTTAAAGGACTTACCAATTTACTTAAAACTTAACAATCCAGTGCAACTGAATGTAGAAAGAAGAATATCATGCCATGTATTTACCTGAAACAAATAAAAACAAAATCATTAGTAATTTAATAAAAACTATTGTATAGTATTTTAAGATCTACTTATTTTATATTACTAGTTAAGACACGCAGTGATGTTGGAAGGAAAGGAGGGGGGCTTTTGCCCAGCAGTGGGTCTAGAAAAAAAAACAAAAAATGTACCAGCCCACCATCCATATCCCTTTTTTTTCGGTTGGGAATCAACAAATGTCTTCTCCCGCTCTCGGCGGAGCGGAAGGGAGTGTCAGACCTGTACTGACTAAAACCCATCCATGTTCTTTCCTTGCCCTTTGTGGTCCGGGGCCGCGGTATCTTTTTCGAACAGTCCCGCAGCCCTGGACCATCCATATCTCTAAAATCAGAATACAGCAGATAACATTACTATTTAGAGACAGAAGTAGCTGTAATACTACTAACCAAGACTTTACAAGCCAGATAATCGTGCAACATGACAATAAAACTAAAAACCAAGTTATACTTAGTTTAAGTTATCTGAACATGGTACAAACGCGGTCTGCCCACGCAAGGTCTGGAGTCAAAGTTCTGGGAAACGACTTCTCTTTAACGTATTTTGTGAAAGCGGTAAATTTCATGTGCTAACAGCGTTTTTGGCAGTTTGACGATTTTTTATTTATTTATTTAACACACAAAATACTTAATAGGACATTACATTAAGATAGAAGAGCACAAAGGTACTGTTTGTTTCAAAGTTTTGGTTTTTAATCGAAAGTCATACTAAAGCGAAGCTCGACTTATCCAAAACTCAAATATTTTTAACGAAAGGCAAATCTTAACCATGTCACTTCATTCCGTATTTCCCCTTTATTCTCTTCCTGTGAAAAATCTAGGGGTAATGGCATAAGGAAAAATTCCCTTGAATCAGTTAAAAGAGAATGAAATAAACTTCAAAAACTAAAAAAAAGCTAAAGCTAAAAGCTTATTATTCGCAGATTCTAATTGCCAAGCTTTTATATAATGATAATAATTTATGATTCAGATCACACAGAGACCGTACAAATAATAACAAATTACTCAACACCAAACAAACTCAAATTAACCGTACAAAGCGTACGTCTCAATTTGCCCGTATCAAGGCAGTGTGGTACAAAAACTAGTGTCGCGGGTACAGTGGGCAAAAAAGGTGCACAAACTCGCCATGTGTGTTCAGCAAACAGTTCTATGTGGGACAAGAAAGTGAGCAACGTCGAAGAATGAACTGCCCGCGGCGTTGGAGGGTTGGGTCGGGCTAGGGAATTAGCGATTTATGTTGAAGGTTAATTAATTCATTATTAGGTATCCTGTTAAAAACTGAATGATTCAATAGATTGATATGACGGAAACGGCAGCTGTTGACGCAGGTTTGAAGATGTTTTTTTGGCTATCTGTGCCGAAAAATAACCGTAATAATTTAAAAGAAGGAAGATTCTAAGTATCTACGTTTTATAGAACACGCCCACAAAAACGACCACGGCAGCGGACAGATAAGAAAAGATAAAATGATGGTGGAAGGCCTATATCCAGCTGGCCTGATGAGGGACTTCATTCATTGAACGATAAAACTGACCAACTAGTAAATCATGAATCATCCTTTGATTGTCCCGCAAATAGATATGCAAAATACCAAAAGTTTTAGTTTTATTTTCGACAAAAAAGCCAGGATCTTGTTTTAATTAAATCTAATAAGGCTTACGAGTCAATAAAACCCAAACCACTTTTTAAAAGAAACTGCAACACAGCAGCACGATTCTCGTTTGATTGAGATCGAGTGAGTGAGCAGGATGAACGAATAAGTGAACGGAATGAAGTACTCGCTGTAATAAAATAGGAGAATTAAACACACGAAGTGTGGGACGGTTAAGAGGGGCCATAAAAAGTGCGTTTAGATAGGATTAAGATTTATGATAGGAGTGATCATGTTGAAGTTTATAAGACATGCTTGTAACTTCCTATTTGAATGAAAGTTTTGTTTGTTGGTGACTTCAGACTATTTCAGTTCAGATTTCCACGTCATTTTTTTCCTTCAGTTTTATTTAAGACTTAGATACTGTGTTTGCAACTTAAAAGTAAGTTAAAGTGGTGAGGAAGTCGCAGCCCATCTGGATATGTACCCGACTGATGGCTATAGGCTCGCTCTTAAATTCCCAATACTAGACTAGGTAACATAAATTCATGTACGTATGCTAAACGGCCCTCTGCTTAACCCTTCAGGACATTATTAATTAAAGCACATCATTAGGCACCTCCTTTCCCGGATTTTGAACTTGCGATCCCGCAATTAAGAAGTCAATTCCTAAACCTTTGAGCCATTCCGACATTTCCGCGTTTCCCTTGCGTTCCTAATATAAAAAAAAATCAAATTGAATCCAATACCTGACAGTTCTTCAATAACTTTCTGTTATTGAAATTCGAATGTCTAACATCCTTCTTATACACCAGTCGAAAATAAACCTTAGTTCTTGGAAAATAAGGAGGATTTCGGTGAATGAAGGGTAAAATTTCAAGGTGAGAGGATTCAAAAGGTCGGATATATTAAATGGGGTCTTCAGGCGCATGTAGATGTAATACTTTGAATGTGTGTCACTGAAAATGTACGATAATTGACCTATTCGATAAGATTTTTAAGTTTGTTGGTGGCATCTATTTTGTGTTGTGAGGAAACCTGGACTTAAAAACCTGAAAAACTTGACAGTCAATTCTAACTACTAAAGTTTCTATATCAATATAATTCAATCATGATTCGAAAGACACGTGGCGCCATCTTTTATCATAAGAACGTTATTGTTGTTTTCCTCGGGAAAAGTACCTTTTTTTCGGGATGAAATGTTATGTCCGTTTCTGTTCACCTGACAACTTTTATGCAAAATTCAGGATGATCAGTTCATTGGTTTATGCGTGAAAAGGTAACAAACAAACTTACTTTTGCATTTATAATAGGTATTATAATGGGTGTAAAAAGACTCTTAACAAATCCGAAAGGCAGATGTTCCCCTCGTCATTGCGATATTTTTTTTGTTCTAGACCATACCTGGAAACCTTGTAGTAACGGACATATTGGGGGTCAAAGTTCCAATTTTTCAGAAGTTTTTGTTAATGACATGTTTTTAATGTATTTTTTTACTTAAGACACCATCACGACCCCCGTACTATTCAATCCATTCATCAGCACAATGTTTTGAATGCGTTACATTGAGTCCTACCGTAAAACGTGAATTTTCACCCGGCCGTTTCCCAGCAATAATTTTTGCGTAAAGTTACTTATTAGTTTGATGTTCGTATTACATACTTGGTTGACGGCTTTGTAATAAGGCTTTGTAATATATATAGTTAGGATTAGGAAGTTAGGATTTCTGTTGAAGAATCTTAAAACCAAGGTCTTTAAAGCATCCTATTTGTTCATAAACAAACCCATGCTTATACTACGCACTTGCACTAATACACTCAAAAGCACTCACTTGCTCTGGAACAGCCACCTTTCAGACAGCTCCCCTTTATTCAGCCCCCCCAGTCTGGTTCGGTCTAGCACGCACCACAATTATTTTTAATCGCGATATAAGTGCAACAAAAATAACACTAAATACGAAAGCGGATAAAAAAAACTGCCCAAATGTGAGTCGGCCTCGCGCACGAAGGGTTCCGTACCATAAACCGAAAAAAAATCGTTTCTTGTGTGAGAGCCCCCTATAATTATTGAATAGTTTATATTTTTATTATTTGTTGTTATAGCGGCAACAGAAATACATCTGTGAAAATTTCAATTGTCTAACTATCACGGTTCTTGAGATACGGCTTGGTGACAGGCGGACAGACCGACAGACAGACCGACAGCGGAGACTTAGTAATAAGGTCCCGTTTTACGCGTTGAACCCGAAAAAAATACCAAAAGTTCCGTGGTAATTATTTTAATAAAAATCAATGAAACAAACAAAACCACCGACTTCCGAAAGTTAAGTTATTTTCCACTTTTAATTTCTTTTTGTAATTTTATTAGTACGTCTTTTTTTGGCAGTCGGTTACTTTTTTTTCCAAAAAGTTTTTATTTTGTGTTTTTTTTTTTAAATTCGGTTTTTTTTAATAACCGATGTAAAATTTCTCAGAACGAGGTACTGAATACGTGGAAAACGCTTCCGCGTCGGTGTCCCTACCACCCTGTATAAATAGGTATATCTTTCGAAAAACATGATTGGATTAAAAAGGTTTCCAAATTGATGACACTGATGGATAAAAATCACACTTGTAATTTATTTATCCTACGGAACCCTAAACCCGTTAATGCGTGGGTTTATAATTTATCCTTTCTGGTTATTAATGCGGATTTGAGCTCGTGATTTTAATAATTATACATCAATGTATCGGCAAAAACATTTTCTGTCGGCTTTCGGTTTAATGAGGTTGTTTTCATAACGCCATTGATAGATTTTACTGGAGTCCAGGTATTAGCTATTTTGGTATGCTTTTTACCTTTGACTAGTCACACATTCTGATAGCGAAGGGTCAATTTTTGTAAGCGGTAAGCCGGAGTACATGTCTTTAATGTGATTCTATTATCTGTCTATAAGATACTGACTGTGCCCTTTTTCAAAAGGGAATCGGGTAGAAATCGAGTTGTATGGAACCTCCGCTATTTCTATCTACATTGACTCAATCCATAATTTGGATATTACGAATTTTAGTGTCTTCAGTAACATCCATTAGTGCCTGCCCTGTAACCACAGAATAAATAGGTATTAAGTACTCTGTAACTTATAAACAACTGAATATAGAGGACAGGATATTAAGTGACCCATCGTTAGTACCAAAAAACCAAAAGATTGTTTCTTTTGGTTTTTTGGCACTAACGCTGGGATATATCTCATCTCATCATGTTAGTCTGAACCTCTATAAGGTAACATTTTGGGCTTTTTAGTAAACTGATCCGCTCATTTGGGACCCGCGGGATGAGTTTACTTTAGTGATTATTTTTATTTTATTTTCTTTGTTAGATTGGACCCGTTGTTAAAGTAAAAAAAAATGTCTGTTGTCAGTCACAGAGGTTTCTCTCAAAAACAACACAGAGTGTACCAGAATAGTGTGTTTATATTTCAGGGTGTGATTCAGACCATCACTTTGAACAAATTTCGAGACCTCCAACCACCATCAAAGTCGCGAAAAAAAAACTTTGTCCAGTACAAAACTTCAATACCTACTCGACCCAAATGTATGGAACAGTTGATTTATTTTTCGCGATTTTGATGGTGATCATATGGGGAAGTTGTTCAGTGTGATGGTCTGAATCACACGCTGAAATATGACCACAGCTTTCTAGTACACGCTGTATTTATTTAGAAGTTTCTTGTAATTTTAATATGTAGCTCTTTATCAGTGGCGCGCCAGTTAAACCTTGTTTGAACTGTCAAGTGTCACTTTTACGTCATTGTCAATTTGGCAGTTAAGCGTTTTTTATTGCTGGGTACCGTAGTCCCCGCCGGCGTTTGAGTAGTAATAATGAAATAGCCAACTACTCACGTCTAAATGCAGAACTAATAAGTCTTTCAGTGCCAACATTTCTCGATAAGTTTCGTTCAATTAGAACTAACATTTCACACAATTTGCACGAACGAGAGATATCTCGGCGACATGTTGACAGCGAGTTGTGTTTCTCAGAATCTAGATAAGAAACTTGAATTGGTTTAAAGGTACGTTTATACGAGCAGTCGTGTGGCAAATTTGGTTACGTGCATCGGAGTAAAAGGTAAGTTTAACTGAGTATAAAGGCGCAAACCCACCGCTGCGCACTTTAGCTGCGTGGAGTCATTTGGGTCTACATTTCCACTGCAGTACACGCTACTCACCCACAACTATGTTCAACTGTAGCGTGCGTGGCCCCCCGCGGCATAGCCGTGGGTTAATATTCGTGTATAGCGTGTACCGCATGCAAAGCGTGCATGGTGTTGACAGCGTTGAGCTATGTGAGCGCCTTATTCGAGCAGGCCACGCATGTACTTATGGCGTCAATTGATAATTGATTGATTGATCCATTGATTGAGTTGCAATAGACACAATCACATACATTTTCTTGCAAAGCGAAGCCTAGCACATGTGCGAATCCTATCCGTGCGCCGCGGTGGGTATTCGCCTTTAAGGCTCTCAAGCAAAGTTTCTTGGGTTAACCTAATATCAGTTAAGTTTCAGATATCATTATCAATACGGTTTACTTGAGTGAATGATTCTCTTGAGTTTTAGTTTCATTGTTCTCATGGCACCGTAATTATTATACTTAAAGGAATGAACGTTGATTAATTTTACGTACATTTGGAAGGCGAGTGGTACATGGCGCGTTCCGAAATTTTGTTTTGTTACTCTTTGAGTGCCGGATGAGAGACAATAAAGAACAGTAAGTGACGCGTTTGCTATCGGTTAAAGGACCTTATAACTAGCGATGATGTTTTGTAACCCTTGCTTTTGATTGCTTTCGGTGTGGTCACGGCTTTACAAACTTTGTCATATAGTATCAGTTCGTATTTCTCCATTAAATAAAGACAATCACAATAATCAGTTTGTTTTTCCTGTAAAATAATAAAATCATTTACTGTTGTTATGGCTGGGCTTTAAGAAGGAAACGCCTTAATCCACCTATTTTGTGAACGAAAATGATGATGTTGGTTATTGGTGGTGATGGTGACGGTCTGACACTTCACTCTTATGCCGTAAGTAATAAGGTTGAAAAGTGGTCGACCGTCGGTGAACTCTTAAAAAATATTTTCATTTACAGGCCCAGCACATGATGCAAAAGAGAGGAGGCAACAAAAATAAGTCTTAGAAACAAGTCTAGTTCCTGCCGGTGATGGATTATATAGGTAGGTACTTTTGTACTGCCTAAAGGGGTACTCAGAGGTGTACGTACTTGGGCTTCGGGACTGTTCGAAAGAGATACCGCGGCCCTGAAACACAAAGGGCAAGGAAGGAACATGGATGGGTTTTAGTCAGTACAAGTCTGACACTCCCTTCCGCTCCGCCCAGAGCGGTAATCATCAATTGACCTCTTCATTTGATGATTACTTGTTAAGTACATGATAAAGAGTTTTCTATTTTTCAATAAAACCTATTACTCTTCTTCTTCGTGTTTCTCTTATTGCTGAGGATCATGATCACAGCTCCAAGCCATGCAGTCTCCTGCAGTGAGGCCGCTCGGTACAGGCTGCCTCCGGAAGCCTTCAAGATCGCGTCTGCCCATCTTGCTGGTGCTGTGCCTTGCGCGCGTTTACCTTCTGCCCGGCCTAACTCTTTCCAGACACTACCTAGGCGAACCCATAATATGTCCGCTTCACGCAGATTGCGGAACGCCAAAGGGTCTAATTGAAATAAATGCTTTTGAGTTTGGGCCTAGCACTACTAGAGGAACTCACAAACCAGCCATGAGGTTTTAAAGTTTTTTTACAAAAACCTAAACAAAAGGTCATGTTCATAACTCTTCGAATAACCAACTGATATGAAACAATACAATATTTGGTGGATTGGATAACCTGCCCCGCCAACTCCCCTGCTCCCCCTTATCCCCTAAGGCCACGGAAACACCCGAACGCTCCCGAGAGCGTACGAAGTACGCATACGAATTCGTTCGTTCTTTGCGCGAACTGTTTTTTTTCTTATATTTGATTCTTGCGTTATGTTATGAAGTTGCGAATATTATATTAGATAGAAAAGATCGCGAGGTGTTTTTTTGGTTTGAGGGAATAGAAATGTGGGGTTTGTTACAATATAGATGAAGGTTAATTTTAGATAAAGGTAGGATTCTGTGGAATTCAGAATTTGGCTGTTTGATGCAACTGACTTATGTACATACTATATCAGTATAATACTTCGTATTTGGATCGGTTAAAAATAACGAGTTTAAAGTTGTGAACCTCCTCATATTCTGAAAGGCGGATAAAACCTACAGCGAACCGTGTCTTCCTTCATGGAAATACTATAGGTACTATACTAATAAGCTTATATCCGTGACTTCGCCCGCGTGGAGTTCGATAATTGTCCCACGGGATCGTATTACCGGGATAAAAAGTATCCTATGTGTTAATCCAGGTTATAAACTATCTGCGTGCCGAATTTCATCCAAATCCGGTCAGTAGTTTATCCGTGAAAGAGTAAAAAACATCCATGCATCCTCACAAACTTTCCCATTTTTTTTTTCTTTTATTTCTTTTTTGTTTTTTTTTTTATGTATATTATAGTAAGAAAGTAGGATTTTTCAGCCCGAAAACATTTCCTACCTATTTTTGAATTATTTATAAATATGTTTATTTTACCCAGAATAATAAAATAATATATACTCGTAAGAATACAGTAGCTTTGCCAGGTAAACCCAAACTAGACAGTAAGTCAGTATCTGGGGGTTCGTACACTGTTCTACTTACAAATATTCCGAAAAACACAATGCCCTTAGATTCTTACTACATAACATAACATCAAGCATGTAATTCCTGAAGGGTTAGGCAAAGGTGTACCTAATAGTACCTACACTCACATTTCGCCAGTTATGTTTAGGTCCCATGTAATAGGGGGAAAGCCTATTGCCTTCAACCGGGCAAATTCAAACTCCGTGACTGCTACTGAGAAATTTCTGATGGAAAAACCCAATAATAATTTGTCGAACCTAGAACCTCATGCTCAGCGGTCACCAAATATCCTCCTCTTCTCTATTTTGCCTCTACCAATTTTTTTACTCCACTAGCGATCCAAAACAAGCAAATACGCGGTTGAAACGCATTTCCCTGTAGCTACTATTGACACACGGCTTTTAGCCATATTTGTTTAGTCGCAAACAAATACACTTTAATGTATCTCTTCTTAGTTTCAGGCAGGTTAGGGTAAAAGAGGGTTATTGACCTTACCCTGACTTACCCCAATTGAGGATGTGTTTTGAAATTTGATGAGAGTGTGTCGAGTTTTGGATACGGTAACTAGTTTTAACTTTTTAACTAACTGGCCGGCCCTTAGACAGTTCAAAAGTGCCTGTAAAATTTTAATGAGGTTGTATATTCAGATCTGAATATAAAAAACAGGCTTTTAACACAAATTACCTCCATATTTCGTGATAAGATAATCAGTCTTATATGGGTTGTGGTCAGACAGGCAGTCGCTGGATTCAGCTGCATCCGTTTAGACTGGAAGCCAACCTAATTTTATATTATTGATATAAAATTAAGTCAGAAATTATCATATTTTAAGTATAAAAGACCTCTTTTTGAAGGGAATAATGAGTGCCAACCTAGGTCCAAACCCCCCACGAGTTACTTGCAATTTGAAGTTCTTTTAACTGAACTACAACCACCATGATACCGCTTGGGCTGTTAATTGCCACGGTTGGCGCAGTGGCTACGCTAAGCTAAGCGATTGGCTGCTGAGCTCCGTGTCGAGCGTTCGATTCCAACACGAAACATATGTGTATGGCCTACAAGTAGTTCTTCCGGGTCTGGCTGTTTGTGTATGTAAGCTTAAATGTATGTAAACGCACCCACGATACAGAAGAAAATAGTGTGGGGCAACGTATATTGCCTCGCAACAACGTACTGACTTACCTACATAAAATCTAAACTTCCCGATTCCCTACAAAAGTATTACATAATCAAAACAAACGAAACCCCAATAGATCAGGTTTCAAACCCAATAAGCAGACCGATTGGGGATCAGCCGAGGATTTATAACTCAAATAGAAAACTAGCGCGAACTAAGTTTTTGATGTTATATGACAGCGAAGTTAGCCGTTTGTCTTCTGAAAGCTAAGTAGGTAATGTAATAAATCTATATTTATTTAGTCCCACGTTCTTAAGAAATCTTTAAAAGGTTAATGACGATGTTCTAAAGTCTTTCTGTTGCTACAATTTATCTAAACTATAATACATATTATAAAGAGGAAAGATTTGATTTTTTATTTGTTTGTTACGATTTAAGTCAAAACGTACTGGACCGATTTCAAAAATTCTTTCACTAATGGAAAGCTACATTATCATAAAATATCATAAACTTTATTTTATCCCTGTATTCTCACGGGAACAGGAACTACGCGGGTGAAACCGCGGGGCGCTGCTAGTCTTCAATATTTTAAAATAGGATGCGACTCAAGAAACATATCATCACGCCTGTAATACCCGAAGGGCAAGGCAGAGGTGTACCTACATCCACATTTTGCCAGCTATGTTTAAAGTCCCATGTTATGGGGGGCGAGCCTACTGCCATCAACCGGGCACAAATCCAGACTCGGTGGCTTCTACTGAGAAATTCCTGATGGAAAAACCCAATGACACTTTGCTCGGCCCGGGAATCGCACCTAGGACCTCATGCTCAGCAGTTGCGCTTGCGACCACTCGCCCTAATACGAAGAAATTCAACAGTATCTTAAAATTCGAGGTACGGCTTTGTTGTTTATTAATTTGGACTTAGGCGAAGAATACGAGTATGTCGAGCAGTATTCGACTTCCGGCTATATCGATGGTGATGACACGGCCGTTTTTTTTTTTGATGGTAAATCATCAAATGACTTCTCCCGCTCTGGGCAGAGCGGAAGGGAGTGTCAGACTTGTACTGACTAAAACCCATCCATGTTCCTTCCTTGCACTTTGTGTTCCAGGGCCGCGGTATCTCTTTCGAACAGTCCCGCAGCCCTGGCAGGCATCGGCCCTTGCGGGTCCCTCCCCGTTTGCTGACATCTCTTTGAGGCGCACGTGGAACACGAACGCGCCGTCAACACGGCCTGTCGTCAAAAGACGGACGTACGGCGATCTAGCCCATTACTCACCGTCCACAGGTATATTACGATAGGCCTCCAATTACTTTTGTAGATCACAAATTTACAATAAAGATTTATTATGTCAGAAACTAAAAAAGAACCTAGAATTGTAAAGCAGGCATATCTTAATAATACCCAAGCTTGTACCTCAAAGAGATTTACGAACGATAAAATCGTTTGTGTTCCCCAAAATCCTTACCTAGGTACAGTGAGCTCGAATTAACTCGATAATGAGCGCCAATCAGTCCCTTAAAGCAAGAAAATCCTTATTAAACGAGAGGATCACAAAATTTACAGAATCGCAGGATACAGGGAAGGACGTAATCCTGTTATCTCATCGAAGCAGAACGCACAAATATCATAAAACACGCTAAAACATTGAAAATCATTGAACCACTTTTCAAAATCTGAGATATTGGAGATATAACCTTAGGAATTAATTCCAATTTATTACCTAAAACTGTCACACAAGAATTAACTTTGAGACACAGATACAGAGTTCAATTTGCTTTGGGGTAGTGGGGTCGTTGAATACCAAATTTACAACTACCGTCATAAGTAAAATGTCTTAAGGAATGAGATATGGGGTCTATCTTTATTCATACTGACATACCGCATCGGATCGCTCGTAATATTTGTCAGAATGTGTTTTATGGACATAAGAGGGGCTGTTTTAAGTTTTGCAAGTACTTTCATGGGCCATTGACATAATTTTCTTGTTCTTTTGCCTACCTGCATATTTCCAATTGCGGAAAGTAGGCTTTCATTTCTGCAAAAAAAAATTTCGATGAGAAACTGAGCTTAATGTTGAGACCCGTTGTCAGGATGGACAACTCGAAAAAAGTGACAGCTTTCAAAAATATTTTGACAGTTTTAAAAAAAGAAAAATATTTTTTGGCTTTCGACCAAATTCGTCTATTTCTGAAAAATTAAGCACCACGTAAATTCCACTCAAAATATTTTAAAACCCTTTTAAAATAAGACTGACAACAAACAAAACATTATTTTGGCAAAAAATAGCGGGTCCTATTCTTAGAGCCGTACGACAACTAGCCGAACGGCAAATTGTCGAGTACAGCTGTTTTACAAGGGTTTTTTGGGGCATGTGGCCAAACTAACTCCCCCATCTTGATTCATTAATACAATTTCATAAAAGACTTTCACAAGTTTTTACCAACAACGCCCTCCTGTCAATGTCACTCACGCGCCAAAAGCCCTTGTCCTGTAGATTGTGCGAAAAATACCAAAGTGATTTCGTAACCTAAACAAGAGTATGGTAACAAACCGTAAGTAACAAAGAGAATAATAATTATTAATAGTAGATCAGAGAAGCATTAAGTTCCCCCTTCTGTCTCCTAATTGCAGTTCGGAACAACAATGGCCGGAGGAGCAAATGGATCGAAAAATTACGCACTATTGTACAGGCGTTACTTCTTGGGACCCTATGGAGGTGGGACTCGATAATGTATCCGGTTGTTATTTATCGAATAGTTTTAAAGACATTGCATTATATAGTTCACTGAATTTAGTTAGCTTCGTGAAATAAAGTTTCTGTTAAGGTATGAATAAACAGTCCGTATAGAACAGTATATAATAAAAGTCCGCGTAACTTCCTCGTTTTTTATGCCTACATGATGTCAGAAAAAAATTAAAAAACATATGAGATATGCCTTTTTTTTCGGATGGGTAATCATCAAATGACTTCTCCCGCTCTGGGCGGGGCGGAAGGGAGTGTCAGACTTGTACTGACTAAAACCCATCCATGTTCCTTCCTTGCCCTTTGTGTTCCAGGGCCGCGGTACCTCTTTCGAACAGTCCCGCAGCCCTGGCAGGCATCGGCCCCTCCCTGTGTTAGAGATATGCCTTAATTGCAATGTGTAGTATTTTGTTGTTACTAAAATAATACCGAGATTCGATAACAGTATTTGACAGAAATACTACATACACAAATTAAGAAAAACACATGCGACGTTGAGGGGAGGTCTACGGCCAGCAATAATGATAATGATGATGGCTGGCTTTATCTCGTATCGATATTTTTTATACACAGTATTTATTTTATCTCCTAACTTGCAGAATAGCCCCCACGACTTAGCATTGTTAATTGCACGACACAGATGGGGCCAAGAATTCATCAAAGAGGATTCACTTTAGACAAAGCAAAATATGCTTTAAAATTACCAACACAAAGTCACTTTTCCTTTCGTTACACAAAATCAGTGTAAATTACTCGTCAGACAAATAGCAAACTCGAGTGTTTACTGGGACAGCAGGAAAATTAGAGAAATGTTAAAATATCAGTTATGAGACTGAGAACTTATAGAATTGAAGAAACTGGAAAATTGGAATATGATTTACGTTATGATTAAATTGGAAATTACTGGGCCTAGGCCTTTGAGAAATTAATCAAATTAGTAATTGTGCTTATGAATGAAAAGCTATCGAGTTGAATTTTGGGGAAAGGCCAGACATAGGCCGAAATCTATAAACGTTATAATTTGGCCTAACGTAATTTATATCGCTGTCAATTAATTCATGATAATTACTATGGTGTCATACGCATAAGATCTATTCATCTATATGACATTTAGATAGCTTTTAACCTTAATAAAGTTCACTGTAAATTATTGCCATTAGTGGAAGCAATTACATAGTCAATTTACTAACAATTCGCCCGCGACTTTGTGTGCAAAAAAATCGCATCCAAAATGAAGCTTTCTTACCGTGAATGAATTTTTAGAAATGGATGATTAGTTCCGGAGATTACCCCCTACATTAAAACTTACAAACAAATGTTACCTTTTTATAATATCAGTATTAATTTGAATTTTAAAACATAACTGGCGAAATGTGGGTGTACTATTAGGTACACCTCTGCCTAGCCCTACGGGGATTACAGGCGTGATGTTATGTTTATGTTTATGTTTATGTAATTTGAATTTTTGTTCAGAGGTGGACTTTAGGCATTTTCTTATATAACATTTTCGCGTAATGTAGTCTCTGCTTACCTATTTTCCCATTAAAACCGTAACCGTCATGACACATTGAGTAATAAACAAAATTCCTGAC
Organism: Lycophotia porphyrea; assembly: GCA_950005105.1. Lineage (NCBI taxonomy): Eukaryota > Metazoa > Arthropoda > Insecta > Lepidoptera > Noctuidae > Lycophotia > Lycophotia porphyrea. The sequence continues at coordinate 3,564,672 of OX465408.1, read as the reverse complement.
CAAGGTACATATCTAGCTAATAAACAAAAGGTTGCCAGTTTCCTTGTTCCAACCATTTACACTGTTTCGTCTTGAATTGTTCAGTTATACATAAGAAAACAATATGGAGGATTATATTGTTTTCGTTTCGTGAAACCATGTTTCGGAATGATGGATACAAATTTTCTGTCGGAAAATTCCAGTAAAAAACACGTGTTTAATTAATAAAAAAAGGAAATATTGTTTCGGAATGATGGATACAAATTTTCTGTCGGAAAATTCCAGCAAAAAACACGTGTTTAATTAATAAAAAAAGGAAATATAGGTATGCGAGTGTCGAGTTTATATTTAAATTAAAACAAAGAAATATGCAGGCTTTAAAAAGAGCTGCGGGACTGTTCGAAAGAGATCCCGCGGCCCTGGAACACAAAGGGCAAGGAAGGAACATGGATGGGTTTTAGTCAGTACAAGTCTAACACTCCCTTCCGCTCTGCCCAGAGCGGCAGAAGTCATTTGATGACTTCCCATACGAAAAAAAAGGGCTAATGTGAATCACTGGTCGTAGGCTTTGTTCCGCTCGTCTCGCCTTAAGTAAACACACCATATAACAGCCAGAAACATATAACATCACGCCTGTAACGCCCGAAAGGTTAGGCAGAGGGATACCTAATAGTATACCCACATTAAATCCCATGATATTGGGGTTGAGCCTATGGCGATCAACCGGGGACGAATCCAGACTCCGTAGCTGCTTCTGAGAAACGCCTGGTTGAAAACCCAAAAATTCTTAACTCGACCTGGGAATCGAACCCCGGACCTCATGCTCAGCAGTCATGCTTGCGACCACTAGACCAACTAGGCATTGTATTATTGTTACAATAAATTATTGTAAACAACAAGCATTCCTGATAATAATTGTGACTGTACCGGGTACACTTCCTTAAATATCCACTATACTAAATTCCTATGCATTCAAAACATGGTGTCGAATATATTCTTGGCCTGTTATGGTGGAGTAACTAGTACAGTATATTCCGAGTCTTGTTTCCAATATTGATGTCATTTCCACATAAACTAATATAAATAACTGAATCTCAGTATATTTTAGGATAACTAGGTACTTACTATAAAAAAAAAAACATAAAAATGTAGCGCAGACTCAATATTATATGTATTTATTTGAAAGTTGTTTTTCTAAATACACAATTTTGTTTACATTTATGGAAATTAAAACGCGAACTCAGTGTAATATCGTATCTCGTCGTTAAATCCAGTACAAGTTAAGTTTCCTCTTACCCCGTGGCTCAAGTTAAATGGTCGGTAAGCAGGTACTGCAAGTAATTTCGCAAGCCAGTCACATAAGTTTGCCAATGCAGATTTATCTCTTAGTTAAATATTAACTAGGAAACTCCTCAGTGACGTCACTGAGGTGACTAGTCTTTAAATATGTCAGGATTCTGGACTTCAGTAGGCTATAAACTAGAGTCTAAGATGTAATTAAAGGAGAGGAGCTCGTGGCTAAATAATAACAGCCGCTCTGATCGATAGTTAGGTTAAGCACTTGCCTAGGTTGGTCCGGGGATGGGTGACCACCTATACCATACCAAGTTTTCACCGTGTCTCGGAAAGCACGTTAAGCTGTTGGTCCCGGCTGCCATTTGTAGATCTTTAACAGTCATTACAGGTAGTCAGTGACCCGAAAGTCTAAAAACCAGTCTTACCAAGGGGTATCGTATTACCCAGTACTAACTGGGTTCTGGAGGTATACAGCTGCATCCGGTAAGACTGGAAGCCGAAAAGGCTAGGTAGATGATGACACGAGTCTGGGACATCATTATTTGTGATGCAATAGGGTTGTATGTAGTCCACTCTTACTCCGTTGTATGTCAACCGCGATAGACCAGCTAATGGAAAGCTAGTGGTCAGTGACTCAAAGACTTACGACTTAGAACAAGCAACACCGATGTGTTAGTGATAGTCACCTGTGTGAAGTTACCAACTAACCCTACTGCAGATCAGGGTTGCAAATGACTTCTCCCGCTCTGGGCGAGCGCAAGGGAGTGTCAGACTTGTACTGACTAAAACCCATCCATGTTCCTTCCTTGCCCTTTGTGTTCCAGGGCCGCGGTATCTCTTTCGAGCAGTCCCGCAGCCCAACTAGGCCTGGACCTGTATTTTAGAGGTCAGCGTTCAGCCATGGGTTCTAATTCAATTTAACAACATTGACAGTGTCGCTACAAAGTTGACAGCCAGGATTATTTTCATTTGGTAGGTGCCGAGTATTAGAGAAGTATCGAAGAAGAAGACAAGATAATGATGCTAGGACAACGTGGACATCAGCAAATAACAATAATTCAAGATATTACTGTGATTGCAAATCTATCTGCCCAGACATGATTAAGGCTTAATTTTTTTATTAGTTCGGCTAGGTTTACTTAGCAGTTTCATGGGCTTTTAAAATCGGGTATTTCTGCATAAGATAGCCACTAAACATTCTGGCATTTAATTAAACACACCTACGGTATTCGGTGACCTATTGTCAACTTGCTTCTTAGATTTACGACCACAAGCCTAATGTGATAAATATTAATTAGCAGACACACCTAGGTGATGTCAGTAAGGTTAACGTTCGCTAATTATGTTAGCAGAAACATAGGATGACGCCTTTATTGCGAAATTCATTATATTCTTGCAGGTATGTAGGTACGGCACACCCTGGGCTGTCAGTTTCTCCATCAAGTTACTTACTTAAACCTCATCTTTCATTCTTCTCCATACTAAACTTCTTTAAGAAGACGGAACTCTTTCCTTGTAGATATTGACATTATAAGGTCCGAAAGTCTGATAACCAGTCATACCAAAGGGTATCGCATTACCCAGTACTAAATGGGTTGTGGAGGTCATATAGGCAGTCGCTCCAAGTAGTAGAATATAGGTATTTAGCTGCAGCCGGTTAGACTGGAAGCCGACCCCAACATAGTTGGGAAAAGGCTAGGCAGATGATGATTGACATTAAAAGGGTTCCGAAGGCCAGTGGTGATGCATTGCTAACGGCCGCGACCTAAGGGTCAAGGGTTTTTTTTTTGCCAACGGTTAATGAAACCTTCTCGATTCCTAGACCAAAAGAAATAACTAAGATATGCGACGACATCCACGAACCTGCACTGGGACCCCTGTGGTGAATTACGGATTAGAGAGGAAACCTGTATATCAGAAGTGGGAACATATATTTTAGGGTGATTACCCTTCCCACTTCTGATACACAGGTTTTTGATGATTTAATTGCAATAAATATCCTTGACTTTGGATAAGACATTGTGGCCTTCATCAGGATACACCTTCAGGTTCTCTTGTTATTATATTTGTAAGAGACTTGAAGAAAGATAAAGATATCAGCAAAAACCTTACTGATGACCTTTTTTTTTTGGATGGGAAATGACCGAATGACTCCCGCTCTGGGCGGACAGAAGGGAGTGTCAGACTTGTACTGACTAAAACCCATCCATGTTCCTTCCTTGCCCTTTGTATTCCAGGGCCCCGGGATCTCTTTCGAAGAGTCCCGCAGCCCTTGCAGGCATAGGCCCTTGCGGGCCCCTCCCTGTTGCTGACATCTCTTTGAGGCGCGCGTAGAACAGGAGGAGCCCAGTATAATAAACTCATTCGTTATTCCGGACAAAATATTCAGACAAATTGAATGATAATAAAACTAATATCAGACCAATACATCATTCGCAGATCAAAGATAATAAATCATAAACTTGTGTCGTTGTAATACGAGTTTATTTGATTAAAGTCTGACATAATAGTCACTATAGTCACTAAATTGCAAATATTAAGTTTGTGAATTGAATTTATGCCTTGTAATTGAATTCGTTACTGAGGATATTGTGTCTTATCTTTCTGCACAAGATTGACTTTACTAAACTGTTTGAATGCAAAGCAAAGTCCTCTTCTGATACAGAAGGAACGAGCATAAATTACCACCTTGGTTGATATGTGTCGGTTAAACATAACATCTCGCCTATAATCCCCGAATGAAAGGGTAGAGGTGTACCTAATAATACACCCACATTTCGCCAGTTATGTTTTAAGTCCAATGTAATAGAGGCCGGCCCAAATAGAATGCGACAAGTGCAGGAAGATTATGATGTTGATGTAATAGAGGCCGGCTCTATTGCCATCAACTGGGCACCAATCCAGACTCTGGGGCTGCTACTGAGAAATTCCTTTGTTAACATAGAGTGAAGTAATATAACAATTTCACGAAAGCGGGAAACAACTAGTCCCTAATAAAACTGGCCAACTATATTTGTAGGTATTAATCTTAATTATAAATTTTAAGTTGAGTGGCGTGCGATTGAGGAGGCCTATATCCAGCAGTGGATAGGCTGATGATGATGATGATGAATTTCAAAATTATTGTTTATAATAATTGTAACTCATTTAAAACAAAACCCTAGCAGAAGCAACTAACAACTATAAACACATACAACACACAAAACATTAGCAATGTAACATGGCCGCTTACATAAGAGAAGTGAAAGGACCGGGTCGGGACTCGACCCTGCGACCTCGCGCACTTCATCACCGTGTACTCAACACTACGAGTGGGACAGATTAGAGGAGAATGGATGTGGCGCTTTGTGGTGTTTTGAAAATTTTTCAGTTGTGCATGATTTGCAAGAGTGAAGTGTGTGTGTGATCCCTATTTTAATCATTATTAAATATATATCGCATATCGAGAGCAGATAACAATTTTCAAAATCAAGGCTATTTAAAAAAAAATTGTTTTGATCGATTTTGACGCGACCTTTACAGCTGATATTATAAGGAGTTAGTCAACTAAGTCTACTTTTATTTTAGAAAACGGGTTATTTTTCCGTTCAAAAAAAAAAACCCTTTAAATTGTTAACAAAATCCGATTCAAATAGGGAAATAAACGTTTTATAATAATTAGATGCGACCAACAACTAGTATCTAATACAGGTTAAGAAATGCTATAATATACATATCATCTTCGGAAAGTGACCTGCGAAAGAGCTTTCTATAAGGAAATTCCCCTTTTTGTTGTTACTGATTTTACAAGACAATTAGTAAGTACTTGGTTTTGAAGTTAGGTCAAACATCAACATGTATTTTCAGGGATTTTAATTGATCCCAAGCTGCGTTGAAATGATTTTGATATTACTGTTCTAGTGTCAAGTGAGGTCTATCTCCGCATAACAAACCAAGCGCTTGCGCCGGTTATTCAGTGAAAGTTGTATCAAGTTCTGCATAGGGATATATTTATTATATGTATGTATGTGCATAATTTTACTAGCATCCTTTAGTACAAAACAAACCAATAGTAAGCTCTGGATAAAACCAAGGAAGAAACGGAAGCAAAAAGAACATTTCAGACCATTGTGAAGGTGTTTCTGAGGTTTCCAAAATCATGTTAAATTGATTTATCAACGGCGCGGCCTGAATGGCGTCGGCCGTCTTTATAGCATTATATAGCATTTTTTTTTACTAATCACAAAAATAAAACTAATAGGACATAAAAAGCATTTTTATTATATTTATTAAAAAAAAATGAAGACAAAAATGCTGTTTAAATTAACAGTTGACAGTTACTGCTGGTATATCTACCTCGCTATGCTATTAGCAGTGGAAGAGCAGCTCGTGGCTAAATAATCACGGGTCGATCTCCAAGGTTAAGCAGTGCTTGATCGGAGTATGGGTGACCATCATTACATACCTAGTTTGCTTCGTGCCTCGGCAAGCACGTTAAGGCGTTGGTCCCGGCTGTCATTGGTGGATTTATGACAGTCGTTACAGGTAGTCAGTCGCCGAAAAGTCTGACAACCGGTCTTACCAAGGGGTATCGTATTACCCAGCATTAATTGGGTTGTTGCAGTCAGATAAGCAGTCGCTCCATGTAAAATACTGGTACTTAACTGCTTCTGAATAGACTGAAAGTCGACCCCAACACAGTTTGTTTAAATTAGAGGGCTAGGCAGATTGATTATGAAATTTCTAATGAAATAAGCAGTAACTTTGTGCTCTTCTACATTAAGAAATGTAAATGTCCTGTTAAGTATTTTGTACATAAATAAATAAATCAATAAATAATAAATAAATTATGCTTATAGAAGTATTAACAAAAATCTTGATTCTTCTTCTTCTTAGCCTATCGATGGCAAAAAGTCTAAATAGTATGTTTGGCCCAAAACTCAGCTACGCGAACCCCGCTCACTGATGCAGTAAACAAATCATCAAGAGCGCAGGCGTGCAGTGCGAGATGGAAGGTGGGTCATTGTCATTGATTCTCTTTAGTAGATAGAAAAAGATATTTAATAAAATCAATGACGTCACAGTTAAGAACAAAAAGCTCTTAACAATCATTGAAAAGAAAGAAAGAATAAGGTTTATTTGACGTCAGTACATTGAGCCCACAGAATAAAAAAGATACAAAATAACAAAATAAATGACGAATACAAAAAAAAAGAATAGTAAAAAAAGGAAAATACATGATATATCGGACGGTACGGTACGGTAGCGCCGGTAACTTTTGATGGCACTGTCATTCCTTTTGGCTCCGATGTCAAGGATCTAGGTTTGTATGTTGACACTTGCCTGGACTGGCGTAAGCAGGTTGCGATTGTGAGCAAAAAAGTCACTGGGACGTTGCGGTCGCTTTATAGATTGAAAAATATTATCCCATCACACATAAAGGTAATGTTGGTTCAGTCCCTTATCTTCCCTATACTTGACTATGGCGATGTGTGTTACTGTGACCTGAATGCAGATCTCCTCAATAAACTTGACCGACTTCTAAATAACTGCATTCGATTCGTTTTTAATCTTCGTAAGTATGATCATGTGTCCGCACATAGGTCACGCTTAAAATGGTTACCCATCAGACAGCGCAGAGCGTTAAGGGCTTTGACAACCTTGTTTTCTCTTCTAGACAAACCCACTTCTCCTTCTTATCTGACTTCTCACTTCCAATATTTATGCTCTGCACACAGCAAGACTCTTCGTTCTTCTAATAATCGTCTTCTACGATGTCCTACTCACCGCTCTGGTTTTCTTAAATCTTCTTTTCTTGTCCAGGCGGTTTTCCTTTGGAATGCGCTCCCTCTGAATATCAGGACGGCAACCAGTCGGTTCACTTTTAAGGTTAATGTTCGTGAACGCTTTCATAAGAAGTTGGTAGACTCGTCTCACAATTAATTTGTTGTTTTTCTTCATCTATGTATTTTTATATCTCTCTTTACTATGTATATTTTGTTGTATGTATGTATATATGTATTTATTATTATATTTTATTCTTGGAAATTTTCTATACTATTGCACCTACTGTTTTGTCTCTGCATCACCCTAAGGTAGACTGGTAGAAAATGCCCAAGGCATTAAGTCCGCCTTTGTACATTATGTGCATAAAGTTTTAATAAATAAATAAATAAATAAATATATATGTGCTGTGTGCCTCACGGCTGCGCCAAAAAACATTGATATCTAACAACAGCTCTCATATACATACATACATACATAAACTCACGCCCTTTTCCCATGGAGGTAGGCAGAGCCACCTGCTACGATCCTTACATACTCCTTTTGCCCCGTCCACGGCCATACATCTGGTCTCGTACACTGACGTCACTGACGTCACAGTTAAAAACAAAAAGCTCTTAACAATCATTACTATCGAACAACAGCTCTCATAACTCATATCATCTGCCTAGCCTTTTCCCAACTATGTTGGGGTCGGCTTCCAGTCTAACCGGATGCAGCTGAATACCAGTATTTTACATGGAGCGACTGCCTATCTGAGCTCCACAACCCAGTTACTACTGGGAAATACGATACCCCTTGGTAAGACTGGTTGTCAGACTTTTTGGGCCACTGACTACTTTAACGACTGTCAAAGATCTTCAAATGACAGCCGGGACCAACGGCTTAACGTGCTTTCCGAGGCACGGAGGAAACTCGGTATGTAATGGGTGGTCACCCATCCACAGACCAACCTAGGCAAGCACGGCTTAACCTAAAGATCGACCCGAGCGGCTGTTATTGTTTAGCCACGAGCTCCTCATAACTCATATAGTATCGATATATTAACATCAAAATAACAGCCTATCCCAGCACATTAAGTCAACAATGCCTATAATTACGATGTAACCACATAGGACCAGGCATTCTTCATGCTTGTCCAATTATGTGCAATCAGTGTCTGTCCGTCTGCGAACGCCACTTTTCATCTTTTGTTGTTCACCGCGAATTATAGCAAATGTTTTTATTTTTGTATAATTTAAAAATAAAGGGTGAAAACAGTCTCTTAACGAAGCCGAAAGGCACATGTTTTGCCCGTCATTGCGATCATTTTATTGTTCTAGACCATACCTCTAGTTATGGAGATATTGGGGGTCCAACCAACTATTTCACAAGTTTTTTTTTAAATTAAATGTTTTTAATGGGAGATTTTTCCTTTAAGTGCCTCTAGGACCCCCTTACTTTTCAATTCACCCATCAGCACAATGTTTTGAGTGCGTTACATTAAGTCCTGCTGTAAAACGTGATTTTTCAGCCCAAAAAAGAAAGTCGTTTCCCAGCACTCATTTTTGCGTAAAGTTACTTAGTTTGATGTACATAATGCTTGGTTGACGGCTTCGTGAAGAGTCTATTTACACCTTGTATGTATAACATAAAATATTTTTTGTTAGTCCTCGTTGGTTTAGTGGTAGCAAGCGCAACAGCTGAGCATGAGGTCCTGGGTTCGATCAAAGTGTTATTGTGTTTTCCCATCAGAAATTTCTCAGTAGCACCCACGGAGTGAGGATTTGTGCCCGGTTGATGACAATAGGTTCGCCCCCTCTTACATTGGACTTAATTGGCGAAATGTGGGTTTACTATTAAGTATACCTCTGCCTAACCCTTCGGGGATTACAGGCGTGATGTTTGGTTTTGTTAGTTTAATTTCAGTTTCATAAAATTTTTACATAAGTTGTTAAGTTACAGGACATATTTTTTTAAAAATAACACCATTTTTGCAAGGTATCCTTTGATGAACTTTGAAACATATTTTATCTAAACTTTTGTAAGCTGAGAGAAAAAATAAGCCATCAAAAGTCGAACTAAGTTAAACCTTTGTAACTCTTATTGTTTATTTTTCAAAACAAGTTTGTTAATTAAGTAGCTTCGTGTGTGATTATACAAAGAGAATAAATAGGGTAACACTTTAATTAAAAGTAGCTGAAGCCCGCGGCTTCGCCCGCGTGTATGTCGGTTATCGCGACCAATAGTAATCATGAAATTTTCATCCCGTTCCCGCAACAATAACTTGACAAATTATATACTAAAACCTTCCTCGAGAACCGCTTTATCCATTGGTGTAAACAGCATAAAAATCGGTGCAGTAGTTTTAGAGTTTATCGCGAACATACAGACAGACGCGGCGGGGGACTTTGTTTTATAATATGTAGTGATAATTGTCTTTGTGTGATTTTATGAGTCTTTGTCACCGTTATTAGAGCACGGACTTTTACATAACATAACATCACGCCTGTAATCTCCACAGTGTTAGGCAGAGGTGTACTTAACAGTACACCCACATTTCACCAGTTATGTTTATATCCCATGTAATAAGAGGCGAACCTATTGCCATCAACCGGGCCCAACACTCCGTGGCTGCTACTGAGAAATTTCTGACAGACAATCCAAGAACACTTTACCCGATCTGGGAATCGAACCCAAGACCTGATAGACCAACATAGGCAGTCAAAACTCAATACATGCATATAACATACATACAACGATCCTCGTGTTCGGGCAAAGGCCCTTCTCGGTAAGTTAGGAGTATCATACTTTCAACGAGTATTATTAAGTACTCCAAGCTTTTTTTTCATCAAATGACTTTTCCCGCTCTGGGCAGAGCGGAAGGGAGTGTCAGACTTGTACTGAAAAAAACCCATCCATGTTCCTTCCTTGCCCTTTGTGTTCCAGGGCCGCGGTATCTCTTTCGAACATTCCCGCATTATGCATTGAACTGTGACATAAACTCTCAGACACGTATGTCCAATAAGTTGAAAAGACAGTGCAATAGCCAGCCGGCCATGTTTCTCACGAAAACTTACGCAATCGATACGTCGAGTTCAGAGGGTCAATCTCGCAATGAAGCCTAGCGATTTGTATCTGTTACTGGAGGAGTGCGAATTTGGGGGAGTCGCAAAGTTACTAATGAAAAGCTCGGATTGAGGTCCTTTAATACTTACCTACCTACGTAAGATTTTTGTACAAGGTAAGGTGGTAATTTCTAACTGTTATGTCTACGAGTGTATCTAAGACAAGATTGTAGACGTGCAAAATTTAATGTATACCATTTTGAAGAACCAATACAACTTGTGCCAATAACATCTTGCATATTTTTGCGGATTTCGGTTTCTATCTTGTGATAGTTCTAAATGCAAGAATAGTTTATGACGCAGTAAAAAATATCCTGATTATATTTGCAAAAAAACCGTTTTACAAAGGGTAAACAACGGGTTTCTGCAACTATATAGTTATAAATAAATCGTGTTAAACCGGTTTAAAACGGGTTTTCTGCAACTATATAGTTGTAAATAAATCGTTTTAAAATGGTTTAAAACGCTTTTTCTGCAACTATAATCCTGACATAGTAGCATCGTCGAATTTAGTAATTCTTCTTCTTTATCGCGTGGTTAATGCCTAACTTGGTGCCAGAGTTTTTATGCCGCTCATGGGCCTCTAACTTGACTGTACATGCCGTCAAGAAATATCGCTCAGGCACGCTGGTTCCCTCACCGAAGCATGTGATAATTATACAAGACGCACATGAATCCGAAATATATATATATATATAAATATATAATAAATATATAGCTATAGATATTTGATAATTTATTTATTTGCTGCTGTATTGATTTTAAGTGAAGGAGTCATTATCAGACGTAGGTCCTAAAATGTGCAATCGCATTTGTAGGGGTTTTCGATCACGCCTACACTTGGATGATAAATGATATGTGACTGCTGATAAGGATATTGGCAGAAAGATTTCTGCCAATATCCTTACTTCCTGTAATAAGTATTTAATTGATACTTATTGATAGAAATTATAAAGTGCAGTGATACATAATGCTACAGTTAAAATATAAATACTATACAAAAGTGCTGACGCAAATGTATATAAAACTAAATTAAACCTGTACAGTTGTTTGTACAGCATCAATAGTCACTTTGCAAATAAACCGATTCCCAAATCCACAGCAACACAAAATACGCAATACATAGCAATGTTCTCGACTTATTAAACGAATGAATTATTTTAGCTTATTATTAAGAAGTATTAGTAAAGGTTATCGTGATTGATTGAAAGATTTGTTTATTGCACATAAAAGCTTTTTGGAACGTTTATTAATATAAGCTGGGCTATCAATTTGTGCATCTGAGTGTTAAGAAGAGATTGAAATCTAGTTTTTAATGTTTTATGGTGATAAATTTTGCCTTGTAAGTTAAATATTATATATACGGTTCAATAGTTCAGGGGTCAACTGTACAATAAACCTACTATGGGCGTACGTATGTCCTACTATAATAATATTATAAATGCGATAGTTTGTGAGGGTGTATGGACGTTTGTTAGTTTTTCCCGCAAAAACTGCTGAACGGATTTGGATGAAATTTGGCACTCGGATAGTTTATAATCTGGATTAACAAATAGAATACTTTTTATCTCGGTAGTACGACCCCGTGGGACAATTACCGAACGCTACACGGCCGAAGCCGCGGGCATAAGCTAGTATGTCATAAGGTTTTATCTCAGTAACAATAACACGTAACTTGGCAATAAATTGTACTTTGATAGATAGTAAGATAACATTCGTTTCCGTTTATTTTTCTTTTATGTCATTACATTATTATAAAACTTTGCCAGTTTAAAAATTATATATTGAGTATGAATTAACAATAGTCCACTAGTAACAAAATCTTACGATTTTTACCAAGAAATATCTTTACTAAAAATCTAAGAATAATGATTATTATCTTCAAAGCAAAATCTCACTTTCCCTTATTCAAGTTATTACATAGAGCTTTATGTAAAGCTATTTATTACTATTTCGTGCCATCACGATTACCTCATATAAGTTCAATTTGAAATTGCTTTACACTTTCGAAAGTAATACTATACACGAACCGATGTATTAACGATCGATTTTTTATAGCAGCAACAGAAATACATCATCTGTGAAAATTTCAACTGTCTAGCTGTCACGGTTCATGAGATACAGCCTGGTGACCGACAGCCAGACCAACAGACAGACAGACAGCGGAGTCTTAATAATAGGGTCCCGTTTTTAGCCTATGGGTACGGAACCCTAAAAAGAACTGTTTAGATGTATTGAATACGTGGCTACCGTTTGTGTGTTGGTGTCCCTTTTACTCTTTATAGAAAACCTAATCAAAAGCCTTTGATTAGTTTAGTAGAAATGAGTAGAACATAGCAGACACATAGACTGATAGCTTTACCTAGATCTATACTAATATACATGTGGGATACAAATGTTGTCTAATAAAAATGTCTAGTAAAAGTATGAACGCAGCTTATAATTGGTAAAACGGAACGCATCGAATGAAAGAAAGAGAAGTATAGGTGCGAGTGAGAGGAAGAAGAATGGAAGACGACTATATTACGGCGGACGATGTTTTTTCTTGCGATATAAATAAAATGTTTTAAAAATATTTCCCAAGTTTATTTTGCCCTACAATCCCACATACATATTATAAAGAGGTAAAATTTGTTTGTAGGTTTGTAAGTTTGTATGTAGGGGGTAATCTCCGGAACTCATCATCTGCCTAGCCTTTTCCCAACTATGTTGGGGTCGGCTTCCAGTCTAACCGGATGCAGCTGAATACCAGTATTTTACATGGAGCGACTGCCTATCTGACCTCCACAACCCAGTTAATACTGGGTAATACGATACCTCTTGGTAAGACTAGTTGTCAGACTTTTTGGGCCACTGACTACCTAACGACTTTCAAAGATGTGCAAGTGACAGCCGGGACCAACGGCTTAACGTGCTTTCCGCGGCACGGAGGAAATTCGGTATGTAATGGGTGGTCACCCATCCACAGACCAATCTAGGCAAGCACGGCTTAACCTAAAGATCGACCCGACCGGCTGTTATTATGTTGCCATCAGCTCCTCCCGGTAATCTCCGAAACTAATGATCCAATTCTAAAAATTCACTGGCAGAAAGCTACATTATTCGTGACTGCTATAGGTTATAAATTATATTTATATCATGCATATTAGCCGAGCTATCACAATTTTTGCGGACGAAGTCGCGGGCGCAGTGCTAGTAGATAATAACATCCTTTATGTTACACACCAGCTTCATCCCTGTTCATTGTCATAGGGACCACCTATTTCCAATATAATGCACCCATTATGTTGTCCACAAAAGGTGCACCAATATGTTGTCTAAGAAATTTAATATCTACGCTGGTATGACAAAGCGTTACTGATGCTCGGATGACGGGATGACGGAATGTAGGTGGAGGATAATGTGTGGATGCGGCATTAGGTTAGTTTTACCAGGAATAAGAATATTTGATTATAATTGGAACACTAATAGCAAAACCTCGTCAATTTCTACATCTTTACATAAAAAAATAGAAGTGTCTGTTTTTTTAAATAAAAAAAATAACAGGTTTTTACTGAATACATGTGAAATTATACCTCTACCTACGGTACTTTTAGCATCCTTTTATCACATTTTTCTCTGTCGTCTGTTTTTATAAAACCAAATTATTTGAAAAGAGTAACCATGGAATTTCTTGCCAGTTGTTCTCCACCAATCCGAACCGTGCACTTTTTTTTCAACGTTTTACAAGTGACCATTATGTAGTGTATAAATATTTTGATTTCGATTTTGTCTGTGTGTTCCAGCTAATCTCCGAACGCCGAAACGGCTGGACCCATGAGAATTTTTCGTGCAGATATCTGATAAATTAAGGACATAGGTTACTGTTTTTATTATTTTAGAAAAAGAATTAGGGTTCCGTGCAAAAACAAACAAAGCCTTGAAATTGCTAACAAAATCCGATTCAAATACGGAAGTAATATTATTATAATAATTTCTCTGAGACAAAAGTCATGTGTCAAGTCAGCTAATTCAACATGTAATTCATAATCCCTATAAGAATGCTTAAAGTCTACAGGTACCTTTTTTTTCGGATGGGAAATCATCAAATAACTTCTCACACTCTGGGCAGAGCAAAAGGGAGTGTCAGACTTGTACTGACTAAAACCCACCCATGTTCCTTCCTTGCCCTTTGTGTTCCAGGGCCGCGGTATCTCTTTCGAACAGTCCCGCAGCTCTAGCAGGGTCTACAGGTACCTCATCCACCATCTTTATATCTCTGGAACCGATCACAGGGATATTGTAAGCCCGTGTACTATCTATATTAATCTCGGGGTAATCCTCCATGTCCCCAGTAATTAAATTCACGTTCGAAATTACCTACATGTCGCATATTATCGTTTAGAAACGATGTCTTGTGGTGGCGTCATCAGGATTGGAAGCCCTCTCCCCACCTCGCTCTAGTTTCATCAAACAATTAGATATATCAGAAGAGTTGAAACCCTCGAAATCAGTTATAATTCGGACACTTAACTAACTCATCATCTTCCTGCCCCTATTGCATTCTATTTGAGGTCGGCGCAACTCGTTTTCTTCTTCCATTCTCCTGTCAGACGTCACGGCATCATTTACTCCTTTCTCTTTCATATCAGTCTTCACACAGTCCATCCATCTTTTCTTTGGCCTGCCTCTCCCTCTCCATCTATCATCATTCATGTCCATCACTCTTTTAGCCACATGCGTTTCATCCCTCCTCATTACATGTCCATACCAAGACAAACGACTTCCTTTAAATTTTTCTGTAACAGGTGCCACTTTCAAACATCCCATAATATACTCATTTCTTACATCCATCCATCCACGCCACACATTCATCTCAACATTCTCATCTCGGCTACATGCAATCGTTTTTCATCTATCTTCATAGCCCAGCATTCTGACCGCTACTAACGTAATAAATAATTATAGTAACATAATATAACATAACGCCTGTAATCCCCAAAGGTTCAGACAGAGGTTTACCGTGTGATGGTACACCCACATTTCGCCAGCTGTGTTTCAAGTCCCATGTAATAGGGTGCGAGCCTGTTGCCATCAACCGGGTACAAATCCAGACTCCGTGGCTGCTACTGAGAAATTCCTAATGGAAAAACCCAATAACACTGCCAAATCTGGGATTCCATCCACTAGAGACACTAGAGACTACTTAAACCAAAAAAATATTTAAATAAGTGTGTGTGTACTTATTACGCACTTAAGAACTTATACTTCTTTGGCGTATAAAACTAAAATGTTGACTAACTAACTTCAGGGTGTATGTTGACTAGCTAACTTCAGGGTTTCGGTTTTTCGTGACGGTGTGCGCGCGCATCGTAAAAATTTAAACTCATCATTTTTCCCTAACGCGCCAAAAGGAGAATAACTTCAACAACATATCGCAAGTCAATTGGTCTAGTCTCTAGACCAATGACGCAATATAAATAATTGTACATAAACTTATATTTTGAAGTTTCCTAAGTAATGAAAATACGGAACCTTAATCATATATTTTTCTTTTTAAATATACCTAGTTAACTTATGAAAACTTTAAGTGAAACTATTGAACCTGTCAGTGACGGGCGCTCAAGATTTCATTTCTTCTTTTTCTAGCCTTTTACGAACTTTTTGAAAGAAAAAGCATCTAGAATGTTATAACTAGAATTTTTCTTATGTTGCGTAACAAAAACCTACTAAGAAAAACGCTGCCCTAGAAAAAATTAGATATCTGACTAAACAATATTTTTCTAATTATGAAGTAGCCCAGCTCTTGAATCATAAAAAGCCAGAAAATCGATACTTCAGTTTCCTTTACTAATTCAACTAGAGGCGTAAACACATTACCTTTCCTTTGGGCTTCGTCGCATTCAAGTCTTCAAAAGATAGATACAAAAGCAATATATATTGCAACACATGTAACGACACTGCATATGCAAATTGCCAATAAATTGTATGCTATTGATGGAGTGACAGGAGATTTACAGCATATCTTGCAATCATCACGATATTGTAACTATTTGGAAATATTCATTGCTTTGTGAGTACCTAGTTCATCGCTATCATTATTCAGGATTTGTTTTAGCACATTTATTAATATACGGGGTGTAAACAGACTCTTCACGAAGCCGTCAACCAAGCATTGTGTACATCAAACTAAGTAACTTTACGCATAAATTAGTGCTAGGAAACGACCTTTTTTTTGGGCTGAAAAATCACGTTTTTCAGTAGGACTCAATGTAACGCACTCAAAACATTGTGCTGATGGATGGATTGAATAGTAAGGGGATCCTGGACCCACTGCTATAGCCTGCTATAAAGGGTGTAAACAGACTCTTAACGAAACCGAAAGACACTTGTTCTCCCCATCATTGCGATCATTTTTTTGTTCTAGACCATACCTTCTTGGGAACCTTCTAGTTACGGAGATATTGGGGGTCAAAGTTCCAACTTTTTCACAAGTTTTTTTTTTAATACATGTTTTTAATGTAAAATGTTTACTTTCAACACCTCCAGGAACCCCTTACTATTCAATCCATCCACCAGAACAATGTTTTAAGTGCGTTACATCGGGTCTTACTGTAAAACGTGATTTTTCAGCCCAAAAAAAAAAGTCGTTTCCCAGCACTTATTTTTGCGTAAAGTTACTTAGTTTGATGTACAGACGCCAGCACGTCAACCTACCCGAATCTGTCAGATTTTCCCAAAGAACCTTGAACTTAATATCATAGAGATAAAGTTGAAAATCTAGTAAAGAAATCTGACAGATTGTAGTAGCTTGATGTGCTGGCGTGTGTACATAATGCTTGGTTGACGGCTTCGTGAAGAGTCTGTTTACACCCCGTATACCTCGTTCTGCTTGTGCCAAACTCTATGTTCTTGTGCCTGTCTCATCCGGGATATTCCCACGATCGCAACAATGTGGTCTGCCCAATAAAGTCAGAGGGAACTAAAAGATAACTGCCCAAAAGATCAATTAGGCACAAATCATAACTCAAAATTATCGTACAATCTCAATATTATTGTAAAATCCAATAAACATCGCCCGACCTGGCAATAAAACCTAGGATCTCATATCCAGGAGTGAGGCTTGCGTTCACTAGACCAAAGAGATAGACTTGCATTTTTTGCCGGTTAAAGGTAATGTACTCTGGAGTACAATACAATACAATCCTATATCACAGGACATATCTATCGAAATATGAGTAACTAGCTTTTGCCCGCCCGCGCTTCGCTCGCGTTTATTTAGAATTTGACAATCGATTCGGGTTGCGAGTGTCAAGACACGTGGCGCCATCTATTATCATAAGAACGTTATTCTTCTTTTTCCTCGGGGACAGTACTTTTTTTCCGGATGAAAGGTGGGTTATGTCCGTTTCTGTGCACCTGACAACGTATATGCAAAGTTTCAAGATGATCGATTCAGTGGTTTACGCGTGAAAAGGTAACAAACAAACTTACCTTCGCATTTATAATATAATAATAATCAATTTTTTATATTTTTAAATGGATTTTTTATTTTAATTTTAAAAATGTTAAAAAATGTGTATATAAATGAATAAACGGAATAATAATAAGTAAGGAAAGGATAAACGTACAAATTAACATCTTGGCAAGATGTTATATACGTTGAGACTAAACATCAATCCATCCATACTCTCTGACAGACAAACAAAACAGACATGTTTATCCAACAATCACCAATTGAAAGTGACTACACGTATGATGCAAGCCCCCATATAAGCTTGGGCGTGAATATTATACAGCATGTATCATCTAGGTGTGATCATAATGGGTGTAAAAGGACCCTTCACGATTCCGAAAGACATGTGTTCTCCCCGTCATTGCGATTATTTTTTTGTTCTAGACCATACCTGGGAACCTTCTAGTTACGGAGATAATGGGGGTCAAAGTTCCAACTTTTTTTCCAGTTTTTTTTTTTAAATTCAACAATGCATCCCGGCGCAATGAATTCTACCGTAAACCGTGATTTTACACCATATCAAATTTCCCAGTAATATTTTTTTGAGTACAGTTATTTAGTTTGATGTACAAAATGCTTGATTGACGGCTTCGTGAAAGGGGCGTTTGGTAAATAGATAGTTTATGACCTGGATTAACACATAGGGCTTTTAATCCCGCTAGTCCGATTCCGCGGGACTATCACTGAACTTCATGCGGGAGAAGCCGCGATATAAGTTAGTGTGACTTTAATTTTCTGATACATGCTGTATTGTATTATCTGTGGCGTTGGGCGTAGACCTTGCGTTTCACTTGCGCTTGCGCACAATCAATCGTGTATTGTTTTGTGTTATGAATGTTACGAGTTGTAAGGAATAAGTGGGTAGACTGTGGACTTGGAGAATTTTAATATTGTGGACTTATGGTCGTTTTCACCAGTTCTAGACTTGTCTAGAACTGGTGAAAACGACCAAAAAAAAAATATTTATATAATTGGACTTGTCCAGTTATATAAATATTTTTTTACGGACTCTGTGAACCAAGGCTTATATTTCTAGTCCTGGCTATTGAAAAAGCGACATAGGAATTAACACACGATTTCTCAATGTAGAACTTGAAGTTGACAACTTTTTCAACTCGAGCGTTCAAAGGTGATTCTTTCAATGTAAACCTGGAAATTAAAAATTGCCTTTCATATTTTCCGCAAAAAACGTAAAAGCAAAAATAAGGAAATGACCACAAGAACTGCGAAAGACGAGTTCAAAAATCAGAAAATGACGAGTGTTTTTATACTGCAGTACAGTGACATTACTTGACAAATCTGTCATTATTGTTGTTACTCGTAAAAGTATTTAATTTACGCCTCACAAATGGTTGTTTCAAATAATGGAATCCACGTTTCTGAGCATGGCCACAGAGCTATTTTGGGTCGTCATAGATTATGGCATTCCTTGGGAAGAACGCATTGTTTAATCGTCACGCAACGAATGTCGTGACCTCATATCTTGTTCCATAATTTGTAATGATTACAAAAAATATTTATTATTTCTTAATATCAAACAGAGATATTTCAGCGAGTTTTATACCTATCTAATCTATTTAATACCTTTAAACGAGAAATTCTTGTATATATATATATATATAATCTGAATCTCGGAAACGTCTCCAACGATTTTCATGAAATTTATTATTCGGGAGCGATTAATCGATCTAGCTAGGTTTCATTAAAAAAAACCTGTCGTCGGTCATCCAGGTACTTTCGCGTTAATGTATGGCATACTTCAATATGTACTAAACTGAATAAAACAAAATTATTTTTAAATTTTCCTTTGGTGGTAAACATCTAAAAGTATACCTACTTAAACACGATTGAGTATGTTTTTCGGTAATTAAAACTCACTGAAACCACTCAGATATTTTAGTCATACAAAACACTATTGCAAAATATATCTCAAAAAAGTCTTAACTCCACACTCTCACTAGCCATTCCGTTAATGCATCTGACCTTTTAATAACGCAACTCAACTTCATAGTCGGAGGTCGCCGATAACATCGGCGCCGGCGCATACGCAAGTCACTGATGGACTAGCCTTAGGACTATGTGGGAAACTTGAACCATAAGGTTTGTATTGTTGAAATGTTGAAACCAGACCGCGAAAATAAATCTAATATGGACATATTAGTTGTAGCGCCGCCGTCCTTACAGCTACCTCGATAACAACATATTTGTTGTTAGCCACCAAAACGCTAGCGGGTGCTGCAATAAGAAACGCTTAACCGCCATTGGGTACTGGAGGCACCGGGTTCCTTAAATTGACATTATTGACAATGACATAACAGTGACACTGACAGTTCAAACAAGGTTTAACTGGGGCACGCCACTGCTTATTCCTCTCAATTTCAAGCAAAAAAAAACATCCAAAATCAAAATATTTTTTCTTTAAACTGATTTTCAGATTTACACCTACCACTGCTTGTCTCTGAATCACCTAAAGGGTTGACTGGTAGAAAATGTCTATGGCATTAAGTTCGCCTTTGTACTTTGTTTTAGAAGTGTTAAATAAATAAATATTTTCTTATTGCCTGGCAACACGTGCATATTTTTCAAGGAAAGACACTGATCTAAGTATTCTACAGAAGTCCACTACTTAGAAATCTATGCATAAGCAACTAGGTACATATCTTAGGTATATAAATATATGGCCTTATTGCATGACAAGCTTTGCACGAAAAAACTTCACAAAACCGTACGATTCACACATTTTATTATTCCATACAAAAATCGTTCTACATAGATAAGAAAACCAGACTAGATATTAACTGCCTACACATCCAGCGGTGCATACAAAGAGTTTGTTTTCGAGAAATTTTGACACGTACATACTTACATACAGTTATCTTGTAACGTTAAATTCGTCCCACAATTTTATCAAAACGACGAAACACCGTTATTTCTGAGTTACAGATGTGCTTGTTGACTAGAAACTGGTAACATTAGAAATGTATTGTTTATTTTCTGTGTTAAAAACATCATTATATTATGTTTTATGAACTTTCAAATAAGGCATAGATTTTAGAACGACTGCCTCTTTAGTAGAGTGGTCGTAAGCGCGACTGCTGAGCATGAGTTCCTGGTATCGATTCCCGGGCAGGGCAATTTCCATCAGGAATATCTTAGTAGCAGCTACGGAGCCTGGATTTGTTTCTGGTTGATGTCATTAGGCTCGCCCCTATTATATGGGACTTAAAAGTATTAGGTACACCTCTGCTTTACCCTTCGGGGATTACAGGCGTGACATTATGTTATTTTAGAAAAAAATGCATAGAAACAACTTTCTTTTTCAAATTAACAAACCTGGGAAATGGTTTAGTAATCCTAGTTGGTTTTTAGGGTTACGTACACAAAGGGTATAAACGGGGCCCTATTACTAAGACTCCACTGTCCGTCTGTCCATCTGTCAGGCTGTCTGTCACCAGGCTGTATCTCATGAACCGTGATAGCTAGACGGTTGAAATTTTCACAAATGATGTATTTCTGTTGCAGCTATAACAACAAATAATAAAAATATAAATTATTCAATAACTAAAAGGTGCTCCCATACAAGAAACGTGTTTTTTTCGGTTTATGGACTCGCAGTTGGCTAGTCTTTTTTTACCCGATTCCCAAGGAAGGGTTATTTGCGATAAGGATCTGCTTTTCATTTCTGTGGTCTTCATGAGTCTCCATTTGCTCTATTCCTTCGCTACATTCCCCCTTAAAGCAATATTGAAGCGAACTCCGGTGTTAGTTTCAAAGATTAGGAAGTCACGCTACTTTTCGCGCCAGAACAACTCCATATTGGTTAATCCCGAGCGGGATTCGCTTTAGTTTGGCCAGAGTTTTACTTGTTAGTTAAAAGTCACTTATTGCTAAACAAATAAATTGGGTTGTGTTGTTTTGGACGACACGGCTGGCGCAGTGGCTGAGCGATTGACTGCTGTGTTGCGTGTCGCGGGTTCTATTCCCGCACGGAACAAACATTTGTATGGCGTATAAATAATTAGTTGTTCAGGGTCTGGGTGTTGTGTATGTGAGTTTAAATGCTTGTAAACACTACCACGATACAGGAGAAATTCCTAGTGTGGGGGCAATCATCATCATCATCATCATTTCAGCCGAAAGACGTCCACTGCTGGACATAGGCCTCCCCCAAGTGTCGCCACATTGGCTGGTCCCGTGCGACTCGCAACCAGCGGATCCCCGCAACCTTCACCAGGTCATCGGTCCACCTAGTGGGAGGCCTTCCAACGCAACGTGCGCGGTCGCCACTCCAGAACTTTTCGACCCCGATTCTCACATGAAATAAGTATTTGTATGGCCTACAGTTGTTCCGGGTCTGGCAGTTTGTGTATGTAAGTTTTAATGTTTGTAAGCGCACCCACGATACAGGAGGATTTTCTAGTGTGGAGCAACGTTTTTATAAAAAAAAAACGGTTGTCTGTAAACTCGGTTTACGGACGACTTTTACGTGATAACGTCATAAGAAAACATTGATGAAAATTGCATACTTTTATGAACTGAAATGAATTATTATCACTGAATTATCATTATTTTGTATAATACATAGATGCCTCACAAGCCGAACGCTTAGGCCGATCGTGCCTGTCTCTGGCTTGTTCCGCGCTCTCACTTACACACTCGGCTCAGGTGGAACGTGGCAATTTTTCGTGTGTACAGCCGGCGTTCATTGATTTACATGACGTTATCACGTCAAAAACAAAGACAATTTAATGCCAAAAATTCGTCTCCCTTGCCATAAAGCGCTTTTTCTTTACCAAAAACCGCAAGGAACAACCTTTTTTACCAAACACATCCACCGCAAAAATATTTTTAAATATGCATGCACACCACGAATCATATTCATGCAGCCTCAAGCGACAGACATATCGAATTTTAAATAAGATTCAAAATTCCCGCTCAAATGAGCACCTCCTATAAATCATGACAGCTAAAAGGAATCGCGGTTCAAATTTCGAATTTAGAAAAAAAAATGTGATGTGTTCGATATAGGGTTGCTATATTGGCTATTTATTTTTCCCAGAAATATTTTTGCATGGGCTTTCACTGAGGGGAAATGATATTCGTATTTTGTTGGCAATTTTGCTTTTGATTTGGATTGTTGGATATTTGTCTACCGGAAATGGTATGCCTTCATGAATATAGTAATAGTGGACCGTAAATAACCTACGGTGACTCAGGAAAAGGATGACTAGGGGGGCCTTTATCCAGCAGTAGTGTAATGTCTGCAATTTAAAAAAAAGTGTGGGTGTGTTTGTGTGCGTTAGTGTTGTTTTTTGTACTTAGGTATTTGATAAGTAACTACGTATAATTAGTGTTACAGTATGTAGGTTACTCGTTAGAATCAGAAAGGAAACTTAATAAGGAACCTTGGAGTGATGCACGACCGACATACAACACTAACGTTCACGTTTAAACAGGTAATGTTCCGCAGACGCCGCCATTATCTGCCAACACTATAATAAACCGCTTCCCTCGGTTAAACTTTAACTAGTGCAGCATTTTAAACCAGCAAAACGGTTAAAGATTTCAAATCATCATGAAGCTAATTTATTTGGGATCGGTACTGCATGTCATCTTCTTCTTCCATACTTCTCTATTGCATCGTAGCAGTCACCTCCTTTCTAGCCATATCATCCTTCACACATTCCATCCATTGTTTCTTTGCACTTCCTCTATTCTTATAGAAAACCACATTCAAACCTCCCACACGATTTCAAATGTCGATCAGAATTCTGGAAAGCAATAAAAAAAAATCAAAGTTCGGAATCCTAACCAGCCAGAGCCAGCCCTATTGGATTGCCTTCGCGTGGCTTCGGCTCCACTCGGGTCCCGCGACGTGTCCCGAATACGTGTGCTTGTAATAAAAATCTGGCCGAACGGTGTCGCGCCTTCGTGCTGGTTCGCACGACGTATCCAATTTTATGGTTCCTGATTTGAAAAATTATGGAAGTGACTTGATTTCCTATTTCAATCGGTTTTGGTGTTTTGTCTTGTTTGCGGCTGATTTGATAGGGTTTATTGTTTCATAGAAAATAAGAGTTTATTTTTAACCAGACTCACTAAGGCAAGCTGTTTACATGATTTTTAGAACGTTTTAAATGGAATCGCCGCACACGCTCCCACCCGTGGCGGCTACTCGTGACTCCGTGCCCGCGAAACGCCACCGGTAGCGAATTATTAATAAATACCGACCACTCGTGGCAGCCACTGACCGTCGTTTGCGCGGTACCAAAGGACGTGGCGCGCGACAGCCACCGGTGGCGGCCACCCAAGAGGTCGTAATACCTAGTACCTACCGAACTGGGTTGTGGAGACCCGATAGGCAGTCGCTCCATGTAAAATACTGATATTCAGGTGCCGGTTAGACTGAAAGACAAACCCAACATAGGAAAAGACTAGGCAGATGATGATGAGAAAAGTAATAGGAGTATTAGAACATCAATATGGCGCACAAGGGATTATGAGCCGTCCTATACAAGACCTTTAACTGTCAAAATGTACTAGGTATAAGGTCACCTCTAACAAACTCTTCAGGGTAATTTATAGGTGGCATGTTATGTTTTTAAATAATATAGATAAATTTTATACACCCATCAAACTGCGTAAAAGTTTGTAAGTCGAGACTTCTGTGGGTGTTGTGATAACCAAGTCGAAAGATATACTATTAAACAAAAATTGGAAAAATTTGAGTGTATTTAGGATACCTCTGCTGAACCCTTCGGTAAAAATAGTAAGTAGAGAGTAATCATGTTATGTTATGACTAGGAAAAACCACGTAAGATAAAATCCGCAGAAACATCATTGCAAGACTAAACAATAAACATTACAAAAATATTATGCAAAAAATACGAAAATGAAAGTAAAATCATGCGCAACTTATCACGATTCATCATGCGCTTACGCTTCTTAAATAAACAGTTTCAACCTAAAAGTTAAGCAGCATGTTAATTTATGATCACGATTGTTGTACACGGAGTAATCATTGAATGGAACATTGAGAAACTCTTGCAAAGTGAACATACCATAGAACAGAACCATAGTACCAATTTATTGTCAGGCCTTTTTTTTCGGATGGGAAATCATCAAATGACTTCTCCCGCTCCGGGCAGAGCGGAAGGGAGTGTCAGACTTGTACTGACTATAACCCATCCATGATCCTTCCTTGCCCTTTGTGTTCCAGGGCCGCGGTATCTCTTTCGAACAATCCCGCAGCCCTTATTGTCAGGCCTACACTGTCCTTCCATACTTAATTATACATAAAAAATTATAACATTGTCGAAGACAAAAGAGTAACCATAACCAAAGAGTTTCCTGACGGTTCTTCTCTATAGGAAACGACCAATTACATTACTGCGTTCTGCAACAAAATTCATGACTAAACGCAAAGTTACATTATTTTATGAATGAAGACAGTAAGCGTGTAGATTCTGTATGTGCTGGAACTAACACTTAAAATGCTACACCCGTGCCATAGATTACCTCCTATCATAACCAGAGTAATCTATCGTCGATCGATAGTGGCATTCGCTTACAAATTGACACTCCATTTATTACATATCTGTGTCTGTGAGAATAATCTATGAAACTGATGATATCATTGCATTAGTATGAACTGCCAGCTATCCATGTGATGTTTTATGCAAGCATTGACTACAATGCATATTTTTCCATAATTCACTGTAAATGATCATAATAAACTGTTGACCGCAATGGAGGGTGGATATGATTGGTAAATGTTTGGATAAAAATCAAAAATCAGAAGAACTATGCAAAATATTTACTTTGACATAAGTCCGTCATTTTGATATTGTTTTTTTTTTAAGGACTAAAGTAAAAAGTACATGTGTACCCATATTCAAGCAAACAAATGATTTGATTAAACTCAATGAAAATGTTAGCAGTAACACAAAAATACAAAAAAAGAAATACTTATGATGTTTTCAAAACGCCGCGTTTACGCTACTATAGCGTCTTCCATCAGTCTATAAACACAGACACCACCTTCAACACTTAGTAATAAATAGAAAACGGGACGAATCCACAAAAACTCGAAATGACAGTCTCTCTACCCAAGACGGACTTGGAATGACTAACTGTATACCACAAACACTCAAGTTAAAAGTTCTTTTTTAAGATAAAACTTAAACACTCGAAATTCTAAATAAACCAAAACCTGACTGATCTCTGAATCACTGAAATTACAACAAAACACTCATTTTCCTTATTACGTTAGTAGCGACGTTCAAAATGAGTAATGATGGATTCCTGTTAAACGCAAAAAAATCTTTAAAAAAATAATTCGTTTTTACAAATATTTAAAGTACATTTTAAGTTAGTGATTCATGATAAATATTTTTAACTAGGCATGTTGAGTTTAAGAACTGTTTTTTCAGGAGTGACTCACATAATAAGAGGTTGTGTTTGAGTGACCATAACAGAACATCGCGCCTGTAATCCCCGAAGGGTTAGGCAGAAGTGTACCTAATAATGTTAATGATATTGAAGACAGACGGGTTTCAAATGTGATTTCGGTTGCATTATTACAAGTCGTTTTTTATTGTTATTGTACTGTCAGCTGTGAAGCTACCATTCATAAAATAAATACCTAAATTGTTTTCCAAGACCAAGGCATGGAGGAAACTCGGTATGTAATGGTGGTCACCCATCCACGGACCAAACTAGTCAAGCGCAGCTAAACCAAAAGATCGACCCGAGCGGCTGTTATTATTTAGCCACGAGCTCCATATCTATATATCCAAATACAGACACATACAGGGTGTAAACACACTCTTCACGAAGCCGTCAACGAAGCATTATGTGTACATCAAACTAAGTAACTTCACGCAAAAATTAGTGCTGGGAAACGACTTTTTTTTGGGCTGAAAAATCACGTTTTACGGTAGGACTCCATGTAACGCATTAAAAACATTGGATTTATTGAATGATAAGGGTTTTGGAGGTTTTACAAGTAAAAACTTTACATTAAAAACATGTGTTTCAAAAAAAAGCTTGTGAAAAAGCTGGAACTGACCCCCAATATCTCCCCAACTAAAAGGTTCCCAGGTATGGTCTAGAGCAAAAAAATGATCGCAATGATGAGAGAACAAGTGCCTTTCGGCTTCATTAAGAATCTTTTTACACCCTTTATGATATTTTTATCGTAAATAATGATACACCTACTGAAAGCACTATCCACATGCAACATCAACATTGTACATACAACCATCCACAAATTACTCTATAATAAAACGCATAAATAATTCTGTCGAGTACACTCGCGTGCACACGTGGCTAACGGTTGGCGCAGACTTAATACTTTAGGCATTGATGATGCTACTTGGCGGGATCAGAATCGTCATTACCTATACAAAACTTCAACGGACCGTCCGTTGAAGTTTTGTATAGGTGAGTTCTGCCTGAGGCCCTCAAGGATCATAAGATAAATAAAAAGGACATGCAGAAATAATCTTCATTCAGATTGATGATTTATCAGCCCATTACGAGCAGTTCGTTAATCTTAGTAAAATTTATATGCGCCATATCAATTTCTAGACATTAAACCTAAGCATTAAGTAAGTTCATTTATCTATAATTTTAAGACCACCGTTAACTATAGAAAACTAAGGGCCAAGTTCACCGATAACACCAGCCAACGTTAGTAGTCAATGCACAAAAGTATCACAATTTATTTCATCACTGCCGCTCTCAAAAGGGTCAATGAAAACATCGTGCGAAAACCCACATAATCCACCTAAAATACAAAGACATCTGACATCTACCAACATGGACTGGGCCCTTTTTTTTTTCTCCCGCTCTGAGCGGAGCGGAAGGGAGTGTCAGACTTGTTCTGACTAAAACCCATCATGTTCCTTCTTTGCCCTTTGTGTTCCAGGGCCGCGGTATCTCTTTCGAACAGTCTCGCAGTCCTGTGGCAGATGGACTGGGCCCTTGTGTACGAGCTCTCACAGAGACGAGGCATGTATCCCAGCTGTGGGAACATTCCTCCATCAAAAAGTATCAAGTTTACACCGAACGTTATAACCGTAGTCCGTACACATGTATTCCTCAGTCCGTTTGTTTCAGTTAATTTCCATCGGAATCCGATACTGTTGCGACTCATTACGCAGTACAGACAACAACAAAAAGGTAGATTTCGCGCTTTACCGCTAAATACGTATTTAGCGCTTTCGTGCGCGGATGTACTCGACTAGGGCTGCCATGCACAAAGGATGATGCCAATAAAATGGAATCTGGTATTCCTAAAGTTTATATCTTCAACTTAGACAAAAATTTCGAACTCGGTGCCACAGTATCTTATATTCCATTCAAAAAGAGCTATCCAACGATCTTTTTTTCTTCTTCTTTACAGTGTAGTTAGTGCCTAACCTGGTGTTAGAGTTTTTATGCCGCCCATGGGCCTCCGACTTGGCTATCCAACGATGAGCTACATCTAGCTATAAGAGCACCATATTAGCTACATCCTTTTAAAAGTCCTGACTAAAACCATTTCTATTTAAATCTTGTATTTTTCAGTATTTAGTTAGGGATGAGCGCTTTTTTTAAAAAAAGCCTTCCTCCCTAACATACTTTTCATAAAAAATAATATTCTTTTTTGTAAACCCCGTGTCTTGAAAATACCGGAGGTGGGGGGAAGGCGGAAATGTCCGAATAAAGGACGTATGGCAACCCTATACGGGACTATAAATGCATTAAAGGGCAGTGTACATGAATGGCAATGTCTCTATTTTAGTGGACGTGACTAAATTGAATTATTTTGTGGCGAGCGCGAAATGGTTTATAAATGGAAAATAGACTTGAGAGAATTCTTGTTGGTTTCAAGTTTGAGATGTACACGTATTTGATATCCCTGTAGAATATTGAAAGAGGAGTTATTATTGGAATTGTCTAGAGTGGGTACATGTTTCCTTTGATAAATGGAAATAACCAAAGTTGGATTACATTTTTGATATCAATGAACTTTAGCATTAGTTGATTGATAATGTTTGTGAGGATGTCAATACTCAGGAAAGACATTAAAATGTAAATATTAAAACAGGTATCTGTTGTTATAACAGCGTTTCAAGAAATAAATCAAGAGATATTAGACTCTTAGAATGAGTATAATATTATTTTATATCTGGATTTTGTTTTTTCACTATTGATTTTGCAAAGACTGTAATTTTCACCCTGAACTCCACAAATTACTTTTTCATAGTTTAATTCAAAAGCTATCTATCACAGCCACTAAACCCACTAGAGAGCCAGTGTGCCCACAGCCTAACGCTGTCAACGCTAAATAGTGAGGTGCAATGATTTATTCAAACTCTCGGGTTATTCGAAAACTAAATTTAGCTTTCGAATAAATTTAGTCATCAGTAGACGCGTTGAATATTTAAATACATTTTTATGCTGCAAATTAAAAACTGTATTTCAAAATGGACGACAGTACTTTTATGCGGTTTTTAAAATACAATGTTGTGTGAAAATGGTCTGGGAATGGGGATGTGATGTTGGATATCTATTTTTATTTTTCGAGGACTGACAGTTGGATGAGAATGGAGTACGAAATTGTAACATTGTCGAATCGTTTCATTTTATGTCTAGCCGGCTGTCGCTGATTTAATTTATTGTTTTTAAAGTTGAGTTTTAACGAAGAAAATCTGACTAATATAGTCGTGTGGACGTGTGATTATGTAACTTCTCTTAGTTAACTTGATACATAACCTAAATCATAACAAGGGTGAAAAAAATATTCTATTCGATCACTGATGAAACACAAACGAAACCACAACGCCTTCAATTTTTTATTTTTGCCCAGGAGTCCCTTTTGAATCGAAAGTAAGCACTAAAGAGTCTTTTTTAATTCATCGCCTATTAGAATCAAATGCAGTGACAGTAATTAGTATGGATGTTCATATTTTCTGCCAAAGGAAAATCTCATCGATACACATACGACTTCATCATCATCATCAAAATTTCAGCCGAAAGACGTCCACTACTGGACATAGGCCTCCCCCAAGTGTCGCTACATAGACCAGTCTCTACACATACATACGACTTGTAAAGAAATAATTAATAAATTACCGTTTTATTGATAACTAAGTATTTGCAAAGACGTTCGTAACGTATCCACCAACATATATCTGCTGAAATTATACAACTCATTAAACACCACTTTGTGTTTGTTTCAATGAGTTCAACAATTTCAATAACCTCAAAATAATAGCACCTTCCACCCAGCACACAGAAACTTCGAGAAAGTCCAGCGCACATTAGCGCAGCACTAACAAAGCTAACTACAATTAACGGGAGCAAGCAATCATTATCGAAACAATGGGAACGGTCTCAGATGTGCCGGATGACGTCACGGAAACTATCGGTTCGGAAGAGTTCGGCAACTTGCAGGTGGGAGCAAGTGGCGCTTACACGCGCGCTGACAATCTGACAAACATCCCTAGCGGGTAGGCTAGGAGCTAGTAAAAGATATTTTCTCGCAGCTACTTTTTGTTTTAAGGTGGCTGGGTCACTGCAGCAGGGTTCAGCAGGAAACAAAAGGCAAAGTTGACTTTTTGTTTATACAGATTTTTGAAGTGAGTCATCCTATTTCCACAGATTATTCCTGTATGTAAACTAGTGCCGTTTAATGCCTCCCACTCTTAACTCAAAATAAGTTAACTTCAAGCGAAATACTTTTAGTCACCTGAAATAAGGTAACGTTAAATAAGGTAGTTAAGATTTTACAAAACTTCCATATAACCTAGCATATTTAGCTGCTGAGATTTTCTTTTCATCTTGTGAAGTAAGTTCACCTACACAAAACAAGATAATATGTCTTAGGTTTCTTATTTGGCATCACATACTTAACTTGACTGATTTATTTATTTCATAATTTATCCAAATAAATATTACATCGTTTCCCATGTTAAATCCTATGATATAAATTAATTTTATTATTGCAAGCAGACAGAAGGCAAATCGTTACGCACGATTTGAACTCTTGAACTTAAAAGCTACTGCTATTATATGTAATAAAGTCTGTCTAAGTGTAATTGTTTTTTGTTGTAATAAGCACAACAAAATAAATGAGTAGCTTAGTTTTTTATTGCATTTTTATAGACACTGTCGGTACCTGTCTGTCACAGTGGATAATTATGTTTTATAGCAAAATATAACATTAAAGTATACCTGGTAAATTCTAATAATTATAATATTATGAATGTCTTGTGTTACTTATAAACATTTGAATTATTATTATAAGACATATTTGCACACCTGTTTAAGGAAGTAACTTCTTTGTTACATGTGTCAACCCACGTGTTTACACGTGGCAAACAAATGAATAATTAAAAAAAAAAAACAATGAAATAATTTTAATCAAAGCACCTACTCAGTGGTTTAAGATGAGGTATCCCCTTCGCAAACCGTCTCCTAGACTACAGAATGCACCTACACGTCCCGCCGCACAGTGGAACGAATGTATGGGAGCGGTTGGACGTAGACATGTCCGAAAAATAAGAGTAAAATTATGACAAACTAATGATGCCATCTTATTCGATTACTTAATACCTTCATAAATTGTGGTGATGAATTTCTTCATAACTCCCATATTTCGGGAGTAATTTGAGAAAATGTGAAATTTTACTATGAAAATGAGTGTATCGAGCTCTCTCCCTCCTGATTCCGGGCTTGTTTCAAGTACCGGTCTCTAATATCGTAATGCTATTACTAAGAGCTATATTTAATACTAAGACACATAGTGCGCCAAATGTGCACTTTCTGGGATAAAAGGAAATGAAAATTAAAAAAAAAAAACGTTTTTTCCCCATTTGTATTTACTTTAAACCGCAGACAGACTTATTAAGAGGTCTATAAATATATTATATATATACAGAAATATATATTAACAAAAATATTCACAAGAACTGATGAGAGTATGACTTTTAAGTAAGTTGATAATAAATTACCTAGTTTCATTAAAAGTACAATAAATAATTAAGATGTAAGCTCTAATTTACTAAGTTACACATTTTAAAACAATAACATCATTTAATTATCTTCGTCATCATCATCATCATCAATTAATTCAAATTCAGAATCGATGTCCGCTAAATCATTTATGTTAACAAATTCGATATCACTTTTCTCAGAATCCGTAAGCTCATAAAATTCCTTAAAAGAAGATTTTTTTACAAACTTATTTCCTTTTGGACGGATACTTGTAACAAGTGGATCAGAAGACAGTAAAAGATTGTGCATAATATCTTCATTGCATGAGATACTGCTATGCTTTCGAGAATGCCCCTCTCTATATTTTCTAAAATCTTTATTTCTAGCCTCAGATGCCTCTTCGGATAGAAAACCAATGGGCACAATTGACATGTTCTGAACTATGTCTGGCCCATGCATTAAAATTTTATGAAGTGAAGAAGGCATATAATACCATGGGTATAACTCCACGTAAAGCTTAGCAGTATCAAAGCAGAACTCTCGGAATTTAGTTACGTTGATCTTCTCTCCTGATGAAATACACTGCAAGATCACACAGATTTTTCTTAAAAGCATAGCATCTATTCCGGTCAGTTCAGCAGATTTAGTGTAGTTTTCAAAAAATCTCCTTGCCGAGTTGCCATTGTTGGTGGATCCACTGCCTTGTTTCACAACATCGAGAAGTAAGCCCGTTTCTCTTCTTACAGCCTCTTGAACTCTTTTCTTCCTGTCATCAACTTGCCTTTTTGCTATATCACCCCTTACTTGCCATGATTTTATGTCTAATTTGTAGGAAATGTGTAATAAGCATTCCATTGAGCGAATCCAAGCGTGAAGGGTGCTTAAGCTATATTTATACATGTCCTCGTTTGCGTGTTTATCTTTGATTAACTCTAAATTATTCATTTCTTTAGGACAAGCCTTGCATATGTCACACACTGAAGCTGCTGTATCGGATATAATGGAATGAATTTTACCATCAATCATTGTCAACAGCAGTTGGTGTTTGACACTAATTCCATCAGTGATGGTGGATGGAGTTAAGGCTTCAATCTCTGCTTCGATTTCAGCCATCTCTCTCTGCACATTTTCTTTGGTTTCCTTTATAAACTTAAACAATATTGGCCGGCAAAATGAAGTGGAAGATGGTCGCTCGTTTTCCCAAATTGTTACACCTTTTGAGACGAGCCGCAGTGGTACAAGACTAATCATAAAATTACTAGCAAGATCGATTTGCTCATCTTCACTCGTCCTTTGATGATAAATGCTTTGGCTAGATGATCCGTCAAAACCCCATTTGCTGGTCAATACGAGCTGTTGATTGGGATCAACAGGGGTTTCTAACGACCTAATAAGTCTTCTTGAGGTTAAATCCATCAAGGCTTGTAATTTGATTTTTGCAGAGCTCTCTGTAACTGTGAGATCTTCTTTGGCCGGATAGCACTTAATTTTTTCTTTAACCAACATGTAGTAACTCGGGTATTGAAGAGCTCCTTCTTGAGTGTTGAAATCCCGAAGAGTGTTATAGCGCCATTTTGATAAGTTCATCGATACATAAAGAGCCAATGCCTTCAAAGGGGATATTTCCCGTACCTGAATTGATTTACCTTCAATGAAGGCTTTGATTTTTGAGGCCTCTTCTGGATTCTCCGTCAAGTATTTCATAACATAAGCTGTATCGCTTTGTCCTGCCTTTTGAAGCGCCCTTTCGGCCGAAAACATAATTTCAGCGCTGCTACTGCTGCATGAAAGACTATCTTCAGTGCGTCTTCTTTTTTGCCGGTTACTAAGGTCCTCAAAAGATTTACGAGGACTAGGATGTGTACAAGTTGAAGCATCAGATTTAGCAGGAGAAATTATGGGCTCGATGACGTCACTTATATTTTCTGTAGAAGGTTCCATATTTTCATTCTGTAATTCCGGCCATTGAATTGCAGCCTGTAGCCAAATCTCATGTTTCTTCCGAAACTTATCTGTGCTTCTTCCAGACTGTGTCCATTTTGCATAAATGCGGTAGCAAAATCGACGACACCAGTCTTTTAAACTTGTTTCAGCACTTTCACATAACTGAACACAACTGTTATCTTTTAAAACACTGAACAAATAGTTAAAGTCGCGTAAATCTTTATGTGCGCGTGCGCATAAAGCAACGTGAATATCAAGATTTGTATTAAATTTTGGAAAATACATTGCGAGATTAGCTTGGATACAACGAGGTGTAAATCAACACTGATTTTAAAGTTACTAATAGTGACCTATTTATATAAAATCCAGGTATCCCAGGTATCCTTTGTTAAATATTGCAAGGTAATTAGTTATTGTGATAATTAGTAAATGATGCATGCTAAATTAGTGTATTAAGAGCCATTTCGTAATTAAATAATAGCAATGTTCTTATCAGTAATCATTAGTGCATCAGTTTTATATGTAAACCTTAAGTCCCTAATTATATATCCTAATTAGCTTATATCTTCTCTAATTGGCTGCTCAGAAATGTTATTGTAATAAGGTAAACCTTTAGAAAAACGGTTTTAATCAACAAAATAAACAAAAAATAAAAAAATTGTGTTATAAAATAAACATCACTCTTTATCCCAGAAAGTGCACATTTGGCGCACTATGTGTCTTAGTATTAAATATAGCTCTTAGTATTAGCATTATGATATTAGAGACCGCTACTTGAAACAAGCCCGGAATCAGGAGGGAGAGAGCTCGATACACTCATTTTCATAGTAAAATTTCACATTTTCTCAAATTACTCCCGAAATATGGGAGTTATGAAGAAATTCATCACCACAAGTTATGAAGGCATTAAGTAATCGAATAAGATGGCATCATTAGTTTGGCATAATTTTACTCTTTTTTTTCGGACATGTCTACGTCCAACCGCTCCCATACATTCGTTCCACTGTGCGCCGGAGTTTCGCTCGTGTCTCGCAAACTACCCAAATGTGTTTATGAAGAAACAAATTTAGTTTGCCTTCGAAAATGCAATAAACTTTTTATTATTCAGTTTGAATTTCAAGACACTTTGGCAACTATTTTCATAGAATTATGACTGATTTTATTAAGAGTTGTTTTTAGGGCATGAAAAATGGAAAGACAATTTTTTGTAGTAGAGACTTGGGACTCATAAATAAGGTCTAAAGCATTGTGTGAAAATCTGAGAAAGATATAAAAGAAAAAAAGACAAAAAACACAGCAAAAAAATGGAAGAGTTTCGTGCTGAACAATAAATTGTATTGTACAATAAGATGCAGGAGTCATTCAACTTGATAGATACACAATTGAAGCCACTTTGCTGACATTTTCTTCTTAAACAGAAATACAAATCAATCTGTCTCAATTCTCAATAAAACCAGACTTTGGCAAAGATACAGCGAATTTTCAATTGAATAGAACATTATGACTAAAACTTCTCAACACTAAAATCGATAACACATCACGGCCCATCCCAATACATCCCGCTAAAATATGTATCAATTTTTATTGCAGTCCCCACACTAGCGAAA
Organism: Lycophotia porphyrea; assembly: GCA_950005105.1. Lineage (NCBI taxonomy): Eukaryota > Metazoa > Arthropoda > Insecta > Lepidoptera > Noctuidae > Lycophotia > Lycophotia porphyrea. Next base: position 3,529,495 of record OX465408.1, on the reverse strand, counting down.
ACTAAGGCACACACTACACTAAAGATAAGGCACGGTCTACACTCAAACTTTAATTAATTGGAACCGTATATAGTCGGTTATGCAAGGAAAAAACGGTCGGTACGTGACCTAAGGGCGGCGGAGTGTGTTCGGTTTTATAGTTATTTGTCGATCGTGTGTACGTTGCCCAAATACCCTTTTGAAAGTAAGTGATGCTTGTTACTGATAGACGAACGGAGATTTTTGGATTTCTTTATAGGTATTCGAGGACCAATTTTGGTATTTTTGAATATATGAGAAGGGTTTAGACTGCCTCGTTGGTCCAGACTCTGGTACTTACGTGATAACCGTTTTAACGTTGGTGTCCCTTCCACCCTGTATACCCAAAACATCATTTATTAAGATGGATACGGCAACACCAAAAAGATTCTAACACAACCTTTCGCAACTCAACCGCAAAGATACCGTCAAACAAAAAAAAAAGCATACAAAAGTTACAAAACCCGTATGACTAATGGTCCACAGTCCCATGATACGCAGACAGACAACACGACTGATTAACGACTAAGTTCCTGAGATCACAGCCTCCACAGATGGATAGATAAGGCTAACAGGTTCGCAGCTGTCAAAGTGACAGTCACAAACGTCAGTGTCAGTTGTTGAGGTGTCGTGACTGAGTGCTGAAGTGTGTAGCAATTGTTGTGATATGAACTCAATTCTTAACTTAGGAAATCATTTAAAACAAAGCTCTAGAGTTTTAAAAAAAAAACCTTTCTAAATGAAAAAGTGGGTTTATGCGGGTTTACTATCCATTAGGTCATAATCCAAGTCTTTCAAAAATAAGACCGTCACATGGAATACATACATCATAGGTGATCAATGTAATGATTAAAATAGGCTATTCTTTCTTACTCGTGTGGTCAGTGCCTAACCCGGTGTCAGAGTTTTATGCCGCCCATGGGCTTGGACTTGAGTTACGGTAACACCAAAATGACACCACCAAAAAGATTGAAGACCAAGTTAGGTTATGGTAAAAGACGATAAGATTGGACTTGTAGACATTTTGCCGTAGACCCAAAACTGCTTCATGAATATTGTCCTATCTAGTTACTGGAAAGGCTGTTTCCTCTCTGATTACTTCAGTGGTACTGTAATCATCTGTTCACTATAGAAAATAGTTCTGCAATCATTAGGACATTGAGGACTGGATTGTCCCTACGTTATGCATTGTTGTGGTAGGCATATTGTTGGTGCTTAATTGTTTAATTTATTGTATTGATTATTTTGAAAGTGAATTATTATTTATTTTGACATTTATTAATACTCGTATATTCTAAATTTTATTTTAGACTTGTTAATTTTTTTTTTTTTTTTGATAAGTGTTATCGTGTGTGTGTGTGTCATTTTGGTTCCATTTATGATTGTAGCAATAATTTATGTGTAATAATTTGTATGTGATCTGTCATTTTTTTATATGGGTCTCGGACTAGAAATAAATGAAATTTATTTATTAGTCCACCTGCCATGCCAGTCGTTGTTAAAAAATATTTAAGAATAAAAGCAAGGTGGTTTATTTGTTACAGAAACAGGTGCATATAAATCATAACTACGCACTAGAAGTGTTTTCCGGTAGAAGGTATTAAAGGTTTTGCTATGATACATAACATCACGCCTATAATCCTCGAAGGGTTAGGCATAGGTGTACCTAATAGTGCACACAAATTTCGCCAGTTTTATTTAAGTAAGTATTAAGGGCGAGCCCATTACCATCCAGACTCCGTGGAACGTCGAACCCAGGACCTCGTGCTCAGCAATTGCGTTTGCGGCCACTAGACCAACGAGGCAGTCAAGCCACCTAAATGGCAAGCAAGCCTTATATACTACCGAAGCCATTACTACATACAAATATAATTTCTGTGTCAGCGAACCTCAACGTGTGAACACATAACGCAAGAAATCGATTACTTCATGTAATATTATGTACTAGATAACGTTTATATATTGGTCACGCTTTTCCCTTCACTATGGCATTGGAGCAAAAAAAGGTACAACACATACTAGTTCTGACAAGTTGATTACCTACCTGTCGGAAAAGCGATTAAGTTTTATATTCTTGTCAGTGAAGATATCTCTTCAATTTTGTGAAGAAATGTTACCTGCAGATGATTACAAAAAAGTAGGCCGTAAGTTGGTCTGAATCCATGCAGCCTTCACGTAAAGTATTTCATCACCTAAGTATGATGAATAAAACCTATATTTTTTAACTTACAAAGTGTAAACAGACCCTTCACGAAACCGTTAACCAAGCACTCTGGACAACCAAAAAAATTTTTGGGTGAAGAATCACGTTTTACTGAAGGACTCAATGCAACGCACTCAAAACATTTTGAAGATTGCATTTACATTGCATTAAATAGTTCGGGGGTCATGGAGGTAGTTAAAGTAAAGTTCTATCATTAAAACTTTGAGCCCCAATATCTCCATGACTGGAAGGTATGATCTAGAACAAAAAAATGATCGCAATGGCGGGGAGAACAAGTGCCTTTTGGCTTCGTACTTTTACACCTATTATGTGCAAAAATAAACTTATTTGATTTGGTTAAAAGTGTCATCACTGTACTTGAGATCGCGGCTAATAAAGATGAATAGAAGTAAGAGACATGCTGCGTCGACCCCAATTAAATTGGGATAAGGACATACAACATGGTTCAATTGCTTAAGTCATGAGTATGAGACATCTAGGCAAAAGATTTTCCCTATCGAGTCAGTGAGTCTTATAGATACTCAAGAGGAGTTGACAGGATGACGAATAGCAGTCGTTATGTGACTATTTGTGTATTATCAAAATGAACTTAAGATAGCAACCAATATCTTCAAAGTAAGCACCGATAACGTTCGGAACGGTAGTCCGTTCGTATTCAATTGAAAATGTAACACCAGAGAGCATCGGAATTCCATTCGGTTGATGATGAATTTACGTAAAAAGCGTGGTGATTGAAGATTACCTTTTGATCAGTCATTGCGAAGCTCAGGTGCAACATGACAGATATTTTTAGGCCCATGTCAACTATACTAATATTATAAAGAGGTGATATGTGTATGTAGGAGCTAATCTTCGGAACTACTAATCCGATTCTGAAAATTTTTCACTAACGGGAAGCTACATCAGTGGCGATGGTTCCATACAACTCGATTCCTACCTGATTCCCTTTGAAAAATGGCACTGTCAGTATTCTATAGACAAATAATATAATCAAATTAAAGACATGTACTCTGGCTTACCTCATAGAAAAATTGACCCTTCGCTATTGATCTATACTATAATATTATAAGGAGAAAGGAGGTTATGTTTGTATGTAGAAGTTAATCTTCGGAACTACTAATCCGATTCTGAAAATTCTTTCACTAACGGGAAACTACATTATCCCCGAGTGTCATAGGCTACTTTTAAATGTTTTCGAGGGTTAAAAACTATACATAACGGGAGCGAAATCGTGAGTAAAAGCTAGTCCTAACTATATATTAGTAAGTTTGTTTGTTACCTTTTCACACCTAAACCACTGAACCGATCATTCTGAAACTTTGCATATACGTAGTCAGGTTTACAGAAACGGATATAGGGTACCTTTCATCCCGAAAAAAGTACTGTTCTCGAGGAAAACAACAATAACGTTCTTATGATAATAGATGGCGGCACGTATCTTTTGAATCATGATTGAATTATGTATATTATTACAAGCAGAATACCGAGAGGAGCTCGTGGCTAAATAATAACAGCCGCTCGGATCGATCTTTAGGTTAAGCCGTGCTTGCCTAGGTTGGTCTGTGGATGGGTGACCACCCATTACATACCGAGTTGGCCGTTGGTCCCGGCTGTCATTTGAAGATCTTTGACAGTCGTTAAGTAGTCAGTGGCCCAAAAGTCTGACAACCAGTCTAACCAAGGGGTATCGTATTACCCAGTACTAACTGGGTTGTGGAGGTCAGATAGGCAGTCGCTCCATATAAAATACTAGTATCCAGCTGCATCCGGTTAGACTGGAAGCCGACCCCAACATAGTTGGGAAAAGGCTAGGCAGAAGAAGATTACAAGCAGAGTACAACTCGAATTGATTTTCAAATTCTAAATTAACGCGAGCGAAGTCGCGGGTAAAGGCTAGTATACTATACAAGGTGTAAACTGACTCTTCACGAAGCCGTCAACCAAGCTTTATGTAAATCAAACTAAGTAACTTTACGTAAAAATTAGTGCTGGGAAACGAGTTTTTTTTTGGGGCTGAAAAATCACGTTTTACAGTAGAACTCAATGTAACGCACTCAGTATGAGGGTCCTGGAGGTGTTTAAAGTAAAAATCTTATATTAAATACATGAATAAAAAAAATCTTACATTAAAAACATGTATTAAAAAAAAACACTTGAGAAAAAGTTGGAACTTTGACCCCCTATATCTCCGTAACTAGAAGGTTCCCAGGATTGGTCTAGAACAAAAAAATGATCGCAATGACGGGGAGCACACGTGCCTTTCGGCTTCGTTAACAGTCTGTTTACACCCGTTATAAACAAAAGTAATCGGTTCTTTTCCACCTTCTAATAAGTTCAAAGAGTATGCGACAGTTTCAATCATGACCGTGTCATGTGTCATGAAATAAAAATCGTAAGGCTGCCATTCATTGTTTTAGTAACAAGATAATCGCATTAGTCGAGTTACTGAGAGACGGCATGCCCATTAATCAACATCTACGCACAAGAGCTGGTGTTTGGGATGAGAGGTGAGCGTTTAACATAAAAAATACATACATACATTTTTTATTGATTAATATTCAATTACTAACTTAAAGACATGAAAAAATTGTATTTTTTGGATATAATTTTCCAAACGCTGTGCTGCTGTGCTGTGTGTGTGCTCTTTCAGAGTAATAACTTTTCTATCATTTATTTCTAACATTGCTGTATGCACGTAAAAAAAGTTGCTGTAATTAAATTTCATTACAGCAACTTTTCAGACTGATTTCAGACTGATTTTTAACCATACTTGTATGCCTATAATTATAGGTAAATCAGTCTGAAATGGTTAAATTTTGGTAAATCTTCAAACTGGTTTAATAGTAGACATACTTTTCATCAGGTATAAAAAAAAACCTTTATACCTGTTAACTAAAAATTGCTAAGTCTCCAAATAGATTCAGTCTTTCCCATAACTCTTGTATTTCAGGATATCTTTTCAAAAGGTTTTTAGTTCTCCCTAAAGCGTATTACAGCTGTCATTGGCTTAGAGGCGGTGAACTTTGGAGCCCTAAGCTCATTTTACGACGGCTGAAGAGTGCAACAGGATTTTTCGAGCTCAATTACGTTTGGTGGCACTCAAGAGATTTTCCTAGTAGAAGAGACTTCAATGGAATCGAAAGGGTTGTTGATATTATTTGGGAAAATAAATACTAAACGGTATTAAGAAATCCTGTCGTGGCAACGATACCAATAAGAACATTTGGGAAAAGGTACTGGTGTTTAGATCGTAGTATATTAATGTTAATGATTGATAGTGGCCATGCCAGTTTAAAAACTTAAATCTATACTTGTTATAAAGAGGTAAATTTTGCAAATTTGAGTATAGGAAGTAATCTTGGGAACTATTGATCCGGTTCCATTAATTCTTTACACAAATGTGAACTGAAACTATATCATCCACGAGTGTCATAGGCAGTGGTCGGAGTAGGTAGAGCTGTTTTTGCTACTTGCGACATGCGGACATAACATGGATATGCCAAATATTTCCCGGAATACCGGGAATTCCTTGTGCAGTAAAGTATATTTAGTATTGAGTTTTACTTAATTAATTCATATTTACCGAAGCTACCATTAACAACATTCCAGGATCCCTGTGTGTGTCTATAAGTAAGTATATACTGTTTGGGTGCTCACCTACTACCTGCTCATAACTGCCCACTTACCCATATTAACTCACTTAAATCAATCGACAATTTCAAAATCCCGGGATTTCAGAGGCATATCCATGTTAACATCAATGTTTGCGGTCATTCACCCCAAACAGCTCTACCTACTCCGACCACTGGTCATAGGCTATATTTAACAATGGGTATATTTTGGTAATAGCTATAAACGAAAAATACGTCATTAATAAACTCGCTATCCGCTTCTAACTGAGCCCACACCAAAAATTTCACGTCCCAGGACAAATGATGACATGCAATATGCCGCGCCTGAGTCCAAGTTTGGCCTTTAAAAATACTGGACTACCCGCAACGAGTCCCTGTGGTCGAAAATTTTTTATTACCAACTCATTTTTATTATTTATTTTTATGGGCCGAGAGAACTTTGTATGGATGATGGTGGTCGGTTTTATGTGTTACGTACTTACGTCAGAAGAAGGTTATGGAATGTATTTTTAAGATGAGTGACTGATGAGTGCTATTTTGATTGTTTAAGGCATAATTTGATTGGTTCGTTTTTGAGCACAAGAAAAATAATCCTAGATCTTTTCTTTTTTCCTTCTTGATTGTCTGCACAAGACACCTAGATCATAATAGGTAGCCCAGGTCGATAGATAATGATAAATGTATTAAGACCTCGTGCCAGTGGGCTCGCCATGTTTATCAAAGAACAGATGGCTCTTTGAAGTCCAGGACAAAAGACCTCGTATCAGCAAGCTTGTGAAAGGATAAATGAAGTAAAATAATCACGCAATGGTACCCAAGAGATGGAAAGAGAAAGAGAGGTAGACCACAAAGGAGGTGGGACGACGACATTAGACAAGTAGCGGGAATAACATGGGGTAGAGTGGCCATAGAAAGGCCAGAATGGAGAAGATTGGAGGAGGCCTTTGCCACCTGGCAAACGGACACGCAAAAGTGGAACAAAAGAACAATTTACGAATAATAAAGAAATATTGTCACGTCCAATTAAAGGCTAATATATCAGCAAGCATGTGACATCCGCCCAGCTAGACAGACTGGTTACGTCTGAGGCAGACTGATGCGGTAGGCAAATGATAGGGTGATATAGGGCAGCTCAGGAGACGCCTACGACCAGCAGTAGACTGCGACAGGCTCATTTGATAAATGATGTTTATTTTGCAAATAGGTTTTTACAGACACTTTTACACGTCAAGTTTTTTTTTTAAACTATATGGGATTCGGTGTTTCGTACCTGACTACTCTGAGAAGAAACAGCCGAAACAAACTCAGAGGTCATAGTCTCTTTTAAAGTCCAGACATAATCTTGTTTAACTGACATGAGGACTATGCAGATTAGTGTCTGAGATGGCCTTTGGAAGAAAGAACCTTACAGATTTGAGTGGATCTGTCCAGTCAGTGCAAGCATTTGTCAGTTATCGTGTAGCTCGACTTATAACTCAAGGAGCTCAACGACACGACGAACAGAAACAACGAAAGGACATTTGGGTAGGTCGCTTGTAGTGCTCAAACTGCCAGACAATCGTGGGAAAACTAAAAATAAAAAATGACCCACATGGTCCTCACATTCACAAAAATTAAATAAAATAAATTAATAATACTTTACAAAATAAAATATAAGAACTTTTATATATATAAAATATCAGAAGATTTATCAGAACAGCTGATGATTTCATACCCAATGCAAAATAATACGAATGTCCGTATCAACAATGTAACTAATTATTTATACCACACCTAGACACAAACCTGAACCTAGAATTAACATAAACACGACCATTCAAAACGACCTTCTAACAGCTGCGACTTCACAGATGAATCATACTATCACAATGATCATCAATTTATACCAATGACAATAGCATTCTTTCAAATCATTCAATGGTTAGATATCTTTTTGATTACTCACTGCGATGACTTGGTGGAGTCTTGGTTTCAGCACCAACTGTCTTCCTAGTTTAAGCTCTGGTCATACTGAGGCGGAATCAAATGCCCGCATCGATTTTTTTAACCTTTTGAACGCACGCGCGTGCCCGCTACGACAAGCCACAATTTCATCTACTATTTTGTCACATATTTGTGTCGTTTGGCGTATAAGGCACGCGCTTGCTTGTCAAGTATATGTGAAAAAAGGTGCGTTCAAAAGGTTAATAATAATCAGGGAGTCTCACGATTATTCGCGTCAGTTTGACATGACTTTGACGTTTTTTGTGTAAAAAAAAAACATACCTGAAACAAAACAAAAAATACATGGTTAATTCAATGTTTTATGAATATTTAGTCCTTAAATAAGAGAACGACTAATTATAGTTGGCAAAACAGATAAGAGAGACTGCCAGGAGTGCGCCGGACATATTATTTAAGTTTTGTCTCTCCTGAACTGTAAATGACTTACAAACTTCAGAGTGATACAGACAGGTATAAATAATATTATTTTTATTAATAACATAACATAACATCCTGTAATCCCCGTAGGGTTAGGCAGAGATGAATCTAAATAGTACACCCACATTTAGCCAGTTATGTTTAAGTCCCATGTAACAGGGGGCGAGCCTATTGCCATCAACCGGGCACAAATCCAGACTCCGTGGCTGCTACTGAGAAATTCCTGATGGAAAAACCAAATAGCACTTTACCCGACCTGGGAATCGAACCCAGGACCTCATGCTCAGCAGTCGCGCTTGCGACCACTCGACCACGAGGCAGCCGTTAGTTATGTTTGTTAATAAAAGTACATAATGTTTCACACCAAGAACAAGAATCACGTAACTTGAACCAATATATCATTTACACCATTTTCTTGAAACTCCTTATTAGCAGCCTGTTCTACAATTTGTACTGTTTGAAAGAAAGAAAGAAAGGAAAAATATTTACTGTCGCAGACACATGCCGTGCATACAAAATTAGAATAAATAAACAAAACACATACAAGAAACGAAAGAGTGTTTGCAAGAAACTGAATAAGTGAAGGTGTAAAAAAATTACGGTATACATTTCTTGTTATCGTTATTTGAACCGAATCCCCATTAAAGTGTTACTATCCCAGTTACACTTTAATGGCTGCAACAGAACATGACGCCTGTAATCTCCGAAGGGTTAGGCAAGTGTAAGTACCTAATAGTATACCCACATTTCGCCAGTTATTTTTAAGTCCTATATAATAGGGGGCGAGCCTATTGCCATCAACCGGGCGCAAATCCAGACTCCAGGGCGGCTACTTGTGCACTATTTCCCAGTCATGGGGTCCATTCATAATTTCTCAGAAGGGTTTGGAAGTCGACGGTGTGGTACTCCGTGCCTCGGAAAGCACATTAAACCATTGGTCTTTGGTGTCGGATTGCCGTCACATGGACTACGAGAATGATAGAAGAGACCTATGATGTTACGGATTCATGTGCGTTTTGTATAATATTCACTTACTTCGGTGAAGGAAAACATCGTGAGGAAACCAGCGTAGCTAAGAGATATACTTCGAAGGCATGTAAAACCAAGTCAGAGGCCCATGGGCGGCATCAAAACTATGCCAACAGGTTTGGCATTAACCACACGATAACGAAGAAGAACGGAAGAGAGAGTGCACCTGTGCCTGTGCATACACTTGTGCCCTATAATATCTCCCGCGCAGATGGCTTGTCTGCGCTGACACAGACTATAAAGGTACTGGTAGAATCGGCTGCGGACACTATACTGACAAATACGACGCGATTAGCGCAGTGGCTGAGTGATCGACTGCTGCGCTGCGTGTCGCGGGTTCGATTCCCGCACGGAGTAAACAGTAGTAATTATTTAAAGGCCATACAAAGGCCTATAAATAATTAGTTGTTCTGGGTCTGGGTGTTTGTGTATGTGAGTTTAAATGCTTGTAAACACTACCACGATACAGGAGAAATTCCTAGTGTGGGGGCAATCATCATCATCATCATCATCATTTCAGCCGCAAGACATCCACTGCTGGACATAGGCCTCCCCCAAGTGTCGCCACATTGACTGGTCCCGTGCGACTCACAACCAGCGGATCCCCGCAACCTTCACCAGGTCATCGGTCCACCTAGTGGGAGGCCTTCCAACGCAACGTGCGCGGTCGCCACTCCAGAACTTTTCAACTTTTCGACCCCATCGGCCATCTGTTTTGCGAGCAATGTGCCCTGCCCACTGCCACTTAAGTTTGGCAATTCTCCGGGGTACATCGGTAACTTTAGTTCTCTTTTGGATGTCCTCATTTCTGATTTGATCACGCAAGGAAACTCCGAGCATAGCCCTCTCCATTGCCCTTTGGGTGACTTTAAGCCTTCGTTGTGGGGCAACGTTTTTTTTTTAAAGAAAAAAATACTTCAGTACATTATCATTATCTGGCAAAGTCCACATTCGAGTCCACTCAGTTTAGTCGTTTCGTTGCTCTAAATCTAAAACTACTGCGCTTAAGACATCACACTCAAAACGGACTAATAACGGCTATAATTTCCCGTCACTTCCTAAACCCATAAAATAAAACGGCCATGCGATATAAAAGAAAACAAAAGAGTAGCCATTATTGGAATCGCCCGATATCATCAGTGGTTGTCAACATTCGGTAGCTGTTTACATGACAACGTATCGGCTGTACATGACCAGTATCACCTGACCTTTCATTGTATGATAAGCCTGTACATGTAAAAACACTCAACGAAGCAGAAAGTCACATTTTCTTGCGATCATTGCCATAATTTTATACACCACCATACCTTTTGGTTATTTAGAGGATATTTTGAAGATGCAGACTTTAAAAAAGAGGAGTAGGTTCTCTATTCGGTCGTTTTTTTAACTTTTGTAATGTCTGCGAGTTTTGAATGTTTTAGTTTTTGAACTCCTGGAGATTTCCTCTTTAAAAAATAAAAATCGATTCCTAGCAACAACTTTGTGCATTTATATTTACTGGATCTGAATGCGGACACACAACTAGGACAGATTTTCAGTACATTATCTGCCTAAGTCCAGTGCCAGGAGTTCGACCCGGATGACTTGATCGCACCTTTAGCTGACTAACTTAATTTGATGCGTAGACGACAGCTACGTGTCGTGTCTTTTTACACCCTGTATAAAACGAGGTCAGTTTACACTGGCTGAGTACAGCCCGTTTTCGTCGTATGTACGAATTGTGTCGACGATGTAATAAAATGTTATTTATCATCAACGTTCGGCTTTCACTAAATATATCCACGGGATTAAAAATTGACCAGTGTGGGCCGGAGTTATATTGGGACAGTCGGCTATAGTAAAACGAGGGTTAAAGAAAAAGTGTCATCCGTCCAACCGTTCTGTTTTGTAGATGTTTATCTGATACTTGATAGTTTGTGAGACTTTACTATAATTGTTTCTCATTACCTACTTACCCTTTTTTTTTTTTTGGATGGGAAATCTTCAAATGACTTCTCCCGCTCTGAGCAGAGCGGAAGGGAGTGTCAGACTTATACTGACTAAACCCATCCATGTTCCTTTCTTGCCCTTTGTGTTCCAGGGCCGCGGTATCTCTTTCGAACAGTGCCGCAGCCCTGGCAGGCATCAGCCCTTGCGGGCCCTCTCTGTTTGCTGACAACTCTTTGAGGTGCGCGTGGAACACGAACACGCCGTCAACACGGCCTGTCGTCAAAAGACGGACGGACGGCGAGCTAGCCCATTACTCTCCGTCCACAGGTCCGCGTCTACGGTGGCCGGAAGCTTACCCTTGCCAATTTCCTACTACGTATTCTCCGAGTGTAAACTCGCAGCGTAACCTGAGGCTATTCGTGCCAATATACTAACTACTAAATCCAAAGCGGGGTACATTCGCTTTAGTGCGAGTTTTGCATAGTACGAATGCCAATGCTCTATCTATAGATGTCTGTAGGTAGTTAGTCTGTCTCCGTAATAAGTAGGTACTAGATGCAATGACAGGCATAAGTCGGTAACAATGCCTGACAATGCCAGAAGGCGAGAATGCTTGCATATTTCACCCAGTTTTTTTCACACTGACTCTTCTCACTATCATTGTATTTTTGTATTCTTCCCATTAAGAAGGTAGGTATCTAACGAAATACAGGTACCTGAACAATTCAGAGTAAAGTTTACAAAAAAAGAGGTTACTAGCAGAACAATAAAACTTTTTGAGACAAGGCTGAACTTTAAATACCGTTGTCAAACAACGGTAGCGTAAAAAAAAAAAAAAAAATTCATTCACAAACACCAATGGCGGGTGGTCGCTTACTCCACAACATAAACCAGATGACCGTTTTATCATGCCATTTGCTGAAACATTTATTTTTACAGCATTTCGTAAAAAAAAACGTTGATCGTTAAGAAAAAATAGAAACCGCACGTAAAGTTTTTCTTTAAAACGAGTCAACTGTGCTAATAAACCTAATAAACCTAATTATAAAAATATAAAACTTGAATGACTGCAATAGCTATTAAAGAATTCTGTTACACCGAAGCGTAACGAGAATTTTCTGCTTTGGGCTTGTCTTGAGTTTTGCGTATGCAGTAAGTATGAGAATCCAGTGTTTTTGAATTTTATGTGCATATTTCGCCTACAACTTCGTCCGCAAAATTGTGATAGCTCGGCTAATTTGCATAATATAGATATAATTTATGGCTCGGAACACTCACGAATAATGTAGCTTTCAGTCAGTGAAATAATTTTAGAATTAGACCATTCGTTCCGGAGATTACCCCCTACATACAAACTAACAATCTTGCAAGCAAACCTTACCTCTTTATAATATTAGTTTAGAGACAAAATTAAGCCTTCGGCTAGTGGCAGATTAGACCGTAATCAACCACGCGGGCCTACTGTGATAAGATAGAACTAGAAAAGAACCCAAACCCAAGTGCTTCTCGATAGTAACACGAAAAAACCAAGAAATATAAATCAAAAAGTAAAGTTTTTTTTCCACATCACTACCAATGAAACTGCTTGATCCTATTATTCACATGGATCAAAGTTGGGGTATTACGCGATTTGATGAACGACAAACATAGATTACATACCAAAATGTCAAGCAAACATAACTGTTAATGAAACTACGTTGATTAAGCGTACTCCCGAGCAACTGACAAGCCAGTAGTGTAGTCTGACAGATGTGACAGCTGTCAAACAAATGTCACCCGCTCGCGACAACTGTGTTTGTGTTATAATTTATGTCTTAGGTAGAGGACAATGCTGATTTGTAGTTGGTTTAATCGTGAAATGGAGTTTGTAATTGTTGAAAATAGGTACGAGTGTAAGGAATTTGCTAAAAGATTATTGTAGTAGTGTATTTAATTGGATCGGATTATTATCATTGTATAATTTTGGATTTTTTTTCTCCATATTAAGCTATATTTTGAGGAGGAAGGAAAGAGGAGCATTGCTCTATAGTGGGACACAGCGTGCAAATAAGCACAATTTTATAAAAATAACGAAAATGAGACTGGAAGCAGATTATTCTAGAGAGAGTTAAGAGAGTAGAGTTTAGAGTTTTGTCCGTTAAAGTTTTGTTTGAAGAAATAAAGTTACTCGTGGCATTGAAGGGGCGTATAAAAATGCTTATATCCCAATAAAATCATTCAAATACTTAATCAAATGTGAGTAAGGGCTATAAACATTCCTTAGGGATCCTAAAATCCTTAACGACAGCATTTCAACATTCGCACGATACCCAACGGTGTGACTAAGGCCTGGATTTACGAAAAAAAAACCGCATTTTACGATCAGTAACGTTCCCAACCGCAGTCGTAAAGTACATTCGAAATAAACAAGTACACTTACAAATTAAATTATTTCTGAACTTTAACTCCGAATGTTGTTAACACCGCACTTTGTTACTATGTGTTAAAATTCAGCGGCTTGGGAAATTCAGGAGTGTTGTTTTATTTTTTTGTAAAATGTGACCGAAGAAATAAATGAAAAATGAAAATGCTGTAATGTTTTTTGTATGATATGCTAAATACTTTTACAGACGTAAAAAAAAAACCAACTATAGATAAAAATGGAATGATGTTCTGCAAACTTTCGACTTTAATAATTTAGTTTAGTATTTTGGCATATGTGATAAGATCAATATATATTTTTGCTAATCATATCGAATTCAGTTGATAAGAGTGAATGATGGAGTGTCGTCTGACAGGGGGGAATAGAAGAAATTACGTGCTTAACCTATCCCAAGTCACTTGGGTCAAAAGTAGGAACATGACTATGATGATGGTCATGCCATCTAGCAGAGGGTCTGCTTAACCGGACTACCCTTTTTTTTTCTTTTTTGCGGTTGGGAAATCATCAAATGACTGCTCCCGCTCTAGGCAGAGCGGAAGGGAGTGTCAGACTTGTACTGACTAAAACCCATCCATGTTCCTTCCTTGCTCTTTGTGTTCCAGAGCCGCGGTATCTCTTTCGAACAGCCCGCAGCCCTGGCAGGCATCGGCCCTTGCGGGCCCCTCCCTGTTTACAGACATCTCTTTGAGGCGCGCGCGGAACACGAACGCGCCGTCTACACGGCCTGTCGTCAAAAGACGGACGGATGACGAGCTAGCCCATTACTCACCGTCCACATGTCCGCGTCTACGGTGGCCGGAAGCCACCACGTGACCCTCGACGCCCGTGGCGTCTCCCGCGGCGGCTGGGACTCCCTCTCACGTCTCCCTGTGGGTGCCTTGAGTCCAGCCGGGGGCACAAAACTCATAAATTAAGCGACAGTGCGCTAAGGGCCATCCCTGTGGGGACGAACCTCGGCTTAGGGCGTCACATGGATGGCAGCCAAGGGACAGGCTGGATCTAAGTGGGATATATGATGATGATCAATCAATGGATGTATCTATAATACGAACTATCATCAATTATTTAATATCATCGGTAAAAATCAATACATAGCAAATACTGGTTTATAATTGAGCAGTCCATTTGAACCACAATGTGATCACAGCCTTAATTATTATTTCAAATTAATCAACTGTGCAATAATTTTTGGTTGAAATTTAATTTAATGAATTGATGACATCCTAAATTTATGATACACTGCTAGCTTCATAGTCAAGCTATGTGCACATATAAAGCTATGCGAGCGATACTCGGTAACGATTAAATATCACATAACGTAACATCATGCCTGTGATCTCAGGAGAGTTAGGCAGAGCTGTGCTAAATAGTACACCCACATTTCGCCAGTTATGTGCAAGTTTTATGGGATGGGGAGAGCTTTTTACCTTAACCGGGTACAAATCCAGGCTCTATGTCTGTTAATCAGGAATTCCCGATAAAACTTTGCCCGACCTGAGAATCGAACCCAGGACTTCATGCTCAGCAGTCAGGCATGCAATAGCTAGACCAACGGACGAAAGCGATTAAATATTTAAAAATATAACTGGCAGGATACGTCCGTCAACGTTTTTGTAGAAATATTTTAGCAGAATTTGAAATTCAATCGATTTTGATTGGAGGTTTGTTTTTTCTCTTTGGTTTTCTATTTCTGGATGTGTCGGGCTGTTACCGTATTTACGGGTCGATGGATTGGTTATCTAAAACGGCTGTGGCAGTTTCACTGTGTGTGTGTGTTTAATGATGCATTCAGAAATGTCTACCATCTTTAGAATAATAAGTCACTGGTGTATCTAGTCTTTCAAAAAGTTAACTTTCAGTATGAATACCTGATTTATAATTAATTCAGATTAATATTAAATTGCGAAAGCCACTCTGTAAGTCTTTCGGTTTCTTATGTTTATTTTGAAAGTACAAGGTGAGAGTAACTTCTACTTTCAAAATAAACATACAAACCGTGGTCTAGGTTGAATTATTTGGCCAAAAGAGACAGCAAACTACCCCTTCTTTCGACACTTAAGTTAAATCAGGCGATGCACCAAACACTCTGTATAATGTTTCTAAAAATCAATTTAAGTTAAAATACCGACGATTGTTTTCAGTAGACCACTCTAGGAGTCACAGCAGAGGAAGACCAAAGAAACGATGGATAGACTGTGTGAACGATGATATGGTTAGAAAGCAGGTGACTGCTGAAATGAAGAGTAATAGAAGAATGGAGTATGGAAGAAGACATGCTGCGGCGACCACAAATAAATTGGGATAAGGGCAAGAGAATGATGATGTTGATGACTAGAGTCTCAAAAAATAATCTAATCCGAGCTATATATTATAGTTTTAACTGGAACACAACCGCTTCTGGTCGGCCAGTAATTAAATTCTACGGGTTTATTGTAATTATATGATAGCATCAACACCAGAATGTCGCCATTTTGACCCGCAGCCGGCTTACTGATAGTGGCAGATGAATGTGATGTTAGATAATGGAATATACTGCGTTTGAGTTTGTAGGCATTGTTTTAAGATGTGGTCGTTTAAAGCTCAGCTTAGGGAGTAAATAAACTGGGCTGCGGGACTGTTTGAAAGAGATACCGCGGCCCTGGAACACAAAGGGCAAGGAAGGAACATGGATGGGTTTTAGTCAGTACAAGTCTGACACTCCCTTCCGCTCCGCCCAGAGAGGGAGAACACATTTGATGATTTCCCAACCGAAAAAAAAGGAGTAAATAAACTAACTCAGGATCGTTGGTCTCTTTTGCTGAACTTCTATGGGAACTGGCAGAGACTACAGAAAGCAACCTGTTAAGATTGGGCAAAAATATAAGGTTTTTAATCTAGGAATTTTGCAGAAGCAACCTTGTTTAGAAATTTTGGCCTAGTTGTTGACATTAGGCTCACCTATATCAACGAAATATGGGTGTATTATACGTACCCACAGACTTTACTCTTCGAGGCACAACAGGGACGATGTTTCTGCTCAGAAAATCTAGGACAGACGAAGTCAGCTCCAATAAATTACACCGACAAATGATATCATTAGAATTATTGCAAATTCCAAGAGAACACCTCATATAAATCTACCACCAATTTGTAATAAGCACTCAACTTATGAAACTATCATTCACATTCTTCATTATACATTACGTTCTACTCATGAAATGCTCATGAAATAGTTGGTAGTGAACGAGCAATGTACAAGATTGTGATGCAAGGTCTCCCAAGATTCCATCAAGCGATCGTATTACGTGCAAACGCGTGTAAAATTGAAGAGAGATTGCTTTGAAAGACTGATATGTGTGTATCGCGGTTTGTGAGGCGGCCGTGTGTTACAAAATGGTGTAACAGATTTGGGGGGGACATATGTAATTGCTTATTTATTTATTTCTATTCTTTAGGGTGAGCAGTGGTGGCCCAGTGGTAGCGACCCCGACTTACAAACAGTAAGTTGTGGGTTCGAACCCAGGCAGGCGTATTACTTTGTGTAATTTATTTCATCACCAATGCTCTCAAAAACGGTGAAGGAAAACATCGTGAGGAAACCGGCATGTCCTAGAACCAAAATTCGAAGACATGTGACATCTACCAATCCGCACTGGGCCCGCGGAGAAAAAGCGGAGTAACTTGGTGAGCCGCAGAAAAAGTTTGAGGAGTCATGAATGCTGCTGAACAGTTCCATCTTGCAAAGGTCAAGCGGGAAGTAGTCGGAGTTGATGGCCAACCATCAATCATTGGGGAGGCACCAGAAGAAAGAAGAAGTTGGAGTGACAGACAGATGTGAAATATTATTTACGCACTTATTCTTATTTCGAATATATCTTATTTCTAAAGTATCGTATTGCTGAATTGTTGCTGTGGTAACAAAGTTTTATTTCAACGAGCCATATATCTGACAGGGTATAAAATAAAATGTCATATTTTGTTAAAGTTTTAGGTGGAATAGTTATCTTTACAAACCAAAACCAAAAATAACTTGAAAGAATTTGAATACACATAACTTGATACAACACTTACCCATAAAGTAATAACAAAATGGCTCACATTGTCTGGATAATGTCTAGTATTAAGTTATGAAATAACTTTCCGCTTTAAATATTTCTTAACTAAACCGCTAAGTTGAACCGCTTATTTTCCAAACAAGATCCTCATAACTTACCGTTTATTTCACTCTACACTATCTTGCAGCCTTTGCGATCATAACAGGATAAAGTTCTGAAGAAAAACGCTTTAAACCTGCATTTTACCTTTCATTCACAACCCGGTTTACACGGAAATCCTCTCCACTCAAACGAAGCAGATATTGAATCTCCTTTAAAGAAAATATTTTACCTTTCACAAACAATTGTTATAAAGAAAGAATCTGTTACACTTCAAATCAATTTGGTTCACTCCGGTGTAACACACGGCC
Source organism: Lycophotia porphyrea (assembly GCA_950005105.1). Lineage (NCBI taxonomy): Eukaryota > Metazoa > Arthropoda > Insecta > Lepidoptera > Noctuidae > Lycophotia > Lycophotia porphyrea. Next base: position 3,511,376 of record OX465408.1, on the reverse strand, counting down.
CCTCTAATGCGTTTTATTATGACGTGTGAACGAAAATTTGATACTAGTCTTGCGTGCAACATCGCCTTAAACGCCTAGATGGGTTCCGTTGAGGCCTCCACTGATTTACTACGTATCCCTAATAGCCAATTCTGACATCATTTGTGTTTGTAACAGGATTCTGGTTTCGCCGTTCAGCCCTTCTTTTTGGATGGTAATTTTTAATCGAAAGTCTATTACCTGATTTTTGGAAAATGTTTTTGAAGTGAAACCTTCTTTAGGCGCGTTGGGCATTTTTGAGATGGGGAAAACAATTGAACTCGTGACACCGATGAACGACCTCTTTTTCGTTGCAGAATAAGGCGTATTGCTACATATAATAAGCCCAAAAAAATACAGTGTACAGTCAAACTTATAAGTAAAGGATTTATGCAAAAATATTTTCTAAAAATAATCCAGAATCTCGTTTTTTTTTTCGTTGCAGAGTTAGCCGGATTGCTACATATTACAAGCCTAAACAAAATACAGTGTATAGTCAAATGTATAAGTAAGAGATTTATGCAAAAATATTTTCTAAAAATAATCCAGAATCTTGAAAAAAAAAAGTTTTCACTTCTGTCGGTACTCCTGGAGTGGTAGGGTTTTTTTTTTTGTATAAGAGTTTATAAGATGCATATACATACCATGATGAGGTTTGCCTAATCTTACCATAATTATCCCATAATTATAACCTTCGACCATTTAGACACGTTAATGAGGCATTTTTTCAGTTAATTCATGATGAATAGCAGCTTAACGAGATGTTACAAGATCAAAGGTTTCGCAAATGGTTCTTCTATCTGTCAGACCGACACAATCAAATATTCAGCAAGATTAACACAATTAATATGCCCCAATAAAACAAAATACAATATCGTTTCATCTTTCACAAGGACCGCTTATGAGTTCAATTGGAAAAGGATTCATAACGGAATACTGATGATATGATTGTATATCCTTTTATGTATGTATAAAGGGTGTAAACAGACTCTTAACGAAGCCGAAAGGCTCTTGTTCTCCCCGTCATTGCGGTCATTTTTTTGTTTTAGACCATACCTGGGAACCTTCTAGTTACGGAGATATTGGGGGTCAAAGTTCCAACTTTTTCACAAGTTTTTTTTTAAATACATGTTTTTAATGTAAGATTCTTACTTTAAATACCTCCAGGACCCTCTTCATATTCAATCCATCCATTAGCACAATGTTTTGAGTGCGTTACATTGAGTCCTACTGTAAAACGTGATTTTTCAGCCCAAAAAAAAAAGTCGTTTCCCAGCACTAATTTTTGCGAAAAGTTACATAGTTCGATGTACACTTGGTTGACGGCTTCGTGAAGAGTCTGTTTACACCATGTATACATCATTCAGCTTGAGTTGATTGGTATAGGACTTAAAATGATAAAGTCGGGTAGCAAAGTAAATAAAATAGGTGATTAACTTTTAAGAAAATATTTTGAAAGATTATGAATCGCGAAGCTTTGACTTGCTGTACTCGGTTGATGGCAATAGGTTCGCCTCTATTACATGAGATTGAAACATAACTGGCAAAATGTAAAGTTCCTGTGTATAGTGGACAAATATCACAGTACAAACTGTCAAATAACTCCAAATGTATTTAAACCATAAAATTTTAATGCTAAGTTCAAAATCGAATGAGAAAATTTGTCTGTTTCAACTTGCGCAAGCGACTATACCTCTCCCCAAACCAGGTTAAATATTGCGTTATGTAGGAAAACACTACTGCTACGTTAATTATGGTAAAATACTAAAACCTGAGTAACTAGTGTTGTCACTACCCTAGAAAACCAAAAACAAAACTTCTAAAGCAAGCGAATACGCGGGCACAGGTATAATCTTAAAATATATACAGGGCAATCGTAACAAATTGGGGGTAGGCCGTGAAAAATGTGAGGTCATAGTATAAATAAGTACTGGTAAAACTTTTTTATCGAGCCGCGTCTTAAAGGCGAAAAGTGAGTCATATTAGTTTGATAGCAGATATTAGGAAGATCGGATGGGAATGCAGACGTAGCCCAATGGCCACGCAGTGGGTTCGAACCTAGGCAGGCATTTTCCCTGTGTGATTTATTTCATCACCATTACTCTCAAAATGGTGTAGAAAATCATTCTGACGAACCTGGTGTGTCCACGAACTTAAATTTCGAAGACACGTGATATCCACCAATCCGCACTGGGCTCGAGTGGTGGATAATGGCCCACTCCCTTGGCCGTATAAAGACATTTACGCATGGCAGGTGCAGGGACAGTAGTGAAATGTCTCATCATCCTCTGCGAAGTCTTTTCCCAACTATGTTGGGGTCGGATTCCAGTCTAACCGGATGCAGCTGTACCAGTGTTTTACATGGAGCGACTGCCTATCAGCAACAACTGACCCTTGGTAAGACTGGTTGTCATTTTCAGGGCACTGACTGTAACGACTGTCAAAAGATCTACAAATGATTTAATAAACAGCCGGGACAACAGCTTAAGGTGCTTTCCGAGGCGCGGAGGAAACTCGTATGTAATGGGCGCTCACCCATCCACGGACCAAACTAGGCAAACGTGGCTTAACCTGCGCCGTTTTGAGAGCAAAAAACACGTGGACCAGACCCATTTGCTCCAGTATCTTTTCAAAACACTCTTCAAACGCTTCCGACCACAAAACAGGGTCACTGTCACAAAACGAGATTATTGTTTTGCGATAGCAAGCATTTTCAGTACTTAGGCGTATCTAATTTATCGGGCCGTTGCACACGGAATGATTTGCGACCGCGCCCGACACGCGTCAGTGGGCGGGAATGGCCGATGTGTGGGGTGTTAAGGGTGAAATTGCGACTTTTTTGGTATGTTTAGGTGTAGGATATGGGGGTTTAATGTGAAATTAGGAGTGATTAAATGTTTCACACTAATACTGAATGACCTCAAGTAAGTACCTCATTCTGGAATCCGTAATACCAAATCCAACATTGTTTAAGAAACACTGTTTTAAGCTTTCATGGTTTAAAACGAAACTTTAAGTGTCACTTAATGGATATTTTCCGTCTTCCAGCATCGTGATAAGGACTCCACCAAACCTGGTGCCGACAGAAGCCATTATATTCTAACTAGCTTTTGCCCGCAGCTTCGCTCGCGTTAGTTTAGAATTTGACATTCAATTCGGGTTGTACTCGGTTTGTAATTCAATCATGATTGGAAAGACACGTGGCGCCATCTATGAGAATAATAACGTTATTGTTGTTTTCCTCGAGAACATTACTTTTTTTCGGGATGAAAGGTCCTCTATGTCCGTTTCTGTAAACCTGACAACGTATATGCAAAATTTCAGGATGATCGGTTCAGTGGTTTAGGCGTGAAAAGGTAACAAACAAAAAAAACAAACTTTCTTTCGCATTTATAATATTATAATATAAAATATTATAATGTAAGGAAGTAAGGATAGAGATACTAAACAGTTAGCATTTATCAAGTGGCCGACTAAAACTTAGTGCAACCCCAAAATAATTAGTACGAAAACCGCTGACGAACATCAAGCAACAAAATACTTAAACTGTAATTGGCGACTGTGTAAGTCCAATATTGTATAACCTTTGCTTGTGATCGTTGTACACAGAAGCTGTTGGTAAACCTTTATTAAATAAATAAATAAATAAACAAATTACCAACATGGCCACCGAAGCTTTCATAACAAAATGCAATTTCCTAGTTTTATTGTTCGGAAATTTCCCATTTGGCGGACTAATAGAGTTTATAGATGGACCTATTGTGATCACTGTTCTTATTATAAAGTCATTGTTGGAGAAAAATTAAAATTCTCCTTTGTGGTAGACGGGTATTCTTGGTACTTGAATGAGGGTTAGGATGAAGGTATTTGTAGGGATTTATAGTATTATGTTTTGGAGGCATTTTCGTAGTGAGGAAAATGTAGAGTAAGAATGCCGAAAGGCACTTGTTCTCTCCGCCATTGCGATCATTTTTTTGATCTAGACAATACCTGCGAACCTTCTAGTTACGGAGATATTGGGGGTCAAAGTTCCAACTTGTTTTTTTTTTTTAATTTATGTTTTTGATGTATTTTACTTAAGACACCTTCACGACCCCCGTACTATTCAATCCATCCATCAGCACAATGTTTTGAATGCGTTACATTGAGTCCTACCGTAAAACGTGATTTTACACCCCAAAAAAAAGAAGTAGTTTCCCAGTAATTATGTTTGCGTAAAGTTACTTAATTTGATGTACATAATGCTTGGTTTACGGCTTTGTGAAGAGTCTGTTTACACCCCGTAGATGGCTTTATGAGTAGAGAAAGACCAAAGAAACGATGGATAGACTGTGTGAAGGATGGTATGGCTAGGGAGGTGGTGACTGCTGAGATGACGAGTAATAGAGAAGTATGGAAGAAGAAGACATGCTGCGCCGACCTCAAATAAATTGGGATAAGGGCAGGACAATGATGATGTTGTTAAGGTATTTTTATGTAAATTAGGAAATGGAAACGTTAATTCATAGGAGAAAAGAGATGTTATTTTTCAGTTTGATAATCTTGCTCGTCATTGTGAGACTTGCCAACTATTTCTGTGTTATATCCAATCAAACTGCACCGGAGACACGTGGTTGATTACGACCGCTCCCTCTCATAGAGAGGAGGTCTGTGTCCTATCAGTGAGAACATCAACTCCCAGACCATGTCCCATTTTATTTCGGATCGGCGCAACACGTTTTCTTCTTCCATTCTCCTCTGACAGACGTCACGGCGTCATTTACTCCTTTCTTTTTCATATCATTCCTCACACTATCCATCCATATCTTCTTTGGCCTACCGTGCCTCTCCATCCATCAACATTCATATATGTCATCACTTATTAAATCATATTTGTTTCATCCATCTTTATCTCATGTCCATACCAAGACAAACGAGTTATGCCCGGTTCGACACTGTCCCAGTTTGTCATCGAAAAACAAAAGATCACGATTCACAGCTCTTTCAACAATTTTTGTTTTTGTAATACCGATTCGTCATCGATGCTGAAGTATCATTAAATGAACCAACTATACAATTCATTTTTACCCGACTGCCAAGGAAGATCTTCTTTCATTTTTTCTGTAATAGGCGCCATATTCAAACTTCCTCTAATATACTAATTCCTTACTTTATCCATTCTTGTCACTCCAGAAATCCATCTAAACATTCTCATTTTCGCTACATCCAGTCGTTTTTTAGACAGTTATTAAACTAATAAACTAAAATTGGTATTGTTATTGATACCAAGAGGACACAACTCAAGATCTTCATATTCTCTCCTTGACTAAAGTAAAGGAAACAGCACTAATTAAACGCATATATCAAAATATCAATTTGTTATTTTATTTATCAGGTATACAAACATATCTTGTACTAATTGTCCCGATTGAACCATATAACATAACATTTGTAAGGTGTACTAAATAGTACACCAACATTTTGCCAGTTATGTTAAAGTCAATGGGGGCGAGCCTATTGCCAACTGGGCAAAAATTCCAACTCCGGGATGTTACTAGGATTTAATGATGGAAAAACCCAATAACACTTTGCTCGACCTGGGAATCGAACCCAGGACGTCATACTCATCAGTCGCACTTGAGACCTCTAGCCCAACGAGGCAGTCCTGTTAGTATAATAGGTACCTATTTGGAATATTTCCCAAACAAAGACGAAATCAATTAAAACTCTCTCCCTCAAATTGGAAATGTGCCAACCCTATCTTTTAGGTACCAATGATTTTGATCCTTATTTTCCTAGAAATTTAGTTGGTTTTTGGATGGATTTTTCAGCGATATAATTAAATAGTTGCTGACTGTACGTAACATTGTTTTTAAAATAACTAATGGGTTTTAGTTGTTTCTCTTTTTCTGTTATTTTTATTCTAGAAGCGAGATGTATCGTTCATTTTGAAATGTGATAAATATAGGAAAAATTGGAAACAATCCCTTGTATCTAAATGTGTTCTTATTTTAAAAAACGAAAACAGTTATTTTTTCTATTTGTGTGCATACTGAAGTTTCTTCCTTTGAAGTTTATTTATTTTATTAATCTGTATTGTCTTACTCAGTGCAAACTCTTGCATATCTACTTTAATCTTTTAATTTTATTTACTTTTACAGCACACGCGCGTTTTTTTTACAGCCACGGAGTCTGGATTTGCGCCCGGTTGATGGCAATAGGCTCGCCCTACAGTCTAACCGCATGCAGCTAAATACCAGTATTTTACATGGAGCGACTGCCTGTCTGACCTCCACAACCCTTTAGTACTGGGTAATACGATACCCTTGGTAAGTCCGGTTGTCAGCCTTTCAGGCCACTGACTACCTGTTACGATTGTTGAAGATCTAAAATTGACAGCCGGGACCACGGCTTACCGTGCTTTCCGAGGCACGGAGGAAACTCGGTATGTAATGGGTGGTCACCCATCCAAGGACCCACCCAGGCAAGCGCGGCTTAACTTGAAGATCGGCCCGAGCTGCTGTTATTATTAAGCCACGAGCTCCTCACATTAAACATGGACTAATGACAGAATTTTCGTATTAAAAACACAGAAATTCATTGCTCAATGACGAACTATCCACATAAATCCGTTCACAAATATAAGGGCGGTTGCAAACGACGATCGGATGCAGTTATGGCCCCGACCGACGCGTTACAACAACAAATTTACGAAATCGCCACGAAAATATCATGGAATTGAGTTTTAAAAAACTGGTCAAGAGAGTGTCCAAATACGCACAGCGAAGGGTTCCGTCATTATCATCAACTTAGTCTTTTCACGAACTATTCTTGGGTCGCCTTCCAATCTAAAAGTAGACAGATAATAATCAATATTTTATATTAAGCGACTGCCTATCTGACCTCCACAGCCGAGTTACTGGTGCACAGAATAAAGCGGAAGACTTTGAGGGCCTGAGGGTTTGAGGGTAGTCTTTGTCTAGCCAAGGGACAGCTAACGGAAATTCTAACTTTAATATTATTAATGCGAAAGTAAGTTTGTAGTTTGCTTGCTACCTTTTCACGCCTAAACCACTGAACCGATCGTCCTGAAATTTTGCATATACGTTGTCAGGTGTACAGTAACGGACATAAGGTGCCTTTCACCCCGAAAAAAATACTGGTCCAAAGGAAAATAACAATAACGTCCATGTGATAATAGATGGCGGCACGTGTCTTCCGAATTATAATAATTATATCTTGGGACAACCAACACACTGCCATCTGATCCCAAACTAGGCAGAGCCTGTACTATGGCAACCAGACAATTGATAAACATTCTTCTATATTATGATTGAATTATGTAATTATAAGCAGAGTAGCAACAACCCGAATTGATTGTCAAATTCTAAATTAACGCGAGTGAAGCCGCGGGCAAAAGCCAGTAAAAATATAGTACTGATAGTCTCCAAGTAAATCCAAGTTGAGAGCACGTGACGTAAAATAAGGGTTCAATCTGTACCATTAGCCTATGGAACCCTAAAAAAGTGGGATATATTCAAGTTCTGTGGTATTTGGGTTAATTGCTGTTGCATCAATAAATTGCATGTATCGCTCGGGTTATTTCTCCTTGCGGGATAATAGTGCGCAGTTTGGTCCAGAACATTTTATTCCAAGTTAAAATATTATGGAAAAAAGCGTGGCTTTAAAAGTTTATTGAATATTTTGGAACGGTTGCATACCTCTGGCTTAGCAATGATAATTGAATGAAAGTCAGGTATATTGAACCCTATTTAATGTTGTATCGTTTAAATAGGTAGGTATACTGCTATATAAATCTTCTGACGGTCGAATTACGTTGGCTGGGAGCGCTGTTGGTAAACATTTGTGAAATCGTTGTATGTAAAGTACTGAAAACGCAAGATGTTGGCGTAAGTTCTGATTTTAACCAAGCGTCAAAAGATGCATGCACGACTACACGTTTTTTGGTCCTTCGATCCGGATTCAAAATATGTATTATCATTTATCTTGATCGCAAATAGTTTCCTGCTACATTAGGCTTTAGGTAAGTACGTTATTTTAGATGAAAAGCAATGTAGTGGGAGTACTGAAACTTTATGTAATTTATCTGTGTGTGTAATCGAAGTATACTTTATATTGATCGAACCCATATAATATATTTTAAGCTTAGTAATAAATCATGTCTTGAGCTACATGCGCGTTTCTTTCATCTCTCCAAAACTCACCACCTTACAACAACCTTTGCAGTTTTGTAACTATAGACTAAAACACACAAACTATTAAAATAAGATCTTACTTCTGACTAAACCTTAAAAGGATAATAATATTTCCGACTCAAAATAAAAAGGTAAATATAATTAATAATTGATATCAAACGCATAAATATAAATGAAATACTGAAAGGTTTAATGAATGGCATTCATTTAATATTGATTTTATATAACAAAATTTATGATTGACACGTTTTCGGTAATTTAAAATGCGTAATTAACGTGGCTTGTTAATTTATTCATTTACATTTACTTCATTATTTGTCATTATTTTATTACAATGCTACTGATTTCTGTGGTCGGTTTATTTGTGGTTTTATTGATATAAAATTATATTTATTTCAAAAAGTTGGTTTGTGTCCTTTTATTACAAGTAAATTTTTTAGGGTTCCGTACCCAAAGGGTAAAACGGGACCCTATTATTAAGACTCCGCTGTCCGTCCGTCTGTAACCAGGCTGTATCTCATGAACCGTGATAGCTAGACAGTTGAAATTTTCACAGATGATGTATTTCTGTTGCCGCTATAACAACTAAAAACAGAATAAAATTAATATTTAAGGGGGGGTACCATACAACAAACGTGATTTTTTGTAAATCTAATGTTGTATAGACAATGGTACGGAACCCTACGTGCGCGAGTCCGACTCGCACATGGCCATTTTTTTTAAACTACAAGAATTCGGTGTTCTATCCTCTTTCTCTGAAAAAATACCGAAACAAACTCACGAGGTCACTGTCTTTTCAAGCCTAGAAATAATCTTCATAAAGTCCTATGTGGACCATGCAGATTAGTGTCTGAGGTGGTCTTTTAAGTAATGAACCACACAGATTTGACTGGACCTGTCCAGTCACACGCATTGTGTGCATGTTATGAAGGTGAGTGCATTTTTACCCGACTATGGCCAAGCCAAAAGGAAGGGTTATGATTTTAGCTGTCTCAGTATGTTTTGATTTTTAATTATGGAAGCTTGTTTTCTAAAAGGGACTCATAATAATCACAGTTCTAATCCCAGCTAATATTACAATCCAAAAGTGAGTTTGTTTATTTGTTTGTAAAGTATTCACTTATTAACGGTAAAAAATAACAGATGAATGAACGTGGACGAGGCAAGCAAAAGGAGTATGTAAGGATCGTAGCAGGTGGCGTTCTGTGGTTTCTGCCTACCCCCATGGGAAAAGGGCGTGAGTTTATGTATGTATATATGTAAAATAAGACAGTTTTTTTTTCTCAGTGGTACGTTACTGTGGGATAATTTCCGACGAATACCTACGTGAAGCCACAGGTAAAAGCTAGTGTATAAAAAAAAAAACAAAATAAACAAACAACCTTTTTTACCAACAATAAGCACATAAAAAATATCACCCTGCTGAAGAAAGTCGTTTCTGTTGAACTTTTTAAATATTTAAAACTTCCTTTTAATGTCACCGCCAGTGTCAGACACAAGAGTAAGTAAAAAAATATAGAAAACAATTTCAATGTAAGATTAATCTTTCAGGACGTCAACAACTCCTTTCACCCTACGTGTGCTGTACTGGGGTCCTTTTAGGGGGTGGTACAAGTTACAGGAAGATCGAGAGAGTTGATTTGATTAATTAATTAAAAGGTTTTGACAGTACGAGACTTCAGGAAACAGATTTACTTATAGAAAGTTAATGAAGTTGGATGTAATATTTATAACGCCATTTAGCTAAGAAACTAACTCTCATTATTTTTTGGGATCGTTAAAGATTCATTTTCACTTATTTGACTGCAAAAAAATAGTACTGCAAATTACATGAAAACCCGTTCGACTTGTATTTGCCGCCAACAACTTGCACTGTGTAAACAGGATGAGTTGACTGTGTAAACACTGACAGCAGGAGGAGTTTTTGCCAGTTATACGATCTCAAATGGTAAATTCCATATTCGGTAAGTGGAAAACTTAGGACCAAGAGGTTAACTTCTTTTTGTACGTAAAACATGCCTTTTCTTATACCAGACCGATGCGATACGGAAATCTGCATATAACCCTTTACAACTTGCACCACAACCTACTCAGCACGAGGGTCGTTTAAGTATTCAGCCATCTTTCCACCTGGAAGTGACTAGGGGCCCCCCTGAAGGGCCTATTGTGACGGGCAGACAGACAGGCCGACTTCATTACGTATAGATCGACGTCGCGTTATGTTAGTGTAACGTGTAAGTGTTGCAGGTTTTGGCGGGAACGCGGGAGAAGCCGCCATGTTGCTTTTTGTTTTTTTTTGGTTTGAAGTGCGTGCTTAGATGTGTGTGTGGTTGCTGTGTGGTGGAGGTGGTTATTGAGTAATTTGATTAATTATTATCTTTCTGAGCGCAATGTGATGTAAGCGGATTGCGATTGTCTTTGTTGATTAGAAAACTTAATTCATAATGCCAATTCGTAGTCCCACTTACAAATTTAAATCACTTTTTGTTGAAAATTGTGGTTAATTTAAATATTGTCTGAAAAAGCAGAGATTTAAAAGTTGAAACTGTCTCAATTTACGGGCCAATGTGTTGCTTATTACCTTTAGTGAGAGAATGCGTAAGAATTGAACCATTGAACCTGAATAGGAAACAGACACTTGGAATGAACCGCGAGTCATTCACAAAATGACAAAAAAAAATACGGATAACATACCTACAACAAAATTCAAAACGTTCGATCGGTCCCAATATCGCATGTTTACCAATATGATAACATGTTTGACAGCTGTCATTATTTACATTAACAACATAGTTTCCGAGAACGTGGGCGAGGACTGACGTACAAACACAACACATATCGTTTAGTAAATGTTTGTGTTCCGATAACTGGGCGTTTGGTTGTGAACTGTTTGATTATATATAGTGTAACGGTACAAATAATATTCGTAAAAGTGTTTTGAAGCGCGAAGCAGCGTCAGTTCAAATAGTGAACTGAGTTTGAGGCTGAAGTAAAACCAGAAATATACTAATATATCATCATCATTTTGCCTGCCCGAAAAGGGCAATTCATTTGGGGTCGGCGCAGCATGTCTTCATCTTCCATACTTCTCTATTACTCGTCATCTCATCAGGCACCTCCTTTCTTGCCATATCATCCTTCACACAGTCCATATACAACATACTTATAAATATGAACAAAAAAAAAAAGTACGGACATCAAAAAGATCAAGGGTTGCTATCTTGGGCTGCGGGCTGGTCGAAGAAGATACCGCGGCCCTGGAACACAAAGGGCAAGGAAGGAACATGGATGGGTTTTAGTCAGTACAAGTCTGACACTTCCTTCCGCTCTGCCTAGAGCGGGAGAAGTCATTTGATGATTTCCCATCCGTAAAAACAAAAAGGGTTGCTATCTTGTAAATCTTGTGTGTCATTTTGTTGTATGTAGAAACGTCCATTTTAGAGAGACTAGAGATGAACATATAGACTGCTTCATTGTTCAAGAGCTGAACAAGACGCCCCGGGGTTAGATTCCCGGGTCGGGCAGTTATCTGCCTAACCTTTTGGGGATTACAGGCGTAATGTTACTGTGTTATGTAGAGATATCTACCTACAGTTTCTGGGAAGTCTATTCAATATTACCTAACTGCTGTCAAAACCTCACGTCAATATGATTTGACGTTACTATTCTGGTCAATCACTCAAAGGAGTTATCATGAGGTAATCAGAAATCTAGTTCCAGGAACAGGCCACCCTAGCTAGAGTCTATTCATATCTTTGGCTCCAGTTGATGTTATTACCACTTGAAAGTAGTATCAACTGTATGTGGGTGTAAATTAAGTTGATGTTAGAATGAGAAGTAATATTGAAAAAAATCTATATAAACTTGTTGGAATTGCTGCTCAAACTAAACACTATACAGAGGTACAAAAATGATTGCTGGGAAACGACTTTTTGGATAAAAAATAACGTTTTACGATAGTAATCAATGTAACACACTCAAAACACTGGGCTGATGGGGGTCATGGACTTATTTAAGGAAAGTAATTACATCAAAAAATTGTTTTAATAAATACTTGTGATTAAGTTGGAACTTTGACCCCCAATATCCCTGTTTAACCTTCTAGTTACGGAGATATTGGGGGTCTGATCAGGTATGGTCTAGAACAAAAAAAAAATTCGCAATATAGCGAGGAACAAGTACCTTTCAACTTCATTAAGGGTTTTTTTCACCCATTATTTGTTTACTTTTTGGAAACTTAATATAGAATGCAGAATAGATAGATTGATTAAAGGACTTTGTTAGGCAGATATGATTAATTGATAACATCGTTTACAACATAATAATTCTCAGTAAATGGGGATGAAAGGGGATGGATGAAACAGGTTGAAATTGACGTGCCACTCACCCCTCTGAGGAACTATTGTTGAAGTTTTAGTCAAAGCGTCTGTCATAAGCAGGGGGCGAATGGGGGTGAATTACCTATACAGGGATGAGAGAAAGTCTGTGTGTGACGTTTGTGAGATTAATCTCCGGAAGTGATGTTGGGTTTATTTTTATTGATTGTTTTGTTTAGGATTATAATATGCGGCCATATTATAATCCTAAACAAAAAACTAAGATAAGTTCGTTGAAATGCAAGAAAAGGAACCATTTCATTTAACAAAACCTTACGGAGAAATATTATTTGAAAAAGGAAAGATTGCTGGATTTGATATGTCTGGGAATTTGACGGTTTTAATGGATGATAAATAGGAATTGCATGTGATTAAAAGAGTAATGAATATAAATATTGATGGATTGAGAGGGAGATAAAAAAAAACCAAAAGAAAGATGGATAAATTGAGTGAAGAATGATATGAAGGAAGAAGGAGTAAATGATAGCGTGACGATTGACAGGGGAGAATGGGAGAAAAAACGTGTTGCGCCGACCCCAAATAACATCAGCCAAAGACAGGAAGATGTCAATGATACGCCAGTTTCCTCACTAAGATTTCTTTCACCGTATTTAGAGCAGTGGAGCGAGAGGCTAAATAATAACAGCCGCTCGGGTCGATCTTTAGGTTAAGCCGTGCTTGCCTAGGTTGGTCTGTGGATGGGTGACCGCCCATTACATACCGAGTTTCCTCCGTGCCTCGGAAAGCACGCTAAGCCGTTGGTCCCGGCTGTCATTTGAAGATCTTTGATAGTCGATAAATAGTCAGTAACCCAAAAAGTCTGACAACCAGTCTTACCAGGGGGTATCGTATTACCCAGTACTAACTGGGTTGTGAAGGTCAGATAGGCAGTCGCTCAACATAAAATACTGGTATTCAGCTGCATCCGGTAAGACTGGAAGCCGACCCCAACGTAGTTGGGAAAAGGCTAGGCAGATGATGATTATTAAGAGCAGTGATGATGAAATTAAATACAAAAAAGTAATTGCCTCACTGGGTTCCACATGAATCCGTGAATCGTTGAAATAATCTTATCACAGTTCAATTAAAAGTTATCTCCCTTCCACATCAATAGATACCAGAACCCCCTCACAGCATCCACCGAAAATAGGGTTAGCCTTATCTCAGCCACCTTACTTCAAACGAAAGCCCTCATTAACATGACTTGTCGAAGTAATACGAAGAATTTATCCATTTGAGTCCCACATTCATATTAGTTAGTCAGCCATTCTGCAGAACCACGGTGCGACTAAAAAACCCGCGTCTGTGTGAAGTCACCACAAATAGAACTCGCTTTTGGCGACAAAAATGTGGTTCCGGTGGTTTTAGGGACCCACATGTGGGTTCGATATATTTTTATTAATATTATTTATATTTGAATAGTAGCTAAACGGTTTCTGTTGCATGCTACATGGGAACTGAATAAAGAATCCTATGAGCTTTAGTAAAAAAAAGTCCATATACAGAGTTGACAATTACGCACGCATTCGTACAGGCTGGCCCAAAAATACACGTCCATTAATTTATATTAAAGCTAGTATACCATAGGTTGATGGTACACTAGCTTTTGCCCGCGGTTTTACTTGTGTTAATTAAGAATTTGACAGTTAAGCTCTTTAACACACTATTAAAATTTCAATAATAGTATGATTCAATCATGATTAGAAGGACACGTGCCGCCATCTATTATCATAAGAACGTTATTGTTGTTTTCCTCGGGAACAGTATTTTATTTCGGATGTAAGGTACCCTTTGTCCGTTTCTATACACCTGACAACGTATATGCAGTTGGTTTGAGGAGGTACGGGAAAATCGCACTTGGAAGGAATTGGAGGTCACCTTTGCCCGGCAGTGGAACAGTATACAAACTAATAAACAGAAAAGAAAGCACTTCTGCACCGAAGTACCATCAAGGCTAGCATACTTGCTGCGGGACTGTTCGAAAGAGATACCGCGGCCCTGGAACACAAAGGGCAAGGAAGGAACATGGATGGGTTTTAGTCAGTACAAGTCTGACACTCCCGTCCGCTCCGCCCAGAGCGGGAAGAGTCATTTGATGATATCCCATCCGAAAAAAAAGGCTAGCATTCTTTAGCTTGCACCCACAGAGAAATAAAAAATACTTGCTACGGAACCTTGGAGCCACTTCCAATATACGCGCTGTAGATTTTTTTTATTCCATATGGTAAAGTTTCGCAATCAACGGGCGTCGGTGTTTGCGGTGCAGAAATAACTAACTGTCGCTTCAGTATATTTGTTTGCAATAAAGCCTTGTACCAGCGTTTGGGCTATTTCTAAAACAACAAGTTAGGATAAAGCCTATTTTTTGGGGTAGTTCTTTATTATTGAAGTTTTTGTGGCAGTGGGTTCTCGATAGAATTGCTGTTTCGGTTTTTTTTTCAATATTATAAAACACATCTGTTGAAATTCGCATGTCAAATAATTGGTTGCGATTATTGTAGACAGGTAATCCGAGTAGCTATTAGGTATCTAATACTAGCTTGTGCTGTTATCTAATACTAGCGTGTTGTTGTATGTTATGTACGGAAATTAACCCACATGAATGTTTTAAATGTAGCATATGACACTTGGAGATAATGTAGCTGCCCGTTAGTGAAAGAATTATCGGAATCGGATCAGAAGTTCCAAAGATTACCCCCTACGTACAAACTTACAAACCTACAAAACTTATAAACAAACACCTCTTCATAACATTATAAGTATAGATGCTATTTAACAGCAAAGCTTTAGCAGAGAGTCAAGCTACAATTTTTCAAAATTAGAACTAACTATATGGTATGGTTAGGGCTGCGGGACTGTTCGAAAGAGATACCGCGGCCCTGGAACACAAAGGGCAAGGAAGGAACATGGATGGGTTTTAGTCAGTACAAGTCTGACACTCCCTTCCGCTCAGCCCAGAGCGGGAGAAGTCATTTGATGATTTCGCATCCGTAAAAAAAAATAAAAAAATGGTATGGTTGTCTAGTAATCCATACGTTGCTGCCAGTTAAAATCGCAATAGCGGTCATTGACCCACTTACATTTATTCAAGTTCTTAACTTTGAAAACCGAAAATAAGCCTGTTCATGTCTTGAATCGTCATCTATCGTCTTCTCCAACATTTTTTCTAATGAAAAACGATACATCGTTCATTTGTTTTGGTTCGTACGAAGAGATATTAGGCAAAAAGCAATGACCGCAATTGCGAAATCCTAATTGGCAGCAACTATAATAACTCCGTGGAAGTAACTATGTAAGTCAGTATTTCTGCCTGTTCCTTAACGGCTAAACGCATTTGATACGCGGGTACTTTTGAACCCGGCAGTACGTTAACATGGGATTTGTTCTGACCTCGAGGCGAGCGGGGCCGCGGAACAAAAGCTAGTAGTATTCTCTTAAGTTTTATTCCGAATTCTCAACTTCACATAAGTTCAAATCAGTAAGCGGAATTGGAGTTGTGTTTAACATTACGGCAGTTATAGTCTCAGATGAACAAAAGAATTTAATTTAATGACAACAATCTATAACCCATTTCATATAATATCCTTTCACCCCTAAAATCGCTTAACATTACTTCCAAAAAGTTTGCCTTTCAACCAATTCCCTCGACGGAACACCCCCGAACACCCCCTTACAACCCTGTTGACAGGTTTAATTGAACTCCGATACCTTATCGGTTCCAAACTCAAGGCTAACAGATCTTTTTAAGGCTTTTAACACATCGACTTTAGGGAGGGAGAAGTTTCTTTTTTTTTGGCTTGTTGAGTTGTTGCACACAGAACCTATGAGTAGATGCCTGTGCTTCGAGGGGTGTACAGAAAATTAGGTCGGGTTGAACTTTGATTCGGAAAAATGTCAATGGGATTTCACCCATGCATGCTTTTTAGGGTTCCGTACCCTAAGGGTAAAAACGGGACCCTATTACTAACCGTCCGTCTGTCTGTCACCAGGCTGTATCTCATGAACCGTGATAGCTAGACAGTTGAAATTTTCACAGATGATGTATTTTTGTTGCCGCTATAAAAACAAATAATAAAAATAAAAATTATTTAATAATTAAAGGGGGCTGCCATACAAGAATCGTGTTTTTTTCGGTTTATGGTACGGAACCCTTCGTGCGCAAGTCCGACTCGCACTTGGTCAGTTTTAAGGTTACTTATCAATCATAAAAATGTCCGAATACTAAAATATCTTGCAAATTAGATATAAACTTTAAATTATATTAATGGTGATGATAAACTTCAACTGTTTGAATATAAGTGAAGGAATTTATAATTAACTAAGGATTTCTTACTGATTCTATTTAACTTTGTAAAGCTTTTATACTTGATTCAGAAATGAATTAAAAGCATTAATCTAGATTTCAATAAAATGAATAGAATGTTTCAACGCGACCGCTTTTTGAAGCAGATCTCAGAAATTCAGGAATAGTTCGTTGAAATAAGCAGAATTCGTCAATAAAACAACATCCTGTACTTAAGTCGCATAGTTTACGAAGCGCATCGTGCCGTAAAACGAGCACCATGTACTAGCGTACAGTTCCTGAATAGTTAACGACATGCTTTAGGAAGATCGTTGACAGGCGTCGCAGGTAGTCAGACACCCGAAAGTATGACAAGTGACAACCAGTCTTACCAAAGGGTGTCGTGTTGCCCTGTGATTGATGAGGTCAAATAAGTAGTCATGCACAAATTCACACCTCGTGTCTGTTATTGATAAATTCCTGATGTAAAATTAATTCCTGATGTATGTGTACCCAATAATACTTTGCCCGACCTGGGAATCGAATCCAGGACCCCATGCTAAGCAGCCGCGCTTGCGACCACTAGACCAAAGAGGCAGTCCATACTACTACAGTAGGAGGAATTTCATACTCCTATAGAATAGTTATTAAGTCAAAAAGGTCCTTGGAACTTATATTTTTTCTAGTTTTTCCAGTTTTTATGAGTTATTATATACTTTGAGTTTGAATGAAAGAAATAGGTCAGTTGTTAGTACTGCGAACAAATTCTAAAAGTAAATAGAGACTGAATGAGTGAACGTTTTAGATTGGTTATCGCATGACTGAGTTGGAAATGTTGAATAAAGTTTTATTTTAATAAAATATTTTTACGTACTTACTTTTTAAACGATACTGTTGTTTGTGAAAAGTTATTCAAAAACGTGTCTTACCTGAAACAAAATAAAATAAGAATTAGATATTTTGTAAATGTATGGTTGTACTTAACATCATCAATGAAATAAAATAAACAGTATCTTTTCATCAACTGCCTCATTGGTCCAGTGAATACCAAGCCCTGAGCATGAGGTCTTGGGGTTAAATCCCAGGCCGAGCAAATATTTCTTCAATGCAAGAGTGAACAGGCATCTTCTGGGCACGCTCGTTCCATCATAGACCTCATCTATCGCTTTCCATCAGGCGGGATCGAGGTCAAGAGCAGGCGATGATGAAATGGTCATCATCATCATCCACAGCCGTAGTTCACCCACTGCTGGGTATAGGCCTCTCTTCGCTTGTGCCAAGCTCCACGTTCTTGTACCAGCCTCATCCAGGATATTCCCGCGATGGCAACCATGTAGTCTGCCCATCTCGCCGCCGGACGGTCAACACTCCTCTTTCCATTCCTTGGACGCCACTCGGTCACAGCTTTACTCCACCTGCCATCACCGCGCCTTGCTAGGTGTCCTGCCCAACTCCATTTGAGTTCCATAACGCGATTTCCATTATCGAAGACCTTCGTTCGTCTCCGGATTTCGACGTTTGGAACTCGGTCTATTAGTTTTATATCGGGGCAGGGCAGGCGAATTTAGTAAAAAAAAAAAAAAAAAAATATGAAATTTAATGTCACTCTCAGTTAACTTCTGAACCGCCATAAAGTTTGAACAGAATTGAGGTTTTTCTAGGATATCTTTCACTAAAAACCGATAGATGGCGCTGTACATGATTCAGTGTAAAAATTAAATTAAAGACGGTGTCCGGTTGCAGCTAAATAAAAGTTCTTACGTGCAGCACATATCAGTGCCAAGTTGTATTTTATAGAAATTATAGCCAAAATGAAAAAAGTAAGTTGCAATGCAACAAAAACGTTAATAGAACGAAGAAAGACAAACGCACATAAACTAGGAAGGAACATTTGAAAGGCAATGATCGCCAGCTCCATACAGTCAAACAATTTTTTGAATTGAAAACTTTTTTAGCATCGTTCTGATTTGAAAATCGATGAAATGAAAAAGCGACAGTAAAAAGAGACAGACTCATAAATTCATAAGATTAAACGTGGGAGAAAATGAGATAGGAAGCATTATACAGTGTTTATCTTGAAGTCAAAATTTTTGAAGGTATTTTTTTACATTGACTCATGTACAGCGCCATCTAGCATTTTTCAATATTATATCATCACTATCATCACTACATATTATAAAACAAAGTCCTCCGCCGCGTCTGTCTATCTGTTCGCGATAAACTCAAGAACTACTGCACCGATTTTCATGCTGTTTTCACCAATGGATAGATTGGTTCTCGAGGAAGGTTTTAGTATATAAATTGTCAAGTTTTTGTATACATTGGTTGCGGGAACGCGATCAAAATTATATGATTACTTTTGACATCCACATGGGCAAAGCCGCGGGCATCAGCTAGTATCCAAAATAAACATCACAACTGCAATTGTATCACAACTCAACAAAGCACTGAGGGAGTTCTGAAACGGGCCGACACCAGCGTCCCGATGGAATGCCCTTTACCCTTTATATCTAGGAAAGACTTGAATTTGCAATGAAATAGCTGCCGCTACTGTGGCTCTGTCAGCGCGGAATGTAGGATCAGTCCTTTTGAGCTCGACTTTGTGGAAATTTACTTAAAGTAAACGTTGCATCACGCCTGTAATCCCCGCAGGCTTAAACAGATGTGTATTTAAGAACACACCCATGTTTCGCCAGATATATTAACTCCATGTAAAAAGAGTGAACCTATGGCCATCAACCGGGCATAAATCTTGAGTCCAGACTCATCATCATCATCATCAGCCTATAATGTTCCCACTGCTGGGGCACAGGCCTCCTCTCTATGAGAGGGATTAAACCATAATACTGAACTTTAAATCCGTCTAAAATCTGTCCCGAATACCACTCTCTAAAACCTAGTACCCCTAACTCCAATATATTGGATCTGCTGCACGTTTTGTGAATAAGAATCATTTTAGGAAGTATCATATTGCTGGCAGTCTATTGTGAGATAAACTAGCTATTCCTGGAAGCGGATGGTGGCACCGGGGTCCATTTGTGAGATCTTGTGCAAATTGATGTTATTTAGAGAGGTTGTAGTTCAATCAGAATATTGCGAGATAGATTTGTGTAAGTTTTAGTCACGTGTATGTTGTGTTCATTAGGTTTCTTAAGGACATGGATATCATTGTGGTATGGACATGTGATGCGGAGGAATTAGGAAAATATCGTGAGGAAAACCCTTGAAATTAATAACAAAATCAGATTCAAAGCGAATTAATATTTTTTTAACAATTTCACGCGGGCGGTAACGAAGGTCGCGGCAACAGCCAGTATGAAATAAAACGCGTTTATTTTTTTAAGCGCGTCCTTTATGATAATTTTCGGCCAGTAATGTAGTGGTCGTTTCACTCTACATTAAAATTCAGCTAAACCAGACAGACAGAAAATTAAATTAAACGCTATTTAAACACAAAATTGCTCACGACAGAACTTTTTCCATCGATCACAGATCAACACCATCGGGGTAAGACTCCAAGCAATTGCTCCGAAATAACCTCCAAATAGCCTCCAAATTCCTGAGACATAATAAATTTACATTGTTTGGCAAATGCGAAACTTAATTACTGGCACAATAAGACCAGCGACACTATTTAGGGATGAATGGGGATGAAATGGTATAAAAGTAAAGGGTCTCGACATGGCGAAGGGTGCAATCTAATTTTCACAAAAAAGGATATCTTAAACCCTTTTGGTGACACAGCGGTTAAAAGGATGGTCGGGAACTGTAATTTCATTGACGGTTTTAGGCATTTTTACCGATGGCTTAAAGGGATGTTTTGTGTTAGTTTGGGAATAAATACATAACATAATAGGGTAGTTGATCAAAAAAAATCTAATTAGTCCGTCAGATAGATTTCCAAAAAATATTGGACACGTATTTTCTTTTCTCGTAAACAAAAAATGAGGACGATGCAGGGCGTCGAAAAATCATGTGACGTCACATTCCGCTACACTTTTTAGCGGAAAGTGACGTCACACCCCCCCCCCACTCATGAACTTTGATGCGATTTATCTTCGTTAACAAAAAATACGTAGGTATACAATATTTTTCGATAATCTAACTGACGGACTAAACAGAATTAAATTTATTTTACTCAGGAAACCTCCCTATTGAAGGTACCTCTCCACATAAAGGTTTTTAAAATATTTAAGAATGTTGAATATTTTTAAGTTATTTTAAATAACTTGAATAATGAACACGGCTGCTTGCACAACATATCATTTCATGCGTCTAACGCTAACATATTAAAAAACATTATTCTGTCTTAACTGTCGAAATGTGGGGGTACTATTACGTACTCCTTTGGTTTGGTCCCTTTGATGAATACAGGCGTGATGTTATATGATATTGTTATCGTTCTGTCTCTGTCATCAAGATAACAAAAAATGAAAAAAAATCGAAAAGAAAAATAATAATTGTTCTTTTTCTGCCTTGGCAGAAACAATTTTTAAATACGTGAAGAGCTAGACATATTTAATTATTTGTGGTGCGACCGGGCCTAAATTAAGTTAAATTAATGAGTAATATTCATTAAATTTAAAAACACAAATAAAAATCCAGTTAACTTTTCAAACGAAAATCGCAGACATCATCATCATCATCTGCCTAGCCTTCTCCAAACTATGTTGCAGTCGGTTTCCAGTCTAACCGAATGCAGCTGCAGTTAGGAATGGGTAATACGATACGGAAATCGCAGACAACCCCAAAATTATGCAACCCAAAATTTTACTCAAACTTAATGCAAATATGTCACAGAAATCGGTAACAAGCGATGTTCGTCCAAGCGTGTCCACGCTGGCCTACGTTGGCCCATGTTGAATACCACCCGTTTGAGTTGCTTTTTCAGAAAAACCAGTGGCTATGAATCCCTTAACGCTTTCTTTCATTCGATGTGAGAAAATTCTATTGGGGAAATAATTTCTGTTCGTCCCGAGACCGGGGGTCTTTTGTAGGGGAA
The DNA here is from genome assembly GCA_950005105.1 of Lycophotia porphyrea. Lineage (NCBI taxonomy): Eukaryota > Metazoa > Arthropoda > Insecta > Lepidoptera > Noctuidae > Lycophotia > Lycophotia porphyrea. Next base: position 3,489,503 of record OX465408.1, on the reverse strand, counting down.
TCGAAAAGGTCTGAAAGAGACTTAAGTGCTCTGAATGTTCAAAAATTACTCGTTTTGTAGATTTTTTTTTGTTGGTAGGTAAATTTTTATTTTGTGATGCTTTTTAGGGTTGGTTTGTTGACTTAGACGGGAGAAAATTTTAAGTGTTGCCATTAAACTAAATGATAAATGAAAGGAGTTTGTAATACCTAGCAGCAGTGATACACTAGTGGTGGTGTAACTGCCAAGTCACACGTAGGTCTAGAGTTCGAACCAGACTCTCACCTCAAGGACCGATGCCTGCCAGGGCTGCGGGACTGTTCGAAAGAGATACCGCGGCCCTGGAACACAAAGGGTAAGGAAAGAACATGGATGGGTTTTAGTCAGTACAAGTCTGACACTCCCTTCCGCTCTGCCCAGAGCGGGAGAAGGCATTAGATGATTTCTCACATAAAAAAATTAACTCACAGCTCTGATTGTTGCGTATTACATAATTATCACTAGCTTCAGTGAAAGAAAACATCGAGAGGAAACCAGCATGCCTGAGAGATATTTCTCGACGGCGCATGTAAAGCTACGTCAGAGGCCAATGGGCGGCATAAAGACTGTAACACCACACGATAAAGTAAGAACATCAAACAATCATATGACAATCTAGGTAATGACTCCAAAACTGAACCCAAACACGCAATTGTTAGTGATTTTATCACCGCTCTCAAAACGCTTAAAAAGAATTATGTCCTTATGGTGAGGAAACCAGAATGTTCTAAAACCAAAAATTCGAAGGCATGTGACATCAACCAACCCGCACTGGGCAAGCATGATGGATTATGGGCATCTCCTTCACAGAGAACAGATCTGAGTCCCAAGCTATGAAAACTTTATAGGCAGATGTATTTTATATTTCAATCACTAAGTTTTGAGCTCGTGGCTAAATAATAACAGTTGCTCTGGATGAATTTTACGTTAAGCCGTGATTGTCTAGGTTTGCCCGTGGATTGGTGACCACCCTCTCACACCGAGTTTCCTACGTGCCTCGGAAAGCACGTTAGGTCGATGGTCCTGACTGTATATTTGTAGATCTTTGACAGTCGTTACAGGTAGTCAGTGGCCTGAAAGTCTGATAACCAGTTATTGTGTTACACAGTACTAACTGGGTTGTGGAGGTCAGATAGGCAATCGCTTCGTATAAAATACAGGTATTCAGCTGCATCTGGTTACACTGGAAGCCGATCCCAACATAGTTGGGAAAAGGCGAAGCAGATGATGAATCACAAAGTTTTGTTCCTTCACAAACTGGTTCCCTGACATCCAAGAACCATGTTAATAAAATAGATCATCGACAATTGACTTATTGAGCAAGTTAAAGTTAACAGAGTAAATATTGATCGAGGAAATACATTAGAAAGTTTATAAGAGCTGTTCTAGCGTGGTTTATTTCGGCAGTGTTCAATAAATTTGTTCAGAACTTTTGATACAAAATTGAAAGCTTTTATCGTTATAACCTATTGCTCGTATCTCGATGTAAAGTTAGGCTTGAATTCAATAAGGCTTATTTGGAAGGCAATATTTTTGGTCTTTCCGTTCATTGAGTTAACATTTTGAGGGTAAAAACATCATTATCTTACTCCGTTTCTTCTTTATAGTGTAATTAGTACCTAGGTCAGGCATGCTGGTTTCCTCACAATGTTTTCCTTCACCGAAGCAAGTGATAATTATTCAACACAAACAAGAATCCGAAAAATCAGAGGTGTTTGTCTTGGCTTCGAACTCGACACCTATGACTTGGGAATCGACGGTCACATCACTAGGTTATCACTGCTGTACCTAAATCTAACTCCTTATCGATGTGGAATTAGCATACCTCGGTCAGAAATGAGCTTTAAGTAATACTAGCAGCGCTCCGCGGTTTCACCCGCGTAGTTCCCGTATCCGTGAGAATGCGGGGATAAAATATGGCTTATGTCATTTGCTGATAATGTAGCTTTCCGATACTGAAAGAAGTTTTGAAATCGGTCCAGTAGTTTTTGGCTCAAATCGTAACAAAAAAAAAAAAAGAATCTTTCCTCTTTATAATAGTTTATATTAGATTAGATTAGATGTTTCTTAATAAATAAATAAATTAGAAAAGCGAAAAAGACTTCATTCTCTTTGTTTCACTTCAAACAACAGCCACCACGCGGAATTAAATCTAGAAATGTGATAGAACGTCATCGGGTTAAGCTGATTCTACGTCCATATCTGCGGTGGATCCCCTAGAGAGACGATAGACGAATGTGTAGGGAGACCAACAGAATGATGGATGGATGAAATTGAAAAGACCACGGGTAAGATGAGGTAGAATCTTTCGCAGTCCAGGGAAGCAAGGTGCATCAAGCATGGTACAAAAGAGAGCTTAAGAACTCAGAAGTTTGTTGAACGAGGGTATTTATTATGGCCAATTATGATGATTACCGGCTCCAGAAACAAACCAACTACTGTTATTTGATGGACAACATCGGTGAAGCATCATCAACATCTGCCTGCCTTTTCCCAACTACGTTGTGGTCGGCTTCCAGTCTAACCGGATGCAGCAGAATACCAATATTTTACATGGAGCGACTGCCTATCTGACTACCACAACCCATTTAGTACCTACTGGGTAATACGATACCCTTTGGTAAGACTGGTTGTCAGACTTTTTTGGACCACTTACTACCTAACAATTGTCAAAGATCTACAAATGACAGCCAGGACCAACGGCTTACGTATTTTCCGAGGCGCGGATGAAACTCGGTATGTAATGGGTGGTCACTCATCCACAGACCAACCTAGGCATGCACGGCTTAACCTAAAGATCGACCCGAACGCCTGTTATTAATTGGCCACGAGCCCCTCAGTGAAGCATGTCCGAAAAAGTATATTCCTAAAACATACACGCGCTCTTTAAAATGACTCCCCCAAAAAATACTTTCTCTTTCCTTTTAACCCTAAAAAGCAGCCTCACTAAAATATCCCCAAGAATACTGTGTCAACACCCTATATATCACGTTGAACTCGAGCCCAATATTTCATGCGCCGACAGAATTATCTTCCAAATAATTTAGTGGTAAGTACCACCGAAATTGTTTTGTTGCTACTTTGAGTGTACTGGGGACGTTTTAATTGCTGATAGTGATACTTTTTGAAATATTATGAATTGAGTTATTTGAAAATAATGGTTTCATTTTGATCAGTTTTGTTTTGAAACGTGACTGAGCGATAGTTTAAGACTAAAATTAAAATGAAATAAAATGGGGACATATTTTTTAGTAGAAAAGTAGTTCTCTTTTTAACTAGTATCTTTTTGCGTAAACTTGGTTTAAATTATTATTGTATTTCAATAGCCCGCTTGTTCCATAAAACTACAAAAGCGCTCAGTACCGTGTTGCGAAATTATATTTAAAACTTGCAGGGCAAACATATAACCCTCTTTTTGGGCTTCGCCGCAGGCTGGTAAATATCGTTCTGTCTCGTCATCATCAAATGTAGAGTTGCCCAAAATGAGTCTTGATCTTGGTCTTAGTCTTGCGAAAATGCAAGATCAAGACCAAAACCGATTTTGGGCTTTAAACTCGCTAAATCTTTATATTACGTGCTTTGTGTGCGCTTTTATATTTACATCAGAGAGTAATTACATACTGGCGGGAACTGCTAGAGGGAAAAATCGGTCTTGGTCTTGCAGTATTGGTCTTGTTCTTGCATTTTCGCAAGACCAAGATCGATTTTGGGCAACACTATTCAAATGCTAAAGGGAAACAGGACGAGGTTTTAATTAAGTTTAACGCTAAACGTTATCGGTGATTTGTGGTGCAAATGGGCCTAAGTGAAACACAATAAATGGTAAAGCAGAGAGAGTTTTATAAATGTAAAAATGTTATTTGTACCTCACCAAGAACCTACTTAACACCTTTCTTCTGAGTTTCAGTACAAAAACAACACTTAAAGTTCTTTTTCAAGAATACTACTACCAGCTGCATATCTTCCCACCCAAGTACCTACATTTCACAAAGGGGAATAAATAACCATAGAGGGCATAGAGTAAATTATGGTATAGAACATGCCAGTACGTGTGAATTGTTGCTTTGTTTACTACCAGGTATACCTTGGCCGTTAGTGTGGTGGAACTACGTATTGCTGAAAGAGGCTGGAATCAAAAAGGATAATGCATTGGAGTCTGAGTTTTGAGGACCCAAAACCATATCAATGGTTTCCTAAGAAAATGATACACCTAAACAATAAACTTATACTGCCATTTACGGGATTATTGATTAATTTGAGCTCCCGATATTTCGAAAATGCGAGTGGATGGAAAATAAAATTAGAAGTAGACAAATCTGTCTACCCTCTTTTTTGTATGTATTTTGCTACGCGCACTACTGGAACTAGACAGGACAAAAGTAAGTCGTAAGTGACAGTATAATGACGTCGTCCTTCAGGCACGACTCCAGGAACTCCTCGATCGTGATCACGCCGTCCTGGTTCAGGGCCAGCTTCCTGAACACGCGGTCCACTTGGAAGGTGAGGGGTTTCGGTGAAATATGGTCTTAAGTTTAGTTTTAAACCGAGAAAACTTAAAGCAGTATCTGGCTATAAAAGTAGAGGAAGATTGAAGAAACGATGGGTGGGCTGTATGAAAGATGATATGGGTCTCGGATGATATGGATGACGAATCTATACCAATATTATAAAGAGGCATTTGTTGGTAAGTTAGTATGTAGGGGGTAATGTCAGGAACTAATGATCCAATTCTAAAAAATCTTTCACTGGCAGAAAGCTACATTATTCGTGATTGCTATAGGCTATAAATTATATTTATATCAAGCTTATTAACCGAGCTATCACAATAGGGTAGTTGACCAAAAAATTCTAATTTGTCTGTCAGATAGATTTCCAAAAAATATTGAACACGTATTTTTTTTTTCTCGTAAACTGAAAATGAGGACGATGCAGTGCGTCGAAAACTACACACACACACACGGTACACTTTTTGGTGGAAAGTGACGTCACATGCCCGCACTCTTGAACTTTGGTCCGTTTTATCTTCGATATTTTTTATTGATTTGATAAAACAAAAAATACGGATCGAATATTTTTCAATTATCTAACTGTCGGACTAAATAGAATCTTGTTACTATTTTTGCGTACGAAGTCGCGGGCGAAGTGTTGGTAATAGATAAATATGGGCGAAGACATGATGCGCTAACCTCAAATAAATTGAGTTTAGGGCAGGAAAATGATAACCTAGCACATCAACGAATCCTCTAAGAAATTTAAAACCTTAAGTCACCAAAAAAAACAAGAAGAAAACAATACACTCAGCCCCGTAATACCGGCAGGTTGCGAATAATCCTGAGATTTGGGAACAGCGGCGAAATTCCGAATAAATTAGACATATTTGATATACGGGCCATTGTTTCGGGTTCCTGGTTGTCTCGCCATGGGGTACAGATTACCTCCATGAGATATTATGGGGTTACGATTGTAGGAGGATGTGATTATGTAATTTGTGCTGCATTGGCGAGTTTTGATAATCTTGCGATGCGAATCCAGTGTGGAGGTAGCTTTGTTGAAAATAAAAAGATGACATTATGGCTTTATTTTGATATTGTGTTCAATCATCTTAAGACTGTCTTTCTATATTTAGTTTGCTTTCATTAAAAAAATGCGTTTTACCTCTAGATAATCATTATCATTTTATGTTAAAATATATTTTTTAACAAAACCACTTAATGACACTCACTTATGCTACCTACTGGATTCCAAATCAGTTTCAAAGGGGAACTGCACGAAATTTCTTTATAAACAGATTGAAGTTCTGTACAAACTACGAACTCCACAATCATCTGCCTAGCGTCTTCCCAATTACGTTGGGATCGGCTTCCAGTCTAACCGGATGCAGCTGAATGCCAGTATTTTACATGGAGCGATAGCCTATCTGTCCTCCACAACCCAGTTAATACTGGGTAATACGATACCCCTTTGTAAGACTGGATGTCAGACTTTCGAGCCACAGATTACCTGTAACGACTGTCAAAGATCTATGATTGACAGCCGGGACCAACGGCTTAACGTGCTTTCCGAAGCACGGAAGAAACTCAATATGTAATGGGTGGTCCCCCATCCACGGACCAACCTACGCAAGCGCGGCTTAACCTGAAGATCGACCCTAGCGGCTGTTATTATTTAGCCACGAGTACGAACAAATCTTTAATAACGCAAGAGAAAACTCCGAAATCAGGCCAAGTCTCCAAACTCGAAGACGTGAAGACTTTTTCAGAAGCATGGCCAACTTACCAAGACTTGGCACATCTGCGCCTCGGACTGACTTCAAATTGAAACTGGAACAAAACATGTCGCCAAACTTATGGCTATTGGGCATCGTTATACGATACAAGTTTCTAAACTTGATAGAGAAGATAGATACTTTTATTTCGACATTACTTTTAGAATTTTGGTCCTTCGTTGATCCGGTGGATTAGTGCTAAGGAGTGTGATTTTGGAAAATGGGTTTTTGGCTGGTTCCTGACACTCATAAACCATGGCTTTTGGAAGACTGTCCAGATGGTCTAGCGATCGAAAAGCGCTACTGCTGAGACCGACCCGAGAATCGAACCTAAAACCTCATAGGCTTTGGGTTTGATAATTAGGTTTCTCAGGTGGGTTTGATAATCAAGATTCTTAAGTCCGTCTAAGTGTTATTGGGTTTAACCATCAACCATCAATTGATCAATAGTAGCCCGGAAGTTCTGGCAATGGAATCGTCCCCTATTACATGAGGCTTAAACATAACTGGCGAAATGTGGGTGTACTATACAAAGTGGAAGTTACACCTCTGCTTAACAGTTAGACGATTACAGGCGAGATGATATGAATAATTGTGTAATGCATACTTTCGTACTAAATCCATCCACTCTGACCACTGTCTTAAGGTAGAGAAAAACATCATGAGAAAACTTGAACGACATTCTCTGAAATCGCCAACACACAGCAAACATAGTAAGTATATTCACCAATTGCTCATTCCTCCATTGTTTGAAAAGGTGTATGTTCCCTGCAGTGGGATTATAAAAGGCAGGTATAAGAATATAATACGTTTTGCCTTTCCAAGTTTTAACGAACATTTAATATGAGAAGGGTCAGCAAAGACCAATTAACTGCAGTCATAAAATATACTCTTAATACCTCCGCGGTTTTATTTAATTAACAAATAGCTGATAAAATCAACAAAACAATTTAAATATCAGTAAAAGTTTATCTCTTCAAGCTTACTCGCTCAATTCAGTTATCCGTAGATTTCAATTAAATTACTTTAAACCAGTGCACAGTGCAAAGGGCGAATGTCGAATCAACCAATTAAGTGAAGTTCAGTGTAACTTTTGGATATTTCATTAATCTGATGCAAGTTTACACTTAATTGAAAAAAGGTTTAACAGGTTACATTCCAGGTAATCAGTGTGCCTTACGCTCTTTTATTGATGGTATTTTTTAAGTCTGCAATGTCCTCGGTAAAGGACCAGTTCTTATTCACTCCTCGTAACCGTAGAAGAACTTGTGGCCAAACTTCAAGGGTGGATATTTATAAATATATAGAGCCAGCCTTATGTCAAATATCGCACGAATTTTCTAGCTCCAGACAACAACTGTGAATCTGAGTCATATTTTGCAAACCCAAAATCTTTACTTCTTAATCATCTACCTAGTCTTCCCCCAACTATGTATGGGTCGGTCAGTCTTACTAAAAATAGCTTAATACCTGTATTTTACATGAAACGACTGTCTATCTGACCTCCAAAACACAAAAAGTTTAGTTAATCCGGGTCGAAGGACCAAAAATGTACATCTAAATTATAGACTTATTATATGATATACTAGTGCATTAAAAACTGATAGGTGATCGACTTGAGGCGAGCGAGCCTATGTCTTCAGCCACTGATCATTAAATTTAAAAAAAAAAAAAGCAGCTGCAGCCCCCATTCCACAATTAATACCAAACTTCTTAACTTATGCCTTACCCCAACTCCAAGATCAACTTGAAACTTTCCAATAAAGCATTCACGGAATTCGGATACTTCAACCAATCTTTACCGTAGAAGTTTCTCGACCGGTCTACATCAGAATTAATTGATTAATTCTGATAATTGCGTAATTGAATAAAGTAAGTCTAGTCTGTCTTCAAAGTTTTTAAGTGGCTTGTTTATGTATTTCGAGGAACAATTTCGTTAATTCTATTTGTTTAGTAGTTATGGGTTGTGGTGTAATGAAAAGGAATCAATAATCTGGTAGGAATCGATCGTAAAATTATATTTTTCGGCTCTTGTGATAAGAGGCCCTATCACAACCGCACGGTGTTGTAGTATCCATAGATAATATAGTTACTTAGTCAAGCATTTTGGTTGTTGATACACCCCTAGATATAGAGTTGCAGGTTAGAGAAATAAAGATCATGGCGAAGACAAGAAAAGGTTGTTTTAATGAGTCAGATAGAATTGAATAAATCCTGGAGCCTCACACATAATAAGATTCCTGGCCGAACCACGAAAACAAAACGTAACGTAATTACGTCGATATGGCTTTCAAAATGTTTCGTCTTTGCTTGCTTAGACTTGACCAAAGTAAAACTCGTTCAACTGCCATCCAAATTTGAACTCTGATTCAATCTTTCAAACGTGAGATTATCATAATAGTGATATTATCTCCTGATTCCCAAACAGACACCAGATGCTGATGATGATACTCAATCCCAATACAACTCTTTTGCTACCTGCGCGCTGCGATTCAATTTCTGCACACCTGTCCTTTGTGAAGAGCATAACCAAAATTTATTTGTTAAAACTTTTTGTATGTACAAGTAAACCGTACAAATGTGCACTTTATTTCTTGGGCATTTTCTACCAGTACAAAATGCGATCATCATCTTCCTGCCCTTATCCCATTCTATTTGGGGTCGGCGCAACACGTTTTCTTCTTCCATTCTCCCCTGTCAGACGTCACAGCATCATTTACTCCTTTCTCTTTCATATCAGTCTTCACACAATCCATCCATCTTTTCTTTGGCCGTCCTCAACCTGTTCTTTCTCAACTTCTTCAACCAGTATACAGGTCTACAGGTATACAGGTACAAAACACAATAGGTCTAACATAAATTAACACGAAAATATTGGTACATAATTACATGGCCTTGTAAAGCGTACCTCGACGTTTACACTCCACATCCGTGCCATAAATCGTTTTAATTAATCACAGGGGTGATATGCACCCCTTTGTGTCCATTTCGTTACTTAACATTCTTTGTCACGTGAAGGGTTACACCCCCTGTTTAAGCGTTTGACCGCTAGGGGCGTGATATTAGGATGTTGTTTTGCTTTGATTGTTTTCGTCTCGTCGGTGATCGAATATTCAACAATCACAAAAGGCTAAAGCATTTTCATGTAGGTGATTTCATTTAATTTCGTTCAGTATTTCTGTATCTACCTCCAGGTTTCATTATCAGACCATTCTCACCAAGCCCAATATATTGGACTCGTCAAAACGAATCATATGAGCATAAACTCGAGGGGTGTACTCGTAGCCACTGAATAGTTCCACAATCCACCTCCTGGCTCCATCATCAAATCATCTTCCTTCAGAATTACTCTGCCAAATTATAGTATTGTCATTCGAGTTACATACACACACAAAGTTTCATTACTGTACGACAGTTAGAAGTATGTTAAAATTGATTTACAAGATTTGATTACATTGTTAGTTACCAGTGTGGTAACAAACAATGTAATCAAATCTTGGAAGTCAATTTATAGACAGCTTATAGACATGTTAAAAAGACTATCAAGAAAAATAATAATTGTAATTTTGTATGCAATCTTCTATACAAATAAAGAAAAAATGATGTCTGTTTTTAATTTTTGATAGTTTTTTACTAAGTGCGAAAGTAAATGCGGTACTTATAACAAAAAAAAAACATGTTTTAAAATTTTTGTCTGTCTGTTTATTCTGGCTAATCTCCGAAATGGCTGGACTGATTTTGACGGGACTTTTTCTGACAGATAGCTAAGGTTATATGGAGCAACTTGGGCTACTTTTATATAAGAAAAAAAAATTGGGTTCCGTGCCAAAATAAAAAAAGCACAAAAAAAAGTTACGGTAAATAATGTCACGCGTATGAAGTTCGCACGCAACAGCTAATCTATACATATAATAAGATAGTAAAAAAACTGTCTGTACATTGAATACATTAAAAAAAAAAGTTGTGGGGGCTTTAGAAAAAGTAATAGAGCACGCATCCAAAAAAAAAAATAACCGTCTGTTTGTCTGTACACGCTAATCTTCGGAACTACTCGACGGATTTGAATGATTTTTTTTTTGCTTACTATAGGTATTAAGTCTGGGCCACATATAGGCTATAATTTATCTTGGAAACTTGAACACCTGATGCAAAACCGCAACAGACCAGTTAAACTATAAGAGATACAAAAATGGTACCATAGCAAAAATTGTTCCACGTAATGAGCATTTTCTGCTAAGAGAATAAATTTGAAGATCGTGAACAGCGGATGTGGAACTCCAAGAGCCCAGCCACACTATAACATTTATAGGAATGACGTCTTAGCAAGAGTTGTTCAGACTGATAAGCACTCTCTGTTGACGTATAAAAATTGAAGATGTGGAACACCTGTTGTGGAGCTCCAAGAGCCCAGTTACACTATAATATATATAGGAATGACGTCTTAGCAAAAGTTGTTCAGCCTGATGAGCACTCTCTGTTGAAGTATAAAAATTGAAGATCTGGAACACCTGATGTGGAAATTAAAGCTATCACTAATTTCACTGCATTTCTACCAAGGGGTATCGTATTACCCAGAACTAACTGGGTTGTGGAGGGCAGATAGACAGTCGTTCTATGTAAAATACTGGTATTCAGCTGCATCCGGTTGTACTGGAAGCCGAACCCAACATCACTACATATTATAACACAATGTTCTCCGCCGCGTCTATTTGTCTGTTCGCGATAAACTCAAAAATAACTGCACTGATTTTCATGTTGTTTTCTTAAATAGATAGAGTGGTTCTCGAGGAATTTTTAAGTATATAATTTGTCAAGTTTTTGTACAGATTGGCTAAAATATAATGATATTTGTTGGAGGTTTTAGAAAAAAATAAGCCGTCTGGGGAAGCTTTCAACATATAACAAAATGATGAATGGTAGACTTATATATATTATATAGGTCTATAGAAAAATCCGCGATGGCTTATGTCTGTCTCTTAAGGATAATATACTATATCCATTTTAATACTTTGAAAATGGGTAAACTAGGTTCCCACGAGTTGAGGAAATGGGATCATCATGATTACTTTTGGTCGCGATAACCGACATCCGCGCAGGCGAAGCCGCGGGCATCAGCTAGTAATGAATAAGTAAGACACTACTATGCTCTTCAATATTATGTCACAGTTTCAGATAAAGACGAACACAATACAACAGATAAATGAGACCCAAATCGCTTGTTTCCGTTGAATTGAACTGTGTTCAGCTCGTTAAAGATTTTAAACTGCTAACTTGTAATTGGTTGATTAATTAATGCTGAAATCGAAAGGGTTAAGCTTCGTTTAAAGGATTTGTTCCGTTGGGGAAGCTTTCATTTGTAATGCAGGGGACTTATTGTTGGGAAGATTTGACAACAAATTGTTGATTTATAAGGATACCAGCGGCGCCCCGCGGTTTCATCCGCGTAGTTCCCGTTCCTGTGAGAATACGGGGATAAAATATAAGTACCTTATGTTATTTGCTGATAATGTAGCATTCCATTATTGAAAGAATTTTTGAAATCGGTCTAGTAGTTTTTGACTTAAATCGTAAGTAACGAACAAACAAAATCTTTCCTCTTTATTATAATAGTTTAGATTAGATTAGATTAGATTAAATGTTTCCTAATAAATCAATATCATCTTCATTATTTTGCTTAACCTGAAATTTTCCAGTCTTGGGCAAAAGACTGCGTCTATTTTAAGCCACAAGAGATAAGCTTTGCTTAGTTTGTGGCTCATCAAACATCACATTTGTATCATTCATCATCATCATCATCATTTCAGCCGAAAGACGTCCACTGCTGGACATAGGCCTACTCTTATTTGTATTGTTACTTTAAGATTAATAAACTTTACATTATGCCTTACAGTTAGGAATAAGGTATAGTCTCGATGTTGTGCTTCTTAATAAGCAAGGAAACCATCCAAGGTGTTCAGCTATCTACTCCCTCTGCGTCGACCCTGTCTAGCTGTCTCAGGGCTTGTGTGGTTTATTTACGATCGACAAAAAAATCAACATGAAAAAAAAATAAGGGGGAAAGGATTATAACGTCCCATTCATTGAACAAATTCTCTAGTTTTTTTTCGAGTTTCAACATCCAATTGGATTTACTTCGCACAAACATTTTACAAAATACAAAAAAATCAAACGAGCTCAATTTGTTAACACTTTTACTGCGACAAAGCCCAACACTACGACAAAGCTGATGACAAACTAATTTGTATCGATTTTTATTCGTCATGTTAGGTCTAATGGTTTCACATGTTCTATTAAACTGTACAAAGGCAGTACAGGGTTAACTCGAAAACGGAACCTCGTCAACAAGGTTAACAAAATTGCACTTTAATAGAATAGACATAGATCACGCATTTCTCCATGGGGTGGCAGAAATTAAAGACCGTCACCTGATACGATCTTACATAAAGGAAGTATGTAGTGTTGAAGGACTAATTAAGGAAAAGTGGGCCCGCGGGGTAGATATGCTTATTACCGGACCATGTATAGTCGACAGCTCATATCAAGTTTTTGTACCTGTCGGGGACCCCAGCTATTGGTACTCCGCATTTTAGGGTTATTATAGATCGCAAAAGTAATGTTAAGAAACGAAACGAAGGCGTTTTCACTAAGATTAGACCTTTAGTTACCAGATTTTTATTCCTCGCGCTATAAATTCAACAAATCACCTATAAACTCACAAAGGCAGTGTGTCACCAACTCGTTAATGAAGTCACGATGCCAGATACAAGTTGGCAAAACTCCACTTATATCCAACTCGGCCTGCAGCCCATAGCCACACCAACGAATTGGCTTGTCCTACACTAAGAGGGGTGCCACACGGGCGTTGAGTGGATGCCACGCTGTAAACTGAGTGCCACACGAGCAAATCAACGCACGTACGCGTGCGGTTTGGCAATGCAATGACGCCGCTACTATGCCGCATGGTTTTAAAAATCCTACGATGCTACAATCAAAACTGCGATGCACTGCTTGCCACTGCCCCCCGCTTTGTCTCTCCGGCACCTTGTTTGACACGCCAGCGTTACGTTGTCGCCGCGTCGCTTTGTTTTAACGCACCGTGGGCGTGTGGCATGTCGTTCTGATTTATACAGGGTAGGAAGGAAACCGATGCTAAAACGATTACAACATATTCATTACATCACTCTGAACCCCACACAGAATGTTTTGGTTATTTATTTAAAAAAAACAGCTGTTTCCAACAAAACAAAAAAAGAATTAAAAGAATTAAACAACAAAAGAAATAAAATAAAACTGCCATACCAACACGATTTAAATATTCCACGTAAGTGGATCAACTGTTTTTTTTTGTACCTTCCATATTGTATGTAGAGCAACGCAGCGTCACCGCTCAGACCTCGCAACGTACGGACGACGCATCGTCTTGCGTCTCTCTAAAGCCGCGTGTCACGTAACTTGGTAACTGAGTTTCGAGATGCGGACACCATGTTGACAAAACTTTGTTTACAGTGCCAACTCGCATTTAGATTTCTATAATTACTTTGGTTTTCGGGAGATACTTTCATTTGATGGACATATACTTATGAAGTTTTCATAAATGTCGACATTAAGGATGGGAAACGATTTTTTTTCAGGGGTGAAAAATCACGTTTTACGACAGGACTCAATGCGCACGCGCGTTACGCATACAAAACATTGTGCTGATGGATGGGTCAAATAGTACGGGGATTATGAAGGTGTCTAGAGTAAAAAAAGTACATTAAAAACATGTAAGTAAAAAAAACTTGTGAAAAAGTTAGAACTTTGACCCCTAATATCTCCGTAACTGGAAGGATCCCAGGTATGGTCTAGAACAAAAAAAACATCGCAATGACAGGGAGAACAAGTGCCTTTCGGTTTCCTTGAGAGTCTTTTTACACCCTTTATAGTCTTAAGTCACTGATTAGGTACTTTTTAGTGCGATTCAGAATTTTGATGTACATTTGTGTTTGCGCTGTAGTATTTTTTGTAATGCCGCTACAGACTAAAACCCACTCCCGCTCACAAATAGAAGCCCTGTTGCGTCCCAGCAGTGGGAACGTTAGGTATATGCTGATAATGTATAGATTGCAGTTCTAACCCGTCTGCTATTAATAACCATATGTCCTCTAGTGTTCGTAACCCGTGACAGCTTTGCGTGGGATCCGCCAATCAGTTAAAGTATATTTATGACTGATTGTACACTCGCGAAACGACATTAAAAATGAATAAATTTTGGCAGAACAACGATACACGCTTATATAAAATCCAGGAATCCAAGAAATCCCTCTCAATTTCCAAAACGTCCTTTTAAAATCACAACACACCAAAAGATATCCGCTTCTCTAAAACGAAAGACTACTATCGAGTGTATTCTTGCGTAAAATCGCTCGCTAGACGTAGATAGGACACGCGAAATGGAAAATGTTATAAGGATGGGCGCACACGACAACTTTGGATATAAATCACTCAAAGATCGTGACTGGGGGTCTTCCCTAATAGATGGATGATACGGAACAGATTCGTGGGTATTGATTTTGAGTGACAGATTGCGTGACAATGAATTGGAAAACGACTTGAGGCATTAAAAAATAGGTGAATAGCTGCCTTGTAGAGCACAAGGTCCTAGTAACTATTCCAGGTCGGGCATTGGGTTTTTCAGCTAAAAATTTCTCATTGCAACCTCAAACTTCACAAAAAGGCGTCTATCATCGTCAACAGCAAATCTCATACGATCATCACAAAAAATCTTGTTCATATTTTGTTCCTAGTTAAAGGAATAAAAATGTTTAGTACCAAATCTTGAAAGATATGATGTGACACCTGTGCCCACTGAACCCGCGTGGTAGATTACGACCCAATCCATCCTACAGAGAGGAGGCCTGTGTCCCAGCAGTGGCAACAATGTGGACAAACTAGCTTATGTGGGATCGCTTTACCGAAATAAAAGTATTTTTTGCGTTAATCCAGGTTATAAACTATCTGTATTCAATAATTCATTCAAATCCGATCCGTAGTTTTGCGTGAAAGTGTAACAAACATTCTTACATCCATCCATCATCACAAGCCTTGACACAAACGCATTTATAATTGTTGTTATAATAGACTTTTGGGGGTGCGAAGAACAGGGTGTAAAGTCCCTCACACCCCATAGAAAAGGGAGCATCCTCCGACCAGACGGATGTTATGTCTGGTGGGCTACTGCCCGACAATTCTTGTCGGATTCTTCTATATAGTCTTAAGTCGCGGATAACTTTAATTGCGCGATGTAGGATTTTCGATGATTAGTTCGTCCACTCCGTCATAGATGGCGCTGTAGCACTTTTTGTACTATGATGCTAAGTACTTCTTGTAGTGCCGCTACAGACTAATTATGTTGTTGTTAAGCTGAAGTATCTAATAATTTAAACCACTAGTAACACTTAACTGAATTAACTAAAATCATATTGATTGCACAAAGTTAATTAGTGATACGGCCGCGAGGCATCGTAATTTATAATTTAGATAAAGTTTCATATAACTACATCGACTGTCTTCCTGTTTTCATTAGCTACACAATAATTGGGTTATTGGCTGTCGGTTGTGCAAACGTTATTTGTGATTCTCTTATACAGGGTGTAAACAGACTCTTCACGAAGCCGTTAACCACATTATGTACATCAAACTAAGTAACTTTACGCAAAAATTATGGCTGGGAAACGACTTTTTTTTTGTGGAAAATCACGTTTTACGGTAGGACTCAATGTAACGCATTCAAAATATTGTGCTAATGGATGGATTGAATAGTACGGAGGTCGGGAAGGGGTTTTAAGTAAAAAAAAATACATTAAAAACATGTACTTAAAAAAAAAACTTGTGAAAAAGTTGAAACTTTGGCCCCTAATATCTCCGTAACTAAAAGGTTCCCAGGTATGGTTTAGAACAAAAAAAATATCGCAATGATGGGCAGAACAAGTGCCTTTCGGCTGCGATAAGAGTCTTTTTACACCCTTTATACTATCTTTAAATATATTTACTAAGAGAGGCCCGTTGCTGAATAATAACAGCCACACGATAATATCTTCTAGTTTAGTTAACACTGCCTCGATGGTCTAGTGGTCGCAATCGCGACTGCTGAGTATGAGATCCCGGTTCGATTCCCGGGTAGGGAGTTAATTTTGGGTTTGTCCGTCACGAATTTCTGAAGGAGCTACAGAGTCTGTATGAGTGCCCAGTTGATGGCAATAGGCTCGCCTCCTATTAAATGAGGACTTAAACATAACTGGCGAAATGTGGGTGTATTGTTAGATGCACCTCTGCCGTATCCTTCGGGGATTATAGGCGTGATGTTATGATGATATGATTAAGGAAACACTTACCGAGGTTGGTCAGAGGATAAGATACCATCCATTACTTAAATAACAAGACCCCTCCGTGCTGCACAAATAACGTTTATCCTTTGGTCTCGGTTGTTATTTTAAGATCTTTACCAGCCCTTACGGGTAATCAGAATACCGAAAGTCCCAGTAACTGGGGCGTGGAGGCCAGAAGTGTCGCTCCAAGTAAAATTCTGATTTTCAACTACATTCGGTTAGATTTGAAGCCAAAAATGGAAATGTTTGGAAAAAGCTATGATTATCTTTACTCGGAAAAACAGCCCATTCAAAATAATAAGAAGTTAATCACAACTTAACAGCCGTATCACACACACATCGCTCACTACTCACACACTGACTGTGTCACTCATCTTTATGAGTTACATGTAAGCAACAAGCAATAAAAACACACCTTAAAATAACAGCTAATTAGAAAATCTTCCATTAAAAACCTAATAACTATTAAACAACTAATAGTTATTTCAAATTGAATTCGCGCGAATTCTCGAGTTTTTGTAATGGCGTCCGTGCGTTTCGCGCCTTTTTCTTCCGCCATTTTATTGGTCCTTCGAGCCGGATTTATGGTCCGCGATAATTGTATGGCAATAAACACTTGCAATACGAGCTTAATTAGATTTTAGAGGTCCGCTTTACAATTTATAAGCCTTCATTTTACGTTGAGGGGTATTTAATGTTGTGTTTTTGAATTACTGCTTGCTAAGAAGTCGTTGGGAATTTGTTAACTTTATGTTTATTATAAAGTTGAAGAGAAAACTGTATACTCAGAAGTCTGCTCAGAAGTTATAAACAGAGGACGGCCTATCGTACACCTACATTTTGCCCGCCAGTTGTCATCAACCGGGCGTAGATTCTGACTTCGGATGACTACCGAGAAATTTCTAATTAAGAAAGATATAAGTAGACATCTTAAAACCATAATGTCTGGCGTATCTTTTGACAATGGGCTTCCATATTAAAGATTGAAATATTTACAAAACTACCCACATTACTCATTCAGGAACAAGAAGAAGGAGGAGGAAGGAGGAGAAGGAGGAAGTAAGTCTAGATATCTTTAAGTATTTTATCAGTGAATTGCCACTCAGTCAGCTAAATTAATAGTGCTTTCTAGTAAAAACACTTGATAATGCAAATACCGTTTCTTGGAATTTATAACGATACAGAGCTTAACGAAACAATATAGTGCAACTCTTGATGTTTCCATGGAATATGTTGAAGATGCTCGTTAAACATTGAAGGAGGAGCAATTATTTTGCTTCTTGTAAGTCTTATTTCTTGTTTTCATCGGATTTGATTTAAAAGTTTCTTCTCAGAGTGGTCAGGTACGAAACTCCGGCCTTAAATAGTTAAAAAAAAATACGTGAGAAAGAGTTTGTAAAAACCTGTTCACACTGGGACACTATAGGACACACTGTATGGGACATTTTGATAACGTGTCCTGCCTGTCCTGTTGCTTACACATCACAGGAGCTGATGGACGCTACTGAAAGTGACAAACACGTCGCCAAATTTCGGGCTCAATTTGAATTGTCATCGACACGCTAACAAGGACAATTTTATACCGAACCATACACAGAAAATGTCTCAAATCTCAAGCACACACAATAAAAAACATTAGCAATTGTAAATGAGCTAAGAATTGAAAAGGTTTATAACTCCATAACATCTATGGGCGACCCTATTGTTCTCGCTCCAATCATTATGGGTTTCGAACCCGTAATATAATCGTAGTCGCAGCGACTACGAGACGATAAAATGGATATTTGTTTTGTAATTTTAAATTGGCACTTTAGATTGAAATCGGGCAATTAGTTTCGAAACGTGCGATACTGAAAATGTAGAAGTTTAAATTATTAGGAATCGGTACTGGGAAGTGTCAAAATGTGTTCTGTTCACCCTGGTAATGGTAAAAAGTTTGAATTTATAAAGTTGTTTTAGATAAATCGCAATCGGCGTGCGTATATGAACGTTGACGAAGCAAATAGTGTGTGCAGTGTGATAAGGCACCAACGCACAAATGGTTACCACTCATAACATAATCACATAAGTGTATGGCATCGCTGTTTTTTAAAAGTGAAAACTTCTTTAGGCGCGTTGGGCATTTTTGAGATGGGGAAACACAATTGAACTCGTGGCACCGTAAAACGACCTCTCTTTCGTTGCAGATTTAGCCGTATTGCAGCTATATACAAGCCCAATAAAAATACAGTGTATAGTCAAATGTATAAGTAAAATGCTTATGCAAAAATATTTTCTCAAAACAATCCAGAATCTTGAAAAAAAAAACATGTGTGCAATTCACACGTGGTAGAAGTGAAACATTCGAAAATTTTGGCTTCAAGATAACCACCGTATAATGCTTCCTATCACATTTTCTCCCACGTTAAATCTTATGTGTCCGTCTCTTTTTACTATCGCTTTTACGTTTCATCGACTTTTAAATCACAACGATGCTACAGAAGCTTTAACTTCAAAAAAATGTTTTCATTTCTGTCGGCATTCCCGGAGTGGTTGGGTTTTTTTTTAAATTACCGATGAAACATTTCTATGTGGTATTCACCACATTTTAGATTCTATTTTAGAATGATGAACTGAATACGTGGACACCGTTTGTGCGTCAGTGTCTCTGCCACCCAGTATACTGATCGTAGCAGATGATGTTTTTCGGATTCTAACTAAACCCATAAGAAAAAAGGCGTGATTTTATTAACTTCCTATGTATGCTTTTTTTGAAGTTATACTTCTTATGGCGCGTTAGGGAAAAATGATGAGAGTAATTTTTTACGATGCGCGCGCACACCGACACCTAAATTTAACAGCATGAAGTTAGCTAGTCAACATACACCCTGAAGTTAGCTTAGTGTCAGATATTGACAAGCCTAGGTTTTTTATTTTTAATCTACTGCTGGCTGAGATAAGGCGACAGATATTTTTTTTTAAAAGAAGTATAACTTCTAACGCGTGTACATAAGTACACACACACACTTTTTTTTTTTATGCCCAAAAGTCTGACAACCTGTCTTACCAAGGGGTATCGAATTACTCAGTACTAACTGGGTTGTAGAGGTCAGATAGGCAGTCGGTCCATGTAAAATACTGGTATTCAGCTGCATCCGGTTAGACTGGAAGCCGACCCCAACATAGTTTGGAAAAGGCTCGGCAGAAAATGATGTATGTTTTTTTAAATACTGAACTGTCCTCTTGTAAAATTTACCGAATTACAGAATTTCTATCAATAGGGCTAAATAATAAGGGGACAAGATTACATCTTTAGTTATTACTAGCTGATGCCTGCGGCTTCGCCCGCGTGTATGTCGGTTATCGCGACCAAAAGTAATAATGAAATTTTGATCCCGTTCCCGCAACAAAAACTTGATAAATTATATATCTTGAAAACCTTCCTCGAGAACCACTCTATCCATTGGTGAAAACAGCATAAAAATCGGTGCAGTAGTTTTTGAGTTTATCGCAAACAGACAGACAGACGCGGCGGAGGACTTTGTTCTATAATATGTAGTGACTAGTTCTTTCAAAATTATTGTATTATACATTAATTCTTATAAAAGAAACTCACTGGATCTCCAATACGAAGCCACTATTCCCAAAAACTATAGCTAAAAGAAAAATACTCCTTGATAAAAGTGGGTGCTAAATTAATATCAAGCCACTTAGCTCCAGTGGGGTAATCAGAACTCAAGTCCAGCGTGCACTTAGAAGGGGAATTAATCGGCACCATGCTTCCTTGTCACGTATGAGGTCAGATGGGACAGAACTTGAGGTTCTATTACGTGTTGCTGTTATTGTTTCTATTGCTAATATGATGGGGATAGAGATTCTGCGTGAAATGAGATTTGTTCTTTGAGTAGGACTTCTTGGTCTTCGATTTGTTGCTGGCTACTGGAAGTTATTCTAGATTTAGTTTTGTAACAAAAAACTTACTGCTTTAGTCCAAACGTACTGGTTACAAGCGCTACGGATGTGCAAAAGGATCTAGGTTCGATTCCCAAGTCGAACGCGTTATTGAGTTTATGCAACAGGAATTTTTCAGTAGTCCAAAGGTTGGATTTATGCCGAGTTGATGGCATTAGGGTCACCCCTATAACATGGGACTTACAATAAAACTGGCAAAATGTGGGTGTAGTTACAGTATATTTCTGTCTTACCTTTTGTGAACATACAGCCGTGATCTTATGTCTTGTTACGTCATCATCTGCCTAGTCTTTTCTCAACTATGTTGGGTTCGGTTTCAAGTCTAAATGTATACAGCTCAATACCAGTAGTGTACATAAAGCGACTGCCTGACCTCCACAGCCCAGAGAGTACTGGGTAATCTAACCTAACAAATCCTGTTTAAAATACGTACTCCAAGTCTCTGTTGGTGTCCCTCATTGTAATTTATTGTCCACCCCGAAACATAACTTTTTACCGAGACTTTTCCCTAATTACTGTTGTAAAAAGGGCTCTCAGAAGCCAAATACGAAACAGGAAACTTACTGGTAATTCAGAGAAGAATTTATTGTAATTGCTGTAACCAAAATGATTGCAAATTACCTACAATAATTTGGTCTGTTGATTTTTTCTTATATCTTTTTGTAGGCTACGATTGACTACCACATTACGGCTACTGTATTATTACGACTACAACACAGGGTGTAAACAGACTCTTCACGAAGCCGTTAACCAAGCATAATGTACATCAAACTAAGTAACTTTATGCCAAAATTATTACTGGGAAACAACTTTTTTTTGGGGTGAAAAGAGACGTTTTACGGTAGGACTCAATGTAACGCATTCAAAATATTGTGCTGATGGATGGGTTGAAAAAAATGGAACTTTGACCCCCAATATATCCGTAACAAGAAGGTTCTCAGATATGGTCTGGAACAAAAAAAATATCGTAATGATGACGGGGAGAACAATTGCCTTTCGGCTTCGTTAAGAGTCTTTTTACACCCTTTATTACTTACTACGACTACTACATTACTATGGCTACTACATTACGCATTGCCCACTGCCCACATAGCATTCATAGGGACTTGCTATTCCATCCCCACACGTAATTGTAACCCAAATCTATTGTATCGCCTGAAAAGAAATGTTGGAAACCCACTCATATATCGACGATTGGTTGCCCGACGTAGATTTATCGATGGATACTTTATTCAGGTTGTTTCGTCGACACCCGACCGCGGCAGACGGATGGGTGACAGAGCAGCCCACTTCGGAATTAATTGACCTTGGTGGTTTTTTATGAGTTCTGTGTAATAGGCCTTTGTGTAGACCTGGTTTCTTTATAACGGTTCTTTAAGAAGATCATGACATGACGACGGTGGCCAAAGAGTCTGGACAAAGAAGCTTTCTATTGGAGTTAACGATGATGGCAATGGAATGAGATACTGGAGTTTGGATTTATGCCCAGTTTAGGACCAACCCTATATTACATGTTACTTAATCTAAACTGTGTAGGTGCTGTACAGCCCCTTTTTTTGTGTGGGAAATCATCAAATGACTCCTCCCGCTCTGGGCAGAGCGGAAGGGAGTGTCAGACTTGTACTGACTAAAACCCCTCCATGTTCCTTCCTTGCCCTTTGTGTTCCAGGGCCGCGGTATCTCTTTCGAACAGTCCCGCAACCCTGGGGTTAAGTACCACCCTGTAACTTAAACTAAACTGGCAAAGTACAGGTGTAGGTACTGTACGTGTACTTGTCTGTCTAACCCTTTGGGAAAATACAGTCGTGATGTAATGTCTTGTTACATCATCATCTGCCTAGCCTTTTCCTATGTTAGAGTCGGCCTCCAGTTTATCTAGATGCAGCTGAATACCAGTATTTTAAATAAAATGACTGCCTATCTGACCTCCACAACCCAATTTGTTCTCGGTGAGAAGATACCCTCATTAATCGCTTTCCATCAGGCGCGATCAAGGTCAAGAGCAGGCCCATCTTGCGATACGGTTTTTTTTACGGATTGTATATCATCAAATGACTTCTCCCGCTCCGGGCAGAGCAGACGGGAGTGTCAGACTTATACTGACTAAAACCCATCCATGTTCCTTTCTTGCCCTTTGTGTTCCAGGGCCGCGGTATATCTTCCGAACAGCCCGCAGGCCAAATAAATACCCCTTGGATAGACTGGTTGTCAGACTTGGGCTACTGAATACCTGTACTGACAGTCAAAGATCTCCAAATGACAGCCGGGAGGGCCAAGGAAAGTCATTGTCAATATGTAATGCTCTATTTAATCAAAGTAATGAAAACAGTATGTCGTTAGAGGAACTTCAAAAAATATCATCCAATGGCAGCCGGGAGGGCCAATGAAACTCATTGTCAATATGTAATGCTCTATTTAATCAAAGTAATGAAAACAGTATGTCGTTAGAGGTACTTCAAAAAATATCATCCACATATTCCGTACATTTTGAATTTAGCGAAAATGTGTTAACGTTTCTGAATTTCATTTCAACTATCTAAAATAGAATACATGGTAGCGAATATTCCAAATACCATTGCGTATTCCATTTAACTCTGTTTTAATCCTTTCTACCCACTAAACAATACAAAAACGTTTTTTTTTTTACGTTTTTCGGGTAGTTCTGAATTATTCGCTGTTTCACTTTGAATTAAATTGTTTCACAAGCTGGAATGTAGTTGAAAGAGACCTAATTTTAGTTTATCTCTTTGTACTAAAAACGACAAAGCATTGCCGCGATGTTTTAGATCTTCTACGAATCTTGTATTTAATTTGCAGGACACAAAGGGCAGTAATGACATTTTTAAGACACGCATGTATTCACGAAACTTCTTTGAGAAACTTTTCGAATCATTTATTGGAATAATGGAGATTTTACCAATAAATGGGCAAAGTGCAACAATAAATAATATTATTATATTTAAGACGTTAGACGTAAAAACAGATAAATGTAAGTACCAGCCCTATCTTGAAATTATTATTAAACCAAATGAACACACTGTCACCAACGAGGCAGTCGTTGGTGGCAGTGAGTTCGATTCCCAGGTCAGGCAAAGTATTATTGGGTTTTTCCATCAGGAATTTCTCAGTAGTAGCCACGGAGTCTGGATTTGTGCCCGGTTGATGACAATAGGCTCGCCCACTATTACTATATATAACTGGCGAAATGTGGGTATACTATATATACACCTCTGCCTAACCCTTCGAGGATTATAGATGTGATGTTCTGTTATGTAAAAACTAAATTGCATTAACGGTCCAATCTTGCCAGACGCTGCATATGTGGGTATTTCAAAGCGAAAAAACTCCCCCATTTGAACCTAGACAAAAACATAAACTCCAAAAACCCATCATCTCCAAACCAGCACATCTTCCCACTCCTAAGACTCACTAACTCCAAGCAATATCTCAGGACCATCAAACTCAGCTCGTGACGGACCTGAAAAATGTAGCCAAGTGATGTAGCGGCGCATTAGGTGTCGCAAACTGGTATTTAAATGAGACAAATGACGGCAGTGCTGAACTTATTGAAGGGGTGAGGATATGGTAAGGTTAGAAAAGCGGGGTAATTTTCAGGGTTTTTTGGAAGGAAGAGTTTTCAAAGACGTGCTGTGTGCGTTTTGGTGCTTTCTGATGATTTGAGTAGAAATCTGTTAATTTCGAAAAATATTTACCTAAAAAAAAACTGACATATTTTGTGGTCCTGCACGAAATTGAAGGGTCCACGAAGGCTTCTTCATTTAATCATGTATGGGAGTTTGTCTTTGGCGCCACGGCCTTTGGTACCGTGCAAACGAAGGTGGTCAGTGGCTGCCACGGGCAGTCGGTATTTATTTATAATTCGCCACCAGTGAAGTTTTGCAGACTGAGTCATGAGTGGTAGCGTGTCGCGGCCACTGAGTCGCGAGTGTTCGCCACTCGCTACACGTGAGCGGCGATTCCATACAAAACGTTTTAAAAATCATATAAACATCCTGTCGCCAGCCACCGGTGGCTCGTTTGCGCGGAAACTTAGGTATACCCCTACCTAACCCTTTAGGCACTACAGGCGTGATATTATAATATTTTAGTTTTGGCTAGCCATCCGTAGCGCATCACTAAGAATATCGTTTAAGGTGGTGGCGTCAGGGTAGCCCGCGAAATTCAAATTTTCTTACGTTTTTTGCAATTTGCAGGTCATTGTCAGGTTGTATGTTGATGAAAAATGAGTCGCGCCAGTAACACGCATGTAGTTACAGAATTACAATCATGAAAATCATCAATACAACTCTCTAAGTTCATGTAATCTTATTCAATGAATACATACATACATAAACTCACGCCCTTTTCCCATGGGGGTAGGCAGAAACCACAGAACGCCACCTGCTACGATCCTTACATACTCCTTTTTCCTCGTCCACGTGAATATTTCATGAAAAAGTCATTCAATAGGATTAGATGAACTTACAGGGTTATATTGATGATTTTCATGATTGTAATTCTGTAACTACATACGTGTTACTGGCGCGACTCATTTTTCATCAACATACAACCTGACAATGACCTGCAAATTGCAAAAAACGTAGGAAAATTTGAATTTCGCGGGCTCCCTTGACGCAACCACCTTAAAGGTGACTCCGACATACACAAGCACCTCGGCTGTCTAAAACCTGTTATGCACAGCGTTCATATTGTTCATGCCCGCTAATCGTTCCCCCCTAACCCTCACCCGTAAACACCAGGAGCTCGGCTTTGAAAACTTGTTTGTTTCCAGTCGAGAGGCGAAAACGTTTGTATTTTTGGCATGAGACGCGTTCAAAACAATGTTTTCGCGAATTTCAAGCGGAGCAAGTGAGCAATAATGTATGACTTTAACTTTACCAAGTTCTAACGTTATATTTGAGTAAATTTTCTGTAATTCTGAATCATCATTTTATTTCCTCGTTGGTGTAGTAGTCGCGAACGCTACTGCTGAGCTTGAACTCCTGGGTTCGATTCCCAGGTCGGGCAAAGTGTTATTGGGTTTTTCCAGTATGAATTTTTTAGTAGCAATCACTGAGTCTGGATTTGCCCTCGGTTGATGGCATAGGCTCGCTATTATATGGGAATTAAACCGAAATGTGGGTATATTATTCAATGTAGGCCTACCTCTGCCTATCTCTTCTGGGATTACTGGCGTGATAATATATTACGTCATTTCCTTTCCTTCTTTACCTTTGGGGATTGAAATTACTTTTGGCTTAGTGATATTTACTTTTCTATTTAAGGAAATTTCGAAACGCCTAGTTGACGCTTCCCGTGACGCAAGGGCTGGCTTTTACTTTGGCCAGAGGCTAAGTGTTGCCATACAACGTGGCAACGCCGCCAGTCTCTTGGGCACATTACCATCTGACAGCGTTGAGGAGGAGTTTTTCGATGCCCTTTTATAGTTTGTTGTTAGTTTATCTATTTTAGTTTAATAGTTTTTAATTATCAATGTATATAGTTAGTTTAACCTAATAAAGTTATTTTACCTTTTGTTCAGTCAAAAGGGTTGTATATTGTTTTTAATTTAATTAATGAATAAGATGAAGGCTGTGGGTGGCTGGTAATAGAATAGAATTTATACTTTAAGTACTGAACATTTTGTTGACCTAGCTTATGGGCATATGAAGTATATGAAGTTCGATAATTGTCCCACGGGATCATAATACCGGGATAAAAAATATCATATGTGTTAATCCAGGATATAAACTATCTGTGTGCAAAATTTAATCCAAATCCGTTCAGTAGTTTTTGCGTGAAAGAGTAAGAGACATCCCTTCATCTATCCTCACGTACTTTCGCATTTATAATTAAATATTAGAGGGATATCATATGACACGGGTTGTAGCTTCTTGTGTATATTTCAATAAGGAATATCTGTACAGTCAGTTTTTTTCAGGCAGTGCTTATGCTTGTTGCATGCGTTTCGAATGCGTTTCGCAGCAATAAATTTCGCGTAGTTACTTAGTTTGATATATATAATACTTAGTTGACGGTTTCGTGTAAAGTCTTTTTACACCCTTTTATTATAATGACCTGTTTGACCTTAGACGACCTGTTGGTCTAGTGGTTAGTGACCCTGCTAGGACGGAGGTCGTGGGTTCGATTCCCACACAGGACAAATCTTTATGCGATGAGTACGATTATTTGTTCTGTATCTGGGTGTGTAATTTATCTATAATATGTATGTATTTAGAAATATATAAGTATGTTTCAGTTTTCTGGTTGCCATAGTACAGGCTCTGCCTAGTTTGGGATCAGATGGCGGTGTGTTGGTTGTCCCAAGATATTATTATTATTACAATCTCTAAAGTTTCTAAATCACTACGTGTCAGTAACTATGTTTATCTCTTACTTTTGACCCTACTTTGCCTTCTCTATACTTATTTGCCCTTCAGTGTGTGACTAATTCTGATCAATTTACACATTTTTTTCAATACATCATTTTAAAAAAATCTCCACAAAATCGATCATTAAAACACCTCGTATTTATTTACGCATCGCTCTCAATGAACCGTCGTCGGCCCGGTTCTTACGAAACGATAATAAAACAGTTATTGTTGGAACGAAACTGGGGCGCGTTACTAGTTCAGAATGACAAATAGACGGACAGATGGACTGTTTTATAGTGTGCGACATAGCAGCTGAGATAATAATGAGATGTTTTTTTTTAGTTAGTGCCTAGAGAAAATGAAATCTAGTTTTTATGTTAGTAAGATATGAATTTGGTATACATAAAGGGTGTAAAAAAACTCTTAATGAAGCCGAAAGGCACTTGTTCTCCCCGTCATTGCGATCGTTTTTTTGCTCTAGACCATACCTGGGAACCTTCTAGTTACGGAGATATTGGGGGTCAAAGCTTTTTCAAAAGTTTTTTTTTTTTAATACAGGTTTTTAATGTATTTCTTTTACTTAAGACACCGTCACAACCCCCGTACTATTCAATCCATCCATCAGCACAATGTTTTGAATGAGTCACATTGAGTCCTACCGTAAAACGCGATTTTTCACCCAAAAAAAAAGTCGTTTCCCAGCAATAATGTTTGTGTAAAGTTACTTAGTTTGATGTACATAATGCTTGGTTAACGGCTTCGTGGAGAGTCGGTTTACATTCTATATAGGTAACCTAGCAAGGCGCGGTGATGGCAGGTGGAGTGTAGCTGTGACCGAGTGGCGTCCAAGAACTGGAAAGAAAAGTATTGGTCGTCCAACGGCGAGATGGTCAGACGATATTGTTGCCATCGCGGGAATATCCTGGATGAGGCTGGAACAAGAACGTGGAGATTGGCACAAGCAAAGAGAGGCCTATTCCCAGCAGTGGGTGAACTCAGGCTGTGGATGATGATGATGATGATGATGATAGGTAACTTTTGAAGTTTATCGGCGATATAGGTATGTAGGTTTCAGATGTCTTAAGGTGGCGGTAAACATTTTCTATCAAGCAGTATTCAGCCTCTTCGTGATAATACATGTTACGAACACATTGAATAACAAGAGAGAGAGAGAGAGTAAGAGTGTCCATGGAGTTTCTTGCCCATTCTTCTCCATTGAGATCTATCCAGTTTGATAGTTTAAAAAGCCATTATATTCTAACTAGCTTTTGCTCGCAGTTTCGCTCGCGTTAGAGATCTACGCTTTGGAATGGGCAACTACAGTACTTTCACAAGTTATTATTCTTCCTTGTCCTTCCTTGTGTCTGTGACTGTAGCTTAGCCTTCTTTGTTTTTCTGACATTCAAAAGTGCCTGTAATGGTCTAATTGAAATAAATGCTTTTGAGTTTGAGTTTGAACTACATAGAGAGATAAACTATTCAAATTCAAGTTAAAAAAAATATGCTAAGATCTATTTGTCTATCTATTCTATGACTAAAGATCATATCCAACAGTATAATCGAGATAGGATTGTAAGTTTAATATGAAAATGTAATAAACCAAATCATTTACGACTTGCATAATATCAACGTAGGTACTATCTTTGCTAAAAACCACACAGCACATTACACACGTGGCTAAGTATATGAAATCCCTAAAATACACCAACCACCATACACTCAGACAGCCAAAACATTTCGACGCTGAAATCAAACATCTTAAGGCGGTAAACACATCAGCCGTGACAGAAGAGCGTCAGAAACGCAAGTCTGTTTACATCCTTACGTCGTTTCCTTTTCAAAGACACCGTTTAAAGGATAGCGTATATTACGCAGACTTGATGCCGACTCGACTAATAGTAAAAGATTAAATTGTGAGCTTTATATCGTGTTACTTACAGTTGAATTTTCAACTTTTACTTGCTAGAAGTGATGACCAGGCAAGGTCATACATTTAGAACCATGCATTCCATCGTAAGAAACATGAAATAAAGCTCGCATTTGCATACTTTAGTCCGAGTACAATCTCATGGTTATGTGACCATCCATTACACCGAGTTTCCTCTGTGCCTTTTTAAGCAGTTGGACCCGGCTATCATTTGTAGATATTTGGCAGTGGTCCGAAAGTCTGACATGCAGTCTAACCAAGGGGAATCGTTTTACCGTGTACTAACTAGTTTGTGGAGGTCAGATAGGCAGTCGCTCCGTGTAAAATACTGGTATTCAGCTGCATCCGGTTCAACAGGAAGACAACCCCAATATAGTTGGGATAAGACTAGGTAGAAGATAATTGTGTGGGACGAATCAGAGAGGGATCGGTGTATTGTGCGAAGACCTTATATCGCTTCCTTTTCAAAGACACTGTTTAATGTTTATAATCATTCGTTGGCTTATAGCTGATGTAAATGTTTATGTTTCAATGTCTAACTGTTAAGAGACGTGAAGAAGGGAGTCAAGGCTATTTGGTTTGTTTTGAGTTTGAAGAGGCAGGTCAGAGTATATTGTTTAACTAAAATTGGTAATTGTTAACCTGATTTAGATTAAAAGCAGGTCATCGTTCTAAAAATACTAGTAGCGAAAAAAACCGCTCTGCAATATTCACGTTCGACAATGTTATTATTAATTAACCATAGAGCTAACTATAAACATTATTTGATATAAGTGTACATGGATCTTTTGGCGCGTGTCCTTACTGTCTTTAATGTAAAATATCGCCATCTTGTTAAATGTTGTCGGGATGAGCTGATGAGCAGTAGTGACTGCGTTTATTCTTCTAGTTGGTAACAAACGCTACTGCTTAGCATGGGTACCTGTGTTCGATTTCTAGGTCGGGAAAAGCATTTTTTTTTTTTTTAAATAATATCTTGGGACAACCAACACACCGCCATCTGATCCCAAACTAGGCAGAGCCTGTACTATGGCAACCAGACAACTGATAACATACTTATATATTTCTAAATACATACATATTATAGATAAATTTACACCCAGATACAGAACAAATAATCGTACTCATCGCACAAAGATTTGTCCTGTGTGGGAATCGAACCCACGACCTCCGTCCTAGCAGTCAGGGTCACTAACCACTAGACCAACAGGCCAATCGTTCAATTATTGAGATCTATCCATCAGAAGATTATCAGTAGCAGCACGTATCGTAGAGTTAAAAGTCCTAACTAGTATCATGGTATATGAAAAATTTCAAAGTATCAGTTCAGGTGTAAAGGCGTGAAAAAACAAGCACACGAACAGAACTTCGACAGAAGTATTTTAACTGTTAAAATACTAGTGTGCATACAGGGTGCAAACAGACTCTTCACGAAGCCGTTAACCAAGCATCATGTACATCAAACTAAGTAACGTCACGCAAAAATTAGTGCTGGGAAACGACTTTTTTTTTCGGGCTGAAAAATCACATTTTACAGTAGGAGTTAATGTAACGCTCTCAAATCATTGTGCTGATGGATGCATTAAATAGTAAGGGGTCCTGGAGGTGTTTAAAGTAAAAATCTTACATAAAAAACATTTATTTAAAAAAAAAACTTGTGAAAAAATTGGAACTTCGACCCCCAATATCTCCGTAACTAGAAGTTTTCCCGGTATGGTTTAGAACAAAAAAATGATAGCAATGACGGGGAGAACTAGTGCCTATCGGCTTCGTTAAGAGTCTGTTTACACCCTCTATAATAAGGAGTGATATTATTGTGGATAAATTACTACTTACGTAGTCTATGGAAGGTGAGCCTGCAAATGATTAATATACCTTCACCCAAAACTAAAAAAAACCTCAAAAATCCATTCAAACAATCTCCCACTATGACTAATCGTAAAACAACTGAGTGATTACGGCATCTAACGGGAATCAAACCTGCAACCGTAACGAACCAGCCAATGAATGTAATGAGCGTTTTCATTCAATCTAGCCGTGGGAAAGAAAAAATGTATGCAGACTTGTTTGTTTTACGATGGTTTTCTTTCATTATAGGTATCGAAGTGTGTTTTAGAGCGATTTCGGTGTACCTTTCAATGATTTATAACGAAATGTTATTTTTGTCTTTCAATTATTTATAAGCAAAAGTTTTTTTTTTTCAATGGTCATTCACGGACTTATTAACGGTTTCTGAAATAATTATTTGAAGTTTAGAACTCGTAAAACTATGTAATTTTTAATTTCGAGGTCTACATTGCATTATAGGAATCACCCTTACCCTAGTTACTTCAGTATTTAGCCTAATTCTCTGTTCAAATTCTCAAACCTCTGTTCTCTGTCCTACCTAACCTTTTTCCAACTATATTGGGATCGGTTTCCAGTCTAACCGGATGCAGTTGAATACCAGTATTTTACATGGAGCGACTGCCTATGTGACTTCCACAACTCAGTTAGTGTTGGGTAATACGATACTCCGTAGTAAGACTGACTGTCAGACTCTGCTCTCTGTTCTTCCTACTTCTTTATATCCAACTAGCTTTTGCCCGCGGTTTCGCTCGCGTTAATTTAGAATTTGACAATCAATTCGGATCGGAGCGAAAGACACATGGCGCCATCTATTATCTTAAGAACGTTATTGCGCTTTTCCTTGGGAACAGTACTTTTTTCGGGATGAAAGGTATCCTATGTCCGTTTCTGTAAATCTGACTGATTGGTTCAGTAGTTTAGGCGTGAAAAGGTATCAAACATATAACAAACTTACCTTCACATTTATAATTTTAGTTAGGATTAGGATTTCGTGATCGTAAAATTACCAATCATCTAGCATGTATGTACAACCATTAACAATACAATCTGTCAGGATTACACTTCAGACATTAGATGTAATGCCTCACAATGTACTGAATTGACAAACATAAACTGACAATGATCTACTCAACCGTCCACCACATCAGTTGTCAGGCTGCATTGCGGACGCGGCCGGTGCCAAGTATTTACCGCAATCAATTCACTAGCAGATAGTTAGCGTGATAGTGGACTAGGTAGAGTGAGGACAGTAGGTATGGGAGTGATTTGTTCGCTTTGATAGACTTGATGGAAAGATCTGTGCAAATCTTGCTAAGATTTATATATAGTTGGAATGTGAGATAAGAAATATCTGACGAGATTAATAAACCTCGTTGGTCTAGTGGTCGCTTGTTCGACTGCTGAGCATAAGGTCCTGGGTTCGATTCCCTGGTCGGGCAAATTGTGATTGGGTTTTTCCGTTAAGAATTTCTCAGTAGTAGCCACGGAGTCTGGATCTGTGCCCGGTTGATGGCAATAAGAACGCCTGAGCTCACGTACTCTTAGGTACACCTCAGCCCGGTAAATTAAAGGCGTAATGTTATGTTATTTGGTTGAGCATTATTCGGGGCATTGTTGCACAACTGTCAAACTACAAGTGAGGAATATAGGTGGAAACATAACTAGTTCTCTTTATATGGTTTGTTCATGAGGAGAGGATGAGTGAAAGGCGACTAACAAAAGGTATTTCCAAGCCAGACATGAGTGGCAACACCGGGAGGGGACGCCCTAGAAGGATATACACGGATCTTATTGGTGAGGTCCTTCAGAAATTTCAGGTGCGTAGTACTCGCAACCGGCGTGCGTGTATGACCAGATGTATGAACGTCATCATCATCATCATCTGCCTAGCCTTTTCCCAACTATGTTGGGGTCGGCTTCCAGTCTAACCGGATTCAGCTGAATACCAGTATTTTACATGGAGCGACTGCCTATCTGACCTCCACAACCCAGTTACTACTGGGAAATACGATACCCCTTGGTCAGACTTTTTGGGCCACTGACTACTTTAACGACTGTCAAAGATCTTCAAATGACAGCCGGGACCAACGGCTTAAC
This sequence comes from Lycophotia porphyrea, assembly GCA_950005105.1. Lineage (NCBI taxonomy): Eukaryota > Metazoa > Arthropoda > Insecta > Lepidoptera > Noctuidae > Lycophotia > Lycophotia porphyrea. Next base: position 3,456,656 of record OX465408.1, on the reverse strand, counting down.
GTGCTTTCCGAGGCACGGAGGAAACTCGGTATGTAATGGGTGGTCACCCATCCACAGACCAACCTAGGCAAGCACGGCTTAACCTAAAGATCGACCCGAGCGGCTGTTATTGTTTAGCCACGAGCTCCTCAACGAACGTGGACGAGGAAAAAGAAATATATGAGGATCGTGGCAGGTGGCGCTCTGAGGTTTCTGCGTACCCCCAGAAAGGTAAAATAATAACAAGACCCTGTAATAATTTAAATTCATTTGCAAGATTTTAAACAGAAAATGTACGAACATAAAGCAAAAGTCACGCCAAATAATTTAAATACCACCCCAAACAATAGCCCAGTTAGACTCAACACAAACTTAAGTCTAGACTCAAACTACCCAGACGCATTCACAATCTAAGCAGGGGGAAATATTTCTAACATTTCTCAGTAACTTGGACGATTTCATCTCCATGGGATTTCCTACGAATCTGCATAACTTTGAGCGAGAACGATACGCCGGCAATGAAACTACGACTTTGCATGTAAATTTCACTTGCGTACGCATTCGCGTGGCATACATTACTGGTTTACTTGGCTGCGTGAGTTGAGATGGCGAAGAAAACGCGCAATGCATAATGTTGGATCTAAAGTTACGAGCTATAATCCAGGTGTTTGGTGTTGTAAGTAGTGTGACATACGGTCGTTGAGTTCAAAGAGCGGTGATTTTACTGAATAAATTATTAGTGCCATATCTTTGCTGTGTGAATTTATTATGTGTTGTGAAGTGGTAAATATTTAAATGATGCCTCGAATATTAAAAGTAATATAGCTGTACTACTTATATCAAACTTAAACGATGTAGACATTTAAGTGTACCTAAATGGGAGTCGCAGAAGATGCAAAAAATTCCCTTCTGATATTGGCAAGTACAGGTTTTCATAACGACTGTGCAAAAAGGTATGGGGGAAATTAAAGTGTTAGGGTCAAGTCACGTGGAGTTTCGTATTACACGTTACGTAAAAGAATCACTAGGTGTTTTATTAAATAGTAGCAGTAGTGGTAGTTTTGTCACCATGAATGAGGAAATTACATCACTATCTTGTTGGCCTTGTCCCATTCTACTTGGAGTCGGCACAGCATGCAGTTCTCTTCTTCCATTCTCATGGATCGGTATCATTTACTCTTTTCTCTTTTATATCGTTCATAACACAGTCCATCCTCTTTTCTTTGATCTTCCTCTCCCTCTCCATCCATCAATTAATTTGCATCACTCTTTTAGTCACAGGCGTTTCATCACTCCTCATTACAAGTCCAAACCAAGACAAACGACTTCCTTTAATTTTTTCTGTAACACCACTTACAAACCTTCTCTAATATATGAGAAAATTACATAAGAACATTTTACCATACTTATTGCGTAACCAGAATCAGTGTACCAATTGCAAAACACTCCTACACAGCACCAGAGCGAGTCATTAACAAAGTGGTTCCCAAAGCTTGACGTCATAAATATGGTTTTAAATCCTTTTGTGACCATAATCCCCATTTCAAAGGTGTTGCAAAGGACTGGGCAGTTGATCACTTTACGTAACAAAGGACGAATTTGGTCTAACTTGGGTCAAAGAATTAGTTTTCTAGTTATACGTAACTATGATGCTAGAGTGTGATGAGTGACAGTGGTGTGAATCGGTTGCTTTTCCTTCAGATATCAATCTGCAGGTTTTTAAGAATACAAATACTGCGATTTTTGTTTAACATTTTTTGAAACTGTTTTATAAAATTATCATGGAAAAAAACAAGATAATGACGTGGCGTGGCGTTAGTTTCGATTTTGGCCACGCGCCAGGAGATCTTTGTACAACTATAGTAAGGATACTTTAACATATTGCCATACCAGCGACAAGAAGAAGTAACTATACTTTCCTTAACAAGAGCTCTGATGTAACTGTTTTCAGGAGTACATCACTCTTTTATACGCCAATAAGTTCGCGGACATGCTCGCGAACACCCTCCCTTCGCACGCCATCCTACCTACCCGTATATCCCAACGAAAATCGGTGCACCGCCAAAGTCCAGGCATAGTTAGCAACTCGCACATTTAAATAACTTGCAAATTATTCTGCTCGGCCGCGCGGTGAGGGACGCATTGTTTAAAAGCCGTCTCTTTAATTCTGCGCCACCTATTTTACAGTTAGCTAGCTTTTATTCTACTGCTCGTGTGAATTTTCGTTGATAGGCTGTGGAAGGTTTATTTGGTAAGCTGTCAGTTTTTGGCTGTGTAGCGTGCTTTTGATATAATGTGACTTTTTGGCTGTGTGTTCAGTGTTTTCTAAGTTTCAGTAGTTTTTGGTTTAGTGTAGAGGATTTGAAAAGGACTTACTACAGAAAGGGGTTTTAGAATAGATGACTCAAACTGAAACCCATGGATATAATCAACGTTGAGATACTTTTAGATATTACAGCACCATACTGAGAGAGCCTTTTGGCCATGTACAGGACCCATTTAGTTTAATGCTCTTGTATAAGCTTTTTTTTCTGTTTTATCTTTAATTCTTTTGTTATGCTTAAACTCTGCCAAACCTTTCAAGAATAAGGCGTGATGATTTAATATGTTATTTTGGATGTTGTACTCTGTGCCACCGTTTTAACAGTTACCAAGCCTTCTTTCCACTGGTCGTGCGCTGCGCTGGCGTTATCTTTTTCAGCTGGCGAATTTGCATGCCCCGTGTGGAGCCGTTCAGCCCATGCAAAGTTAGTGGATACAGCTCTGAATGAAACGTGCCGGATCATCACTGGTTGCCTTAAACCGACCCCGGTACAGATGCTGTACCCACTGACAGGAATAGCGCCACCAGAAGTTCGTAGAACAGTGGCAAGTTCTAGTGAAAGAGCCAAAATGGTCTCAGACACACGACACCCTTTACATCTAAATACCCTCGTGTCGCAAAGGCTGAAAAGCCGAAACAGCTTTATGAAGTGTGTTTCCCCATTCATTGGCGAGCGGTCCACAGAAAGAATAAAGCTGTGGCGAGGCAGTGCATCCTTACCTAACCCATTCGTTCCACCAGCTGAAAATCTCCCACCTGGACATGAGTTGCCATGGCTGACCTGGAAGTCTTTAAACAGACTCCGGACCCAGGTTGGACGCAGCAAGGAAAACCTGCTCAGGTGGAGATTCATTGATGACTCTGCCCTAGAGTGTAAATGTGGTGCTGTTCCACAAACGATGGGCCACTTAATATCGTGTCCTGCTTGTCCTGTCACTTGTTCACTACAGGAACTGATGGATGCTACCGAAAGCGCCAAACTAGTAGCTCAGTTCTGGGCCGACACAATATAGATTGCCATCGACACGCTAAGAAGAAGAGACTGGTCGTGTGAATTTTTGTTGGTAGGCTGTGGAAGGTTTTTTTAGTAACCTGTCAGTTTTGGCTAAGTAGCGTGCTTTTGGTAGAATGTGGCTATGCGAGGAGCGAATTTAGGAGGCTGTGGGCTTACTCTGAACCCTTCAGGAATAGATAAAGACTTCGTGTAATGTTTTGAATCATAAACTGCGTTAGTAGGTGAGTCAAGTTGATAATTTTTGAAACATTATAACTGAGTTTTTTATTTCATTTTATAGGGTACCTATGTTGTTTTTCTGCTGAATTGCTGAATGCTTAGGAACATTACGTCAGTACAATAGTTCCTCATTTCGTAATATCAATGAGAATAATATTATGTTCCTAGTATATTCATGAACACTACAATACACATTGTTTTAATACGAAACAGCTTCCTCCAAAACAGATATCTCACAAGTAGTTTATGTAAGACAAGTTGAAGATTATGTAAATGTTGGTAACATCATAACGTGCATGCTGCTCCATATATTATCAACTAACTGCAGTGTTATGTCGTCCTGGTACTTGCAATGTGTGTCGGATTTATAGTAATGCGTCAAATAGGTAAATACAAGCAAAGATCTTGCGGAAATTATGCTTTGATGAGCTCTGGATTCTCGGTGAAGAAGTTGGTATAATTATATAATCCCAGCCTATCTGTTCCACTATTGGGCAAAGGCCTCTTCTCATATAGAAAAGGCACGAGCATTCATCACCACGCTTACTGAAGACAGATTGATGTCAGACTTACATTAGAGACGTGTAAGTAAGTATGTCATTATCATTCTCCTGCCCGTATATCAATTTATATGGGGTCGGCGCAGCATGTCTGCTTCTTCCATACTTCTCTATTACTCGTCATCTCAGCAGTCATCCCGTTTCTAGCCATATCATCCTTCACAAAGTCCGTAAATACGCCCGCGCCGATTTTAAAATGAAAACCTTGCCTTTCATACTTTTAAGCAAATCATACGTCGATTCTGTTGAAAGTCGACCCAAACACACGAAAACCTTTGAAAGCGACCACTCTTTGAGCTCTTTGGTATGCGAATAATCTTACATGACATAACTCGTACAAAGCTTCACTAACACCAGGGAAACATCGACCAGGATGCCAAAAATAATTTTGTCTGAACATCCATTTCTAAAGACTAATTAGGGTATGTGTCAAAACGACTTTGGAAGTCGGCATAAAAGCCTTTTTTATCGCCCGGAGACGGATTGCGCAGAATTACTAAAGGTTTTTTTCCCTTCATTGTCCCAAAGATTAAGTACACTGCATTAGTTAATGTTTCAGATAAAACGATTGATGCTGCAAAGTTTTGGAGTTGGCAAGTTAGAATTATGATGGTGCAGTTAATTTTGGAGTTTGTAGCTTAGAGGAATTAATTAGAGGATTAGCAGAATTGGGTCAAGACCCAATGAAGTGGATGCTTTTATAGATTTGGTTTGTTCTTTCTTCAATAGCTAAAGAATGACTTCTTCTCTTCTTAGCGTGTCGATGGCAATCTATATTGTGTCGGCCCAGAACTGAGCTACTAGTTTGGTCCATCAGTTCCTGTAGTGAACAAACAACAGGACATGCAGAACACAATATTAAGTGCCCTATTGTTTGTGGAACAGCACCACATTTACACTCCAGGGCAGAGTCATTAATGAATTTCCACCTGAGCAGGTTTTCTTAAAAGAAGAAGAAGACTGTACACTAGCAGATTCGTTGTTTCGGCATTTTTCGTCCATTGCAAATTTATGAATTTAGGGCATACAGAACCCGGTTTCAGTCCCATAGTAAAAGTAAAACCCGAAAAAATACGGGTTGTATAAATACACCTAGCGGTGGATTTTTGTAGACATACTGCTCACGAGAAATCCCTAGGTGAGACTCGTACAGATCGGAGCAGCATAGCACCAAACGCCTCACTTTTTAGGTAGTGGGTAGAACAAAGCAGCCAATGATGGTCAGACACGATAAGAATTCCCATCAACCCAAAATCGACATCTAAGAAAATGCCCCCCAAACTTAACTTAAAAAGTAATTCACCCCTCTTCACCCCCAAAAAGGTCAACTTAATTCCTCCATCATTATCAACGTTTTCAGGAAAACCTCTTTGTTTGGCCCCTTTTTTAAAAGAATTACATCAAAAAAATTGGACACCAGCGATCAAAACTTTTTGTTCTTTTTACGCCTTCAAAATACTACCTGAAGACTCTAATTGCAGTACCGTTAATTAATAAAGGTCTTCAAACTTTAAAACTTCAAAAAGATTTTGTAGGGCTACCTCTTTTGAGTTTTGAAAGTGGGATGACAAAAAGTTGATTGGACAAGCATCAATAAGGCGTTATGTCAAAATCTGATGAAAAGTTTCATATTATCTTGATTTTTTTACGACTTCGTTTATGCAAAATAAGAATGTGACAATCGGTCGTTAGAGGTAGTCAGTGGCCCGAAAGCCTGACAACAGATCCTACCAGTGCTATGACATGACTGTAATCCCCGTAAGGTTAGGCCTACACAATACACCACCAATTCGCCAGTTATATCTAAGTTTCATATTTATAGAGGTCAAGCCTATTACTTACCACTTCTTTTTTTTTCGGATAGGAAATCATCAAATGACTCCTCCCGCTCCGCCCAGAGCGGAAGGGAGTGTCAGACTTGTACTGACTAAAACCCATCCATGTTCCTTCCTTGCCCTTTGTGTTCCAGGGCCGCGATATCTCTTTCGAACAGTCCCGCAGCCCAGTCTATTACCATCAACCAGGCACCTAAAATCTAAATCGAGTACTACTGTGAAATGCCGGACGCTGTTAATCCAATAACATTTTGCCCGACCTGGGGATCGATCAGAACCTCACGCTAAGCAATGCTTCTTGACTAGACCAACGAGGTAATCACACCAGTCCTTTTCATTTAAAAACTTTTTCCTGACAGCCCTAATTTGTGCAAAAGACGGAAGGACATCGACGACTGGGCTTACAACACAAGGGCTGCCAAACTCTTTGTAAGGGGTACAAGTCAAAAGTTTTTGAGTAATTACCTCTGATCCCTTTCGGCAGTTTGAATCTTCAATGACAATTGGGTTAGTAATTATGGAAGAACCTTTTTTGGAGGAGTGTTGCGAATTTGTGTAGATAAAATACATGAAAAGTCCCATGTAATAGGGGGCGAGCCTAATGCCATCAACCGGGCACAAATCCAGACTCCGTGGCTGCTACTAAAAAATTCCTGACGGAAAAATACAAAAACAATTTGCCTAGGTTCGATGCCCGACCCGGGCATCGAACCTAGGATCTCATGGCGTCTACATGGCGCTTAAACAGGTGTAAACAGACTCTTCACGAAGCCGTCAAAAAAAAAACTTTTCGCTAAAATTATTGCTGGGAAACAACTTTTTTTTTGGGGTGGAAAATCACGATTTACGGTAGGACTCAATGTAACGCATTCAAAACATTGTGCTGATGGATGGATTGAATAGTAGTAGTAAGGTGGCCTAAATAAAAAATACATTAAAAACATGTATTTAAAAAAAACCTTGCAGCTATGACTCCCATTATCTCCGTAACGAGACGGTTCCCAGGTATGGTCTAAAACAAAAAAATGATCCCGATGACGGAGAGAACAAGTGCCTTGAGGCTTTGTTAAGAGTCTTTTTACATCCTTTAATTGGTAAGCCTCTATGGCTAAAACAAGTGTGATTACTGCTTATGTGTTGTATGTTAGTTTTCTAAATTATATTAAAAATATACGTATATACCAAAAGATACCGGCTATTCATTGAGAGAAGTACATATTAACCCTAACTTACCCTTAACATTTTAATGAAATATAAGCCCCGTCTACTGGAAAAGCGATCACAATAGCTAAACTTATACCTATTAGCTTATAGCCATTTACCTAATAGAAACCTAAGTCAAATATACTTACATTTAATCAATATTATCGGTCTAATATTAGTAGAAAATATTAATGTACCTACTATACACATTGTCAAGTTTACTTTAGTTAATGGATGGGCCTGATCTGTCATACGATTACACATAATTAATTAAATTGTATTTAATTTCTCAAACATAGTCTTTATTTTAACATAACATCATCACGCCTGTAATCCCCGCAGGATTAGGCAGAGGTGTACCTAATAGTACACCCACATTTCGCCAGTTATGTTTATGTCCCATGTAATAGGGGGCGAGCCTATTGCCATCAACCGGGCACCAATCCAGACTCCGTGGCTGCTACTGAGAAATTCCTGATGGAAAAACCCAACTTTCTTTGTCTATATTTTATATAATTACTTTTGAAATTTATTACTCGTCATTCTGTTGGGTTAATTTGAACTTTACGATCATTAATGCAAAGCTGAATGATAAAAGCATTTTGTCTTCTTAACCTTTCTGTGTTCTCACGTATGGGGAGTTCCGTAACATCGTAGTAGGGGAGCTCCTTTTAATTTTCAATTATTTTTTATTATATATATTTGCTGTTACAGCGGCAACAGTAACACACATCCTATGAAATTTTCAACTCACCTCACAAATATGGCTCACCATATAAGCTGCCAGGCTGGACTCTTCAAAACTGAAACCTTGTAAGGTCTAGCTAAAAGTATGAATTATAATCTAGAATTCTAGATAGAGTGAACACGTAGCTTTGTTAACGAGGCTAAACCTTCACAAAAAATAAACTTCACGTGGACAACGTGCTAAAAAGGTCTGTAAGCTTTTATCCGCAACTCTCGTGGTTAGCAGGAAATTCGCCTTATTTTTTTCTAGATCGAAAACTGGGTCGAAAGTATTTATGCAAGGTTGAGGTCACATTTAGAACGTAAAGTTTTTTAATTAAAAGCAAGTTGCTAGCTTTATAGAGGTCTGTTGCAGGGAACCGAAATGGTTTAAAATACATCACCTTGGAAAAGTGATCGCTGAGATCCTTCTAGATCGAGAAATTTCATTTTGGAAGCTCCACCCCATATCGGAATGCAGTAAGTCTAAGACGTTTAATTTTATGTAGGACTAGCTGATGCCAGCGACCTTCGCTCGCGTGAAATTATTATTAAAAAAACCCTATTTTAATCGAATTTTGTTACCAATTTCAAGGGTTTTATTTTTTTTGCACGGAACCCTAATTATTTATCGAAATTAAAAGTAGCCTAAGTTACTCCTTGTTACATCAGCTTTCTGCATGTGCAAGTCTCGTCAAAATCGATCCAGCCATTTCAGAGATTAGCTGGAACAAACAGACAGACAGACAGACAGACAAAAACTGTAAAAAATGTTGTTTTGGTATATGTACCGTGTTTACATCCATATGCACTTAGTAAAAAGCGGTTATTTAAATATTGCAAACAGACACTCCAGTTTTGTTATTCTGCATAGATGTATAGAAGACTAGATGATGCCGCGGCTTCGCCCGCGTGGATGTCGGTTATCGCAACCAAAAGTAATCATGAAATTTTGATTCCGTTCTCGCTACAAAAACTTGACAAATTATATACTAAAACCTTTCTCGAGAACTACTCTATCCATTGGTGAAAACAGCATACAAATCGGTGCAGTTTGAGTTTATCGCGAATAGACTGACAGACGCGGCAAAGGATTTTGTTTTTTAATATGTAGTGATAGTGATTAATCTAGAGATTTAGCCACTCACCTCCATCCTCAGGAATATTAAGCAGCTTCTTGGCCCCAGGACTTGGGCCCCGGACTGCCGACAGCGCCCTCTGCAGCGTCTCACTAATGGGCTTGCCTCCAGCACACTGCCCGAACACTGTCACGATCACTAAGCACCTCACTACACTAACACTCAACCCCTGCACTCTTCGCCAGCTGGAATCCTGCTTGCCCATCTCCAAGTGGTTTGATGCCATCGGTTTGGGTTGGGATTCAGCTGCTACATTTTTTGTGACATCTGGAAAAAGAGAAAAGAATTGAATTATTATAGGTTAGATATGAAATGTTTTCAATCATTGACATGTTGATAATAACATCTAGTATGTTTAGAAATATTCAAATATAAAAAACTAGCTTAACGCCCGCGGCGTCGCCCACGTGAAGTTCGATAATTGTTCCACGGCACGGAACAATGTGTTAATCCAGGTTATAAACTATCAGTGTTCCAAATTTCATCCAAAACCGCTCAGTAGTTTTTGCTTGAAAAAGTAACAAACATACATACATACAAACTTTTCCGTTTATAATATTATAAGTAAGGATAAAAAAACTTGACATAATAATAGTCTTTTGCATTAGATCCTAAGGAGAGAGATCCTACGAATCTATCATACTGTTCTGAAAAATGAAAACAGTTTTATAAGTCAACTAGCACTTCGCCCGCGACTTCGTCCGCAAAAATTGTGATACTTCGGCTAATATGCATGATATAAAACAAATTTAAAGCCTATAGCACTCATGAACAATGTTGCTTTCTGCCAGCGAAAGATTTTTTGAATTGGATCATTAGTTGTGGAGATTACCCCCTACATACAAACTTACAAACAAAAAAAACTGAAACAACGTACCCAAGGATAAACGATAAAAAAACGTTTCAACTTTCGCGCATTACAAAAGTCACCTTCATCAGAAACACACACCTCCCATAAAATAACAATATCCATTTACACGTAAAAACACGGTCATAATCTGGTAATTTAACTAATTAGACAATCCAATTAATACGCAAAATATTTCGCAAACGGCTAAACACGCTGTATTACTGTTAAAATGTTAACAAAATCCGCTTTGATATCATTTTCATCCTCATTTCATTATCGCTTCTGAGTTTTCTGATTTAATTATTTATTTGCGTCGCGGGACGAAAAGGACCCAATTTGTCCCGTTGCTATGGAGATGGTGATATGGGTCAACGTTAAGTAGATGATAAGGGCGTTAATTTTACTATTGTTATTGTTATGTATACGTGTACCGCTGTACCGCGCCCCTTCCCGCGAGCCCACTTTGTAAGAAGGAGAATGGCAAAGAGCCTTCCAACTTGTTCATAGATACATGTTCAGACGTGTTACCCTAACTTCGTCATCATCATCATATCAGCCCGGAATCACCAACTGCTGGGTATAGGCCTCCCCTTTTTAGCTGCCACTCAAAAGTCCAAACTCAAGGTCTACCAGCGAGCAATGGATCTCAGCATTTTAGGCGTCAAACTAACCGATCACGTACGCAACAGCACACTGCGTTCTAGAACACAAATTACTGCATGACGTTGCTCAAAAAGCCGCTAATATAAAGTGGGACTGGACTGACCACGTCTACCGCATGCTCAATAATCTGTGAGCCAAAATATACACTTTACAAGACACAGCCAGAAGACGTCGTGGCAGACCTCGTAGAAGATGGCGACGAGCTGGACAAAACCAACGACCAGTGGCCCACATTAGCCCTGGATACAACAACTGGAAGTCATAGGGAGCGGCCTTTGCCCAGCAGTGGGATGACGCAGGCTAACAGTATCAGTATCGATAGCGCCGCTATTAAGGTTCTTAAACTCTGTATACAGAATACATACCTGTTAGATAGATAGTGATTTTAGGCCGACTCTAACTCAATAGTGTCACATAATACCTACACACACACTTAGTAATCTATAAATACTGAACCTACAACCCAGTATTGCTACTTCAAGATGCAGCTCCTCAAGCCGAGAACCGAGATGCACAGAAAGTTTCCATTCAAGTTTAAATAAGATGATATTAGAACGTATGTTAGTGGGTTTCCTACCGCACCGTACGTTTAACTTTAAACTATTTCAATAAGAGGTCTAGTTTGAGAAGCTTGTTCGAACTGTACGGAACCTGAGGACTTGAATTTATATTAAGATTACTCTATGTTAAAAGAAAAATAAGTTTTAAGTAGCTCAAGTTTATTTAATTTATTTGTTGTTATTGCGGCAACAGAAATACATATTCTGTGAAATTTTCAACTGTCTACTTATTACGGATCGTGAGATGCAGCCCGCTGATAGACGCACGGACGGACGGACAACGCAGGCTTCGTAATAGCGTCCCGTTGGTTACCCTTTGCGTACGAAACCCTAAAAAATGGAGTAAGCGAAAACTTTCAAAAAATTCCCGATTAACAACTCGAATCTGGAAACAGCATTATAAATGTACAAACTTCAACGTATGGATGCACCGACTTCAAAACTTCAGAAGTCGTAACTTTTAAAGTAAAGTTCTCACACGTCGGTGCTTTGTTGCGGATCTGTTAGCTTTTTCTTTTTTATAGAAGCTATCTTTTTTCCCAAGTAGCTGTCTTTTTGCCAAAGTTATCTTTTTTATGTTGAAGAGTACTTTGGAGAAGTTGGAAAGTAGAAGGATTGTTCTTGGAATATATGAATTTTATACGATACGGTTTAGTGACTTTATAAGGCTGCGAATGTGTTGTTTAGATTTCAGTAACTTGGAAGTTTTCTTGCCAATGTTGTTCTTTGGATGGGGGACCACCGAGTTTCCTTCGTGTCTCGGAAAGCACGCTAACCCGTTGGTCTCGGCTGTCATCTTTGGCAGTCGTTACAGGTAGTCAGTGGCCCGAAAATCTGACAACCAGTTGTATCAAGGGGTTTCGTATTACCCAGTACTAACTGGGTTGTGTAGGTCAGATAGGCAGTCGCTCCATGTAAAAAACTGGTATTCAGATGCATCCGGTTATACTGCAAGCCAACCCCAACATAGTTGGATAAGGCTAGGCAGATGATGACAATGATGACTTTGAATTCTCATGCCAGTTTTCTTTAAGATGATGAGAACTTCACGTGAAAAGAAACACATATTGTGCTATTGACTTGACGACTAATGTGTGACCGATTTGAAGCGTGGACAATATCGAGACACAAATCTAGGCCATTTCACTTGGCGTCTTAATGTCGAATCGTTAATGCAATGTCATGTAGGGCACGTCCATTAAACATAAATAAGACTGTTGTTATTGTCTGTCGATGAAAGTAAGACTGTCCACGCAATGTGTGCCTTGAGATAGACTTCGTCACCGAGAAGAATCTGAAGCTCTAAACAAAGACATCCACTGCTGGACCTAGGCCTCCCCCAAATGTCACCACATTAACCGCCGAGGGTCCACTGCGAGTCGCATCCAGCGGATCCCCGCAACCCTCACCAGGTCATCGGTCCACCTAGTGGGAGGCCTTCCAACGCAACGTCTTTCGATTCGTGGTCGCCACTCTAGAACATTTCGGCCCCATCGGCCATCCGTTCTGCGAGCAATGTGCTTTTGTATTTCTACGAAATCTACGAAATCTGACAATTGGTAGGTTTTCCGTTAGCTTATGTCTAAGCCCGCGGTTCGACAACGGGGCGAGCTAATTAACATCAATCGGGCACGTCGAGTTGCTGCGGGGAAGTTCCTAAAGGAAAAAACCTTTTCATTGTAGCAAACTAGGGGCAGAACCCATGCCTGAACCAGTGTGAAAACTGGACACGAGGTATTTGAAGCAACCAGGCCAGCTGTGAACCGATTTTATATCAACACAGAACACGAGTGGATACAAGAATACGTACAAGAATCCTAAACTTTCACAGCGAATAAAGCAGATGTTTCAACACGTATCTCATTAACATGGCTCAGTTAATCACGCATGATGTACTGGTATCATTTACATGCTTACGAAGATTCTTTGTTATGCAAAACTAGTGCAAACAATGCTAGTTGTTAATGGAGCTTGAAATTAGTTTGTTACTGACGAAGAAGAGTTTAAGTAAAGTTTTAGTATCCGATATCCACACTGATACTGATACTTTTAGCCTGCACTGCTGGGCAAAAGCCTTTCTCCATGACTTCCAGTTGTTTCTATCCAGCACGTGTAGAACGACCACCGTAAAAACAGGTTCTGTCGACGGAAGAATCGACAAAATGACAGATTTCTTTTCTTGATCTGTCATTTTGCCGTTTCTACGGTAGTCATGCTACGCGTGCAGGTCTAATGTGGACCACTGATCGTTGGTTTTGTCCAGCTCGTCCCGCCATCTTCTACGAGGTCTGACATGACGGCTTCTGGCTGTGTCAGAAGACGATATCCTTACTCTTACCATAAAATAGTGTGAAAGTATCTCTGTTTGTCTGCTAGTTCCTTTATCACAGCTCAGGGGCTGAATTAATTTGGATGTAATTTGGCAAACGAATAGACCAATACCTAGGTTAGGGCTTAGGATATTTTTTATCCCGTTAGAACGTTCTGGTGGGATAATTTCTGACCTCCACGAGAAAATAAGCTGGTAAATGAATAGAAGCGTAAAGTTCCAGAAATCGAATTGAAATTTCGTCATATTTTGACGTTATTACTGTCATATGTATTTATATCATACCTAGTATCACTATTTCAGATAAGTTTTATTTTATTTTATTTATTTGGAAGAACCAACTATTACACATTATCTATATCTATACTATAATATAATATTACAAAGAGGAAAGATTTATATTTTTGTAAGTAACGAATAAACTTAAAAACTGCTGAACCGATTTGAAAAATTCTTTCAGCAATGTATAGCTACATTATCAGCGAGTAACATAGGCTATATTTTATCCCCTTACTCCCACTGGAACGGGAACTACGCGGGTGAAACCGTGTGGCGTCCGCTAGTATATTACAAAAATAGAATATAAAGAGATATACAAATGTGGCAATGGCAACCAATAACGTTCTCCACAGATATTTTGACTGTAGAACAAGGTGAATTCATCAAAAGTCTAAGTAATTTCTGTACTTATTATACCCGTCAATGTTTATATCAAGTTTGTTATCGTTTCAACTTAACAACATGCGGTAGAACTTAACCTATAAAACTTCCTAAACAAACATTTTACACAGAATATAGACGCCTACGCCTTTCTTGAGTAACCTTATTCAAAGAAATTAACTTGTTTAGGTTAAAATATTGAATAAAAACTAACACTGCAAAGAAACCCGTTTTTGAAACATTTTTCAAACTAAAGTTATTTTTATTTCAATTTGGTTGTACGCTTCGAATGAATGAATACGAAAACAATGTTTTAATTGTGAAATACTAACCTCAAACACGTGAATACGCTATCCAAAACAGTGCAATCCAAATATTGTACACACAACACTAGTTTAAAACAATCAAACAAAAAACACAACACTATCACTAAAAACACAACAAAAAAAAAACACTTATTTACGCGTATAATCTACAGATTGTATTAAAAACTATTAATTAAATTAAAAACGCTTGTAAAACGCATCGCGTCGAGGCTAAACTAAACCAAACTAACCTAAAATTCTCCCGCTCGTTCATCGGAACATAAAAATTTGACCGCCAATAACGTTTTCAAAGGAAACTCGGACTTCGAAGCAATTACACAAACGCACAACAAAAATTCAAAGGAATATCAACTTTATTTCGTGAATCACACAGAAGGAATTAGTCTGGTTTAAAGTAAAAAGTATGTTTGTGGAAGGAACGACGCGCGTTATCTTTTGTATTCATTTTCTACCTGCGATCGGACCCTTTTTTGTTGCCCATATGTGGGGACTTTACAAAGATACCTTCATCCACCTTCACACCTATTATTAAAGTCCATAATTGAATGGTAGGAAGATAAAAGTATCCTGGTTCGATATTGCAAAGAGCGGAGAAGGTCCTTTCTATGCAGTTTTTAGGAAATCAATCAACAAATACAGTTGGGGGCAAAATTCCAATGATTCACTTTATTGATGACTAAAAGTCCTGTTATTGAGAGGAATACTAAAAAACTGCAATAAAATTTACATTTACATCGGAAGAGAAGAAGGACCAAGTTTATTTTTTTAAACTGATCTTATCCGATAACAATTACAAATGTTGTTTTACGATTACCGTTTGTGGCCGATCACCGGTCACATATAGCCACTATTGGCACAACTTCAACGTTGGCCGCAAACTGCGTATACGCAACGACTTTGTGTTCAATACAATAGTGTTAGCCAAAGTCCTGTCAATATTGGTCCTTCGATACAAGGTTCAAAAGTTAACAAGAACTCTTAAGAAAGGCCTCTTTCCTATTTCTTTGTATCGTTGATGTCTATATCGACAATAGTCTTAACATAGAGCTTTGTCCATATATGCATGTTATATTTTTCATACATTTTGACAATCCATGTGTGGAACGTTGTGTTCCCAGCACCCTTGCCGGAACACAGGCTTCCAGTCCGTGAAAGGGACTGGGCAACAAAATCCACCATACAGGCCCAGTACCGATTTCCTCATGATGCAGTGGTGATGAAATAAATAACACAAAATAAAGAGTGTGCCCAAAAAGAGGTTGCGCCTGTTCTCGCACCGCGAAGCCTGGTTCGAGGTGGCAAAGGTAAAAGGTTCCTGGAAAGAACTAGCAGGCCTTTTCCTAGTAGTGGAACAGTATAGGCTAAACAAAAAAAAGTCAGCCAGAGTTCGAACCCACGACATTACGACACTTCAGTCGGGACTGTAAGCACTGGGCAGCTCTGACACCGTCAAAACGTTATCTAATCGATTTAATTTAAACACACACAAAAAGCAAAACAGATATAAACCTCACACATCAACAAATTGACACACCACATATTTCCCACAAAATCTAGTTTAAATTCCTAACCCAGTAACCGATAGGACAGGCTATTACCCTGAATTGAAACTGATTGGTCCACCAAACAATGTATGTGCAAATAAACAAATTGCTAGTTCAAAACTAACCGAATTCGTGCAAAAACGATACCCGTAACTCGCTTTACAATATACAAACAATGTATTCCTAAAGTTGACAGGGATGGCAGAAACTAAACCGGGTAAATAAATAACAGAATGGGTGCCTGGTGTAACTGTCTCGTTGGTTGCAAGCGCGACTGCTGAGCATGAGGTCCTGGATTCGATTCCTAGGTCGGGCAAAGTGCTATTGGGTTTTTCATCACGAATTTCTCAGTAACAGCCACAATGCGAGCCTACTGCAATCAATTGTGCCCAATTGATGGCAGTAGGCTCGCCCCCTATTACATAGGACTTAAACATAAATAGCGAAATGCGGCACGACGCACGGCGGCTGATCAAGCTATACAAAACCAGTTTATGCGGATCCCTCGCTATACAGAAAATATATACAAAGCGAGGCCACGTTATACTGGAAGTGTAAATCTTGATGTGCCGCCGTGTGTACGTCTTCGCTCAACCATTCAAAGAAAACAGTCGTTTGGTTTACTGATCGCAATCGCTGCTGAGCGAATCACAAGTAGTTGAGATTTTCTATCAGGAATTCCTCAGCAGTAGTGTGGCCTAATGTGAGTGTACTGTCGTATATCTTCGGCTACCCTTGGGCTGATGTTATGTAGAAAACCATCACCAATTCTTTATAAGGTTTCTGAGCTTTCCGACTGCATAAAAACAGCCGTGAAAATATTGTCACGCTTGAAATTTTCAATTACTACCTGCATAGCTTGACAGTGAAGACACCGGAAAGACCTCCATCTTCAGAAAGCTAATCCACCCAAACCACGTCCCTCTTCATCTCCAAAATCACTCAACCAGCCATTAACCACGAGCTCCCCAGCTAACAGCCACTTTAACCACCTTCCCACAAAATTTAGCTACCGTGGGCCGTGCCACCCCTGAATTATCGAAACCGGGGTCACCCGACGAACTTTAATAGAGTACCAGTAATCCATGTTCGAGGGAAACTACATGTCATGATATTGCAATTTTGTACGTGTTGCCAATTTCATAGGTTTAACTGCTACCTGCTAACTATTGTTGGGGACATAATTACGGTTGGAACCACTGGAGGGGTTGGTGGAAGTGTCTAGATTAGACGCTTCTGTTATGTATGTATAGGTTTCTTACATATCCGAGCCAGAAACACGAAGAAAGTGACAGCCAGTGGGAGTCATGAAGACGACTCAGAGGAGGTGGGTCATGATGATGCGACTACAAAAAGAGGAGCTCGTAGCTAAATAATTACAGCCGCTCGCGTCGATCTTCAGGTTAAGCCGCATTTGCCTAGGTTGGTCCGTGGATGGGTGACCCCCCATTAAATACCAAGTTTCCTTCGTGCCTCGAAAAGCACGTTAAGCCGTTTGTCTCGGCTATCAATTGTAGATCTTGGACAGTCGACAGTCAATGGAAAGTCTGACAATCAGTCTTACCATGGGGTTTAGTTTAAGCCAGTACTAACTGGGTTGCGGAGGTCAGATAAGCAGTCGCTCCATGTAAAATACTGGTATTCAGCTGCATCCGGTTAGAGTGAAAGCCGACGCCAACATAGTTGTGATAAGGCTAGGCAGATGATTATGACGATGCGTCTGCAAAACGTGTTGTTGAAAATTTTATTCAAGATGTGGACCAGTCGTAAGTCAATCTCACTATTAACAGGGTACCATTCTGAAAAGTTAAGAACGTCGCAACTAGCTGTAAATTTTATCGCTGTTATGATGAATTTCTTTAATATATCACTCACTAAAATATTTGTCTAGTCAAAGCTACTGCAAATGACTCAAAATATTTCTGACATTTGCCATGTTGCTACCTGTTCTGTACAAGAATGGAATGGTCGTGTTATTTTTCTTTATTGTCAATTGTTTTTTATTGTTTTTTAATTACTTAGGAATAACTGCTGTCCATTGTTTAGGTAGTCGAAATAATCGGATTAAGATAAGTATTTTTATTTTCAACCCAGGTTAAAACAGTGTTTTTGAAACTGAGTAAAATAATAGAGGTACAAAACAATACGTAACTAACTATATTTACTAATCCTAATGGAGTAGAAATCCATACCACTGGCAGTAAGTACCTACCTAAGCTGTGGGATTACTTCTTAACTTCACGTGAGCGACACCGCGGGCAAAAGCTGTACTTAACCAAGGGTCTTAAACAATTAGGTACAACTTTATTCAAGATATTATCCTGATAATTTTCAATGAAAAATTGGTCCTTTGGTTACTGGAGGATGACTGACCAAGAATTGAGTGAATAAAAAAACCAGGACAACGCCAACAAAGCCGCACTCGAGAACTTTCGAGAAAATCTACCTACACAGCCATTAAAACTTCCCCTAGTAACAATACACCCTAAATCTAATCAAGCACTTATGATAAGCAAATACAGTAGATTTCCATTATAGAAAGACTTGGGGCCCGATTTGACTGTCAAATTCACCCGAGCCGCTGGTACATTTGCATTGAAGTGGGTCCCTGTTTGCAAGGTACTCGAAAAAGCAACTTCTTAATCCTCTCTGTGTACTGTAAACATGGATGTGTGTTACACCGAAGTATAGTTTCTGGTCCTTGGAGGGGATTTTCATTTTTACCATTATAGATACAGCTAGACGCAGGCTTCCTAGCAAATTGGCAAGAAGAAGCACACCATCGAGAGAAGTGGAATGAATGTGGGGAGGCCTTTGCTCAGGAGTGGGAAAATACGGGCTAACTAAAAAAAAAGCTTATAAGGACCGACGATCTTCGTGGGATGGCAGGTATAAACTGGATGAGAGTTACCGGGAATCGAGTTGAATGGCGTGGGATTGGGGAAGCCATGAAGTTTACAAGTGAGGCATTGCTGATTCGGGCAGTGAATAATCTTCTTGCGTTGAAATCATGAATAGGAGATGTACTTATTTTGTTTTGGTCCACGGGGTAGATCGTAATGTTGATGATGAATAAGTTATCACTGGACTAACGCTGACTTGGGCGCACAGCATAATAAGGTAACTTTACATAGTATCCACTATTTTTAACACAGACGCTTCAGTATGACCACATTCACCTACAATGCCCTAGTGGTCATGGCATAACTCCAAAAAAACCAAACTCGCTTTTTCCGATTCTACCGTTCCAATTCCAATATTTAGGTCATAGTGTCATACAAGTAGCTACAATTACACCACGGTGTAACAGACGCCCCACAGGAAATAGCCAACCAACATTTAAACGTAGCAGAGTGTTACAGTTTTATATGAGCGAACGCGAAACCACTTTAAAACGTTTTCAATATGGCTGTGTGCACTTGACATACAAAAAAAGTGTGTTAAGGTAAATCAAAATATTTGATAGTATATGTGGGTAGATTTGAAGATTTTAGTTCTGTTTAGGGCCAAGTTCACCGACAACATAACGGTCTGATTATCTGAAAACAGCTGTTCACTATGAATTTTCGTGTTAAAAAAAGCAAATCCGATGATTAAGGGCCATGTTCACCGACATTGCATTAGCGATAACAGTGGATTACTGTGTTTAATCATCAGATTTGCTTTCGGGAACACGAATATTCATAGTAAACAGCTGTTTTCAGATAATCAGACCGTTATCTTGTCGGTGAACTTGGCCCTTAGTAAGGGGATTCGAATCCCCTTATTAAGGGCGAAGAAGCGAATGAGTGGTTCATTAGTTATTTATTACTATGTGTATTTGTTGCAGTAATTGTTATAGGGATGCACAGTTTGTTTATCGTGTGGTTAGTGCCTAACCTGGTGTCAGAGTTTTTATGCCACCCAGTGGGCCTTTGACTTGGCTTTACATGCCGACGAGAAATATCTCTCAGGTATGCTGGTTTCCTTCGAAAACATCGTGAGGGATGCACTTGAATCTCGAAGAATTGGAACCGCAGAGCTATTTACTGTAATTATTTATTTATCGTATGGTTAATACCTTACCTGGTGTCAGAGTTTTTATGCCGCCCATGAGCCTCTGACTTTGGAATTCAAATCAGTACCTCATCAGTTGTTTAGAAAGATGGCGACGGTAAGAAAACTCTCTAACAGAGTGATTTGGGATATAAGGAAGGTCAGGCGTTTTGAGCGACTGCCTTTAATAGTTTCAAAAGTGCTGAATCTCGACCTAATTTGAATAAATTAGGACTCTTAATTTTGACATAGGCGGAGGTAATTAAAATTTAAAGAAGAAAAAACATTTTTGACATATGATTACTTACAAACATCAGTGTAGCCCTGTCTCTAGTACTAGGAGTTCATGTATCAGAAGAGCCAGACATGAAGAGGGAGGGGGTTAAGAGAAGTAATTTACTAATACTTAAATTCAATTCATTGTGAAATCTCATGTCAACTTTACATAGCATTTATTTGTCATACTATCCCACAGTTAACTAAATTAAGACTTTTCGACTCTCAGGACCAATTTTGTAATACCCATCTTAAAACCTTGCAAGCATATCCAAAGCCCTAAAAACTAACCACCCTATTCCCCAAACTAGCTGACACGAATCCAGGCATAACACAAACATGATACGATAACCCTAAAACTGATTCTACAAGCAAACTTAACTAGTCGTTAAGATGAGTCTAGTCTGGGAGCGAAACCACTAATTTTCTAGTATAGATTAGTGTACAAAGCTGCAAAACATGGGTTTAATTTGTCGCCTAAACTTTAGTTTGCAGTACCTAGACGGTAGACAAATTAGATACGTTGGTATATTGTGGAGACGGCTGGAAGAGGTAGTTCTTCTCATTTTAATTGTTTTGTTTTAGGAGCCTTTGGAGGAGCTCGTGGCTAAATAACAACCACCGATTACATACCGCGTTTACTCCATGCCTCGGAAACCACTTTAAGCGGTTGGTCTCGGCTGACATTTGTAGATGTTTGACAGTCGTAAAAGGTAGTCAAAAGTCTGACAACCAGTCTTGCCAAGGGGTATCGTATTACCCAGTACTAACTGGGTTGTGGAGATCAGATAGGCAGTCGCTCCCTGTAAAATGCTGGTATTCAGCTGCATCCGGTTAGACTGGAAGCCAACCCCAATATAGTTAGGAAAAGGCTAAGCAGTTGATGTTTTAGGAGTCTTTGATTAAATTGTTACTTTGAGGGAATTAGTAGTTTTTTATGATACAAGCCTAATCAGCCTATAACTACGACACAGGAATCCTCTCTGTGAATGGGCCATGTGTAGGCTAGTAGGTGTCACATATTGATTGATTCTAGGTGATGCCGATATCCTTACGATGTTTTCCTTCACTATTTTGAGAGTCATGATGAAATCATTCACGCAAAGTAAAGAGCCTGTCTGGGTTGGAAGTCTTGAGAGTTACATAAATCTGGGTACATCGCGCCAAGTATAGTAGAAATGTTTATTAGAAGTAGTTTCACCCAGGGCTGCGGGACTGTACCAGGGCTGCGGGACTGTTCGAAAGAGATGCCGCGGCCCTGGAACACAAAGGGCAAGGAAGGAACATGGATGGGCCATGCCCAGAGCGGGAGTCATTTGATGATTTCCCATCCGAAAAAAAAAAGTAGTTTCACGGTGCACCGACCAAATTAACGATGTTGACTTTTACACCAAACCATTGTGTTGAAAAATTGTGTTATTTGTAACACAATAAGAAACAAAACTTTTCAGAAACATCACCCAAATTAAATTTAACAATAAACGTTTTACAGATTCACCTCTTCACAATAGACCTGTCATTCTACACACTGAAGTGACTGACACTTCCATTACTGCAGTATCTAGGCTTGTCCACCTACCTTCTAATAATAATAATAATAATAATAATCATTTATTTGTAAAACATAGGTAAAAATTATATACAAGATCTTAAAAATTAAGTAGTGCGCTATGTTTTGTCAATTGACATACAAATTATTTAAAAAAAAGAAAACAATTTTTGAGTCAGTACTATTAAATTAAAATATAAATTTGTTACAATATAATTATTTACGTAATTGAGCACATAATTGTATTACCACATGCATGAATTTTATTAGTCATAATCAAATTCATTTCATGTCAAAATTTAAATTCAAAAAATTAAAAATGTAAAAAATTATGTCAGCATTATTAAGTTACAGATATTCGTCATTAAGAAAGTCGTCTAAGGTATAATAACATTTTTCAAGCAGTAACCCGTTAAGCGTTTTTTTAAACTTCTGTAATGGCATACATTTTATTTTATCGGGTATTTTATTATATATTTGTGGAGCAACACCAAAGAAGCTTTTCTTCATTAAAGAGGTTTTACATTTTACTAGGCATAGGCATTCTACTAATGAGATTGTACTAGATTGTACTTGCTTAAGTGAATATCGAATTTCGTCGTGCAATGTACAGCAGTATCGAGTCGATACTGCTGTACATTGCAGGTTGAAACTGTAAGACTGGAGAGTAAAATCATCATCATCATCATCAGCCTATAATGTTCCCACTGCTGGGGGATACGGCCTCCTCTCTATGAGAGGGAATGGGCTATAATCCACCACGCGGGCCCAGTGCGGATTGGTAGATGTCTTCGAATTCTTGGTTCTAGGACATGCCGGTTTCCTCACGATGTTTTCCTTCACCGTTTTTGAGAGCAGTGGTGATGAAATAAATACAATGAGAATGATGATGGAGAGTACAATGGATAGCAGTAATCCAGAGATGCCAAGATCGTTTATACTATTGGAGTCTTTTTCTAGGATTTAACTAAAGACAACACCGAAAGGTTTTATTAAGTACTAGCGGACGTCACGCGGTTTCACCCGCGTTGTTCCTGTTCCCGTGGGAGTACATAGATAAAATATAGCCTATGTTACTCGCTGATAATGTAGCTATCCATTGCTGGAAGAATTTTTAAAATTGGTCCAGGAGTTTTTAGGTTTATTCTTTACATACAAAAATACAAATCATTCCTCTTTATAATATTAGTATACTGCCGTCATAAGGAAAAAGGGCACAACTAACATTTTTCATTTTTCAAAATTGAGTTATACTTATACATTATTCGGAATCAGAAAAAAAGGCAATTCTGCCAGAATTTTTAAGTCAATTTCGAAAAAATGTCAGTTGTGCCCTTTTTCCTTATAACGGCAGTATAGATGAGAATACCATCAGTAAAATTGCAATTATACAAGATGGATGCGGAAAATTAACCATGATGGAGAAAATATAATATTTGTACGAACAAAAAAATAGTACAAAATAATAGACAGGACTGCCCCGTTGGTCTAACGGTCGCAAGCGCGACTTTCAGCATGAGGTCTTGGGTTCGATTCCCAGGTCGGGCAAAGTGTTATTGGGTTTTCTGTCAGGAATTTCTCAGTCTCTTAATTTCTCAGTCATTCAGACTCCCTAGCTGCTGCTACGGAGTCTGGATTTGCGCCCGGTTGATGGCAATAGGCTCGCCCCCTATTACAAGGGACTTAAACATAACTGGCGAAATGTGGGTATAGGTACTATTAGGTACACCTCTGCCTTACCTTTCGGGAATTACAAACGTGATGTTTTGTTATGTTATGTTATTAGAAGACCATTTGATACGGTAAGTACACAATATATACTTAATAAGCCAGTATTTTTTGTGAAGTCCCCCTTACTTAGCACCGGTATAGATTCCTTTGTTCGTTAAAAGAATTTATTTGTGGTCTTTCGATATTCGACTGAACTCTGACCACGACTACCATTAAACATCAAGGATTTCTGGAACATCCCAACCACTATACAGGATATTACCAAAACTATGAACCAACTCCCCTCCCTCCGTAAACCAGCTTATTAGATCAAAACACCAAAGGGATATCAAGTATCAAAATAACAGAATTCGTCACTATTTCAATTGTCCGGACACAGCTGCGACCCAACAGGCTGATAAATATTCAGAAGACACACCCTGTATCGGATATGGTTCGGACCGAATTTTGATTTGGTGACGGCACCCCCTGTATTATGTATATGAAATGGTATTAACTGAATTTTAGAAAGGCTTCCCGGCTATATGAGGGTAGTTATGGCTTTTTTGGGGACAGCTGGGTGTTACGTTTTCTGCTATGTTTTAGGTATGAGTATGGTGATGTGTGGTTGCGAATGCTAATAGGATCCTGTCAGTTCCTGTTGATGTTTTGGAAGCAGTTGAACAAAGCAGAATGCTGAGAAATTAAGCAGGGTGTTTAGAATAGAACTTTATTTTTGCAAGCAGTTTGCAGAAGCTGGAATCGACTGTCGTTAGTTCATTAAGAGTTCTAAAATCTCCAGTTGAAAGCAACGGCGTACTTGGACTTAGATCCACTGTGCCTTCCGTTCCGACGTCAACCTTCTCTCAAAAAGGAGGATTTCTGAGAAAGTCTTTGAAGGAAGGCTGATTTAAACTGTCCAAAATCTAGCTATCTGGATAAAGATACTGACGAAGCACAGGACTGTCTAAATATCGTTAAGACAGTCAGAACTATCTTATGCCCAAAAAGGTCATGAAAAGCATTTTAAAGTAGCAAACTCAAAGGAAGACATTGCTTAAGCTCTTGACATAATTCACCGAGGAAATCCCAGAAGAATAGGACTAATCTGTCAAGCAGTATACAACTCCCTAAACGCACTTAATCTTAAAATTAACTTGCTAAAAGTTAATTTAAAGTGAGGACAACAAAAGTGGCGAACACGCGAAACGCGAGGGTGCTAGTTTCAAGTTGCAAGTTCACCGTAACGGACTTTAACTTAGCCAAGTTCTAACCGCACAACTTAGGTGGAACGGAGGCTTAGACGTAACTGGAAGAGGCTGCATTAATCTCTATATTTTCCGGTATAAGCCAGATGCCATGACGAAATAAAAATGTCCATTCCTGATGAAATGTTGAAGAGTGTAGAGAGATTTGGAAACCATCATCAATTGTCGATTTCGATACGTCAAAGGTCAGAGGGACAAAGTTAAGAAGGCAAAAAGGGACTAGAGTAAGAAGAGTGAGGTTACATTTTTTTGTAATACAAAAAAAACAACGGTGTTGCTTCTCTTTGGAGTGGAGACCACGCACTGGAAAGCGCAACGTGGGACGGCCACCTGCCAGATGGACCGACGACCTTGTTATCACTGCAGGGAGTCGCTGGATGCAGGTGGCATTGGAACGGACACGTTGAAAATCGATTCGGGAGGCCTATGTTCAGCAGTGGACTGCAACGGGCTGAAATCATGGTAATGATGATGAATACAAAAAAAACAACGGCGTTGCTTCTATTTTAAAGCAACATCGCGGCCAGTCCAGGAGATGGCGGGATAAATTTGAACCCTGTTGATGAGGGTTGATCTGTAGTTGCCCTAGCAATGAGAAGTGGAAGGAAGGTTCGAAGGTGCCCAGCAGTGGGCCAATTCTTTCAGCAGTTGCAGTGGGTATTACAAGCTAAAAAAGAAATTGTTTTTCTTTATCCACCGATTCCAGTTTACAGTCTTACCCAGTACTAACTGGGTTGTGGAAGTCAGATAGGCTGTCGCTCCATGTAAAATACTGGTATTCAGCTGCCTCCAGTTAGACCGGAAGCCGACCCCATCATAGTTGGTAAAAGGCTAGGCAGATGATGGTTTTCTTGATTCTAACACATTTCATCATAATCATACACAGGACTATTAATATGGCTTTGTATGATTTTATATACAATGTCATTAAAAACGTAGATCAACGGAATCCTGTTTGTGGCATATTTTGCGACATGACCCAGGCGTTCGACTATGTACATCATGCTACTCTTTTAGATAAACTCGAAGCCTACGGGATAAGGGGCAATGTCCTTAATTTATTTAATTCGTACCTACAAAATAGAAAACAAATTACTGAAGTCAATAAAATTAATATGGTAAGTAAATTTGAAGAGATATTCCGGTCTTCGGAGCGTAAAGTATTATTTGGGGTACCGCAAGGGAGTGCTGTAGGTCCCTTTGCATTTATTTTATACATAAATGACCTACCAAAATATATTGAACGACCTATTACACTATTTGCAGATGATAGCACGATCACAATAGCTTGTAAAAATATAGAAACTTATGAGAATGAAATTAATAATAGTTTAAAACAGATGGTAAACTGGCTAGACGCAAACAATTTAAAAATAAATTTGAGTAAAACCAAAGTTATCCATTTTAGACAACAGACCTCTAGTATTAACTTAAATATACACTATAATAATGATACCATAGAAGAAGTTGAAAATACAAAATTCCTGGGTCTCGAAATAGATAAAAAACTAAATTGGAAATCACATGTTGATATTTTATGCAAGAAAATGAGTAAGGCTGCATACGCTCTACTCTCACTATCCCCTATATTGAACACGGATGCTCTTCTGACTGCCTATTATGGGATAGCAGAATCACATTTACGGTATGGAATCATATTTTGGGGAAATTCTACTGAAAGAGAGACCGCTTTCAAGTCACAAAAAAGATGTGTTAGAGCGATGTTTAAACTTAAACAAACTGACAGTTGTGTACCATACTTTAGAAACTATAAAATATTAACATTGCCGTGTCTGTACTTATTTGAAGTCGCTGTGTTTGTAAAGACAAATCCGAGTCGATTTAGACGACTATCAGATGTAGCACCCCGCAATAGACGCGATAATAGTGTGCTATGTCTGGAGAGAGCCAAGACTGCACTTATGCGCAAAAGTGTCTACTGCATGGCACCAGTCATTTTTAACAAATTGCCGAAGACATGGAAAGAGCTTCCGCTTACATTATTTAAAAAGAGACTCCGAAGCTTTTTAGTGGCGAAAGCATATTATAATATTAAGGAGTTCCTAATTGAAAAGAATTTATTAAGCTAGTGCATAATTCTGTATAATTAATAATTCTGTATTTTAAAATTGAATTTAATGTGTAATAATTTTATAATTGTTTTTAGTGTTAAGTTGTTATTTTTTAAATCTTTTGCATGCCTACGTGGTAAAATATGGCTGTACTTTTATATGTTTTTTGTCATCTTTTGAGGTTACCCATATTTGCAAAATAAAGTTATCTTTATCTTTATCTTTATCTTTATCTTTATCATCATTGGCAGCCTGTAATGTTTCCACTGCTGGGACACAGGCCTCCTCTCTGTTAGAGGGCGGGCTATAATCCACCACGCGAGCCCAGTGTGGTTTGGTAGATGTCACATGTCTTCGAAGTTTTGGTTCAAGGACATGCCGATTTCCTCACGATGTTTTCGTTCACCATTTTGAGAGCAGTGGTTATGAAATAAATTACACAAAGTAATGCGCCTGGGTTCGAACCCACGACATACTGCTAGTAAGTCGGGACCGCCACCATTGGGCCACCGCTGCTCTCTAATACATTTTGAAAATATTAAATACGTCAATATTACTGTTATAAGTTACACAGATGAGGTGCCCCTTCCAGTACTGGTTCTTATCTCCGCGTCAAAACACACGCTTAGTGTAATTAATCAAATGATTAAAGGTCTGTGCACACGATCGGTTTTAGGTCAAACAGCGGCAGCAGCTTGATCGATTGTTAAAAATGTGCAGGTTAGAATTGGGTCGTGAAGATATGTAGATGGGGAGATTTTACTTGAAATTTTTAGTCAAATATGGCAACTACGGTACCCAGCAATAAAAAACGACAAATTGACATTATTGACAATGACATAAAATGACACTAGTGACACTTGACAGTTCAATTTGGTTTAACTGGCGCGCCACTGGGTATTTTATCCAAAAATCTGATTAGTCCGTCAGATAGATTTCCAAAAAATATTGGACACGTTTTTTTTTTTTTTCACGTAACCAAAAAATGAAGCCTAAGTGTAACGTCCGTTCCAGTTTGGCCACCGTAGACGCGGACCTGTGGACGGTGAGTAATGGGCTAGCTCGCAGTCCGTCCGTCTTTTGACGACAGGCCGTTTAGACGACGCGTTCGTGTTCCACGCTCGCCTCAAAGAGATGTCAGCAAACAGGGAGGGGCCCGCTGTTCGAAGGATCATGGATGGGTTTTAGTCAGTACAAGTCTGACACTCCCTTCCGCTCTGCCCGAAGCGGGAGAAGTTATTTGATGACTTCCCACCCGTAAAAAAAAAAATAGCTAAGTGTAACGTAAGAGGCGACTAAGGGACTTAACAGAGAATGGGCAGCAGCGTTCTCTGTGCCTTTGTAACAACCGTACTGCAATCGCCAACCCACCTGCCAAACGTGGCGATTATGGCAAAACCCCCCTTTAGGAGAGGCCTATGTCCAGCAGTGTGACGGAAATGATGATGATGAAGTGTAACGTCACTATGAGAGTACACTCTTACAGGCAAAGTGACGTCATAAGCCCCCACTCAATCTTTAGTGCGTTTTATCTTCGTCAGTTTTTATTGATTCGTCTTTTATTAAATTTTACTGATTGACTGAATAGAATCATATTGTTTTTTTACTCAGGAAACATCCTTATTGCCTTCGATAGATAAAGTATTGAAGAATCTCCAAGACGTCTAAGTCCGGTGTGACTGAACCTTGACAGAGCCTCGGGTGTCCGTAGCCGGTCCGTAATTTATGTCCATGCCGGCTTGACTGAACATTGACAGAGTCAAGGGTTTATATATAAAAGTGGCAGCATTTTGTCTCATATCATGATTTAAACACAACAGACAATCGTTATGCATTTACAGTAACTGTAGATTTTCATGAACAAAAGCAGCGGAAGATTAAAAAAAAGTTGGGTGTACTTATTACGCACGTAAGAAATTATACTTCTTTGGCGTATAAAACTAAAATGTCGACTAGCTAACTTCAGGGTGTATGTTGACTAGCTAACTTCAAGGTGTCGGTTTTTGGTGACGGTGTGCGCGCGCATTGTAAAGATTTTCTCTCATCATTTTTCCCTAACGCGCCAAAAGAAGTATAACTTCAAAAAAAAAATTATGCATAGTTAGTTTCTAGATTTAAAAATGTTGTCTTTGAACCAAAGAGTTCAACACCCTATAAGGCATTTGCAAAAAGGCCTACATCATTATCTATATCTTAAATAAAAAAAAAATAACTAACTCTTAATAACTTATTCACACAAGCATGAATTAAAAAAAAAAACACTCTTAACAATACTGATTACATTCACATATTCACCATCTTATATTTTACATTGACTGTATCACCTTGCACTAATTAGACAACCTTATTCTTTGTCGCATAAGATTTAAAATCCAATGACAATATTATAAGCAACACCTGCTTTATTGAAGAACCTTATTTTTTAAGTAATAAGGTTCAAATTAGAGTAAAATATTTTTGAATAGTTTATTTTTATCTTGGTAGCGCCATACGGCGAAGTCAAAAGCGATGATCGATCAAAGTCGAGGGAGTTCGGTTCCCCGTTCGATCAAAATGTTAGTTGGTACAGATATTATTAATTGTTTGTATTTAAGTACGTCTATTATGTATTTGTGTAGTTATGTAGTGGTCAGTTTGTTTTTAGAAATATATTCTAGTTAATTTAGTCGCCAGTATTTCATTTTGAAGCAAAAGTAGTATACCGTAAGGATTACAATGCAGGCGGCGTTCTAAGGTTTCTACCTACACTCATAGTAAAAACTCGTGGGCTCATCCCTGAAACGGCTGGACCGATTTTGACCGGACTTTCAAATAGTTGATGTCATAAGGAGTAACTTTACTTTACTATTATTTTAGAAAAGGGATTAGGGTTCCGTGAAACAAAACGCTTGAGATTGGTAACAAAATCCGATTCCAATAGGAAAGTCATCTTTTACCGTGACGTCTCAAAGCAGTTGTCACTCTTGTATGACACAGTATTTAACCCCCTATCATCATCATTATCATTTCAGCCGAAAGACGTCCACTGTTGGACATAGGCCTCCCCCAAGTGTCGCCACATTGACCGGTCCCATGCGACTCGTATCCAGCGGATCCCCGCAACCTTTACCAGGTCATCGGTCCATCTAGTGGGAGGCCTTCCAACGCAATATCTACCGGTTCGCGGTGGCATCTCCAGAACTTTTCGGTCTCATCGGCCATCCGTTCTGCGAGCAATGTGCCCTGCCCACTGCCACTTAATTTTGGAAATTCTTCGGGCTACGTCGGTAACCTAGGTTCTCTTGCGGATGTCATCATTTCTAATTTGATCACGCAAGGAAACTCCGAGCATAGCCCTCTCCATTGCCCTTTGGGTGACTTTAAGCTTTCTGATGAGGCCTATTATGAACGGCCACGTTTCGGTCCCGTATGTAATCACTGGCAACACACACTGGTCATAGACTTTAGTAACCCCCCCAGGTCTTCAGTACTTTGCTCCAAAAAGAAATAAGTCTATCTTCGATTTAATCATTATATAACATCACGCCTGTAATCCCCGTAGGGTTAGGCAGAGGTGTAACCTAATAGTACATCCACATTTCGCCAGTTATGTTTTAAGTCCCATGTAATAACCCAAAAACTTTCAAAAGTCAAAGTACTAAACTATAAAAAACCAAATAAACAAGTCCCACCAAAGGCACAATAAAATTAAACCAATAAATTCACAAAACAAAAGCGAAACGACAAACTTAAACAAAAAACTCGACCATTATGAGCGCAAAATTTTTAATTTCTTGGTTATTAGGTTTGTCCAGCTAAGCCGAAAGCCGAAACTGTTCTAGTTGGCACATTGCCAAGTACATTTGGCAGTAGTGGCGTACGCAAATTACTGTTTACATCGAGCTATATGGTAGCTCTGTGATGGTTGATATTGCTATGCGGTTATTAATTTTAACCGCTTTTCGAGTTATGGTTTGGTTGATGATGCATTTGGGTTAACACCTGGCGTAATATATAATATCAAGAAAAAAACGGCAAACAATCGCGTTTGTTGGATGGGAGCCCCCTTAAATATTTTTTTATTATGTTTTTAATACCTATTTGTTGTTATAGCGGCAACAGAAATACATCATCTGTGAAAATTGCAACTGTCTAGCTACCACGGTCCATGAGATACAGCCTGGTGGCAGACAGACAGAGAGACAGATGAACGGATAGTGGAGTCTTAGTAATATGGTCCCGTTTTACCCTTTGGTTACGGAACCCTAAAAAGTACTACAGCGCCATCTTTGTCAGAAATGAAAAACTACCATCAAAATTGTGAATCGCGCTATTATAGTTATCCGCGACTTAACACGATATAGAAAAACCCGACTGTAACTGTCTGGCAGTAGTCCACTAGACACAACACTCGTCTGGTCAGAGGATCGCCCCTTTCTATGGGGGATGAACATTACACCCTGTTCTTCAAACCCCTATAGGTTGAATGGAATTCAATAAAATTGCCACAGGTAAACCTTGTCCGTTGTATACTCTATACGGCGACTGGCGACGCCGCGGGCAAAACTTAGTGTACAAATGTGCTAACGACAATTTGTTAATTAATCAATCATATCGGAATGGAGTCCGTTAATATCACTGCGATTCGTACTAATCTTCTCGATGACATTGCTATTTAACAAAGGTGATGTAACTATTTAGGTACAGAAGGATCTAGTTTTTTTGGATCAGGAATAAAATTCTAAGATTTTCGTTCGTAGGTTGTTTTTCAGTCGACGACACGACCCGCCGTTGGTAACAAGTTGACCTTTGTGTTCCAAGGCCTCGGTATTTCTTTCGATCAGTCCCGCAGCCCTGGCAGGCATCGGCCCTTGCCAGCCCTTCCCTGTTTGCTGACATCTCTTTGAGGCGCGCGTGGAACACGAACGCGCCGTCAACACAGCACCTAGAGCTGGCCTTTTTTTTTACGGATGCGAAATCATCAAATGACTTCTCCCGCTCTGGGCAGAGCGGAAGGGAGTGTCAAACTTGTACTGACTAAAACCCATCCATGTTCCTTCTTTGCCCTTTGTGTTCCAGAGCCGCGGTATCTCTATAACAATTTTAACTTAGATGTTGATTTCGATTTTAACTTTGGTTTTTAATTTTTAGTTTTAACTTTAATTTTGACTTTAATTCTTAATTTTGGTTTTGATGTTAATTTTAATTTTGTATTTGCGTTGAATTCGATTCACACTCAACGACAAATAAGAGGTACATGATGTGCTTACCTGTAAGAGGTTGATACACTTGTCTGTAACTTATATTGAATGTATATCGTGTCTATGAAGCAGTGTATTCAATTGTTGGTGAGCCAAATAAATAAAATAAAAATAAAAATCTCTTTCGAACAGCCCGCAGACCTAGAGCTGGCCTGACGTAGTAGTGGCTCAGTGGTTATATTTTGTACTTGTGCCCACTGTCGTATCCGCAAGAACTTTTAGTATCAATATTCATACATTCATAAAAACAACAAACGAAGAGGCCGGCTACTCATAAAACCAATAGGGAAAATCTCGACACACAACCAAATTACTAAACTCTCAAAAGGAAGTTCGATAGAAGGAAATACAAGTACCAACATAACAATTAATAAACAATTCCGAGCGTGTATCATCAAAAACAACCGGTTCCGGTCCTTCGTGGTAAAAGAAAGAAATAATGAAAGAAAGGGACGCCGACAATATGTTACTGAATGCAATACATTGATCACAATGACTCATGATTATCTTTTTTAAAGATCTTTGAAGGCAATGAACTGTGGGCGATTCGTTTGATGAGTATTTAAGAGTTTATTTAAATGTTTTTGTATAACAATACTTATGTATTATATAAGTAAAATTTTATTTATTTATTAAATTCTCCCTTACAACTACCATTACAGGTGTGTAATGCAATAGCGCGGTCTTAAAATTAACTTATTTACAAATATAAAATGAAAAAAATGCCTCGTTGGTTGAGTGGTCGCAAGCGCGACTGCTGAGCATAAGGTCCTGGGTTCGATTCCCAGGTCGGGTAATGTGCTATTTGTTTTTTTTTCCATTAGGAATTTCTCAGTGGCAGCCACGGAGTCTGGATTTGTACCCGGTTGATGGCAATAGACTCGCTCCCTATTACATGGGACTTAAACATAACTGGCGAAATGTGGGTATACTATTAGGTACACCTCTACCTAAACCTATGGGGATCACGGCGTGATGTTATGAAAAATGTAAAAAATTGTACAAAGTTCCCTAACTAAGAAAAAAACACAATATTTAAATTATAAAGCCGTTAGCCTAGCAATTTTGTGAATTCACTCAAATGGCATGTAAATACGTCGATCTTGAAGATCGTTAATAACCCGAATTGCGCGGAGCAATGGTGTAGTCGCTTTTCCGCCTGATCATTTAAAAACAAAATCGCTTGAATCATGCGGAGGCGCCCAGCTCAGCTGGAGAGCGCTTCATGTTGTGAGTGCAAGCAAAACTGAGCTTAATGGTGATCAGGTGGGAGTGCCCTCGATTGTACAAATATTCATACATAAACTCACGCCTTTTTCCAATAGGATAGGCAGCAACCACAGAACGCCACCTGCTACGACCCTTAAATACTCCATCCGCCTCGTCCAAATTCAAACATCTGGTCATACACGCACGCCGGTTGCTGCATGGCAGGGGAGAGCCTAGTTTGGATGGCTGGATGTTTGTTACTCAATCACGTCAGAACAGCTGAACGGATCTGGATGAAATTTCGCACAGAGATAGATTATAGTCTGGAATAGTACTTTTCATCCGGAAAGTACGATCCCTTGGGAAATTCCCGAACTCCACGCGGGCGAAGCTGCGGGCATAACCTTGTACAAGAATATGCTTAATCTGAAGTACTTTTTAATAACTCGTTTTTAGTCCGAAGATTATAGAGCAAAGAACGTTTAGTCTTATACCTTTTAAAGTTATTTCCTTTTTAGCCTCTTTGGTCTAGTGGTTGCAAGCGCGACTGCTGAGCATGAGGTCCCTGGGTTCGATTCCCGGGTCGGGAACTGTGCTATTGGGTTTTTCCATCAGGAATTTCTCAATAGCAGCTACGGAGTCTGGATTTGTGCCCGGTTGATGGCAATAGGCTCGCTCCCTATTACATGGGACTTAAAAACATTACTGGCGAAATGTGGGTGTACTATTAGGTACACGTCTGCCTAACCCTTCGGGGATTACAGGCGTGATGTTATGTTTTGTTCCTTTTTACGCCTTCGAGCTACATACAACACAGATGACTCAAGGGCACTTGACCGTCCATTGCTCTCTTCATATACAAAAGTCTTAAGAAAGATATTAAATTAACTATCAATAAGCTTTCATGAGCAATGAGAACTATTCTGTGAAGGTCAATGAACCATCTTTATCTGATTTCTAGGACCTTGAGTCCTTCCTGGTCCTTTGATCCGAAGTTACGATACATCTATATATAAACTATCTATACTTCTATACTATGTTTACTAATACATATTATAAAGAGGAAAATTTTGTTTTTAAGTTTGTATGTAGGGGTTAATCTCCAGAGCTAATGATCCAGTTCTGAAAATTCTTCCAATAGCAGAATGCTACATTATTCATGGATGCTATAAGCTATAAATTATATTTATACCATGCATATTAGCCGAACTATAACAATATTTGCGGACGAAGTCGCGGACGAAGTGATATAATGGATTACTAAAATAATTCGTTTATACATTGCATCTAACTATCGAAATTAATGCTAGAAGAAGATGTAAACCAAGGTTCACCCGAGTGTACTGAACATTATCCGAGTTAGTTTATTTAATTTATATATATTACTAGCTTATGCCCGCGGCCTCGCCCGCCTGGAGTTCGATAATTGTCCCACGGGAACATACTATCGGGATAAAAAGTATCCTATGTGTTAATCCAGGTTATAAACTATCTGTGTTCCAAATTTCATCCAAATCCGAACAGTAGTTTTTGCGTGAAAGAGTAAATAAAAACCAAACAAACTTTCGCGTTTATAATATTAAGCAAGGATTTGTTTTGCTAAGAATTAAGTAATAATAATTATGTATTTGTTAACTTTATTTTATAATATGCACACGTTGCTGCTCCATCAAATGTTTAATCCTTAATTCTTTCATTTAACTATCTTTCAAAACACAAAGCAAATGGCCAATTATATCCGTTTAATTCAGAGCTATTTGCAGATGGCGACATCTCTAAGGCAATGGTAACTGCTTTTCTTTCACTACGACATTCATTTTCTAATACCGCGGGGAATCTGGTAGATAAATAATGTAACCACGTCTCAGATAGCAGACGCAATCAGGATATAAGGGGAGAAGTTTCACTCTGAATGTTGCTTGAAAACAAACCATTCAGCAGAAGAAACATAGCCACATGGGATATTTTCAAGCACGTCCTTTTATTCTGTACTAGCGACCTGCCCCGGCTCCGCACGGGTGCAATGTAGATATTGTTCAGCCAGGGTTTGCCAAGTAAGCGCAAAAAAATGTGTTTATTTACGACTTCACATTAGAAACCTCTAAAATTATCAGTGTTTCTCTACTATATTATACATGTTATATACATATAAACCTTCCTCTTGAATCACTCTATCTATTAAAAAAATCCACATCAAAATCCGTTGCGTGGTTTTAAAGATCTAAGCATACATGGGGACAGACAGCCGGAAGCGACTTTGTTTTATACTATGTAGTGATTGGACCGCCATGCCAGATGCATTTTGTTTTTTTTTCGGACGGGGAATCATCAAAAGGCTCCTCCCGCTCTGGGCGGAGCGGAAGGGAGTGTCAGACTTGTACTGACTAAAACCCATCCATGTTCCTTCTTTGCCCTTTGTGTTCCAGGGCCGTGGTATCTCTTTCAAACAGTCCCGCAGCCCTGGACATGCCAGATTGACTGTTCGAGTAGGGCTTTAGTTACTGTAACCCTACTACTTCTTTGATCTGCATTAAAGAAACGAAAGATGAAATAGAGAAGTATGAGAAAAGGAGGCAAGCTGCGTCGAACCCAAATAAATTTGGTATAAGAGCAGGATACTGATGATGACCATGACTCAATCGTTAAAATATGCTTAAAGCTTTCTGTAATCTCTTAAAAACTATCAGAAAGTATTAGGGGAAAAATAAAAAAAAATGTGCTCGTTGACGAAGATGCATAAGCTGCTTAGCCTTATTTTAAGATACTACATGATACTGACTGCCTCGTTGGTCGAGTGGTCGCAAGCGCGATACTGAGTATGAGGACCTAAGATCTATTCTCGGGTCGGGCAAAACGTTATTGACCTTTTCCTTCAAAAATTACACAGTAGCAGCCACTGTCTGGATTTGTGCCGGGTTGATGGCAATAGGCTCGCCTCCTATTACATGGGACTTAAAACATAACTGTCGAATTGTGGTTGTCCTGTTAGGTACACCTCTGTCTGCCTAACCCTTCCGGGATTACTGGCGTGATGTTATGATGTTACTAACTTACTACACGATACTTTATAGTGTTATGCAACTTGGTAAAGGTCTAAAGGGTGTAAACAGACTCTTAACGAAGCCGAAAGGCACTAGTTCACCCTGTCATTGCGATCATTTTTTTTGTTCTAGACCATACCTGGGAACCTTCTAGTTACGGAGATATTGGGGTCAAAGTTCTAACCTTTTCACAAGTTCTGTTTTTAATATATGTTTTTAATCTAAGATTTTTACATTTAACACCTCCAGGGCCTTCTTACTGTTCAACCGATCCATCAGCACAATGTTTTGAGTGCGTTACATTGAGTCCTACTGTAAAACGTGATTTTTCAGCCTATGAAAACAAGTCGTTTTCCAGCACTATTTTTTGCGTAAAGTTACTTAGTTTGATGTACATAATGCTTGGTTGAGGGCTTCGTGGAGAGTCTGTTTACACCCTGTACATCCAGGCTTAGATTACTAAAGCCTACACTGACTGATAATATTTCCACCTCTCTTAGAAAACTGGTTAAAATTAGAATTAACCTTCTCCCCATCCTTACCACATGACGATAACATCTTAATGGGTTCCCAGGAGTGGCTGTCAACTCCTGGACTCCCGCCAAACTGTGCAGATCACAATTATAGGTATTGTGAACAGAACCCATTGTTCCACCGTGATGGCGCTGATACGATGTGTCTTTGTTTTAGTCCTTTGAGTCCATCGTGTAATCACCTGAGATTAAGATTTGATTAGCAATATGGAGGACCATTGATGTTGATTTAGTTTGTTGTAATTGAAGAATGATAATTACTCTTTAGAATATTTTTTACTAGCTAAAGCTTGCGGTTTCGGTCCCGTTGTGTGGCTAAGGTTAGGCCACAGAAACCAGGGCCGTCCTAAAGCTCGTTGGGTTGACGACATCGTCAAAATCGCGAGAAACATCTGGATGAGGGACGCACAGAACCGGGAAGTGTGGCAGAAAAAAAGGGGAGGCCTTTACCCAGCAGTGGGTGATTCTGAGCTGATATGATGAAGATGATGTACGAAAATTAATTCACGGGGAACGTTTTCAATGTAGGCTATGGCTCTGGGATAATGTGGCTTACTGGTAGTGAAAGAATTTTCGGAATCGAATCACAAACCAATTTTTCCTCTTTATAATATTACACGTCGCATAGAATAGATTTTCCCGTAGTATCAGAATCAGAACTATTTATAAACAAATTATTTAGGACATAAAGAAACTATAAATGAAGTTTCATCTCTGCCAGATTTATTTCCAACTAGCTTTTACCAGTGGATTCGCCTCGCGTTAATTTAGAATTTGACAATCAATTCGAGTTGTTCTCTGTAATAATATAATTAAATCATGATTCGAAAGACACGTGGCGCCATCTATTATCATAAGAAAGTTTTTTTCTCGGGAACAGTACTTTTTTCGGGCTGAAAAACGTACTGTTCCCGAGAACCTATGTCCGTTTCTTTACACCTGACAACGATTCTAACTATCGAACTATCTTTGCATTATATATATTAAATCTTTTTTGTATTATAGAACCGCATAGCCCATATTGTGTGAGTACTATGTACTAGACAGGCTGTCTAGTACATAGTAAATACGTAGGTTACCAGCGAATGAGACAGCTATCATTCGCTGGTAACCTACGTATTTTCTTGACTTGAATGTGCCCTGGCCGTTAAGAGTATGTCATGCTCACTCAAATGTCTCGCTGATGGTAGAGCGTGTGTCGGATCATTCAGTTCCCCTCAAAATGGTTGAGTTGTGACTGGGACTATAGCTACATTACATTTGTTATCTTTGTCAGTTGACAGTTTGACAGTTCAAAATTGCTAGTAACTGGCCTACTTGAAATAAATGCTTTGATTTTGAATTATGCAAAATTTCAGAATGATCGCTTCAGTGGTACTAGCGTGATAAGGTAGCAAACAAAATAAACTTACTTTCGCATTTATAATATTATAGTTATGATGTCTGAAGCGCACAAAGAGAGAATCTCATCTCTCTTTTTCTGTTCTTTAACAAATGCTACTGTATATTAAATCGGTCACATGTAACATAGCCATGATCCCCAAGTAGTATGCAATATGCAGAATACTTTTCACATCAACCCCTTGTCACCTTTGGCTAAATAAACTCATAAATTCCCAGCTTCATCATGTGCGTTCCAAAAAAACGGCAGACGATCTAAAACAGCTGTAAAGCTAAACCTAACATCAGTGAGGTCACAAATATGGCTGCTCAATCTGACCCGACCTATTGAGCATGAGCTCCCTCCATATAGCTTGCTATCGGATTTCATTAGACAGCCAATGGAAGCTGTGGTGATTGATTATACTGGAGTAGCTTTTAGGGGTTAGGTTTCACGGGTTAGCTCATTAGGGTTGATTTTCGTTGTGAGATTTGATACGGTAATGTTATTAAGGGTAATGTGGGCCATTAACTGATTGGCGTTGTCGATCGTGTAATTTTTCATTACGATAATCTTTAATGTTAGTTACTAGTCATAACATAACAAAGCCTCCACTCCCTCCACATTCATGTTGCATCTGGTCATACACGCATGCCGGTTGTGAATACTATGCACGATAAGCACCTCATCTTTTTGAAGAACATCATCAATAAGGTCAGTGTATGTGTGGATATTGTATTACATACAGAATCTGATGGATGCTACAGAACATGCCAATCACGACGCGAAATCTTGGGCAGATTCAATTTAAATAGCCCTCAACAGGCGAAAAAGACTTTAATATTATAAATGCGAATGTTTTTGAGGATGGATGTATGTTACTTTTAACGCAAAAACGAATGAACGGATTTGGATGAAATTTAGCACACAGATAGTTTATAACCTGGATTAGCACAAAGGATATTTTTTATCCCAGTAGTATGCTCCTGTGGAACAATTATCAATCTCCATGCGGGCAAAAGCTTCATAAAATAATAGTCATCTAACAATTTTAATCATAAACTATTCCAAAACTGACGAAAACATACCGTTTTTAAAACCAGATCGGTTTAATTCCATCCATGTGACGATAAAATCTAAATAGGTCGTACGGCTGCCCCTCTGGCTGGACGGCCGCCAAATGGAAGGCTCCTAATGTAACGGTATAGGGAAGTCTGCGGCTGATACATGGATGGGAATTTGATGGCGATTTATATTTTCTGGAGAATTCTGGACGAAAAGGAAATGTGTAAAAGGATTTTGGATATTTCTTTTGTAAACGATTAAAAACTAACACTAGGTAGCCAAGTTTACGCCATATATAGGTTTCGGTGTTGATAAATTTCGTTCAAGAGCTCTTGTAAGCGGATTAGATATGCTGATCGCGTTCAGTTTCATTATTGAAACCTGCTTTTTGTTAGTTGCACCAAAACTGTAACTGGGACATACTTCATACAAGAGGATAACATGCTTTTGTTACGCTATATTATATAATATCGGTAACTCTTGCACCAAAATGTTTACCAGAAGACAGCGATGGTCTTAGTTAAGACAGAGGTAAGCTTAACTTAAAAGGGTCTTCTTCTTAGGGCCAAGTTCTTCGACAACGTAACGGTTTGATTATCTGAAAACAGCTGTTCACTATGAATTTTCGTGTTCAAAAAAGCAAATCTGATGATTAAGGGCCATGTTCAGCGACATTGCATTAGCGAAAACAGTTGATTACTGAGTTTAATCATCAGATTTGCTTTCGGGGACACGAAAATTCACGTTAAACAGCTGTTTTCAGATAATCAGACCGTTATGTTGTCGGTGAACTTGGCCCTTAGCGTGTCGATTGAAATCTATATTGTGACGGCCCAGAACTGAGCTACTAGTTTTGCGCTTTCAGTAGCGTCCATCAGTTCCTGTTGTGAACAAGCAACAGGACACGCAGGACACGATATTAAATGCCTCATCATTTGTAGAACAGCACCGCATTTATAATCCAGGGCAGAGTCATCAATGAATCTCCACTTAAGCAGGTTTTCTTTGCTGCGTCCAACCTGAGTCCGCAGTCTGTTTAAAGACTTCCAGGTCAGCTATGGCAACTCATGTCCCGGTGGGAGACTTCAGCTGGTGGAACGAAAAAGGATCTTAGCACTACAAGCAAACTTGTATTTATAGATGATATATATGATAACCTAGTGGTGAGACCATCGGACTGCCAAGTCATAGGTCTCGAGTTCGATCCCAAGACACGCACCATTGATTTTTCGGACTAGTGTGCGTATTGTATAAGTATCACTTGCTTTGGTGAAGGAAAACATCGCGAGGAAACCAAACCAGCATGCCTGAGAAATATTTCTCGCCGGCATGTAAAGCCAAGTCAGAGGCCCATGGGCGGCATAAAAACTCTGACACCATGTTAGGCACTAACCACAGGAATAAGAAAGAATTTAAGTAACTGTGTATAAAGCTTAAATATGCAATTATAAACAAAAAACTTTATAAACAAGTCAAGTTGTTGGTTGTCAAGTTAAGTGGTCGCAAGCGTGACTGCTGAGCATGAGGTACTGGGTTCGATTCTTAGGTCGGGCAAAGTGCTATGGGTTTTTCCATCAGGAATTTCTCAGTAGCAGCCACGGAGTCTGGATTTGTGCCCGGTTGATGGCAATAGGCTCGCCCCCTATTACATGGGACTTAAACATAACTGGCGAAATGTGGGTCTGCCTAACCCTACGGGGATTATAGGCGTGATGTTATGTAACTTTATAAACATTTAATAAAATATGGAAATCAGCAAATCAAACATGCATAACAGTATACTGAAAACCAGAATCATAAATCAAAACTTCAGGTAATATTCATACAAATACTTTTACACGTGAAAAATAAATATTTAAACATGATATATACGGCATTCACTCACAAATTTGTTAAAAACAAACAGACAGACGGACAATTTTTCATTAACCGCATGACGTGTGTTTCAAGCGAGGGAATTTATAAAGGTGAGGACACACTAGTGCAGAAGTTTTCTTGTAACAGAACATGGAGCCAACTTTTTCTCGTAACAGAACATCGAGCCAATCTTAACTGCGGTGAACTGAACATTGAGATTTTAGAATGACGATGACGCTCCCTAGATAACATAACTTCACTCCCGTTATCCCCGAAGGGTTAGTTAAAGTTGTACCTAATAGTACACCCACATTTCGCCAGTTATGTTTAAGTCCCATGTAACAGGGGACGAGCCTATTCGTATCAACTGGGCTCAAATCCAAACTCTGGGGAATTCCTGATGGAAAAAATAACTAAACCATTTCGTAACAAAATTATTAAAAAAAAACTGTCCTGGGGCAGTCGGACATTAAACAAGAGCGAATTAGTTTAACATTCCATCAAGGAATGAGATGTAAGCAAAGCAAATCGTGATACATGGGTAAGATGAACCATAAAAAGAAAAAGAAGTTTACAAGGAAATGCTCAAACACGAATCTGCGGGAGTGTAGCATGTATTAGAAAAACTTTTAAATATTGAGTTTAGGCCGGACTCCATCAAAGCAGAGACGAGCGGAGCTAAGAAGAGACGTGTAGGAATAAACCAATCACATTAGTTGAATTCCACATCGCGACATCTCGTCTATCCTGTGATTGGTCGAATCTTGCAAATCTCCTCTCCACTCCGCTCGTCGACGGTTTGGTGTAGTCCGAGCCTTAAGCTTGTACCTAGGTACCATAGGTACACAAGCATTTCTAATAGAATTCACAAGACAGTCACATTAGCAAGAACATTGCTCTAAACGGTAACACTGTGGTGTGTCCTCGCCTTTACAAGCAAGAGAATTTATAAGGCAAACGTTTTTCTTCTTATTTCCGTAATTTGTTTGTGAACGAAAGAGATACGTTATTGTTTAACCTTTTAAATTGAGTGAGATTTTACATTATGATGTGTTTTGTAAATTATGTTAATTTGTTCTACGGGATTTTTCGTTGATAGTCTTTTGAACGGCAATTTTGTTCGAATCTCTGGATGTTTAGGTGGACAACTAACTAGTGGTAAGTTGGTTATTAACACGTTAACTGCCAAGGTATATTTTCTGTACCATTCAAATTTCCTTTCTTACGTATTGATTCTTGGTTTATATTAAATAGTTATGTATAAAAAACTGTTCCCTTTTCTTAATTTGGATAAAAAAACGGTAAAAAAAAACTACGTGCCAGGTGGCGCACTGCAGTTTTTTGAATTTGATGCTTCGGTGTCAGTCTCCGGAGCCTGACATGGCCTGAACAGATAGTGAGTCTGTCCGGCACCGGTGTCTGACATGGCAGTTAACGTTCTAAGTTTCTTTTCAGTTGTCAAAACATTTGGTGAATGATAGGTATGCGATTGGCTTTAGCGCTATCGTCGCCCGCTGGTTTGATTCTTGTACAAGCACAGACTACGTTTAAAGGTGCCTACGGTTGTATTTAGGGTCTAAGTGTGTGATCCGTGTCTTAACACACATATCTAGGCGAAATATGTTCTATCAGATAGACCATGTTATGGATTACTTTGAAACTTAAATGGTATTGGTTTTCGTTCACGAGCATAGTATTTTGGAAGCATAGTATCATTTTAATCATTTTAATTTATTCTTCTATGTTCCAATATCCTACTGAAATTATTTGTATGTGTTTTAACATTCTTATATACCATATTTATTTATTTATTAGGGGCTTAATTTGTTAACATTATTGTGCATGCTGTGGTCTCCTATAAGTGGAGGAGTACACCTATCTAATACCTTGTGTTTTCCATTTCTAATAATGCTTTGTGTATATCTTTTGTTGGAGATCCTCAAATAAATAGTATTATGAAATAGTAGTAATAGTTTTTATCTCAACGTAGAAACCACGGAGAAACGAATTAATCTTACGAATTTTGCTAAGTGAATAGGTAAATAGTGTTCATGACTGTACAAGAAGCTTTAGATCCTGGTTTGTCAAGAAAAAAACAAGCCAACAACCACCAATTGCACATTGAATTCTTGCACCCGTCTTCAAAACTTAGTCCCCACTTCATTCCACCACAATGTACCCGTACACAAGGTTGCCTGCACGTCACCGGGTTGTCCGTAGTTGTCAGACCTTACGAACTGACATCAGGCTTGTCAATTAAACTGACAGCCGACTTATGCACGCGAGGGGATTCAATGCCCGGCCGAGGTAGTATGTTAATGTTTTCTTTTTAATTGTAAACGTATTGAATTTGGCCTTCGCTTGTTTCTTTGTGAGGGATTCTTTTTGTGTGTTTTTGGTTTCTTATGTTTTGATTCGCATTAAACATGTCGGTTTGTAAGGAGAAAGGGGAGGTGCCCAGCAGTGGGACACATAATAATTTATACATTTTAATTTTTTTTTTACATTATATATTTAGCTATTAAGTTTTTTTTATTTTATGATTCTACCTAAGCGGCTTTTTAGACCCCCTGGTCTGAGACTCGCGTAGACCAAGGAAGGATGGCACAAAAGATAAGAAGTCTATACCCAGAGGGAGAATTAGGCTACTGTGAAAACTATTATCTATTACCCAGGGGCGTGCCGTCCATAGAGGCAATTAGGCCTAGCCTACCCTACCAACAACGCAAAATGCATTTATTATAACTACGTAATAAAATAACACAACATATTAAACAATAAGTTAAAACTCCTGTTAAATACTTATAGCAACTTGTCGCGCCCGTGTGAACTCACACTATACGTTACTACACGCTACTACTACTACGAAGATCGACG
Organism: Lycophotia porphyrea; assembly: GCA_950005105.1. Taxonomy (NCBI): domain Eukaryota; kingdom Metazoa; phylum Arthropoda; class Insecta; order Lepidoptera; family Noctuidae; genus Lycophotia; species Lycophotia porphyrea. The sequence continues at coordinate 3,412,612 of OX465408.1, read as the reverse complement.
GCCTACCTTTGCATTCATAAGTTTACGCACACTGATGCATATATTCGTGTGTATGAATATTATGGGCGCGTCTCCTGCCACAGGAGCTGTGTTGTTATTGGCTAGCTAAATTTGAATGGCTCAGGGTTCTCAATTTGTGGAGATTTCCCCGAATTACGGGGAATTCAAGAAACAGACTACACACAAACACGATAGTTTCATTAATTACTAATAGAGACAACAACAAAAACAGGGTCGTATTGGCGAATTTATACCTTCCAAAAAATTATAAATTGTAAGCAATAGCAAAAGCCCTTTATAAAACAGAAACTACAATCATTTTATTTCCGCTTTGTTTTTAGGGGAGTTAGGAAAATAAATATTGACAACCCTGCTGTGTCTGTCACTTTTATTGACAAATTAGAAATTAAACTTTTCTTAGAGAAGGTTTTATGTGACAAACAACTTATTGGTTTGGATTTTTATATCTTACTAAGTTATAACACTCGCAATGTCTAATGTGTGTGAACAGATATGAATAATTATCTGTTGATCGCGATTCGCGCCAAATTGAACCGATTTGTTGTGTTATTTGTTTATTTACTTAAAAATGGTGTTCTGTTGTGAAGTTTGCGCTGATAATGAGTGTTTGTTAGAAGTTAAAAGCAGTAAGTTTACGTAATTATAATATGAATGATAAGATAATTTAAGCAAGTTGTGTCTAAAGGTAGATGTGTACCCAAATTACGAGAATTAACCTAAAAATATGTATACCCATTTTTATTTGGGTATCGGTATGCATGGCCTACCCTACGTGGAGAACCACTGCACCGCTGCACGCCACTGCTATTACCCACTTTTCTTATCACCTGACATACGCAAGCACATAAACTACCATAAGCACCACCGTTATTACAAAGGGGTGGTGCCACAAATATCGAGGCTCTGGCAACTTGAGACGATACCTTACCGACGAGCAAAATTGCGTTCCTGAACAAATTAATGATGACGCATAACAACAGGTGCGGATATACACGAACACAACCAAAAATAAACTTTATCACTTCAAAATAATGTCGTTATTTAATTGGTGAAAATTGGCGTAATGGAAGACGGTCAGGCCGCCAAAACACCGATACAAGCAAAAATAAACTCTACAACCTCCAAATAACGTCGTTATTTCATTGGTGAAAACTGCCAATATGGCGGCCGGTACACCGACAGGCCAAATTGACAGTATTCCAATGTCTGCCTTTTTTGGGTGCGTTTTAATTTACATGATTAAAACTACTGTGTGTTTATTTATTGAAAGCGGGAGTGATTTAATGCGGATTTAACTTTTAAAAAGATCAATTTCAGCTTTTTTAAATGGACAAACTTCTGATATCGCATGCTTAATGGAACACTGACCCTTTAATAGATAGGTCAGAACAGAGTTACGTATAGATTCAGGTTTTTTTTTTACTCTGATCTCATCAATAGTTAATCGTGTTCAAAATACAAGCATTCATGATTAATATAAATCAGTTTTACTTTTACGCATCAACAAGTGGGATAAACCCTTTTTTTTTTTACCGATGGGAAATTATCAAATGACTTCTTCCGCTCTGGGCATAGCAGAAGGGATCATCTTTTGCGATTTCCCAAAAATCGCCTTTTTTGAGTTAAGTCAGTATTCCATTAAGCATGCGATATCTGTTTTCATACAACATGATTAATGATGTATCTATTTGTGTAGAAGCAATGAAATGGGGCTCAAACTTCTTTTTGTTAGCCTACGTGTCCTAAAATTGGCCATTCCCATTCTCTTTCAAAACTTCTCTAACTTGTGCGACCTCTGGCCATATCACCACGCAGACAAAATAAGATCGCTACCTTCGCTGCTCCTACCAAATTCACTTCACATAATTACTCAAATTATTATTTCAACAAGTCAATGAGGAAAATGTCGTGAGGAAAGTTTTAAGTATGAATGTGGATGGATATAAGAGTAGAGAAAGAACACAGAAACGATGGATGGACTGTGTGAAGGATGATATGGCTAGAAAGGAGGTGACTGCTGAGATGAAGAGTAATAGAGAAGTATGGGAGAAGAAGACATGCTGTGACGACCCCAAATAAGTTGGGATAAGGGCAAGAGAATGAAGAAAGTGTGAATAAGGGCAAGAAATGATGAAGTCTATTGCCAAGCTAAACAAAACCAATTTTTGTTGCTAGTTAAGGTATCAAAACAAGGTATTTTAGCACAGATTTATTTTTGACAATCAGAACTTGAGTGAAGTCATTTACCGACGACTTCAATAGTTCATCCTATTCAAAATATCCAATTAAAAGTAATAATTATTTGCGGATCCTTCTAAAATTACATGAAAACATTTTCTTTGCATGTCAATGAAGTCATAATATAGTAAAATATGACTTAAGAAACATCCTGTAGGTCGATAATACTTTGGCGAACAAACGTAAGGCTTATTTTTTGGAGATACAAATGTTTTTTCTGTCATTCCTCTTGGGAAAGGTTTTAAGACTAGTAACCTAGACCGACTTTTTAAAGTTCATGAATAATTTATTTACATTCTTAATAAACATACGGGTATTCCCTATAGAGGTAGGCAGCATCGACAGACCGCCATATTATGCGATCCTTACATAGTCTACTTCTCGTTAAAAACGAGGCTCCGGATTCTTGGAATGCACTGAAGTTTTTTTTTTACGGATTGGAAATCATCAAATGTCTCTCCCGCTCCGGGCAGAGCGGAAGGGAGTGTCAGACTTGTACTGACTAAAACCCATCCATTTTCCTTCCTTGCCCTTTGTGTTCCAGGGCCGCGGTATCTCTTTCAAACAGTCCCGCAGCCCAAGCGGGAGGAGTCATTTGATGATTTCCCCGTACGAATAGAATGTCTTGCGTGTAGTCAGTCCAGTTCCGGGAAACTTAAAAAATAACCATTTAACCACCTCACAAACAACCTTAAATATCATATTAAGTTATTAGCATTAACTGCTCAACGACAACTCAATACCTACTTGTTAAGTATGAACTCAATCGACGCGTGGCGCCCTCAGGCGACCAACCGGTGTGATCTGCCATTATCTGGCAAATTGAGACCCAACATATGCTAGCTACAGTATTTAGTTTACTTCGAGTGATGGCAATACGTAAACAGGTCGATTATTTTTGACATCAGGCCTTGTAACCCAAAGCAAATCCTTGCTTTGAGAAGGTCAAGACAATCAGTATTTTTTTACCATTCTAGCCAGCCTAACTTTATCCCAAAATTGTATATCGGCTTCCAGTCTAACCGGATGCAGATGAATACCAGTATTTTACATGGAGCGACTGCTTAAATGCCTAACATCTACCTCCGGAAACGAATTATTGCTATAACACGATATCCCTTAGCTAAGACTGGTGCTAATACTGGTTCGCAGACTTGCGGGCTACTGAATTCCAGTAACGACTGGCGCTGATCTACGAAATCAACCGGGCATAAACCTCGACTAAAGGATAGTCCGGGTAAACAGAAGCCAGCCTCACAGGTTGAACTGCGACAAGCCAATAAAAAAATACTGAAGGCAAATCAGGGTGAGAACCCATCAAACTATTTAATCAAGAATAAAGTCCTTTAAGTTCTTTCATTCACAGACAAACAGTACTGTATGGTGTCGGACGTAATGAATAGCACCATCCCATATCTTCCCGTGGGTGTCGTAAGAGGCGACTAAGGGACTTATCAGAGAATGGGCTGCAGCGTTCTCTGTGCCTTTGTAACAACCGTACTGCGATCGCCAACCCGCCTGCCAAGCGTGGCGATTATGGCAAAACCCTCCTTTGGAGGCGGCCTATGTCCAGCAGTGGACGTCTTTCGGCTGAAATGATAATGATGATGATGATCAAAACAGATTAAACATATTTTTGGTAAGAAAAGTCCTTAATCTTCAATTATTTCCCTAAAATATACCTCCAAAGATTCAATAATATTCGATACCGTTGAATCAATCTACCATCTAAAAATATCCCTAATCCCGTCTAAATTCACCCAACCCAATAAGAGGAGGCCTTGATACATCGCGTAAAACTGAAGCACATACATTCAATATTGTATCCAAATCAGCATATACTCATAAAAGTATACGGCCTGTATTCCCTCAGCATTAAATTAACCCGATACAGAGGAAGTCCAGAAGGGTTACTACTCCAAATAACTCTATTCTTCAAAGGATATACAACTTTGCTGATCTGACAACTTTAGGAGATATTTTCATACAGTTTACCTAAATTAAATAGATGACTTAATTGCATTTACCAAAACCAATTTTCTGATTGACAGCCTCTTTGCTCAAGCATTAAAACCTCGGAACTGTGTGCTGGAACTGGACACAATTCCCGAGTCGGACAAAATGTAATTAGATATTTTCATCATAGATCTCTCAGATTCTGGATTTGCGCCCGGTTGACCGCAATACACTCGGTCCTCTTGAGTCTTAGCCCCGGAGACCACCAAAGCGGAGATATGCGGAAACGTGCGAAGCAGAGATGCTTAGGAGCTAGGATGTATTCACCGAAGCTGTGCGGAGACGCGTATTTCCTAGACCAGAGCAGAGATGTGTGTACAGGCTACCCACGGCCAGTTAGCGACCGCCGGACACCGCTCATGTCTCGTCTCTGCTGCGCGCTGTTGCTGTTGCTTGGCCTAAATACGAGACATCTCTCCTCTCTGCTCAACCGTTTCCGCTAAAGCTAACCGGAGATGGCAGAAGTCTTCTATTAGTGGTTTACAACTCATCTGCTCCTTTCGTCGCGTCTCGCTTGTAGTAGGGCCCAGACCTTTAACTTATCTAGCGAAATGTCAATACGGCTTCTTCCTTTCCCTAGAACCTTTCGCCATTCCTTCCTTCCTTGCCCTATCATCCCAATACAAACGTGAAGTCATTCTTGGGTCTTTGAAGGTGCTTTTCAGAAGACGACAACAGCCAAACCGTAGTGGCAACGTCACCGCTGCAAATTCCCTCTCATCATCATCATTCTCCTGCCCTTATCCTAATTCATTTGTGGTCTGCGCAGCATGTCTTCTTTTTCCATACTTCTCTATTACTCGTCATCTCATCAGACACCTCCTTTCGTGCCATATCATCCTTTGCACAGCACAGCCCATCCATCGTTTCACCGTGTAAGATCCTCTTTACTGTATTTTTTTAATCCCGTGAACAAAGTGAATTTTCTGCTCTTTACCTTCAGAGTGCCATTACGATCTGTTTGTTGAACGATATTAGCCATGATAGGGTACCGGCAGTGACGTCACAGGATGAATATGCGCCATTTTTGGTATCGGGTAATATTGGAGTAGTAATTAACAATCAATATGGTGGTATAGTTGGGGGTAATGATTACGTGTGATGTCTTGATGGTATCTAGTGTGTATTCGTGTGGTTACGTTATAAGCATTGCGACTCTTAAATAATATTAAAATAGGTTTTAACGAAAAGGGTATAAAGCTCTTAAAACTCCCAATAGAGCCTTCTGGAGATCGATTGGGAGTGACAACGGTATAGACGTTTTTTTCAATAAGCGAAGTATTGAAGAAGATATACCAACATCATCTGACTAGCCTTTTCCCAACTATGTAAGGGTCGGCTTCCAGTCTAACAAATGACAGCCGGGATCAACGGCTTAAGGTGCTTTCAGAGGCACGGAGGGAACTCCGTATATAATGGGTGTTCACCCCATCTATAGACCAACCTAGGCTAGCGCGGGTTAACCTGAAGATTGATCCGAGAGACTATTATTATTTAGCCATGATACTCTATTGACTCCAAATACAATTAGAATTTTTTAGAATAGAACAGAATCCCGTTAGACTGGAAGCCGACCCCAATATAGTTGGGAAAAAAGCTAGGCAGATGATGACTGTATTGACTCCAAATACATTGGGATATGGACAAGAGGATCATGATTTTAAAATAAGTATCTAATGTACAGTCAGCGTCACGATGTGGGTACCCCTCTTGAAAGCACGTACGTTCCCAACTGAAGTTAACGAAGGAACCTAGAAGTTACGAAATTATTAAGATAAATAGAAACAAGTAGGCACGCAGTACGAGTAGTTAGTTTTCATAAATACTACATCCAGCCAAAAGCATTCTGGCTTGATCAGTGTTTATTTATCATAATTATAGTAAACACAGAGATATACACAGAAACAGTCTCTACACACTTTTTTCTATTCACGGACACTCTGATATACCTAAACCAATTACCATCCTTACTAAAAATTCACACAACCCAAAAAAAAACCACTAATACGAACAATTAAACTAAAAAAGTTAATCAAGTGGAAAGTATAAAGGGTCACCGACATCGCTTCGGGCATCGTAAAATGTCCGTTAAGGGTGGACCACACGCGTCCGGACGACCGCAGGCCCCGTGGTGCCTGGCTCGATTTTACGACTAAAATTACGTTCGCGTCCGTTCGCTTAGTGGGATTTCAATTTTTAGGGGCCCGTTGTAAGGGAATCGTTTGGGAAAACGTTATTTAAGGTGAAAACGTTTGGTAAGTGTTTTTGTGAACAGTTCTTTCGTATGGTAAATAAGTAAGTAGGTAGGCTAAATTCAAAGTAACATTCCAAAAAATATTACACGACATAATCAGCCTTTTTATGTTCCCATTGCTGAGACACAAGCCTTGTGAGAGGTAGTGGGATGTAATCTCCAAGCGAAACCTTTTTTTTTAGGATGGGAAATCATCAAATGACCCCTCCCGCTCTGGACGGAGTGGAAGGGAGTGTCAGACTTGTATTGACTAAAGCCCATCCATGTTCCTTCCTTGCCCTTTGTGTTCCAGGGCCACGGTATCTCTTTCGAACAGTCCCGCAGCCTCGCCACACATCGGCCCTTGCGGGCCCTTCCCTGTTTGCGGACATCTCTTTGAGGCGGACGTGGCATACGAACGCGCCGTCAACACGGCCTGCTGTCATAAGACGGACGGTCGGCGAGCTAGCCCATTACTCACAGTCCACAGGTCCGCATCTACGGTGGCTGGAAGCCACCACCAAAGAAGACCATGCGATAGAGGTCGCTTGTCTTCAAATATATTTTTTTTTCGGTTCTTAGGCGCTGGTTTCCTCACGAAATTTTCTTTTACCGTTTGAAAAACACATTGATTTGACTTTATCTATCAGTGTTTTCCTATATTACCTACACTCTGGTCAGTGCAATACCGTTAACTGCTGGTAAAGCCTTACATTCAGTCTTTCCCGTTTCGCACGACCTTGTTAATTAATCACTCATCAAATAATGCCAATGCTCATTTAAATAATTCATCTTACAAAAACAATTTAAGCCAAAAAGAAAACTATTGAAATAAATAACAACCAACTTATTCGAAGCGTTCATTTAAATGTATAAGCAGCTTTGAAGTGTAATTGTATTCAATCAGAATATATAAATCGATTGATTATACAGCCATCTTCAATGAATAGGTGTAACATCAATATTTATGAACACACTCTAAAATTAGACAGAACACAAGGAAATCCAATTACGTTAAAACATACGGAACCCACACGTTTTACAAAGTAACATTCTTGTCATATTTACATAAATTTAATTTTAAACCATGCACCGAATAAAAAAATCTACTTATAACCAGTTAAGACTACTTATAACCACTTAAAACCGCTTCAAACCGGTTTAATTCTAAAAATAATTAACAACTTTAACGGTCATCGGCGCCCAAGTAATGTTTATTCTATAATTAAATTAAATTTTATTGGTTTCGGTAACTTATTTAAACGGAGCTGATTTGTTTGTTAACATTAAATAAACAATAAAAGACATATTAACAGGTCATAATATTTCACAATGTTGGAAAAGGGCTTTTCGGGTTATCAAGACTCAAATTTGCATTTATATGAATTTATTCGTAAATATTGGGAAGTCAATACTCGTTTCATGTATGCTTTATGAAATGAAAAATGTTGTATAAGGTCTTAAAACCTGATACGGTGTCGTATTTTCTATTAACGCTGTGAGAATGGTGTATTTGGCTAATTCCTATGTCCATCATTTCTATGATTAAATCAAGAACCATCATATCTAGAATCGACGTAGCGGGACTGGTTTGATTTTTTTTTCTCTAAAAGAGTTTCTTAACATAACATAAGAGAAATGAGGGTAAGGCAGAGATGTAAGTAGCTTAGTATATACATTTCGCCAGCTATGTAAAAATCCAATGTAATAGGGGGCGAGCGTATTGCCGTCAACCGGGCACAGATCCAGGCTCCGTAGCTGCTACTGAGAAATTTCTGGTGGAAAAAACCAATAATACTTTGCCCGACCCGGGAATCGAACCCAGGACCTCATTCTCCGCAGGCATGTCATGCGGACAGTCAAAGAGTAAGTAAAAGAGTTTCTTATAATGATATATTAACGTACAATGCCACAAGGATACTCCTGCCTATCCTCCCAATCTTTGAAAATACACAATAACTTCAAGGTGGTTGCGTCAGGGTAGCCCGCGAAATTCAAATTATCTTACTTTTTTGCAATTTGCATTTTCACGATTGTAATTCTATAACTACATTCGCGTTACTGGCGCGATTCATTTTTCATCAACGTACAACCTGACACTGACCTGCAAATTGCAAAAAAACGTAAGAAAATTTATTAAGCATTAAAGCTTTATGACGCATAAAAAACCAAAAACACTTCAATTTCAATAAAAATTCCATAAAATTATTTCAACATTTATTTTAAGGACCATATCCAATATGGCGGCCTCAAGACGACTCCAAATATAGAGCACACGGCTTTAGTACTTAATTGACACGCTAAAATAACCCTTTTAACTAAATTACAGGCTCGTCGTTATTTCAAACGCCATAAGTCTTATATTACTATAAATCATTCATCGTGTTTAATAAGGCGAAGCGGGGCGTCTTTCTGTCGCGTATTTCTGTAGTCTGGTGTTCGAGTGAATCCTCTGTGTCTGAAAATGTATGGATGATTATTTTCAAGACATAGCGTATATAATAAAATAATAGAAAAAGGGTTATTTGGAGGAAGAACTCGGTTAATAGAAAGTTTCACTACATAATAGGCATTAAGTCCGCCTTTGTACATTATGTGCATAAAGTTTTAATAAATAAATATAAACCAAATCTTAAATTTATTAATTTACTAGCTGACCCGACAGACGTTGTCCTGTCAACTATAAATATTGAATTCGAATTGACCTACTACCTACCCACTACCTACTTACCTACCTAAATTTTCTTATATACAAACCTTGTCCTGACAATAAGGAACATATAAAAAAAAGAATCATACAATTTGGTGCAGTCGTTCGGAAGTTATGCGCGTACATAAATTTCAGCCATTAATTTTTATATATACACCGTGATTTTTTAGTCGTCTGACAAAGGTGGTCCACTCAATGCATCCGACATAAAATACCTCTAGGCGTGTTTTTTTACCATGAATTAAGATAATAGGTACAAAGAAAAATAAATAATACATTAGAATTATGAAACATCCTGTTAATAATGTTTACTTATTAAACAGTAGAATACCTAACACGTACGAATCGAGTAGATAGATCGTCGCTTGCAACAGAATGTTTCAACTACGTCATAATAAGTAATGAATGTTATTTAAAAAAAAAAAAATCTCTTAAATACCATTTTTTTTGTTATGAATGTATAGTAGTCATTGGATACATGAAGTGGGCTGCCGTTGTCAGACGACTAAAAAGTCACGGTGTATAGATAGATGAATTCATAGACAAAAATGTTGCACGATCTAGAGGTTCTTTATAAAATGATCAACCTATTGAGGAATGGTTTGAGAAAACTGATCCTCGAAAACTAATCCTCGAAAACTGATTCTCGAAAACTGATCCTCGAAAAAGGTTATATAGAAGAATGAAGAAGTTTGTATGGATATAGGGACGTAAGTCTGGTAAGTCAGAATGAGTAGCATAAACCCTGTGCATCCACCAATTGACATATTTACTCTTTCCAAAGATCGTTTCAAGGCAAGAGCAATAGAGATACTAAATTCATAAGTATATATATATTGTTTGTTTCTTCTTCTGACAAGTTTTTTACGATGCACACTATTTGTCTGTTTTCTTTTTTAACTTTTTTTTGTGAATTCGTAGACAAAGTTGAGGGTTACATCTGTAGTAACATAAATATGGAATAGATTGTGTTTAAATGCAATTCTAAGTAATGTCCTAATTTTGAAATCTCTAGTTAACCTTGGCGGCATGTAACTGTTTTTTGTCTCTAACAAATAAAATAAAATAACAATAAAAATTCTTACATAGTGTCAAATATCCTGTGGCCGACCAAGATCAAACACACCACCTTAAATCATCATCATCTTCCTGCCATTCTTGAATTTCCTCTGTCAGACGTCACGGCATCATTTACTCATTTCTCTTTCATATCAGTCCTCACACGATCTTATATGTATACATCAACTCAACCCAGAGTCCACTTTCTCACCAAACAAACCCTACTCCACCTCAGCGCATACTACAAAACTACGCAACAAATATGACACATCGCTCCTCAACTCGCCGTCACGACGCACGCTCAGTTTGCTTCAAGCCAACCGATACACCGTGTAATAATGATATATTGAAGATAAACGTCTTTCATATATACTCGTATTTAATTTATGAGTCATTGTTAGTGTATTATGTTTGTTAGAAATAACTTGATTATTCTTGAGTTTCGCAATTGGTGAGATTAGACTCAAGATGGTACTAAAAATAGAAAGCCTGAATTCTTATTAAATACACACAAAATTAAAACAAAAAACTTATGTACAAAGGCGAGCTTAACCTAGAATTGGGTTTTCTTACAGCAAACCTTACCTCGATTGCGAGATTTTCAGAAGCGGGTATCCTTATGTGTATAAACAGTACATTTATAAACTTAGATTAACGTATTTTATAACTAAACTAAACTAATATGTACAATATAATATACGTAATATATACAATATATATAGATAAACATACATATAAAACCTGTATTATAATCCTATTAACCTTAACCTTAACAGATTGTTTTTACATTCCAGAAAACAGTAGATAGTCTAGCTGCCCCTAATTACCGCCCTGGCTAAAAACTTCAAGGAAAAACAACGTTTTCGTACTATTGTGTTGTACTTTACTGGTTCAGGGAAAATGTGTTTTCTTGTTCAAAGAAAGAACAGGAATTAATCGACACGCGTCACACGTCGTGCGCACTGCGTGTTTATAATTTTTAAATGGTTGTCACTTTCAGAATTTAATAAAAATAAACACTGTTTAGTTTGAAACTTTTAGAGTCCCGAAATATTCCTTTGATATATCTAACTACACCTACATTTTTAATTGCCTTTGTCAACAGCCAAACGACATCCCAACAAAACTATCTAACATATCAACTATATCGAATGTCGATCTCGTAAACACTAAAAATAAGGAATCAAGAGTATCACATACGATCCTAATCGATTAACCTACATAACTAACCCCGTAAACATTTAGACGGCCGATCGACAACTTTCCGATGTCGAAAAAATCGATTAGTCAGTTTCGAATTTAGATTTCAGTTGAGTAACTATCGCGGTTTAGTTAGATTTTATATTTAGAATAGTGTAGTTAGTGCAGTCGTTAAATGTAGCAGTTAAAAGCTGTTTATTTACTATTAAAGTTTGGTTACGTTTAAAGCTTTTAACTATCCAGCTACTAGAACCTGCAGTTTTAATGAAAACCGTTACTTTATCGTAGATTTTCGTAATGTATCGGAGTTACATTACTATTGCTCTGTACATGTTGAAATAAAACATCGTGTGAAAACCGGTAAGTCCTAAAACTTAAAATTCGTAAGACATGTGACTTCTTCCAAACAGCATTGGATCCGTGTAATAGTCTACTACCTCCATATTATGAAATTGAGCCCTGTGTTACGGCATTTGAACATTTTCTGAACTGATTTATGTAACGCAAATTTTCTCACCTCTTCGGTTCCCTTCAACCAAGCTAATTATGCTCTAAGTGTGGTTTTACGTAAACAGAATGAGCAGCTTGACTACTGACCTTCAAACCTAAAAATTCTAAACAACATCAAGGCTTACCCTTACCCAATGATCTATTGCCAAATCAATTAAACTTGAGTGATCGTCGTCTTTATCGAATCCAAATACCAAATTTTGATTTCTACTAAAAACTAATAGAAGTTTAAATGCATAGTTAATAGATTGACTAAGTAGACCGCTGTAAACACAACTTGGCAAAATGCGGTATTAAAGATCAGACAAAATCAAAATCAAAGCATTTATTTCAAGTAGGCCAGTTACAGGCACTTTTGAATTGTGGACAAGATAACAATGTAATCAAGCTACAGTCCCAGTCACAAGGCTTAAAAACTGTGAAAGTACTGTAGTTGCCCATTCCCTAGCGTAGATCTCTATGGAGAAGAGCGGGCAAGAAACTCCATGGACACTCTTTTAAGAATATTTTTACAAAACCTTGGTTACATCAGTCATGTTGAGATGGTACATTATGTGAGAACGATGTAGCAAGATGTGCAGTGTGTACGTTAAAAGTGTCTATAGTAAAAACAAAAAAATAAATAATTCAAAAATTAAATAATTCAAATAAGCCGTGGCAACCAAGAGATGACCAGTCACAACTGACAGCGCCCGAATGTCACAATGACACTCAGTATGAATACGGTGCTCCCGACCAGACAATGTCCCAGTTACTGTAGTGTCCGAATTGTCCCAACACCTGAACTTTAGAGGACCTAAAAACGCCAAAGACCACTACATATTGGGTCCAAAACATTTAAACAAGTCGTCAGCTCGAAAGAAGAAAAAGAAGAATAGATTAACTTCGAATTCCCAAATACTAAAGAAGTTTTAATGACAGCAACCTCGCAGGCACTTCCCAATATTTTGCAATAATCTATTAAATACTCAAGCCTAACCTACATATCGCTGAGACTGCATTTGATCCTCGGATATACGATTGATTCATCAGCGGCAGAACGCGGGGAACTAATTACTGGAGTCAAACAATACGCCTTGAGTAGTGTCGTGCACACGATTAGTGGTGTACCATGATAAGACGAAACGTTTATCGATAAAGCAACCAAATTTTATTGATATCATCGAAAGTTTTGAGTATGAATGTGGATGGGTAAAAGAATAGAGGAAGACCAAAGAAACGATGGATCGATGAGATACCGAGTAATAAAGAAGTATGTAGTATGGAAGAAGGAGACATGCTACGCCGACCCAAAATAAATAGGGTTAAGGGCAGGAGACTGATGATTATGATGATCGAAGAGAACTTTGATATGACCATGTTGTTTAAGAGTTTCTAATAATTATGTAATATATGCCCATTGGGTTTACAATCTACTGTGTACCTACAGTCGGGGAAATTCATTATATTTCTATCTAGTTGACAGTTTATCGTTATAATACCATTTCAAAAAATGACAGTTGTTGACACACTACGTCAATTTCCCGTGTCACAGTCATTTTACACAACTGTCAAAGTGACAGTTGTGATTAAAGTATACGTTTAATTAAAATTGGAATTCATTTTGACTTTACGTTTCAGTTTTATCACTTTTATGAAAGTGACGAAGCACGAAGTAACGAATAAAACCCTGCAAGAATGTAGTCATCGATTTTCTATACAATTTTATTATATTTTACTAGTAACAGAGGTTCTTCGGTTTGAGTACCGGCGGTTAATGATTACGTTTATTATGTGTAGGTTTGAAACAAAATAGTTAGAACTACAGAGGAGGAGGTGGTAGTCATTTTTTATGTGGCTGTTCGTTAGTTCGATATTTTTACTGTATTATTATTTTATTTCCCAATGAAATTTTAAACATGGCAAACGTAGCTTCGCAAAACCAAGGCTAATGCCCTCGTTCCCATACATACCTCCTAAAGTAAATAGTATTGACAATAGGAAAGGCAAACATGGGATTGTTTTATCAGTCCTGTATGCACGCGAGCGACTAATTAGCCAAGTTAAACAATAAGGTGCCACGCCGCTAGTGTCGCGAACACGCGGAAGCTGAATAGGGATGGGACGATGTCGATAAAATTTAATAAAATTAAAAAAGTATTGTAAGCTAACTGCGGTGTTCTGCTAAAATTAACTGATTATATGAAATTAATTTGACTAGAGGAACAAGCTGTAGTTTGCAAGACGATGTCTATCTCAAGTAAGTAAAAGTTGTATTTATTACAAGAGTTAGTTTCATAGATAAAATAAGAAGCCCTCACCACAAACCACCATCATCGCTTAGCCTTTTTCCAACTATGACGTTCATTTAGACAGTCTATGCAACATAACATGATACCACGCCTGTAATCCCCTCAGGGTTAGGCAGAGGTGTACCTAATATTACACCCACATTTCGCCAGTTATGTTTAAGTCCTATGTAATAGGGGGTGAGCCTATTGCCATCAATGGGGCACAAATCCAGACTCCGTGGCTGCTACTGAGAAATTTCTGATGGAAAAACTCAATAGCACTTTGCCCGACCTGAGAATCGAACCCAGGACCTCATGCTCAGCAGTCGTACTTGCGACCACTGGAGCAACAAGGCAGTCAGTCTCCTGCACTTATCCTAATTCATTTGTGGTCGGCGCAGCATGGCTTCTTCTCCCATACTTCTCTATTACTCGTCATCTCAACACCAGTCACCTCCTTTCTCGCCATATCATCGTCCACACAGTCGATGCATCGTTTCTTTGGCTACCAGTCTAACTGGATACAACTTACTATGAGTATTTTACATTAAGGCACTACCTGGCTGTCTACGCATCACCATTCAAGACCAAAATCATCTCTCAAAATAACTGAGAATTTACAAAGCCAACATACGTTTGTGACTAACAAGGACTTACACATTTTCTGCGAACAAACTGACAGCATATTTTCAGAAAATAAAACTTTACCTTATCGCTCAAAGAATAAAAGCCAAGCATAATATTATAACTCAACTTAAACTTTAATAGAAAACAAGATGCTCTACTAACTTATTACTTTAAAAACTTTACCTCAAGATACACACACAATGCACGCTTCATTATAACTTTATACAACACACCAACTTTTACTTGAACACAAGACTAAAAACAAAAAGTGAACTAACACAATCTTTTAATACAGCATCGAACAAACTAAAATAAGACTTTACTATATCGATAATATAGTTGATAATATTAAATCGGCGATGTCGTGAACACGCTTGGTCGTCGCATTTTCTAGTGACGTGCATTTAAATTATCGATTATGTGGAAGGTAGACAAAGCGAGCAGTTTCCAAAGAATCTTGAACGATATCCTCGTGTCATGTAGTGCACACGGGTAGATGCATTTTTTAGGGATGTGTTGGTTGTCGATACATTTTAAGATATGTTTATTTTTGTTTTTTTTTTTACAAAAAAAATGCACAGTCACGTCAAGTATATATACTATCGTTTTCGCGATTGAACTTTGGTGGAATTATATTACTTTCTACAAATACTTTTCAAATCTAGACCTAAACTAGCGGCGAGAGATATTTCCGCCCAATATAGATACGCCACGTATCGGTTTTCGTAGTAATTTGAATCATTTTTTAAATGAATCCTAACTTGACTCTCTCGTTAGTCTAGTGATCTCAAGCGCGACTGCTGAGCATGAGGTCCTGGGTTCGATTCCCGGGTCTGGCAAAGCGCTATAGGGTTTTTCCATCAAGAATTTCTCAATAGCAGCTACGAACGAAGTCTGAATTTGTGCCCGGTTGATGGCAATAGGCTCGCCCCCTATTACATGGAACTTAAAAACACTGGTGAAATGTGGGTGTACTATTAGATATACTTCTGCCTAACCCTTCGGGGATTACATCCGTGATGTTATGTATGAAGTCTAATTAATTTTTATTCTGACATACCAAGTATCTATACCGACTATACCCAGTACCAGACACATAAACAAACTAGAGAAAAAATCATGAAAAGGTTATCATTTCCATCATCATTCTCCTGCCCTAATCTCAATTCATTTGGAGTCGGCGCAGCATGTCTTCTTTTTCCATACTACTATTACTTGTCATCTCAGTAGTAACCTCCTTTTTAGCCATATCATTGTTTCTTTTGTGTCCCTCTACTCTTATAGGTGTACCGTATGGTGTCGGACGTAAAGAATAGCATCATCCCATATCTTCCCGTGGGTGTCGTAAGAGGCGACGAAAAGCCTTACCAGAGAATGGGCAGCAGCTTTCTTTGTGCTTTTGTAACAACCGTACTGCGATCGCTCACCCGCCTGCCAAGAGTGGCGATTATGGTAAACCCCCCCCCCCTTAGGGGAGGCCTATGCCCAGCAGTGGACGTCTTTCGGTTGAAATGATGATGTTGATGGCTCTTAAAGCCATCTTCAGACTCAACATTTTCCTCACTTAAATGTTTGATCGAGCGACATAAGGTTATTAAAATAATGTATTAAATGATAAATGATGTTTATTTTGCAAATAGGTTTTTACAAACACTTTTACACGTCATGTTTTTTTAAAGCTAGATGGGGCCGGTGTTTCGTACCTGACTACTCTGAGAAGAAACAGCCGAAACAAACTCAGAGGTCATAGTCTCTTTTAAAGTCCAGACATAATCTTGGTTTACTCACATGATGACTATGCAGATTAGTGTCTGAGATGGCCTGTGGAAGAAAGAACCACACAGATTTGAGTGGACCTGTCCAGTCAGTGCAAGCATTTGTCAGTTATCGTGAGCTCTGCACTTATAACTCAAGGAGCTCAACGACACGACGAACAATACCAAAGAAAGGACATTTGGGTAGGTCGCTTGTAGTGCTCAAACTGCCAGGCAATCGTGGAAAAATTAAAAATAAAATAGAAATATTACCCACATGGTCCTCACATTCACAGAAATTAAATAAAATAAATTAATAATACTTTACAAAATAAATGTCAATAAAATTAAATGAATGTCAACAAAATAAATGTCAATTAAATGTCATTAATAGAATAACAGTTTTTATTTTTTTGTCCAAAATCAATTAAACACTAATCACATCGATACCAACCTTATCCCATCCCTAGCCGTCAGCACACGACTAAAATAAGAAAAACACCGCAGCAACAGGCGGTCAGCACTTTTTTACTTCTTTTTCTACAGCCCAGCTAAGCACGATCTAGCCTCGGCTTAGGTAATGTGTATTCAAATGGTTTCTAGCTCGAAAGCCTTTGTAGTACTAAAATAAATTCACTATCCGTACTTGTTGGAGATAAGTATAAAATTGTGTTTTAATTTGTTTTGTACGTTTGTGGGCGTGTATTTTTAGGGTAATGCCGCAAATGAGAATATTGGAGAGAACATTGTAACTGGGAAATTATTCTTGTATCTTTAAAGTTTCAGCCATGGGGAGGCCAATGTCCAGCAGCGGGACAGAGTATGCTGATATAAAAAACCGGCCAAGTGCGATTCGGACTTGCGCACGAAGGGTTTTTTGCTGTTTACAGATAATGGTAAGGCCATTATTTATAAACAGCTAAAAAATCATGTCCGTTGTATGGGAGCCCCCCATAACTATTTATTTTATTTTAATTTAATAATTTATTTTTAAAAGTACATATACAACTAAATATTCTGTGAACATTTCAAGCGTCTACATGTGGCTGTTATTAATATCGAGCAAAAAAAACGGCAAAAATCACGTTTGTTGTATAGGAGCCCCCCTTAACTATTTATTTTATTCTGTTCTTAGTATTTGTTGTTATAGCGGCAACAGAAATACATCATCTGTGAAAATTTCAACTGTCTAGCTATTACGGTTCATGAGATACAGTCTGGTGACAGACAGCCAGACAGACGGACAGTGGAGTCTTAGTAATAGGGTCCCGTTTTACCCTTTGGGTACGGAACTAAAAATGCTGTTCTGGTAGCTTTTTCAAAGGTTTAATTAAATATTAATTAGGTACCTGATCATTCCTACACACCTTCCCAACATTCGCGATGAGCTGCTTAGATAGTATGTGTTAAAATGGTTGAATTACCTGAAAGCAAAAAAAAAATACGTTAAAAATATTTTAGTTGTGCCTAATTATTAATCTTACTAAACAAAAGTCAGATGGTATAGGCGCCGGATGATTTCAATGCTGAACTATACCATAATATGCAGGGTAAACTAAGGGTAGTGTTTATGGGCTGCGGGATTGTTCGAAAGAGATACCGCGGCCCTGGAACACAAAGGGTAAGGAAGGAACATGGATGCGTTTTAGTCAGTACAAGTCTGACACACTCTTCCGCTCCGCCCAGAGCGGAAGGTCATGTGATGATTGCCCATCCGAAAAAAAAGGGTAGTGTTTATGGAAAAGGTGGCTGGGATGGACTGAATGAGAAGGTGGAGAACGGTGTGTTATTGAGGAAGCAATGCCGCTTGGGAGTGACCTACGTCCAGTATTGGGCTTAGATTGGCTGAATTGTTGATTGACGAATGAAACGGGATAACCTGTCAACAGCACGTTGCAGAAAAAATACTCTCTCGTTGTTCTAGTGGTTGCAAGCTTGACTGCTAAGCATGTGGTCCTGGGTTCGATTCTCAGGTCGGGCAAAGTGTTATTGGGTTTTCCATCAGGAATTTCTCAGTAGTAACCACGGACTCTGGCTTTGTGCCTGGTTGATGGCAATAGGCTCTTCCTTTTACATGGGACTTAAACATAACTGGCGAAATGTTACTATTAGGTACACCTCTGTTTAACCCTTCGGAGGTACAAAATATAAACTGAGCAGTATAAACTCACAAGGGACTTCTAGGTTAGGAATGTACCCTTAATTATTTGTACCCTATTTGTATCAACTTTAATCAATTAAGATCTGTTTTAATTAGAAATCCGGAGATATACGACTGAAATACGTTACGAACTTAATTTAAGTGAAATGTTTGGGCTCATTCTAGTCGAATAAATAATACAAATTAAATGTTAGACTAGAATTTTATATGTCAGAGCGAGTCATTGGTATAGACTTGGAATGAATCGCAGTACGCCTGTGGTGACGTCAGACGACGTACTTACACCCACCGAGGCGTGCTTACAGAGTCTTGATGTTTACAGCTCGACGCTAGGACGACAGTCAGTGTCTGATCGCGGCCGGGTTGAGACGTCTTGAAACTGTACTCGATTCATTGTGTCCCGAGTTATTGTGTTAAGTTGTAATCTCAAGTAATTCGTTAGTTTTGCTAGAAACAGTGTATCGTACCAAATGTATTTTCATAGCACGAAACCCATCGTCTGCCCACATAATGCTCGAGCCTAACTGAATAAATCCGGGCATTTCCCGACATATGTAATAGAATAATTATGAAGATTTTCGTGTTCATATTTTAATGGAGTTTCTATGCGTATAATTGTAAGAAGTTTAAATAACATGAATTTAAGAATAATAATGGCTTTGCTGATGTAGAAACAATGTATAAAAAACCATACTACTTCCAACTGACTCCTAATCATCACACTAATATTTTAAAGGCAAAAGTTAGTATGTGTGTATGTTTGTTACTCCTTCATGCTCAAACGGCTCAACGGATTTGGATGAAATTAGCTTATATGCTGGATTAACACATAGGCTACTGTTGACGCCGAAAAAATGCGATGTTCCTGTGGGATGATTGACTAAAATCGTTTTTTTGGCGACCAAAAGTACTAAGGTCAGCATAAATTCAATGTGTTGTTTATTCAAACGAGGTTGGTAGGTAGCGTAGGTAAGAAGGCAGGTAGGTTAGGTAGGTAGTTAAGGTAGGTAGGTAGGTTGGCAGGTAGGTAGACAGGTAGGTAAGGTAGGTAGGGTAGTAAAAATTATAAGGAAGTAGCAGGTAAAGTACTTGGTCAGCATAAATTCATTGTGTTGTTTATTCAAACGAGGTTGGTAGGTAGCGTAGGTAAGAAGGCAGGTAGGTTAGGTAGGTAGTTAAGGTAGGTAGGTAGGTAGGCAGGTAGGTAGGTAGGTAGGCAGGCAGGTAGGTAGACAGGTAGGTAGGGTAGGTAGGTAGTAAGTTAAGTAGGTAGGTAGGGTAGTAAAAAGTATAAGGAGGTAGCAGGTGCAAAATGTTGCTTTTTTTTTTCGTATGAGAAATCATCAAATGACTTCTCCCGCTCTGGGCAGAGCGGAAGGGAGTGTTAGACTTGTACTGACTAAAACCCATCCCTGTTCCTTCCTTGCCCTTTGTGTCCCAGGGCCGCGGTATCTCTTTCGAACAGTCCGCAGCCCTGGTAAAATGTTTTATGTATCCTTTACTCAGCAAAGCCTACTAGGTACTCCATACTTTGCATTTTCATTGCAAAACCACACCCGATAAAACCTAACCGACCAAAGCAAAATCGTGCACAGCGATTGAATTTTACACTCTATAATTAAATTAATTAACGTCGACTATTCAATGTTTCTGTATTTAATTGTCCATAGCCAACCGCCAACCACTTACGGCTGATTTCAATTAACTATTCATTCTGCTTACCCTGCTCATACTATTGGCGTTTACCATGATTTTTGGTTCATATTTAATGAGGGGTTTATCGTTAATTAATTTATGGGGTATTTTTATTTATTATTGATAGTGGTTTGATTGTTTGGTGACTGCCTCGTTGGTCTAGTGATCGCAAGCGCGACTGCTGAGCATGAGGTCCTGGGTTCGATTCCCGGGTCGAGCAAAGTGCTATTGGGTTTTCCCATCAGGAATTTCTCAATAGCAGCTACGGAGTCTGGATGCGTGCCCATTTGATGGCAATAGGCTCGCCCCTTATAACATGGGACTTAAAAACATAACTGCGAAACGTGGGTGTACTAAGGTACACTTTGCCTAACCCTTCGGGGATTACAGGCGTGATGTTATGTGATAGTGGTTTTGATTGTAATGAGTACAGGATGTACCAAACAGCGGAGTTAATTTTATCAGGCTATTGTGGTGAACTGAAGGTTAAGGAAAAAGGCTAAGGCCAAAGGCTAAGGATGTGGGTCCAAGGCATATGGCATTGGCCTTTTCAATCTTCTTTGTTATCGTATGGTTAGTGCCTAACCTGGTGTCAGAGTTTTTATGCTACCCGGGCCTCTGATTTTGCTTAAAATGCCGTCAAGAAATATCTCTCAGGCATACTGGTTTCCACACGATGTTTTCCTTCACCGAAGCAAGTGATAATTACACAATACACAAATGAACCCGAAATATCAGAGGTGCATGTCTCGAGTTCGAACTTGAGACCTTGGCAGTCGGACGATTATAGTACAAGGTTTAAAAAAAATAGTTTATAACCTGGATTGACACTTGAGATACTTTTTATCCCACCATTACGATCCCATGGGAGAATTACCGAACTCCACGAAGCCGCAGGCGTATGCAAGTCAATGATAACACTTTCAACTAGAAATCGAAGCACAATATTATATTGCTTTCATGTCAGCCTATTATAATAATACAGGCTGATATAGCATGAAACAGTCTACCTAATGATGTCCCTTTGTATACTGGATATCCAAACCAACTGAAGCATACATCGTTTCCAGGAAACCTCTGCCTTTCACGAAGACTGGCTACAGTTCTGCGAATTACCAGCCAGTGAAGCCTAACGGAGAACCAGGAACTAAGGTTTGTTTGAAGTAATTACTTGTCAAAGATACCTTGTTAATTGGCAAGTTTATGCGTGAATAAGTTAGGAGGGAAGTTGGTGAGCGTGCTAAGTAAATTAAGTTAAAATTTCTGCAAATAGGTGCGACTTTTTATGCTTTGCACAGCCGTTATAGATAATAGCGAAGTGCAGTTTTATGTTTGTCGGCGCGGTTGGCGCAGTGGCTGAGCGATTGACTGCTGCGCTGCGTGTCGCGGGTTCGATCCCCGCACGGAACAAATATTTGTATAGCCTACAGATAGTTGTTCCGGGTCTGGCTGTTTGTGTATGTGAGTTTAAATGTTTGTAAAAGCACCCACGATACAAGAGAAATTCTTAGTGAGGGGGGGCAACGTTTTGTTTAAAAACAAAAAAATGTTTAACGAGCTGTGCCCGCGACCGGCGTTCGGGTGAAATTATTATTAAAATATTACCTCTCTATTGGAATCGGATTTGGTAACAATTTCATGGGTTTTCATTTTTTTGCACGGAACCCTAATCTATTTTGTAAAATAAAAGTAGCCTTTTTTTACGGATGGGAAATCATCAAATCCCTCCCGTTCTGGGCGGAGCGGAAGGGAGTGTCAGACTTGTACTGACTAAAACCCATCCATGTTCCTTCCTTGCCCTTTGTGTTCCAGGGCCGCGGTATCTCTTTCGAACAGTCCCGCAGCCCTGGCAGGCATCGGCCCTTGCGGACCCCTCCTTGATTGCTGAGAAGTAGCCTTATAACATTAGCTATTAGCCAGTAAAAGTCCCGTCAAAATGGGTCTTGCTACCAAGAAGTGCATAAAAATCCATTTCGTAATTTAAGCATTTATTGTTATTTTTTTGCCACTTGCAGCTCTATGACAAAATCCATTAACTTTCCTTGTCATTCTGTTATGTATTTTTAAGTAAATAAATGTTCCTATGTGGTCCATTTGGAAGGCGTGTTAGTCAAATATGGGGCGCGTATGCAAAGTGCTGTGCTGCATTTGATGTATGCTCGGGATGCTTTAAAACCGAATTCTGTTACACCGTAACGTAACATTTGGCTGAACATCTAGCTTAAGTTTTTCGTCAGTTATCATGACGTCCTGGGTTCAATTCCCGGTTCGGGCAAATTTTTATCATGTTTTTCCATCATGAATTTCTCAGTAGCAGCTACGGAGTCTGGATTTGTGACCGGTTGATGGCAAAAGGTTCACCCCCCTATTACATGGGATTTAAACATAGCTGGCGAAATGTGGATGTATTATTAGGTACTCCTCTGCCTAACCCGTCGGCAATTACATTGTATTGTTCTGTTACGTTACTTTGTTAAAAACATGATGATCTTCTCATTATAATTTAATAGCAATTATGTTTTTCAAGAAGGCACATCCATATTTTGAACATAAGAAGGCAAAATCTGTCTCTGGACATATCTGGTTGTCTATAATTTTACAAAAAATTGTCAAGTTAATTACTGCAGTTTCTTTATTTCGCCTTCAAAGTAGAAAAAAACGCCCAAATCCATGCATCAATGGCATCCCACGTGGGTATCCTTAAATGTCATATGAAGAAAAGCACAAACAGAAAAAAAGAGTTGAGAGTGCACAATAGTGTGCACAGTTCCACTCTCTCCAGCCTCTTTCTAACAACACAATAGGTAGATAAAGTATTTTGATCAACCTTTAATTCAGTCATAAACTAAACCAGAATTCGCGTCGGTGTAACAGCCGCCACAATAACGCCTCACTTTAATATTCATGTACGAAGCTTATCCGCAAACGGAGCTGGAACGCGCTGGAACGCTCCGGAGCACGCTGAAGCGAGCTGTAGCTTGCAGACGACTGTAATGTACACCCATCAGCTCCTCATCTGTACACAGTTGTTTATTATTTATAACTTTTAATAATAACCAGCTGTTTATGCGAGAGGAGTTGAGAGAGGGAGAGTGCAGTTCAGTATCAGGATGTAAATGTAACCAAAATGGTATTTTTCTTTTGTACTCGATCACAATGCTGTCCTGTTTGACCCAAAGAGTGACTGGTAGCGAATGCCTTGTGGCATTAAGTCCGCCTATGTACCTCTCTTGTACATGAAGTTTAAATAAAAAGTGAAACCTTCAAAATTTTTGGCTTCAAGATAAACACTTTATAATGCTTCCTATTCATTTTCTCCCACGTCAAATCTTATGAATTTATGTGTCCGGCTCTTTTTACTGTCACTTTTTCGTTTTATCGACTTTCAAATCACAACGATGCTAAATACGTTTTCACTTCAATAAATGTCTCAGAAGAGAATGAGCAAAAGGTTCTTATAAGGCAGAGATGGCACAAGCATTGTTCATCATAATTATTTTCTGTCTTTTGCATAACTTTATCTTAAGTCGATTTGGAGTCATGTAAAGAGCTGCAACACATAGAAGATAAACGACGTTTTTGTCAAAGACTTATGAGGATTGTGTGAGTTCAAGGAATAAATAGAAAAAACCCCACCACTCCGGAAGTGCCGACAGAAGTGATTTTTTTTTCAATTTCTGTATTATGTTTAGAACATATTTTGCATAAGTCTTTCACTAATACATTTGACTATACACTGTATTTTGGGCTTATAATATGTAGTAATACGGCTAACTCTGCGAGGAAAAAGGTCGTTTAACGGTGTCGCGAGTTCAATTGTTTTTCCCCATCTCAAAAATGCCCAACGCGCCTAAAGAAGTTTTCACTTCAACAACCAGTACTCCAATCAAAAAGCAAACAAACACACGGTTTCGTGCATGGTTTGCTGTGCCCTACAGGGTCCGTAATTGTATCTTAGCTTTAAGCCCATTGTAAGATTTACAAACATTATGGATTGCAGATGAAGATAGGAATATGACTTTGATCCGGCAAAAACTGGTTTTACTGTGGGAGGTGGGACCGAAACCCGGTTCCGAATGCCCTAATGTTTACACACTCGGTCAGGCCAAAACAGACTTCAAGTTTGGCCTGGCCTACTTCAGTTGTCTACGTATGGCAAAATTAACATTGAACTCTGTATACCGGTACTTTGAGTTACAGAAACAAGTCCCTGAATCATTGACATACGAAAAGATAAGTGACGACCGTCCTGCGAAAAAACTTTCGATGAATGAATGAATCACACATTGACAACCAGTGAGTGACTTGATATTCTTCAGAAATAATCATGAGAATTGCTCAAAATACGGTTTAAGAATGATTGGACAGGCTGAGTCATAAGTTTTGTAAAAAAGTGGAGTTTTAAAAGGATGCGTTCTTTAAGTTTTTACTCAATGGTTAGGAAAATTCATAGTGAATCATAATATTTATACTCAAACTGCGTACTAAGAAAAATGTATGAATAATAATATTAGGTACGGGTATAGCAATCGTAGTGCTTTAGAAACTTCAAAAGTTATTCATTTATGTGGAGCAGACTATAACATTATACATTATCTATAGTCCATTTAGACAGTCTATGCAACATAACATGATACAATCACGCCTTTAATCCCCGAAGGGTTAGGCAGAGGTGCACCTAATACTACACCCATATGACGCCAGTTATGTTTAAGTCCCATGTAATGGCACAAATCCAGACTCCATGGCTGCTACTGAGTGAGATGCCTGCTAAGGCTGCGGGATTGTTCGAAAGAGATACCGCGGCCCTGGAACACACAGGGCAAGGAAGGAACATGGATGGGTTTTAGTCAGTACAAGTCTGAGACTCCCTTCCGCTCTGCCTAGAGCGGAAGAAGTCATTTGAAGATTTCCCATCCGTAAAAAAAAAAAGGCTGCTACTGAAAATTTCCTGACTAAAAAGCCAATAACAATTCCCTCAACTCGATAATCGAACCCAGGACCTCATTGCTCAGCAGTCGTGATTGTAAGCACTAGACCAACGAGACAGTCTATGTTTTAGAGTATACTCAGTATGGCACATTTTAAATGAAGTATAGGTAATCGTGCATTTAATTTCCTAAAAACCATCAACATGTGAATTAGTTATTTATATTTTATCTCCACTCAAATTAGAGCCAAGAGCGGTTTTTCTTCTAACAAACCAAGTTTCTATCACAGTCCAATAATTGCAGGTGCCAACAAACCCTGAACTAAACGGTCCCCCATCAAAATGTTATCCTCCCTTCAAATAGAAATAAAGTATCAAGATTGGCTGTAAAAGCCAGTTTTTACGGCTTCATTCACGTCCAGTGCAATGGGTACAAACGAAGCAAATGACAAAAGGAAGACCAGAGGTTTTAATTGGCGTGTCCGGGAGAATCGTGTTGCTTTCCCGTGTTCCAACTAGATAAACACTGTGTTTGAATTATTGCGTGTCTTGTAAATCAAGGTTGGGTAAAGTGACTTGGTTTCTGAAAGCTAGATCTAACGGATACTGTTGGTGTTGGTTGATTGTAATAACGAATCTGTTGACACAAGGCTTTGACAACAATTGAATCGCTTTTAGATATGGGATTGATTGTCATTCGTCAACGATTGGTGACTTTACAATTCCCAATATCACTATTCCATACCTGGGATTAAAGCATTGATCTGCTTTCAGATTTGTATTCGAATTGCTGCCTTTATCCCAATTTATTTGGGGTCGGCGCAGGATGTCCTTCTTCTTCCATACTTCTTTATTACTCGTCATCTCATCAGACACCTCCATCGTTTCTTCGCCCTTCCCTTTTACCCATCTTCCTTCATACTCAACACTTTCCTCACGACATTTTCCCCATTCTTCCGCATCACATGCCCGTACCGAGCCAACCGATTGCTACACAACTTTTCAGTCACCGTCGCTGAATCGAAGTTTTCATTTGAATCAGGCTAATTGTTCATAATAAAACCTTGCTCTCACACACATTGCACAGTCTCGGTGTCGCAATTATTGTTAGTTAGATCTTTGTAAAAGGGCTATGAATGAGGACAGATGTTGTGTGACTCAGATGTAGATTAGTTTGCATCAATTAGGCAGATAGTAGCAAAAGCTAAGTGGAGCAAAATGTCCAAAGAGTTCTTCATAAGTCATAATGTACAGCCGTCAATCAAGCATTTTGTACATCAAATGAAGTAACTATGCAATAATTATTGCTGGGAAACGACTTTTTAAATCAGCTTTTACGGCAGGACTCGATGTAACGCACGCAATATTGTGCTCATGGGTGCATTGAATAGGACGAGGGTCAAGGAGGTATTTAAAGTAAAGTTATAACATTAAAACTTGTATTTTTTATTGAGAAAACATTGGAACCTTGACCCCCAATATCTCCGTAACTCGAACGTTCCTGGTTCCAGAACAAAAAAAAATACAGCAATGACAAGGAAAACAAGTGCCTTCCGGCTTCTAACACCCATATAATTTATTTAGCATGCGAAAAAGTGCAACTAACCTTAACAAAAATAAAAACCGGCAAAGTCCGAGTCGGACTCGCACACGAAAGGTTCCGTACCATCGTAGTAGGGGAGCCCCCTTTAATTTTTATTATTTTTGTTATAGCGGCAACAGAAATTCACATCTTCTGTGAAAGTTACAACTGTCTAGCTATTACGGAACATGGGCTACAGCACGCTGACAGACAGGCAGCCGGACAGCGGATAGCCATTTAATCAACTCAAAACGTGTGAAAGAGAAAACCGTTATCTTCTTTTGTTTCTCCCACATTTGCACAGCAAGGTGGTCGCTCCTGTTTTAACTGTCCCTGCCTTCCCAGACATCGTTATGGTAGCTTGTTAAGTCATGTAACGTTGTTTAACACATGAATATGCAGTTTCTAACTTGTAATTGCATTTGGCGAATTTCCCTTTCGGTTTTGTGCCAATATTTGTGGAGGAGCATTTGATTTGATGTTATTTTGATTTGTTTTGTATGGGGGTGAATTAAAAGTATGATGGATTTGTGATTGCGGTGATGCTAAATATATTTGCAAGAGTTTAAAATTAAAAAAAAATGCTTAATAGTTAGTAATAGTTTGCACATCTTCCCGATTAAGTTGGGGTCGGCTTCCAGTCTAACTGGATGCAGCTGAATCCCAGTACTTTACATGGAGCAACTACCTATCTGACCTTCACATCCCAATTATCACTATGTAATACGAAATTCCTTAGTATGACTGGTTGTCAGACTTTTGGGCCACTGACTACCTGTAACGACTGTCAAAGATCTACAATTGACAGCCGAGACCAACGGCTTGACGTGCTTTTCGAGGCAGGGAGGAAACTCTATATTTAATCGGTGGTCAACCATCCAAGGACCAACCTAGGCTAGCGCGGCTCAACCTGAAGATTGACCCGACCGGCTGTTTTTTGTTTAGCCATGAGCTCTTGAAATATTTTTTTCGTTTGGACATCATCATCACTAAAACTTCACTACATAGTATAAAACAAAGTCGCTTCCCGCTGTCTGTCCCTATGTATGCTTAGATCTTTAAAACTACGCAACGGATTTTAATGCGGTTTTTTTTAATAGATAGAGTGATTCAAGAGGAAGGTTTATATCTACATTGCACCCGTGCCAAGCCGGGGCGGGTCGCTAGTTAAATAATAAAGTGAAAGTAACTCTGTCCGTCCTTTTGCCTATTTATTACTTTTCGCCGTCTAAATCACTGAACCGTTCGTACGAAATTAGCCTGAGAATCGGAGAAGGACATAGGTCACTCTTCATCCTGGTACTTAGTTCTCAAGCCATTATTTCTGACACACGCAGGCAACAGCTAGTGCATAATATTATTTTACTGTAAAGTGGACTATTGTATTATTGATTACTTATTTTTTGTCTTTTTACAGTTCACACTAACATAACTAACGAAACTAAATTGAACTGAGAACCAAGAGAGCAAACAAAAAACAAAACAAAACACAAAATTAAATAATAAATTAATTAATTAAAAAAAAAAAGTAGAAAGTAGCAGTAGTGGTAGTAGTAGTGTGTAGTATATATTATCTTTATATATATAATTCTACTGTGCGTGTGTATGTCACTGAACTCCTAAACGGCTGGACCGATTTGAATGATTTTTTTTGTATGCCTTTGGGTGGCACCCTGGATGGTTTAGATTCACAAATCAGCCCGACAGATGGCGCTGCTGTCGTTATCTAGGTTTGACGCAGACGAAGTTGCGAGGGACAGCTAGTATTTAATATAATTTTTTTTTTTTTTTTATTCTAAACAAAATGGCGTCCACAAGAAGCCACGAATGGGGCTACGTACGTATGGGCTATCGTTTTTAAGCTCACCAGATGGTGTCGCTGTGGAGTAAGGTCCTGTCATTAATTCTATTTTATACTTCTCAGTACAACAAACTTCAAAAAAAGTTTATTTCATTTCGTATATCAACATAGTGCAAACTTCAGATACATATTTACAAATATTATCCCTAACATTAACAAGCATGAAACATTTAAAAATCATTCTACCTTCAAGTACTAATAAATAAGATCCTAAGTTGCTACTTAAAATCTTCTTAATTTATCAGTCATAATTAATCAGGAATGGCTCAATCTAGACCAGAGTCATGAATATTAGTTAAAAAAATACGTTATAAAAAAGCACGCAACGCGCGAAAACTCTATGACATCTGACATTTCGGAAGACCTTACTCTACACGAACGCCTGTAGCGGCGAATACATGCGCGATAGCCCCCATTTCACTCATCCCATGTAAAAAGAGGCAGGCTTACCACCATCAACTGCACACAAATCCAGACTCCGTGGCTGCTACTGAGAAATTCCTGATGATAAAACCCAATAACTTAAATACTTACATAAATTTTGCCAGGACTGAGAATCGAACCCAATACCTCATGCGCAGCAGTCACGCTTGCGTCCACTCCGACTAACGACGCAGTCAAACAAACGACTTATAATTGAACTGAGAGCCAAGGGACCTATTCTCGACAAAATGGCGCCCACAACGGAACCACGAATTAGTTCCATTTTCAAAGGCACGCGTACTACAGATTAATTCATATTTGCGTGTTTGAAAAATATTACGACAAAGCATTTCTGTTGGAGTGGGAATTAATTAATTAAATAAATTAAAAGTGGGTTTTGCCTGCGGTGTATTTTTAGTTTAGAATTGAATAACAAAGTGATTTTATTTCTTAATAAGTTGTTTTCTTCCTTTTATCATGTTTGTATCTTCTGTTCACGTCGATAAAATCGTTGTTTTTGAATTTTCACAGAAGTTAATAACCTTGAGGTAAAATGACCTCATCTTCGCCTTCACTTTCTTTCTATTCCGTGTGGTTGGCGCCTAACCTGGTGTCAGAGTTTTTATGACGCCCATGGGCTTCTGACTTGGCTTTAAGTGCCGTCGTAAAATATCTCTCAGGCATGCTGGTTTCCTCAAGACGTAGAACTAGGGAAAAAATCAAACCATAGAGAGCATTCCGAAGAGAAACATCAAAAACGCTATTCTGACCCGGGGATCGAATGCAGAACCACCTCAATAGTCTCGCCTGCAGCCATTTTAGTGGAAAACGAGCATTGACGCAGCTACCTATTGAAAGAATACATGCCATCCTAGATCCTACTATTATAAATGCAAACGTTTGTGACGATGGATGGGTGTTTGTTACTCTTGCACGCATAACAACTGACCCGATTTGGACGAAAGGATATGTTTCAAAACGGGCCCAGTATATGTAAATTACCTCGAAAAATCGAAAAAATAATTCGTGGAATTCGGGAAAAATACAAATAAATTGCATAAATGCATATTTTTCTTGTACTAATTTGAATTTATTTTTATCGACTTTCAATATGGCGTCTCGCCAATTTACGTACTCTGTGATTAAAAAACAATGACAGTAAACCACAGATCGACTATTGATCATAGATTAGTGATTCTCTTTGACAATGTAATATGACAGAAATAAACATATCAAACGTCAATAATCAATCAACATGACAACTTACCGCCATGACGGGTTTTTGTTGTGTTTTGCAATTTAAAGTGTACATTCTTGTGCTTTACTATCAAACAAAGCCAATTTAAAGTAATTGGATGATTGAAAACTGTTTTAATTGTGTTTCCCCATTTTTTGTATGGCGTACAAAGACCTGGCCGAGACTACATACATTTTGAAACATCTCCTTTGGCACACAGTACATCTACATCTCCTTTGGTAGTACGATCCTGTGGAACGAGTACAAAACTCAACGCGGGCGAAGCCGCGGGCATCAGCGAGTTATTTTATATTACATATTCTCGACAGCCAAAGACTAAAGCAATCGATATTATTACGCTACCACACAATGGGCTCGAGCACAAAACCACATCAAATATCCTCTTTTCTGTCCAACCATCTGCGTTTGAAACCTTTTCATAAAACCAAAACTAATAAAGGGTATTTAGCCCCAAAAATAATCTTCTAAACAAATACTTTTTTAACAAACGTAATTTGCGTTTACAACCACTTTTATTGCCATCGAAATTAGTGCCAAAATTGTTTGTGTATTGAAATTAATATGTTTGTAATCGAACCCTCATAGAGAACCATGATTAATCAGGGCTCATCATAAAAATATGATATTCTATAGAATTTTGGGTTCACCCCTATTGTTCGGCATTGTAGTACGTAGTTTGTCGATCAAGCGTTTGTGCAAGCCCTCCTATTTGCTTAGGCTACGGGGTTTCAAATTGAATATTGTTCGATATTTTTATTGTATTTGATTTTTTTTGCCAAGTTGCGATGACAGAATAAATAAAGGATTTTTATTTGCGATTGAGAATTTATTGACATCGTCATATCAGAAATTGATTGATAGCAGATCGTTTAGTTAGATCATCTAAGAAATATAATAAAGGATTAAAAACTTGAAAAGTCTTGGTATTGGATTCAAATCTGAAGAAATACCAAACTGGCTTCTTCAATTTACGTGTACTTTCTAATTTTATCTTTGACATTACTGGACATCGGTGAAGAAAACCTGGACTTAATCTTACTACTATTATAAATGCGAAAGTTTGGACGAACGGATGTTTATCACTCAATCCCACCAGAACGGCTGAACGGATTTGGATGAAATTTCGCACAGAGATAGACTATAATCTGGAATAGGACATAGGCTACTTTTTTTCTTGCACATACCCACAGAAATTCCAAGCGAACGAAGTTGCGGGCAAACAGATAGTGTTACTATTGCCATTGCTACGCCTTCGCTTTGTTCGCCCAGCAGTGGGACCGTAATATGTAGGTTATATTTTTTAATAATGTCATCATACCTACCGATTTATCGGCCAAGTAAAATCGGAAACATGTTCCCACCCCTAACTCAAAAAAGATCACAGTAATAAATGACCCAGTTATTTTACAAAGATATTGCAGAAAGAAGAAAAGTATACGAGGCGCACGTGTTTCGCCTACCCGTATCGACACATGTCTACCTAAGTGCGAGTAACTATATCGAAGAAGTATCAAAGTAAGAAGTAACTTCGGGGAGAAAACAATAAGTGCGGAAACTAGACGATTATACGCAACTGGTAATGTTTACTTAACTAAGTTTTGGACCGAAAAAGTATTATTTCTATAGGTCAGAGAGAGGAACATAAAGTAATGATTCTTTCTGAACAATATTTTTTTGTTCGAACTCGAGATGGGTACTTTTCAAGTTAGTCCGAGTTCTACAACTATAAAATGATGGAACAAACTTCTCAACTTTCAGTTGAGTACTAGTGCAAAAAAGTAAAAATTAAGCAATACAAACGTGATTTTTACAGCAAAATGTAAAATCATCAAGCATCTACAATTTAAGTCTAGAGTGACATACGATACTTGGGAGTCATGACCATAAATTGGTGAGATAATTTATCTCAGAAATAAATGCAATTTTAAATCAACAGAATACAATAAAGCAAATCTTCCTTTTAAGTGTCGGTTAACAATTAAAAACTCAATAGTAATAGGCAATAGTCTCAACAACAAGGGAAATTGTCGACGAACTCTTGCTTCTGTCCAAGCGGTGCAATGACCGCTCGCTTCCGTCTCTAACTGTACAGAATGCAATTTTAACACTTCACATACATAAAGAGTGTTAGGAGCACGTAAAGCTGGTATCTGAGCCCGTGTGATGACATACGTACAAACGGTTCAATGACCGCTCGCTTCCGTCCCTGACTGTACATAATGCAAGTTTAACACTTCACATACATAAAGAGTGTTAGGAGCACGCAAAGCTGGTATCTGAGCCGGTGTGATGACATACGTTCAATGCGTGGAGTAAATTCGCTTGGAATGACGTGAGGACAGAGTGATTGAGATGTAGCGATTGGCAGAAACGCAGTGGGTTATTTTTCTTCTGGATGGGCTGAAAAATATTAAACCAGTGAAGAACAATTTCTTCACTGGTTTAATATTTTTCTGTACTAAGCTTGTAAGGTAAGATTCCGCCTAGTACTAAAATCTGCGGGGCTAAAACTGCGTAACATTAACGTAAGTTATTTATCAATAGTATTGTGTTATTTTATTAAAATTGTCGCGCCGACGTAGTTTTTCAAGCGGTGAATTACTTCCTTCAAAATCTTTCGGTACGTGGATACCAAAGTTTATTACGCAATTGAGGTGCTGCTGAAGCTCGATTCGTCTTCTAAACACATTGCTCGTTTTACAACAATTAATGAATTAGTCATAATCAATCACCAAGATTGGTAAAAATTGTTCAGCATATCGTTCGGTGGTTACAATACAATTTTGAGATTGGAAGTGGTTTTACTCAGAAACCCGTTTTTTTTAAAGCGGATTTCGCGATCCGCACGTCTAAGCCGCGTTAATGAACTGCAAGTATCATAATTGTTCTATTTACCGCCATTTAGATGTACTCGTATCGGTGGTGAATATTCGCGAAAATCGCTCAAATCCCCGCTGCGTTTATCACCAAACCCGACTCCCAAAAAACTAGGGGCGTTGCGCATTACAACTCAAAGCACGCGCGCCGCTAAGCGAGGACCTTATTACTTCCACACGCGATTTGCAAGTGAGGTCTGTGACAACGCTAACGCACTGGGAACTCCTAACTGGGATCTGGGAGCCCAGTCGGTAGTTTATTCGTCGAAAAAGATTGAGTGTTTAAAGTGGATATATGTTGGAAAACCTTATGATAAGTTTCTCTTTGCAAAGTAATTTAGTCTCGTAGATTATAATTTGGGAACTCCGTACTGGAATCTGGGATTTGAAAACCGAATGATAAGCTTGTATGATAGTAAATTATTCTTGAAAAGGCCTGAAAAAACCGGGTGTGTGTTTGTGGGGAAGTTGGCAAACCTCGGTAAATTAGTTTTTTCTTTTCAATGTTACCTATTTGATTAAAATTTCGTGGAGTTTGGACCACGGTGTTGAGTCACAAATAAGTTAGTAATTTTGATAGTTCTTCATGATCTGCCTTTTCCCAACTATGTTGGGGTCGGCTTCCAGTCTAACCGGATGCAGCTGAATACCAGTATTTTACATGGAGCGACTGCCTATCTGACCTCCACAACCCAGTTAGTACTAGGTTGTTAAGAATTTTTTGGACCACTGACTACCTAACGACTGTCAAAGATCTTCAAATGACAGCCGGGACCAACGGCTTAACGTGCTTCCCGAGGCACGGAGGAAACTCGGTATGTAACGGGTCCCATCCACAGACCAACCTAGGCAAGCACGGCTTAACCTAAAGATCAACCCGAGCGGGTGTTATTATTTAGCCACGAACTCCTCAAGTTTGATAATTTTTCTGAAGTTAAAATCATCAGTCAAGAGCTACCGACAAATTGAACACATAAATAACACGACTGTTTTCTCTGAAGGGTGAGGTAGATGTGTACGTATAGTACATACACCGCATAATAAGAGGCGAGCCTATTGCCATCAACTGGGTACAAATCAAGAGTGGATGCATGTACGGTCGAACAAGCCATTTGGTAAACACGCGGAAATATTCACAATCCTAGTACCATTAAGAGTCAGTCTGTCACTGTCAGTGTACTAGTATTGTGATTGATTATTGCGATTAATTTATTTGAGTAAATTAATATTAGGTTTGCTGTAAGAAAATTCTGGGTCAAGCTCGCCACTGTACATATTAAGCTATACTATTGCAATTTGTATGTATAAAGGGTGTAAATTAACGAAGCCGGAAGGCACTTGTTTTTCCCGTCATTGCGATATTTTTTTTGTTCAAGACCATACCTGGGAACCTTCTAGTTACGGAGATATTGGGGGTCATAGTTCCAACTATTTCACAAGTTTTTTTTTTTTAAATACATGTTTTTGATCTATTTTTTTTTTACTTTAAAGCCTCCAGGACCCCCTTACTATTCAATCCATCTATCAGCACAATGTTTTGAGTGCGTTACATTGAGCCCTACTGTAAAACGTGACTTTTCAGCCCAAAATCGTTTCCCAGCAATAATTTTTGCGTAAGGTTACTTAGTTTAATGTACATAATGCTTGGTTGACGGCTTCGTGAAGAGTCTGTTTATACCCTGAATTTTTAAATTGTGTGCAATAAAGAATAAGAATAAGAATTGTGAATATTTCCGCGAGTACACCAAATGTAAATCCAGACGGAATATAATAACCCTTTGCCTGACCTGGGAATTGAACCTAGCAAAACTTATTTCACAATGTATGCGAGATGAAAGCGGATGAAAGGAAGCTGGCATACCAATTTAAAATCAGTACCTTTTCCACGCATCGTCCCAGAGGAGTGTCAGAAAATATCCTGTTTACAACGCCCCTCAAATGCGGAGATTGGGTTCAATCAATTTTGGATATTTTCTTCTCAAGTAGAGCTTATGATTACATACTTATTTGAAATTCAACATGACAGTCTCGTCATTTGAACCGATATTTTTGAATCAAAATCAAAATATTTTATTTCACATAGGCCCAGATGGGCACTTATAAAACGTCGACAAAAAGGTGCACGGTTTGGTTGGTTGTTTCCCGTGGAGAAGAACCGGCAAGAAACTCCATGGTTACTCTTTTCAAATCATTTGGTGTTACAATATTATCATGTTACAGCATTAGTACTTAAGTATGGGGGAACAGCGTAGACCTGACAATAAGTCACTGCGTATTACACAAAAAATGTAATACAAGATAAAAAGTTAACAAAAGTTAACACGCATCTGGGAATATACAACCAATCTTTAAGCAACGGAAATATTTTGGGATAAACTGATTTATCAGCACTTAAATTATACCCTCATTTGAACTAACTAGGTCTTGTGTTCGCAAGCGTAACTGCGGAGCATGAGGTCCGGCAAAGTGTTATTGGATTTTTCCATCAGGAATTTCTCAGTAGCAGCCATGGAGTCTGGATTTGTGTCCAGTTGATGGCAACAGGCGCGCCCCCTATTACATGGGACTTAATATAACTGGCGAATTGTGGGATTACTATTAGGTGCACCTTTGCCTAACCCTTCTGGGATTACAGGCGTGATGTTATGTTATTATTTCCAGGTTTAGCTTTTAGGTCATCTACATATTATTCGTAATACTCGCTGATGCCCGCGGCTTCGCCCGTGTGGATGTCGGTTATCGCGATCAAAAGTAATCATTTTCGTTGATAGCTCCCAGGCGGCTTATTTTTTTCCGACACTTCAAACAAATATCATTTTATTTTAGCTAATGTATACAAAAACTTGACAAATTATATACTTAAACCTTCCTCGGGAACCACTCTATACATTGGTGAAAACAACATGAAAATCGGTACAGAAGTTTTTGAGTTTATCGCGAATAGACAGACAGACGCGGCGGAGAACTTTGTTTTATAATATGTAGTGACGACATGAGAAAACGTAGGACTTTGTCTTCTTCCTGTCGCTGGTAAAACAATATCAAAAATACCGTGACCCTAAAACTTTATAAAAGAAGGATCTATCTTTTCTGCAGCAGAACATACTCTTTCATAAATAAGGCCCTATTCATTCTCCCAACACAACAATATCACAAAATATCAATTCATACATCAGCCTCGACTGAAACTTGGCCAATATTTGTTCATTTGTGGCCTATACACATGATTGCTCAAGATTGGGGGGTGTACGTTTGTGGAATATTAAACAGCCCTTATTGATAGTTAACTTACCACTAGTTAGAAAGACGAAGTTTTGGCCATCTAGTCATTGATACAGATATTTACAGACGGAGCTAAATAATATATTGGGATAAGGGCAAGCGAATGATGATGGATGTTTCACAGCGAAATAGTTGTTTGTTGAGATAGTCATACACGCTAAGGTGACTCGACAGGTTTGCCGGTACAGCTAAACCGGAGCCTGTGTGTTGCAAAACTGTGCAGGTTTGTTCGTAGCTCAAGCTTACTTGACGGGTGTACCTGTATAGGTAAACCTATCAGGTATAACCTAAGCGTGCGTTCGAAGGTTCCATACAACTCGATTCCTACCGGCTTCCCTTTGAAAAATGGCATAGTCAGTATTCTAAAGACTATAATCACATAAAAGACATGTACTCCGGCTTACCTCTTACAAAAATTGACCCTTCGCTACTGTATGCGTGTATGGCTACCTTTACAGTCCTCTGAATCGTAGTTTAGAGTGCTCCAAGTATCCAAACACCTGGAGTTTTGAGGATCTAAAAATGTCACTGATGCCGCCATTGGCGTGGCTACCTACCAGGCCTAACTTATTTGAGATAACATAACATGACTTCAGTAATCTCTCGGAGACGCCTGCCAGGGCTCTGGGACTGTTCGAAAGAGATACCGAGGCCCTGGAACACAAAGGGCAGGGAAGGAACATGGATAGGTTTTAGTCAGTACAAGTCTGACACTCCCTTCCGCTCTGCCCGCAGCGGGAGAAGTCATTTGATGATTTCCCATGCCTAAAAAAAAAAAGTAATCCTCGGAGGGTTAGGCAGAGGTGTCCCTAATAGATACACCCACATTTCGCCGGTTATGTTATGTAGTACCAAACGAGCAAACCGCATTGCATGCAGTCTCCTTAGTAAACCAAAAATACACAGGAATTTAAATTACCTATATACGATTCCTTATAATTCAGAAATAAGACAATACACCCATAACTTTCATACCAAGACAGCATCCAATAAAAAAGGTACTCGCCGAATACATAACTGCCTTTTTTGAATTCGGATAAAAAAAGAAAACAATTAACCATCAACAGAAAAAAAATCTTAACTACAATCGTCTTTAACTTTTTTCTTAATATTATTTTTTTTATTATTTCGAAGGCGCCTTGCAAGCCAACCGTATGGTGTAATGTTACCAGTTCAATAAATAATGAAAGGAATTTAAGGTTCGATCGTTAAAAGTGATAATTTATTGTGTGCATGACTGTGTGTTTGTTCTTTGATTATTTATCATTAAAACTAAGGACTAGGACTCTAATTGAAAGGGTTCTTTTATGTCATGTAAAGTTTTAATTGAAAATGTGGGAATGGTTTGGTTGTGGGATATGTTTTAGTGCCTTGGTTTAAAAATAATAGTGGTTTTCTTTCAATTCAATGACAAAAATAATTATTACAAACTCTTTTTATTTTTTTCCTTTTAGGCTCATTATTTCATGCTCGCCACTTCAACTTTGGTCAAAAAAGGATGATTTTCGGACTTAAAATAATAACTATACTTAAAAGGAATAGAAACAGATCCAATTAAAATGTGTAAGTAAACCAAGAAAATAAAATAAATCCTTTTAAACATGATAAGTTTTAGAATATGATTAGCGAAATATGATTGAACTACTTATAGGATAGTCGCCAGAACATCAAGTTACTACAAACTGTGAAATTTTCTCATTCGATTTTGAACTGAACCATGAACATTTTATGGTTTAAAATCATTTGGAGAAATTCGACAGTTTGTGGTGTTGTTATGTTACTGTAGATTACAAGGAAATCTACTAAACACTAATTTTGTTTACTTACAGAATATCATAAAGGGAACATGTAAAAAGACTCTTAACG
Organism: Lycophotia porphyrea; assembly: GCA_950005105.1. Lineage (NCBI taxonomy): Eukaryota > Metazoa > Arthropoda > Insecta > Lepidoptera > Noctuidae > Lycophotia > Lycophotia porphyrea. Next base: position 3,374,040 of record OX465408.1, on the reverse strand, counting down.
AAGCCGAAAGGCACTTGTTCTCCCCGTCATTACGATATTTTTTTTGTTCTAGACCATACCTGGGAACCTTCTAGTTACGTAGATATTGGGGGTCAAGGTTCCAACATTTTCACAAGTTTTTTTTTTTTAATTCATGTTTTTAATGTAAGTTTTTTACTTTAAACACCTCCACAACACCCTTACTATTAAATCCACCCATCAGCACAATGTTTTGAGTGGGTTACATTGAGTCCTACCATAAAATGTGATTGTTCAGCCCAAAAAAAACTCGCTTCCCAGCACTATTTTTGCGTCAAGTTACTTAGTTTGATGTACATAATGTTGTTTGGTTAACGGCTTCGTGAAGAGTTTGTTTACACTCTGTATACTAATAAGAACGGGACCTTTTAGTTTACGTTAGTAATTAAAATTAATAACTATTAAAGTAATTTCTTTTTAAGTGTACGTTTAAGTTTTAGTAATTAGGTGGGTCAAATGGTCAAAGGTAGTATGTAATTACATATAGCCTATGGGCTTGTAATTTACATAGCTTCGGCAAGGTATATTTAAATTAATTTGTTAAAGTAACTGATCCCGTTTGCCTAGGTTGGTTCGTGGTTGCCTGACCATCCACTACAAGGAAATAACGTAAAGCCGATCTTTAGGTTAAGCCATGCTTGCCTAGGTTAGTCTGTGGGTGGGTGACCACTCATTACATACTAAGTTTTCTCCAGGCCTCGGAAAGCACGTTAAACCGTTGATCTCGGCTGGGATTTGTAGATCTTTGACAGTCGTTCCAGTTAGTCAGTGGCCCGAAACTCTGGCTACCAGTCTTACCAAGGGGTATCGTATTACCCAGTGCTAACTGGGTAGAGGTCAGATAAGCAGTCGCTCCATGTAAAATACTTTTGTGCAGCTGCATTATACAACGTGTTTTTTATATCCCATAACGTAGAGTCATAATCAGTAAAAATAATACAAATAGTTCCAGAAAGAATATGTGGTTCATTCAAACCAATCATTCATATTTAAAGCTATGAAAATGTGGCGTTGTCATATTATTAAGGGTGATTTACATGAATAATCGTGATTTTGTCGAATTATTGAGTTTGAAAAATAAAAACAAAAAAATAATTACAATTAGGTGTTGAAAAATAATTCACATGCCAGTTGAATATGATATAGTCTTATGGTCGATGTATGGTGGTTGGTGATATGATCGTATGTATGATCTTTGATATGGTCTCATTTCATACCCTAAAGTTATGGGATATAAAAAAAAAACACCTTGTATACTATTATAATACCTATTCACTCCCCCGTCACCAAAAACCTCAATATACTTCCGTTCCCACAAAACATAACAATACAATCCAAGGTACATCAGAGCGCGACGAGCTTATATAAAAGCTTATATAAACACGATATTCCGAGAGATTTTTCCTTGTTTTTCGGTACATAATACATACCTGTTATCTAATACAATACATTGGCTTTACACAATAAGTAAAAGCGAACTGATCAAGAACGATATTCCGGTAAAAATATCAAATTTCACCGAAGCCCGGGCATAGAACTATTAGATTACAGGGTGGTACTGTTGGAACTCGAATGGCGAGTGTGACTCGATGAAAACTCGTTTCTGTAAGTCCTTTTTGACAGTTGTATTTCAAACTAACTAAACGCTGCTTGCTACTGTTAATAAACATTCAGCTCTATTATAAAGTTATCGTATCGTTTTAAGCTCTATTTTGAGTACCTACTTTGAGTCGATATGAATACATTTATTTACCAAAATAGTACTCGACTGGTCGTACTTCCAATTGCTTAGTTTCAATGAGTTTTGTAAGATGAAGATGAGGTCATAGGTATTAATTAAATAAAAAATTATCCCGACAGACACAAAGACATGACATGCCTTCTATCAAATCGCACTGGGCTCGCGTGGTAAATTATAGCCCATTCCCTTTCATAATGAGGAGGCCTGTGTCCCAGCAGTGGGAACATTATAAGCTGATTATGCCATCATCATCTGCCTAGCCTTTTCCCAACTGTGTTGGGGTCGGCTTCCAGTCTAACCGGATGCAGCTGAAACATAAGCTGATTAAGCCATGTCCCTACAAAATAAGCATTTATTGATGCCACTACACACAAGAGTTTCCCCTTAATAATTGGCATAATAAGCACTTGGTATTTGCGATCTTTAGAAGTATTCTCAACATATCATACCTTGTCAAAACTACACTCGATCGCAATTCACGTTTAACTCACGAGTACCTCCCTCCAAAAATAATGGTAGCACCAATATATTCGCATAATATAACCCCCGCGGATCTCCCGAATAAAGTATTACCAACTTATGAGCAATTCAATCGCACAGGATTATTGTTTCGGGGCACTTCGGCTTTTTTCGGCGATTTCCGTCGGACAGATGGTAATCGTGGTATTACAGGGATTGTGTGTACTGTCATGTTTACCATATTGATATTTATATTATGCGATGGTTTAGTATTGACTTAGCTAAATTCGATTTTGGAACATTGTTTATTACTTTTTTTTTTCTTTTTTGGTAGGGTTATGTTGTACGGGATTTTTCGGTGAATAAAAAAATTGTTTCTTAGTTTCATGGGTTAGTTGTTCATCAACAACATTTTCATAGTCATAGATATTTTCCAGATTTGTCTTTAAAAAAAAAAAAAAAAAGTTTTAAAAAGATTATTTAAATTTAAGACATCTCTTTCAAAAATACTATCTCTTTTATTTAAACACTCGACCGTTAAAAGTTTTCTTACCGCTTGATTTTGAGTAAATACCACCACAAATAAAAAAATAAAATATAAAAAAAATATTCACGTTACCCTACTTTTGCGCAAAATACTCTAAAATTAATCACATTCCTACTACAATCTCTCCGGAAACCCGTTTCCACTTGCTCATACAAAATATAGGCCACATCTAACATCAGTACATCACACAAAGAAACGGAAACCACTCCCGAATTTAACATCCAAATGAAATTAGTTATATACCCAGGAATTCTAGACTCAAAACTAGGACAGTAAAGCCGGCAATATCTAGAATTCGGAGTAGACGGGCTAAGAGCTTTAATAACTGGGCTGAGTTGCACGCTTGGACTGAGTCCCGTGATCCCAGGATAAGCTTGCACATCCCTATGAGATCCCGGGATATTTTTGTAGCGTTTCTTTAAATGTGACATACCTTAATCTTTTGTCAGTAGTGTTTGGTAATGTAGATAGTTTTTACTGACACAAAACAGTTTGGAATTTGGATGTCTGAACATAAATTAGTTACCAATAATCAACAAAATGATTTATGCTTTCACGTGGTTATATTATGTTCTGCGGTTTTTAACAGCAATTATTTTAACTAATAAAATTGCAGAGCATGAAAAATAGGATCGATTCCTAAGTGATACAGGGCTTTTTTATCAATTTTATTAGTACGGCTACAGATCTGGATTTTTACCGGTCTGATGATCGCAATAGGCTGGCCCCTACTACATGGGACTTCAAGATAATGATAACTGTAGGCACCAACCCTTTGGGGTTTACAGTCGTGTTGTTATGTTATGTAATGTTATATTGTGGAAAAACAATCTTACACGATAAGTACGCGGAAGTGCGTCACAGAAACAGATAACACGAAATAAACAACAAAATAACACGTGTATTATACAAAATACAATAACACATTCACGATAAAACATGAACATCAAAGTGTAAGAAGAATTTCCTAGTATTGAAGCTCAATGTATCAAGTTATCCTCCGACCTAATCTGATATCGCTTCTCAGGAAATATAACGTGAATATGAAAGAAAACGGAAATAAATGATATTGAACACAATAGGGATAGATAGATGGATTTGAAAATATGCAGATGTTTCGTTGTACTCGGTGTTTATTGTGTTGTAAGTACACTGTACAGTTAACAGCGCATCGTTGTATCAATAAGGGTGAGTTTTGTAGTGGTAGTGTTACTACTGAGGGGCGAATGATTGTACGTACCTATATAGGGTGGTTAGCAAGACGTGGTTTAAAATGCAACAAATTACGTAAATTCTGTAATGTGGGTGTACTTTTAGGTACACCTCTACCTAACTTTTCGGATATTAAAGGCGTGATGTTTTGTTGTGTTATTCTGTAATTTATAAACCTAGTTAGGTATTAGTATAAAATTCGATAATTCTCGAGACATAATTTGTACATTGAATGCTCTAATTTTATGCTGCATTGTTTGGCAAAAGGCTCGCCCCCTATTACATGGCGAAATGTAGGTGTACTATTTGGTACACCTCTGCCTATCCCTTCGTAAATTACAGGCGTAATGTTATTAAAATAACAAAATTTAGAATGCTCTAAAACATTCTAAATTAATAACATAACTGTTATGAATGCTCTAAAACATTCTAAATTAATAACATAACTGTTATTAATGTTCTAAAACATTCTAAATTAATAACATAACTGTTATGAATGTTCTAAAACATTCTAAATTAATAGCATAACTGTTATGAATGCTCTAAAACATTCTAAATTAATAACATAACTGTTATGAATGTTCTAAAACATTCTAAATTAATAGCATAACTGTTATGAATGCTCTAAAACATTCTAAATTAATAACATAACTGTTATGAATGCTCTAAAACATTCTAAATTAATAACATAACTGTTATGAATGCTCTAAAACATTCTAAATTAATAACATAACTGTTATGAATGCTCTCAAACATTCTAAATTAATAGCATAACTGTTATGAATGCTCTAAAACATTCTAAATTAATAACATAACTGTTATGAATGCTCTAAAACATTCTAAATTAATAACATAACTGTTATGAATGCTCTAAAACATTCTAAATTAATAACATAACTGTTATGAATGCTCTAAAACATTCTAAATTAATAACATAACTGTTATGAATGCTCTAAAACATTCTAAATTAATAACATAACTGTTATGAATGCTCTCAAACATTCAAAATTAATAGCATAACTGTTATGAATGCTCTAAAACATTCTAAATTAATAACATAACTGTTATGAATGCTCTAAAACATTCTAAATTAATAACATAACTGTTATGAATGCTCTAAAACATTCTAAATTAATAACATAACTGTTATGAATGTTCTAAAACATTCTAAATTAATAGCATAACTGTTATGAATGCTCTAAAACATTCTAAATTAATAACATAACTGTTATGAATGCTCTAAAACATTCTAAATTAATAACATAACTGTTATGAATGTTCTAAAACATTCTAAGGTAATAGCATAACTGTTATAAATGCTCTAAAACATTCTAAATTAATAACATAACTGTTATGAATGCTCTAAAACATTCTAAATTAATAGCATAACTGTTATGAATGCTCTAAAACATTCTAAATTAATAACATAACTGTTAAGAATACTCTAAAACATTCTAAATTAATAACATAACTGTTATGAATGCTCTAAAACATTCTAAATTTTCGACTAAAGCTGGCGCTCCAAAATTATAACATAATAATACTAAAATTCTTTTTGCGAATTTAAAATTTTATACTCGTACAGTATAAACTTGTGTGCAAAAAGGTTGAAAAAAATGGACACACAGAGATCAACAATGGACGCAAAGACGTAGAAGTTAGCATTAAAACCTAGACTACACTTAGGTCCAGAGTGCTAAGCCAGACACACACAACATAAGCTCACTAGATATCACTATACAGGGTGTCCGTATATCCGGATATATATGGACGGTCTGAAACTGAAATATAACCACCATAAATATGGAACGAGTTTAAACTTTGAGCATTTTTGTTTTACAGTGAAACTGTTGAAACTTTCAGTTTTTAAATACGTATGAATTTTGTTGACGTGTTCATTTTCAGTTATTCTATCTATTATAAGGAATAAAAGTCTTTATATGGGGGTTAAGCAACTGGGGCTTAAGAGGAAACACGGTAAGAATTCGAAGAAACTATCGCTGTCGCTCTGTGAGCGTTATTTCGACATTGGTGCGATAAGGGCAACTATAGTAAAAAGTCAAAATTCGAGGTTTGGCTCTCGACAATTTCCTCCACTAATATTCGACCAATTTAATATATACTGTGTCCCTATGATTTTCGTTATTCATAAGTAGTTGTGAAATTTGTGCACTAAGCCTCTGTGGACAGGCGATCTAAATAGGCAATTTTGAGCATTTTGTAAAGGTTCTAGTGCTTATACAGATTATGTATCATCAAAAAAGAAACATAGAAGAGGTTGATATTTATTTAACTTTTATAAAATCATAGCTTTAAAGTCATAAACCAGAAAGAAAACAGGCGAGAGCATTTGTATGAAAAAAAGACGACCCACATTTCCTCTTAACGTTTATCTTCGGCGGGTGGTGGGTTTACCAAGGTGGCGCAATGGGGAGAGGTTTGAACTCACGATCCATCCTTAGTTATTGCGCTTTTTTCGCTTTATAATCCATACTAATATAATATTACAAATGCGACAGTGAATTATTTTGTTTGTTTGTTACCTTTTCATGACTAAATGGCTAATCGGATCGTAATGAAATTTGGCAAGGAGAAAGATTATATTTTGAAGATGGACATAGGCTATTTTTTTTTCTCATATATGCACATCAAAATTTCCAAGCGAACGAAGTCGCGGACAACAGCGACTACAAAAATAATGAGTTACGTTTACACCAAAAATCGACCAAAGTTTTTAAGGAAAGCACTTCGGTACAGCATACCAAGGAGTATAAGATAGGCAGTCGTTTCATGTAAAAAATCTGGTATTCAACTGCATCCGGTTAGTCTGGAAACGATTCCAATATTTGAGAAAAGCTAGCCTCATTGATGATCTTCTGTATCGTGTGGTTTGTGCCTAACCTGGTGTCAGAGTTTTATTCCCGCCAATGGGCCTCTGACTTGGCTTTAAATGCCGTCGAAAAATATTTCTATCACGATGTTTTCCTGATAATTCTACCTTACGAACATGAATCAGAAAAATCAGAGGTGTGTGTCTTGGGGTCGAACTCGAGACCTATGACAGCAGTCCAACGGTCTCACCACTAAGCTAACACTGCTATTATAAAATATTATTGTCTTCGATTCAAAATGGCGCAAAATTAATCGTGAGTTTTATTAATTATAACCCGTAATATCAGAGAAACAGAAAACAAAACTTCTTACTTCTAGTAATCCTGAAAGCATTTACCATATTCCTCGCTCTGCTAATGAATCCGAGGTTTAGCAGAATTTATCTCTAGTTAGTAGTTATAGTAACTATCCGTCGTCGGTGAGCATAGAAACTGAAACTTTTCACTGCATAATTATTTACTCGCAAAACACTGAAATTCATAATTATTCTATCTCGAAGGTTGGAAATATACGGAAAGGATTATGAGCCGCGGTTTTTCTTAAGAAAAAAGTTGTTGTCTCCTACAAAGATTTTTTTTCTATGGAAAACAAAGGATTTTTACTTGCCTAACTCAGTTACTCAAGTTAAATTCTTTTAAGGAACTGCATCAATTTGTACGATAGAAATAAAACGTGTGAATGGACGGTTTTATAGCTGTGTATTAGCAGACTACCCACTGTTTACTCTATGAGGGAAACGCCAGGGTAGCCCGCGAAATTCAAATAATTGAATGACTTTTCACCAAACAGTCAATCAATTCAATTAAATTAACTTAAATCCCATTGACTGACTACTATTATTATTTCATTTATTCATAATTTTTCTTCTTTAATACATTTTTAAATATTTTTAAAAAACAAAAGTATACACCAAAATATAAAAAAATAGATGATCCATCGGCATCAGGAACAAGGTCCAGGCTGCCAGTGGTCAGGGCTCCAGAGAGAGGAATCTTCTCACAATGCGTGCCGTGTCCAGCAGTACTGAACCAAGCCCTTGACCCAGCCGCGTAATGAAACCCTGTGTGTGTTGGTCGAAGCTCTTTTATAAGTCCTTTCACCGTAACGACTATCGGCACAATGATTGCAGAGTCCACATCCCACATGACGACAACCTCGTGTGCTAAATCAAGATACTTGATTTTTTATCATTAAGATCATCAATACAGGAAGTATGTACTCTGTAAAGCCATGTTTGTTAAAGTCGCGAATCATATTTCATTTAACATAAAACCTGACACTGAACGGCAATTTGCAAAAACCGAAATAAAATTTGAATTTCACGGGCTACTTTAGCGCTTCCACCTCAACTTACAATTTCGTCTTGTGTTCTATTTTGATCGTTCTTTAAACTCAAAGAGCACCCATTCAAACTACCCTCCCATATATTTCCACCGTAAAGCGGTCAAACAAAGTTCCATAACAAGCCCAAGTTGCATTTCCTCACTTTTCGCAACTATTCCGCTTTTGAAGGCTCCACAACTTCCCCTAATGGATCATTCTCATTGAACATGTCTTTGCTCTATCCTTCTTTATAGCTCGCAACAACGTTTATTTTTTAATTTGAACCTTGCTCAAATATTAGGTATTATCTTTATTTTATTTATTTGGTACACCAACAGCAGTTCATGCTAAGAATCAACAAAAGTGCTGGTATGTTTACCTTTTATAGATATACGCAACATTCACTTACTCATCTTAAATCGCGTACTTGATATAGGCAAAAGTTTGAAACCTCTTATTACAAAGGAATATTCTAATTTTCTGTAGAACTGTGATTTCCACAGTTCTCACCATCATCTGCCTAACCTTTTCCCAATTATGTTGGGGTCGGCTTCCAGTCTGACCGGATGCAGCTGAATACCAGTATTTTAAATGGAGCGACTGCCTATCTGACCTCCACAACCCAGTTAGAACTGCGTAATACGCTACCCCTTGGTAAGACTGGTTTTCAGACTTTTTAGGCCACAGATTACCTAACGACTGTCAAAGATCTACAAATGACAGCCGGATCTTACGGCTTAACGTGCTTTCCGAGGCACGAAGGAAACTTGGTATGTAATGGGAGGTCACGCATCCATAGACCAATCTAGGCAAGCACGACTTAACCTGATCAAACCGAGCGGCTGTTGATATTTAGCCACGAGCTCCTGATTTCCACAGTTCTATAGAAAATTAATTAAATATATCTTTCTACACGTGTGTGCTCTTAAGATATTTTTAAAGAAAAGCATCAGTGACAGACAGTCACACCAGGGTTTAACCATTCGTCAGTCTCAGTGCCGATTTTAACATTAATCACAAAGAATTCACCTCTGAAGTTTTAATATAGCACAAAGCTTAATACTCTCTACTTAGATACTAAGTATTAACTGGAATCCTAATAATACTAACTAACTCTTACCAACTAATAATCTCGACTACTGAAACTGAAGATCTTTCACGGTAAACCTCAGAATCGTATTAGAGGTTAAGTTGTAAAGTTCTGATCCTTCATTATTAAAAGTACTTGTATTTAATGGTTCGACGTCTAAATGTTAAGTTTCGTCTAAAGTTTTGTGTACTTACGAAATACTTGGAGACTTAAGACTAGGAGACATAGAAGTGTACCTGTAGCAAAAAGATATTGGAGTAATTTAATTGAAATGAACGAAGGCAATCCTATGATAATTCGGAAAAGGAAAAAACTGAAGAACACCACGTGCTTCGGACGTGGTGTTCTTCAGTTTTTTGAAGTGAAAACTTCTTTAGCGGCGTTGTACACTTTTAGGGATGGGTAAAAACTGTTTAACTTGCGTCAGATCGTCAGATCGAATCGGTAGTGCAGGGCGCTTGCGCGAGTGTGCGTGTAGTTTAAGCTAGATGGCGTTGTTTCTAGTTTTTTTTTACAGCAGCGACATCTTTCTTTCTTGCAGAAAGCTACTGAAATTTCTGATATTTAAGCTAGATGGCGTTGTTTCCAGTTTTCACTTCTGCCGGCACTCCCGGAGTGCAACCCGTCTTTTTTTTTGTGAAAGGTATCTCGCATGTCAACTTATGAGGCTGGCTTCTTCTTAACCGGACTTAGCTAATAAAAATGTGTTGAAAGTATCCATTTTAAGTCAACTTCGTATCTTAAATCACAAGGATTCCGGTAACAACATAGGTACGCACAAAAACGTCAATCTAAGAGCACCGATCTCCAAAGTTAAAAACTTTCAACCAAATTCACCCGATCACAATAAAATCCCGATAATTTCCCGAAAAACTTTACCGATTGCCGACCGCGATGCGCCCAATAATTACAGAGTACCGAGTAATCGAATAATCGAGTATCGATAGATATGCAAACAGCTTCGCGAAAATATCGAGACGAATGAAATTTCATCGGAAACTTTACATCGGTAACGACCATCGCGAATTAAAAAAGGAACGCCTCTCGGTTCGAGATCAGAATAAAACAAGCGAAAACTTGATACTGCTTTGATGCTTATTGGTTGGCTGTTACACCGTTATGAACTACACACGTAGAGTGCAAAAATATTATATATTTTTTTCTAATCTAAACTAATATTATAAAAAGGGAAGGATTTCATTTTTTGTTTGTTTGTTATGATTTAAGTCAAAAACTACTCAACCGATTTCAAAAATTCTTTCACTAATGGAAAGCAACATTATCAGCAAATTACATAAGCTATATTTTATTCCCGTATTCTCAAAGGGAACGGGAACTACGCGGGTGAAACCGCGGGGTGCTGCTAGTATTAGATGAGACATTATTTTAAGTTCATTCGGATATGTGTTATTTTGATAAGCTAAATTAGTTTAGGAAGTAAGTTGATATTTGTAAAAGTACGATGGGATTGACAATTCGCATTTTTGCACAAAAATCCCTTAATAAAAAAGATTAAAAAGAGTGCTACAGTTATTTCAGTGCTACATAATTTGGATCACTCACATTATTATCACTCAAATAGATATAAAAGACTTAAAGTGCAGACATTAGGAATATCATACAACAATTTTGATACTGAAGATATTCGATTTCGACATACGAATGTTACTTGAGAAGCGGGCGTATGACACTTGACAGAATGATTTGTTACTAATTAGGAACAAGTATTGGATAACGATTTTCTTCAAAGAGAAAAGTAATAATAATTTTGGATGGATATCAAAGATGAACGTATAATAATTTCAGTCAAATTATTGCAATAAGCGCGTATTTTTGTTATACTTGTTTTGGCGCGTTAGGGAAAAATTATGAGAGTAAATTTTTACGATGCGCGCGCACACCGTCACGAAAAACCTAAACCTGGAAGTTAGTTAGTCAACATACACCCTGAAGTTAGCTAGTCAACATTTTAGTTTTATACGCCAAAGAAGTATAACTTCTTACGCACGTAACAAGTGTACACACACCTTTTTTTTCGAAGTTATACTTATTTTGGCGCGTTATAGAAAAATGATGAGAGTACATTTTTACATTTTTAGGATGCGCGCGCATACCGTCACGAAAAACCGACACCCTGAAGTTAGCAAGTCAACATACACCCTAAAGTTAGCTAGTCAACATTTTAGTTTTTTTACGCCAAAGAAACTTCTTATTCTTATAAGTAAACACACACTTTTTTTTTAGGATATCTAAGGGATTTAATAAAAGTTTGAAGTAGACGCCAGCACATACAGCTACCCGAAACTGTCAAATTTTTCCAATCAACCTTAACCCTAAAGCTGTAGCGATAGAGTTGAAAATCTATTAAAGAAATTTGACAGATTGTAGTAGCTGTACATATACGAGACTTAATTATCCAGTTAATTATTCAAAAAACAATGCATTATCGAAAATAAAACTACTCTAGTTAATTAAAACTTTTACAAAAATTACAAACTTTTTAAGAGCTTTAGCTAATACTATTAATAGCTTATTCCCCTTACACATAATCATTAAAAATAGATGAACTGTAACTTAAGTAGCCTATAATAACTATTATTTCAGACGTAAATCTTGAGTTAAGTATTTCACAAAGTGTATTCGATAACACACTTAAGTTTTATGCTTATTGTTGTTTTACACTAATTATAGGCATTTTAACTCAAACATTTTACTTTATTGGTCAGTTTATAGGTAACTTTGGTATACTTACCGTAAATTCAATGTTATATATAATTTAGTCGACTTTTACAAGGTTAGAAATATATTAAAATTACCGTCGTAAATTATACTAATTAAAGGCTAGGTTAAGTTTAAGTTTTGTTTAAGTACGTAAAACTAATTTACTTAAATAATTATATTTCTACTGTAAATTGGTCATTTTAATAGCTAGTTTGTAATAAAATTATTAATTGACTTGCAATAATTCGTAGGTTTTTAATTATTCACAACCGCACTAAGTATGTCCGCGTAGTCCGCGGATTATGACCCACTCCGTTACACAGATAGGAGGCCTGTGTCCCAGCAGTGGGAACGTTACAGGCTGATGCTATGTGTACGTAATTAATAGTAACTTTTATTTCAAAAGTTCTACTTGTACTTTTGAACAAAAAACTTCACAAAAGAAATAAAATAAAAAAATTGTGTAAAAAAATATTTTTATTCTTTTTAATTGTTATCGCTGTAGATACGCTACGGTGTAACAAAATCCACGATGACGGAACCCGATACTCCCGATTCTTAATCTCGATCCGTCCATCGCATCGAGAATCGATTTTGTAACGGAATGCAGAATTCGCATCGTATCCCTTAAAAATACCTTTTTTACCTTTAATAAATTACGGTTGAAAATATCGGATCTCGTAAATTGACCGATGACGATAGATGTGATCTCGACTTTAGTAATTAAGTGGAGTCCTGTGAAAAGGTCCTGATGTACGTGATCGATTTGTATTGAGTAACAATCGATTGTGAATGAGATTACTGTAAAAATATAAAGGGAAACAAAATCTGCAGCCGGAGTAAAATTAATCGAACGCCAAAACTGATGGTAAATGAAGGGTGTAAAAAGACTCTTAATCCGAAATGCACTTATTGTCCCCGTCATTGCGATCATTTCTTTGTTCTAAACCATACCTGGGAACCTTCTAGTTACGGAAATATTGGGGGTCAAAGTTCCTACTTTTTCACATTTTTTTTTAAACATGTTTTTAATGTAAGATTTTTACTTTAAACACCTTCCGACTGCTTACTTAAAAAGCTTTTATACCTTTAAAGAAATGGAAAGAGGGCAAGGAGGCTTTTGGCCTTCAGGACACCCCACAGCCTTTTAATTATAATGTACCTAATAAAATCTTAAAATTAACCGACAGACAACGCACATTCTATACGACTGGTAAGAGTTAATGAAATTTTCCCAACTATGTTGGGGGTCATCTTCCAGTCTAACCGGATGCAGCTGAATACCAGTATTTTACATGGAGCAACTGCCTATCTTGACGTCCACAACCCAGTTAGTACTGGGTAATACGATACCTCTCGCAATCGAAGTAAGGTTTTCTATAAAAAAACCCTATTTTGGGTTAAGCTCCCTTTGTACATAAGCTATTAGTTGTATTTCTCTTTTTTTGTGTGTAATAAAGAATAAGAAATACCCCTTGGTTAGACTGGTTGTCAGACTTTCGGGCCACTGTCTACCTGTAACGACTGTCAAAGATCTACAAATGACAGCCGGGGCTAATGGCTTAACATAGTTGTCGATGGGAAATAGAATCACGCACAAAGCTTGTAATTAAAAAGCATTTGAAAACTGTTAACTGTAACCGATTTATGTAGATTACTTTTTTTTAATAGCCTACAAAGGCCTCCCTTTCTGTTCTGAGCGATATCTGGCCACGCTTGCCCCGCGAACATGACCAGATCGTCACACCACCTTCGTCAATGTCGACCTCGTTGGCAATGTCCACTCTCAGCCGTCCAGTGAGTGACGATTTTTGCCGATCTCTCCGGGTGCATCCGTGCGATATGGCCAGACCACTCCCACTTCAGCTTGGCTGTTTTAACTCCAACATCAGCTACTTGAGTCAGGAGCGCAGAGTGGTGTTTCTAACGCGATCCGATCGCTTGGCTCGCATCAGGTTATTTTAGATTAAATAAAAGATAGAACGAAACACAAAATGATTTAAAAACTATAAAGAAACTGTTAACATACTTGTGAAATAAACGAGTTCAGAAAAGAACACTTTTCGCAATTCTTCCCTATTACGGAAATAAAAGACCCAATAAAAAAATATACCCCACATATTTTTATATACAGACAACTACTCGCAATATATGGTATATTGTATTTAAACGCAGCCGGGACTAGAATCGGTGACATTAATCGTATCAAGTGTCTCCTTTTGTTTTGTCCTAACTTTATTTATATCGCCCGATTGCGTATCTTATGTATTTAAGGGCCGGATTTGGGAGGATATTTTTGGTCCTTTTTTCGGGGAGTTTCGTGAGGATGTGCTTGAATCAATGAATTCGTTATTGTAGTGAGTAGTATATTGGATTTTCGGAGTAAGTCAAGAGTTGGTTATGGATTGCTATATGTATTTTTTTTTTAATTGGAGTATTTTAGGGCTTAAGATTGGATCTTACTACAATACTAAAATATATGGGGTTAGAGAAGGAAATTAAAAACGTACCTAAATATTGTTGTCTAGTTAGAGATTATCTGTGCAAATATGGAACTAAAGAATTACTCGGATAAGTAACTTTGAAATTGTCTTTTAAAAGTAAAAATTCACAGAAATTAAGATAAGATGTTGGTGTAACCATATATGTGGGAAAATACAGTTTAAATCGCAGTATTTAAATATTTAACATTGGCTCATACCATATCAAATGTGGGTTTATGCAGGGAACTGAAAATTTATATTATATTGTATTTTAGTGTGTAACAGCGCGAGCAAGGAACATGATGTCCTGGGTTCGTGATGATGAAATAATCAAGTCTAAAAATCTCGGAAAATAAGTGAGCGAAAATATAAGCGTGTTTTTTTTAGAAAATGACCATATTTAAAGTATTAACTCTAAGGAAAAACAATTACAAAGTAGGTCGAAGCCTTAAAACTCATCAACGCAGCACTAAAATTTCGGCCAAGTCCACTTTACTACCATATATATATTTCTCGCCCTTCTTATTACGTTACAGCAACATTTTCAGTGGATTTCAATAATACATGAGGTGAAGTTGTAAACAGGCTGATGCAGTAATTTTACGCTATCATAAAAGTGTTGCGAGGGTTGAGATATAATACTTGAGTTGAAGTGTGGAAGGTATGAAGAACGCAATTTTTTGTTCTGTGTGTTTCGTATTGAAATTGATGAGAATTCTAATGTTGTGATAATTCTTGCCTCACTAAAATTAGACTCGGGCAGGTTACCACTAACACTAGGCGACGAGCAAATAAAAAACCTAAATACTTAGAATTTTATCCTTTTACCAAACTGCGACGTATTACTCAGTACTAACTGGGTTATGGAGGTCAGATATCATTATCATCATCATTTCAGTCGAAAGACGTCCACTGCTGGACATAGGCTTCCCACAAGTGTCGCCACATTGACCAGTCCTGTGCGTCTCGCATCCAGTGGATCCCCGTAACCTTCACCAGGTCATCGGTCCACCTAGGAAGGCCTTCCAACGCAACGTCAGATTTATATTTTTTTTTTTTAAATTTGTATTCAGGTACATCCGCTTAGACTGGAAGCCGTATCCCAATATAGTTGGGGAAAGGCTTGGTAGATGATGATGAGTTGGAATTTTGACTCTCGGTGTTAAGCAGAGCCCATCTAGAAGAACGCTTTTATTAAGGTTTCCACTTAGGTGTCGCCCGGCCATAAATTAATAAGTATAAGAGGGTCATGCTTAGGTATAGTGCTACATGATAAACGTCGATTGGTGGATACTGGTTCTGCTGCTTGTTAAAGAAGATTTGAATACTTGAAAAATCTAGTACCTAATTCGAAAGAGACAACTAAAAAAAACAGTCCTTATTTCAACACGTTTACACTCATTTTGAACTGTTCAAGTTATAGACTTATCGGGTCCAAAATCAACCCTTACAAAGAGAAGAAACCAATTAAAAATCCAAAAGAAAAATGTTCATCTTTACAAAAAGAAAAAACCCAAAAAGTTACACAAAATTTTAAGACCTTTTTAGACAAAATAATTCATCTGACAGTACAAACAAGTTCCCAGACACTTTTCAGACATAATTAAACAACTCCTCCCTAGAAGGTAATTAATTAAGAGTTGACGGTTTTCTGTAACGAGATGGTTTTTTACATCTGTTTCTGCGTCTCTCTTACTTTGTATTTCATGTTGTAACTGAGGGATGGAAGGTTATATTTGAATGTCAAAAATGTAATTGAACCATCATTTTCTCCGCCAATTTATTTGCGGTCGGCGCAGCATGTCTTCTTCTTCCATACTTCTCTATTACTCTTCATCTCAGCAGTCACCTCCTTTCCAGCCATATCATCCTTCACACGTTTCTTTGGTCTTCCTCTACTCTTCTAGCCATCTCTATTCCTCTTACCTCCATTACCAAGATGGAGTTTAAACCATTTAACTATTTTTAGGATTCCCAGAAGCAGTCGTGGCTAAGTGGTGATGGCTCTGATTAACCGAGTTACAAGTCGTGGGTTCAATCCCAGGTAGGTATTTAACTTTGAGTATAAATGCCTAGGAGGTGATAGCGTAATGAGATGAACTCCTACTAAAGGGACTGAGCTGATATAGCTCTAGAGAGAGAAGAAAGGAAATAAGGAAGGGAGGCCTTTTTACATTTTTTATTTCTAGAGCAGTGTAGTCTGCAGTGGGAAACAACAGGCTTATAATAATAATAATAAATAAGTGATTTGAACACTACTGCTCTTAAACGGTAAAGGAAAATATCGTGAGGAAACCAGCATGTCTTAGAATCGAGAATTCTAAGTCATCAACCCGTATGGACCTGGTGGTGGATTATGGTCAGATCCCTTTAATAGCGAAACGGCTTGTGTCCCAGCAGTGGGAACAGTATAGGCATGATTATGACTCTATTCTAAATAAAAAATCAAAACGTTTTATTTTATAAAAAAAAACCTCGCTGAGTCCGCTCCTGCACACATTCAATATAATTTATTTATGAAACATGGTTCCGTGCACTTTATGTGATATTGTATTCGCATAGCTCGGCTTTTTATTTGACGTGTACGTTAAGTAGTCGTAAACTAAGCGAAATAACTTATAATTTTAACTGCAATACGGTCATAGCGATCGAATAGGGCAGTAAATTATATACTAACTCACGTTTCTGAAAAGCTTGCCGATGCAAATTGTTTTAGATTATAATAATAATAAATAATAAATCTTTATTCAGAAACTCAGAAGGTAAATAAAATACAATATGAACCTAAAACTAGCAATGTAGGTATAACAATGTATGATGCCTGTACTAGGAAAATCCTGTATCACAGGCTGGAGGACCTCTAAGAATATTCTATATATAGGACAGTATATTTTTTTAATATTAAACAATTAAAACAATTTCAAACTTATTTTGATTAACTTAAACTCTATTAACTTAGAACTAAACACATAATTATTACACGAAAATATTCGCGTCAGCAGAATTATAAACTAGGTTGCAAAACACATAACATTCGAGGCGCACTTGTTTATATTCGATACTTGCGCCTAGCGACTAATATGCTTAGACAATAAATAAAATCGATGGTAAGTATGTCAGCGCAGTGGTCTGTTATTGCTATGTTGTGTCAGCAACATGCGTCAAACGCGGAAGTCTAACCTAGAGTACGACGCTCTACGTACCCTCGTAGTCGATGGAGTTGATATACCTATATTCTGCTAATTTCTTAGCTGGGCATTCAACATCTCCCGTTTTGTGGTTGTTGGGCTTTTTAAACCGCGATGAATAAGTACTTATAAAAATAAAAGTGTTATTGGATTTTTCCATCAGGAATTTCTCAGTAGCAGCCACGGAGTCTGGATTTATGTCCGGTTGATGGCAATAGGCTTGCCCACTATTAAATGGGACATATGTGTAACTGACGAAATGTGAGTGTAAATGTGAGTGTACTACATATTAGGGCCTGTGCCCGACAAGAGATCGGAATGGAATGAATATCTTACCCCATCTTTAGAAATAACGTAACATGACGCTTGTAATCCCCGCAAGGTTAAGCGGAGATATAACATCCTAAGAGTATATCCACATTCCGCCAGTTGTTTAAGTCCAATGTAATAGTGGGTGAGCCTAATGCCATCCACCGGGCACAATCCATACTCCGCGGCTGCTATTGAGAAATTCTTGATGAAAAAACCCAATAACAATTTGCCCGATCCGGGAATCGAACCCAGGACCTCATGCTCAGCAGTCGCGATTGCGACCACTAGACCAACGAGGCCGTCTTCAAGAAAATAATTATTAAAAACCTATCTAAACCTGGCATTATTTTCTGAAACTGAAAGCCGTTGTCAAAACTGTTGGATTTCTCTTTAGGACAGGCAACTTGACCTCAGCGACAAATAAATCAACTAGATTTATAATGAAAAGGTTGACAAACTCGACCTGCCGCGTTTGTCAATACTTCGTCAAAAAAGTGATTTATTAAATGCGCAAATTAAATAATGTATTGACAAACTGATTGTTTACTTAAATATATAGGCATGTAGAATTGTGTATGATTAATTATGATAAAATTATGCTCTCGGAACGGCAAACGAAATATGAGGGCTGTTTCCCACACAGGCGAGACCCGCGGGTGCAGTCGACCTAATGCATTTTTGTATTGGTCAACTGGACCCGTTGGCCAATTTTGTTTTTTTTGTACAGGTAACCAGAATGTCTTTGACAAGCAAAACTTCGAAGAGATACAATGAAACACAGAATAACTGCAACTGTTCCTCATCATTTACTTACTACAAAAATGAGTATAGCCTACGTAAGGTATCCACAACTATGTTGGGGTAGGCTTCCAGTCTAACAGGATGCAGCTGAATACCAGTATTTTACTTGGAAGGACTGCCTATCTGACCTCAACAACAACAAAACCTGTTCAGGTGGAAATTTATAGATGACTCTGCCCTGGCGTGTAAATGTGGTGTTGCCACACAAACGATGGGACACTTGATATCATGTCCTATTAACCTGTTGCTTGCTCATCACAGGAGCTGATGGACGCTACTGAAAGTACCAAACTCGTCGCCAAATTTTGGCCTGACTCAATTTGAATTGCATCGACATGAGGAACCAGTTACTAGGTTTGACACCCATTACATACCTTGGTAAGGCTAATAATTGTCAGACTATGAATACTGATCAACTGTAACGAACGATACCCGGGACCAATAGCGTAACGAGCTTCCCGAGGCACGGAGGAAACTCGGTATGTAATGGTCACCCATCCACAGACTGACCTTGGCAAGTGCTGCTTAACCTTGAAGGTCAACCCGTGCGGCTGTTATGATTTAGCCACGAGATCGAGCACGAGCTAAAGAAATGAATAGATAAGGATAGAAACAAAGCCGACACGCGCTTACGATACCTGATACGGCAAGGTTTTATCATTTCGTAATAACAACATTGGCAGCACGTGTGTATATTCCAGAACGAATCCCTATTTCGTGAAACAGGTGCTCGAAAAATAATTCTTTCATTTATTTTCGTAATTACATTCGAATAAAATAATGTATAAATGTCTTTCAATGTACAAGTGTACAATCTTCAGTTTCATGTACAAGGTACTTTTTAATTTTAGTCTATCTGATGGGAAGTAGTGTTCCCATCAGACAGACTAAAATTAAAAAGAAATATTCTCAAAGACTTGGGGTGCGGCAAACGAGTGTAATTTTTTGAGCTGTGAGTCACGTAAAAAGAGTCGCGGAATTTACGCTGCATTCGGTTTCATACTAAAGTCCTGTTTGTACCACCGTACAAAATGAGCCGGAGACGCAAAATGAGTTGTCTGCTGACTCATGCGCATTACTTCAACCGTATTACGCTCGGGGTGAGGGAGGGGAGCGAGGCAAGCGTCAGTTAGTTACAGAATGCGCGAGTCGACGTTTCTTGCCTTCAGCCGTCTGGTATCGAATTTCAGTTGAACGAAAATTGCGGTACTCAAAATACGCGACCCTCAGCTCAAAAAATTACGCTCGTTTGGCCTCACCCTAAAAGGTGACAAACGAGTAATTACTTATACGGCGACTTTGTAGCCAAATAAACCATTGTTTTTAGAGTATTTTTATAAAAGATCAAGCATTTTTTAATAAAATTAAAGACGTTTATAAAGTTTTGTTCTATTACTCGTCATCTCAACAGACCCGTCTTTTTAACCGATTTCCAAAAAAAGGAAGAGGTGATGCATTCCACCAACATCTTTTCATTCAATGAAACAAACAAAAGCAACCGTCTTCCGAAACGCCACCTTAAATTTATGCCAGCCTAGTACTTTTTATATGTTGACCCGTTAACAAAACTTGTGAAAATGTTCCTCACCTACCTATCTTCTAATTAAAACATAACCCTTCCTTGGCAGTCGGGTAAAAATGAATTGTATAGTTGTTCATTTGATGATACTTTATCATCGATGACGAATCGGTAATACAAAAACAAAAATTGTTGAAACAGTTGTGAATCTTTTGTTTTTTGATAACAAACCGGGACATTGGTGCCGATTCCCTTGTTTACGAACTAAACCAAATTTAAGTTCAGTGCATCTTTTTCTTTCTATTTCATTAAAAAAGGATAGAAGATAAATTTTTTTGAAAGAAAAGATGCACTCAACTTAAATTTAGTTTAGTTTGTGAACAAGGGAATCGGCACCATTGACGAACCGGGCATAAGTCTTTTTATCCACTATTTAGTGTTTTTGCAGCAAAGGTTTTCTAGCTATATTATCCTTCACAAAGTCCATGCATACCTCTAGATCTACCTAATGGTCTAAAATCGCGAACAAACAGTATATAACGGTATCTATACTCATCTAAGCAACTTCCTAAGTACCATGGTCGAAAACCACATAATTTACGAGGAAAATAGAAGATCTGTCAATCGTTTGAAGTTTGAAGGAACGCCGTTTTAATAAACGTTCAGCGTTAAATTCATTCAGTGTGTCCTCGTGCTTAAGCAGATCAAAGTAAGGAGGCTCAAGGTCAGCAGCTTTCCTTTACTTACTCTACTTTCGAGTAAAAATCTATACAAATAAATAACACTAATAATAAGTATCTGTTTGTAAATTCAAAATAAACAGCTTTTTAACCGACTTTCTTCAAAAAGGAGGAGGTTCTCAATTCGGTTGTATGTTTTTTTTTTTTTTTTTTTTGTGTTTGTTACCTCATATCTCCGTCGATTCTTAACCGATTTCAAAAATTCTTCTTTTATGTGAAAGGATATTCTTCCCGATTGGTCCCATAGAAATTTCATCGAAATCGGTTCAGTAATTTGGTATGTTTTCACGTTAATTGCTATATCACGCGACGACGCCTGAAGTCTTGCTTGTTTAATTTGACACACTTCCTGATTTCCGATTGAATTAAAAATTTGCACGCTTATGTATATTGCGTGATAGTACAATATATCGATGACATGGAGCTGATCTGATGATGGAGCTGGACGGCGGCCTTAGGAACTCGGTTATGAAACGACATAACCCCATCGAGTTTGGGCTCGTATGATTCGTCTTGACGAGTACTTTGTCTCTAGATGGTATCCAGGGTCTGATGATGAAGCTGGAAGGTGACCATAGGATCTCCATGATAAAACGACGTAACCGCATCAAGTTTGGGCTCGTTGGTTTCGTCTAAATGAGTAGTTTGTCTATAGATGGTATCCAGGGTCTGATGATGGAGCTGTAAGGTGGCCATAGGATCTGCGTGATAAAACGACATAATCGCATCGAGTTAGGGCTCGTTTGATTCGTCTAAATAAGTTGTTTGTCTTTAGATAGTATCCAGGGTCTGAAGATGGAGCTTGAAGGTGGTCATAGGATCTCCGTGATAAAACGACGTAACCGCATCGAGTTTGGGCTCGTTTGATTCGTCTTAATGAGTAGTTTGTCTTTAGATAGTATGCAGGGTCTGGTGATGGAGCTGTAAGGTCGCCTTAAGAACTCCGCTATAAAACGACAACCCCATCGAGTTTGGACTCGTATGATTCGTCTTGACGAGTACTTTGTCTCTAGATGTTATCCAGGGTCTGATGATGAAGCTGGAAGGTGGCCATAGGATCTCCATGATAAAACGACGTAACCGCATCAAGTTTGGGCTCGCTTGATTCGTCTAAATAAGTTGTTTGTCTTTAGATAGTATCCAGGGTCTGATGATGGAGCTTGAAGGTGGCCATAGGATCTCCGTGATAAAACGACGTAACCGCATCGAGTTTGGGCTCGTTTGATTCGTCTTAATGGGTAGTTTGTCTTTAGATAGTATCCAGGGTCTGGTGATGGAGCTGTAAGGTCGCCTTTAGAACTCCGCTATAAAACAACAACCCCATCGAGTCTGGACTCGTTTAATTCGTCTTGACGATAACTTCCTTAAAGTTCTGGTCACAATATAAAAATTAATTCATGATTAGAATTTGTGTGGTATGCTAAAAAGTCTACAACTAAAAAGGGTAAAATAAAAAAATTCTGCTAAAAAAAAATAATTTTTAAATTACTTTCGGAAGTCGGTGACAAAAATTACAATGAAACAAACAAAGTCACCGACTTCCGAAAGTAATTTAAAAAAAGTTATTTTAGTTTTTTTTGGAAGTCGTTTTTTTTTTATAAAATGCATATTACACGGTGCTTATAACAATAAAACATATTTGTAATTTTTACCGGTCTGTTTGTGCTGGCTTATCTCCGAAACGGTTGAACCGATTTCGACGGGACTCTTACTGGCAGATAGCTGATGTTAAGGTGAGTAACTTTGGCGTATTCTTATTTTAGAAAAAAGATTAGGGTTCTGTGCAAAAAAATGAAAGCCTTGAAAATCTTAATAAAATTTGATTCAAATATGAAAGTAATACTTTTATAATAATTTCACGCGGATGAAGATCGTGGGGCAGAGTTAGTGAACAATAATATCTTCCCGAATGAGTTTCGGTAACAACAGCCAATCTTATTCGAAACTAGGTAAGTAGGCAGATATACCTTTAGGTGAAGTCATACTTCATCTCTATCATTCTCCTGCCCTTATCCCATTTATTTGAGGTCGCTATTAGGTACACTTCTGAATAACCCTACGGGGATTACAGGCGTGATGTTATGTGTATATGTACATGTGTTCTCCGACCCTGGACTTTATGTTCAGCAGTAGCTTATCTAGCAACCAGACCAGACCAGAGTAAGTCGTAAAATAAACAATATCCCAGAAACAACACAATTATAAAGTAGTTTCGCGCACAGTACAGGGACAAACTAGAAGAAAGTATCTTATTTTGAACAGAAAATAAGATAGTTACGTAAGATTCAGCCAATCCCATTAAGTATACTTCACGCTGTGGAGCGAGATCATAATTATTTCACTTGCTGCCCCTACTATTGGTAAAATAGTGACAACATTTTAAAGATGATGAACGAAACAAGACTAAATAATAACATAATATAACATCACGTCTGTAATCCCCGTAGGGTTAGGCAGAGGTGTACCTAATAGTACACCCACATTTCGCCAGTAATGTTTAAGTCCTATGTAATAGGGGGCGAGCCTATTGCCATCAACCGGGCACAAACCCAGACTCTGTGGCTGCTACTGGGAAATTCTTGATGGAAAAACCCAATAGCACTTTGCCCGACCTGGGAATCCAACCCAGGACCTCATGCTCAAAAGTCGCGCTTGCGACCACTCGACTAACGAGGCGGTCGAATCGACCTTTTTTTTTTTAGCCTGTTTGCGTGTCCCACTGCTGGGCAAAGGCCTAAGTCGACTCGACTAAATAATATTTAAAATAACACGGTTTAGAGTGACGTCATTTTATTTTTCGTGTTCTGCTCAGCAAATCCTTTAATTTCATACCCATATCATGGGAATGCATAAAAATAACCAATCCGCCATCTTTAGGAGTCCGTCATATTTGATTTAGAATGACGTCACTTAGTTAACCATGCATTGTCATTCATAATTCATTCATAATTTCTTAACTTCCAACATTTTTTTACGTAGTTACTGGTAAAGCTAGTAAAATCGTGTTCTTGCTGATGATGTTCTTCAGAAAGATCAGGTGAGTAGTACTCGCAACCGGCGTGCGTGTATGACCAGATGTATGAACGTGGAAACAAAAAAGTATGTCAAGATCGTAGTTGGTGACGTTCTTTAGTTTCTACCCATCCCCCTGGGTAAAACAATCAAGATTTTTAAGAGTGCTGATCATGGCAATGCAGAAAACGCATGTTATTTTTGCCTATGGCATTCTGGCAGACACTCAAAATGACTGGGACAGTCTGGATGTAGAAGGCCAGCCACACCAGGTGTTGTAACTTCCTCGTCTTCTTCTTGCTGCCCCGTCCATTTATATTGCATTTATATTCATCATTTGAGCACGTTAAGCCATTGGTCCCGGCTGTCAGTGGTTCAAAAAGTCTGAAAACCAGTCTTAGCTTGGGACATCGTATTACCCAGTACTAATTGGAGGTCAGTTAGGCTGTCGCTCCATTTAACATTCTGGTATTTGTCTGCATCCGGTAAGACTGGAAGCCGACCCCACCATAGTTGGGAAAACGCTAGGCAGATGATGATTCATCACTCAAACTTAAAATCGAACCAACTCACTTTAAACTCGAACTCACAAACCCAATGCTCCCTGCGAGCAAACAGTAGTGGTATATCAGTCAGAAACAAGGGGTAGACTTAATAGCCCTCTACTTTATTCTCTTTATCCAGCAGCGCTCGCTTCAAGAAGTGGTTTGACGTAAACATCCTGTGCTACGTTATAATTACTATTTGTTTAGTATTGATTAACTTTATAGTAAATTAGCTGGAGTATCGATGCTTATGTAGCGCGTTTTGTTTAAATATACAAATAAATAAAATTGACGTAATATCCAAATACATGCTTTTTACTGAATATATTTGAAAATACACATTTTTTTTTCAATTTTTGTCTGTCTGTCTGTTTGTTCCGGTTAATTTCCGAAACGGCTGGACCGACTTTGACGGGACTTTTACTGGCAGATAGCTGATGTTATAAGGTCTAACTTAGGCTACTTTTATTTTAAATGAGAATTAGGATTCCATGTTAAAAAAAATAAAACCCTTGATATTGTTAAAAAATTCGATCAAAAGAAGGAAGTAATAATAATATCGAGACAGACATAATCATAAATCCAAGTGGAGAACGAACCCGCATCATTTATCACTGCTATTAACTGCTGAGCCACTTGTCAATACCAGCCCACGGCTGGGTAAAGATCTAAGGCTTTGCTTTCCTCTCTCCCATTTTATACATAAATACATAAACTCGCACCTTTTTCCCATGGGGTGAGCAGAAACCACAGCACACCCCGTGCTACGATCCTTACATACTAAGACGTTGCCTCGTCCACGTTCATACATCTGGTCATACACGCACACCGGTTGCGAGTAACTGACCTTTCTCAAGAACCTTACCAATAGGGTCAGTGTATATCATTCTATACATCTGCAAGAGAACCAAGTTTACCGACGTAGCCCGAAGAATTGCCAAACTTAAGTGGCAGTGGGCAGGGCACATTGTTCGTAGAACGGATGGCCGATGGGGCCGTAAAGTTCTGGAGTGGCGACCGCGAACCGGAAGACGTTGCGTTGGAAGGCTTCCCACTAGGTGGACCGATGACTTGGTGAAGGTTACGGGGAGCCGCTGGATGCGAGTCGCACGGGGCTGGTCAATGTGGCGACTCTTGGGGGAGGCCTATGTCCTGCAGTGGACGTCTTTCGGCTAAAATGATGATGATGGTGATGATGATATCCTTCTAGAGCGTACCATCACATCTGCCTTGTAAATACCTTTTATAACCATGTAAAAATTTGTAATAACTAAAACAAGCCCTGGCTCTTCATTTGATAAAAGTTAATTTTAAACACCAAGTTCCAAAACCCTCACGTACAATATAAACATAGCAAGCAATCTGTCCTTTAAACAAACAAGAAAGAAGATGACGTAGTCTCATAAATAAATAAATAACATCTCCCTCACTTACAGTATGATCACAAACACACTCACATATCAAAGAATATTAAAATCCTAACATGCAGACTAAACCAACATTTTATGTTTTTAACTTTGACTCAGCATGTCTTTTCGTAACCTTGACAATGTCCCAAGAAGCTATCCAGCATTAAAACATTCATTTTCTCCAGCAAAAAGAAATATCAAAAATATACTCTCCCGACCTTCAACCTTCCATAACACTAAGAACAGAATTAGTATTCCCAATTCGTTTCAAAATGGCGTCTGTACCATAAAATCTGAATGGTTTTATAAAACATTTTACGAAGTAGATGTGCTCGGGAGACACCGAAACAGAGATGTAGTTGCTATAGCTGAAAATACAGGGTCTAGTGCACCGGCCATTTGACTAAGCCACTTTACTGAACTTTTGAAAGGATGGCCAAAGGGGCGAAATTTAGCGGGGCGAAATATAGCGGGGCAAAACACGGCGGGGCGAAATTTCGTGGTGAAATTGAACAGGCTATTCCGAAGGCAACGTTATAACATCAACATGTTTTGAGAGTGTCGTGTCATGATAAACTATGAGGTTTTAGTATATTTTGCTTTTATTAACCGACTTCAAAAAACTGACCAAGTGCGAGTCGGACTCGCGCACGAAAGGTTCCGTATCATAAACCGAAAAAAAAACACGTATCTTGTATAGGAGCCCCCTTTAAATATGAAATAATTTATATTTTTATTATTTGTTGTTATAGCGGCATCAGAAATACATGATCTGTGAAAATTTCAACTGTATAGCTATCACGGTTCATGAGATACAGCCTGGTGACAGACAGACGGACGGTCAGACAGACAGCGAAGTCTTAGTAATAGGGTCCCGTTTTTACCTTTTGGGTACGGAACCCTAAAAAAGGAGGAGGTTTCTCAATTCGACCGTATATATATTTTTTTAAATCTACGTTAGTTTTAGTTCTTATTGTGTTTCAGTCTTTTGGTGCAAAAGTTGTTTTTTATTGGTCCTTAAGTGCTAGTCGCTGTCCGGTTTCTAGCTTGATTTAAAATAACGCGTCATTTGTTTTTTTCGTCATCATTCCGAACCTGAATTCCGCGTCGATTCACACCTAGGAACTTTCTGGTTACGGACGGAAATATTGAAGTTGAAAGTATTTTTAACGTTTTACCACGAAAACTATCTATCACTATGTTTTTTTTATTGCGAAATGGGCCTGCTCTTGACCTCGAGCATGCTTGATGGAAAGCGATTGATGAGGTCTATGATGGAACGAGCGTGCCCAGAAGATGCCTGTTCACTTTTGCTTTGAAGGCAGTATGTACTCACTCAAAAGCATAATGTTTTACGTGTGTAAAATTGCCCACTACCGTAAACAGTGGCCAAAAAATTCAAGTCGTTTCCCAAGAATGATTTCTGTATCTACCTACAATATTGCTTAGTTAGAAGTCCAAAATGTATACCATGTTCATGAACGGGCGACTTTCAACCTTAACTTAAAGTGACAGGCCCTTAGTGAACTCGGTAGTAAAGACACCTGCACATTAAGCTACCCAAAACTGTAAAATTTCCCCAATTAAACTTGAACCTAATGCTTTAGCGACAAAGTTGAAAATTTATTAGAAAATTTTGACAGTTATAGTAGCTTACTGTCCTGGGGCGTCGGACTATGCTATGGGTTTTTTAAAACCCAGCAATTTTAAAGCGTACCGCTTCATCTTATCCCTTTTCCCACAACCCAGATCGTTTTGTCCGGAGACTCCGGACCAAATATTATGCAAGGGAATCAGTAACGCACACTTTATATAAGAAATCGATTCTTCAAATGGTCTGCACTCAGTATATGCCCATTATCTTTTGATGGCCCAAACGTACTGCGGTAAGAGACTAAGAGCTCCAAGCACTTTCCGATACACCTTTCAAGCAGTGTTGTTTAAATACACTTAGGAAGAATTTTACTGTTTTACTGCCATAAGGTTTAAGTCAGGTCGTTAAAGACTTTACCTATCTGTGAATGCCTTACAAGGCTCTTACGTTATAATGGCGAGAGAATCTATAGTGATTTACAGCAGAACATTGACCAGCAGGTCATAGACCCGAAAAAGACCTATCCCGTATGCAGAGTTTCGCTACTTCATTTAAATTGACATCACTATAAAACAAAGTCCTCCGCCGCGTCTGTCTGTTCGCGATAAACTCAAAAACTACTGCACCGATTTTCTCGAGACAGGTTTTAGTATATAATTTGTCAAGTTTTTTTTATATGTTGGCTAAAATATAATGTTATTTGTTGGAGGGGTCGGAAAAAAATATGCCGTCTGGGTGTTTTCAACGAAAGCGCTGCCTAAACCCTTTGAGATATAACAAAATGATGTATGGTGGAATTGTGTATCTTATATAAGTAGGTCTACAGAAAAGTGGGTGCGGGCGAAACCGCGGATATCAGCTAGTTTAAAAATAATTATTGAATTGGCTCGACGCCGAAGGTCAATAATGGTCGCAATCGCGACTGCTGAGCATGAGGACCTGGGTTCGATTCCCGGGTCGGGCAAAGTGTTATTGAGTGTTTCCTGATACGACAACCGGTCACGGTGTACCTGTGGCACATCGAAATCTCTACAGCCACTAAGTTATGAAACAGATAGACTTACCATTGCATGCATAATTATAGAGAGACTTATCCCCGGTTCATCACTGTACCGATATGTCATCAAAAAAACAAAAGATCACGATTGACAACTGTTAACAATTTTTGTTTTTGTGATAGATAGACTGACATCATCATCATCTGCCTAGCCTTTTCCCAGCTATGTTGAAGTCGGCTTTTAGTCTAAGCGGATGCAGCTGAATACCAGTATTTTACATGGAGCGACTGCCTATCTGACCTCCACAACCCAGTTAGTACTGGGTAATACGATTCCCCTTGGTAAGACTGGTTGTCAGACTTTTTTGGGCGACTGACTACTTAACGACTGTCAAAGATCTTGAAATGACAGCCGGGACCAACGGCTTAACGTGCTTTCCGACGCACGGAGGAAACTTGGTATGTAATGGGTGGTCACCCATCCAAAGACGCAAAGACGCATCCAAAGACCCTAGGCAAGCACGGCTTAACCTAAAGATCGAACCGAGCGGCTGTTATTATTATTCAGGCACGAGTTCCTCGATAGATGGCCTGACACCATCACAAGTTAAAGTTCAAGACATGTAACACGAGTACCGTTATACAAAAATCAATAAAACTCCAGCCCAACCGAGGGTCACATTCAAAACCTCAAGTGTATCGTAGTCTAGGACTGTAAAAGCCATATTTATCTTTCACGTCTTTCTTCAAAAGTCTAAAACTTGCTTAATTCACAATATTTCTTATCTTTTATTCACCCTAGCAATATTGTAGAAGGCCTAATGTGAGCGGTTCTTGAACAAGAACATCAACCCTGAATGGGTTTATACTTAATCTTCTATACCTACATCTATCTATCTATCTAAACGAGCAATTCTTGTATATATGTACCTATATATATATATTTTTTTTCTGAATCTCGGAAACGGCTCCAACGATTTTCATGAAATTTAGTATGCAGGCGGTTTCGGGGGCGATAAATCGATCTAGCCTGGTTTCATTATTAGAAAACGTCAAAAAAAAAACAAAACGAGCAAAGCTCGGTCATCCAGGTACTATAGTATTAATTGAAGTTGATTCTTGTGTCTGTCTGTATGTCCACTTTGTTCTTCTGAACTACGCAACAGGTTTTGATGCAGAGTTCATCATAGCATAGCATAATGAACCTACAGGGTGTAAACAGAGTCTACACGAAGCCGTCAACCAAGCATTATGTACATCAAACTAAGTTACTTTACGCAAATATGAGTGCTGGGAAACGATTTCTTTTATTGGACTTAAAAATTACGTTTCACAGTAGGACTCAATGTACACTCAAACATTGTGCTGATGGATGGATTGAATAGTAAGGGGGTCCTGGAGGTGTTTAAAGTAAAAATCTTACATTAAAAACATGTATTTAAAAAAAAAAGTGAAATAGTTTTCCCAACTATGACAGGGTTGGCTTCCAGTCTAACTGCAGAAACTAAATTTCAGTGTTTTACATAAATCGACTGCCTATGTGACCTACCAGTCATACCAAGGGGTTACGTAATACTGGGTAATACGATACCCCCTGGTAAGACTGGTTGTCACACATTTCGACCACTGACTACCTAACGACAGTCAAAGATCTTCAAATAACAGCCGGGACCAACAGCTTAGCGTATCGGTATGTCGCCCATACGCCATGCGCGTACTCGGTGGTCACCCATCCACAGACCAACCTAGGCAAGTACGGCTTAACCTAAAGTTCGACCCGAGCGGCTGTATTATTTAGCTACGAGCTCTTCTACTAGTAATAAAGGTATAAAACAGATAAATCCAGAATTTCTGCATTAGAAATAACTCAGGTACAAATTCAAACCATTGTTATTCTGTAGCATCTCCAGTTACGAATCGTGCTTAAAGTTGATCCTGTACTTTTTGCATTCACAACCCATACTAATATTATAACATTCTAAAGTAACGCGGTCCATCTGTCTGTTATCGTCACCAAGCCTTACTATCTGAACAGATTTAGATGAAATTACGCACACGGGTAGACCAGACAAAGACATATGATATGATAACCGGGTCGTACCTTCCAAAATCATACCATCACGTCTGTAAGCCCCGAAGGGTTAGGCAGAGGTGTACCTAATAGTACACCCACATTTCGCCAGTTATGTTTTAAAGTCCCATGTAATACGGGGCGTGCTTTCCATCAACCGGGCACAAATCCAGACTTCGTGGCTGCTACTGAGAAATTCCTGATGGAAAAATCTACCTACCTTCTTCGTCCTTAACGTGAACGAAGCTGCAGGCGAAACCTATTGCAGTGCTTTTTACATCCAGTTCAGTTTCCGAATGATTCATAAATTTAATTCAAGCTGTGATAAATTCGAATCAATGTCGCCTAGAAATACTGACGCTGAATCCAAAGTGCTGTGCGTGGGTTGTGCTGGCAACCTTTTGCGATTTATGAACTGGTAACCCTATATTTTTGTTTTCTTACTTTGCTAATTTTGTGTCGATGGTTTCTTAAAGTTCTGTGTTTTTAGCGGTCATAGATATTGCTAGATTTTTGTTGTTTTCTTTGAGAATTTCAATAATTTCTTTCCAAGGATAGGACCGGTACGCTTAGCATGAGGTCCTGGATCCGGTCTTGGAGACTGTTATTGGGTTTTTCCAGCAAGAATTTCTCAGTTACTACTTAGCGGACTTCACGTGGTTTGTACCCGCGTAGTTCCCGTTCCCGTGGGAGTACGGGGATAAAATATAGCCTATGTTTCTCGCTGATAAAGTAGCTATCCATTGCTGATTTTTTCAAATCGGTCCAGTAGTTTTTAAGTTTATTCTTTACATACAAAAACACAAATCTTTCCTCTTTATAATATTAGTATAGAATATAGATTTGCTTGAATCTGTGCCCGGGTGATGCCAATAGGCGCGCCTTATTACATGGGACCTAAGCATACTGGCCAAATGTGAGTCATCAACACCTTACTTAGTGTTAAATACTTAAATCGTAGAACATACTTGGCCTTTTGTCTAGTGGGTCATTGAGTCTTACATTCCTGTATATCGATTCTACTACTTTATATTAATCGTCCTAATGGACTTTTCATTCATTCGTTCGTTCGTTCAATAGTCCTTCACTCTTCACGTGACCGTATTTTTATAGTGCAGCTAGTTTCACAGAGTTCAAAGTAAAGTCAGAGTATATCAATTCATTCTTGATTGGAATTGATTGGAATCCTTTGGAGTCTTTTGATAGTCGGGCCTATATTTTTATGTAAGGTTTGCGAAAGGAGAGGTATCTCTTAGAAATTAAGGGGTAACTGGGGGGTAAAGGTTAGCATGGTAAATATCCCGTTTATAGTGGGTAATGATAGAATAGCGTCATCGTATATATTCCCGTGGTTGTCGTAAGAGGCGACTAAGGGACTTACTAGAGAATGGGCAGCAGCGTTCTCTGTGCCTTTGTAACAACCGTACTGCGATCGCCAAAGCGTGGCGATTATGCCCAGACCCCCCTTTGGGAGAGGCCTATGTCCAGCATTGGACGTCTTACCAAGGGATGTTGTAGTACCAGTACTAACTGGTTTGTGGAGGTCCATGTAAAGCAGGTATTCAGCTGTATCCGGTTAAACTGGAAGCCGACATCAACATAGTTGGGAAAAGGCTAGGCAGATGATGAAAACGTTTTAAGTTTTTAGTCTTAGTATCAACTTTTCTGACGAGAGGAAAGTCATATATGAAAAACATTTATTGACAAAGCAGAGTCTCGTTTAACGTCAAAATAATAGCTGGGAAGCATGGTCATAACGCCATGATTGTACCAATTATAGCCAATTACTAGCAGTTTATGGCTTGTACGAACAAAGTTATGGCTCGTAAATGTTATAAATGTCGTAAGAGTCTAGTGTGGAAACAATTGTGGAGCTTTTTTATTAATTCTTGTTAATTATATTTCTTTGGTGTTCAGTAGTAAATAGTACTGTGTAGTTTTACGTTTCAATTATAGTTTTCAATTACTTTAATTGAGTGAAGTGTTTGTTTTTTATTTGATTTTATTGTCTTACGATTTATTTTTGATATTGGTATATTATTTGAAAAATGGAACAGTCGTTACCAAAAATATTTTTCGAATATTTCTCTAGCTAATTTTGGCCTCCAGCTTCGCCTGCAAGCGTAGGATAATGGCAAAAATATATCCAACATCCTGACCCAGGTCAGACTGCCTGTCAAGCAAATATCATCGAAATCTGTTCTCTCATCAAAAGGAGTGAAAAGGTGATAGACAAATCGACAGACAGACAAAGTTATTTTCAAATTTATAATCTTTAGTATGGAAGCAAACTGTACTACTAAAAATTTATTTATTTAAACTTCATGTACAGCCAGCAGGTCAAGTTACCCGAAACTGTCAGATTTTCCCAACCAACCTTGACTCTAATAATTTAGGGATAAAGTTGAAAGTCTAGTAAAGAATTTGACACATTGTAATAGCTTCATTTGCTGGCGTAAGTACAATAGTGGTACACAGGCGGACTTAATGCCACACGGCATTCTCTACCAGTAAAAAATAAAACAAATAACTAATTAAACGTTCTAAAAAAAAACAAAAAAATAAGTGGACCTTTTCGCATCGCATATGAACGCATTTTTCCACATCCATCCCACATTTTAACGAGACATTAATCAACCCACGAATCCAGTTATGAAGCCACCACAGAAATTTAATATCACAGTTTAAGTATTTCATAACATCACATTTTACGATCAAAAATTCGACTTCACAAGCATTTCGCTGTAATCATTAAAAATCCTAATTAAAAAAATTTCACCGTGACTGTGGGGTACATCGGACCGCCTGCGAGGTTTAATTATTTCTTCTTTGCCTTTTTAAGGTTCCGCAGTCAACTGGCTAAAACTGAACCTTTTTTTGGTTCGCCAAGAATTGTCCACAATGGTTTTATGCTAAAGTAACTGTGCCGTGGTAAAGTGTGGGCTAAAGTTACCACACAATGGGTCCCAAACAGCAGCACATGGCAACGCGGTTGAACCAGAAGGAGATGGCGGCAAGAACTCGACTCTTCAAAAGGATTGGCGAATAACAGCACTGAATATAAGAGGGAAGGGAAGCCTTTGCACAGCCGAGGGATACAAATGGCTGATAATAAATAATCATCATCATCATCATCATCAGCCTATTAATGTTCCCACTGCTGGGACACAGGCCTCCTCTCTTTGAGAGGGAATGGGCTATAATCCACCACGCGGGCCCAGTGCGGATTGGTAGATGCCACATGTCTTCGAATTTTTGGTTCTAGGACATGCCGGTTTCCTCACGATGTTTTCCTTCACCGTTTTTGAGAGCAGTGGTGATGAAATAAATTACACAAAGTAATGCGCCTGCCTGGGTTCGAACCCACGACATACTGTTCGTAAGTCGGGGTCGCTACCACTGTTCCATAAATAATAGCTGTGCTGTATTCGTTGTCACGTAAATTTAAAGATTTTTAGGCCTGGAACACAAAGACATTGTGGAGTACACCCAAAAAAGTTTAATAACAATCGGATCAGTGCTTTAGGAACACATAGAGGACAAACGTTGAGACATTTTTATTTATCAAAATATGAATTAGTGCAACGATCACTAACAGTTTAACAACACATGCATATGGAAGTTGTACATAAAAAAAAACATCGTTATGTCCGTCTGTCTGGTTGGCCGTCCGAGTTTCATACAGCCATTTTCTTCGGAGACTGACACAATGATGAAAATCGAAGAGAAGGTGGAAAACGGCTGCGGGCTGTTCGAAAGAGATACCGCGACCCTGGAAAGGACAAGAAAGGAACATGGATGGGTTTTAGTCAGTACAAGTCTGACATTCCCTTCCGCTCTGCCCAGAGCGGCAGAAGTCATTTGATGATTTCCCATCCGAAAAAAAAAAGGTGGAAAACAATGGTGTGGTGAAATAATAAAAAAAAATAAGGATGATTGTTTACACTCCACATACATTTAACTAAGGGATTAAAAATGCACATAGGACTATCATTGAAAAAAACACGCAAGTTCTTATATGTGCACTTAAAAATATTCATACCGATTACGGAACCTTTCTCTATGCGAGGTCAAACACGCACTTGCCCGTTTTTTACTAGCCTTTTTATACGGAGGATTTGTTTTACGAATGACATTAGGCATCCTTTAATTTGGGCTCAAGTTTATTTGTTAGGGAAGGAGGACAACGGTCGGCGATTACCCTGTATTTGGGCACCTGTTACTAGTGAAGACGTACGGATTTCTGCCACTGTTCTTTGTTTTCTTGGGTATAAGTATAAAGACTAATGACTTGATATAGAAGGTTGAGTTTCATTGACTGGATTGAATTTGTTTGGGACTAAATATTTGCTGTGTGGAACTGTTTTTATTTTTTTTAGACGTGATCTTTATCATCATTGTTGGAGATCCTAAATAAATAAATCATCATCATCTGCCTAGCCTTTTCCCAACTATGTTGGGGTCGGCATCCAGTCTAACCGGATGCAGCTGAATACCGGTATTTTACATGGAGCGACTGCCTATCTAACCTCCACAACTAAATAAGACTGGGTAATACGACACCCCTTGGTAAGACTGGATGTCAGACTGGGCCACTGACTACCTAACGACTGTCAAAGATCTCCAAATGACAACCGGGACCAACAGCTTTACGTGCTTTCCGAGCCACGGAGGAAACTCGGTATGTAATGGGTGGTCACTCATCCACAGACCAACCTAGGCAAGCACGGCTTAACCTAAAGATCGACCCGAGCGGCTGTTATTATTTAGCCACGAACTCCTCCTCGAGACTTGATCTCTATGCTTATGTATATTTAAGATCAAGTGGCCGCCAAGTGGTTTTAAGTCAAAGAAAGTAGGTTCTTTGGGAAGAGAGAGGTACTTGGCCGATCTTTTAGTACTTTTGAAGAAATAACGACACAAATATATTTTCAACTTTGTCGACATACAAAGTTACAATATCTCTGCGTTCCACATAGCATATCATCACGCCTTTTTGAAAGGTTAAGCAGATATGGTCTAAACCTAGTACATTTTGTACACCCGCAGTTTCCCATTGTGTTGTAGTGTTTAACTGTGTCTAGAGTCCAGCCCTATGTAATATGTCCTGGGGTGAGCCTTTTGGCATCAACCGGGCACAAATTCAAGCTCCGGGCTACTGTGTGTAAAGCGTGTAGTGAGAAATGCCTTATTAAAAAACCCAATAACACTTTGTCCGACCTGGGAATCGAACGTAGGACCTCTTGCTCAGTAGCTGCTAGTTCGTCCAACGGATTAGTCAAATAATGAAGCTTGAATGTAGCAAAACATGGGATGTTTTAGCTAACGAAAACGCGTTATATTATTATATTTCATTGCATATTTTAAAAGCTTCTTCTTGAACTATGGAAATATAAACTGACTTGAAAACAATAAATACATAAATTCTCATTAAACACATAAACAGATCCACATTATAACTCAAGCTTAAGAAATCAGTGAGTCAAATAAATTGAGATGAGTAATGAGCTCAAGGCGTAAATTCAATATTTACAGTAAAACAATTATATTTAGAATCAAAGATGGCCGCTGAACAACGGTCGGGTCCGGAAGAGCCCCGGTACGTTTTTAAGGGATGTTGTCAAATTCGGAATGGGTGTCCGAGAACAATGTTAAGATACAGTTGCGATTGTGTGGTGGAAGTTAAAAGAGATTAGCGATTAGCGAATTACTCTGTTGCTAAATTAGTAAACAGACGTAAAACATGGATATGTATCTAAATGCTTAATTTATTGAGGTTAAGTTATTCCAGGTACACATTGGTGTACCGTAACGTGAAATGTAACGCGACCCGTCCAGACTTATACAATGAAACATGAAATGTAACCAAACGACAAGGCGAATTTGTTTAATTGCGTGTTACATTGCATGTTACATTTCGTAAGTCTGTACACGGCTTTAAGAAGTAAATGATGTTTTGTAATGGTCATAGCCCTCTTTGATAAAATAATTCAATAAGATCTTCGGCTGTCTCGTTAGTCTAGTGATCGCATGCGCGACTGCTGCGCTTGAGGTCCTGAGTTCGATTCTCGGGTTGGTAGTATATATATAGTGTTTGAGGGTTTTTTCATCAGGACAGTCTCAGTAGCAGCCACGTAGTCTGGATTTGTGCCCGGTTGATGGTAGTAGGCTCGCCCCTTATTACATGGGATTTAAACATAACTGGCGAAATGTGGGTGTACTATTAGGTACCCTTCTGCCTAACCCTTCGGGGTTTACAGGCGTAATGTTATGTAAGAATTTTCGAGATATTCTTTACATAAAACACACTTCCTCAGCAGTTCAGACCAATAAGTAGAAGTAGTTTTTGTGAAGAATTACATACGTAGTTACTTTGGCAATACTTCTCTGCACCACATAATTGTGCTATAAAAGTGATTGTGGAATATTATGACATTCTGCAGCGACTCCAAATACATCGGGGTGAGGGCAGTAGTATGATTATGATGAAGGTGAGAGCTTATGCTTTGGACTGATACGCTAAGTAAGTAAGGTTGAACGAAGAACTGCTGGGATTGAATACTGCAAGTACAGTACTCTAAGACACGTATCTCTGATTTTTCGGATTCATGTGCGTATTGTACTACTCGTACGAATTAACTGTGCACCTCGCTGGAATGCGATTCCTCTCCCGCTACCCCGCGCGGCGCCCCGCATTCGCCCTGAGCGTTCCGTAGCGATAGTTTTTGCTAACAGTACCGACAGAGTGACGTCACAGAGCCAGGTGCTCAGTTGATTCGGACGGGTTATACGATTATTACTTGCTTCTGTGAAGGAAAACATTTCGCGGAAATCAGCATACCCGAAAGATATTTTTCGACGGCATGTAAAACTAAGTCAAAGGCCCATGGGTGGCATAAAAACTCTGACACCAGGTTAGGCACTAACCACAAGATAAAGAAGAAAGAAGAAGTACTCCAAAATGCAGTTGTACTACACACGCTCGCATCTCTAAACTTGGACCGCAACAAATACAAATAAACCCCGAATCTGAGCAACAAATTCTGCTGAACTGATTCGCGTGGAAGTTTTTGATTAGGAGTATCCGTTGTAACTAAATTGATTACATTACCTACAGCAAACAACACTGTATTGCTCTTATTTTTTTTTATTTTTGTGAGTAGGGTAATCATATTTGTGTCTTTAGTTGTTGGTAAATATTTGATGTGGCTATATAAACATTTTTGTGAAGCTGGCAATGGTTTCAATGAGCCAAATGAGCAGCATAAAAATGGTGCAGTTTTTTTTTATGAAAAGGCGAATTTATTTTTTTACTTATTTTCAAAATAAGAGACGTTAAAAAATCGTTCGAAATTGGGAATTGATGCAGACTTTAACCATTATTCAACTTTTAGAAGAGTTTATAAATAAAACCCTATAAAAATAAAGAAACTAGACCACCTGTATAATAAGTAAAACGTAACAAAAGAGGTATCTTTAAAGAAGTACTAGTAGTAAGTAGTAGTTATTTGTATCCAAAACATCATTCAGCCGTCGCTTCTTTGTTTTCCTCGGACCATACCTTTATAATAAAATCCACAAAATTCTATCTGTGTCCCAACTAAACCAATACGTCCTTAAAATAACTGTTCAAGATTGGCTACTTCAACAGTCATATACTGCAACAGAGGGTCTGTTGCAGGTTTTAACTTAATTAACCTACAACTTGCAGGCACATCATACACATGCGCATTTACACTAACATACACTCATGCACAACACTCCCGCGCAAGCATACGCACACTTTCACATACACACACACACACACACACACCTACACCATGAAATTATCCTAATTTGTTTTGTTCTTATATTTCTTTTTCGTTATTTCTCTAATGTTACTTTTGTTTCCTTTATTTTGCTAATAAACCTTTGATATTGGTACCTAACAATATAATTGTAAAATGTTTTCCGAGTAAACCTGATGACCTGTAATGCAGGTGTTTTACTACCTACCACAGGCACCAGTGATTCACAACCATGTAAATTACTTGTTTATGCCTATAAATGATTTATTATTATTATTATTATTCAATTTATCAAAAACAATTCGATGTTCAAAATAAAATAAGACAACTACTATCACTCAATTCATAAAAAAACAATCCCTAAATTCGATATTAAAAATACTAAAACCTGCCAATACTAAAGTGCTAGTCTGTGCTAGTCATACAATGAAAAAAAAAAAATTGACAGCAGCCGTCAAATGTTGAAACGTCAAAGCAAATTGAACAATATGTAAGCGTACTTATTTTTTCTTAAATATAAATTAGGATCAGACAGCTGAATGGCATTTACGAGGGTACCTTTCAATTTCGCTAAAACTACGAACTATTTGG
Organism: Lycophotia porphyrea; assembly: GCA_950005105.1. Lineage (NCBI taxonomy): Eukaryota > Metazoa > Arthropoda > Insecta > Lepidoptera > Noctuidae > Lycophotia > Lycophotia porphyrea. The sequence goes on along the minus strand of OX465408.1, from coordinate 3,334,988 downwards.
ATGTAAAGTAGATTTCTCCTAGTTTTTACGTGAGTTCAAGAATAGTTTCAAATAAATGTTCCAAAGGGTTTTTTTGCAAACAAAATGGAGCGTGTAGGGCTGACATTAAATATAGCTCACATAGATCAAATACATTGAGAGTGATTTTTAGAAAAAGAAATAACAATAATGATATCAGCAGTAAGTATATTAAAAACCAAAATTTAGAACCTAAAATTTTAATCATAACTAGCGAAATTCAACTATCATCCATATTATTTGGTACTTGCAAAGATATATATTTTGTTTTTGACATGGAGTATACATTAGCAAGTTTTATTCTCTTAAAATCAATGACTGACCAGAACACGGTCGTAACTACCACCGTATCAGCCGTATCAACGATACGGGGCCCCTGAGTAACAAGGGCCCCGAAGTGTAGAAAAAAAAACAAAAAATCTTCCAATAACCTCAAATTGTTATTGATAACAGAAATAATGAATATTTAATTTATCGTAGTCTTTATCATTTAGTCAGTTTAAAGGCTAGGATCTAGAAAGCTAGAATTTTCGAGCTTTTTTTGATGTTCTCCGCACTCGGTTTGATAGGGCCTCTAAAAAATTTTGATACAGGGCCTTATTAGGCCTAGCTACGCCACTGGACCAGACGACATTTTGGCACTTACTACCCATACATCATTTTCCTGGCCTTGTTTCAAATTATTTGAGGTCGGTGCAGCATATCCGCTGTCAGTTGTGACTGGTCATCTTTAAGCTGCCACGGTTTATTTTAACTACTTAATTTGTTTTTTTTTTTTAATTTTGATATAATCTTTTACTCTGGACGCTCTTAACGTGCACGTATTTCTACATCGTTCTCACATATATGTATAATCTCAACACGAATGATGTAACCAAGATTTTGTAACAATATTTTGGTCGAAATGGGAAACTACAGTACTTTCACAAGTTATTATGCCTTGTGTCAGTGACTGTAGCTTAGCCTTCTTTGTTTTTCTGACATTCAAAAGTGCCTGTAATGGTCTAATTGAAATAAATGCTTTTGAGTTTAAGTTTGAGTTTTAGTCATGTCTTGTTCTATCCTTTACTATTATCGATCAAGGCATGAGCCCCCGTTTCTAGAGCCTTAATCTATCTAATCCATCCATCGTTTCTTTAGTCCAAAATATCTTCAAGACCCCTTTCTGATTCCTCTGCATCTTATGCTCATACCTTGCCAACCGATTACCATACAACTTTTCAGCGCGTACTCGTGTATAAATGTATGAATTATTTTAATCACCAATAAAGCAAAAACCCATAATATATTATGCGGCCTATACTTATCAGTGAAAGATAATATAGCTCTAATCCTCAAAACCTCACCTGAAATCCCAAAAGCCTCTACCTTATCAACTTATAATACCAACGCCAAATATTTTCTTCATCCAAGATAAACTAAGCAAGATTTAAATTTGAAAGTGTCCGATATTAAAGAAATGACTCTCAATGAGGAGCCTGGGAGGCTTTATTGCAAGCGTTTTCATAAAACTTATGCAAACAGCGCGCTGAAATAATAAAGTAGGTATAGTTGCTCCAAGACTTGGAACAGCGAGGGGTGGAATGGAAAAACAAGGGGATGGAGGCCGAAATGAGCTATGGTAATGTGACAACGATGAGGTTAATAATGATTTGCGATGGTTGAAGTAAAAAGTTAAACAAAATGCAATTCAGAGAATGGTCCTACTTTGGCAGTTAAAGTAAATTAGGAATCTTTTTTTGGTGTCGTAGATAGTACATTACTAGACGTTTCAATAAATAAGAAAAAATATACTCTTTCTTAATATTGCACTTAACCCGCGACTTCGTACGCAAAAATTGTTATAGCTCGGCTAATATGTATGATGTACACATAATTTATAGCCTATAGCACCCACGAATAATGTAACTTTCTGTCAATGAAAGAATTTTTAGAATTGGATCATTAATTCTGGAGATAACACACTACATACAAACTTACACACATTTTACCTCTTAATAATATATAGGTTAAAACATTCATAAAAGTTTTTCTAGGTGCAACCTTATCCATATCTTGGAAAGTGCACAGCTAAGTTCAATTCAAGAAAAAATAAAGGAGTATCTTTTTTCGTATCCTGATCCGCATATTCCAAGTTAAAGACAATGGAAGCTGAAAAGCGTTTACACTGTCGAGAGAAATTCATTTCGTTGTACAATACTGGAAATACTTGTTTTAATGAGGGTAGTTCCAGCTCCCTTTTGTTGGACCCTTCCTTTTGGCAAATCGATTGCTTTTCCATCGATTTTATTTCACTTTCATAGCAGTTTTTTTGTTTTAAGATTTTTGTACTGAAGTTACTTCTTTAAGTTATACTAGCGGACCTCACGCGGTAGTACGGGGATAAAATATAGCCTATGTTACTCGCTTATAATGTAGCTATCCATTGTTGAAAGAATTTTTCAAATCGGTCCAGTAGTTTTTAAGATTATTCGTTACATACAAAAATACAAATCTTTCCTCTTTATAATATTAGTATAGATTGAATATTTTTGTTAAACATAACATAACCTCACCTCATAACCACATTTGACCTCCACAACCCAGTTAGTACTGGGTAATACGATACCCCGTGGCAAGACTGGTTGTCAGACTTTTTTTGGGCCACTGACTTCCTAACGACTGTCAAAGATCTACAAATGATAGCCGGGATCAAAGGCTTAACGTACTTTTCGAGGCACGGAGGAAACTCGGTTTGTCGGGTGGTCACACATCCACAGACCAACCTAGGCAAGCACGGCTTAACCTAAAGATCAACCCGAGCGGCTGTTATTATTCAGCCACGAGCTCCTCCAAAAAGGCTAGATAGATGATGGTGATCATATTTGAAATAACATAAAACTAAACTACGACTCTAATATTGTTATTTTCAAACAAAAATGAGATTGCAAGTAATTTAGTCGAGGAGAGATACATCAGATAAAATGTGCAATCAAATTAGGTGGAATAGCATTTGTTCTGACATAAAATTAGCAAAGTTTCATAGTTATTAAGAGAGCGCCGTTTGTCTTATCTTGTATTTTGTTTATATTTTCTGCTTCGTTTTGTACATTTTTATTTTATCTTGTTTTTAAATTCTGTATTGCAGATAAAGTAATTGGAAAAACGATCAATTAAAATAATGATGGTAGTGATTGTAGTACAGGAGCTTTGGTATAATAATGTTAATAATGATGTGTTCAGTTACACCCACTAATTAAGTGTAGCAAATTATGAGAGTAGTTACAGCACTGATGACAGCATTTGTGTCACTTGGTTGATGTAGATTTTTGGAGTTATACTTCTTTTGGCGCGTTAGGGAAAAATGAAGAGAGTATATTTTTACGATGCGCGCGCACACCGTCACGAAAAATCGACACCCTGAAGTTACCTAGTCAACATTTTAGTTTTATGTTAAAGAAGTATAACTTCTTACGTGCGTACTAAGTACACACACTTTTTTATTATATTTTGTAGATTACTAGATGCTTTAATTTTTCTATCATTTTTTACGTTTTGTTATATAAGCAACGACTTATTGTCAGGCCTACGCTGTCCTCCTACCCTTTTTTTCGGATGGGAAATCATCAAATGACTTCTCCAGCTCTGGGCAGAGCGGAAGGGAGTGTCAGACTTGTACTGACTAAAACCCATCCATGTACCTTCCTTGCCCTTAGTGTTCCAGGGCCCGGTATCTCTTTCGAACAGTCCCGCAGCCTGTCCTCTCCTATCCAAGTACTGACGCTGTAACATAATAACATTGTAAAACCAAATAACTTTAACTTTTTGACCGCCACGTCAATAACGAAAATCTGTGTTCTCTACGCCAAGCAACTGTAAAAATGCTGTATTTTCGACATTCCATGCCGTCCACGGCGTCGTGAGCATTTTTTGATTTGACGTCCATAGACGTCTGTGGCGGTCGAAAAGTTAAAAACAGTACTTCATGAGAGACACTCTATGAAACATCCGGCATGAACCTCCTTGTGAGTTCCTTACCAGTTCTTCTCCTTAGAAAACGATTAACCCAAACAGTGCACCTTTTCCCGAAGTTTTATAAGTGCCCATGTTGGCCAGTGTGAAATAAAAAAAAGTCGTGTGGCACTCGGAGACTGCCGCGGTAAAGCTATTGCATAGCATTTTTTGCACAGCTGGAGCTAAGAGGTTAGGTTAGGTTAGCTCCTTAGATTAAAAATAATAACCTAGGCTTGTCAATATCTGACACTACGTGTTAGGCACTAGGTGTTAAGTTATTTTCGTTACGTTTCGTTACGAAAGTTACGTTACGGTTATTTTCGTTACGGAATTTCTGGATTCGGTCTCCACGCTCAAGGCCCGCGATAGAAGCTATGCAATAGCTTAAAAGGATTTTAGTTGTATATTACCTATTATTTAAGAACCTGATTTCCTGTAAGTTCTTATTGAATTAATTATTCGGCACCGATTTGAGGAAATAACAAATAAAATAAGTAGTTTTTGCACAAATTCCTTCTAATTGCGTGAAATAAAATTCTAGTGGGTCTAGTGGTCGCAAGCGCGACTGCTAAACATGGGATGCTGGGTTCGATTCCCAGGTCGGACAGTGCAATTGAGTTTTTCCACTAGGAAATTCTCAGTAGCAGCCACAGAGTCTGTTAATAGGCTCACCCCTATAACATGGGACTTAAACGTAACTGACGATATGTGGGAGTTGGTACTATTAGGTACACCTCACCCTATCCCTTCGGAGATTACAGGCGTGATGTTATTTTCTCAATTCAACCAAGACCATTTCCTTAATCCAGCTTCCCAAGTACTCACAACTAATATAAATACAGTACACACGGCGACACATCAATCTATACAAATCCAGTATAACCTGACCTCGCTTTGTTCGAACTTTCCGTACAGTGAGAAATCAGCTTAAATTGTTTTCGCATATCTTAATTGATCGTCGTGAGTACAATTTGTACATACATATTTAATTACTATTACCATTTCCGCTAAGTTCTAAGTTGTGAACTAAGTTAAGCGTGTTATAAGCTAATAAGAGCTTGTCAAAGCATCAGCTAAGTTGGTACAAGTTAGCGTAATATTGTTGATACGCTGCTTACTTGTGTATTCAATACTTGAAACTGCTGGTTAGTATGAGTGGGTTATATTGTGTAGCAGTGGCGAAGATTCCAGACAACTCGATTCCTACCGGCTTCCCTTTGAAAAATGGCACAGTCAGTATTCTATAGACAAATAATAGAATCACATGAAAGACATGTACTCCGGCTTACCGCTTACAAAAATTACCCCTTCGCTACTGTTGGGTAGTAATGGTTATATAGCCTCGTTAAGGACTGATTGAAGACTCATTATTTGTCTTTCCCAACTGTGTGAAGATAGGCCTCCAGTCTAACTGGATGCAGCTGAATACAAGTATTTTATATGGAGCGTCTCCCTATCTGACTCTGACTGTCTGGGTAATATATACGATACCACTTGGCAAGACTGGTTGTCAGACTGTCGGGCACCCGACTACCCTGTAACGACATTCAAAGATCTATAAGCCGGGACCCACCGCTTAACGTTCTTTCCAAAGCACGGTGGAAACGCGGTATGTGATGGGTGGGCCACATTTACACTCCAGGGCAGAGTCAGATGGGCAGCGGGACTGTTCGAAAGAGATACCGCGGCCCTGGAACACAAAGGGCAAGGAAGGAACATGGATGGGTTTTAGTCAGTACAAGTCTGACACTCCCTTCCGCTCCGCCCAGAGCGGAAGGGGTCATGTGATGAATTCCAATCCGAAAAAAAAAGTGTGTGTGTATTTATGTACGCACTAAGAAGTTATTCTTATTTAGCGTATAAAACTAAAATGTTGACTAGCTAACTTCAGGGTGTTGGTTTTTAGTGACGGAATGCGCGCGCATCGTAAAAATTTACTCTCATCATATTTCCCTAACGCGCCAAAAGAAGTATAACTTCAAAAAAAAGGGCAGAGTCAGATAACTGATAAGTCCTATCACAAAATCAATCATACACTTATCCAATTAAAAACTCCAAACGCATCCCACCCATTTCTCTGCCTACCCAACCTTTAACCTAACACTACAATGGTAGCTATTAACTAAATATAGACTGTCCCCGCGTTACGAGTAACGAGCACTGACAGAGTTATTGCTCTGTTAGGGTCACCACACACAATGGGGATGTAGTATATGCAGGAGAAGTACTATAGCGAAATACTGGTGCGTTTAGCAACTAGCTTTTAACGTGCGAAAAATAACTATGTTGTCTTAGAAGGTCTTACTCTAAGCTTTCGCTTGCCTTGGTTCGTTTGTGAATGGGTGAACACCCATTACATACCGAGTTTTCACCGTGCCTCGGAAAGCACGTTAAGTTGTTGGTCCCGGCTGTCGTTTGTTGATCTTTGACAGTTGTTACAGATAGTCAAGTGGCCCGAAAATTTGACAACTAGCCTTACCAAGGGGTATCGTATTACTCAGAAGTAATTGGGTTGTGGAGGTCAGGTATGCAGTCGCTCCATGTAAAATACTAGTATTCAGCTGCATCCGTTTTAACTAAAAGACCGACACCGACATAGTTGGGAAAAGGCTAGGCAGATGATGATGATTTGAAGAGCGTAATTTTAAGTGGAAATAAGTGCCTAATAAGATAAGTATGGCAGAAGAAGACATGCGCCGACCCCAAATAAATTGGGATAAGGCCATGAGAATGATGATGGTGAAGTACCTAATAAACACAATACAGTTGATAACTAAAGTTTAAAAAGAAACAAAACAAACAGCCCAAAAACTAAACAAAACGCTTACACACACATACATAATACATAAGTCCTAAACATAGACGGACAGACGTCGCCGATTCGTCCACAAGTTCGGGATGATCCCGTAATCCCGGGATATCGCGGTGTAAAGGTCACACCACAACAAACATTGCCGGAGAAGGGACGGGTTGTATGGAGGGGACTAGAGATGTTTGTGCATTATTAATATCTGTGGAAGTTTTTGCGAAATAATTTGGAAGTAACATCACTCTGCTTTGTTTATTTATTTGTATTCCGAATTCAAAAACGCACGTCAACTTGAGAACCTCTCCTGATGATATGGCTAGAATGGAGGTTGATATGACCAGTAATAGAAAAGTATAGGTTATTGAAGTTATACTTCTTTTGGCGCGTTTGGGAAAAATTATGAGAGTAAATTTTTGCGATGCACGCGCACACCATCACGAAACACCGACACTCTGAAGTTAGCTAGTCAACATACACCCTGAAGTTAGCTAGTTTTACTTACGTTTTGGCTAATATAATGTAGATCTTTATCATACGTTCTCTCCAGGTAACTGAATGGTCATTGCCTGGAGGTTAAGCATTCCTAGTCCTCTGTAATTTGTATTATTAAGGTTTTTCTATTGATTCTTGTGTCCTCCTAATGTTTGTTTATCTTCGTAGTGTCAGATATTGACAAGCCTAGGTTATTATTTTTAAATTACTGCTGGAGCTATGAGGTTAGGTTGTATAGGTAATTGATATTAGATCTTGTTATAAACTACTTTACTTCGTTTATGTCCTAGAAAAGTATAACTTCTAACGCGTGTACATAAGTACACACACACTTTTTTTGTACTCCGAATTCAAAAATGCGCGTCGGCTTGAGAGCCTCTTCTGATGATATGGCTAGAAAGGAGGTGACTACTGAGATGAAGAGTAATAGAGAAGTATGGATGTAGAAGACATTCTGCGCCGACCCCAAATAAATTGGGATAAGGGTAGGATAATGATAATAACTTGAGAACATCTTCTTGCGCAAGTTAAGGTGGAGACACCAGGGATGCTCGCGAAATTCAAAAAACATTCATCGAACTAGATTTTCAGAAACCCGATGGTAATCCTAACACTAGCTTCCTATATTCCTTAGATTTGTAAATATCAGTGCAGTGACCTACTGACCTAGCAGGTCACACGACTGTGGTGGTACCCTATCCATCCATCAGCATTAGTTCTGCCTACCCTCTAGCTATAGGAGGATTATCGATGCTGACACTGATCTCCAACACTACGGGGTTGATATACGATTGATGTGTTTTGTGAATCTGGAGAATAGAATATCTATTCGAAAACTACAGAACGCGACAAGCTGTAGGGGAGCCCCCTTCAATTTTTAATGCGGTGCAATCAACAATCAACATTTTAACATATCATCTCGCCTATAATCCTCGAAAGGTTAGGCAGAAGTGGACTTGTAGTACACAGATTGATTTGCCAGGTATGTCTTTCATCCTTACTAATATTATAAACACGAATTTTTGTATGTATGGATGTTTGTTACTCTTTCACGCAAAAACTATTGAACGGATTTGGATGAAATTTGGAACACAGACAGTTTATAACCTGGATTAACACATAGGATGGGACAATTATCGAACTCCACGCGGGCTATGCCGCGGGCATAAGCTAGTTTCCATATGATAGGGAGGGGCTTCAATAGAAAAATCAATAAAATATTGCAACATTATACTACTGCACCAAGAAATCAATTATTCATGGCTGGCAGTACACTAGTATTGCTGGAGAAGTAGTATAGAACATAACATCATGTCTGTAATCCTCGAATGCTGTACCCTATATGAAGGGTGTCAAAAGACTCTTAACGAAGCCGAAAGGCACTTATTCTTCCCGTCATTGCGATCATTTTTTTGCTCTAGACCATACCTGGGAACCTTCTAGTTCCGGAGATATTGGGGGTCAAAGTTCCAACTTTTTCACAGGTTTTTTTTTAGATACATGTTTTTAATGTTAGATTTTTAACTTTAAACATCTACACGACCCCCGTACTATTCAATCCATTCATTAGCACAATGTTTTGAGGGCATGACATTGAATCCTATCTTAAAACGTGATTTTTTACGCCAAAAAATAAAGTCGTTTCCCAGCACTAATTTTTGCGTAAAGTTACTTAGTTTGATGTACATAATGTTTGGTTGACGGCTTCGTGAAGAGTCCGTTTACACCCTGTATTATTACAATACCTATGCAGTGTTGTAGAAATAAACTAGTAACTATACTGTATGTTATATTTTAAGAAACCGGACCACAGTAAGTGCAATTCCAAAGCTCTGACCGGGACTCTGTTTCGGTAGTAAAGTTTATGAACCGTGTTAATTGGCAAGACCGGTCAGCTTGAGATACGTCACTAAAATGCACCCGGGTTCGTTTTCGTTCGGACTTATCACGATGGCCCGGAAGTTTATGGCACCCTAGATCAAATTTGGGAAGTACCAAATCATCGAGTAGATTGGACTTTTGAGGCGGGTAGCAAGTTTTAAAAATGTAGGTAAGTTGAGAAGCATAGAAAACTAAACATTCGTTTTGTAATACTCACACAATTGCAAGTAGGACGGTATTGTGACTGTTTTTCTCTGATTACATACCTGAAACAAAAAAGCATATACCTATAAATGATTATGCAATAGAGGAAAACTTGACCAAATTCACAGAACTAAATATCTAACACAAAATATTCTCCCGTCACGAATGTTAAACCCATGCCGACCATGATCACTGCCTAATTTAGCACTATGCCATTAAATGATAAATGATGTCTATTTTGCAAATTCGTTTTTGGAAACAATTTTACACGTCATGTTTTTTAAAACTAGATAGGGCCGGTGTTTTGTACCTGACTACTGCGAGAAGACTCAGCCGAAACAAACTTAGAGGTCATAATCTCCTTGAAAGCCCAGACATAACCTTGGTTAACTCACATGTGGACTGTGCAGATTAGTGTCTGAGATGGTCTTTTGAAGAAAGAACCTTACAGATTTGAGTGGACCTGCCCAGTCAGTGCAAGTATTTGTCAGTTATCGTGTAGCTCGTTCGTTATAACTCAAGGAGCTCACTTGACTTGCCCTCTTTCCTGCCCAGATCCTAACCGAAACCAAAGCTTCATCATCTTCCTCTCCATCAACTGTCATATTCATCATTCTTTTTAGTTTTAGTCACATGCGATTCGACCCTCCTCTTGATATGCGCATACCAAGGCAGTCGATTCCCTTTCAATTTGTCTGTAATACTTCATACTTCCTCGAATATACGTATTCCTTACTTTATCCATTCTTGTCGCACCTCAACTTTCTAAACAAAAGCTTATCCAAGCAAAATTAAACCAATATCATACACAACAGTACCCCCTACTATATCCCAACAGAATCACATCAATTCACACCATTTTAAGTCAGGTGCGCAAAATATCAAAAAGGACGTCTTTTTATCCCAAGAGGATCGCATTATCGGTAACACCAGTTACTGGGGATTAAAAGGGGGTGTAAAGGGGTCGTTCTCGTAAATAGACGTATTTATCGTTCAAGTATTTCAAATTGAATTTGCAAGGGTGTTGCGAATGAGAAGAGTGCTTAGTGCTTTAGAATTCAGTTTTGAACGCAGTATTTTTTTTTTCGGATGGTAAATCTTCAAATGACTTCTCCCGCTCTGGGCAGCGGAAGGGAGTGGCAGAGTTTTGTACTGAGTAAAACCCATCCATGTTCCTTCCTTGCCCTTTGTGTTCCAGGGCCGCAGTATCTATTTCGAACAGTCCCGCAGCCCATTTGAACGCAGTCTGGGTTAGTGATTGGATGAGTACCTAAAAGATGTGTTGTGGAAGTTATGAAGTACTAGCTTAACAATAACAGCCTCTTGTGGCGATTTTAAGGTTAAGCCGCGCTTGCCTAGATTGGTCCATGGATGGGTAGCCCATCATAACGAGTTTCATCCGTGCCTCAAAAAAAAACAAAACAAAAATTATAGCTTTTTGATAGCATTTGGTAAGACTGGTCGTCAGACTTTCGGGCCAATGGTAACGCCTGTCCAATATCTACGAATGACGACCGGGAGCTTAACGTGATTTCCGAGGCACAGAAGAAACTCTGTATGTAATGGGTGGTTACCCCTCCAAGGACCAACCTAGCCAAGTACGGCTTAACCTAAAGATCGAAAAGAGCGGCTGTTATTCGCAGTAAGCAGCTGCCGAAACATACCTTTTAATTAAATTCCTTTACACTTCACCTCACTAAGCACTTCCCCACCGACACTTCCACACAAATTCATACAATAACTTAAACATGAATTTGCGCCACTTTCAGCCGATCCGTTTGCATCAATAACAGCATTGAAATCACTCAACTTGCACGTATCGACACTTCATAGATATATTTCCAGAAGTACTAGTCCTCGATCTCTCTCAAGCTTCGACGTCGAAAATATATCGAAGTAAAATATACGTTAATACACGAGATCAAAAATCAGCCACACTTTGATAACAAGAAAATGTCACTGTCAACTACGTTTTTGACATTTCTGTATTAGAAACTTTTTTTGTCAAGTTTTATATATAAAAAGTTTTTACAGCAAACCTAAGGATACAGAAACAAGAAAAATGTATAAGGTGCTACAAATATTTTTTGGCTCTCGCTGTTCCTGCAACTTGGTTTAAGCACTATTTCGTGAAAAAAGAAAATGCTGGCGTTAGTTCTAAAGGACATGGGCACGCCACAACATCTTATTGACCTAGTCCGATGCCTCTACATCAACAACCGGTCTTTCGTCAAAATAGACACCGACTGTTCAAATGTGTTCTCCATCAAGAAAGGCGTTAGACAGGGATGCATCCTCTCACCTCTGCTCTTCAATGTGTTTGGAGAGTATATCATTCGGAAGACTCTCGAGGGCTGGGAAAAGGGGTTTGCTGTTGGTGGAAAGCGCATTTCCAATCTGAGGTACGCTGACGATACCGTTCTTCTTGCTACAACATTAGGCGACATGAAGGAGATACTACACAGATTGGAGGTGGAAAGTGGCAAATTAGGGCTTGCAATAAATAAGCAGAAAACCAAGCTTATGGTGATAGATCGTGCGGGAATGCTATCGGGGGCCTGTAACATCCAAGGCATCGATACTATGGACAGTTTCGTTTATCTGAGCTCTGATATAAATAATGAAGGTAGTTGCGTCCCAGAAATAAAACGGCAGATAGCCATGGCTAAAGATGCTATGACACGCCTGCAGAACATCTGGAAAAATCGTGGCATAAGCTATAAAACGAAGGCCCGTTTGGTCAGGGCACTAGTTTTCCCGATTTTTCTCTACGGAGTTGAGACGTGGACAATCCGAGCAAGAGAAAGACAGAGGATAGACGCATTCGAAATGTGGTGCTGGAGGCGGATGCTCCGAATTCCATGGACAGCCAAACGCACAAATGTGTCTATCCTTTCCCAGCTCGATATCAAGACTAGATTGTCTACGGTTTGCCTACAGCGTATTCTGACCTATTTCGGCCACATAATGCGAAGAGGAGATAGCAGCCTTGAAAAACTGGTCATTGTTGGCAACACCGAAGGCAAGAGAGCACGAGGCCGGTCGCCAACACGATGGTCCGACCAAGTAAAAGACGCTATATCCTCAAGCAAATTTCAGCAGGTGGTGATGGCAACTTTGGAACGGAGTCGATGGAGGCAGATTGTCCATTTAAAGGGGTCCAGTGACCACGATCCTCAGTAATGAGGGACCGCCTGAAGAAGAAGTTCTGATTTCTCAAAGTACTAAAACCACCACAGCGCACACTTACTAAAAATAAAGCGAACAAAATGCCTAAGCAATCAGTCAAAGCATGGGATGCAGACCAATAAACTTGAGGAAATCAGCAGCTATCCATATCAAGAGCCCTATTTATACGGTACTGTTAACCTGCATCATCCCAATGCTGGGCAAAGACCTCTTCCCCATGACTTCCAGTTAAGGCCAATGTGATCTGGTCTTGTCCAGCTCATCCCGCCATCTTCTACGAGGTCAACCGCGACGCCTAATGGCTGTGTCAGGGCTCTGTTTAGGCCAACAGTTCATTGGGCATACGGCAGACGTGGCCAGTCCAGTCCCACTTCAGTTTAGCAATTTATACGAGTTTCACGTAAATCTTTTCGAACCTTCTGCATTCTCTTCATAGTGACCGCATGTTCTACAGCCGTAATCTAAATTGCTATGCATCCCCGTACCCAGTGAATATGTCATTAACGTTGTAACGGGGTTCGACTCCCGTGGGATAGCATCAACACTTACTATAGTCGGATATGGAACCCTATCTGGAGAGGGGATGAGATAAAATATTACGTTGCGAACGTTTTTGATAGTTTAACAGAACTTGTACTTTTTCTATTAGCCTAATAAGAAGACCATCAGTGGATGCAATACCTCACCATCATCATTTCAGCCGAAAGACATCCACTGCTAGACATAGGCCTCCCCCAAAGCGGGGTTTTTCCATAATCGTTACGTTTGGCAGGCGGGTTGGTGATCGCAGTACGGTTGTTACAAAGGCACAGAGAACGGTGCTGCCCATTCTCGGGTAAGTCCCAGATGCAATACCTACTCGTTAAAAATCAGAAGGATGCAATCAAATTGCTTCACACTGTACCAATATTTTACACGCACTGACTACCTTCTCAACTTCATAATTACATACACTTACCAAAATAACAAACAATAAATCACCCAGTAAGAAGGTACCTCATCCAATTAGCCTCCTCCACACCGTTGACAAACTATGCGTTTCCTAATATCTTGGGAAATTATTCAATAGCACGCCCGGCAGTGAGAATTGAGATAGATTACTGTTTCTGAGAGCACGGAAGCTCTTGACAGATCATGCAAGACGTTAGGTCTGGTTGAGGCTGGGACTGTCGAATTTACGGGTTAGGATTTTCGGCTTTGTATTCTAGGATTTTATATGAACTTCATGCAAATACATATAAAGATAGAGAGGTTTAATCACAATGACATCATAAATTTGTTGCCTGTTAATTAATAACTTATCCAAAATCTGTCAAATATAGAATCTGTCAAATGTAGAATCTGTCAAATGTAGAATCTGTCCAATGTAGAATCTGTCAAGTGTAGAATCTGTCAAATGTAGAATCTGTCATATGTAGAATCTGTCAAATAAAGACAATGATGTTAAAAGTAGAATCTGACATATGTCGACTAAACGTAAATATCTAGCTTTTATTTGGATTTTGGGTTATCCTTACGAGTCCCTACGTCATTTTTATAAATGGATATCATGATATATATAATGGATTGGATATCATGAAAAGTCGGTCGTAGTGACATTGGCAAAAAACCTATCAGGTAACAAAGGTGTGCTAAACTGTTAAGTTTCGTCATACTAATAAACGTGATGTTTGACGTGACGTCTAATAAACCGATGAACGCCGGCTGCATGCACGAAAAAGTGTCCCGTTACGCTCATTGTACGCATGCACCACTTTCGTAGTGTCAGATATTGACAAACCTAGGTTATTATTTTTAATCTACAGCTCGAGCTAGGTTAGGTTGTATAGGTAATTTCTCTCTTCCACTCGATTTTATGACGCTGTCACGTTAAACTATCGTCCGTAAACCTACTTACAGACATCCAATTTTTTATTTTGAAGTTCGGCATTCAAAAGTGCCTTTTTTATATTACACTTACACTGCTAGACGTTTTGTATGGTGGAAACCTACCGCCAGACACCTTTTATATATGATAAATTGTAATTATACTTCAGCTTTTATAAAATGACGTACCTAGGTCTAGCGTTTTCGGATCTTCCGCATTTTCCATTGCAGTAAAAAGTCACAGCTCTATTGTCAAATATTCTACAAATCTGACAGTTCAACATGACGATCAATGACAATGACATTAACGGGTGACAACCCCGCGACACGTGCGCCTCGCCTTCACAATTCAAACTAAATGATCGAAGAGGGAAAGTCAATTATGAAATGGGGGTTTTCAATTAAATTAAGACGTTTTGTCAATAGAAGAGTTTTGGGGGAAACTCACCCTTATGGTATATGATTTCGAAATAGTGCCCTGGGACAAGTAATGGTGATTTATGTTGTTTGGGCTTTTTAGTGTTTGCACTGTGGATTAAAGTGAAGTGGGTTTCGTATTTCGTAAAAAATGGGTGTGAACAAGCCCCCACGATCGAAGCTTCTTCCATAGTAGCTATTGCTCGTGGCTTTGCCCACATTTAAATTATCCCACAAGAACATACTATTGTCATGGTTTAACCTAACCCTAGTCTTCTTCTTTTGGGTGTCGATGGATTTAAAAAATACCCAACCAGTGTATAGCCACCTGCACAGCTGTTTCGTTAGCTTATTTCAATCCTAGAAGCTGTGCAGAATGGGCAAGAAAGGAGGTGGCTCCACATTGCCATTGTATTTAGGAGGGGTCGACGATACCCAATTTGGCCAGGTTATTTCTACAGCGGACAACCTGGGCGCGCAAATGGTAAAAAGATTTGTAGATAGGCCACTGCAGTTCCTGTCCAGGAGGAAGATGTTCTGCTGGATTTATGACGTGAGAAGGGGTGGGATGTCTGACCATAGTTAAGTAAGGTTTATCCGTGTGCTAAGTTTCATCGAAATTCGTTCAGCAGTGTGTTTAAATGTAACAAACAGATAATTTCGCGTTTGTGTCTGATCTAGTATGAATGCTGATTGTATTTGATTGTATTCTGATTGTTAATTAAATATCATCTGCAATTGAATTGTATCCTGAATTGGAATTGACATGATCAATCAATTTCAATCGTGCCTACGATTCAAAATCGTGCGATCCTATCCATAAATGCAATTTCATCGTATTTTTACAGAGATCACGACTTACGAGTATATTGAACAATTTTTTCTTTAAATCTATAAACGTCTCATACATTTCAGTAAAACGGTATGAGCGACTGGACCTTTCTTATTGTTAACTAGAAATTTCGTCAATATCGTGGGTGCATTTACAGACTTAAATCTTGCATCAGACCCACAACATTCTGATGTCTACTCATGAAAGTACGCCGAAACCTTTTTTGTCCCATAACCATAACCCTTAAGATTTGGATGTTTGGCACAGGAATAGACCACACTTCGTTCTGAGCAGTGGATTGTGGTGGGTTCATTAAGATACATTTTTCCAAGTGCTGCGTCCCCGTCTGACATTCCGTGCCACCAGCAAAAGCTTGTAAAACATAGATTTTTGTTTTGTACAAGAATTGAACCCGCGGTACCTAGCATGGAATCCAAAAGCTAAATAATTGAGTCAACCGATGAGGACTTAACAAGAATCAAACAGACAGAACTTAAACTCTTGCAAAGAAAGGATGTAACAAGACAAAAACTTTGTTTTGCATATTTTAATCGCTGCACAAAGCTGGGTGAAAAGCTATTGGTGCCGATTCCCTTGTTCACAAACTAAACTAAATTTAAGTTCAGTGCATCTTTATCTTTTTATTTCATTATAAAAAGGACAGACGACAAATATTAGTTTAGTCCTGTAAAATTAGTCAGCACCTGACGCAATTTGATGTAATTTTAGTAGTCAACTTTTTAATCACGTCTAACCTTGTGTCAGGCGCTGGTTAATTTGACAGGTCTTAACTAAAATTTATCTCTTGTCCTTTTTTTAATGAAATACTTAGGAAGAAAAAGATGCACTGAACTTAAATTTGGTTTAGTTTGTAAACAAGGGAATCGGCACCAATGTCTGAACTTGATACTTATTGTAAAGTGTAATGCAGGTTTTATCTAAAACAGACACCAGTCTCTATGTAGTAAGTACTGTATAAGGTTTTATGTGCTAGGTTAAGTAATTAATAAAGGTTTACTTTATTTTAGTGTTCAGGTTTGTTTAGAATTCAAAAGAACATAGAAACAACGTTTTTCTCAGTAATAACCGGTACCAACATAGCTAGCAGAAGTAGCAGCTTATTGGCAGTGGACTGGCCGTGTCTGTTAAAAGACTAAGTCCTGGAGAGGAGACCGCATATCGGCAAGCGTAGTGTGGGACGCCCCCCCTAGCTAGATGGATCAAAGTCCTTAAAAACTTGACTGGGACAGATTGGATGCGCAAGGCGAAAGACAGGGTGTTGCGGAGCAGATTGCAAGGGGTCTATGTCCATGAGGACACGGTGGAGCACACGGTGGTGGTCTGCCCCGCTTGGGCGGAGCACCGCCGTGTCCCCGTAGCGGCGATCGGCAGCGGCGACCTATCGCGTCCGGCCCTGGTTCAATCCATGGTCCGGAGCGAGAGGGAATGGGACGCCGTCACCTCCTTCTGCGAAGCAGTCATGCTAGCGAAGGAGGTGGCGTAGCGTGAGAGGGAGAGAACCTCATGTCCCAGCCGCCGCGGGAGACGCCCCGGGCGTCGGGGGTCACGTGGTGGCTTCCGGCCACCGTAGACGCGGACCTGTGGACGGTGAGTAATGGGCTAGCTCGCCTTCCGTCCGTCTTTTGACGACAGGCCGTGTAGACGGCGCGTTCGTGTTCCACGCGCGCCTCAAAGAGATGTCAGCAAACAGGGAAAGGCCCGATGCCTGCCAGGGCTGCGGGACTGTTCGAAAGAGATACCGCGGCCCAGGAACACAAAGTGCAAGGAAGGAACATGGATGGGTTTTAGTCAGTACAAGTCTGACACTCCCTTCCGCTCTCCCGGAGCGGGAGAAGTCATTTGATGATTTCAAATCCTCAAAAAAAAAGGTAGTCTATATCCATCACTGGATTACGACAGGTTTAGTTGATTGACCGATCAGTACCTTGAAAAGAACCTTGAATCTTGGGTTTACCATAACTCCGCAGACACTCACCGTCCATCTTGCGCTACATGTCCTGACACCTGCGCACTTGACGATCTCATGGCTGCATCAGCGAGCGGAGTTCGCATAGCCGAATTTCGGGTCAAATATAAAAGAAAGACCATACCGTCCATAACTTTTGCCTCCAAAATATCACGACTATAGTCCTATTTATTCATCATCAGCGTAGCCTTTCCCCAACTATATTGGTGTCGGCTTTCAGTCTAACCGGATGCAGCTGAATACCAGTACTTTACATGGATCTTCACAACCCAGTTAGTGGACTTTTTGAGCCACTGACTCTGTAACGACTGTCAGAGATCTACAAAAACGACGGGCGGGACCAACGGCTTAACGTGCTTTCCGAGGCACGGAGGAAACTCGGTATGTAATGGGTGGTCACCCATCCACAGATCAACCTAGGCAAGCACGGCTCAACATAAAGATCGACCCGAGCGGCTGTTATTACTTAGGGCGCCCACACAAAACTGCGAATTCGCAACGCATCGCAAGTATCTGCGAGCGTCTGCCTGCAAGTTCCTGTGATATCGCAACGTATCGCATCGCATCGCGGTTTTGTGTGGGCGCCCTTAGCCACAAGCTCCTTTCAGAAATAGAAATACACCCATTTTAACAGAAAATGATTCCTGTCATGTCTCCTTTATTCTTTTATCAGTCGAAGCAATTCCAATACTTGTAATATTTTTATTTTTATGAGACAATTTACATATATTTCAATACAGTTTTATTGGTACGTGTTTTATTGCCAATATATTTGTCCGATATTTGATACTAGAGAACAATTTAGTTCTAGATATTGTTTATTTTATTGATGTTTTGTTTCTCTCGATATAAAAACCTAAGCCTTCTTCAAACCCGGAAGGTCAAGGGACCAATGGTCCAAGTCGACTGTTAATGAGAATTAGGGATCTGGGCAAATGTTTGGACAAAAAATCAGCATTATTAATTACCATTTGACGTGGCAATGCTACCAGTTTTGATGAGATGGGTATTTGGTGCTTTGATGCCTTCATACATAACATCACGCCTGTAATTCCAGAAGGGTTAGGCAGAGGTGTCTCTAATAGTACACCCTCATTTCGCCAGTTACAGTTAAAGTCCCATGTAATAGGAGGCGAACCTATAGCCATCACCCGGGTCCAAATCCAGACCACGTGGCTGCTACTGAGAAATTCCTCATGGAAAACCCCAATAAACTTTGCCCGACATGGGAATCGAACCCAGGACCTCATGCCGAGCAATCGCGCTTGGGACCACTAGACCAACGAGGCAGTCTTCCCTTTTCATTCATGTACATATTATTTTAAGCTTAAACATTAAGTCACTATGTTCCTATTTTCACTTTTAAATGTCATTCTCTAATTTCCGACGATTCTTGTCGAAAATGAGGACATTTGTTCCTACTTAGATACTTCGTAGAGGAGCTATGTTGAGCTCAGTTGAGCACACTGCACAAGAAAACATAGTTTTACATACAAAAGGCATTGAGTACATTAGCAACACAAAATGGCCCAATAGCTGGTCCGGGTGCGCTCTTTGAGCATCGGTCGGAAATACTGGAATACTGAAGAATCGAGGACTTCCAATTGGTTTAGTGGTCAATGTAGCTACGTTAAGTTGTGGGTATACATTAAGTCTTTTCACATTTTATTTTATCTGTGATTTTACATTTATGGGGGTATAAAGAACAGGGTGTATAGTACTTCATCCCCCATAGACAAGGGAGGACCCTCCGACCAGACGGGTGTTATGTCTGGTAGGTTACTGTCCGACAGTTGTTGTCGGGTTCTTCTATATACTCGTAAGTTGCGGATAACTTTGCTTGCGAGATGTAGGATTCTATTGTTTAGATCGTCCGCTTCGTCATAGATGGCTAGTACTTTTTGTTCTATGCTGCTTAGTAGTTTTTGTACTAAGCAACATAGACTTTTTGTGAGGAGCTCGTGGCAAAATAATATCAGACGCTCGGGTTACCTAGGTTGGTCTGTGGATGGGTGACCACCCATTGCATACCGAGTTTCCTCCGTGCCTCAGAAAGCACGTTAAGCCGTTGGTCCCGGCTGTCATTTGCACATCTTTGACAGTCGTTACAGGTAGTCAGTGGCCCAAAAAGTCTGACAACCAGTCTTACCAAGAGGTATCGTATTACCCAGTTTTAACTGGGTTGTAGAGGTCAGATAGACAGTCGCTCCATGTAAAATACCGTATTCAGCTGCATCCGGTGAGACTGGAAGCCGACCCCAACATAGTTGGGAAAAGGCTAGGCAGATGATGATGTTGCTTAGTACTTTTTATAGTGCCGCTACACATTTCTGTCAAAATCAAAGTTATCTTTCATTTTCTTTGTGAAAGCTTGCCGTCGGGATCCCACCACAGACAAGTCTGTTAAAATCAGTTATTTTTACTGTACCTGTAACAAAGTTAGGTCGCCATTATTAGAAGTAAAATAACTGCAAAAACCCATAACATAACTTAACACGCTTGTAATCTCCGACGGGCTAGGTAACCTAATAGTACGCCCACACTTCGCCAGTTATGTTTTAAGGTCTTCGAAGTGTGGGGTGAACCTCCCATCCATATTATATATACGGTTATACATGCACATCGGTCTTTTAAGATACCTAATATTAGATTACCTACTTAGATTTGATTAGATTACTTCAGTAACAATCAAAGATTGCAACTAATGTTTTAAGCTCTATGAACAGTTTAGCCTTTTAAAGCGTTACGCTTGTTTTGAGTAGGTAGGCACAATTCAAAGAGTTAACCCTTGCTTATGGGTTAAAAGGTGTTAATCTATCCCAAACTAATAGGGTTGTGGTTTCATTAATTGACGGTATTACAACTCACTACTTAACACATTTAAATATATTAAATAATATTTATTAGGTTAAACTAACTATATACATTAATAATTAAAAACTATTAAACTAAAATAAATAAACTAACAACAAACTATAAAAAGGCATCGAAAAACTAAATTAAAAGAAGAAGAAAATTAAAAGAGAAATTAAATTAGAAGAGTTCTAACAAAACACACTTTAAAAGCTATACTGAGTTAAATTTGTATATCAAGGGAATGAAATGAGTCTAGTGGTTGCAAGCTCGACTGCTGAACATGGGATCCTGGGTTCGATTCCCAGATCGCAGTAGTATTGGGCTTTTTTCTTCAGGTATGTACTTCTCAGTGGACGCACGAGGTCTAGATTTGTGCCCGGTTGATGGCAATAGGCTCGCCTTCTATTACATAGGACAAAAACATAACTGGTGAAATGTAGGCCTATTTAATAAAAAAAGTCACCAGCAGCTTATAAGATCTAATCAGTTCCACTCTGATTGTCCAGTGAATAACAAGATACAAGATACAAACTCCTTATTTAAGACTTAAACTCAGTGAGATGGTTATAATACTCGTACACTTCGCTGGTCCAAAGGGTTTGGTTAGTATTGTTGAAAACATTTCCACTGGGTATAATAGGTACCTACACTGACCTGTGTCCAATCCTAAAATAGATTTCACGATACTTAAATGTATCTACGTCCGGTGTACCTTGGGCTGTCAAAACTTGTTGAATGGCTACTATTTTCACTTGGTAATGCATAAATAACTGTTCGCACTACTGGGAAAAGAGACTTCTCTCGAGAGAGAGACAGAAGAAAGAGAGGGAGGGGACCAGAAAGGGGAAGTCCACCGTGAACCGAGGACGTGGGCACAGTGTTGGAATTTTCATTTCTAGGACATAACATAACATAACACGCTTGTAATCTGTGACGGGCTACGTAGAGGTGTAACCTAATTTTACGCCCAAATTTCGCCACTTATGTTTTTAAGTCCTTCGAAGTGTGGGGTGAGGACGTGATCACAGTGTTGGAATTTTAATTTCTAGGACACGCTGCTTTCTTTCATAATTTTTTTAAACCTTGGTGTCTGTAATAAATGATATACCAACACAAGTAAAGTTCCACTCAAGATTTGAATGTAAGACGTCACAACTCGTAGTTCGCCGTTTTCTGTGGGCCACCACTGTTCTCCCATGGATTAACCTAAGATCATTGAACCCGGAAATCTGACGACCTGTCCCAAAAAGGGGTATTTTACTACTCAGTAACTGGGTTGGCAGGTCAGATGGGCAGTCGCTCTATGTCTTCTTCTTTTTCGTGTGAAAGACGTTCGCTGCTGGACATTTGCCTCCCCCAAGTGTCGCCACATTGCCCGGTCCTGTGCGAGTCGAATCCAGCGGATCCCCGAAACCTTCACCAGGCCATCGGTCCACCTAGTGGGAGGCCTTCTAACACAACGTCTTCCGGTTCGCGGCCTTTATCTCGCCCGATATAAAACGCTAGTATTCAGCTTCATCCGTTAAGACAGGAAGCTGACCCTCAAATAACAGATGATATAAACTTTTCTCAAATGGACCGCGCCAAAGCGAGAGACGAAGAATCAGTATTTGCCGTAATGTTGCCATATGAAGCAACATTTTTTCCCACAATCAAATCAAATTGAAAATGCCAAGGACATTAAAAAAAAACTTGCAATCAACAAAACATATGTGATGATGTTAAAAGACACACCTCCTGTCATTACTTGAATGACATACAAGTTGTGTTGAATGCTATTCATCATGGCTGACCTTCGGGCGATGGATATTGCGACATTGATGACAAGTAAAAAGATGAGCTTTATATGGCAAGATGTATGGTTGATTGTTGAAAGAATTGTGTCGTTTTTGGTCAGGGTTAGTATGTCATGTCACATGTTTCAACAGTTCCAAAACTTATGTTGAATATCATTTCATAAAATTTTAATCATTATTTAATCAAGTACCGCCAAGGGGGTGAGTTAAAAAGATATTGGAATTATTATTGTTTTAATTGAATAAAAATAGGGTCCTCTTGGTCCATTTAATAAATGTGCGTAGACATTATTTGTCTTAACACATCACAAACTTACTGTGACGGAAAACATCGTCAATAGAACATCACCTACTAACCATCCCATAATGTTGGGATACAGGTCTCCTCTTTGAGAGGGAGTGGGCCGTTATCCACCACGCGGGCCCAGTGTGTCGGTTCAAGGACTTTCAGGTTTCCTGACATGTGGTACACACCTACGACCTACGGCTACAAAACACAATGGTGATCTAAGTTAGTTTTTCTCTGAATAGAAAGAGGTCATTGCCCTTCTGGCTTGTATTTATTATAGATGGCGCCACAACCACACTGTAGACAAATAAACACCTTAGTTATTCCACCTCTCGTCTGTTGACAGGACCATAACACACACCCACGTGGCATCAAAGTCAACAGCACTGATTACCATAACTCTTCATACAACAAATACATAGAGATGGGCCTTAGAACTGGTTATTGGAAAGGAACGGCTTAACTCCGGTATTCATTAATGTAGGTACTCTTCTTTTTTTCATCGAGAATTACTGGCAATGTGGGTTTTATGATATTAGTGTAAAAGCTCAACATTGGTGTTTAGTTCGGAAAGTCATCCTCTCAGAGACAGACTCATCATCTGCCTAGCCACTGACTTCCTATAGCGACTATCAAAGATCTACAAAATAAATGACAGCCATGACAAACGGCTTAACGTGCTTTCCGAAGCACTGAGGAAACTCGGTATGTAATGGGCGGTCACCTATCCACGAACCGACCTAGGCAAGCGCAGCATAACCTAGCGGCGACTCGAGCGGGTGTTATTATTTAGCCATTTCTATTCGCCACTTTGTGGTTAAAGTGCAAATTGTCCTATGGATTTGATTTTAAACGCAGACAGACGCAGGCTTGCTATCAACATGTGTGCATATAGTTACAGTCAGACTGTTAAGCCTAGATTCCTTTACATTATTTTCTTGGTCTCGCGTCATCTGAGGAAGCCGTGTCCTATAAGGCAGGGAAGATTTGCAAGTTTCGTGCAAGTTATAACAAACCAGAGGACACTAAGTAATGTATAGGAATGGGACTGATATACGCTACCGAAGAGCTTATGGTGTTGCAAGTCTGAGAAATAAGGTTAGTTATGAAAGGGTTTGTCATTTGTCTAGCTAGTTAGACCCTTTGTGTCTATTGACCTCTTTTTATTCTGTCTCCTGCTGATATGGAGGGAAATGGAAATTATGTTTTTCGTACTCTTCCGGCATTATTTTCTGATTCATTTCACTGCGGGATCCAAGACAGTTAAATTGTTTCTCTGGGACTTCGTCGAGCGTCATTGTCTCGGCGCTTTTTTGGTGTTCGCCACTGTTGATTCTGACTTTCAGGAGTTGCAGTGGTGTAAGAATAGTGTAGCGGGATTCTCCCAAAAAAAAAAGGTTGCTAGGCTCTCTGGTACTGATCTCTCTGGTACTTCATATGATTATATATATTTTCTATTCAAGTGTCGGTTCGTCCTAGGAGTGACAGAAGAGTCAACAACAGTGATTAACATAAATCATAACACAACAAATAAGTTAAAGGTGTGTTCAAACCGGTTGGAGGAACCCGCTCGGGGAGACGTCTACTGGGATAATTGGGGAGCGGTTATGCTGATGAGAGGGAGCGGTTATGCTGATGAGAGGTAGCGATTTTATGAAGATGTACTTTCATATGGTACTTGTTTATGTTGATAATGGGGATAAAGACCTTTTATTGCATTCCGACTTGCATGGTTATGTTCAGTGAAATCAGTCACTTTTCAAAGTTAAAGGCGAAATTAATTTATTCAACCTTAAACTATTAATATTATGAGAGATTGCAGTGAGAGCGATATTGATGATGTGATTTAAGAAATTTTCAGTAGGTAAATACAGGGTGTAAGCGGACTCTTCACGAAACCGTCAACCAAGCATTATGTACATCAGACTAAGTAACTTTACGCAAAAATTAGTGATGGGAAACGACTTTTTTTTGGGTTGAAAAATCACGTTTTACAGTAGGACTCAATGTAACGCACTCAAAACATTGTACTAATGGATGGATTGAATAGTAAGGGGAAGCCTGGAGGTGTTTAAAGTAAAAAACTAACATTAAAAACGTGTATTTAAAAAAAAACTTGTGAATACCAACATCTCCGTAACTAAAAGGTTCCCAGGTATGGTCTAGAACAAAAAAATGATCGCAATGACGGGGAGAACAAGTGCCTTTCGGCTTCGTTAAGAGCCTGTTTACACCCTTTATGTGGACGGTTATACATTTGAAAGATGATGATTGTGAGGTTATTAGAATAGAGATCTTTGGAAAAAGACAAACGCTCTGAACATAAATAAATTATGGTAAAAACAGAAGCTCAATGATAATGACATCATGAATGCATCCAGTTTTGCCTGAAATCTGGTTTGGTCAAACAGGAACGACAAGAGGTTACTTGTGAAGACACCTAGTCCGAACCTACTAAGAAACGCAGTCTAACAGACAACGATCAGTATCCATAAAATAGATGGCTTTTCTTCTGATTACTAACGTGACAATACACTTAATGTTCAAATTGCCTTAGTACCTACACAATAAAAATCACTAAAAAACAGGTATTACATAAATTATGTAACCTCGCTACCCGCTCCCGCTTCCGCTCACCAACATGCTCGCTTCCAAACGCCGCCTATTACGGCGGTGTCAGTGACACGGCGCGCGCGCAGCCTTCGTCCGTCCGTGCTTCAGATACACGCACCTCACTAGATCACAAGTACAATACTTTATATTCTTAGATATTAACCTGGACAAACATAGATTTGTAATTAAATAGGTAGAATATTTGGAAAATCCTATTTAAGAAACACGTTGTTTTAAAACGCAATGTATTTATTGATTTTTAAGATAGTATTGTGTTAGCATTTGCCTATTGTTGCCATCGTGGATATATCCTGGATGAGGCTGGTACAAGAGCGTGGAGCTTGGTACAAGCAAAGATAGGCCTATACCCAGCAGTGGGTGAACTCGGACTGTGGATGATGCTTAGTTTGATTTTCAATTCACACCAATAATAATCAACTATGTATTGTCAACCGAACGTTATTTTTTAATCATCTTAAAGTAATTTTAATGTTACTTGATAAAAAGACAACACGGACTTATACTGTCATTTACGGGATATTTTCCGTGATTGCTTATTATTTTGAGCTTTTTGTCTTTTTTTAGGCGTTCAAAATAATAAACAATCACGGAGGATATTATTATAAGTTTAGTGAGGATCGGTTGTTAAAATTGATAATACAATTCTGCCCCCGATGTCATAATTACAGTAACACGTGCTACTGGCGTTCATAACTTTTTTGCTCAAAAAAAAACCCATCAATATTGAACAAATAACTGATATTCATGATAAATCTACACAAATGTATCTTTTGTTATCTGTTTAAATAATTAAGCTATCTGTTATAATCATCAAGATACACCATTTTAAACATCACGAAACAAAAATGCCATTTCCCACTTTTTTTTTTTTTTATTTACTTTAATTTCTGCCTCGTTGGTCGAGTGGTCGCAAGCGCGACTGCTGAGCATGAGGTCCTGGGTTCGTTTCCCAGGTCGGGCATTGTGCTATTGGGTTTTTCCATCAGGAACTTCTCAGTAGCAGCCACGGAGTCTGGATTAGTGCCCGGTTGATGGCAATAGGCTCGCCCCCTATTACACGGGACTTAAACATAACTGGCGAAATGTGGGTGTACTACTAGGTCAGGGATCACGGCGTGATGTTATGTTATGTTTACTTTAATTATGACATCGGGGGCAGAATTGGTGACTAAATCGATAATACAATGTGCACCAAATGGTGATTACTTCCACACCTACAGCAACAAGGTTTGACCTCTCACAAATCGATGCATTTGCAATTACGTCGGCGATAAAAAAGTGACAAATAGCTCCAATTTCCCCGGTCTCTGGGAACTGCAACCGATTACTATTTCGTTGTAAATGTTCGCAATTTCTTACAGACCAGAGATGTTATGGATATGATATTTCGGATCTGGATACGGATATGGATAAAAAAGGAATAAAATTATATCGGTTTCGGATAGTTTCGGTTACGGATATAATAAAAAACGAACTACTAATGAAAGAGGTTATGTTATGACTAGAAATAACAAACAAACTGCAAGATTCACGTGGTGCGCGAGCAGTGAAACAAAAACCTGTCATTTTATTTAGACTCCGCCCTTATACGAAACTATCCGAAACTTGTTAAACGGATACGGTCACGGTTACGGATATATTTTATTTCGGATATCCGATAGTTTTCGTTACGGTTACGGAGCTCCATAACATCCCTGTTACAGACCAATCATAGCTTGAAATCATAGTTCACTACGCAATCTGCTGATGACTTTGTCTCGAAGTAGGTACTATAATGGGCGTCTTAACCTTGGAAATGTAGAAATCGTATTAATAAATCCTACTTATAAAATAATAAATGAGAAAGTGTGTGTAGATATTTTTTACTCAATCACGCAAATGTCACGAATCCGGGCTAATCCGCTCAGATTCGGATTTGCCATACGATAGTTTAAACTTTACCCGACTTGGGAATCGAACCCAGGATCTCATGCTACGCAGTCACACTTGCGACCACTAGAACAGCGAGGCAGTCAGAAAACATATTATAAAAAATCGCATTTTTATTAAATTTCAGTCGTCAACCAGAATAATTTTCTACCAGCCAGTATCATTGAGGTAAGCCCTTCTACAACCACATGAATAATTTTCAAAGAAAAGAGATAATTCCCAACAAAGTCATTTATAACGAAATACCTTTCTTGAAGAGATATTGTTTAATTAGTAAGACTCTGAAGCAACATTCAGGGCCGGGTTAAGGCCACGTATAGTTCGGTCACTAACCGGCTAGCCCAGAGCGTTGCCAATTGCATCCTAGGGGTATACACTCTTTAACAGCAGAAGGAATTTCGATGACATTTAGCACATAGGTAGCCCACAATCTAGGTTATAAAATAGCATATTTTTTGTGCTGAGAGAATATTCACGAGGATTAATTTCTTCCCTAATAAATAAGGACGAAAGCTCTTGCAAACGACTGCAAGGAAGTCGTTTGTCTTGGTATGGACATGTAATGAGGAGGGATGAAACGCATGTGACTAAAAGAGTGATGGACATGAATGTTGATGGATGGAGAGGGAGAGGCAGGCCAAAGAAAAGATGGATTGATTGTGTGAAGACTGATATGAAAGAGAAAGGAGTCAACGATGCCGTAACGTCTGACAGGGGAGAATGGAAGAAGAAAACATGTTGCGCCGACCCCAAATAGAATGGGATAAGAGCAAGAAGATGATGATATAAGGACGAAAGCAGCGAGCCAAAGCTGAATTTAAATACACCTTGCTCAGCGTATTAATGGTTGCACATTCCATCCTAAATTCAGTACACTTACTAATCCTACTGTCTATACTATACACTATAATAATAATATTATAAAGAGGAAAGCTTTGTATTTTTGAATGTTTGTAACGAATAAGCTCAAAAACTACTGGACCGATTTCAAAAATCTTTCACTATTAGAGTTCTACATTATCCCTGAGTAACATAAGGCACCCGGGACACACGGTGCAAAGCCGGGACAGGCCTTAAGTAGTATTATAAATGCGAAAGTCGGTCACAAAGGAGGGATGGATGTTTATTACTCTTTCACGCAAAAACTACTGACCGGATGTGGATGAAATTTGGCACACAGATAGTTTATAACCTGGATTAACACATTTAATGTTTTTTATCCCGGTAGTATGATCCCGTGGGACCATTATCAAACTCCACACGGGCGAAGCCGCGGGCATGAGCTAGTAAATAAATAAAACACAAAACCATCCAAAACCTCCCCTTTCTAAAACACGTTTAATTCCCAGAAAACAAAAGGTTTCTATCTATTGTTCTGTACAAGTTACTAACCGACCAGTTTCCCGGATACCGCTACCCAAGATTATCGTATAGCTTCGGGCATCAAACGGGGCTCGAACGTGAACCTTTGGTCGTGCTGCCCGCTTCACCTAGGGGGGCTGTGTCATATTTAATATTATTTCTGTGGTTGATAGTGGAAGGTCTGATTGGGATATCTTTTTGAAATAATTCAGTTTTAAATGAAGAAATGGTTTCAATGGTACTGTCCAACTTTGATCGTAAGTAAATAACAAAGTTAGGGAGAAAGAAAAAGTTTTTATTGGACTCACAGGACAACAAACAATTAAAATAAAACGTGAAATAGAAAACAACGGAAATAAAACTAACTTTCAAAAATGAGACTAACTAACATAATTTTAAGATTTCGGAACGATACAGATAAATATTTATTTCAAATTATACCGTTTAAATAAGAGTGCAATCTTAAGTATATTCATGAAGTTTAAAACTATGTTATTCTTCACAATTTCTTCAAAAAAAAAAAGCATCTCCAATCAGAACGCATTACAAGTACATGCGCGCGCGCAGGCCTCGCCGCATTCCCGATGGCAGCCGAGATTATCCGATTGTTCTTATAGATATCGTAACGGTAAAATAAATTGTATTATAGCGGGCTTATGGCGTGTATTATGGATAGAAACAATGTTTTGTATAGTTGAATTATAGTTTCGAAAAGAATTTAATTTTAAGCTTTTTTTGTTAATATTAAAATTCATTTCATACAACAAATCTTTACCAATAAATAAAATTGAAGTGTCTGTTTGTAATCGCAATATTACTGATTTTTACTGAGTGCATATGTATACA
The DNA here is from genome assembly GCA_950005105.1 of Lycophotia porphyrea. NCBI lineage: Eukaryota > Metazoa > Arthropoda > Insecta > Lepidoptera > Noctuidae > Lycophotia > Lycophotia porphyrea. Next base: position 3,305,588 of record OX465408.1, on the reverse strand, counting down.
CGGATCAATTGGTTTTTTGCCTGTCTCTCTGTTTGTTCCGGCTAATCTCCAAAACAGTAGGACCGATTTTGACGGGACTTATATTGGCAGATAGTTGATGTTATAAGGAGTAAGGCGAGTACTTATACTTACTCCCTTTAGGAATTACAGGCGTGATGTTATGTTATGTGTTATGATTAAAGTCAAGTTTTGTGAAATTAGTTTCGGAACTTTTTCGCAATTAAAATGGTTATTAAATCAATGCTTGTCTATCAGTGCAACTTGACACTGACTAAATTTAAATAAATTATGAAAGAAACTGAATGAAGTCGTTAAAAATGGACCCTCTGAAGTGTTACTTTCAATTAACAAAGCCCTCTGGGGTATTGACGGAGGGAAGTAAGTCTATTAAAAATGTCAACCAAAGAGAAACGTGGGAAGTTTCTTTTTAATTGTTTTAATCTCATTTTTCCGATTTTTTGGTTTGTTATATTGCATCCGACAATATCTAACGCAATTTAAAATTAATCATTTTAAATATGGACATGGACAGTCTGGTTTGGTATTCACCAAACCAGACTGTCCATGTTATCACATAAGATAATGTCTGTAATCCCCTTAAATTTAGGCAAAAGTGTACCTTATATAAAGGGTGTAAACAGACTCTTAACGAAGCCGAAAGGCACTCATTCTCCCCATCATTGCGATAATTTTTTTGTTCCAGATCATACCTGGGAACCTTCTAGTTACGGAGATATTGGGGGTCAAAGTTCCAACTTTTTCACAAGTTTTTTTTTTAATATATGTTTTTAATGTAAGATTTTTACTTCAAACACCTCCAAGACCTCCTTACTATTCACTCCAACCATCCGCACAATGTTTTGAGTGCGTTACATTGAGCCCTACTGTAAAACGTGATTTTTCAGCCCAAAAAAAAAGTCGTTTCCCAGCACTAATTTTTGCGTAAAGTTACTTAGTTTGATGTACAGAATGCTTGGTTAACGGCTTCGTGAAGAGTCTGTTTACACCCTGTATAGTAAACCCACATTTCGCCCGTTATGTTTAAGTCCCATGTAATAGGGGGCGAGCTTATTGCCATCGACCGAGCCCAGATTCAGACACCGTGGCTGTTACTTACTGAGAAATGTCTGATGGACAGCACAATAGCACTTTGCCCGACCCGGGAATCGAACTCAAGACCTAATAATCAGCAGTCGCGCTTGCGACCACTAGACCAACGAAGCAGTCACTAGCGTTGCGAATAAATATCACGTTTTCGAATTTTGATGATTCTGGCACATACCCGTTTCCTTACTTCGTTTGCTGTTTTTAAAATTGAGGGTGTTGAAATAAATAGCACAAAATAAAGTACCCACTGGGCTACCATTTCTCAAATTTTCTTCTGGTGCCATTGTCCGTCTCGATCAAAAATGATAACAAAATAATATACAAGAAAAATCATTATTCAGAGCACTGTTAAGTTAAACTGGGCTTAATACAGTCATGTAAACATCTCCATAAAGAAACCTTAACACTTTGAACAGGACTTCCACATATCGTCACAACACAATTGGACATGGCTTGATATGGCCTTATCATTCTTCCACGATGGCTCAGGACAGTCCACGACACACGAGTAGTGGCTCGCCCACTGTTACCTAGCAATGTGGTATTAACGCCCTCCACAAGGATGTAGCGTCGCTTCTAATTCAAATAGCCTGACCCGATAGGCAGATGAATGTGGGCATAGAGTAGGTAGGGACAGAGGCGGCTGAATTTGGTGAGCTGGTAAAAAGCATCTTTTTATTTATTTGAATACATTTTTCAACTAGAAACTAACATAACATAACATCACGCCTGTAATCCCTGAAGGGTTAGGCAGAGGTGTACCTAGTAGTACACCCACATTTCGCCACAACGCCAGACTCCGTGACTGCTACTGAGAAATTCCTGATGGAAAAACCCAGTAACTCTTTGCCCGAACCGGGAATCGACTCAGGACCATGCTCAGCAGTCGCACTAACGACCACTCGACCAACGAGGCGGTCAGAGTTTAACTAGAAACTTAAAGGACTAAAAGTAGTGAACGTACAATGGGCGGTCTTATCGCTAATGGCAATCTTTAGTAAATAGTATTGGAGGAGTACGCAGTACTAGATATGCTGCACCGACCTCAAATAAATTGGAAAAACAGCAGTAAAATGAAACGAAAATGATGATGATTCGTTTCATTTGATGATTCCCAACAATGTTTGGGTCGGCTTCAAGTCTAACCGGATGTCTAACCGGAAGTTTGAATAAATGGATATGAAGAAAAAATCGCTCTACGTTTCAGAAGTCAGATTACAGTCTGTACAGTACACCCACATTTCGACAGATGGGTATGTTAAGATCCATTTTATTGGAGATAAGCCTATTACCGTGAAATGTGTTGTTAACAATGTAAAAAAAATGCATAGCAAATATAAACTTAACCCGACTGCAAAAACACAAAAAAGTGAAAAATAAGTTTAGTTTCAGAAGTCGGTGACTTTTGTTTGTTTGATTTAGTTTTTTTGTCAGGCGTTTTTGAAGTCAGTTTTATCTTTTGTAAAAATGTATTTTTTCTTTAAGTACTTTATTAAAACCACGCGCCACCTCTACCCCTCCATCCTCTATGACAATTTACAACCATCATCCGTTGTCAATGAAAGGCATTATATGAGGCTCATATCAGTAACTACCGCTCACAGAATTAACAAGTACAGTCTATTCACAGTTAATTTACCCCTGACAACTGTAACACAAAAGCAACCTTATTGCAACGATAATAAAAATTACTGTCATCTTGACAAACCAGTTATTGGAAGCAACACCAACCTTCTTGCAACGGTCTAAGGCGCACTTCCATTTTGGATTTTTGACAATGATGCAACCCCCGGGGTTTGCTACCGCTGGCTAGTCCTCCTAGGTGATAATGATGATCTTTATTCTATTTGCAATTAAGTTTCTTTTGGGTTACAGGGCTGTCAGAGGTAAGGTAATATACATGTGAAAGGACTATAGGATTAACATTATACATGCAAGATACAGATGCAATTAGATATGGTTGTGTATGTATATTTTTAGATGCATGATGCATACTAATTTTGTTAAGTTGAGCTTGATAGGCATGTTTGTAGATATCGTGGACTTTTTATTTAGTTTTTGGGACTATAACGATAATACAGGATAGGGTTAATGTACTCGGTGTATTTTATATCAACGCAATGAAGGTAGAGAAGTTCCTTTAGGTGTAGGTGTGCTGGTATGGGTGACTGTAAGTTCCTGTGAGGTTATACGAGAACGTTACGGTTTAAAAGAAGATGTAGTGACAAAAAAAACCGGCCAAGTGCGAGTTGGACTCTCGCACCGAGGGTTCCGTATATACTCGTAGGTATTTTGTTATTAAACTACATATTTGCGGTTTTCAGATTTTTTCCTTTATGTGTGCTGTAAGACATTGCTTCTTGCCAAATTTCGTGATTCTAGATCAACGGGAACTACTAAATAGGTTTTCGACCCAAAACCTATAGGGTACTTCCAGATGACCTAGAATTGTCAATTTTTGTTAAAAGCAAGGTCTTACAGCACAAGTAAAAGGAAAATTCCGAAAAATAAAAAAAGTTGAAAATTAAGGTAAAGGACATGGCCGGAATTTCAAGAGAGCTGTGCCCTACAAAAAATATTCAAGTACATGGACATGCAGTACGTCATATTAAAGCTTATAGATTCGTATTCATAATAGTTTAACTTTTATGATCGGAGAAGAAGCGAGAGATACTGTAAATATGATACAAAAAAAATATACCTAAACATTTTGTACAGCAATGATTAAACATTCCAAGACGAAACAATACAAGAAATCAATGGATATAAAGGCCGTTTGACTCTGAAAATTAAATATCTCCTCACTTGTTTCAATATTCCCAACTCTGATTAACCGCTCTTAAAACACCCCAAAAGGCTAACTCCATGAGATTAAACCCCGTATCCCTCAAAATGATGTCCTAAAAATAGTTTCATCCTAAAATGATGTCCCGAAACCGGTTTCCAGGATGAAATACAGCATATTAAGTTGACACAAGGCGGGTAATGAGTTCAGAGCTGAATTTTATCGTCGTTTCGACGACGGTACGTAGGAACCCAATTTTGCTAATAGCTCTTTTAGGGAATTTTTGCTAAGTCATATCCAGGCCTGTCTACATGTTTGACCTGGATTTGAAGGCTTTTGTTCCTAGCCTTGTAAAAGGAAGTATAGCAAGTTTTGTTAACAGGCTATAGAACGTCAAGACCTGAAAGTTTTCAGACGGAGTACAATGGTTGTCATGACAACCTACACACTGTTTGCCAGTGTTATTTCATAGGAAGAAATAAATCCTCTTGTAAGATTGTTGCGATGGCTACTGATATTTTCCGCTTGTGTGGTAAAAGAAAATGCTTTGGTACCAGGGCAGACTATGAGCTTTCTTGAACTGTTACAATATCAGGTTGGAGGAATACCTAAATTCTTTTGGAAATTCATTTGAAACCAGCGTGCGCTGTTGGGTTTTTCGTCACTAAATGTTTAACCCTTATGGGGGATGAATTTTCTATGATTCGTTCATTAGTACTCACTTTTGATTATACACAAGGAATAAAGGGAAAAAGGAATAAGGGTTGTGGAATATTTCCAGATAAACACTGCGTTTAAGGATGTTCCTTGTCTGATTGTTACCAAGTAGATGTTTAACTGTTCGCCAAAACACTGATTAGCTAACGAGGACTTACATTATACTCGTATTATAACATAACATCACGCCTGTAATCCCCAAAGAGTTTGGCAAAGGTGTACCTAATGTACACCCAGATTTCGCCACTTATGTTTAAGTCCCTTGTAATAGGGAGCGACCCTATTACCATCAACCGGGCACATATCCAGACTTCGTGGCTGCTACTGGGAAATTCCTGATGGTAAAACCCAATAATAATTAGCCTGACTCTGGAAAAGACCTCATACTCGGCAATCGCTATTGCGAGAATTGCGACCACTAGACTATAGAGGTCGTCCATTTTACTCCTTGCAAATAATTTGAGTGTAATGCTATAGAACATATATATATAGAGCTATGAACATTGTAGAACAAGTATTTAAATAATACTTTAAACATGTCAAGCTGAAGTTCAGCTACATTAGACTACCTAGCTTCGTAATGCACATTTCGTTTAGCAGCTTATTTACCTAAGCACTCATATTAGTGATATCTAGAGTATTTAGATGCATCTTGGTAGATGATGAGTGTTTGGCAAATTAACACTAGAGTTCTTACTAAGTATCAGTTCTGAAGAATAGGCTTTGAAACGAGGGTTCAAACTCAAAAGCATTTATTTCAATTAGACCATTACATTGGTCCCTGTTTCCAGTATTGTAGTGGTGTCTGTCACCTCTTTTATTAAATAAATGCAAATTTTTCCTAACGTACATGATGTTTTCATAGATTTATTGACAAGGTACCGTCATGATGTTAATTTCCTTAAACAGTTCTCTTAGAGAATCACGCCTACGTAGATCATATAAGGCTCTGATAGCTCTTTTCTACAGAATAAATATAGACTCGATGTCTGCAGCCCGTCCCCATAATAAAATACCGTATGTCATAATACTATGAAAATAACTAAAATAGACTAGCCTGGCGGTATCTACATCAGTAAATTGACTGATTTTTCTAACAGCATAAGCTGCTGAACTCAGCCGTCCTGCAAGAGATGTTATATGCGGACCCCATTGTAGCCTTGAGTCGAGTGTGATCCCTAGGAAAACAGTTCTTTCGACGAATTCTAGTTTCTCTTGATTCAATACTATGTCACTATCACTACTTTTGACATTCGGTAAAGCAAATCTGATGCACTTGTTGGTTTGTGTCATAAGCAGTTTACAAGGTGTAAACGGACCCTCCGTTTACACCTTGTAAACTGCTCATGACAGCTCCCCAAGCATTTTGTACATCAAAATATGTAACTTTACGCAGAAATTAGTGTTGGGAAACGACTTTTTTGTTTCGGGGTGAAAAATCACGTTTTACGGGTAGTAGAGGTATTTAAAATAAGGTTAAAACATTAAAAACTTGTATTTAAAAATCTTAAAAGTTTATCCCCCAATATCTCCGTAACTAGAAGGTTGCCAGGTATGGTATAAAAACTTATGGCAATGACGTGGAGAACAAGACTGTTACACCCATTCCTGGAACACGTCTCATTGATGTGGAGATCTACAAAATGGGCTCCCTGCGTGATAAATATCACATGATTTAGTTTTTTGGCTCTAGTACATACATGCTGGTTTCCTCGCGATTTAAATGAGTTTCGAGACTCTGCGACTTCTGTTAGCTTGCATCATCATCAGAGCAATGTTGGAATCGGCTTCCACTCTAACCGGATGCAACTGAATACCTTTAGCGACTGCTTATCTGACCTCCACAACCCAGTTAGTACTGGCTAATACGATACCCTTGTGTATTCAATATTAACATTTCTATCACCATTTTCGCTGATAACTTCTCTTTGTCCAGCGTCTAAGAACTTTGTTTGATTCCGAAACTAGACGAGTAATCACGAAACTTGCAAGATTAAATCCGTAAACAAAATCCGATCGGATTGGAGGTGACATTGTCTCGCAAAACATCGACTCAATAATGTCCCAAAGAATCTCCTTAAAGACCTCGCTAACGATACTTAGGAAAGTAAAATAAAACCTTGGGAGTAGCATATTAAGGTAACTCTTGGCGTATAAATTATCGGGAAGCGATGTACAGCCGCGTGTAATGGGCGAGTCGAGGATTATTTATCGCTGGAGCGTGGGGATTGGCGGGGTGGGGTTTTGGTAAGAGCGGGGAGCGGGGGAGTAAGCGGGTTTGATGTAAAGGAGCTATGTAGTGTGATTGTTTGAGGGGCTTGTAAGAAAACATGATGTTTTCTCGGGACCTTTTTTTTTATTTATGATGGGCCTGCTCTTACCTCAATCCCGCCTGATAGAAAGCGATGAATGAGGTTTACCAAGGAACGAGCGTGCCCAGAAGATGCCTGTTCACTCTTGCTTTGGGTTAAATGTGGGAGGGAACTCACGATGCCGGCAGAGAGTTCCACACTTTGGCTGTGCGCATAAAGGAGAGGAAGGAGAAGCGCTGAGTACGACTAGTTGGGATATCAACCAAGTGTGGATAGTACGCCGCAGTACGTCTGTTAGTTCGGTGGTAAAAGAATGATGGTGGAATCAGGTCGTGGAAGTCTGTAGAAGACCGACAGGCAGGCAACATTCCGCCGGTGAGCTAAGCTGTGAAATGTGGCTACCAACGCTACCGCGGTGCGTGGCTTCCTCTCTCTTGTTGGGGACGGCTTCCAGTCTATCCGTACGCAACTGAACACCAGTAATTTACATCCAGCGACTGCCTATCTGACCTTCATAATCCAGCTAGTACTGCGTTATCCGATACCCCTTGGTAAGACTGGTTGTCAAACTTTCGGCCTACCTGTAAAGACGCGACTATCAAATACCTACAAAGGACAGCCGGGACTGCCAGCATAACGTGCTTTCCGAGGCACGGAGGAAACTCGGTATGTAATGGGTGGTCTTTCATACATGGACCCAACCTAGTAAATGATGCCGTGACGTCTGACAGGGGAGCATGGAGGTAAAAACGTGTTGCGCCGACCCCATTTAGAATGGGACAAAGGCAGGAAGATAATAAGTGAGAACATTACTGGAAGAAAAAAAAAAAAAATGTTTGTAAAGTCGGTTTACGAATGACAATTTTACGTGATAACGTCATAAGAAAACAATAATGAAAATTTGCATACTTTTATGAATTGAATTGTATTATTATCACTGAATTATCATTATTTTGTATAATACATAGATGCGTCGCAAGCCGAACGCTTAGGCCGATCGTGCCTCTCTATCGCTTGTTCCGCGCTCTCGCTTGCACCCTCGGCTCAGGCGGAACGTGACACTTTTTTGTGCGTGCAGCCGGCGTTAATCGATTTATAAGACGTTATCACGTTTTCTACCAGGGCTGCGGGACTGTTCGAAACAGATAACGCGGCCCTGGAACACAGTACAAATCTGACACTCCCTTCCGCTCTGCCCAGAGCGGGAGAAGTCATTAAATGATTTCCCATCCGAAAAAAAAAGACGTTAGCACGTCAAAACAAAATTTAACCCATTTACACTCCCGCTCGCTCAAGCACCAAGACCCTTACCAGCTTTAACAGCGTTAAGCTAAAGAGCGTCGGTAATGACGATATTCATGTGCATTAATTATGTATACACTGCACGTGTGATGTGGTTGGTGAAAGTGATACTTACAGAAGACGGATTATAACCACTTAGATGAGAGGCTGCAGCATCAAGGTACAGAAGGCCTGGACCAAGTGACGTTCTATCAATGATACTTGTGTTGTATTCCTCATTTTCTACATCTTCTTTCTGCTATTACTTCGTTGGCTTATTGGTCGCAAGCCTGAATGCTGAGAGCTTCTTATCTTTTGTTGTGGGCTTGCAAACAAGCTGGCGCATGGCGGCTCTCCTGATGACTTTTAGTTACACCAGCAATCTTCATTCCGGACCAAATATAACATTTGAATACCTATAGCTTATTATTTAGAATTAACAAGCTGATACCCGCGGCTTCGCCCACGTGGATGTCAGTTATCGCGACCAAAAGTAATCATTAAATTTTGATCCTGTTTCCACAACAAAATCTTGACAAATTATATACTAAAACCTTCCTCGAGAACCACTATATCTATTGGTGAAAGCACAAAAATCGGTGCAGTAGTTTTTGAGTTTATCGCGAACAGACAGAAAGACGCTACGGAGGACTTTAATTTATAATATTATGTAGTGATAGTGATGCATATTTTGGGCATGTTTCATTTATTTCTAACTGTACCTAACTGCTAAAACAAGTGCCAGAGGGATTCTAAAACACAAATGAACCAATATTTGAATATTCAAACTTTTATGAACAGATGGAATGGTACCTCGTCGAAATGTAGTAAATTCAAAAATAAAACTAATAATATAATATTTTGATGATTTTAAGTTGCATATAATCCATTTTCAACTTATGACCAAGAAATTATAATCTAGAGGTTAAAAGAGAATAGGTGGAACCGTAGTAATAGCCAGTTACCAGCAAAATTGATAGCAAGTCTGCTTACCCAGTGCGGACTTATTGGCTGGCGAAGAAACAAACCATATACTTATACAAACAAACATAGAGGCTAAAATATTATTATTATCCTCTGATATGTAATAAAGGACTTAATTAGCTCTTTTTGTTGTCATTATAACTGTCAAAAACAGAAAACATACATTTCGTAGCTGTTTCCTTGAAAACTCCCACTTTCGGGCAAAGGCTTTTGATATTAGATATTCCGATGTTTGATAATATTTTTTCTGAATATCCGGGAAACAGTACACTCTAATATTAATTAATATTGTTATAATTCTGGGAATTCCTCTTTAGTAGAGCGAGGAATTTGTAAATTTACTGGAAAATTGGGTAATATGTATAATGTTATTGGCAAAAATTCTATCCGAGTGGATAATAAACGTGTTCCGAAGATAGTTCTGATAACATCACGCAGTTTTACTCCAAAGAGATTGCCTAACAATACTCCCACATGTTGACAGTTATGTTTACAACGCCAACCACATCACATCTACCTAGCGTCTTCCCAACTATGTTGGGGTCGGCTTCCAGTCTAAACAGATGTAGCTGAATACCAGTATTTTACATAGAGCGACTGCCTATCTGACCTCCACAATCCAGTTAGTACTAGGTAATACGATACCCTTTTGTAAGACCGGTTGTCAAACTTGCGGGCCACTGAGTACCTGTAACGACAGTCAAAGATCTACAAATGACAGCCGGGACCAACGACTTAACGTGCTATCCGAGACACGGAGGAAATTGCGTATTTAATGGGTGGTCACCCATCCACGAACCAATCTAAGCAAGCGCGGCTTAACCTGAGGGTCGTCCCCACGCGTTTATTATCGCCTAAATATTTTTTTAACAGGGAAAAGACTTTGATTTCAATGATAACGTACTGTAGGTAGGTACAGCATTCAGAGATTCAAAGGCTTAAAAGCACACCTATGCTGCAGCCACAGGCTACGTTAATACTCTTCCCAGTATTACAAAAAGACGACCACAGCCTAAACCACAGACTACAGAGCAACAGTTAATCCATAATACAGTACAAATCCGCCGCATTCTATAACAGACAAAATATACATCTACCCTCCATTCATAGCCCGTGCTTTACCTCTAAGGAGAGGCGCATATCCTACTTTATTAGAAGTATTATTTTGAATTTGAAAGCTGGGCAAGATCTAAGACATTTGAATTGCGTTTATGGAAAACGATAACCAGATGGATCGATGTTGTGTTTTTTTGGTAAAAAAGGGAAAGTTGGCACAAAATATGGAAAAAAATAAAAATGTTTATTTCAATTACATATGTCTTAACAAACGTGAATTGGAGATCACCTTTTAAAGCAATACGACGCTTGTGTTAGGCGACTCCGCTCTTCCACTTAACAATAAAGTGTATGCAATTGAAAACAAATCTAAAAAAAAAAGAATATATAAAATTCAAAAATTAAAGTTAAGGATTAAAACTAAAATTAAATTAAAGAGGAGCGCATTAGTGTGATGTAAGTGAGAGAAAAATGTTATTAAGAGCAATCAGGGTGGGTCATCATTGCTATGGAATATTGACACATCTGTACAAATAAATAAAATTGAAGTGCCTAAATAACATCTTTTTACTGAATGCAAGCAATGAAGCTAATGTTACAAGCGTAACTTAGGTAACTTTAATTTTAGAAAAAGTATTAGGAATCCGTGCAACAAAAATAAAATCCTTGAAATTGTTTACAAAATCCAATTCAAATAGGAAAGTAAAATTTTTGTAATAAGTTCACGTGAACGACGGTAGCGGGCAACAACTAGTTGATTAGTTACATGGGTAATCGCGTTCAGTTTCATTTGTGTTATCCGCCCTAAGTTTCGCGATTTGATCGTTTTTTGACGACTTTCTGAACTCTCAATCGCGAACCATAATTAGACACAGCTGCATGAACTGTTGATGAAAATTCATCATCTGCCTAACCGTTTCCCAACTATGTTGGGGTCGGCTTCCAGATGCAACTGAAAACCTGTATTTTACATGGAGCGACTACCTATACAACCCGGTTAGTACTGAACAATACGATATTCCATGGTAAGACTGGTTGTCAGACTTCGGGGCCACTGACTACCTGTAACGACTGTGAAAGATCTACAAATGACAGCCGGGACCACCAGCTTAATTAATGTGCTTACCGAGGCGTGGAGGAAACTTGCTATGTAATGGGTCACCCATCCACAGACCAACCTAGGCAAGCGTGGCTTAACCTGAAGATTGATCAGAGCGGATGTTATTGTTTTAGCCACAAGGCCTAACAATACCTGGTTCGTGCCAATTGTATAACAGCACTTTCAAAACCGCTGCGACTAAAAATCGCACGCGCGCGCCTTTCACAAAGTTTCAGTACCAAAGTACCTATCCATTGTGCGTACGGGCTTACAAGCGGGACACAGCAAAGGATTTGCTTCCACAATAACATGAAACCGTTGAACATTCTAACGTAATACCCGACACATTCTCTGAAAACCGAGATCTACAGATGCTGGATTGGTTTATTTTTTACTAAAAATGTACTAAAGACTTGCTTATAAGTGATTTTGTTTGATAGTTGCCGGAAGACCGACGGCGCTGCCGAGGCCGGCCCAGAAAAAGGTGACGGGACGATCTGGACGCGTACCGCGAGGGCTGGTTTGAGAAGGCATGGAAAAAGAGCACGTGGAATGATTTTGAGGAGGCCTTTGCCCACATGTGGGACAAGTAAAGGCTATTAAAAAAAAAGTGATTTTTAAAAAGCGGAAGAATGTGACTAATATATTGATAGACTGACGGTGAGGAGGAGCTTTACTATTAAATTAGTTAAGAAACAACCATTTCCCTATCACATCATCAGAACCCTAAAGTTTTCATTATATTCCATGATTTGAAGACGCCCGAGAGAGTTTAGACGACCAGTTTCTTTTTTTTAATCGAGCCACTCATAGACAACTTTATAAAAACTTCCTGAAAATCAAATAAGTAATAATCCATACTTAACCTTTCAAAAGCGACGGCCATGCAGCAATCGAATATTCTTCTTTTAAAGTTCATAAGCAGACCTAATCCATATTCTTTGAACCTACTCATCCTTCTGAAGCCCACGGGCCAGTAAATTCCACATTAAGTTCGTTTTTTTTTTAAAGCTTTGTATGTCCCACAGCTGGGCATAGGCCTCCCCCATATCCTTCTAGGTACTCTTCTCCTGCGCGACCTCGAACCAGCCTTCGTGATGCGCGTCTTAATCACCTTGCCACCTCTTTCTAGGCCGGCTTCGATGGCGCCGTTTATCCTCAGGCACCCATCGTGTTGAGACAACAATACAAATAATATAAAAAAAAAACAACGGGTTGCACTCCGGCAGTGCCGGCAGAAGCGAAAACTTGAAACAACGCCTTCTAGTTTAAATATCAGATTTCAATAGCTTTCTGCAAGAACGAAAGATGTCGCTGTCGTAGAAAAAATCTTGAAACAACGCCTTCTAGCTTAAACTACAGGCACACTCGCGCACGTGCCCCGCGCCGCCGATTCGATCTGACGAACTGACGCGAGTTTAACAGTTTTTTCCCATCCCAAAAAGTGCACAATGCCGCTAATGAAGTTTTCACTTCAAAAACGAAAAAATATCTCCCATGTCTCTTCCACAACTCTCATATCCACGTACAGTTTACATACAATAAAATGATACAAAGAACCAACACAATGAGATTCATAAGAAAAACATACAATGTCGCTAAACAAGGTACTTACACAAAAATAATATCTACCTACCCTTCACAAAATAATGTACTCGGTACAGCTTCAGTAAGCTATTACCTAAAATAATGATCAATTTGTCTGATACAGGTTTTTTGTTAGAAATATGTCTTATTTGGAATGGGGAAAACGTTTTTTTTTTTGGATAATTTATATTGTGGTGTAATCAAATATTCTTGTATTGAAGTTTTTTTTATCTAAGTAGCTTCTCAATGAAAGGTTAAGGGTATGAACTTTGCCAATCATACAGGGTAGACAGACTCTTCACGAAGCCGTCAACCAAGCATTATGTACATCAAACTAAGTAACTTTACGGAAAAATTAGTGCTGCGAAACGACTTTTTTGGGCTGAAAAATCACGTTTTACAGTAGGACTCAATGTAACCCACTCAAAACATTGTGCTGGTGGATGGATTGAATAGTAAGGGTCCTGGAGGTGTTTAAAGTAAAAATCTTACATTGAAAACATATATTTATACATAATTTGTGAAAAAGTTGAAACTTTGACCCCCAATATCTCCGTAACTAGAAGGTTCCCAGGTTTGATCTAGAACAAAAAAAAATATCACAATGACGGGGAGAACAAGTGTCTTTCGGATTCGTTAAGAGTCTGTTTGCACCTTTTATAGTTAATCTTGGACATAAAATAATCATAATAGGATATTAATACGAAATATGTTAAAATCCGTAAAATGGTAACAAAGTGACAATTCATAATATTTACTGCGTCTGTGATTATTTTAGAAATTTAGCGTGATTCTTATTGGTTCTGCTATAGCGGCCATTTTAGACCCCCTCTACTCTTTTTTTTTCAATTTAATGAACCCCTTAGAATTTATTTGTAAACATTATTCGTAAATAACAATACTAGATCTGAAAAGAACTGCTTATTTTTATAACGAGAAAAACACTTGTAACACAGTTGGTTTCAGAATAGTAATTGGGCATTGAACATGTTTTCTATTATAATAAACACATTTTTCTACTGAAAATACACAATGTAATTTGTAAATATGAATTATTATTTTGTGAAGAAATATCTTGTAGGGACATATTTTTATTGTGTTAGTCGGTTCAATAACTAACAAAATAAAATGTTACCAGACAAAAACAGTTTTTTGATTCTTTTTTTCAACTCTTGCTTTGCCATTGAAGTACTAAGGAGTTAGGAATGGAAGAAATATAAACAAAATACTCCTGAAACTAAAACCAAACAGACTCAAAACACACTTTCCAACTTTTCAACACAAACACTACATTCCAAAAGGTACTAACGAATTCAAACTTTCAAACCTAAACCCTCAACTGCAGCACTGAGTATAAAAGTCACAAAACGGTGTTATGTTTATTGTTCACTGTAGTCGGGTTACAAGGCGGCACATTAACAACGTCATACACTTCCCGGGGTTTCCGAGGTAGGTAATTACCCGGGTAAGGCAAAAAGTGCAATTAAAATGGTCCCACGTCGGGCGCCATTTGGTTGGCGGGTAGTCGGGGACCAACAACACAGTAATGCAATTGTAACGCAATATAATTTTCGCGAAATGCTTTTCTGTGAATAAGTTTTGCTTATTCGCAGTTTTGAAGAATTAAATAATGTTTTACTGTTTGTCGCGGTTAATTTGGCTGAAACTTATGATATGTAAACAAATACGTATGGTAGTTATGGTGCATTTCATAGTCTTTTGAGTTGCTTAATAGTACTGTAAAGAGATTTAGCAAATTACACATCTATTAAAAAGCAATAGCATAAACAATTAATGTACATTTCACAAAAAAAAAAATAACAATAAAAAAACGTAAATGCTGAACCACAAATTCCCTGTAACATAAACTATTTACATAAAAATCTTAATGCCAAGAGCAATCCATCTTCTTTAAAAGGCGTTCTCCAAGCAACTTAAAATTTTCAACCCGTAAATGCGAACAGCGGTCGAGGCGGCCCCTAGCGGTGACGGCGCACAACTTTTAGTGTTCACATTAAAACTGATAAACCCTTAATGCAAATTGAAAGCGTGCGGGCGTGAAACACGCCGCGGTGGTCCGACGAGTCTGTTCGGGAAAAATGGGTGTTTGGTTTTGAGACGCGCGGATAAAGGGTTGTATAAATTGCGAGGGTAGATTTAATTAAACATCTGCTTGTGTGGTTTGAGTTAGCGTTTTTCTGGTCTGATGAGACTGCTTATAGTCGATGGTATGTTACACGAATCTTGAGATAACCACGTGCATTTTTGGGTTGGTACTATATTACCATCTACTAGCTCATGACAATGGGGGCTATCGTTTTTAAGCTCCAAGACAGTGGCGCTATCTGGTGATGGTGCCACTGTCGAGTAAGGTCCTGTCATTAATTCTATTTTATACTTTAAAGTACAAATAACTTCATAAAAAGTTTATTTAATTCGTTTACCATCATAATGTAAACTTCAGATACATATTTACAAATATTCTCCCTAACATTAACAAGCATGAAATATTAAAAAATCATTCTACCTCCAAGTACTAACAAATAAGATGCTAGGTTGCTACTTGAAATCTTCAAGTCATAATTAATCAGGAATGGCTCAATCTATACCAGAATCATGAATATTAGTTAAAATACGTGATAAAATAGAACGCAACGCGTGAAAACTCTATGACATCTGACATTTCGGAAGACCTTACTCTACACGAACGCCTCTAGCGGCGAATTCATGCGCGATAGCCTCCATTGAATTGGCATCAGAATATATTTTTCCTCACTTTTAGTTTTTTTTTCAAAACCTACTGGATTTTGAACGTCGTTCCTCACGAACCCATAAAAAAGAAACCAGATACAAAAGCATATATCTACCAAGGCCACAAACTCCACAATTATGTATTTGGATAATTTCCCCAGAATATTTCATAATACTCCATTCAATCGTCCAACAATTTGGTCTCCGCTCTCAATATCCGCGCTCCCATTCATAGCGTGGACCGCACTGGAAGCGGGCGGTTATCCCGAACTAAAGGTTATTATGAGCGCAGCATGGCAAGCCTCTATGCGGATATTCGGATAGATAGGCCACTTAGCGAGATATTACCGACGAATTTGGTTAATGCACTCCTGGAATATTTTGCTTGTAATATTTTGCAGACTGTTTTGTCTTCCGATTTTAAAATAACACAGTTCTTTATAAAATATACAGTGAATTTTCAAATTACCCAATCAGGAGCATTGGTTTTGTTTTTACTAACAAATCTTCAGAAGGTAATTAAAAGCAAAAAATATAAATGTTGAACAAACAATGAAAACGTTCGTGTTAAATTATTTGACTTTGATGGACATCGACAGTTATCAGTCAATGAAAAAATCTTTTAACATGACCACCACAAAAACCTCCACCTATTCTTTAGCGCTTCATCACGAGATAATAAATTAACCAAAACAACGAAAACGCACAAAATTAATCAATCAACTGCATTCGACACGTTTTTAAATATATCATCGTTCGGTGCTTTCGACCGGGAAGGGTTAATTATCTGTAAATTGTGGCAGCAACATCTGATCGCCGAGCGGTGTCGTATCCGAAATTAAAATTTCAATGTTGATATGTTAATTGATGCGGATATTTTTTAATTTAAGTTGGTCGTTGCGACCCGGCCGCCGTTGAAGGGTTGGTTGAGCGGAATTGTATCCGAATAAATTGTTTTTGAATTTAAAAATTGAGTTTATTTTTGAATAGCAACCGTGATTTTGCTGGCAACTTGATATGTTTGTACAGAAAAACAAAAAACATTCGATTTGAATTGCAAAATCACTTTCTCTTTTTAAATATTATTATGGCCTCTCTTGGCTGTCATAAAAGAATAGTTCAAACTTTTTTGTGGTTACAAAGGATGATTTGTAAAAAGGTTGAATCTAATGGCGATATTTTGCTTGCGAAGTTTTTCAAAATGAGCCAAGTTTACTAGAGAAAGTGCACATACATTATGCATACTATCGGAATGATTGATCGCTTATAAAAGAATTAGCATGAATATACTTTTTATTTCATTTTGCTAAAAAAGATGAATATGAGCATATTTTATAGTTTTATAACTGTTTTTATTTGTTACGCGTAACATACATAAATTTAAAGAATGGACTGCCTCGTTGATCAAGTGGTCGGAAGCGCGACTGCTGAGCATGAGGTCCTGGGTTCAATTCCCAGGTCGGGCAAAGTGCTATTGGGTTTTTCCATCAGGAATTTCTCAGTAGCAGCCACGGATTCGTGCCCAGTTGATGGCAATAGGCTCGCCCCCTATTACATGGGACTTCAACATAACTGGCGAATTGTGGGTGTACTATTAGGTACACCTCTGCCAAACCCTACGGGGATTACAGGCGTGTTGTTATGTATGTTAAAATCTTGAACGTATTATGACTGGGTGCAGTTCTTCAGGAAGGTCAGGGGCGAGTACTCGCAACCAGCGTCGTCTATGAGCAGATAAACTCGTATGAACGTGGACGAAGAGCATATACGGATAACTAGCAGTCGGCGTTCTATAAATACTGCCTACCCTTACGGAAAAACGGGCTTGATTAATGTTCAGCATAATCAGCCTATAATGTTCCCACTGCTGGGACATAGGCCTCCTCTCTATGAGAGGGAATGGGCTATAATCCACCACGCGGGCCCAGTGTGAGTTGATGTCACATGTCTTCGAATTTTTGGTTCTAGGACATGCCCGTTTCCTCACGATGTTTACTGCACCGTTTTGAGAGCAGTGGTGATCAAATAAATTACACAAAGTAATGCACTTGCATGGGTTCGATCCCACGACTAACTGTTCGTTAGTCGGGGCCGCCACCACTGGGCCACCGCTGCTGCACCGCGTTTGTTTGTAAAACAATAAAGATACATATATATCAACGTATTCTTTACTCGGGAAAGCCTTTATTTTTTCCAGTATTTTTCCAGCTGTTTGCCCTATTTTCACGTGCTACTTAAAAAAAACCGGCCAAGAGCGAGTTGGACTCCCGCACCGAGGATGCCGAATAGATTTGTAGGTATTTTGTTATTAAACTACATATTTACAGTTTTCAGATTTTTTCCTTTTCTTGTGAGTCATTACTTTTTGCCAAATTTCATAATTCTAGGTCAACGGGAAGAACCCTACAAATTTTTACTCCCTTGAGAGTGTCGAAATATACATTTTTTGCGGCAAAAAACGGCCGCATTTTTTTTCGTTAACTCAAGAGTTTGTTCTTTCACAGCTTCAAGGGACTGTGGACCTGAGTATATGATTTAATTTCAACTCGACACCTTCACGCGTTCCCTACCTAAAGGGTTTTGACAGACCGACGGACAACAGAGTGATCCTATAAGGGTTCCGTTTTTTTCTTTTGAGGTACGGAACGGAACCCTAAAATCAATATCACTTAACTCCTCCTCTTATTCCCCTCGACTTCAAGTGTAAAGGTGTTGTTAGTATTTACTCGTATTTTATTAACTGGCTCACGAATCAGATACAACTCGGGCTAAAAGCTTTCCTATGTCTATTTAGAGCACTGTACGGTGTTAGAATAATTACTGCGTTTGTAGAAGATATGCCTTTAACAGGCGAGGGAGAATAAAAATGGTTGCTGTAAATAAAATGCTTCTACTATGCGAAATTAATTTCAAGGTTATCTTACTTCCAGGGCTGCGGGACTGTACGAAAGAGATACCGCGGCCCTGGAACACAAAGGGCAAGGAAGGAACATGGATGGGTTTTAGTCAGTACAAGTCTGACACTCCCTTCCGCTCTGCCCAGAGCGGGAAAAGTCATTTTATGATTTCCCATCTGAAAAAAAGAAAAAAGTACTTCGTCCTACTTACTTGAATTTAAAAGAGTTGGTAGGTAATATTCATATGTACCTGCATACCAGTGAATACCAGTATTTTACATGGAGCGACTGCCTATCTGACCCGATACGATACCCTTTCAGGACATGAGTGACTACCGTTAAAAACTGTCAAAGATCTAGAAATGACAGCCGGGACTAACGGGTTAACGTCCTTTTCGAGGCTAGGAGCAAATCGGTATGTAATGGGTGGTCACCCATCCACGGGTCAACCTTGGCAAGCGCGGCTTAATGTGTAAATCGACCCCGAGCGGCTGTTATTAGTTAGCCACGAGCTCCTCGTATGTATCGTATATTTTAGTGAGAAAAACATTAGTTTATAATTTTTGTAGTTTTTTGCGGACATGATACAACATAGGTACGGGTTGGTTATAGAAACTCGTCTTTTTAAAACAGCTGGGAAAATATTAACAGCAAAAGCATTTTCTTATAATTTTCTTCCATAAATAACAGGGAGATATCATAAATATCATTCAGCATGACTAGGGACAGAGCAGCCGGTACAGCGATGGAAGATTATGTCGGAGTAGCTCGGGTGTTCTACAATTATTATTATTATTGCTGTAGTTTGCAGGTGTTTCGGTTAGTAGTCTAATTGAGGAGTTAGCAGCGATTTAATAAGGACTAAAATGGAATAACGGTTGTAGGCTAAAACTGGACGGGTGATATCGAAATCATTGAATCTGAATAAATTCGGATGTGCCAACAGTGTACCCACTGCTTTTGATTCTATTGCCACTGTCCAGAAAAACACAATAATGGCCAAAACAAAAACGCTCTTGAGCCTGAGTGCCAACAAGATACAATTCATTCCTCATCGCAAAGCTTGGAGACGCTTTAAATCTAGTCCAGATCATGAAGAGCGAGGGAATAACCAAGAAGAAACATGCACACTCATGATTCTTCGTCATCATCTTTTGTTCAGCTACAGAGGACTTTACTTAACCATACAGAACCCACGAACAAAGTAAATGTAATGGAATGAAAATTTGCTAGAATTGTAGTACATTATAGATGGTCGAGATTTGTTATAGGTGCTCACACAGTTCGCTAAAACTAGCATGCAAAATTAAAGAATACATTAATACAATAGGTCAATCTAGTATAATTGGTTTGTTATAATAATAGGAATGTCTATAATTTTTAAATAAACTAATAATAGGAAAAAGTCAACGTGAATCTTTAAGGTAAAGATACTCATTCACAGAATAAAAGGATTTTTCTATATGCCATCAAGTTTTTTTTTGTCAAAGTTTCTTAGTAATTTCTGTAACTTGTACCACATCTCACAAGCAGCATTGAAATTAAACTAATTAGCAGCATTTGCGTGGAGAAAAGACGGCGACGAACATTATCACTTGCTAGTATTTATTTGTAACTAAAAGTATTTTTTGTAATTAAGTATTATAATTACTTGCCACCTTAGTTTGATGAGGGTAGTTTTATATAAAACGTTGCCGAGACTGCACGATGAGCTGGTTTTTTTTTATCACCAAAATAGTTTTCAAGGTGAATAAAACTTAGGTACGAAACACTCTTGGTGCGTACAACATGAAAAGTCTCAAAATCTTACAAGAAAAATAAATAAAACCATTATCAGGAGATAGGGTCATCCATGCCCCTGATCCCGAAGAGCACGTTAAGCCATTGGTCCCGGCTAGCATTTGTAGATGTTTGACAGGCGTTCTTGAGAGCAGCGGTGGCCCAATGGTGGCGGTCCCGACTTACGAGCACTAAGTCGTCGGTTCGAACCCAGGCAGGCGCATTACTTTGTAATTTATTTCATCACCACTGCTCTCAAAAACGGTGAAGGAAAACATTGTGAGGAAACCGGCATGTCCAATCCGCACTGGGCCCGCGTGGTGGATTATATTATAGCTCATTCCCTCTAATAGAGAGGTGGCCTGTGTCCCAGCAGTGGGAACATTAAGTATAAGCTAACAATGACTTGTCAGTCTATCTTAATCTTATTTCTCCCCAGTTACTGAATTGTGGAGGTCAGATATTCAGACACTCTAGATAAAAAGCTGGTTTTCAGCCGTATCCAGTTAGACTAGGAAAAAGTCTAGACAAGGGGAGATAGACTAGGCAGATAATGGGGTACTCACGGTCTGCAGTCACGACCTCACGACAAAATCATTTGGGATCCTTATTTTACCATAAAACCCTAAACTGTTGGTGTGAAAACACTATGTAATTACGAACGTCAGATGTGGCAGAAATGAGGTTCCAACCCTGTCACTGATTGCACGGTTTTGACATTAAATGTAGTACTTAGTTTTGAAATAATATACAATTTCAAGACCTTCAGAAGAGGTGGTTCTTCTAGTAGGTTAAAGTGTCGGGAGAAACTATTAAGTAATTAGAGGTTTCTTGTAAAACTGTAGACGCTACTGATTTACTTAAATATGCTTAAGTTACTTGGTTTGGCTTAGTTTGTTTTCTTCATCATCAGCAAACTTAGACAAAGTTAGCTCAATTTACGATTTCTGATGAAATCATAGAGAATGTAGCAATATCTAAAACACTTACGATACCTTTGTTTTAGTTGTTGGCGGTTTTTCGGTTAGCGGTGTATGTAGTTTAAAAAATCCTCAAATCTTGAATTAGTTATCAGGGTTTGGTCACGCGGTGCGGGGGATAAGAAAATTTTCGTGAAAGTTCAAACGATGGATGGTTAGGCTGAGTAAAAGGTGATATGGTTAGAAAGGACGTGACTACTGAGATGGCAATAAATAGAGAAGTTTAGAAAAAGAAGACATGCTGCGCCGATCTGTAATAAAATGGGGTCATCTGCCTAATCTTTTCCCAACTATGTTGAGGTCGGCTCCCAGCCTAACCAGATACAGCTGATTACCAGTATTTTAAATGGAGCAACTGCCTATCTGAACTCCACAACCCAGTTAGCACTGGGTAATACGATACCCCTATCTGTAACGACTATCAAAGATCTACAATTGACGGCAGAGACCAACGGCCTAATGCGATTTCCAAGGCACGGAGGAAACTCAGTACGTAATGGGTATATAGTCACCAATTGACGGACCAACCTACGCAAATAAAATGGGGTGATGATGTAAATCCTATCTTAAATTACAACACCTTCACCAGGCATATATTTCCTATAGCTATAGCAAGTATTAATGAATACAAATCACACATCTAGCAACCAACATTAGGTATGTACATTACGGGGACATGTTCATGCAAATCGGGCCATGTTCGCTTAGTTTAACCACTAGGGATACAATTAGTGGTTGCTCAGATACCTGGTTGGCAGTGTAACCTGGGAGTATGTTGGTTGTTGTTGAAATCGTGCGCTTGTGCAGTATTAATGAAATAACTTAAATTTAGTTACTTTAGTATTATCAATATCTGTGAGATCCCTATATTTTTTGGGGATAGTCTTCCTCTTTTCTTGTCTCTGCACATCGCGATCTGTTTCGAAACTATATTTTTTTTCTTGTAACCACGGATATCGTGATCAGTGGATAAAAACATTAATTTATTTTTCGAGAAAATCGAATCACGGCACCAGTGGATACAATTCGCCATGATCCGTGGCTAAATCAATCTGATATCGTGATCGGTGGACACAAACCCATATTTTGACGCTGTTGCAAGTGCCATTATCATCGAAATATCGGAAGCTCATAATAATCGAAAATCTGGGAAGATATCCAGTGTAAGTGTACCGTGAACGCTTAAAATAGTTTGATGCAATACGTTTGGTTATGGAAAATAATGGCGCATAGTTTGTAAAACGATTATGGTTTTCTTTAAATCCTCTTTTCTTGTCCAGGCGGTTTTCCTTTAAAGCGCTCCCTCAGAATATCAGGACGGCCACCAGTCGGTTCACATTCAAGGTAAAAGTTCGCGAACACTTACGTAAGAAATTGGCAGACTCGTCCCACAATTAATTTGTTGTAATTCTCAATCTATGTATTTTTATCTCTCTTTACTTTATATATTTTGTTGTATGTATGTATTTATTATTATATTATATTTTTGGAAACTTTCTGTATCATTGCACCTACTATATTTTGTCTCTGCATCACCCTAAGGTAGACTGGTAGAAAATGCCTAAGGATTTAAGTCCGCCTGTGTACAGTGTTTTTTACATTATGTATATATAATTGAATAAATATGAAACCTATAATGCTATCCTTTTAGGAGAGGTGAAGCAAGTTTTAAGTGTAAATGAGTGTTTTTGGATGGGGTTCTAATGTATAGAAAGCATTGCTGGTATAAAATTGATGGCTAAGCGCTCTCAAAACAACGGTTAAGCTCATAACATAAGTATTGGATTGACATCACCTCACCTCATTTTTACTGGCTGCTACCGATCCAAGACGATGGATTATGTTTACAAGTGAGTTGCAATAGATATGGAGTTACAAAGAAATAATGGCGAACGGTTCGTGTTAGGCGGTGCAGATCCGGTGCAATGCAGGGGAAAACCGATCTTACTACTAATGTTTTAGGAAAAAAATGTTTTAGGAAAAACGAATTTTTTATCAGCCTAAGGGTAATTTACGAAAACCGGGACTGTTCGAAAGAGATACCGCGGCCCTGGAACACAAAGGGCAAGGAAGGAACATGGACGGGTTTTAGTCAGTACAAGTCTGACACTCCCTCCCGGTCCGCCCAGAGCGGTAGAAGTCATTTGATGATTTCCCAACCGAAAAAAAAATAAAGGGTATTTTACGAACAACATGTGGAGTTAAACTGAAGACGATACCGAGTTACACTTTGGAAATTAGTTTAAGTTTATTCACTCATAACATCAAGCCTGTAATCCCCGAAGGGTTAGGCAGAGGTGTACCTAATAATACACACACATTTCGTCAGTTATGTCTAAGTTCCATGTAACATGGGCTGTCAAACGGGTACGATTCCAGACTCCGTGGCTGCTACTTCGAAATTCTTGATGGAATACCCCAATAACAATTTTCCCGACCCGGGAATCAAACCCAGGACCTTATGCTCAGCGATTGCGACCACTAGACCAACGAGGCAGTTTATGGTTATTTCATTTTTCTTACCATTTCTTTTTGAAAAAGAAAAGTTTGTTAATTTAATAATGGGTACTGTAACTAAGGGCTTCTTAACATTAATTAATTTAATTACCAAGTCCCTAAAATTTATATTCTATAGACAATTATAGCTATCCTCGCTTAACAAGTAGGGCATGTTTTCCCAAGGGATCACTTTATAACAATTAATACATCTAATACATGTTAAATTAAATTTTAAGGCAATACTGTTTATGCGTTTATGGAGGAGCTCGTGGCAAAATAATAACAGCCGTTCGGGTCGATCTTTAGGTGAAGCCGTGCTTGCCTTGGTTGGTCTGTGGATGGGTGACCACCCATCACATGCCAAGTTTCCTCCGTGCCTCGGAAAGCACGTTAAGCTGCTGGTCCCGGCTCTCATTTGTACATCATGACAGTCGTTACAAGTAGTCAGTGGCCCAAAAAGTCTGACAACCAGTCTTACCAAGAGGTAACGTATTATCCAATATGAAATGGTTTGTAGAGGTCATAGGCAGTCGCTCCATGTAAAATACTGGTATTTCAGTTGCATCCGGTTAGACTGGAAGCCGACCCCAATATATTTGGGAAAAGGCTAGGCAGATGATGATATATATGATGTATGATACTGTTTATGCGTAATATACTACTGTTTGTTTTCCCAATTGTAATAAATAATTCCCTCGTCTATAATTAGTACTATAGTATTCTGCTATAAAGCAGATACGATAAAAATAAGTATACGTACAATTTACAATCCATAGGTCTTTTATGTTTCATTTTTCATCATAAATTTGCACCATTTCTGGTAGCAGAAATGGATATAAATGACTGCATTTACACTCTCATACATTATTATCTCATTATCTTTGTAAATCCGTTGGTTTTAATAAACTATGTTACATAATATTTTTCACTGATGACAAGTAATGTCAAGCCGTCAAGCTTATTTATTCTTTCTTAACTTTTTTCTATACCGGCCTGTTAAATGAAGGTTGTATTAGGATATATTACTAAAAAATCATTTATATCGTTTTGGCTATTTTAAATCTAGTTTTATATTGTATTACGTTTGTCTACTGACTTATAGAATACTAAATTTTAATTTTAAAATTCATAACGCACTCTTGGATTGTGAGGTTTTATACGTCTTGGCCGACTACACCTGGCAGGACAGACGAATATTGGCTACAACAAATATAATCGTAAAACAAGACAATAAAGTCTAGAATCCTAAAATAGTTCCTTATAAAAGAAGCCGCTTACGTACTACAGCCAGTTTACGACGAAATTTCAGTAGCGAGCAACCAGTACGGTGAAGTCCACTCCACTAAAAGTGGACAAGTGCAGTGACAAGTGGTAAGGCGCCGACGCTCTGACGCGTCCTCCTCGCAGAAGTCGCAACTCCATCCCGGGGCTCCGCTAAACGGAGCTTGACTCCTGTCCTCTCCAAGCTTCCCGGGGCTCCACTAAACGGACTCGCCCGGGAACTCCTCTCCGCTTCTGCGATCGCCTGCCACCGAAACAGCCAGGACTGACCTGACGCGTGTTCGGTGGAGCCACAGGACCAGGTGCTCCAAGGGTCTACCCCCTTCGGAAAAACAGCAAGTAGACTTTCTCCACCAACTACCCCAGTTCTTGAGTGCGTGTAGTTAGGTGTGTGTTTCTTATCAGACTTGTATTTTGTAAACTTACCTCCCTCTTATTAAATTTAATTGTACTGTCTACCTTCTACTTTTATTTTTTTGGAATAGTTAGACTTTACAGTACTTAGGTGCCTCGTTGGACTAGTAAAGCATGAGGTCCTGTATTCAATTCCCAGGTCGGGCAAAGTGACATTGGGTTTTGTCTAACAGGCATTTCTCAGTAGTCGCCACGGAGTCTGGGACTTAAAAGTTAAAACATAATAGCAAAATGTGGGTGTATTAAGTACACCCACCAGTGGCGAAGGTTCCATACAACTCGATTCCTACCGGCTCCCTTTTGAAATATGGCCCAGTCGGTATTCTATAGACAAATAATATAATCACATAAAAGACATGTACTCCGGCTTACCTCTTACAAAAATTGACCCTTTGCTACTGCTACACACTGTGGGTGTACACCTGTGCTCAACCTTTTAGGGATTATAGGCATGATGTGACCTGTGGATGGTGAGTAATGGGCTAGCTCGCTGTCCGTCCGTCTTTTGACGACAGGCTGTGTTGACGGCGCGTTCGTGTCCCACGAGCGCTTCAAAGAGATGTCAGTAAACAGGGAGGGCCCCGCAAGGGCCGATGCCTGCCAGGGCTGCGGGACTGTTCGAAAGAGATACCGCGGCCCTGGAACACAAAGGGCAAGAAAGGAACATGGATGGGTTTTAGTCCGTACAAGTCAGACACTCCCTTCCGCTCTGTACGGAGCGGGAGAAGTCATTTAATGATTTCCCATCCGAAAAAAAAAACAAGGCATGATGTTGTGGTATTTTCATCTCTAACAAGTAAGAAGGGTATGTATACCCAAGAGATCACTAATACTATTAACATACATCTTAACCGGCGCGGCGGCGTCGATATTAATTCGGTAACACAAGCCTCTATAATTAATTCTACAATGTTTATGATACAAATAAATTAATTGTTTAAGGCGTGATTGGGTGTGGTTAACGTTAATTAACTATGGCGTTTCTAATTAGTTTTTTGTTACGTCATTTTTGGGTGGAGTTTATAGCGATGGTTTTTGAAGGGTTGAGTTTAGTTTGTGTGCTATTTTTATGAAACTCTAATCTAAACCAATTACTTCTATTAAATCATTACATACAGGCACTTTTGAATGTTAAAAAAAACAAATAAAAAGCGAAGCTACAGTCACAAGGCTTGGACTTGAAGTACTGTTGTTGCCCATTCCAAAGCGTAGATCTCTATGGAGAAGAATGGGCAAGAAACTTCATGGACACTCTTTTAAATCAAAATATTGTTGTACAATCTGACACTGAAGTGACTGAAGCCACGTTGACACGAGCGAGTAAGCTCGCACCGAGTGGTTGCCACAATACGAGTTCCGTGAACTTCCGTGGGAGTAGGTATCCGAGTCCACTGAACGCGCGCGCTGTCAACACGGCGATTTAAAAAAACATTCAAAAATTTGAATTTTGCGGGCTACCCTGGTACTTCCAACTTAACTACGTAGCAAAATCTACCGTTCAAAGTACCTGCACAGTCACAGGCACAGTCTGAAAAGAAAAAAAACGAAAACTATACACACCAACACAAAAAGCAAGCAAAATTAAAAAAAAAACAATAAAGCACATACGGCCCTTCAAAGCGAAATTTAAAATATTTCACGCAATTGTGAAACAAAAATGTTCACGTACAAAATTAAAATTGTTGTCAACCTTAAAGCGGGGTTGCCAGTGTAAAAAAAAAAGTTATCTAAACAAGGAACGGCCGCCCCACTTTGAAAACTCGTAAAAAAGAAATTCGCTTGTAAAACAAGACTAAAATTATGACGATAAATTTTAAGGGGATCAACTATTGAGGGAAAAATAAGACCACGGGAAAAAACGTGACAACAGTGATTTATTGATTGGGAAAAATGGTTTATTAGAAATTGCTTCCTTCTTTCGCATTTTAGGGAAACCTTTGAATATTTTAATAAAACTACATAAGCCTTTTGATGGAACCCTTCTAATAACACTTTGTCTCAATAAGGCTTTTCTCTAGGCTCTTACAGTTGGAATAATTAAATTTAGAAAAAACTTAAATAAAATCTCAATTTAAAGCTTCAAGTCTTTTCACGCAACAATTAAAGTTCAGAAGATTTTTTGAATTGACAAGTTCAACCATTTTGAATTTAATACGAATTTTCATATCATTCGGTTCTGACACGAAATAATATTAATAAGAAAGTTTTGTTCGTTAAAGTTGAGACATTGGTTTAATATTGATAGGGGTCAGGCCGGTGACACCCCGATATTTTAATTAAAAACTTAGATACCTGAGATTTAGGTAAATAGTACTATGATTAAAGTCTAGACAATTATAATAATCGTCTCACACAAATATCTTTTATTGTTGAATATCGAATAACCAAGGAAACAAAATTACGTAATTATTTATTTTATAGTAAGACCATTTTATCATCATCATCTGCCTAGCCTTTTCCCAACTATGTTGGGGTCGGCTTCCAGTCTAACCGGATGCAGCTGAATACCAGTATTTTACATGGAGCGACTGCCTATCTGACCTCCACAACCCAGTTACTACTGGGAAATACGATACCCCTTGGTAAAACTGGTTGTCAGACTTTTTGGGCCACTGACTACTTTAACGACTGTCAAAGATCTTCAAATGACAGCCGGGACCAACGGCTTAACGTGCTTTCCGAGGCACGGAGGAAACTCGGTATGCAATGGGTGGTCACCCATCCACAGACCAACCTAGGCGAGCACAGCTTAACCTAAAGATCGACCCGAGCGGCTGTTATTGTTTAGCCACGAGCTCCTTTGTCAATAATAATTAATTTTATTTTTATTGATTGGCCTGTTGGTCTAGTGATTAGTGACCCTGACTGCTAGGACGGAGGTCGTGGGTTCGATTCCCACACAGGACAAATCTTTGTGCGAGGAGTACGATTATTTGTTCTGTATCTGGGTGTATAATTAATCTATAATATGTATGTATTTAGAAATATATAAGTATCTTTATCAGTTGTCTGGTTGCCATAGTACAGGCTCTGCCTAGTTTGGGATCAGATGGTGGTGTGTTGATTGTCCCAAGATATTATTATTATCCTTTATTTTATATACGTACTTATTACATTTTTAAATATTTCAATATAAAAAAACAACATAAAAAAAAACATTTAAAAATATAAAAAATAGTAGCCCACCAGCATTGGGTACAGGGTCCGAGCTACCGGTGGTCAGGGTTCTTGAGGGAGTAACCCGCTACCGATACGTGCCGTGTCCAGAAGTACTGCTTTCTGGATCAAGCCCTTTATCTAGCTGCCAAGCGAGAGCCTCCTCAGATGTTGTTATAGGCTGTTGCCATTGGCTGACACGACTATTGGCAGCACAATGACTGCTGTACTCACGTCCCACATGTCGACAACCTCGCGAGCCAGATCTAGGACTGCTTATGTTTCTCTGCTTTCACGAGGTTCTCGTCATGGGGGACTGTTATATCAACATTGCGCGACGCTCCAATCGATCTATCACCACAATGTCAGGCT
This sequence comes from Lycophotia porphyrea, assembly GCA_950005105.1. Lineage (NCBI taxonomy): Eukaryota > Metazoa > Arthropoda > Insecta > Lepidoptera > Noctuidae > Lycophotia > Lycophotia porphyrea. The sequence goes on along the minus strand of OX465408.1, from coordinate 3,276,531 downwards.
TATTATTGTCACTGTGACAATCTTGTGGAGGTCAGATAGGCAGTTGCTCTATGTAAAATACAGGTATTCAGCTTCATCTGGTTAGACTGGAAGCTGACCCCAACATTGGGAAAAGGCTAGACTGTTGATGATGATCACTGTCACAAACTTATTAGTCTTAAAGAGACAGTGTCATTGCAAAGTGTCACATTAACATGGACCTAACTAATAGGACACCTTGGTATATCACGGATATGCGCCACCGCCGCCGCCATGTACCACCCTATACCGGACCCATATTTTGTTAAACACACCTCTTCGAATCATATGAGCGCCTAGTACTTTTTACCCAACTGCGCGGCAGTATTCTGTAGATTTTACTGATGATTTATCATCGTAACTGTACTTTGGGGGTCGAGAGGAAACTAAAACGTGGTTAGAAAATAAAAAAATCTCTTGATCCTCAAGGGTCGAGTATGAACTCTTAGTAGGGGTCCAGTGGACAAATTAATTTTTGGGGTCGAGGGGCCGAGAGTGGACTAAACGTTCAAAATCAGCTTTTAAAGACAAAAACTATTTGAGGATTCAGTCATAATAAGTTATTCGAAACAGAAAACGAAATCCCTAACAAAATAGACCGCGCCAAACTTAATTCATTGCACTAGTACAGTATGAATAACACTACACCACAATTACATAGTGTTGCCATAAATTTAATCAAAGCCACTTCGATACAGCACGGCATTGAATAGGAAGCTTTTCATTAACACCGTAAGTTATGTAGCAAGTGGGGGAGTGAATAGCCATCCTTATTGAGTAGTAGGGGCGAGAATAGCCACCCCTAAGTAAGCGCCGTTCTTTTATAATATTAGGGAATTATGTTGAAGGTGTGTTTGTGTATTGGCAGTATTAAAAGGGGATGCTTAAACGTACCTAAAAGTCATCATCTGCCTAGCCTTTTTCCTAACTATGTTGGGGTCGCGATAGGAAAATTGATTAGTTTATAGACAGATAGAATTACTTCAGAAAAGCTTAAGTAAACACATTGCACAGTGCGACGACTTCCGCAAACATTGAGTCCAAATCCTAATAAATAAAGGGACTACTCATTCATAACTTGCAATTTGCACTGCAATATTGGATTTAGCTACTAAAAGTCAGCTTTGAGTTTATCGTGAAAAGACCGAGAAATTCTAAGATATTTTTTATTATGCGCAGTTACTGAAAAGCGGTAGCTATAAAGAACAAAATTACTACAGCTCAAAGAGGAATGGAGCGCAGTATGCTTAACATAAAGAAACAGCATAGACTTTGCCACTCAAAAATTCGATCTACATCAAAAGCAATCGATGCCCTTACACACGCACTCAAACTTAAGTGGAAATGGGCAGGCCATGTTGCAAGACTGCATGAAAATCGGTGGGCTAAAAAGATGACTTCTTGGATGGGACCGGTTGGCAAACGAAAACGAGGAAGACCACACACTCGTTGGGAGGACGAGATCGTGCGTATAGCTGGATCACGCTGGATGGACGTAGCGAAAGACAGAGAAAGCTGGCAATCTCTGGAGGAGGCCTTCACCTCAGGGGTTCTCAAATAAACAACTTATATATTTTTTTTTAAACTTAAATATTTTTTAAAACATTGTAAAACGAGAAATATAAGGCTTTTTTATTTTTATACTGAAAAGCGGTAAAAAGTGGTTTTAAAGTTGGTTGATCGTCGAGTGGTCGATGACTGGACAAAACATTATGAAGAAATAACATGTCTTAGAAGCAGAAATTTGAAGCCATGTGACGTCCAGCAATCCTCACTGGTCCTGCATGGTGGATGATGGCCCATTCCCTCCTACTACCTTAAGGTATGATTCTGAACCACGCTGCACGCAACAGTGCTGCCGCAGCAGTGCTGCCGCGACACTACTGGTCCCCATACAATTTCTATAAGCTTATATGAGATCACATTCCGAACTAGGCAGCAATGTCGCGGCAGCAATGTAGCGGCAGCACTGCTGCGCGTCAGTGTCACCCTACCGCCGCGACCAGTAGTGACGCGTCTGCCGCCTCAGCAAGAGTACCTACGTGAATGTTGACATGTAAATTTATTTATTTATTTAAACATCATGTACAAGAGTGGTACATAGGCGGACTTAATGCCACAAGGCATTCTCTACCAGTCAACCTTTGGGTCAAATAGGACAGCATTGTGGTAGAGTACAAAAACAACAAATAAGGAAAATACCATTTTGCAAATTGTAGTGATACACATAAACGGATACTTACTAATACATATATATAAAGATATAATAAACTAATATATATTATAATACATACAAATAGCCTGAAATACGAGAAACCTTATAATAATTACCATGTCTCCAGTGATGACTAGATAGTAAGGAATTTAGTCAGACTTTAAATAAAACTTCCGAACTGCCCTTTTGAAAGCCATTTTGCTTTCAGCTTTTTTAATGCCAAGGGGAAATTGAAAACAAAAGGATGAATTTCTCTGATTCATATAAATAAAAGTTGGTCATCAATCGACATCTTGTCAACTCAAAGTAAACTAACGAATACACAACAACGCATCACCACGAACAGAGCGACACTGCCGCCTTGTTCGGAATCAGCGCGGCAGGCAGCACTGCCGGACAGTACCTTAGTGGCAGCACTGCGACATCAGCACTGCTGCTTTTTGCCGAGTTCGGAATCTTACCTTTACAGAGGGTATGATTTCCAGTAGGCGGAACGCTCTACGTTAGTTAATTTAACATGCTAAATTGAATGATTGTCGCCCAAATTCTTATGGCACTTTTTTATTTAATCCTGCTATTAATGACTTTTGGCTACCGTTATTTATGACTACGGTTATTTATCGCTTAACAAGTCAGTTTTGTACATCTTTTTTTTTTTTGTTTGCTTACGATGTAGGGTAGCGATAGCCATTCGTCTACAATCCACCAAACTTCCCCAATTTGTATTTGTATTGAGCCGTAATAATTTATGTAGGTTACGTTGTTGAAAAGTTTAACAACGCGTTGTATAAAGCAGTACATTTGCATACCTACCCTATTTTTGGGGAACAAAAAAATATATAAATTTTAGGGGAAAACACGGTTGCTCAAAGTTTTCGAGTTATAATCGTTAATTAAAACCCCCGGAATCCCCTGTGAGTTATTACATAAATCCCTCCCCTTGACATTTAAATAATGTGATCGCATACAAATTAGCGTTGCATTTTATTACGAAAAGTAAACAAATGTCTTTTGTCTTTCTTGTAGGGATAGAAAAAAAGATGATAAAAAATTTGTATTTAATTTTTGGTAAGTATTTTTTATATTTGGAAATGTAATTTCTCATTTTTCAATGAATTGACGTCTTAGTGTTTAAATTACGTAATTTAAAAGTTTTTTTTTTTTTTGTAGTTTTGATATTTATTTCTACTTAAACGCAACTCAGTTAAAAACTCTTCGTTTTGATAATATAATACAGCCCACATCTAACAGCTTGAAAACTCACCTGCAAAGTTCAAAAAGGAAAAAAAACACATTTAAAATTCCTATAATAATAGCAAAAACACAACACTGTTTCGTAACTCCAGAGGTAAATACCCCGGGCTTTGGCGCGTGCATTTATATTCTATGCAAATAAGGGAATTCCTTTAATGCCACTGCGAATGCAATTAACTAATAAGTTAAAAGATAAATTTCGAACTAAATGCGAAAAACAGACGCGTTAATTTCGTCCACATAAATCGTCAGCTGCACAGGCACAGAGGACTTTATCTGTCAAATTCATTTAGTGAGTTTTTTTTTAATAACTTTAGTGACAGTGCCAGTTTTAAATAGGTACCAGGCGCACATAGTTTTATTAAAGTATTGATTAAATTCGAATAGAAATCATAAAATTTAGAATTGATTTCAAACTCACACATTTCATTCTAAAAAATCATTATTCACTCTAACTTCGTGTATCTTTTCTTAGTAAGTAAAAATGAAAAAGAAATTGAAACTTGTCAAACTAGGTTCACAGTACAAAACCACCGAAGGCAATACTTAGTTTTTAATAAATTTGTATGAGAGTTCTAATTTTAATAAGAAGGATTTTAAATGAACAAACTTTTACAGCTGGCTGGTTAGTTGCATCAAAATACAGACTTACTTTTAAGTTTCAAGTTATAAATACTTTCTTTTAATTTTACAAAACTAAAACTTTTACAACTGGCTGGTTGCTTGCACAAATTCATACCGACCTTCCATTCATAATTTTACATTTAAAAGTAACCACGCTTACTGCCAGTCAGTCTTCTGGGCACGTTTCCGGATGACAGTGATGCGGAGGAGTACTTTGACGCTTAAGATATGAATGTTTTAAGTGTAACAATAGCGTTTGCAAGGTTTCTCCTCTATCTTAAAACTGAAACTAAACTAAATGACTAAATGTCACGAATTTACGGTATTATGTTGTTACAGCAATTTGCGCGTAGCCAACTTTCAGACTTTACACCCTTTTTTTTAGGATGGGAAATCATCATTGACATTATCATTGATCAAATTAAATCAACACCAACCAAACTACCGATTACACAACTTACGATCACTCAGTACACATACTGTTTTCATACCATTATATGTACATAATGTACAAGTATGTACCTAACTACATCAGATCGGTAAGCCAGGGAAATCGAATGTCAACATCATGTACTAAGCTTTGTCTATGTGTGTAGTGAGGTGTATCTTACTGGGGCACTTATAGACGGTGATAAGCGATTATGGTTATGGGGCACTTAGTTTTCGGTACTGCTGGTGAGAATTTTCAGCTTTGTTTTTGGGATAGTAACCAAACATTTAAAAAAAATTTTTATGCAAAAAAAACCGACTTTAAAAAAAAAAACACTATTGAGTGGAAAATAAGTCGGTGACTTTTGTTTGTCTCATTGACTTTTATGCCACCGACTTCCGAAGTAAAATTATTTTTCACTTTTTATTACTTTTTTTTCTTCTACCAAATGAAAAGAAATCTCTTAAATAGGAACAGTAATCATGGAGAAATCGGCGAAAATAAATGAAAAAAAAAGAAAGATGCTGGTGGAATACATAACCTCCTCCTATCTCTCCTGTCTGAAGATGATCGCGTTTCAGTTTTTGTTGCTGACAATTGAATCGTATTTTCTTGATCACAAATCAAACGGAAAATAGTATCTTTCGTTTCATAGGAGATGTGAGCAGTCACTTTCAAGAGAAGGAATGCTTTTTTTTTTAAATACGGTAAGGGTAGGGTTAAATCGTTAGATCTACTAACGATTTAACCCTTTGGTGGAGACATACCTATAGTATTTAAAGATTTGGAAAGGCAGAACTTTCCGTTCATATTAAAGTTTATGGTGTTTCCCATAAAGAAAGCCAGAAACTTCATATCAACAATTCAAGCTCCTTTCATCATTCTCTTGCCCTTATCCCAATTCATTTGGGGTCAGCATCAGCGTAGCATGTCTTCTTCTTCAATATTTCTCTATTACTCGTCATCTCATCAAACCTCCTTTCTTGCCATATCATCCTATCCATCGTGTTTTTGGTTTTCCTCTACTATTATACCCATCCAAGCTCCAAATTGTAAATCAAAATGTTTCATATTAATCAAAGTCGGATGCAGATGTAAATTCACTCTATTGTCCACCTACTCCTAATTAATATTAGATACTTAATTCAAATTGTACTCGTGACTAACAAATCCTCACATTTGCATAATAATTATACCAAATAAAAAACATTAACAACCATTGTTTTTTTTTTCATCAATCATAACTGTCAACTGTCATTGTGACAGCTAAAAATCAGTGTCACATGATTTTTTTTTTGCGAGTTTATTTTATTAATGTGTGAGTATACCACAATGGTATTGCTATTATTAAAATTCTCGGTGATTGACAGATGCAAAAAAAAAACAAGAGCAATATTTTTAGTTCACTGCCTATGTAGGTATAAATTATATCATTCGGTGGTTCATGTTGACGTATAGTGACTGATATGATAATGTAAGATGACAGGCACTACCTCATGAATAAAATACAAAAAATGTATATCTACATATAGAGGAACGTTTGATCAATGACCCTGGTGCGAGTTTTTTCTTAATTTGTATGAAAAGTGGTGTTTTTTTTTATTTTTGCGACCAGTCAAAGAGATTTAGTAGTGCAGTTTTAGTAACGTACAAATTTAAGTTTATGTTAATGCGATCGAAAGGTATGAACACTCCTACTAAGCCCTAAGATGAATTAACGTGTAAGCAGCTTTTATCTGCGAGCACTAAGCGTTCTGTAGTTTATGTCCTGCTTAAGCCCACATGGATAAGGCGTGAGTAGCTTATAAGGAGCTTACTTGACAGCAATCATTATTATCTACCTAACTTTCTCCCAACTATGTTGGGGTCAGCTCCCAGTCTAACCGGATGCAGCTGAATACTGGTATTTTACGATATTTTACGTGGAGCGACTATTTATCTGACCTCCACAACCCAGTTAGTAGGTACTCGGTACCTCTTAGTTAGACTAGTTGTCAGATAGGTATTCGGGCCACTGACTTCTTGTAACGACTGTCAAAGATTTTCAAATGACAGCTGGGACCAACGTGCTTTCCGAGGCATAGAGGAAAGTCAGTATGTAATGGGTTGTCACCCATCCACAGACCAACCTTGGCAAGCGCGGCTTAACCTGAAAATTGATCCGAGCAGCAGTTATCATTTAGCCACAAGCTCTTCTTGACAGCAATTACAGATCAAAATAAAGTGCATCTGTTCCAATATAAAAATAATAATTAACCAATAACAAACTTCCTAAAAAAATACTCCGTAATAAAAGTCCAAAGTTAATAAGAAAATTTCCTTTCGTCTGTTCTGGAACACTTGAACGTCTTATTAAAGTTCTACGGGCAAATTATCCTGTCGGGCCTAATCCTGGAACCTCATTAAAAACTCCACCAGTTCGACCTCTTCGGGAATTCTTACTGCCAACTTCAATATTACCTGAAAAAGAAAAAAAAATGTAATTAATATCATTGGAGTTCATATTCGTATTGTAAATGAGAAAGTTATGATTTTTTCTAAATTATGTTCTCGTGAGTGTCATATAAGTTTATAGATTACGTCTGTATTTTTGGTTTATTATTGGGAAATAGTCTAATTTATAAACTATTTACATTAAAAATTATTAAATAAACTAAAATAAATAAACTAACAGCAAACTATAAAAGGGCATTGAAAATCTCCTCCTCAACGCTGTCAGCTGGTAATGTGCCCAAAAGACTGGCGGCGGTGCCACGTTGTATGGCAACACTTAGCCTCTGGCCAAGGTAAAAGCCAGCCCTTGGGTCACGGGAAGCGTCAACTAGGCGTTTCGAAATTTCCTTAAATAGGCTATGAGCACTCGTACCTCACGGCCCCAGAGTTTCAACCCCAAACGGCTCGAAAATAAAGTTACCACAAAGGTTACAGGTTAGTGTAGATATTATCTGCACAAGTAGGCAGCACGTCAGTGACTGAATTAAGCATATGAATAAATGATTATGATTATGAGGTCAGACACTTTACTTTTTGTAATTTATTCGATCACCTCTGCTCTTAAAAACGGTGATGGGAAATTATCCATCATCATGCCAAGAATTCGAAGACTGCAATGGGTCCGTGTGGTGGATTATGGCCGACTCACAGACAAAGACCTAACAGGCCTGTGTCCCAGCAGTGAAATTATTGGCTCAGGTGCTGATATATGAGTAGGTACAGCTACATTCCTAAGGTTCGGTACTGGTTATCTGAAGATAACAAGTATCAACATAACATAACACAACACCACGCCTGTAATCCCCGAAGGGTTAGGCAGAAGTGTACCTAATAGTACACTCATATTCCGCCAGTAATGTTTTCAAGTCCCATGTAATAGGGGGCGAGCCTATTGCTATCAATCAACCAGGCACAAATCCAGACTCCGTAGCTACTGTTGAGAAATTCCTGATGGAAAAACCCAATAGCACTTTGCCCGACCCGGGAATCGAACCCAGGACCTCATGCTCAGCAGTCGCGCTTGCGACCACTAGAGTCTAGTGGTCGCAAGCGCGACTGCTGAGCGCTAGTGCTAGTTACTAGACCAACGAACAACAACAAGCATCTACTAGCTTACTTATTTAGTAGTCAACCATAACTTTTATTTTCTCATAAAAAAAAAACATACAAAAAGACAAAATAAATACAACGCAGTCACACACACACACATGCCCAAATCTAATATAACAACAAAGTCCGAGACTGTCGCATCACTAAAAAATTTATAACTTCATAAAATGTCGAGCAATCTTCAGGTAAGTTTTCATTTAACTTGCTAAGTTATTACATAAAGAGTTGACGTACATAGAAATGATATTTGCCAACTCGTCAGCTAGTAAATGTAATAGGATTGCTTTGAAAACTGCTTAATATGCGTTTAATTCAGTAAATACGATGAATTCAATTAGTGTAATTTATGAATAACCTCGTGAAGCAACTTTGTAAGTCAGAAAATATATGGCTGGGTATTCAACCAGTAAGATGAAACATATTTATCATCTTGAGCGACTGCCTATCTGACCTCCACAACCCAGTTAGCACTGAGTGATACGATACCCGATACTAGACGATATGTGCTCAAAACGGGACCTCGAGGTTTTAAACATGTCTCTAATTTACACTCACAAATCTACGTAACTCTTTCTAATCTAGTCTTCTTTGATATAATTTTAAGGAAAAGATAATGAAACCGACCTGAAAATGACTTAATTTGACTCAAAACATATAAAAGTCGACACGATTAACACTTAAAACTGACCAAGTGCGAGTCGGACTCGCGCACGAAGGGTTCCGTACCATAAACCGAAAAAAAAACACGTTTCTTGTATGGGAGCCCCCTTTAAATATTATATCATTTATATTTTTATTAACTGTCTAGCTATTACGGTTCATGAGTTACAGCCTGGTGTCAGACAGACGGACGGACAGACAGCGAAGTCTTAGTTATAGGGTCCCGTTTTTACCCTATGGGTACGGAACCCTAAAAACGGAATATGTACCATGTTTACTGTTTCTTTTGATAATTCGGCACTGTTGCAAACACCATGGATATACCATCACGGATAAACCGCGACTATGTTACTAAACTGTATCGCTAAATATTCCTACTGGCACTGACTTCGTCAACAATTTTTCCCATCCAACATTTTAGCGAGAGGGCGCTTCCACTTCACTCCTTTTTCCTCTTTTTTCAGCTCACAAAGAGGCCCGTTACCCAATATAAACTTGCCTCCACTAGCGCAACCCGCAGTTAACCCAATCTTTTTACCCATTCAACGGATATTAAATTTAACTGTAGTACGCTTATAACTTTTATAATCGTCGGTCTTTTTGTAACTTGAAACTTGTGAAGTGACAAGGAAATTGGTGCAGTTATGAAGCTATGTCAGAATGAAGATTTTCAAATCAAAGAATGTTTGAGGAACTGGATACGGCGTTTTTCATAGGAGTTGGCAGACGTTGGTGGGTCGTAACACTGGAATATGCAGGATTTTTTAGTATTATTTTTCTTTTTTATGGGATAAGGAATTGCTGAGCTGATATTAAAGTTCAGTAGCGCTTTTATTTTTTTACTTCTTCATGCCTCTTCTATACTTTCAGAAGAAAATAAACTAAAATTTATTTCTTTGGCTCAACCGTCATCTCTTTGGGGGTAGACTGTGTAGAAAACACAAATGGAAGAAATCTCTTAGGTCAGTGACTTGCGACGAAGCTCACGCAAAGGAAATAAGTGAGGTTTGAAGCTAGTCGTATCGCCCGAGGTCGTGGCCAAACTATTAGTAGTGTATATCATTCATATTCCCGCCACAAACCGCCATAGCACCCATTTTGCCACGACATTTAATTTCATTTTCAAAACTCCTACCATTCACAACGACATAAAAACTAATATACTCATAGAATTTTAATTAAAACACATCAAATGGCGCTGGACTAATTAACATTCCAGTTAAATTAATAATATAGACCCAGCATCGTAGAACAGAGCAACAAATTGGCCCTCAAAACTATTTTAGGTCAAACTTCTAAAATTCTAACCTAAATGAGTCAAGATATCGCAATTAACGAAATTACTTGCACATATATCTAACTAATAACCTGAAATAATTAATATGTTTACTAACCAAGAGAATTCAAGGACGACGTAAGTAGGTTTTCGTGAATTTTTAAACACCCGAATGTAGGGTAGGATCGGTTTTCTTAAGTGTGATTACTCGACCTACTAACCTATTTAGAATGGGTATATTTACTGAAGTAATTAGTTCCTATCTGGCTGCCTACCAACCACCTGCTGCATTTGTCAAATGCAATGGTAAAGTTATCAAGCGTAAGGAGGATTATTTAGCAGAAGCAACAGAGCACTTGCTAAAGACGTACCTAGTTTTGGGAATAACAATGGTTTCTTACAGGTTGTATGTGCCTTTGGAATCATTTGCCTGAGGAGCTCGTGGCTAAATAATATCAGCCGCTCGGGTCGATCTTTAGGCTAAGCCGTGCTTGCCTAGGTTGGTCTGTGGATAGGTGACCACCCATTACATACCGAGTTTCCTCCGTCCCTCGGAAAGCACGTTAAGCCGTTAGTCCCGGCTGTCATTTGTAGATCTTTGACAGTCGTTACGTAGTCAGTGGCCCAAAAAGTCTGACAACCAGTCTTACCAAGGGGTATCGTATTACCCAGTACTAACTGGGTTGTGGAGGTTAGACAGGCAGACGCAGTATTCAGCTGCATCCGTTTAGACTGGAAGCCGACCCCAACATAGGTGGGAATAGGCTAGGTAGATGAGGATGTATGTGCCTTTGGAATATTTGTTCTTAGACTAAATAGGCTTGCGATTGGTCGCAACTCGTTTGTTGACGCTTCGCCTTATGTCTACTCGTGCGATGAATGGATTAAGCGCTGTTTTTGGTCGTGAGATGGTGAGGATCTTTTTAAAATTAAGTAAACTATATGACTGTTTCCAGTTTCGTGAACTTCCAAAAATAGTTATATATTTTTCACTTCGGCTACCCAATGACAAACATTTTATGGGGACGATACATTCAAAGTTGCACTGAAACCGGTTTACCAACTTTTCTTGCTAGATGTTGACATAACCAAGGGTAATAGTAATTGTGTTAACTTTGTACTGTTTTTCTTTTACCAAATAAATCTCAGGAAACGTATACAAGAATGTTTAGTCATTTGTAAGAGCAATTGCCTGTCTTATTTTTTCATGACTGTACCCTGTCCAGTTGCTAATCTGTCCAGCTGCGAAACTGTACAACTGAGAATCTGTCCAGTTGCGAATATGTCCAGTTGCTCTGGAGGAGTTTGTTTAGTGTAGGTTTCTTCCACTTTAGTGAGATCGTCGTCGGTTCAGCTAGTCGGTTGCCTTGCCACATTCCTCCGTCCCGTCTGTGGTATCCACTCCAGCACTTTCTCTCCATCTTCTATCCAGTCTAAGGCAAATACGGGCTGGGCTGCGGGACTGTTCGAAAGAGATACCGCGGCCCTGGAACATGGATGGGTTTTAGTCAGTACAAGTCTGACACACCCTTCCGCTCTGTCTAGAGCGGGAGAAGTCATTTGATGATTTCCCATCCGAAAGAAAAAAAAAGGCATATATGGGCCACTTACTTTCACTCCCAAAAATACTTATGTGGGACAAAATATCAGATCATGGATTCCCAAAAGCCCAGCTCTTGGCAACAAAACAATAATTAACAAGAAAATAGCAAAACAAGAACACAAACTAATATGAAAATTATCATTCCGTCGCCCTGTTCCGACGATAAATTAGAAACAGGATGAAATCTGCCCTCCCTTGGGAGAGTCGGATGTAATAACGAGACAAGGATTCTTGGAGGTCATAGTGCTTAGTTTACACTATGAATAAGTGGGTTAAATATTGTGTGAGTAAACAACAAATCAGCTTGTATTCTTGTTAGATTTTTTTGTGGCTTCTGCGGATGTCTAGAAACACATGAATATCGCCGAGTTTATTCCTGTAGGTACGGTCAGTGCCCTGCATTACTTGACCCCTCTTACGAAGAAGAATTGATAAATAGGGGGTCAGGTAAGGCAGGGCACTACAAATGAACTTGAAATCCCTGATAAAACCTTTTCAGGGTTTGGCAGAACTGGTTTATTGAATTGTTTCCGTCGGCCGAATTCGTCACTTGTTTCTTATAGATTTTCCGGGATGATGTTGATGTAATTTTAAAGATGTTTTATAAATTCTACTTTAAATATCGCTTAAACTTGAAGCTGCATTTGGCGTCAGTAAATTAAAACGGTCGTTTAAAAATACTTAATTTGAAAACACGTCTCTTTAAATTCAAACACTAATAAAAAAAGTTATAAAATCTAATCCAAACTTTCCAAGTATAAATCTATACCCTTTTTAATTTAATTAACTCATTCCCGGCCCCTCAATTTACAGCGTCAGCCAGCGCTATACTTCATTCGGCACGCAGCAACGTAATGTCGCTAAAAGCCCGTAGATCACGCGAGATGGCGCTACTAGTCAAAACAAACAAATCACAGCCAGTCAGACGGCGACCTCCGCCGGAGCCGCACGTTATTTATGTAACGCTCTTAAATGGCGATTGACACGCAAACGCTGTTACAGTTTCGGATTTTTTGGAAATACCGCGAGCGTTTGGTTCTAAAAGTGGGTTTGGAATTGGGCTGGTTTTAGGATATGGGCGACGGAACTGGAAAAATGTATTGACTGACTATTTTTTCTGCAGCTTCTGGAAATTTATGCATTTTTCTTCGGGTGTCGTTGTCGAGGACTGATATTTGGTCCGACCAGTAGCGACCTGAGGGACACGGCAAGTAGCAATCCATTTAAAAGCGATTCGTATTAATTTCTTCAATGAATCTCAACAGGATTGATATAGGCTTTTCGGTAGCTTAGCTTACGTCAGCCCCATATATTTTTGACGTCTCCATCATCTCAATCCTAACTTTCTATCCTAACTATAATATTAATACTATACATGCGAAAGTAAGTTGGTTTGTTTGTTACCTTTTCACGTCTAAGCCACTGAACCGATCATCCTGAAATTTTGCATATACGTTGTCAAGTGTACAGAAACGGACATAGGGTACCTTTAATCCCAAAAAAAAAGTACTGTTCCCGTGGAAAACAAAAATAACGTTCTTAAGATAACAGATGGCGCCACGTGGGTCTCAAATCATGATTGAAGTATATTAATACAAGCAGAGTACAACCCAAATTGATTGCCAAATTCTACATTAACGCGAACGAAGCTGCGGGCAAAACTAAGTAGCTTATAAAATAATTTTCTAGCGACTCACTTTGTCTAAGACCTTTACGACAGCTTCTAGGCCATGGCCTATTTTGAGGCCCTTGTTTAAAATACTTCCTAAATCACACATCATTCATCATCATCAATGCCCTAATCTCAATTCATTTGGAGTCGGCGCAGCATGTCGTCTTCTTCCATACTTCTCTATTACACATCATTCTATGTACATTTTATCGCAGAATATCCATATTACTTATCATCGAATCGGATTAATCCAACCTTGCCGTAACTCGAAGACGTTGGTACTATCAGCTCCAATATTGAAGCAATTCCATTACATAAACATCTAAATCACAAACGTAAATACATGGAAGCTTTGTGTTAACTAGTGATTGGCACTTAATTAGCAAATCTGTATTGTTCTCAGCAGGAAATCTGGTAGCAATTGTGTTTTCGTGTAACAAAGCCGATACTGCGGTGTTTCGTGTAGTTTCCGTACAATGTTAAGCCACCCCACGCTCTAGTCTTCGTCGTGAAACATGAAGGGATGACGGTTAAAGGATGGGCAGGACTGTGTCCTTATCTGCTTGAACTTGCATTTAGTAATCCGTTGTTAGCCATGGTTAGTGTGTGTCTTTTCTTTGGCTTTTGGTCAGATCTGGGTGTTTTTTTCAGGGATCATTTAAAAATTGCATCACATCAGCTGAACTGAGGTGGAGAACAGGATGTTGTGGACAAGATTGGGAGAGCGGACAAGATTCAGCTGGGTTGAGTTGTCTTATTCCTTTGTCATGACTACCGATATTAACTTTATTGGTAAATCGTGGCCACGATCTAATGAGTGACAGTTGCTTGCACTATTTATGGGTTACTAAAGTGTCCAATGACTTGATTTTTCATTGCAAAAGCAAGCCTTATTATGTTGGCTGCGGGACTGTTCGATAGAGATATCGCAGCCTTGGAACACAAAAGGCAAGGAAGGAACATGGATGGGTTTTAGTCAGTACAAGTCTGACACTCCCTTCCGCTCTGCCCAGAGCGGGAGAAGTCATTTGATGATTTCCCACCCGAAAAAAAAAACCCTTATTATGTCAACCCTGCTATCAATTTCGTTGATTGACTTAAATTATCCTTCAGAGCAGCTGCATGAGCTATTCCCGTAGGTTCCAAAGCCCATTCAAGACATGAAGAGATTACTAACTATAATCTTAAAACAGAATGGCGCTGCTATCCACAAAAATCTTTCTTAAAATAATATTTTTATGAAATGACGAGTTGAGTAGGTACCTCAACCTTTTTTTTATGTTCAGTAAAAAGATAATGTACTCGAGATGTCTGTTCAGACGGGGCTCAAAAGTTGTAAGTAGAATATAAAAGTGAAGTGGGACAAATTCTTGGCGATTTGTTATCGTAAGAAACTTGCCCTATAAACGGCGCCGTGGAGTCATTACGTTATGTTTTTGGAGCGGCTCCGAAGGACGGGATTGGAAGTTTGGGGAGCATCAATTGTTTTTATGGTGGATTTAGATGTAATACCATGATCGATGCCATGATTGCTTCTTAGTAAACGTTTTTCTCCATTTGCAAATCATTATCTGCCAAGCCTTTTCCCAACTATGTTGGGGTCGGCTTCCAGTTAAACCGGATGCAGCTGAATACCAGTATTTTACATGAAGCGACTATGTATCTGACCTGCACATCACAGTGAGTAGGTACTGGGGTAATACGGTACTTCGTGGAAAGACTGGTTGTCAGAGTTTCTGACCAGTAACGACTGTTAAAGATCTACAGTTATTGAACAGAAGAAAGTAGAAAACCAGACCAATGGAGACTCCCACCAATCTATCTCGAAAATAACCATATGATAAAATAAAATACACCAATTTTTTAAATTAATAAATAGTTTTGGTAGAACTGGCAGTGTTTAAAGTGTTTTATAATGGAACTCATCATCATTTTCGTCATCATTCATCTTCATTTTTGTATTTATCTATAGAAGCTTGTAATTAGCAACTTAGTTATATATTTTTTTTTCTACAATGTTATTAGTCTGTAAGCATTCCTAAAATATAAAAAAAAAAATTAGAAACCTCTAGGCTTTTCAAGCAGTTTCTCCAAATGTATCACGCTATGACCCGCTTTTTCTCCACCGCTGTTTTCACAGCCCCACACGCCACCACGCTCATCTCAACGCTTTGCCCTCAGATCTTTTATGACAAATGTATAACGTCGCCGAATACTGGAATAACTAACTTTTGACGAAAACTTGTAAGTTAGGAGCTGAGAATCATTTTATTACTATCACTTTACTATTTCAAGTCATTTGTAAATGTAATAACTGGTGATTTTGTAGATATCATAATCATTTATTTATTTATTTACTATTTATGTACACACAGTAGACAATCATCTGCCTAGCCTTTTCCCAACTATGTTGGGGTCGGCTTCCAGTCTAACCGGATGCAGCTGAATACCATTATTTTACATGGAGCGACTGCCTATCTGACCTCCACAACCCAGTTACTACTGGGAAATACGATACCCCTCGGTAAGACTGGTTGTCAGACTTTTTGGGCCACTGACTACTTTAACGACTGTCAAAGATCTTCAAATGACAGCCGGGACCAACGGCTTAACGTGCTTTCCGAGGCACGGAGGAAACTCGGTATGTAATGGGTGGTCACCCATCCACAGACCAACCTAGGCAAGCACGGCTTAACCTAAAGATCGACCCGAGCGGCTGTGATTTTGTAGATATGATAAGGATTTAAAAGGAATGATGGTTTACCCAGCCTTTTAGACAGCAAACTCGATTTGGGGTAACTAAAAACGCGACCGGTTTTTACAGACAAATAAAAAAAATGGCTTCAATTCTCTACTTTGTGTTTAAGGTTAAACCCACAATACTTGAATATCCCTGCAACCTGCAAGTGTACGCACAACTTCCGGCAGAGGTTAAAGAATAACCGCAATCCCATCAGTACTTTAAAAGGACCATGGACAAGGCTTCTGATACCATAAAGTTATATAAACTCATACCTTTTTCCCATGGGGGTAGGCAAAACCACAGAACGCCACTTACTACGAACCTTACATACTCCTTACTCATCCACGTTCGTACATCTAGCTTTTAGGAACCATCCCAAATAAATGGTGTAACATGACCCTTAACAGCCCTGTTACATTTCGGTATTACGCTAATTTTACAATTTACTTAAAAAGCCATACAACGAAAATGTATTCTGTTATGTCATAAGTATAGGATACTTGTGAGATGAATAAAAATTTTGGCCGTCTATATTCAAGAGAATCTACAAATTAGAGGTTCTAAATCAGATTTTCGTGCTATTTTGCCTCAACAGGCATCGGGAGAATGATTATTACAAAATAAATAAATAAGTTATCTAAAATTTGCTTTATTCTTATTATAGTAGTGGACACGAACTATTTTTAACAAGTAATTGTTATTTCGCGAGTTGCTGAGAATCGAGTTGAGTGGCGTGCGATTGAGGAGGCCTATGTCCAGGAGTGAACTGCTATAGGCTGATGATGATGATGATGAATTGTTATTTCAAGCAAAGAACGAAAAATATACTATTTCAACGAGGAAACCTTGCAATTTTGCGATCATTTTGTAATACCCCTCTTAACGAAGCCGAAAGACACTTGTTCTCACTGTGATATATATTTTTTGTTCTAGACCATACCTGGGAACCTTCTAGTTTCGGAGATATTGCGGTCAAGATTCCAAGTTTATTTTTTTAAGTGCCAGTTTTTAGTCTTATGACAATTTGAAATACCTCCATGACCCCGTCATATTCAATGCATTTATCAACACAGTGTTTTGCGTGCGTTTCATTGAGTTCTATCGTAACGTACCGTTTTCTAATAACGTAATCAGCGTCGAGCTACTTAGTTTGATGTACAAAAAGCTTGGTTGATGGCTTCGTTCGTTTACACCATGTATAAAAGAAAATAATTAAAACAATAGAAAATAAAACCAAATCACCCAACCTTAATAACGTGTCACGTAGCCTTAAATATACTCTCTACTTAAAATTCAATACATTCTAGACCTAAGAGAATTTCATTAGTATTAAACCTAGGTTTCAATTAACATTAAAAGCAATGACCTCGGCTTAATTGTATTTCTTAATACGCAATTTCTACATATACAGGCCTTTATGTAGGGGTTTGCTCGTTTAAATAGAAGACATTGAGAAAATATCAGGTTTCTATTGTCCCATTCTGGGTTTATACCTGTTTTTATCTGAATAAAACAAGGTTCTCGGTGCTTCTTCATACCAAGGAAACATTTTTCTAGACTAAGTTCATGTGTTTTGCAGATAACCTAAATATATATAGCTATGTGTTACGAGTATCCTAACTAAGAGGAGCTCGTGGCTAAGTGATAAGTAACTGCCGCTCGGGTCGATCTTTAGGTTAAGCCATGCTTGCCTAGGTTGGTCTGTGGATGGGTGACCACCCATTACATACCGAGTTTCCTCCGTGCCTCGGAAAGCACGATAAGCCGTTGGTCCCAGCGGTCTTTTGTAGATCTTTCACAGTCGTTACAGGTAGTCAGTGGCCCAAAAAGTCGGACAACCAGTCTTACCAAGGGGTATCGTATTACCCAGTTTTAACTGGGTTGTGGAGGTCAGGTAGGCAGTCGTGCGAAAGTAAGTTTGTTTCTTTGTTACTTTTTCACAACTAAACCACTTCATCGATCGCCCTGAAAGTTTGCATATACCTAACCTACGTTGCCAGGTGTACAGAAACTGACATAGGGTTGGTACCTTTTATCCCGAAAAAAAGTACTGTTCCCGACCACTACAATAACGTTCTTATGATAATAGATAGCATCACGTGTCTTTCGAATCATCATTACAACCCGAATTGATTGTCAAATTCTAAATTAACGCGAGTGAAGCCGCGGGGAAAACCTAGTTTTCAATAAATCTGATACTGCCAAGACAGAAGAAGTTTAGGATTCCTTATGATGTATACAACTTAAGTCAACCAACATGTGTAGTGTTTTAGAATTGGAAGACATGTGACATCTATCAACCAAAATTATTTGACAGATACAGTGTGACCACTTTAAGTGTGCTGTTAAAGATGGCGCCACTTGCCAAGAAAAAATGCATCGATATGTCAAACTTGGTACATTTATTTTAGTTCCGCGTTTTCCCGCAAGCACTGATAACTTGGTTTACACTTACTAGAAGAGACCTATACCCCAGCAGTACAAAAAGTAAAGGCTGATTACACTGATCTACAAAAAAACACTTTTTGTATGTAACATGAAAACTTATCTTACTTACTTTTGACTGCCCCGTTGGTCGAGTGGTCGCAAGCGCGACTGCTGAGCATGAGGTCCTGGGTTCGATTCCCAGGTCGGGCAAAGTGCTATTGGGTTTTCCATCAGGAATTTCTCAGTAGTAGCCACGGAGTCTGGATTTGTGCCCGGTTGATGGCAATAGGCTCGCTCCCTATTACATGGGACTTAAAACATAACTGGCGAAATGTGGGTGTACTATTAGGTACACCTCTGTCTAACCCTACGGGGATTACAGGCGTGATGTTATGTTATGTTATGTTATGTTATGAAAACTTATGTCCAGTTATGTTTATAAAAAGGATAGAGATAATAAAAATGATATTAGAATCTTTCAAATACGAATAGTCTTATTGTATTTTTAAAGAAAATTCTATAGTCGAGTGCAATTAGACATAATTATACGTAGGTGGAACGAAGTTTGTAGTGTTCGGATTTTCATAAGACTTTTTTTTATTGAGTTGCTGGTGGAGCGGAGAAGGAAAAAAATAAAAATTTGCAACGTAATTTTTTTTTTAATTTCCTTTCGCGTTATTTTTTTTCGTTTATGAATAACCTTGAACTATCATGTATTCTGTGGAATAACTTGATATTCGACAATTTTATTTTGTGGTATAATAGTGTGACCTGTGTGCATTCATTAACGCAATTTGGTTCTTTAGTGTCGATGATATGCATATTTCAAGTTATTTTTTGAGAATTTCCCGTTTTCTTCAATTATTTCTAAAAAATCGAATTTTAAGACAAAGATTTTTTTGTTATTGGTAACTGATACTTTTTCACAGATAACTGGATATAAAGAGGTAAAAAATTACACATTTATGAGTAAAGTGACATTCATTCGAATATTCAGGAAATCGTCGAACACAAACTAAACCAGATCAAATAAAATAAATATAGTGTTTTTATGAGGCTTGTTACAAAATTTTGTTGACCAGTGTTATGCTTTACGAGCACAAACGAGGTCCTAAAACCTACCTGGCCGACAGACCTCTTTATTTCTGTCATTACTAAAGATTCATCAACATAAAAGTCGAAACTAATGAAGCAAAACCTTAATCTAATTAAACAAACACGCCCGACACGGCAACATCGGAATTAACATCAAAACAAAAGCTAATCCGCAAAAGTTTTTTTATTAAAAACAAAAATAAACTTAATGTATTCGGTGGTAAGCCGGAGGCTCGTGGTGGGACCCCACTTTAATGTAGTCTCTACAACATTAAACACTGAATATTAGGATGTGGTTGCACTGCTAGCGTTTTAGAGACCTTGGCATACGTCGACGTAGTAGCGGTAATTTCTAGTTTTTGCTACTCTTGTTTCTGAACCGTCTACTTGCCTTATAGGCTTGCCGTATTGTGGCTTCTAGGCATGCCACTGCCGTATTGGTCATTAGGCGCACCACTACGACGAAACTCAGTGGTTGGATCGTAGTGGTCAAGTAGGCCGTAGCTGCATATTAAATTCTAATATTCAACTGTATTCGTTAAGACTGGAAGCTGACATCGATAGTCGGGAAATGGATAAGCAGATAACGATGGATGTGAACGACACATAAAGAATACCTTAACAGTTAAAATCATAGGTGTAACTTTCTAGGTTTTACTGGATATCAAACTGACCCAACATACAAAATTACACCCTTCATACGAGATCAATCTATTTATTTCTTTGGTCAATAAAAAAACCTATTTGCAGGTATCGCTTCCCGCCTGCCAGGGCTGCGGGACTGTACGAAAGAGATACCGCGGCCCTGGAACACAAAGGGCAAGGAAGAAACATGGATGGGTTTTAGTCAGTACAAGTCTGACATTCCCTTCCGCTCTGCTCAGAGCGGGAGAAGTCATTTGATGATTTACCATCCGAAAAAAAAAAGAATGGTATCGCTTCCCGCTAACAGTAGCACCCATCTTATTATGAAACAATAGCCACCCCAGCATTTATTAATGAAAATACCCTGGTAGAGGTACAAACGTAATATTTTATTTACCGTAAATTTCACCTTCTACAGTGTTCAATGATCTATAAACTTTTATGGTAGTAGGTGTCTTTGCGTTAACGAATCTAAAATAATACGATGGGCTGTCGCAACGTGTTTCAGTAAGTATTTAGAGGAGAACGGATATTATTTTTTCTTTGCAGTATTTTTATCGCCTCGAGATTTTTTATTATTATTTTTATAATGGATTTAGACCAGTTCTTTTTCTCTTGTGTCGACACAAACACCACAAGAATAACTTTTGTCGTAGGGAAAAGATTCGCGGATTTGGTAGCTGGGGGACGCTCGCGCTGTATGCAATTTATTAATGAAGGAACATAATATATATGGTGTAAACAGACTCTTAACGAAGCCGAAAGGCACTTGTTCTTCCCGTCATTGTGATCATTTTTTGTTCTAGCCCATACCTGGGAAACTTCTAGTTATGGAGACAAGTCCAGCACTAATTTTTGCGTAAAGTTACTTAGTTTGATGTAAATAATGCTTGGTTGACGGCTTCGTGAAGAGTCTGTTTGTCTGTCACCCTGTATGCCAGAAAAAAGGCTTTAACTAAACACATTTTCAGAAAAGACAACTCATTTGATTCTCAGACAGGACAACTCTCGGTGTTGACTCATCAACTCCGTTCTGTAATCTATGAGACGATTCCAAAATTAAATTCAACCAACTGAAAATCTTAACAAACTCTCGACTCAAAAATTCAAACATCGAACCATACCTAACCCTGAAAACGTCGCGCGGGAGTTTTAGATAAAATTAATACAATTATTATTTTATTATCTACCCACATTTACCGAAGGATAGAATACGTAATGGAAGCGTACAGAAATTCAACCACTTTGTTGATTAAAATAGGAATTAATTAAGTGAGTTGTTGAATGGTATTTTAGATACGATTAATACTGGAGTAGAATATTAGAGGCGTTTCTGTGTTAATCATAATGAAATGTTGATGGGATCAGTTTGTGATAAATTGGAAGGACTATTGAAGAATCAAGTTTTGGGCAATATTGGTTGAAATAAGGCGAGAAAGTTCGAAGTATTCTTGATGATATCCTAGATTGTGATAGCGGTCACGAAGTAGATGGCTATAAAGAGAAAAGAGGTAAAATTCTCGTGATTCTTCATTTATAAAATAAAGTGCATACGTTGGGTTTGGATGTTATTAACTCATGTTAACTCACGATGGTTGTTGACTTCACGACTTTCACAAACACTTGAGACTCATGTAAAACAAGGTCGATGCTAACTGTAACCGATTCAGGTCAAAATGACCAGGAAGAATCCCTTAATAGGCGCCAATCAAAACCTCCAAAGAAACTTCCGACTTCAAAAACTAGTAAACAATACTTCCAAATGAATAGGACAATAGAAGAGGCATTGGAGTGTGTCTGACCATTAAAAATGAAGATATAAATCAGGGGTCTTAATGACCCCTGTGTAATGGTGCGTTGTGAGTAGGGTTACCATTTCGAAATTTGAAAATTCTTAACATAAACCCAATTATTAGCAAAAAAATATGTTCGGAGATTTAACTTTTTTTTTTGCTTTTTTGAACTGCCTCGTTTTTCTTGTAGTCCGACTGCTGAGTATGAGGTCCTGGAATCGATTCCCGGGTCGGGCTAAGTGTCATTGGGTTTTTCCATCAGGAATTTCTCAGTAGCAGCCACGGAGTCTGGATTTGTACCCGGTTGATGGCAATAGGCTCGCTCCTTATTACATGGGACTTAAACATAACTGGCGAAATGTGGGTGTATTAGTTATACCACTGCTTAACCCTTGGGGGTTACAGGCTTGATGATATGTTATGTTATTTAACTTTTAACCTTTCGTTTTTCAGCACATACGTTTTCTTAAAAACAAAAAATACTCGAAAAGTCCTAAAAAAATACAATTCTGGATAGAGTACCAAAAAAACGGAGTTATCCGCAAAATATAGCGGGATGGAAGCCCTAGTCTGTTGTTGCGCCGTTTGAGGGTTAAATTTGACGTTCCTAGTATAAAAGTTGGTTAAAAGGTTTAATTTCCACTGTGGGGTGTAAGTTATAAGTTAAAATGTATTCACCTATATTTCCCAAAGGTCTTTCAGGCGGGAACGTTGTATGTTTTGCAAAAATGGCTGAATATACTGGTAAATATATATTCAGCGTGTAAAAAAACTAAAAGTCTTATTTTCCAATATCCAAAGCCAATAACGAAATAAGAGGTGGAGAAAACCAAAGATAAAATCGGATAGACTGCCTGGTCTAGTAGTCGCAATTGAGACTGCTGAGCATGAGGTCCAAGTCCTGGGTTCGGTTCTCGGTTCAGGCAAAGTGTTTCTTAGTACCAGCCACGGAGTCTGGATTTGTACCCGATCGATGGCACTGGGCTCGCCTCCATGGGACTATAACGTGCGAAATGTGGGTGTACTATTATGTACACCTTGCCTGACCCTTCGGAGATTCAGGTCAGCTGGGAATCGAACCCAGGACCACTAGACCAACGAGGCAGTCGAAGAAACTTCATTACAATTCGAAACATTACGTATGAATACAACACTAGCTGATGCCCGCGGCTTTGCCCGCGTGGATGACGGTTATCGCGACCAAAAGTAATCATGAAATTTTGATCCCGTTCCCGCAACCCATGGGAAAGATTTGATAAATCTCAAAGAGTTTAGGCAGCGTTTTCTTTAAAAGCTCCTAGACACCTCCAACAAATATAATTATATTTTAGCCAAGGTATGCAAAAACTTGACAAATTATATACTAAAACCTTCCTCGAGCACCACTCTATCCATTGGTGAAAACAGTAATAGTTTTTGAGTTTATTGCGAACAGACAGACAGACGCGGCGGAGGACTTTGTTTTATAATATGTAGTGATAGTGATTACATTACAAAACCAACTTCAAACGTAACCAACACATACGTGTAACGTAATTCAGACACCAGTTAAGTAGACAATAAGAAACCTGTTTAACAGGGTCTTGAGACGTTGAGTAGTATTCAAGATCCCTTGAGAAATGGGAACTATGTATGTGATCTGAGAAATGTGATATCTATATGCCTGAAAACATAGTGGAGAGGTTTGAAGTTCAAGGAGTCTGTTGTGCCGTGTGCGTAACACGTAATAGGAGTATATTAGATATATATAATACATGTTTCATACATACATAATAAACTCACGCATTTTTCCCATGGGGGTAGGCAGAAACTACAGAACGCCACCTGCTACAATCCTTATATACTCCTTTTGTCTCGTCCACGTTCATACATCTGGTCTACGCACCTGATCTTTCTGAAGAAGCCAATAAGGTCAGCGTATGTCCTTCTAGGGCGTCCTTTTGGTCCTTTAACACCAAGTTGGCAGCCCTAGTCCTCTTCTTGGTGTCGTCAGGTTCAAGGTAATTTGGATCACATTTTGTTCAGGATAAATGACCATACCGTGTCGATTTTCGGTCATTTTTCGACTACATGATTTCCGTTGTAAAATTCTTATAAATTTCTATTTGATTTGCTCTATCTAGCTTACAATTCATCTGCTAATTACAGTAGTAACCAGCCTTTCGATATCTGAAACAGCAAAACCATTAAAGACTTGTGGTTTTACTAGGGACACCGCTAAAATAGATATGATAGAATGGTAGCAGTTACTTTTCGAGAAAGCACCAAAAACATATCAATTACCTCTCTAGAACTACTCAAGGGAAACCGCATATTTCATTAAACCAAAAACAATCCAATCCCATAAACCAGCCAAGAACGTTCACTTAAAACCGATACAGAACAGCAATAAAACAGTACAACATACTTGAGCAATTTAAAACAACATCGGGCAATAATTGTCAAGGGCTATAGGCTACGGTGCTAACTGTCCCGGGCTAAAGATTAAACAGTTTGGCACAAGTACTGAAACGGAACCATTTGTGTTTAATAGTATTCGGGTTATAGGTATCAATTTGTGGAATGTCCCGACAAGTTTGGCTGTTCGGAGTCTATTGGGGAGTCTGCTTTGTCCATGTTTTTGAAGTACACTAGGCAAACGGATGCATGTATAGTGGTTGCAAGCGCTACTGTTGAACGTGAAGTCTTTGGTTCGATTCCGAGGTAAAGCAATGTTTTGATATATTGGGTTTTTTTTATCCGGAATTTCTCCGTAGCTGCCCAGAGTCAGATTTCTGCCCAGTGGTTGGCTATTATATAGGCTGGCCCCTTTTTACGAGGGATTTGAACATAGCTGGCGAAATGTGGGTGTACTTAATACAGGTATATTCCTATTAAGAATGTAGATGAGATATTATGGTATCTTCAAAGAAACCTAAAATTCAAAAATCAGTATTGCGTTTGTCCCAGTAACTAGTCGTAGAGAGCAGATAAGCGGTTGCTCCATATACAACACTGGTGTTCAGCTGCATCCGGTAAGACTGGAGTTCGAACCCAACATAGTTGTTAGACGGCTAGGTATATAGGGTGACTGGTAATTAGTGACCGATACTTAAACACATGATTGTACTCATGATAACAAACAACTTTTACTATGGGACTAAACCTGAAATTGCGAAAGAAAAATCTACTGTTCAGTAATTTATGTTCGCCTAACTGGTCAAAATGTACTAAACAGCAGATTTTTTTTCGCGATTTCAGGTTTGGTCCCATAGTAAAAGTTGTTTTTTATCATGAGTATAATCACGTGTTTAGGTATCGGTCACTAATTACCAGTCACCCTATATAATGACAAGCCAACACAACTTAAGATCCGCTTCACCCTAAGTTTTTTTTTTTTTTATTCACATAAAATACTTCATCTTATTTACAAAATAAATGCTACAATCAGTATTTTGTACACAATAGTTTTAGGATCTGGAGCCAAACTAGGAGGAACCTGTATTTCGGCTTACAGCGCCAATCCCCTTGAGTTAATTTAGTTAAGGTTTCTTATATGCTTGCATTAAACAATACCATTGGATAGTTTCTACTCTTGTACATATTTGTAATAAATAGTGGTCTGGTTAGTATAGAGAAACTACGTAACACATCACCTACAAGCACAAGTTTCTCTACTTTGTCTGAATAAGAATGTTTCGTATGTGAGTGTTTACTGCTCACAATATTTTGAAATCGTAAAACAGACACTTATTATTTTACCTATTTCACTAGTAGGTACGAGGTGGGTAGAAAAAGATGAGTTCCATTTACGAATCGATCGTTTTACTCAGATGAGCTTATTCGTACGAATAACATTTTTGCATCAATTGCAGATTCATATCATAATTTTTATTTTTTGACATATCTTACGATTTTTAGGATGGGAAATCATCAAATGACTTCTCCCGCTGTGGGCAGAGCGGAAGGTTACGACTTGTACTGACTAAAACCCATCCATGTTCCTTCTTTGCCCTTTGTGTTCCAGGGCCACGGTATCTCTTTCGAACAGTCCCGCAGCCCTGGCAGGCATCGGCCCTTGCGGGCCCCCCCTGTTCTTACGATACCCCTAAGGTATCGTATTATCCAGTAGTAGCTCTTGTGGAGGCATAGCTCCATATAATAGGCAGTAGCTCCATGTACAATACTGGTATTCAGCTGCATCCGCTTAGACTAGAAGCCGACCCCAACATAGTTGGGAAAAGGCTAGGCAGATGATGATGACGTAAATTTTCTTAAAATTAGAATATAAGAAGTTGGCAGATTCGTCTCAGAATTAAGTTGTTTTAGTTTTTTTTTTTTCTCATCTTAACGTTATACATTTTGTTATATGTATGTATATGTGTATTTATTATTATTATATGTTTATAAATATTTTCTAGTCTCTTTTTCTGTTTTTGCACCTACAGTGTATTGACTCTGCATCACCCTAAGGTAGACTGGTAGAAAATTCCCAAGGCATTAAGTCCGCCTTTGTACAGTTTTACTTGTGTATAAAGTTTTAATAAATAAATATAATTTTCCTTGGGTAACCTTGGGTGGGTGTAAATTCAGCGGAAGAATCGGCACCAGTTTTTAAAAACGAAAAAAACCCACCACTACCTTAAGCCTGCCTTTCATGAATGGTTAATCCAACGGTTACGAAGATAAGGTTTATCTTGGTAACAATTCAAAACCAGCGGTCACAAACATTTTGAAAACCGATACCCAAACTCTAATTAACCATTCGATTCCCATTCGAACCCGTCTCAAATCGATCCATAATCGTTTATAACCCGATTCGAAAACATTACTATTTTCCCGCATTGACAGCTCAGATAAGATCGGTAAAACACTGTTATATTATGCGAATAAAAACATGTAAACTCGGTATCAATATCGGTATCGGTATCTATCGGTATCGAGTAATCGGTTACCAAAGCTCGCACGTCATCGGTACGACTTATCGCTATGAAGCGCCCCGGGTCGTAAAGTGAGTACACTTGCGGCCGAAGTGATGTGTAAACATGTTTCTGGGTTGATATTGTCGTGTTTGAGGATGTTATGAATGTTCCAAGCTGGGTTTTGTAGATGTAATAAAATGGACTGGAATCTTTTTTGATAGTTATGTTTTTTGATGTGGTGAATTTAAGGTTATGATGTCTTAAAAATATGCTATGATTTATGTCGGGGAAAACCTACAAACTGCTTCAGTAATTCAAAGGTTCTCCATCTTTGTACTTGTTAATTAGGTCTTCATAAAATAAGAATTATTTAATTATATTCCCTAAAAAGGAAGAATAGTGATGAACTTACTATTACTCTAAATAACTACGTTTACTTTTAATCAAGACTATTACTTACGTAATTACCAGCAATTGCTTTTTCAGTTAATTGAGATTTTACGAAAAAAATACAGCGCCACCAAAATTTCAGCACAAAAATTCACACGACCGTTGAAAATAAATAAACAACACAAAACAAAATACGCTCGGAAACTTTTATCGAATTCGAATAATTCGATACGGTTAAACTCTGTCGTTAAATGTGTCCTCGAGTGTAAAAAGCATTATAAAATATTCAACTTGATGTTGCCATACGTTTTCACGTGGCAATCGGCTCTTTACGCCTGGGGTTGCCAGCCTAGCTCGGGTTTTTAACGGCGTTTCGCTGCCAAGTTGCCAGTTCTTAAAATATGACGCCAGTTGAGATGTTTGAACATAATTGTGAGTAAATAATGCGAGTGTTTGAGAAGGTGGAGTTAAGTGCCCTCTTAGAGGAAAAGTGTTGGATTTCGAGCTGTGACCTTATTGCTAATATGGTAGGAGTTTACTTGTATAAATAAAATAGTTTGGTGACTTGCTTACAGACATAAATATAAGGACGATGCCTAATAGTTAAACTGAGAAATTTCGGGTGGAAAAACCCAATAACATTTTTCGAACCCAGGACCTCATGCTCAGCAGTCGCGCTTGACCAATGAGACAGTCAGGTTCCCATTATAAAGAGAAACAGTCCAACAGTCCAGAAAATATGATCTAGATAAAATAAACTACTTTTGACTGCGACCCAACGAAGTAAAATGGCTGAGTTAGTTTATGCCTTTTGCGTTTGACGTTAGAGAATGAATAACAATATCAAAGAGCAGAGTAGTAATTATACCCGCCCTTGTAATGGATACATACGGTTGAGAAAGTTTGTGAACGTAATTAATCGTTAGCTGTACTTGACTGAGTTTGAAATTAAATTAAAAGAGGGTTGGACGTTCAACTACATAGTGCTTTTAAGTTTGGTAACCGCATTGATAAAATAACATAACATCACGCCTGTAATCCCCGAAGCGTGTACCTAATAGTAAGTACACCCACATTTCACCGTTATGTCTAAGTCTCATGTAATAGCGAGGCGAGCCTATTGCCATCAACCGGGCGTAAATTCAGAGTCTGTGGCTGCTACTGAGAATTTCTGATGGAAAAACCTAATGACACTTTGACCACTAGACCAACGAGGCAGTCGCATTGATACCGTAATAATATGTTAATTTATGAAGCGAACGATGATTTGGACGCACATCATGAAAGCTGGTTGAAAGTGGCGCAGGAGAAGAGTACCTGGAAGGATATGGAGGAGGCCTTTGCCCAGGAGTGGCATATAAAAGGCTATTAAAAATAATACAGTTATATCTTTTGTTCTTTAGAAGGATTTTCCGGATTCAGTTTCATGTAGTAAAGATGCAAGATACCATGAATATTGAAGCACTTCATAACACTATCATCATCATCAGCCTTTTAAATGTTCCCACTGCTGGGACACAGGCCTCCTCTCTATGAGAGGGAATGGGCTAAAATCCACCACGCGGGCCCAGTGCGGATTGGTAGATGTCACATGTCTTCGAATTTTTGGTTCTAGGACATGCCGGTTTCCTCACGATGATTTCCTTCACCGTTTTTGAGAGCAGTGGTGATGAAATAAATTACACAAAGTAATGCGCCTGCCTGGGTTCGAACCCACGACTTACTGTTCGTAAGTCGGGGTCGCTAGTCGCTGGGCCACCGCTGCTCTCACATCACACCATCATATTGAGCTGAAATTACTCGGTTGAATGACAACTAATATTCTAAGAAAAACTTGCACCGCTGAGGAAAAGAAGAAGTAAGTAAGAAGGTAATGGTAGTCTTAAATTAGCAAGAGTTAAAGTTTATGAAGTTTGAATATTTTTTCACAATGCTTTAAACTTAACTTTAAACTAGACGACCGATTACCGATACCGTTCCGGACAAATTCCAGTGGCTTGCTACAGAGACATCCGTATTCCTAAATACTAACTGAAGTATCTGTCGATGTCCGTTGTCTAGTGTCCGCAGCCAGTTCACAATTAGTCCGCACTTGTTCGACTGTTTACTCTTCTATCTTACCTTTAAAACACGACACTTAGTTGGAGGGAAACAAAAAATCAAGCATCTCTTTCTAGCAATCTCCGGACAAGCTGTCCAAACTTTCCCACCGTATGTATACCGCGCGGCATCAAGAGCACAAAGTGCGCACTCTGAATTATGTATTAAATGCTCAATCGAAACGGCTTTTATCTCCGCTGCGGGGTAATTGTGACCTTACTAGTTACCTTTTAATCCTTTATGTATATGTTATTAGAGTCCTTCTGTCTTTATGTTTAGATATGTATTTTGGGGTCGGAGTTGGGCCTACGCATTTTTCTAGTAGTGGTCGATCTTCAGGTTTAACCGCGTTTGTGACCACCCATTTAATACCAAGTTTCCTCCGTGCCTCGGAAAGCACGTTAAAGCTTTCGTTATTTATAGATCTTTGACAGTCGTTACACGTAGTCAGTGGCCCGAAAGTCTGACAACCAGTCTTACTAAAGGGATACCGTATTACCCAGTTGCTGGATTGTGGAGGACAGATATTCAGACACTTTATGTAAAAAAACTGGTATTCAGTTGCAACCGGTTAATTTGGAAGCTGACCCCAACATAGTTAGGAAAAGACTAGGCAGATGAGGTACCCATGTCTCTGGTATCAATATTATCAAATTTGACCATGTCTGATAAGAATGTATTCGCTTTTCTTGTAGTTTTGTTACAATCCTGAATTTTAAGTTAGTGAGACACTAGGCTCCACTCTGTAAGTGGAAATCCACCATGCGGGCCCTTAAGATATTTTAGTCTCAATAACAGAACCAGAAAATGATATATAATAAAAGAGATATTTAATCAGAGCAATAGTGATAAAGTAAATTACTCAATATTAAGTACTTTGCCCAGGTTAGAACCCATACCACGTGAGTCTGGGCTACAACAGCTCATCTACACACAGCACACCACGGTAAACCCAAGACAGGAGAAAATATAATAATCTCTCTGTCTCTCCCTTCAGGGAATACAAGCTACATGTTTTCAGTATGTCGAGGACAGCAGGTACTAAGATAATCTATTCAGTCCAACCTACATGTGTGTTTTGTCCTACATTTCTTTGTGTACCCTGTCTCCAGCTACTGTTTCTGAACTGGAGCGCGTCTCAGTCGTCACGGCTTAGTTTTCTAGGCCTGTCGTCACTGCCTGAGCACATAATAAATTGCTAGACCCTCAGGAGTGCCCTAAATTCATAATTTCTCTAGAGACACTTAAAAAGAGACTCGATAAAGAACAGTAATGGTATCAAAATCTAATCTGAGATTAAAGTCTAAGGGGATTTTGTCTGGTATTGAATATGTTTAGGAAAATGTGGCCGGTTTTTTTTTTGTAAGAACTGGTTTTTCTTCATCACTAAGAACAGCCGTACGGTTCGATTTTCAAGGTAAAGCGACGCTTGCCAAGGTCAGTACGTAGAAACTGAGGGCCTTGCGTGCCGGTAAACACGTTGGTCCTGGAAGCAGTCTGAGGCCCGAAAGCCCGGCCACCTGTAACTGGGTTGTGGAGATCAGGTAGGCAGTTGCTCCATGTAAAATGCTGGTATTCAGCTGCATCCAGTTAGACTGGAAGCCAACCCCACATAGTGTGGAAAAGATTAGGTTGATGATAATGACTGTTATTTTACACGTTTTTTTTTTCGGATGGGAAATCATCAAATTACTTCTCTTCTTTTGGGTAGAGCGAAAGGGAGTGTCAGACTTGTACTGACTCAAACCCATCCATGTTCCTTCCTTGCCCTTTGTATTCCAGGGCCGCGGTATCTCTTTCGAACAGTCCCGCAGCACTATTTTACACGTCACGTAAAAACGAGTACTGGATACATCTAAAAGAAAACATTCAGCTGCCATCATCATCATCATCATAACATAACGCCTGTAATTCTCGATGGGTTAGGCAGAGGTGTACCTATTAGTACACCCACATTTCGACAGTTATGTTTAAGTCCCATACAATAGGGAGCGAGCCTATTGCCATCAACCGGGCAAAACCGTGGCTACTACTGAGAAATTACTGATGAAAAAACCCAATAACACTGCTTAACCTGGGAATCGAACCCAGGGTCTCATACTCAGCAGCCGCGCTTATGACCACTAGACCAACGAGGCAGTTTGTTTACACAACACATAAAACGGCACTTAGATACATCATAAAAAAAATCAGCTACCATTAACAGTTTACTTTCCAGTACCCATTCAAGTCATTTAAAATTAATCGACAGGAAACAACGGAACCCATTGACGTCAAACATCATTCCGGAACACTGTACTGTAACTTCCGTCGACTGAAAAACACACTTACAGATTTCCGTTACAAACAGAGACATACTATATTGCCCGATTGCCCTTTTAAACGGCGGCAACATCAAAAAACCATTTCGACCAATCACAATGCAGTTAGTCACGATGCACTCTTGTAATTGAAAGCGCATTCGACACCATTTTTAATTTGATTGCACGATTTAAATCGTAGGCGTAGATTAATGTAATAAGTTTAAATTGAATTATTTGTACTGATTTCCTGATGTGGGTGGGACGAGCTTTTACCTTTAATTGGATAAATACGAATGACAAATGAAATCAATAAAAATCTGGCTGTCTGTAATTTAGTATGAGGAAGGTGTGATATATTAATTTTATATTTAAATTAGTTATCTTGTTTCGTTTAAGTGTATGTCGTTAATTAAAGTCACAGAAATAGTTGGTGTAATGCGAGGCCATTATTTTAAGTTTCTTTAAACGTTTTCTCCTTTTTAACTGATTGTTTCTAACCCACTCGGGTCTCCGTGAAATTGTGCAATCAGTGTGTTTATTGCATAAATAGTTTTACAATGCGCCAACTCCCGTAGGTATTCTATAGGAATATGTTTCGTTCGTTTATTTAATTTTGAATCTGGACTTTGTTTTATTTTTGTGTGAATAGGTTTTTGACACAAATGAATAAGTTTTTATTTATTTTGATTTTTTTTTTTCTATTTAAGATTTTAGAAAATTACAACAGTGGAGGACTCAAAATTTTAAATAAAAGAACATAAATGAGGCGTTGTTTAAATATGATAATATCAATAGCAGTCTCATAACAAAACTTGATTTGCATTCCTACTAAGCCAGCGCAAACTTCTAAAAACTATGAAAAACAATTGACACATCAATAAAACAAATTACAGCAACGATTACCAATTTCCACATTACAATTCAACAATAGTCGCTAATAAAAACTGTCAATCCATGTCTTATCTAGATCAAGCAACGAACAATAAAAAAATAACTCAAATAATTTACTTAGGGGCGATTGCGATCGGCGAAACGCGATAAAGATTTTGAGGGGTAAGTAAGTACAAGGGAAATAAGTCATTAATAGAAATAACATGATATCATTTTGTGGGGATCGGAACAAGATGACGGGGTAGATAAGGGGTAGAGGGGACAGCGTATCACCCCCTCTTAATAGTGAAATTTCACCCCTGTGTGGCGAAATTAATGATTGTTGTTTTTAAAGAATTGTTAACGCAACTGTTCAGTTACTGTTGCTAGAATGTACGTTGGCTAGCCTTATTGTTACTGAGAGGGTTTCAAAGTTTAAGTTTTTTATTAAAGAATATTACATCAACTCGATTACAATACAACATACTTAACTATTAACAGCGCGTTGATCAAATCTCAGGTCATGGGATGCTAAAACAGACCCCAGGGGTCTAATTGTGTGCTTTGTCTAAGTTCAAGAAACTTGTAATTTATAAAATAAATAATAATAAATAATTCGTGACTAGCTGATGCCCGCGGCTTCGCCCGCGTGAATGTCGGTTATCGCGACCAAAAGTAATCATGGAATTTTAATCCCGTTCTCGCAACAAAAACTTAACAAATTATATATAAAAACCTTCCTCGAGAACCACTCTATCCATGGGTGAAATCAGCATATAAATCGGTTCAGTAGTTTTTGAGTTTATTGCGAACAGACAGACAGACGCGGCGGAGGATTTTGTTTTTATAATATGTAGTGATAGGGTTATGTTGAGGAAAACAATATCTACATAAGGCAGTTGGTAATAAATTATAAAAATGCCCAAGTAACGAATTATTTAATAAAACCTACTCAGGAGAAAACAATTATTTTTTAGTATAATTATTAATTAAGCTAAACTCAGGCAGCACGTCTCTAACAACACAAAACTATTAAATTACTCACAATAATATGTCGACATCGTACCTACCTCTATTAAGCTAACAAAACTGTTAACTACTGGACTACAATTTACCTTAGCTATGTATTTATTCTGCAAGTGAACAATGTACGTTCTTTTAGAATAATTAAAGAATCTTTAAACCGAATTAATGATAATGAATCAGTCGCGAGAAGTTCACATGTTGATTGCCAAGTCATTTATAGTCAGACTAGTTAGGTGTAAAAATGCCTAAAATATTGTGTTGCGTGCCATCAATGGCACGCGTGCCATTTAATACTCTGTGCTCGAAAAGTGTAGAAACTTCTATAATTTGTGCTTACGTAATAAGGGGCGAACCGATTGCCATCAACCGGGCACAAACCCCAACTCCGTGGCTGCTACTGAAAAAATCCTAATGTGAATAACACTCCGCCCAACCGGGGAATCGAACCCAGAACCTCATGCTTAACAGTCGCGCTTGCGACCACTAGACCAACGAAGCAGACTAACTATTAATTAATAAAAAATAATAAAGCTTACATAACCCCCTCTTCATCATCATCATCATCATCAGCCTATAAATGTTCCCACTGCTGGGAAACAGGCCTCCTCTCTATGAGAGGGATTGGGCTGTAATCCACCACGCGTGTTTTATTTCGCCCCCTCTTATAGGGGGTGAAATAAAACACATAAGTATCTCTCTAAAGAAAAGCTTAGCGTCATCACCACCTGGGCATTAGACACCCCCAAAGATACCAGATCTAGATCAAAAGATCCAACAATAATTAATTTTTAATTAACACTAAACTAACTGATGACACTTATCTTACTAATAACAGTTATTAGTATAATTAAAATAAGTGTTTTTAGGGGTTCATTATTGCTTCATCATTCGGGTTGAGGGTTGGTTAATGAGGTCAGTATTTGGATGGGCTGCGATTCCCATTGTTCTGAAATTAGCTGTATTTAGACGGTTTTAATTATTAGTTCCTGCCTCGTTGATCTATACTGGTCGCTAGCGCGACTCGTTTTTTTTGACGTTTTCAAAAAATGAAACCTAGCTGTATTTATCGCCCCCGAAACCCTCTGCACACTAAATTTCATGAAAATCGTTGGAGCTGTTTCCGAGATTCAGAATATATATATATATATATATAGGTACATATATACAAGAATTGCTCGTTTAAAGGTATACGATTATATTTCTGCTGCTTGGTCGAGTAGTTGCAAGCGTGACTGTTGAGCATGAGGTCCTTGGTTCGATTCCCAGGTTGGGCTAAGTGCTACTAGGCTTTTCAGTCATCAGTAATTTCTCAATAGCAGCTACGTAGTCTGGATTTTTGCCTGGTTGATGGCAATAGGCTCGCCCTCTATTATATGGAACTTAAAAACATAACCTGGCGGAATGTGGGTGTATTATTAGGTACACTTATGCTTAACTCTTTAGTGATTACAGGCGTGATGTTATGTTATGTTAATTATTAATAATAATAATATCTTGGGACAACCAATACACCGCCATCTGATCCCAAACTAGGCATAGCCAGTACTAATGCAACCAGACAACTGATAAACATACTTATATATTTCTAAATACATACATATTATAGATAAATTACACACCCAGATACAGAACAAATAATCGTACTCATCGCACAAAGATTTGTCCTGTGTGGGAATCGAACCCACGACCTCCGTCCTAGCAGTCAGGGTCACTAACCACTAGACCAACAGGCCAATCAAGCCATTATTATTAGTTTTCCTGAGGGTTGTTCTTGCAGTTGTGTGATTGAAATGAACATGCTGAAATCAAATTATATCGCTATGTATATAACCACCGACGCTTGGTATAAAAAAAAAAACAGCTTTTGCGTACATTTTCACGAGTTATACGAACATAATGTAGCTAACAGCTAATTTTTTTTTTGTGATTTCAGGTTTGGTGCCATAGTGAATCTTGTTCCTTATGATGAGACCCCTTAAGAGATTTCGTGTATAAACAGATAGTCCTTATATAAAAACAGGCGTGCAGATTGTAAAAAAATCGGGCAACGGCAAGGGGTTTACGAGTTCATTATTTCAATTGCTCTACAATTGGCGTCGCATAACCCCAAAACATCACTATGGCGTCGCCTTTTCCCAACTATGTTGGGGTCGGCTTCCAGTCTAATCGGATGCAGCTGAATACCAGTATTTTACATGACTGCCTATCTGACCTCCACAACCCAGTTAGTACTGGGTAATACGATACCCCTTGGTAAGACTGGGCGTCAGACTTACGGGCCACTACCTGTAACGCTTGTCAAAGATCTACAAATAACAGCCATGACCAACGGCTTATAATGCTTTCCGAGGTATGGAGGAAACTCAGTATAGTGGGCGGTCACCCCTCCACGGACCAACCTAGGCAAGCGCGGTTTAACCTAAAGATCGATCCGAGCGGCTGCTATTATTTACCTACGAGCCCAAAGTGTAACATAACATCATCACGCCTGTAATCCCCGTAGGGATAGGCAGAGGTGAACACCCACATTTCGCCAATTATGTATAAGTCCCATATAATAGCGGCGAATAGGGGGCGAGCCTATTGCCATCAACCGGGCACAAATCCAGTCTCCGTGGCTGCTACTGAGAAATTCCTGATGAAAAAACCCAATAGCATTTTGCCCGACCTGGGAATCGAACTCAGGAACCACATGCTCAACAGTCACGCTTGCGACCACTCGACCAATGAGGCAGTCAAAGTATAATAACTCTTATTATGAGTTATTTCACACAAAGCTTCTGATGCCTAGTTACCAAACTACGATTGAACCAGGCACGCTCCCACACGTGACAATTAGCAGCGAATTACCACCATTTCAAATATTAATCAAATGTATTAGAAGCGCCATTTTATCCTGAACCCTTTACAAATACCAATGTACGTTCATATAAACTTATTAGCGCCACAGTAGAAATACGTTCAGTACTTCTACTCGGAACAAATGATTGGAATCGGCTCTAACACAAATGCAAGGCTTCATTATCACTCTCCAATCTTTATTCTAATATTTAGGGACGGTGGGGCATGTCTTTTTCAGCCATACTTCTCTATTACCTCGTCATCTCAACAGTCACCTCATTTTTTAACCAAAA
This sequence comes from Lycophotia porphyrea, assembly GCA_950005105.1. Lineage (NCBI taxonomy): Eukaryota > Metazoa > Arthropoda > Insecta > Lepidoptera > Noctuidae > Lycophotia > Lycophotia porphyrea. The sequence continues at coordinate 3,239,749 of OX465408.1, read as the reverse complement.
TATACAAATGCAAAGCGTTTACATGAATTGAAAGCATGGTTCAGGTAAAAGACTAATAGCGCTAGGCTATTTAGATGCCATAAGTTTAAAAAATTCTAAAGTTGCTAATTTCTTGCCTGTGGATACAGTCGTACTTATGAGGCTTATTATTGCGTTTTGTGTCACATCTGACACTTGCATTTTCAGTAATTCAACGATGTGTGGTTAAGTTTCATATTTACACATATGAAACTTAACCACACATACATTACAAGGTAACAACCGGAAGGTTCCGGAAGGTTTACCGGAAATTTTTCACGCCCGCGTTTTATCATCATCCGCCTAGCCATTTTCAAATCAAGTTAGGATCAGCTTCCAATTCCGGACGCAGCTGAATGCCAGCATTTTAAATGGAGTGACTGCCTATCTGACCTCCACAACTCAGTTTCTGGGTATTACGATACCCCTTGGTAAGACTTTCTGACTTCTGACGTGATTCCACGAAAAGTAAAGTAAAGTAAAAGTTTTTATTTTGGAACATAGACAGTTGGCACAATTGCAAAGAAAACGGTGATAGCTACAAAAGTTTATAACTGTGTCGCAGCTATCAACGCCCATACAAACAAGAAAACAATTGTTCCAGACATAAACTATAAATACAGTATAACCAACATTGAGGTAGACTTTCTGGCTTCTGACGTGATTCCACGAAAAGGGCTTTAGTTTACTGGTTATCTTTGTACTGTGTAAGTACAGGAGTCCTAATCAGGCTGGTTACACAAACCAATCGATCACCGTGTCGGCGCCGCTTCGGTTCTAATTGGCCCAACGAGATCGGAATTTGATTTAGATTTGATTTGTTCATCTATTATGTGGGTAGAGGTGTACTTTTGATGGTTTGGTTTAAACTGTGGTTTTGTTGTTGGGTAAGTTGTTAATCAATGAATTGATTTTGAGAGACTGCCTCGTTCGTCTAGAGGACGAAATTGCGACTGCCGACAATTAGGTCCTGGGTTCGATTCACGGGTCGAGCAAATTGTTATCGGGTTTTTCCATCAGGAATGTCTCAGTAGCAGCCATGGAGTCTGGATTTGTGCCCGGTTGAAGGTAATAGGCTCGCCCCCTATTAAATGGGACTTCAAAATAACTGGCAAAATGTGGGTGTACAATTAGGTACAACTCTGCCTAACCCTTCGGGAACTGCAGGCGTGATGTTATGTTATGTTATGATGTTTACCAGCCTGTTTCGCCTACTTCTGAAGAATCATCATCATTCTCCTGTTCCTACCCTTATTTATTTTGGGTCGGTAAAGCATACTTCTAAATAGATGTTTGTGGTAATGAAAAAGTAAATAGGAAGTTACTATAATCGGCACAATTAGCCGTCGAATTAGTTCGCAGTTTGCTGCATTTAAGCAGAAAAGGAGAAATTCTCTCTACGTTAGCCCATGCTTAATGATAAAAACAGATCTGCAAAAGTTACTTAAAAAGGGTGTAAAAAGACTCTTAACGAAACCGAAAGGCACTTGTTCTCCCCGTCATTGCGATCATTTTGTTGTGACCATACCTGGGAACCTTCTAGTTACGGAGATATTGGGGGTCAAAGTTTTTTAAATACATGTTTTTAATGTATTTTTTTTACTTAAGAAACCTTCACGACCCCATACTATTCAATCCATCTATCAGCACAATGTTTTAATGCGTTACATTGAGTCCTACCGTAAATCGTGATTTTTCATCGCAAAAAAAAATCGTTTCCCAGCAATAATTTTTGCATAAATTTACATAGTTTGATGTACAGAATGCTTGGTTGACGGCTTCGTGAAGAGTCCGTTGACACCGTGTATTCTAAAAACTAATACTATTATATTAATAACAGTGATAGCCAAGTGGTATGACCGTTGGACTGCCAAGTCATAGGTCTCAAGTTCGAACCCAAGACTCTGACCTCTGATTTTTCGGAATAATGTGCATATTGTAATGACAACATCCTTCGGTGAAGAAAAACGCCGTGAGGATACTGATACCGTTGAGAAATATCTCTCAGGCATGTCTGAGAGATATTTCTCAACGGCATGTAAAGCCAAGACTGAGGCCATAGCGTGCCATGGGCGGCATAAAAACTCTGACACTAGGTTAAGCACTTACCACACGATAAAAAAAGAAGACTTATATTCTCTTCATAAATCCCAAGAAAAAAACGAGCAAAGGATAATTTTTTTCCATTCCTCTCTAACTTGATTAAAACGACACCGAAAATTTACAATCCTTGTCAAACCAATTACCCTGCAAGCCATGTTAAAAATTCCTGGGTACATCAATCAAACCGCGATTTTCCCGTTACAATTAAAATCTTATTCCGGAGGACCCATCGGCGTTTTAAAAACGAATTACTGTCGGGAACCCCTACTTATGTATGCATCACGGCATCCGAACGTTCAAGAAGATTCGAAAAAAAATTGGGTACCGCGAGATGATTTTAACTCTGAAGATGTGACAATAGTCTTGTTATTTTGCGCAATGAATATTTTAATGCATAATGAAGTGTTTTGCTTTTTGGAATACAAAGTAAGGTGGAAGCTGTGATATTAACTGTAAAATGTCAATTTATTTCAAAACTTTAAAATATCATTTAAACGACGATTATTCAGAGAACATTGTCTCAAATGTTTTTAAATTGAAAAACCAACACAAGAAAAGGTGCTATTTTTGGAAAGTACTTATGAAACTTCGTTACAGGTAGTCAGTAGCCTGAAACTCTGACAACCAGTCTTACCAAGGGGTATCGTATTACCTAATACTAACTGGGTTGTGGAGGTCAGCTAGGCAGTCGCTCCATGTAAAATACTGGTATTCAGCTGCATCCGGTTAGACTGAAAGCCGACTTCAACGTAGTTGTGAAAAAGCTAGGCAGATGATGACTTATGAAACTTAAGAAGTATGGTGCACGGCTCCATATTTTTTAAGTTGTGTGTAGTGTAGTGAAAACATCACGGGTTCTGGAAGAAGGAAGCATATGTTTGGGAGGACCCAGGATTTTTTTATGTGGGACAAAACTCAGTGGGCCAAACGAAGAATAAATCTCATTAAAGGATATCTAAGTACATTTATTTGTTTACTATCATAATAGAAAACCAGTTTCAAATTAATTGATATTAAAGTATTGAAACTCGAAATCTGCCACGCAAAAACCGCATATATTTCAAAAGTAATTTAAAATCAAATCAAACCTACAGGACCACGAAGCTACCCTCTCCGATTTTTTCGCAAGAACTCCCGGGTAACCCTCACTTGCCGTGGGTGACAAGTTTAATTTAAACTTCCCGGGTCAAATAGGCCCGCGGTCGACTTTCAACGATTATAACTTTCAAGTGTTATTTTTAATGAGTTTTTGTGGATTTTCATATTATTAATGCATTGGATATCCAAGTGCTAACTTACATAATTCAGTGACTTAGCGCTTTAAGTAAACAAAAGTAATTTTCAGGCGTAATTGGTCACTTGAGGTTTGGCAGACGGCATTATATTTCACGAGGATAGCGAAATAAGAAGAAAAATACTTCGAAATGAAATATTCAGTTTTATTTCGAGGTGTTTTGGAAAGAAAACTCTTATTTGCGGTATCTACAAAAACAAGGCAAGACATTAAGTCCGGCTTTGTACAGTTATTTTTAACTAGCTTCCGACCGCATGTTCATCTGCATAAATTATTTTTTTATCATTTTTTTTTAAACTATATAGATATGTATTGTTTTGATGTAACAGCTCTAAAACTGTTAAGTTTTATTTAAATCCGGACAGTAGTTTTTGCGTGAAAGACTTACAAACATCCATACATCCTCAAGTATAATATATATAATATTAGTATGATCTCAAAAACGGTGAAGGAAAACATCGTGAGGAAATCGGCATGTCCTAGAACCAAAAATTCGAAGACATGTGACATCTACCAATCCGCACTGGGCCCGCGTGGTGGATTATAGCCCATTCCCTCTCATAGAGAGGAGGCCTGTGTCCCAGCAGTGGGAACATTTATAGGCTGATGATGATGATAATGATGATGATTAGTATGATAAAAAGTAAGATTAGATTGTGCTCAGTTTTAATTAATTTATTATTAATTTAAAAAAATAACTGTTTTTGTAAAATATTCACCACACGTTGTTAAACATACAAAAACTATTAATTTAACAAATTATAATATGTAGTTACATACTACATGAATGACTAATTACCTACAAAATGTGTAGTACTTATGTTAATCTCAACCATTTAACTTACTGCATCAACAGTGAGTAATAATTAATATCTTTCATTGCTTACATACAACAGATGTCCTATTGATTCCTAATGTAACTACAAATATCACTTTTATCTCCAAGAAACAAGGCTGGTTTTTGATTGGAAAACTTTTGTGGGTAGTTGAATTAAATCGTGTTGGGGTCAATAATACCGTAGGCAAGTAGTGATAGGGTTAATATGATGGCAATAAAAAATCTGTACGGTTGTTTAGATTATTATATCTAACAGATGTAGGTTCTACTGGTAACGTGTTGTTTCTTCAATACCAGCATCTGGCGTTTTTTGATTATAAGCTACCATTGGCAAAAGACATAGTGGACTTTCTCAAATTGTTTTTTCAGTTCGTCACCTGCCCAGTCTTTTTCCGAGTTTCAGTCTAGCCGGATAGTGCTGAAAAACCGAGTTTTACAAAGAGCGACTGCCTTTACTGCATAAACGTTTTGCCAGTTACGTTTATTTTAAATCCCATTTGCTAGGGATGGGCTTATCGCGATCAACCGGGCAAGGGTTCTCACTCCGGGCTGCTTTTGAGAAATTCTTGATAGAAAATCTCAATGAAACTAAACGCCATCAAGGAATCTAAACCACAGAGTCTAGTCAAGAGGTAATTGCTTTCAGAGAGTTTTTTATATTTCTACAACGAATATCAACCGGATTACGTTAAGCTATTGCGGAAGCAGTAGCTCAATTCTATGTTTTCTAGACTATTCCATTATCGCTATCGCTGATACTGATAGACTAGAATCTTTGTCTAAGCACTCAGGAGTTTACGTCCAGCAGCAGCGCTACTCCAACGAGACAGGTATCACGAAATCACCCCTCATAAACACATAAGTTGCCATGGCTGACCTAGAAGTCTTTGAATAGACTCCGGGCACAGGTGAGCCGAATCATGGAAAAACTGTTCAGGTGGAGATTTATAGATGACTCTGCCCTGGAGTGTAAATGTGGCGTTGCCCCACAAACGTATGTTTTGGAGCCCGTCGGTACATAGTGAGGTTTTATGTTGGCATGGAGTGGTTACTGTTGTTTGATTTTTTATTGCAAGTAATGCAGTTAGTAGATTGTCTCGTTGATCAAGTGGTCGCAAGCGCGACTGTTGAGCATGAGGTCCTCGGTTCGATTCCCAGATAAGGCAAATTAGCAGCCACGAAGTGTGGATTTGCGCCCGGTTGATGGCAATAGGCTCGTTCCCTATGACATGGAACTTAAACAACTAGGTCCACCTCTGCCTAACACTGGGGATTACAGGCATGATGTACAATGCATGCGAATGTTTCTCCATCTGTCTGTTTTCATTAATGATTTTGAAAAATACAGGTAGACCATTATCGGAGTAAAGGGCATGAGAGCCTTTTTTGATTCCGGCAGTCTTTTCTCGTGGGATAACTGCTGTCCTCCACGGGGGTGAACCCTTGTCAAAAGCTATTTTGATAATTTTCAATAGAGATGAAGAAATCGTACATCAATAGCATATGGTTTTGAATTTCGGTTTAAAATCTATATCTTTTACGAAAAGATAAGTAGGTAAATGTATGTTGAAACTCAGAAAATTAGATAAAGTCAAGAATAAGATTATCAGGCAAAGAACAGATATAACTGATGCTCTCATACATGTACTCAGATTAAAATAGAGGTGGTCTGGACACATCACACGGTTCACGGACAAAAGATAGGTCCATAAGGAAAAAGGTATGCTGGTAGACCTACACGACGGTGGGCTGATGACATTATCCAGATGTCAGGAAACGTCTGGACAAATATTGGCAAGGACAGGGACTCATGGAAAAAGCTGGAGGAGGCTTTTGCCCTGAAAGAGGTCCATATCTCTAAAGAAGACTAACCATACTAACAATTACGAGTACAATAAGTAAATTTACTAACTCTCTACTAACAACACTGGAAGAGATTTCTTTAGAAATAAATATCACCTTTGTACTATTTTCTGTTCCTTTCTTCTTTTATTTATTTATTTAGTGTGTACATAAATTGTTAAATAAATAAAATAAACACTTGATTTGGTTTATATATAAATAATTATTTGTTTATCTAAGAAATAAGGAGACTAACCAAACTACCATTAGACAATAAGCAAAATTACCCTAAAAAAAAAAAAAAAAATTGCTTTTTTATTTTATTTTAGTAGGTTTATAAGGTTCCTGGGCAGCAGTAGCGAAGGGTCAATTTTTGTAAGAGGTAAGCCGGAGTACATGTCTTTCATTGTGATAATAATATTTGTCTATAGAATACTGCACATTACATATATCACATATATTTTTAAAGGGAAGCCGGTAGGAATCGAGTTTTATGGAACCTTCGCCACTGCTGGGCAGTAGGTATTGATTGATCCCTAATTTTCAAAAGATGATCCTTTTGTCTGAAACAACTTTGTACGATACGACATAAGTTTGTCCTTTCACCAAAACATTTTCTAGTTCAGTTCAAGAAAACAAGTTAGCGCCAAATGACGTAAAAATGTGGGTAGACTGACATTTTAATATCAGCTTAGACCAAAACGGATGGCAGTTTGATTGTGTTCCAGGAAATTCGGAAGACATACTTTACGGGTTACGAAATATGAATATAACGAAGACTTTATAAAAACTGGACTAAGCCTGTTTTTGGAAAACTGGGCAATATTTTAAGCAAGACAGAACATACATCTTTTCCTTTATGAAAATATAAGAAACATATAGCATTTATTTATATTGGAAGAATGCTTCAAGATTAATATGCGGAGGAGGATGAGGAGCTCGTGGCTAAATAATAAGAGCAGCTCGGGTTAAGCAGCGCGTGCCAAGGTTGGTCTGCAGATGGGTGACTACCCATTGCATACCGAGTTTCCTCCGTGCCTCGGAATGCATGTTAAGTGGTTGGTCCAACAGTTTTGACAGTCGTTACAGGTAGTCAGTGGCCCTACATTCTGACAACCAGTCTTACCAAAGAATATCCTATTATCTAGTACTAACTGGGTTGTCGAAGTCAGATAGGCAGTCGCTCCATGTAAAATACTGGTATTAAGCTGCATTCGGTTAGACTGGAAGCGGTGACCCCTTCATAGTTGGGAAAAGGCCAGGCAGATGATGAAAAGAATGATTGAGATCATACCATGGCCGCATGGTACAAATTATGCGAAAGATTCGAATTGATGGCTGTAATTGTATTGTTCCCCCCAGATTTGCGCTATGTTCTTAAGTATTTTCTTTAGTGAAGGCACTATTTAGTGCAAATAATAAATAAAATATTACTAATTCTTTCGAAAATCTCCTAACAAATAGCGAAACTCACAACAATCAATCCTTATGTCTAAAATTCAAATGAACCAATACCGTTTCCAAAATCAATAGGGTTGCCGCTAGCCGAAGTACATCAAAATAATACGCCGCACACATAGCCTATTACCGGTAGTAATGATAACCCGGTTACTGACTTTGGCGACTTAACTACGTTAGTTTGGAGTTCATCAATCAACCGAGACCCATTGGAGAGGAACAGAGTCAGGTCGGTAAAAGAGTTCGTAAAACTAATCAATTTTAGTTGATATTAGAGAGACTGGAAATATGATAAGTAGGTACACAGATCAGACGGTAATATTGCGAACAATGCTGGGAAAATGGCCCTCGTTTGCTTTTAAAACCCTGCCATCTTTCGTAATTTCTCCATCTAGCTCGCTAAAATATCCAGACAGCTTTCAGATTGAGAACAAAACGGAGCTCACCTAATGGGCCCTAATCTCCCCAACAAAATGAAATAAAACAAGTGCTTTAAAACCGGCGCATAATGCTCTGTAAGTCAAATAGGTGCTAATGCATCTCATCACAAAGAACTGAAAGAATCCACAAATCATATCTTTCACCCAATGCAGACAACCGACGAACTAAAAATCTCCAGCAAGATAAAAAGCCGACCAACTGAGAGTTGGATCATGGGCAGTGAACGATCCCGTAGTCGGGCGGAATATTTTTGCATGCGCAAGCTAATATTGAATTTATAGGCTGACAAAATAGTTAGCATTTAACCTGAAAATATCAGATGCCATAGAGTTAAGGGAAAAACCCAACCACTCAGCCGACAGAAGTTAAATACTTTTTTTTACAAAATTCTGGATTATATTTAGAAAATATTTTTTGGGCTTATAATATGTAGCAATACGGCTAACTCTGCAACGGAAACAATTTTTTTTTTCAAGTATCTGGTTTTTTTTACAAAACATTTTTGCACAAGTCTTTTACGTATACATTTTACTATACACTGTATTATTTTGGGCTTGTAATATGTAGCAATACGACTAACTCGAAAAAGAGGTCGGGCGACGGTGTCGCGAGTTCAATTGTTTTTCCCCATCTCAAAAATGCCCAACACGCCTAAAGAAGTTTTTCCTTCAAAAATCGCAACCGTTGTAATGATGAGGTCCAACAATACTATACATTCTTACAATAATATTTAACGGTGTACAAAATACACTTTTACAATTTTCATGGTCAATAGTCTCTGCGTAAAATGGCTCTCTAACAACCAGACAAAAGAACGATCGTTCAGACTGTCAGACGTTCATGACGAAATTATAACAGCACCATATTTGCCTTTTCAGTACGGAACCCTAAACCCATCACAAAAGAGAAATTACAAAACCGAAATCCACACTTTCTGCTCGAGTAAAACTTATCTATTCATTTTTCACTTCCAGTGTAATGGTAAGCTGGTTAGGGGCCTTTGCGACCCGTAGCTAAGTTAGTGGAGTCTTTGTAACATCTATCTGAATCGAATTATACGCCGGGGCGGTCGTGTACCTCGGGGCGCTGGACTGGACTGGGATGTGCGTTATGAGATGAGGGCGGGTTATGGGAATGTTTTTCGCCACTGGGCTACTGCGTGGGAATGAAAGAGGAGTTAATGAATCGTCAGGATATTGTTGAAGTGGCAAATGGTGTTTTGAATTTGACATACTTGATTTTTGCCCAGATATATAATTTTGCAGTTATTTTACATCTGATAGATATACTGATATGATAGACTGCCTCGTTGGTCTAGTGGTCGCAAGCGCAACTGCTGAGCATGAGGTCCTGAATTCGATTCCCAGGTCGGGTAAAGTATTATTGGGTTTTTCCATCGGTAATTTCTCAGTAGCAGCCACTGAGTCTGGATTTGTGCCCGGTTGATAGCAATGGGCTCACCCCCTATTGCATGGGACTTAAAAACATAACTGGCGAAATGTACTATTAGGTACACTTCTGCCTATTATGTTATCTATTCTTATCTTCCAATTCCTCTACTAAACGTAACGGAACAGCTGCCATATCCCCTAAATCTTCTAACTTACACCAACACCCAAAAATGTTTGTAACAACACTTGTATAGCTATTTTCATTATATCTTCGGCAAGTGGTTACTACATTTCCAGGTGTTTAGCCCAGCGTGTATTCAGTGGGGTATGTTTTAGTTTAGAGTTTAACTAACTAATTTTAATTAACCTCGGACCGCGGATAGTCTCGAGTTTTGTTCTCTAATTTAGTTTTGCTAAAGGACATAACATAAAAGGCCACAGTTATAGCTTTTTAAAGTTATAAGGTTGGTTGATTTGTATGAACATGTATAACTAGCTTATGCTCGCGGCTTCGCCCACATGGAGTTCGATAATTGTCCCACGGGATCGTACTACTGAGACAAAAAGTATCATATATGTTAATTCAGGTTATAAACTGTCCGTGTGCCAAATTTCATCCAAATCCGTTCAGTCGTTTTTGCGTGAAAGAGTAACAAACATCCATTCCTCCTCACAAACTATTCGTAGTTTGTTTCCATTTTCGTTTTGTTTTTCTTGCATTTATTATTATCATCATCATCATTCCATTTCTAAGATGTACGCTGGTGGACATGGAAGTCTCCAAAGTGTCTTCACATCGACCGGTTCTGTACTTCTCGCATTAATTGAGAAGAAAGTCCAATCTTTGCTCGTACTCACCATTTCAATGTATGTCCTTATCTCAATTTATTTGGGGTCCGCGCAGCACCTCTACTTTTATACTGTTCTTCTCAGTAGTCACACCCTTTATAGCCATATTATCTTGAAATCAGTCCACTCGTTTCTTAAGTCCTCCCATACTTTTATAGCTATCTACTTTTACTGTCGTAACTGTTTCTCACGTCACTAACTCATTCATAACAAATCTTCGCAAAAGAGCAGCTCCAAGCACCGTACGGTAATAACTAGTATAACCGATCAAAGATATTATTCCCCATTCTCTATCCTCTTCCAAAAAACCAAGCTTAATTCCCAGTCTCATTCCAAAAACCAACATTGTCCTACAATTTTCCCTCACATACCAACATATCGCCGAATCTACACCGACACGGACGTAAAACGGTTCGTCGTATCTACCATCACCTGTTCGTGGCGCACTCTGAATTAGAATGGCTCTTGACAGTTAAAAAAACGCCCGATCTCAGATTGCGGCAAAGAGGTGTTAGAAAAATCCTTGGGTTTTAAAGCAGGGTTGAATTTTGTTGCTTGTTTAAAGAAATGTTTGGCTTCGTTTCTTCAAATGAGATGGTTTTGTTGATGAGATACATAGAAGTACAAAGTTTAGACATTTGGTGCATTTGGTAGGTACCTACTACCAAGTTCACTGACGGTCGACATGTTTTCAACCGGCATTATGGCGAAGTCAACGGAGAGGATGTGCAGGGCCTTGCCAGCGCTGCGGGACTGTTCGAAAGAGATACCGCGGCCCTGGAACACAAAGAGCAAGGAAGGAACATGGATGGGTTTTAGTCAGTACAAGTCTGACACTCCCTTCCGCTCTGCCCAGAGCGGGAGAAGTCATTTGATGATTTCCCATACGAAAAAAAAAAACGGATGTGCAAGTTGCTGTATACTGGTCGGGTTTATTTGAGTCCATCGACACGCAAAGAAGAAGAAGGACGAAAAGTGGTAGACCATCACACTGAACTCCGTAGTACCTAGTGAGGAAGAAAGACCGTTGACGAGGGGATACTTGGGGAAGTCTATGCTACAGGAACTTTCGCCTGATATTGTGATGATGAGAGAGTTCACATCGACTTTAAAATCTCTGGTTATAATTAAGTAATATGGCAGTTTCCGAGGAAACTAAACTTAAATCTTCTCTAAGGAAGAGTATAGAACCTCCAATCTCATGGGAGCCATACACAGAGCTTTAAGAGGAAGTTAGTCGTTAAAAAGATAGATTTTAACTACTTTAGTTTGGCCATTAGTTACAGCTACCTTTTGTATAATCAAAATACTCTATAGCAGTGATCGTTAATATTCATGGTGATAAACCACATACAGGGTGTAAACAGACTCTTCACGAAGCCGTCAACCAAGCATTATGTACATCAAACTAAGTAACTTTACGCAAAAATTGGTGCTGGGTAACGACTTTTTTTGGGGTGAAACATCACGTTTTTCAGTAGGACTCAATGAAACGCACTAATTGTGCTGATGGATGGATTAAATAGTAAGGCTCGACGTGTTTCAAGTAAAAATCTTACATTAAAAACATGTATTAAAAAAAACATTATGAAAAAGTTGGAACTTTGACCCCCAATAGATATTGGGGGTCAAAGTACCAACTTTTTAACCGTAACTAGGAGTTTCCCAGGTATGGTCTAGAACAAAAAAATTGATCGCAATGACTGTCGGGGAGAACAAGTGCCTTTCGGCTTCGTTAAGAGTCTGTTTACACCCTTTATAGGTAATATACACACATCATAAACATCTCATTCCATCAATCAAATGCTCGGTTAGTTCAAATTTCGTCTTTAGATTTCAATAGCATCCCATGTATGTCATCTAAAGATTCTGGAATATCTCAGGCTTCATATGAAGCCTGCGTATTTCATTCCCCAAATTACGAAAAGAAATAAACCAGTAACAAGAAACGTACCGTACACTTAATACCATAAAATTTTTAGGACCCCGAATTCTCATTTGTACAGTAGATCAGAATATGTTGTTTATCCAAGACGGGGATACAAATAAATCAATAGAAACCGTTACTTCTGATGCAAAACACGTTTATATGCTCTTAAACTTCGTCTGACGTCCAGTTGAGAGACATGGAAGTGCAATTGAGATCTGCTTCGGCTTATTTACTGGCAGGATAGCCGTTGTTCCAACGTTTTTCCTCTATAAACATTGACCGGGTCTACTCTTTGTCGAGGCACAAGTTATGAGCGAAAATTGCGCAAGATTTCGTCCTGATAAGCCAATTGTGTCCGGTGATTCAGAAGGAGTACACGATAAGAATCTTGAATAGGTAAAGGTTTATGAATACTTGAGAAGTAATTTATTTTTTTGTGTGTACGGATTTGTAAGCGTTTTGTAAATAGAGTTTACGATGTATTGAGTCTATTGACGCAATTGAAGTAGCGTTTATTTTTGAAAAGGTTATTTTATTTCGGCTTATTTTGTACTACTGAATGGCTTGTCGGCTGATAGAATGGGATTACGTCATTCATGTTCATGGTTTCCTTAAAAATACCATGAAAATCTCGGTTTCCTTATGGAACACATAGTGTAATCACTAATTTTGTCTTAAAGACTAGGATTTCAAAGTCAATGCTTTTTTTAAGTTCCTGTACTGTATGTATCTCGTTTTGGTCGCAATGCCTTCGTTAATGGCTTAAAACTACGAGTGGAAGAACCTCGTCTAAGCCTAAATATCTTGTTTCCTATATCGGGCTGATATCCGCAACTGCACATCCGAAGTGCGTATTATAGGCATCCAATTTCCAAATCCCGGGATTTCATAGTTTTTTTCCGAAATGATTGAACCGATTTTAATGAAACTTTATACGCATAAGCAGGATGAGGAGGAGCTCTAAAAAGTTGACAGAGGAATTTTCGAAAAATTGTGTTACAGCTAAATTAGACCAATTTTAGTTTTTCCATAAAAACAGAAATTTCCAGTAATCTTTTTTTTTTAAAAGACATTTCGAAAATTCCTCTGTCAACTTTTTAGACCCATGTATCCTGCATATGCGTATCATTCATTACGTTCATTAAAATCGGCTCAATAATTTCGGAATAAACCGATTTGAAAGTTTGTATGAAATGCCGTCAGTCGTTAACGCTCTTAAGCCCATATATTTCTTGAAGGTTTGAAAGATCATGGATGACTGTAACCGTTAATCCACCGCTTCCTCCTTTACCTTGAAACTACCCTCCATCGTATTAGAAAAAGGGGGAGGCAGAATGTAAAAAAACGGAAGCCCCCAGCGGTAAGGGGAATACAAATCGAAGTATCGGATTCTGTTATTTTTTACCATAAAATCCTTCTTGGGACGTAAGGTGAAACTGTATTGAATAAAGGAAATCATTTATTTTTATGTTATTTTTACGAGAACCCCCTATTATATTGTTTTGTCGCAATAACTAGGGCGCAGTTGTTGTCTCTTCATTTTTATGTGGTTACAAGTCACGTATGAGTATTTGCTATTTTCTTTGATATTTTCATTTGTGTATTTTTATGAGACTCTGCAGGACATGCTCCAGCTCTTGTCCTGTCCATCCTGCAAATGTAAGAGCTGTGCAAGCTACATACTGGTCTAATACAATTGGAGTTCATCGATACGAAAAGAAGAAGAACACTCAATTGTGGAAGTGAGATTTTGTAGTTGAGTATTTGTCAAACTAACTTTAAAATTCCTGGTGACACATGTACCCGCAAATCAAAGTAAGCTGAAGTCAATTCAGAAACTAAATATAAAAGCATTTATACTACAAAATAGTACTTAGTTTCATTGATTGTGTATTCAAGAGGGAAAGCATTTGAAACTTATTTAGAAACAAGATCTATATCTGTAAATTCCTGTGCAAAAGGAGTTAACGAACTTTATTGGTGCCATTTACAATTTCCTTCCAATTTTGAAGTAACTTCACTTAAAATTAAACCTAATAAAATTAAAATATAACAGCAAAAGCTTCATTCCCCTTACGCATACGCATATCAATTTCAAATCCACCCGTCAAAACGCCCGAAGATGCACGAACTAACCCGAAGTGACACGATCCTGACACGAACGCGCTGTGTCATCACGGGAACTTACCGTCTGTTTATTTACAAGACACGGGAAGCAAAATGGATTTAGAATTGTAGACGTTGTGCGAGGGTTTGTTCTTTTTGTTACTCTTGTATAGTAATACTTTAAATTAATTGATTGCCCCGTTGGTTTCGTGGTCGCAAGTGCGACTGCTGAGCGTGGGGCCTGGATTCGATTCCCGGGTCAGGGAAAAAGTACTACTAAAAGTACTGGGTTTTTCCCTTAGAAACTTCTTACTAGTAGCCGAAGTTGGCGTTAGTATAGATATTGCTTAACTGCTTTATTTGGATAAAGGGCTTGTTTGTGGCTTAGTTATATGTAACTAAGTAAGACGATACTGAAGTTCCATTTAAATAAAAATATTCGTGATGGTAAATTAAGGACAGAAATTAAGGTCTTGCACGAGTTCAAATCCGGACAAGAGCCAATGTGACTTTTTCAGTTCATATGTACGTTGTAAGCTTATCTTGGCCATCACTGATATCGGTGTAAAAATATCGTGAGGTAAACTGAGCTTATAATTAACATACGTAACATCACGCCTATAATCCCCGTAGGGTTAGGCAGAGGTGTACCTAATAGTATACCCACATTTCGCCAGTTATATTTAAGTCACATGTAATACGGGGTGAGCCTATTGTCATCCACCGGGCATACATCCAGACTCCGTGGCTGCTACTGAGAAATTCCTGATGGAAACACACAATAGCACTTTGTCCAACCTGGGAATCGAACCAAAGACCTCATGGTCAGCAGTCGCGCTTGCGACCAGTCGACCAACGAGACAGTCGAGGCTTATAATTAACTTAAGTCTGAAATCCTCAATCCGTCTTGAGCATGCGTGGTGACTGAATTGAACAGTAACAAGTTGGTATTATTACAATGCCTTAGATTTAGATAGTACTGATAGTACCACTTCACTAACTTCAGCCTGTCACTCCCAGAATCCTAGCGAATATACATTCGTGATTCGTATTATCTGATTTCTCAACAGAAATTAGTGACGTAAGTCTGTTCGCGACAAACAAAGGGTGCTCATAATCCGAGATAAGGGAGTTCCAAGAGTATACATGTGTATTTTCGTTCACATTGAGTTTATCGTACCCAATACAAGAAGATGGATTAGTTTTAGATTCTGGGTGAAAAGGACCTTTTTCTTGGCATTTTTTTTAGTAGAGTTAGTGGTTATAGAAAAGGCTGTTGCTAATAGTCCACTAAGCGGATGAATAAAATGAATTATTCGTCCGTTAGAAATAATATCGCAAAAAATAATTTAACTTTCAATGTAAAATTCTCTTTTTAATAGTAATAAATAATAAATTCTTTTATTTCAGACCATAAGTCCATTTGGTTAGGTTTGGTTTTTGCAGTATGTAATTTAAAAAAGAAAATCTGTATCAATTACTCGAGTTTTTTTTTTAACGTTTCCCTTTTGTGATATACACAGTTCACATGAAAACGCGACAACTGCGCTAAACATACTGTAAACTCGTCACAAGTTTTATATACCACAACAAAACAACAACAACGAACCATTAACACACAAAAACATCATCAACAACAACAATTACCTAAAAAATAATTCTGTCAGCTGCAACGACTCCACGACGCGCGCTCGCTACGCTCGCATTTTACATTACACAACCACTTGCGGTCACAAATGTCGACGTCGCTTCGCCAACCTTCGGCCTACGCTCCTCATACCAGCTAGCAAGACTTTTAGGACAATTTGACTCCACCCCTAATAGGTATTTTTCATAGAATTAAGGAACTGATTTTTTATTAATATGATTAGCGGATCACTAGACACTTCGTATAGAAAAAAGTGAAGAACTTTTACAAATGCATCCCTGAGAAATAAAAAAGGGTATCATCAACACGACGAAGAAGATTCAGTTGAAATCATATTTTTTTTCTTCCAAGATCTTTTTGTCCCACGATTAGTTTTAAATTTTGGATGAGAAGAATTTTTTTTCGTGGTTTTGTTTTGTGAGCAAAAGTACATTGAAAAGGGTCCTACGTTAATATAAACGATATCATTTGGTTAGACTGATTGTTAGACTTTTGGGCCACCGACTACCAGTAACGACAGTCAAAGTTCTACCAATGACAGCCGGAATCAACGTCTAACGTGTTTTCCGAGGCACGGAGGAGACTCGGTAAGTAATTAAAAGTCACCCATCCACCGACTGACCTTAGCACGCGCTGCTTAACCTTGAAGATTGACCAGTGCGACCGTAATTATTAAGTCACGAGCACTTTACACCCTTTCCCACATACCGCCTTAAACAATTCATGAGCTGAAAATGTAACAAACTCCAAGTCGTAAGTAGAACAAACCGTCCGTATTCGTGCAACACTCTTGTTCTCAATGACACGATTGTTTTGTTCCCTCTCCAACGAAACGTTATTTACGTGAGTACACGTAAAACTCACGACTTTTAACGTTTCCGATGTACTGCCGTTTTGTGTGCACATTTTGTGATTATTATTTTATTTGCTTGCCTGTGGGAAAAAAAAACCTATCATTAGTTCTACTGTAGAACTGTGTTTGAACTGTGAACTAGTGTAGGAGCGATTTGACTGCCTCGTTGTTCTATTGGTCGCAAGCGTGACTGGTGAGTGTGAGGTTCTGGGTTCGATTCCCAGGTCGGGTTAAGTGTTGGTTTTTACCTCAAGAATTTCTCAGTAGCAGCCACGGAGTCTGGATTCGCGCCCGGTTCATGGCAATAGGCTCGCTCCCTATTACATGGGACTGGCGAAATGACGGTACACTATTAGGTAAACCTCTGCCTAACCCTTCGGGGATTACAGGCGTGATGTTATATTATGTATTTTTCTCTTTTTTATTTGCTTCTCTCCCGGGTTTCCTTATAAATGTTTTTCTTCACCGAATTCGTTGACATGTGATATCTACTACTATCATGATTATTCAATGTAAGAAGTTAGTATGTCATCATTCCTCAGTCGTTATCAAAAATTTCTTTGGAATTAACGCGGTTTGTCTTCTTTCATTTCAATTATTAGCGGTCATCTCAGTAGTAAGCAGCAGTGATAGCCTAGTGATATGACCGTCGGACTACCAAGTCATAGGTCTCAAGTTCGAAGCCAAGACACGCTTTGATTTTTCGAATTCATGTGCGTATTGTATAATTATCACTTGCTTCGGTGAAGAAAAATATCGAGAGGAAACCAGCATCATCATCAGCCTATAATGTTCCCACTGCTGGGACACAGGCCTCCTTTCTGGGAGGGAATGGGCTATAATCCACCACGCGGGCCCAGTGCGGATTGGTAGATGTCACATGTCTTCGAATTTTTGGTTCTTGCCTTCACCGTTTTTGAGAGCAGTGGTGATGAAATAAAGCGTGACTGAGAGATATTTCTCGTCGCACATAAAGCCAAGTCAGAGGCCCATGGGCGGTATAAAAACTCTGACACGAGGTTAGGCACTAACCGCACGAGAAATAAAAAGATTTCAGTAGTCGGGACAAGGCTTTTTCCTTCAAGGGCATTAATATTTTGATTGAAAACAGCAAGTAATAATACTAAAGTTTATTTTGTACTGAAGTAAATATTAATTAAATATCTAGTAGCCCACGGTTTAAGTTAGTTACTGTTTTAACGAAGAAGGAGGAAAATCTTTTATTAACTCTCATTTTCTTGGAATTTAAGTTAATAAATTAGTGTTGTACTAGAGAAAATCTATTAATAGAGTTATCAGAACAACAGGACTACAGTCTTATTGACTAAAATAATCTTGAGATTTCTAACAAGAACTTATTAATTGGGTTAAGATTTTGGGGGTTTGAACAACAGTGTGTACAGGTCTTCATCCTCCATAGAAACGAGAGGACCTTCCGACCAGAAGGGTGTTATGTCCGGTGGGTTTTTACCCGACAGTTGTTGTCGGGTTCTTGCGCGATCTAGGAATTAAGTGTCTTTCGCTGTTTAGTTCTTCGTCTGTGTCGTAGATGGCGCTGTAGAACTTTTTGTTTTAAGTTGCTTAGTACTTTTGTAGTGCCGCTACACTGCATTTTCAGTTTATTATTTTGTCTTGTCCGTGCCATGTATCGTTGGTGTGTGGTATAAGTTTGCTTGCGCGATTTAGGAATTAATGTTTAGTTCATCCGCTGGGTCATAGATGGCGCTGTAGTACTTTTTGTAGTGCCGCTGCAAGGTAAACTACACGCTAGACTGAGTGACAAAGGCCCCTTATTCATTCAAAGCTAGGTAGGTATATAAACTTTTATAGAAATCTGTTACCTCTAAAGTAAACTAGTCATTTTAATAAAAAAAATAACGAAATGCTGGACCTGTATTTCGCCAGTAATGCCTGTTTTCGAAGTTCAAGGTCGAAGACATGTTATCAGTTATGTAGTGAGCCTATTACTATCAACTCGGCTGCTACAGAGATTGCTTAATTGAAACATCCAATAACTATATGCCCGACCTGGGAATCGAACGTAGTACGAAGGTAAAGGAAGAAAATGGCAATATACTAATATTAGGAATTCATCTAATTTGAAACTCATGATGATAAATGTGTGTACATCATTGACAATTCATTAAGCAAGCTTTTATCTAATTCATAAACTAAAGAGCTTAAAATAGGCCTAAAAAGCTTCTTAACATAATTGGTTACATTTTTTATCTCGGCATAATTCGATTGTCTTGCCTAAGAAAACATAATTTAAAAAAGAACTAAAATAATGTTACAAAAATTCTGACAAGAATAATTTGAAAGTTAAAAGAGCAGAAAATTTTGAATGAAATTCAATTTATCTTACTAAACCTAATAATATTGGTACGACCAACTTTTATTAAATATTATTTTTACAGACTAATAATCAAGAACGGAGGCGTTCATGATTGGCGAGGTAAAGAAGTATGAGAATTTCGTTTGATTTTATAGCGAAAATAGTCTTGAATTTATTAAAGACTTCCCGCGGGTAGTAATATATTTCTATCATGATTCGAAAGACACGTGGCGCCATCTCTGAGCATAATAACGTTATTGTTGTTTTCCTCGGGAATAGTACTTTTTTCGGAATGAAAGCTATATGTCCGTTTCTGTACATCTGACAACGTATATGCATTTCAGAATGATGGGTTTAGTGTTTCAGGCGTGAAAAGGTAACAAAAAAACTTACTTTCGCATTTATGAGTAAGCATTCATTGATTAAGGTCAAAATGAGATGTCTTCGACATTTTAAAACACCTAATTCTGAATTTTTTGATCATCTGACTGAACACAGAATTTCTTGTGAGTAGCAGAACTCATCATTCTAGATATTCATAGAGAAACAAAGTTTAACAAGAGCTATCGGGTAGCCTAGGTAATAATTTAGTTCTTAGCTTTTTGAAATGGAAACTAGTTAGGGTGTCAGGTTTCTATTTAAAACTAAACATAACATAACATCACGCCTGAAACTCCCGAAGGGTTAGGCAAAGGTGTACCTAATAGTACACCCACGTTTCGCCAGTTATGTTTCAGTCCAATGTAATAGAGGGAGAGCCTATCGCCATCAACTAGACCCAAATCCAGACTTCGTGGCTGTTACAGGAAAACTAAAAAAAAAAAAATTGTCGAGGGTCTTATTTTAGACACTGAACTTAATATTTATCGAAATTTACTGAAAAAATAAGTACTTCAGTTTAAATCTATTTATACATACATATTATTTTTTATTATGAAAAATCACGTGTTTTCAATTGTCCTTCCAAAAATCAGAGTTAAAAGTAATATAGCTTTTGTTTTAATATTCTGGTCATGGCTGAAAATGGTTACTTTATTGCTGAAAGGTATAAGCATCCTTTTTGAGGCTACCGTTACCACACAGATTGATTGAAAAAAAAACTACACTGATTTGAATTCTTGGCTTCTTCATATTGTGATTGTTTAATTCAGCAGAATGTAAGATTTACAACACAAAGTAATTATGTAAAACAGTTGTTTAAATATCATATTGAGAATTTGAGAGTCTCATTTCGCTAGTTATTCTGTGAATCGCCAATCTGTGGAATTCACTGTTTCCTGAGCATGATTATCTAGACATGAAAGTTCGAGTGAATCCGTTTCTTCAAGGCAAGCGTGCTCCACCCTAGGCTGCATCATAGGTACACATCAAGCGATTTGCGGCCAAAGGCAAGGTTATAGTATAAAAAAAACGTTAGTTATGTTCCCATGTCAAGCTACTACAATCTGTCGATGGACGATGACCAAGTTTGTATGAGACCCGTCTCACCCTCCAACAGATCTTTTTTACGTGTTACTAGGTTCGTAGGGATCTATAAAAAGCCTAACAACCAATTTTAACTCCAAAATCCATGGGGTTTAAAAATAATATAAAATTAAAAAATCTCAATCTTACTTATTTTTTCATATTCCATACAAAAATGTTAAAAAAATTAAAATAACAATTTTAAATGCTGTTATGTTATGCTGTTGTTATGTTATATTAATTATCATCAATTACACTGGTAATTCTATTGAGCAGTTCCACCGGTGGATTAAAATTAATGTAACGCCCTAGCCCCATGTACCACACAATTGAAATTATGTGTGCGCACTGCGCAGCTTCCTACAGTTCGATTTCCTGTAATAATTGTAATTTTATTTTTGTATGTTTTTAAATATTATTTAAATAAAAAATGATAAATATTTAAAAATGTAATTAATGTTTGAGAGTTGTCGCCATAATAAAAAATGATCACCTCATGATAAGATGTTTTGACTGAGATTCATTTTAAATCTGTTGGTCGATGTAAGGGTTGGGGCGACGTTTTGACGCATCGTCCTTTCTTTAATAGATTTTCAACTTTATCTCTAAGGCATTAGGTTCAAGGTTGGTTGGGAAAATCATTCAGTTTCGGATAGCTTGACCTGCTGGCGTCTGTACCTAATCCCGAGTCTATGCCACAAACAAACTAAGACTTCGGGCTGCTAATATAAACAATAACACCGATAACCCTACTGAAAAATCGGACCCACGACCAAAGAAATCTTCAGTTATCAACACAGGGTGTAAACAGACTCTTCACGAAGCCGTCAACCAAGCATTATGTACATCAAACTAAGTAACTTTACGCAAAAATTAGGGTTTTTTTTTCGGCTGAAAAATCACGTTTACACAGTAGTACTCAATGTAACGCACTCAAAACATTGTGCTGATGGATGGATTGAATAGTAAGGGGGTCCTGGAGGTGTTTACAGTAAAAAAAATACATTAAAAACAAGTATTAAAAAAAAAAAACTTGTAAAAGTTGGAACTTTGACCCCCAATATCTCCGTAACTAGAAGGTTCCCAGGTATGTGTTCTAGAACAAAAAAAATATCGCAATGACGGTGAGAACAAGTGCCTTTCAGCTTCATTAAGACTCTGTTTACACCCTTTATACCACTTATTCCTTAAACATTTAAGAGATGATATTGCCATTTTACTCTATCATAAAATCAACACTTAATCCGTCATTATGTTGGCGAAGTAATACTTAGCCATCTTACCTTGTTATTTGAAACCAAGGACAGAGCTTTAAAAACTTTGAAGGAAAACGTTTAATGTTAACGGTATACCGTAAAAGAACCTTTGGGATTAATCTGATAACCTTCAAAGTACAGTTTAGAAGTTTAGTATATTTACTAAACAATACAAAATATAAGGAATAATTTTATCACTATTTTTAGGGTTTCGTAATCAAAACGTAAAAAAAGGAACCCTTATAAGATCACTTTCTTGTCCGTCTGTCCGTCCGTCTGTCTATCTGTCCGTGTGTCACCACCGATTTTCTCAGGAACAAGTGGACCTCGCAAGTTGAAATGAATACCAGATACTGACGTCTATAGTCCCTATTAGGTGTATAAATCAAGGTCCTGTGTCAACGCAATAAAAAGATACGGGCTAGATTTTCGCGGAAACTAGTTAGTACCAAAAATTACTTTAACTTTCAATTTTTTTTATTTTTCGGAATTTTTCTTTTACTTGTTCTGTATGACCTTGCTTTTAACCAAAATTGACAATTGTAGGTCAACCGGAAGTACCCTATAGGTTTCGAGTCGAAAACCTATATGGTAGTTCCCGTTAACCTAGAATCACGAAATTTGGCAAGAAGCAATGTCTCAGCACATGTAAAGGAAAAAATCTGAATATGTAGTTCAATAACTAAATACCTTCAAGTTTATACGGAACCCTCGCTGCGCGAGTTCAACTCGCACTTGGCTGGTTTTTAATAGCTAGTACAGGTCTGTCTGCCAGATTTCTGTTTCTTCTGAAGAAGATTTTACTAGATTAAATTAAATTGACTAGCGATACTTTATGGGTGGGTAAATGGTGTTATTACTGAATGACTTCTCCCGCTCTGGGCAGAGTGGAAGAGAGTGTCAGACTTGTACTGACTAAAACCCATCAATGTTCCTTCCTCGCCCTTTGTGTTCCAGGGCCGCGGTATCTCTGTCGATTGTTATTACTTCATGTAATGATGATAAAAAAAGTAAACTCAGGATTTTTAGGAACTCTCTACCAGCGACGGTTGACTTCGTAATCAAATGTGGTCATTTTTATAATCAATTTTTTTTTATGAACACAGCCGTAAAATTGTAGTGGCAACAGATTGCGTTCCGAACAGCAGAACCCGGCGACGCGGTAGGCCTAGAAGGGGACGGGGTGACGAGCTGGATTCTTAAAAGGGTTGGGCCCAAATAGCCAAAGACAGAGATGAATGGAAAGAGGGAAGAGAAAAAAGCCTTTGCCCTGCAGTGGAACACATCAGGTTCATAATAAAGAATAAAATATTCCCGATCCAGTTCTCGATAATGGCAATATCACACTGAACTGGAATCAATCCATCATCACTGACAGGACTATTGTAGCCAATAAGCCTAATATAGTGGTGGTGGATCGTTCAGAGCGGCGCGCAATGATTGTTGACAATACTGTCCCGCATGACGAGAACCTCGTGAAAGCCGAGAAAGATAAACAAATCAAGTATCTTGACTTAGCTCGCGAGGTTGTCGACATGTGGGATGTGGACTCAGCAATCATTGTGCCGGTAGTCGTATCAGCCAATGGTTTAATTACCAAGAGCTCGACCAACACCTGAGGAGGCTCTCGTTAGGCAGCTGGATCAAGCGCTTGATTCAGAAAGCGGTACTCCTGAACACGGCTCTTATTGTTAGGAGATTCCTCTCTCTGGAGCCCTGACCGCCGGTAGCTTGGACCCTGTTCCCGATACCGGTGGGCTACTTTTTTAAATGTTTTATTTTTTATTTTTTAATACTTATGTTTTAAGAAATATGTAAAAATATAAAAAAAAATGTTTATATAAAATGAATAAACGGATTAAAATACATTTTTTTAGTTTCTGATCATAAGGTAATCGTACCCATAATATTGTGTAAGATTCGCTGGTTAAATTTACTTGACCCTTTACAAATACATTGCTCTTTCTTGAAAGTTTCAAAAAGACCATTTAAAACTATTCTCATCAACCACAACTCCACAATCAAATCAACAGGTCTAAAGAACCGATAGTCCCTGTTTCCTAATACGATTTGTAAGCGGGACCCGGCGGGGCAATAAAATGGACCCGTTGACCACAGGGTGACCAATGAACACGCCTACTGTGTTGAGAAAAGAGTGTGTTTCTGCCCTTTAATGGAGGGAAAAGCGGAGAAAATATTTCGAGCTATTTTTAGTCTTATAACTAGCTGACCGGCGCAACTTCGTCTGCGTCACATAATGCGATTAAATTATATTGCGACTATAAATTTAGATGTAAGCTATCCTATCTTTCAAGTAGGATCAAACTACACACGGTGTGCAAATATGATTAAAATCGGTTAAGTAGTTTAGGAGTACATCGCGGACAAACAACGTGACACGTAATTTATATATATATATTAAGATAAGATAAGATATAACAACACGCCTGTAATCCCTGAAGGGTTAGGCAGACACGCACCTAATAGTATACCCACTTTTCGCCAGCTATGTGTATTTAAGTCCCATGTAAGGGGGGTGGGCCTGTTTCCATCAACCGGGCACGAATCCGAATTCCGGGGTTGCTACTGAGAAATTGATGACGGAAAACTCAATGACACTTTACCCGACCAGAAGATGTTAAATTCTCTTATTTTTAACGATCTATTGTTAACAATAGATCGTTAAAAATAAGAAAATTTAACTAAACGTTTTCCTTCAAAGTTTTAAAAGCAGTCCCGGATAAGGTTGATAAGACAAAATTATAGCCATTTTTCCTTGTCGTTAAAGTCAAGGATGATTGTGATGTCTGAGGTACTTTGAAGATTTTTGTTTAAGTAGCCCTGATGTCCTCCTGCTGGACAAAGCTTCCCCTGTACTTTTCTACTGGTACTCTTTTCTGAAGTCAATAAGACTCATCATCATCATCATTCTCCTGCTTTATCCCAACTTATTTGAGGTCGGCGCAGCATGTCTTCTTCTCCCATACTTCTCTATTACTCTTCATCTCAGCAGTCACCTCCTTTCTAGCCATATAACATCCTTCACACAGTCCATCCATCATTTCTTTGGTCTTCCTCTACTCTTATACCCATCCACAGTCATACTTAAAACTTTCCCCACGATACTTACCTCATTCCTCCGCATCACATGCCCATACCACGACAACCGATTACCACACAACTTTTCAGTCACCGGCGCCACTTTCTGACTCCCTTTTATGTACTCATGAAGTCAATAAAACTATCAACATTAAATTGACAAGAACATATACAAACATACAACATACATACATCACAAACATTTACAACAAATACATACATATTACATTAATTTAAATTGGCAAGTTTAAAAGTAAATTGCGAATTGTGTTTTTGATCCAATACACAACTAACATCTGAAGGCGAGTTACACCGATCAACTGAACGCGCTCAGCACGTTTAAACCGCGATCAAGAGCTGAATTTTAATTTCAAATTAGTTTTCATCACGTATCACAACAGACTCCATAAGACAAGTTAACTATCATAATTAACATTAAAACGACATAATCGAGAACAGTATGTAATAGGTTAATTAGTGATCCAATTAATATATAATAGCAATTAATGCGGATACGTTTCCTAATCATCATAATATCATAATTGGTGCGAACCGCAAGCTCTCAATAAGCAATATATTGCTTCAATGATTGCTTAAACTGTTGTTGACCATGATAATAACTAGAGATCTATATACATGTGCATGTTTTAGAACTTTTTCATAGATAGTGTTTATTTCAGATCTCAATAGTTGAATGTGTTGAATTACGCGAAAACGGTGACGAAGTCTCTGCACAAATGGCGCAAAGTTTAAATTCTCAAAAAGGTTTCTTCCGAGTGCGTACATATTTGCATGCATATTTTTAAGGTTCCGTACCCAAGGGTAAAAACGGAACCCTATCCTACCCTAAAAAACTATTACTAAGACAGCGCTGTCCGTCTGTCTGTCGTGGAACGTGTTTATTTCGGTTTATGGTACGGAACCCTTCGTGCGCGAGTCCGACTCGCACTTGTCCAGTTTTTTCATTTCGATGTTAGTGCATATAATCCAACTATTTAAACCATAAAATCAAATCCAATTTATATTGGCGTTCACGGCGGCGTCGGGCGTTGTAATCTGTGGCATGCGACGCGACACGCGCGTTCGTCACTTGTTTTCTTGTGAACTGACGTTACTGCAAGATGGTCACGGGAAACAGACTGTAGGCAGTCAAGAATGACCATGTTGTGCCTGCACCCGGGACTAACCAAACGATGGCTTAGTCTCAATAAAACTAATCTTAAAAAAGATAGGGGCAATCACGGGCCATTGCCTCTTAAACAAACATCTTTTCAACCTAGGTATAACCGACAGCCCTCTATGCAGAGGATATTTTGACTTGCCGAGGAATCAGCCGCCCACGTCATCCAGGAATGCGAGGCCGTGGCTACCCAACGTGCACAAATTCTCGGAACAGTGAGGACGCTCCGCGAAGCCTGCGAAGCTCCCAGGAAGCTTCTGTGCTTCTGGGTGGAGTTAGGCTGGCTATGTTAGCCACGACCCCCACGCGCAACGGACCAAATAGGAGTCTAATTGCGGACAAAGGAGTTCTTAAAAGATCTTGACTGTAGCCTACTCGACTGTAGACTGTACCTGACTCGTCTTTTTGTGTGGTGAACTTACCTGCAAAAAGAAAAATGAAGGTCAGAAAAAAGAATCAAATAAGTACTAAAAGATTAATTGGCCTATAATAGCAACCAACTACTGAAGTAACCAATCATAGTTAAATTCAATGTAACAATGAACAATTTAGCGCCTTTACAGAATAGACTGG
Source organism: Lycophotia porphyrea (assembly GCA_950005105.1). Taxonomy (NCBI): domain Eukaryota; kingdom Metazoa; phylum Arthropoda; class Insecta; order Lepidoptera; family Noctuidae; genus Lycophotia; species Lycophotia porphyrea. Next base: position 3,213,071 of record OX465408.1, on the reverse strand, counting down.
TAAGTAATTTCCCCAAGAGAAAACTTAGTTTCAAACATTATTTTCAACAAAATATTCTCAACTCTAATTAAACCCTAACACTCAAAATTCAAAAGTTCCAAAAGAATAACTTCCTTAAACTTAGTTTGGACAAAGCTACCGAAGACAGAACAAATATTTATGTATTTAAAATAAACTTACGCCTAAATTCTACTTCTAATACCTAATGAATATCGCAAAACGTTGATATAATAACAGATTTCAATAAATCAGGCTCAAATTAATGAATGGCCATAAAATTACCATATTATTATAATTACAGATTCAATCTGAAAATAAAAATGAAACTGGGCGAATAAAAACGGCGTTAGTCATACACAAAAAAGGAATTTAATAACAAAAACACAATTTAAAGAAACTAATTTGTAGAAATCTAATCAAAACCGGCATTACGGCACGCCCCCTGACGGGCATGGGATGAGACCCGCCCATGGTATCGCAAGTCATAAAAGGAAGCGAAGCCATTTGTTAACGTCTCAGTGCGTTAATAAGAAGTATATATTATGTATTTAGAAACTAGCTATGCTCCGCGACCTTCGTCCGCTTAAAATTATTATAAAAATGTTACTTCTCTATTTGAATCGACTTTTGTTAACAATTGTAAAGGTTGTTGACATTTTTTGGCGCGAAACCCTAATGTTTTTTTCTAAAATAAGAAAAGCCTAAGTTACTCCTTATATCATCAGCAATCCAAATCCAAAAGGCCTTTCAAAATCGGTGCAGCCGTTCTGGAGATTAGTCGAAACAAACAGACAGACAAAAAATAAAAAAGGGTTTTTGTTATAAGAACCGTAAGTATAATAATATACTTTAATATGCATTCAGTTCAAAAGCTCAAAAAGTTGTTGTTTTAAATTCACAAACAGACATTCTATTTATTTGTATAGATTGTTGCTAAATGGTAAGTCGTAAGCAATCGCCACCTCATCTAACTTGACCCAAACAAAATTCACTGTACCATAAAATATGAACGAAAATGTCTACCCCGTGGCAATTACAAGCAAGACATGTGAAACCATTATATATAGATTAAGGCAACAGTTGTTTATGAAAAAGATGGTTCCGATAGATAAAATGTACGCAGACACCTTGGTAATGAACTAAATTATGTTTAACAGCTTAACAGATTATTATAAGGTGGCAATGAATTCGCTGATCGAAAACGCCTACGCAGTTCTGCCCATCTTTCCACATGGGAAACAGTTGTAGAGAATATTGGTGGAATGAATTTTCTGGTTGCCGAAAACTATACACTGTGTATGGTTTTCGGCAATCACTATCCTTCTTAATCAGTTTATGAAATATCTTTTAAATTGGTCGAATTTTCGAGGAGGAAATAGTCGAGAGCCAAACCTCGAAATATGACTTTTTACTATAGTTGTATATCGCACCAATGTAATCGCGCTCGCAGAGCGACATCAATAGTTTCTTTAAATGCCTACCGCATTTCGTCTAAGTCAAGATTAGTTTAAAATCCATAGTTGTACATAAGACCTCGAAGAACGCATTGCATTTTTTTCTTGTCAAACAAAAAACAAGCCATCGACAGTCATCAAAGAAGCTCATTAAGAGCAGAAGCTCAGAGAAAGAAGCTCAGAGCACAAAGCATTAAGACTGACGTCACAATATGTTTTTGTTCAGCGCACGCGCCGGTTCAAGTCACAACTGTCATTTGTTTCAAAACAAGGGCTTAGTTGTAACTGTGATGTCAATCGTGCGGAATATATGATTCAAGTGTAGTTGTTGAGAAGTTTATACAAGTTTTGTTTGGATGAGTCAGATCTTAGGGCTGAGTCTGTTATTATAGTTAAGTTCACTGCCAATTTGCAATAAACACAATAGGATTTTTATGTGTGAAGTTTTGAGAAACACAAATCTAACATATTCGTATCCCAGAACAATTATAATCAGACAGTCTGATGAAATTTTTAAAACAGGTTTAAAATATGGTGAGCAAACTTTGCGTGTACCTTCATCTTCTATGATACGAAACCTTTTACCAACAATGGGAAAGTGGCAAGTGTGACAGACGTTACACAGAAATCTTATCATATTGGTATCTCCCAGCCAAGTAAACCCATTGTAACACACACGAGTCGCCACTTGGATATTGTCTTGTGACGATGGAACGACCTATCCCGAAAGAAGCCTATTAATTCGCGACTTCAATAGGTAAAAGAAAGAAATAAAAAGGATTTATCAGCAACAAAACAAAAAATGAAAAAAATGGTAGGGAAACGGAAAAAAAAAATGCAATGGGAAATGTTATGGGTAATTATTTGGGATCAAAGAACTTGGAACACCAACGTAGGCAGGTAATTCCACTCCTTGGCTACGTGCGAATATCGACAAGGTATGGGTGATAGCCTGTAGTACGTCTGGACTCCCGATGAAAGAAGGGAGATGGTAGAATGAGCTCGTGGAGCTCTTGGGCATACTCACCGAAGCACAGTCTGTAAAAGACCGATAAGCATACAACTTTACGGCGGTGAGCCAGGCTATGAAGCTCGATACCCACCAGTTTATCATCCAATGAGCGTCTTGGAGTATTGGCTCTGCCACAGAGTCGAGTGTGGCTAGTTCGTATTTGGCTGGGCAATCCCAAAGGTGACAGGAATACTCCACAGAATACAAATGTCACAACCGTAAATGTTGCCTTTGCAAAAAAGACAGAATTAACAATTACACGTAAGACCGCCATGCATGACATACCAAGGTATGTATAATAGACAGAAAATTACAAGCCCATGGCCCACATAGCGTAATGACTAAGATTCCCATAATTAACTCCTACTTGATGACCAGAAGCTCAGCGGGACATTAAGTCATCAGCGGTCAAGTTGGGTTTGAATACAGTTAAAATAATTGTGAAGTAAGATCGTCATTAGGGAAATGTAGAAACTCTATAAATATTTATCTTAGAAAAGATATACAAGCTGGACACTGACGCTCAAACGGTAACCACGTATTCAGAATATGATTCTCCGTGTCCCACAGTGGAACGAATGTATGGGAGCGGTTGGACGTAGACATGTCCGAAAAATAAGAGTAAAATTATGACAAACTAATGATGCCATCTTATTCGATTACTTAATGCCTTCATAAATTGTGGTGATGAATTTCTTCATAACTCCCATATTTCGGGAGTAATTTGAGAAAATGTGAAATTTTACTATGAAAATGAGTGTATCGAGCTCTCTCCCTCCTGATTCCGGGCTTGTTTCAAGTACCGGTCTCTAATATCGTAATGCTATTACTAAGAGCTATATTTAATACTAAGACACATAGTGCGCCAAATGTGCACTTTCTGGGATAAAAGGAAATGAAAATTTAAAAAAAAAAACGTTTTTTCCCCATTTGTATTTACTTTAAACCGCAGACAGACTTATTAAGAGGTCTATAAATATATTATATATATACAGAAATATATATTAACAAAAATATTCACAAGAACTGATGAGAGTATGACTTTTAAGTAAGTTGATAATAAATTACCTAGTTTCATTAAAAGTACAATAAATAATTAAGATGTAAGCTCTAATTTACTAAGTTACACATTTTAAAACAATAACATCATTTAATTATCTTCGTCATCATCATCATCATCAATTAATTCAAATTCAGAATCGATGTCCGCTAAATCATTTATGTTAACAAATTCGATATCACTTTTCTCAGAATCCGTAAGCTCATAAAATTCCTTAAAAGAAGATTTTTTTACAAACTTATTTCCTTTTGGACGGATACTTGTAACAAGTGGATCAGAAGACAGTAAAAGATTGTGCATAATATCTTCATTGCATGAGATACTGCTATGCTTTCGAGAATGCCCCTCTCTATATTTTCTAAAATCTTTATTTCTAGCCTCAGATGCCTCTTCGGATAGAAAACCAATGGGCACAATTGACATGTTCTGAACTATGTCTGGCCCATGCATTAAAATTTTATGAAGTGAAGAAGGCATATAATACCATGGGTATAACTCCACGTAAAGCTTAGCAGTATCAAAGCAGAACTCTCGGAATTTAGTTACGTTGATCTTCTCTCCTGATGAAATACACTGCAAGATCACACAGATTTTTCTTAAAAGCATAGCATCTATTCCGGTCAGTTCAGCAGATTTAGTGTAGTTTTCAAAAAATCTCCTTGCCGAGTTGCCATTGTTGGTGGATCCACTGCCTTGTTTCACAACATCGAGAAGTAAGCCCGTTTCTCTTCTTACAGCCTCTTGAACTCTTTTCTTCCTGTCATCAACTTGCCTTTTTGCTATATCACCCCTTACTTGCCATGATTTTATGTCTAATTTGTAGGAAATGTGTAATAAGCATTCCATTGAGCGAATCCAAGCGTGAAGGGTGCTTAAGCTATATTTATACATGTCCTCGTTTGCGTGTTTATCTTTGATTAACTCTAAATTATTCATTTCTTTAGGACAAGCCTTGCATATGTCACACACTGAAGCTGCTGTATCGGATATAATGGAATGAATTTTACCATCAATCATTGTCAACAGCAGTTGGTGTTTGACACTAATTCCATCAGTGATGGTGGATGGAGTTAAGGCTTCAATCTCTGCTTCGATTTCTGCCATCTCTCTCTGCACATTTTCTTTGGTTTCCTTTATAAACTTAAACAATATTGGCCGGCAAAATGAAGTGGAAGATGGTCGCTCGTTTTCCCAAATTGTTACACCTTTTGAGACGAGCCGCAGTGGTACAAGACTAATCATAAAATTACTAGCAATATCGATTTGCTCATCTTCACTCGTCCTTTGATGATAAATGCTTTGGCTAGATGATCCGTCAAAACCCCATTTGCTGGTCAATACGAGCTGTTGATTGGGATCAACAGGGGTTTCTAACGACCTAATAAGTCTTCTTGAGGTTAAATCCATCAAGGCTTGTAATTTGATTTTTGCAGAGCTCTCTGTAACTGTGAGATCTTCTTTGGCCGGATAGCACTTAATTTTTTCTTTAACCAACATGTAGTAACTCGGGTATTGAAGAGCTCCTTCTTGAGTGTTGAAATCCCGAAGAGTGTTATAGCGCCATTTCGATAAGTTCATCGATACATAAAGAGCCAATGCCTTCAAAGGGGATATTTCCCGTACCTGAATTGATTTACCTTCAATGAAGGCTTTGATTTTTGAGGCCTCTTCTGGATTCTCCGTCAAGTATTTCATAACATAAGCTGTATCGCTTTGTCCTGCCTTTTGAAGCGCCCTTTCGGCCGAAAACATAATTTCAGCGCTGCTACTGCTGCATGAAAGACTATCTTCAGTGCGTCTTCTTTTTTGCCGGTTACTAAGGTCCTCAAAAGATTTACGAGGACTAGGATGTGTACAAGTTGAAGCATCAGATTTAGCAGGAGAAATTATGGGCTCGATGACGTCACTTATATTTTCTGTAGAAGGTTCCATATTTTCATTCTGTAATTCCGGCCATTGAATTGCAGCCTGTAGTCAAATCTCATGTTTCTTCCGAAACTTATCTGTGCTTCTTCCAGACTGTGTCCATTTTGCATAAATGCGGTAGCAAAATCGACGACACCAGTCTTTTAAACTTGTTTCAGCACTTTCACATAACTGAACACAACTGTTATCTTTTAAAACACTGAACAAATAGTTAAAGTCGCGTAAATCTTTATGTGCGCGTGCGCATAAAGCAACGTGAATATCAAGATTTGTATTAAAATTTGGAAAATACATTGCGAGATTAGCTTGGATACAACGAGGTGTAAATCAACACTGATTTTAAAGTTACTAATAGTGACCTATTTATATAAAATCCAGGTATCCCAGGTATCCTTTGTTAAATATTGCAAGGTAATTAGTTATTGTGATAATTAGTAAATGATGCATGCTAAATTAGTGTATTAAGAGCCATTTAGTAATTAAATAATAGCAATGTTCTTATCAGTAATCATTAGTGCATCAGTTTTATATGTAAACCTTAAGTCCCTAATTATATATCCTAATTAGCTTATATCTTCTCTAATTGGCTGCTCAGAAATGTTATTGTAATAAGGTAAACCTTTAGAAAAACGGTTTTAATCAACAAAATAAACAAAAAATAAAAAAATTGTGTTATAAAATAAACATCACTCTTTATCCCAGAAAGTGCACATTTGGCGCACTATGTGTCTTAGTATTAAATATAGCTCTTAGTATTAGCATTATGATATTAGAGACCGCTACTTGAAACAAGCCCGGAATCAGGAGGGAGAGAGCTCGATACACTCATTTTCATAGTAAAATTTCACATTTTCTCAAATTACTCCCGAAATATGGGAGTTATGAAGAAATTCATCACCACAAGTTATGAAGGCATTAAGTAATCGAATAAGATGGCATCATTAGTTTGGCATAATTTTACTCTTTTTTTTCGGACATGTCTACGTCCAACCGCTCCCATACATTCGTTCCACTGTGTGTCCATATATAAATTTTTATTCGGTATTTTACAACCTATTACTTAACCTGCGCTGTCTGTCCGTCTGTCACCAGGCTGTATCTCATGAACCGTGATAGTCAGACAGTTGAAATTTTCACAGATGATTGATGTATTTATGTTGCCGCTATAACAACAAATACTAAAAACAGAATAAAATATATATTTTAGAGGGGCTCCCATAAAACAAACGTGATTTTTTTGCCGTTTTTGTCTAATGTTGTATACATAATGGTGCGGAACCCTTCGTGCGCGAGTCCGACTCGCAGTTGGCCAGTTTTTTATATTTTCTGTTTTCTATAACAGTGTAATCAATACCTACACGTTCAAAATGTATGGAAAACTGTTTTTTTGCCGTTTTTTGTCGGTATCCCTATATTTGATATTGATTAGAATACGTAGAGTTTATTTGCCAATCTCAAAGAAGTAAATAATATCTAGTACTTCCCTTTAATTTAACAGCTTTATAACGGAACTTAAAAATCATTTCAGGATTTTATAGGGACTATCAATATAATACTTACTTCCTCGGAGTCTAACTTGTACAATCATAATAAACTTAAGACCACATAATATTTTATTGAGCTTTGTGTCATAATTAGCGTTTCAAAACTAATTCTTGGATCACAAAGGTCAACAGATTCTATTAGATAATTACATTTTTTACAACACGGCCGTGTCCAACGTCTTTATTTAGCTATAACATCTTCAATTACCATTTAAAGACAAAAAAATAATCGAATAGGTACCATGTTTAGGGTTCCGTAGCCAAATGGCAAAAAACGGACCCCGTATGGATTCGTCATGTCTGTCTGTCCGTCCGTATGTCATAGCCACTTTTTTCCGAAACTATAAGAACTATACTGTTGAAACTTGGTAAGTAGATGTATTCTGTAAACCATTTTTTTTTTCATAAATCTCATAAGTACGTGTGAGGATCTATGGATAGGTCTTAAAAAATAATATCGAGGTTTCTGATATCATTTTTTTCTAAACTGAATAGTTTGCGCGAGAGACACTTCCAAAGTGGTAAAATGTGTGTCTGTTTGAAAACTATAAAAGTATATGATGTACATTACTATGCAAACTTCCACCGAAAATTGGTTTAAACGAGATCTAGTAAGTAGTTTTTTTTTTAAATACGTCATAAATCGCAAACCGCAGTTTATCTTTCATTCAATCAACTCAAATAAAAAAATAAAACAAGAAACGTGTTTTTTTCGGTTTATGGTACGGAACCTTCCGTGCGCGAGTCCGACTCGCACTTGGCCAGTTTTTTCCTAGTCACCTAATCATCTACCATACCAATCTAAGATTTCTGATATTACTTCCGCTAAACCGAATGTTTGTATAAATAAAAACTTTGATTTTAATGTACTTGAAGAAAAAATGACTGGCTCCCGGACTAATGGCATCATCTGGCTTTGAATTAGTCTCGGAGACCGGGTCGAGTTATTATAGTGGCACACTCGCTAGATTTGACGGAATACATTATGAGGGACTCTTTATGTGAGGTCAAGCCATACTGCATTAGTTATTCGTAATGACCACCAAAACTAAAAAAGTTAGAAGCATACTCGTACTTGCATTTTGTACAGCTAAGATATTTTTAAGCTATTGCATAGCTTCTATCGCGGGCCTTGAGCGTAGAGACCGAATCCGGAAATTCCGTAACGAAAATGACCGTAACGTAACGAAAATAACCAAACACCTATTGATTATAATATTTTTACGCCAAATGGCAAAACATAGAGCACATATGGAAATGTAACATATCACACACTGTACCTACCTACTCGTATGTTAACAAATAAACATTCTGATTCTGATTCTGACCTAGTGCCGAACACGTAGTGTCAGATAAATTAAAAATAATAACCTAGGCTTGTCAATATCTGACACTACGAAAGTGAATAAATAATTATAATTACATAAGTTGATAAAAAATGCTATGCAATAGCTTTACCGCGGCAGTCTCCGAGTGCAACACGTCTTTTTTTTTAAGAAATGGGTGAATTCCCCGGTTGATGGAAAGTCTAGACCACATGGGACCTTAACATGGACTGTCATACTGAACTTCAAAGTTGGTTATGCAGAGATTGCTCAGATAATCATTGCAATTTCGATCTTCTTCTTAGCGTGTCGATGGCAATCTATATTGTGTCGGCCCAGAACTGAGCTACTAGTTTGGCGCTTTCGGTAGCATCCATCACTTCCTGAAGTGAAAAAGTGACAGGACACGCAGGACACGATATTAAGTGCCCTTCGATTGTTATATGAATGCCACAGCCACAAAGACTAGTATTAGATTGACTCTAACGCTCTAAAATCCAAAACTAAATTCCCCAACTCGCACTTTTTCTCAACAAGAAAGTTTCACCCACTGCAAATACTGAAAAACTATCGCACAGCGTCCGCTTTTGACACATTTCAAGCAGAATAACGCACGTTGAATTTTTATTCTGTATTCAAACAAAGACGAAACTGGACCGACTATGCATAACGCCATCCAAAGCATAGTTATGCATTTTTCACGGTAGCTGTCATATCAAATGAGTAATTTGTACATTCAGACACCTCCGTGTTTTTCCCACAATTTGATCCCTATTTCTCTAAAACACACTTTTTTTCTGACAACCCTCTTAGAAAAAACTTTTATTACTGGGTGTTAAGAGTGGTATTTGATTAGCATGCATTTGTGTTACGGCAAAAACAATGGTTGCATTTACGAATGACACTGATAGATCTGCTTAATTCTTTTGTTCAAACTATTGGGATTCTAACGTCGAAAATGAAATTCATATTTGATGGTTTTTTGGTGGAGTTAGTTTCAATAACAGGAAATGTTTCTGAACTTTGTTAGGAGTGGTCTAACCGTCTGAACTTCTGATAAATAAATTCATGTCGTACAATTTAAACTAACACGGGAAACCGTCAGGTAGTTAAAATCGAAATGTCGCGAGTTTAGGACATCGATAAGCTCCGTGCACTAGTTTAAATTTTTGACTGGTATTTCTGTTAATTGCTTTGCCTACCTTACCTTTTTATTTGTAGTCCAAACTAGACATCCATGTAGTGAGATTTCCTTTCGCACGTTGTTATATTATACAAAGGGTTTGGTTTCCGCACTCAGTCCCAAAAGTGGAACATTGTGCGTCCGCGTGAGCCATGGTAGCCATTACTCCAGCTAACCCACGCTTGCTTCTGGAGAGCAGATCAGACTTCCCGGTCTTCTCAGGGCATCCGCAGGGGATCTCGGCTCCTTCCGCATAAAAACTTGCTTGATATAAATTACGTAAATATATTTAATGGTTCAATTAGGTATGTCTGCCTATCGAATTTCTCTAGGTGTCTACATACGTCTACATAATTCAGTGTTTTTTTCGACAATAATTATTTTCTAGTTTTTATGTATATATTTTTAACAATTCATAATTACACATGACATATCAAGTGGCAACGGGGTTCGAACGCGTGACCATGACACCGCAGTCGGCAACCAGAGTTCATTAAGTTATTTAATTCGTTAATTAATTCATCCGAATTCGGATTTGGTTCACGTCATGCCTAGTGGAATAACGTCATCACAATATCATACATTTAAAAAGGTCGATTTACGGACGATAATTTTACGTGATAACGTCATAAGAAAACATTGATGAAAAATTGCATACCTTTGTGAATTGAATTGAATTATTATCACTGAATTATCATTATATTGTATAATACATAGATGCGTCACAAGTCGAACGCTTAGGCCAATCGTGCCTCTCTGTCGCTTGTTCCGCGCTCTCGCTTGCAAGCTCGGGTCAACTCACTTATTCGTACGTACAGCCGGCGTTCATCCATTTATAAGACGTTATTATGTCAAAAAAGGATTTCGATGAAAATACTAACTTGGGGTAGCATATAGGACACTTCTTATCCCCCTAGTACGTTCCTGTAGGATAATGACACCCAGCAAAAGATAGTTCTCAAATTAACAAGACCTACGGAACTACAAGTATATAATACCTACTTAGTTTTTAAAATAACTAACAATAATGAAACATACATTAGGATGATATTACATATTCTTTTTTAAGTGTTTTTATAAGAGATACCTAATTGATATTGATGTGGGTGTTATTAATTTTTTGCTTCACACTTATTAATGGAATTACCTAGGAATTTAATGAACGGTTTTAGATGCTTATAAATTAAGTGTAAATAAAAAATATGACGTATCTGTGAACCGTCAATCTTATTCGTAACCTAATCGTGTTCTTGATTTTTGATGGAGCTATTTGGTACAGCGCCATATAATTATAGATCTTTAATAAGCGGATGGTAAATCTTGTATACGTATGTCCTGTTTGGATGTTTAAACATACGTCCTCTTTGTGAGGTGGAATGTGCCATACTTCAGTAGTGTATTCGAAGTTAGAAATGTGTTCACGAGTGGAGACCGCGAATCGGCAAAAGTAGGTGGGAAGCCCTTAGGCTCGGTGGAACGTCGACCTTCGTAAGGTGGCTGGTAGCAACTGGATGAGAGTTGCTGAGAATCGAGGGGCGTGCGATTGAGGAGGCCTATGATCAGCAGTGGACTGCTGTAGGTGATGATGATGATTCGAAGTTTTGGTGCTAGAACATGTCGGTTTCTTCAAAGTCCTATTCATTCACAGTTTAGAGAGCAGTAGTGATAAAATTAATGACAGTAAGTAAAGTAGGTGCTTCGGTTTAAAGTTAGAAACATGCGGCTTAAAACAACATAGGTAGGCCGTTTATCTACTCAAAGCTGTGCAAATACGCAATCAACTACCTGGGTTCGAACCTGGACCCCCAAATCAGTCGTGGTCGCATTACTACTAGATCACCATCATCTTCCTGCCCTTGTCGCATTCTAATTGGGGTCGGCGCAACACGTTTTCTTCTTCTATTCTAAAAAAAAAAAAAAAAAAATCTTCCCGGTCAGACGTCACGGCATTATTTACTCATTTATCTTTCATATAAATAAATATCATTCCTTACACAAACCCATCCATCTTTTCTTTGGCCTTCCTCTCCCTCTCCGTCCATCAAGATTCATGTCCATCACTCTTTTTGTCACATGCGCTTTATTCTTCCTCATTACATGTCAAACGACTTCCTTTCAATTTTTTTGTAACAGGTGCCACTTTCAAACTTCCTCTAATAAAGGGTGTAAAATGACTCGTAACGAAGCCGAAAGGCACTTACTTGTTCTCCCCGTCATTGCGATCATCTTTTTTTATTCTGGATCATACCTTCTAGTTACGGAGGTATTTGGGGTCAAAATTCCAACTTTTTCAAAAGTTTTTTTTTTTAATTACAAACTCAAACTCAAAAGCATTTATTTAAATTAGACCCTTACAGGCACGTTTGAATGTCGGAAAAACAAAGAAGGCTAAGCTACAGTCACAGTCACAAGGCATAATAACTTGTGAAAGTACTGTAGTTGCCCATTCCAAAGCGTAGATCTCTATGGAGAAGAATGGGCAAGAAACTCCATGGACACTCTTTTCAATCAAAAAATTATTATAAAATCTTGGTTACATAATTCATGTTGAGATTATACATGTATGTGAGAACGATGTAAAGAGGCGTGCGAAGTAAGAACGTACAGAGTAAAAGAATAAATCAACAATCATTTAAAAAGTACTTAATTAAAATAAACCGTGACAGCTAAGAGATGACCAGTCCCAACTGACAGCGCCCGTTCACGAACATAACACATGGATCAGCGCCATTCAACTCAACCATTTTGAAGGGAACCAAATGACCCGACACACCTACTTACATGTTTCTAGCGTATTTTTTTTACTTAAGTTACCTTCACGACCCCCGTAATAGTACGGGGTAAACATTGCGCTAATGGATGGATTGAATAGTCAATCCATCCATTAGCGCAATGTTTTGAATCAGTTACATTGGGTTCTACTGTAAAACACCCGATATTTCACCCAAACAAAAAAACATTTCTCAGAAATCATTTTTGCGTAAGGTTACTTAGTTTGATGTACATAATGCTTGGTTGACGGCTTCGTGAAGAGTCCGTTTACACCCTGTATACTCATTCCTACCACGAGGTCACCGCTAGGTCACCACTGCTCTTTAAATCCCATGTCAATAACATATTGTTTTACGAGAAAGATTTAAAAATAAAGTCGCAGAAAATAAAACGCCAGTAAAACAAAGTCAATAAAATATCTGAAATATTAAAAGATGTTGTCTTATCCTTAAAAATTCTGATATCAGAATAATTTTACGGTCGGGAACAGATCGGAATGGCTATACTTTTGCTGGATAACACTGTTTTTATTACTTTTGCACATATGGTAATGCTTTTTCTAAGTTTTATTGTTTTAGGTTTTACGAGGGCCGCTGGAAGTGTCGTTTAAGTTATTTTAAAGATGGCAGCAGTTCAAGTATTTACCGTGGAATGTAATTTAATAATCGGCTGTAAAAGCGATTATGTGTATTATTTATACAAGGAATAGATGTAACTTTATCGATCTTCATGGTTAAACAATGCTGGCTGAAGTTGGTCCGTTGATGGGTGACCATCCATTTTATTCCATTTGTGGATTTTTGACAGTCGTCATGGATAGTCAGATGCCCGAAAGTCTTACAGTCAGTCTTAACAGGGTATTGTATTACTAGGTCAGATAGGCAGTCGCTAAATGTAAAATACTGGTATTCAGCAGCATCCGGTTAAACTGGAAGCCGACCCCAACATAGTTGCGAAAAGGCTAGGCAGACGATCATGAACAAGGTTGAACGAACACAAAGGAATGTAAGAAGAGTTTGGTTTAAGTAATTAATAGCGTTGGTGTGTTTAATGTAACAATTCGACTTCACTACGAATTTTCGTAAACTTTAGAAACTGCTTGTTATTGGCAAGCAATTTCTTTGTTAAATAGCACAATACTTAATATCCTTTAACAATACTTAAAGTACCGCAATCGATTGAAAACAACTCCTAAAGTTTCAGACCTAACTAATAATAGACATGTTCAAAAAATTAATACTCCAAATAAATCGTAAACTACTAGTTAAACTGAAGCTTGTCCCACGCGGGATAGCATTTCCCACGCGGGATGAGATATGAAATTTGCTCGCATTGTGTTTACTTACTTGTTTGGAGGTGTTCAAACTGAGGCGAACAATCCCGTCACTTCCTAATCATTAAAACAATCGACGCTCACAGTCGCGTCCCGCGGCGGGTTTACTTCAGTTTGCAATATCAACATCATGCTTTGTGTCCGAAGGGTCAGGTAGAGCTGTACCTAATAGTGCACCCACATTTACCCGGTTATGTTTAAGACCGCTATTATGGGGGTCAGCCTGCTGCCATCACCGGGCCCAATTCCCGACTCCACGGCTGCGATTGAGAAATTCCTTGTGAAAACTCCCAAAAACACTTTGCCCAACATAGGAATCGAACCCAGGACATACACCAACGAGCTGAAGACCGCCTCAGTGTGGTTGGTGCTCCCTGCCTGGGCTGCGGGACTGTTCGAAAGAGATACCGCGGCCCTGGAACACAAAGGGCAAGGAAGGAACATGGATGGGTTTTAGTCAGTACAAGTCTGACACTCCCTTCCGCTCTGCCCAGAGCGGGAGAAGTCATTTGACGATGTCCCATCCGAAAAAAAAGCTTTACATCTGTTCCAGTTATGTCTAACCCTTCGGAGTAATCCAAGCGTGATGTTATGACATTGTTACAGAGATACCACCTACACGTGGAGTATTAAAAGTGTGGTCGGTGCTTACAACTTGCTTGTTTTATTATTACTTAACCAAACTGAGACTAAGATCTAGTCAAGTTAGACTTGATCGTAAAGTCTTTGATAGTCAATCCTCTCATATGATCTTAATTTAAGATAATAAGGTAAGGTTTTGGATTGATTCAGCAAAATTTTATTGTGTCTGCCTGTCTGCTAAATTATCAATTTTATGTGGTGTAATGTTTTATTGTGACATAATTTTGTAATGAAAATGTTCGAGAAGTTTATTTTATTAGCTGTTAAGGAATCTAGGCTACACTTAAATCTTGTTGTTTTTTTTATCACATTATCGTTGGTCTAGTGGTCGCAAGCGTAACTGCTGAGCTCGAGGTCCTGGGTTCGATTCCAGGTCGGGTAGGGTGTTAATGTGTTTTGTCATCAGAAATTTCTCAGTAGCTGCCACGGAGTCTGGATTTATGTGCGGTTGATGGCAGTAGGTTCACCCTCCTAAATATTACATGGCACTTAAACATAACTGGCGAAATGTGGATCCGTATTAATAAGTACACCTCTACCTTTCCCTTCGGCGATTACAGGCGTGATGTTATGTTAAATATTGTTCCATTGGTAATGGCGTGCCTCTGCCTACTCTATTCCTAGCTGCCAAGGATTATAAAAAGTAGGTAGGTTAGGTTTCTATTTTCGTATTTACTTTATATATGTTAGATTATAAGGCATATATCTATGGCCGGCTTATTGGACGATTCGCACGAATTTAACTCGCACAAAACGTGCGAATCGACTCCTTTAAAACATATTATTTTTTCTGTAGTCGATTCGCACGAATTTCATTTATTGGCGCACAGTGGAACGAATGTATGGGAGCGGTTGGACGTAGACATGTCCGAAAAAAAAGAGTAAAATTATGCCAAACTAATGATGCCATCTTATTCGATTACTTAATGCCTTCATAACTTGTGGTGATGAATTTCTTCATAACTCCCATATTTCGGGAGTAATTTGAGAAAATGTGAAATTTTACTATGAAAATGAGTGTATCGAGCTCTCTCCCTCCTGATTCCGGGCTTGTTTCAAGTAGCGGTCTCTAATATCATAATGCTAATACTAAGAGCTATATTTAATACTAAGACACATAGTGCGCCAAATTTGCACTTTCTGGGATAAAGAGTGATGTTTATTTTATAACACAATTTTTTTATTTTTTGTTTATTTTGTTGATTAAAACCGTTTTTCTAAAGGTTTACCTTATTACAATAACATTTCTGAGCAGCCAATTAGAGAAGATATAAGCTAATTAGGATATATAATTAGGGACTTAAGGTTTACATATAAAACTGATGCACTAATGATTACTGATAAGAACATTGCTATTATTTAATTACTAAATGGCTCTTAATACACTAATTTAGCATGCATCATTTACTAATTATCACAATAACTAATTACCTTGCAATATTTAACAAAGGATACCTGGGATACCTGGATTTTATATAAATAGGTCACTATTAGTAACTTTAAAATCAGTGTTGATTTACACCTCGTTGTATCCAAGCTAATCTCGCAATGTATTTTCCAAATTTTAATACAAATCTTGATATTCACGTTGCTTTATGCGCACGCGCACATAAAGATTTACGCGACTTTAACTATTTGTTCAGTGTTTTAAAAGATAACAGTTGTGTTCAGTTATGTGAAAGTGCTGAAACAAGTTTAAAAGACTGGTTTCGTCGATTTTGCTACCGCATTTATGCAAAATGGACACAGTCTGGAAGAAGCACAGATAAGTTTCGGAAGAAACATGAGATTTGGCTACAGGCTGCAATTCAATGGCCGGAATTACAGAATGAAAATATGGAACCTTCTACAGAAAATATAAGTGACGTCATCGAGCCCATAATTTCTCCTGCTAAATCTGATGCTTCAACTTGTACACATCCTAGTCCTCGTAAATCTTTTGAGGACCTTAGTAACCGGCAAAAAAGAAGACGCACTGAAGATAGTCTTTCATGCAGCAGTAGCAGCGCTGAAATTATGTTTTCGGCCGAAAGGGCGCTTCAAAAGGCAGGACAAAGCGATACAGCTTATGTTATGAAATACTTGACGGAGAATCCAGAAGAGGCCTCAAAAATCAAAGCCTTCATTGAAGGTAAATCAATTCAGGTACGGGAAATATCCCCTTTGAAGGCATTGGCTCTTTATGTATCGATGAACTTATCGAAATGGCGCTATAACACTCTTCGGGATTTCAACACTCAAGAAGGAGCTCTTCAATACCCGAGTTACTACATGTTGGTTAAAGAAAAAATTAAGTGCTATCCGGCCAAAGAAGATCTCACAGTTACAGAGAGCTCTGCAAAAATCAAATTACAAGCCTTGATGGATTTAACCTCAAGAAGACTTATTAGGTCGTTAGAAACCCCTGTTGATCCCAATCAACAGCTCGTATTGACCAGCAAATGGGGTTTTGACGGATCATCTAGCCAAAGCATTTATCATCAAAGGACGAGTGAAGATGAGCAAATCGATCTTGCTAGTAATTTTATGATTAGTCTTGTACCACTGCGGCTCGTCTCAAAAGGTGTAACAATTTGGGAAAACGAGCGACCATCTTCCACTTCATTTTGCCGGCCAATATTGTTTAAGTTTATAAAGGAAACCAAAGAAAATGTGCAGAGAGAGATGGCTGAAATCGAAGCAGAGATTGAAGCCTTAACTCCATCCACCATCACTGATGGAATTAGTGTCAAACACCAACTGCTGTTGACAATGATTGATGGTAAAATTCATTCCATTATATCCGATACAGCAGCTTCAGTGTGTGACATATGCAAGGCTTGTCCTAAAGAAATGAATAATTTAGAGTTAATCAAAGATAAACACGCAAACGAGGACATGTATAAATATAGCTTAAGCACCCTTCACGCTTGGATTCGCTCAATGGAATGCTTATTACACATTTCCTACAAATTAGACATAAAATCATGGCAAGTAAGGGGTGATATAGCAAAAAGGCAAGTTGATGACAGGAAGAAAAGAGTTCAAGAGGCTGTAAGAAGAGAAACGGGCTTACTTCTCGATGTTGTGAAACAAGGCAGTGGATCCACCAACAATGGCAACTCGGCAAGGAGATTTTTTGAAAACTACACTAAATCTGCTGAACTGACCGGAATAGATGCTATGCTTTTAAGAAAAATCTGTGTGATCTTGCAGTGTATTTCATCAGGAGAGAAGATCAACGTAACTAAATTCCGAGAGTTCTGCTTTGATACTGCTAAGCTTTACGTGGAGTTATACCCATGGTATTATATGCCTTCTTCACTTCATAAAATTTTAATGCATGGGCCAGACATAGTTCAGAACATGTCAATTGTGCCCATTGGTTTTCTATCCGAAGAGGCATCTGAGGCTAGAAATAAAGATTTTAGAAAATATAGAGAGGGGCATTCTCGAAAGCATAGCAGTATCTCATGCAATGAAGATATTATGCACAATCTTTTACTGTCTTCTGATCCACTTGTTACAAGTATCCGTCCAAAAGGAAATAAGTTTGTAAAAAAATCTTCTTTTAAGGAATTTTATGAGCTTACGGATTCTGAGAAAAGTGATATCGAATTTGTTAACATAAATGATTTAGCGGACATCGATTCTGAATTTGAATTAATTGATGATGATGATGATGACGAAGATAATTAAATGATGTTATTGTTTTAAAATGTGTAACTTAGTAAATTAGAGCTTACATCTTAATTATTTATTGTACTTTTAATGAAACTAGGTAATTTATTATCAACTTACTTAAAAGTCATACTCTCATCAGTTCTTGTGAATATTTTTGTTAATATATATTTCTGTATATATATAATATATTTATAGACCTCTTAATAAGTCTGTCTGCGGTTTAAAGTAAATACAAATGGGGAAAAAACGTTTTTTTTTTTAAATTTTCATTTCCTTTTATCCCAGAAAGTGCACATTTGGCGCACTATGTGTCTTAGTATTAAATATAGCTCTTAGTAATAGCATTACGATATTAGAGACCGGTACTTGAAACAAGCCCGGAATCAGGAGGGAGAGAGCTCGATACACTCATTTTCATAGTAAAATTTCACATTTTCTCAAATTACTCCCGAAATATGGGAGTTATGAAGAAATTCATCACCACAATTTATGAAGGCATTAAGTAATCGAATAAGATGGCATCACTAGTTTGTCATAATTTTACTCTTATTTTTCGGACATGTCTACGTCCAACCGCTCCCATACATTCGTTCCACTGTGTGGCGTGCGAATCGACACCCTCACAAATATGTAGTAGGCTATTCGCACACATATTGTTTTTTATGAAATGCAGTTAAGATAAAGTACACTTGAGCACAGAAGTAGTAAGGTCAAATATGTTTTACTCGTAATAGATAGAAAATAAAAACACAATCTATAATCAACAATATCTGTATTAAAATTAAAACTAAGTACTAAACATCTTCTAAGCTCGTGGTTTGAGGATTAAAAATGAGCAAATATCGATCACAGAATAATAAATGTCACTAACAAACTACTACTCCACTAACCACGTAATAAAAAATAAAAGTACTAAAAATTTACTTTTTTTTTTTTACTTTACCCAAACATTTACTTTTTTAATAAGGTAGGTATATATATAATTAACAACTTTTTCTTATATTTATTATTGACGAACATTTGGTACAACAAAAACATGTCTTAATGTTTTTTAGAAGTGTACCTAAAATACACAGTTCTCATCATTATAACAATAAAACTTTTAATCATAAAACTAGAACTAGGGCTATAATCACAATTTGAATCACAGATTTTTCTTTAAAATAACGTATAAAAGTGACTAAACTTTTATATACAACTAACAAATCAACAATAATAAATCAAGTCACAACAATAATAAAATGCTTACTTCTAATTTATATATAACAGGTTAAAAAATAAACTTACGAGAATTATAAAAATAGATATTTGGCTTTAATCACAATCAAAATCACAGTCGTTACCTTTTAGGAATAAAATAATCATC
This sequence comes from Lycophotia porphyrea, assembly GCA_950005105.1. Classification (NCBI taxonomy): domain Eukaryota; kingdom Metazoa; phylum Arthropoda; class Insecta; order Lepidoptera; family Noctuidae; genus Lycophotia; species Lycophotia porphyrea. The sequence continues at coordinate 3,193,791 of OX465408.1, read as the reverse complement.
AGTTATATATGTATTATGTATACAATATTACCGCCAACTAATTTCGTAATTTTTCAATACAAAGTTGTATATTAATTTCGCCACGATTCAATTGGCTTACGATGTCTTCGATTCTTTTTTGAAGTTTTATTCTCTCAGGACTTTTAACTGAAATATACTGATTTTTATTATAAAGAGTTAAATAATAATTGGAATCTTTACGTAAAGTATCCAAAAACATTGCAATGTTTGGTTTAGGTTTTACCAATCTGTTAAAACGCGAGTTCCATGATTCGATGGCATTATTTGTTTTATGACACACATCAAAAAATGACCATGTGTTTGAGAAATAAGCATTTTCATCTAACCAAGTACGAACAAAATAATCATTAAATTGAGTAATTTTCTTTTCAGGCTCATTTTCTGATTCAATATATAACCAGCCATCTGATCTATATTCTCGAGGTACATATGCTAGAGCCATGCAACGTTTAACATGCATTTTATCAATTAATGATTTATCCATACCTAACTTCTTTGCATTTCTCCATAAAGACTTTTGGAAATGAAATAAACAACCTTGAATACGTGCGTCAGGAAATATTTTTTCAATAGCAGCCATCGCACTTTTTTCAAAATCTGTGGTGAATATACGTGGAGAAAATTGAGGAATTCGACTTTTTATAAGGTAAAAAAAAATTTCGTATGTTTTTTCTTGTTTGTCCGGTAGTAAAGCGTATATGGCTGGTAAAATATTTGTATGTTCATGGGTACTTCCCAAATCTATATGTAACGTGTATACTTGCAAAAATGGTGGTACGCAGCTTTTGAACGTCCCATCGCAGAAAACGCTTTCTGCTGTTTCAATATATTTTATAACATTTTGGTTTGCAAAAAGTGTAATTCTTGTTTTCTTATATCCATAATCAGCAAACTTCAAATCTTCGTAGCATGGAGGAATAATAAGATCTGTAACTTTTTTGAATCTCAATTTTTTTACCTGTAGTTATGTGTTTCTGTGTCGATAGAGTCTTTTCTTAATATTTTTAAAATCAGGAACTTTTTGTATGAGATCATATCCAGCATTATGCAAGTCCGAAACCATTTCACCATAAATTTTTGGTATAGTTGTGAGCTCTTTCTCCGATCGTTTAATGCATTTGTCTAACTGATACTTCATTTCATTTTCTATGACGCTTGGTTGGCATGAATGAGGTTCTTCTTTTGTTAACAGGAGATCATTATTTGTATGTAAGAGTGCTTTACAACGTTGTCTATTGACGCACCTCCAGACTGTAACACCATTTTTGTTCTTGCGCTGCTTATTATATCTATATCCATGCCTTAATAGAAGTTCTTGACCTCTTTCTGATTTTATAAAACCAATGTCAGCCCTTTCATCTCTACTCGTCGATGGTTCTGCCGCCATACTTAGGTATTTTCAAGAAGCTTTCTATTTTGTCTGAAAATTAAAATAAGTATCCAATGAGATACTAATTAAATCAAGGAGGTTTTACCAGAATTACTTTTATCGCATTAAACATTATTAATATAATTAACTTCTTTGCTGAGCAGATAGTAAATAAAAGTTGTGCATAGTATCCATCATCATTTATGCAATACTAAAAGCAAACTTATGTTGACTCATTTTTGTAATCGATGATTTGGTGACGCTTCCACTAGGTGGCGTCACTTGCTCTTCAACGACCACAGTTTATAATTATTTATTATTAATATGTAGTATTAAATACAAACCGGAGTATAAAAAGCTTTTTTATATTAATATTTGAACTATAGTAGATCGTTATAAAATATATTTTTATAGGCAATAAATAATAAATTAAAAATTAAGAAAGATTTCTCATAATTCTCAGTCACTCAGAATAAAGGGGTTAATAATGTTATCACAGTTAATACTAATAATTCTATTACTTACATGCTTAACGCCTGCACATTACTTTGATGTCCTTCCAGCACACAACACTGTGTCACATCACAATAATTATCTTAAATTACCGTCCGGCACGTGTACTTTCTACAGTTACAATACAAAAGTAAACCAAATGTAGACCCATGACCAACCCGAGTGAGCGTGATAGCATATATATAGCTTTCTCTTTCATTTTTCCTGTAATAGGCGAATTTTGCGGTCATGTTTATATTGTTTTGTATTAGTAAAAATGTAGATATGCCACGTTTTAAGTAATTATTATTATCACTTATTCCATACAGATCTTTCTTACTTTCAAGTAAATATCTGCTTTTTAAACTTCGATTATTTTTTATTTTTATTTCAGTGATGGCTGAATACGACTGTACTTGAATTTTTTTAAACCTTAAAATGAAATGTGTGCGAATAGCCTACTACATATTTGTGAGGGTGTCGATTCGCACGCCAATAAATGAAATTCGTGCGAATCGACTACAGAAAAAATAATATGTTTTAAAGGAGTCGATTCGCACGTTTTGTGCGAGTTAAATTCGTGCGAATCGTCCAATAAGCCCTATGGGGCTTATTTGGCCCATTGAAGCCTGAAATAAATGATGTTTATGTTTTTATGTTATGTTTTATTATCTATATCTTTGTGAGACTCATGCTGCCCATTCCACCTTGACCTACCGCTTGCCACTAAGAGGAACCCACTGGGTCGTGAGTTGGCCCAGTGATCGTCTGACACGCGGCAGATAATGTATCACCTAAGATTATTCTCTAAGATTTTTTTTAGCGTCACATTTTTACCTACCTACCCACCAATCCCGAAAAAATATATAAAATGGCTTCTAAAAACGTTTCAGGGTACCGATGACTTTCAGGAATGAAAGGGCAATTTAGAAAGCTATTGAAAAGGCTTCAGCTTTAACAATGACGTAATCAGTTTATCTGAGGAACTACTGTCGCTCCCGCCCAGAGTGATAAAATGAAAAAAGACGCGTTTTGATTTTTCAAAGAATTCGCGCTTAAATTAAATTAATACTCCACGTGTAGGTGGTATCTCTGTAACAATGTCATAACATCACGCTTGGATTACTCCGAAGGGTTAGACATAACTGGACCAGATGTAAAGCTTTTTTTTTCGGATGGGAAATCATCAAATGACTTCTCCCGCAATGGGCGAAGCGGAAGGGAGTGTCAGACTTATACTGACTAAAACCCGTCCATGTTTCTTCCTTGCCCTTTGTGTTCCAGGGCCGCGGTATCTCTTTCGAACAGGTCCGCAGCCCTGGCAGGCATCGACCCTTGCCCTGTTTGCTGACATTTGCTGTCTTTGAGGCGCGTGTGGAACACGAACGCGCCGACCTATGTAAACTTTAATTTCATAAACTGGGCAAGCCCATTGCCATCTACCGGGCACAAGCCGTGCTTGTATATAAGCAGAGAAACAGATGTCCAATATGTACTTATGTATAGTCAGCTTCACGATGTGGCTACCTCCCTTGAAAGCACCTACATTCCCAACTGGGGTACCCAAATCTACCTATGTATCAAGTTTTACAATACAGAAGCTTCCGAAGTTTTATTTGTTTAAGAACCGACATTTCTTTAATTTTGCATCTAGTGAATAATTGCTTTAGAATGAATTCCACGAATGAAACTGAACTCGATTAGTACATCTAAACCGCGTTCAAAACTATCAATTAACTACATAATACATTGCCATGGAATATTGATGCTGACCTTGAACACCGTTTAGTATGTCAATACGCTCAATACGTCTAGTCTAAAACCACAAACTTTCATTACTAGGTCAACACGAATTTCAGCCCCTATTCGTAAGGTACTCAACAAGAGTTCGGCATCATCAGAAAGTGCTTTAAAAGATTTCAACCCTAAGGCCGCTGCCTCGAATTTTGCGGGCAGCGGGGCGGCGGCGGCGGCGGCGCCGCTTGACTGGAGTGCACCGCTCGTTGCCCGCTCCCGCGCCGCTGTTTTCGAGAACCGGTCCATTTAAATGTACGCATAAGATCCTGCCGCTCCCGCGCCGCCGCCGCCGCCGCCCCGCTGCCCGCAAGATTCGAGGCAGAGGCCTTAAATACTCACGAACGCCTACAGGCATCGGCGTCACACGTGGCGTGAGGTCGTAAAACGTAACGTTTTTATACGCGACTAACTGATTGCGTGACGTTCGCTTGCGTTCTTAATTTAAGTAACGCCTTGACAATTTAAAGAGTTACAAGGTGGTTTAAATGAGTAAATTATAAGTTTTCATGACAATAGATCTTATGGAAGTGTTTAATATATTATTATATTAAGTTGTTGTATTTTTTCAAGTGTTTCTAAAGTAACTGACAGCGGTGTTGCTGGGGAGTTTGTTCCGGCACTTCTTCCCAACAACATCATCTGTCTCACCTTTTCCTAAGTTGCGGTCGGCTTCCAGTCTAGTCACTACTGGATACAGCTGAATGATACCAGTATTTCACATGGAGCGACTGCCTACCTGACCTCCACAACCCAGTTAGTACTGGGTAATACGATACCCTCTGCTAAGGCTGGTTGTCAGACTTTCAGGCCACTGACTACCTGTAACGACTGCCAAAGATCTGTTTTATATGGCGGCCGGGACCAACCGCTTAACGTGCTTTCTCAGCAACAGGAAAAGGCAATAGCAACGGGCAGGCATTTTGTGCGCCTGGCTTTTGATTTTATTAATCTTACAATATCAACTGACGAAAATAACTCATATTATTCATCAGAAGAAAGAGTTGCCTGTACCATTACTATCATAATTTTATTTATTCTCAAATCCCAATAATTCCAATACAGTTACCAAATCCTAACAAACACCGCCTGGTTCGAGTATTTCAGCGATTTTACACACAAAGTTTACTGCCAGTAAGTAAATTTGCACGGTATTGATGTGCGTTAGTTCGCGGTACGAGCGAGTTTGTGGCCCGCCGAGGTTTATTTTACATGCTTTTTATAACAACGTTTAATGTTATTAGGGTTTAAGAGCACTTTTATTGATTGCATTTTATGGGGCGGCAGGTGTAGGGTTATTTGCGATTGCACGATTTGTTTTGAATGCAAAATGGTGGACCGTAAGGCGAAATTAGTGGCATAAGGATCAAAGTCTAGTGGTTGGAAGTTTTACTCCTGATTATGCGGTACCGAGTTTAATCACCAATTTGGTAAAAGTGAATTGGGCTTTTTCATCAAAAATATCTTATGAGTCTGGAGTCTACAATTGTGCCCGGTCAATAGCAATAGGCTCGCCCCTTATGACTAACGAAATGTATGCGTACTTAAGTTCACTTCTGCCTCATTCTTATGGGAAAACTGCCGTGACGATATGGTTCAAAATCCAGAGCAATAAAAACACCAAGAAACAATCCCAGATAGTTCAAAAAGTAGCAATTGCAATTGTCTTTCAACAAGCGCTATTCCCAATTCTCAGCAAAATATCATGGAAATTACATAATAATTATACGTATCTCCAACATGCATCTGGGCACTTTGTTCAGGGCAGCCAAGCGTGTTTGCTATCGTGAGTAACTGAGTACATTATACAAATGGAAGGAACAACGGTTGTTTAATGATTGCTTAGCAGTCGTTTTTAGATACAACTTTGAAGTTTTTGTGAGTTTAAACTGTTTGACATTGTTTGGTGTAATGACATATTTTTGTGTTCGTTTTGGGAGAAAATTACTGACCTTTTAAAGCATCTACTTTAGTAGTATTGTAAGCAAATGTTAAGTCCATACTTATATTATAAAGAGGTAAAGTTTGTAAGTCTGGTTGTAGAAGCTAGTCTGCGATATTACACATTTTATGTTTTTTTTTTTTAATCACAGATGGAAATCTATACTTCTACCGGGTGTCATAATAAGATAATCATGTTTGTCAACGCGAACGAAATCGCAGGCAGAAACTAAAAAACTTAACTAATTCATAAACAACTATTATTTATGAACCTTCCCTATTCCTTGTTACGATTGACTATATAATTAGAAAAGCTGCAAAACGAGGCAAATTATGATGTCAGCTTACATCCTAATAAAAGCACTAGGTACTACCGAAGCTCAAGCTAATTATCGTTCGTTAAGCAAGCGCTGAGCAACCAGTCACTAATTGCTGTATTTAAACAATAAGGTACAATTTAGATTGTTCCTCTGTACGTACATTTTTAATGGACTAACTCGGATGAGGTTATAATTTATTATTTATTTTAGCCATTTTCTGCAATCATACGCTGTTTTCATACCAAGTCTGGCTTGTTTTCTCATCACCGTATTTTTGAGTTTTATATTTAATCCCGTCTTTGGATTAGGTAGGTCCTGTACTGTTTCATAAAGCAGGAATTAAATTTCATCCGGAGGATAGATGAGGAGGAAATATGATGGTAATTTCAAAACAACAGGATGTGATAAACTGACACCTCCCTTGAGTTTCTTTCCTTTATAACACCGACCTCTGCGATATCATAATCATTCTTTAATTCTGTAATAGTTTTGTTGTTTTACAGGTACCAGTTCAGTGACGGCCTGCCACTTTTCACTCTTATGGTGGAAGCGTACGGGTAGCCCGCGAAATTCAAATTTTCTTACGTTTTTTGCAATTTGCAGGACAGTATCAGATTGTATGTTGATGAAAAATGAGTCGCGCCAGTAACACGTGTGTAGTTACAGAATTACAATCATGAAAATCATCAATACAACCCTCTAAGTTCATGTAACATTATTCAATCAATATTTCATGAAAAAGACATTCAATGGGGTTAAATGAACTTAGAGGTAGAAATTGAAAGGATTGGAGTACAAATGGCAAAAAAACGTAAAAAAATTTGAATTTCGCGGGTTACCCGTACGCTTCCACCTTAAAGTAATAAGGTTGAGAATTGGTCGAACGTCAGTGAACTCAGTAGTACTTGATACCTACATCTACATAGCTACCTAACAATCATTTTAAATTCTTTACTTTAACGCACCTTAAGTGTCTATAAGGCTTCACAACTTTTTTTTTACGGATGGGAAATCATCAAATGACTTCTCCCGCTCTGGGCAGAGCGGAAGAGAGTGTCAGACTTGTACTGACTAAAACCCATTCATGTTCCTTCCTTGTATCTCTTTCGAACAGTCCCGCAGTCCTGGCAGGGACTTTACACACCTTAGGTGTCGATAAGACTACAGCTGCTGTCACATCACGCCAATTTTGCTAAAAGGTTATCCAAAGGTAACATAATTGGCCAAATGTAAAAGGGGTGAGTCTATTGACATCAACCAGCCACAAATCCAAAACTTCAGGCTGTTATTGAGAAATTCCTGATACACTTCCCGATCTGGAAATCAAGCCCACAACCTCACGCTCAGTAATCTACGACAAACACAATCCACATAATAACTACCTACCACAATCACATAACACTACGTTTTACACCTGATTACACTCATGACAATAGGTCAAAAGCTAGCTAATTAGCCGTATCAGATCACGCTGGACCAACTCCTGACAGACACACGTCATGACGTCACAGGTGCATGGCAAATTAATCTATTTGGACGGGCGAATCCGCGATATCTGTTCCTGGATTGACTGACATAGGTACAGAGCCTACAAGGAATATTTGCTGATGCAAATTTAAAAGCCTTTTAAATTTTCTCGTAAAAGAGCGACTGCAACTTTGGGAAAAGACCTATGATTTCGATAATAGTGCTTTCTTTTAAATTCTTACGATTTTTTTTTGCAAAATATCGCTTTTGAATCATACGTACGAGAAAGGTTGCAACACGGACTTTGATTGCTGAAGTTAAATATCAAGGCAGTTTGGTTTGAAATTAGACCGCAGATTCTATCAATGGTTGACAGTGAAACTCTGCCAAACTGTTCATAAATTGACGGGCACCACTGCACTAGATATAGGTATGATTGTACAGTCGCCAGCATATCATGTTACCATAAACTGTCAAATTTCTCCAAATGATTATAAACCATAAATTGTTGAAGGTTAAGTTCAAAATCAAATGAGAAAATTTGACAGTTTGTGGTAACTTGATGCACTGGCGACTGTACCCATGTTCGGCCGTCCCACCCAGATAGGTTTTCTTTAAAGGGTAGCTAAATTAGAATAACAATTATTACACCATTTACCCGCATGTATGTAGGTAGGATGTGTTTCATTCTTGAGAACTTAATTAAAACAAAAAACTACCATAAGAAACATGCCTTAAAACAGACTTAAAAAAAAAGTAAAAACTCCCCATTAAACGCAGGAACATATTTCAGAGCCAACTTAAGTAACACGCACGCAAAGCTGCGTGATAAACGCTAAACACCTTACACGCTATACATAAGCACTCGGCCATATTCTCGTCGATTTCAATGGATAAACGTCAATCCATATGTAAAATAGTTGCATACGAAAATGGATTCGATTTAATTTAATAGCCGTGTATTCGTGTATTTTGCTGCTGATATTCTGCTTATATTAAAGGATATTTGACATTAAGCAGAAAGGATATTCTGGAACGGATAACTTATACTGCTTTTAAAGGTGGACGCGCACCTAAACGAGCCGCAGGAGTCGTAAGAGCCGCAGTCATCGCATTTTATAAATCTTTATATGAAAGAGCAACACATTTACCTACTCTAAACAGAAATACTGTTAGAATAAAGGATGCAATTCGGCGCTTACGACCAACCGAACATGCAATGACTGTGGCGCGTCTAGGTGTGCGTCACCTTAAAACAGTAGTCATGAGCTGTTTCTATCTTTGATATTCCTTTGCAATGATGATACTGACAGCTTGATTGCTGTTTATTATTTATTCATCATCAAGTTACAGGACTCATCATTTGGCACAACATTTCGACACAATACATACAATTAAAATTATACTTATTCTAAAAAACATTATTAAATTAAAGATATTCAAAACTTCATTAATTTATACATTATTGGTCATAAAAATAATAAAAACAAACACAAACACTTATTATAATTTTCTAACCGGCATTGAGACAGCAACATGCCTGCCACAGCAATGCCGATGTTTAGATGTGCTGATCGCTTTCATGTTCATTGGTGAAATTCGTCCATATTCATACAAAATTGTACTGTACAGCACATGACGAATATATTTAAAACGAGAGTACAATGGGTGATCTTATCACACAGGGCGATCCCTTACAGACAACCTTCGGATAGCCTTTTCCTCCTTCCTGACCTTTTCTACTTTTTTTTTCAATTTCTTGTAAAAGTTAACGCATAACGTAAGACGTAGGTTTGAATCACTAGATGGGATGTCATCAGTTATGATAAATAGCGATATCATAGTGGTCTTACCACCGAAATACTCAGAAATCATTAGTTGAATCTATATTATTATAACATTTACGATTCACGTGTACTATAAACAAGAACACGAAACCTACATTAGCAATTTCTTGGAATCCGATAACTACGTACCTTCTAGTATGTCTCCAGACTTTTGAAAACATTACATTACCCATTCCTCCTTCACTAAATTCAAATAGTCTAGGCGTAAAAAATAAGAACATGTATTAGATATTTCATATCTCGCCTAGTAACTTCGTCTATGACATGTCATTTGACGTTATCTCACGGCTCCTGAAGTTCTGACGATATGAGACAATTTGTACCTACCTACCTACATATTTGGCAGACATAGCTTTCGGATTTGTTGGTAATATTGTATGGTATTGTGAGTAGAATTCTAATGATTTAGAGTAAAGTATGTGTCTAAACACACTATGCCGAAGGTGCGCGACCGAAGTTCGGCATGATTACGCCTGCAATGCTATTTGAATTACTGACGACTCATTATGTCGAAATTACGTTGCGTTATAGCGTACAGCCGAACTTCGGTCGGGCGCAAGTTTAGCGGCAATTCAGCGGCAACGTATTCTGTAGAGCACACATTATACGCGACTGAAGATCGGTTCGATTCGAATATTCTTCCCTGTATTTGTCCTCTTTTAAAGCGATTGCTATTACTGTAAAAATGTAACCATTCCAACTTTTCAACTGTACGGGTAAAATAGTCCATTTTTCGGGTTTCACTTAACACTTGTTTTAATAACGGAACCCTAAAAGAAACGGGGTATTCCTCAAAGCGCAACTGTTTTTAAGCGCAACTAAATTATTCATCGAAGCGCAAACATTTGATTAATTTGAATTTGTGAGCGCAACTAATGGTTGCGCTTCGAGGAATAATTTAGTTGCGCTAAGTTGGTTGCGCTCAAAAATAGGTGCGCTTTGAGGAATACCCCAAAGAAACACTTTGTTTTGCGTCTGTCTGTCCGGCTGTTTAGATAACACGACACGACGCCACGACAACGCTCAAGACTCTGAATACACACATAAATGCGCAACTGAATTTCTGCCGCGTAAGTTCGGTACTTATGGTGTGTCATATCAGCGGAATACGTCGAAACGTAAACGTTCCGGAACTTCGGTGGCGTACCTTCGGCATAGTGTGTTTGGACACTATTGCTTTAAGACAGGAACAGGTTCTAAATAATGATCATTTTAGTATTTTGTTGACAATACCTGACCATGTAGAGCGAAAATCGCACGTTTGCAAAACTAAGATTTACTCTGTTGGGCACAGGCTTCCCCGTTCTCCTTCCAAACCAATCAAATAAGGAACTTATGATAAAGACTAGAGATGTTCAAAGAAGTATCTTAAAACAGAACATTCATCCTTAAATACGTGCCTTAAAATCATATCATTATGACAGGAAAACAGAGAAAGGAAAATCAAACCACGCAACGCGTAGACAAACCAATTTCGCCGCGCTTTTCACAAGATTCCTCTCAACAGAATTTACCTCATCTAGAAGCAAAATATTGTACTGTGTTAACCGTTCATATTTTGAATTTCAACAGAGTAATTTGATAATTCAAATAATCGTGTAACACTTAACGTATGTAGGTAAAGCGAATCGTGATGCGAATACGAAATTGTGAAAATTAATTCACTTCGTCGGCTGAATCACGAAATTAGCCAAGCGAGCTTCAGAAACAGGAAACATATACATAGCGAAATGAAAATATGTGACGTATTCGGAGATATACTTGTAGCTTCACTGGGTTTACGTTGAATATTTAGATCAGTATAATAACATTAGCTGTCAACGAAAATAGTTATCATATTCATACTTCCAGAATTCTGCACTCACACGAATGAAAATGGCTGCTGTGACACCATTGTGACACAGTTTGATTGAAATTCAGTATTGGTCAGATTCATACTTACCGTTGCCACTAGGATCTAGAAAAGTGTCGATCCCTCTGAAAGCTTTGGTATTGCTACAACTATTTCCCTCAGGATAGACAAGTTCTTTGGTAGCATTTTTTCTTATCTCCAAAATGGGTCTATACCTATGACATTAGTTCAACTTATTTTGTGATGGTAGGTGTATGTGACGTGACCGCACTGGTAAAATCCCCAAATCACATTACCCAACATCCGCAAGACTCTTAAAATTAATTACTCCGCTCCCACAATCATAACAACACCCTATAAAACATTTAATCCAGCTAAAACTTGAACTGAACATAAACAGTCAACTCCACACTATCTTGACCTCAAAACCGTCTCAAATTGGTCCCAAAGCTAACTAAATCATACGTGCGATGTTCCTGTAAACCCCTCTAGCCACTAGAGGACTGTGGACATGTCTGCCAGCATAATTGGAGCACGCCGGAGTCACTTATGTCGTGACAAGTTGACAGAACGTGCCCAGCTTGCTACTAAAATTTAACTAAAGTTGGCTTTTAAGAATTTAGGTAGCTTCTTGGCCTGTGTTCTTTGAGGGTAGTAAGAAAAAAGTTTCTGTAAAAGTTTCGGCTAGTTAGTACGTTTGGAGTTGGACAGATTTGCTGTAGCTTCATGGCTGTTAAAAATTTTCACAGGAAATAATTATCATATGCCAGTTTTCCAGTCTAATCCAATGCAGCTGAATACCAGCATTTTATATTGAGCGACTGCTTATCTGACCTCCACAAACCAGGAAATCATATTCTGTCATTAAGTTCTTGTGATCAGAGACAAAAGCATCGAAAACGTCAAGTTATCATGAAAATGTCCTCTTAAGTAAATTGGAACATCAAAGTTGTGCTACACACCAAAGTTCTCAGTATTTGTTTTGACAATTCAAGTTCAACCTCGTATTGTCCAAACAAACACACCAAGAACTTTTCACTTCCAAAATTAAACAAACATTCATAACGAACACTCGGTATAACTTCAAAAATTACTGACACTTCAAAAGCGGAAATCGAAATTGTAATTCAAATAATAAACAATTGGTGTTGAATGTTTGTGCTGGCAACGCGTTTTAACCGTTTAAACGACGTGTTAAATATTCAATCCATGATTAGCAGGGTAAACAAAAGAGCGTTGTCACTACACGGCTTTGTAGGAGAGAAGCCGCCGTCTGGGTTATTTCCGGCATCAGGAACTTATTATCTGGTGTTTGAATACCTTATTTGCTGTAAATTTGTGCTTTATGAGTTTTATGCGCGAAGAAATATGCTATTGACAGATATTATTATCAGTTCTTAGAAGGTCTGGAATTCTGGATAATCTCGTTTTCTTTAGAAAATCGTAATTTTTGACGCCCACAGGAAAATTTATTTGGTTATATCCTACCTTCCTTTGGTTTTGTTTGGTTATTGGTTAAACTTGGTTTAAGTGACAAAAATAGCGTTTATTCCAATTTTCTACGAACGGCTTTAGTTATCTTATAGAACTAAATCAACATTATAATTTCGTTTGATTAAATTCAGTTCCCAGCCTCCCACCGATCACCTGCGTCTCCTAACCTAACATTTAATCCCTCTGCGCCAGACGGAATTAAAGCACGCGCAGCGATTCACAATTACAAATTAAACATTCGCGGTGAATTAGGCCTGGTTTACACCAAAGCGGAGACAAGCGGAGCGGAGATAAGATATGCAGGAAATCAATGAAATAAGTTGAAATCCTTATTGCGAATATCGTCTCTCGTTTGATTGATTATGGGTTGCACGTGAACTAGCAGTATGAAATCGCATTTATCCTTTTCCATCGCGCAGATTCATTTGCTAGAGTGAGATACAAAGCGGAAGTGCTCTCGGCAGCACGTCTCCTCTCTGCTCCGCTCCGCTTTGATGTAAACCGCGTCACACGATACACGTGGCATTCTGAAGACACGTTTAGCAGGAGACTAAGGATTGAGGTAACAAACAGAATCCCAAAGTTAAGGATCAAGTATGGTCATGGTCACTTCGTCTGCACACAAGACAACACTGTCATAAACAAGATGTTATTAGGCTTTTGATGAATAGTAATTGGTTTATTTCTGTGACCTATTTGTGCATTTAGAAACAGATGTTACTCGTTCTATCTAGACCACACACAGTATTCGATTCAAAGGAGGTGTTTTTTTTTCGGCCCAAACATGTACCGAGGTACAAATTACTATTCAAATTCCTTCCAATAATTTGTATTTTTAGCACTATATAAAATCCTTCAATATTAGATAGATTAGGAAATAAAAGCATATGAAAAAACATTACCTCGCAACGCAACTGCGTTTAAAGAAACGTCCATAACAGCTTTGATTGCTGTCAATTTGTTCCATCTGTCAAAATATTACATTGGTTGGTGTTCAAATAAACCTAGTACCTACCTACCCACCGTAGACGGCAAAGAATGTACCGTCAAACGGGGTGAATAGGAATCGGGAAAAATTGGGGATTTAAATTATCACGGTAATAACTCTGATCATTGATTAACCATAGCCTATAAAATGGCAAGAATTCAATATAGAATAGTCATTTTTTAAACTGGTAACTTTTATTTGACGTAAAGTTAGAAATAAATTGTTAAAACAGCATTCTGAAGTTTCGTGTTTGAACTACCTGCCATGCAAAGCACTGCATTGTTGTACACCTCAGATACACTAAAACAAAAAAAACTTGTCAAAGCTTCAGTATTAATATGTTAATGTTAAAAAAACGTAATAAAGTCGTGTACTTACGCAAAGCTGATATAAAAAGTCAGTAATCAGAGTCCAGAGTATGTCGCACAGTTGTCGAGATCCAACGAAAGAACGATCGCAGCCAAATCAGTAGCAAGTCCAAAAAAGAGTTAGCCAGGTCATCAAGTGGAAAGAAATCTATCGGAAGTCCAGGGAAGTAAAGCCAAGTCACCAAAAAGGAATTCACACATAGGAAATAGTACTCCAGAGACGGGTAACCGGGAAACGGAATGACAATGACAACACAACAGTAATATCAACAACAATAGAAAAAAAAACCGGCCCTGGCCTGGAGCCCTGTCTTTTGGGCGTAGATAACCAAACGCGAAAAATAATACGACATGTGAAATAAATATATTTTGTAAATTCTTGTTCCCATAATAATTCGCGAAAAATGTGTGCTAGAAAAAAAAACTTATTTGTAATACATAAACAAATTCTAAACAGTACAGTTTTAGGTTTTCACACGTTTATAAAATGAAGTAACGAAACGCATCGTCGGAGAAATAAATCATGAGATTGCCAGATTGAAATTCTTGGGTTACAAGTTTTAACATCTTCGATCGACAATTTCAGGTGGTACAAATGCGCAAATAAATTCGATATATTTTTTTTTTGAATCTGCGATTTTTTTCCTGTAATTTCGTAGTTTTGTTCTTAAGGTACACTGTTGGGCCATAATTATAGGAAAAAAAAAACATCTCCTTTATTGAGATCGGATATTATTTTTGAATGAGATCTTTCATCTGTTTTATCGTTGGCACCAAAGTAGTTTTTATTTTCTTCAATATTTATTTATTAGGATAATAAAACTAGATGTTTACCATGTTCACTTTTAATACTGTCACCAGAAAAAATCTTCGGTTCAGCCATTTTGTCAACCCAGGACACAAAATTCAGGCTGAAATGAGAGCAAAAAGCGTATTAAAACACCTTGACATTAAACCCTATAATGCTCTTTCCTCATTTAACGAGTATTCAGATGAAAATACTGTCTAACATTCACGCAACGAATATTTCGTGATTATGCAAAGCAGTCTTAATTGCGTTTAGAGACGCCAGCGCGGCCATTACTGGCTCAAAATGTGTTTGACGAGTAATTAAATTATTTTATTGCTCTACAATTCAATTAGTTTATGGCGCACGACATGCTAAATTCGGTTATGTTCAAAAGTCACGTTAGGAGGGTAGTTTATGGTTTTATGGACTTGCTGATTGATTTGCTTGGAGTTTTAAAAGCATTATCAAGTTTATGGATGTTTCCAGTTGCTAGGAAAAAGCTATTACCCGCCTACCGCCTAATCCTTAAATTGCGGTTCCCCCAAATAGTACTTCCCTGACAACACTACTGATTCGTTTGTATGTCCCCTCGTACGATGTCTAACCGCAATGGCCAGTTTCTACATTCTTCAAAGAACACAGGACACATTATTTTGCTATTACGTCATTGAGCAAAGCTACTGGATTATCAGGGCCATTTTTCCGAATACATATAATGTTTTCCTTTTCCATTCTATGAAGAGATTTGACCTCAATTTGTCTCAAAAAAGGGATAAAAAGGATTGAAAATATGTAAGTATAAATTACATAAGTATAGCCAAAGACACATATTAATGCGAAAGAGCCACTCTCAAACGAGATGTAGGGCAGGAAACATTAGCATAATGTCGTAGAAAAAGTAGGTTCAGCAAAATCATATTTCCCCGATGTAGCTGAAAGTCGGCTTTTATCGGATCTTTGTGCTAATAGTTTTCGTGCTGATGTATGCGAGAAAAGTGTATTAACACGGATTATCATCCTGGAAGTTTATTCTTTAATCAATACTCGGTATATTTCACCAAAATTGATAATTGATTATTCCGTGTGTTAGACTTAGGTTAACATCTCTCTATCTTCTATCTATTTGTAATGATGGTTTTTCTTTACTACTGCATCTTTTTGAACCTGGAAGATGCGGATCACAAGTAATAGAGCCTTCGTTACAAACTAAGACACCCCAAATGGTCGTGCTAGTGCTTTCTCTTCTCACCTTCTGTTTGTTCGTCAGAACTTTTTAAAGCTACTCTTGCTTTCTGAACAGTAAGCAAAATATTAAACTGCATGAAACCTACGGTTTACAACAAGAAACATTATAGACTTTATAAGCCGCGTTCCATTTTGACTTTATTTGAAGGTTCAGAATGCGCTGTCAACGCGTGAATTTATGCATATTTGGCAGGCTAGAAACAACAAAATGAGGAGGTGTAGTGTGATAATACCAAGCTTTTATGAAACGAACGGGGAGAAATACGTAAGTTCTATTATTATAAGCTCGACACCGCAACGCTAATAAACTTAATTAATTTAGATCCAAAAATATCTGAGAGACCGCAGCGTAGGTGGAATGTTCCTCGTTGTCTTAACATCTGTAGAAATGGAATGCCTAAGAATGTAATCTTGGAGCAACTGTTGTTTTTGGGAACAGATGACGTGAAGAACGGGAGTGCTACAATTTTACTTTAAGAAATAACAAACTTGACTAAATAAAAATACTCGCATTCATGAGACGAATTGGTTACAATCATAACTAAAAGATCAAACTATCAGACTGTATACTAAATAGCTTTTATTATTAATATAAATAGGTATAAAAACTAAGAATGTTCAGGGCCAAATTAACAAGCAGAGGAAAATTCCTACCAAGCTTTTTAATTAGCTCATAAAATTTATTCAGAATCTGGTTGTAAGGCACAAGTTCAATAGTACCTACCCAGTAGGCGTGGAACCACAAAAATATAATTTTACCGAACGAATGACGAACAAAAACACTTATTAGACGAGGGTAAGTAGTACTTACTGAATGGAAGTCTCCAGTTTTTTGTTGAAACGACTTAAAGAGCCATTATGAGTACCGTTAACAGTCCAATTTTGCCACGTCCGCGATGGAATTGTCGATATTTCGAGTGTTGGTGGGTGGAATCTCTTGATGTCTTTTTTTTTAGGTAAAGGTAGGGTATTTCGAAAATGTAGCAATGTAGAAATGTTGTGGCATTCCACTCTGAAAGACAGACTGTGGGGATTGGCTGAAGATTAGTCATGGAATGAGGCGATACTTTGGGAAAATCCATGAAATGTTAAGCAATATGTTATTTTTGGTCCTTTAATGTCTTTTTTATGTAAAGGTGAGCCGCACACGGACCAAAGATTTAAGATTTCTGCAAATTATGGTACGAGAGTCTAATGTTGTACAGTAGATACTGCGATGTATGTTTAGGTTAGCAGTTAGTAACAAATGAGACGTCTCACTGGCTACGCTATGCTGTTCACTGGGCAGTCACATTTGATTTATTAACCACATAAATCCTCACAATACTTAAGCTACATATAAACTTGCGGAGTAGCATAAACTCACGCCTTTTTCCCATGGGGGTAGACAGAAACTACAGAAAGCCATCTGCTATGATTCATGCATACGTCTTTCGCCTCTTTCGAGGTTGCGAGTACTACGCACCAGACTTTTCCGAAGAACTTCCCCAATAAAGTCAGTGTATGTCGTTCTAGGGCGTGGGTCCCAGCGTTGACACTCAAATCTTTTTGTTAAACGCCTATCACACACATCGTCATGACCAAACAATCTACGCATAAGTACTCTTTTCAACTTTCGTCATTACGAAAACTTTTATTCTGGTGAAGCTAAATCCATTTGAAGGTCTGTTTCAAGGTTTCTGAACTCATTAAAATATTAAGAACTTCTGTCTGCAAAGGTATCAGACTCATGAAAGAGCAATTAAACGAATTGTGTCGCAGTTTCAACGCTTGAACTTGTAATTTTTCAAACTTTGAAATGCCATATCATGTCTTAGTACTTTGGGGAGTCATTGTGAAAGTCATTGTTGTTCTTTAGGGATTTAATTAGCATTGAAGTTTACTTTGGGGATAAAAGGTAATTAGAACCTTAGACAGGTGCTCGTGGCTAAATAATAACAACCGAATCTCGATCGATCTTCAACTTAAGCCGCGCTTGCCTAGGTTGGTCGGTGGACGAGTGACCACCCATTTCAATTCGAGTTTCTTCCGCGCCTCGGAAAGCACGGTAAGCCGTTGGTCCCGGTTGTCATTTTTCATCTTAGACAGTCGGTACAGGTTGTCCGTGGCCTGAAAGTCTGATAACCAAGGGGTATCGTATTATCCAGTACTAACTGGGTTGTGGAATGCAGTCGCTCAATGTGAAATCCTGGTGGTTAGCTGAATGCGGTAAGACTGGACACTGACCCCAACGTAGTTGGAACAGGCTAGGCAGATGTAGATGACTTAGAACCTTGTACAATAGAAGTTAACTAGTTATCAAATTGAGACACTTCGTCAGTTTTTAGTGTAATGCCAGTGTACTTTAGCACTCAGTGGCAATCACAGCAACAATTTGGTAAACAATTAATTACCTTTAATTTACTAGCTTGGACGTAAACATAACAAAGTAAAATTCGGCAGCCTCTAGCATAACAGCCAACACCAGGCCATGGTTAGGATATTTTAACCGTAAAAACTTACTTAAACTCTCTTTGAAACTAAAACACACGGTGGTCTAAACAAATGTTCAGTTATAAAGTAAAAATAGTTTTATTTTTTATCTGCCAGTTAACCGTTCGGTTAAGGAAGTGCGGTAAGCTTTTATTGAGCAGTAAAACTAAGTTGCTGACGATAAAAGTGCGGGTACTTTGTAGTTTGAATGTATTGTCAATCGATCGTTTTGCAAGAATATACGTAGTTTAATGTGATAGTAGAATTTATTCGTAGTAATTTAAACTTTAGGGGTGTCAGCATCGTGCTTTCTTTATTGTAGATGAGCTGTTGCCCGTGGCTTTGCCTGCGTTGAGATCGGAAACTATCTCCGGGAAATGTAAAAAGCATCCCACTTCTAACCCAATACAGTACGGACGAAAAATCTATGAATTGTTTTTGGGATCCCGACGCTGGAATATATGATTTCTCAGTAAACATTGTATTTTGCTGCTAATCTGCGGATCTGCGCAAATCTAACAATGTTTTTGCTACTTTATTCGCAGTCGTGACTTATAAAATTACTTAAAATGTAGCTTCCTCGTTTTAAGAAGTCACGTACAGGGAAAAGAAGCCGGTGCCTCCATCAGATTAGTGCGTAAGTTGTCAGCATTGCTTAACTTTTTAACAGTTATTCTTCGTATTACCGTTGTAACGTCGGGTTATTGTTGTAGATGACGGTCGCCTGATAAAAATCAGCATAAAGAGAAAAAATGGTACTAGAGATCCAAATGCCACAGCGGGGAGTGCCGGCTTTCTTAACAAGTACTTATAGATGTTAACAAAATTAAATAGAAAATGTATATGTAGCAAAAGGAGTAATGGTGGGATCATAATATACTTAGTTTTCGTATAGTAAATTCTGTTGCTGAGCATGAGGACCTTGGTTCGATTCCCAGGTCGGGCAAAGAGTTTTTAGGTTTTTCTGTAAATTATCAGGAATTTCTCAGTAGCAGCCACGGAGTCAGAAGCCGTGCCCGGTTGATGGCAATAGGCTCGTCTCCTATTACATGGAATTTAAACATAACTCTGCTTAACCCTTCGGGGATTACAGGCGTAATGCTACGTTAAGTTTTGTCGTTACGGTTTAGTCGGACAGGTGTGAGTATAGGATAGGAAGTTCAATAGGTATCTTCAGAACAAAGGTTCTTATTTGACTTACAAACAATACCTACGGTGAGGAATTCTACTTACTAAAATCACACATTACAAAATTTTATCCTATTATTCGATGACTTCAGAAGGTCTTCACTCCAACCTATAAAAGTTAGTAGAACAACATTCTAAATGCAAATAAAATACAGAGTTTACGTTACTGTTCAGGTCAAGATCAGCCGAAGGACAAAATAAAACTTTAGAAGTAGGATCCATAAAATTATACAGAATATTTTGTGTTCGCCTTTTTTCTTTTTGGCTCACCAAAATCCCCGACCTTTGGCAGATAATACGCTGAAATATCAAAAAACATATAAACGCTAAAAGGATCTGTCTTTGCATTGAATATATAGTTATCTAGGGATCACTTTTTCTATCTAGGCAGTGATAAACAAAATAAAAAAGTCTTGCAGAATTCTCATGGTGCGAAAGGGACTGATAAAACTTTATTGCAACGCTACTAAAGACGCATACAAAATACATTTCTTTCAGCTTAAGCACGAGAAGCATACTTCACGCCAAAATGATTGCTATGGGATTTTGAAGGCTTACAGAATTAAATTAAGGCATCGTAATAGCCTTAAGAACGTTCAATTTCAAACATTCTGCCTTGCCTTTATCATAATCATTACATTTCAAGTAAGTACCGGACATGCCTCTTTCCAAAGTTTCATCAGTTTAAAGATCCAACTTCGTTCAATTCTCTTCATTCTCTTATAAGGCAATATGAACTTTCAAGATAGGAAAGGAACCATTAGATTGTAATAGTTCGTAATTAAAAGCACCATAGAGAAACTCACACATTTGACTTCTAATGATAGGTACCTACCTACCTAAGTAATTAAATCGATCCTTACTTCAATCCAAATCGTGTTTTTAATAAATTACTTACCTCCTATTTCAAGTAAGCAAACAGAATAACGTGATACAGTCACCGAAGTATAATATTTTGTATTCAGTAATTCACTTCAATAATTACGAATATTAATGAGCGTGGAATGTCAAACACGTCATTAATTACTGCCCTAGTACGGCTATAATTACATTATCACGTCGAAGAAGTGAGCATTCGATGACATAAAAGGAATCAAAATGGAGTCGTATTAACTTGAAGTCTTCATTTAAAATTTAAAGGTGTCGAGTGTTTCGAGAGTCGAATGTTGACCTTACCGTGTTGGAGTCTTAAATTTTTTTCTGCTTTGGAAAAGACCTGGAGTCACTAGTTATAATGCTATATGGTTGAAGTCGAAGAATAGGACATACATGTAACGCACAATACACAATTATCCTAAAAAGCTAATGCCCGAATTCTTGAAATAATTCAAGCGTCAAAACAATTGATGCGATTATGGCTGTTGACCCTGTTGATAATTGTTCAATCACAGATATTGATGAGCATTTAATTTTAACGTGTACGTAATTTTTGTTCCAGACACTAGGGATTAGACTAATGCAAAACAACTGAATATGTCTGTTCGTAGATCTCTTGGGATGAATCTGGAAAGGTTTAATGAACGATCAGTTAAAAAAACTTACACATTGATATCGGTCAAACAAACAAAATAACTAAAAGATCCACAAAATCTACTCGAAAACGCGACTACCCATAACCACGCGCACCACTAAAAATATTCATTTTCACAAAGCTTTGACATGCAAATTTTCTTGAAACATTAAAAATACATCATAATATGTCGGTTTATTCCCAACAGAGTTATTTTTCTATGTGAAAATACACGTGGTAGAAAATCCTTATTGCAGTTAACATTTTTAAGTAGGTAATGAATACGTTATCGAGTAATTATAGGGTTTAAACGTTTAAAGACTGTTTTATGGTAAGTATGATGCGATGTCGAGTATGGGTATAATTGGAATTTGCCTTTGTTTTACATGGATAACATGGGACATGGTGTTTGTTTCATGAACTAAGCACAGGGTTTTTTTTACCGCTACGCCAAAAGATTCAAATACAAAATAGCTAAGTACATTTTCTTTTCTTTCTTTATTTCTTACTAAAAAACATCGACTTTCGAAATTCAAGGTCGTAATTTTGGTTATAGACGGTGTTAAGTAAATTAATACGATTCCCTAGTATTTCATAAAATGCTACATTTTATACACACTTATATTTTCGAGTACCATCACACTCCTGTCTCATTAAAACCAACTTTGGCGCCCAACACGCCACATAGGTTAACAAAAAAAAAAAAACTCCAGATATTCTCGATAGCCATTCTTCAAAAAGATCGATAAGCGATTCACCGTTTATAAAAAAGGAGCACCTTATACCTTGCGAGAACCCTCACCTTTCCCGCCTCCCTATTATTAGGAAACATGTGTTCTCCAAGCCTTGTAATTTTCTGCCCGATACTCTTCATTATTCGCTTCATTTTACGCCTTTGTGGGTGCACGTATTGATACCACTTTTGAGACATTTGTGGTAAGATTTTTATATTCCCACAGTGAGGGAATTTTTTGATTAACAGTGTTAGTAACGTTCCTTACATTTTGGATCGTTGAATGTTATTTTCGGAAAATAAGAAACAGTTTTTCCTTTCAATGCCAGCCGGTTCACAGCTAAACCATTTTGTTACTAACATGCATACAAACAGATAAACTGCAAAAGAAAAAACCTGGCTAAGGAAAGAAATTATTAAGCTCTCGTAGAAAATACAAAGCAAAATCTAAAATGATTTTCATAGAAAAGGAAACCATTACTCCTTTAACAAAACTTTATGCAAATAAGTGGGTAGTTTTGAAAGTAGTAACTGTGTGACGTATACATTGTGGGCGCTTTAGTCTTCATGAATAGAGAAGAAACTGTAGACTTTTATTTTTAGGGAAGCGATATACTAAATGGGTTTTTTAGTATACCGCCTATTCTATGTCGTATTTTAAATTCAAAGTTACGAGACTTATTTGATAATGTTCTTATTTTTCTGTCTTGACCATCGCCTCAAATATAAATGCAAATGAAACAGACGGTATTCTCAACTTGTCTTCGACCATCCATGAGAGAACACCTTTCTTAATAAGAAAGAATGTGAATGAACGAAGATTATTTCTGTTATCATGTCATTGGCATATCTCTGCAGCCAGTCATGAATCAAGAATGTATAATAATAAAAAAAACGTTTACGCCTAACCTCAAAATTGAATGTTTCTGCCACACGCATCTTAAATCTGACGGGTGTCCCGTTGTAATTTTTTTATTTTTTTATTACAAGATGGGCTTGCTCTTAACCGCGATCCCGCCTGATTTAAAGCGATGGATGAGGTCTATGATGGAACGAGCGTGCCCAGAAGATACTGGTATGGTACTTAATCAAAAATAAAAACTAAATGCAAAACGGGATTCTATCGGCACATCTATCCATACCTTAACAACACCCCTGCCATTCCCCAAGGGTACAGAGGTTACCTTTAGTACATTTCACCAGTTAATTTAAGGTCATAATAATATCTTGTAGGGACGAGCATACTTCCATCAACCGGGACTACTACTGAGAAATTCCTGATGGAAAACCCCAATAACAATTTGCCCGACCTGGGAATCGAACCCTCATGTTTCTCCACAGCCCTATTTCAATTCATGAATATAGTTGATAACCAAACTTTTAGTAAGTAAGTACTTGTCATTTAAACCAATCAGGTACCCAGAAACTAATATTAGACAAAAGCTAAGGTTATGAGTTTCGTGTTCAGAACATTTCTATCGGCAAATTAGTCTAAAATACTTTCTAGTTTGGCCGTTTAGAATATGGAAATTTTACCCTTGGAAGTTGAATTTGTAATTTCGAATGCAGCTACATTAAATCTGAAAAAATTCGGTAGAATTTTGATCCAGAAGTGCTTTATGCTTTAAGTAAAAGCCAGGTATTAACATACTACGGCGCGTTCGTGTTACACGCGCCTCAAAGAGATGTCAGCAAACAGGGAAAGGTCCGCAAAGCCCGATGCCTGCCAGGGCTGCGGGCTGTTCGAAAGAGATATCGCGGCCCTGGAACACAAGGGCAAGGAAGGAACATTTTACATTTTATTTTTAACACTAAGGGTTTCAGTCAGTACTCTGCCCAGAGCGGGAGAAATCATTTGATGATTTCCCACCCGAAACAAAAAAAAAGGTATTAACATGTTATAAATCAAACTTGATATATATCCGATTGACTAATTAGAATTTATAAAAAAAGGTTTTATGTTTTAGAGTTGATTTTTTGATATATGAGATTTTATGTTTTTTAGTTGATTTTGCCTGATTTTCAAGAAGATTTTATGTCTTGGTTTCATTTGTTTGATTTTAAGTACTTAAAATAAATAAAACATTAAAAAACATTTTAATGTTTTATTAATTACATATAAGCAAATGGTATTCATAAATAAGTATTATGTTTATAAACCTATATTGCCCCACTGCAGGGCAATAAATAAATAATACAATAAAATAATAATACGGCTTTCATACAAAATTTATATATATCAAACTTGATATATTATATCGGATATATATGATAAATATCCGATGTTTTGATATTTATAATAAATATCAGATATTTTCGAACCCTGGTTATAAAAAAATAAGTTAAAAATAAGTATAAGTTATATCAAATATTTTTACTAAAGGATGCGATGTACCAACCTCAGATTCAACAAAGAATTTCTAATCCAAGAAAAATAAAAGTATAGTAGAAAGAACTACATCTTTCAACACTACGAATTACATGAAATATGAAACAAAACTAAAAGACGATAAAACTAAAAGCCATAATTCTAACGAAGTGGTATAACTAATGATAAATGTGACGAGTATGATGCATGAGCAAGAGCTTAAAATTCTCGACAGCTGTCAAACAAGTTTGGCAACAAATCTGTTGGACGGCCTCGAAACTGAAGATTTACGACTAGGGATTTATCAAATCGACTATATCCAAATGCTCTCTTTCAAAAGGACAATATTTGAGACGGCAGCAATTGAATTTCCAGATTTAGAGAAGTTTGATGTGGTCTTTAGACTAGAGTGCTAAGAGTTGAAGATACATCATAACATAAGTACATACACCATAAGAAACTCTTCACAAGCCAATATAGTCCATGGTGATGAGGACACCACAAGTTTACGTATGATGACAGATAACTCAATAGTTTACGCTTAACATTCCTGGAAAGCTGTCAAACTTGTTTATCAACCTTTATGGATACCGCTGAGCAGGTGCCGTAATAATGATAGAAAAACATCATAAATAGTTATACCAGACAGTGTTAAAGGTAAAAATGAGATAAGGGACAGATATTGGGATGTAGTTATCATTTCTGAGGAAGTAGTAATGGCCATTAGAAAAGCAGCAGTAGCTTGAAAAGATTGCCATACGCCTTTCTATTGATCTTCCCGTTAGATATTGATATCGTAGAAAAAACACATGGTCGAGAATACCGTTAACGATGTGTACAATGTAATCTGTAATTTAGGAAATGACTACTATTGTCACAATTTCGTGACGTTCGTTTGGGCTTGTTTGTGAGTGTTTGTGTGGTAATCGGTTATCGTGGACATGCGATGCGAAGGATGGAGACATGCGATGAGGAAATTTAGTAAAGAAAATGTTGAGCATGAATGTAGATGGCTATAAAGGTGAACGCGCACCTGACCGCGCCGCACTCGCCGCACGCGCCGCAGTCATCGCATTTTATAAATCTTTATATGAAATAGTATACGGCATCGCGCACCTATCCCCGCCGAACCATCCGCATTTTCCTAAAATCCTGTAGGTATACTGATTTCACAAGTTCGCGCGGATGACGTCATGAAATTCGGCGCGTTCGATGCGTGCGGCGAGTGCGGCGCGGGCGCGCTGGCGCCGGGGAGGATTTCATCCGTATTAATTAAATTATGGATGCGATTCGCCGCTTGCGGTGAGTACGGCGCGTGCGGCGCGTACGATGCGGACAAGTGCGCGAGGCTATGAGGAAATGCGATGACTGCGGCGAGTGCGGCGCGGACAGGTGCGCGTTCACCTTTAGAGTGAACACAAAAGAAAAGATGATATGGCTAAAAAGGAGGTGACTACTGAGATGACGAGCAATAGTAGTATGAAAGAAGACGTGCTGCGCCGACTCCAAATAAATTGGGATAAGGGCAGAATGATGATGTAAATGTTTCAGAATGACAATCAAAACTGTTTGGAAGACCTCTCAAAAAAAATGTATATTTGTTAGTTAGAATTGGAAAAGATGAAGTAGATGCTAACAAAGTCGAAGATGCCTGAAATTAGGCTTTATCTAGAGAAGTTTAAGTAGTTTAGCAATAAAACTAAATGAGTCTAAGTTACAAAGATAGCGCGCAAACGATCTAATAACGAGGTGATAACGCTATTATTAGGGATGTTAAGGCTATTGAGAGAGTGATTATGATAACATAATTTGTAGGAGTAGAATATAAAGACTAGCTAGAGATGCATAGATAAGGTAATCCTTTAATCATAATATCTAGGGAACAATGGCTGTCATATCGCTATTAGTGATATCTACCAGACTTTTGGATGGACATGAGAACAGAGAATTAACTATGGGGTAGTCCATGGTGTACTGCAGGCACTGCAGTAGATATGACAGTAGATTTATGAGGATAGTTCAATTACTTAGCCAGTAAGTAATCTACTGTGTCTACAAAAAAGTACGTTTCTTAAAACTAAACTAAAAATCGAAATAAATGAGATGATAGAGTTTTAATCATAATAAAAGAGATAGAAAAGGAATTAATAGAAAAAGAAATTAAACAAAAATGGCCGCAGTGCTTTCAAATCATGCGTCAAAGCTTCCAGTTATCTGTAAAATAAAATAAAAGAAAGAGACAAGTTCAAGTATCTTATTTGACTAAACTACAATAACAGAGTTTAGATTAGCTTTTAAAGACGTTTTTACCATAGGTCCTCATTCGCTTTTTCTGAGGCCACAACACGTGAGGTATTACGAAGGTCAATTGACTGTATTATGTCTACCTTATGTCACTACAACCAACAAATTCACAGAAATAAAGCCTGCCAGATAAGTAAGTTACTAAAGATCGAAACAAATTAATTCTTCGGTGAAAAAAGGGTCAAAAGGGTCAAGATTACGCTTTTAAGTAATTCAAGAGCACACTCGTTTAGATATGCTTGAACAAGCGTGAACGTGTTTTATTTCACCCTTGTGCATATGTTTATAAATTGAGGTCAAAGTCTGATATACAATTCCTGTCCGTAGTTATATTACTTTAAGCAACTATCTACCAGAAATCAAGTGTAGTAGTACAAAGATATTTTTGAGCGTGTCCAAAATCGGAACTAATGCCGTCATCGCATCATGCCTTTCAGTACTTTATTCACAGACAATTGCACGGATATTTACCAAACGCCCTAGTGCCAGTGCCATTCAAGCGTCAAAATAACTTTACAGCACTTTAAATTAAGAAATGTCTAATACGATGTTTCTTGTAGTGAAAAATCTGCTACATTAGTGTAATCATCATCATTCACAGCCCGACTTTACCCACTGCTGGGAATAGGCCTCCCTTTGTGCCAAGCTCTACGTTCTTGTGCCAGCCTTATCTAGGATATTCCCGCGATGGCAACAATATCGTCTGCATATCTCGCCGCCGGACGACCAACATTTCTCTCTACAGTCCTTGACGCCAGTCGGTCACAGATTGGTGTAAAAGATTTTATGAACTACGTACATATGTAAGACACTTATTTGTTTGCAAAAGATTCTATTAGATTGAGATAAAGTTGTTAATTAGGTTAAAAAACTTGTTTAATTGCAGATAGAAGTACCCAAACACGCTCGACGGTACTTTATTAAATAGTCGAAATTAAACTCTTAATTAATTTACAGCTTAAACTAGGTTAACTAGGTTACAACGCAAAGATAAGAGACTAGACTAGACTGAATATAATTACTAAATAGTTATATTATATGAGAGCTTGTAGAAATTTCATTAAAGCATACCAGACTTCCTAGAATTTGACTGGGTAGACCTTTTCTGGGACACTCGAGAGTCGAGACGAACATGAAAACTCGCTTCATGTTGCCTTTTGCATTTTGGATGTGTGTCTTCTCGTTCAAAGAAGTTAATATCAAAGTTTTGTGCCACTTCTTTCCAAAGTAAATACTGGAAGAAATAGGTGAAGAGCGAGGTTCTTTGGGGACTGTCATACGCCATTTCGACGTTTAAAAAGCGCTACGTCTCAGCGTACTTCAAAAAAAGGTGAAATGACTTTGAATAGTTACTCATCATCATCTCCCTAGCCTTTTCCCAACTATGTTGAGGTTGGCTTCCAGTCTAACCGGATGCAGCTGAATACCAGTATTTTAAATGGAGCTACTGCCTATCTGGCCTCCACAACCCAGTTAGTATGTACAGGGTCAACCCAGTTGGTAAAACTGGTTGTCAGACTTTCGGGTCACTGTAACGGCTATCAAAGATCTACAAATTTTAATGACAGCCGGGACCAACGGCTTGACGTGTTTTCGTGGGCGGTCCCCTCTTTACCGACCTACCTAGGCCAGTGCGGCTTAACTTAAAGATCGACCCGAGCGGCTGTTATTTCTAAGCCACGAGCTTCTCCCTCTAAACTAGATAGTTACTATTTTAAAACGTTCCTTCACCCAACATTCAATTCAAAGGATTTCACTCTTCTTTTTTTTCTTGATCATGTAAAATGAGATCTTTAGAAATCCATAATACTGAAGACTATTACAAGTAAAGGATGTGTATCAAATAAAACGTTCTCACAAACCCCGCTTGAGTGAGATGAGTAAAACCGAGAGCTACTCGTATCTTCAAAGTCAAGGAAACAAAAAAAAGGAAAGTCCATAAAATAACAAAACACACTATACAATGACAGTTCTGTCCGAAACGGAATGGTGGAATTCTTTATGTAAATAAAAGATAAGTTAAAGTTAACGTACTGAGATAAAAATACCTCGACAGTCATTTAAAATATCAATAAAACTTATGACTAATACTGTCCGGTATCGGCTCTGGGAAATAACTCTTTGTTTTCAAATGTTAAGTGCTTGTAAACGTTCGTTGTTTCGAATAGACGCGGCAAGTTCATTTAAATATTCAAGAGGTTCTTTTAAAAGTTATATGTTTCTGTGTTGGTACTCTTGAAACTTCTCACTGTGTTGTTTGGAATAATAAAGTATAACCGATAATATCTCGAATGATTTGCAGAGCGAAGAGAGAAATTTTCTTTCAGGATAGATTTGCAAAAACAAGGGATTCTTCCCGTTGTCCACCCCCTGCTTGTCTACCACGGGTGGAGTGTCATAACTTTTAATAATAACAAGAAATGATTGCCGGACAAGGTGTAAGACTAAATCTGCTTCTTAAATAAAAAAAGCAAAATAAATATGGAAAGCATAAAACATCATACCGAAGTACACTTTAATAAAATTCGAACATATTGGAGAGCATAAACCTTTAAAGCACATTACTCTCTTAATAAGGCACGATGATAAAGCACGAAATAAACTGTCTTACTTCAGTTATAAACTTCGCAGAAATCCTAAAAGCTCCAAGTAAGTCCCTTTATACGCACTCAATGTCTAAACACAGCGTAAAAACTAAGAAAATAAAACATACTACGAGAGCTCAACACGATTCAAGTTTAACATGTAAAATCCCGTATCATACCGCTTTACACACAAAAAAACGTCATTCCTCGACAAAAAATTCCCACAAATAAACATTTAGCTGTCAAGGAACACAGTTACGTTATATTTAGAAGCTTAGGGGCGTCCAAAGTAGATATTTTAATGGACCAGAGCCATTATTCAACGATGCAAGACGGATGTGTCAAATGGTAAGCTTAAAAAACCAAAAACATACCTTGTATCATGGAGATTAACTCCTCGTCTAAGTCGAGTCGAAAATGGACTTAATGACTCGAATAATGAACAGTCGGGTTACAAAGTTTCCTCCTTTTATCTCTGTCCATTGTGCTTTTAGACGAGTTTCAGAGTAAATTCATTTTTAATTTCCACAGTCTAAGAAGCATTTTTAACTCGCTAAAGCTCTCCAGGACTCGTTTTCACGTTCAGATTTCGAGCAACAAAAGGGACGTAGCGTCCTTAATTTCTGGCCGAGGAAAAAAGCAATATTTGTCTTTAAAGAAATTAAGTCGTGTTCTTGGGGATATTATGCAAAGAAGCCGGGCAAAGGGATCAAGCTAATTATCCGGACAAACGGATGTGACAGACCAAAAAAATGGTAAGGAAATACCCGTCGTTATAGCGGAAGCTATGGTAATGCTTTTACAAGTATTATTTTTCCAATATTACGGTTTAGTGAAGCCAAATGAAGTCAAATAAATGTAATAGGTTATTTGGTTTTAAGTTCATACAAAACATGACATAGTAATAAAAATGTTTGCGCTAAAATTGCAAACCGGAGCTATAGACTTTTGGCGTGAACAAAAGCAATTTATTCTCATCGTGACTAAAAAGGTTATAAGTCTGGTAACATCCTTAGGACACAGATAAGGAATGCTCGGAAATACCTACTCCACTTACTATTCAAGCCAAGAACTCCACGTTTTAGAGGCAAACTCTAGCAATTGAGCTAACTAGGTCAGAATTTACTTATCTCTTGAGAATTTCCTGGTTCTTGTCTTAATGTGTACTGCTACATTTAATTTCCTTCCAAAAATATGCTTCCACGAAGTCGGCAGCTGCAGATTTACAATTTATTGATAATTGCAAATTAAATAACAATATAGAATTTGTATTGAACTGTATCTCCAACGCGGTAAGATCCAAAATGATCGTGTAATACTGATAACGGGAGGGGTTGAAATCATCAATCACACTCGGAAATAGGTCGAACTCGGCATAGAGAGTTCTTTAAAATGTACTCTTCAACGAAATGCGGTATGTTGGAAACTCTGACGTCGCTTTCCAATCGACTCATTGGAAAATTAACCTTAGTCTGATACCTATACGTAGCAGTATCGCTGGAAGGCTTTCGGCGTACGACTTACGGTATCTGCTGGCCTATGACCCCGAGATAGCAACCGTACAGATTAGGTAAGTACTCAGAACGGCTCTCAGTACATCCGATGGCTTAGATAAAGGGCTTCGTGTTCTAATAACTTTATGGATAACATCGGTATTTCAGTTCGAAAATGTTATTGAAGTTGCTTTAGAACTAACGTCGAAGTAAACTTAACTAGACAAGCTTTTGATTGAAGTCACATCTGTTTTGAATGTGCCATTCACGTCTGAATACATATCGTTTTTAATAATACTGTGTTGACATGTTTCTTTTTACGATTCGGTGAATAAAAAGCAATTTATCGCCAAATGCAAACCTAAATAGATAATTTACGGCCTCAACGACAATAGGGTTCAACAGGGGTCTAACAAAGGACCTCTATACCGCCTGGGACCTTTTCTCAAATAGTTCCTGTGCCGGCTAAAATAAAGTTGCAAATTGCATTTTATATTTGATACGTGTTCATTTCACGCGTGTAAAATGTAATAAGCAACATAAATCTAGGACGGTGAAACTTAAGAAGTTTTGGAAACGAATTCCGCCCCAAACACCAATGGCGTAAAGTTTGTTTTACTACGAATGATTTGTTCGCAATTTCTGGCCGTATTATGAATAGAAACGACCCCTGCACAGAAGCAGGGGATTGTGTGTTAGCAAATAACATGTTGTAGCCCCATTGCATACAATATTTATTGCACACTTTCACTCAACTTTGGGGATAGGAGATTATGAAAATTTTAGATATATGGATACAGAATTCGAAGCTATAAATTATGCAGAACAAAGTCGGCCTCGAGACTGACTTTGAGGATTTTAATATATTCCCTCGAGAAAGCATGAGTAATTAAGTAACTTAGCGAAAACATCATGAATAATGCTCAATTAAAACTTAAGAATGCTTGTTCAGCTAATGAAGTTAATAATCCAGTTTTAAGAGCAGATAAGAAGGATGTAGCGAAACTTCTTTTTCAACAAGTTCCAACAGTGACTGGTGAAATACTATAACTTCTGCAATTTATTATTGTCTGGGGGACCTTGCAGAATTGCTATCAAAGAACTTGGTAGACGTTATTGATGGAACTTTTTAATACGTGTTCTTCTCTAGGCAGTCTCGAAATGTGCTAAGGAAAAACAGATTAACTAGCGACTGTTACATAGGCAGTCTGGAACAAGTAAAATAGTTTTTAGTTGCTCGTTTTTTTCTAGTTTGTTATGTTTTATATAACTAAACATAGTGTTTTTCTTTGTATATAAAGAGATAATATGTGATTACTGAAAGTTACTTATGCCTACTCACAGTAGGGTTACAATTTTATAATTTGGAAATTCCTGAAAAAAAGTCACTTTTTCGAAAAGGTTTCAATTGTGATCCTAATTTGAATACAAAGTCTGGTGCAAGTACGTTGAAGACAAAACGACATGTCATCACAAACGACCTCCCAGTACTTACGTCTAAGAATTTCAACACTCACAGAATCATTTTTATTGGACACTGATGAGAGTTTAGAGCTCAGAGCTCATGAGATTCATTGTCGCCACTTGACGCTACGTAAAACATGGTCCATCCAATTGAGTTTAATGATCAAAATATTACCTAAGTAGTTGATGCACTTGTTATCCTAGTCTCTTCCCAAGCCAAGTGGACTTCGCTTAGCCGATTGCGTCCTCAGCAGATGACTAATGATCTCCCTAATCATCATCAGTTAAGTGAACTGCATTTGCGTGCGCAGTTTATAATTTTTTTCTTTGTGTTTACGTGCCTATTTGTGCCGCGAAGCCGTACACTCCGGTGTACATCTCCCGGCTGCACTACACCACTACGGCGGAGGACATCGTGGAGTACGTACGTTAGAAGACGAAGTACGTGGCGAGAGTGCAGCTGGTTGAGTCGCGCCGCAACGTCAACTTTAAGGCGCTCGTGGTAAGAATACCAACGTGCTATCTACACCTCGTCTTGGAGGAGGACTTTTGGCCGCTGGGAGTGGTTTTCCGTCGCATCCACGAGCAAGGGCCACATGAACGCGCATTGTCATAGTGTACAAGTGAAGTGTTACTAACATAGTTTTAAGGTTTTATTTACTAACACAATTTGTATTATATCATATGTATGTTAGTCTTAGTTAGTCTTAATCCCCATAGATTAAAGTAACCAAAACCAAAGTAGCCTGATAATAAATGTATGTTGTTGTTGTTGTTTAACAACTGTTCATCGCTTTTTCTATATTATACGGGTAGTTATTGGTTCCACTCACTGACGGGTATAGAACTCCTCCGATTTGTGTCATTATTCCATGGTCAGCGCGAGGACTCGCACGGCTAGTTATTTATTAAATAGTCAAGGGTTGTTCTCGTAACACCAAACTCTCTCGTTCCGCATTACATTGTCATTTTGGAATTAGGAGCCGGTCTTCAATCTAAAGATTTAAACCTCTTATGACAGGAGTAGCAGTGATAAGTACCCCAGTTAGGGATTCAACGTCATATAAGTAATTAATGCTATTAAACGTCACACGGGTGCCACTGAAAATCACCGCTGCATTGCTAATTGCGGAGTAGAATCTAAGCTAAGCGACACATCTTTGATATATGCCGTGTCACCAGACATGGTACAGTGTAACTAATGCTGGTTTAACTATGGAGTACTAAGATTTTGGTAGCACACTAGGAGACATGCGTGAATTACAGACTTAGGAAACAGTAGTTTAGTAAAGGGTTAAAAATCGGGCCCGAAATGGCAATGAAAATTAGGTAGGGCCGTTTTGTCTGTTGATACTAATATTATAAAGTGTATACAGTAGAGAGTAATCTCCAGAATTGATGATTGAATTCTACAAAAATCATTGATAGGAAGATATACATTATTCGTGGGTGCTATAGATTATAAATTATACGTTAATCGGGCATATTAGCCGAGCTATTACAATTTTTGCGGACGAAGTGCTAGAGAACTATAAATGTGTTGTAATGTTAAGTCCCGAAAAGAGGAAAATGCTATAGTTGTAATCTATAGCTCCCCCACGCTCACCGTCATAATACAGCACTTGGAAGATTATATGAGAATGAGTAAATGGTGGGCATACCCAGCCGTGGGGTAGATTTATTTTAAAAACACTACAGCAGTAAGCAAGTATTTTTTGTTAGCTTTTATTTTCTATAATATTTGTACACCTTACTGGTATTCAGCTGCATCCGGTTAGACAGGAAGCCGACCCCAACATAGTTGGGAAAAGGCTAGGCAGATGATGATGATTTGTACGCCTTCACGGCAAAACATACCACGCCCATATAATTGACCTAAGACCTTTATGTAAATACCTATGTTTCACAAATAAATGTTCTGATTCTGATTCAAGATCCATAAGAAAAGTAAAACGTAGTCCTATGTTAACGCTATTTCTAGCGGAACAAGGTTTGTGTACATAGTCCCCAAAAGGCTATTACGAGACCCTCAATTCCGATGGACATCATCAATTTTTCTTGATCGCAAGTCGTGTTTGAGGCGTCAAACTGCTTGGGCGTCGACAGAAGAATAACTTTCAGTTATTCAGGGTTATTACACTGTCAGGTCACGATTCTCTCCTGTATTGGATTTTTCATGATGTGGCAACGTTCAGACTTTCAGACAGACGCTAAATTATAATGTCGTTGCCTTTTATGTGGGTAGTGAGAAGGTTCGAAGTAAACATATTCTTTGATAGGTACCTACTCAGTTTTAAGGACTTTTTTATCAAGTCCGTTTTGTGGATTTTTGTCGTCATTCTAGAAATCTGGAGTATCAATCTTAGAGGTTTAAGTTTAACGCAGAAACCAGGATAGAATTACTTTTTAAAATGCGTTTCCTTGTTAAACTGACTGCATTTCGAGACAAATATCATCTTAAACCACTATTTTCAACTTTAAGCTTATTAAATATCGGAATAAACTAGGTTCCTTATTCCCGAGAACCCCAACATTGTCTATTAAACTCAGTTATCCGCTACATCGAACAATAATAACATCAAAAATCTAACTAGTAGTTAGATTTTTGATGTCATCAGTACCAAATCAGTTTCCAAACACTCAAATAACGTGTTGTTAGTCTGTTAGACATAAAGAGTGTTTTTAATGACATTGCTGATGTATGCGGAGGATTGAGTCAATGGAGTTCTCATGTGGGATGTACTGCGTAATGAATTTGGGGAGAATTAGATGATGGAAATGTTTGCTAATTGGAAAGTGTTTCTGATAACTGTTTTCGATATTTATCTTGATGTTTGAAGCATATCAGGTTGCGGTCCTAACTGACATCTTCGGATGTAGTCATACTTCTTAATTTTGGTAACTTTTGTGGCTATACGATTGGATATCCTAAAGTTTCGTGACCTCCTTGAAGTAATTACTAAGTCTCCTAGACAACTAAACCAAGAAAAAGTGTGTTTATTCTACTACTTACATAAACCAGACCTAACCTTTTTTTTACAGAACGCACTATATTGTCGTATTGTCTTTTCTAAGCCGGAGATTATCATTTTATTTCAGCGTGGTTAAGTTTTTACTTTTGTTACAGTGGCCAAGTGTTACACTAATTCTCACTCCATTTACTAACTACTCCATGTGCAAACACGACTAAATGGCCGACCAGAGTAAATGTTGACGAGACGCGCAAACACAAGCTGAATGCAGTTCAGACTGTCTTTACACTGTTTTATTTAAAGTGCTCTGCTTCAAGCTACTTTGTAACAGCAAATATGAGCTGGATATGTTTGTGGGGCAAACTGACTGTTATTTTTTGGCGGATAGCGAATGAGGAGATATGAATATTTTGGATGTTTTTGGTAAACGTCAGTAACTAGTTAGCTATGGTGAAGATACTGAAACATTTGAACTTCATAATTATTCAAAGTAAGTTTTAAATTTTCTTTTTTGCAAAAGTCTAGTCTAGTTCTTCTAGTTTCCAAAGTAATTGGTGTGTTTGTTTATTGTGCATACTAAATTGAATGAAAACTATAAGATTGGAGAAGACACAAGGAGGTTAAACTATCATGCTTTTCTTTAGGTTGTATCTCTTTCTGATACTATAATTAATACCTCTTTATGATACTTTCCTTAAAACAACTGTCAAAATTGCAAACACGAGCCCATTTTCTCAACCTAATCAGAATCCCAGAAGCATATATATTTATTATACCATGAAATTCGCACACATTCATAGAGAATCAAGAAGTTTCGATTACATTAGCCCTTTTCATAAGTCAGCATTATCATTCCGATCATATTCCACTCTCAGTACTTCCAGATTACATAGAATTAGTATTTCCAACCCACGCTGCTCTCAAGAAAAGTGAGGCTGAACTTTCAAAGATAATAATTCTAGGTAAAAAAGATCAAGGATAAAATGTTTGCCAAAGAAATTATATGAGGTTGAAGATGACATGAAGTATTTTGATTATTTAGACACCCACGCATCCACCCTTCGACCCCCAGAAAGGTCGTTAAGCAGTTGCTCCTCACTATAATTCGAGCTTCTTGACAGTCAATACGGGCACGCAGTATTAAGTCTTGCCAAGTGATATCACGTCACCCAGTAACTCAGTTATGGAGGTCAGATAGGCGGTCGCTTCTTCTTAACTACTGAAAGTGCTGTTAGAGTAGAAGCCGATCCCACCGCCCTCTAGATAGTTAGGAAAGGGTTAGGCAGATGATAAGACCCTTGCTGTCTGACAAATGAGAATACAAAAACATGTTTTTCTAAATATTACTTGAACCTCGAAAAGGAGTCTATATATCATCATTCTCTTGCCCTTATCCCAATTCATTTGGGATCGGCGCAGCATGTCTTCTTCCTCCATACTTTTCTATTACTCGTCGTCTCCTGTCACCTCCTTTCTTGCCATATCATCCTTCACACAGTCCATCCATCGTTTCTTTGGTCTCCCTTTACTCTTATACCCATCCACATACATACTCAAAAGGAGTTTGTATATTAAATAGATAACTGCTAAACACATAATGTTCTACAATATGCTAAACACGAGTATCCCAACAAAGATCCAAAAGTGACATTAACGAAACCGTACATTTGCATACGCCCAGACCTGTAAAGCCAAAGTAAACACGACACGACTTTATCGTCGATTTATGGAAAATATTGTAAACAGATTCAAATACCACTCCAGATTTTGTCAACAACGAACGAATATAATGTGAGGTACAGTGTACTTTTACTTATGTGTATTGAAAATCAAACAGAGTCCGAAGATCACGATGCTTCGAATCACATAAAATTGAACGCAATCAGCACGTTTAAACCGCGTTTAAAAGCTGTCAGTGTCGTATTCTTGAACGCCGTTTAGCCGTGTTGATCAGTTTTTTTGTTGAAATCCGCTCTTGAACTCGGTATTGAGATCTCGATATTTTTAAGAAACACATACAGTATGAGCCTATTTATTACCCAGCCTTATCCCAAAATGGCGGCTTTTTAAAAACTGCTTCGAATTGCATCTTTTGCAAAACAAACCCTCAGTACGCCATATTCGTTTACCAATTATAACAAACACACTGCAGAGACAAAAATCAGGTAATATAAAAGAAATATTCGTGAAAATCGTTTCTGGAGGGTAATACAGTAATAATTGAGGGTATTTTGTTTTCATTGCGAATAAGTGCGCAATCAATTGGGTATTAAGCCATGAACGATGGGAATAAATGTTTCTCTACCGTCATTCAAGTAATGATTGGTGTTTTCGAGTTGTCCCTTTTCGTAGCTTTGAATGGAAAATATCACATTTTATGTCGTAACAGAAAAGAATATTAAGTTACGTTACAATATTACAAGAAGCTTTGTTATTAAGAAGCTTCCTAATTTTTCGTGAAAATAAGTATGAATTGGAAAACAAATTCTCAGAATATGATTTGGAAGTTATTACATTGGCATCTCACCATTACGTCACTAAATGTAGTTCTGTAGCTACAATGAATAACCATTATGTTTTGGCACCTGAAGGACAGGTGCTAATAACAATTTACAACAATTAACATCTTTTTTTACTGTTTTGCAAAAAAATAAAACTAGATAGCGCGTTTGTTTGGCACACGCGCCAAAACAGCCTCATAAACAACGTTACATTTTTGTTTAGAATCTTTGGCACAAATAGGTAAATCTTCTCTCCATAGGCTGACTAAACTTTAAACTGTAAAAAAAGTCCTGTAGTACACTCCACACCAATTCATTCACAGGTGAAGCGTGAGAACAAGAACCCTCCTCTAAACCTCATCCATTACGGCTAATTGTTTAATTGCCGTCTAACCACGATTAGTAACACGATCCTGATAGCTTTGTCTACAAAAACCGAGCCGTGAAGCAACGGCCTTTAGATAACCGTGGTTAAAGGCAGGTTACGGTGGTTTTGGGTTGGCGAATGTTTGTTTTCCTAAACCTTTTTCTTCATATTGCCTGTTGAGATCGTGGCTAAATAATAACAGCTACTTGGGTCGATCTTCAAGTTAAGCCGTGTTTGCCTAGGTTGGTCCGTGGATGGGTGGCCAGGACCACCCAACACATGTCGAGTTTCTTCCGTGCTTCTGAAAACACGTTAAGCAGTTGGCTGTCAATTGTAGATCTTTGACAGTCGTTAAACCTAGCCGGTGGCCCGAAAGTCTGAC
The DNA here is from genome assembly GCA_950005105.1 of Lycophotia porphyrea. Taxonomy (NCBI): domain Eukaryota; kingdom Metazoa; phylum Arthropoda; class Insecta; order Lepidoptera; family Noctuidae; genus Lycophotia; species Lycophotia porphyrea. The sequence goes on along the minus strand of OX465408.1, from coordinate 3,155,464 downwards.
AACCAGTCTCACCAAGGGATATCGTATTATCTAGTACTAACTGGGTTGTGAAGGTCTGATAGGCAGTAGCTCCATGTAAAGTACTGGTATTCGGCTGCATCCAGTTAGACTGGAGGCCCGTACCAGCACAGAAGTTACTTCGGTAACAAAAACTTTTAAAGCTACTTCCCAACACCGCTCAAAGCTTCTTTCATCGACATTATAACGAAGTATAATTATCAAACTATTCAATGTTATTGTAGCCACATAAAACAACATCTTATCAGATTTTATAGCTGTTGAATAGTGATAGATTTTTAGCTTAATACAGCGCCACGGGGACCCAATTCAATTGCTTATCGCTTCGTGTACATCGTAAAAAACAACTTGGGAAAACAGGTTGGGTTCACATCTCACTCCCCCCCGAGACGAGGCCCGCAGGTCAAGCGGGCCGGCACTAGTCCGGGGCAGCGGAAGTCGCATTAGATCCCGTTGCCCCCCGACGCAAGTGTGCGAGGGAACACCGGTGTGGTTTTAGTCAGTACGAGTCTGACAGACCCCTCCGCTCTCCCCAGGGCGGAGGACATCCATAGAGGATTTCCACATCGAGAACAAAAAAAAAAAAAAAAAAAAAAAGGTTAGGTTAGGTTAGTTACAATTTACAAGTGAAGCGAGAGGAGACAATCGATACTAAGTATGGGCTCCGATTATTCTTAAATCGATTTAGGAATATATGCCATTTTTTTTTGTTTTGGAAGAATACAACGTATGTAATTAAATCCAGTATACATAGGGTTTTTTAATTTCTTAACATTTCTGGACGTCTTGCATTTTAACGTTTTAAAAGATCCGATTAGATTATTCAGAACTATAGCACTCCGTCCGCAAAAATTGTGATAGCTCCGGCTAACATGCATGATATAAATATAATTTATTTAGTCTATAGTTAGTTAGTTTATTTAGTTTAGTCTGTTTTTGAGCATCTCCGATTTGCTGGTCCGCATTTGCCAAGAGTGTTGGCTATGCTTTTCACTTTTTGTCTGGGTCATGCTTATATGCCGAGTGACATGATCAAATCAACAGTGGTACCCATCGTCAAAAATAAGACTGGTGATATGGGTGATAAGAACAATTACAGGCCAATATCTCTTGCCACAATCATGTCGAAAGTGTTTGACGGTGTGCTTAGCGCTCAACTTAGCAGTCATATACGTGTACACGATAACCAATTTGGTTTCAGTTCTGGATTATCTACTGACAGCGCTATATTGAGTGTGAAGCACACTGTGAAGTACTACACGGATCGCTGCACTCCAGTTTACGCCTGTTTCCTCGATTTGAGCAAGGCTTTTGACTTGGTTTCCTACGACATTTTATGGAGGAAGATGGAAGAGGTAAATTTGCCACCAGAAGTCACAAATACTCTAAAGTACTGGTATGGAAACCAAGTCAATAGTGTGAGGTGGGCAGGTGCCCTATCTAGACCGTATGGGTTGGAGTGCGGGGTGAGGCAGGGGGGGTTATGCTCCCCTACGCTTTTCAACCTATACGTGAATGATCTGATTGGCGCGCTTAGCAGCATGCGTGTCGGGTGTCATGTTGATGGCGTGTGTTGTAATAACATTAGTTACGCCGACGACATGGTGCTGCTGAGCGCGTCAATCTGTGGGCTAAGGACACTCGTAGCCACTTGCGAGCAATATGCAGGACTTCATGGTCTGGCATATAATGGTAAGAAGAGTGTAGTCATGGTCTTTGGGGCCAGGGGTAAATACCCAGAAGCAGTACCCTCAGTCAAAATAGATGGTAAACCCCTTGTGAGGGTACAGCAATTTAAGTATTTGGGTCACTTATTGACCACTGACCTCAAAGATGATGAGGATATTGATAGGGAGCGGAGGGCGCTGTGTGTGAGAGCTAACATGATTGCCTGCAGATTCAGGCGTGCTTCTAAGGAAGTCAAGCGCACTATATTTAGTGCGTATTGCACGGCTTTCTACACTTGCAGTCTGTGGGTTCATTTTACTCAAAAATCATACAGCGCCCTTCGCGTCCAATACAATAACGCATTCAGGGTGCTGATGGGGTTGCCCCGATACTGCAGCGCATCAGGTATGTTTGCTGAAGCTCACTTGGACTGCTTTTACGCGGTGATGCGGAAGCGGTGTGCATCCTTGGTCCGTAGGGTACGGGGCAGCGCCAACAGCATCCTGTCTATGATAGCGAGCAGGCTTGATTGTAAGTTTATGAATCATTGCTGCAAGGTCTCGGCTGGGCCTGTTACCTTGCAGCAGTGATGCCACAATCTGGTTCTGTTTTTTTTTTGTTTTTTTTTTTTTTTTTTTGTTTTTGGCTTTGTCAGTGTATTACTAACATAGTTTGTAAGTATATTGTTACTAACACGTGAATTAATTAAGATTATGGATTGAATTTATCTGAAATAAATGAATTATTATTATTATAGCACCCACGAATAATGTAGCTTTCTGCCAGTGAAAGAATTTTTAGAATTGGAGCATTAGTTCCGAAGATTAGCCCGAACAAACTTACAAACAAGACCTCTCTATATTATTAAGTATAGATATACCCTACATCTGTCAGATATGTCGTCTGAGGAAAGGCCGAGTCCCAGCCGTGTTAACATTACAGACATACGTGCTGCAGTTTTTAACTCTGAATTAATTTCCACAAAGATTAAATTCAAAGCAAAAGCTTTTAACAAAACGACTAATCTACCAAGTTCATTTAAAACAATTTACATTTTCTGCACAGAGAAAATAAAAACGATAGCACCCAATAATCAAATTAAATTCAATATAACTCCTGATTAATATTCCTCCCTGGTTCCACAACCATTTTTACACAACAAAGACAATTGTGATGGTGCAGTTTCGCATAAAAATTAACCAATCAATGTATGCAGGCATGCATGGTGAATTATTATGAAATATGCCAGTGAATACTGATGAACGATGCAACTATGCCGCATGAGTTGGTAGACTGATATTTTATTTAATAAAGGAATTTTCGTAACTGATGAGTTGGGTTTTATTTAGTTCTGATGAAAATTACTTTAGATTGTAACTAGATTTAAATAACATCATCATCATGCCTGTAATCGCCGAAGGGTTAGGCAGAGGTGTACCTAATATTACACCTACACATACACTGCGCCAGTTATATTTAAGTCCCATGTAATAGGGGGCGAGCCTATTGCCATCAACCGGACTAAGTTTAAATGATGATTTCAATTCGTTCAGTTTATCATTCTAAGCTTTGTACGTATTGCTTCCTAGGTCTAGTTGCTTTTCTGTCTTCAAGATCAACGATAAATTACATCTCCTCTACCGTGTACATGCTGACTATGCTCAACGCGCTCGTGGTGACTAACCTTGGATTGAACTTGTTTGCTGATGAATGAGAGACAATAATATTAGAAAGTTTGCAGTTCTGTGAGAAAACAGAGTGATAGGATTAACTTAATTTAATTTTGCATTATACATTAGCACTTACGTAAGTAATACCTTCCAAGTACAGAACTACTATTTTCAATAAAGTAGATGTTTGACGGTTTCAATCCTTCAGCCTACCCCTTTCCGGAAGCATCAAGCCACGGGAAAGGAAGCCTACAAACTCAATTTCTGAGAACACTTTTTAGTAATTGTATCCCCATTCTTTGATGTTCGTATCCTTCGTCCTTCCTTTTGTTTAAAATGAGAACCGAAAGAATATTTTGGTTTAAAATGTTTTTAATTCACTCCACCTGTTCAGCTGTTACCATGGCTGTCTTCGAACCCAAGTCGGTCGGAGCAAATAAAACCTCCACAGATCCAGGTTCATGGACGGTTTAGATCTCCTGTACGTATGCGTCATCCTCGTCTTCCATCTTACGCCGCATGCCCCCGTCATCTTCGCACTGGATAAGCAGTGAGCATCGGAGTTACTGGACAAAACATCATTGATAATTTCGCTATCGCTCAACACCAAGAAGGTTAACACAGTTTAAAACAACGTGTAAAGGATTTTTGCCAGCCCATTCATATCCATTACATAATCACGTATTCATCGCAACGAACGAGCTTTCCGCGAAATTCCCAAATTATTTATTCAAAACCGTAATAGCGAATAGCGATCTCAGGTAATATCTTAGTACATAAGCGTTCATCTGAGCTTGTAACTCATCTGATCTAGTTATAAAAGTTTTACACCGGCACTTAATATTATCATGCTGTAGATAATTTATGACTGTACTTGTTCTTATGAAGTTAAGTGTAAGGTCTTATGAGAATAAATTATGCTGTGAGATTAGAAGTAAAGTTAACTAAGTACTTGATTAAGTATTTTTATTTTTATTTCTTCTCCTTTATCGTGTGGTTAGTGCCTAACTTGGTGTCAGAGTTTTTATGCCGCCCATGGGCCTCTGACTTCGCTTTACATGCCGTCGAGAAATATCTCTCAGACATGCTGGTTTCCTTACGATGTGTTTCCTTCACCGAAGCAAGTGATAATTGTACAATTCGCACATGAATCTGAAAAATCAGAGGTGCGAGTCTTGGGTTCGAACTTGAGACTTATGACTTACAACTACTTTAACAGTGAATTACGCCCGTGCCCACGTTCCCACAGCTGGGGCACAGGCCTCCTCTCTATGTGAAGGAGCCTAAATCACTAGTTAAATATTTTTGTAGGGATAAATTTAGTTGTTTCGTCAGTTATCTTGCTGTCTTCCTTAATAGGGGCGAGCCTCTTGTCAAATGCAGAGTAAACTTTCAGCGGGTTTGTTGTTACATTGATATTTTTAGCTCTGTGGCATCCGAATTCCACAAAGGAGCTATACCATAACAAAAGGTAGCCAAATATAATTTTGTTAATGAAGATCATTCCAACCGTAAATCGTTTTTAATGATCACGAGGGCCTTTTAAATAATACTGAGTTCAAATTAAACATTGCTAGTAAAATGTCCATTTTAAATGAACGGTGTTGTAAACATTTACTAATTAAGCGCGAAAATCTTGTGTTTTATTTGTTAATTGGCGTTGCTTTTATTATGGCTAGGACGCCATATTGATTCGATGGAATTGTACATTCTGAATTTAAATTATAATTTATTATTGGAAGAGGAGAGGTGGTCAAACGGTCAGCATTTTTTTCGCTTTTGTGATCGCTATGCGAAAAGTCATGTTTTTTTTTAAATTAAGTTTTATTATCTTCTTCGGTGACGGTCTCTTAATGCTGAGGATCACTACCACATAGGTACAACGCGTCTCAAAGCTATGCTGTCTTCTGTAATGGTATTCTGAATAAACCTTTCCAGACAATGGTTAGGTTTTAACAGAATTTAATGTTAATGCACATAAGTGTATCCTCTTTCAAATCTCGCAATCAAAATTAGGTTTGCTGTAAGAAAACCCAATTCTGGGTTAAGCTCGCCATTGTACATAAGCTATACTATTGCAATTTGTATGTTTATTTTTAATTTGTGTGCAATAAGGAATAAGAATGAGAATAAGAATAGGTATTTAATTACATTTTTATCTCTTCTAATCTAATCTAGAATTCGATGACTATTATACGAAACTTCCTATACTGGGACCCGTTGTTTGGTGCCTGCCGTAGGAAATAATTTCAAAATGATATGAAGTTGTTATTGAGGAGCTCGTGGCTAAATAATAACAGCCGCTGGGGTCTATCTTAAGGTTAAGCCGCACTTGCCTAGGTTGGTCCGTGGATGTGTGATAACATACCGAGTTTCCTCCGTGCCTCGGACGCATCCGTCTTGGCTGTCATTTGTAGGTCTTTGGTGGTCAGTGGCCCGAAAGTCTGCCCACCAGTCTTATCAAGGGGCATCGTGTTACCCAGTAAGTACGAGATTGTGGAGATCAGATAGGTCCATGTAAAATTCTGTAAAAAAAAAATACCTAAGGCGTCTTTTATGTTTTTTTATTAATTTATTTATTTATGTATTTATTAAAAAAAAAATCAAAGACGCCGCACAAAAATTTTACAGCACGCAGTTTAGACTTAGACTAGAAACTTAGTTCAATTGTTTACCAACAGTATCTCGGGATCTTGTCAGTTAGGTACGTAAGTTATTAAATACCTAAATTGGAATTATATTATTCAATCTGTGGTAAATACAACAACGTCAAGGTGGTTGCGTCAGGGTAGCCCGCGAATTTCAAATTTTCTTACATTTTTTGCAATTTGTAGGTCATTGTCAGGTTGTATGTTGATGAAAAATGAGTCGCGCAAGTAACACGTATGTAGTTACAGAATCACAATCATGAAAATCATCAATATAACCCTGTAAGCCCATATAATCCTATTGAATTACTTTTTCAATTTAAATTCAATTTCAATGACTTGCTACCACCTTAACGTGTAGTAAAAGCTAGTTCAACATTTTAATAGTCTAATTAAGTTCCTACTTGCCTATAAATCTGGCTTTTAACATTTTCTCGTAAATTACGACGTAAGGGTGTAGTAGTCCATATCTAGTTCATAAATACATATGGACACTAAAATAATAATTTACATAATGATATAAATTGTAAATAAAGCAGTTAGTCATTGTATAAGTGCCATTACTTAACTACCTACCTCCAAATTCTGCGATAAATTATTCAATAATAGATAGCTAAGTAGGTAGATAGTTCAATATTTCAATTACCTATACCTTTTTTGAGCAATTATAATATAACCATGGAGGCTTTAAGTCGGCATCACGAACAAGGTTCAATAACCACGAAAAAAAGTTATGAATACTTTTATAGGCTTTAGTGATAGTGCGTTATTATTAGACTGGGTTCCAATTTGATAATCTTGTCATGAAAGACGGTAAAAAAGTTAGGTATTCAGTTAAAAAAAAACTTTTTTGAATAGCTAGGTAACTCTTGTAGGTTCCTGTCTATCTAAAATAAGTTCAAGGAAGCGTAATCAAAACGGTCACAAAAAATAAGTAACTTTATAATTCGTTTCAAGCAACAAGAACTCCATAACGAAACAATAGGTTAGAAAAAAAAAACACAAGCAAAAAGTTTTATGTTCGAACTAGGAACTATTCCGAAGAAACTTTGCCAAAGATCTGAACATGCGCGGTACCGCTTTCCGATGTAAACAAACCCAAAGTTTGTAAAAGTTTTCTAAACTTAGTATAACCTACCTTTAGGGCTAAATGTGGCTGAACCAAGTCCAAACTCCAGTAATATAGACACAATCCACTTGGATTCACAACATTCCTTAAAAACACTGGCTCAAAACTAGTTGCTTCACTCACACTACTGATGCCGCACTTTTTGACAGAAATTTATCATAAAACACCGTAAATACACTCCCAATAACACTTTAAGGGTCAACTATACAACTTTTTCACTTATTCTATGGTCAATTGTAAGGATTCGTATTATAAAAACTTAAAAAATCGTCGTAAACAATCGGAGCAACACTCGGCACGCGACGGCCATCTTCCGCCAACGCGTAGTTTGAGGTTAATTTCACTAGAGGGAGTTAGGATTCTCCAAACTAACTTTTTTATTCGAAGCAAACTTTATCCAAGTCTCTGTGATTAAATAGAAATACCACTGAAAATAGTTTTTTTGAATAATAACAGTATATTTTAGTCATTAAGGCACACTTCAAGTGCATAAATACATTGTGGTTTATTTTTGCCGGTTGATTATTTCACTTTATTGTTTTGTTCAGTTACAACACCGCTTGTTAGAGTGTTGTCATAGTAATAATGATTCGTCGTTATTAGTAGTTTTCGTAAATGAAGTGTTTACAAATGAAAACTCCTTGTTTTCTGCCTTTTTCGTTTTATTCGTGACAAATAAAGGAACTAATGCCTGTTTATGTCTATCTGACTACTTCACACCCGGGAAAAGACGGATAGTGTTTTGTCATTGCAATATTTCGAATACCGTTATGTGGTTTAGGATGCTCGTGCGTACCAAACATTTCGTATTTTGTTTTGCGTAATGCCTATATTGATCAAATTTGACGTCATGTCCTCACTATTTTCTTATTCTTACCTATCCGCCTATCTTATACATAAAAACCGGCAAAGTGCGTATCGGAATACGGATACGCGTGAAACATTCCATAGTCGAGTTGAATAATTAAATACAATATAATCTAACATAGCAATGTGCTCGTAACAGTAAACAGTAAATCGTTTCAAGTGTTTATAAATGGATATTATTCTTTAATTTTGTATTGGTCTTAGTTTCATCTTCTTAACTAGCCTTTTCCATAGGCTGGAATTGGTTTTTGATATAAGCAGATGCAGCTGAATATTACCTGTCACTCTTCTCTATCTTGGTCTATGACCTGGTTATCATCAATCATTTCGTTTTGCTAATATATTTGGGATACAATACATACTCCGAGTATGTTTTATTCTTACATAATTGAAAGAACGAAACGACACGAATCTATACTGACTCTATAACACTATAGTCATCATCTCAGTTAGATTAGTCACCCGCTTTCAAGTCTTATGTATTTCACGTAATCCAACCGTCATTCCTTTGATCTTCCTCTGCTATTATAATCATCCACATTCGTATTCAAAGCTTTTCGTTAACTTACGTTTTTGGTAGACTTTTTTGCTATAAGCTGGTAGCCCCAATTCAATCACGTCAATGTCAACACTCGATAGGTAATTAAAGCATTGTTGTTTTGATTTCATTTGGGCATGAAAACTTGAAAAGTTTGATATTCCGTGATTATTCAATAAAAAGAGAACAATTTAATAAAATCTTAGTATGATAGGTATTGTTTCTGCGTGACTTTTGTCTCGGTCAAACAGAGATTTTGCAGTTGCAATGAACCAGTGATGTAACTATGGCTTGACTGCTTTAATAAACTATATTTTTTGTTTATAGATAATTCCAAGACTACTGCACAAGGTGATTATGTACGATGAAAGTACTGTGTGTGTGTTTTTTTATAATGGTACCTCTTAACCTAACCTGTTTATGGAAGCCTTTACCGCCAAACAAATTTAATCACGGTCAGGGGTTGCAATATCACCTGCATTTAACAGGAATCATAACGGGTGATTATATTTTATTGAGGAAGTGTGTGAACTAAACTAGTGTCAGAGTAAGAAAAGAGAGTATTTATAATGGAAAAAGTGTGTTGTTTTTGGCTTTTACCAGGTATTTATACTGCAGTGTTAATAGGTACGATAGTGTATCATAGGCATGTCAATATGTAGGAATTGTACAGTAGACAGATTGTAACACCACTTGATAGGGCCTGTGCTCACCATCAGATTATGCCAGGCACTTTATCTTCTTCAATCAATGACTTGGATTTTGTCTGAACCATACATAGCGATCCGGACAGCACTATCGTTTGCCTTATTCAAGTCCCGGAGCGTGCAATTAGTTAGCATTACGAACAGAAGAGGTGTAGCATATCCTGTGTAATACAATGCAAGTGTATCCCCAACACTCATATTGTGTTTGAGTTTTTTTTTTTGTGCTTTCTGACTTTTTATGTTTTGAAACCTCAGTTGGTCCTATAGCGTTTTTAGATCCAAGTTATAGATAGTCTCCTAAGGGTGTGCCCATACTAATAACAAGACATGACTATAATAGCGAGATAAGCAACATTGTATAATACAGATGTGTCATAAAACAAAAGTATTGTAAAATGTTATAAGTATAATTTGCACTTACCCTAAGACTGTTTCCCTATAGCTACAACAGTTAAGGGGGAAACGCCAGGGTGACCCGCGAAATTCATTTTTTTTTTTATCATTTTTTTATCATCATGTAGCTTGACCTTGCAAAATAACAAAGGAAATTTGAATTTTGTGGGCTACCCTGGCGCCTTCTTTACTGCCTGATTTCAAAATCCATCATCATGTAGACTTGGTTGCTGGTGAGAAAATTCGTAATGGACCGATATGAATAAGTGCGTGTTACGAATCGCATGTGACTAAAACAAAGTTGACGAATTGAGAAGTCGGTCAAAAAAGAGTGACGAATATAATTGTTGATGGATGGAGAGGGAGAAGAAGACCAAGGCAACGATGGATGGATTGTGTGAGGAATGGAGTAAATGATAGCGTGACGGTTGACAGGGGAGAATGGAAGAAAAAAACGTATTGCACCGACCCCAAGTAACATGGGACAAGAGCAGGAAGTTGATCAATAAATACGTGGAAAAAGCTGAGATTACTTCCGTAAATTCTATAAAAGAATTTCATTATATCACAAGTATCTATCCAACAAAAAAAACCTTAGCCAGTAACTCGGTAGAAAACTTCTAAAAGGCAATATCTAAACTTGCGCCTGACTACTATTGCAATTGGAAAATAGCATTAAAACTGAAATGGACTTAGGAACCACTTCCGAAGTGTGAAACCCTTGGGAGCTGTGTTATTGGGGCCAGCTGAAATTGTATGGCCTTGTTGACGTATAATAAAAAGACAATATTAAATGTTTTGTTGTTATTTAGTCTTAAAAAGCAAGGTGGGAGAGTAGGGTGACAGTCAATAGGTAACGCGTACACTACGAAAAGCACCATTACTGTCGCGACATAAAATCGTAGTATAATGAATGTAAAAATACCCTAACGAAGCCGAAAGGCACTTGTTCTCCCCGTGCGTCATTGCGATATTTTTTTGTTCTAGACCATAACTGGGAATCTTCTATAATTGCTGCCAGTTAAGATTGCAATAGCGGTCATGCCCTTTCCCTAATATCTCTTCGTACGAACCAAAAGAAATGAACCATGTATCGTTTTTCATTAGAAAAAATGTTGAAGAAGACGATAGATGACGATTCAAGACATGAACAGGCTTATTTTCGGTTTTCAAAGTTAAGAACTTGAATAAATGTAAGTGGGTCAATGACCGCTATTGCGATCTTAACTGGCAGCAACTATAGTTAGGGAGATATTATAAAATATGCATGTAAAATTGCAAGTTTTTAATGTTATAACTTTAAACACCTCTATGACCCCTGTACTATTCAATGCATCATGCACAATGTTTTGAGCGCGATACATTGAGTTCTAGCGTAAAACGTGATTTTTTACCCCAAAATAAAAGTCGTAACTGGGATGATGGAGGTATTTTAAGTAAAGTTATAACACTAAAAACTTGTATTTAAAAAATAATGTGCATAAGTTAGAACTTTGACCTCCTATATCTCCGTAACTAGAAGGTTCCCACTGTTCCCAGGTATGGTCTAGACGACCAAATAAAAATATCGCAATGACCGGGAGAACAAGTGCCTTTCGGCTTCGTTAGGGCGGGTGGTTTTACACCCATTATGTTAAATATTCATGTCATTACGCCTTTCACGCAATCCATCCATTTTTTCTTTGGTATTCTTTGGTAAACCACCTAGTAAATGCAAAATTTTGTTTTCAATTTCCTCAAATACTTACTTAGTTTGGGGACTTGAGAAAGCCGTGGGATTTGACTGTCTTACGTAACTTTTGATTTTAAGATAGACCCAATTGTAATGGTGTCTCCGGTACCCTAAAATGGTAGTCGGTACACGTTGTAAGAACCCGAACGAGCTCAAAGTTATTTGGACGGTAGAACTTTTGTTTGAAATACTTTGGAAAGTCATTCACTGACAACTTTGACTGTTGTCGATTGTAATATTGTGATTGTTATGTCTCTTATTCAGTTATTTCTACTTATATTAGACATAAAATGCTCTTGGATAACATTTTGGCGAAGTTTTAACGACTTAGCAGGTAGCTATTAGTATTTTCTTACCGGTACTGAGGTACCTGAACGTCGGTTAATTTAATAGTGAGTATCTTATTTAATAACCCACATACGGACAAATTGCGGAAGGGGTTCCAGACACACTGACAGGCAGGTTCACAGTTCACTGACAGCAGTGACTGCTGGTTGACAGGTTCACTGACTTCGTGAATTTTCGTGAGTTTTGTCAGTGTCCGCAATCTGTTCGTACCCGACTGGCCGGCCCCAAAAGCGGTGTCTATCAATATTTTAGAACTGCAATCGATTCGATATTCAAACATTAAGAACGCCCTCATACTTTCGAAAAGCGAAAATTAAAAAAAACGTTGTACCTTATCAAACCTACCCACTTTTTATCTCGTTCAACTCTTTCTCAAAATTTTCGCTTGGCATGTTGAAATGATGAATTTAACGGAAGGGTCGCCGGATAAAACAAGAGATTACCTTTAGAATGGCCATTAGGTGACGGTGCGGTATTTTTAAAACATTTATTCAAGACTAATGTGTTACGTCAGCAGGTAATTTTTAGGGGTAATTTGGGTCGATCTATTTTATAGACGAAGCTGGGGCTAGGATCTGACCACAGATAATCTAGAAGAGTGTGTTTGTAGACTTTGTAGTGATTGATTTTCGCTCTTAAATGATGTTTAAACAAACACTTTTATATTGCAGTGATCCATGACCTGCGTAGTTACCTGGTAGGTACTGGGTTGCCGCCTCTGACAAGTCTGTAAAAATCAGTCATGTTTGGTGAGGAGATTCTTTCTTTCGTAAAGATTCAGTCAAATCGGTCAGGACTCGAGGACATCGGGACAAATCGTGGACTGGCTGTGAACAGGGGCGGATTTCCCTATAGGCCGAGTAGGCCCGGGCCTATGGCGGCAAAATTTGGTCGTTTTCTAATCGAATAATCGTTCACAGTTGCTACGGTCTTTAGATTGTGATGATTTGATAAACAAATTCGCCGCTCAGAAAGCCAGGCAAAAGACAATTTGTGAATAACGATTCATTGTTACTCACAAATAGAAATGGTAAGGATCAGTATCTGAAATACTGATTGAGATAATTAAATCATTTACTGACTATCGTTTTTTTCCCATTTTAATTTAATTTCTATAGCTTATTTAATTTTTCTTGCTGCATTTTTCATGTGCTTTACAGCACATAGGGGGGCGGCAATCTTTCGCAGGCCTAGGGCAGCCAACGTATCAAATCCGCCCCTGGCTGTAAATCTAAAGGGGTGCTGCTGACCAAGAGGTAAAATAACCAAAAGAATTGCAGGAAGGGCGAAAAATCGAAATATCCGTTTATAAATTAAAAAAAATGCAGATTGATGGATTTAATCCAAAGTACAGAATAGATGTACCGATAAAACAAATTTCCAATTTCCGAACGAAACATTTGTGAACTACCTACATTATCTACGTATGTAGTACAAGGCAAACAAATTGTATTTACTTTGAGGGAAATGGAATATCCTGTAAAAATGTCCGATGTGATTTTATCAAAAAGTGTTTTTTTTTTCATTTGTAAATGATGCGATTTTCGTCTCTTTGATGTATTGGTTTAAAAATACAAAATGTAGATACAAAGAGTTATGACAGGAAATTGACTCCACTGTTTTATTTTTATTCGTGTTCCATAATTTTGATCACCTAGGTACATACTTACAAAATGAAAATGGGCTGGCCAATGGAAGAACATTGAAAAAGGGCACTCATCTTAGGTGCGTAAGTACGAAAAGAATAGAAAAACTTTGATTCCTAGATCCCAAACATAGCTTGGAAGGCCTCCCACTAGGTGGACCGATGACCTAGTCAAGGTTTCGGCGATCCGCTGGATGCGAGTCGCACGGGACCGGTCAATATGGTGACACTTGGGGGAGGCAGCAGTGGACGTCTTTCGGCTGAAATGATGATGATGATGATAATGAATATAGCGAACAAGTTACTTTTTTTTCTGGATTCTAGACTTGTTGAAAGGATTTACAAAGAAAGCTGGCTGACCTGCTCATTACGAGGGGGGGGGGGAGCTGTACGGTTTCCACCAAGCGGGCCCAGTATGTTGGTAGATATCACTTAATATAACATCAATCCTGTTATCCCATCCGAAGAAAAAAGGTGTACAATATAAAATTGTTTCCAAGGCACGGAGGAAACCCGGTATGGGTTGGTCACCCATCCACAGACCAACCTAGGTAAGCACGGCTTAACCTAAAGATCGACCCGAGCGGCAATTATTACTTAGCCACGAGCTCCTCCTATTTATTTATGGATTGGGATTTAATGCCATTATTTATTTATTTATAAAGGCATTAAATCAAAATTTAAATACATAATTACTTTAAAATTAAAACATAACAAAATTGCCTTAGTTAATTCATAAAATAAATCAATATAAAAATAAAATAAAAACAACAAAACAATAAAATATAATAAACTTTACCTTCCGTCCATTGATCAGATAGAAAATATTACGTTGGAATTGAAACCAGGACCTCATGCTTAGCAGCAGCACTTGCGGCCACTAGACAAACTATCTATAAAATTAAATAAAATTGAGATGTCTGTCTGTATGTTATTTCAAAATAACAGCTTTAAATCGAATACATTTTGTAAAAAAAAATTAAGCAAAAAACATTTTGTAAAAAAATGTTGTCTGTTAGTTCTGGCTAACCTCCGAACCGGCTCGACCGCTATTGATGGGATTTTTACCGACGGATAGATATTGTTATAAGGAGTAACTTAGGGTACTTTTATTTTAGAAAAATATAGGGTACCGTGCAAAAAAAACCCTTGAAATTCTTAACAGAATCCGATACAAATAAGGAAGTAATATTTTTATAATAGTTTCAAGCCAACAGCTAGTATACTATAAAATCCCTATTAAACCGTAACTAACAGACCTTTAAATAAATACCAACACGAAAATCAAACGGGCGAACAGTCCAAACAGGAGGATAACGTATTTAGCGAAGCGTGGAACTTCCTAACACGTCTAATTGAAATGCGGCTGCCGGCGGCGGTTCGTAGGTCTGAAATGTCTGAATTTTTAACAAACTTGTCCGCCCCACGACTCTAGAGCAAGCGATTTGAATACATTTTATATTTAGCGACACAACTTTCGCGACGCGGCTGGGTTTTTTCGCGTTTCGAATTTCAGGGTTTTGTTTTATTCTGTCTCACCTTTTCGCACGTCTGTGGATGTTATTATTGTGGGTATAGCTGTACAAGGATGTTTTGGCGTGTGGCCAAAATTGGAACTAGCACTGTTTTTGTTATTAGTGGATTTATTGAAAGGACGTCTGTTAGAGATAATTATGGGTAACTACATAAATATCTATTCTACCTACCCAGATGTGTAACAAAGATGGGTACTATTCACCTCTGTCTAATTGATTTATTCCAGAAATCCCCACCGACAAATACCCACCAGTGGGGATTGTTATTTTTTTTCCAGAAATCCCCACTTTACCCTTCGGTGAATACAGGCGTACTTTTACATTATTTTATGAGTATTACAGAAGTATGGAAGAAGAAGACATGAAAAATAAGTTGACACAAGGGCAGGAGTACGATGATGAGGAGTTGCAAGAAAAAGAGCGTACAGAAGAGAGAAAAAAAAAGGTCTCGAAACTGTTAAGAATGCCATTTAAATTAAAATTCATACGGCGTACAAAAAATTAGGGCTATAGAAAAATGCAGTGTACAGGCACAGGGAGTTTCTTTATTTAATTTGCCAGCGACCGACCAAATTGAATTCCTCCGTCGCTATTTTTTTTTTTTGTAATTTTTTTCTGTTTCCTAATTGGTCGGGGGTGTGTGACGTTAATTTGATTGTTCGCGGTAATGCTGCAATTTCTGGGTTGTGGTTTAAGGAGAAGATTCTACGAACTGTTCTTTCATTGACATTTTTTGTCTGATTTTGGAGTAGGTACTGTACCAAAATATTATTCCGATAGGTATTTATTTTCGTTGTCAAAAGGTAAAAGAACGGCGAAAGGACAGTTCCATAGATTACACTTCATTTTGACATTTTTTATCTTTTTACGGTGCAATTTAAGTTATTTGTTTAATCAGGTTTAATTGATAATAAATTTCTGGCTATAGACAGGCAAACATGAATCATCATCAGCCTTTTAATGTTCCCTCTGCTGGGAAACATGCAGGCCTCCTCTCTATGAGAGGGAATGGGCTATAATCCACCACGCGGGCCCAGTGCGGATTGGTAGATGTCAAATGTCTTCGAATTTTTGGTTCTAGGACATGCCGGTTTCGTGACGATGTTTTCCTTCACCGTTTTTGAGAGCAGTGGTGATGAAATAAATTACACAAAGTAATGCGCCTGCCTGGATTCGAACCTACGACTTACTGTTTGTAAGTCGGGGTCGCTACCACTGGGCCACCGCTGCTCTCAAAAACATGAATACAATATCATAATTATTATTGTTCTGAAACGACTAGATTGAGCTCCTATGTCACTCACAATAAAGCGCCTGATAAATAGTGAATAGCGCAGATGTGATACTTGTAGTTAGAGTTGTTTCCTAAGGCTCGAATTTTTAACAGACCAGCCAAACTTTTTCATTGTTGTTTCTATTGGTTAGCTTATTTAAAATTCATTCTAGGTATTTAAATTAAGGTTATTATGTATTTAATATAAACCTATATGCTATGCTTATTGTTTTGATATTGATTAGGATGCCCATATTTTTTCATAATACTATTAGCCTGCGTAGAACCAAAAATTCAAAGGCATGTGACATCTACCAATCCGCACTGGGCCCGCGTGGTGGATTAAAGCCCATTCCCTCTTATAGGGAGGAGGCCTGTGTCCCAGAAGTGGGAACATTATAAGCTGATGATGATGATGATTAGCCTGCGTTATCATACTGTAGGGCGCAGTTCCGTCCCATGACTTCCAGTGTTTTCAATCCAGGGCCAATGTGGACCATTGTTGTCCAGCACGTCACGCCATCTTCTACGAGGTCTGCCGCGACCTTTCTGAGTGCGTTAGGGATTTACATCGTAATAACATATAGAACCTCATTAATTTACAGTTCAGTGCTTCTTTTGACGCTTTACTCCTATGCCCACCCATCTTTAGGTAATTATCTTCGTAATTAGGTAGCTACCTAATTAAATTTCAAGTGTGGTTGTACTATAAAGTTTCAAAGGCTGTTTCATAAGTACTCAAAACTATATAGACTTTAACAACGGGCTATTATGTAAACCTTAGACCTTTAAACTTTGAAATTATCGTAGCAATAAAGGAATTTTGGAAATACTCATAGCCGACCCCAATAAGTACTTTGGATAAATTATTTAAGAAGGTTCTAACGAAAGACCTCTCAAAGATACTAAACTATTTTGTTACGCGAATCTTTAAAATATATCTAGTTGGATCGAAGTCTTTGAAATGGTTTTTGCTCTTGGAGTACCTAACTTTCGGTTTTGAAGAACGTGCTCGTTGCTTAGATTTGTAAAACATCCGACTAGCCTTCTCCCAACTTGTTTGGCGTTGGCTTCCAGTGTAGCCGGGTGCAGCGGCTATATTATTATGCTATATTTTGTATATTATTTATTTCAATAACCAATTTGAATATATTTTTATTCACAAAATGTTTAACGCTGTCATTCGAGTGTCAAAACTGCAAGTTTGTGCAACTTTTGTAGTAGCGCTATCTACAATATTCTTAATACACTAAGTTGGCTGATTACGTAGTACCTCACGGCAGCGTATAGGTGTCGCTGCATTCATTCCTAACTCTATAATCATGAAATAAATAAATCCCTGAAAAACGATGTTTGATTGTTTCGTTTTTAAAGCTCACTTGAATAGCTATTCATTTTTCGAGCCCGAGATACAGACTGTCCAGTTTGGGGCTCACTAGCACTAAGTTAACTAGTTTTAGGTATTGGTGCCGATTCCCTTGTTCATAAACTAAACTAAATTTAAGTTCAGTGCATCTTTTTAAATTAGTTGGCACCTGACGTAATTTGATGTAATTTTAGTAGTCAACTTTTTAATCACGTCTAAACTTGTATCAGGCGTTTGTTAATTTGACAGGACTTAACTAAAATTTATCTTCTGTCCTTTTCTTCATGAAATTTATTAGGTTAAACTAACTATATACATTAATAATTAAAAACTATTAAACTAAAATAAATAAACTAACAACAAACTATAAAAGGGCATCGAAAAACTCCTCCTCAACGCTGTCAGCTGGTAATGTGCCCAAGAGACTGGCGGCGTTGCCACGTTGTATGGCAACACTTAGCCTCTGGCCAAAGTAAAAGCCAGCCCTTGGGCATTAATTAATGAAATAGAAAGAAAAAGATGCACTGAACTTAAATTTGGTTTGGTTTGTAAACAAGGGAATCGGCAACAATATTTTAAGCCACTTGTAACATTTCTTGTGTTTATTGTTTTTATTTTATTGTACATACCTGCATATGAATTACCTGGATTTACAATTTTCTGTTTGTCATAGGCAATGTTATTCAGCACAGTCATGAGATCCTTGATGAGTACTTATGTAACACCATTTGGTCCTATAGTCGTCCTCAAGTGGCTACCAAATAACGCCAGTTTCGTGCACAACTGGCATCTGCGTCAGCTTCCAGAAACACAAATATTTAAAAAAAGAAGAAGAAAGAAAGAAAAAATATTTATTGGTCCCAGTGCTGTCCAGCTGCGAAACTGTCCAGCTGAGAATCAGTCCAGTTGCGAATCTGTCCAGTTGCTACGGAGGCACATGACGTGCATACAAAATTTGAAAAAATAAACAGTAACCATACATTACTTATCAAAACATTTAGAGTACAACAGGACTGAACAACAACAAAAAAACTTGCACGTCGTGAGTGCGACAAACAGGTTACCACTCAGAATGATGCTGTGATATGGGGGGCCACACAACGCTGGTTTTCAGTGGTCACCCGTGAAAAAACGTGCGGAAGCCAATGAAGCATAAATATTTAAATAATATGAGTAAGAAAAATAAAACAAACAGTTCTTAGATTAGGTAGGTATATCATAAAGAAACATAAGATTTAAAATAAACATTACAAAATATATAAAGGCTGCAGGCTAAACAAAACAAACATAAATGCATACAGGGTGTAAACAGACTCTTCACGAAGCCGTCAACCAAGCATTATGTACATCAAACTAAGTAACTTTACGCAAAAATTAGTGCTGGGAAACGACTATTTTTTTCGGACTGCAAAATCACGTTTAACGGTAGGACTCAATGTAACGCACTCAAAACATTGTGCTGATGGATGTATTGAATAAATAGTAAGGGGGTCCTGGAGGTGCTTAAAGTAAAAATCTTACATTAAAAACATGTATTTAAAAAAAAAGGTGTGAAAAAGTTCGAACTTTGACCCACAATATCTCCGTAACTAGAAGGTTCCCAGGTATGGTCTAGAACAAAAAAATGATCGCAATGTCGGGGAAAACAAGTGCCTTTCGGCTTCGTTAAGAGTCTGTTTACACCCTTTATTAATACATGACTTGTTTTTGTTTTGTCTCGCTCCTCCTAGGTCCTACCCCTACCCCACCCGCCCGTCGCCGTCGCCATCGCCAGCGCGTGCGCTGCCGATCATACGATCACAGCCACACTACAAATTATATAGTGTATTATCTATGGCCAAACTCACTTCTCCCTCTGCGCCTGTTGATGCGTTGACGTACTTATATAGTATATATTGTATTATAGTATATATATTTAGTATAGTAAGTATATATATTTAGTATAGTAAGTATAGATTAGTTAGTAATAATAGATAAGTATTGGTATAGACAAGTTTTGTTTACATTTTTAGTCAAACTTAGATGATAAATACATATTTTCTTTTATTACACAACAACACATTGGGTTTTATTGTTACGATGACTGATTACTGATATTATGTAATTATACGTCTTACTGAGTGTGATGTAGTCCCCTACATCACACATGCCTTTTGTCACGATAGGGTATGCAGAACCGGTTCTGGTTCAGTCGCGGACATTTGCGTGAGATGAGTCTACGTAATTAGTACTCCTACTTTATTAATGTCATGAACGCGAAAATTTGTATGGATGTTTGTTACTCTTTCACGCAAAAACTACTAAATGGATTTGGATGAAATTTGGAACACAGATAGTTTATAACCTGGATTAACACATATAATACTTTTTAAGCCGATAGTACGGTCCTGTGGGACAATTGTCGAACCCCACGCAGGCGACGCCGCAGGCATAAGTCAGTAATTACTAATTATCTCATTGCAAGTGATGTTTGTAATGATCTCCTTCTGAAATATTCACTCCACAATTCCCGATTGCTCTTTACTGCAATTATAAACACATCTAATAATATCGAATTTAAAAGATCTGCTATTATACCGATTATTCCAAACAGAAATCCATTAAATAAAAAGGCTAATGATAAAATATTACTTATTACGAATATTAACGTAGCTATGTAGAAGCGATGCCATTTGTTAGCAGAATTACTTGCACCGGTATCACTACCGCGAAACAGAGAATACACAACTATAATGTAAATTATAAAATTGAATGTCGGAGGGGCAAATAAAAAGACTTTACGAAAATATAAAGAAAATTTGATGGTATTTTCTCCTACCAACCCATAAAAATACTGAAACTCTAAAATAAAAGATATTATAAGCATCACAAAAGGTAGACCCCAGGCAAATACGCTACTTTTAAGGTACTTCCTACGAATGTCCATATTGAAAACCTTTACAAAATCAATATAAAAAGTATAAAACAACACGACTAACCAACACTTGAACGAACACAGACACATCCTAAATATAATTAGTAGCGATAATACAATTTGTAGCTTCAATGTCATTAAATAAGAAAATGTAACTGCAAAAAAGAATAAACGCATTGCATCTGCAAAAATCACGTTCACAAGCACAAAGTTTTTGAAACTACGAAACTTTTTGAGGACACACCACGATGAAACTCCGTATATGAACGTAGCCATAGAGAGCACAAACAAGACATAGACACAATTAGCGATAATTTGTCTCAGTTTCTCTTGTTCATTACGGGCAGTGGTCAAAGAGTCGTTGAACATGGTCTCGTTGACACTGGTCTTAGATGCACTATAATTGTATGCACTCGTGTTGTTGTATCCACTGGTGTTATATTCATTGGTGTCGTATGCACTGGTGTCATATGCACCGGTGTCATATGCACTAGTGTTGTATGAACTGGTGTTGTATGCATGAGTATCATTTAAAATGTTGAATACACTGGTAACGTTGTCGGCCATGGTCAGCATCGCGTGCGCAGCTCTGCACGTGCTGATGAGCAGTGCCAGCACCCAACGACTCGGATAATTATGTACCGGATAGCGCGTTACTAAAACCAGTATGAAAACGTCTGTTTAGCTAAACCGGCTCTAATAGTCGTAGAATGTGTTATGTATCAACTTGTTATTCTTAAGTAACGCTTTATCTGCCATGATTTTTAAAGGTTTTTTCTTAATAATAAAATGTTATGACTTGAAACTTTGGAAGTTTCTAGATGGAATTTTTAGAAATAGGCGATCGAGAATCGTTTTAATTCATGGACCCTTACTTGTATAGGATACGAAAAACATGGTGTAAACATCCACACTACAAGGGAAGATCCTCGGATCATACAGGTGGGTTACTGCCAAGACCCTTACCGAAGCCGAAATGCACTTGTTCTCTCTGTCATTGCGATCATTTTTTTGTTCTAGACCATATCTGAGAAACTTCTAGTTACGGAGATATTAGGGGTCAAATTTTATACACAGTTTTTTTTTAAATACATGTTTTTAATGTAAGATTTTTACTTTTAACATCTCCACGACACCCGTACTATTCTATTCATCCGTCAGCCCAATGCTTTAAGTCCTACCATAAAAAGTCGTTTCTCAGCAATAATTTTTGCGTGAAGTTACTTAGTGTGATGTACAGAATGCTTGGTTGATATCTTCGTGAAGGGCCTTGTTAAACCCTGTGTAGTCTTAAGTCGTGTATAACTTGAATAATGCGATCCAGAATTTTAATATTAGTTCTTCATTCGTGGCATATGCAAAAAGGTTTTGTCTTGTGATCGAAAAAAAGAAAGTGAAACAACCTATTATTTCAATACATACGTTTATTTAGAGAAAACGATAGTTATACCAATTTAAAGCTAAAATAGATAAACTAACAACAAACTATAAAAGGGCATCGAAAAACTCCTCCTCAACGCTGTCAGATGGTAATGTGCCCAAGAGACTGGCGGCGTTGCCACGTTGTATGGCAACACTTAGCCTCTGGCCAAAGTAAAAGCCAGCCCTTGGGTCACGGGAAGCGTCAACTAGGCGTTTCGAAATTTCCTTTTAGTTTAATAGTTTTTAATTATCAATGTATATAGTTAATACAATAATAATTTAAAGCACACTAACTTTTTAATTGCAGTAACAATGCTTTTCATTGCATATAACATCAGATTGCTTAATTAATCAAAAATTATTTTATGTTTAGAATTGTAAAAAGAGTCATGTCAACAGTAAAAATACTGATTCAAACACGGATGTTATATTTCTTTTACTTTTACCAAAGAGAAACAAAGCGTTAGTAAAAATTGTTTTTTTGGTTTTCGGCAAAAAATGTAGGTCATACAGGCCGAATTTAATTTTCAGCTGAAAAAAAAACTGTTTTCATTCGGATTCTAAATAAATTCAAGATAATTCACAATCATTTTCATTGCCATCGTAAATTTTTAAACAAGGTTTTGCTCAAACTTTTCTCTGCAAAATAATCTTTTTATTTATTATAGCACATGGAAGACTTATAGCTAATAAAAACAGTCAAAAAAGGAAACCATAGTCACCAGAAAGCCAATTACAAATCCTTACGAATTGTTTACGAAGTAATCTTACATTTAAACGTCAACTAATTCACATAACTACAATGTCACAGTTTTTTACTGGGACCATGACTCGACATTGCGGGTTATTATCTCATTTCAAGGAAATCCGTAGACGAACCAAGGTCATCGACATAGCCCAGTGGATAAGCAAGCTGAAGTGGCAATGGGAAGGCCACATAGCGCGAAGATCGGACGGCCGATGGGGCAAACAGATACTGGAGTGAAGACCACACATTGGAAAGCGCAGCGTGGGGCGGCCACCTGCCAGATAGACCGACGACATTGTAAAAATTGCAGGGAGTCGCTGGATGCAGGTGGCATTGGACCGGACACGTTGGAAATCTATTGGGGAGGTCTATGTTCAGCAGTGCACAGCAACGGGCTGATATGATGATGATGATGATTATCTCATTTCAAGCGATGTTTGTATTGCTGGCAATTTAAAATACTCTCTCCACAATAGCTGATTACTTTTCACAATTATGAATGTATGATGTACACATCTAATGCTACCGAAAAAACTATCATTACCAATGAATATGAACAATAAATGGAAAAAAACGATGAAATATTGTTA
This sequence comes from Lycophotia porphyrea, assembly GCA_950005105.1. Lineage (NCBI taxonomy): Eukaryota > Metazoa > Arthropoda > Insecta > Lepidoptera > Noctuidae > Lycophotia > Lycophotia porphyrea. Next base: position 3,132,253 of record OX465408.1, on the reverse strand, counting down.
CCCGTAAGTATAAATATCAAAGTAGCTATATAGAAGCGATGCCATTTGTTAGACGTACTCGCGCCAGTATCACTAGCACGGAACAGAGAAAATACTTAACTAAACTAAATAATATTTGATTATAATATAAAACAAGTATAGGAAAATAATAAACACAAAAAAAAAGTATATGTGCGTAGAAAATGCAAAAATGCAAATCGGGTCGAGTTATGTTTTCGGTTAAAAAAGACATCTGTTTTCACTCAAATTATCTTTATAATTTTCTTTTATCTTTTCACGGTTGTCATTAATAATAATAATAATAACCGCTATTTTTTTATATTTTTAAATGTTTTTATATGGTTTGTTTTAAGAAATATTTAAAAATGTTAAAAAATATGTATATACATGAATAAACGGAATTATAATGTTTAGTAAGAAATTTTAGATCTAAACGACAACGTTACTACATAGTAAAATTTTTTTTTTTTATTGGATTCATTAACGGTATAAAATTATTTATACGTAGAATTTGTTAGATATTATCTCATTTCAAGCGATGTTCGTATTGATCGCCTTCTGAAATATTCTCTCCATAATTCCCGATTACTTTTCACTATAATTATATACACATCTAATGTTATTATATTCAATAGGTTTCCTAATCCGGCTATCAGTAAAAACAATGGCTTATTACTAATAAAAACATCAAAAAAAGAGAATAAAGTTAAAATATTGCTGAGTATAAATATTAGCGTAGCTATAAAGAAGCGACGCCTTCTGTTAGTAGATGTACTCGCGCCAGTAACACTAGCTCGGAACAGAGAATATATAACTACTATGTAAATAACCAAGTTAACAGCCGGAGGGATGAAACAAATAAGAATTGCGAAAATGGAAATGACTAAGTCCATATCCAAATTTAAATTAAAAATATATACAACTATAACAAAAAGAATTGGTATTATATACATTAGCATTATAGGTGAACCCCAGGCAAATAGAGCAGTTTTAAGGTACTTCCTACGAACGTCAATATTGAAAACCATTACAAAATCAGAATAAAACATATAACACAACACCAGTAACCAATACACATTAGATAACGCAAATGTATTAATTAAATGAATAAATAAAGGTATTGTCCCTGCCGTTAAAACAGAAATTGCAAGAAACAAGAAACGCATCGCATTTGCAAAGATCAAGTTAAGAAACACATAATTTCTGTAATGGCGAAATTTTATGACGATCCACCACGATGTCACTCCATAGATGAACGCAACTATACACGGAACAAATATGACAAAATAATAAAGTGTCATGTGATTTAATAAAGTACGTGAAGAATTGTTAATATTGGTGCTGTTTGCTGCATCGGTATTGTATACATCCATCGTGTCGTATGCACTGAGATCCCCTGGTGTCGTTCGTATACACTAGTAGTGTATGCACTGGTGTCGTATGCACTGATATCCATAGATGAATGCAGTCAGAGACAGTATCAACAAGGCCTGGAACCCCACTGGGATTTTATGTATCGTTTCAGAAAAAAATAGTTTAATGTGTTAAATGCACTGGTGTTGTATGCCCCAATTTCGTATGCACTGGTGTTTTATGCACTATTGTTGTATTCATTGGTGTTGTATACACCGATATCGCTGCCGGCCATGTTGAACATCGCGTGCGCAGGTCGCCGCGCGCTGATGTGTAGTGCCGCCGCCTCATGTCTTCGCCAATACCCGCCGCACAACCAGGGATGTAACAATATAAAGAAACACCTGATAATATCGATATACCTATAATTAATCACATAATTGGTCAAAATGACAATATCGATATCAGAAGGGACATAAAATAAAGGGTGTAAACAGACTCTTAACGAAACCGAAACGCACTTGTTCTCCCCATCATTGCAATCATTTTTTTGTTCTAGACCATACCTGGGAAACTTCTAGTTACGGAGATATTGGGGGTCAGAGTTCCAAATTTTTCACAAGGTTTTTTTTTAAATACATGTTTTTAATGTAAGATTTTTACTTTAAACACCTCCAGGACCCCTTAACTATTCAATCCATCCATCAGCACAATGTTATGAGTGTTATTATTGTTTCTGCCTTACATAATAACATCACCACGCCTGCAATCCCCGAAGGATTAGGCAGAGGTGTACCTAATAGTACACCCATATTCCACCAGTTATGTTTGAGTTCAATGTTATAGGTGGCGAGTCTATTGCCATCAACCGAACACGCATCCAGAGTTCGTGGCTGCTACTGAGAAATTACTGATGGAAAAAAAAGTATCTCTGCCCAACCCGGGAATGGAACCCAGTACCTCTTGCTCAGTGCCACTGCTGCTGTGTTCATTTATATTGATTGCATTATTATGTGGATCTATTAAAAAAATAATACGGCATAGTGTTTTACATCTCCACACTAAACTATTAAATAAAACTGTTTTTTCTGTTCCGTTTTTTACACAAACAACAATGCAAATCATTATAAAATCCAGTTTCGTGGCTATATTATGTCTAGCGGTCTATTATACAGTGTGTAAACTGACTCTTCACGAAGCCATCAACCAAGCATTGTACATCAAAATAAGTAACGACTTTTATTTTGAGGTGAAAAATCCGGTTTTACGGTAGGTACTCAATGTAACGCATTCAAAACATTGAGTTGATGGATGGATTTAATAGTACAGGAGTCGTGGAGGTTTTAAAACTAAAAATGTTATATTAAAAACGTGTATTTTAAAAAAAACCTTGTGAAAAAGTTGGAACTTTGACCCAACACTTTGGTTTGATTATTTTTGCACAGAACCCTAATCCTTGTTTTTAAATAAAAATAGCCTAAGTTCGTCCTTATAACATCAGCTATCTGTCAGAAAAAGTTCCGTCAAAAACGGCGGGACCGATTTTTGAGCGTTTCGGAGATTAACCGTAAGGATCGTAAGCACAGGCTCGCAACAGCCGCAGTCGGTCCGGAACACACAATGACCAGCGAGCTAGAGTAGTCGTGTCATCGATTTTGTTATTGAGTAGTAGATAGTCGTGCATCAACAGCGCAAACTTACGTCTTAGTTCTATTGTGTTAATTAATGCTTACCATTCCCATCTATCCATCCATTAAATTTTGCTAACCACCCGGTTCCTTGGTCATAACAGCCGCCCAATACAGGTCCCCCCGCCTCGCCAAGATTACCTGACCGTGGCATACCGTCCCCAATACTGATGATGCTATAACCCTCTTCCAGGAGAGAAATAGGGCTACTAGTACCGTTTGCAAAACTTAACACTGCAGGTCAGATCTAGCCGACAGGATCGCTGGCGACTAGTGCGGATATTATAATAAATTATAGCAAATTGTTAAAATGGCATAAAAAAATAAGTTTATAAATTTTTAGTTGATAGATCATTTATTATTTAAAAAAGAACAACATCGATATCGCTTCTTTCATTTACAGGTTTTTTGAAGTTTATAGTATACATTTTTGTTTACATTAAATTGGAAAATAATAAAGCTTACGAAAAAAAAACATCTTCCAACGATCTGTGGTTTACTGTAATACTAATCTTGGTTAAAATGAGTTGTATAATTAACCGTTAAAAATGTTGTGGTGTTGTTAACCGTCATTTCACAGAAGGAGGCTGCGAAAAGGTTGAGGGAGGTCGAGACCACTCTCCTGAACCGCAGCAGACGTACCAGCGTCAGCGGAGGGCGGGCAACGCCCTCTTCCAGCCCCCCTAAATGGGTCCAAAGGGACGGCGGACTTAGGGACGTTCGCGGCCCCCCCTTATAACTGGACCCGAGGCGGTGGCGCGTAGTGTTCAGTGCGCGCCTCTATGGGACGTCGCGCGGGGAGTACACCTCACTCCTCCGGACTTGAGGAGGTCCGCAGACGCAGGCCGCGTAAGGCGCACTAGTTCCCATGATCTTGCAACGGGTGCAAGTGTGAGAAGGGAATACCAGGGTGGTTTTTAGTCAGTCGAGTCTGACACACCCTTAAAAATCCTCATGGACGTCCTCCACCCTGGGGCGGGCGGAGGACGTCCATGAGGACTTTCCACCCCGGAGCAAAAAAAAGAGGTTATTTTAAACCCTGCAGACATAAATAGCAGTTCCACCTGGCGGGGCTGCGTCCACAATGCCTCGTTACATTTTGATATTTATCTTGACGATGATTTTATTCCTGTTTTATTTATTTTATAGGTTAAAACGCAATTTAAGCTGGTGGAAAAATATTATTATTAATATTTGATTAATATTATATTAATATTTTCGGAATTTTCAGTATTTTAACCAAATTATTTCGATAATATCGGCCATCACAATAATTCGTTACTGCTGTTTCAGTCCAAAATTAACGTATTTCCTTCGTGCTTCCCCTTTATGGAAGCACACTCCCCTTTTGGACAAAATGGATGAAATTATCAGACATATTCTAACGTCAATTTTAAATGTGGCTTTGGACGACCGACCTTGGGCACAAGCTACTCTTTCTATTCGCATGGGAGGACTCGGCGTCCGCAAAATTTCCAGTATTAGTTTACCGGCTTTTATATCCTCGGTCCACGGCACTAAGAAATTAATCAGGAATATCCTGTCTTCCACACTGATTGATTTTGATGTGCCGTGCATGCCCGAGGCTATCGATGCTTGGAAACTCGCTTGCCCGAATACTGAAGAACCCGACCATCCATTTTCCCAGAAACGGTGGGACGAGCCGCTCTGCAGAGTAGTTCAGAGCAATCTGTTGAACACATCTGCTACTACTGCTGAGCGTGCGCGCCTGCGGGCTGTGGGTGAGTGGGAGTCGGGTCTTTGGCTTCACGCACTACCGTCGTCGAGCATAGGCACATTGTTCGACGACACAACCTTCCGCCTCGCTGTTTCTTTACGCCTTGGTGCCGCTTGCTGTTCTCCTCATCGATGTCACTGCGGTGAAGCTGTCAAGAACCTCGGTCACCACGGCCTGTCATGCAGCCGAAGTGCGGGCCGTTTTGTACGGCACGCAAATATAAACGACATCATTCGACGAGCTCTTGTCACCGTCGGCGTCCCAGCTGTTTTAGAACCCAATGGCTTGGCACGCGACGATGGCAAGAGACCGGACGGCATGTCTTTGTTTCCTTGGAATATGGGTAGGCCTTTAGTGTGGGACGCAACATGCGTCGATACTCTTGCGCCATCCCATCTTCCAAGCTCATCGTTCCCGTGACCCAAGGGCTGGCTTTTACTTTGGCCAGAGGCTAAGTGTTGCCATACAACGTGGCAACGCCGCCAGTCTCTTGGGCACATTACCAGCTGACAGCGTTGAGGAGGAGTTTTTCGATGCCCTTTTATAGTTTGTTGTTAGTTTATTTATTTTAGTTTAATAGTTTTTAATTATTAATGTATATAGTTAGTTTAACCGAATAAATGGAGTCTTTAAAAAAAAAAAAAAAAAAAAAAACTACGCAATAGAATTATAATGTTTTTACTCAGGAAACATCCCTATTGCAGCAATCACGACAGATTTTCTGTCTATTATTGAAGAGTTCCGATCCATATCTTTGAAGCCCATGATCAGATCATGACAATATTTCTATGGGACCAACTTGAAAGTGTATTCTTTCAAAAACAAAAACAATCATCAAAATCGATCCACAATTAACCGAGAAATCGCGTAACATACATACAAAAAAAAAACATACAGTTAAATTGATAACCTCCTCCTTATGGAAGGCGATTAAAAATAAATCAATATAAACAAAAAAACATACTTAGGCACATATTTAGGGATTTATTAGCTATTAACACCTATGCTATCCCCATTCTCACCTACTCCTTTGGCATCATAAAATGGAACAAGAACGACCTCAAAAAACTACAAAGGATTATAAACACAACTCTCACTAAACACAGGAGACACCATCCTCTGTCGTGTGTGCAGAGACTCACACTAAGTACCAAGAAACGACGTCGGAAGAGGAATAATAGATATCACTAACCTACATAACAAACAAATAACAACATTAAGATCATACTTTTATAATAAAAGTTGCACTTCAACCCTACACAAAGCCATAGCGTATAATGACAGGAAACTTACCCCTTTGAACATGTATGACAGGACAACACAAAGTAATGAGCAACAGACTAACCGACAGACAAAAATCGCTGAATGGACCCAAAAGTCACTGCATGGGAGACACCGACACGACCTTAACCTACCTAACGTCGACAAGTTAGCGTCGAACGAATGGTTAAAGCGTGAGGAACTGTTCCCTGAGACGGAAGGATTTATGATAGCGATTCAGGACCAGGTCATAGAAACCCGCAATTACCAGAAACACATAACGAGAGTTCCTCAAACAGTAGACATGTAGGCGATGCAATAGTTCTTCTGAGACCATTCAGCACATCACAGGTGCGTGTAAAGCAATAGTTCAGACGGATTATAAACACAGGCATGATCAAATAGCGAACATAATTCATCAAAAATTAGCAATCAAATATAACTTCATCTCCACACCTGCAGTACCTTATTATAAATACCAGCCCGAAACTGTTCTTGAAAATGCCACTCACAAATTGTACTTCAATCGAGGTATCTTCACCGACAAAACAATACACTACAATAGACCAGACATCACTTTATTAGACAAATGTAACAAAACCGCGTTAATCATAGACATCGCCGTACCAAACACGCACAACCTACAAAACACAATAGCGGAAAAACTCGCTAAATATATTGATCTTAAAATTGAAATCAGCCGAATGTGACGGCTTAACAGTGTCGCCATAGTCCCTATTGTATTATCAACAACAGGTGTTATACCTAAACAGCTCCACCAGTCTTAAAAAACACTTGATTTACCACCATACACGTATCAAAGCCTTCAGAAGGCTGCAATCCTTAATACTTGCCGGATTGTCAGATTTTTTTTACAAAATGAAAATGAGACAGTAATCTCCACCTCACACCCGCGACCCTCAATCACCGCACAGACACAGGTTAATGGACACTCATCATCACTTAACCTGACCATATCATCATCTTATCATATCACCACTCTACCGGGGTAGTACTTGGCTTCGGCCCGTACTATTCTACTAATTCGCCATTTAAAGCCGAGCTACGTAAAAGTATGAAAAGACTAATAATAATAATAAGAAGGTTTTGGCTGTGCAATAATGGACGAAGTTATGATGACAAATAACTATCGGAAATAACTCTAGGGCCGTGGGGTCCGAGTGCTCATAGCCTATTTAAGGAAATTTCGAAACGCCTAGTTGACGCTTCCCGTGACCCAAGGGCTGGCTTTTACTTTGGCCAGAGGCTAAGTGTTGCCATACAACGTGGCAACGCCGCCAGTCTCTTGGGCACATTACCATCTGACAGCGTTGAGGAGGAGTTTTTCGATGCCCTTTTATAGTTTGTTGTTAGTTTATCTATTTTAGTTTAATAGTTTTTAATTATCAATGTATATAGTTAATACAATAATAAAATTTATATGTTGTGACTATCGGAAATACATTGTGAAGGATGTCACGGTTGACATTATGTCGGGCATGCCACCGTCCGGGAGAATCGATCCGACGCATTATTTCTGGGTGTTCTAGTCTAGCTAACGGAGAATACTTGCATAGACACAACCTCGTTGCCAGGATTATTCACCAGCAACTTGCTTTGAAGTACAACAAGAAGCCTTGTGGAATCAGAAGTGCCATACTATAAGTATGCGTCCGACCCAGTTCTCAATAATGGTAATATCACGTTGTATTGGGATCGATCTATCACCACTGACAGGACTATTGTTGCCAATAAGCTTGACATTGTGGTGATAGATCGATTGGAGCACCGCGCAATGATTGTTGATATAACAGTCCCGCATGACGAGTACCTCATGAAAGCAGAAAAAGATAAGCAGTTCAAGTATCTAGATCTGGCTCGCGAGGTTGTCGACATGTGGGATGTGAGTATAGCAGTTATTGTGCCGATAGTCGTGTCAGCCAATGGCTTAATAGCCAGTAGCCTCGACCAACATCTAAGTAGGCTCTCGCTTGGCAGCTGGATCAAGGGCTTGATTCAGAAAGCAGTACTTCTGGACCCGGCGCATATTGTCAGGAGGTTCCTCTCTCAACAGCCCTGACCACCGGTAGCTCGGACCCTCTTCCCATTGCTGGTGGTCTACTATTTTTTATATTTTTAAATGTTTTTTTTTTTATATTGTAATTTTTGTTAGTAAAATATTTAAAAATGTAATTAATAAGGATAAAAATGAATAAAGGAATAATAATTCATTTATTGCAGGTAAATAACACCCATTGCCACACATAAATTGATATAAATTACAGATAACATAAAAAAAAAAAAACAAAATAAAACCAAATAAAATAAAATACAAAGGAAGGAGGTTTATAAGGAATAAAGGAGCATTTCCTGTCAACATAATCAATATGTATGTATATTTATATATGTATTACGTATATCATAATGTACGTATGTAGTTTAGTTTTTAAAATGAACTATTTTTTTTTTCTTTTTTTATAACATAATTTAATGTTAATGCACATAAGTGTATCCTCTTTTGCCATTCTCATTATCAAAATTTGGTTTGCTGTAAGAAAACCCAATTCTGGGTTAAGCTCGCCATTGTACATAAGTTATACCATTGCAATTTGTATGTATATTTTTTAATTTGTGTGCAATAAAGAATAAGAATAAGAATACAATAAAATCAAACTATATCAAATTGAATCAATTAACTAAAACTAAATTTAAATAAATTATCGGAGAAAAAAAAAAGTATTCTTGTTGTTCACGTCTAAGTCGTCACTTAGATTATGACAATCATAAACCGCCGCTGGCGTCAGGGAGTCGTTTTTTATGCGAAGAACGTCCGTTTTTAATATATTAACACTTTCCAGTGTAGCATAGGTCGATTTTATACCTTCAATTTCGGCTTTCAACACTTGCATGACCTTTAACAATTTAGAGCAATCCAAGTGATCTATCAAGATTGGCGGTAATTTATCTAGTAGTCTTGCCACAAAAATTAGAATAATGTCGGGCTCCGTCGATTTAAATAGATTAATGATATCTGTTACATCGCGCTCCCTTTGTTTTTTCGCAATATTTTTCTGATGTCCGTTGGGATAGACTCAAACAGGAGTGACTTCGACTTCTTGATTTCATCACTCGTAAATGAAGCCTTGCAGATAGGCACAAGTGATTCTTCGTCCATGATTGACACTTTATTTTGAATATATGACAACATTTCATCAATGATGATATTACACACATTGCACTTTGCAACGTTCGTCATTTTATTACTACACACGAATCAACGATCCGTATATCAAAATAGACCCGAAGCTGTTGGATGCGCGCGCGCGACACATTTAATGCCTAAATAGGCAGTATAATTGAGGTGTGTAAGTGTTTGTATTAAAGTATAGTGTTTAGGTATATGGGGGCGTATATATGAGGGTATAAGTTGATTAGAAAAGTGGTTGTCAATGCAATTGTCTCATTTCAAGTGTTTGCATTGATCTCCTTTTGAAATATTCGCCCCATAGTTCTCGATTACTCTTTACTATAACTAGAAACACATGTAATGATATCGTATTCAAAATTTCTCCAAAAATGCCTATTTCGAAACACAGTAAAGATTCAATGCCGACAAGTATTTGTACTAAAAAGAATAACGATAAAATATTGCAGAGGACAAATATCAACGTAGCTATGTAAAAGCGACGCCATTTATTAGTAGATGTACTTGCGTCAGTATAACTGTCACTAAACAGAGAATATACAACTTTTAAGTAAATAAATAAAGTAATTGACGGAGTGGCCGAGTAAACAATTACGATACAACTAAGCATATCGACAGAAAAAACAAAAGTTAATAAGAAAAGTATAAAAGGCAGACCCCAGGCAAATAAGCTACTTTTAAGGTACTTTCTACGAATTTCAATATTGAAAACTTTTACAAAATCAATATAAAAAATGGAACTCAGCACGACTAACCAAAAACTAAAAGATAGCATACATATGAAATATGAACTTAAAAGTACAAAATCTATAACGATTGATGAACCAGCATAATAAAGTAATATTGCGAAAACTAATAAACGCACCGCATCTGCAAAGATCACGTTGAGAAAAACATAGTTTCTGAAGTGACGAAATTTTTTGAGGATGCACCACGATGTCACTCCAAATATGAATGTTGATATAGAAAGCACAAACAAGATATAAAGACAAATTACGACAATTTGTCTAATCATATGATCTGTTTCAAAAGCCGCAGTGGTGGTTGAGTTGTTAAAATTGCTGCCGTTAACACTGGCGTTGTATGCACTGGTGTCACTTGCACTGATTTCATATGCACTGTTGTCTTTAGTACTGATATCATATGCACTGGTGTCGTTAGCACTGATTTCATATGCACTGGTGTCGTTTAGATGGGTCATGAATGCACTGGTATGGCTGTCGGCCATAGTACACGTCGCTTGTGCAGTTCCGGTGATGATGAATAATGTTCACACCAAATTCACTTCGAGTTACAAGGTAAGTACTTCGCTTTGAAGAGACAAATAAACAAATACTGGACACTCTAGTTCCGAAACACGAAGTAGAGAGTCAATAAACAAAAATATACTTTCTGTTATTGTTTTAAAATGTTTGTAAGCATGTTCGCTCTTTCGTTTTCCTCAGTCGAATATGTAATAATTTATTTATTATCATATTCGAGGCATTCCTGAATTGTATTTATGAATCAGTTTTGTTCAATCGTTTTTGTTATAATTATAACAAAAATTCTAATGAACATATCTTGATCGAATAGAATTTTTAACTGCGACAAATATTCATGAATTCATTGCCTCTGATCTAAATACTTGCAATCTAAAGATTCAGCTATCCCCATTATTCTGGGATCAGTGTCACTGGCGATGTGATATGCATCGAAGGCTTGTGCACTGGTGTTGTATACAGTGGTATCACATGCACTGGTGTCGATGTCAGTGACAGTGAACGTCGCGACCGCAGTTCGACGCACACTTATGAATATTGGCCAGTAACCAGTGCCACTGGCCAGTGGCCAGAAGTGATAATATTACTAAACATTAACTCCAAAATGTTAATCAATATATTAACTAATTAATTGCCGATACGACAACATTGATATTGATGTCGGATGGTTGCTGTTGGTTTGGGACATTTGGAGAAATTACTTATATTTCCGTTTTCGTACATTAATATTTTTGTTCTTCGAAAATATATTTATTTATAATTTTGTTTTTTGTTCGTTCAAAATATAAATAAATAAAAATAACATAAAAATATTTATTAGACACTTAAAAATACATGTCATGCCACAAATCTGATCCTAACCCACATCTAGTCCTGGACCTGTATTTTAGGGGTCAGCATTCAACCATGGGTTCTAATTTCAATCTAACAGCATTGTCGCTAGAAAGTTAACGGCCAAGAGTATTGCCATTTGGTAACACATTTCTGTCGGTCTCGCAAGTCTGTGCTATCATGGAATAGTCAGGCAAGGGCTTTGTGGTGGGCCTCATAGAAAAGGGTAGTAAATGTGTTTTGTGTGTTGTTTAGTGTTTTTTGTTTGTGTGTTGTGTTTTGTGTAAGGAGATTTAGTTTTAGTAGTTACTCATTCCTTGACCACCTGCGAGTTCCGTCCCCGTCCCACAAATACTGCAGTATCTACTAATATTTATTAATAAGGTTCTTTTGTCACGTATTTCTTCTTTGGTATTTAATTTTACATAACACAAGTTCACACGTTTATTTCCCAAAGTGTAAGGAGAGCTATACCATTAGTACACAAATATCTCGTTAGTTACTAATATCTTGATGACAAAAAAAACGCAATTAAAAACTGAAGTTACAATTTCAGCCGCTATTTGGGTGACAACAAAAACAAGCATTATTTACACAAAGTTGTTTTTTTTTGTCTATTAAAACCATTTTAAACTGAAAAGTTCATTTTTAATTAAAGTAATACATACAAGGTGTAAACGGAACCTTCACGAAGCCGTCAACCAAGCATTAAGTATAGTCAGTATAATAATAAGTCAAAAATTATGGCTTGGAAACGACTTTTTTTTTAGGTGAAATATCACGTTTTGCGGTAGGACTTAATGTGACGCACTGGAATCATACGTTGATAGGACGGGAGTCGTAGAGGTATTTAAAGTTATAACAATAAAAGCTTGTATGTAAAAAAAACTTATGAAAAAGTTGGAACTTTGACCCCCAATATCTCCGTAACTAGATGAATCGTGAAAAATTATGGCAATGACGGGGAGAACTAGTAACTTTCGGTTTCATTGAGGGTATTTAACACGGATGCTGTGCCCATGAACCAGATTACATAGTCTTATCAAAGTTTTTCAAAAAAGAATTAATTGACTCGAACCGAAAATAGAATTCGTTGGTAATTAACTCAACTGGATTTCTGATTATTTTAGGGTTCCGTATATATAAGTTCCATACAGATGTCAGTTTCGATGGACTTTGAAAACAGTAATATGAGGACATACAATATTAGCCAAAATAAAATTGGAAAGCGATCACGTATAAATAATTCAGATAATATTGTCACATCCTCAGTGCGATCTAGCAAAACAAATTTGTAGTTAATTTCAATTTTTTATAGACTGTATTTTCGTCGTCGTCGACGTTTTGTTGCGAATAAAAATCCCCAAATAAGAAAGACTTAAAATAAAAATTAATGTAGATCTACTACATCTTAATAGTTTTAAGCAAATAAACTTAACCGTGCAGTCCCACAAAAATGAGTGTCAAACGGTAATGCGAAACTACTTACATTTTTTTTATAGGTACGAACCCCTGATTGTAACCCTCAGTCTCGACTCGCTCTTGGCCGGTTTCATTTTATATCGATATTTTCTTATCAGCAATTATTTAAAATATTGATAATGGACGAACCTTTTGTTGTTAATTATTGAAAATGTTGGTCACTGCTCATTAGCACGCGCCAGACTGCACTCGTAACGTTCAAAATCGCCAGTGCATGCGACAACATCGGCTAAGACCACTTTGCACACGACAACAGTTCATCCGACACCAGTGCAAGTGACAACAGAGCATACGACATTAATGCATACAACTATACTACCAACAACCCCACTTTAAACAGCAGCAGTTTTTACAACTCCAAAAAAACGGTTTTTTCTGAATCGAAAAATGAAGTCCCAGTGTGTCTCTATGTCTTGTTGATACTGTCTCTGACTGCTTTCATCAACGGAGTAACCTTGTAATGTTACGTCAAGAAGTTCCATCAACGTCAAATATCAGTGCATACGACACCAGAGCAATTAACACTAGTGCATACGAGACCTGAGTAAACGACACTAGTGCATACACCACTAGTCTATACGACACCAGGCGACATCAGTGCGTACGCTACGATGAGTGAATACAACGCCGATGGTATTGGCAGCAATGTTAACGGTTCTATACATAGTACATTTTTCATTATTTACTTTATTTTATTTGTGCTCTGTATGGTTGCGTTCATCTACGTAGTGACATCGTGGTGTACGATCAAGAAATTTCGCCATTTCAGAAATTATGTGTTTCTTAATGTAATATTTGCAAATGCGATGCGTTCACTTTTATTTACATCCACGTTTATTCACTAAAACGTCTTACATACTGACTTTAGTATTTGAATTTCTATTTGTGGTATGTTCGGTATCTACCCAGTTTTGGTTAGTCGTATTGTGTTATATTTTTTATATTGATTTTGTGAAGATTTTCAGTATTGACATTCGTAGGAAGTACCTTAAGGCTGGTGTCTTTGCCTGGGGTGTACCTTTTGTCCTATGGTTGATAATACCAGCTATATATGGCTTTATTCATTGGATTTTAAAATTAGAAATAGAACAAACCGATGCTATTTTTATTCTAATTTTTATATGTCTTAGTTATTTTACCCCTGTGGCAATTAACTTGGTTATTTACATAGTAGTTGTATATTCTCTGTTCCGAGCTAGTGATACTGGCGCGAGTACATCTACTAACAAATGGCGTCGCTTCTTCATAGCTACGTTGATATTTATATTTAGCAATACTTTAACGTTATTCTATTTAATTAATGTTTTTATTAGTGATAAGCTATTGTTTATGGTGATAGCTGAATCAGGAAACCTGTTGAATATAATAACATTAGATGTGTATATTGTTATAGTGAAAAGTAATCGGGAACTGTGGGGAGAATATTTCAGACGGCGAGCAATGCTAGAATCGCTTGAAATGAGATAATATCTAATAATAATATCTCAGTTGTCGTTTGCATCTAAGATTTCGTAATAAATATTATTATTAATTAAACAGTGAAAAAAAAAAACAATTTGAGAGAAAACCTTTTTTTACGGATGGGAAATCATCAAATGACTACTCCCGCTCCGGGCAGTGCGGAAGGGAGTGTCAGACTTGTACTGACTAAAACCCATCCATGTTCCCTCCTTGCCCTTTGTGTTCCAGGGCCGCGGTATCTCTTTCGAACAGTCCTGCAGCCTTGGCAGGCATCGGCCCTTGCGGGCCCCTCCCCGTTTGCTGACATCTTTTTAAGGCGCGCGTGGAACACGAATGCGCCGTCTACACGGCCTGTCGTCAAGACATAATTCGACCTGACTTACATTTTTGCGCGAAAACGAAAACAACCAAAAATAAAATGTTTTGATAGTCGATTATCGATAGGTTGTTTTTGTTGAACTAAAACGAATGCAGAGTCGGCATTGGAATCATTATTTCAACCGTTTAAAACCAATGACAATGACAAAGTTAAATAATTATGAAAAATCAAACTGTTTTATTTAATGTAATGTATTTTTTTGCATTTAAACTTTTTTTTTTGTATTTTTATTTGTTTAGTTAATGTATGTATAGGTATATATTTGCCCTAAATAAATATATTTAGCAAACAGAAGCGAAGATGCTTAAAGAAAGACAACGAGGTACACAAAATAGTGAATACAACCGTTTATTGTAACTTGGAACAAAATATCAATCACAGAAACTATCCCAAATCATAACGAATTCAATTAACACGTAATTGTTTACGAAAATAGCGAGTAAGTACACAAAATATGGAATTATGAATATTACAGCCCTTTGAGCCATATTCCCAACAAAAGTCTCTCGCGACCAGTGACAATTCGAAGTTGTTAATCTTTGCCATAGAACTAACATGTGCTACGTAAAACCTCATTTCTTCCTAACAATATATACTTTCAATACAAAGTATTGGCTTTGTCATTTATTTTTTTCAGTCACATCATCATCATTCTAGCCTTTTCCCAACTATGTTCAAAATTCAAAATATTTTATTGTGGGTATATGTTAGTTACAGGTCTAAACAATTAATTAAAGTTTCAATATGTCCTGCCTAATAGGCATACAATAATTATACAGTGGCAATAAGTACATTTAAAATTATTTTACATGTCAAAAAAAGTTATTAAATGTCAAAATATCAATATGCAATAAAATTAATACATGGTCAACAATTTAATTAATGATTCAAGAAATCTTGGATCGTGTAGTATGCTTTCTCAGTTAAGAATTTACGTAGTTTGTTTTTAAATATTGGAAGTTCCTTAGTGCTCAGAATGTCAATAGGTATTTTGTTGAATATTTTTGATGCCATGCCAAAAGAAGCTTTTGTTAAAAATGTCTAATGTACCACATAAAACGGCTCTACCGTTTTATGTGGTACATTAGAAATTTTTAACATATATCTTCTCGATTTGAGTTTATCAAAGTATCTAGTATTCTTTATTAGGTTAAACTAACTATATACATTGATAATTAAAAACTATTAAACTAAAATAAATAAACTAACAACAAACTATAAAATAGATTACAAATTACAAATAGATTTTCATTTGTCTTTACAAATACGGCTACTTCATAAATGTAAAGTGCAGGAAAGGTCAAAATTTTATATTCTTTGAAATATGGTTCACATGAATCAGGAACACGGATACCGGCAATCGCACGTATACACCTTTTTTGCGCTTTAAACACTAAATCTCTATTAGTGGCATTGCCCCAGTATAAGACTGCATATCTCAGTGTCGACGAAACATAAGCATGGTATGTTGCAGTCGGATTCCAGTCTACCCGAATGCAGCTGAATACCAGTACTATAGTAACATAGAGCGACTGCCTACCTGACCTCCACAACCCAGTTAATACTCGGTAATACGATACCCCTTGGTAAGACTAGTTGTCAGATTTTCGTGCCCCTGACTACCTGTAACGGCTGTCAAAAATCTACAAATGACAGCCGGGACCAACGGCTTAACGTGATTTCCAAGCCACTGAAAAAAGTCTGGATGGCCTTGCATCCACGAAGGAAACTCTGTTTGGTCAGCCATCCACAGACCAACCTAGGCAACTGCGGGTTTACCAGAAGATCGACCCCAGTGTCTGGTATTACTTACCCACGAGCTCCAAAACAGAGGTGAAGATTTGAAGAATAAGTGAACTAAAAGAATAATTGTAGCAATATTGATTCTGATTACAATTGCTTTAAAAATAATGCCAGGCGTTGGTCACTACCGACACACATCGGGCTCGCGTTTTGGATAGCCCACTCCTTTTCACAGAGAGAGAAGAAGCCTGTGTCCCAGCAATGGGAACGTTATAGACCCATCTGTGTACACAAAGAGGTAGGAAGCGGTGTTTAGTAAGTGCGTCTTAAGCGTGCGTCGAGCCAGCCCGCGCAGCTGAGCTAGTAGCTTTAAATCTGCCCCTAAATAATATCACTCAGATCCAGCCTGTCCCTCAGCGACCCCTAAGCCGAGGTCCGTACCCCACAGGGGGTGCCCTTAGTGCGTAGTCGCTTAGTTTTGTAAGTTTAGTTTGTAAGTTGCTCTGGCTGGAGGCCTTAATTTCGAGGCATCCACAGAAAAGCCCGGTTAAGCAGTCGACAACCTCCCTAGGTTGAACTGCGAGATGCTCTTCAAAAAAAAAAAAAATGGGGCAGGCAGTCGTTGTCGGACTGTCTGCCTGTGCGGTGGTGCGTTGGCGAGTCACCTATTGTTGTGTGTATACTGTGTATGGTGTTGGTAAATGTGCATATTTTACAATATAATTCATTTTAACCAAGATTAGTATTACAGTAAACCACAGATCGTTGGAAGGTGTTTTTTTTAAGCTTTATTATTTTCCAATTTAATGAATACAAAAATGTATACTATAAACTTCGAAAAACCTGTAAATGAGAGAAGCGATATCTATGTTGTTCTTTTTTAAATAATAAATGATCTATCAACAAAAAATTTATAAACTTATTTTTTTATGCCATTTTAACATTTTGCTATAATCTATATAAATAAAAATGAATTGCTGTTCGTTAGTGTGGCTAAAACTCGAGAACTGCTGAACCGATTTGAATAATTCTTTTTTTGTTTTATTCGTCCGAATACAGGGAAGGTTTAAAAACAAAAAAAAATAGGTAGGTAGGGTAGGTAGGTAGGTTTGTAGGTAGGTAGTGTAGGGTAAGTAGTGTAGGATATGTAGGGTAGGTAGTGTAGGGTAAGTAGTGTAGGTAGTGTAGCGTATGTAGGGTAGGGTAGGTAGGGTAGGTAGGGTAGGTAGGGTAGGTAGGGTGGGTGGGGTAGGTAGGGTAGGTAGGGTAGGTAGCGTAGGTAGGGTAGGTAGGGTAGGTAGGGTGGGTGGGGTAGGTAGGGTAGTTAGGGTAGGGTAGGTAGGGTTGGGTAGGTAGGGTAGGTAGGGTAGGTAGGGTAGGTAGGGTAGGTAGGGTAGGTAGGGTAGGTAGGGTAGGTAGGGTAGGTAGGGTAGGTAGGGTAGGTAGGGTAGGTAGGGTAGGTAGGGTAGGTAGGGTAGGTAGGGTAGGTAGGGTAGGTAGGGTAGGTAGGGTAGGTAGGGTAGGTAAGGTAGGTAGGGTAGGTAGGGTAGGTAGGTTAGGTAGGGTAGGTAGGGTAGGTAAGGTAGGATAGGTAGGGTAGGGTAGGTAGGGTAGGGTAGGTAGGGTAGGGTAGGTAGGGTAGGGTAGCTAACCAGCTACGGGAGCGAAGCCACGGGGGACAACTAGTTTATTATAATATCCGCACTAGTCACCAGCGATCCTGTCGGCTAGATCTGACCTGCAGTGTTAAGTTTTGCAAACGGTACTAGAAGCCCTATTTCTCTCCTGGAAGACGGTTATAGCATCATCAGTATTGGGGACGGTATGCCACGGTCAGGTAATCTTGGTGAGGCGGGGGGACCTGTATTGGGCGGCTGTTATGATCAAGGAACCGGGTGGTTAGCAAAATTTAATGGATGGATAGATGGGAATGGTAAGCATTAATTAACACAATAGAACTAAGACGTAAGTTTGCGCTGTTGATGCACGACTATCTACAACTCAATAACAAAATCGATGACACGACTACTCTAGCTCGCTGGTCATTGTGTGTTCCGGACCGACTGCGGCTGTTGCGAGCCTGTGCTTACGATCCTTACGGTTAATCTCCGAAACGCTCAAAAATCGGTCCCGCCGATTTTGACGGAACTTTTTCTGACAGATAGCTGATGTTATACATAAACAAGGATTAGGGTTCTGTGCAAAAATAATCAAACCAAATTGTTGGGTCAAAGTTCCAACTTTTTCACAAGGTCAAAACCTCCACGACTCCTGTACTATTAAATTCATCCATCAACTCAATGTTTTGAATGCGTTACATTGAGTACCTACCGTAAAACGTGATTTTTCACCTCAAAAAAAAAGTCGTTACTTATTTTGATGTACAATGCTTGGTTGATGGCTTCGTGAAGAGTCAGTTTACACACTGTATGAAACTGGATTTTATAATGATTTGCATTGTTGTTTGTGTAAAACACGGAACAGGAAAAACAGTTTTATTTAATAGTTTAGTGTGGAGATGTAAAACACTATGCCGAATTATCGATATTTCGATAAGTTAACATCCTCATGATGTTAACTTATCGAAATATCGACAATTCGGCTCAAATAGATCCACATAATAATGCAATCAATATAAATGAACACAGCAGCAGTGGCACTGAGCAAGAGGTACTGGGTTCCATTCCCGGGTTGGGCAGAGATACTTTTTTTTCCATCAGTAATTTCTCAGTAGCAGCCACGAACTCTGGATGCGTGTTCGGTTGATGGCAATAGACTCGCCCACCTATAACATTGAACTCAAACATAACTGGTGGAATATGGGTGTACTATTAGGTACACCTCTGCCTAATCCTTCGGGGATTGCAGGCGTGGTGATGTTATTATGTAAGGCAGAAACAATAATAACACTCATAACATTGTGCTGATGGATGGATTGAATAGTTAAGGGGCCCTGGAGGTGTTTAAAGTAAAAATCTTACATTAGAAACATGTATTTAAAAAAAAACCTTGTGAAAAATTTGGAACTCTGACCCCCAATATCTCCGTAACAAGAAGTTTCCCAGGTATAGTCTAGACCAAAAAAATGATCGTAATGATGGGGAGAACTAGTGCCTTTTGGTTTCGTTAAGAGTCTGTTTACTTATACTGTCTGTTTATATTGTCATTTTGACCAATTATGTGATTAATTATAGGTATATCGATATTATCAGGTGTTTCTTTATATTGTTACATCCCTGGTTGTGCGGCGGGTATTGGCGAAGACATGAGGCGGCGGCACTACACATCAGCGCGCGTCGACCTGCGCACACGATGCTCAAAATGGCCGGCAGCGATATCGGTGTATACAACACGCACCGGTTCATACGACACCAGTGCATACAGCACCAATGAATACAACAATAGTGCATAAAACACCAGTGCATTTAACACCAGTGTATATACAATATTGCATACAACAACAGTGATTACGATACCAGTGCAAACAACACCAGTGTGGACAACTCGTAAGGAGTATCGGATACTGTATTTCCAATACATATATGTATGATTTTGTTTTGTCTGTACCAAGTATTGTGTTGCGCTCATCTTCGGAGTAAAAAAAAAATTAATTTCAATAATGGGAATTTACTTATATCATCTTCAAAGGTACGAAACCCCCAGTGTAACTCGCGCTTGGCTGGTTTAGTTTTATATCGATATTGTGTTATCAACTTATCAGCAATTATTTAAAATATTGATTATGAACGTACCTTTTGGTGTTAATTATTAAAAATGTTCGTCATTGTTCATCAGCCTGCAACAGACTACACTCGTCGACAACAGTTCATTCGACACCAGTGCATGCGATATTAGTGCATACAACTGTGGTTCCAACAACACCAGTTTTAAAAACTCGACAAAAACTATTTTTTTTGAAACGATACATAAAATCCCAGTGGGGTTCCATGCCTTGTTGATACTGTCCATGACTGCATTCATCTATGGACATTGTGGTGCATCATCAAGATCTTTTTATCAAGGTCAAATATCATTGCATACGACACCAGTGCATACGACACCAGTGCATACACCACTAGTGTATACGACACCAGGGGATCTCAGTGCATACGACACCATGGTTGCATACAATACCGATGTAGCAAACAGCAGCAATATTAACAATTCTTCACGTATTTGTATTATATTACACAATTTATTATTTTGTCATATTTGTTCCGTGTATAGTTGCGTTCATCTATGGAGTGACATCGTGGTGGATCGTCATAAAATTTCGCCATTACAGAAATTATGTGTTTCTTAGCTTGATCTTTGCAAATGCGATGAGTTCCTTGTTTTATGCAATTTCTTTTTTAATGGCAGGGACAATACCTTTATTTACTCATTTAAGTGGTGCATTTCTGTTATCTATTAACTATTGGTTACTGGTGTTGTGCGTATGTTTTATTCTGATTTTGTAAAGGTTTTCAATATTGACGTTCGTAGGAAGTACCTTAAAACTGCTCTATTTGCCTGGGGTTTACCTATAATGCTAATTGGTATAATACCATTTCTTTTTGGTTTAGTTATATATATTTTTGATTTAAGTTTGGATATGGACTTAGTCATTTCCATTTTCATAATTCTTAGTTTTTTCATCCCTTCGGCTGTTAACTTGATTATTTACATAGTAGTTATATATTCCCTGTTCCGAGCTAGTGTTACTGACGAGAGTACATCTACTAACAGAAGGCGTCGCTTCTTTATAGCTACGCTAATATTTATACTCGGCAACATTTTAACTTTATTCTCTTTTTTTGATGTTTTTATTAGTCATAAGTCATTGTTTTTACTGATAGCCGAATTAGGAAACCTATTGAATAAAATAACATTAAATGTGTATATAATTATAGTGAAAAGTAATCGGGAATTATGGGGAGAATATTTCAGAAGGCGATCAATACGAACATCGCTTGAAATGAGATAATATCTAACAAATTCTACGTATAAATAATTTTATAACGTTAATGAATCCAATAAAAAAAAAAAATACTATGTAGTAACGTGAGACAGTTGTCGTTTAGATCTAAAATTTCTTACTAAACATTATTATTATCATTAATGACAACAGTGAAAAGATAAAAGAAAATTAAAAAGATAATTTGAGTGAAAACAGATGTCTTTTTTAACCGAAAACATAACTCGACCTGATTTGCATTTTTGCATTTTCTACGCACATATACTTTTATATATTTTTTAGTGTTTATTATTTTCTTATAGCTGTTTTATACAGGGTGTAAACAGACTCTTCACGAAGCCGTCAACCAAGCATCCTCTACATCAAAATAACTTAACGCAACTCAACTTTACGCAAATATTATTGCTGGGAAACGACGTTTTTTTTTGGGGTGAAAAATTACATTTTGCGGTAAGACTCAATGTTACGCACTCAAAACATTGTGCTGATGAATGGATTGAATAGTAACAGGGTTCTGGAGGTGTTTCAAGTAAAAATCTTACATTAAAAACATGTGTTTAAAAAAAAAATTCTGAAAAAGTTGGAACTTTGACCCCCAATATCTCCTAACTAGAAGGTTCCCAGGTATGGTCTAGAACAAAAAAATGATCGCAATGACGGGGAGAACAAATGTCTTTCGGCTTCGTTAAGAGTCTGTTTACACCCTTTATTATAATCAAATATTATTTGGTTTAGTTAAGTATTTTCTCTGTTCCGTGTTATTCATACTGGCGCGAGTACATGTAATAACAAATGGCATCGCTTCTATATAGCTACTTTGATATTTATACTTAACAATATTTCATCGTTATTTCCATTTATTGTTCATATTCATTGGTAATGATAGTTTTTTCGGTAGCATTAGATGTGAACATCATACATTCATAATTGTGAAAAGAAATCAGCTATTGTGGAGAGAGATTTTAAATTGCGAGCAATACAAACATCGCTTGAAATGAGATCATCATCATATCAGCCCGTTGCTGTCCACTGCTGAACATAGGCCTCCCCAATAGATTTCCAACGTGTCCGGTCCAATGCCACCTGCATCCAGCGACTCCCTGCAATTTTTACAATGTCGTCGGTCCATCTGGCAGGTGGCCGTCCCACGCTGCGCTTTCCAATGCGTGGTCTCCACTCCAGTATCTGTTTGCCCCATCGGCCGTCCGATCTTCGCGCTATGTGGCCTGCCCATTGCCACTTCAGCTTGCTTATCCACGGGGCTATGTCGATGACCTTGGTTCGTCTACGGATTTACTTGAAATGAGATAATAACCCGCAATGTCGAGTCATGGTCCCAGTAAAAAACTGTGACATTGTAGTTATGTGAATTAGTTGACGTTTAAATGTAAGATTACTTCGTAAACAATTCGTAAGGATTTGTAATTGGCTTTCTGGTGACTATGGTTTCCTTTTTTGATTGTTTTTATTAGCTACTAACTGATGCCCGCGGCTTCGCCTGGTTGGATGTCGGTTATCGCGACTAAAAGTAATCATGATGGTTCCCATTTCCTCAACTCATGGGAACCTAGTTTGCCCATTTTCAAAGTATTAAAATGTATATAGTATATTATCGGTTTAAATATTCTTTAATTATTCTAAAAGAATGGCTTATGTCTATCTCTTAAGGATCTCTAAGATCTACAAATAGCACAAAATAAAATAATTAAACTTCTATTCAACTACACACATTCGAACTATACAAAACACACGAAACTAATGAGCATTAATCAACTTTACACATTCAATTCTTGCGTTCTCATTCGAAAAATTCTTAACAAAACCATACACACACAGTTGTCCTTTAACACGAAAACATCCAAATACAGCCAAAGAAACCCTAACTAAATCCAGACGCGCCCCCCGCGAACGCAATATGGCAGGAAAAATATAAAGTACGAAGGTGTTCAACTTTACAACAGTCTACCAGCAGATATCAGGAACACATCTTCTTTCAACCTATTTAAAGCTAAACTCAGGCAGCACGTCACTAACAACACAAAACTATTAAGTTACTCACAATAATATGTCGACATCGTACCCACCTGTATTAAGCTAACAAAACTGTTAACTACTGGACTACAATTTATCTTAGTTATGTATTTATTCTGCAAGTGAAGAATGTATGTTCTTTTAGAATAATTAAAGAATCTTTAAACCGATAATATACTATATATATTTTAATACTTTGAAAATGGGCAAACTAGGTTCCCATGAGTTGAGGAAATGGGATCATCATGATTACTTTTGGTTGCGATAACCGACATCCACGCAGGCGAAGCCGCGGGCATCAGCTAGTATATAATAAAACGTTTCAAACTTAAGTCTAAGTGCCGCATTACTTAAAGAAGAGCACTACATGCACTATATTGTATATACATGCGCCTATAGAGCTAATTAAACAATGAAAACAAAAAAAAAAAAAAGAATTTTGTCTGAGTATTTATTGATAGTGAGGGAAAAGTTGTAAGTACACCGAATACACGACATGACATAGGTAATTATTACCAACAAACAACAACACATATTGTGAAAAACTTATTTTAATATTTCGTAACCACCTACTTATACTTATGAATAAACATGGTTTAGTTTTATTTTTTTTTATTTTTAAGTTTACACTGTATAATAGTAACTGGCGGTCGACTGTTAGTAGTTGGACAAACAGTTTAAAGATCCATTTCGATATTGCGATTCCTTTGCCTTTTATTTAATTTATTTACATAAAATTCATACCACACGACCCGATTCCTCTTTGAAACAACGAAATACATGTATAGAAGTAGTGGGTTTATTATGAGACTAATTAAACTTTCTATCCATGATGTCGTTGCATTTACGCTGAAAAACTTAACAGCATAAGAAGGGAATATAAGGGTGTCACTCAGTAAAAATATCAAAGTAGCGATATACAAGCGACGCCATTTGCTGGTTTCATGTGAGCTCGCACAGGAACTACGAAAAAGTTTACAAACAATTATAATGTAAAGTAAATTGTTTAATATATATATAAAGGTATATACAGGTAAAGCAACTGAAAAAAAATATATACCTTTAGCATCTGAGTTTAAATTAAAAACAGCACAAATAACATAAGTATAAACGACACTACTTACGAAAGGCAGACCCCAAGCAAAGAGGACACTTTTGAAATATCTCTTTTGGGTATGCCCATTGAAAACTTTAACAATGTCAACGTAAAAAATGTGGCAAATAACTATTAACCAGTTGATCTTCACTGTAGATATGTACAAACATAGAAAATAATTAAGTACTGCAAACTGCTGATACGCCAAAGTCTCACTATTTATTAAGTGGTTGCTGTCTACATAACTAACGTACGTACTTGCCAGAACAACTAGCAAGTTTGCTAAAATTGTGTTAAGAATAACAAAGTTTTTGTAGTTCCGAAACTTCTTTATGACGTACCATGATGTCACGCCGTATATCAACGTAACTGTTGTCAGTGCTAACGAAGTATATGTTATTATTCCGTCTCGGTACATTAATAATTGTCTCACAGCGTCAGCGTCACCACTCTCTGTAGAAGTACGCACTTGCGTGTCGTTGTCGGCCATAGTGGACGTCACTTGCACAGTTTCGATTAATTTACTTTAAGATTAACGACTCATATAGCACTGCCCAGTTACCGGGGATCTCACAAGAATGGATATAATTATATTATCTCAATATTTAACGTATATAAGCGTGTTTCCTCTAAAACTATCGGTGGACCAATAGTTCTCATGTAATTTAACTCGAAAACAAGTCCGAATCATATTAGAATACTTATTAACGAAACCCAAAAAAAAACAAGTTTTGAAGGCTATAGTGCCTTTAAAACTTGTTTCTTTTTTTTGGGTTGTTTAATTCTTAACAACTGTTGAACACAAAATCAACCTTCATTCCAGAATCCAGATTCGCATTCGAACCAGAAGACGTAACAGCCTCCCCGACATCAATAAGCAGCGCGCGCGCACGTAATAGCTAAAGTAGAAGCTAACTCTTAAAAGCCATTGAATAACCTGTTGTATCATTTTCAGAAAATAAGAAAGTCAAAGCTATCCTACTGGCTTACTTAATTGCTTCTTACATTAAGTGTTTTAGAAATGAAAGGAAATAGCAAAGGATATCAAGTCAAATAAGTCATTAAAGATCTTACAATCGTTTATTCATCAATACATTTAAATTTGTACTGAACATTTTATATTATATATTGCTCTGGTTATAATTATAGCAACAACTAGCCAAAATACTAAATTATTTATGTAAATAATGGTTCATGGTCATTATTCTATCCAACATAAAACATAATCTATACATCTATATACATATAATAAGACAGTAAAAAAACTATGTCTGTACATAGAATATATTAAAAAAAAAAAATGTGGTGTGTTTAGAATCAGTAATAGAGCACGAATCCAAAAAAAAAATTCTGTCTGTTTGTCTGTACACGCTAATCTTCGGAACTACTGGACGGATTTGAATGATTTTTTTTTGTTGTAAAGGTATTAAGTCTGGGCAACATATAGGCTATAATTTATCTTGGAAACTTGAACACCTGATGCAGAACCGCAACAGACCAGCTAAACTATAAGAGATACAAAAATGGTACCATAGCAAAAATTGTTCCACGTAATGAGCATTTTCTGCTAAGAGAATAAATTTGAAGATCTGGAACAGCTGATGTCGAACTCCAAGAGCCCAGCCACACTATAACATATATAGGAATGACGACTTAGCAAGAGTTTTTCAGACTGATAAGCACTCTCTGTTGACGTATAAAAATTGAAAATGTGGAACACCTGTTGTGGAGCTCCAAGAGCCCAGTTACACTATAATACATATAGGAATGACGTCTTAGCAAAAGTTGTTCACCCTGATGAGCACTCTCTGTTGACGTATAAACATTGAAGATCTGGAACACCTGATGTAGAAATTAAAGCTATCACTAATTTCACTGTATTTCTACCAAGGAGTATCGTATTACCCAGAACTAACTGGGTTGTGGAGGGCAGATAGACAGTCGTTCCATGTAAAATACTGGTATTCAGCTGCATCCGGTTGTACTGGAAGCCGAACCCAACATCACTACATATTATAACACAATGTGGGTGAGCAGCGGTGGGCCAGTGGTAGCGAGCCCAACTTACGAATAGTAAGTCGTGGGTTCGAACCCAGGCAGGCGTATTACTTTGTGTAATTTATTTCATCACCACTGCTCTCAAAAACGGTGAAGGAAAACATCGTTAGGAAACCGGCATGTCCTAGAACCAAAAATTCGAAGTCATGTGACATCTACCAATGCGCACTGGGCCCGCGTGGTGGATTATAGCCCAATCCCTCTCATAGAGAGGAGGCCTGTGTCCCAGCAGTGGGAACATTATAGGCTGATGATGACGTGTCTCCGCCGCGTCTATCTGTCTGGTTGCGATAAACTCAAAAATTTTTGCACTGATTTTCATGTTGTTTTCTTAAATAGATAGAGTGGTACTAAAGGAATTTTTTAGTATATAATTTGTCAAGTTTTTGTACAGATTGGCTAAAATATAATGATATATGTTGGAGGTGTTGGAAAAAAATAAGCCGTCTGGTGGAGGTTTCAACGAAAACGCTGCCCTTTAAGATATAACAAAAAGATAGAATTGTATATCTTATATAGGTCTACAGAAAAATCCGCGATGGCTTATGTCTATCTCTATTCGAATGTGAGTGTGTGATAATCGTAGTTGAATAGAAGTTTAATTATTTTATTTTGTGCTATTTGTAGATCTTAGAGATCCTTAAGAGATAGACATAAGCCATCGCGGATTTTTCTGTAGACCTATATAAGATATACAATTCTATCTTTTTGTTATATCTTAAAGGGCAGCGTTTTCGTTGAAACCTCCACCAGACGGCTTATCTTTTCCAACACCTCCAACATATATCATTATATTTTAGCCTGTATCTGTACAAAAACTTGACAAATTATATACTAAAATATTTCTTTAGTACCACTCTATCTATTTAAGAAAACAACATGAAAATCAGTGCAGTAATTTTTGAGTTTATCGCGAACAGACAGATAGACGCGGCGGAGACACGTCATCATCAGCCTATAATGTTCCCACTGCTGGGACACAGGCCTCCTCTCTATGAGAGGGATTGGGCTATAATCCACCACGCGGGCTCAGTGCGGATTGGTAGATGTCACATGACTTCGAATTTTTGGTTCTAGGACATGCCGGTTTCCTAACGATGTTTTCCTTCACCGTTTTTGAGAGCAGTGGTGATGAAATAAATTACACAAAGTAATACGCCTGCCTGGGTTCGAACCCACGACTTACTGTTCGTAAGTTGGGCTTGCTACCACTGGCCCACCGCTGCTCACCCACATTGTGTTATAATATGTAGTGATTTTGGGTTCGGCTTCCAGTACAACCGGATGCAGCTGAATACCAGTATTTTACATGGAACGACTGTCTATCTGCCCTCCACAACCCAGTTAGTTCTGGGTAATTCGATACCCCTTGGTAGAAATACAGTGAAATTAGTGATAGCTTTAATTTCTACATCAGGTGTTCCAGATCTTCAATGTTTATACGTCAACAGAGAGTGCTCATCAGGCTGAACAACTTTTGCTAAGACGTCATTCCTATATATATTATAGTGTAACTGGGCTCTTGGAGCTCCACAACAGGTGTTCCACATCTTCAATTTTTATACGTCAACAGAGAGTGCTCATCAGGCTGAACAACTTTTGCTAAGACGTCATTCCTATATATATTATAGTGTAACTGGGCTCTTGGAGTTCCACATCAGCTGTTCCAGATCTTCAAATTTATTCTCTTAGCAGAAAATGCTCATTACGTGGAACAATTTTTGCTATGGAACCATTTTGGTATCTCTTATAGTTTAGCTGGTCTGTTGCGGTTCTGCATCAGGTGTTCAAGTTTCCAAGATAAATTATAGCCCATATGTTGCCCAGACTTAATACCTTTACAACAAAAAAAAATCATTCAAATCCGTCCAGTAGTTCCGAAGATTAGCGTGTACAGACAAACAGACAAACAGACAGAATTTTTTTTTTGGATTCGTGCTCTATTACTGATTCTAAACACACCACAATTTTTTTTTAAATATATTCTATGTACAGACATAGTTTTTTTACTGTCTTATTATATGTATATAGATGTATAGATTATGTTTTATGTTGGATAGAATAATGACCATGAACCATTATTTACATAAATAATTTAGTATTTTGGCTAGTTGTTGCTATAATTATAACCAGAGCAATATATAATATAAAATGTTCAGTACAAATTTAAATGTATTGATGAATAAACGATTGTAAGATCTTTAATGACTTATTTGACTTGATATCCTTTGCTATTTCCTTTCATTTCTAAAACACTTAATGTAAGAAGCAATTAAGTAAGCCAGTAGGATAGCTTTGACTTTCTTATTTTCTGAAAATGATACAACAGGTTATTCAATGGCTTTTAAGAGTTAGCTTCTACTTTAGCTATTACGTGCGCGCGCGCTGCTTATTGATGTCGGGGAGGCTGTTACGTCTTCTGGTTCGAATGCGAATCTGGATTCTGGAATGAAGGTTGATTTTTTGTTCAACAGTTGTTAAGAATTAAACAGCCCAAAAAAAAGAAACAAGTTTTAAAGGCACTATAGCCTTCAAAACTTGTTTTTTTTTTGGGTTTCGTTAATAAGTATTCTAATATGATTCGGACTTGTTTTCGAGTTAAATTACATGAGAACTATTGGTCCACCGATAGTTTTAGAGGAAACACGCTTATATACGTTAAATATTGAGATAATATAATTATATCCATTCTTGTGAGATCCCCGGTAACTGGGCAGTGCTATATGAGTCGTTAATCTTAAAGTAAATTAATCGAAACTGTGCAAGTGACGTCCACTATGGCCGACAACGACACGCAAGTGCGTACTTCTACAGAGAGTGGTGACGCTGACGCTGTGAGACAATTATTAATGTACCGAGACGGAATAATAACATACACTTCGTTAGCACTGACAACAGTTACGTTGATATACGGAGTGACATCATGGTACGTCATAAAGAAGTTTCGGAACTACAAAAACTTTGTTATTCTTAACACAATTTTAGCAAACTTGCTAGTTGTTCTGGCAAGTACGTACGTTAGTTATGTAGACAGCAACCACTTAATAAATAGTGAAACTTTGGCGTATCAGCAGTTTGCAGTACTTAATTATTTTCTATGTTTGTACATATCTACAGTGAAGATCAACTGGTTAATAGTTATTTGCCACATTTTTTACGTTGACATTGTTAAAGTTTTCAATGGGCATACCCAAAAGAGATATTTCAAAAGTGTCCTCTTTGCTTGGGGTCTGCCTTTCGTAAGTAGTGTCGTTTATACTTATGTTATTAGTGCTGTTTTTAATTTAAACTCAGATGCTAAAGGTATATATTTTTTTTCATTTGCTTTACCTGTATATACCTTTATATATATATTAAACAATTTACTTTACATTATAATTGTTTGTAAACTTTTTCGTAGTTCCTGTGCGAGCTCACACGAAACCAGCAAATGGCGTCGCTTGTATATCGCTACTTTGATATTTTTACTGAGTGACACCCTTATATTCCCTTCTTATGCTGTTAAGTTTTTCAGCGTAAATACAACGACGTCATTGATAGAAAGTTTAATTAGTCTCATAATAAACCCACTACTTCTATACATGTATTTCGTTGTTTCAAAGAAGAATCGGGTCGTGTGGTATGAATTTTATGTAAATAAATTAAATAAAAGGCAAAGGAATCGCAATATCGAAATGGATCTTTAAACTGTTTGTCCAACTACTAACAGTCGACCGCCAGTTACTATTATACAGTGTAAACTTAAAAATAAAAAATAAAACTAAACCATGTTTATTAATAAGTTTAAGTAGGTAGTTACGAAATATTAGATCCATGCGTCATGTTCGTGAACGGGCGCTGTCATTTGGGACTGGTCATCTCTAGGCTGCCATGGTTTATTTTAACTACTTACTTGTTTTTAAATTGTTGATATAATGTTTTACTCTGGACGCTCTTAACGTGCACGTATTTCTACATCGTTCTCACATATGTATAATCTCAACATGAATGATGTAACCAAGATTTTGTACAATATTTTGTTTGAAAAGAGTGTCCATGGAGTTTCTTGCCCATTCTTCTCCATAGAGATCTACGCTTTGGAATGGGCAACTACAGTACTTTCACAAGTTATTATGCCTTGTGTCTGTGACTGTAGCTTAGCCTTATTTGTTTTTCTGACATTCAAAAGTGCCTGTAATGGTCTAATTGAAATAAATGCTTTTGAGTTTGAGTTTGAGTTTAAAATAAGTATAATTTTTTCACAATATGTGTTGTTGCTTGTTGGTAATAATTACCTATGTCATGTCGTGTATTCGGTGTACTTACAACTTTTCCCTCACTATCAATAAATACTCAGACATTATTCTTTATTTTTTTTCGTTTTCATTGTTTAATTAGCTCTATAGGCGCATGTATATACAATATAGTGCATGTAGTGCTCTTCTTTAAGTAATGGTTCTAGGACATGCCGGTTTCCTAACGATGTTTTCCTTCACCGTTTTTGAGAGCAGTGGTGATGAAATAAATTACACAAAGTAATGCGCCTGCCTGGGTTCGAACCCACGACTTACTGTTCGTAAGTCGGGCTCGCTACCACTGGCCCACCGCTGCTCACCCACATTGGGTTATAATATGTAGTGATGTTGGGTTCGGCTTCCAGTACAACCGGATGCAGCTGAATATTAGTATTTTACATGGAACGACTGTCTATCTGCCCTCCACAACCCAGTTAGTTCTGGGTAATACGATACCCCTTGGTAGAAATACAGTAAAATTAGTGATAGCTTTAATTTCTACATCAGGTGTTCCAGATCTTCAATGTTTATACGTCAACAGAGTGTGCTCATCAGGCTGAACAACTTTTGCTAAGACGTCATTCCTATATATATTATAGTGTAACTGGGCTCTTGGAGCTCCACAACAGGTGTTCCAGATCTTCAAATTTATTCTCTTAGCAGAAAATGCTCATTACGTGGAACAATTTTTGCTATGGTACCTTTTTGTATCTCTTATAGTTTAACTGGTCTGTTACGGTTCTGCATCAGGTGTTCAAGTTTCCAAGATAAATTATAGCCTATATGTTGCCCAGACTTAATACCTATACAACAAAAAAGAAATCATTCAAATCTGTCGAGTAGTTCCGAAGATCAGCGAGTACAGACAAACAGACGGATGTTTTTTTTTGGATTCGGGCTCTATTACTGTTTCTAAACCCCCACATTTTTTTTTTAATATATTCAATGTACAGACACAGTTTTTTTACTGCCTTATTATATGTATATATACAATAGATACAGAAGATACAATTCTACCATACATCATTTTGTTATATCTTAAAGGGCAGTGTTTTCGTTGAAAGCTCCCCCAGACGGCTTATTTTTTTCCAACAGCTCCAACATATACTCGTATCATTATATTTTTGCCAATCTGTACAAAAACTTGACAAATTATATACTAAAAAAATCCTCGAGAACCACTCTATCTATTTAAGAAAACAACATGAAAATCAGTGCAGTAATTTTTGAGTTTATCGCGAACAGCGGCGGCGGAGAACATTGTGTTATAATATGTAGTGCTGTTGGGTTCGGCTTCCAGTACATCCGGATGCAGCTGAATACCAGTATTTTACATGGAACGACTGTCTATCTGCCCTTCACAACCCAGTTAGTTCTGGGTAATACGATACCCTTTGGTAGAAATACAGTGAAATTAGTGATAGCTTTAATTTCCACATCAGGTGTTCCAGATCTTCAATTTTTATACGTCAACAGAGAGTGCTCATCAGGCTGAACAACTTTTGCTAAGACGTCATTCCTATAGATATTATTGTGTAACTGGGCTCTTGGACCTCCACGACAGGTGTTCCACATCTTCAATTTTTATACGTCAACAGAGAGTGCTTATCAGTCTGAACAACTCTTGCTAAGACGTCATTCCTATATATGTTTTAGTGTGGCTGGGCTCTTGGAGTTCCACATCAGCTGTTCCAGATCTTCAAATTTATTCTCTTAGGAGAAAATGCTCATACGTGGTATTACGTGGAACAATTTTTGCTATAAAAAAAAATATAAAAAAAAAATCATTTATTGCAGGTCCGAGACCCATATAAAACAATGACAGATAACATACAAATCGCACACAAATTATTACACATAAATTTCTTGCTACAATCATAAATTAAACCAAAATGTCAGAATAACACTAAATAAACAAAAATAAATAAATTAACAAGTCAAAAGTAAAATTTAGAATAAATTAATAAATATCAAAATAAATAATAACAATAATAATTAACATACAAAATAATCAATACAATTAAACAATCATGCACCAACAATATGCCTACCAGAACAATGCATAATGTAGGGGCAATCCAGTCGCTGAGCAACCATCGCCAGGACAGTGTTGGAGCTAGCCCGCACCCTGCGCACCAAGGACGCGCACCGCTTGCGCATGGTGGCGTGAAAACAGTCGGTGCCCGCTTCCGCAAACATGCCCGAGGCGCTGCAGAAGCGGGGCAGCCCCAACACTGCCCTGAACGCGTTGTTGTATTGGACACGAAGCAGCTTGTGAGTAAGATGCCCATAGGCTGCACGTGTATAAGGAGGTGCAGAAAGCTTTAAAAAGTGTAATTTTAACCTGATTTGAACAACGTGAAAACCTACGGGCTATCATATTTGCTCTCTTAGACAGTGCCCTTCGCTCCCGCTCAATGTCGACATGGTCCTTCAGATTGGCTGTTACCCAGTGCCCTAAGTATTTAAATTGATCCACCCGTTCTAACGGTACACCATTCAAGCGAATAGGCGGTACTTGCTGTGGGCAAGTGGCACCTCCCTGAAACACCATGAATTGGCTTTTCGTGACATTATACATAAGGCCATGGCTGCCCGCATACTCGTCACAAATCTTTAATAACTCGCGTAAACCACAAACCGACGCGCTCAGCAACACCATGTCATCTGCATAACTACTACCTACTGCTATGGTAACATTTTTGTATCTCTTATAGTTTAGCTGGTCTGTTGCGGTTCTGCATCAGGTGTTCAAGTTTCCAAGATAAATTATAGCCTATATGTTGCCCAGACTTAATACCTATACAACAAAAGAAAAATCATTCAAATCCGTCGAGTAGTTCCAAAGATTAGCGTGTACAGACAAACAGACAGAATTTTTTTTTTGGATTCGTGCTCTATTACTTTTTCTAAACACCCCCCAATTTTTTTTTTTAATATATTCAATGTACAGACACAGTTTTTTTACTGTTTTATTATATGTATAGATTATATGTATATAGAGTATAGATAAGTAGGTACTGCATGTGCTATAATAAATAAAAAGATTATTTTGCAGAGAAAAGTTTGAGCAAAACCTTGTTTAAAAATTTACGATGGCAATGAAAATGATTGTGAATTATCTTGAATTTATTTAGAATCCGAATGAAAACAGACTTTTTTTCAGCTGAAAATTAAATTCGGCCTATGACCTAAATTTTTTGCCGAAAACCAAAAAACAATTTTTACTAACGCTTTGTTTCTCTTTGGTAAAAGTAAAAGAAATATAGCATCCGTGTTAGAATCAGTATTTTTACTGTTTACATGACTCTTTTTACAATTCTAAACATAAAATAATTATGATTAATTAAGCAATCTGATGTTATCTGCGATGAAAAGCATTGTTACTGCAATTAAAAAGTTAGCGTGCTTTAAATTGATATAACTATCGTTTTCTCCAAATAAACGTATGTATTACATAATAGGTTGTTTCACTTACTTTTTTTCGATCATAAGACAAAACCTTTTTACATATGCCACGAATGAAGAACTAATATTAAAATTCTGGATCGCACTATTCAAGTTATACACGACTTAAGACTACACAGGGTTTAACAAGGCCCTTCACGAAGACGTCAACCAAGCATTCTATACATCACACTAAGTAACTTCACGCAAAGATTATTGCTGGGAAACTACTTATTTCTTTTTTGGGTGAAAAATTACTTTTTATGGTAGGACATAAAGCATTGTGCTGATGGATGGATTGAATAGTACTGGGGTCGTGGAGGTGTTAAAAGTAAAAATCTTACATTTATAACATGTATTTAAAAAAAAATGTGAAAAAGTTGCAACTTTGACTCCCAATATCTCCGTAACTAGAAGGTTCCCAGGTATGGTCTATACCAAAAAAATGATCGCAATGACGGGGAGAACAAGTGCCTTTCGGCTTCGATAAGGGTCTTGTTACGCCCTTTATAGAAAAATCCGATAACAACTATCAGGCAGTAACCCACCAGACACAACACCTGTATTGTGGATGTTTACACCCTGTTTCTCATATCCTATACAAGTAAACGTCCACGAGTTAACACGATTCTCGATCGCCTATTTCTCAGAATTCCATCTAGAAACATTCAGAGTTCATCACATTTTGTTATTAAGGAAAAATCTTTTAAAAATCATAGCAGACAAAGCGTTACTTAAGAGCGCGGCGGAGGCCACTCGCAACTGCAATCCGAAGCGAAGGCAAAAATCCATCGAAATATTTTTATCTCAGTTACACACTTACCGGCGCGTTGCGAAGCCGCGCGTGAGCGTGTGTGAATAGCGTTCATTCATATCGACAAATGCATTTCTTTTTAGTAATTATCATGTTCATTATTTGCTTTATTTTTGTTAGTTACTTTGGGCAATCGTTACTGTTTGTGCAGATTAGTAATGAGTTTTTAGGAAATTTGTCTACGATGTTTTTATCTCAAATGTTAGAATATCTCAAAATCTAGGCTTTGTAGAAAAAAATCTGGGTTACTTACCTACTTTTTCTGGACCACTAATGTAACGAATTAGTATACGGTTCGCCTGAAAATCTGAAATCTAAGTACCTACTTACCTACTTAGTACTACCCGCCGCCCACCATAGAGCCAGTCCACACGGCGCGTTGCGTCTCCGTTGCGTCGACGCAGCGCTACCGTTGCGTCATTTTACGAGGGTGAGGGATGAGGGTTTCATGATGGTGCAGAAAAGGAAGCGCCGTTTGCGAGCCACCAAGAACCTCTGTGGCAAGGCTTCTGCGGACCCTAAAGTGAGCCTACGTGCCGCCAAGCCGAATACACTGGTGTACATCTCCCGCTTACATTACACCACTAAAGCGGAGGACATCGTGAAGTACGTGCGCCAAAAGACGAACTATACACCGAGGGTGCAGTTCCTAGAGTCGCACTGCAACGACAACTTCAAGGCGTTTTCGTGGTGAGAGTACCGAATTTTTTTCTGCCCTTGGTGATGAAGGAAGATTTTTGGCCGCAGGACAAGTTCCACTGGACAGGCAGCACAAGTGAAGTGTGAACAAGTGAAGTGCCACTAGCATAGTTTTAAGTCTTATTTATTAACACTGTTTTTGTATTTTCTTTATATATGTTAGTTTATAAGGTATTTATTTATCTATGGGCCATTGAAGCCTGAAATAAATGATGTTTATGATTTTATAGTGTACACACGGTGCGCTGCGTCGACGCAACGCACACACGACGGAACACCCCCGCCCCCTTCGTCTAGGGAGCTGCCCCTAGACGAAGCGGGCGGGGGTGTAAACATTGTGACGGCGAAACGGCAGTGCTGCGTCGACGCAATAGAGACGCAACGCGCTGTGTCCATCCATGCTTTCTATAGACTGATGCGATGTTTTTATAAAATGCTTGCCGCAACTGTGCGTCGCCGCTGCGATGTCGGAACGTTATTACTGCCTCGTAGTAACGCTGCGGTGACGCAGTGAGCGCCTCTGTGTGGCCGGCTGTGCGTCAAAATATTTGCGTTGCGTCGACGCAACGCGCCGTGTGGACTGGCTCATAAGTTTTACATCCCTAGGATAAATAACAGCATTCTCGGTTAAGAATGATAAAAATAAAAAACAAGGATTTCTTAAGGTACACATTTATTTTGTTATTCATTAATAGGTAAGTAATAAAGATTGACATTGATTTAAAAAAAAAATCGAAACGTGATTCTAATCAAATCGTGTGCGGTGACCATATTTGCTAAATGATTGTGAAAAAGAAAACATACTTGATTTATAAGATTTGGACTTCTTCTCTACTTCATTTTACGCAGTTGTAAAAATTGACATGATATTATGAGAGCTATGTCAGGTAAAACATTACAATAAAATTATTGTAATTTAGTGAACGACAAATTGTATTTAACATTTTAGAGAAATATCATTCTTTCCATTGTGAAAAGGTTGATTTAATTTTTAAAAATTACATTTTTTACTGCTTTATTTTCCGTATTTTTGTTTGCATTCATGATGATAATTAAATACTTGCACAATCTTTTTTTGACAATTGTCGCACTTCTCAGGTTGGTGAAATAGGACCCTGGGCCGTGAAATAATAAAATAATTATATTCATTATATTCTATCTCTGATAGGCAGATTTCTAGGCAAACGGGGATCTATTATTTCAGGCAATATACTGTGAGATACATCCAAACGTTCGGAGTCCATGTTGGAACCTAGGTATATTTGTATACCTATTTTGTAACCCAAATTTAACCAAATCGTAAGCAAATATCGAAGTCCGTAAACAAAACAAGAGTCGTAATTAACAAGGTAGGTAGGTTACTCGATTCCAAATCACAAGGCAAACTAAATCCAAATCCGTAGCATAGGTCAAGAAGTGTCAGAAATATTACGAGATTACAATTGGCAAACAAATACGCACGTAGAACGCAATCAAGTAATCGTCTAACACTGACGAACGAATTGCCCGGCGCGGCTGGCGCACGGGCCGGGCGCGGTGTATACAATCTACATGCACATTGCACTAGTGTGAATACTTGTCGAAGCGACACACATACTACACATAGATACCAAGGTATAAGCCGAGCTGAGGCGCGTGCGACAGCTGTGTGTGTAGAGTAGTCACCTAGTCCTAGTCATGCTTGCCCACGCACACATTTACATTCGTCACTATACTGCGTCAACAACGCAGTGTTCTGTCCCGCGCCCCGCTCTAGCTCAATGCTCGATGCGATAGCACGACTTGCCGCTGAACATTTGTGACTAATTTGAATGTGTGCCGTAATACCAAAAATTATGAATGAAAACTCAATGATTTTCCATTTTTTTTTTTATATTGTGTTATTTAACAATATAAGCCATGTTTCGAAATAAAGAATATTAAAAATATTACCGTTTTCAATATACATAGAACAGGAGATGAAAACATCTTATTTATACTGTAAAAATGTAAGAAATTCAATTGGTTTACAATTCGTTTAGGGTAAGTATTTTGCAAAAAAAAATAAAGTGGGAACCTAGATGAATACTGTCTTGTTCCGAATAACAGCATAATAAGGTGAAAATATGCTGAAACTGAAAATGATTTTGGTATTACGTTTGTATGGAAAATTCACTGTCCGCCGGCCCCTTAAGAATAACAAGTTTATACACAACACATTCTACGACTATTAGAGCCGGTTTAGCAAAACAGTGGTTTTTATACTGGTTTTATTAACGCGCTATCCGGTACATAATTATCCGAGTCGTTGGGTGCTGGCACTGCGCATCAGCACGCGCAGAGCTGCGCACGCGATTCTGACCAAGGCCGATAACGATACCAGTGTATTCAACAGTGTATTAAATTATACTCATGCATACAACACCAGTTCATACAAAACCAGTGCATATGACACCAGTGCATACGACACCAGTGAATATAACACCAGTGGATACAACAACACGAGTGCATACAATATCAGTACATACCAGATTAGTCCAAACAACAACAGTGCATACTACAACATGAGTGCATACAATTATAGTGCATCTAAGACCAGTGTCAACGAGACCATGTTCAACGACTCTTTAACCACTGCCCGTAATGAACAAGAGAAACTGAGACAAATTATAGTTAATTGTGTCTATGTCTTGTTTGTGCTGTCTGGCTACGTTCATAAATATTGAGTGACATCGTGGTGTGTCCTTAAAAAGTTTCGTAGATTCAAATCTTTGTGCTTGTGAACGTGATCTTTGCAGGTGCAATGCGTTTATTCTTTTTTGCAGTTACATTTTTTTATTTAATGACATTGAAGCTACAAATTGTATTATCGCTACTTATCATATTTAGGATGTGTCTGTGTTCGTTCAAATGTTGGTTAGTTAGATTTTGTAAAGGTTTTCAATATTGACATTCGTAGGAAGTACCTTAAAAGTAGCGTATTTGCCTGGGGTCTACGTTTTGTGATGCTTGTAATATCTTTTATTTTAGAGTTTCAATATTTTTATGGGTTGGTAGGAGAAAATACCCTCAAATTTAGTTTATATTTCATTTTTGTTACAATTATAAAAAAAAAATAATGAACATATCTTGATCGAATAGAATTTTTAACTGCGTTTCATGAATTCATTGCCTCTGAACTAAATACTTGTAATCTAAAAATTCAGCTATCCCCATGATTCTGGGATCGGTCCCACTGGTGTTGTATGCACTAATGTGATATGCATCGAAGACTTATGCACTGGTGTTGTATACAGTGGTATCGCATGCACTGGTGCTACATGCACTGGTGTCGTTGTCAGTGAACGTCGCGACCGCAGTTCGACGCACACTTATGAATAGTGGCCAGAAGTGATAATATTACTAATCATTAACTCCAAAATGTTAATTGGTTACTACATACATTATGTATATCAATATAATTATTAAGTAATTAATTGCCGTTAAGACAACGTTGGTATCGATGTTGAGTCGGATAGTTGCTGTTGATTTGGCACATTTGGAGAAATTACTTATATTTGCGTTTTCGTACATTAATATAAATAAATAAATATAGCATAAAAATATATATTTGACACTTAAAAATACATGTCATGCCACAAATCTAAACCCGCCGTTAAATCCTAACCCACAAACTAGGCCTGGACCTGTATTTAAGGGGTCAGCATACAACCATGGGTTCGTGTGTTGTGTCTTAATCAGGTCATTATTTTAGGGAGGGAATGTTCGACTCATTTCTTGACCACCTGCCAATTCTGTCCCCATAGAAATACTGCAGTATCGTCTGCATGTGTAAATATTTATTAATTAGGTTCTTTTGTCACGTATTTCTTCTCAGGTATTTAATTTTACATAACACAAGTTCTCACGTTTATTCCTGTAGTGCACAAATATCTCGTTAGTTACTAATATCTTGATGACAAAAAAAACGCAATTAAAAACGGAAGTTATATTTTCAGCTGCTATTTGAATTAAAACAAAAATATCTTTAGACTTATATTCCTGTCAAATTGTTGGCATAAGTGGTACTGACGATACGCGGCTTTGGCAGACAGATGAACAAAATCGTATCTAAAGTTCCCTAACCCGTGTTAATTAAGCATTCTATATACTGTTTGAACTGATCATTTCATGAACACTTCTTTTTGACATCTTAGGGAACCAATAATGTTGATTTACCTTTTCCAACGTTTATCCCATCCCAAATGGACAATTGACTCATGGATATGATTTATAATAAACCAACGAAAAGCCCTTGGTACAATCGGCAACCAAATGTTACGGTTATTTCTTTGGATTTTCCTATAGAGTACATTGGATCGTAACTCATAAATTCTACAATTTTCTAAGTCAAGGTCAACGTTTTCAAGTTTATGAATAATTTGACGGTACTCAGGGTCTCGTCGTTGTTCTGCCTGTAACCAATTTGGAGACAACTCAGTTACATTAACGCGTTTTTCCTCTACATAATTTAGTTTACTTAAACTATGATTGTCACCAATATTACTACTTGAAACAGATACATGATTTCTGGAGAAAAAGTCAACATGGGCCATCTTCTTACCTTCTCTATACTGAATATCGAAATCAAATGCTTGAAGGAACGCCCACCAGCGGTGTACTCTAGGGGTTAAATCTACTTTAGTTCTAG
This sequence comes from Lycophotia porphyrea, assembly GCA_950005105.1. Taxonomy (NCBI): domain Eukaryota; kingdom Metazoa; phylum Arthropoda; class Insecta; order Lepidoptera; family Noctuidae; genus Lycophotia; species Lycophotia porphyrea. Next base: position 3,091,806 of record OX465408.1, on the reverse strand, counting down.
ACGTTTTTAACGAGTTGCAGTCAGTAACTACTGTAAAAGTTCTACCGTACAAATAATGTCGAAAATGCTTGACTGAATTAACAACCGCTAGTGTCTCCAACTCGTAGGAGTGATATCGAGACTCCGCGTCAGTAGTCCTTTTACCATAATACTCTACCGGATGTAATTTTGCTTCAGTTCTTTGGAAGAGGATTGCGCCGTACCCTTCACTACTAGCGTCGGTATGTAGCTCTATTGGTAATTCTGGGTCAAAAAGCATTAAAACTGGGGATGAAGTTAATATCAAGATTATATCCTGCCTGATTTTTTCACATTCGGTTGTCTAAACTATTTTAGAATTGTTGTTAGATAACAGACGGTAGAGCGAAGCCATTTTAATCGAAAAGTTATTAACAAACTGCCTAAAATAAGATGCTAAACCTAAAAATTGTCTCAGCTGAGTAATAGTCTGTGGGGGTTTGGAACTAGTTAACGCAATTATCTTACGGGGGTTGGGTCTTATTTCGCCCTCCGATATTTCATAACCCAAAAACTGAACCTGTTTTTAAGAAACACGCATTTTTTCAAATTGAATGAAAACCCAGCATCACTCAGGGTTTTTAATACTGTGTGTAATCTTTCTAGCCCTTGCTCTTCATTAATTGAGGGTATAATTAAATCATCCATATAAACTATTGCATACGATTATAATAATATCATAAGAATATCAGAGAAACTACAGCGTGTTGAATTCACCCACAAGTCTACGTGAGACACTTTCTTTAACTAGAGAACAATCGGCACCAGAATCAAAACAAAATGAAAACCGCTCACCAAATTGAGAGATCACTCCGGTGACAGGCTTCACACCGCATACGTCCACTCTTTTCACGATGCTGGCAGGCTGCGTGCTGCTGTTTGTTGGCCCGGCTTTGAAGCACCGTGATGCCACGTGACCCTCGGCACCACACTTGTAGCAAGTTACAGAACCCTTCGTCGTAGCCACGGCCGTGCCGGGGCGGTCGGAAATCCAAGTTGTTTATGCAGACGGCTTGTCTTCAGTAGCGCGCGCGTTGCGCAGAATCTCCACGAGTAGTCGCAAGTTATTTTGTTGCGTTTCAAATAGAGCACGCTACTCATCATTTCCATCACTTGATTTGTTCACGTTTTGTGCCTGCATCGATCGCACTTCTGATGTCGGAGAAGGAGCATTCTTCTGGATTTCAGCGTCATTGTTCGGAAGTTTAGTGGGCGTCATTGGGGTATAAATGCGAGCACAAAACAAAGTATGTAGTTGTCACACAATTTAATTATTTGAGCAGCAGGTTCGCGACACCAATTCAACTTTATAAGCAACTTTATATCCACCTCGATCAGCCAGCGTTCTCCCAACAATCCTCGCTCCGTCACACAAAAGTCAAGAAAGTCAAGATGGCGTTTCGACCCTACTCTAGATATTATATCCTCTGCTCGGATTAAACGTTGTACAATGCAGTGTCTTTTAAATAAACTAGTTAGATTTTACACAATATTAAAATGTAATAAATCAAATCAATTTAAGTTAGGATTTAGCAAGTTATTTAAAATTAACAATCAATCTTATCGATTAAGCAGTCGACAACCTCCCTAGATTGAACTGCGAGATTGCCCTTCATAAAAAAAAAAAAATAGAATTATTCCTTTTTCTCTTTGCTTCAACACTCGTCCATCAACCAAACCGAACCATGTAACAAAAATTTAAATATAAATTTCAATGTAACTATCCACGTTGCTTCATTTCACAGGGAACAGACCTCATCCTACACACTGCGCATTATGGTATGAGGATGCCGTGTACATGAACCATGAGCAGATTACATAGTCTTATCAAAGTTCTTCAATAAATAATGAATTGACTCAAACTAAAAATTCCGTATTCATCATCTGCCTAACCTTTTCCCAACTATGTTGGGGTCGGCTTCCAGTCTAACCGGATGCAGCTGAATACCAGTATTTTACATGGAGCGGCTGCCCATCTGGTGGTAAGACAGGTTGTCAGACTTTTTCGGGCCACTGACTACCTAACGACTGACAAAAATCTACAAATGACAGCCGGGATCAACAGCTTAACGTGCTCTCCGAGGCATGGTGGAAACTCGGTATGTAATGGGTGGTCACCAGTGGCGTGCCCGCAATGAAATGGACGCAAAGCCCAATTAAAAAAACTCAAAGTTACCTTGCCCAGTACCGATTTCACACACTTCAATCCTTCACAAGGAACTTGCATCCGTTTTCGAATTCACTTTAGTGTTAAAAAACTATAATCACTACTAAACAGGCAGTAGGCAGAACTCTTCTTTTGTATAGTGTTAGAGCGAGCCAGAGTCGGCCGGCATCGGAGATATCAGAAAATTTTGACTACGTCACGTTCTAGATGCGCGCGAATTTAAAATAATTTCTGGATAGATAAAGTTGTGTGGAAACCTGGCAACGTCGCATCGCATTAAATACGAACAAGACTAAAGACGCGTTTGGCGCGTTTTGATATTATTATTGTTTGACATGCATTTTTATTTTTGTAAGAATGTACTTTTTTTTATTTGTTGAGTTGATTGCAAGCCGGGCTTTTCGGGTTGTATGATAGATCCACCACTGGTGGTCACCCATCCACAGACCAACCTAGGCAAGCACGGCTTAACCTAAACTCGACTCGAGCGGCTGTTATTATTTAACCACGAGCTCCTCGGGACAAATCCCCAAATAAAAAAAAGTTAAAATAAAAATTAATGTGCAGTCCCACAAAAATGAGTATTAAACGGTAATGCGAAACTACATACATTTTTTTTTAGGTACGAAACCCTGAATCTAACCCTCAGTCTCGACTCGCACTTTGCCGGTTTCGTTTTATATCGATATTGTCTTAACAGCAATTATATGTCAGATCGAATATGGTGATCCGTAGGTTCGCACGGTGCTCGGCTGATGTTAAAATTACTCTCTTTAGAGCATACTGCACAACTTTATACACGTGCAGCCTATGGACCAACTATACGCAAAGGTCGTACAGCGCCCTTCGAGTCCAGTTTAATAATGCGTTCAGGATGTTGTTGGGTCTCCCCCGTTACTGCAGCGCTTCGACAATGTTTGCGGAAGCGCGCGTAGATTGCTTCTATGCAACGATGCGCAAGAGAGGCACCTCGCTGGTTCGTCGAGTGCGAGGGAGCTCCAACAGCATGCTGGCCGCACTCGCGGAAAGGGTTGATTGCGCCTACATCAATCACTGCTGTAGGTTACACATTTGACGCAGGTGATGTAGTGACACTGAGACAGGCCTATTATATGTACCTAGTTATGTGTTTGTTATGTTTTTAATTTTGATATTTTGTAATGTGTTTTGATTATGATTATGTAATGTGACTGAGTGTGTTAATAATAATTTTATGAGTCTGTGACACTTGAAATAAAGTATAATTTAATTTAATTTAATTTAATTATTTAAAATATTGATTATGTACGAACCTTTTGGTGTTCATTATTGAAATTGTTGGTCACTGCTCATCAGTACGCGCCAGACCGCACTCGTAACGTTCAACATCGCCAGTGCATGCGACAACATCAGATAAGAGCACTTTGCATACGACAACAGTGCATCCGACACCAGTGCAAGTGACAACAGAGCATACGTCATTAGTGCATACAACTATACTACCAACAACACCACTTTAAACAGCAGCAGTTTTAACAACTCCAAAAAAACTGTTTTTTTTTCTGAATCGGAAAATGAAGTCCCAGTGTAGCTATGTCTTGTTGATACTGTCTCTGACTGCTTTGGTCAACGGAGTAACCTTGTGATGTTACGTCAAGAAGTTCCATCAACGTCAAATATCAGTGCATATGACACCAGAGCAATTAACACTAGTGCATACGAGACCAGAGTAAACGACACTAGTGCATACACCACTAGTCTATACGACACCAGGCGACATCAGTGCGTACGCTACGATGAGTGAATACAACGCCGATGGTATTGGCAGCAATGTTAACGGTTCTATACATAGTACATTTTTCATTATTTACTTTATTTTATTTGTGCTCTGTATGGTTGCGTTCATCTACGTAGTGACATCGTGGTGTACGATCAAGAAATTTCGCCATTTCAGAAATTATGTGTTTCTTAATGTGATATTTGCAAATGCGATGCGTTCACTTTTTTTTGGAACCACGTTTATTCACTTAACGTCTTACATACTGATTTACGTATTTGAATTTCTATTTGTGATATGTTCGGTATCTACCCAGTTTTGGTTAGTCGTATTGTGTTATATTTTTTATATTGATTTTGTAAAGATTTTCAGTATTGACATTCGTAGGAAGTACCTTAAGGCTGGTGTTTTTGCCTGGGGTGTACCTTTTGTCCTATGGTTGATAATACCAGCTATTTATCGCTTTATTCATTGGATTTTAAAATTAGAAATAAAACAAACCGATGCTATTTTTATTCTAATTTTTATATGTCTTAGTTATTTTACCCCTGTGGCAATTAACTTGGTTATTTACATAGTAGTTGTATATTCTCTGTTCCGAGCTAGTGATACTGGCGCGAGTACATCTACTAACAAATGGCGTCGCTTCTTCATAGCTACGTTGATATTTATACTTAGCAATACTTTAACGTTATTCTATTTAATTAATGTTTTTATTAGTGATAAGCTATTGTTTATGGTGATAGCTGAATCAGGAAACGTGTTGAATATAATAACATTAAATGTGTATATTGTTATAGTGAAAAGTAATCGGGAACTGTGGGGAGAATATTTTAGAAGGCGATCAATGTTAGCATCGCTTGAAATGAGATAATATCTAATAATAATGTCTCAGTTGTCGTTTGTATCTAAGATTTCTTAAAAAAACATTATTATTAATTAAACAGTGAAAAAATAGACAATTTGAGAGAAAACCGATTTATTTTTTAGCCGGAAACATAATTCGAACTGATTTACATTTTTGCGCGAAAACGAAAACAACCAAAAATAAAATGTTTTGATCGTCGATTATCGATAAGTTGTTTTTGTTAAACTAAAAGGAATGCAGTGTCCGCTTTCGATCATTATTTCAACTGTTGAAATCAAATGACAATGACTAAGTTAAATAATTGTGAAAAATCAAACTCTCTAATGTAAAGCCTGTTTTTTTTGCATTTTAACTTTTTATTTTGTTTTTTTGTATTTTATTTTGTTTAGTTAATGTATGTACCTAATTTATATTTGCCCTTAATAAATATATACTTTCAATACAAACTATTGGCTATTTCATTTATTTTTTTCAACCACATCATCATCATCTGCCTAACCTTTTCCCAACTATATATCTTTATATATATAATTCTACTGTGCGTGTGTATGTCACTGAACTCCTCCTAAACGGCTGGACCGATTTGAATGAATTTTTTTGTATGCGTTTGGGTGGCACCCTGGATGGTTTAGATTCACAAATTAGCCCGACAGATGGCGCTGCAGTCGTTATCTAGGTTTGACGCAGACGAAGTTGCGCGGGACACCTAGTATATCTTCTTTATATATATAATTCTACTGTGCGTGTGTATGTCACTGAACTCCTCCTAAACGGCTGGACCGATTTGAATGAATTTTTTTGTATGCGTTTGGATGGCACCCTGGATGGTTTAGATTCACAAATTAGCCCGACAGATGGCGCTGCAGTCGTTATCTAGGTTTGACGCAGACGAAGTTGCGCGGGACACCTAGTATATCTTCTTTATATATATAATTCTACTGTGCGTGTGTATGTCACTGAACTCCTCCTAAACGGCTGGACCGATTTGAATGAATTTTTTTGTATGCGTTTGGGTGGCACCCTGGATGGTTTAGATTCACAAATTAGCCCGACAGATGGCGCTGCAGTCGTTATCTAGGTTTGACGCAGACGAAGTTGCGCGGGACACCTAGTATACATATATATGTTGCCGTCGAATTCCAGTCTAACCGAATGCAGCTGAATACCAGTATTATAGTAACACATAGAGCGACTGCCTACCTGACCTCCACAACCCAGTTAATACTCGGTAATATGAATATGATACCCCTTGCTACCTGTAACGGCTGTCAAAGATCTACGAATGACAGCCGGGACCAACGGCTTAACGTGCTTTCCAAGCCACTGAAAAAACCCTGGATGGCCTTGCATCTACGAAGGAAACTCTGTTTGGTCACCCATCCACGGACCAACCTAGGCAAGCGCGGCTTTACCAGAAGATCGACCCCAGGGTCTGGTATTTTTTACCCACGAGCTCCAAAAAAGAGGTGAAGAATAAGTACACTTGTGCTGGATGAGGTCTGTTCTCTATACAGTGCTAGGGCTTTTAGGGGCGTCATTCTCAAGAATGAGATTGTACTCGTATGAGTGAACAACTGATGAACGTGTCGCCGGTTGAATGATGTGGCTGTATCTTCCCTTTGCCGGTAGATGCCGACCGTTGCTGCGAGAGCACGGCACCAGGTTGTGCGCACCGAGTCGATAGATGGCGCTAGTAGTGGGCGTAGACAACACTAAAAGAATAATTGTAGCAATACTGATTCTGATTACAATTGCTTTAAAAATAATGCCAGGCTTTTGTCACTACCAATCCTAAAATTCGAAAACGTGTCATACACCGACACACATCGGGCTCGCGTTTTGGATAGTCCACTCCTTTTCACAGAGAGAGAAGTGTCCCAGAAGTGGGAACGCTATAGTCTCATCTGTGTACATACATGGCCTGCGCTTAAGACGCACCTACTTAACACTGCTACCTACCCCTTTGTAGGTAGCGGTGTTAAGTAGGTTCGTCTTAAGCGCAGGCTGCACTGTTAGCTAGCGAGCGAGCGAGTCGGGCGAGCCTCTTTTCTTACTTTGTTTCGGCTCTATCGGTAGTTCGCAGTGTGAACCTAAGTATGGAAAGAGGTGAAACGACCCGGCTCGCTCGCTCACTCGCTAGCTGGCGGTGTGGCCTGCGCTTTATTTCGATGTTTTGTCTAGTGGTGTTCCGGATACCTGTATCTGGATCCGTATCCGCGGATATCCGCGGGAGAAAAAAGATCAGTATCCGTATCTTCTACTTTAATAATTTCTACCTTATTAATTTTTAATGCATAGAATTAATTTTATATGTAGCTAGGTGATTTGGTAGCAAAAAAATACTATTAAATTTCAATCAAATTATTTTTTATTTCTAAAAATCAAATATTTAGCATCTTTATATTGCAAACATTTATCGTAGTAAGTTTGTAAATGTTATATTTTTTATTTAAAAAAAATGAAATTTGTTCTGAATGAAATAAATGGAAGTGTTCCATAAAAATACTTTTGTTTGATCTGGTCACCCATCCTCCCAGTGTCACAGTAAACTATAAACAAAACAAAAGAAAGACCCTCGTAACGCAAGTCGAAACATGTTCTGTCACGCAAAGCATCAAGTGGCGTTAACTGTCGTTTTCAGGTTACGCGCACCGACACCGATTGAGTGAAAAAGTTAAGATCCGTATACGTATCCCCGGATCTTGACGCTAATGACCGCATACAGATCCGTATCTACGGATCTACATTTTTTATCATACGGCACATCACTAGTTGTGCCCCACAGAGCATAACAATGATTCTTCGTTCAATAGAGGTTCTTGGTAGATTGGTGATTCATATTAATTGCATAAGAAGAGGTTTCCTCACGATGTTTTCATTCACTTGCTTTTGACGTTGAAAGATAAACAAAGTTCACAGAATTATGCAGTTTATTAATTTATTCAATATAAATACTACAATGTGCGTCATTTACAAACAGATACATATTTTATTTGTCTGACGAACGTACAGCTTTAATACGTCCATTTAAATAAACCTCACTGAGATTGAATTAATTAATTGAATTGCATTACATTTACAACTAATTACAATTATAACGAGTAGGATTTTCCTGCATATTATTTTATATCTGTGGTCTAAATAAGTCAATGGACTTATTTAGACCACAGATATATCATACTGTCGCCATTTATTTTCATTAAAGTAAGGAAAATGGTTCAAAAATAATTGCCAAGAAACGACTTATAATGAATTATATTGCACTAGCGTTCCGTCCCGGCTTCGCATGGATGCCAATGTTACTCAGGGATAATGTAGCATTCTAATGGTGAAAGAAATTTAGAAATTGGTCCAATACTTTTTGAGATTATTCGTTACAAATATACAAATCTTTCCTGTTTATAAATTGTATATGAATTGTTACATGCCCGTAAATAATAAATTACGGACGTGTAAAAATTTTAAAATACGTCCAAAATACGCGCTTTGAACGTGAATGAGTATCTTTATTATCTAAACTTGTTAAAGTGAATATTATTTCATTTTCATAAGTTAATAAATATTTACATTATATACAGACTACAAAAATACCTACATATTTACAATTACATAAATTGGTTTAAGTGAATATTGTTTGTTATGTTGTTATTTGTGAATGTGAGGGTGGCTGCAAACTATCTCCTACATAACGCTTGTCAAATAAAGTCAGTGTGCTACTAGCTAACCGTCGTTTCACTTATTCCTACGTTCGCATACATATCAGTGGCGACGAGTGGAGACGAGCAAAACTATAAGCAACGAATTTCACAATGGTTCATTGCGAAAGACATTGATAATGAGAAAGATCCGAAGGGAGTGAAAAGGCCGGCAATATTGCTGAGTTCACTCGCCGACAGCGCCTTCAAACTCGCGGCTGATTTAGCGTTACCAAAGGAACTAACGCAGGTGCCATACGAAGACATTCTTATACTTCTCGACAGTCATTTTACGCCGATGAAATGTGGATTCGGCGAGCGGTATAATTTCTATGCTGCGACTCAAGGTCAGGAAGAAACCTTTTCGCAGTGGGCTGCGAGGCTTCGTGGGCTCACCACACATTGCGAGTTTCTGAATGTAGAAGAAGAACTACGTGACCGGTTTGTTATGGGGATGCTGCCGGGACCAGAAAAGGACAAACTTTTCGCATGTAACCTTCAAGAGTTAACACTGGTAAAAGCCGTGGACTTAGCGGAGAGTGTGCACAGTGCACGCAAGGGAGCAGCAGCGTCGGCACAAGCGAGCCGCTATTCAAGATCGCGACCACCACAACAGAAACCGAATCCAGTGCTAACAAAGAAAAGTGTTCCGTGTGCGGGTACAAACATCATAAAACGTCTCAGTGTCGGTTTGCAAGCTAAACTTGTAAAAAGTGTAATGTAAAAGGCAACCTACGCCGAATGTGTAGTAAAAAGATTAGTTTCTTAGGAACTGGCGGGTCGGGCGAGAGTGACGACGACGGTAAGATAAAAAAAATATGTTCATATAGTGGTGAACCTATGACCTTGGTAGTTTCGATACAAAATAGGGAACTAAAGTTCGAAGTTGATACCGGTTCGGCAGTCACAGCGATTTCTGAGAAAATGTACAAAATAAATTTTAATTGATGCCATTATTGCCAACGACAGATCAACTATTTACGTATACAGGTCGTGCTATCCATTGCTTAGGTATAGTCAAATTGCCTATTACGTATAAGGATCAAACACACGTAGTAAAAGTGCGAGTAATACGTGATGGTGGTCCCCCAATCTTAGGCAGAGATTTTATTTGTTTGTTTAGGTTACAAATGGTACAAGTCAATTCATCTAATCATCAATCAAATAATATTGCCGAAAAGTTAAAATTACAATATCCATCTGTTTTTTCTGACGAACTGGGTGTTTTTACAAAGTATCGGGTCAAATTACAATTAAAAATGTAATTTGACCCGATACTACGATGCGAAACCGGTATTTTTCAAAGCTCGTCCAATAGCATTTGAACTTAAAAATAAGATTAACGACGAGCTCGATCGTTTGGGACGTATAGGTGTACTAAAACCGGTTCAACACTCTGAATACGCTTCGCCTATTGTGCCAATATTAAAACGCGATGGCTCCATTAGATTGTGTGATGACTATTCCGTAAGCGTAAACAAACAGCTGATTACTGAACAGTATCCGTTACCAACGGCCCAAGAACTTTTTACTAAGTTACACGAAGGGCAGCAGTTCAGCAAATTAGATTTAACTCAAGCTTATTCACAATTTGTTTTAGACGAAACCTCTCAAAAAATAACTTGCATCAACACCCATTGTGGGCTTTTTGTTTATACGCGATTAGTTTTTGGCCTCGCTAGTGCCCCAGCTATTTTCCAACGGGCAATGGAATGTTTACTGTCGGGGCTAGATGTCATTATGTGTATGTTTGACGATATTTGTATAACAGGAGAAACAAAAGAACAACATTTAGATAGATTGAGCGCGGTCTTGTAAAGACTACAAGACGCGGGACTGACGCTGCGTAAAGATAAATGCGTGTTTTTCGAAAACCAAATAGAATATTTAGGATATACGATAGATAAGAATGGTTTAAGAAAATCAGAACAAAAAGTCAAGGCAATTGTTGAGGCACCCACACCAACAAATGTAAATAAGCTACAGTCGTTTCTAGGATTAGTAAACTATTATAGGAACTTTGTCCCGAACGCCTCGTCAATATTAAGCCCGCTTTATTCTTTATTGCAAAAAGGTAATAAATGGAAATGGGAGGGTATGCACGCTAAAGCATTTCATACATTAAAGCAATGTTTAGCCTCAAATCAGGTTCTTGCCCATTTCGATCAGAACGCTAAAATAATTTTGACGGTAGACGCATCACCCAGTGGATTAGGAGCTATTTTATCGCAGATAGGCTCAGACGGAGTAGAACGTCCAGTTTCATTTGCCTCTCGTACACTGAATACAGCGGAGAAGCGGTATTGACCATTACAAAAGGAGGCTACAGCAATTATTTTCGGAGTCCGACGTTTTCACCAGTATTTATACGGGAGGGCGGTTCCCTTTGTTCTTCGAACCAACCACAAGCCCCTCTTATCTATATTTGGTCCATATCGTGGAATTCCAGAAGTTTCTGCTAATAGACTACAGCGTTACGCGATGTTTCTTAGTGGTTATAATCACACGATTGAATACATACGCAGCGCTGACAACAGCGCAGAGAGAAAAACTAATGAAAAGAAAAACTAAAAAACGCGCGCGCGGGTAGCTGTCTTAATTGCAAACAAACCTCACAGTTAGCAATTAGTTTTTCTCTCTGCGCTGTTGTCAGCGCTGCGTATGTATTCAATCGTGTGATTATAACCACTAAGAAACATCGCGTCCCCAACCAACAACTTTTATAACTTTTTGAATCGTTATATCTCAGAAACGGTGGCTCGTAAGAAAAAAAGTATTGATACATTTTTTATAGATAACTGTATGATCTACAATTTTTGTCTGAGGTACTTTTATGATAAAACTTACCGTTTTGCTGAAAATCGCGAAAAACTATTTTTTTTGAATTTTGACCTTGAATAAAAAAATTTCCTTACACGGGAATGATGGGGAACTTCTAGACATTGTTTATAATTATGTTTTGAACAATTTCACAGAAATTCAGCTTGTTGGGACTTTATGTAACTTCGAATGTCTAAATTGACCGGACTAATAGGGAAGGGAAATAGAGAGAGTAAAGAAATAGTAAATACAGATACACACACTAGAAAATCACAGGAAGATGAGGAATTTTATGAGGCAACAGAAGGTCCTCGTGGTGAAGATGATGTAGCGTCTGGCTCAGGTCAGATACTACAACCAGACAGGTTAACAAACGACGGCAAACAACTGCGACCTGTACCAAAGGTAGATTATAAGTGTTTTTACTAAAGTAACTAAATTATGTTTATATTGTCAAGCTAGGGCGAGATGTTATGTTGTTATTTGTGAATGTGAGGGTGGCTGCAAACTATCTCCTATATAACCCATATCGCTTGTCAAATAAAGTCAGTGTGCTACTAGCTAACCGTCGGTTCACTTATCGGGACGTTCGCATATATATCATTATTCATAAAATATTCTTTGACTACCTCGTTGGTGTAGTGGTCCAACGGTCCTGGGTTCGATTCCCAGGTCGGGCAAAGTTTTATTGGGTTTTTCCATCAGGAATCAGTAGCATCCACGAAGTCCGGTTGATTACAATAGGCTCGCTCTCTATTACATGGGACGGTGTGGGTACTATTAAGTACACCTCTGTCTGACCCTACGGGGATAACAGGTGTGATGTTTTGTTAAAACATTTCTTTTCAATCGCTATTACATCTAACTAAAGGAACAAACAAATCTGTTGCTTTTATTTGAATATATTCTTCGTGTCGCAGGCACGACAATTTTTATATTTTGATAGCCCTTTTTTGTTACTTTGCCGTTTTTTTTTCCGATGGGAAATCATCAAATGACTTCTCCCGCTCTGGGCAGAGCGGAAGGGAGTGTCAGACTTGTACTGACTAAAACCCAACCATGTTCTTTCCTTGCCCTTTGTGTTCCAGGGCCGCGGTATCTCTTTCGAACAGTCCCGCAGCCCTGGTACTTTGCCGCTTCCACCTCGTCTTCGGTGGCAGCGCAGTGGTCTTAAACATGTTTTTGGGCTAAGAGGGCAGGATAGGAGGTAGAGCATAGTTTGCGACAGCTTCACAACCACACCCCGCAGCTGTTTCATTGCGGTAGCCCCACCAAACAAGGTTGGAGTTACATCTTCCTACTTGAGTCCGATGACGGTTCAAGGACTTCCAGGTGGACCGTGGATGGTTAGACCGTGCAGGAAGATGCTCACTTGGCGGTAAGTAGTGAGTGGGAGGGGAACAGCGCTGATAAAACTGATTGAATGATAAGAGAAAGTTCCAATGTTTTGGTCTTTACAACTGTAAAAAAAACTGGCCAAGTGCGAGTCGGACTCGCGCACGATGGGTTCCGTACCATAAACCGAAAAAAAACATTTCTTGTATCCCCCTTTAAATATTAAATAATTTATATTTTTATTATTTGTTGTTATAGCGGCAACGAAAATACATCACCTGTGAAAATTTCAACCGTCTAGCTATCACGGTTCATGATATACAGCCTGGTGACAGACAGACGGATGGACCGACAGCGAAGTCTTGATAATAGGGTCCCGTTTTTACCCTTTGGGTACGGAACCCTAAAAACCACGGTAAAATAGCTAACGAGAAAGATCAACATCGCCAGTCCGTATTAGTAATTTAGTATTCGCATATAAACCCAAAAAAATATATGTTAAAACTGGTTGTTTTAAACCGCGCTGCCATAACGAGTTTTAAAGCGTAGTTTTTTTTTATGGAATTTTTGTAACATCCCATTTTTTGCGACGAAGTGTTTTTCTGTTTATATCATAACTCAAAACAGCGTTTTCGAATTCAAATTACATGATACCTTCGTAGTTTATTGTCAGAATTAATCTTAAACTAGCGACCCGCCCCGGCTTTGCTCGGGTGTAATTTTCTAACGAAATATGAACATTTATTTTCACAAACCTTGTTCTGACAATTATTATGAAGTACTAGGTAATGCCCGTGGCTTCGCCCGCATGTTGTTCGGTAATGTCCCATAATTATGGAATCGTAGTACACACGGCGGCACATCAAGCTTTACCTTTCCAGTACAACGTGGCCTCGGTTTGTATATAATTTTCTGTACAATGAGAGATCCGCATAAACTGGTTTTGTATAGCTTCGTGCGTACCAGGATAAACAGTATCCTATTATATATTATAGACTAGCGGCCCGTGCCGATTTTGTTTGCATTTAACTAATATTAATAATTCAAAAGTAAAAAGAAATAAACTAGACACACTGTCTACCCACACAGTAGGCTCACGTGGAGGTCAGTGAACCTACTGAGAAGTACAGTATCAGGTCTCTCGTCTATCATCCATAAAAGGCTCTATTCGAGGAATTAATTATATGAGGTAAGACCTTACTCTTTTTACTTACGAGTTGTTTTTGGAGTTTACTCCTTAAGAAACGATTTGAGTTATAAGGCCCGGTACGGAAATTTTATGAGGAGTAAAATCAAGTGTATCACGAAAAGTTGAGGCGTTACGTAGAAAGAGACAAACATATATATCTGTAGGATTGAACGTGTAAAAGAATGAGATGGAAGACATTAGTCAGCTACAGTATTTAAGAATGATATTATAATTCAAAGTGAAAGAAATCAATCATCCTAAAATTGGATTTGTATAAATTGAACACAATTATTATTATTATTTATATTATTTTGTAACATACTTTATGTAATCCGCTTTATTGAAGTAATATAAATAATCCGAATAATTACAGATATATGTTTGTTTCTCTTATCATTTTAGCAGATGCGTTTATTTACCCTTTTTTTCTATTCAATATATATCATAATTATCGTTCGTAAGGAGTAAACTCCAATCGTGCGTCGTAGCTGCCGCACACACACTTTTTTTTACGTATCGTTATATTATTTACCGCTAAATATTCTCTACTATATTGAACTATACAGCGACAGTTTTTAGTCGTCTTACAAAGGTAGCTTCTCAAGGTATCCGACAAAACGTTTTTGCAAAAAATATGTTTTGTGAAACAAAACGTTCCTGCAATAAGATTGTTTTGTTAAAGGTCTATTCATTAGACGTTTGGCGCTATTGTACATTTAGCTACTTAGACGTTCTGAAGGCTAATTCACGTAATTTTATGACGCGCCGATGAAGTTGTAGTGCAGTTGCAGTTAAGTTCAAGTTTGAGTGATAAACGGTATTCTTGTAATCTTTGAACTGCGCGTAAGCTGCGCGTGAACTGCACGTCAACTGTACGACAGCAAAACCCTACGAAATATGGTGAGACCACATGAGAGAAAAAAATATTACTCTCTAAATAATCGAATAGAATCGATTACATTTTAATGATTAGACGTTATTATCATTTATAAGCTGTCATTTTGAGACGTCAAACGAATAGAAGAATACCGATCATGTTGCGTTCCGAACCACGCACCAAAGACGCGCAACAACTTGACGCGAGCGTGTCTGACAGCGGTACAGAATACGAAAAGCGTTGTTTTGATCGAAACTTAACTACAACTGCACTGCAACAGCATTCTTTAGTTACGTGAATTAGCCAACAGATCAGGAGGGATAATGTTTACATGTCAAACGGTAGAACATACCTACCCTACGAGACGTTTAGATCATCGCTCACAACAGGCTGTTTCAACAACGTCATGCGTTATAATAATTACTACATCACTACATACTATAAAACAAAGTCCTCCGCCGTGTCTGTCTGTCTGTTCACGATAAACTCAAAAATTACTGCACCAATTTTTATGTTGTTTTAAATACAAAATAGGCTTGCGTTTGGCCGCAACTCCCCTGATGTGGAGCGATGCGGCCTAGGGCGGAGCACGCGTGCCTAGAAGAAACCGATTCACTTGAACTTTCAGTAGGACCAGATAAAAATAGTATAATAGTATATATAATAACACTATTTTACACGATTTTTATACCCCAGCTGGAAGTTGTTGATTATTGTTTATTATGGAAAGAGTTATCCAGAAAAAAATATTAAAAAAATCAGTCGTCTGGTTTTGGAAATATTTGTGAACAAATATGAGAACGGCAAATTTTCGTCTACTTTTTTTAGTATTGTATGTATTTCTCTTATAAAGGGCTAACAGTCAACCTCTAATATAATTTTATGGAAAAATCCTTGATAGGTGATCTTCAAAAGCCTTTAGATGTTGGTAAAAACGGTCCCCTTGGTAGCAACTCATACTTCGTAAGTTTTTAAAAAAAAGGTGAACGTTTGATGACCAATGCTGTAAAAAGTTTCTAGAACTTTCACAAAACACTTAGTTTTTATCTTGGTTTGCAACAGAAAATCCGGGAATCCTGAATAAATGTAGATTTGCACTTTTGAACGAATCTCTAATGAGTCTTCCCATTTTTGAAATTATAAACTGTACCAATGTAGAGTCAGGCTTATTGGCAACAATAGACCTGTCACTGGTGATAGGTCGATCCCAATACAACGTGATATTACCGTTAGCAAGAACTGGGTCGGGCGCATAATTATAGTATGGCACTTCTGATTCCACAAGGTTGTACTTTAAAGCAAGTTGCTGGTGGATAATCTTGGCAACGAGGTTGTGTCTATGCAAGTACTCTCCGTTAGCTAGACTAGAACACCCAGAAATAATGTGTCGGATCGATTCATCCGGACGGTGGCATGCTCGACATACGAGTATGTCAACCGAGCCATCCTTCACAATATATTTCCGATAGTTATTTGTCATCAAAACTTCGTCCATTATTGCACAGAAAATACCTTTGGTTTCCCCGAAGAGGTCACCGAAGTCCAGCCAAGATATGGACGCTAAGAAGTCTACATCGGGCCCATGTAGGGCCCGGTAGAAGCGTCCGTGAAGCTCCTTGCCTGCCATACCTCCTTGCGGTCATTAGTGTCTAATACTCTAGGTTTACGCCAGTTCTCGTTAGCCAGGGAGAGCGGTGAGGCCCTTGTCCACTGAGACTACATCTCGGTGCATCCCCTCGTCGGCTTCTAAGAAGTATTCCCTGAGACTGCATACCTCACGGTTGTGCAGGGTCTTAGCATTTAAGAAGCCACGACCTCCGCATTTCCATGGGATATTATTCCAATTGGGTTAGTTCCAATTGGGTTGGGTAGGGTTATGCATCCAATTTGCGGTCAGCATTACGCGGACCTTCCTGTCCAAGGCATCGAGTTCCGTCTGAGTCCATTTGAGTATGCCAAAAGAATATATCAAAACCAGCATGACCACACCGTTAAAGGCGCGCACCTTATTTCCGACTGACAAAAGATTGCTTAGCACCTTATTCAGGTGGCCAAAGAAGCGCTCCCTCAACGATTGTTTCATGCAGGCAATATTGATGCCTAATGCTTCCGACATACCCAAATAGTTGTAGGTTTCTGTTGAGGAGAGGGATCTAAGGTGTATGGAATACGAGAGTTGAGTTCCTACGGATTCCATAATCTCCCCTTGCTTTACATCCCTGATGGCGCTTCTGAAAGTTTCTGTTACCTACAGTAGCTCCATCAGTTGCAACTTGTTGGGGGCAAAGAGTTTCAAATCATCCATGTAAAGAAGGTGAGATATGACCTGACCACCTCTCCTCAACCGATAGCCTAGACCTGAACCCTCCAGCAGTGTGCTGAGAGGGTTCGACAAAAGGGGAACCCTCTCAGGGGATGAGGGTTCGAGAGGGCTAGACAAAACCACAATGGACTCAGACTATCGCCCTTGAATATACCGCGTTCGATCCTTATCGGTTCGCTGTTCCCCTGGATCTGTCGACATCCTGGATAGCGAAGGACCGTTCTCCAGTGCCCCATATATGACATCAGGAAGTTACGCAGAGTTGCATATACCTTATACAACTCCAGCAGCTTCATGAGCCATGTATGAGGCACAGAATCATAGGCCTTTATATAATCTATCCAACATGTAGACAGATCCCTTTGGGAGCGGCGAACCTGTTGGCTAATGGCCATATCAATGCGGACGCGGAGCTCCTTAGTACGCGGTACTAAGGACCTACATCCATTCTGAGAGGACCGATTGACCGTTGGTAGACAAGTGATTGGTCTATAATTTTTGGGCTCCGCAGTACTACTTGATTTATGGAGCAGGTGGGTAATTGTAATTGTAAGCTACGTCTTGGGGGCTTATGATGATTGCCCCCCATTTCTGGTATTGGATCACACGCTTGTTCAACCTCCCGGGTCCAATCGCCCTCAGTGTGACTGGCAGGCACCGACCAATTATTATTTTTATAATAAGTTCAGTAAAACTAAAACTTTGTTGTTCTAAAGAAGTATACTTAAGTAAATACTTAGGTTTGTTTGTTATTGAATAAAAAACTGATGTGATTTTTTTTATTTTATATTCCCTTCTTCCATCTGAGGGCCTCGCGAAATGTACCTTGCCCACATTAAGTTTAGGTCTTGCGCCGCCATTGTTTCGAAACTCATGTCACACGTATACTCATGTCTGTGTGGTTGTGTGCGTAATTTGTAACATTATGTGCCACATATTTAAGAAACACACACACTCTAATCCGCATGACTAAGAGAGTACACAATATAAACATTCAGACGAATAGTTTGTGTCTTTCCCGAGGCACGCAGCGGCGCTAGCGAAGCGGAAATTTTATTATTATTATTAACGCCGCTGATCGAGCGTTAAAATGCGAGTTATACGCAATAGCACCGATGCAAAAGCGCATTCACAAAACGTGATCACAAAATCGCTATAAAAAGTCGCCGTGGGCGAAGGGCCTAAATTCGAACTAGGCAATCTACATGACTCATAGGTTTGCCCTGCCGCTGCCTAGCACCAGATATATGTAGGTGTGATAGTTGGCTGTATTTCCCCGAACAGCCCGTTATTGTTATAAAAGGAGACGTCATGGCTAACTAGGCGATTAAGGAGTAATAACTGTGATTCACGTACAAATACTTGTTGTTTAATAAAACCTGCAAGAAACTTGACCAGTTTCATACCGCTTTGCGAGGCGTGCAAGAGAGGACGTGTGGCTTTGTTTGTAGACCAGCGTGCGCCGAACTGCACCGCTGCGACGCTCACTATGGCCGACGCTACGAGTATAACAGATACCAGTGAATTCGATACCAATTTGTATGTCACCAGTGCATATAACTTCAGTGCTTTCGTCACTAGTGCATTTGACAACAGTGCTAATGATATCAGTGATAATGACACCAGTGCATACGAAAATAGTGCATACAACTCTAGTGCGTTCAAAACCAGTGAATACAACATGAGTGCAAATGACACCAGTGCTTTCGACAAACCCTGCGTCCCTAGTGCATATTACCTGATAGTTTTTGGGTGGATTATTATAGTCTTAAGTGTGGCTGGCTTTATATACGCAGTGACATCTTGGTGTCTCATCAAGAAATTTCGACATTTCAGAAATTATGTGCTCATCAACCTTATGTTATGTAATACAATACGTTACTGTATATTTGTATGTGTAGAAACAAATTGTTTCTTACAATATCTGAACCTTGTACATGTTCAGTTCATTCTGTATCTATTTGAGTTTTGGGCTTTAACTTTTAACTGTTGGTTACTTGTGTTATGCTATATTTTCTACGTTGATTTTGTTAAAGTATTCAACACTGAAATTCATAGGAGGTACCTTAAGAGTAACCTTTTTGCCTGGGGTGTGTCTTTTACAGCTGTGCTTTTATATTTTATTACTGGGAGGTTACTTCGTGTGTATTACTCTATGGAAATACTCACTACTCCTATAGGCATATCACTGTTATTATTACCTGTTACCATAAGTTTTGTTCTGTACGTTATGGTTGTTTATTCACTGTTCCGTGGTAGTAAAGCTGCCGTAACTAAATCTACTGATAAAATACGTCGCTTCTACATCTCTACATTAATATTTGTTTTAAGCAATGTAATGGTGTTATACTGTTTACGAGATCTATTTGAAAAAACTGATAAGTATGTTAATGTGCTAGGAGTATTTGGGGAGTTCATGAATATAATTGCATTAGATATGTATTTAATCATAGGGAGGGGTAATAGGGTGTTATGGCAAGGATATTTGAGGAGGAGATCAATTCAAACATCCCTGCAAGTTTGATGATAATGTTAGTCTTTGAGGAAAACGGAACGTCTTAAACCACATAAAAATGTAAACAGTACGTGCAATGTATACCGGTTGACCTAACTTGTAAGACATATTATAAACTGTTTAATAAATTCTAATAAAACATGTTGTTATTTTACTCAACAGAAAAATAATCTGTTCATGATTTAGTTGCTTATAGACTACAGTATTTGGTCATTGGGTCGTCGTAGATATAAAGTGTGTTTGTATTACAAATAACTGTTTTTTTTATTGTTGGTAAGTTGTTTGACTATTAGTAATTGCTGATATTCGTAGTACAAGACACAAACAAAACAACACATTTAAACTCAAACTCAAAAGCTTTTATTTCAATTAGACCATTACAGGCACTTTTGAATGTCAGAATGACAAAGAAGGCTAAGCTACAGCCACAGACACATGGCATAATAACTTGTGAAACTACTGTAGTTGCCCATTCAAAATTGATTGGACCGCTGTGAATGTGGTAACCTGCAGCTAAGGTTTTCATGATTATTTTCCAACCCTAATTTTAGTTCCTGAAACTAGGTATAAACAGAAAGTAGGATATATATATACCTACAAGGTGTAAATGGACCCTTCCTTTTAATCCGGACGAAACTGGCAACCAAGCATCACGATGCTTTTACTTATGTTAGCGTTTATTAGGTACAAGTGGGTAAGTAAGTAAACGCTAAAATTATTGCTGGAAACTCCTTTTATTTGGGGTAAATAATCAGGTTTTACCATAGAACTCAATGTAACGCAGTCAAAACATTGTGCTAATGGATGAATTGCACGAGGGTCGCGGAGGTATCTATAGTAAAGTTCAATAACTTGTACTAAAAAAAAATGTTGGAACCTTTGACCCCCAATATCACCTTAACTAGAAAGTTCCCAGGTATGATCGGTATGATCTTGAACAAACAAAATATCGTAATCACAGGAAGAACAAGTACACCCATTGTAATATTAACATAATTATAACATTAACATCTGTAGATAGGATGGAAGATGGGGGAAGAAAGTGCTGAAGTGGAGATCACGGTTAGGACGGAGGAATCTCATTAAATTGGCCGGAAGAAACTGGATAGCCATGTCACAAAACCGCCAAAAGTGGAGAGATTTAGAAGAGACCTACACTCAGCATTGGGTGGCCAA
Organism: Lycophotia porphyrea; assembly: GCA_950005105.1. Classification (NCBI taxonomy): domain Eukaryota; kingdom Metazoa; phylum Arthropoda; class Insecta; order Lepidoptera; family Noctuidae; genus Lycophotia; species Lycophotia porphyrea. Next base: position 3,071,067 of record OX465408.1, on the reverse strand, counting down.
GGGTTGAAGAAGAAGAAGATCATTAACATAACATCACGCCTGTATTCCCCGAAGAGTTTGGCAGAGGTGTAGGTACTTAAAAGTATACCCACATTTCACCAGCCATGTTAAAGTCCCATATAGTAAAGGGCGAGCCAATTGCAGTTATAATTATATTTATTTGGTATATACGGTTTACACATGATACATAATAATTTTCAAACTGATTAAAGGATTTTACGAAAGTATGACAGATAGACTAGTTTGATAACATGATACCGACAAAAATAAAATCACGGCCAAAATTCACTATGATTAACATACTTGCCTAATATCGATGCAAATAAACCGTATCATAGTGCTGTGAGGCGCTAGTCAGCGCGGACGTATGATCTGGTCAACCATGGATAACGACGATACTCTTTTGAACACCACTAGTACATACAATACAAGTGCATATGACACCAGTGCATATAACACCAGTGTATACGACACCAGTGCATACAATACCAGTGCATACGACACCAGTGTATGCAGCACAAGTGAACACCACTAGCACATACAATACAAGTGCATATGACACCAGTGTATACAATACCAGTGCATACAACACTAGTGCAAACGACACCAGTGCGTACGACACCAGTAGATACGATGCTGAATTTGTAGCAAACTAGCAATGCTATATATTTTTCAAATTATTGCAAAAATTGTTACATTGCTGGCGCTGGCTGCTTTTATATATGGAGTAACGTCTTTGTCTCATGAAGAAGTTTAGACATATTCGAAACTATGTGTTTGTCCACGTGATGTTAGCAAATGTGCTACGAAACTTTATTTTTGTAGTTTATGATAAAATCAAAGATTTATGTGTGGATCTGTAAGCTGAAATGGTTACCTTTAATGACGAAGGTTCTGATTATAATAACTAGTGTATTAGCTTTAGCATATCCTTTCTTGTACTGTATCCTTACTTTTGATTATTGGGTACTCGTATTGTGTTATATATTATATGTTGATTTTGTAAAAATCTTCAGCGGTAACATTCGTAGGAGATACCTTAAGAGTACCTTATTTGGTTGGGGTGGACCTTTTATAAACTTGCTCTTAACTTTCATTGCGTCGAGATTATATTACTTGTATAACGAGAACACAGACATAATATTAGCCGGTCCTTTATTCATGTTACTGCAGTTAGTACCAGTAACAATAAGTTTAATTATTTATATTACAGTTATACAGGGTGTAAACAGACTCTTCACGAAGCAGTTAACCAAGCATTATGTACATCAAACTAAGTAACTTTATGCAAAAATTATTGCTGGGAAACGACTTTTTTTTTTGGGGTGAAAAATCACGTTTTACGGTAGGACTCAATGTAACGCATTCAAAACATTGTGCTGATGGATGGATTGAATACTACGGGGGTGGTAAAGGTTTTTTAAGTAAAAAAAATACACTAAAAACATGTATTTAAAAAAAAACTTGTGAAAAAGTTGGAACTTTGACCCCCAATATCTCCGTAACTAGAAGATTCCCAGGTATGGTCTAGAACAAAAAAATGATCGCAATGATGGGGAGAACAAGTGCCTTTCGGCTTCGTTAAGAGACTTTTTACACCCTTTATGTATATTCTTTGTTCCGCGGAGGTGAAACAAGCGAGAGTATATTAACTAACAAATGGCGTCGATTTTACATAGCTACGTTGATATTCATACTCAGCGATGTTATGGTAATGTACGCTGTTGAGGAAATATTTGACCTAAGGAATAATTTGATTATACTATTAGGATCATGTGCAGAAGTGTTGAATTCAATTGCGTTAATTGTGTATTTCGTTATAGGGAAGAGTAATCGGGTATTATAGGGAGAATATTTAAAACAACAGATTGATGCAAACATCTCTAGAAATGACCTGAAACATTTACTCTGAGGATATGAAAACTTGTTAGTCCTTTAATGGAGTCCGGCAAGGAATTTAAATTAATCATTTTGAATACTAGTTATGTTACGAGGTCAAGCGTAACGATTTGATTTTGAATAGCGTGATATTAACCCACCTGGATACCAGTTTTTGTACGTATTAAATCTTAGTACAAGTTTTTTACGATAAATAACTTGAAAACTTTCAAAATGACAAATTAGAACGAAACAATACAAGTTAGTTATTAGTTTGTGCTCTTAAATGCTATATTTAATTTTAGTTTCCCCTATTTGATTTATTTTACATATTATATATATATATATTATCAAACAAAAAACCGACGTAACACAGAAATAGCAGTTTTGATATAAACGTGTTTAAAGTTTTTTGTGTGTTTACTGATGTTTTTCTGTACTGAACTGTCACTTGTGCCATTCAGTGGCTTATTGACTAAAAACCTAATAGTTTTTTTATGTTAGAGACATACGATATATGTATGTGCGATGTTCTACATGTATGACTGCCTTGTTCGTCTAGTGTTCGCGAGCGCGACTGCTGAGCATGAGGTCCTGGGTTTGATTCCCAGGCCGGGAAAAGTGTTATTGGGTATTTCCATCAGGAATTTCTTAGCAGCCACGGAGTCTGGATCTGTGCCCGGTTGAGGGCAATAGGCCCCCTATTACATGGGGACTTAAAGAACATAACTAGCGAAATGTGGATTACAGGCGTTATGTCATGTATGTATGAATGGGCTGCAGCCTTATATTGTCTTATAGGCCAATTAAACAATGTGTAGCAGTCTTTAAGTTACTTTTTTCGAAGGTCAAATTAAATGAACAAGAGAAACTCCACTTTTACCACCTCCAATTTCGAATCTCAGTGGTCGAAATAGTCAAATTATATTATGGCTCTTGTATCATACGATCTAACGCGATGCAGCTAAATACCAGTATTGTTTAAGGAGCGACTGCCTAACTGACACATCTGATATTTCTCTATAGCCGTCCGTCCGTCTTTTTTTTTGGACTGTAAATTAATCTATCTATTCCCTGGTGCGAGTAGATAGATTGATTTACGATACATTTTCATCGTCATTAGCAATGGTTTGCTAAGGAATATGTATATACAATCAAAATAAAAATATTTTATTTCACATAGGCACTTATAAAACGTCGACATTAGTAATTAAGTATGGGGGAACAGCGTAGGCCTGACAATAAGTATAAAATAGTAATTATTAAAATGTCAGTGAAACCAAGATAAGTATAGAAAAAACGGCCAAGGGCGAGTCGGATGCACGCATAAAGAGTTCCGTAGCACCAAACAAGTAGCTCAATCAAATCTTATTCTAAACAATTTTTGCTGAAAGATCTTTTACGTTTTACAAACCCACATTTTATTAGAATTTTCCTCCCCTTACTTTAAAAAATTGAAGGGGTATATTGCATCAACCATTGATTTAAGAAAAAAAAGTATTTCAGAAACATCGATCCCATTTTTCAAAAGCATTTTAACCGATAGAGTTATATACGTAGATATTTTTCACAGCATAAACAGTGCAGTGGTAGGATGAAAAGGTTTTTAGAAATAGAATTAATGAATATTACGAAGAGTAAACGAGACAAAACGCCAACCTGAGGTACACCGTCAGAGGTATAACTCCAAGAAGAGCACGACTCCTCTATACATATACATTGCTGGCGGTCATACAGGTAATAACTACGAAACCAGTCAATTGCCGTTGGAGATATTAAGCGAGCGAAACATGACAAGCAGGCTATGGAAGTCGACAGTATGTCCTGGGTTCAATTCCTTGGTCGGGCAAATAATGTTATTGGATTTTTCCACTAAGAATTTCTCAATGGCAGTCTGGAGTTTGAAAATTGGCGGAATGATAACCCCGTGCTTTGAAAAACACGTTAAAAAGGAAGAAGGAAGAGAGAGTGCACTTGTGTCTGCGCGTGCACTTGTGCACTATTGTATCTTCGGCGCCGCGTGCTGAATCGCCGCTGAGATTAGCCGCCGTGAATGAAAAACGGCCAAGAAGACTAATTTGTAAAAAACCAAACACTACGATACGAAGGTCAAATACCTGCTAAAACCATGACAGTAATTTACATATTTGATAGTGCATCTTTAAAACTACCAATAACGTTACCGGTTTTATTTCGCTCTGTCACTTGGGCTAGTGTGGACGCATGTTACTGCTCAACGGACGGGACGCTCAACATGACCGACAATCACACCCAAATAAGAGACAACATTGACACCAGAAGTGCATACAACACCAGTGTACAACGATAGTGCATACAAAAACAGTGATTATGATACCACAAACTATACCAGTGCGTACGAAACCATTGAATACAGCACCGGTGCATACGACACCAGTGAAAACGACACCAATGCATATGACACCAGTGCATACGACACCAGTGAAAACAACACCGGTGCATACAACACCACTGCATTCGACATTAATGCACACGACTCACTACGGGTCGAATATTATAATACGATAACAATTGTTATAAATACTTTTAACTGGATTATACTTGTGTTGAGTCTTGCTGCATTCATATACGGAGTGACATCTTGGTTCATCATAAAGAAGTTCCGCCATTTCAGAAATTATGTGCTATTCAACTTGATGCTTACGAACATCCTTCGTAACTCTCTACATTTGTCTTTTGATTTGGTGTTACTCTTTTGCCGACCTACCCCGGATCGTAGAATGTGTGTTTATAATTATTTCTACGTTTCTTTGTACTGTAATATTTCGTTTGATTACTGGGTACTCGTGTTGTGCTATGTATTTTATGTTGATTTTGTTAAAGTCTTCAACAGTAACATTCGTAGGCGGTATTTGAAGAGTAGCCTATTAGGCTGGGGTGTACCTTTTTTAACAATGTTCATATTTTTAATTGTTTCTTTGTTATTTTATTTGTATGATTCAAGAGATATACTTACAGTTCCTGTCACCATGGTGCTTGAGATAATACCTGCAATGTTTAGTTTATTTTTTTACGTTATTGTTATATATTCTCTGTTCCGCGTTAGAGCAGCTGGAGCCAGTACATCTGCTAAAAAATGGCGTCGCTTCTACATAGCCACGTCGATATTTCTAATCAGCGATATTTTAACGTTATCATTTTTATTCCAAGAACTTGAAACGAACTCTAAAATATTTCCAACAATAGGTATGCTAGGAGAGTTATTAAATACGATAGGATTAATTGTGTTTTTTGTTATAGGTAAGAGTAATCGAGTATTGTGGGAAGAATATTTAAAAATGAGGTCGATGCAAACACAAACATCGTTAGAAATGAGGTGATGTCATTTTATGTATACAAAATATCGAAACTTGTTGGACAGCTAATGAATCCGCTAAAAAAAATACAAAACACGTTCTTAGGAATAAAAGATTATTAAATATCAGCTAAGGTTAGCACTACTTATTTTTGTAGAATTGTGTCTCCTCCAGAGACAGAAATATTTTCACAGATAACATTAGGTTAATTAGTTGTATAAAGGATGTATGAAGACTTTTAATGGAGCCGAAAGGCACTTGTTCTCTCCGCCATTGCGATAATTTTTTTGTCCTAGATCATACATACCTGGAAACCTTCTAGTTACGGAGAAATTGGGTGTCAAAGTTACAACTTTTTCACAAGTTTTTTTTAAATATAATAATATGTTTTTATTTTAAGATTTTTACTTTTAACAACTCCACGACCCCCTTACTATTCAATCCATTCATCAGTACAATGTTTTGAGTGCGTTACATTGAGTCTTACAGTAAAACATGATTTTTCGGCCAAAAAAAAATGCCGTCCCCGAGCACTAATCTTTGCGTAACGTTACTTAGTTTAATAAACATAATGCTTGGCAGTCGAGGCTTCGTGAAGAGTCTGTTTACACCCTGTATTCATACGATTATTACCGTCAATTCAAAGTGGGGGTTTCTAGAACTACGCATAGTAGCAGTTTTCCGAATAACTTATAAACGTTGTAATACTGTTTTCACTAGTAGAAAAAAAAACCTCAAGTGATAAATTAAGTTATTTGGTAGATGTTACACACTGATTAAAGACAAGTATGCAAAAGTCGAAATTTGCATACTTGTCTTAACCTTGTAAAGATACAATAAACTTTATGGCGTGCTTTTGACCGGGACTACCGGTTGACCTTAAATGATGCTCTAACTGCGGGCTCTGTCCCCTATATCTCGAAAACGATTCAACGTATGAAATATTTTTGAAATAAAAGTTGTAGGGAATTTAATGCTCTACAATATTGATGATAAATATAAATAGCGAAAAACCAATAGGAAACGAGATATTAGCAAAAAATGTGTAAAAAAACGATTTTGTGACCTTCGGCCTTTGATTTTAAAAGTCGCGTACATCCTACCTATTAATATAGGTTTTGAGAGAAGTTTTAGGATGTCAAAATACAAGTTTATACGAGTTTATGTCTGGGTATCTAAAATGCCGAGATAATTACCTAATTTTGACTAAGATGACTGGACTGAATCCTGTACTTACATCTCGGCTCCGGTCTCGCATCTCCGCATACTTTCAGTAGACACACATCAAGTTTTCCTACTCCTCCGCTATATTTTTCTGATGAATTTCGATGCGGGTTCCAAGACAGTTAAATTGTTTCTCTGGAACTACGTCGAGCTTCATTGTCTGGGGGCTTTTCTGGTGGTCGGCACTGTTGGTTTTGGCTATCAGGAGTTTCAGTGGGTTGGGAATAGTGTGGTGGGCTTGTCCCATATAAAAAAGATACACATTACGGTACGGCACAATACACACACGTCCGGGCCTAAATTTCATATAGCGGATGATCCGTTGAGATGAGTCACTGTGAACAAAAGAAAAACTATCAAAGGTGGAGAAAGTTCTTCGGAAAATGATTTAACTGGTAAGAAAAACTTCAATTCATGATAAAACCTTAAGGGCACAAAAATATTGCAAATCTAATGCAGATTGGATAAAGTGTGTAGTGTTTGCTACTAAACAGCAAAACTGACTAATCAACGAAACTGAACCGAACGAGTGCGGGAAACTGACCAGTGATCCACGGACTCCACATGTTTTCATGGTCAAACAGGATAAAGCCTACTTTACATACTCGCCTTATAACCAAACGATTAATTGAACCGGTGTGAGGAAGCATGGCGGCAGATGTCATTGGATCGCTTCCAATTGCGCACGCGAAGCTCACCATGGCAAACGACGATACCAGTATTAGCGACACTAGTGCATACTACTCCAGTGCATATCACGCCAGTACATACGACACCAGTGCATTCGTTATTACACAATCAGAAGTTGTTACATCGGTGGATATTTTTAAAAAAATTGCCTGGGTTATTATTGTGTCCAGTGTAACTGCCCTTATATACGGAGTGACATCGTGGTACTTCATCAAAAAGTTTCGGCACATCAGAAACTATGTGCTTCTCAACGTGATGCTTGCAAATGTGCTCCGTAGCTTCGCATTTTTATTTTATAAATTGTTTTTAAAAAGTTTTTGTCTATATTTGCTTTGTGAAACGTTTATCTTCAATGGCGATGGTTACGAATATCGTTTTCAGTGTATTAATTTCTTTAAATATCTTTTTTTGTACTGCATACTAAAGTTTGATTGTTGGTTGCTTGTATTGAGTTATATTTTTTACGTTGACTTTGTTAGAATTTTCAACATCGACATTCGAAGGAGGTACCTTAAGAGTAGTTTATTTGGCTGGGGTATGCCTTTTGCAATAGTGTTTTTATACTATCTTGCTTGTTGGTTGCTTGACTGGTTGGACATGAGAGAAACTCTCACCATTCCTATCGGTATGTCTTTATTGTTAATACCTGTGACAATAAGTTTGGGTATTTACGTTATAGTTGTATATTGTCTGTTCCGTGGTGGTGATCCTGTCATAAGTACAACTAACAAATGGCGTCGCTTCTACGTAGCAACCTTGATATTTATACTCAGCGATATAATAGTATTGTACGCTGCTAAAGAAATATTTGTCATAAAGCATAACTTAATCGAAATTGTAGGAGCATCAGGTGAATTACTGAATTCAATAGCGTTGGTTGTATATTTTATTATCGGTAAGAGCAATCGAGAATTGTGGCGTGAATTTTTAAACAGGAGATTGTTAAAAAAAATCTCAAGAAATGATATGATATAATGTAAATGCTTTTGAGACATCTTTGTGGAAAATGAAAACTGGTTAGAATTTAAATGAGTCCAGTTCAAAATATTCAAATGACAAATGTTTGTAACTCGTTTGTTCTATTCACCATGGGATCAAAATGTAGTGTTTTTTTTTTTTGTTATTTTCAATTTTATTATGATGTAACACCTACTTAGCAGAAAACTTGAATGTATAACGAAGAACCAACTCGCTATGTGCCAAACAAGCTTTAAAAGTGGTTTTGTCGACATTGTTTTTATTTATTGTCGTACCTTAGTGCCTCTTTGTATAAGTGTTGGGGAATTATGTATCAGTTGTACTTACAGTGTAAGATTTTCATGAAAATTTATTTTATTATTAAATAAAATAGTAATAGAAGTTTTCTTTTTTTTATTTCCTTGTTTTTCCTCAATCAACCCTCTTGTCATGAATTTCATCAACTTCCTGCGCTTGTCCCATGTAATTTGGGGTCGGCGCAACACGTTTTCTTTTTTTATTCTCCCCTGTCAATCGTTACGCTATCATTTACTCCTTTTTCCTTTATATCATTCCTCACACAATCCATCCATCTTTTATTTGGTCTTCCTCTCCAGCCATCAGTATTTATATACATCACTCTTTTAGACACATTTTATTCATCCCTCCTCATCACATGCCCATACCAACACAGTCGATTCTCTTTCAACTTTTCTGTAACTGGTGCAACTTTCAAAATCCCCCTAATGTATATTAGAGAGATTCCTTACTGCATCTATCCATTCTTTTTACACCACAAATGTATTCATCTCAACATTTCCGCTACATGAAATATTTTTTCTCTTGTCAAAAGTTTTCTGGAGAAAATTTCTGCTGATTTGGAAAGTGTCCTATTGAACTGTATATCGGACTGGTGTTCGGAATTCCACGTCCAAAGCATGTATTTTCCAACAGAAAGACCAGCAACGTCGTGGTGCTCTTTAGATTTTAACTACAGTTACAGTAAGTGATATAAGATCATAAAAAAATTAACAACTTTTTAATCTGACCAACTCAGTAATCGCTAATGAAATATAACCTACCTAGAGGTATTGACATTTTGAATGGGACATCATCATCATCATTTCAGGCAAAAGACGACCACTGCTGGAAATAGGCCTCCCCCAAAAGTGAGTTTTGCCATAAACGCCACGCTTGGCAGGCGGGTTGGCGATCGCAGTACGGTTGTTATAAAGGCACAGAGAACGCTGCAGCCCATCCTCTGGTAAGTCCTTTAGTCTATCTCTAGGTATGTACATTTTGAATGGGACAGCTGATTCAGTCATGCCAGAGCCATCAGCTGACCCAGAGGATGTGATAACTGTTGTGTGCTACAGCTACATATTGCACATCAAAGTCATTTCATGTCTGCTTGTGTTATGTGTTTCAACTCTTACACATCGTGTTAAGCAAGGGCGGGTCGCTAGTCTTATCTTACTAACTATATACAAATGCGAAATTCTATGAGGATGTATGGATGGATGTTTGTCGTCCATTTGAGCAATAACTACTGAAGGGATTTGGATGAAATTTGGCGAACTGGTAGTTTATAACCTGGTTTAGCACAGAGCATATTTTTATTCCGGTAGTACTAATCCGTGAGACAAAAAACACGCTGGCGAAGCCGCGGGCATAAGCTGGTTTAATACAATATTTATAATCAGAGAAAAAAAATAGTGCGCCTTCTAAAGCTATTGATTCATCCCTAATTGAGTTACAAAAATCTTCAAAATATCCTGTATCAGAAGATACCTGCCTATGATGTAAGGATTTGACGTCGACCGACTTGTGATGGCCATAAGTGTGATTTATAATACTTGTCAGACTTGTCTGAGGAAAAACTAAAGTGGTTTTAAAGAGTGGCGGGGCGTGTAGAGGTGTGGGCGCGTGTCACTACTCAACAGCGCGCACTGATCTCCGCACGCGACCCTCACCTAAACACCATGGCCGGCAACGACCAATACAAAGACAGTGTCACCAAGCAAATCGACGAATTATTTTCCACTAAAAATGCCGTCATTATAGACTGGATTTTGTTCGTGCCTACGCTGCTAGCATTCATATACGGTGTGACCTCGTGGTGCATCATCGCGAAGTTTCGCAACTTCAGAAACTATGTGTTTCTCAGTGCAATATCTTAGCGAATGTGCTCCGTTTGTTTGTGTTTGAGTTGTGCGTGATCCTGGTCAATGAGGAGACGGTGATGCGGTACCCTATCGTGCGCGTTATACCTGTGTCTCTAACCATGTATTGTTCACTATGTTTTCATTGTTGGTTACTAGTACCACAGTCTAATCGTGCGGGGTGTGAGGGGCGAGACGCGGGTAAGCCGAACCCGAACTGCGAACAAAACGATGTTAGTAGTTCGGGCTATATCATTCGGGGCTAACGCGTGTTTATTTTTTATTTATTTATTTAAAATGGTGCATACGACGTGTGCTGTTAGTGATTGCAAGTCCTCATCTCGTATAAATAAAGATCTGCGGTTTCATCAGCTTCCACGTACTGAAGAAAGGTAAATCAATGTGTTTTGTTATTGTAGTTAAATAGTTTTATTTGTAATGTCGTGCAACGTTGATAATGATAACGCTAATAAAATGGCCGAACGGCGCTCGGGTTTTTTTTTTTTAATGGGTTATCGCACAGGACATCTGTTTGGAAATCCTACTAATATTATGTGTTTGATTGTAATATGTTCCGTGTCAAGATGGTGGATTTTTTTAAATATTTACCAAGGGTGAATTTTGACATGGCGGACGTCATTTGCTTATGATTTGATATGGGTGTCAATTTCGAGTTTAATTGGGGTGCTTGTTACGAAAAAGCCATTGTTTTTGAAATCCAAGATGGCGGACGTCAATTTAAATGTGTTTATAATATGATATGGGTTTCGATTCCGAGGTAAATTGGGGTGCTGGTTACGAAAATGCCATCTAAATAACTTAAAACTGTCTCGTGTTGGTCCTATAGTAAAAGTTGTTCAGTTTGGTGGTCTGTAACCATTTTTTTCGTATGTATGTAAGTACCCTTTCGGTTAGAATATATTTATTAATTTGTATTGTATTTTAACATTTCAGATTTAAACTATGGGTGGAAGCTTGCAGAAGACCGGATTTACTTGAAAAATCTTTTGAAAGTTTAAAAAATATATACATATATTTGCAGTTTGCATTTTGAGAAAGGTATGTACGGGAAGAAATCCTTGAAGAAAACCGCTATACCAACGTTACTTTTACCAACTAAAGATTCCATCCATACACAGACCGATCATAAAGTCACAATTTTAAGTGGCGTATAATTGATCTACACAATAAACCCATTTAAAACAAAAAATAGCTCAAAGAGGCCATGAATTAGCAGGTCCTTCATCACGAATTGCCTAACAGACCAGCATTAAAAAACACATAGTAATGGATTGTAGTTCTCAGACACCAGCACGATTGACTGATCATACTCCCCGAAAAAAGAGTCTCAGAAAACAAATATTCAAAACAAGTCATAGGGTCACTGGCAGAATTTTTTTGTCGAATCGTGATGTCGCATTGACAACTTATTCTTATTTATTTCTTTGAAAACTTCACTTAAAAAAGATTACAGTCCAGTAAGTGTTGCAGTAACTAGTTATCAAGTCTGCATCAGTTCAATTTTTGAATCTCTTTGTTTACGCCTAATCTGCATTTTTTATTGTCATTCAACTTCTTAATAAAACACATGCAGAAAAGAGCGGGTTAAAAATTGTTTTCATTATTATATTAACATGTAATATTGTTTTAATTATGATACTGCTATCAATGTTGATTTGCAATAAATAAATAATTTCATAAATATTGTTTACTTGTGACAACCCTGGCCGACGCGTTACTGTCTAGACGATGTCGGCATTTTACCCGAGATCAAAGGCGTCGTCCTACTGTATGATTTTATACTGTGCTAGTATTATGCTTTTATTTTGTATAGATTTAGTGAACGTTTGCCGTGTTGAAATTCGTAGGAGTTACTTAAAGATTGCCCTGTTTGCCTGGGGCTTACCATTGGTATCATCAGTCATATACCGTTGCTGCGTTATATTGTTATACCTGGATAACCGAGCTTTGCTCGTTTTTTTTTTTTTGACGTTTTCTAAAAATGAAACCTAGCTAGATCGATTTATTGCCCCCGAAACCCCCTGCATACTAAATTTCATGAAAATCGTTGGAGCCGTTTCCGAGAATCAGAAAAAATATATATATAAGTACATATATACAAGAATTGCTCGTTTAAAGGTATAAGATAGATAGATGTATTAAACTCAACTGAAATACTAACTATATGTTTCGGGCTAACTACGTAAGTTAACAATATTAATCATTCCTGTGATAATCAATTTTGTAATTTATATATATCAGTTGTGTTCAGGAGCTCGTACAATATCAGCCGCTCGGGCCGATTTTAGGTTAAGCCGTGCTTGCCTAGGTTGGTCTGTGGATAGGAGACCACCCCTACATACCGAGTTTCCTCCGTGCCTCAGAAAGCACGTTAAGCCGTTGGTCCCGGCTGTCATTTGAAGATCTTTTACAGGCGTTAGGTAGTCAGTAGCCCAAAAAAAAAGTCTGATAACCAGTCTAATCAAGGGATATCGTATTACCCAGTAGTAACTAGGTTGTGGAGGTCAGATATGCAGTCGCTCCATGTAAAATACTGGTATTCAGCTGCATCCGGTTAGACTACCGACCCCAACATAGTTGGGAAAAGGCTAGGGAGATGGTGAGAGTCATAACTTCCTCGTCTGCACAGGCCTTAAAGGTGCATACCCACCGACTTTTGATTATTGATAGTTTAAAATCGAGAAAATTACTACTAGAAATAGAATATAATATTTATGAAAGAAATGGCCAAAATAATTGGAATATTTGGAATTTCTCAGTAGCAGCGACGGAGTTTCGATTTGTGGAAGGTTAATGGCAATAGGCTCGCCCCCTATTACATGGGACTTAAACATAACTGGCGAAATGTGGGTGTACTATAAGGTACACCTCTGCCTAACCCTTCGGGGATTACAGGCGTGATGTTATGTTATGGCCAAAATATTGCTGTCAATTATGTAAACATTTGATAGACCGCAGAGAAAAATAAGTTGTGTGTAACTTGTTACGTTTGCTGTTTGACCTTATGATCTCAAATTAATTGGGTTAATCTCATCGTCATCATCATCATCATCAGCCTATAATGTTCCCACTGCTGGGACACAGGCCTCCTCTCTGTGAGAGGGAATAGGCTATAAGCCACCACGCGGGCCCAGTGCGGATTGGTAGATGTCACATGTCTTCGAATTTTTGGTTCTAGGACATGCCGGTTTCTTCACGATGTTTTTCTTTACCGTTTTTGAGAGCAGTGGTGATGAAATAAATTACACAAAGTAATGCGCCTGCCTGGGTTCGAACCCACAACTTATTGTTCGTAAGTCGGGGTCGCTACCACTGGGCCACCGCTGCTCTCTATCTAATCTAATCTCATCGTTATGAGCTATAAAGGGTGTAAACAGACTCTTAACGAAGCCGAAAGGTACTTGTTCTCCCCGTCATTGCGATCATTTTTTTGTTCTAGACCATACCTGGGAACCTTCTAGTTACGGAGATATTGGGGGTCAAAATTCCAACTCTTTCACAAGTTTTTTTTAAAATACATGTTTTTGATGTAAAATTTTTACTTTAAACACCTCCAGGACCCCCTTACTATTCAATCCATCCATTAGCACAATGTTTTGAGTGCGTTACATTGAGTCCTACTGTAAAACGTGATTTTCCAGCCCAAAAAATAAGTCGTTTCCCAGAATTAATTTTTGCGTAAAGTTACTTACTCGTAGTTTGATGTAAATAATGCTTGGTTGACGGCTTCGTGAAGAGTCTGTTTACACCCTGTATATTATAAACTTTTAATTTAGTGTGCTACAAAGAATCTTTGTTTTAGTCTGTTAATGGAGATCCACAACTTTTATCACAGAAATGAACAGGCACAATCGTACTATATTAACATTATAATTGTATGCATTACTATGATCAGCATGATCAGCCTATACGTGCCTCATCTGTACAAAACATCATAACCAAACTATCTTGTTCTGACAGTTGTGAGCCAGGCCTCCTCTCTGTGACAGTTTGTACCACACCCGGACTCTGTATAGTACAGACTCTGTCCTTTTTTAACCGACTTCAAAATAAGGAGGAGGTTTCTCAATTCGACCGTATATATATATATTTTTTTTTTAGGTGTGTTCGTGGATAACTTCGTCGTTTATGAACCGATTTTGATGATTCTTTTTTTGTTGCAAAGTGACAAAAAAAAACTGAATAAAACAAACAAAGGTCACTGAAGCTAAAGTAATTTTTCACTTTTTTGTGTTTTTGAAGTCGGTTTTATTTTTTGCAAAAAAGTTTTTTAATTAACTCCTATAATACAAGCTTGACTTAGTTTAGGAGTTAGAGAATTCCATAATTCTATGAGACAGCGTACAACCTCCAAACTAAGATTTAAGTTGTTATCAAGAAGTGGTTGTACTTTGATGGAAATAAAAATATTTATTATTTATTTATATTTTAGGTTGGTAAATGTCCCATGTGCAAATACTTATTATTACGGTACGAGACCCTCGGTGCGACTCGCGCTTGTCTGGATTATTTTCAAAGCAGTATATAAATATAAAAAATATCCGTAGTTACAGTATTTTCTGTATTTATTTAAGTTCAGTTAACGTTTTTATACTTACAAAAACGTAACTTGCAGTAATTAATGTTTTTTTTATAACACCATGTACCTACCTATGTGTCATAAATAAAAATATTTGAATTTGATTCATTAAACAATCTCTCCATCCATTAACATTCATGTCCATCAATCTTTTAGTCACATGCGTTTCATCTCTCCTCATTACATGTCCTTACCAAGACAAGGTATGGACATGTAATGGCCATAAAGGCGTGCATATATTGATAAATGTTTAGCAATATTTTTTTTTGTAATGGCTTCTCGCAGGTCCGACACTACATACCACTTGACTGCTTAACACAACCGACCCTTTTTGCAGAATGTAGGTGGCGTTAAGTATCAGATAGCTACCTAGGTATCTCATAACTTAAGCCTTGTCTTGTACAAACATTTTTCCTTTGTGCCGCACACACGTTTTAATAATTGTCAAAACGTGTGTGTCATGATAATCCGTTACTTACACGGAAAATGGTTGCTAACAATTTGTAAAACCAGTTTAGCATGTCCGATGATGCAAGAAAATTGTGTTTGATATTGTTATGCAATTTATTTCAATTTTTATATAAATAATTGCCACTTAATTGCAATAGCCAATTGCAATGCCTATGGGGAAATCAGTTATTATAAATACATAATTGCATTAATTCGAAACTATAATTATTTCGATAATTTTACCTCATCCAGTTGACTGAGAGAATGTGTTAGTTTCTAATAAATTTTATTGAACAAGTTATTTTCCGGTATTTTATTACAACTAGATTTTTTTATAACACATAACATAACATACATAGCATAGGTGTACCTAATAGTACACCCACATTTCGCCAGTTATGTTTAAGTCCCATGTAATAGAGGGCGAGTCTATTGCCGTCAACTGGGCGCAAATCCCGGCTGCTACTTAAGCAAGTGCGACTTCTGAGTAAGAGGTCCTAGACTCGGATCCCGGGTCGGGCAAAATGTTGGCGTTTTTCCATCAGGAATTTCTCAGTAGCAGCCATGGAACCGCCAATCTTAACCATCGCATTTGTTTACTTAAGACTAGCTGGTTTTTTGCAAAAATCATAGGATTTTCCGCAAAAAAGAACGGTAATTCACGAAAAAACTTTTTCGTCAGTATATGTATAACCAGTTTTATTAATGTTTGTTTTTTTTTTTATTCATAGCAAAAATTACATAATTTAAATGACAGACTTAACACTTAAAAATAATCAAGAGATTATTTTTTTTATAATTAAACCTTAGACCTTCGCTATCGGAGAGCACCAGTGGCCCAGTGGTGGCACCAACGACTTACGAGCAATAAGTCAGGTTCGAATCTAGGCAGGCGCATTACTTTGTGTAATTTATTTCATCACCACTGCTCTCAAAACGGTGAAGGAAAACATCATGAGGAAACTTGCATGTCCTAGAACCAAACATTGGGAGACGTGAGAGAGGAGGCCTGTGTCCCAGCTGTGGGAACATTATAGGCATTATTGACTTTTTTGCTATAGTGGCCGCAAGCGCTACTGCATGGGATTCTGGATTCAAAGTGTTATTGGGTTTTTGGGTGGGTAATTCCTGTAGTCAAGAACTGGGGCAGCGACCCTGACTCTAAGGCTGATTGAAACTGGGACGCCAAGCAAGCGTGCGATCTTTGGAACCACTTGATCCAGAACTTGTGCAGTCCATGTCTATGTATTTATTATTATCGGTCCGTAGGAAGTGTCCGCATATTTTGATGGGCAACTACGGAACCAACCTACATTGTGCGTGGCCCAACGGGCACTTCTTACTTACAAACAAAATGTTCAACATGGGGAATCTAGTGGAGGTTATTTGGAGTGTTAGGGTTCTTTTTTTTAATTTATTGGTTACGATTACGGATTTAGACGTCTCTGCAATTCACGTTGACAACCACACGCTAGTGGGGATCTCAAAAGGGAACTTAGATAACTATACGTCAGAAAACCATACGTCATACGTCTCATGACGTCTTGTCATAATAACTGTGACATGACTGTATTGCTTCTGATGCATTCTATTAGTATAATAGTTGCGCATGCATTTCTGCCAATGCATGTACTTCACTTAATACTATACTAACTACTATTTCCTCCTGTAAGTCACCCAAATACAAAAAGCAATAAAAAAAAACATGTGTGCAATTCGCACTTGGTAAAAGTGAAACCTTCAAAAATTTTGGCTTCAAGATAAACACTGTATAATGCTTCCTATCTCATTTTCTCCCACGTTAAATCTTATGAATTTATTTGTCAGTCTCTTTTTAGTGTCGCTTTTTCGTTTCTTCGACTTTTCAAATCACAACGATGCTAAAGAAGTTTTCACTTCAAAAACATTGGTTGAAACGGAACGCATTTTGGTACAATATGGTCTACAATTCGGATTCGTAGCGGAGCGGTAGCTACGCCGTAGCGTGGCGCGTAGCCATCGCGTAGCAAACCGCTACGCGTGACACTATTATGATAATTATTTTAAAGACGGCGTGCTTGACGTATAATTGACTTTTAATGCACATAAATTAATTTTATATACGAATAAGTTATGTAATGTGTTTGATTGCGTATATGTGATAAAATTACTATAAAGTAACTGAGTTGTAGAGTTTAGAGGTAACGCAAATACGTCCATTTCTGTATCGAAAATACAATTATCCTATAGCATTTTAGTTAAATTGTTTGCAATAATCACAATCAGTAACATTCATAGCTATGAAGACATTCTTAAAATTATGTAACTATTATCTGTGAAACGAGTATTTTTAATTTTAAAATCGAATTATTTACGTTATGTTTATAAATCAGCCTACAACAGTCCACTCGGCAACTCTCATCCAGTTGCTACCAGCCAGTCTGCGAAGATTGTCGCTCCACCGAGCCAGAGGGCGTCCAACCTTACGCTTGCAGATTCGCGGTCCACTCAAGAAAACGTTTACCCAAACGGTCATCGGTTCTACGGCTAACATGGCCGGCAAATTGCCAATTCAGCTTACTTATTTTGTGAGCTATTTTGACAACTCTGTTTCTCTGTCGAATCACGTCGTTCTGGATGCGATCACTTCATCATCATCATCATATCAGCCCGGCATCACCCACTGCTGGGTATAGACCTCCCCTTTTTTCTGCCACACTTCCCGGTTCTGTGCGTCCCACAACCAGGTTTTTTTTTTTCGGTTGTGAAATCTTCAAATGACTTCTCCCGCTCTAGGCAGAGCAGGGAGAAGTCATTTGAAGATCCATCCCATCCATGATCCCATCCATGTTCCTTCCTTGCCCTTTGTGTTCCAGGGCCACGGTGTCTCTTTCGAACAGTTTCGCAGCCCTGGTCTATGGCCTAACCTTGGCCACCATTCGGAGAGACTCAAAGTACAGCCCGCTCCATAGCTCGCTGAGCGGCCTTGAAATTATTGACCAACCATACCGTGAGTGGCCACGTTTTGACCTCGTAAGTAAGGGCAGTCGCTCTATGTAAAATACTGGTATTCAACTGGATCCGGTCAGACTGGAAGGCAATTCTAGCGTAGTAGGGAACCAGATAGTAAGATGATGTGGGATAAAATAAAATACAGTTTGATTTTTAAGTTTTATATTTTTCTTGTAAAATCATACTACTTACAAACTATAAGTAACACTTGTAACACATAACATAACACTACATCACGCCTGTAATCCCCGTAGGATTAGGCAGAGGTGTATCCTAATAGTACACCCATATTTCGCCTGTTATGTTTAAGTCCCATCTAATAGGAGCCTATTGCCATCAACCGGGCACAAATCCAGACTCCGTGGCTGCTACTGAGAAATTCCTGATGGAAAAACCAAATAGCACTTTGCCCGACCTAGGAATCGAACCCAGGACCTCGTGCTCAGCAGTCGCGTTTACGACCACTCGACCAACGAGGCAGTCACACACAAATTTTTATTCATGTTACTCATATACTCTGAGGTTACAAACTGAAACAATACTAACTACTTAACATACATTGGGTCCCCAGGCGCAAAGACCACGGAGTTATTTCCTAAGTCAAAATTACTAGGTACTTCAAAAAAAACAAAGTCTGGGGCTCATTCAATCTTTCTTTTCTTTTTTTTTAAAAACGTTGCCCCACACTAGGAATTTCTCCTGTATCGTGGGTACGTTCACAAACATTTAAACTCACATACACAAACAGCCAGACCCGGAACAACTATCTGTAGGCCATACAAATATTTGTTCCGTGCGGGGATCGAACCCGCGACACGCAGCGCAGCAGTCAATCGCTCAGTCACTGCGTAATTGAATTAACATTTTTAAAATAAAAAAAAAAGTTCGATTATATCCCGAGGCAAGAACCTTGAAAAATACAGTACAAGACAAACAACTATCAACCTTATTGCAAGGAGAATAAAAAAAACTATGTTATTTACAGAGATTCGAAATTGGAGATAAATTAACTGTAAAAAGACTAACTATACAAGCTTGACTAGAGTTAATGAGTGTTACCAAAACGTTTTGAAATCGTTTTGGCTAAAGTATTTTTTATAAAGGGTGTAAATACACCCTCAACGAAGCCGAAAGGCACTTGTTTTTCCCGTCATTACGATCACTTTTTTGTTCTAGACCATACCTGGAAACCTTCTGGTTACGGAGATATTGGGGGTCAAGTTCCAACTTTTTCACAAGTTTTTTTTTCATACAAACTTTTAATGTATATAACTTTAAACACTTCCACGACCCCCGTACGATTCAATGCAGCCATCAGCAAAGTATTTTGAGTGCGCCACATTGAGTCCTACCGTAAAACGTAATTTTTCACTTCAATAAAAAGTCGTTTCCTAGAAATAATTTTTGCCGATAGTTACTTAGTTTGATGTACAGAATGCTTGGTTGACGGCTTCGTGTAGGGTACGTTTACGCCTTGTATGAAAATAGTTGTTATAAATCAAATAGCTATATCTATCTTTATCAGGTAATTTATTTTAATATATTTCTACTGAACAGGTTTTTGTATTAAACAAATATGTTGAACATGAGGAGCTCGTGGCAAAATAATAACAGCCGCTCGGGTCGATCTTTAGGTTAAGCCGTGCTTGCCTAGGTTGGTCTGTGGATGGGTGACCACCCGTTACATACCAAGTTTCCTCCGTGCCTCGGAAAGCACGTTAAGCCGTTGGTCCCGGCTGTCATTTGCACATCTTTGACAGTCGTTACAGGTAGTCAGTGACCTAAAAAGTCTGACAACCAGTCTTACCAAGAGATATCGTATTACCCAGTATTAACTGGGTTGTGGAGGTCAGATAGGCAGTCGCTCCATGTAAAATACTGGTATTCAGCTGCAGCCGGTTAGACTGGAAGCCGACCCCAACATGGTTGGGAAAAGGCTAGGCAGATGATGAAATATGTTGAACATAATAAAAAAAAAAACTAGTAACTTAAATAATAATCACTTTAAATTGTTCTGTTTGAGTAGCATCATTTAAAATAAGTACAAATATTATGAGCTAGATGGTAAACTAAATTAAGAATGTTTTTTTTTATGTTATGCTATACAAAACCAGTATAACCGGATCTCTCATTGTATGGGAAATGTATACAAAACGAGGCCATATTATGCTGGAAGTGCATAGCTTGATATGATGCCGTGTGTACACAAAAAAAAACCTTTTTTTAACATTTATTTACACCAGTTTATTTAGTTAACGTTTTATGCGTTTGTTTAAAGTCAATACAAAAAAAAACACTTCATCTTCGCTAAGTTAAACATCAGTAAACGTCAAAATAGTCGACGTTTTTTATCGTTCATTAAAAAGTCTCTAGTCCATTAGTTATTTTTTGTGATATTCGTGATTATTATCAACAACAAAATAACAACTTAACATATTCAACGTTTTATGCTAAAATCATCGATATCACAGGCCGGACCTATAAATTAATAATTCTAATTTAGTAAAAAATTATGCATAATGGCCATTTTCTGGTTTTTCCTATGTTGTAGACAGATAGTTAGTCGTTTTATGTAAAATACTGGTAATCAACTGCATCCGGTTAGACTGGTCGACCCCAACATAGTTGGGAAAAATGCTAAACAGATTCTGATGTAGTCATTGTACCTGAAGAGTTGCTGTTATTTTTTTTAAGATTTTGAACTGGTCTTATTCCCTGCGACCTTTGTTTCGATCTCTTATTTAAAAATTCTCCCCACAATGCCCGGTTACTCTTCAGAATAACCACATACAAATCCAATGCTAAAGTATTTAAGTATTCTAGTATCTCTCCTAATATATCAATTGCTAATAACTTAACATTAAACAGTTCAAAAATGTAGAATAACACTATTATATTACTGAGTACAAAAATCATAGTTGATATGTAAAAACGTCGCCATATGTTAGTTGATGTACTCGTACTTGTCTTACGTCTACGGAACAGGGAAAATAGCACTAACACATAAATAATAAAATTCATCGTCACTGGTATTAATAATAATGCTTTGGCTATAGGAATTGTAATTATTTCCCTCGTGTAATACAAGAAAAGCAACCATCCAGATAAATAATATAAAGACATTGATACAAGGGGTACACCCCAAGCGAAGAGGCTACTCTTCAGGTACCTTCTATGAATGTCGAGGCGGAAAACTTGCACGAAATCCACATAAAAGATATAACACAACACTAGTAACCATCCATGATGCGCTAGCGCACCGTACAGCATAAGTGATGAAGGTATTAGACGCACTTTTGCATTCCGAATCACTATATTCTTCGTTTTGAGAGTTATGAATATCGCAAACACAAACAAACGCACTGTATTTGCTAAGGTTGCACTGAGCATCACATAGTTTCTGAAATGGCGGAACTTTTTGATCAAACACCATGATGTTACGCCGTATATGAGCGTTAAGAAAGTCGGCACAAATAAACTCCAGGCGATATAGCTCAGAACGTCGTAACCAACAAGACCGATAAAGCCTTCTGTAATTTTAGCGCTGGTGCGGTTGTTGGTCATGGTGAGCGTCGCGAGCGCAGGTCGGCGCGCGCTTTAAACCAGTGGCACACGTCCACACCGATACGCGCCGCTGAGCACTCTGATTCAGCTGTAGTAACTTGTGATTCTTTTTATATAACTATGTGTTAGCGCCCCTCCAGTTTAGCGGTAGCTAGGTAAGTGTGTGCCTGCATTGACGACTTCATAGTAGGCTTTATGTGATAGCGAATTGAAATTTTCGCGTGTAAAACATACTCTTCGCGGTGAAGTATTCAGGAATACATACGTTCAGCGCTTAGCATAATCAGCCCATAATGTTTCCACTGCTGGGACACACGGCCTCATCTCTATGAGAGGCAATGGGCTATAATCCACCACGCGGGCCCAGTGCGGGTTGGTAGATGTCGCATGTCTTCAAATTTTTGGTTCTAGGATATGCCGGTTTCCTCACGATGTTTTCCTTTACCGTTTTGAAAGCACTGATGTTGAAATAAATTACACTAAGCAATGGGCCTGCCTGGGTTCGAACGGACGACTTACTGTTGGTAAGTTAGGGGCGCCACCACTGCTCTCGTTCGTCGCGTACTTCATCCGATCATTTCAGTTCAGCTTTTTAATGGGTTGGTGGAATTAAGTAAGACTTTCCATATTGAGTTCATCAAAATAAGTATAAAATTGGGGAATACCACTACACCTAGAAATTATACACAGCCTGAGAGAGAGAGCACTTAAATATTAATAAATATATGGTTTTTTTTTAGTTGGATCCAAAAGTCAATCGTCTAGCGAAACAGGTTAGTACATCATTAATTTTCATTTTTGACTGTCTTGATAAGCAGTGTAATTGGTTTTTAAATACAAGCTTTGGCCCCGGTGGGTTTTTCTATAGATATAATTATGAACTTTTATTTATTTTTTATTTCATCTTAGAAGATGAGTTTTCATAAAAAGACGGCATGGTTGGCGCAGTGGCTGAGCTCGACTGCTGCGGTGAGTGTCAACACAAAGTGACACCTAACTGAATGCCTAATGTCCGTTTTCACCAATAATAAGTGACACCTAACCCAATGCCTCATGCCCGTTTTCACCAATACTAAGTGACACCTAATTCAATGCCTAATGCCCATTTTCACCAACACGACAATCGAGTTTCGTAGAATGTCTACATCACCAACTACTTCCCCGTTGCTATGGACGGCATAAAAATAACTCTGGCACCAGGTCAGGCACTGACCATACGATAAAAAAGAAGAAGACCACCAGAAGCAAAATAAAAAAAAAAACATTGATTTACATAATTAGGTATATATTTATTTTTGTGGGATTACCAATCCGAATGATAAAATATTACACAATAATAATAGCCATCAAAGGTCATTTTAAATACAGGCATTTTCTATTAATGTTGCGATTAAGTTGTTATTATTATTATGTTAATGTCACACGTTTTGCGAAATTGGTTATTATCACGTTGTTTTACTATATTTACTTATATTTCATTCACACATATTTTTGTTGGGTGTTAAAATCTAAAGCGCGGTGAAACCTAAAATGAACCTTATAGTTATGTCGCATAACATCGTTTTTCGGAAAGAGAATTGCGCCCGATTTGCTCGATGGCTCCATCATTAGACCCTCATTACCATCTAGAGACAAAGTACTCGTCAAAACGAATCATACAAGCCTAAACTCGATAGGGTTATGTGGTTTTATAACGGAGTTCCTATTGCCACCTTCCAGCTCTATCATTAGACCCTGGATACCATATAGATACAAAGTACTTGTCAAGACAAATCAAACGAGTCCAAACTCGATGGTGTTGCGTGATTTCATTACAGAGTTCCTATGGCCACCTTCCAGCTCCATCATCAGATCAGCTCCATGTGATCATAATATTGCATTATCTCGCAATATACAAATGCGGCTCAATCGGAAACCGCGAGGTGTGTCAAATTTAACTTGCAAGATTTGATTACAGACAGACAACGGACGAGTGAAACTAAATAAAAGCTTCTAAAAATGGTCGCAATGATGGCGAGAACAAGTGCTTTTCGGCTTCGTTCAGGGTATTAAAACACCCATAATATTTCCCTGCATTTACCAGTCGGTAACACACCATTGAACTTGATTAACAACCTAAAACATGATTATCATCATCATCTGCCTAGGCTTTTCTCAACTATGTCGGGGTCAGCTTCGGTTGCAGCTGAATACCTACCAGCTGTATTTTACATGGAGTGACTACCTGCAATTGCTCGCAGAACGGATGGCCGATGGGGCCGACAAGTTCTGGAATGGCGACGAGTTTGGAAGGCCTCCCACTAGGTGGACCGATGATCTGTTGAAGGTTGCGGGGATCCGCTGGATGCAAGTCGCACGGGGCTGGTCAACGTGGCGACACTTGAGGGAGGCCTATGTCCAGTAGTGGACGTCTTTCGGGTGAAATGGTGATGATGATGATGACTGCCTATATCGATGACTTAACCTGCAAACCGGCTAACTCCACTTTTGACCCAAAATCATGTTTTGATGTCATCGAATACGCGGAGTTGCCACTTATGGTAAGCAAAATAAAACAACTCCCTAGCTTTCAAAATTACCGAAAAAATCGCGTGCACGTAAATTGGGCAACTCCCAACACTGACATAGCAACACGTCAAAGTGGCTAACTCCGGTGCCAACCGCCATTTTGTACTGGACGGCGTGCAAGAAAGAACAGGTTTTCGTGGCCTGAGTTTATAATTTTGTCAATGTGCGTAAATAACAGATAGTTTAACCTGAAAACAATACATGGAATTGGTGGTAAGTGACTTTATTTAAATAATGTATAATTGTTGTGAATGCTCAAAAAGAAAGCCATAAATAACCTACAAAAGTGCGATGATGGAGTTGGCCATTTTTTATTGTGACAATTTGTTCTTGATTTGGGAGTTACCAGTTTTGTGTTTTTAGGTAAATTAATGTTAAAAATATTTAATGGGATTATTGTTACTTATATTGTAGACAAAGAAAATGTCGAGGGCGAAAAAAATGGTTGAAGCTGCTTGCAACCGAAGTCGTCAAAATGACATAATATTTTTCACAAAGGAATCGATTGAAAATATGCCTGTTATACTGGCTGCTGATTCGTCATTATGTGAAGCTGTTCCAGAAGTAATTATGCGAGTTGACCCATTAGTTGATGATGCGGCAACATCTGATGCTGTTACAGAAGTGATCATGGAAATTCAGCCACTAGCTGATGGGGCTTTAACATCTGATGCTCTTACAGAGGGGATCACGGAAATGGAACCAATAGCCGAAGGTTCATCTCTGAATTCCGGCCTGTTAACATTGGTTACTGAAGCATCCATGGAATCATCCGGACCAGCTACAATTTCACAGGTTACACCACGTCATGATAACAATGCTACCTTGATTGACAACTATATAAGCGATGATAGTGACTACAATAATGAACAACTTGTACCCTATTCTGAGCACTCGGATTCTAATAGTGAAGAACAACCAATGGGAGTTAAGAGAAGAAAAAGGTGTCAGGTTAACAAAGCAACATGGAATGAATACAAAAACAAACTTAATCGGGAAAAGGGGAGGCAGTATATTGGACGTAAAAAAGTTGATGGGAAATGGGAAAAAACACTAAAGAATAAGCGAGTGCTTAAACCTCGATGCAAATGTAAGACAAATGACAAAAGTGCTTTAAAATGCTGTGAAATTACAGAAGATGATAGAAAAGAAATATATGAAAAGTTTTGGGGGATGACTTGGGGAGAAAAGAAGGTTTTCGTAAATAGTCTTGTACAAGAGATGCTTACAAAACGCCCAAGAGATAGAAAAGACCCATCTATTACAAAGAGAAAAAGCTCAATGATTTATAACTTGCATTTGAATGACGGACGTCGTGTGAGGGTCTGCAAAACGATGTTTCGAAACACTTTGTGTATCACCAAAATGACCATCTGGAACTGGAAAAAAGGTAAAGAAAATACCTCTCACAATGAAAACCAAAATGTATCTGCCAGAAAAAATCCCCACGAAGCAGAGGTAGAATCACTTAAAGAGTTTTTGAACAATATACCAAAAATGGAATCCCACTATTGCCGCAAATCTACATCAAAGCTTTATTTGTTACCAGAATGGACATCAAAAAGAGCCCTATACGAATTCTACAAAAAAGACTGGTGTGCGTCGCGGAATAATAAACCTCTCTCTATAGCAAAATTCAGCAACACTTTAGAAATTGAAAACATATCACTGTTTAAGCCGAAAAAAGATGAGTGCGAAAAATGTCTATCCCATAAACTCGGAAATATACCTGATACAGAACATAAGGAGCACATAGAAAGAAAAAATGAAGCCCGAATCGAAAAAGAAAACGATAAAAATTCAGAAGAACTCGTATTTACGATGGATACACAAGCTGTGTTATTAGCACCTAAATCTAATGTTTCATCTCTATACTATAAAACTAAGCTATGCACACACAATTTCTGTTTATTCAATTTGAGAAACAAAGATGGATTTTGCTATCTATGGAACGAGACTGAAGGTGCCCTATCGTCTGACAACTATGCAACCATAATAGTCAAGTTTATTACAAATAATCTTCTGCCGAGCATTCACAGAGAACCAGAAAAGGATATTAAAATTATATTGTACAGCGATGGATGTACAGCACAAAATAGGAACGTGGTATTGGCAAACGCTTTACTGAATGTGGCAACATTAAACAATATTATAATTGAGCAAAAGTATTTGGAGGTAGGCCATACCCAGATGGAGGCTGACTCTATGCATGCCGCCATAGAGAGGAAGCTGAAAAATAAAGTTATTCATGTACCAGCTGAATATGTAGGAGTTTGTCTTGGAGCACGCATACACCCTAAGCCCTACAACGTGTCTTATTTAACGCACGATTTTTTTAAATCCTTTGGAAGTCTACAATATTATAAATCTATAAGACCAGGAAAAGCGACAGGAGACGCTAAGGTACCTTTGATTTTATTTATATTTGATCTTATTAGGTATTTTATTCAATTTTATTACTCTTTTTGTTCAGGTTTCAGTAGAAGTGTAAAAATACTCATTTTACTGTGTAGGTAATTCATTGATTAGGTATATTATTGTTTGTGTTCAGGTCACAGACATTCGTGCGCTGCAATATAAAAAAGGGAACATATACTTTAAGCTAAGATTTAAAGATGAGTGGCAGTTACTACCACAACGATGCGATAGAAATATCACACCCACGGCGATTGAAAGCTTACCGAATCTTCATAAAAATCGGCTACAAATTAAAATACGTAAGTTCAAAGACCTCCAGGAATTAAAATCTACCCTACCTGTGGACTACAGGGACTTCTACGACAACATACCACATGAATGAAGACTTATAACATTATAAGACGTAATAAAACATATTAAGTGATAAAAATATAGTTTTATTTCTCATATTACCCAATACTAAACTACAAAAATTCTATATAAATCTAAATATAGGAGTCACAGAAAAGTGGACAACTCCCGTATTTTTATTATTTTTTAATTTACAAATAGGCCAACTCCAAAAATCTATTTTAAAGGTATGTGATCAATATATTTTTTCATAATGTTCAGTTAATTCCGTATGCAAAATAAAAAAGCACCAAATAGTATTTTGGAATATGGATATTGTAAATATTTAATTTTTTATTCAGTTTTTTTGCCTCCCTCTAAATTTGCATAAAACGGAGTTGGCCGATTTGCAGATTAAGCCATCGATATGACGCACTCCACCCAGTTACTGGGTATTACGATGCTCCTTAGTAAGACTGGTTGTCAGACTTTCGAGTGACGACTCGTTAAAACTGTCAAAGATTTACGAATAACAGCCGGGACCAACGGCTTAGCGTGCTTTAACGTGCCGAGCTACGTAGAAAACTTTGTGCTTAATTATAGTAACCTATCTACGGACCGACCTCGCCAAGCACTGCTTAACCGTGAAGATTGCTCCGTGCGGCTGTTAGTTATTTAGCCACGACCAGTTAACATGTACGGTATCTATATATATTCTGCATGGTCTCAGACGTAAAGAAGCTATTCTTTACCATCCCATATCTTCCCGTGGGTGTCGTCAGAGGCGACTAAGGGACTTATCAGAGAATGGATAGCAGCGTTCTCTGTGCCTTTGTAACAACCGTACTGCGATCGCCAACCCACCTGCCAAGCGTGGCGATTATGGCAAAACCTCTCTTTGGGGAGGCCTATGTCCAGTAAAAATGATGATAGCGTGCCGATTGACAGAGGAGTATGGAAGAAGAAATCGTGTTGCGCCGACCCCAATTAACATGGTACAAGGGCAGGAAGATGATGATAGCAACTTTGCTCCTCTCAACTCATCATCTGCCTAGCCTTTTCCCAACTATGTTGGGGTCGGCTTCCAGTCTAACCGGATGCAGCTGAATACCAGTATTTTACATGGAGCGACTGCCTATCTGACCTCCACAACCCAGTTACTACTGGGAAATACGATACCGCTTGGTAAGACTGGTTGTCAGACTTTTTTGGGCCACTGACTACTTTAACGACTGTCAAAGATCTTCAAATGACAGCCGGGACCAACGGCTTCACGTGCTTTCCGAGGCACGGAGGAAACTCGGTATGTAATGGGTGGTCACCCATCCACAGACCAACCTAGGCAAGCACGGCTTAACCTAAAGATCGACCCGAGCGGCTGTTATTGTTTAGCCACGAGCTCCTCTCAACTCCTAGACTTAAATAAAAATCCATATCAAATTCACAAGATTTCAGTAGAAAAGCTCTAATCAAACTCCTCAAAACATAACAAAATGCTAATAGCAACCGTTGTACACTCAACCCGTTCGAAGCAGGCGTGCCAAGATTGAGGTTTGCAATTCTATCGGTGATCGGTAACCCTAAATTACGGTACGGAACCCATTATCGTGTTCGTGTGTTTATTTGACAAAACATATACAATATTACGGATAAAATTAAAGATATTGCACAGTTAAATGTAAACGAATATAACAAAACGTATTTACTATAAGAATGGATACTTAACTAGAACACTTGACAATACACATTAAAATAACAATTAAATAAGAAAAACATACCAATAAAAGACATAAAAAAAAGTAGCAGTAGTAGTAGTGTCAGCATAAAAAAAATGCAATTTTGCAAAATAATCTTATACACAGTTATGGGAAGAGCAGACGATGATGTCGTACAAATGAATTATTATCTACATTTTTTTTTTTTAAACATGACATTTTGGCGTTTGCCTTCTTTTTGTTCGTGTATTCTCGTTCGTCCCATCGACTACCCGATGGTTGCAGATACATAATTATATTAGATACAGTGATTTTAAATTATTTTTACCATTAACCAGTCAGAAATTATACGGTGGGACCAATCATCAATCCCATTGGACTCAAAAAAAAAATAACAAATTGTTCCCGTTCAGTTCGTCCACCAACAAAATCAGTGGGACGATCGGTAAAAAAATAACGAATTCCCGGTCGTCCCACCAGGTGGACAAAGTCGAGGGGACGAACGGGAATACACGTTTTTGTTGACCCTCTTGTGAGCGATGAACAGACTAAGTGTAGTGCAGCTATGCCTAGAAGTTGACCTTCACACTCAACGACGTAAGTGGCATCTAAGAAAACTTGTTTTTTGTATTTTTATCTTTGTTTTTTTCTTCTTGCTAATGTTTACTGTGTTATTTTAAAGTTAATACTTGACATTTGAATTTCAGCTTCTGCAAATTTTTAATTTGATCTGTTATTTAGAAACTGTCTCCATATTTCCCGATTGCTCTTTAATCCAATTAAATACACAGTCATTGCAATTAGGTTCAAGGTGTCTCCTATTTCGCTTAAAATATCAACGGCCAAGATATCAATTTTCAATATGTCAATGAAAGTAGCTATTTGTATAACATTACTGAGTACAAAAACCATCGTAGCTAAATAGAAGCGATGCCACTTGCCCAGAGATGTACTCGCAACAAATTTACTACCACGGATTAAACGGTATAAAACTATTAAATAAAAAAAAAAACTTAAAGTCACGGGTATAAATAACGTTAAAATGGAGAGAACAGTCAACATATGGATTGGTATAATATGTTCTGTGTCATAGAGATAAACAAACAACATAGGCACAACAAGAACTAAGTTTGTTATAAAAGGTACGCCCCAAGCAAATAGGCTACTCTTAAGGTACCTTCTCTGAATGTCAAGGCGAAAAACTTTTACAAAATCAACATAAAAAATGTAGCACAACACTAGTACCCAGTAATGAAACGCTAGTACATAATTCCATACAAAAGACGCTATTAAAACACGTAGAACTGGATACTTCATCAGAAGTTTAGTAAGAATATGTAATTTTAAGAGATAGGATGAAAACATCAGCATTTGGGCTAGTAATGTACTGAGAATCACATAGTTTCTGAAAACACGAAACTTTTTGATGAGACACCAAGATGTCACTCCGTATGTTGCCGCAGCGAGTACCAGTACGAACCGAATATTCATTGTAGTGTCGTAGGCAGTTTCACCAATTAGTTCTGCAACGGTTTGTGAGCTGTTGTTGTTGTTATCAATGTAGTCGTAATCATTGTAGTCGTAATCACTGTAGTCATAGTCACTGTTGTTGTAATCACCGCTTTCGTATTCACTGGTATGATTTACACTGTAATAGACACTATTGTTGTTGTCGACCATGGTGGGAATCGCGAGTGCAGGTCGGTTCGCGCTAATGAGCACTGACACGCGTCCACAAAGTTACACGCCACAGAGCACTATGATACCGGATTAGTTAGATTGCCAGTATAAGACAGACCGGTGTGCAAACTTATTATTATATTCTATTTGGATGTACATTTTTTGTCAAAAAGATGAACAAAATTAGTGTTTTTATTTCATATTTTTTGCGGACTTTAAAGCATCTTTTACTATATTATGTATGTTGGATCCGATCATTGGTACGGACTTAAAATGAATCGCAAGCGCCCGAGTGGTGACGTCACGCAACCTGCTGACAAGTCTACCTACACCACAGCGTGCTTTACAGAGCCCTGGTGTACACAGCTCGACGCTAGGACAACATTCAGTGTCAGATCGCAGCGGAGTTGAGATGTCTTGGAACTGTACCCGATTCATTGTGTCCCGTGTTATTGTGTTAAGTTGTAATCTCGAGTACTTTTTAGTTTTGCTAGAAACAGTGTATCGCACTCAGTGTGTTTTCATAGCACGAAACCCATCATCTGCTCACATAATGCCCGAGCCTAACGGAATAAATCCTGACATTCCCGACATGTACTTGATGATGATGATGATGCCATAGAGTAAAAAATATCTAAATAAACAAAACTATCAATGGCGGCGAAGCCCGAAGCTCAGCACGGACTGAATAAATTCGTTTATACAGTGTACTTTTTACATCGAGGGATGATTTAACACATACCTTACCATACCTTTGTCGTATTTAATCGTTATCATAAACATTATCGGTTAGTGTAATAATAGATGGTGCTGTTTTTCTAAATATGTAACAGGTTCGATTCCTGGGTCTGGCAAAAGCTTCATCAAAATACCTTACCATTTTTTGACCACTTTGCTCTACGAGTATATCTACTATAGTTTCGGATTTACCAATGATGAGCTAACGATAAAATCACTCGATATAAATTGATCTAACTTATCTAGACTGAGTTGACCGAACACCACACCAGTAGTCTCAGAACATAATAGTACATCTATATTTCACCAGTTATGTTTAAATAAAACAAAAGAACCAAAAAAGCCTTTATTCACTGACTGACTAAATAAAAAAAATCTAGTTAATAAAGAATTAAGAAAAACAAAATGACTTTATTCTATTAAGTAAGTAATAAATAATCTTCTTAAATATACAGTATGGTGTCGGACGTAAAGAATAGCACCATCCCATATCTTCCCGTGGGTGTCGTAAGAGGCGACTACTTACCAGACAATGGGCAGCAGCGTTCTCTGTGCCTTTGTAACAACCGCACTGCGATCGCCAACCCGCCTGCCAAGCGTGGTGCTTATGGCCAAACCCTTCTTTGGGGGAGCCCTATGTCCAGCAGTGGACGTCTTTCGGCTGAAATGATGATGATATAATCTTCAGCAACCAGTTTGTTGGTCAGGTTGTCCTTCGACATAGGCCTCCTCTAGTTTCTTCCAATCATCTCTGTTATGTTTAAGCATCATGCAATAGGGGGCGAACTTATTGCCGTCAACTACTGAGAAATTCTTGAAGGAGAATTCTAATAACATTTAACCAACGATTACGACGGCCAATCAATGTTCTTTTAATGTTGTAGTCGCACTTGGAACAGCTAGACCAAAAGAGGTATAAAATTAATAATAAAATTTTAACATTTAAACTGCTGCCTAATAACCGTGTGGTATTAAAATAACAAACGGTTATTTGCTAACGGTTTTTTGGTTTCGTTTTGGTTTTAAGTGCTTCAGTTTAACCGTTTGACCGTTTCTGTACACAGATATACAAAAATACAATGTATAGTCAAATGTATAAGACATTTGACTATACATTGTATTTTTATGGGCTTGTAATATGTAGCAATACGGCTAACTCTGCAACGAGGTCAAGGTCAACGTTCAATTGTTTTTCCCCATCTCAAAAATGCCCAACGCGCCTAAAGAAAATGCACTTCAAAAAACTTACTGGCACAGAAAAAATATGAACTATTTAATTTAACTGTAAGTATTCAAAATGAGCGCCTTTCAGAATCTAAAATAAAACTAGTGCGTTTCCCGCCACTCGGTTCAACGGTTTTCCCTCCTTCTCCGGCCTCTCATAGTCTCTATGTCCTTGACATTCGCAGCTATTCGCCCGCGCATTCCGTACACAAATTAGTTACTGGCGCCACTAACTGTCTCGGTCACTGTCACGTCTATAAGTTTATGCGTAAAAGAGATAGAATCATTGTTAATTAATTCCGATGACTCACTCGTAGAGGCGAGGCGGTCAATGACATTAATGCAAATTAATTTATTGTTGTTTTATGTAGACTTATTATTATAGGTGTGACGTAGTTTTATTATTGTAATTTTAGCGACCCCGACTTACGAACAGTAAGTCGTGGGTTCGAACCCAGGCAGGCGCATTACTTTGTGTAATTTATTTCATCACCACTGCTCTCAAAAACGGTGAAGGAAAACATCGTGAGGAAATCGGCATGTCCTAGAACCAAAAATTCGAAGACATGTGACATCTACCAATCCGCACTGGGCCCGCGTAGTGGATTATAGCCCATTCCCTCTCATAGAGAGGAGGCCTGTGTCCCAGCAGTGGGAACATTAAAAGGCTTATGATGATGATGATTATTATAGGCTGGGATTATAAAGTGGGTTTTATAGAGGCCCCTCTTTTTTATTTCATTTAGTATATTCAGGATGAGCAGAGGAGCTCGTGGCTAAATAATAACAGCCGTGCTTGCGCGGGTTGGTCTGTGGATGGATGACCACCCATTACATACCGAGTTTCCTCCGTGCCTCGGAAAGCACGTTAAGCAGTTGGTCCCGACTGTCATTTGAAGATATTTGACAGTCGTTATAGGTAGTCAGTGGCGTGAAAGTTTGACAACCAGCCTTACCAGGGGTATCGTATTACCCAGTACTAACTGGGTTGTGGAGGTCAGATAATCAGTGGCTCCATGTAAAATACTGATATTCAGCTGAATCCGGTTAGACTGGAGATAGATGATAATGTCAGGATGAGCTAAATATTTCGATCTTAGTCCATAGTGAAAGTTATGTTAATTTATGAACTGGTATTGTATTCTGTATAAGATTTTTATGAGGTATGTTTGCTTAATTCGAAGGTCCTTTCGTAGAGACGTCAGCACATCTAGCTACTACAATCTGTCAAATTTATTTAATAGATTTTCAACTTTATCGCTAAACCATTAGGTTCAAGGTTGATTGAGAAAATTTTACAGTATTGGGTAGCTTGATATCGTCTGTAAAAAGCGACATGTCTAAACACAGCATGTGTTTTACAGGACAGCGTTATAAAGATTCAAACGATTCTAAAATGAATTTCAAAATAGAGAGTTTTTAATGGTGTAGGTACTAC
Organism: Lycophotia porphyrea; assembly: GCA_950005105.1. Taxonomy (NCBI): domain Eukaryota; kingdom Metazoa; phylum Arthropoda; class Insecta; order Lepidoptera; family Noctuidae; genus Lycophotia; species Lycophotia porphyrea. The sequence continues at coordinate 3,037,105 of OX465408.1, read as the reverse complement.
CGGTTTTTATTTAAAATTCGCATGTGAATATTAAATAAAAAGGTTAACGCACTTATTACGCTCTTCTTTAAACATGACATCATTATTTAGACATGTCACTTTGTACAAACCCCGACCAACACTGTCATGTCCCAGTCAACCTTGGACCTAATGCTTCAGCGATAAAGTTGAAAATCTATTAAAGAAATTCGACAGATTGTAGTAGCTTGATGTGCTGGCGTCTGTCTGTATGTAGGAACTATCGTTATATTACTTGATGAATCAGACAATTAGGTAAATGTCACAAGCCAGTTATCAAATAAAAATCATAATTTTTGCACATGTACTCATTTATTTTCTTATTATTACAGATTACTAGCGAACGCTGTACAATTATCATAATATATGGAAGAGCAATTGTACTAGTATTACATCATAATTATATTATTATTTGGTGGGCTCAAGTTTATCTTGAAACATGAAGGTCATTCGTCCAACGAAACTGTTTACGCACATTATAAAATTTGCGCATTTGACTTTTATAAGTTTTATAAGTAATCTGACTAGATTCTCTGGTCTCCTAACATAACTCCTGACTCCGGACTCAGGTCTGCTAACCTCCTATTGAAAAAATCACGCCATAATTTCCAGTTACTTTTCAATATAACTATTAACACAATCAAAGCTATTATCAACAAATATTCTAATATCTCTCCAATAATATCAACGGCCAAAACATTTTTCTCTAATATTTCTGGGACAGCAGTAAACAAAACAATATTGCTGAATGCAAATATCAAAGTAGCTATAGTGAAGCCTATACATTTTCTATCCGTAGGCTCACCACAGAATAGCCCACACACAACTGCTATATAAGTAATCAAACTTAGCGCAACAGGTATCAATAACAGAGACATAGTGACAGAACTTACAAATATGTCGTTGGAATCGTCATTATTAATCAGAACGGAACCGACAATCACATATAAGAGCACTATTATTAAAGGTGTACCCCAAGCAAAGAGGTTACTCAAAAGATATTTTTTTCGAATATCATAATGGAAAACTTGCACAAAGTCAACTGAAAAAACGTAACACAACACTATTAACCAACACTGGTACACTATTTGGAAGAACAGGAAGAAAGCCAATGGTATCACACGAATCGCTGGATTCTTTTCCACGGTTTCTTCCGAAATGAACCGGTCAGATAACTGCATAACTAACGCGAGTAGCATATATGCTATGATCGCACTGAGAACCACATAGTTTCTGAATGTACGGAACTTGTTGAGGGTGTTCCATGATATCACTCCGAAAAGCGACGCCATCACGGCCGCTATGAAGAAAGTCCAGGTGATTGCATTTATTGCCGCTTCACCGAGCAATTTCATTAACTTGTGCGGTGTTTCACTGTCGTCGTAATATTCCTGATCCGCCATTTTAGGAGTCGCGTGCGACGTCCGGCGCGCGCGGGTTTGAAGTGTCGATGCTTCGATGCCGGCTAGCCACGCGTCTACGCCGACACGCCCTACCACACCAGTTTTATTTTTACCAAGACTACTATATAGATTAGGACTGTCTTAAACTAAGATACATTGAACGTACATGAACCTGATGAATGTAAAAAGTTAAATTGGCTTCGTTCCAATATACAAGGAAATACGCGCTGATAATAATGTGTATTTTATTTTATTTCCTATCGTTAAATACCATTACTTCTTTTTATTTTCAATCTTGTGCACCAACTCATATGAAAAAGAAAATGCCCAATTTAGTATGTGAGTTCGACTGTTCTTGCGTCTCGATTGAATCATCGGCAAAATATAGTAAATGTAGTCCAGTTTATGTAAATAAAAATCATGAATAAATTCGATGGTAGTCCAGTTTTTATAAATCGGACTTTTAATTTTTCAATGATTGTGATGTCGCAGTATGATACCGGCAAAAAGTAGTTAACGTTATAATCTCTATGCTTACACAAACAGATTTATGTTTTGAATGACCAGCATAATTAAAATTTCTACCCTTATTGAAGCTCCTCATAACTAAAAAAAACATGGCTCTATCGGATTAGCAGCACACACGTCGTTTTTGCATTTGTATTGGTCATGGTTTATCGGGGTTAAGCAAAAGTGCAGATAGATCAAGGGTAGGGTATGTTATTTCTAATCACTTTGCGTGTTCTAGTCACCATGCATCATGTACGAAAACGGCTCCTGTTAGACTGGACTGGTCATCTCTTAGCTGCCATGGTTTATTTTATTTGTGAATTGTTGATTCTATCTTTTTACTCTTGACGTTCTTAACTTGAACGTCTTTCATCGTTCTCGACTTATATCGAGAACGATATAACATTGAAGACAACAAACAACAACAACATAACAACATTAACATTAACATTGATTCATTTTTTTTTTTTTCATTTATATGATATTGTAACAAAATCTTGGTTACACCATTATTGGTTTAACCAAGATTTTGTTACAATATCTTGATTTAACAGTGTCCATGGAGTTTCTTGCCCATTCTTCTTCATAGAGATCTACGCTTTGGAATAGGCAACTACAGTACTTTCACAAGTTATTATGCCTTGTGACTGGGACTGTTGCTTCGCTTTCTTTGTTTTTCTGACATTCAAAAGTGCCTTTAATAGTCTAATTGATATAAACGCTTTGAGTTTGAGTTTTGCTAGTTTAGTTAAAGACATTCTTGTTGTTTTACTGATTGTCTGAAAAAAAAACGGCGTTTAGATTATAATGTTTCATCCTTACAATCATTCTTTCTATCCTATTAAAAATGGAAATTATAGAAAAATAATAAAACTGGTATGATTTGGTAGCTGTGGATTACCGGGGCCAAAAGAACTAGTACTCAGTGCTGTAAAATAATATACAAAATAAAAAAAGATGGCGGATGCTTAGCTTCAAAACAAAACACAAGTATTTTTTTATCTTCAAAACCCTGAATGACAATTCAAAAGATTTTTTTGCAAAGATATGGAAAAGACGCAGCTTCGATCTGCTTTTGACATTCTCCTTTATCCTACTTTCCGGAATAATTATAATGATTTTGTTTAACAGTAATTAATGATGATTAATTTTAATTTTTTTCCAAGCAAAAGTAAAATACAATTTAGCATGTTGTGTTAGTTTGTCGTATCTAAGTGAATGAATAAGAAATTGTGGGTTGGCTCATTATAGCTGAACTACCTCCAACTGTACTATCCATAATGTACTGCAGTAGACCGCACGCTGATAGTAGCCATAGAGGGTGTCAATGGAAAACAAGGTCAGCTTGTACCCATTTTGTTACTAATGACGCGCGACCTACTGTACTAACAACTTATATTGACTTTACATTACATTTTTATGATTGTTTACCCCAGCTTAGAAGTAACAGTTAAATATAGAAGCTTTTTTATGGCTCAATGTTGCCAGTTACTTATCATACAATTATGGAAGATTACATTAAATATTGTGTAAAATATTGTTAGTTGGCCAATAAAGAAAAATAAAAACTTGAATTTTTCACACTTTCTTATTCACTTTATTGTTCCATAGACAGCTCTCACGAGACTAAAATTATATTTTTCTACGCATTTGCGAATACAAATCGCAGTGTACTAGAATATTTTTATTTTGTGTGACGTACTTTCCCACACTAGTGCGAGAATGTAAAGTAAAGACACACGTGTTCAACACACCGCATTGTGATCCATTGGGTTGAGAAAAAACAGCTCAAAAAGAGTTACTTTCCGAGCCTTTAATTTGAAAAACTCTTTTCGCTTAAGGTCGCTTTGCTGGATTAACTTAGTAAACAAATTAATATCATATAGAATTATAATATAATAGTGAGACCTAATAACACAAAAATATATTTTATTATTTCCTAAAAATGAATTTATGAATACGATTTTGTAGCTTTAAGCTAAAATGTGACTAAAACTTGTAGTAAACAAGTTTCACTAGACACTTGACCTTAAAGCTTATACATTTTTAACAGGATATAAAGTTTATAAGACAAGTTTTATTTTCCTCAAAGATTTCTAAAATACTCGAATTTACATCAGCTCAAGCAAAATTTGTATCGCTTTTATTTTGTTTAAAAATTGCCACCATAATTCCCTGTTATTTTTTCCTAAAATTATAAACAAATTCAATGCCGTAGCATTTAAGAAAAATCCTAGAATGACTAGATTTAAGAAAGAAAAGGACAAGTATAAGGACCTACTTAGTAAAGCTGTTAACGGTAAGACATAACTAAAACCAAATATTAATGTACATATAAAAGCCCCACGCCATCTTTTAGTTGGCGCTGTCGCGCTAATTTCATTATCACGAAACAGAAGATACATTACTTGTACATAAAGAAAAAAAATTAACAGATTAACAATTACAATTAGTGCTAGGTTTAAATATATTCCTACGAACACAGGATTTAAAGGGTCAATTACTAGACGATAAGCATTAAGTACAGATGGAATAATATAAAACAATAACAATGTTATAAAAGGCACACCCCAGCAAAGGAGGCTACTTTTAAGGCACCTCCTACGAATTTCAAAGTTGAACACATTCACAAAGTCCACATAAAAAATGTAGCACAGCACTAGTAACCAACTGTTACACGAAAGTAAACAACACAGGAACGAAGCAAAAATATCAACATCAAAATTTTGAAAGTTTCTTAAAAGTCGTCCAGGATAATTCATGAAAAACCACGCTATCAAATAAAGCATATTAGCTGTATTTGCACTGATGAGCACATAGTTTTTGAAGTGGCGAAACTGTTTGAGTATACACCACGACGTTACTCCATATATGACGGCTGTCAAAGGCAGCGTGAACAAGATCGAGTAAACAATGTCCCACAAGCTTCCGTTGGGGAATCTTGAGTCGTGGAAATCGAACATAATGAGCGTCGCGTGCGCAGGTGCGCTGATGAGCAGTGATACGCGTCCACACTGATACGTGCCGCAGAGCGTTTTGAGATGAAGTTGTAAGAAAAAGCTGCATCTCACGACATTTCAGATCATTCAGGGCTGTTCAACATTAATCTAAAGTGGTTTCTGTGGTTATATCGATTCTCATTTAAAACAAACTACCTTCTGCCCGCGACTTCGTTCGTCTTGACGAAACATGTCATGGCACTCGCTAGTTGTGTAGCGAAAGATTGTATGAAATCGGATGCATAGGTTTGGAGGTTTACCTCCTACATATAAACTAACAAACTTTACAACACTAGTGTAGATAAAAATGTATCGAACCTTAATGGAAAAATCGATTTAATTCAATGGTGGCAAAGGATTGACATTACGGCGATTGATATTTACCGATTTTTTTACAATGTTTATATTTAGGTATGTTATTTTGTGTTATTCCAGTGGAGTAAAAATATGTTGAAGTACTACTTTGAAAAATGTGTAATATTGGAGTTAGGGTTGCCATCTTTTCAGAAGAAATAGAGTTTGTCTGATTTCAGAGAGGTTAAATAAAGAGTACTCTATAAAAATCCCATAATTTACCTTCTGCTGGGACAGTATAGTTAATGAATATGCTCTGTTCACCTATGTCATCGTCACTATCACTACATATTATAAAACAAAGTCCTTCGCCGCGTCTTTCTGTCTGTTCGCGATAAACTCAAAAACGACTGCACCGATTTTTATGATGTTTTCACCAATGGATAGAGTGGTTCTCGAGGAAGGTTTTATTATATAATTTGTCAAGTTTTTGTTGCGGGAACGGGATCAAAATTTCATGATTACTTTTGGTCGCGATAACGGACATCCACGCGGGCGAAGCCATGAGGATCAGCTAGTATGTAATAAAAAAATCAAAGTTAGAGTCAATACAAATAGAGAATTTTAGCGTACTTGTAGATCATAATAGAGTACAATACTCGATACAGGTGGTGTACGAACCCTTCAAGAAGCCGTCAACCAAGCATTCTGTACATTTATCAAACTAAGTAACACTGTGAAAAAAATATTGATTGGAAACGCATTTTTTTGTGGGTCTCAATGTAACGCACTCAAAACATTGTTCTGATGCATTGTATAGTACTGGTATTCGGCCGCAAATAACAGCCGCTCGGGTCGATCTAGGAATCAAATAAATTGCGCCAGAAGAATCAAAACAATACGCCGAATTTCAAGATTCACCCTCACTGCTATTGGTCACACTATTGGCTGCGACTGTCGTAATTGCATGGTCCCCACAAATTAATTTAATCTTGAAGCGTTTTTGCTGTCTTGCGGATAATTTTGGTACCCACTATACGGGGTGTAAACAGACTCTTCACGAAGCCGTTAACCAAGCATTATGTACATCAAACTTTTTTTTGGGGTGAAAAATCACGTTTTACGGTAGGACTCAATGTAACGCATTCAAAACATTGTGCTGATGGATGGACTGAATAGTACGGGGGTCGTGAATGTGTCATAAGTAAAAAAAAATACATTAAAAACATGTATTTAAAAAAAACTTGTGAAAAAGTTGGTATTATGACCCCCAATAACTTGAAGGGAAGGGGAGAACAAGTGCCTTTCAGCTTCGTTAAGAGTCTTTTTACTAGAGATGCAACGGATATCCGGTTGCTATCCGGTATCCGGCCTATCCGGCCATTATTTTACTATCCGGCCGAATACCGGATAGTTGCGCACTATCCGGCCGGATACCGAATAGTGATCGTCCTTTTCTATTCCAAAATAGTTCCACAACGGAGATCGTTTATTTGCCATTATTTTAGACAAATAAAATAAACACAGAATTAAGTACGAGTTCACAATTACGTATACACTACTGTACACATTAAAGAGAAAAAAAACTTATCTATTCAGCAAAATAGGCTATGAAATAGTTCCATACACTGACCTAATAAAATTCGTTTCTTGCCTAGAAAATGCTCCGCGCGAACCTTCAATACGTAACAGGTTGAAACCTGCACGACGCGCCCGCCGCCAAACTAAAATGTAGGTATCGTTTGGCCAGCCGAATATTCGGCGGCCGGATACCGGATATTCGGCCGGTGATCAGGCCGAATATCCGGTATCCGGCCAAACAACTATCCGTTGCATCTCTACTTGTTACACCCTTTAGAGTTGTTTAACCAGCCAGCCAACCAGTCATGTAATTTGCAAAAAAATAACTAAGCATAAATGATTAAATAAAATAACGCCAAAAATTCAACAATTTATTTCAAGCGGACACGATTACATGTACAGACGCCAGCACGTCAACCTACCCGAATCTGTCAGATTTTCCCAACCAACCTTGAACTTAATGTCACAGAGATAAAGTTGGAAATCTAGTAAAGAAATCTGACAGATTGTAGTAGCTTGATGTGCTGGCGTCTGTACATCTCCAATCGAACATTTTCGATTACCATTATCATCGTATCTACTAACCTCACAAACTGCCTAGTAGTTTTAAAACAATCTTAAAGCTAGGGGAACAGGAGACAGCGATGATTTACAAATAAAACATAAAATAAATTTGTGAAAAGTACTTTAGGCTCGTTGGTCATTTTTGAAATGAAGAAAAACAATTGAACTCGCGACACCGTTAAACGACCTCTTTTTCGTTGCAGAGTTAACCGTATTGATACATATTACAAGCCCAAAAAAATACAGTGTATAGTCAAATGTATAAGTAAAAGGCTTATGCAAAAATATTCTCTAAAAATAATCCAGAATCTTGAAAAAAAAAAAAGTTTTTTTTTTCCGTTGCAGAGTTAGCCGTATTGCTACATATTATAAGCCCAAAAAAACATACAGTGTATAGACAAATGTATAAGTAAAAATATTTTCTATAAATAATCCAGGATCTTGACAAAAACAAAAAAAAAATCACTTCTGTCGGCACCCCCGGAGTGGTTGGGTTATTTTCTAGCCTACAACGTGTCCCACTGCTGGGCAAAGGCCTCCCCTTTCAACTTTCATTACTCTCTATCCTGAGCGATCTCTGGCCATGTTAGCCCCGCAAACATGATCAGATCATCATATATATTATCATATTTTAATATATATTTATAGTATTTTATATATCCTTGTAGTCTATCTTAGTATAAAATTTAAAAATATTTTCTAATTTATACACCTACCACTGTTTGTCTCTCCATCACCCAAAGGTTGACTGGTAGAAAATGCCTATGGCATTAAGTCCGCCTCTGTACTTTGTGCTTGAAGTTTTAAATAAATAAATAAATAAATAAATAAATAAATCATCAGATCGTCACGCCGCTCGACAGCGGCGCTGTCCTTCCTCATATTATATTTTTATTATTGTTGTTATAGCGACAACAGAAACACATCATCTGTGAGAATTTCAACTGTCTAGCTATTACGGTTCATGAGACACAGCCTAGTGACAGACAGCCAGAAACGTGTTTTTTTTTCGATTTATGGTATAGCCTTCGTGCGCGAGTCCTACTCTCACTTGGCCAGTTTTTCTTTTGGATAATGTTTATTGTGACGTGTTTGAAGAAAGACTAGACATTCTCATTATATCTCCGGAAAACTTTTGGTTCGAACTTTTATTTAAAAATTGTCTCCATATTTCCCGATTACTCCTCAACCTTATTAAATATAAAATCAATGCGAAATGGTTCAAGCCGTATCCTACTGCAACTATAATATCAATGACCAGGATCTTGAGTTCTAATATGTCGAATAAAGCGCCAAATACTGTAATATTGCTGAATATAAAAATCACCGTAGCTATGTAGAAGCGACGCCATTTGCAAAGAGATATACTTGAAAATTCACAACAACGGAATAACCGATATAAGACTGTTACATAAATAACAAAACTAATAATCGCGGGAATTAATATCGTTGAAATTATAACACATTTCAATATTTGAAATGTTATTATTTCAGTGTCATTGAAATAATATAACAATGTAGGAATACCGACAGTTAAAATTATTACAAAAGGTAAACCCCAAGCAAATAGGTTAGTCTTTAGGTATTTCCTAAAAATGTCAAGGTAAAAAACTTTAACAATATAAACATAAAAAACGTAGCACAACACTAGTACCCAGTAATGAAACGCTAAAGCACAAAACCATATTATAGCCGTAATTAAAACACGCGCTACATGATATCGGTTGAACAGTCCAGTAAGTAAATATATTTTTAAGATTTGGCACAAATAATCAAGCACCTTCGCTATGATTGCACTAAGAATAACGTAGTTTCTGAAAAGGCGGAACTTCGTGAAGATGCACCACGATGTTACTCCATATATAGTCGCAGCGAGAGCCAGTGCGAATATAGTCCAGTTGTAAATCTCGTGTGCAGTGTCACCAATGAGTTTTGCGAGGGGTGCTTGGTCGGTATCACGGTTAAATAAATTAAACCAGGGAATGGTATACTTTATACTATTGTTGTAATAACTGTTGTCATAATCACCGCTATCGTAATCACTGGTATAATTTGTACCGTTGTTGTAATCACTGGTATAATTTGTACTGTTATTGTAATCACTGGTATAATTTGCACTGTTGTTGTAATCACTGGTATAATTTGTACTATTGTTGTAATCACTGGTATAATTTGTACTATTGTTGTAATAACTGTGGTAATAATCACTGTTTTCGTTGTAAGCCATGATCAGAGTCGCGAGTGCAGGTGGGCGCGCATTGATGAGCAGTGATACGCGTCCACAAAGTTACACGCTACAAAGCGCTATGATACCGGATCAGATAGTTTGCGAGTATAAGACAAACAAGAATGCAGATACATTATTATTTTCCGTTTGGGTGTGTTTGTGTATCAAAGTAGTGTGCATAATTTATTTATTTTATTCTGCCCGTTGGCTCATCCTAATTCAATCAAGATTATTATGTTTTACTAAACTAAAACCAAGGCCTTTTTTGGTCAAGTACTTGAAGAACTGATAGGAACTGATTGATATTGATGGGAACAATTTTTTAAGTCTTCCGAATGTCTAGGTTTTCATCAGGTTTCGTGCTAATTTATTAGGATGGATTGTGATCCTATTTGTAGACGCCAATGTCTACAGTTGGATGCGGGACGCACAGAACCGGGAAGTATGGCAGAAAAAAGGGGAGGCCTATACCCAGCAGTGGCTGATTCCGGGCTGATATGATGATGATGATGATGAATGTCTACAGTTTGTACGTTTGGATGTAGGGGTAATGTACGGAACTACTGATCCGATGTCAAAAATTCTTTCACTAATGGAAGCCACACTATCACCGAGTGCCATTGGTTATATTTAAAACGATTCCGTGAGATGATGTCCGATTATAACGTGAACGAAACCTGCAGCAAAAGCTATTTGAATATGAAAGGCCTTCCTGCTATACATTGAGTATAGCGCGGTGAACTGTCTAGGAAGGAAGCTAGCGGTACTTTATGTCTTGAATCATGTTGCATGAAGTAGTTCGACTAGACCATTTATTATCTATGTGGCAGTAAGAAGGGACGTGGCGCTAGTCAAGAACGTGGCGAGCGTACTGCTGGGGCTGCTACACCGCCCCGTGGTACTGGCCGGATGCGTGCGTGGGAGCGCGTTGCCACCATGTAAGAAGTACCAGTGACAGGAGTAAACTACTCAAGTTTGCTCCTATGTCGCGAACTGAACGTATTATTAATATTTTAACGGTATCGGATGATATATTTGGCCAAAACCTACCAAGATTTGTCCAGAGGGCACAAATCATAATTGAAAGAGGTGTGCAACTGTAAAAATTGTCATGTTCAATTAATTTAGATATTATTATTTTTAAAGGTTGTAATTTTTACTTATTTTATATTGTATGTCTTATAGCATCGTATTGACGTGTCTGTAATGATGTTATAATTGGTAGTAAATAAATAAAAATTATAATCATGGAGTTTCTTTGCCGGTTCTTCGCCAAAGGAAACGACAAACCCGAACCATGCACCTTTTCTCGACGTTTTATAAGTGATGATGTATAATAAACTATTTTGACTTTGTATAACCAGAATCAGTGGTCAGGTAGCAAAGAGTTTTAGTTTATCAGTGATCTTAGTTTATTTATGAACAGAACTCCTACCAGAGAAATAAATAGCCAATAAACTAATAGGTCTGTAGAATTTTAAGTCCTCACGGCAGTTTCGAGCTACTGGCTAAGTCCATTCGGGCTACTGGCTAAGTCCATCAACGAAGACACGGGCCCATCCGAAAGTAGCTTGAAACTTCGAATTAAAGCATCTTGTTATTATTTTCCGATTCATAAGTTTTTATTCAATTTTAGTTTAGGCTCCTAACTAATGTTACGACCGTTAGTAATACGGAGTAAAAAATGCTCAAAATTACGGGTTTCGTGATTAGAGAGAACACCTCTAGGTTGAGCTATCATTATTATTTAGGTTATTTTCCATTGGGCATATACCCCTTTTTCCGGGTGGGAAATCATCAAACGTGGCGAGCGTACTGCTGGGGCTGCTACACCGCCCCGTGGTACTGGCCGGATGCGTGCGTGGGAGCGCGTTGCCACCATGTAAGAAGTACCAGTGACAGGAGTAAACTACTCAAGTTTGCTCCTATGTCGCGAACTGAACGTATTATTAATATTTTAACGGTATCGGATGATATATTTGGCCAAAACCTACCAAGATTTGTCCAGAGGGCACAAATCATAATTGAAAGAGGTGTGCAACTGTAAAAATTGTCATGTTCAATTAATTTAGATATTATTATTTTTAAAGGTTGTAATTTTTACTTATTTTATATTGTATGTCTTATAGCATCGTATTGACGTGTCTGTAATGATGTTATAATTGGTAGTAAATAAATAAAAATTATAATCATGGAGTTTCTTTGCCGGTTCTTCGCCAAAGGAAACGACAAACCCGAACCATGCACCTTTTCTCGACGTTTTATAAGTGATGATGTATAATAAACTATTTTGACTTTGTATAACCAGAATCAGTGGTCAGGTAGCAAAGAGTTTTAGTTTATCAGTGATCTTAGTTTATTTATGAACAGAACTCCTACCAGAGAAATAAATAGCCAATAAACTAATAGGTCTGTAGAATTTTAAGTCCTCACGGCAGTTTCGAGCTACTGGCTAAGTCCATTCGGGCTACTGGCTAAGTCCATCAACGAAGACACGGGCCCATCCGAAAGTAGCTTGAAACTTCGAATTAAAGCATCTTGTTATTATTTTCCGATTCATAAGTTTTTATTCAATTTTAGTTTAGGCTCCTAACTAATGTTACGACCGTTAGTAATACGGAGTAAAAAATGCTCAAAATTACGGGTTTCGTGATTAGAGAGAACACCTCTAGGTTGAGCTATCATTATTATTTAGGTTATTTTCCATTGGGCATATACCCCTTTTTCCGGGTGGGAAATCATCAAACGACCCTCCCGCTCTGAGCGGATCGGGAGGGAGTGTCAAACTTGTACTGATTAAAACCCATCCATGTTCCTTCTTAGCCCTTTGTGTTCCAAGGCCACGGTATCTCTTTCGAACAGTCCCGCAGTTAGGCATAAACCCCTTAGACATTATACAAAGTTGCAAAGAAAGTACTTTTTTGCTGTAATTAAGTCATATCTTGCTTTTTACCACATGTTTCAAGGTAGTACTCGCAATCAACGTGCGTGTATGACCGGAAGTGTGAACGTGGATGAGGTACGACGTAAGGATTTTAGCAGGTTGCGTTCTGTGGTTTATGCCTCCCTATGGATAAAAGACGTGACTTTATTTAGAAAGAATGTATAAAAATGTATGTATGTAAAAGTTTCAACACTCTAGAAACTATGTGTATCTAACCATCTGTTCCGTACTTACTTAAGTAATTATCTCCCCGAAAATTGAGTTTCTTAGCCCTGCGTTATCTCACTGGATGGTGAATTAAGGCTACAAATTACCTACTCTTGTATTACCTAGTTTTATTAGGGTTCCGTACCCAAAGGGTAAAAAGTATTACTAAGGCTTCGCTGTCTGTCCGTCCGTCTGTCTGTCACCAGGCTGTATCTCATGAACCGTGATACCTAGACAGTTGAAATTTTCACAGATCATGTATTTCTGTTGCCGCTATAACAACAAATAATAAAAATATTTATTTTTTTATATTTAGTTTTTTTAGTTTAATTTCTCATTTAGGTTAATTTGTTTCAGTTTAGTTTAATTAATTTAATCCGTTTATCTAGCTTTTGCCCGCAGCTTTGCTAGCGTTAATTTAGAATTTGACAATCAATTCGCACTACTAAAGTGTCTATAATAATATGATTAAATCATGATTCGAAAGACACGTGGCGCCATCTATTATCATAAGGACGTTATTCTTGTTTTTCTCAGGAACAGTATGTTTCGGAATGAAAGGTATCCTATTTCCGTTTCTGTACACCTGACAACGTATATGCAAAATTTCAGAAATATCGGTTCAGTGGTTTAGGCGTGAAAAGGTAACAAACAAACAAACAAACTTACTTTGACATTTATGATGATGATGATGATGATGAAGTATGAAGTATATGACGTATGATGTATTTTATATATATTAGGAAGGACAGGATTAGAATTAGGATGGGATTTAATGAAACTTTAATGATAATTTCAGTATTTTTATTTATATTTAGTAAGTTACGACAACGCTTTATGTGCATGCAGAGTTTACGTGTAAGTGATTGTACATTACACTTTATTCTGATTTGTTATAATAATAGTATTTACATATAATTATCTCGCATCGTAAAAATCTTATCAGCCGATAGTACAATTAAAGTAATAAGTTTAGTAATATCTATTACTCAAAGACACTTACACCTCTGAAAAAGGCATCATCGTCTTCCTGCCCTTATCCCATTCTATTTGGGGTCGGCGCAACACGTTTTCTTCTTCCATTCTCCCCTGTCAGACGTCACGGCATCATTTACTCCTTTCTCTTTCATATCAGTCTTCACAAAATCCATCCATCTTTTCTTTGGCCTGCTTCTCCCTCTCCATCCATCAATATTCATGTCCATCACTCTTTTAGTCACATGCGTTTCCTCTAGATGTCTTTTGCTAAACTTAGGCCAAGCTAAACATGACGTGTAAACGTGTAAAACTCGCATCTCATTATAACCATTATTTTATAGGCATTGTACTCTTTTTCTGTATTAATATTCATTCTTTGTACAACCATTTTTTCGATACTATTGGAGAACACGTACTCTAAAATGTCATTCTCTAACGTATCCTTGCGTAAATTGGATGGTAACAAATGGATTTTCAAAATAGCGAGCTTTTACTTTACGGACACCAAAGTCAACTTTACGGACAACAGAGTTTGCTTTACGATCAACAGAGTTTGCTTGTCAGTTCCTGTGCAGAAGCACCTTTTAAGAATATGAAAGGCCTTCCTGCTATACATTGAGTATAGCGCGGTGAACTGTCTAGGAAGGAAGCTAGCGGTACTTTATGTCTTGAATCATGTTGCATGAAGTAGTTCGACTAGACCATTTATTATCTATGTGGCAGTAAGAAGGGACGTGGCGCTAGTCAAGAACGTGGCGAGCGTACTGCTGGGGCTGCTACACCGCCCCGTGGTACTGGCCGGATGCGTGCGTGGGAGCGCGTTGCCACCATGTAAGAAGTACCAGTGACAGGAGTAAACTACTCAAGTTTGCTCCTATGTCGCGAACTGAACGTATTATTAATATTTTAACGGTATCGGATGATATATTTGGCCAAAACCTACCAAGATTTGTCCAGAGGGCACAAATCATAATTGAAAGAGGTGTGCAACTGTAAAAATTGTCATGTTCAATTAATTTAGATATTATTATTTTTAAAGGTTGTAATTTTTACTTATTTTATATTGTATGTCTTATAGCATCGTATTGACGTGTCTGTAATGATGTTATAATTGGTAGTAAATAAATAAAAATTATAATCATGGAGTTTCTTTGCCGGTTCTTCGCCAAAGGAAACGACAAACCCGAACCATGCACCTTTTCTCGACGTTTTATAAGTGATGATGTATAATAAACTATTTTGACTTTGTATAACCAGAATCAGTGGTCAGGTAGCAAAGAGTTTTAGTTTATCAGTGATCTTAGTTTATTTATGAACAGAACTCCTACCAGAGAAATAAATAGCCAATAAACTAATAGGTCTGTAGAATTTTAAGTCCTCACGGCAGTTTCGAGCTACTGGCTAAGTCCATTCGGGCTACTGGCTAAGTCCATCAACGAAGACACGGGCCCATCCGAAAGTAGCTTGAAACTTCGAATTAAAGCATCTTGTTATTATTTTCCGATTCATAAGTTTTTATTCAATTTTAGTTTAGGCTCCTAACTAATGTTACGACCGTTAGTAATACGGAGTAAAAAATGCTCAAAATTACGGGTTTCGTGATTAGAGAGAACACCTCTAGGTTGAGCTATCATTATTATTTAGGTTATTTTCCATTGGGCATATACCCCTTTTTCCGGGTGGGAAATCATCAAACGTGGCGAGCGTACTGCTGGGGCTGCTACACCGCCCCGTGGTACTGGCCGGATGCGTGCGTGGGAGCGCGTTGCCACCATGTAAGAAGTACCAGTGACAGGAGTAAACTACTCAAGTTTGCTCCTATGTCGCGAACTGAACGTATTATTAATATTTTAACGGTATCGGATGATATATTTGGCCAAAACCTACCAAGATTTGTCCAGAGGGCACAAATCATAATTGAAAGAGGTGTGCAACTGTAAAAATTGTCATGTTCAATTAATTTAGATATTATTATTTTTAAAGGTTGTAATTTTTACTTATTTTATATTGTATGTCTTATAGCATCGTATTGACGTGTCTGTAATGATGTTATAATTGGTAGTAAATAAATAAAAATTATAATCATGGAGTTTCTTTGCCGGTTCTTCGCCAAAGGAAACGACAAACCCGAACCATGCACCTTTTCTCGACGTTTTATAAGTGATGATGTATAATAAACTATTTTGACTTTGTATAACCAGAATCAGTGGTCAGGTAGCAAAGAGTTTTAGTTTATCAGTGATCTTAGTTTATTTATGAACAGAACTCCTACCAGAGAAATAAATAGCCAATAAACTAATAGGTCTGTAGAATTTTAAGTCCTCACGGCAGTTTCGAGCTACTGGCTAAGTCCATTCGGGCTACTGGCTAAGTCCATCAACGAAGACACGGGCCCATCCGAAAGTAGCTTGAAACTTCGAATTAAAGCATCTTGTTATTATTTTCCGATTCATAAGTTTTTATTCAATTTTAGTTTAGGCTCCTAACTAATGTTACGACCGTTAGTAATACGGAGTAAAAAATGCTCAAAATTACGGGTTTCGTGATTAGAGAGAACACCTCTAGGTTGAGCTATCATTATTATTTAGGTTATTTTCCATTGGGCATATACCCCTTTTTCCGGGTGGGAAATCATCAAACGACCCTCCCGCTCTGAGCGGATCGGGAGGGAGTGTCAAACTTGTACTGATTAAAACCCATCCATGTTCCTTCTTAGCCCTTTGTGTTCCAAGGCCACGGTATCTCTTTCGAACAGTCCCGCAGTTAGGCATAAACCCCTTAGACATTATACAAAGTTGCAAAGAAAGTACTTTTTTGCTGTAATTAAGTCATATCTTGCTTTTTACCACATGTTTCAAGGTAGTACTCGCAATCAACGTGCGTGTATGACCGGAAGTGTGAACGTGGATGAGGTACGACGTAAGGATTTTAGCAGGTTGCGTTCTGTGGTTTATGCCTCCCTATGGATAAAAGACGTGACTTTATTTAGAAAGAATGTATAAAAATGTATGTATGTAAAAGTTTCAACACTCTAGAAACTATGTGTATCTAACCATCTGTTCCGTACTTACTTAAGTAATTATCTCCCCGAAAATTGAGTTTCTTAGCCCTGCGTTATCTCACTGGATGGTGAATTAAGGCTACAAATTACCTACTCTTGTATTACCTAGTTTTATTAGGGTTCCGTACCCAAAGGGTAAAAAGTATTACTAAGGCTTCGCTGTCTGTCCGTCCGTCTGTCTGTCACCAGGCTGTATCTCATGAACCGTGATACCTAGACAGTTGAAATTTTCACAGATCATGTATTTCTGTTGCCGCTATAACAACAAATAATAAAAATATTTATTTTTTTATATTTAGTTTTTTTAGTTTAATTTCTCATTTAGGTTAATTTGTTTCAGTTTAGTTTAATTAATTTAATCCGTTTATCTAGCTTTTGCCCGCAGCTTTGCTAGCGTTAATTTAGAATTTGACAATCAATTCGCACTACTAAAGTGTCTATAATAATATGATTAAATCATGATTCGAAAGACACGTGGCGCCATCTATTATCATAAGGACGTTATTCTTGTTTTTCTCAGGAACAGTATGTTTCGGAATGAAAGGTATCCTATTTCCGTTTCTGTACACCTGACAACGTATATGCAAAATTTCAGAAATATCGGTTCAGTGGTTTAGGCGTGAAAAGGTAACAAACAAACAAACAAACTTACTTTGACATTTATGATGATGATGATGATGATGAAGTATGAAGTATATGACGTATGATGTATTTTATATATATTAGGAAGGACAGGATTAGAATTAGGATGGGATTTAATGAAACTTTAATGATAATTTCAGTATTTTTATTTATATTTAGTAAGTTACGACAACGCTTTATGTGCATGCAGAGTTTACGTGTAAGTGATTGTACATTACACTTTATTCTGATTTGTTATAATAATAGTATTTACATATAATTATCTCGCATCGTAAAAATCTTATCAGCCGATAGTACAATTAAAGTAATAAGTTTAGTAATATCTATTACTCAAAGACACTTACACCTCTGAAAAAGGCATCATCGTCTTCCTGCCCTTATCCCATTCTATTTGGGGTCGGCGCAACACGTTTTCTTCTTCCATTCTCCCCTGTCAGACGTCACGGCATCATTTACTCCTTTCTCTTTCATATCAGTCTTCACAAAATCCATCCATCTTTTCTTTGGCCTGCTTCTCCCTCTCCATCCATCAATATTCATGTCCATCACTCTTTTAGTCACATGCGTTTCCTCTAGATGTCTTTTGCTAAACTTAGGCCAAGCTAAACATGACGTGTAAACGTGTAAAACTCGCATCTCATTATAACCATTATTTTATAGGCATTGTACTCTTTTTCTGTATTAATATTCATTCTTTGTACAACCATTTTTTCGATACTATTGGAGAACACGTACTCTAAAATGTCATTCTCTAACGTATCCTTGCGTAAATTGGATGGTAACAAATGGATTTTCAAAATAGCGAGCTTTTACTTTACGGACACCAAAGTCAACTTTACGGACAACAGAGTTTGCTTTACGATCAACAGAGTTTGCTTGTCAGTTCCTGTGCAGAAGCACCTTTTAAGCCCTGTAGGCTTCCTTTACACTGTAACCCACTCTTTTTTGGGAACTTCCAATTACTATGCGCTACTTCGCGCTACCTCTGCCAACGACTTTTTTTGGTTTACGTCATTTATATTGATCAATACGGCTGCTCAAAGCACAGACTCTAGTGGTGTCGACCTTTTCAGTCGGTTGCTTTTCTATAGCAAACCTGTTCGTCAGCGACAATATATTATGTATCACAGTATTAATAGTATGTGGGTAACCAGTTCCAATGATGTAGTCGGTGCCGCCGGCGGCTATGGTTGTGTTATCGGTTGAACTGTCTTGAAACACACTTTACTGTCTCGAGCTTTTTGTCCTACACCTTAACGCTTTCGACAGTGTGCGAAGACTGATCAATACTTAATCTTGACATTCTCATTTCATCTCCAGCATACTTTTGATTCAATCTTTTACTAAAAAATTGTCTCCATAATTCCCGATTACTCTTTAATCTAATTAAATACACTATCAATGCTGTTTTGTTCAAGCCGTATCCTACTGTGACTATAATATCAATAGCCAGGATCTCTAGTTCTAATATTTCAAATAAAGCTGCTAATACTGTAATATTGCTGAATATAAAAATCACCGTAGCTATGTAGAAACGACGCCATTTGCGAAGAGATCTACTTTCAAATTCACAACTACAGAATAAACGATATAAGACTGTAACATAAATAACAAAACTAATAGTCGCGGGGAATAATATCGTTGAGATGATAACACATTTCAATATTTGAAATGTTATTATTTTAGGGTCATTGAAATAATTTAACAATATAGGAACACCAACAATCAAAATTAATGCAAAAGGTAGACCCCAAGCAAATAGGTTAGTCTTAAGGTATTTCCTATGAATGTCAAGGCAAAAAACTTTTACAATATAAACATAAAAAACGTAGCACAACACTAGTACCCAGTAATGAAATGCTAGAGCACAAGACCATATTATAGCCGTAATTAAAACACGCGCTACAAGATACCGGTTAAACAGCTCAGTAAGTAAAAATACTTTTAAGATTTGGCACAAATAATCAAGCACCTTCGCTATGATTGCACTAAGAATAACGTAGTTTCTGAAAACGCGGAACTTGTTGAAGATGCACCACGATGTTACTCCATATATAGTCGCAGCGAGTGCCAGTGCGAATATAGTCCAATTGTAAATCTCGTGTGCAGTGTCACCAATAAGTCCTGCGAGGGGTTGTTGGTCACTGTCGCGGTTAAATAAATTAAACCAGGGAATACTATAATTTGTACTGTAGTTGTAATAACTGTTGTTATAATCACTGTTATAGTTTTTATTGTTGTTGTAATCACTTGTATAATTTATACTGTTATTGTAATAACTGTTGTTATAATCACTTGTTAAATTTAAATGGTTTTCGTAATAACTGTAGTTATAGTCACTTGTATAACTATTACTGTTGTTGTTATTATCACTGGTATCATTTTTACTGTTGTAGTAATGACTGTTGGCGTTGCCGGCCATGATGAGAGGTATGCAGGTTGGCTCGCGCTGATGAGCAGTTAAAGGCGTCCACAAAGTTACACGCCACAGAGAGCTATGATACCGGATCAGTTAGTTTTTCCAGTATACGACAAACAAGTTTGCAGATAATATATTCTCGGTTTGGATACGAATTTTTTTAAACAACACAATCTACTTTAAAATAGCGTGCATAACTTATATATTAAAATTTTATCAGGCAATGTTCGTAACCCGTTACCCCCTTTGGTAAAGGCGGTCGGTCTTAGCCGGAATCTTAGACTATTAGGCATTCTTTGGTAATAAACAGGTTTAATTTACAATAAGATGTGCAGTTACCCCACTGCAAAGAACTATATCCGTTAGAGGAACTGTTTCACTCGAAACTTCTTTTTCTTTTCTTTCTTTTTTCTTCGTTTTTTTTTCTTTTTTGTCTTTCTTCTTTTCTTTTCTCTTTCTTTTTTTTGGCGACACGGTTGGCGCAGTGGCTAAGCGACTGACTGCTGCGCTGCGTGTCGCGAGTTCGATCCCCGCACGGAACAAATATTTGTATGATCTACAGATAGTTGTTCCGGGTCTGGCTGTTTGTGTATGTGAGTTTAAATGTTTGTGAACGCACCCACGATACAGGAGAAATTCATAGTGTGGGGCAACGTTTTTTTTTTTTTTTAAATAACTTTGCTTTTGGAATTTGCGAGATGATGAGATCTAATGGTCTTACCCTGTTTTCTTCCTCTATAGTATCGATGGTATATCTTATCTTTTTTCCACTTAGTGGCCACGCGTTAATCGCGGTGTCAGTAACAATTTCCAAGTGCTGTAAAACGCAGCACACTGCGCGTGCACACTTTGGACACTCCAGCAAGTCGGCCACATTTGAGTCGGAAGCCCCGCATATGTTTGTAGTACATATTGGACTATTATAACCATGGAAGAATATGCCTATTTTGTATCACCATGGTTTCATTTATTTATTTCTAATAGTAATTTTATGACTAAATCAAAAACATAGAGGCATATTATGGATTGATATAGATTATTTAGTAAAAAAAGTATTTACGATAGTTTTATAGAGGAATACGTTTGTATGGGGTAAGCGCCGGTAGCGTCTCCTGTTATCGCGTTTGGTGTATTTTTCAGTAACCTGCTTTTTGCATATGCTCACTTTTGTTTTCCATCAAATGATCAAGTTCTCAAAGTTGTTTTTTTTTTCAACTAATAAAACCGTCGAGACCCAGGATTTGCTTTCGTTCATGTACCACTTCTTAGCGTGTCGATGGCAATGTTAACTGAGTCCTGAGTCCCCAGAACTTAACCACGAGTTGCTATAATACAAAGAAGCACTAACAAGTTTTAGTTTAAGTTAACAGTTAGTTATTTTGTATAGGATATTCGGTATTTACTACGGCTTAACGTTTTCAGATTATTATCCCTTATAAGTTCAAAAGAATACAAGATCATGTGAGCGAAGCCGGCACAGCTAGTTTTTAATAATACCCAAAAATACTATCAAAGGTTACGACAAATATCCAGCAACTTTAATAATCGAATAGCGAAACTGGTAAACATACATTATTCATTAATATGCTTAACAGAATTTACAAGCGATCAAGCCAGTTTTTTTTACTGCCCCGCTGGGGCGGAGCACCGCCGTGTCCTCGTAGCGGCGATCGGTGGCGGCGACGTATCGCGTCCGGCCCTGGTACATTCCATGGTGACTCCCTCCTTCTGCGAAGCAGTCATGCTAGCGAAGGAGGTGGCGGAGTGTGAGAGGGAGAGAACCTTCCGTCCCAGCCACCGCGAGAGACGCCCCGGGCGTCGGGGATCACGTGGTGGCTTCCGGCCACCATAGACACGGACCTGTGGACGAGTGAGTAATGAGCTAGCTCGCCGGCCGTCCGTCTTTGACGAAATGCCGTGTTGACGGCGCGTTCGTGTTCCACGCGCGCCTCAAAGAGATGTCAGCAAACAGGGAGGGGCCCGCAAGGGCCGATGCCTGCCAGGGCTGCGGGACTGTTCGAAAGAGATACCGCGGCCCTGGAATACAAAGGGCAAGGAAGGAACATGGATGGGTTTTAGTCAGTACAAGTGTGACCCACCCTTCCGCTCCGCCCAGAGCGGGAGGAGTCATTTGATGAATTCCCACCCGGAAAAAAAACCAGTTTTATTTCCCGATTAGATTAATTACATCATTTCATTTTAAACAAGATTTGCTAAAATATTATCGTCGTCTTCTAACATTCTATATTATTACTTATTATCTCCATATTCACTCCCATTTCATGTCTTATTTTATGTAAAATATACACAGTAATATACATAGTAATATGCACAGACTTGGTCTTTGACTAACATCCAGAAGTCCAAACTCAAGCAGTTCAAACGATATACTAAATTAGCGGATCGTGTTCGAAACACAATATTGCGCTCCAAAAAAAATATCGCTGTCATGGTTCAAAAGGCTGCCCAACTCAAATGGGACTGGGCAGGACATGTCTGCCACATGTCGGACAAACTGTGGGTCAAAATTGCAGGAAACTGGTACCCCGACACAGTGAGACGGCGTCGCGGCAGGAATTTCGAATTTGCGTTTAATTTGCGTTTATAATTTTACGCACGCATTTAACTATTTTCCTTAATCATTATTTCGCGGATATTGGTGTGGGTTACACGTTTATATAGTTCATAGCGTATTCTGTCATATATTTTTTGTAATAGTAACTGTTAAATGTCCCAATAAAGTAAAATAAAATAAAATAAGGGGCAATGGCAGTTAACCATTTTTCAAACTTATCACTCAGACCATAAGGTTGAAAAGAGGTCAACCGCATTTGCCTGCGACTATACATAATTGCAAGACCGCTATCTACAGAAGTGTTTTAGAAGCTGAAGTTTTTCTATGTTTACTGACCTATAACTTGTTTGTGTGGTATATAACTGTAAATTCAGGTTGATTTTTAATAAATAGGTGTGTTTTGTGAATTAGCTCCGCTCTCCGCCAAGGTTATATAGTTTTACAAGCTTTTATTTTACTTGCTATATTTGTTTGTTCAGGTCAAATCTTGCAACTGAATTTTAAAACAGTTGATTCCCACTTATTGAGGTGAACTGGGGGTTTGAATTTAATGGCCGGCCTAACTTCCGCCATTTGAAGTGATACCGTCTTATAAATCGATGAACGCCGGTTGCACGCACGAAAAAGTGTCACGTTTCGCCTGAGCCGAGCGTGCAACGAGAGCGCGGAACAAGCGATAGAGAGGCACGATCGGCCTAAGCGTTCGGCTTGTGATGCATCTATGTATTATACAAAAAAATTACAATTCAGTGATAATAATTCAATTCAATTCGTACAAGTATGCAATTTTTCATCAATGTTTTCGTATGACATTATCACGTAAAATTATCGTCCGTAAACCGACTTTACAGACAACCATTTTTTTATTTATTTTTTTGAAACCTTCGGCCATGCATAAAACAATAATTAACCGATAACTGGTAACAACACAAACCAAACGTTTTCGAGATTTATGAGGTATCAAAATTAAACTGTTGGCTTCTTCAGTACAACTTTGATTTGATCAGCCACGCATAACTAAACTTAAACTTAAGTTTTAACGTTAAGTTTTACAAAACTGATTTGTATCGATACCTCAATACAAACTAGTTTTGTAAGAGAAAAAATGTTCTAAAGTGTCACGTTTCCGAGATATAAGCTATCAAAGTTGTGCTGAAAATGCCATCAGTGATTAATATAGCTGTTGATTAATAAAGGTGAAATGCGTGGCCGCAACTTTGAAAAAAAAAAAAAAATAGCGGAAGTTAGGCAGGCACACACGTTTAGTTTGTGTGCAAGGTTAGCTAAGTGACACCATCTTAAATCCAATAAAATTTGTAAACAAACTTAACATCCAAAAATATACTATGTGAATTTACTCTACTACCTACAAATTAAAAAAAAAACTAAGTGAACAACAATTTGAATGTTAGATGCATTTTACCCGCAGTTTTACTTTGTATTATTTTAAAAGTGAATTGGTGCCGATTCCCTTGTTTACAAACTAAACCAAATTTAAGTTCAGTGCATCTTTTTCTTTCTATTTCATTAAGAAAAGGACAGAAGATAAATTTTAGTTTAGTCCTGTCAAATTAATCAGGTATCTAATCTTGTAGCTTCATAGAAAATAAGTAGTGTTAATATTTTTTTTTTTTTGTAACGTTGTTATTCTTTTGTTATTATTTTTTTTTTGTAAGGTTGTTATTCTTTTGGCGAATAAAGATTATGATTATGATTATTATAATACGGCGGACTCCTAAAGATGGCGGACTAGTTATCTTTTATGCACCTCTATGATATGGGTATCAATTAAAAGGTTTTGTTGAGAAAAATAAAAAAATAAAATTACCTCAAAAAAATTAATTAAAAACCAGCTTTTAAATACACGTGACATTTAATAGTTTTTTTGTTACTTTAAGCTTGTTGCTACCTGGTATGCAAATGTTACTTTAAGCTTGTTGCTACCTGGTATGCAAATGTATTAAAGTTATTTTTGTAACTCATGCAGGCCAGTGTACCAGAGTGATTTAATTTGCTGAAAATATCCTACTCAATTTTTATTTATTTATTTTACTATTTATGTAAACACAGTAGACAACACAGGAAAATAACATTATAAAATATGAGTATAAAGGTACTGCTTATTACTTAAGAAATTTCTGCCAGCAGACCTGCAAAAGGAGAAATGAAAAAGGAACGTAGACAAAGTGTGTATGTGTGTGTTTTTATCAAATTAACTCAATTTGTTTTGCTATGGGTGACGAAATAAATAAAGTCACACGAAATTCAACATTTTTTATTTCATGTGGACGTGATTATAAGTAGTTTCAAAATAATCTTGAAGCTAAGACAATCAAATAAATATAAAGAAAAGAAAATTTATTTGGTACACCAACAGCAGTACATACTTAAAATCAATTAGAAACAATAAAAATAACACGACAGTGCTGGTATGTATGCCTATTATAGGTATACACAGCATTCACCATAACACAACAACGTAATGTTCTAAATCTTAATGTTAAAAATACAATTTGAATAAAATATAAATATAAAGTTTACTTAAAATTAAATGAGTTGGTATGAATTATGATGATATATGTTATGAGACTGGTATATAATTATTTACATTTTGACTGACTGACTGACTCATCAACGCCTAGCCCAAACCCTTGGACTTAGCAAGCTGAAATTTTGCACAGAGGTACCCTTTATAATGTAAACAAGTAATAAGGAAGGATTTCGAAATTCAACCCCTAAGAGGGTGAAATGGGGTGTTGAATTTTCTGTGATTTTTTTTATTCTCGGTGTCGATCGACTTGAAAATTTGTATACATACACTTCAGTTAAAGTTATGAGATACGTGGATCCCAGTTTTTCCAAAATCATCCCCCAATATAAAATTCAAAGTCCCGGTTGACTGACTGATATATCAACGCATAGCCCAAACCGCTGGTCCTAAAGACATACAATTTGGAGGGTGTATTCTTTATAAAGAGTGGGTATCTACTAAAAAGAGGGTTTTTCGAAATTCCACCCCTTAGAGGGTGAAATGGGGTGTTGAATTTTCTGTGAAACTTTTTAATCTCGGGGTCGATTGACTTGAAAATTTGTGTACATACTCTTCAGTTAAAATCACGAAAAATGTGTGTTACAGTTTTTCCAAAATCATCCCCTGACTGATATATCAATGAACAGCCTAAACCGCTGGTTTTAAAGACATGAAATTTGAACGGTGTATTCTTTGTGAAGAGTAGGTATCCATTAAGAAGAGGGTTTTTCGAAATTCCACCCCTTAGAAGGTGAAATGGGGTGTTGAATTTTCTGTGAAACTTTTTACTCTCGGGGTCGATTGACTTGAAAATTTGTGTACATACAAGAGTATGTACACAAATTTATTAAAATAACCAAATAAATTAAAATTGTCAAAAAAATGCCCCATTTTTACGGCCGTGATTAGAAGACTACCAGACAAATTCTAAAAGTTTTTAACATAAAATAAACTGATAGGAACCTAGACATACTCTTTCTTAAAATTTTAATGTCAAAACTAATTGAATCGTCCCAATGATTGAGGAGAACAAATTTTCGATTTCCTCGCAGGCCCTGTCTCCGAATAACGAAGCCGTCACTGCTTTCTGGGACATACCTCCTAGTTACGGAGATATTGGAGGTCAAAGTTTATTTATTTATTTATTTGGTACACCAACAGCAGTACATACTTAAAATCAATTAGAAACAATAAAAATAACACGACAGTGCTGGTATGTATGCCTATTATAGGTATTCGCAGCATTCACCATAACACAACGACGTAATGTTCTAAATCTTAATGTTAAAAATACAATTTGAATAAAATATAAATATAAAGTTTACTTAAAACTAAATGAGTTGGTGTGAATTATGATGATATATGTTATGAGACTGGTATATAATTATTTACAGTTTTGTTAACTAACTGCAATTATTGAAAGTATTGAATTGACAGAAATTCCAACGACTTTGAGGTTTTTATTTATTAAATACTTGTTTGTAATGATATAACTTTGCATGACCTGTTTATTATTCAATGCATCTAACAAAATAATGTTTAGAGTGCATTGAGTTTTACCGTAAAACGTGAATTTAAACCCCAAAAAAATAGTCCTTTCCGAGCAACAGTTTTTGTGTAGGGTTACTTAGCTTGGTGTACAGAATGCTTGGTTGTCGGTTTCGTGAAGATACAAGGTGTCAACTGTAAACGGACCTGTTTACAGTTTACATTGTATCATCATCATCATCAGCCTATAATGTTCCCACTGCTGGGACACAGGCCTCCTCTCTACGAGAGGGATTGTATATTAGGAGTAAAATAATTATTTAGTAGTAGTTGTGAGGATGTGTTTGTCTCTTTGAGTGTCCGTGAGTGTGTTTTATAATGGTTTATGTGAGGCAGAGTGTGGTGTAAGTAGTTAGTTGTGTTCGGATTCTGGTGTGGGGTGGCTGAGGAAAAATATAATACCTAAATGTATAACAGATTTTTATACGTGTCTACTATTCGGTTTTAAGGTGAAATTTGTCATTCTCATTTCATCTCCAGCAATCTTTGATTCATTCTATTATTTAAATAAAATCCCCATTTTTCTCGATTAGCCTTCCCTCCAATTAATAATAAAATCAATGCTGCTATGTTCAAGAAGTATCCTAATTTGAGACTAACAGTAATGGGCAATAATGGATTCAATAAACCAATGAAAGTGGCTAACTTAACAGCACCGCCGAGTATAAAAAACAACGTAGCTATGTAGACGCGAAGCCATTTGCCACCAAATCCCCTTCTGCGGAATAGACGACACAAAACCATTACATAGATAACAACACTAATAGTTATAGGGATTGATACCAGTAAAATTATAAGAGTTACCACCATTTCTTTTGTTATTATTTTTTCTGTATAGATGTACACAACATCTGTGACACCAAGAACTAAGTTTAATATAAAAGGGACACCCCAAGCAAAACAGTTACTCCTAAGGTATCTCTTGTGAAAGTAAAAAGAGAAAACTTTAAGAATATCGACGTAAAAAACGTAGCATAACACTAGTAACCAGAAATGAAACACTTGTACTAAATACCATTTTAGATCCTTAAATAAAAGCCCCGCTAGAACATTGTGGTTCAGAATATGCTTAGGTAAAAATATTTTCAAGATTTCGCACAAATGATGAAGTACCCCCACTATTATTGCACTGAGAATCACATAGTTTTTGAAAACGCGATATTTCTTGATTACGCACCACGATGTCACTCCGTATATGACTGCAGAGAGAGTCAGGGCGACCAGAATAAAGTCGAAAATTTCGTATGAAAACTCCTTGGATTCAAGGAGTTCTTTATAGGTTTCAAGGAGTTCTTTAAAGGTTTCACTGATAAATTCACTGGTATAATTTATACCGTTGTTGCAATCACTGTTACCATAAACACTGGTATCATTTACACTGTTGCTGTAACACTTGTAATCACTGGTTTCATTTATACTGTAGTAGTAATCACTGTTGTCGGCCATGATGAGAATTTCCAGTGCAGGTGGTTGCGCACTGATAAACGCTGGCATGCGTCCAATAAGTTACACGCCACAGAGCGGTATGATACCGGCTCAGATAGTTTACCAGTACAGGGCAAACACGTATGCAGATGACTCATTATTTTAATTTAATCTATTTTTTTGAAACTACAAAGCCCGTGGCAGTGGAAGTTGCATTAGATTACGCTGCTCCCGAAACGAATAAGTGCGCGAGGAGGAAAAAAAGTACTAACTGTGATATTTGTACGGGCGGAACAATATAATAATACACGGGCACTCGGTTAGTTCGTATATTGTGAACTGCCGGCGGCGGCCGGCGCACAGACGAGCAATTTTACGAATTAGGCGGCCAAAAATATAATTCTTAAAATTGGTTAAGTAAAAAAAAAACGACTAGCTGCGAATGGGAAATAACCGTAGAACAATGGGTGACCCGACCCACTTCCCCACTGTTAGCGCGCGCCAGGGTGTGTCAGTCTGAACAGGGAGGGGCCCGAAAGGGCCGATGCCTGCCAGGGCTGCGGGACTGTTCGAAAGAGATACCGCGGCCCTGGAACACAAAGGGCAAGGAAGGAACATGGATGGGTTTTAGTCAGTACAAGTCTGAAACTCCCTTCCGCTCTGCCCAGAGCGAGAGAAGTCATTTGATAATTTCCCATCCGTAAAAAAAAAACGGTGTGTCAGTCTTAACTTGATCGTCACGTCTCGATCGCTTTTAGACATTTCGTGCACAATACTGTTATTTTAAAAGTGAATATTTTTATTTTGGAGTGTGTTGTGAAGAAAATTGTGATGGATTCCAAGTATACCAGGTAAGAGTACATAAATATTAAGAAGTTTTATGCAAATGATAAAAAAAAATGGTACTGGTAAATTAAAAAACATGTTCGAGATTGTTGTATCTCATTTTTTGTATTTAAAATGGTTTTTGTTGTACTTCAGGGTGTACTTAATAATTCATGGGGTAGGGTACTTCAGGTTCGGTTCGGTTCACTTTTAAGGTAAAAGTTCGCGAACACTTTCATAAGAAGTTGGCAGACTCGTCTCACAATTAATTTGTTGTTTTTCTTCATCTATGTATTTTTATATCTCTCTTTACTTTGTATATATTGTTGTATGTATGTATATATGTATTTATTATTATATTTTATTCTTGGAATTCTATACTATTGCACCTACTGTTTTGTCTCTGCATCACCCTAAGGTTGACTGGTAGAAAATGCCCAAGGCATTAAGTCCGCCTTTGTACACTATGTGCATATAGTTTTAATAAATAAATAATAAATAAACTATAAAAAAATCAACCTACCCGAGGCGGAATGCTAATATTTTCCGGCTCGCTTCGCTTGCCAATATATCCTGTACTTTTTCAATTCTCCATAAGTTTAAAGAGTTCCTCCTTTTCTCATTCCTGCCTAATTAAACAAAGAACTTCATTTACCGAGGAAGGTTGCAAAAATTTTCGAGCTCGCTCCGCTCGCTCCTTCGTCTAACTGCCTATATGATCCAGTATGAATAGTCAAAAGCTAATCTAACCTAAACGATGTAGTGTTAAATATTCAAATTCTACGTTTTGTTCAGTTTTTCAGATAAGAGTTTAAATATTGTTCAGAAAACTATTTTAAAAATTAACACAATTTTTACAAATTACAATAATTTACTAAATAAAAATAACTCATTACTTAATGAAATTAAACAGGTTTTTTCTAAAATATTATAACATAACATTATTTATTTCGGGCTACCCTGGCGCTTTCACCTTAAAGAATATTCTTTTGCAAACTACTTACTATACACTTGGGTCAAGTAAGTACGTGAACACTTGGATATTACGCCATATTATGTTTGATATTTCGTGACCGCGCCCGCCACCGCGCTCGCGAGTCGACGTTAACGAGTACTAGGGCGTAGCTAACACCGCCCTACGGCGTAACAGCTCCCTACGGCGTAGCTAACAACTTCTAACGGCGTAGCTAACAGCTCGCTACGTCGTAGCTTTCACCAAGCTACGGCGTTGCATGATATATTTTCGGCGAAATTGGTTGTCTCTTTTTGCGACAAGCACAGTACTTAACCCATGTAATATGAATTTGAATTGGTTTCATTTACCAACCTGCACGGGATACGTGGTGGGTTTATGGCCCTCTCCCTGATGCAAACGAGGCCTATATGTCCCAGCTGTGGGAACATTACACCCTAACCTTTTTCTAGGGTCGGCTTTCTTTTTAGGGTCGGCTTCCTGTCTAACCGGATGCAGTTGAATACCAACATTTTACATGGAGCGACTACCTATTTGACCTCCACAACCCAGTTAGTACTGGGTAATACCATACCCCTTGGTTAGACTGGTTGTCAGACTTTTTTGGGCCACTGACTACCTAACGACTGTCATAGATCTTCAAATGACAGCCGGGACCAACGGCTTAACGTGCTTTCCGAGGCACGGAGGAAACTCGGTATGTAATGGGTGGTCCCCCATCCACAGACCAACCTAGGCAAGCACGGCGTAACCTAAAGATCGACCCGAGCGGCTGCTATTATTTAGCCACGAGCTCCTCCTGTATCACAATATGCAGATAAATGGTTTCCACAAAACTTCGCTAAACCAACGAACCAACTTCCTCTTACAAACTGGTTTTCAAACAATTTTAATAATTACAAGTCATCGCAAACATAATTATTTAAAAAACCCCGACTTTATTTTCAAGTTAACGGTGATTAATAAACCTATGACTTAAGATACTTAACTAAGGTTATATTTTATAACGCCGTGAGGTGCGTATGGGTGTAGACGCGTGCTACTGCTAAAAACCCGCGCAGCGACCTGCGCACGCGACGCTCACCATGACCGACACCAGTGATTACAACAACAGTATAAATTATACTCGTGAATATAACAGTGATATAAACCCACCCAGTGACGAGGAGGGTCCACAAAAATTTGACGAACTCGTTGGTGAAAATACGATGGTTATCATTGCCTTGGTTCTGTTCGTACTGACTCTTGCTGCGGCCGTATACGGAGTGACATCATGGTGTCTCATCAAGAAATTTCGCCTTTTCAGAAACTATGTGATTCTCAGTGCAATTATAGCGAAAATGTTTATGTTTTTGTGCTATCTCATAATGCAGTATATACCAGTGCATGTTTTAACTTTGACGTTAATATTGTATTGTGCGCTTGCGTTTCATTGTTGGTTACTGGTGTTGTGTTACATTTTTTATGTTGATTTTGTTAAAGTTTTTCGAATTGATATTCATAGAAGGTATCTAAAGAGTAACCTATTTGCTTGGGGTTTACCTTTGATATTAAGCTTAGTACTTATTATTCCTACATTATTGTTTGTCGTCCATGACACAAAAGGAATAATAACGATAGAAATGTTGACTGTTCTTATCATTTCAATGTTATTGATTCCCGTGATTATTAGTTTTGTTATTTATTTAATAGTTTTATACCGTTTGTTCCATGGTAGTGAAGTAGCTACGAGTACATCTCAAGGTAAATGGCATCGCTTCTATATAGCTACGTTGGTTTTTGTCCTCAGCAATGTCATAGTGTTAGCCGCTTTAATTGATACAATGGAAATCAAGATATTGACTATTGATGTTATAGGCGAATTAGGAGACTACTTAAATACAATAGCATTGGTAACGTATTTGATTGTTTTAAAAAGCAATCGGGCAATATGGCGAGAATTTTTGGAAAACAGATCAAAAAGTCACATCGAATCAAAAGCACATTCACAATCAATCGCAATTAAGTAAGCATGTATGTACTGACTGTACTGTCAAGCAAATAGATAAGTAACCATGATCGTCAGATATAGTTGCTGTTTTTTTAGAAACTGTTGCACGTCTGCAAATAAAATTCAATTAATTTAACTAATTGTTTATTTTTATTCATTTAATTTAATTTCATTCGAAAACACCGATCGGTTTCTAAGAAAACTTCAACTATATCTTTCGACTCTGGTTAGTTATTTTGTTTGTTGACTGAACTACTGAGTTCACAGACGGTTGGCGGAAGGCACCACCTTTGACCCTCATGCCCCAAGTAATAAGGTTGAAAACTGGTCGACCGTCAGTGAACTCGTTAGCACAATATACATGATTATCATCTTTGAGGATAACAAATAACTTTAACTGCTTAGAAATTAAGTTCCAAAAAGAAATCATGAATTATGTTTTTAACCAGTTTCGTTTTTCAATCAACCTTTGTACTCAAAGTAAACATGAATCCACTACAAACGGGGCGGTGCACCACATACAAATTGCTCGACACCGTAATGTGTTAACCGCCTAAATATTTAACTAGATCTATTTTAAAGGGTTAATGTAAATCTGTACAAAGTTGTCTTTCTTGAATCCCAGATCAAATTGATTGATTGATTGAGCTTTAGATCCCATTGTTTTAATAGATAAACAAATAAATCTTTTGACCAGTACGAAGGCAGTTATATTAGCTGTAATGATGCCGGAAAAGTTTGAAAAAGTATTGAATTGACATAGATTATAGAAAAAATATATCAATGCTGTCGTACGTCGTTGCACAAGTGTGTACAGGTCCCTCGTTTACATCTAGGAAATGAACAGTGTGCAACGAGCTTCTTTGAGAGCTTGTACGATTCTAAAGTAAACAGGTTCTGAGCATGCATGCACTAGCATCAACTCCTATTTTTACATCGGCTCAAATAAGTGGCCCAAGTCTTTTAAATATCAGATTTACAAAAACAGAATCACCACTTTAAACTATAATGCCGCATAAAATAATTACTAATTATCTTTTAATTGTTGATTGCTCTTTGTCATTGAAGACACTTAAAATTGTTGATATAATTTTTTACTCTGGACGCTCTTAACGTGCACGTATTTTTTTTTTTTTTTTGAATGGCATCTCGCAGTTCAGCCTAGGAGGCTGGCTACTGCTTAACCGGTCTAATCCTGTGGATGCCTTGAAGAATGGCAAGAAGGATTTTGTAACAATTATTTGATTGAAAAGAGTGTCCATGGAGTTTCTTGCCCATTCTTCTCCATAGAGATCTACGCTTTGGAATAGGCACCTTCAGTACTTTCACAAGTTATTATGCCTTGTGTCTGTGACTGTAGCTTAGCCTACTTTGTTTTTCTGACATTCAAAAGTGCCTGTAATGGTCTAATTGAAATAAATTCTTTTGAGTTTGAGTTTTGAGTTTGAGTTTGCACCGGTCATCTTAACTTGGAGGTCGTCTTAACTTCCAGTTGAACACCAGCGTCGGGTACTAACAGCTCCGCAGTTTGCTGAGCTGGGCTTATATGGCGCAGCCAACAAACATTTTTATTTTTTGGTGTATGTTTTTTTGTTTATTAATATTTTTGTTGTGTGCACTTGCGGCAAGTGCCAAATAAATATGTTTTTTTTTCTTTCTTTTTCCGGCGTTGCAACTCAAATTTTCTTTTTTTAATACCTTCCGTTATTCGTCATTATTTAATTACTAATATTACGGTGACGGGGACCAAACCTCAAACAACCTTTGGATCTAGTTTCCCAAATTCGATATGACATATCAGTGGAGTCTATTTCCATTGGATGAAATGAAATAAAAGTACCTGTATTGTTTAATCATTTCAACAGATGAATGCACGTCATAATACATATGGAATGGCGTGTTCGCAGGACAAGTTACTGTGGACTATTAGGTTAATTAATGCATTTACAAATTCAAGCCTTTTTTCCATGGTGTAGGCAGAAATACAGGAGGTCACCAGCGCCTCCTTCCGGCCACGTTCATACATCTGGTCATTGCGAGTACTACACACCAGACCTTTCTGCAGACATCTTCAATAAGGTCAGTGTATGTCCTTCTAGGACGTCCCCTCCTGGTGATGTCCACTCTTATCCTTATCGTAAATACCTTTTGTTTGTCGCCTTTCACTCATCCTTTCAATATGACCAAAAACCAAAACAAATGAATGTATACATGTTGATGGCTGGATACTCTAAATAGAGAGAGAAAGATCAGATGAAAAGATGGATGGATTGTGTGAGAAATTATATGAAGGCAGTAGGTAATAATGAGACAAGGTCAGAAGATCGCACAGTTTACCGTAGCCGTACCGGTACCGTAATTCTTTTTTACTTCGCTCAATCAAAGCATTTAACCACGTTGTAATGAACGAACACCCGTCAATCGATTTGTTTGCAAGCAGCTTAGCGACAATTAGCACTGCTTTGTCTTAAAGCTGTGTGTTTTTTTATGAATTTTAATAGTGGTAACACCTGCATGCCTTTTAGTTTTAATATTTTATTA
The DNA here is from genome assembly GCA_950005105.1 of Lycophotia porphyrea. NCBI lineage: Eukaryota > Metazoa > Arthropoda > Insecta > Lepidoptera > Noctuidae > Lycophotia > Lycophotia porphyrea. The sequence goes on along the minus strand of OX465408.1, from coordinate 3,002,851 downwards.
TTTGAATACTAGATTTAGTCCTATTCTTTGTTTTTTCATTATACTTAGTTATTGATATTATGCTTAGTTGCTTAGGAGTAGCGGTGGCCCAGTGGTAGCGACCCTGACTTACGAACAGTAAGTCGTGGGTTCGAACCCAGGCAGGCGCATTACTTTGTGTAATTTATTTCATTACCACTGCTCTCAAAAACGGTGAAGGAAAACATCGTGAGGAAACCGGCATGTCCTAGAACCAAAAATTCGAAGACATGTGACATCTACTAATCCGCATTGGGCCCGCGTGGTGGATTATAGCCCATTCCCTCTCATAGAGAGGAGGCCTGTGTTCCAGCTGTGGGAATATGAAAGGCTGATGATGATGATGATGATTAGTTTGTGCAACAATAGTTTATTGCTATCTGCGGAGGCTTGTTAATGGCTTTTCGTTGTTTGCGTCAATATCTATCTTTGTATTACTAGCTGTAAGCCACTCATCTATATACGAGTATATAAAAGAAAGTCGTGTTAGTTACACTATTTATAACTCAAGAACGGCTGAACCGATTTGGCTGAAAATTGGTGGGGAGGTAGCCTAGAACCGGGAGACGGACATAGGATACTTTTTATCCCGACCACCGCGTTCACGCAAAAAAAATATGAATAAAAGCGTTTTTAAATAAATTAGCGAAACTGATAGCCCACGTCACGTAGGTAGGTACTAGGGAGGTAGGGTCGGTAGGTACTAGGAATGTAGGTAGGAAGGGTAGGTAGGTAGGGCTAGGGTAGGTAGGTAGAGCTAGGGTAGGTATGATCCCCGGTGCAAGTGTGAGAAGTCAGTCGAGTCTGACAGACCCCTCCACCCGCCCCAGGGCGGAGGACATCCATGAGGATTTTCCACCACGGAACAAAAAAAAAAAAAAAAAGGTAGGTACTAGGGAGGTAGGTAGGGTAGGTAGGTACTAGGGAGGTAGGTAGGGTAGGGTAGGTAGGGTAGGGTAGGGTAGGGTAGGGTAGGGTAGGGTAGGTAGGGTAGGTAGGGTAAGTAGGGTAGGGTAGGGTAGGGTAGGGTAGGGTAGGTAGGGTAGGTTGGATAGGTAGAGTAGGTTGGATAGATAGTTTAGGTAGGGTAGGTAGGGTAGGGTAGTCCCAATATTATTTAATTGCATTATGTGACGCAAACGAAGTTGCGCGGGTCAGCTAGTATATAATAAAATAAAATTTTAATTAAATATTTTTAATTAGATTAAAGCTAAACTGGTTTCAAAACACCTGCACATCAGTTGTTATGGCAGGATATGGTCCTGAGTTCTATTGGTTTGATTTATTCCTAAGTGTGCCCATATTCAAGAAAAATAAATGATTTGATTTGGTTTGAAACCTAGAATTTTGTAAGAAGTTCAGTACCATAGAAGATCTAAGCTTCAGATTACGTTTGCAGTGCCACTGGAACTCTTAGTCATAGTAACTTAATTAACGAGGTCAATAAACTTGTTTCTTGTAAACCTTGAACACACCTTTTTCGAGATATTTACATAATGATTTGACATACTGGACTTGACCAGAACGCTTGGTCAAAGAGTAATGACCTCTTGTACCACTTATTAAGTCTAGGTCCACAACTGCAGTCGCTGCCTTCGTGATCCTTTTCCACCGGTCTCTATTGGCCGCATGGCGGGCACATTCTGCCAGAAAATCTTGGTGACAGATTTACTGGAGTCTCTCCATCGGGTTGGTGATCGACCACGTGGTGTCGTGCCTTCGACTCTACCCTGAATCACTAAACGCTACACGGAATCGTTGTTGCGCGTAACGTGTCCAAAGAATCTGTATGCTTATTTATAGAAAATTTTATGCACAAGTAAAAACCGTACAAAGACTTAATGCCTTGGGCATTTTCTACCAGTCTTCTTCAGGGTGATGCAGAGACATAACATAGTAGGTGCAACTTTTGTTCCTGTATTGATTTATGTGATTTCTCGTCCGGAGACTATAAAACAGGTCCCTCTTTTCTTTTTTTGTATGCGTCATCATTGATAGCTATGTGTAATTTTGCACTCATATAACAACAATCGTGGGTTCGGTTTCCAGTTTGACCGGATGCAGGTCAATACCAGTATTTTATTACAACAAAATAGTTTTTTTTTTTAACCTTAAATTTATTAGGATAAACTAACTATATACATTAATAATTAAAAAACTATAAAAGGGCATCGAAAAACTCCTCCTCAACGCTGTCAGCTGGTAATGTGCCCAAGAGACTGGCGGCGTTGCCACGTTGCATGGCAACACTTAGCCTCTGGCCAAAGTTTAATAATTAGCGTGCATGTTACTTTCTGAATCTTACCTATCTTAACTTAGTATATTGGTTTATACGTATGTATAATATTAAAACTTACATCTATAATTTGCAAACAATATACTTAAAACAAACTCTCTATTATTCTCTGCATGTGTTGCTGTTATGAGAATTTATTCCAGAAGCTTTATGTGTTTTCTATAAACTTAAATATAGTAAACTAATCTTAACTACTTTTCAAGTTGCAAATCCGCATGAAGCAGGAGCGGGTCGCTTGCAAAGAAACATTCTATATAGAAATAGGCATATAATATTTAACCTTTTTTTTAAACAATAGTGGCCTCAATATAGGACCTTGAAGAACACCCATGTTGCATGCAAATCTTGATGAATTGGAGTAAGTTTTCAATTATAATGATAGTCTATGCGTGTATTTTTGAATAATGCGCACCTTTCAATTTTATATTTCGTTGCTAGTATGTAGCAATAACTAAGTTTTGCTGCCGGTCTTTTTGGTAACCTTTGTTAAAAGCCTATCCCACTGCAGAGCAAAGGGGTCCCAACTCTCTTTGCATTTCTTTCTATTTAAACTGCTATGGAACCGTTATAAACCTTATCGAATTTGGATGTCCAATAGTTTGTTATAAGAGTATTACTATCATTTGACTCGTATGGATGATTGCCAAGTACAGACATAGGCACTTATGTTTGCAGACATGAGAATATACGGCTTACTTATAAATCTTAGATGCGCTATCCGGTATGAATACCGATTTTTTGTGTCAATGTCGCTTTTAACAACGCCCATCTGTAGCGACATCAATGTTAATGGATTCTAGACGGTCAAATTAATTGTTCAATATACGCATTGCTCAGTTGTTTTCGCCTTCCCCATCTCACTATCTTCCACCAAGCGACCATATTTTTGCAGAGGTCCAACTTTCTCTGGTCCATCTGGAAGTTCTTAAACCGTCTTCGAATCCAAGTGAGGAGATAAGACTCAAACCAAATTTAGAAAGATAAATAGCGAGCTGTGGTGCCAGTGACAACAAGAATAAAAGAAAAAAGAAGATGCAGTTGACGGCGAAGCCACGGATGGTGCAGAGTGATTGGGTGCTGCGCTGCGTGTCGCGGGTTCGATTCCCGCACGGGACAAATATTTGTATGGCCTACAGGGGCTATAGGCACATTGTTGTTCCGGGTCTGGCTGTGTGTATATGTGAGTTTAAATGTTTGGGAACACACTCCCGATACAGGAAAAATCCCTAGTTTTATCACCGTTTTATAGAGAAATGGAAAAAAAAAAAATCACTGTCAGTTTATTGCACAATCTTATTTTAGGTCTAAGGACTGCCTTAGGCAGGTTTTATTATTCCTACCATTGCACCTAGGTTTCTACATCCTGTTAACTTTTGCTAATATTGTGCAATTTCAGTTTACCTATTTTGCTTTTCATTTTTTATTAAGCCTTTTTAATTTGCATTTCCTTCCTTGTCTATGCTTCTCTTGTGAGCTTGATCAGATTGGTTTTAGTAAGAAAGCTACATTTTTGTAAAATGACATGATTGTAAGTAGTCGGTCGCTAGTCTGGTTACCTAATTCGGCAATTCAAACCAAGTATTTCACATTTGAACAGGTCGATACAGGTTTGATTTCCGCTGGCCTCCGTATTTTTTCTACGGATTTTATTTATCTTGCTGAGTAGAAACATAATTAACATTCATATAATTAAACATAAGTACTTACATATCATGTTGAAGTGGAACCTGTCAGGGTACAGTAAACACAAGATCTCAACGTGCGAAAATTCGCAACTATTTGCGGAACCTGTACTGGTTATGCCTCCTGCTAACTGAGTTCGACACCGGTTTTTCCTGTGGCTCGTATATATAAAGTTTTTATTAGCCACTAGGCTCCATTTGTGATTGTATCGCAGAGACGGTGTGGTCGTGTTTCCGTTTACAGCGTTTGGCGATGTAATCAAAATGGCAGACAGTGATGTGCTTTATAGTAAAATCCTCGTTCCAAACACGACCGCTTTTCGTCCACCACTTGTGTCCATATTAGTGGAGTACCTCGTACTGGTACTGGCTCTAGCCGCTTTCTTATACGGCGTGGCGTCCTGGTTCCTTATCAAGAAGTTCCGTCACTTCAGAAACTTTGTTTACATCAACGCCGTGGTATCCAGTCTACTGCGGCTAACAACAGTGTCTCTCATCATACCTGGTGTTATGCAAATCATCGTAATTGATGACAAAGACATCATGGACATTTGCCGCTACATTTGTACGTACTTTAGTGCAGTGCAAAACTACTGGATGTTGGTGATATGTTACATATTCTACGTGGATATAGTGAAAGTTTTTCGAGGACATGTTAAAAGGAAGTACTTGAAGTGTTGTCTGTTTGCTTGGGGCATACCTTTTGTGATATTTCTGTGCTATTATGTCTTCATATTTGTCAATGAGAAAGTTCACATATATTTAGCCGGTTCTACGTCGGAATATGCAGCTAATGCCGTGGAAGTTTTCATTATAGTTTCACCTTTGATGATTAATTGTTGCCTTTATAGTGCGGTTTTATATTCTTTATGTAATTGTTTACAACCAAAGGCGACTACATCTACTAACAACTGGCGTCGCTTCTACATCGCTACGTTGCTGTTTCTTTTGAGTGATGTTCTTGTGTTGTCTTCATTCATGTGGGACTCAATGAGTATTACATTTACAGTAGGAGCAGTTATGTCTAAGTTGCAACAAATAGTTATTAGTTTATTTCTTCCTTTAGTTAGAAGAAATAGAGAATTGTGGCAGCAATATTTCGCGCAAAAAATGGCTAAAAACATTCCGTGATCAAGATGCATTCTAAACGGATGCATCTTCAGTTGCATCATTAGAATTGTTTTCGTCAGTATTTGACAAGAAAACAAAATTCAAAGAAAAAAAGGACGCAGTTCTTTTTGACGCAAGTGTTTGTTTTTTGTGAGTAACTTGGAAGAATTAATGTTCGTTGATTCATCAAAGTAAAAAACCCAAGATTACCATAATGTGTGGTAAAGTAATACGTTTTAAAATAGATATAATATAACATAACATATTGAAACACTACATAAACTAATGTTTTATTGCAAACATAAAAGTGTATTATTAGTAAATATACGTTGAAGCTTTAAAAGTGTTTATTTAAGCTGCACCTCTGCATCCATTTTCGTGTACTTTACGGTGCTACAAGTATGTTTTGACGTTTAAATGACTTTGAAAGGGCATGAATTAATCATCTTCCAAGCCTTTTTAGAATTATTATACTTATAGATTCGTTCTGTGAAAAGTGTTGCGCCGACCCCAAATAGAATGGGATAAGGGCAGGAAGATGATGATAGACTCGTCCGGTCCGTCTGTCTGTATGTCAGCCTCACACCTCCATATCCAGAAGACGACGCGGCAGTCCTCGTAGAAGATGGCGAGACGAGCTGGACAAAACCAATGACCAGCGGGACGTATTAGCCCTAGATTGAAAAAACTAGATTTCATGGTAAAAGGCCCCAGCACAGTAGTAGAATGATGCTAACAGTTACAAAGTTGTATCATTAATTGATAGATTTTAGAAACTGGGAGAACACTTTGCAGTTTACCATCAGTGCAAACGTTTACCGAGTGAAACTGTATACTTTTATCTTTGTATTTACGTTTGAGTATAAATGAACTCTTTGCAAATAAAACCGCGGAGCACAGCTAGATGCGATAATATTGTACAATTAAGAGCAGCATTCTATAAATCGTTGAGTAATTATTATTACACTAGCTGATGCCCGCGGCTTCGCCTGCGTGGATATCGGTTATCGCGACCAAAAGTAATCATGATGATCCCATTCCCTCAACTCATGGGAACCTAGTTTGCCCATTTTCAAAGTATTAAAATGGATATAGTATATTATCCTTAAGAGATAGACATAAGCCATAGCAGATTTTTCTGTAGACCTATATAAGATATACAATTCTACCATTCATCATTTTGTTATATCTTAAAGGGCAGGAGGAATGGAAGGAGGCCTTTGCCCAGCAGTGGGACAATATGGGCTAGCTATATTATATATTAAAGGGCAGCGTTTTCGTTGAAAGCTCCCCCAGACGTCTTATTTTTATCCAACACCTCCAACAAATATCATTATATTTTAGCCAATCTGTACAAAAACTTGACGAATTATATACTAAAAAATTCCTCGAGAACCACTCTATCTATTTAAGAAAACAACATGAAAATCAGTGCAGTAATTTTCGAGTTTATCGCGAACAGCGGCGGCGGAGAACATTGTGTTATAATATGTAGTGCTGTTGGGTTCGGCTTCCAGTACATCCGGATGCAGCTGAATACCAGTATTTTACATGGAACGACTGTCTATCTGCCCTCCACAACCCAGTTAGTTATGGGTAATACGATACCCTTTGGTAGAAATACAGTCAAATTAGTGATACCTTTAATTTCCACATCTGGTGTTCCAGATCTTCAATTTTTATTCGTCAACAGAGAGTGCTCATCAGGCTGAACAACTTTTGCTAAGACGTCATTCCTATAAATATTATAGTGTTACTGGGCTCTTGGAGCTCCACGACAGGTGTTCCGCATCTTCAATTTTTATACGTCAACAGAGAGTGCTTATCAGTCTGAACAACTCTTGCTAAGACGTCATTCCTATATATGTTATAGTGTGGCTGGGCTCTTGGAGTTCCACATCAGCTGTTCCAGATCTTCAAATTTATTCTCTTAGCAAAAAATGCTCATTACGTGGAACAATTTTTGCTATGGCACCATTTTTGTATCTCTTATAGTTTAGCTGGTCTGTTGCGGTTCTGCATCAGGTGTTCAAGTTTCCAAGATAAATTATAGCCTATGTTTTGCCCAGACTTAATACCTATACAACAAAAAAAAAATCATTCAAATCCGTCGAGTAGTTCCGAAGATTAGCGTGTACAGACAAACAGACAAACAGACAGAATTTTTTTTTGGATTCGTGCTCTATTACTGTTTCTAAACACCCCCCAATTTTTTTTTTTTTAATATATTCAATGTACAGACACAGTTTTTTTACTGTCTTATTATATGTATAGATTAGTGGGTAATTGAGTTCATCAAACTTGGAATAGGTACACATACTATTGATTAAGGATAATATTTTTTTACTAGTTAGCAAAATTATAAAGTAGCAAGCCACAGAATACAGAGCTATGGAGAACTTTTCAGAGTTGAATTTCCTCGATCTTGAGGTATTCGATCCTGCAATATCTCAAAATATAGACATCAGATTAAGGCAGTGTACAGAACCTAGTTCCCATCTTCTTCTCCGTAAGCGGAGTCAGGTGATGCATGGCACTGCCTAGCACACCTCAGACTTGCTTTTTAATCTAATCTCAGCTCTCCCATAAAACCGTGCGCTATTTAACACTAACAAATAAATTTAGCATTTTTATTCGGATTCACTGTCACTTCATTCCAGCCCTTGTTCTGTGTTGTCTTGAATTTATTTGCGATTTTTGCTACCTACCCCGCTACTTCACATAATTCTTGTGGGAAGGGACATGACAGCTATGCAGTGTAGTATGACAGCTAGCATGCACATTAATACTGCATTGTGCACGCACATACTGCATAGCTACGCAGTGTCGTAGTGACATCGTGCGTGGCAGCCACGAAGTGTAGTAGCATCGTGCGTGACGTGTGCGTGCAGTAGTGTTACGTTGTATAGTAATAACGTGTGTGGCAGCTATACATATTTTGTGTTTTTGAAGTTATTCTTCTTTTGGCGCGTTATAGAAAAATGATGAGAGTAAATTTTTAGGATGCGCGCGCATACCGTCACGAAAAACTGACACCCTGAACTTAGCTAGTCAACATTTTAGTTTTATACGCCAAAGAAGCGTGCGTACATAAGTACAACACACTTTTCTTTTTCACATTTCACATTAGAGTTTTGAAAAGGTTTTTTATAACTAAGTTCGCTAAATAAAACTAAAATGAAGTTTAATTGCAGACACTATTGTCTAGTTATATTAGATCCATACTTACTTACATACATTTGATCATACACACATACACAAGTGTAGCGAAAATGCAGGGAACTAAAACCACTACTTTCGAGATATTAATATATTAAAAATATATATATACATATTTTTTTTTTTTATATATATATTTTTTTTTTTTTTAAATATATTTTAAAGAGTGATGAACTTCATCACGCACAATGGACCTCTAAGGACTAAGTGCGGAAACCAAACTAGGTTCTGCGCAAGCATGCACTACCATCATCTCCTATTTTTACATCAGCTCAAATAAGTGGCCCAAGTCTTATGAAGATCACAAAATTTACAAAATAAAAATCTTAAACTTTAAACTAAAATGCCGCATAACATAGTAACTAATGGTGTTTTAATCGTTGATTGTTCTTTGGCATTGAATACTCTGCACCGGTCGTCTTGAAAGGTTGATCATCGTTTTCTCCTTCCTCAAGGTTAGCGAAACATCAGGTACTCTGCACTTAGACTGTTGTCGTAAACCATACACACAAAATAACCACAACAATAACAGTGTGTTTCAATTATTGTGTTAAATAAAGTAGATTCTTCAGTTCTAAACGTTTATGAAACGCAGACAAAAAAGAAAAAAAAATATATATATATTTAATCTAAGAACTTAAATTACTTGTTTGAATAATCAAAAGAATCTTTTGGTGCGGGTTCAAAATTACAACGAACGCCACGATCTTATTTTCTCTATGTGAGAAACGTTTATCACCGACCCTCAGTAAATGTCATTCAAGCGCCAAGAGATCATAATATAAGTTAAGAATTAAGAAAAGTATAAGTTTTTAAACTGATATGGTCACTTACACATTTTCTTTAACACTAAAAAACGGGATATTTACCATATTTAGGTACTGTTTATTTTGTGTTCTCGATATTTCGACGTTGTTGTACGCGCGATGATCACGGATAACCCGAAAGCAAAATCAAATCAAAATATATAAAAAGTAACTAAACATGGTAAATATCCCGTTTTTAGTGTTAAGTTTTGTAACGACACTACAAAGGATACCTACTAAATCCTATATCGGAAAGTTATCCGCGACTTAAGACTATACAAGGTGTAACATAATAAACGCAAGACCTCCCATGTGGCCTCTTGGACCAAGAAACTGATCAACTTTTGTTCTACGTGCTATAGAAAGTCGCAAAAAAAAAACTGGACTTTGAATAGGAACTAACACGATCAGCTGATCAACATGTATGATAAAACTAAAAAAAGTAATGAATTTTCAAAAGTCATAGAACAAAACTTGTTCAGTTTCATGGAGACACCTCACGAGAGGTCCTGCGTTTATTATGTTACACCTTGTATAGAACCGACTACAACTGTCGGGCAGTAGCCCACCAGACATAACACCCGTCTGGTCGGAGGATACCCTTTTCTATGGGGTATGAAGAAGTTTACTCCCTGTTCTTCCTACCCCCAAAGTGCATAACTGTTATCTATGAATGAACTCTCGGCTGCCCATCGCCCTGTCGTTTCCCACAACCAACACACTAATAATCCCGACACCATCCTTTGAATCGGTTCACATAATACTCGTCCCAGAATGACCGATTTCACTTCAATAAAGGCACAAATACGGCCAAGACTGCTATTTGCACGCTTAACAAAACAGAACGCACTTCAATTGAAAGTCTAAATATATCAAATATTATAAACGTCAGTACGAGCACGTTACTTAAAACAAACATGGCCGTAGCTGTAAATAAACGACGGAACTTGTCTTTCCTTCTGTCTATTTTAGAAGCAGCACTGGAGTTTGTGCTTTTAGAAAAAAACAAAGAATTTACAACTTTTATAAACATTACCAAGTTTGTAAAAGAAGGTAAAACATTGCACGTGATTTTAGAGCTTATGGTAAGAAACATAAAAGCTATTCTCTCTCCGTCTTTGTTTGCTACACAAATAATCAAGTAACACAATCCACAAATGACCCATATTATCAAAGGCACGGCCCAGGCAAAGATGGAACTTTTAAGGTGCTTCCTTTCGATATTCTTATGAAAAACTTTAACAATATCAACGTAAAACATATAACACATCACTAACAACCAACAATTGTAAACATTCGTTAAATAAGCTAAGGCAATATACCAATATATACTAATGCACTCTCTGAAGTCAATGGTTGTTGAAATTGCAAAACTTCACCACGATGTCACTCCGTATGTGAACGTAGCCAGACACAACGCGAAGATACTGTAATGCCCAAACATGAAGGTGGTAACGGCTGATGGTTCCAGGTAGCAATCGTCTACAGTGGAGCACACGGGCAACATGGAGTCAAAATCAGCCATGGTAGGCATCAAACTTGGCGCTGACACTCAGGAATTTTAGTACTTTTCCATGGTTATTGTCTTAAAAACAGAAATGTAGTTGATAATTATAAGTAACTCAATAATCGAAAATAAAAGGTTCCGATCATTACGTTAAAAAGGACCGAAACAGAATAATGCGATTAATTAGGTTTTGTGCAGCAAGCGTACTGACTATATCTATTCTGAATACCCTTATCAGACGTAATGGTCAAGTAAAATTATGATAACGTACTTATATCGTCATGACTTCATGAAAGCTTTTATAATACCACCATTATGATGCGTGTTAGTTTTTATGAAGTTTAAACACTGTATTACACGCAGCACCGTATTTCTTTGATATTATCGGTGTCTTGTGCAGCAAAGACACATTATAATGCTTATAATTATGTAGGGTGACTCCTGTCACGAAAGCGTACATTACTACTATACTGTAAAGTTGTCACGCATGTTATTATAACATTAAGTCGCTGTCCCGCACACTTCTGAACACAGCGTAGCTGTCACACATGTTACTACTACACTGCGTAACTGTCACGCATGTTACTTTACACTGCGTAGCTGTCACGCATGTTACTATTACACTGTTTAGCTGTCACGCAAGTTACTAATACACTACGTAGCTTTCACCCATGTTATTATAACATTACGTCGCTGTCACGCACACTACTAGTACACAGCGTAGCTGTCACGCATGTTACTACTACACTGCGTAGCTGTCACGCATGTTACTATTACACTGTGTAGCTATCACCCATGTTATTATAACATTACGTCGCTGTCACGCACACTACTAGTACACAGCGTAGCTGTCACGCATGTTACTATTACACTGTGTAACTGTCCCGCAAGTTACTAATACACTGCATAGCTATCACGCATGTTATTATTACATTGAGTAGCTGTCACGTAAGCCGCTACACTGCATAGAAGACAGATGGATGAAAGATGTTCTTAATACCTCTTGTTAGTAGCCTACCATTCACTATTTATTTAAATTATCGATGAAAAATTTGCTATGTGCGTCGATGTCCCTTTAACCCTGTGCAATACAGCCGACACGTTGGCTTGTTTTTTTCCACACAATTAAGGGAATAAGACAGTATGCAGGCAAAAGAAAACAATTTCCAGGTCTTAAAGTATTTATTTAAAACAAATCAGAGTTAGTTACACACTACTACTATCACTGTATTCCGCTGACGATGACAGTTGTAAAATTTTATAATCCTGCAGACGGCACCGACCTACAACACTAAGGCCCGTACTCCAACAAAGCGGAGACGAGCGAAGATGTGCGTAGCGAATAGGAGGGGAGATGAGTACCGGTACAAAAACCGAATCTTGCTGAGGTTGACATCCGATTTTGCGACTACAAACCGATCCGCCCGTACTGCAAAATGTCAAAATCCGGCGCAGTGGCAGAGCGCATTCAATACATGCGTTCATACGATACACGCAGGGGATCTCGATACGAGGCCGTCGGATACGGCAATGCAAGATGTGCTGTGTGAATACAACATTCAGTTTTTCTAGATCCAATGAAAATTTGATTCGGCAAAACGTGACTCCATGTGAACGTACCGTAAGAGCTAGGGCGTATCCACCAAAGCTGTGTGGAGATGTGCTAAGCGGCACGCCGCTCACAGCACACCACTCACCGCACGCTGCACACAGCACACTTCGTCTTCTCGTCTCGTCACCGCTTCGGTGGCGTCCGGCCCTCAAATTGAATCATGACATGGCGCTATTCTTTCTACTCAAATAATACTCGTACCATAATATACGATTACTTTTTACTAAAGGAAGAAATAAAGAAAGAGTGATTGTTTGAACACTAAATATAACAGCCCGTAATGGTAATGAATCATGAAACAAACCCCAAAACAGAATGACCAAAAGATTAGCATTGGACAACATAAACATAACCGTCGCTGTACTCAAACGACGGCAGTGTTCCTTCTTTTTTTCTGCTTTAGGAATCACACAAGTGTTTTCATTTTTACAAGAAAGCAGAGAACGAATAAGCTTGATTAAAAATACCACGTTTATGATCAAAGGCACAACATCAGATGTAAATACCTACCCACGAGGAAAATTAAAAGAATTAGTTTGCCTCTATCACATTCTACCGCTAGTATATTAATGATGAAAATTAATATACCAATGATCAGTCCTATCATAGGCACACCCCAAGCTATGAGAAAGCTTTTAAGAAACTTTCTGTTTATATCTCCATTGAATACTTTTACAACATCAACGTAAAACATGTAACTCATCACTAACAACCAATAGTTGAATACAGTCGAAAAAAACATACAGATTAAAAACTGTTTTAGCGACTCAGCCGCTTCGAGGGAATATAAATTACTAAAGAACACTACAGTCAAACGAATAATATTCACGAAGATTGCATTGAGATACACGTAGTTGTTGAAAATGCGAAACTTCCTGATGAGGTACCACGATGTCACTCCGTATGTGAACGTAGCCAGAGTCATGGCAAACTGAACACAGTGTCCAATAACAAAGAAAAGAGCAATTGATGGGTTTTCATGATCACTATCACTTTCTGTTGAGTTGGGTTCACTGTCACCGATATCGCGATAAGCAGTAACTGTGATGCTAACACTCAGCTGCGACGTCATTTTCTATGTTAGTTTACTAGAAAACTAAATTACAGTCGACGAATACCGACTTGACTCTATACAGTCGATAGAACAAAAATTCTACATCGAACATTACGATAACAGAGGTAGGAGCAAACTAATGTTATTAAACCAGATTCTGGGTATTATCTACTATATTTGTTATCGATTTCGTGTGCTTTAACTTATCTGGTAACGTTTTTAATGCCACTAGTAGCCATTAACGATTATAACGCAGGGGGCTCATGGTTTAATAATACCTGCTGCTCAAGTCGATCTAAGGTTAATCTGCACTTTCTCAGGTCAATCCGTGGATTGGTGACCATACACTATGGTTATCATCATCATCATCATCATTTCAGCCAAAAGACGTCCACTGCTGGACATAGGCCTCCCCCAAGTGTCACCACATGGTTATAGCTATCTATAAACTATAATAAGTACTTTCTTAAGAAATAAGAAAAAACTAATCGTTTTTATACTGGACAACGATTACGCATGTTACCACCAAAACTGACTCTAAACATAATTGAGAAAAGAAAAGACAAATTTGAGGACTTACATTATTTATTTTATACAATAAAGTCAAAAATATTATTAAATACTGTACAATATTATAACAGGCAAATGTACTGCCTGTTATGATATACATATATATACCTAAATGATAATTATGGAAGGAGATTGCCAGATAAATTATCAGACAAATAAAATCACCTTTTGACCGTTACGGAGAAACGAATGAACAATAAATCACATCAAAATCATAGCGGGTAAGAACTGGTTGGAACGCGCAGACCAGGGAAGGATGACCCATCAAAGCCAGCAAAGATGCGAATGATGATGCCGTCAAAGTTAACAATGAGAAGTATGTATCACAGTTATTTTCAATAAATTCTTCAAATACTGTCTCCACAGTGCTCGGTTACTCTTTAACAAAGGGATAAACAAAGCCAAGGCTGTGATTTGAACGTGTAATGTAAAAGTATCCAATGGAAATGAAACTTTAAAAACCTGCTCTAAGGCTAACGTTAAAACATTAACATTAGTAAGAGCAAACATGGCCGTCGCTGTAAACAAACGACTCAAATTTTCTTTCACTCTTTCATTTTTCGGAACCTCGGCAGTATTTTCGTTTTCACAAACAAACAAAGAATACACAAGTTTCATGAAAATGCAGAAGTTTATAATCAAAGGTATAATATTACACGATATATAAGTGAAAACGGTGAAAACTTTAAGAAGTCTTTCCTCTTTATCTCCTTCTAATGTTTGTTCAATTATGAGATAAATCAATCTCAATAAAATTACCACGATACAAGGCACACCCCAGGCAAAGAGGGAAGTTTTCAGAAACTTATTTTTTACATCTTTATGAAAAACTTTTACAATATCAACGTAAAACATATAACACATCACTAATAACCAATAGTTGTACACAGTCGACAAATATACGAAGATGAAGAAATGAGTCCATGAACGGTACCGTTCATGGTGCCAAGCCGTGTCAGTAACTGACACTAGTGTTAAACGTAATATATTCACAAACACTGCACTGGAATACACGTAGTTGTTAAAATTGCGAAATTTCTTTATAAGAATCCACGATGTCACTCCGTAAGTGAATGTAACCATTGTAATGGCGAAATGGACGTAATGTGCGATCTCATACGCTTTGCGTAAGGCGTTGACCTCACTGTCACCAACTGATGAGTTTTGCACGCCGATATCAATGACAGCCATGTTGATTTATAATTTTTATACAATATTAATTAGTTTTATATCCTCGAAAACTATTTGAGCGAGAGATACATTTTTCACTCACTCTCGTAACATGGTTACATGTAAACTAATGTGATTAAACCAGATTTTCGATGTTTAAAGTAATCGATTATGTTTATCTTGTGAACATGATAACGCCAGTTTTATTGGGAAAGTGAGCGAAACCGCGTTTAAAAGTTAGTAGCTAGTACCAACTAAACCTACCTCGGAGAGCACGTAGGTCCCGGCTGTCATTTGTAGATCTTTGACAGTCGTTACAGGTAGTCAGTGGCCCGAAAGTCTGACAACCAGACTTACCAAGGGGTCTTATCATATTACTCAGTACTGGGTAGTAGCGGTTAGATAGGCAGAAACTCCATGTAAAATACTGGTACTCAGCTGCATCCAATTAGAGCAGAAGCCAACCCCAACGTAGTTGGGAAAGGTTAGGCAGATGATGATATAGTACGTTTGTCTAATGCACCACTAGTACAATGAATTGCTTCTTTAAAAAAGAATTGTGATCAAAGTTGTTTTATTGGTGATTCATACATTAAACTTTAAAGAGGCTGAAGGTAACCAAAAACTGAGCCTGTATGTTCACAAATATCGACGGTAGAATAATGTTTTTAAGCAACGCTCGGCACTATCAAAAGGTTTTAACCAATATGCACTGTACCGATAAGGTAACAAAAACCAACTGGATTAGTACGCTAAGTGCACAAAATCCCATTTATCATATTAAATAGTCTCGGAGCATGTCATTGTTAGGTTCGGTTTGAATCTTTTTTTACACACACTGTCTCGAACGCATGATACGGATCTATAGATAATCCATCCATGTTTTCTTTGGCCTTCAAGGACTGATATGAAAGAGAAAGGAATAAATGATGTTGTGACGTCTGACAGGGGAGAATAGAAGAAGAAAACGTGTTGCACGGACTCCAAGTAGAATGGTATGTACATGGGTAGGAAGATGATAACTGTGTCGACGCATAATTACGATACATGTTGCTGTAGCGTTATAGAATAGCTATTGCCCGCGGCTTCACTCGCGTTAGTTTAGAATTTGATAATCAATTTGGGTTGTAGTCTGCTTGTGATTCGATCATGATTCGAAAGACACGTGGCACCATCTATGAGCTTAATAACGTTATTGTTGTTTTCCTCAGGAAAAATACTTTTTTTGGGATGAAAAGTACTATATGTCCGTTTCTGTACATCTGTGATTTAGGCGTGAAAAGGTAGCAAACAAACAAACAAACTTACTTTCGCATTTACTTATTTACTTTTTTTATTACAGTAAGGATAAGAACTACACACATTTTACTACCACAGTGATTAACTGAGGGAGGCCTTTGCTCAGGAGTGGGACAGTAGCAGTACGGGCTAACTAAAAAAATAATACTTAGCTGTCACGCTGATCGTACTACTTTGCGTAGCTGTCACGCGTGATACTACTACTCTCACTAGCTGTCACGCACTTAACTAATAACTTGTATTGTCTTATCAAGTGCATCGACTGGTAGAAGGCATTCATTGTTTGACATAACCAATGGATGACGGCCGCATGGCGATGGAATTTATGACTAATACTGCCAATAGGAAACGTATGTACAAGATAAGTTAATGCAAATAAAATCGATTAGTAGATACTCTAAATACCTAAAGGGTTGCTAACGCTAGTTTTGTTTTAACCCTGATATCTGTATCTGATAATGTAATGGGTTTCTCTTATATTCACTGTTGAGAGTCTAAACGATATACGTCTTCTATATTTTTGTTTCCAACTAAATAGTAGCAGTGTAGTAGTAGTCTTTCAGCTGAGTGTTAGCACCACGTTTCATGATCATCATGGCTGATACTGGTATCAGTGAATCTACTCAACAGTGAGTGAAAGTGATGATGAAAATGTAACAATCGGTCTTCTCCTTAGAATCGGATACAATATCCAGTTTACACTACTTTTACGCTGCGTAGCTGTCACGCACGTTGATACTACAAAGCGTAGCTATCACGCAAGTCCATACTACACAGCGTAGCTCTCACGCACATTACTACTACACAGCATAGCTGTCACGCAAGTTACTACTACACTGGAGAGCTGTCCAGCACGTTGTTACTTCACTGCGTAGCTGTCATGCGTGATTTGTATGACGTGACAGAAGCAAAAGAAGCATGTGTGGATCGATGTAGGTGGCTTTCTGTAGTTTTAGTCTTCATCAATGAGGAAAAAGAGTGAGCTTATGATGATTGAGTTAAACAATAGGTTACCTCCTGTTATCACAAACTTTTAACTACCATCGGTATTTGTGATCTATATCGATAAGACAAGGTAAACATGATTAGTATGATAAGTGGTCCAAAACGTTTCCATCACATTAGTTTGTTCCTGGCCCAGTTACTGTAAAGTTCGATCAAGTGTAGGTACTGACAATCATGCTTGAAGTATCGGTCGCCTACAATTAACTTTCATAAAACTTTTGCTGGTCACCATGGCATACAGTGACTCAATCCAGCCTGGATCTACTACACTGAGTGGAAACCTGGACCCATCATATGTTCCCGTCTTCGTGATCGGACACTATAGTCTCTTCGCGTTGTGTCTGGCTACGTTCATATACGGAGTGACATCGTGGTACCTCATCAGGAAGTTCCGTAATTTCAACAACTACGTGTATCTCAGTGCAATATTAGTGAATATATTACGTTTAACCGTTTTATCTCTCTCTATAATGCATTGTGAAGATAATGTTATTGATTTTAGGCTCTGCATCGATTTTTACGGAAGAATTTCTTTTGTTTATATAACTACGGTATACAACTACTGGTTGGTAGTGATGTGTTATATGTTTTACGTCAATATTGTTAAAGTATTTGATGAAAATATTCGAAAGAAATATCTTAAAAGCTCTCTCTTCGCTTGGGCGTTACCGCTGCTAGTCTTAATCATTTGTGGGTTTATTTTAGTAATTATTGAAATTGTGGGACAGGGTCATGACGAAATACTATATCGTCTTTTTGCGTCCATTTGCACTTATATAACTAGTATCATCGTGCCCTCGATTTTAAACTTGATAATGTTTATAAAACTTGTGCATTCTCTATTTTTTTGTCAAGATACAATTATGAGTGTGGTTTCTAAACAAGACAAAATACGGCGGCTGTCGGTAGCAACGGCCATATTTATTTTAAGCAACGTTTTTATGTTCACATATACTCTGTGGGATGTTTTTGATCTTTCAATATTTGTACCTGGTGTTACACTGAGTATACAAATAATAGCCATAGCTTTCTTTATTCCTCTGGTGAAGACTAACCGGACATTATGGTACGAGTTCTATAAGAATCGTTTGACAAGGAGTATGGAGTGATTATTCTGACTGGAAATCTATTGGGGAGGCCTATGTTCAGCAGTGCACAGCAACGGGCTAAAATGATGATGATGATGATGATTCTGCCTGACTGTTTCCTGTGTCATTCTAAACCGAATGCAGATGGCAACTATTACTATTTTCAGTTGTTTCCGATATTTTGTCAACACAAAAATTATGTAAGTCTAGCAAATGTATGTGATTTTGTGGCAGGTATATTTATGTACTAGTATATGTAGTTAAATTGTATAAATAATTATAACAGAACTTGAAATTGGTTTTATTTGCGGACATGTTTGCCCTCACGAAAAAGTCCAGTTTGGAAATCATACCAAAATCATCATTTTCTTTTTTCTTTCCTAACAGTTCGACATTTCGCCAGTTACGTTCAAGTCCCATATCATAGGGGGCGAGCCATCATCCGGTCACAAATCCAGACTCTGTGGCTGCTACTGAGAAATTCCTGATGAAAAAACCCAATAACACTTTGCCGGACCTGGGAATTGAACTCAGGACTAGGGTCCCGAGACGTCTCGTATCTCGAAGTCCCGGGACTTTTCGTAATCTAAGTTGTCTCGAGTCCCGGGACTTTTGGGTCGAGACTCGAGACGAGAATAGATTGTCGAAATTGTTACTCGCCTAGAAGAGAGAAGACCATAACGAGTTGTATGTTTGTTAAAATATTTGCACACCTCACAGTCAATACACGGAGTTGTTTACCTCGAACATTAGTAAAATTGCACTAATTGGCTTTCGGAAGAACTGTATTCTAGGCTTTTCGAAAATATCCCTAGTATTCGGACACCAGATGTGTAAATAATGGGCGCTAACCTAGTACCAGTAGCTCTCTAGTTCACAACGAGCCTGAGGAATCTTTTGTAAATCAAATAAAACAAGCAATAAAAAACTTTCTTCGAAAAAAAAACAACTTCCAAAAAAACACTGAAAAAAACTAAAATAACTTTACTTCCGGACGTCGGTGACTTTGTTTGTTTCATTGACTTTTGTCACCGACTTCCGAATGTAAAGTTATTCTAGTTTTTTTTTGTGTTTTTTTGGAAGTCGGTTTTCTTTTTTTTGTGTTTTTTTGGAAGTCGGTTGGCAGAAAGTTTTTTATTTTACCCTTTTTAGCTGTAGATTTGTAGCTTACCACACATATTCTTGTCATGAATTAATTTTTATCGTCATATTACGGAGATCTTATGGCCACCTCTCAGCTCCATCATCAGGACCTAAATACCATCTAAAGACAAAGTAACCGTCAAGACGAATCAAACGAGTCCAAACTCAATGGGGTTGCGTCGTCTCATTACAGAGTTCCTATGGCCACCTTCCAGCTCCATTATCAGACCCTGGTTACCATTAGAGACAAAGTACTCGTGAAGACGAATCATATGAGCCCAAACTCGATGGGGTTCTGTCGTTTTATAACGAAGTTCCTGTGGCCACCTTCCAACTCCATCATCAGAACCTAAATACCATCTAAAGACAAAGAACCTGTCAAGACAAATCAAACGAGTCCAAACTCGATGGGGTTGCGTCGTTTCATTACAGAGTTCCTATGGCCACATTCCAGCTCCATCATCAGACCCTGGATACCATCTAGAAACAAATTACTCGTCAAAACGAATCATACGAATCCAAACTCGATGGGGTTATGTCGTTTCATAACAGAGTTCCTAAGGCCACCTTCCAGCTCCATCATCAGATAAGCTCCATGTCATCTGTATATTATATTATTACGCTATCGCGTGCACATTTGCACGCATAAGTATATCTACTTATGCGTGCAAAATGTCAGCTCAATCAGAAATCGGGAAGTGTCAAATTAAACATGCAAGACTTCACGCGACGTCGCGTGATATAGCAAATTAACATAAAAACATACCAAATTACTAAACTGATTTTGATGAAATTTCTATGAAACCAATCGGGAAGTATATCCTTTCACATAAAAGAAGAATTTTTGAAATCGGTTTAGAAATCACGGAGTTAGAGGTAACAAACACAAAAAAGAAAAAAACTGCCGAATTGAGAACTTCTCTTCTCTTCTTCTTTCCTCCTTTTTGAAGAAAGTCGGTTAAAAATAACCAAGAAAATGTACCTGAGATTTTGGAAAAAAGACAAGAGCAACATTAATTGAAAAGGAGGTTCAGTTGTTTGAAGCAACCGGAAAACATACAGAAAGTTTGGAACTTAAACTTTATTTTTCTTTTTATTAGAGAAACTGCTTTTAGAATACAAAAATCTTTTCAAATCTCTAATGTATGAAAAAAGTACAAAAAAAGTATGAAACGAAGTATATTCGACTAAGTATACTGGTGTTTTATTTTTGGTGTTCACCTGACCGAATACCTTAAGATCGGGGTCATTCAACTCCGCACAAAAAGTTCTCCATAGTATTCTGTGTGTTGCTAATTTATAACTTTGCTCCCTAGTGAAAAAAAAAACGAGTGTGCTTTAGACCACACGACTGAGGTAAAAAATCTCCTTTAACTTTTTTCCGTTCACCTCGTAACGTAAATTTTCGTAACGCATTCACCAGCTTACTCCCCAAGTCAAGCGCTCGCCTCGCCCGAAGGCGTCGTAACGCTTTCATAACGCATTCACCAGCTTACTCCCCAAGTCAAGCGCTCGCCTCGCCCGAACGCGTCGTAACGCTTTCATAACGCATTCACCAGCTTACTCCCCAAGTCAAGCGCTCGCCTCGCCAGAATGCGTCGTAACGCTTTTATAACGCATTCACCAGCTTACTCCCCAAGTCAAGCGCTCGCCTCGCCCGAACGCGTCGTAACGCTTTCATAACGCATTCACCAGCTTACTCCCCAAGTCAAGCGCTCGCCTCGCCAGAATGCGTCGTAACGCTTTTATAACGCATTCACCAGCTTTCTCCCCAAGTCAAGCACGCGTAAAGAACTTTTACTTAAAAAAATATTATGCCTTCTAATCAATAGTATGTTATGTGTACCTATTTTATATATACAAGTTTGATGAACTCAATTGCCCACTATATAATGTTATAATAATTGGTCGAAGATTTATAGAATGCTGCTCCTAATTGTGCAGTATTATTAAATCAAACTGTGCTCCGCGGTTTTACTTGCAAAGAGTTCATATAAACACGAACGTAAATACAAAGATAATAGTATACAGTTTCACTCGGTAAACGTTTGCACTGAGGGTAAACTGCACAGCTTTCTCCCAGTTTTTAAAATCTATCAATTAATGATTCAACTTTGTAACTGTTAGCCTACATCATTCTACTGCTGTGCTGAGCCTTTTTCCTGAAATCTAGTTTTTTCAATCCAGGGCTAATACGTCACACTGGTCGTTGGTTTTGTCCAGCTCGACTCGCCATCTTCTACGAGGTCTGCCGCGTCGCCTCCTGGATGTGTAGAGGTTGTGACATACAGACAGACGGACAGGACGAATCTATAAGAATAATAATTCTAAAAAGGCTTGCAAGATGATTAATTCATGCCCTTTCAATGTCATTTAAACGTCAAAACACACTTGTAGCAGCGTAAAGTACACGAAAATGGATGCAGAGGTATAAATAAACACTTTTATAGCTTCAACGTATATTTACTAACACACTTTTATGTTTACAATAACACATTCGTTTATGTAGTGTTAAAAATATGTTGTGTTATTTTATATCTATTTTAAAACGTATTACTTTACCACACATTACCAAAACACATTATGGTAATCTTGGGGTTTTTACTTTGATGGATCAACGAACATTCATTCTTCCAAGCTACTCACAAAAAACAAACACTTCCGTCAAAAAGAACTGCGTTCTTTTTTTTATTTGAATTTTGTTTCCTTGTCAAAAACTGACGAAAATAATTCCAATGATGCAACTGAAGATGCATTCATTTAGAATACATCTTAATCACGGAATGTTTGTAGCCACTTTTTGCGCGAAATATTGCTGCCACAATTCCCTATTACTTCTAACTAAAGGAAGAAATAAACTAATAACTATTTGTTGCAACTTAGACAGAACTGCTCCTACTGTAAATGTAATACTCATTGAGTCCCATATGAATGATGACAACACAAGAACATCACTCAAAAGAAACAGCAACGTAGCGATGTAGAAGCGACGCCAGTTGTTAATAGATGTAGTCGCCTTTGGTTGTAAACAATTACATAAAGAATATAAAACCGCACTATAAAGGCAACAATTAATCATCAAAGGTGAAACTATAATGAAAACTTCCACGGCATTAGCTGCATATTCCGACGTAGAACCGGCTAAATATATGTGCACTTTCTCATTGACAAATATGAAGACATAATAGCACAGAAATAGCACAAAAGGTATGCCCCAAGCAAACAGACAACACTTCAAATACTTCCTTTTAACATGTCCTCGAAAAACTTTCACTATATCCACGTAGAATACGTAACATATCACCAACATCCAGTAGTTTTGCACTGCACTGAAGTACGTACAAATGTAGCGGCAAATGTCCATGATATCTTTGTCATCAATTACGATGATTTGCATAACACCAGGTATGATGAGAGACACTGTTGTTAGCCGCAGTAGACTGGATACCACGGCGTTGATGTAAACAAAGTTTCTGAAGTGACGGAACTTCTTGATGAGGAACCAGGACGTCACGCCGTATATGAAAGCAGCCAGAGCCAGTACCAGTACGAGGTACTCCACTAATATGGACACAAGTGGTGGACGAAAGGCTGTCGTATTTGGAACGAGGATTTTGCTATAATGCACATCACTGTCTGCCATTTTGATTATATCGCCAAACGCTGTAGACGGAACACGACCACACCGTCTCTGCGATACAGTCACAAATGGAGCCTTGTGACTAATAAAAACTTTATATATACGACCCACAGGGAAAACCAGTTTCGAACTCGGTTAGCAGGGGAAATAACCACTATGGGTTCCGCAAATAATTGCGAATCTTCGCACGTAGAATTCTTGCGTTCACTGTACCCTGACAGGTTCCACTTCAACGTGACATGTAAGTACTTATGTTTAATTATATGAATGTTAATTATGTTTCTACTCAGCAAGGTATAAGTAAAATCCGTAGAAATACGGAGGCCGGCGGAAATCAAACCTGTATCGACCTGTTCAAATGTGAAATACTTGGTTTGAATTACCGAATTAGGTAACCAAACTAGTAAGCGACAACTTACATGTGCAGATTGTCTAGTTTACAATAATTTATCTTAAACTAGAGCCGCGTGGCTTAGAGAGAGAAGGTATGTTAGTCGAATGGAGACGACGACGCCGGTACGTTTTGTTTTATTGACAGCTGTCACGTTTCTAATGTATCAACTACTAATGCATCGTATCACATCATTAGCGATCCCCTTCTCTGCCCTTTGTATCCCAGAAAATGTACCCAAAGTGCAAATGCACCCAAACTCTACAGCTGCCACCGACGATGCCATAGAAGTGATCGAGTCCTGAACCACCAGAATGTGAAGTGCTGTCGTGCCAGCGAAGGAGAACAAAACTACCAATTAAAAAAACATGATCTCAAAAAAAAAATGAATTTTCTTATTAAAACCAATCATATTAAGCATACAAGAGAAGCCTATGCTTCTCTTGTGGGCTTAATATGATTGGTTTACAAGGAAGGAAAGGCAAATTAAAAATGCTTAGTAAAAAATGAAAAACAAAATAGGTACTTAGAAGTTGCACAATATTAGCAAAAGTTAACAGTATTTAGAAACCTAGGTGCAATGGTAGGAATAATAAAACTTGACTAAGGCGGGCTGCCTTAGTCAAGTTGCCTTAGACCTAAAATAAGATTGTGCAATCATTTTACTGTGTTTTTGTTTTGTTTTGTTTTCCTTTTCTCATTAATAAAACGGTGCCCACACTAAGGATTCTCCTGTATCGTTTAAGAACTTCCAAATGGACCAGGGCAAGTTAGACCCTGAGGGAATATGATCGCTTGGTGGAAGATAATAACCACTGAGCTATGCATAATAATTATATCGAACTGTTTAATTGACCGTCTAGAATCCGTCAACACTGATGACTCTGCAGGTGGGCGTTGCTAAAAGCGACATTGACCCAAACATTCGCTATTCATACCGGATAGCGTATTTGAGATTTATAAATAGGCCGTATATTCTCATCCCTCTGAACATAAGTGCCTATGTCAGTACTTGGCAATCATCCAAGACAAATTAAGTAATTAATACACTTATAACAAATCACTGAACACTCAAAAACGATAATAATGTTTAGTAAGTAACAGTTCCATAGCAGTTTATATAAAAAGAAATGGAAAAAGAGTTGGGAAGCCTTTGCTCTGCAGTGGGATAGGCTTTTAACAAAGGTTACCAAAGAGACCGGCAGCAAAACTTGGTTATTGCTACATACTAGCAACGAAATATAAAATTAAAAGGTACGCATTATTCAAAAATACACGCATAGAATATTATTTTAATTGAAAACTTACTCCAATTCTTCAAGATTTGCATGCAACATGGGTGTTCTTCAAGGTCCTATGCTGAGGCCACTATTGTTTAAAAAAAAAGGTTCAATCATATATGTATACTTCTGGATAGAATGTTTCATTACTAGCGACCCGTTCCTGCTTCATGCGGATTTGCAACTTGACAAGGATTCAAGATTAGTTTACTATATTTAAGTTTAAAGAAAACACATAAAACTTCCGGAATAAATTCTCGTAACAGCAACACATACAGAGAAGGTTAGTGAGTTGGTTTTAAGTATATTTTTTGCAAATTATAGATGTAAGTAAAAATATTGTACATACTTGACGGCCGATGGGGCAAACAGATACTGGAGTGAAGACCACGCATTGGAAAGCGCAGCGTGGGACAGCCACCTGCCAGATGGACCGAAGACCTTGTAAAAACTGCGGGGAGGGCAGTGCGTGAGTGGAGTGAGGGATGCAGGTGGCATTGGGCCGAACACATTAGAAATCGATTGGGGAGTCCTATATTCAACAGGGGGCAGCAACGGGCTGAAATGATGATGATGATAAACCAATATTCTAAGTTTAAGATTCAGAAAGTAACATGCTAATAGAAAATTATTAAATAACATAACATAACATCATAACATCACGCCTGTAATCCCCGTAGGGTTAGGCAGAGGTGTACCTAATAGTACACCCACATTTCGCCAGTTATGTTTTAAGTCCCATGTAATAGGGGGCGAGCCTATTGCCATCAACCGGGCACAAATCCAGACTCCGTGGCTGCTACTGAGAAATTCCTGATGGAAAAACCCAATAACACTTGGCCCGACCTGGGAATCGAACCCAGGACCTCATGCTCAGCAGTCGCGCTTACGACCACTAGACCAACGAGGTAGTCAGGAATTATTAAATATTTTATTTAATAAAATACTGGTATTTGCCTCCTACTTGCATCCGGTCAAACTGGTAACCGAACCCAAGATAGTTCAGAATATCTTTATTATTCTTGTTATATGAGTGCAAAATTGCGAGAAATAAGCACTATGGCATTTATATTTTCCTCCACATAACTATCAATGATGACTCATCAAAAAATAAAAGTGGTACCTGTTTTATAGTCTCCGGACGAGGAACCACATAATTCAATACAGAAACAAAAGTTGCACCTACTATGTTATGTCTCTGCATCACCATTAAGTCCGCCTTTGTACGGTTTAACTTGTGTATAAGGTTTTCTATAAATAAACATAAAGATTCTTTGGACACGTTACGCGCAACAACGATTCCAAGGAGCGTTTAGTGATTCAGGGTATAGTCGAAGGCATCACCAATCCGACTTTTGACGGGACCATTACTGGAGATAGCAGATATTATAAGGAGTAACTTAAGCTAATTTTATTTTAGAAAACGGATTACAGTTCAGTGAAAAAAAAACCTTTCAAATTATTAACAAAATCCGATTTAAGTAGGATGAAGGTCGCGAGCAACGGCTGATAATAAATAAAATGAGTAAACCAAGACTTAATAAATGGTACAAGAGGTCATTACTCTTTGACCAAGCGTTCTGGTCAAGTGAAGTATGTCAATAAACTCATTATGTAAATATCTCGAAAAAGGTGTGTACAAGAAACAATTTTATTGACCTCAATGATGAAGTTACTATGACTAAGAATTCCATTTGCACTGCAAGCGCAATCTGAAGCTTAGATCTTCTATTGTACTGAACTTCTTACAAAATTCCAGGTTTCTAATCAAATCATTTATTTTTCTTGAATATGGGAACATATAAGGATGAAACATAACAATAGAGTTCAGGACCATATCCTGCCATCACAGATGTGCAGGTGTTTTGAAACCAGTTTAGCTTTAATCTAATTATCATTATCTGCTGACCTTGTCTCATTATTACCTACTGCCTTCATATAATTTCTCACACAATCCATCCATCTTTTCATCTGACCATTCTCTCCCTGTTCAGAGTATCCAGCCATCAACATGTATACATTCATTTGTTTTGGTTTTTGGTCATATTGAGAGAATGAGTGAAAGGGGACAAACAAAAGGCATTAGCAATAAGGATATGAGTGGCATCACCAGGAGGGGACGTCCTAGAAGGACATACACTGACCTTATTGAAGATGTTCTGTAGAAAGGTCTGGTGTGTAGTACTCGCAATGACCAGATGTATGAACGTGGACGAGCCGAAAGAAGCCGTTGATGACCTTGCGTATTTCTGCCTACACTTGAGTTTGTATATGCATTAATTAACCTAATAATCCACAGTAACTTCCTCTGCGAACACGTCATTCCATATATTATGACGTGCATTCATCTGTTCAAATGATTGCTCAAAAGAGCAAAAACAATAAAGGTACTTTTATGTTATTTTCATCCAATGGAAATAGCCTGCACTCATATGTCATATCGAACAATGAATAACGTGAATTCGTTGAGCAACTTGTTTACTTAGAAATTAATCATTTATTGGGAAACTAGATCCAAAGGTTGCTTGAGGTTTGGTCCCCGTCACCGTAATGTTAGTAATTAAATAATGACGAATAACGGAAGGTATTAAAAAGGTAAATTTGATTTGCAACGCCGGAAAAAGTAAAGAAGAAAGAAAACATATTTGGCACTTACCACAAGTGCACACAAAAAAATTAGACAAAAAAAAAACTAATATCGAAAAAAAAAAAAAAATGTTCTACGGCTACGCCATATGGGCCCAGTTCAGCAAACTGCGGAGTACCCGACGCTAGTGTTCAACTGGACCTGAACTAGTGATGTGACGGACGTACAACAGTCTAGTACTTTGTGGGACACCATAGAAGGACATACACTGACCCTATTAGTCGGGTTCTTTTGAAAGGTCAGGGCGTAGTACTTGGCTAGCTCGCCGTCCGTCCGTCTTTTGACGACAGGCCGTGTAGACGGCGCGTTCGTGTTCCACGCGCGCGTCAAAGAGATGTTAGTAAACAGGGCCCTCCCTGTTTACTAACATCTCTTTGCCCGGCCCGCAAGGGCCGATGCCTGCCAGGGCTGCGGGACTGTGCGAAAGAGATACCGCGGCCCTGGAACACAAAGGGCAAGGAAGGAACATGGATGGGTTTTAGTCTGTACAAGTCTGACACTCCCTACCGCTCTGCCCGGAGCGGGAGAAGTCATTGGATGATTTCTAATCCGTAAAAAAAAAAGGGCGTAGTACTTACTCGCGTCAGACGAGTCGCAAGAAGTATTCAAGGATCGTATCAGGTGGCGTTCTGTTGTTTCTACCTACCCCTATGGGAAAAAGGCGTAGAATAGAATAGAATAGAATAGAATAGAATAGAATAGAAGAATAGAATACTATACAGGACTGAGGTGTCGCCCAACCAACCGGGCCCAAAGAGCAGGAGAATATGCGGTCGCTGGATACGACGCACTTGGTGACGGGGCCCCGACACATCATAGTTGCAAGTTTTCAGGCGGTTAGAGTCCGACATATACCCTCCTCTCGCCCCAGACGGGTATACATGAGGAATTACCCACTCAAAACAAAAAAAAAAAGATATTTTGAAACGATAAAATAAAACAGATTTCATGTAGATGATGGTATCGGGATGGCTTATTAGTCTATTGAAAAATTTATGATAATCCTGTTGAAACCTATCATAGATATTCAAAGTCTTTAAAAGCGATTGCTACTTGACTTTGGTTTTACCAGATCTTTGCGGTAGTTACAGGAAAATACGGAGAATCATCTACAGAGCTACCTACCTACGTCTTCATATCAACTTACCGCGCAGACCGCAAATAATCGTCTACGAGAACCAGTCTTGTCGCGAAGGTATATTCTTTCACTAGACGTACGACGTACGTCATGATAACTAGGTAGCTACCTGTTTTAAAAATAGCTTGTCGTTTAATGGCCAAGCCTATAAATGTTGTTTGGTTAGGTAGTGATGAAATCATCAATCAAATAAACAGCATTCTATCAGTATCTATCTTCAAGCTTATGCAGCGCTTGCCAAGTCACTTATTTCAATACATTTTTAATTATAATACTACCTCCTTGTTCTAGTGGTCGCAAGCGCGACTGCTGAGCATGAGGTCCTGGATTCGATTCCCGGGTCGGGCAAAGTATTATTGTGTTTTAGGAATTTCTCAGTAGCAGCCACGGAGTCGGATTTGTGCCCGGTTGATCGCATTAGGCCCGCCCACTATTACATGGGACTTAAACGTAACTGGCCAAATGTGGGTGTAGTATTAAGTATCCTACGTAGCTCTGCTGAACCCTTCCTGAATTACAGGCGTGATGTTATGATATGTTAAATATAATAAATGATCGTCAGTTCTGAGGTATCAACCTCACTTCCACCTAGTACAGGCTATTCATATATTATAGTCCGTTGGGAAATAGGATACCATTAACTATTTACCTGTTTGATTTCCTCAACATAACTGGTACCAGGATACCATTAAAGCCAATCACTTACCAGTTCCCCCAATCTTGGACTAAGATCTGATACTAGCACTATATTTATGAAGTCAGAAATAAATAATACCATAACATCACGCCCGTAATCCCCGAAGGGTTAGGCAGAGGTGTACCAAATAGTACACCCACATTTTGCCAGTTATGTTTAAGTCTCATGTAATAGGGGGCGAGCCGGGCACAAATCCAGACTCCGTGGCTGTTATTAAGAAATTCCTGATAAAAAACCAAATAACAATAAGCCCGACCCGGGAATCGAATCCAGGACCTAGTGCTCAGCAGTCACGATTGTGACCACTAGACTAATGAGGTAAATAAATAATAATAATGTAAAAGAATTGAAGCTTGTGGCTAAATAATAACAGCCGCTCGGGTCAATTCTCAGGTTTAGCCGCGTTTGCCCAGTTTTGTCCGTAAGTCCGTCAAGACACCAACACACACACCAAGTTTCCCCCATGGCTCGGAATTGATCCCGGCTGTCAATAGTAAACCTTTGACAGTCATTACAGGTAGTCAGTGGCCCGAAAGTCAGAAAACCAGTCTTACCAAGGGGTATAATATTTTATTTTATTTTATTATGGGACAATAAACAGCTACAATATATAATGATTACAAATAACAATAATATACAATGTAGTAATAACAATATTGTAGCACACTACATTATCCGCAGGTTAACAAAATTAGGATAAGGTAAAAAGTGCCACTAGATTAGCATTAGATACTCACATATTATATAAAATAGAAAAAAGATAAAATTGATTATAGAAATACAATTAATTAATAATTTTAAAAAAAATATTGTAAAAATAGGATTGTTGCTTAAAGATAAGAATTGAAATTATGTAAAGAAATTGACAGTACAATAAATTAATACAATTCATTAATGAAATTATTAAAACGGTTGAAATAAATTAAATTAAAAATAAAAGTACAAGACTCATACTATTTCCTAATATCATTGGATCTTAGGAAGATCTTAAAAACATTGGATTTAAATTTCAATTTGGAACATATAAAAATATCAATATCAATGAAGTTACGATTATAGGATTCCACCATGCGACGAACAGGGCAACGCAATCCTGAATTAGTCCGACAGGTATTTACAGCGAACAATGTACCTGCACGGACACTACGCTTATTTACAGTGCGGGGGACCACGTAACACAACTTACTCGTGAGATCTATGGAGTCGAAGTGATTATGAACAATTCCATGTAGTACATTGGCTTCCAGAAACTTACGTCTCGATTCTAGTGTTAACATATTATATTTACTTAGTAATTGTGAATATGACAAACACCTTTTATAACACCTATAGTACATGGCGCGAAGAAATTTACGCTGGACTTTCTCGATCATGTCTATATACATATTTCTTATAAAACGGGTTCCAGATTGGAACCGCGTATTCAAGCTGCGAGCGTACAAGCGTCTTGTATAGGTAAAGGTAGTCGGAGGGCCGTTTAAACTCAGTAGACGATCTCATGACAAAATCATACATCTTAAATGAATTATTAACAATTTTTTCCACGTGTTGATTAAGTGATAACTTGTTGTCCATTAGAACACCAAGATCTCTCACAATAGAGGTGTTACTTAGATAGGCATTATTTAATATATATTTAAAATTTGTTATAAATTTGTTTTTTGTGAAATTTATAAGGAAATGCTTAAGTGTAGTTTGTTGTCAAGACAGTATGCTGATAGCCTACCTAAGTCTTTTTGAAACAATAGACAGTCTTCTATTGTAGTAATAGTTTGAAAAGCTTTCAAAATTTAGTAGTTAAGAAGCATTTCCTAATGTCATTTATATATATATTAAATAGGACTGGTCCCAGGATTGAGCCCTGTGGAACACCAGATGTTAAAGATACTGTATCAGACTGATGGCCACTCACAACCACCTTCTGAGTTCTATTTTGAATGTAGGATGAAAACCACCGGAGCAAGTTTCCCCGTATGCCATTAAATGCAATTTTATTGAGTACAATTTCATGATCGACCTTGTCAAAGGCTTTTTTGAAATCTGTGTAAACAGCGTCCACTTGCAAACGTCTATCCATGTTTTCAAAAAGATAGTTGGTAAAGATTAATAAATTGGAGGCAGTTGATCGGTGTTTAACAAAACCATGTTGTTCAGGGATTAATACGTTGTGCAGGATTGGGTAAATTTCATTATGTACGAGTCTTTCAAACAGCTTTGACAAGGTCGACAGAATCGAAATGGGTCGATATTGCTCAATATTATGTTTCGAGCCTCCCTTGTGTACGGGCGTTATATTGGCCCGTTTCCATATTTCAGGAAACACACCTTCACAGAGACATTTATTGTATATTATGTGAAGCGGTCTATAGATACTGCCAGCGGTAGCCTTAAAAAACATAGCTGGGTATCCATCGCGGCCAGCCCCTTTGGACGGGTCAAGGTTTTTTAACTCCTGAAGTAATTTAGATTCCTCGATATACAGGTTGTCGATCAAGATGTTAGCGTCACATTGAGTTGGCGGGGTCCACGTCGACAACGTGGGCGATGCGGGTTCGTAGACTGATAGGAAATAATCGGAGAACATATTGCAAACCAAATCTGTAATATTACCCCTTTTTTATTTATTTATTAGGGCTATTATTATCCTTTATCCATCAATATACATATTTGTTACATTTTTAAATATTTAAATATAAAGCGATTTAAAAAAACATTTAAAAACATTAAAAAATAGTAGCCCACCGGTATCGGGAACAGGGTCCAAGCTACCGGCGGTCGGGGCTCCAGAGAGAGGAACCTCCTAACGATACGAACCGTGTCCAGGAGTACCGCTTTCTGAATCAAGCCCTTGATCCAGCTGCCTAACGAGAGCCTCCTCAGGTGTTGGTCGAGGCTCTTGGCAATTAAGCCATGGGCTGATACGACTACCGGCACAATGATCGCTGAGTCCACATCCCACATGTCGACAACCTCGCGAGCTAAGTTCAGATACTTGATTTGATGATCTTTCTCGGCTTTCACGAGGTTTAAGGGTATTATTATTAGGTCACATATTCAGTCGCTCCATGTAAAATACTGGAAGCAGACCCCAACATAGCTCGGAAAAGGCAGCCAAATGATTATGTAAAAGAATGAACTACGAGAAACTAAAACCGTCACCACAACAAGCAAGAACTTGTAGCTACATTCACTTTGTTTACCCACATACGTCAGAATACTTGTTGAGTAAGGTCAGTCGCGCACGAGTCGCCGGTTCATTGACCTACGGTAAGTGTGACACGGTGCATTGATACTATTCCGGTTCTTCTGATAAACTTGCAATTAACTTTCCTCTTGTGTATGCATTCTTGTAAAGTCAAGGTCATTCGGTCAAACTAGAGTGTTGTCATGTTTTCTTTCCGGTCTCCCGGCATTTTTTTTAATGTTGCTTTAATAAATCTTGGAAAAGTGCAAAAAAAAAAGGTTTTGTGTTTGTAGTGGGCATGCATCCGAATTTATCTATACTAATATTATAGGTAAAGAAGTACAATTTGTTTGTAAGTTTGTGTGTAGGGGGTAATCCCCGGAACAATGATCCATTTTTTTTTAATGTTTATTTATTACGGAGGGTTTGATCACATAGCGAACATGTCTCATAGGAACACTTTACCTGCAAAACTTACGATATACGCTTAATTCCTAAATTAACTAATTTGTAAATTATTCTAGCAGTTTGAGACGCTGGAAACGCCAATGATCCAATTCTAAAAATTCTTTCACTGGCATAAAGCTACATTATTCATAGGCGTTATAGGCTATAAATTATTTTTATATCATGCGTATTTGCCGAGTTATCACAATATATATTTTTGCGGCCAAGTCGCGGGAGAAGTGCTAGTGCCCTATATAATAGTTGTGGGGCCAACTAAAACTTACTTTGTCCGGCCTTGTCCTTTGTCTGGACTTTTCAACGTAATGGGATTTCTCAGAGTAACTGAAAAGTTAAGCGACAACCGAAACAGAAAGATTTAAAAGTAAAATATGTGGACTTTTCTGCAAATGTCCAGCTTCTTGTCAGGCCTTCCCAAGTTTATCTTTACTTAATATTAAGCATTCATGATGCACTCTACCTTATAGTCAGTTCCAAACAAGCCTCTCACTTAAAATCTTACTTCCTACATAATATTCATCATCATTCTTCTGCTCTTATCCCAACTTATTTGGGGTCGGCACGGCATGTCTTCTTCTTCCATACTTCTCTATTACTCGTCATCGCAGTAGTCACCTCCTTTCTAGCCATACATCCTTGACACAGACCATCCATCGGTTCTTCGGTCATCCTCTACTCTTATACCCATCTACATTCATACTCAACATTTTCGTCACTATATTTTCCACATTCCTCCGCATCACATGTCCATACCACGATAACCGATTACCACACCACTTTTCAGTCACCAGCGCCATTTTCAGACCCACCGTGTTTCTTTCCGACTTAATATCATAAATGCAAAGGTTTGTGAGGATATATGGATGTCCGGATAGCTTTTACTCTTTCACGCAAAAACTACTGGCTGAATTTGGATGAAATTTGGCACACAGATAGTTTATAACCTGGATTAACACATAGGAAACTTTTTATCTCGGTATCAGCCCGTGGGACGATCACCGAACTCCACGCGAGCGAAGCCGCAGGCATAAACTATTAATTAAAATATATCATCAGCATGCGCATTAACATTATTAGCAAATCTATTTCCAGCACAAATAAATATCAGAAACACGCATACATAAAAACCCACATAATAAAACAAAACCAATTTCCTCATTACTTACGTCATACTCATTATGAATGAAAAATCTCAAGTGTATATTTTAGCATTTTTGCCATAAGTTTACTGATTGCCATTGAGCGCTCACTTCAAATGTGCCAGTGTGGATTCCAACACACACCATGTCTGATAACGACACCAGTATCCTCAACAGCACGTGCACAAACAGCTCACCATCTCCTGATATCGGAAGACTAACTCCAGTCCAATGCGTGACGATCGCTGTATTTGCGCTATCAACATTCACCTTCATCATCGGTGTGTCTTCATGGATTCTAATCAAGAAATTCAGGCATTTCAAGAACTATTTATTCCTGAATATAATTTTTAACAATAACCTGAATATAGTGCTGGGTTACTTTTCCCAGGTAGTGATGAAAAGTGACAGTGCTGTGGTAAAATACGCATTTGGATTGCCGTTCTTATACTTTAAAATGAGCGCTCATTGTTGGTTGCTGGTGTTGTGTTATGTGTTCTATATTGAACTAGTGGAAGTGTTCGATGGTGAAATTAAGATAAAGTACCTCAAGAGCACTTTATTCTCCTGGGGACTGCCTTTGATAATCATAGTGTTTGACGTATTTGTAATGCCTCACATAGACAGTTCTGCAAAACTACCTCCGATAATTTATGTCTCCAAACTTTTCTTTCTTTTGGTGATTAATTTTTTAATTTATATTAGAGTGTTGTATGCTTTGTTTATGACTGATGTTCATAATATTAATGATAAATGTCGTCGTTTTCAAGTAGCTACGACTATATTGTTGATCAATGGGACTCTGTTTCTCGTGATGGCTTTACGGTATCAAGTTAATTTTCCAAACTTTTTGTCAACGATACTGGTTTTCTTGCAACCTGTTGCCATGGATCTGTTCTTTTTTGCAGTTAGATGGAATCGCACTGTGTGGAAAAAATACTACAATAGAAAGATCAAAAGTGCTTTGATACCTTTAAATATTAAATGTCAACCTAAATAGCATTATTGTGCGAAAATAGTTGCGGAAAGCGATTTGACCTTCGTATTATAATTTTATGTAACTATAGAAGACTAGCTTTTGCCTGCTTTTGAAACAGAGTGCAACCCGAATTGATTGTCAAATTCTAAATTATTGCGAGCGACGCCGCGGGTGAAAGTTAGTAATAATATAACTCAATGATGATTCGAAAGACACGTGGTGCCATCTATTATCATAAGAACGTTATTTTTGTTTTCCTCGGGAACAGTACTTTTTTCGGGATGAAAGGTTATGTCGGTTTCTGTACATCTGAAAACGTATATGCAAAATTTCAGGATGATCGATTTAGTGGTTTAAGCGTGAAAAGACAAACTTAGTTTCGCATTTATTTTAGAAAGGATATCCCAACGACTATAATAATTTTACGATAGATAGAAGAAATAAAAAATACAACAATATACGCGGCTCGTTTTATTTGTTTTTCATCTTGAAGATATCTATGGTGACAAATTTAGCCTACTTGCTCTTGACAGGCCAACACAATATGACCCCCAAGTTCGATTTCCCAGGTGTCCCAAGTGTGCTTCTATACAAGGTACAACGCACTGTAAACATTGTGCTCATCATGGATGAATTGAATAGTCAACATAACATTAACGTTCATTTATTTTCAGACAACTTTGGCCCTTAGATATACATATACCTTACAGACTATAAAGAGTGTAGAAAGACTCTTAACGAAGCCGAAAGGTACTTGTTGTCCCCGTCATTGCGATCATTTTTTTGTTCTACACCATACCTGGGAGCCTTCTAGTTACGGAGATATTGGCGGTTAAAGTTCCAACTTTTTCAGAAGTTTTTTTTTTTTAATACATGTTTTTAATGTATTTTTTTACTTAAGACACCTTCATGACCCCCGTACTTTTCAATCCATTCATCAACACAATGTTTTGAATGCGTTATATTGAGTCCTACCGTAAAACGTGATTTTTCACCCCAAAAAAATGTCATTTCCCAGCAATAATTTTTGCGTAAAGTTCCTTAATTTGATGTACAGAATGCTCGGTTGACGGCTTCGTGAAGAGTCTGTTTACACCCTGTATACACATGATAAAATACAAGTTGTGTTAGTAAATAGAACCTTAAAACTATATTAGTGACACTTGACATGTGCACTACGTTACTGTGCGTTCATCTAGCACTTGCCCATAGAAGCGACGGAACACTACCTCCCTGCGGCCAAAAGACCTCTTCCAAGACCAGGTTGGTATTCCCTCCGCGAACTTTCCACCAAACGGCTCGCATAGCATAGGATCGGAACGGATTTTGAAATATTTAAATTAGTATTTAAAGTCTATGTATGAGAATGTTGAGATGGATGTGTGGAGTGACAAGAATGGATAAAGTAAGAAATGAATATATTAGAGGAAGTTTGAAAGTGGCGCCTGTTACAGAAATATTGAAAGGAAGTCGTTTGGCTTGGTATGGACATGTAATGAGGAGGCATGAAACGCATGTGACTATAGGACTGATGGACATGAATGTTGATGGATGGAGAGGGCGAGGCAGGCCAAAAAAAAGATGGATGGATTCTGTGAAGACTGATATGAAAGAGAAAGGAACTGAGGACTGATATAAATGATGCCGTGACGTCTGACAGGGGAGAATGGAAGAAGAAAACGTGTTGCGCCGACCCCAAATAGAATGGGATAAGGGCAGGAAGATGATGATACGTTTTGTGTGTGCGTGTGTATGAAACAGGCTTGGTTAATTCAATAATTGGCGCAATTATCAATAATGTTTTTTTTATAGCGGGCTCAGTCGACCTGGAGAGATTTCCTCTAGTACATAAGTTATTAACCTGATCCACTAGCCTTCGTCCGTTCAAGTCAATTAACAATTTATGATTAGCTAAGAAGTCAGCACCTAATATTGCTACCATACAACATTTGAATTTTGTGTATGCGTGTATATAATATCATTTAGGTGTATGTGATTACGGAGAGAAATTTAATACTCTGGAACTTGGATACTTTTTTTTTTTTTTTTACGGATGGGAAATCATCAAATGACTTCTCCCGCTCTGGGCAGAGCGGAAGGGAGTTTCAGACTTGTACTGACTAAAACCCATCCATGTTCCTTCCTTGCCCTTTGTGTTCCAGGGCCGCGGTATCTCTTTCGAACAGCCCGCAGCCCTGGCAGGCATCGGCCCTTGCGGGCCCCTCCCTATTTGCTGACATCTCTTTGAGGCGCGCGTGGAACACGGCCACGGTCAACACGGCCTGTCGTCAAAAGACGGACGGATGGCGAGCTAACCCATTACTCTCCGTCCACAGGTCCGCGTCTACGGTGGCCGGAAGCCACCACGTGAACTTCGACGCCCGAGGCGTCTCCCGCGGCGGCTAGGACGAGAGGTTCTCTCCCTCTCACGCTCCGCCACCTCCTTCGCTAGCATGACTGCTTCGCAGGAGGTGACGGCGTCCCATTCCCTTTCGCTCCGGACCATGGACTGGACCAGGGCCGGACGCGATAGGTCGCCGCCGCCGATCGCCGCTACGAGGACACGGCGGTGCTCCGCCCAAGCGGGGCAGACCTCTACCGTGTGCTCCACCGTATCCTCTGGGCGACCCTCACAGTGGTAACACCAGGGCGTTTCCTCCCGCCCGATTCGGTGCAGGAACCTCCCGAAACAACCGTGTCCGGTGAGGACCTGCGTCAGGCGGAGGAACTTGGATACTTAACTTGAACGTATTACAATGGAGTACTTATTTAGGTTGTAAGCGCGTCTATAAGGTGGTTACGGACGACCTGATGTCACCGAGCGCGTACGACGAATACAAAATGCTGCGTCAGCGCTCCTACCTATCCAAGCCGCGCACAGCAATTTGACCGCGGGCTTAGCCGAAAGTATGCTGTGACGCCTGATTGGCTGCGTTCGCCTGTCGTCGTATCCAATCGGATCCTTTTGGGTAGGAATGAAACTATTTGACTTGGCGCAGAAAGGGATCCGTTAGCAAGCGATGGTACGGAGCCGAACGTATGCGTCAACATCCTGCCGGTCGTGATCGGCTGTCGCCGCATCCGTTCGTATCCTTTCCGATCTGGCGCGGCACGAATAGGCACGTTGGGCTCCGATGGAGCCGTGCCGCAGCGGTTCTTGGTCGTAAGTTGACGACGCTTCCTCTTCAACACCGTCACAAAGCCAACGGATCACAAAGGGGTGGGTGAATTGTGAGAGCAAAATATTTCGACTATCTTATTTTAAAGAAAGGTAAATATATTTAAAGATACAGCGCGTATTAGTTCCCAATTATTTAAATGATTATTGCTTAAAATGGCCACTATTAGCTTTAAAAGGCCGGCAACATATACATCTATGGAAGACGATAATGTTAGGATGTTTGCGGTTCTTTGAAACGACA
Organism: Lycophotia porphyrea; assembly: GCA_950005105.1. NCBI lineage: Eukaryota > Metazoa > Arthropoda > Insecta > Lepidoptera > Noctuidae > Lycophotia > Lycophotia porphyrea. Next base: position 2,964,290 of record OX465408.1, on the reverse strand, counting down.
GAGAGTGCTAAGAGAACTGAATTATTTCCTTTATTTATTTATATACATATTTCTTACATTTTTAAATATAAAATGACATAAAAAAACATTTAAAAATATAAAAAAGCTGAATTTATTATTAATGGCTACCGCTTTTTTTTCGGATGGGAAATCATCAAATGACTTCACCCGCTCTGGGCGGAGCGGAAGGGAGTCTCACTATCTAAAACCCATCCGTGTTCCTTCTTTGCAATGGCTACCGCTGCCTGAACTAAATATCTTCTTACTTCTATTGTTAATACGAAAGTTTGAAAGGACGGATGGATGGTCGTTACTCTTTCACAAAAAAGCTTCAGAACGGATTTGGATGAAATTTGGCACACAGATAGTTTATAACCTGGATTAACACATAAAATACTTTGAATCCCGGTAGTACGATCTCGTGGGACAACTACCGAACTCCAAGCATTCGAAGCCGCGGGCATAAGCTAGTATATACTTAATGGGTTCTCGTGACTGTACAAGCGGTTTCAACGCAATCAGCACTCGCAGTGGGCGTAACAGGATCATATTACCTGCCGAGCTACGTTCGAAACCAAAACTGACTCCAGTACCGACCAAACCATGGCACTGTTCATTTACTTCATACTACTACTAGCCTTCCTAAACATCACGCTAGCTCAAGACTGTGTCATCAACACTGTGCCAGAATATATGGCCTTCGAGAAACAGCTTAGAAAAGACCTGAAGTGCGATCATCATATATACGAGCCACCAAGCAACAGTTCAGCATTTCCAGTTCACATAGCGTTCCATTTAAAACAGTTCAACTTCCTCAGTGATACCGGAGTGCTGTCAATGCAAACCTGGATGTTCATATCCTGGAAAGATGACAGGCTGAAGTGGGACCCAGAAAAATACTACGGGATCAATGAAACGGATCTGCTGTCTGTATACATCTGGACTCCGGCCTTCAGGCTGTTCAACAGCGCGAATCCTTACGACTTCGACAGAATCTACTTCGAGACAGTTCATATAAAGAATAATGGGCAAGTTCGCCTTTTGTATAGAACTACTCATGACGCGTTTTGCGACGTCAAACTCACAAAGTGGCCTTACGACCAGCAGGAATGCAGTCTTATATTCGGTGCGTGGACAACAAAATCGACTCATTTCACGATGAATTTTAGTTCCAAAGCTATAAACATGTTGGGGGCTGAGTATGGACCTGAATGGTTCATTTCTGATTATAGACAAGTAGCGAATCACAGTTCTGATCACCAGTTGACGATGACATTTGTTTTGGAGCGGGAATCTGGTGGCTTGGCAGCCATTGTGGTTTATCCAGCTGTGATTCTGACAGTTCTCAGTGTGACAGCTCTGTTTATGGACGTAAGGCGTTTTGTACGCCTGGCCATAGCTTGCTTCAGTCTTCTAGGTCATCATTATTTTTTGCAGGAGTTAGCTGCGAATATTCCGAAGCAGAGCGCGGATCCACCAAACTTATTACTTTACTATCGTGGCTCAGTGGTTTTAACAATACTGATTATCATGTTCTCGTTTTTTCTGCGTATTTTATGTAAGTGGAAGTCTACTCCTCAAAATTATGTTATTTCCATGAACGATACTGTGTTTGAAAGTGTTGGGAAGCATTTTATATTTCCTCTGTGGAATGTAGAAGATGATACGATTGATATTAAACGGTTTAGTCAAGACTGGACAAAATTCGCGAACATTTTAAATTGTGTTTTTTCCGTGGTTATTATTGTTGCTTATGTTAGCATGTACTGTGTGTTGGTGCCTCAACCAATTCCTATTACTTATTAAATCAATATTTTTATAATAATTGTATTGTTTATTATACCTTCTTGGTGTACCCTCTACTTGAGTATGAGAAGTCCAGCAGTGGTGATTGGAAATTACAGACTGATATTTTTATTAGGTACTCAGATGATACAATTAAATGACGTAAATATCATTAGGTAGGTTGAAAACTTTCATTGAAAACTCACTAATATTGACAAATTTGTGAGTGTTGTAAAATATGGGTTTTTAAAAAAAACGGTACTAACCTTATTTTTCTGAAGTTAAGTCAAGATATGATGCGAATTAATGCGTTGATTTGATTTGAAGGGATTCATTATTAGTACATAGTTATTGGGATATCAAAGATATATTTTTTGCAGGAAGACGGCCAAAATCCCAGTTTTAATATAACAGGTACCTACTGAGGGAAAGGTCAGTGGGATATTTATCTATAGTTCGATAAAAACGGTAATGTTATCAAGAAACGCCCACTAAAACTAATACTCACGGATATTCTCTGTTTTACACAACCATTTAATGTTAGTTTAAGCTACTTACATACATACCTACGGGTTTTAAATAATGGATGTAAAAATCCTCTTAACAAAGCCGAAAGTTACTTGGTCTCCCCGTCATTGCGGTAATTTTTTTATGTACAGACCAAACTTCCAACATTTTCACAAGTTTTTATTTAAATACAATTATCTAATGTTATAACTTAACTTTAAACTAGCGAAACGCCCTGGCTTCGCACGGGGGCAATGTTACACATAATAAACCTTCCTCTTGAATCACTCTATCTATTGCTTAAAACTGCACTAAAATCCATTGCGTAATTTAAAAGATATATAAGCGTACAAACAGCGGGAGCGACTTTGTTTTATATAATACTATGTAAAGATACCTCCACAGCCCCCGTACTATTCAATACCTCCATCAGCATAATGTTTTGAGTGGGTTACATTAAGTCCTTCCGTGAAACGTGAATTTTCAACCCAAAAAAAGTCATTTCCCTGCAAGAATTTTTGACTTAGTTTGATGTACTGGGGGCCTAAAGTGGCCGCTTTAGCTGAATAATAATATGAATCGCCTAAATTTCTAAAATGGGCACAGACGCATTAATATTATGAAATGTCATTTTGTGACCATTTTATGAATTGTAACGTAATTCATATTATGATTCTGCTAAACCGGCCATTTTAGGCCCCCAGAATGCTTGGTTGACAGCTTCGTAACTAATAGTTGACGGATTCGCGACATAATTAATGCGCAAAATTCATGGGTGATTTTTCAGCATATGTGCCCGATTAATTGCATTAGGTTACCCCCTATTACCTGGACTGGCTGCTCCGCTTACTCCTTTGTCGACTACAGGGATGATATTAGGTTTAATGAAGAAAGAAATACGGGCGGTCTAGTGGTGGCAGGCGCGACTGTTGAGCATGAGATCCTGGGTTCGATTCCCAGGTCGGGCAAAGTGTTAATTTTCCATCAGGAATTTCTTAGTAGCTGTCACGGAGCCTGGATTTGTGCCCGGTTGATGGCAATATGCTCCCCCCCTATTACATGGGAGATGGGATACACATAGCTGGCGACATGTGGGTGTACTACCTAGGTACACCTCTGCCCAACTCTTTGAAGAACACAGGCTTGATGTTAGGTGAAGAAAGAACAACGGTACTTTAAGAGGTGACGAGACTGTACCTGGACGCATACCGCGAGAGCTGGTTCAAGGTAGCGCGGAACTAGAGTCCCTTGGAAAAACTTGGGAGAGGCCTGCCCGGCACTGGGACAGTATGGCCAGACAAAAAAAACTGGCCAAGTGCATGTCGAACTCGCGCACGAAGGGTTCTGTACCATAAACCAAAATGACACGTTTCTTAATTATAGTGGGAGCCCCCTTTTTTTTTACGGATTTGAAATCATCAAATGACTTCTCCCGCTCTGGGCAGAGCGGAAGGGAGTCTCAGACGTGTACTGACTAAAACCCATCCATGTTCCTTCCTTGCCCTTTGTGTTCCAGGGCCGCGGTATCTCTTTCGAACAGCCCGCAGCCCTGGCAGGCCTCCTTTAATTATTAAATAATTCATATTTTTATAATTTTTTGTTATAGCAGCAACAGAAATACATCATCTGTGAAAATGTTAACTCTCTAGCTATCACGGAACATGAGATACAGCCTGGTGACAGACAGTCAGACAGACAGACAGACAGACTGATACTTAGTGGAGTCTTAGTAATAGGATCCCGTTTTACAATTTGGGTACGGAACCCTAAAAAGGTCTTAGGTGACTCTTCAGGTACACATGACGACACGTCAAGCTGCATATTTCCAGTATAACATGGCCTCGATTTGTACAAGTTTTCCGTACAACGAGAGATCCGTATAGTTTTGTAAAGCTTACCTGTAACTCCCATTAATCACAAGAATAAAGATATAAAGGAAAAAACTATAATATCTAAGTACACAGACACAGACGCAGGCATATACCTCATTAGTACATAAATGAGTAAATATTTTATCAAATCATTGTTCTTAATTAAACACACGTCATATTAAGAGGTCAAAACCTTTGTACTCTTCTATGTTAATGTAATTGTCCTGTTTAGTATTTTGTGTGTACATAGATAAATAAATGAATAAATAAAAATACGAAAATAACAAGATTTACATAATGATAATTGAATATATGTATGTGTAGTAACCATTCCCTCTCATAGAGAGGAGGCCTGTGTCCCAGCAGTGGGAACATTAAAAGGCTGATGATGATGATGATGATGATGTGTAATAAATTGGGACAGGAAAATGACATTAAAATCATAGTAATGATGTACCTACTTGTAGTGAAATATGTGGGTATTTACTTAATAGTAATTTATACTATCTGCATACATATATTATAAAGAGGTAGAATTGGTTTGTAAGTTTGTGTACTAAGGGAGTAATCTCCGGAACTAATGATCCAATTCTAAAAATTATTTAACTGGCAAAGAGCTACATTATTCGTGAGTTGTATAGGGTATAAATTATATTTATATCATGCATGTTAGCCGAGTTATCACATTTATTGCGGACGAAGTGCGAAAGGTTTTTCTAGGATTATATTTTTCAATTTTAAATGGGATCATGTTTGAGGTATACGCTCTCCGATAAAAATAATCATTCAAATTGGACTTCGCTGTAAAAAGTTATGGTCAAGTGGTCATACAAAAAAAAATACGTGTCGAATTCTGAACAAGCCCCATTTTTTGCGTCGGTTAAAAAAAATGAGATAGTTTTACGTGCTATAGCGTGGCTATAGCCCAACTATTAGAGCGTTAACTGGCATGCGAGAAGTCATAAGTTCAACCCTATTCGTGCCATTGTTCTCCGTGCATAGATGACTTTGTTCCTGGAGAATTCACGGGTGAAAACCTTAGCCTACCTAATAGTACACCTACATTTCGCCAGTTATATTTAAGTGCCCATATAATAGGCGCCGAGCATATTGCCATCAACCGGGCACAAATTCAGACTCCGTCGTTGCTACTGAAAAATTCGTGATCGAAAAACCCAAGAACACTTTCCTCGACATGGGATTCGAACCCAGAATCTCATGCTCACTAGTAGCGTGACCACTAGACCAACGAGGTATGTAGTTAGGTAATAAATAATTATAAAATTAATGTCTGCGATTTTTTCTCAATAATAAAAACAGCGGTTGTTTACCATATGATTCACATGCATTCATAGAAATAGGAAACAATCCTATTTCTATTGAACTATTCCATCATTATATTGAACTATTCCACGAAACGTATCATCAGTATGTAGGCTGTCGGTTTGCATCCTGGTCCTGCCTGCATTTTATGTTAGGGTGAAAACGTTTTCCTATAGAAATACTTACTGAGTAATAAGTTTAAAAACTAAAACCCAGCTACTGAAAAATCACGCATTAAAAAGTATGTAAAAAGAAAATATTCTCGTCTGAAATTGTTATGTATATCGGGAATATCAGGATTTATTCCGTTAGGCTCAAACATTATGTGGGCAGACGATGGGTTTCATGCTATGAAACACAGTGGGAGCGATAAACTGTTTCTAGCAAAACTAACAAATTACTTGAAATTACAACTTAACACAATAACACGGGACACAATGAATCGGGTACACTTCCAAGAGGTCTCAACTCTGTCGTTCTAGCGTCGAGCTGAAAACATCAGGGCTCTGTCTAAGCATGCTGTGGTGGTGGAAGACTTGTGAGTAGGTCACGTGACGTCAGCACTCGCGTGTCTGCGATTCATTTTACGTCCGTACCAATGACCGGATCCGCCACGTATATGAATTTTTAAGTTCATGACTTTATGTTCTCTATCCTGGGTGCCATGTCCAATTTAATAATAATAATAATATATCATGCCAATAATAATAATAATATTTAATGTGACGTCAAAGCCGCTACCAACGATACCTCAAATATTTATCAAATTAAGTAGTTCAGAAGTTTTGAGGGAATAGATGAACATATATACATACTCACATACAAACCTACATACAAACCTACATACATACATAACGGTCAAAATCATTCGCCGTAGTCGGGTACAAAAAATTATATTGAATAGGCCTAGGACGAACGGATGACGTAAAGGTAAGCAAAACCGCAAACAAATATTGTGCCAATTTTCCCGTCGTCACGATAAAATCATACAATTCATCATCTGCCTAGCCTTTTCCCAGTTATGTTGGGGTCGGCTTCCAGTCTTACCGGATTCAGCTGAATACCAGTCTTTCACACGGAGCGACTGCCTATCTGACCTCCACAACGAAGGGTAATACAATAGTAGTACCCAGATATGCAGTCGCTCCATGTGAGAAGGGGTATTCCCCTTGCTAAGATTGTTTGTCAGACTTTCAGGCCACTGACCTGTCCTACAGAATGTCAAACATCTAAATGACAACCGGTAAAACAAAAACCGGTTGATAAAACAATATAATTCCAACATAAATAATCATGTTGTGTTCAACATTTAGGCTCTGCGCAAACGGGCCGCCGGTGGCCGCCACCGGTGACTGTCGCGCGCAACGTCCTTTGGTACCACGCAAACAAAGGTCAGTGGCTGGAACGAGTGGTCGGTATTTATTTATAATTCGCCACCAGTGGCGTATCGCGGACACGGAATCGCGAGTGGCCGCCACCGGTGGTAGCGAGTCACGGCCACTGAGTCGCGAGTGGTCGCCACTCGCTACACGTGTGCGGCGATTCCATACAAAACGTTTTAAAAATCATGTAAACAGCTTGTCGTTATCCACTGGTGGCGGCCACCGGTAGCCCGTTTGCGCGGAGTAAGGCTCCGTAAGTGCGGTGTGTTACTATAATAATGGACAACAATTTTCCGAAATTAGTCGAGTTAGAGAGGGTAGAATTCCTTCTATCATTTTACAAATGAGTAGGGATGCTAGGTCGAAAATTAAAAATGTGGGACAGAGGTCGATAATGAGGTGTTTTTCATCAGGTGTACCAAAATAGTACATCGTCGTTGCGCTTGCCAAATTCGTTATGTGCCTTAGAAACACAAAGGCACATAACGAATTTGGCAGGCGCAACGACGACATCCACATTTCGCCAGTTATGCTTAAGTCCCATGTAATAGGGGGAGAGCTTACTAACACTTTGCCCGACCTGGAAATCGGACCCAGAAACTCAAGCTCAGCAGTCGCGCTTGCGACCACTTGACCAACGATGCAGTCTTCTATATCTTACTAATAATATTACAAAGAGGAAATAGTTTTTGTTTGTTTGTTTGTACTGAATAAGCTCCGAAACTCCTGGACCGATTTTAACCATTTTTTCACCAATAGAAAGCTAAATTATCAGGACGTAACATAGGCTATAAATTATATTTATATCATGCAAATTAACCGAGTTATCTAATTTTTTGCGGACGAAGTCGCAGGCAAAGTGCTAGTCTTAAAAGACAACAAGCAACAATCGTATAACAAGCGACGTAGCTACCGGGTGTGCTATGGCCTACCTCTCTGGGTAAAACGGGGCTGGTTTTCATCTAAATATCCGACCATCTTTTTACCTTGTGGCAACCCTACGCAAGACCTGTCAGTGGTCCCAGTGGCAGACTGATAAACGACCAGAACGAGGAAAATATAACATTTGTTACACCGTTGTCTGGTTTGACACCCCTTGAAACTCACCTGCGGGCTCCCGGGGGTGTTTTGATGATAAAACAGGAATTTCTTGTTGGGTATAATGATGGTAGCTACCTATTGTTATTAATCCAAGTAGACTAACTATGTAGGTAGGTACCTAGTTGTCATTTTTAACAATCAAAATCATTGTACCATCAAATAATAATTAATTTAATTTAACCATTGTCGAAGTCAGGTTTCCTGTAAGAAAACCCAATCCTGGGTTAAGCTCGCCTTTGTACATAAGCTATTTGTTATAATTTTGTGTATTTTTCTTTTTTTTTTTGTGTGCAATAAAGAATAAAAATTGTATACCATGTTTTATGCAAATAAATGATTTATGTTTATGTTTAAAAAGTTATGTATTAAATTACATTCTAATCCATCTTCATATATGTTCATGCCCAAAACACAAATTCAAAGCATTATTTAAAATAAACCAATCACATGCCCTTTTGAGTTACACTGTCAAAATATTATTGAAAAGAAAGGGATGAAGCTTATGCAGGTGCTTCACAATGCAAAACGACTTTAAAAGGTTTATAAAATATTGTTGTAACATGTATAATGGGTGTGAAAACCCTTATAACGAAGCCGAAGGGCACTTGTTCTCCCTGGGACTCCCCTACCTAGGAACCTTTTAGTTGCGGAGATATTGAAGGTCAAAATTTCAATTTTTTTTTTTAAATATAAGTTTTTAATATTACAACTTTACTATAAATACATCCGTGACCCATGTACTATCGGGGATCACGTGGTGGCTTCCGGCCACCGTAGACGCGGACCTGTGGACGGTGAGTAATAAAATAAAAAATAAAAATAAAATTCATTTAATTCAGACACCAGTGATCCATATTTTGTTAGTATTACACACAGCTTATATTCTAGTGTTAGTAACATTGATAAAAAAATATATTATTAAAACAACGAATGGCCAGGCAGAAAGACACATTCCCTACCTTATCAACCTCCGCACAAAATGCCTAATATTTGGAGTATAGCTCTCCGCCACAGCTCTCAGGATATAGTTGCGACTACTCCGCACTCTGCACAGCAGCGAAGCCGTTTTTTTGCGTATTATGGCATGAAAGCCATCTGTGTGGGTCTCAGCAAACATTTCTGAAGCGCTACAGAAACGAGGCAGTCGCAACAACATCCTGAAAGCATTATTATATTGAACGCGCAGGACATCCAGCGATCTCTTAGTGTAGTTGACCCATAGATTGCTCGAGTAATGGGCTAGCTCGCCGTCCGTCCGTCTTTTGACGACAGGCCGTGTTGACGGCGCGTTCGTGTTCTACGCGCGCCTCAAAGAGATTTCAGCAAACAGGGAGGGGCCCGCAAGGGCCGGTGCCTGCCAGGGCTGCGGGCTGCTCGAAAGAGATACCGTGGCCTTGGAACTCAATGGGCAAGGAAGGAACATGAATGGGGTTTAGTCAGTACAAGTCTGACACTCCCTTCCGCTCTACCCAGAGCGGGAGAAGTCATTTGATGAATTCCCATCAGTAAAAAAAAAAACCCACGTATAGTACATTGGTTTTTTTTTTTTGCAATGCCTCTAACGACAAAGTTTTGAGTGCGGTTCAAAAAATCATATGATAATTTTTGCGTAGAGTTACTTTATTTGATAAACATATTGCTTAGTTGACTCCTTCACGAAGGGTCTGTTTACACCTATAGAGACACAATTTTCCCCTGCAACCTAACACTGCTATACAGATATTTTCTTCTTTCATGTTCTGCTTCAAACCTTTTGCTTTGCTAAGCTCACCATTACTTTTAAAATATGTATGTTTGACCTTTCAACAATCATCTATACATCTCTATACTCTATTCTACAGATAAAATTGGAGTGTCTGTTTGTAATATTAAAATAACGCTTTTTACCAAGTGCATAATTGCATATCGATGTATACACAGTACATACACCAAAAAAACATTTTTTGTCTGTCTGTTTGTTACGGTTAATCTCTAAAATGACGGGACCAATTTTGAAGGGACTTTTACTGGCAGATAGCTGATGTAACAAGGAGTATCTTAGGCTACTTTTATTTTATATAAATAATTAGGAATCCGTGCAAAAAAAAAACATCATCTCCCGCCCTTGTCCCATATTACTTGGGGTCGTCGCAACACGTATTTTTTCTTCCATTCTCCTCTGGCAACTGTCACGTTATTATTTACTCCTTTATCTTTCACATCATTCCTCACACAATCCATCCATCGTATCGTTTCGTTTAAGTTACAAGTAAACCTCCATTTTATTTCAGTTGGTTTAATCAAAACTGCACGGTTAGGTACTGAAAACGGGCGTAGGTACGAGTATAACGGAATAATTGAAAAGCGTCGCCGGCCTGCGGACACAGGAAATGCAAGGGGAAATTGACGCAACTTCCGGTAATAAAATTTTCAAAGGCCCTCGAAAGTCTGCTCCACGGGTATGTGGTTTTGATAACTTATTGATTAGCTACTAGTTTTGAACGCGGTTTGAGCCACCGCACATTATGGCCACTATAGTGGCCATAATGTGCGGTGGCTCAAACCGCGTCGCAACTTCCGGTAATAAAATTTTCAAAGGCCCTCGAAAGTCTGCTCCACGGGTATGTGGTTTTGATAACTTATTGATTAGCTACTAGTTTTGAACGCGGTTTGAGCCACCGCACATTATGGCCACTATAGTCGCCACTAATAAACGTGACCACCAGTGGTTCAGTCAGACCACTACACGCCGCTACCAGTGGAGCCACTGGTGGCTGAATGCGGCCTTCAGTGGCTGCCACTTGCGGCAGTTGTTCAAGTGGTACTCAACAAAAGCGGCCGGGGAGAAGCCGGCGACTGTGACCGTGTGTACGCGCGAGTCGAACGACAAAACGCGGCTACAAGTAGCGAGCGCGGTCGACTCCCGCAGCTTGTAGCTCGGACGCGGCCACTCAAACGCTCGGTGTGCGCCGATGCTATACAAAATGTATGGAGAAACACGTCCGCAAATTGTGGCGGCCACTAGTGGCTCAATGTGCGGAGGCTCATTGACTAGAATTTTAGAGAAACTTCTATATTTCATGTACAATCGCCAGCGCATTTGGTTTTATTGTTTAAAATCATTTGGACATCGTAGAAATTGGAAATTTGACAGTTTCTGGTGACTTGATGTACTGGCGACTGTACAGACCGCAGATCACCACTGATCAAAATAGTAGAGAAAACACCGAGAGGAAAACATGACCCGAAACCAAAAAAATCGCTCCTATCGCGTATCGGGACCGAATCTATCGCGGAAGCGACCAGATTCTATAAGGTCCGTTTACCGTTTACAAGAGATGCATACAAACAGTTTCACGCTGGCTATCCACACACATTCGCCACGCCGCGTAGTATTATATATTATCTGTGCCACCGATGAATGCCTACTGTCGTTACCCGCAGCGATAAGAGCTAGCTAAGAGATTAGGTAACTAAGCAAAATCTAACGGTCATTCAAAAATGTTGGGTACTTTCAGGAAACAAAATTTTATGTACCGCAAATAAACCTATAAAAAGCTCCCCAAAATTATTACCAGAAAGAAAAAAGCACGGAATATTAGCTTACTTATAAATTAAACTGGCCACCCATAAAAGTAAGGAACGGCCCATTTAAGTTAGTTAGGACTTAGATCTCTTAGTTTACTACTTACAAACTTGAGAGAAATGGCTGCGAAAAATGTGACATATTACTAAGGAATGATAAAGATTTCAAGGAATTAAGAGGAGCTTCTGAATAAATAATAACAGCCGCATGGTTTGATTACAAGTTAAGCAACGGTAGTTAAGGTCGGTCCGTGGATGGGTGAACATTCATTACCTATCCATCGAGACTCCTGCGTGCATCGAAAACAATACTAACGAGTCTCACACGACACCGCTCGTCTGCACGGCAACAACGGATTTCATACAAGCCAATGCATCGTGCGTTATATCCGCTTCAATCGCGCATGAATTCGTATTTATTTACGTATTTTAACTAAAATTCATGATTCTGGTCTAGATTGAGCCATTCCTGATTAATAATGACTTGAAGATTGAAGTAGCAACTTAGGATCTTATTTGTTAGTACATACTTGGAGGTAGAATGATTTTTAAATGTTGCATGCTTGTTAATGTTAGGGAGAATATTTGTAAATATGTATCTGAAGTTAACACTATGTTGTTTTACAAAATGAAATAAACTTTTTATGAAGTTATTTGTACTTTAAAGTATAAAATAGAATTAATGACAGGACCTTACTCGACAGTGGCGCCATCTGGTGAGCTTAAAAACGATAGCCCCCATTGTATTACCATAACTGGGTTGAGTAGGTCAGACAGGCAGTCGCTTCAAGTAAAATACTGGTACTCAGCTGCATCCATTTCGACTGGAAGCCAACCCCAACATAGTTGGGAAAAGGCTAGGCAAATGATGTCTGTTTAGCTATCAATATCCATGGCCCATCTGCGGAGTTTCTCTAGATAATTTAATAAAACCCACATGGAACCATTTCATATGGACGACAATTACGTGCGCTTTTGCACAAGCTGTTAAGTACATTTACTAACAGTTGATTGTAAAAAGCCGAAAAACACCAAAACTACTACCTACAACAAAAAATACAGCTCAATTATAATAACGATGGCTACTGATCCTCTCAATAGTTTAAGCTATAAAAACGTGTTATGTTTGATGATTCATTCATAAAACCCGCTATTTACCTACTCAAACAACGATAGGTACCTACTTTATTTTACTTCAAGGTTACTATGTCATGTGAATTACAAAAAAAAACGTTAACTACCGCGACGAAACTACACACATAATTATAACAAGTTATAGTTTGTAGCAGTACTCACTGCCGCTTCTAGTCACCAGAAACGGTAACACGGCAAAATAATCGTGTCCTATAACGCAACGTCAAAATACGTCTTATATTATGTCGTTCCAGTCGATGCGTAGTTTCGTTTCACTCGTGCGCACCTGTTTCATATCGTCCCTTCTCGCTCGCACCTTTCCGCCATCTTGTTATCTTCTCAATATTCAGAATTCAGTACAAGTTTATTTTTAGGCGAATACACACGTTTGACAACAAACAAAAAATGACAAATCCGAGTGTTTTTAATAAAACATTATTAATTGAACTAGTGAAAGCGAGACCAGCTGTTTGGAATAGAACTACGGATGATTATAGTGACAAGCCTTTGAAGAAGGACTGTTGGATAGAAATTAGCAGAGCTATGAACAAAAATTACGATGATTTGAGTAAAGCGGACCAAGAGATATATTGTAAGTATTTTTGTCTATTTCAACTCTAAATACGTAATTAGAAATCGTACAATGTAATAACGCCGAAGTACAGTGTTAACTAATAACAATAATAATAACACATGCCAAAATGTTGTTGTGAATGAACGTGAACTGAAGCATTGGCGCCGGCGCGGGTCATGTGAGCGAGACAGAACATACGTTACTATGGCAACCGAGAAAGAGACAGAAACCTTTTTCAACAGTTTATACACGCGTAGATCTGCAGATGTTTTGCAGCAGTAAGGTAAGTCAGTTTTCATAGCTCACTGGCAAAATTATGCTTGATGCTTGTCGCACCGGTTTCGTCGAGTTACGAAACGTGACATTTTTGTTGTGCCGTGTCGTGACACGACAAATAAAAAATACTCACTCGAATAGGTACATTACTGCTAGTTTCTGAATAGAGCAGCATATCTTTTTAATTATGCATTTCGAATTACATCGAAGGAAATACTTTAAGTAGAGTTTACCTAAGTTCTTTTATAATCGAAAATATGAAATGTAGTCAAATATGAAACTGGGCATTAGTCTAAATCTGCCGATAGTAAGCCATCATGGATATAAAACTCATCTGATAGCATAAATAATTTATCTTGTGACCCACACGCAATGATATATAAACTATAAGCAATGGTTTATAATACGTCATTGCCCACACGCGACATCGCGGCACGATGAGTAGAATGCAACTGTTAAATTAAGGGCCCGATGCGACGCAACTGTCGCGTGTTTTGTAAAAGTCTTCTGCGTTACTGACATCGCATTTGAAACACACAAAAGTGATGCAACCGCACGAACGTTTCTCACAACATGGGGGGAATTTAGAGTGGAAAACGGGGGTTGTTGCACTGAGTTCGAGGTTCCGTTTTGATGATCCGTTTGTTATTGAGCACCGTTTTTGTTATCGCTTTTTACAAAAGGCTTTTGCTGATATTAAAGAACCAGTTGTTGATGTGCGCTTGCGACCTATTTATGAATGTTATGGTAATTGGACTATGGAAGTTTGTATGTTGTGGAATGATTATTTGAAATCTGTTGGCCTTAAAAGGAAGCAGTTGTATTTGTAGGCCCTTCTAATGTTGGGAAGTCTAAATACATTGAAACTATAATTGGTCGTGTGAATATGAAGTATGTATTTTATCCTGGGGTGGGTAAGTTTTTTATGCAAGGTTTTCGGGTGGGTTTTTATAAGGTTATATTATTTGAAGAATTTTCATTTAAATTTTGTGTTCCAAGCATGTTGAAAAGACTTTTGGAAGGTAAAAAGTATGCTTATCCTGTTAAGTGTGAAAGTGATATGGTCATTGCTTTTCATGGACCAATTATTTTTGTCTCTAATGAACTTGATGAAAGTATGGATGATGCATTAAAGAATCGTTTATTGTTTGTTAGTGGCTTGGAACCGTACTGGGAGGCGATACGGACGTGTGTACCGAAAGTGGAAGAATGTTCGCCGTCGTGGTCGCAAGAGAGCATTTACATATCGTCGGAAGATGAAGCGCCCTCGTCGTTATCGACGTAAATTGGTGTATGGGGGTCCACCTGTTCGTAGTGTTATGAGTCAACCTGGTCGTGTGATGAAGCATGTTTATGCTGGGTCTTCTATTCAGCAGTTGACTTGGGAATTTGGTTGTACTCATTCTGATATTAAATATCAAGAGTTGCCTTTGTTTACTTTATTTGCTTTGGGAAATAAGAATGTTGGAATATATTTGCAAAATCAGTATGGAATGATGATATTAAATAAGGTTGAATATGTTATTACTAATATAGAGTTAACTCGTTATTATGATATGGGTAAACATTATAACGTGGGCAAAGGTTCACAGACTGCGACAGCATCGCGACCGTGCGTTGCGATTTCAGTGCTGTTGTATAGTTCCAAAAAATGTCGTAGTGTGTGAAGACCATTACCCTCCGAGTACCGTTTCCTGTAGCCTTAAAATAAATAAAAATAAAATAGCCTTTATTGCTGTTTCTTTCCTTATAATTAATACATGCCTACTTACTAAAACTAAATTGATTTAATCAATTTTTACTTGCATTTGAACGATCGGCAACTGGATGTTCGTGTGGAACAGCTTGTCTGTCGGCAAAGGCCTCCTCTAAAAAATTCCACGTATCTGTAGCATTAGAACCATTATAATTTCATATTGTTTATTCGTCCATCTATGTTTTGTACGGTTATTTTACTCGGAGATTATTTACCCTCGAGCTCCTATAACTATTAATACAAAAACTCTTGTGAAAACTAGAAATGTATAAAAACAACGTTAATGATTGATTAGTACTAAGATCGAGGTTTTGGTCTGGTGGGCTCAGTATGAAGTACGGTCTACCAAGTGATAGAAGATATCTACAGACTTACAGCTAGTTTCCATTAGCCAAACTAATGTTTTCATTCATTTTCACAGATCGTTGCATGATAAAATTATGGACACATACCAGAGACTCCTGGGCGAGATCTTTAAAAAGTAATAGAAAGGCTAAAAAGACCGGATCAGTTCCGAGACTGTATAGATATCATAAAAAACTGTTGTTTTTATCAAAATCAAGGAACAGTCGCTTTGTCGTAGACTCAGATGAGAGTGAGGAAGAAGAGGACCAAGAAGAAGAAATAACAACTGCAGGTTGTGAATATGACACTGCTGCAATTTGTGATAATGAATCGAATATGGACTTAAAAGGAGACATAGATCTGTCAGCAATAAACGAGGAGCAAACAATCCAAATAGATGATACAATGAATAGACAGAATATGAGCTTACCGGACGATGTAATGATCGCGAAAATGGAAGCCTTCTTGAATGCACATGCAGAACGAATAAAGCATCAAACTGTTACTCAAGAAGATCGCCATAATATTAAGAACCAAAGTTATGCACAAGAAGAACGCTATGTGAAAAATGAAAGTGTTTTTCAAGAGGACCGCCATTTTGCCTTTTTTAAAAGCGTGCATCCATCTTTAACTCTGCTTAACGATGATCAGACTTTAGAATTCCAATCGGGTGTTCTAAATCTCTTACGAAGTATCAAAAGTGCGGGAAGACTTAATAATGTTGCCAGCAACCAACCTAATCTAAGTAGAGCTTATTATAGTCCAGCAGAAGCTCCGGTTGTAAGGCAACAGCCACTGGTTGCACCGGACGCGACACAAATATCTTCTAGTTCTGTTGGCTCTAGTAGACCTCAACCTAGGATTCCTAGAATAGTTCTAGATCCATTGACTATAGATTGAGATTTTAAATACTTAGAGCGTAAGGCTGTGAATTTTTATAATTGGCAACGTCACAAATTGCTGCCAAATATTTCATTGTTTTGATGAATCACACATACAATCATTTACACTTTTTGTTCTACATTTTTAAAAATGAAATATCGCTTTGTGTTGCAATAAAATATTGTTTTTGAATTGCAATAATAACACTGGATTAGGTGTAACAGTTTAAGGTGTAACAATAGTATATTTTGATAAAAGTGGGGAAACTTTGTTATTGCATTAAAGGCGGAATCATCAATACTCTAAGTTCATGTAACCCTATTCAATGCATATTTCATGAAAAAGTCATTCAATGGGGTTAAATTAACTTAGAGGGTTGTATTGATGATTTTCATGATTGTAATTCTGTAACTACACACGTGTTACTGGCGCGACTCATTTTTCATCAATATACAACCTGACACTGACCTGCAAATTGCAAAATACATAAGAAAAATTGAATTTCGCGGGCTACCCGTACGCTTATATCTGTGGTTTTTTTTTTTTAATTCCGGACACGTGGTTAATAACCAAAAATCCACGTCTGTGAAATACATTGCATGTTGAATCATATCGTAGTGCGATAAGAGTCAGTTTTCGAGGAAGTGTACCCATTGAAAAAGCATTTCCAAGTGCCATTTTTTCGCCTAAAATTAAATAGTCATTATCACAATACTTACTAGTAATTCCACCACAAAGCAATAATTCGTAATAGATAATATTTTTAAATTGATCAAAGCAGCTCTAGCAAGCACTTCATTGAGATGTTAAAACCTTGTTAACTACTAATACTTATGATAATAAAATTTTATCTAAGTACGACTTGTGCTTTCATTTCCTACCTTTTTTCTATATCCCATTTTTACCTGACCTGGGAATCGAACATAGGACCCCATGATCAGCAATCGCGCTAGCCTTTAAAGTTGTGTTTGGGATTGAAAAAAAAAACATTGTTAATATCGAGGATATCGAGATAACCACCAGCTAGGGCTCCCACAAAAACAATGTTTTAAATGCAGATAAAGGTTTTAGAATTCTTCACTAAAAAATAAAAGTGTTGAACCCAGATTGAAAGCTCTGATGCAATTCCTTTATTTTTCGCTACCCAGTTTTATTAAAAACTGAAGTTTGCGTGCAGTTGTAGGCTTTCAGGGGTGCGCAGTCAGTGGTGTGATTTTGAAATCACTGGAGGCATTTTAGGTGTGATTATTCTTTTATTTATAAGAGCAGCGGTGGCCCAGTGGTAGCGACCCCGACTTACGAACAGTATGTCGTGGGTTCGAACCCAGGCAGGCGCATTACTTTGTGTAATTTATTTCATCACCACTGCTCTCAAAAACGTTGAAGGAAAAACCGTGAGGAAACCGGCATGTCCTAGAACCAAAAATTCGAAGACATGTGACATCTACCAATCCGCACTGAGCCCGCGTGGTGGATTATAGCCCATTCTCTCTCAAAGAGAGGAGGCCTGTGTCCCAGCAGTGGGAACATTAATAGGCTGATGATGATGATGATGATTCTTTTATGCACGAGAAAATTTAACAAACGTGGATTTCTTATTATCGTTGTGTTAACTTGTGTTAGCCAGGAGGTCACTGTTGAGATGACGAGTAATAGAGAAGTATGAAAGAAGTAATGCTGCGCCGACCCCAAAAAAATGGTGTAAGGGCTGGAGAATAATGATGATCTTATAATAGTTGTGTTTAACTTGTGTTAAGAGAGATAAGAAAAATAATTTCAAAACCGATGTCAATAAAAATGAAAAAAAGTTGAAACCTAAATATCTAAGTTTAAGTAAGAGTTAAGTGAGTATGACTTACCCCCGGTTTCTGATTTGAGAAAAGAATCTCAACTGAATATTGTCAAATACATAAGTATGTGCTTAAGTTTTTGGCGTTTCACAAGTCAAAATCGAATTTCGTCAAACCTTAATCAACTGATCATTTACTTAAATATTCAAACTATTACTTACTCTCCAAAGTATTCTGTAGGTAGGTACTTAATTATTTTTTACAAACTTAATTCGATGAAATGTCGGTCCTTTATGCACAGTATATGCACCTCCACCCATCCTTCGCGTAATTCAGACGTGCTGTCACGTTAAGTCATCTTTAAATGTCCGGAACCCTTACCACAAGCACCAATTCACGCTTGACCGTCTCGTTGTCCCAGTATCCGATATGCTCGGACATTTTCAGTCGCTACGAGAATGAAATATGTCAGTTTGTACGGACGGGCCGCCATTTTGAAAAACAACTTTTTTGGAACGTTTAGAAAACACAACTATCCGTGTCTGGCTTGCTGCGAATCCGGTCAAACGTGTGTTTGTGTCAACTGTAGGTGACCTGAATTCATGAGGGCTTGCAGATTGCAAAGGACCTTTTTTTTTACGTAACCTGATATCACGGCTGTAATTCCCGAAGGGTTAGGCAGAGGTGTACTTAACTAGTACACTTACATTTCGCAATACCCATGTAATAGGGGGCGAGCCTATTGCTATCAATGAGCAAACGGGCACAAATCTAGGCTCCGTGGCTGTTACTGAGAAATTCTTGATGGACAAATCCAACAACATTATGCACGACTCGGGAATTGAAACCAAGACCAGCCTAGCAGTCGCTCTTGCGACTACTCGAGAATAATTTTTTTATAACTAAAACCAACTAACAACAGTGGTTACGAATTGTTGTAGACTCTTTCGAAATGTTCGAATTCGGCAATGTTCTTTGTGTAATTATTTTTTTTAACACACAACAGAAAAACACTATGTTGTAGAATGGAATTTGAAAGATAATGCAGCTTTCCATTCCATTCCTCACTGGGTCTGATTCGTGGATTCTGGCCCACTCCCTCTAGCCATGGATTTGCGCCCGGTTGATGGCAATAGGCTGGCCCCCTATTACATATGGGACTTAAACATAACTAGCGAAATGTGGGTGTACTAATAGGTACCCCTCTGTTTAACCCTAGGATTACAGGCGTAATGTTATATTAATATCCAAATTATACTCTATTCTAAAAACAAAACCTAAGTTTCAGCTCTAAAAACACCTTTCTAAAAAGTCAACCACTTTTACAAGCAGCATTTTTTACGTTAATTATAAGAATAATTCTTGTAGGACTTTACGAGAAACCTAGAATGCTAGTCTTGCCGTCTTGTGGCTATTAAATAAATTCGGACTCCACAAGCTTGGAAAATTTAATTTGCCAGAGTAACTGCCGACTCAACTTGCTTTCAGTCTTTTATTACTGTGTACTTATATTTCGAAGTCCTCTTAATAACTCACAGCGGATTTTTTACTGTTTTTTCTTTTATTTTAACATAGGTAATCTCATGCCTGCTAGTTTCTTATATACATCAACTGTAACCGCAATTTCTATTCTCCATAAAAAACCGGCCAAGTGCAAGTCGGACTCACGCATGAAGGGCTCCGTATCATTGTAGTAGGGTAAATTAATTAAAGATGGCTCACCCGTAAATTTTTAATTCATCATTTCAGCCGAAAGACGTCCACTGCTGGACATAGGCCTTCCCAAAGTGTCGCCACATTGACCGGTCCCGTGCTGATTTTTAATTAATTATTATTATTTGTTGTTATAACGGCAACAGAAATACACATTCTTTGAAAATTTCAACTGTCTACCTATTACGGATCATGAGATACAACCAGCTGACAGACGGACGGACGGACAGCGGACGCTTAGTAATAGGGTCTCGTTGGTTACTCTTCGGGTACGGAACCCTAAAAAGTAATCTGCAGAATGAAAGATTGGCCCTAAAAAGAATAAATTGCGGTCGATTTAGTTACTTTCATCTCCTACTGTCTGCCTAGCCTTTCAGAGATACAAACTTTATGTTTTGCGTAATTAAAAACATTGCCATGAACATTTTATCAGGCAGGTGATTATAAATGTTATACTAAATATTTAGTAGCACATAACATCACGCCTGTAATCGTCGAAAGGTCAGGCAGAGGTGTACCTAATAGAACACCCACATTTCACCCGTTTTGTTTAAACTTTTGACCGCCAGAGCATAAACGCACGCGCGTGCCGTCCACACCAAATCAGAATTTCACCTACCATTTTGTCACATATTTGTGTCGCGTGGCGTACAGGCCCAATATATTCTCCAAAGTGGGTCAGCAGTTGAACTTGCAACCATTAGACCAACGTAACATAAGATACAAAAACACCAAGTCAATCGCTGCAGAATCCTTTGTAGATGCAAGCAAGACAGATTTAAACATAAAAGAAAGAGATAAAAACCAAGAGTGGCCAGTGCAAAGATATCTGAGTGCAAGCAGTGTGAACATTGGGCTGTGAGTCAGTGAGTGACTCGCGAACAGATAAATCGCATTTGTGCCTCTCTCACCGCTTCCTCAACTACACTCAATTAGGTTAGTTGGGAGGTCCAAGTTGTAGGCGGTAGCGGGATGATTTATTATTTGTTTATCACGACGTCAGCACATCATACTACCCGAAACGGTCAAATTTACCCAATCAACCCTGAACCTAATGCTTTAGCGATAAAATTAAAAATCTATTAAAGAAATTTGCCGGATTCTAGTAACTTGATGTCTGTATACTTTTGTGGCTGCACCGATGCACTCGATTGTATCATATTATTATGAGCAGTTTCGAAATCGGTGCAACCCAAAGAGTTTTAAAGAGTTATAGAGCGACCATTGGGATAATTGTCATACGATTTTTTTTATCTCGAGCGTCAATAGCGACATTTTCAATTTTGACACACGTATGTGACCTGACAAAGGGCGTATCACACTAGACCGACTGACTTGTTACAAAGTAGTAACATGTAGCAGATTACCATTTTCTTCGTCTTGTCTCGAATCTAAATCTCACTCGTAAATATTTGAATGTCTTTGGTGCAGCCACAGTACTCGGGCTGACCTATTTCATTAACCAAATAAAGACAACTCTTGTAGGGGAAGAAGTTTATTTAGGTTTATGTATCCCTTAAATTTTGTTTGTATGTAATGTGTCGCGTACATATTTATTTATTTGTTAGTAATGTTAGTGTTTGTACTTAATATAAGATTAGTATTGTTAGGTGTAAGGCCCGCCTTCTGCGGCGAAAGCCTCCAAACTGTTCCAGATGACTCTGTCTTTTGCCAGGGGATGTAGGTATACGTAACTTGGATGCCAACGGTGGCTGACAATCAGACACCTGCTGTTTTGACTATATGTTAAAATTGCGCTTGTGAAGTGGGCAAGGTTACCGCCTTGCCTACCTTTAGTATTCTCATGGTGCAATCACGTGAACGGGCCACTGTGTTAGCAACATGCTATGGTTGTATTAATCATGCAATCGCGTCTGTGATCCCCGAAGTGTTATTCAAAGGGGTAACTAATCCATAAGTCAAGCCTATTGCCATTAACATGCGCCGTGGCTACAGAAAAAATCATAATGGAAAATCTAATAACATTTTACCCGATATGGGAATCGAACCCAGGACCTGATTCTACTAGCTTTGCGACTACTAGACTAACGAGGCGGTATGCTGCGGATTATTAATTTAAAAGATCATTGACAATATTATTGAGAAGTAAAATCGCTGCAGCTTATAAATTAAGCCACACACCATGCACAAACGAACGCGCTAAAATAGTTCTCCATCCATTGCGGGCGAATAGAGAAAACTGGTATAAATGAATTAAGATTTTAACTCCTCCCGCGACCAGTCGAATTAGCCTTATTCCGTGCACTGCTCACAAAATAGTTTATTTTCAGTTTTGCTAATGTTATAAAATGGTGGCTTTTATTAGGGAGAGAAGTTATGTGTTAATTCTGTTTTGATGTTGTTACGTTGGATTATCTAGCTTGCATCTCTTTATCATTAGCAATCTGTTAGGTGAGGCACCACTGACGCGTGCACTCCACACTCTCGACCTCATAGCTAGACGTCGATTTATTCCATTGTTCTCTAACAAACTATTGAAACAAAACAAAATAAAAACAAAACAAAATATTGAAACGATATATTTCGACGATTATATTCTTTTTCCCTCTCCTTGTTTATTGAGAACAAAAACTGGTCAATGATAAAAACAACTTATGAAAATTCAAAACTATATTCAAAGGTTACTAACTAACAACATGTTCGCTTAATCACGCGCGAGTGCGGGCGCAGATACACGCGTCTGTGTCTGTATTGAAAATAAGTATGAAGAGTGCACAAGAACGTGGAGCTTGGCACAAAGGGAGGCCTATAACCCAGCAGTGGGTAAAGTCGGGCTGTGGGTGATGATGATGATGATGATGAAGAGTGGTGCTCAAAGGCATCGGCGCATGTGACGGGTTTTCTAAGAAAAATTTTGTTGCGGTCTCCCGCTCCGTGCACAAGCTTGAGCGGACGCCCTTTTAGGGTACGTATTCCTATTCTCTCTCATTATTGAAGAAAATAAATGCGCAATTGAAATAGTAACTCATTTATTTACAAAAAATCACAATTCGACATAAGTGGCCATGTTTGTTACGCCACATCTGTTGAGACCTCTCCTGATCCTGAAAAATTAAAATAATTAAACATTACAATGACTTTTAATCAATATGACATGGTATTAAAAATGTCGAACTCGACAGGGTAAGCGAAGGTGTTTAAAACCCACACATTTTAGGGCCACGTTATAGGGGAGTTAACTGGCTGGTATTTTTTTTTCTGGCTAGACCAAGATGCCGATGGAGCAAGGCTTTGACCGAATGGTGGCCAAGGTTAGGCCATAGAAACCAGGGCTGTCCTAAAGCTCGTTGGGTTGACGGCATCGTCAAAGTCGCGGGAAACACCAGGATGAGGGACGCACAGAACCGGGAAGTGTGACAGAAAATAGGGGAGGCCTATACCCAGCAGTGAGCGATTCCGGGCTGATATGATGATGATGGCTAGACCAAACCAGGTTTCCTTGTTAGGGATCAAAGTTCTAACTTCTTAATAACTTTAAATATCTCCGTGACCCGTTTACTATTCAATGCATCCATTACCACAATGTTTTGAGTACGTTACATTGTGTTTAACCGTAAAACGTGATTATTAACCCCAATCAAAAAAATAGTTTCCCAGCAATACATTTTTGCGTAGAGTTACTTAGTTTGATGTACAGGATTCTCTGTGACGGCTTCGTGAAGAGTCCGCTTACACCTTGTATGTGCACGTCAGCCCAACCCTTCGGAGTATACAGGCGCGATATTTTGTTTTCAGAAAGCAATAGAAATATATTTTTATCTTACTAACCTGATATAGCCTTCTTCTCCCCAATTCTTACCCCACCAGTTGAGTAGTATCCAATATTCTGGAGTATATCCCACAAGTAACATTGCGTGATTGAGCGTCCATGAAGTGCAGAAAAAGTCGTCGTAGATACCGCTCCTGATTGTAAATAGAACAAAATTATTGATACTGTTAGCCTGCGTCATCCCACTGGTGGGCAAAGGCCTCTCCACGACTTCTATTTGTTTCAATCCAGGGCTAATGTGTACCACTTATCGCTGGTCTTGTTCTACTCATCCCGCCATCTTCGAGGTCTGCCGCGACGCCTTCTGGCTGAGTCAAGGCTCAAGAAAGTTGTTATTTTGGCCCACAGCTCAGAACAAAACTACAAAAGACTTTCTCCTGTGTTTCTCCCGGTTTCGAAAATCCGTTGTTTGTCTTAGCCTGTATTGTCCCACTGCTGGGCAAAGGCCTACTCCAAAGCCTTCCATTATTCTCTTTGTGCAAATTTCTCCGGCCAGTCTATCACAAACGCTTCTAAGTTTTTTTTATGTTTTTTGTCTCGTCATTTAAGAAAGAAAAAGAAAGAAAAAATATTTATTTGTCGCAGAGACATGAAGTGCATACAAAATTAGGAAAAATAAACAGTAAACATACATCGCATATTCGAGTTCAACAGAACTGAACAACAACTACAAAAAAAAAAAAAACTTGCACGTCGTGAGTTCGACAAACAGGTTACCACTCAGCATGATTTACAAAAAACATGGGATTTTTTACCCTACGGTATACGGTAATCTCGATACATTCTCGTATGTCATCATCATTCTCATACCCTTATCCCAATCTATTTGGGGTAGGCGCAGCATGTCTTCTTCTTCCCTACTTCTCCAGTACTCGTCATTTCATTAGACACCTCGTTTCTTGCCATATTATCCTCACACAGACCACCCATCGCCTCTACCTATCGCCTCTCTCTCTACCGGATGGGTAGAGAGAGAGACATTCATACTCAGACTTTCCTCATGACATTTTTTACATACTCGTATGTAACTATATCCAATAAATAAGATAACTCGATAATTATCGAGCTATTTTCTGTCAATCAGAAATCCTGCTTACCTGTACAACTGGAAGGTGAACGGCGCAGCGTTGACCGCCACAGCTAGAGGTCCGATGGTCGCCAGGCTCTTTTCAATGGCCGCCTCGTCTCCGACGGGTAAGGTGGCCCATCTTCGGGCTCGGACCCTTACGAGATTGCTGTTGTATTTGCAGCTGCTATCCTGGAGAATTAAATGGATTAATATGTCCTCATGCCGAACTAATATATTTACAGGCATCGGTATGACGGTATCCATTTCCCATCAGGGACTGGATTCGCAGGGATATTTTAAAATCTATCTAGCATTTGCAGGTTATATGCAACCATGTTTGCATAATATTGTGTAATTAGTATTTACTGAATTATGTCTAGCTAATCAGAACTTAATATATAGAGCTGGTGGTCTGGAATTAAACACGCTACAAGTGATTTATATCGAATTGATAGTTAATAGCTGGGTAATTGTTTGATTGATAATGATGAAGAAACAAGTGTACATGCACAGGTCTACACACCTTCCCAATATAAGGATACTGCGACTCAGTAATCAGCCCGTCTCTGGCGGCATACCGGAGTGCACCTCGCAGGGATCCCCCATCGCAGCCCGCATTACCGTCTTTGAAACTGCAGTCCACTATCTGCTGAGGGCTGTAAGACCGTGAAGTATGCTTATGTCATTAAAAGCAAGAATAATATGAAGTGGAGGCGTCATCTTGTCTGCTAGGGCTGCGGGACTGTTCGAAAGAGATACCTCAGCCCTGGAACACAAAGGGCTAGGAAGGAACATGGATGGGTTTTAGTCAGTACAAGTATGACACTCCCTTCCGGTCCGCCTAGAGCGGGATGGGGTTATTTGATGATTTCCCATACTAAAAAAAAAAGCGTCATCGTGTATGAGAAAGAGGGTATACAGGATGAGTAGCACCATCTCTTTTCACTCTTGAAAATGAACAATAATGATCTTGGCCATCGAAAAAGAAGATCACAAAACCACCTGGCAGTAGTCGAAACGATAAACAGGCTCCTCATTCACAAACGCTTTGATTCGATTTCGATTCGAGAAGTCGTGTCTATCTCGGTTGCTTTCGTTGTGCCAAAAATAGATCTATAGACATACAAATCGAAGCGTTTGTGACTACGGAGGTAGATGCCAGATTACCAGATGATCTATCACCATTCTCCTCTCTTTTTGGGATGGCTGCAGTATGTTAACTTATTTTATAACTTTAACACCGATTCCAAACCGACTTAACAAACTTGAGCATCAGAATAAAAAATAACCTTAGGGAGATAAATGCAATAAATTCTAGTGTATTGAGTAGGTATTCATTGGTAATTCCTATTAAAATCATCTATTGAAAATACCATGCCATGTGCATACTCTTTCGGTATAGAAACAGGTCTAAAATCATAACCTTAATCCTTAAAATATTTAAAGAAAGATACTTTACCTCAATTCCCCCCAAAAGCCATGCTTTCTATACAGCTGTGCTTGTAACGCATGAGTGACAGCGAATGCGTAGCACGCTCCGCAGGAGTGCTGCTCCTCTAGTTTTGGCTTAAAGCCTGTAGTACGCCAGTCGACCTGAGGAATATCTTGAGTTGGATATAGTATGTATTTCAAATAGAGAGAATAAATAAAGATCTGTGTGAAGTGTGATACTCTTTGTTAAGATCATTGCGGCAATCGTTGGGAAGGCCGGGGCCAGTGATGGATGACTTTCGGTTTAAATGATGATGACCTAAGTGATTGTCCTATTTTATTCGCCTAGCCTTTTCCCAACTATGCTGACCCCAAAGTCGGCTTCCAGTCTAACCGGATGCAGCTGAATACCAGTATTTTACATGGAGCGACTGCCTATCTGACCTCCACAACCCAGTTAGTACTGGGTAATACGATACCCCTTGGTAAGACTGGTTGTCAGACTTTTGGGGCCACTGACTACCCGTAACGACTGTCAAAGATCTATAAATGACAGCCGGGACCATAGGCTTAACGTGCTTTCCGAGGCACGGAGGAAACTCGGTAATGGGTGGTCATCCATCCACGGACCAACCTAGGCAAGCGCGGCTTAACCTGAAGATCGATTCGAGCGGTTGTTATTATTTATGGACGAGCTCCTTTTTTATACATTTTCAGAATACCGAATTTTATTTTTATATAGGTACTTGTTTCGTTTCTGCAGTTGTGCTGCGCGTAGTAAGTTGTTTTCTTTAATATGTCTTAAGAATAAATCGAATTCCTTACCATTTCAGGAACACTGCGATGCAAATTCTTTCGGTAGGCAGTTTTATGAGGATCCTCTGCCGGGTCAAAAAGTGGAAACGTATGGAACAGCTTCAGAATCTTGTCGAAATATTCTTTTACATCCTAGAAGGAACAGTAAGAGCATAAACAAATTATGGTTCTTCAACTACGAAAACCACCACTGTTACGATCATGTCAATGGTAAATTATTACACCGTTCGAAGCAAATTAGGTCGCTCTTCATATAGAGAATGAACTAGCACTATCACTACGTGTGCTCACTGTGTTGGAGGTTTCACACCATGAGGGGTTTCCTTCACCGTTACAAATATTAGATGATATATGCTTTACCAAAGAAAAGCAAAAAGACCGCTTGTTCAGGAACCTATAGATATTGGGAACCTGAAACTTAGTTACGTGATAGACCTATGTGATGCGTATTTGTCTAAACCTTACACATTATAATCACATAATAGGCAACCCCCAAAGTGTATTATAGTGCCTACACCCATAATTTCGACAATTAGGTATGTTTTAATACCATGCAATAGGAAAGCGATCCTATTTCCATCAACAAATCTAGATTCCCGGCTGCTACTGAGAATTTTATCACACTTTCGTAGAACCGGGAATCGAACCCAAGACATGATGCTCAACTAAACAAAGCGATCCTATTCCCATCAACAGGATATGAATCTAGATTCCCGGCTGCTACTGAGAATTTTATCACATTTTCCTAGACCCGGGAATCGAACTCAAGACATCATGCTCAACTAAACTCACGAGGAAACAATTAGCTACTTATCAATTATTACCAAAAGCCTAGCCTTTTCCCAAACTAAGTTGGAGTCTAGCCGGATGCAGCTGAATACCAGTATTTTACATGAAGCGACTGCCTATCTAACCTCCACATCCCAGTTACTGTGTAATACGATACCCTGTGATAAGACTGGTTGTCAGACTTTCAGCACATTTTGAGCTTCTAACTATTCCTTACTGACTGTCAAAGATCTACAAAAGACAGCTGGGACCAATGGCTTATCATAAAACCTGGTAAGTAATTATGGTCCCCATCCACGGCCCAAGCAAAAGGCAAGTACTGCTAAACCTTAAGTATCGACCCGGCCGTGTGGGTGTTATTATTTCGCCACGAGTTCCTCTCTATAAAAATTTAGCTTAATATTAATATCAGGATAGGAAGCCTAGTCTAAACAGTTGATTACTGACATGTTAATTAACCCAAAGATAACTGCTTTACAATTCATGAAATCAGCGTTCGAACGTAGTAATTAAACCTATAATGTAAACTATACTGGGTTCATTAATATAGAGTACCTACGTTGAAGTACGCAGGTAGGTACTTAGCTGTGTGTGTTCTGACGTAGGTAGATAAGTAGGTCAATAATGTGCCGCCTACTTACCAACAGTATACTTAAAACAGAAAAGAGCATTCATCATCATATCAGCCAGGAATCACCCACTGCTGGATATAGGCCTCCCCTTTAACAATAATAAAGAGAGCCCGGAATCACCCACTGCTGGTTATAGGCCTCCCATTTAATAATAATAAAGAGCATTACCGCTGATAATTGTACGGAATGTACCTACATGTATTTTCAGCAAAGCTTGTTGTATAGCTGTCTAGCACGCGAAATTCAAATTTTCTTACGTTTTTTTGGAATTAGCAGGTTAGTGTCCGGACTTGTTATGTATGTTAAATAACTTTAATATGATTTTCGACCGTAACAAATATGCACACTGACCGTACTGTATTACGAAAATATGAATTTCGCGGGCTAGCCTGGTGGTAATTAAATGATGTCATAATGTCATTCAGTATTATTGAAATAATCAAAACAGCTAAATATTTGACAGCTATTTGCGACGTTGCCAGCATTCAGAACGCACTAATTATTAATGAGATCTCGTTTGGGACAACTGATGACGTTGGGACTACAGTGATAAGTGACATTTTTACCAATACTGCGGTTATTACACAATGGCATACAAAATAGATAATTCTTCCATGCCACACTGATCTAAGTGCTCTTCAGTGTTTTTGTCCTTGAAGAATCAGAAAATTTCAGTATAGAATTGGTGCGGTATGTAAAGCGAACACCATGCCACACTGATCTAAATAATGAGGTCCACTGACATACAGTTGTGCCCTCGACAACTCTGGTTCCAACGTCGTCAACTAAACGTTTAGATGTAAAAGTAAACCAGTTGATATTACCAGGTCTCCAAAAAGGTTCAAATGTAGTGAATAAGACTGTTTTCCCATCAGAAAGTCGCGGTTGTGTTGCGCCACAATCTGGAGATTTCTGCGCCACTTGGATATTGCTTCTAATTCCTGGTGAGGTGTGGCATAAACCTTCTTGTGGACTGACTGAAAAATAGAACAATGAGAACCTCTTATTGTAAATATCATTCCCCTTCACCTATTATTTCTAAGTATTTGATCGCCGGAGCAACCCACTTTCAAAGACAAATTATGCATCAATCGATTTTTTGATTCTCTCTTTTTATTAGTTCTTTCATATTTTATTTGATGCCAGTATTTTCTACATTCGTGAGCATCAAATACCCATCTAGTGGGCCCCACTTCCATACCTTTAACACCTAAAATCTAGTAACACCACACCCCCTCCAACATTTCGAAAGATGTGTTTTATACTCCATGTTATAGTGGGCGAGCCTATTGCCATCAACCGAGCACAAATCCCGACTCTGTGGCTGCTACCGAGATTTTCCAATAACAATTTACCCACCCTAATGGAAAAACCCAATAACAATATACCCGACCCGGGAATCGAACCCAGGTGCTTGCGACCACTCGACCAACGAGGTAGAGATGGATTTTAGTAACATCACACACCCGTCCCTAACATAATTATCTAACCTTTCAAAACTTCAATGGCCTCTGATCCATATTACAGAACAACTTACCTTATATTCATGCCAATGCCAGTCCGGTAAGTCAGGATGAACGATCAGCCCCTCAAG
The DNA here is from genome assembly GCA_950005105.1 of Lycophotia porphyrea. Classification (NCBI taxonomy): domain Eukaryota; kingdom Metazoa; phylum Arthropoda; class Insecta; order Lepidoptera; family Noctuidae; genus Lycophotia; species Lycophotia porphyrea. Next base: position 2,934,166 of record OX465408.1, on the reverse strand, counting down.
TATGTGCCTCTTCACATATTCGGCACCTTTATTTAGAGAACACCGACTAACATTGAACCCCTTAAGGAACTCGCCCAGACCTGCGTTCTTTTCAACCAATTTGACCGTTTTGGCTACAAAACTTTCGGTCTTGTCAAAGTCGCTACATCTATTGTGTCTTTTGTTTTTATACTTTAATAGAATTGATTTTATTCTGTCCGTCGTTTCTGTTATGTTTATTCCGGTGATTAGAGTGAATTGGAGTATAAGAATTATTTTAATTATATTCATTTGAAATATTCTCTAGATGCTTCGAAAGTTCGAGATTTTATTACACGTTGCTTTTTATATTTATAACACAATTAGTTTTAAGGTTTTTAAATAAATCACTCGGGATAATTTGTCTTCACTTATTAACACAATTTAGGTCATTTGCCGGAAAGCAACTAATGGCAATAAAATGTTTGTACACTAATCAAAGAATTTCAGATGAGTTTGCAATATTATTGAATTATAATTACTTATTGTTTATATTCATCGTAACTCTAGGTAAATGTCTGATCAACACTTTTTAATGTTACGTTCTAGATTTAGATCTTACGTCAATGATTAGGTAATTATTACATTTATACAGGGTGTATTGTGGTTACAAACGAGTAAACGGACTAAAGGAGAGTTTTTTTTTTAAATACGTGTTTTTCGTTATTTCTCATAGTTTCAGATTTGGCCATACACCCACTTAAAAAATTTACCCTGTATACTTCAAGGTGTGGTGTACCTAATACTCATTATCAATTTTGCGTATGGAAAAAACTCTGAAAAAATTTAAGTATTATTTTATAATCAGTTTGCCCAACAATTTGTCGTCCTATGCGAACATAAAGATGGAGATAATGACTTTACTCCCAATTTCCTATTAAAAGAAGTACACACCCTCATAAAGTATATGCTTAGTTAAGCCTAACACTCAGTATAACCTTTGTTTGAACAAATACAGAGTGTAAAAAGACTCTTTAAAGAAGCCGAAAGGCACTTGTTCTCCCCGTCATTGCGATCATTTTTTTGTTCTAGACATAGAACCTTCTAGTTACGGAGATATTGGGGGTCAAAGTTCCAACATTTTCACAATTTTTTTTTTGAATATATGTTTTTAATGTAATTTTTTACTTAAGACACCTGCACGACTCTCGTACTATTCAATCCATCCATCAGCACAATGTTTTGAATGTTTTACATTGAGTCCGATCGTAAAACGTGATTTTTTAACCCCGAAAAAAAAGTAGTTTCCCAGCAATAATTTTTGCGTAGTTACTTAGTTTGATGTACATATTGCTTGGTTGACGGCTTCGTGAAGAGTCTGTTTACACTCTATAAACTATCGAGTTCACTGTCGCCATAACTGTACTTTTCACACTTATACCCTAAATAATAAGGTTGAAAAGTGATTGACCGTCAGTGAACTCGGAGGTATGTATAAAGTACTTCTAAACTTGGTACTTTTTTATTCTGATAGTGATATGATAAAAAAACGTAAAAAAATGGACATGTGTATTCTCCCCATACTGACATATGGTGCACAGACTTGGTCTTTGACGAACATACAGAAGTCCAAACTCAAGGTTTGCCAACGGGCAATGGAGCGCAGCATACTTAACGTTAAACTTTACTGATCGAATAAGGAACACCACACTGCGCTCCAGAACTGTAATTGCTGACGTAGCTCATAAAGCTGCCAAACTCAAGTGGGACTGGGCAGGCCATGTCTGCCGCATGGCAAATCTGTGGGCCCGCATATCACAAAACTGAGCCCTGAGACAGTTAGACGGGGTCGCGGTAGAGCGCGGAGAAGATGGCGGGACGCCTTGGATGGCTTTCTCGGTAATTGGCAAGAAGAGGCACAACATCGGGAAAAGTGGAAGGAATGGGGGGAGGCCTTTGCCCAGGAGTGGTACAGTTCAGGTTAACCGAAAAAAAAAAATGATATGATAAGGTGGTATAAATAAAACGAATAAATAAATGTTTTTTGTCTAGAGAACTGTTTCCTCTGTCACAACAATATACATTCACTGTTATTCATAATTTACAATATATCTTTTATGCTATATGTATATATCAAACGCTCATACTTGTCGATAACTTAAGTTTTCTATTAAATAAACATTATTATGATGTCCAGTTTTTAAACTAAAGACGAAATTCATTTACTAATATTGTTGAACATTGATTTGTGCTCTATAAATTAATTTTTACCTAAATTTGGGTTTGTCCAATAAAAGGAGCAAATCCCGTCACCCTAATAATTCCCGAATTCACTAACATTAAGTGACAACTAAACGAAGGACTAAATATGATTGCACTTTTGAATTTTTTACTTTCAGAACTTCTTTCTTTATCGGGTGGTTAGTGGCTAACCTGAGCTTTACATGCCATCGAGAAATCACTCTCAGGCATGCTGGTTTCCTCACGTTTTTCTTTCACCGAAGCTAGTTGATAATAGGGAAGTTTCTTGAGTAAAAAAATATAATTCTATTTAGTCCGTCAGATAGATTATCGAAAAAAATTGGATACAATTTTTTTGTTTTATCAAATCAGTTAAATATAACGAAGATAAAACGCATCAAAGTTCATGAGTGGGGGCTTGTGACGTCACTTTCCGCTGAAAAGTGTACCGGAATGTGACGTCACACGAGTTTTCGACGCACTGCACCGTCCTCATTTTTAGTTTACGAGAAAAGATAAAATACTTATCCAATATTTTTTGGAAATCTATCTGACTGACTAATTAAATTTTTTTGGTCAACTTCCCTATCATACAATACGCACATGAGTCCGAAAAATGAGAGGTGCGTGTCTTGGTTTCGAACTCGAGACCTATGACTTGGCAGTATCACTGCTTATTTTCAGCACTGACTCATGGATTGAAGATCTACGAGTTCGCATTTATCAAGGCATTCATGTAGGTATCGCTTAGTCTCAATGAAAACGGGCAATATACTTCTAAATATACAAATTTTGCTAAACTCGAATAATAATAGAAAACCTAAGTGGCCGAAACACATCACCAATATACAATAAAACGCTAAGTTAAACCGTGAAGGCGCTTCCATTTATATCTAAAGTGCTTCTACTAGAAAAACACCTTAATAAGTTAATTAACATCAAAGGCTTAGAAAATAATGTGGCAATGGCGGCTCGTTCACTACAAAAAGTAATTTATAATAAAAATTTAATGACTTCATGATTTATATCATCAGTTTCCAAATAACTTATAAGTCAGATATAATCTAACTGACTGCATTGTAGAAGTCAGATAGGCAGTTGCTTCAGCTCAGCTGAAACCGGTTAAACTGGAAGCCGACCCCAACTTAGTTGGGAAAAGGCTAAGCAGATAATGATGCGGAAATATAATTATATTCAATGTCTTCTTAAGAAGCTGCGCCTGAGTCGAATGTGATGTATGAATGAATAACTCAAACTTAACTTCTGAAAAGATTCCGAATATATTTAAAATGAAGGTTTAAAAAGGAATTAAGACGATTAATAGAACGGTATAGAGCTAGCGATGAATGAAATAATGAATGATGAAAAAAATAAGTAAATTGGTGAATGATTGTTGAATGAAACTAGCCCAAACCGATCTGTTTACGTTCTTTTCATACTTTTTAAAACAAAATATTAATTATCGATTTTCAACCTTCATTTAGCCACATTTCAAATGCTAAATATAGTAACCAAATAATCATAATGTTACTTTTTATAGTGAACGAGACGTCTTCTATCATGACTGAATAGTGCATTATACGTAAAAACTTGTAGAAATTACATGTATGTCAACCCTTTAAAATATCACTGACTTATTTGAAATCTATAATAATTACTCTCAGTGTCCACAAAATATATCATTAAATTAAAAAAAAAACCATTTATTTGTGGTTATTAATTTTAAAGGGTAAATGTACATTGTCTGATCCATTATAAAGGTATTTTAGACACAATTACCGGGCGATGTCGACATTTTACAATCATAGCCTTAAAATGCCCGGGAATTGTCGATACAAAGAAAGTAATTTAGTAACATATAATAACATTACACAATATGTCAATCCAAATTATTTTTCTTTTCCGTAGAAAAATATTAACGTTTTCACGTCAAGTGTAATTCATGTCCGGTAAAAAATTCGTTTCAATTATATGTTACAAAATGACGCAATCATTGAAAAAATATGGACGTTTGACACGAACTCGGCACATCTATGACATATAAAATATTATTTGAAAAACACACCCTGTTTTTTTTTGCAAATGAGAACAAGCCTTTAAATACAGACACAAAACTATTTGTGTGCAATAAAATTATATGGAAGAGAGAAAATAAAAAAATTCTTGTATTACTTGAATTTTGTACAAATACATGATAAATGAACATACATAGCTTGTTTTCAGCAAGTTAGCGGACTTTTTATTGTTTTATACTTTTGCTGGTTACTAATTTAACCCATAACTTAAGTTTTTTTTTATCATGACTTATGTTAAAAGGTAGAGTAACATTCAAGCATATTACATCATTTTATAACTTCATGGAGTTCCATATAATTTTATTGCACTGATTTTCATAAAAAAATATATTATGTTCATTCTGCATCCGTATTATTCTGATACAACAAAATAACATTGAAAACACGACCTTATGTCCTACTATCACTAAAAACATAACAAATAAAAATGTCCATAAGTAGCTAAAGCAATATTTTTTTTCTTTTTGTTTTTTTTTACGTTTTTTTTTTCAATTCATTTTTTATTTACATTTAATATTCGGTGGTTGTGTTTTACATTTTCTTTTTTAATGAAAAATAATGTCTTTTTATATACTTTTTTTTATAATTCGATAATTTTTCAAGTCGTTTTTAAACAGAATCAAAAATGTCGAGTATTATTAAGAATGTAGAAAAACGGATTTACAACGCTTAAATATCAAAAAGACACATAATAGCTTAATCAAATATTAATTTATAGATAAATACACAAACAAGTGAGAAATCAGATCTTACTCAAAACATAATATAGTCTATGGAAAGTCTCTTCAAATAAAAAAAAAATATAACACGACGAGGCCTAAGCGAGTATTTGTAGAAAGGGCCCATCCATAAATTACGTCACACGAATTTCATGATTTTTCGAAACCCCTTGTGACAGCTGGTCACATTTGTGAGACTTCCCCCTCCCTAGTGTGACGTCACATAATTTGAAATTTTACATGTTCAGGCCGATAAAGTTGAGAATATTTTTTAATTTTCGTTAATAGTTCAAATTTTGTGTTTAGATACATTGGATTTCAAAATGTGACGTCAGAAAATTAAGGACCCCTCCCACCGCTTGTCACACAATGTCACATTCCATCGATCCCCCCTCTTAACGTGTAGCGTAATTTATGGATGGCCCCAAAATTTCTTTCATTGAAATCTACACCTTCTAACAGAATGCATAAAAGCGCCATTCAATGAAGCTTACGGCATTCCAAATTTCAACCTTCAAGCCTACATTATATGTAACAAATTAGTATAAGGCGGGAACAACATGAAATAAATGCAGATAAACACAAAACATACAAAAGTATTCGAGAATTTTAAATTCAATTCTTGCCATAGAGACTTTCCACTAAACTAAAAAACATTTGACATCAATCGCAAGACTACTTGAGAAATACGCTTTAACACTATTGTTATTAAATATAAAATCACATTTTAAACCTGTGTGCACGTTATCTGAAGCCGCGTAACCACTGATTATATTTAGAAGAACATCTATGTACCAATTATTTACCCATGTTTGCAAATAAATAAATGATTTGATTTGATATGATTTGAAAAAAAAAAAAAAGTGATAAGTAATCAGCCTACAATGTTCCCACAGCTGGGACACAAACTTCTCGCTGTAAGAGAGTGGGCCACACTCCACGTAGACCCAGTGCAGTTTGGTGTCCGAGAAAAAAACAGTATATAAAAATTTGCCTTTTGTGACATGACATGCCACTGTCACATATAAGTGACAAGCAAGCGCGTGGTGCCCTGTACGCCAACGACACAAATATGTGACAAAAAATGCGGTGCACTATAACACAAAATAAACAATTAAATAGTTTTGGAATCCCTATTCATTTTGCAAGTATTAAATTGATAGAGATAGTAAATTGTGCCTTTGCGTGGACGGCACGCGCGTGCATTTATGCTCTGGCGTTCAAAAGCTTAATTATTTCGGTCTGAGAATGTACACACAGCGACACATCAAGCTATACATTTCCAGTATATCATGGCCTCGCTTTGTATAGATTTCCCGTACAATGACACATTCGCACAAACTGGTTTTGTATAGCTTGATTGGTGCCCCACCCACCTAGAGAGCGCTTCATGTTGTGAGTGCAAGGAAAAATGAGCTTAGTGGTGATCAGGCGGGAGTGTCTGCTATTGCACATATAAGTGCCCGCTAAAATTTGAATGAATATTGCTTCAATATTGTGTACGTCCTACGTACCCTGACCAGTTAGTCTCATTACCTTTTTGATTGGCCAATATTTTAATACAGCTACACCTTAGGATGCACTAGTATCATAAATTATAATACATGGTGTTATGGATTCGATCGACGTGCAAACTGTGACACGCTGCTAGACCTCAGATTCAGCATATTTATGATTCTAAAAATCAGCTGTACCATACACTTGGACCGAGTTGGTATTGTACTTTTGTATAAAACAGCATTTTTTCGTTTTCAGCATTTTCTGCGCTAGGGGGCTAGAACGATGTACACACGGCAATGTATTAAGCTATACATTTCCAATATAAAATAGCCTCGCTTTATACATTTCTCTTAAAATGCGAAATCTGCCGTCGTGCGTACCCACTCAAACGCCAGCGGGTACTACGGTACCCAGCAATAAAAAACGCTTAACCGCCAAATTGACATTATTGACAATGACATAAGTGGCACTTGTGACACTTGACAGTTCAAACAAGGTTTAACTGGCGCGCCATTGGGTACTGAATTAGTGGTAATCAGTTGTCGCGCTATTACACCGCAAAGCAAAATATACCCGGCATAGTTTGCGTCTTGTCGTTTCTAAAATTGATCTTTATTTAACGTTAGCTTTCTGGCATTATTTGTCAGTGTGTACGCGGCTTTCGTGCAGTTAACCTGAGAAGACCTCTTCACTGGGTTATTATGAGTCAAGCTTGCATGTTCGTTAAATATCAGGTGGAAATCATGAAAATGTTGTTAAGTTTGACAGTTCCTTATTTGAATTTGTTATGACAGTTATCAAAAATGTTCCGCGACTTCTAAATGTAATTAATAAGGTGAAAGCGCCAGGCTTGCCCGCCAAATTCAAACTTTCTTACGTTTTTTTTGCAATTTGCGGGTCAATGTCAGGTTGTATTATTATTATTATATTATAGCTAGCCCATATTGTCCCACTGCTGGGCAAAGGTTGTATGTTGATGAAAATATGATTAGCGCAAGCACGTATGTAGTTACAGATTTATAATCACTGAAATCATCAATATAACACTCTAAGTTCATTTAACTTCATTCGACTTTTTCATAGCCGTTGGTCCCGGCTGTCATTTGAAGATCTTTGACAGTCGTTAGATAGTCAGTGGCCCAAAAGTCTGACAACAGTCTAACCAAGGGGTATCGTATTACCCAGTACTAACTGGGTTGTGGAGGTCAGATAGGCAGTTGGTCTATGTATACTACTGGTATTCAGCTGCATCCCGTTAGGTTGGAAGCCGACCCCAACATAGTTAGGAAAAGGCTAGGCAGATGATTATGATGAATGTCTTCCTCATAAAACGTTAGAAAAAATAAATTTCGCGGGCTACCCTGGCGCTTCAATCAGCAGATATATAGCAATATAGATAATTCAGGTTACGACACCAAGTCGGCAACCCGTTATGGTTATTCTTATGAATAACCTTGTAAATCATGAGTAGTGTTAAAAAGTTGCCCACTGTGTAATGGGAAGTGCTTAGGGATCTACTTAAGTTGGATATAACCTCTAACCTAGCTGTGCTTGATGTAAGTGAAAATGAGCCTTAATGGTATAAGAATAAACTATTATTTACCGTACGCAAAATACGCCTTTGTAAGTGCAGTTGCGGACATCAGCCCGTTATACATTAAAAGCTATTATTAAGTAACACACAAATGTCAGTAGTATGAGTGAATTGTACGAGATTTTAGAAACAAAAAAATACGCACAAAGATTTTCTTCCGCACTTACAATGTTGATATTAATCTTGCATTGAATTTAACGAAAATAATAACTAAATTACCACTAACTTTACACTTACCTTACCTTTATAGACACTGTGACATAAGTACACAGAACTACCCAATAAAAAAAAAAACAAACAAGGGACACATGTGCATAACCCTCCGGGGATTACAGGCGTAATGATATATGTATTTATTAATTAAAACAAAATTTCAAATTAATTTCCACCTGATAAAAAACTACAGTAATCAAAAAAATATTGCATCATTTATAATTGCTATCGTATTTAGTTTAATTTATTTGACAAAAACTTCATGTACACTAAGCAACATTAAATTAATTCTTGAATATATGTAGGGTAAACAGTTAAACACACTACTAGGCGTTGAAATGTCAGACGACATTCAATGCTCGTCTGTACTTAGAGTTGAAAATATAACTGCGTGCTTTCATTATGGAGGGAAACACCAGGGTAGCCCGCGAAATTAAATAAATTTTCTCACGTTTTTTTTTGCTATTTGCAGGTCAAAATATGATTTGCGCCTGTAACACTTATGGATTTACGCAATGGGGATGTTCCCTGAGTTAAAAAAAATTGATTCTATTTAGTCCGTCAGTCAGATTATAGAAAAATATTGGATACGTATTTTTTGTTTTATCAAATCAATAAAAACTGACAAAGATAAAACGCATCAAAGATCATGAGTGGGGGCTTGTGACGTCACTTTTCGGTAAAAAGTGTAGCGTACTGTGACGTCACACAAGTTTTCGACGCACTACATCGTCCTCATTTTTAGTTTACGTCAAAAAAGAAAAAATACGTGTCTAATATTTTTTTTAAATTAGATTTTGTTTGTGAACTACCCTATTATAATCATTAAAATCATCAATACAACCCTCTAAGTTGGGATAACCTGGAAAGTGCAAAAACTTGAGAAAATTTGAATTTTGCGGGCTACTTTGCCGCTTCCATTTTAAAGGTGTCAGTTAGAACTAGAGAAAACGAACAGTCGGTGTCTTAGATAAGTCTTTACCCAAGCAACAAAATGAATATAGCGAATCGAGGTATTTGGGTGCCGAATGAATCCGACTCCCAACATCTGTAGTATCCCTGACTGAAGCGAAACTTGACCTCCGAACATGTAGCCGAGTTCAATTAGCCAAAAATACTCAAAAGGTGAAACGAAGTTTACAATGGTCAGATATCCATGGGTTTTTTGAAGTGAAAACTTCTTGGGCGGCGTTGTGCACTTTTTGGGATGGGTAAAAACTGTTAAACTCGCGTCAGATCGTCAGATCGAATCGGCGGCGCAGGGCGCTTGCGCGTGTAGTTTAAGCTAGATGGCGTTGTTTCAAGTTTTTACTTCTGCTGGCACACCCGGAGTGCAACCCGTTTTTTTATAGTGTTCCTGGGGGTGTGGGGTGTTAACTTTTTCGTCCACACACCTAGCAACTCAATAATCTTATCAAAATCTCACTGCTATAAACTTCGTTTCACCTTTTTGTCTGATTGCACTCAACTAGTGTGAAAAATAGCCATTACTGTTTCAGCGTCTCCAATAGTCAAAATTACAAATGAGGCAATATTTTCTCCAAAGTACATCGCTTAAAAAGATCCACAAAGTGAACTAGTGATCATTAGACCACGCCACGTATTGGTCCGTGCTTATATACAATACATATATAAAATATACATCTACATACGTCCGTCTTACACGCACAATCTAGTAAACTAATTAATTATAATTAATATATCATTTTGTGTATCTTAAGGATTTTACCGAGACGCTGCTTTGCTGTCTTCATACCTTTCTTCAGTCTTCCATCTGGAATTTTGTCTGGATTTTAGAAAAAAAATTATCTTATTATAAACATATATTAGAATACACTATTATTATATAATTTTGCACAAAAACATAGAAATATAAAAGGGTTAAAGGCAGATTGAGATCGGTTAAAGTGCTAGACTGCCTCTTTGGTCCAGTGGTCGCAAGCGCGACTGCTGAGCATGCAGTCCTGGGTTCGAATCTCAGGTCGGGCAGTGTTACGGGGTATTTCCTCCATTAATTTCTCAGTAGCAGCCACGGAGTCTGGATTTGTGCATGGTTGATGGTAATAGGCTCGCCCATTATAACATGGAACTTGAACATAACAAGTGGGTGTACTATTAGGTACTCCTCTGTCTAACCCTACGGGGATAACGGGCGTCATGTTATGTTATGAAGAAAGTTAAAGTATTAGATTTATTTGAAAAGTAGTAATAATTTACTTACTCTTATTATTTGGTGTATTGTGTACAGGCGGTGGTGGCCGTCTGCTTTTTGTGGCTAACACTGCTCGCTTTGCGTTGGGCTGGAAACAAGTTATACAACATGTTGATTATTTATTTATCTAAATGTCATGTACAATAGTGGTACATAGGCGGACTTAATGCCACAGGGCATTCCCTGCCAGTCAACCTTTAGATTAAATAAGAAACATTGATTATGAGTTAACATACCTACTGAAAAAAAAAACGGGTTGCACTCCGGGAGTGCCGGCAGAAGTGAAAAGTTGAAACAACGCCATCTAGCTTTAATATCAGAAATTTCAATAGCTTTTTGTGCAAGAACAAAAGATATCGCTGCCGTAGAAAAATAACTTGAAACAATGCTATCTAGCTTAAACTACACGCACACTCGCGCAAGCGCCCTGCGCCGCCGATTCGATCTGACGCGAGTTTAACAGTTTTCATTTCAAAAATTTTATAAAAATTAGAATGGATTAATGATATCATATCTTCCTGTCTTTGTCGCATTGTACTTGGAGTCGGCGCAACACGTTTTCTTCTTCTCATACGTCACGGCATCATTTATTTATTTTTCTTTCATATTATTCTCCACACAAACTATCCATCTTTTCTTTGGCTTTCCTCTCTCTCCTCTCTATCCATCAACATTCATCACTCTCTAGTCACACGTCAACCACAACCCTCCTCATCACATGTCCATACCAAGACAAATGCCTGTCTTACAAGTTTTCGGTAACAGGCGCCACTGTCAGAGCTATCATGTGTCTTTGTTATCATTGTTTAAAAATGATTAATTTAGATTTAGATTAGATTACCTTCTCAGTGGTGAGTGCATGCGGCGCGGTAGTGTCGGGCCGCTTGTGCGTGGTGTGCCCGCCCCCCGTGTGGGGGGTGTGGGGCGGGGCGGGCGCGCGCGTGGAGGCGGCGTGCAGCGCGGCGCGCACACACTCGCGCCGCACGCCCGCGCGCGCCGCCGTGCGCAGGCGCGGCAGCAGGCGGCCCAGGCGCGCGCGCGGGGACCACGCCTCGTCCCTGGGGGGAGGAACAATCATCTCATTGCTAGTCATCGTTATCTACCTAGCCTTTTCTTGGGATCGGCTTCCAGTCTAACGGGATTCAACTGAATACCAGTATTTTATATGACGCGACTGCCTATTCTGACCTTCAAAAGTTAGTGCCTATCTGAACTTCCTTAGTACTGGGTAACACGATACCCCTTAGTAAGACTGATTGTCAGACTTAGACTTAGAGTTTATAAATAGCACCGACAAAAATTTCTAGTTTTTTCATTGTGAATTTCAAAATTATTTTTCTTCGGCTTCCCAGTTCGCCACTGAATCTACCCTGGTTAATGAACTATAACTTACTTCTCCGCCTTGGACCGCGAGTCTACCCTGTTGCGTGAATTTCGTCGTCGCTTCGACGCCGTCCATTCTTCATCTTCATCCGAACTCATTTCTAACGATGGATACACTGAAACAAAAGAAGATCAAGCATACCGTAAAACGTGATTTTTCACCCAAAAATAAAACAGCAACAATTTTGCGTAGTTACTTAGTTTGATGTACAGAATACTTAATTAAGGGTTTCATGAAGAGACCATGTATCATCTGTGGGCTAATTCAAGTAACTAAAGAAATGCTGTTGCACTACAGCTGCAGTTAAGTTTCGATTAAAACAACGCTTTTCGTATTCTCTACCGCTGTCACACACTCGCGTCAAGTTCGCATCACGCGAACGCAATAACGGTATTCTACTGTTACGCGTCTTTGGTCCGTTCTTCGGAAATCAACATGATCGGTATTCTTCTATTCGTTTGACGTCTCAAAATGACAGCTTATAAATGATAATAACGTCTAATCATTAAAATGTAATCGATTCTATTCGATTATTTAGAGAGTAATATTTTTTCTCTCATGTGGTCTCACCATATTTCGTAAGGTTTTGCTGTCGTATAGTTGACGTGCAGTTCACGCGCAGCTTACGCGCAGTTCAAAGATTACAAGAATACCGTTTATCACTCAAACTTGAACTTAACTGCAACTACACTACCACTTCATCGGCGCGTCATAATATTACGTGAATTAACCTTCAGGTCCTGCGTGCCCTGATATCTGCACACGAATTGATGAACGCTAGCGGTAGTGCCAAACATATAGCCAAAGTTCTGGCAAACAGCCTAAGAAGAATAAAACCACGACTCAGTTATTCCACTCACCATACTCGTCATCCCGATGCACCTCCTTGATCACGTCCTCCTCTTCACCCAAGTCCTGCGGCGGCGGCGGCTTCCTCGCCCTCTTGCCGTCATGTCGCGAGGTGGCGGGCTGGGGAGAGTCGCTGGCTAGCCCGAAGGTGCGAGGTGGGGCTGTGAAGCGCTCGCTGATGGAGAGCATGCCGGCTACTGCGGCGTCTTCTGGCTCCCTGTGAGAGGATGAACTTTTTAGTAATGCAATCGGTTAATGCACATGTTTTTGGAAGGCTTTCGTAATTTGCGGGAAAAAACCCCGGGAATAATTGAAAAAATCTCCGAAAATTTCATCTAAATCCTAAGGAAACTGAGAACCCACCCGAATCATTTTTTTTTTTTTAAGATTTCGCGGTTTTTTACATAATCTCATGATTTTTGACTAGCTACCATTTTGGAAATATACGGAAACGGTGCGTCGTAGGGCCATGCTTCTCAGATCTTTAATGGGTTCTATGGACAAAGTCTACCCAATATTACAATAAAATTTGGTACATTTTCATATTTCTAAAATGTAATGAATCTAAATCAAGTATTTTTTTAAAACCAGGCTGAAGATCAGCACATTTTAAGCGTCAATTACACAAGACAAACTCTCAAAACGCCCATCGGTTAGCTGGTTAGATAAAGACAGATACAACAAGTGAGCAAGATTTTTTGCTATGGATAGTATTTTCATTAACGATACTCACGTCTCAACACTCTCAACGACGGGCTCTTCCTCAGCCAGCACAGAAGCTTGTATGAGAGACTCGATACCGTTTACGGGTGCCGGTCTAGCTGCGACCTGCTTATAACTGCTACTCGTTGTTACGTTTGTGGATGCTGCAACATATTGAACGTGTTTAAATATGGAATCAATGAGACGGTATTTTTAATGATCGTTGTATTTTTTAATTTTTCTTACTTGAATAACTGACTGCAGAGTCTGGTAGAAGGTCCAGTTAAGCAGTTAAAATAGAAAACAAGCTATGTATTAGTAAAGATAGTAGTCATATATAATAAGTTTATTCCTCTCGCCGTAGGGGGGTGCAGGTGACATTATATGAACCGTTCCTTTTCAATCTTGAATGTCACCCAGATTTACAATAATGCCTGAATATGCTGCACCCTAAATACTATAGTCGTAAAATACGGAATCAGTAATAACTGTAATAAATTAAATAAATTTACCCTGCCAAAATATTATTATATATAAATTAAATTACCTAAATGGAAAGAAAAATGAAGCAAAGAGTAAAACATAAAACGCCACGAATCTTTAATATTTCTTAATACAGCTTAGCGAGCAGCATGCATGTTCGATGCCATATCTATACTAATATTATAAAGCTGATTTGTTTGTTTGGTTGAACGCGCTAATCTCAGGAACTTCTGGTTCAAATTATTAAATTATTTTAGTGTTAGACAGCCCATTTATCGAGGAAGGCTAAAGGTTATATAACATCACGCTACAACCAATAGGAGCGAAGCATCAATGAAAAATGTCTCTCTCTTATGTGATGCAGACGAAGTTGCGCGGGTCAGCTAGTTGATTATATACGGCGAAAGGACTATATTTAGAAGTAGAAGTACTTTCATATTTATTGCCTGTCCAGGGCAGTACTTAGGGGCCCAAGTGCTGCCAGGACAGTATCAGAATATGAGCGCTGGGACATTAGATTTTACAGCACCATACTGAGAGATAGGGACCTTTTGACATCGTACAGGACCAATTGACTTTAATGTTTGTCTTATATAAGTTTATTTGTACGCAAATTACACGCTTTGGACGTGTAGTTGCGGACATCAGCCTGTTATACAATACAATAAGTATTTTTTTTGTTGTTCTCTTTTTATTTATTTTTTATTGTTTTGTCCTGTACGAGTCTAATAAATACTTTTTTTTCTTGCTTTAAGTAAAAAAACGCTGCGCATCACTTCGAAAAGCACTTCAGAAAAGTACTGGCTGTCATTCGTAGACATTTGACAGTCGTTAAAGGTATTCAGAAGCCCGAAAGTATGGTAACCAGTCTCGAGTCTTGTCTTGTTATCCAGTAAGAGCCATTTGTACCACCCATTAAAAATGCTCACTGACGTTCGACCACTTTTCAACATTACTACATAACATAACATAACGCCTGTAATCCCCGAAGGGTTAGGCAAAAGTGTACCTAATAGTACATTCACATAGGCGAGCCTATTGCCATCAACCGGGCAGAACATGACTGCTAGTGAGAAATTCCTAATGGAAAAACCTAGTAACACTTTGCCTGACCTAAGAATCGAACCCAGGACTAGACCAACAAGGCAGCCAACCTTATTACTGAGGGCATTAGGGTGCAAAATTGCAGACTGTCAGTGAACTGGGAAGTAATCTGATTCAACTGTAAACAGTACCCCAACAGGATAAGTAGATTAACTCACCATTACTGCTGCTCTCATTCCGCCTATAAGAAGTATGTTTATTATGCTTAGTCTTCCTCGGTCGCGGTGCGGGTGTGTCGTCTATGTACAAGTCAGAATCTTCATAGTCATATGTGTTGGAGACGCGGCGTCGTACGGGACGCTCGGAGCGACGGACTGGGGTGGGAGGGGTCGTGGACACGCTGGGCTTTGTTTCTTCTACCACCTGCAAAGATTTGTCATGATATAAAACCCTATTTATCATCGTCATTATTCTCCTGCCCTTATCCCAAGTTATTTGGGGTCGGCGCAGCATGTCTTCTTCTTCCATACTTCTCTATTACTAGACATCTCAGCAGTCACCTCCTAAAAATAAAATCTTATTTATATCAGGCGTAATGTGGGGGTAGGCGAACTTAACCGACGGTCGCTGAAGTACTGTAATCGATGTAACCAAAAATATGACTTTATTTGCCCTATTTACAACACGGAAAGATCATAGTCGAGAGGTACAGACTTCCGCACGTCCATGGTAACGATTAGACATTGTTACAGTGAATATAAGGTCCCATTAAAATAGATGGACAAACTTTTAGAAATCAGACCACCAAACTAAGGACAATGGTAAAAAATAAAATAAGAAAAACGCATTAGATACTTACAAGAAAACAAAGTCAGCTAATGAATATACACTAAAAATGCCTGCGATTCATTATTTTAGGTCAAAATAAAATCACTTTAATCAAGGTTTTTTTTTTCTCAGATATCATTGGTTAGACGTACTGAACGCTGTGTTAAATATCCATCTATTTTAATGGGACGCTCAATGTAACGCATTCAAAACATTGTGCTGATGGTTGGATTGAAAAGTACGGGAGTCGTGAAGGTGTCTTAATTAAAAAAAAAATACATTAAAAACATGTATTTAAAAAAAATATTGTGAAATAGTTGGAACTTTGACCCCAAGGTTGAAGGTTCCTAGGTATGGGCTAGAAAAAAAAATTATCGCAATATCGGCGAGAACAAGACGTGCCTTTCGGCTTCGTTAAGAGTCTTTTTACACCCTTTATAGTACCGGGTAAAACGGGGTGAATAGGACTGCAGGGGTTAATAGAGAAAAACTTTAAAAGGGATTTTTACGTTGAATTGATATGATTTGTTACCAAAAATAACTCTATTTTATTTACTTAGTTATACTTAATTATTTAGAGACCATGTTGGTAACATATCATATCAATTCAACGTAAAAACCCCTGTTAAAGTTTGTCTTTATTCACCCCTGCAGTCCTATTCACCCCGTTTTACGGTACACCCACATTTTGTGACAAGCTTCAAGTTATAACGAGCCTATTACCCAGACTATCTGTCTACAAGACTCTCCGAAACCTGAGATTCAGACGCAAAACCCCTCTCAGTTCAAATTCAAGAACCTGAGGTTCAGGCTTTGCAGGCACACTTTTAACAACTAGACAAACAAATTGAAAAAGAGTCCATTATATGTAGTCATTTTCAATATTTCAACTTAGACAAACTTTTCAATTTGACATTAGTGAATCCCACGGTCTCTATTGGCCACGGATACAAAATTTATCAATTTAAATTTGTTACTTACATAGTTAGTAGTTGCTGTGTACTGATGTGCGATCGCCGCATCATACGACGGCAACTGGTTCTGATGGTATTCGCCGTTCACCGTTTCTTGTACTGCCACGTTGCTGTAACTTGCAGTTTGCTGGGAACAATAGATTTATGTATATATAGTACGCTAGCTTACGCTCGCAGTTTCAGTCGCGTGATTGTTTTACATAAACTGTATGTCACTCGAGGATAATTTAGCTTTATATTAGTTTTTTAATTTTTTTATTAGGGATTTGATCAATAGTTCCGAAGATTACATTTTTTTTTGTAAGTCGTTATGTTAATTTTATAATATTAATAGTATAGGTTTTAAAGGCGGTTGCAATGCAAGCAATTGTTTCGATGCATATGCAAACATTGGCATTGCAAAGTTTTTCCATTAAGAATGTTGATATAAAGTTGCCGGTGCAGCCCCCTCCGCCGCGCCGCAGTGCGCACACGCATGGATGCCTGTGCGCGCCGCGCTTTAATATTTTCTGCGATGGCTACCACTAATATCGGCCGTCGTACCCGAAATTCGGTCTGGGTCTATTTTAACTATAGTGAGCGATAACTATTTACTTGATGCACAGACGGTACTATTTGATTTCTCTGGTCAGATAGACAGTCGCTCCATATAAAATATTGGTATTTAGCTGCATCCAGTTAGACTGGAATCCAACTCCACTATTATTGGAAAAAGCTAAGCAGATAATGAAGACATTGGCCACTAGCACATACAAATGTTTGACTGTTTACCAGCAGAGTATATTTACCTGATGTACAGAAGGTACTTCCTCGTATCTCTGATAGTTGTCCACAGCGGTGTACGCTATATGCTGCGGCTGTTGGTAGCTGTACACAGCTGGCTGGTACGAGCCCGGCTTGGCTGACTCTGAGTACTGGTAGTCTTGTTGTACGTCTTCTGCTGAGTACATGCCTGTAAAAAGAAATAACATGACAAAACATCACGCCTATAATCCCCGAAAAATTGGCTGAGGTGTATTATCATCATCATCCACAGCCCGACTTCACCCACTGCTGGGTATAGGCCTCTCTTCGCTTGTGCCAAGCTCCACGTTCTTGTGCCAACCTTATCCAGGGTATTCCCGCAATGGCAACCATGTCGTCTGCCCATCTCGCCGCTGGACGGCCAACACTCCTCTCTCCATACCTTGGACGCCACTCGGTCACAGATTTACTCCACCTGCCATCACCGCGTCTTGCTAGGTGTCCTACCCATTTCCATTTGAGTTCCATAACGCGATTTCCATTATCGAAGACCTTCGTTCGTCTCCGGATTTTGACGTTTGGAACTGGGTCTATTAGTTTTATAGGTGTATAATATGCGATAAATAGTTTTTTCGTCCCACGAAAAAATACACGCGATTGTCACATGATCAAAGGAAGATCCCTGTTCAGCTATAACCGGTAACACTGGGAGCTAACGCTGGAAAAAGGCTAAAACAAATGATGATGCTTACACTCACCAGGTCCATAATTCATCTCCTGCCCATCAATCCTCACATTAGCCTGCAGTGTATTCTCATTAGTGAACAGTATCTGTTCCTCATGATAGTCTCCAATGTCCTTCTTGGAGATGGTCCATTGATGTATAGGCTTCAGTACGGGAGGTCGGTCTGAGCGAATGAGGTGGGACTTGAGGATTGAGTGCTCGGGGAGGGAGTACGGAGGGGGAGCGTCTTCGCGGGATGAGGAGGGTGAGTTGCTGTAAACAAAGATGTTTAGTTTAGGTGGTGCATAAAAACAAACACTAAATTAAAATGCAAAGGTTATTTTAGAAGTAAACACTGAATTTTAATCATTATTGTGGGTTTTGTTACACTAGATGGCGACCAAGATTCAACCTTGATTTTTGTTGTTATTTACAAATTATATATTATAAAGAAGTAACTATGTGTGATCTACACATCGAGAATCACCGTATCCTTCTACATAATTTGCAAGTTTCGCATTGCAAGATAATGTCAATATTGTCAATACGCAGTGGCGCGCCCCATTTAAACCTTGTTTGAACTGTCAGTGTCACGGTTATGTCATTGTCAATAATGTCAATTTAAGGTACCCGGGGCCTCGAGTACCCAATGTTTTTTTATTGCCGGGTTCCGAATCCCCCGCTGGCGTTTTAGAGGATACAAATTCCTTAACAAGTATTTTAATTTTCTCATGAACCTCCTAATAAAACCTCCACTTACTTCATCTTAATCTTCAAAGTGGTCTTCTTATCAGTCCTTTCAACGTACGCCCCATTCTCGGGATAGGCGACCTCCTCGTACGTCTGATAGGCGTACCCCTTGTCCGGCACGACCATCTCCTTGCCTTCGACCACGTACTTTGTCTCCGGTATGCCGTTAGCGTATTTATCGTCTTGTGTTGTTACGTATCTTTCTTGGTAAATTACCTCCTGGGGAAAGAATTAAAACATATGAAGGAAAAGTAGTTGCATACACACAAAGTTCACGCCTTTTTCCCATGTGGGTAGGCAGAAACCACAGAACGCCACCTGCTATGATCCTTACATACTCCTTTTGCCTCGTCCACGTTCATACATCTGGTTTACGAGCACTAGGCTCCTGACCTTTTTGAAGAACCTCACCAATAAGGTTAGTGAATGTCCTCCTAGGGCGTCATCTCCCTGCGTTACCAGTCACATCTGCCTTGTTAATACGTTTTAGTTGCCTTTCACTCATCCTCTCCACATGACCAAACTATCTAAGCATACTCTTTCAATGTTTGTCAAAACATCTTAATGACTATTATCTTCTTCGAAACCATAACATCATCTGTCAAGCCTTTTTTAAACTATGTCGGGGTCGGGTTTCAGACTAACCGGATGCAGCTGAATCAAAATCAAAGCATTTATTCAAAGTAGGGCAGTTACAGGCACTTATGAACTGTCGAAACAAAGACAACAATGAAATGTAGTTACAGTCCCAGTCACAAGGCTTATGCCTTGTGACTTACTTACTTACTTAACTGTGAAAGTACTGTACTTGCCAATTCCAAAGCATAGATCTCTATGGAGAAAAACGGGTAACAAACTCCATGGCCACTCTTTTAAATCGAGAGTATTGTTACAAAACTTTGGAATACCAATATCATTCAATGAGCGTCTGCATATCTGACCAGCACAAACCAGTTAGTACTGGATAATACGATACTCCTTGGTAGGCCTGGTTATCGGACTTCCGGACCACTAACTACTTAACGACTGTCAAAGATCTACAATTAACACATCATATCGATGGCGCAGTGCCAATAACACCTAACTGACGAAGTCAAAAATTTACACAAACGGAAAAAAACGTTTAATTTCTTAATAAATTAAAAATTAGTTAATTTAAAAAAATAATACTGTATGCTTTATATCTTATGCTGAATTCATATTATTATAAAACATGCGAATACCACCTTTAAATTCAAGAAAAGTGAATTTCTCAAAAAATGGCAGGAAGTATTGGCACTTCACTGTTGATATTTGTCATGATGGCATTCTTCTAGTACCAAATGCTTGTCAAAAATTGATTATAAATGTTCCCACAGCTGAGTCACAGGCCTCTCTGTACGAAGAAAGTGGGCCTTAATCCAATATTTGGGCTTAGTTCTAGGACATACTGGTCATCACTTACCTTGTTATCAATATAGAATTTGTCAGCATACACCTTCTCCTCCACAAACTCTCCGTTCTGCCCCATGTGCATGATAGGCTTGGGTAGTGTCAGCTTCAGGGACTTCTTAGAGTTGCTCGCTGCTTTCTTTGAGTGTGACTTATTTGGGGAGGAGTGATTCTTTATTTTAAAGTCCTGGAAAAAAAGGAACATACTTAACTTTTGTGCTTAGATCACTGATCACACATGTCAAACTAGAATCAGCTTGAGGTAATCAGATAAACTTTATGTACTTGTAAAAGCTTGCTTGACGGCACGGTTGGCGTAGTGGCTAAGCGATTGGCTGCCAAGCTGCATGTCGGAGGTTCGAACCCCGCACGGAACAAGTATGTTTATAGCCTACAGGTAGTTGTTCCGGGTCTGGCCGTTTGTGTATGTAACACTGCAACCACCATACAGGAGAAATTTCTAGTCGGGTAACCCGGGCAATCTTTATATATATAATTCTACTGTGCGTGTGTATGTCACTGAACTCCTCCTAAACGGCTGGACCGATTTGAATGAATTTTTTTTGTATGCGTTTGGGTGGCACCCTGGATGGTTTAGATTCACAAATTAGCCCGACAGATGGCGCTGCAGTCGTTATCTAGGTTTGACGTAGACGAAGTTGCGCGGGACAGTTGTCTATATATATAAAAATGAATCGCCGAAATGTATGTACGCCCGAACGACTGCTCCAAATTGGATGATTCTTTGTTTTATGTGTTCCTTATTGTCAGGACAAGGTTTGTATATAAGAAAATTTCGGTAGGTAGTAGGTCAATTCGAATTCAATATTCATAGTTGACAGGACAACGTCTGTCGGGTCAGCTAGTTTATTATAAAAATAAAAAAGAAGACGCTCTCTTTTCGGTTTGAACGTAAAGTTTGGTTACTGTCTTATGCGGCGGGGATCACATTTGATAAGCTACTGACAGCGTCAGTAACTTGAAAACTTGTCTAGTTTTTACCCAAATGTGGCGAAACCCAAAAGGAGGGTGTATGCAGCCACTTTTTTGTCAGCTTCTAATTAAGACAAACTAAAATACTGAAGATTCAGACATTCTTATGATGTTCATCATCAGTCTATAATGTTCCCACTGCTGGGAACATTATAGACTGACTGGCCTCCTCTCTATGAGAGGGAATGGGCTATAATCCACCACGCGGACCCAGTGCGGATTGGTAGATGTCACATGTATTCGAATTTTTGGTTCTAGGACATGCCGGTTTCCTCACGATGTTTTCCATCACCGTTTTTGAGAGCAGTGGTGATGAAATAAATTACAAAAAGTAATGCGCCTGCCTGAGTTCGAACCCACGACTTACTGTTCGTAAGTCGAGGTCGCTACCACTGGGCCACCGCTGTTCTATGATGTTACTCAGTAAGAATGAAAGCAGTCCTCAACATTGTAGGAAAGCATCTGCTGGACCTACCTTATCTTTACTGGCAGTGGTAGTGGACCGTTTCTCCAAGGTTCTCAGTTCCTTGCAGAGTTCCCGCACCAGTTGACCAGAGTTCAAGCATTTGGGCACGTTGTCACGCTTCGCTGTGTCGGTCTGCAATATTATAGAACTTCGATTAGAATAAAGTTTGACAACAACCTCAACCATTCGCTTTTACAGTTTCGATTTTTTTTTAATTATTATGAGCCTGATGTGTTCCACTATAGGGCAAAGGCCTCCCTTCCCTCTTTCCATTTTTTGGGTTCCGAACAACGGAACCCGGCGACGCGGTAGGCCCAAAAGGAGATGGCGTGACAAGTTGGACTTACCAAAAGGATTGGGGCCAAATAACCAGACAGTTTCGAATAGTAATTAAAAAAAGTCCTGTGGTTTATAAGAGGAGTCAGTGACACTGGTGTAGATTTTGCTATCACCGCTCGGCGGCGCAGTTCAACTAAGAGTCATGTCGCTGCAATCTGTCCCCCAATATAGGACTTTGTTTGGAGTTGCAGTCGCTTACTTAAGTGTATCTTTATCTTGATTTCGAACCTCGTATAAAGGC
Source organism: Lycophotia porphyrea (assembly GCA_950005105.1). NCBI lineage: Eukaryota > Metazoa > Arthropoda > Insecta > Lepidoptera > Noctuidae > Lycophotia > Lycophotia porphyrea. Next base: position 2,911,702 of record OX465408.1, on the reverse strand, counting down.
AGTAAACAGACTCTTAACGAAGCCGAAAGGCACTTGTTCTCCCCGTCATTGCGATCATGTTTTTGTTCTAGACCATACCTGGGAACCTTTTAGTTACGGAGATATTGGGGATTTTTACTTTAAACACCTTCACGACCCCCGTACTATTCAATCTATCCATCAGCACAATGTTTTGAGTGCGTTACATTGAGTCCTACTGTAAAACGTGATTTTTCAGCCCAAAAAAAAAGTCGTTTCCCAGCACTAATTTTTGCGTAAAGTTACTTAGTTTGATGTACATATGCTTGGTTGACGGCTTCGTGAAGAGTCTGTTTACACCCTGTATGACCTGAGCATGCACTATGCATTGTAAGCACTGTCTAATACATATAATACTTACACTTTTGAGCGCATGCCACTCCTTGAGCGCATTGGCGAGTATCTTGATGCCGCGCAACAACAGTGGCGGTAACGCCGCGGGAGTCAAACGAGCGCTACTCTCGCTTAGTGTGAACTCTTCGTCCTGTACAACAAAATGAGAACTAATAAGTAAAAGTTTTTAACCAGTCTTATCACAACCGACGCTCAGTAACGCGATTGTGTTACCCGTAACTGAGTTCTGGATAGATGAACAAAACAGATTGGCTTGCAAAATACGGAGGGGAGGGAGTGATTCTCGTATTTTATGATTGTCTAAGTTTCAACCTAGTCGCCTCTACATAGTCGGTACAAGGATAAGCACAAAATAGATACCTTTAGGCTTTATGCTGTGTGCGTTATAAATACCTGTGTCTCCTCATTATGACGTCGCAACATTGTGAGAAGATGTGCGCCGGCGTACCAGTGCATCGCCTCGAACAGCGGGTACCGGAACATTGTGGGAGTTTCTACTCGACGTTCTATCTCGTAGATCCTGAAAAACAAAATAATAATTAAGAAAGTGTATACAATGGTACACTATTGTTCGTATCGAAACATCAGATACCGCTTTCATTCAACACTTAACGATCAAACTCCGTTCGGTATTAACTATAAATCATGTTCAATCGGTTCAGAACAAACTGTTTTATTCTTTTGATGGAGTATCCAGTGAATATGTTAGTTCTTACACTGTGGCAGTTGTTACGGGTTCGAAACTCTAACAACCCGTAACTGAAACAGTAACTGGGTGGAGGTAAGATAGGTAGTTGCTCCATGTGAAATACTGGTCAGCTTCATCCCAACCCCAACATAGTTGGGAAAAAGGTTGGCAGATGATGATGACTTACTGTAGCTGCATCTCGATGGCATAAGAGTGCAGGAAGTTCCCGCCGAACACGAGCGAGTCGCAGGGAGTGAGCACGGCGTGTATCCAGCCGCTCGGGATGAACAGAGTCTGCGCGGCACTGATCTCTGCCGTGCCGTACCACTCCACCATGTCGCCGAAGAAGCGTTCGTTCTGGTTGTTGGCGGCCGACCATTGTTGGTACAGAGCGAGGTTGGTCGCTGTGGGCGGGATTAGGTAGAATATCTAGAAAGAAAATTATATTATCATGTTAGTATTCGTGGAAGGAAGGGATGTTGGTGGATTTACATTTTGCCAGTTCAGATAACTCTATGTAAAAATAAGCATAATATATTGCCAATAACCGGCTAAAATTTAATGCAGCGGCCCAGTTGGGCCGCTCCTGAAAATTTCTTAGTAAGCCAGCAAATTAAATCTATTTTGGATCCGGGGATCGAACCAAAGAAGAATTGTTTAGCAGTTTTGCATGCAACCATTTCACTGAGAGGTTGATCAAATAACTCGATTAACCTCTTTAACAGTTTGTTAAATAGGTATTAAAAGTCAAACACTAAGAAGAATCACTCAAATGAGTTAAAGTCTAAGATGATCTTTTCAGAAAAAAACCAGGCAGATTATGGTGGACCTTTCTCCACTTTTAAAACATTTATTGATCCCTACCCTATAAAGGCCACGATCAGCTTACCTTCCGTCCATGCAGCACGTGGTACCACACCGTGGTGCCCCCGAAGTCCACGTGGAAGTCGGTGTAGGCGCCGGCGGGCGACATGAGGCAGTACTTGCGCACCTGCGGCGCGGGCGGCCTCTCGCGCGCCGCCGCCCACACGCAGCCCGCCCAGTCCAGCGCGCGCGCCACGCCGGGCGGCTCCACGCAGCGGGACATGCTGGGGGGGGCATGTAAATGAGAGACTGACTGACTAGAGTAGAGTACTCAGACCATAGATCAGAGATTAGAGTACTGAGACCATAGACGGCCTGGGTGTTTGTTTTTTCGGCCTGTTTTCTTGGAAGCCTAAGGGCCGCCTTTCATCTCTCCAATTACCCTGACCTAGTATGGACCAACCCGACATGGCCTAGAGCCCAAGCATAATATATCCAAGGGCCAGAAAAAAACTGAAAAAATCAGTATTCTATAAAAGATATGTAGTCCCTAAGATACTGTTCACTGATGAACACAAACAGAAAGAACCTAAGCCTTCTAAATTTAGAAAGACCCTTAAGAATGTCTATATTAATACAATATCCTCCTTATCTATAGTGTTAACTAATCAATAGTTTTACTATGTCATTTTTTGATAAAACGAAGTCATCACTCACTTGGTCTCACTGAACTCCAAGCTGAGGACATTGAGCACCTTCTCATCGCGGTGCTCGGGCGGCGTCTCAAAGTAGTCCACGAAGTCACCCAGCGGCATGCGCAGTGTCGACTGCTTGCGGACGTCAATAACTTCAACCTAGACAGATTCATAATTCAAAGTTAATAAATAAATAAAGTTTGTTTCAGAAAAACATTTTTTTTTTTAATTAGCCTACTCTGTCCCACTGCTGGGCAAAGGTCTCCCCCATGGCTTTCCAACCCTGTTTACATTTACACATATAGGGTTCTAGGTCTGTGTCCCAGTAGTGGGAACATTATAGGCTGATGATGATGATATAAAAAAAAACAATTTTCATTAAAAATGAGCATTTCAGACAAAAGTGACTTGTTGGTGCCTTTTTTTTTATTGTTTAAAAATCATTATATCACAAACACCAGAAGTTAGTTAGTTTATAGAATGTTGGGACAATGTTTTGATTATTCTGCCCACCCGAAGTTATTTTAGGGATGTAAACTCTCCTCTTGATATTACATGAATCACAGTGGCTCTTGAAGTTTTGACTCATACATAAAGCCATATCTTTATCTCATAGGGTAGAGGGAAACTACAGAATGTGTCCTGCTATGATCCTTACATACTCCTTGCAGATTTATAGATAAATAGATAGATTCATTTATTTGCCTGAAATATGGTATATTACAGATTTTATAACACATACATAGTTCTACATATTCCGCCTACTAAATTCGGCATGCAAATTTTGTGACCGTATCAATGATTCTATCATCATCAGCCTATAAATGTTCCCACTGCTGGGAAACAGGCCTCCTCTCTATGAGAGGGATTGAGCTGTAATCCACCACGCGGGCCCAGTGCGGATTGGTAGATGTCACTTGAATTTTTGGTTCTAGGACATGCCGGTTTCCTCACGATGTTTTCCTCAATGATTCTATAATTTAAACAAAATAATTAAATTCCAATGTCAAAAAAATATAATTTAATTCCAAAAAAAAACAAAAAAGATAAATAAATTCCAATTTATAATTATTATACATCTGGTCATCCACACCCAACAATAAATTGGTCAGTAGCTGTCATCTTCCACCATTTGGCATCTTAAAAAATCATTTCTCAGTCAGAAAAAGCTTGATTTATGTTAACTACTGACATATTTATTTATTCACTTTAACAACTAGCTTTACAGGTCTTATATTATTCTAGTCAAATTCTAGTTACCTCCATCTGTGCGCCACAGAACCTGAGTACAGATCTGACCGTGAATGTGCCAGGGTTGGGAGTCTTCATATCCAAGCCCTCTGAAGTTGTGAATGTGACTGGTCGGGTGAATCCTGTACAGAAATAGTAGTTCATTAATTAAGAGGGTTAATGAATAACCGCATTTCATACAAATTTTCAAATCGTTTTTTTCCGAAATTATTGAACCGATTTTAATGAAACTTTATACGCATATGCAGGATACATAGGTCTAAAAAGTTAGAATTAGGAATTTTCGAAATGTCTTTTAAAAAAAGGATAATTGGTGTTTCTATGGAAAAATAAAATTGGTCAATTTAGCTGTAACACAATTCTTCGAAAATTCCTCTGTCAAGTTTTTAAACCTATGTATCCTGCTTATGCGTATGATTTTTTTTACGCTCTTATCATTACAGGTGATTCTAGTATCATAATTTTCAAGAGGATGTAATGAAATTTAGGGGAAGCCTAGAACTAAACTTAGATTTAATTGAATTAAGCAAAACTGCTTTTTCGACTAGCTAAGGCGCCGAGGCGAAACATTAAACCTAAGTAGTACGTGCGCCACTAACTGAAAAAGTTTGGGAACCCCTGGTCTAGTGGTTGCAATCGCGACTGCTGAGTATGAAGTCCTGGGTTCGAATATTGGGTCGGGCTAATTGTTATTGGGGATTTCTATCAGGAATTTCTCAGTAGATTTGTGCCCGGTTGATGGTAATAGGCTCGCCCTCTATTAAATGGGACTTAAATATAATTGACGAAATGTGGGTGTGCGATTAGATTAGGTACGCTTCTGCCAAACCCTTCAGCGATTACGGGCGTAATGTAATTATCAACATATAATTATAAGCATTACTCACCATTATCTCTGATGAGCTCCTCAGTGAACAGGTGGGGGCTCATGCGCTGTAGTGCCGCCGGAGCGGGCCGCAGGGGCCGCGCTGCCAGGGCTCGCACCCACGCCGGAGTGCCCACCTGTGAAGGACGAGTCTCCGCACCCAACTCGTAGCGGTCCGCACGGTGATTGTTTGTTGGGATTTTTACTATAATATTAGGGAAGACATTGTTGTTGAAAGTGTTTAAAATAAAGATTTAGAATAGTATTACTCAGTTACTGTTTTAGAGCTCAGATTCCTCCATATTAGATACAGGTCTTCTTCTTAGCCTATTGATGCTAAATTCAAATGAGTTTGGTAAAATTCGGCTACGCGAACTTTGCTCATTGATGCAGTCAATAGATCGTCAAGTGCGCAGGCGACTGGGCATGCAGTGCAAGATGGGAGGTGCGTCATTGTGTGTGGGGAAACGCCGCATACGCACTTGGAATCTGAGCGATCCATGAATGTCTACCTGTAGAGAAGTCGTTGCTCTGGTCAACGTGGATTTGAAGTTTGTTTAAAGATTTCCAAGTCGGTCACAGCAACGTGGTAGGTTGATGGTTCAGTAAAGTTGTGAGCTTAAACAGAATCCGCCAGAGATTAAATCTCGCTGCGGAGGTGTTGAAATCAGGCCACACACCCAAAAACTACAGGTATTCCACTACATCCGGTTAGACATCTGGGAAGCTGACCTCAAAATAGTTGGAAAAGAATAGGCATACACTACAATACAAAGGCCCTTACTTAAATGGAAAAGGTATGAGCAAAAAACAAACAGCAATAAAAAAATAGTCATAGCACAAAAAAATATTATGAATGCAATTTTTTTTTATTGGTAAATCTGCTATCAGTAATTCATAATAATTGATTAATTCATAATTCATTTATTTATTGTTTGCTACAGGTAAAAATACAGATCTTATAATTACGGTTATTGTACCACTGTAACATACCCATGGGGTGTACAATATTTATATGTATTATTATTATTACACAATTAGTCCGTGAACTATAATCAGATGGGTTGAAGTATGTAAAGGTTTTAGTGAGTTAGCGCCATCGTCCTCTTAGAAGATATAAGCACATTGAATGCAATTGACCATTTTTTTTTAAATATATTTTATATGACACGAAAAGGAAACACCGGACTGAACCAAAAAAGAGGATAAAAGAAAATTATGCATGGCAATTGATATAACTTAAAACTATCATTATAATTACCTAAAAATTAGTTTCACAATACAAAGCTCTTTTTTATGGTATCTAATCTAGTAATCTAATAGTATCTAATTGTAATTACAGGAGAAACAGTACTTACATACTGAAGGTCCATAGGTCTGTGCACATTTTGGACAGTGGTACTTGTCTATGTCATCTGAATGATATATTTTGACATCAACACAGCTGAAACAAATATTAAAAATACTGAATACCACAAGGTCTACAAAAAAAATATAAATACAGGATGGAAGGCACACAGGGCTGCGGGACTTCGATAGAGATACCGCGGGCCTGGAACACGAAGGGCAAGGAAGGAACATGGATGGGTTTTAGTCAGTACAAGTCTGACGCTCCCTTCCGCTCTGCCTGGAGCGGGAGAAGTCATTTGATTCTTTTCCCATCCGAAAAAAAAAAAACAAGGGTGGAAGGCACATCAACCCACAAATGTTGCCACCATTGGGCATGCAACTGGTTCTCAAATACCTTGAAAGTACAGTCAAGAACTGGGTATACTTGGTTATTTCAGGTGTTTATCAAAGAGGGTTGGCTTTAGAATTCAACAGTTTAGTTTAATTCAACCATTATTTTAAGTTGTTGCCTCAAGGCACTCCGGGACCATTGACTTGTAATGTAACAGTTCCGATTCAAACATAAAACAACATAGAAATTTGTAACAATCACTTGTTTCTGTACTAAATCATATTTATTGTTACATTACAGGTGAATGCTTGATCATCCAGAGCGTCTATTTGTAACGCAGCGCTTAAAATCGAATCTTGGCACATTACAGTTGAATGCTCCGATGTTGGAGTGCCTTTATGATAGTACTAATGGGAATAGAAATTGTGATAAATAATACAATTCTAGACTTTAAATACGCAAACAAATGTTACGACATGATAAATGTTATTTTGGTCAGCCAATCATAAAAACTTAAATTCTGCTATTAGGTGATGTTTTACTTAACCACTGCAATTGAAATAAAAAGAGTCTTACTGTATTCATAAACATTGTTTAGTATTTTATATACAAGGAATTAATTATTCAAAAGACAATTAGCATTATTCATATTTGTATAGATTTATTCTGAATGTTCTATTTTTTATAGAGAAGTAAGTTGGACTTTAAGTACTTTTACTGTCAATCAAATCTAATTAAAATCTAAATGGAATGGAATAGAATAATTTATTTTAAAAATTATTACAAAAAGTGTATATTTAGCACAGTAGTGTTATTTCTCATACAATAGTATATACCACAATGTCAAAGCAATTCTGTGCATGTTCATAGCTCTCTATTTATCTGCAAATAACAGCAGTATCATATGCATAAGACATTATGGCACCATTCAGAAGTGGCAGGCTGCACAGGACATTATTAAAGTTTAAAAATAATGTAGGACCACTGCCACTGCCTTGTGGTATTCCAAAACAAGTATTAGTAAGATCTTAACTTGTATACAGACCAATTTTTACACATTGCTGTCGATCTCTAACATAAATGGGTATTACAACAGTACTAGAAATTGAAATTATCACCAATCAATATTTACAACAAAAATAATCATGTTTCCTGTTTTAATCGCCATTTATGGCTCGAGTATGTGTAAATTAAGGTTTTATGTACATGTTACATAGTAATTTAACACCACAGACTACATAATTATTACAAACATTAATAAAATGTTTTTTATTTGTAGATATTGTGTGCATTTTATACACTTTTGTCCAAGTTAACCATAGCGCACTTGAGGTAACGACTCAGATGCGGCCAAAGTCCTCAAGGCATAGCAGGTTTTTTTGACCCCTGCCTTCTTTGGCTTATAATTTATTATGGTGCAAGGGATTTCACAAGTTAAAATGGGCTACTCTAGCTTTGTACAAAACACCAAAAACAAGGGAAAAATACTTATTCTGTATGATTTTGCCAGAAACAACAGGATAACAGGCATTAAATAATATAAATAAACACAAAGAATGCACGGCAGAAAAGCGCATTCTGATAAACCCATGGCGACCACAGATGTAAACAAACAAGAACTCTTGTAAAACGTCGTACAAATCCCCAATAATTAAATATAAATTGTATCGTGCCTAATAAATGCTGAAAATCACGGCAGAAGACGGAAAAATAAGAAATATTGACTAAAACATTCACATACAAGTGATGGCCGAACGCGCATACACTGTCAATCTTTAATGTATTTTTTTTAACACACAACGAAACTTTCACTGCGAAATTTATATATTTTCCACATTACCTGCCATGAAACCACTCACGACAGCAATCACATTCTATCATAAATTGTCCAATATTATAAGGTTGACCACACAAACAATAGGTTTCCTTAGATGACGCCATTTTAATGGCGAATAGACAATTTGCTACTTTTTTCTCTCCACGTCGATTTAGGGTTACCATATCAGAAATCATTTCCTACGAAGCAATAGATTTAATCGAAATAAGTTTTATTCAATGTAAAAAAAAATAACAACGTTTTCTGTAAAATAACTCAAGGTTAGTTTTAGTAAAATATTAATATAAAAATCGATAAATTAGATCTACCATAGACTCGAACGTTAATAAAAAGTCACTTTGAGTAACATATTAAATGACGTCACGCCTGTGATTATAATTATAGCAACAAGTGGAAGATTGCAAAGTGCCTGGCAAAGTGGAGGTGCCGATTAATATTCAGATTTTATTTGTTTACAATGGGCACGCAGCGCTCTCGGTTCTCACAGTAGAGTCATCCTAGGCACAACGTCATATTATTATACCTCTTTGGCTATAGGTAACGGATGTATCTTGAAAATATAATTTCATTCGGAATTATGTTGTTTGTTGACAGTAATATAACATTGAGGGTTATTTCGAGACTTGGAGGCCCTGGATTCGAACGCCCACCTCGTCTCTCATTCGCCATTCACAATCCGTATACTATGTTTCACCTCCCATCCTACCATCTGTATCTTAAAACAGACAATCAAAGTGAGGTCTGCGATGCGACCACGACGCCGGGGAATTGGTGAAGTTTTGGTCCAACAAACTTAACACGAAGGGAACCTCCACCACCACACCAGAGTACACCCACAATTACTCAGTTATATTAAGTCCCTTATATTAGGGCGAGAGCCATTGCCATCAATCGGGCACAAACTCAATATTCGGGTTACTACGGAAGAATAAAATTCCTAATGGAAAAACCCAATAACACTTTGCTTAACCCAGGTATCGAACCCAGGACCTCATGCTCAGTTGTAGTGCTTGCGACCAGAGCCAACACTAACTTATGCCATCAAAATGTCAAAATACTGTCATTCTAGCGACTTGAACAAAAATAAGTTCTTTGTTATTAATAGGTATTTAAGTAGGTAAGTATATTATCAACACGATTAATATCGATTAACATTCAACGCAATATAACAAATAATCAGTATTGTTATTGCATTTAAATTAAACTAATAGATACCTAATACACGACAGTTAGATATAATTGTCGTATACGTAGCAGCTTCGTTCGATTTATTGCCATTAATAAGATGTTACTTGACATAGTATTGTATTACGAGGATATTAGTTAAATAAAGTGCATATAAAGGGTGTAAACAGACTCTTATCGAAGCCGAAGGGCACTTGTTCTCTCCGTCATTGCGACTATTTTTTGTTCTAGACTATACCTGGTAACCTTCTAATTACGGAGATATTGGGGGTCAAAGTTCCAACTTCTTCACAAGTTTTTTTTTAAATACATGTTTTTAATGAGATTTTTACTATAGACACCTCCAGGACCGTCTTACTATTCAATTCATCCATCAGCACAATGTTTCGAGTGCGTTACATTGAGTCCTACTGTAAAACGTGATTTTTCACCCCAAAAAAAAAGTCGTTTCCCAGCACTAATTTTTGCGTAAAGTTACTTAGTTTGATACTACATAATGCTTGGTTTACGGCTTCGTGAAGAGTCTGTTTACACCCTGTATAGTGATGTTATCACTGATTTATTTAACAGGTATTTATCTTATTAATAACAATGACACAACTACGGTTATTATAACTATTATTTTTCCTTTATTCATTTTTATAGGTACATAATATATTTTACATTTTATGTAAATTATATTCCTATACAAATAATATTAAAAAAAAACATTTAAAAATATAAAAAATAGTAGCCGGCATTGGGAACAGGGTCCGAGCTATCGGTGGTCAGGGCTCTTGAGAGAGGATCCTCCTGACAATACGCGCCGTGTCCAGAAGTACTGCTATTGCTATTAAGCCATAGACTGACACGACTATCGGTACAATGTGTATTATAACTTTAATTAGGTATTAAATATTACCATTTGAGATAATTTATATGTTTATGTTTTTCTGCATTAAAATGAATTGTTTTGATCCTTGCTGCCTTGTTCATAAGGTAGGCGTAAGCAAGCATGGACTGCCTGACCGATGCGGTGTGCGGTGGTCCGGCGGCCGACGGGTATCAAATCCAGGACCACCCGAGGCTGACGATCAACACTGGTAATCAGCATAGCTATTCACAAATAATCTGATCGTAACGGAAACGATTATGACTTTTATTCGACTAGCTGTTTTTTTAAACTTTACATAAAACACGTAATAACTAAAAAAAACTAAAACTTTTCTTTTTGGTTCGTATTAATTCCAACAACAATTAGCTGTCGTCAGGATTTAAATTTATATCTTCTTAACCAATCACAATCGAACCGATTATTCGGTTTTGTGACATAGAGATTAGAGAGTTTTTACGATTAGACCACTAATCTGGTGGTTGTGAATTTATAGCTATCCTGGATCACACTGACCACAATATAATAATATATATACATCACAACGAGCTACCTACTCAATAGAGTGGAGAAGTACCAATATCGAAGAGTTAGGCTTAGGTCACCTCGGACCTGTGGACGGTGAGTAATGGGCTAGCTCGCCGTCCGTCCGTCTTTTGACGACAGGCCGTGTTGACGGCGCGTTCGTGTTCCACGCGCGCCTCAAAGAGATGTCAGCAAATAGGGAGGGGCCCGCAAGGGCCGATGCCTGCCAAGGCTGCGGGCTGTTCGAAAGAGATACCGCGGCCCTGGAACACAAAGGGCGAGGAAGAAACATGGATGGGTTTTAGTCAGTACAAGTCTGACACTCCCTTCCGCTCTACCCAGAGCGGGAGAAGTCATTTGATGATTTCCCAACCGTAAAAAAAAAAGGTCACCTATGACAATGATGAGGAAGGGTACCTGTAGGTACCCTATCTTTAATGTAGATAGACTCTTAAATAAAATTTAAAAAGTTAAATTAGCTATATACGTTTTATTCCCAGTGCGACAAGGAAATCATAAAATGCAAAATCTTTGTTGTTATAAAAATTGTTTTAATCGTTGACCCACTAATCGATATCTTGTTTTTGATTGATCATAATAAAATATTAACATTTATAACATCAAGACTACTTGTCTATAAATAGACACGACTGCATTACTGTTATAGACAATTATTTCTTTGATTTGATTGACCTGTTCCTTACAAAAACCAATTATTGTTATACAAAAATGCTGACGGCGACCTTGAACGAGGTATATTACTCAAATCACTTCCTTAAAACTAAATCGTTTTTTTTTCAGAGATTTTTATAAAGCAGAATCGTTTTTTTTTTATTTAACAATGAAAATAAATTGATTCCTATGTGGCGCATTACGATGTGACGTAATTTAAAGTAAGCGCTAATTTTAGTGTTCCGCGAAAAAAGTTGAATTATTTTTTTAATCTGGTCATTGGCGCTATGCTACGCCCCCATTTAATGAATTAAAAAGATATGAAGCAGTTTAAATTTAAACTTTCAAACCAATTTCAAAATATTAGGAGATTCATATCGGGGTCCGTTTTTTGATGACATACAATCATTCCTTATTTAAGTATTTATTTTATTACACAATACGACATACCACGTTTGACCTAGTGCCGGTTTCTAACAGTTTGTTACACTCGGGACACCCACCTTACACAGTCCATACATCGTTTCCACATTCATGTCACATGCTAGGTAATCAAAACATGATCAAAACATTTTTCTTATCATTTTCCTTATTCCTCCGCAATACATTCCCACACCATACTATGACGATTTCCACACCACGTGGCTGTCTTCGCCTAGAAAAAATCAAGTAATCGGTCTAGGGTACGGAACCCATCATGAAGTTCCGAAATATTACGATTCGACTTTTTATCGATACCAGGCTAAATAAAACGTTCAGTAGTAAAGTAGAGAGTCACTCTATTATTGTAAAGATCTCGTAAAAGGTTTAATCATGCAAGAAATTGTTTAAAAACGCCTCTGTACTGTATTGCCCTTATATTCCTTTAAAGAACTCAAAACCGTAGCAAAGCAAACCAATTCTTATCATAAATGATCATTTTTATCCTCTGCACGTATTTTCAGAGCTGTCAGTGTGAATATTCCATAGAAATTATGACACTGACAATTCTTGAACGCGGTTTAGATGTGCTGGTTACGTTCAGTTCCATACAGGGTGGAATACATCGAGGCACAAAGGTTATTAATAATAATAATCATTTTATTGTCAGGCATCTAAGGCCCTTATATAGAATACACAAATTAATAATCTTATACTATAATAAACTAATACATATTAAAAACCACCACCACACCACCACCGGTTTTATTACCACGTAGGTATTCTGGTATTCAGTATATCAAACTGACCGCCCACCACAAAAAAAGAAACTGCTATTTCCCACAAAAGTGCAATATGTATCCAGCGTAATAACAGTTTTTTTTTTTAATTAAGTTCAGAATAATGTCCTAAATAAGTAGCTTCGTAGCTTCAATAAAGTTTGACGCATGTGCAACGCGAAATACCTAGTACGTAGTTGAAATACATAATTACTCAAGTTTTCCTTTTAGTTAACAACAAAAATAAAATAATAAGTAGCCAACCGTGTCGCGTCGCTTCCCTCAGGTCCAGTTTGTGCGTATTCGTGCGTAAACGATGCTTTTTTTTACTATTTTTTCTTGGAGTTCTGTCAGAGTTCTCGGTAAAAATAATTTAATACGTGTTCCTTATTATCAGGCAACAAAACGTACAACGCTATCCGCTTCTGCCTTCTTTTATTACGCCTTTTATCCTTTCGTGGGTTCCACTAAGGTTTGACTGCGACCACAGGTCGGGCAGTTTTATTGGGTGCCTCCATGATAAGGCATTCCTTCGAAAGAGACGCTGGGTTTATACCTGATTGAAGGCTGAAGAGCCCGTGGGTAAATTATAACAGCCACTCGGGTCGATCTTCAGGTTAAGCGGCGCTTGCCTAGGTTGGTCCGTGGATGGGTGAGTACCCAATACATACCGAGTTTTCTCCGTGAATCGGAAAGCACGTTAAGCCGTGTGCCCCGGCTCTCATTTGTAGATCTTTGACAGTCGTTACAGGTCAGTCAGTGGCCCGAAAGTCTAACAACCACCAACCGCTTACCAAATGGTAGGTATCGATAGGTATCACCCAGTACTAATTGGGTTGTTGAGGTCAGATAGGCAGTCGCTCCATGTAAAATACTGGTATTCAGCTGCATCCGGTTAGACTGGAAGCCGACCCCAACAAAGTAGGGTAAAGGCTAAGCAGATGATAATGATGAAGGCGTCCCCCCTTTTACATGGAGAACATAAATGGACAAATGTGGCTGAGGGTATGGACAAGGCAGAGGTGGCTACTCCCGCCCCTCACCAGGAAATAGAGGCTTAATGTTAATTATGACGGTACCTAGTGACAGGATTCTTCAAGGTAGACAGTGAAGGTACCTAGTAGGTACTTCCCTGGATGAAATCCTGCACATTATTCGCAGAAAAATTCTGACGGAACCTAACTACAATAAACAATTAAAACCTTGTAAAACACTTACATAAATCGTTAACATATGCAAACCGGATCAGAGCAGCTCACTCCAACTTGACGTAAAAGTGCTTAACCGACTTTGGTATTTTTTTTCCAATATCATTATTGCAACGACTTCGCTCTTAGGGTTTTTACGGAGTTACCAAGACAACTAGTTACCTAGTTATATTTTTAAAACTTGTTTTAGTGGTTTTATTTTAAGGTATAACTCCACAGAAGCTTCGGCTTAGCTACACGCGCGCAGGTGCGGACCCAGCCTAAGACTTCGGGGGGGTGGGGGGGGGGGGGGTCACTCAGGGACGGAGGAGTGACAATTTAGTGTGTATGATTTTTGGATTTTGGGGAGGGGGTCATGACCCCTATGACCCCATCCCTAGGACCGCGCCTGTATGAACGTGTAGGTACGTATGAACCTGTACGTTCGTGTTCCACACGCGCCTCAAGGAGATGTGATGGCCCTGGAACACAAAGGGCAAGGAAGGAACATGGATGGGTTTTAGTCAGTCAAAGTCTGTCACTCCCTTCAGCTCCACCCAGAGCGGGAGGAGTCATTTGATGATTACCCGTCTGAAAAAAAAAGGGTTAGGCAGAGAGGTGTATACCTACCTAATAGTGCACCCACATTTCGCCAGTTGTTTCAGTCCCATGTTATCCATGTCTACACGGCCTGTCGTCAAAAGACGGACGGACGGCGAGCTAGTCCATTACTCACCGTCCACAGGTCCACGTCTACGGTGGCCGGAAGCCACCACGTGACCTCCGACGCCCGAGGCGTCGGGGGTTACGGGTGGGACGAGAGGTTCTCTCCCTCTCACGCTCCGCCACCTCCTTCGCTAGCATGACTGTTTCGCAGAAGGAGGTGACGGCGTCCAATTCCCTCTCGCTCCGGACCATGGCTTGAACCGGGGTCGGATGCGATAGGTCGCCGCCGCCGATCGCCGATCTTTTCTTTGGCCTTCCTCTTCCTTTCTATCCACCAATATTCATATCCATCACTTTTCTAGTCACATGCGTTTCATCGCTCCTCATTACATGTCCTTATCTAGACAAACGACTTCCTTTAAATTTTTCTGTAGCTGTACACGAGGAATCCAAACGAATAAATATCAATAACAATCGAATAATCGACTTTAAGGTCACAGCACACATCAACTCGAAAAGAGATCGTCACCGTATCCTCTTTCGCCTCGCCGTCAAAAAGATGTCAACCTAACGTACGCACGTAAACAATGCAGATCAGCAGGTCCCATAGTACGTCCAATCGGCTACGGCTCAACGTTCGTGAGCTCATTCCGATTAGTGTGGGTTGCAGTAGGGAATTTCATACAAAGAATACTGAATGGCTCGAGTTAATACGGTGACGCGATGACGATCCATTTCCGAGTTGATATGTGTGCTGTGACCTCAGGTTGACTAGCTGTTTACTACAACTGGGATTAGCCAACTGCCAATGTAAAAAAAAAAACAAAGACCAAAATTATTTATTTGCTTTCCATTTTGGATTTATTGAAGACTTGTCAACATTTCTCCGTGTCAATATTGCAATGGATGACAAACGAAAAGGCGTGCCTCGACTTTCTCATTTGGATGCCAGTGCAGCGTACCCTTGTACAGTCAGGCTCGTTATTTTGTTTTCTGTGTAAATATAAATGTGTAAGAATAGTGTTGTGTTAAATACTACAGCAAACTCGGCATAAACCTATAGTTATTCAAATATTCATTGTTGACAGCGAAGCCACATTTATTATTTTGCACTAGCTTTTGCACGCGGCCTCGTTCGCGTCGAGTTCGTAAATTATCCCACAGAACATTATGCCCATGCCGGGAGAAAAAGTCATTACCCTTTGTCTACCCGATGGCATAGTCTGACTTGTCCATCGAATCCATTTCGATTTTAAAGTGTGAAAAAGTACAGACATTACCTTTTTTTTTTATGTGATACATCTATAGCCGCGGTTAAAACCGATTATTGGCGTGGTGACGCAAGCCGTGGCGACGCGTCGCCACGCTATGCGATGGTTTATATATACACTGTACTGTTACTGGGTACTGTTCTTTTATGCATATTACTTGTACAATAATTTCGATGTTTCACATCTGCCAGGCGTCCCGTGACGGCTCAATATGAGCCGTCACGGGACGCCTGGCAGCTTTTTTACATTATTTTTGTTTCTAAATTTTGGAGTGATGGGAATGGCCAATACATATTGGGTATGATAGGGACAGAAAAAGTTTAAAGAAACGGAATGGACTGAAATACAGCCAGTTATGCATTGCGTTTGGTAAAACATCCAACATAAACATTGACCAACATTCTACGATACAATTCAATGTCGACATCGGAATCGAATCCGCAGACATCGTCATACTACGGATTTATCGGAAGTTTTCTCAGCTGACTGTATCCACTTACAAGTTTTACAAGTCGTTATTCATAGTTATGTCACCTAACCTCTCTCGTTGTGCAAAATTATGAGGTCTGCGTTTTGCACAATGTCTTTTACGTGACGAGGGGACAAACAAACTGTCTTAACTATTTAGCTAACGCTAGTGATGGGCATTTGATCCATTGAGTTTATCGACTATCGATTCTGGCCATTAACAATTCCTCTTCAAGGAAAGTCACTAACGTTAATTATTGAGTAAGACATGTTTACTTACTTAACTTGACTAAATAAGTAGGACAGTTATGTAAAAATACTTACACTCAAATTACTTAAGTACTTACTGATAATCCACGCTAAATAGGTGCTAAAACATTGTAAAATATGTACCTATTCATTAGTACATCGTGTAAGAGAAAAAATGATGCGTCCGTGGTGAAATAACAATAATAATACGTAAGTTAGCATCACTAGATGAAAGACTGGGTTTCGTAACAACTCGACGAAGTCAGTCGATGTTAAGGCTACGGAGAAATCGACGCGTCCGCTTTCCCCGCACTAGGCACCGCGAGTTTAAAAAAAGAATCGATTAAAAATTTAAATATGAATCGAATAAACTCTTCCGTATTTTAATTTTTTTTTAGATATACAAAAATGTGTTTATGTTATTATTAACTAATTGATTATTGACGTGATAAAATGGACTTAAGTGACAAAAGATTAAAAAATGTGGAAGGAATTTTTGATTGATGTAAGTTTTTTTTTTTAATCATTTATCGATGATTAAGGTTTAACTGACGAGTTTTTGATTGATGCAAGTTTTTATTTTAATAATTTATTGATGATTAAGGTTTAAGTAACGTATTTATTATGTCTCATTATTCATTTTATGACTTATTTTGACTTTAAATAATAATTATATTCGTGTCAAGGTGCAGTTATATGATTTTTGATCTCTATAATTAAGTCTTACATAAAATTGTAACTGTTACACAATTCTCTTCGAAAGAAAGCTATCAAATAAAACTTTCAATTTAGATGAACTAAAAATGCTCAGTTTTCATTGAAGAATTTAGTTTACGGTATTCAATGGCACGAAGAAGCCAATTAAACAGAGGCACTTGCGTTTGGAAAGCGAGCCTTACCTGATTGCTTGCCATAAATCATAAGGATAGGAACCTACACATATTTGTAATGGCCTGTAGGTGCCTAGTCTATGGTGCCAGTAAAAAGGTAGATCAAGGATGAAAAAGAAATTGCTTCCACAGCAATTATGGTGTTGCCAAGTTTTTTTTTATCTACCTCGAAACTTTTTTACATTTCTATAGACAAGTTTCGAGTTAATCTATATATATAAAATGGTATTCTATATATTATTGTGATTGACGGACTGCCTCGTTGGTCTAGTGGTCGCAAGCGCAACTGCTGAGCACGAGGTCCTGGATTGGATTCCCAGGTCGGGCTAAGTGTTATTGGGTTTTTCCATCAGAAATTTCTGAGTAGGATCAACGGAGTCTGGAATCGTGCCCGGTTGATGGCTCGCCCCCTATTACATGGGACTAAATATAACTAGCGCAATGTGGGTGTACTATTTGGTACACCTTTGCCTAACCCTTCGGGGATTGCAGGCGTGATGTTATGTTATTATTAGATATAATTAAAACTCTATCTATCTAGTACGCAGATCAGCCTACATAATATGGCTAGGAACAGAAAGCATTTGCACATTTTGGAGCCAAGGTCGTTTCGTTGACCTAGTGGCCACGATGTCAAGCAACCTTGGTTTTGCAAGGTTCCACGTTCCAAACATGTAATTAGCCTGTGAATCCTATGGCGAAGAACCGCTGTGAAAGTCTATGGTTATTTACTCTTTTAAAATTTCGTGTTATCTCATTTTGCGATATTTTCATTGACTACACTATTTTAATATCACACCTTGAATTCATGCAAGCCTAGTACTTTTTGTAAGGTGTAACTGTTATTCATCGAAAAAACGATTTAAAAAAATAGGAATCGTATATATATCCATCAATTTGGCAGTGTCATCGTTGGGGATAAAGATAAATTATAATATAATATGTTATCCAGTTTACAAAACTTGTGTAAATGTTCTTACCTTATAATAAAAATGAATTGTATAGTTTGTTCATCTGACGATACTTTAACTTCGATGACGAATCGGTACTAGGAAAACAAAAATATTTGTAACAGTTGTGAATCTTTTCGTAATCTTTTGTTTTTCAATGACGAGTTGGAACAGTGACGAGTTGGGCATAAGTCCGTCTGCACTAGCTGTTACCCACAACTTCGCCTGCGTGCATTATAGCTATGTAACGCGGATTAATAAAAATGATAATACCTATGAATTTCGATATGATGATGTCATAATGAAATCAATTATGTAACAGACTTTCTTTTGTGTTTTTCATTAATTTTTAAGTTTTATTATAATACTAGCATTTGCCCACGGCTTCGCTAGCGTTCATTTAGAAATTGACGATCAATTCGGGTTGTACTCTCCTTGTAATTCAATCCTGATTCGAAAGACACGTGACGCCATCTATGAGCATTATAACGTTATTTCAAAAGGTATCCTATATCCGTTTCTGTACATCTGTCAACCAAAGTTTCAGCATGATCGGTTCAGTGGTTTAAGCGTGAAAAGGTAACAAACAAACAAACTTACTTTCGCATTTATAATATTAGTTAGGATAAGTAAGGAAGTACGGATGTTGCACAATGCATCGTTTACATACAGAGAACCAAAGTCGTCGGCATAGCTCACTAAATAAGCAAGCTGAAGTGGGAATGGGGCGGCCATATTAGCCGTAGGACTGATGCCCGCTGTCGTAGATGTGTTCTTCATTAGGACGACGACCATCCACCGGTCGATCGTCGGGACGGGTGGTGAATGGATGGTTACTACCTAAGCTGAGAAGCCTAAGTATGACCAGCAGTGAACTGCTGCCTTCTGGTTGCGTAAAGTGTCGACCAGTCGGCGAAAACTTTCCAACTTCTCCTTCTTGCCAGATGACTCGAGCGTTTCGCCACCAAACGGTTCAAAATTATATGCCAATTACTTAGGTTACGACATAAAATGGTTATGATCTAATAAAAGTAAAAGTATATTTTTAAAATGTCAGTGGATTAAGTTAGTTCAGATGATGCACATGTGTAATTAAGAATCAAAATAACATGTCATATTACAATCTTAGAGCGTTAACGACTTACCGTAAAACGGGGTGAATAGGACTGCAGGCGTGAAAAGAGACAAACTTTAAAAGGGATTTTACGTTGAATTGGTCGGAAACAAGTTCTCTAAATAAATAAGTATGTAGGTACCATGTAAAATACTGGTATTCAGCTGCATCCGGTAAAAACAAACCACCGTCATTCCGTGATTCTGACCTTGCCGTCGAGATCCGTCGCGACGCCCCCCGACTCTTGCTCGAGCCAGTAGTTTTAAATTAGGCCCTTAATAATGATACCATACTCCAAACAGATCCAGCTTGTCCCTTTCACCCGCTGCTGCCCTTCCCAGCGACGCCCTAAGCCGAGCCTCGTACCCCACAGGGGGTGCCCTTAGCGCGCTTTCGCTAAGTCTACAAGTATAAGTTTCTTGCCCCTGGCTGGAGGCAAGACACCCACAGGATAGTCCGGCTAAGCAGACGCCAGCCTTATACGTTGACCTGCGAGATAGGTACCATTAAAAAAAAATTGGCTGCCTGTTGGTTTACGGACGATAGTTTAACGTGACAACGTCATAAAATCGAGTGGAAGAGAGATAGATGCGGCGCAAGCGTGCAATACGCGTAACGGGACACTTTTTCGTGCATGCAGCCGGCGTTCATCGATTTATTAGACGTCACGTCAAAAAAAGCATCCGGTAAGACTGGAAACCGACCCCAACACAGTTAGCAAAACGCTAGGCAGATCATGATAAAGAGGAGGTCTGTGTCCCACCACTGGGACAATAATTATGGGCTGTATACTATGCATAATGACATATACAAATGTTGACATTGACAATCATAACAAGACATAATATATTATTATGTCGTCATACAATAAAGTTTTACTGCGTTCTCAGTTTAAATTGTTATAAAATGCTCCTGTAATAATATTTTACTACTAATAATTATTATTTACGGTTTGTTTGCGTTTACCTACTGCTCGTTAATAGATAAATCAGTAAACATTATATTTACATGCGATTGGTGATTTGGTGCTAATATCATAAATTACTAGCGACCCGCCTCTGCTTCGCATGGCGCTACCTATCGGGTCGGAAACTACCCTATCTTTCAAGCTGGAACCAACCATACTCGTACACATTTACAAAATTTCCTTGAAATCGGTTGAGTGGTTTCAGAGATTAGCGAGTACGAATATAGTGACACATGATTTTTATAAAGGGGATAAAATAGATCTAAGGGACGAAACCGAAAAGGCACTCTAGCACTTGTTCTCCCCGTCATTGCGATTTTTTTTTTTTGTTCTAAACCATACCTAGAAACCTTCTAATTACGGAGATATTGGGGGTCAAAGTTGCAGCTTACTTTTTTAAATTTATTTATAAATACCTCCATTACCTGTTTAATATTCTTATATTATTTTGAGTGCGTTACATTTAGTTTACAGTAAAACGTAATTTTTCACCCCAAAAAAAAAGTCGTTTCCTAGCAATTATTTTTGCGTAGGGTTACTTAGTTTGATGTACAGAATGCTTGGTTGACGGCTTCGTCTGTTTACACCTTGTATAATAAGATTATGCGAAAGTATCTCTGTTTGTTACCGTGTTTTACATTCTAACGGCTAATCAGTTTTAGATGTTTGACATAAAAGTAGGCTAGAACATCGACTGGGTAATTTTTAGGGTTCCGTACCTCAAAAGGTGAAAAAGGAACCCTTATAAGATCACTCTCTCGTCCGTCTGTTTGTCCGTGTGTCACCACCGTTTTCTCAGTAACGGGTGAACCTAGCTAGTTGAAATTTATACCAGATACTGAGGTCTATACCCAATGAGGTCGTGGCTCAATTAGGTGTATAAAAATCAAAGATATGGGCAAATTTAGATTTTCGCGAAAACTTGTAAGTACCAAAATTTACTTTAATTTTCAACTTTTTTTTATTTTTCGGTATTTTCTCAAAAACATTGCTATGTCTTAGAAGACATTGCTTCTTGCTAAATCGCACTGGGCCGTTTTTTTTTATCCTTACCCTGCTAGTAGGTATGTTCCTGTGCAATAATTCCACGAAGCCGATGCGTCTATGGGATCCACAAACAGAGCAGATAACAGTGTCGAGTTTAATTATGATAACTAGCTAATGACTGTCTTTTTCTAATGACTATTGGGTTTAAAGATGACCTTTCCAACAGGCCCAATTGACTCATTACCCTAGTGTCCGCGACTGCCAAATGGAATAGTGGGACATGCTTACTTCTATATCAGGCAAATTTTACAAGGTGTGCAAATTGTTAATACCACTCCGCCATTTAAATTATAACAAATACGTGCGTAAATATTTCCCCGTCAATTACCAAACACTAAAAAAGATCTTTGTAACGATAAATTAGTTCCTTACTTCCTAGATATATTATTTTCAAAGAGACGTGTAAGCATGCGAAATAGACCCAGTATAGATTGAACTTGAATTTCTAGCAGTTTTAATGATGTCGGAGGCCATGTATTAGAGTTTTCGATTGTCATTCCCAGTTTACTTGTCGTTTTTTACATTGAAGGTCTTATGACTAAGAGTAAGCCTACTGTTTCCGATGGGCTGCATCTGCATTTAAATATCTGCTGAATATGTCTTTTTGACTGGGATGAATGGGTCGTTTGTATTGGTATGGACATGTGATGAGGAGGGATGGAATGCATGTGGCTAAAAAGCGATAAGTATAAATCTTGATGGATGGAAAGGAGAGGAAGGCCAAAGAAAATATGAATGGATTGCGTGAGGAATGATATGAAAAAGAAAGGAGTAAATGATGACGTGACGTCTGACAGGGGTCAGGGGGATTGACGAAAAAAGCGTGTTGCGCCGACCCCAACTGGAATGGGATAGTCTTCACTAAAGAAAAGATGGATAAATTGTGTGAGGAATTATATGGAGGAGTAAATGTTAGAGTGAGGATTGACAGGCGAGAATGGCAGAAACAAAACGTGTAACGCTGACCCTAAATAAAATAGGAGTCAATGGTAGGAAGATGATGATATCTATTTGACTCAACAACATGCCTTCTTGGTTCATCTTTGACTGTATTCTCTATACCATTCGCCTCGGTCCTATGAACGCAACCAGCCAGGTTCAACCTATGATTTTTCTTAGGACCCTCTTCAGTCAAAGTTTTAAGCTTGAACCACATGTGTCCTGCTCAGTTCCTTCCAGCTCATCTTTTGGGTTTACCATTGTGATCATAAATCATAGAATTTTCTTTGGTCATTTTACACCAATCCTTACTTTAACGCGAGTCTATAAGGGACGCATTCTAAAATTGGGCGAAGATTTTACGCGCGAATCAACGCTTTTTAGCCTGTACTGACACACTTCTGGGAAAGGCCCATTCCTTCCAGTTCTCTCGACGATATGATTCTTCTCTCTGATTCATAAGGAAGCCCTCCAAGGCGGTCCGCCATGGGCTGCAGGACTGTTCGAAAGAGATACTGCGGCCCTGGAACACAAAGGGCAAGGAAGGAACATGGATGGGTTTTAGTCATTACAAGTGTGACACTCCCTTCCTCTCTGCCCAAAGCGGGAGAAGTCATTTGATGACATCGCATGCGAAAAAAAAAAAGGCGGTCCGCCATCTTTTCCCGAGTTCTCCTTGGTCTGCTGCCACCCCGTCTATAGTCCCATCAATATTATCATCGATTCTAAATATTTATTTCACATAGGCCCAGGTGGGTACTTATAAAAGGTCGATAAAAAGGTGCACGGTTCCGGTTGGTCGTTTCCAATGGAGAAGAACCGGCAAGAAACTGCATGGTTACTATTAGGGACTACCTATTAACCCATTTTCAGCATAGGCAACAGCTTTATATCCTACTACATTTTATCAAGCAAAAATGGATAGTTACCCAGTCATTCACCCAATCTGCATAGACCTGCCACGTCATATTGTTTCCGTACACTTCAAGGTCTAAATAAAATAGTAATTTTCCAATGTCAGGGTCAGCGTTTATGAAAAAAGCTTACGTTTAAAAGCGCCGGCGCATGTCAGTATTGGTTTAGTCGATCACTATTGGTTCTGTGGATGAGTCTTTGAATTTTAAAAATAGAATACAGTGTTATCTAGTCTCGGTAAGATTTTATTGTATTTTTTTGTTTACTTTTAAGAAAATCTGACGCAAGTGTTTTAATGTGTTCCATTTGCAAGCAATTGAATCGTGGAAACCTAATTAAACTTATAAGAACTATAAAAATATGTAAAACAATTAATCTCAACAAATTTTCCCAGAGGAATGCTATTTATTTTTTAATTAAATAATACATAAATTACCAGACGACAGGAACAAACTGAAAGTAAATAAATAAACAATATTAGTTAGTTATATTAGTGTGTAAACACAAAACAAACAAAAAAATTTTAAGCAGCTGTAGATTACGCTAACGATGACCAATCAGTAATACTTAATTAAAATGATATAACAACTAGCACTTCGTCCGCGATTTCGTCTGCAAAAAGTAATAACTGATAGCTCGGCTAACTTGCATGATATAAATATAATTTATCTAATTTATCTATATTGATAATTAAAAACTATTAAAATAAAATAGATAAACTAACAACAAACTATAAAAGGGCATCGAAAAACTCCTCCTCAACGCTGTCAGATGGTAATGTGCCCAAGAGACTGGCGGCGTTGCCACGTTGTATGGCAACACTTAGCCTCTGGCCAAAGTAAAAGCCAGCCCTTGGGTCAATGTATATAGTTAGTTTAACCTAATAAAGTATCCATTTATCTATAAATATAATATATATAATTTATCCTATAGCACCAACGAATCATTTAGCTATCTGCCAGTGAAAGAGTTTTTTTAGAATTATGCCATTAGTTCCGGAGATTACCCCCTACATAAAAACGTATAGACAAATTTTACCTCTTTATAATTGTAGTAAATAAATAATAGTAAAAAGTAAAATAAAGTAAAGTAATTACCTCTTTATAATATTAGTAATAAAGTAAAGTAATAAAGACAACTAAAAATATTCAAAACAATTAATTATCCCACAGGAACGCTATTTATTTTTACAAATAAATAATACATAAATTACCAGAAGTCAGATTACAATAATTGTGCGAAAAAAAGTAGAGAAAAAACAATTTTTCTTGCATCTACTTAAAAAATTGCTACATTTTTAGATTGCCTTTAATACATTATTAAATTGTTAAGTAAGAACTTAAATAACCAATTCACAATTGAATTGTAAATACGCAATAAAAAAACGGATTTATTTGATTCAATTATTTTCAATGCTGCAATGTGATGACATTTGATTGACATGTGATTTTTGTAAAAAAACAAACCCGCAGATGCTGAATTTGCAACTTTCCGGATTCAGGTGGTAGCCTGCGAAATTCAAATTTTCTTACGTTTTTTGCAATTTCCAGGTCAGTGTCAGGTTGTATGTTGATGAAAAATGAGTCGTGCCAGTAACACGTGTGTAGTTACAGAATTACAATCATGAAAATTATCAATACAACCCTCTAAGTTCATGTAAACCCATTGAATGACTTTTTCATGAAATATTCATTGAAGAGGGTTAAAGCCGAAAGAATGAATCTGATTCATTAAGATGCATGTGCCAGGGTAGCACGCAAAATTTTAATACCTATGCAATTTGGAGGACAGTGTCAGGTTGTATGTTGATAAAAATATCGATTCGAGACCGCAACAACCCTCTAATTAATCCCATGGAATGTTTTTTTATGAAATAGTCACTGACTGTTGCAAAAAACCGCGAATGAATTCAATTTCGCGGGCTACCCTCGCGCTTCCGCCTTAGAGCGTCGTAAAAGACTACTTCAATTAGTAGACAAAATATTGATGACATCCGCATCGGGGAACCTGAATGTTTTTTTTAATGAGATAATACCACAAACACGTCAACAATAAAAACACAAAACAAGACAGTTCTGATTCAATTCTCTTCAAGTTGTCATTGAATATCGTAAACGTCAAAATGACTAGGCTTATTTTACAATTACAGTGATATTATGTCTTAAAAAAAAAATGTCATACCTACTATGAGGAAACCCTACGGTCGTTATAAAACACGTCACGTGAGAGAACGGTTTGTCTGCGCGAGCGCACCGAGCGGCGCGCGCATGGGCAATTCATGGCATGTAATGACGATGCTGTTGCGTATACATGAAAGGTGTGGAAATGACACCCGATTAAGATTGCTGTGGTGCATTCGTGATCATTTATATCTATAGGTACTCTGATTTCTTATTCGTTTCCTCCGTGCCTCGGAAATCACGTCAAGCCGTTGGTCCCGGCTGTCATTTGTATATCTTTGACAGTCGTTACAGGTAGTCAGTGGCCCAAAAAGTACTAACTGGGTTGTGGAGGTCGCTCCATGTAAAATACTGGTATTCAGCTGCATCCGGTTAGACTGGAAGCCGACCTTAACATAGTTGGGAAAAGGCTAGGGAGATGCTGAGTCGTCATGCGGATGCTTTTCTCATGATGATTTGCTCATGACATTCACATTTATATACCACAGGACATGTGATGCGGAGAAATAAGAAGCTGGAAGTCAAGAATGAGTTAAGGTGGTTGCGTCATTGCAGCCCACGAAATTCAAATTTTCTTACTTTTTTTTGCAATTTGCAAATCAGTGTTAGGTTGCATGTTGATGAAAAATGAGTCACGCCAGTAACATGTATGTAGTTACAGAATTACAATCGTGAAAATCATCAGTACAACCCTCTAAGTTCATATATGTAATCCTATTCAATGAATATTTCATAAAAATGTCATTCAATAGGATTAAATGTTTTAATTATTGTGATTCTATAACTACATACGTGTTACTGGCGCGACTCATTTGTCATCAACATACAACCTGACAATGACCTGCAAATTGCAAAAAAAGTAAAAAAAAATGAATTTCGCAGCCTACCCTGACTCAACCACCTTAAGTCTGAGGAGAGCTTCTTTTTTCTTTTTCTTGTGGTCAGTGAAATTTGGAAGAAAGTTAACTCTGATGATGAAATGAAAATTTTCCCAATCAACCTCGAACCAAAACTTTAGCGATCAAGTTGAAAATCTATTAAATAAATTTTATAGATTGTAGTAGCTTGATATGCAGGCGTACAGTAACAAGAGCTTTCGATTGCCAGATCTTCATCATCATCTGCCTAGCCTTTTCCCAACTATGTTGGGGTCGGCTTCCAGTCTAATCGGATGCAGCTGAATACCAGTATTTTACATGGATTGCCAGATCTTACTAATCGGTAAGGAATAAACTAAAATATTTACAACATTGTAAATATTACATATTTACATTTTCTTTATTAGTAATTACTTTTACCGGAAAATTAGTTTAAATTATTTAACATCGAGAAAAGTGGAAGTAATGGTGGGAGGCCATTGCCCCTTTGAGTGGGACACAAAAAATGGTTGTCTGTAAAGTCGGTTTACGGACGATAATTTTACGTGATAACAACATAACAGAACATTGATGAAAAATTGCATACTTTTATGAATTGAATTGAATTAATATCACTGAATTATCGTTATTTTGTATAATACATAGATGCGTCACAAGCCGAACGCTTAGGCTAATTGTGCCTCTCTATCGCTTGTTCCGCGCTCTCGCTTGCACGCTCGGCTCAGGCGGACCGTGACACTTTTTCGTGCATGCCGCCGGCGTTCATCGATATAGAAGACGTTATCACGTCAAAAAAGACTGATTGCAAAATAAAACTTGGACCCTTGAATTAAATCTCATCCAGAGGAAAACTGAACAGTAGTTTAATGATCTAGGAAAGTATGTCAC
The DNA here is from genome assembly GCA_950005105.1 of Lycophotia porphyrea. Classification (NCBI taxonomy): domain Eukaryota; kingdom Metazoa; phylum Arthropoda; class Insecta; order Lepidoptera; family Noctuidae; genus Lycophotia; species Lycophotia porphyrea. Next base: position 2,884,448 of record OX465408.1, on the reverse strand, counting down.
TGTCAATCTCATTATTTGTATAGATACAGATGGTATCTTTTGTTCGTTTATTATTTTCTCGTTTATAACAATAAGTCTTGTCAATAATTATAATCGAACAATCGATTACTTAAATATTACATAATTTTATTATTTTTATTAATTTTACTATAAAAATTCAATAGTAAGATTTTTTCAATTGTCTTTGAAAAATAAGTCTTAGTCACGTACAGTATTTACTAGTCAATCATCACTATAATTAACAGTCCTCTAATGTTTAAATGTTGACAGTTAGACACCTATTATTATTGCTAAACAAAGATCTTTTGTCTGTGGCTAAACTGCAGTAAAGCCGCCATTTTGTTTTTCAATACGTCATTGAAAAACAAAATAATCTAGAAGCACAGTACTTACCTAAACATGAAAAAGCCTCTCACTAGAAGAAGCCATAAAGGTGTAGGGACTCTGGTTTTACCTGAAAAAGAACTTCTCTATTCAGAGCGAATTTCACTAATAAAGATTGAACCCTATTAGCACATCTAAACCGCGATAAAGGGTGTCAGTGCCTTCAACCAACTTATATGTGTAGGCGGGAAAACACAGAACAAAAACATTTTTGACAAGCAACGCCACCTTGTTGAACTTGAAATTCAACCATAAACAGTAAGGAATAGATTTATTCGAAATATAACCCTGAACTTTGAGATAAGCATCAGCTCTGTTTGTCACAAGTTCACAACGCAGTAACATGATGACTTCTGATAAATCTTTCTTTTATTCCCAGTTAGAATACCATTAGGTACAGGTAATGCGACAATGTAGTTGAAAAAACTGGCCAAGTGCAAGTCGGACTCGCGCACGAAGGGTGTCGTACCATAAACCGAAAAAAAAACACGTTTCTTGTATGGGCAGCCCCCTTTAATTATTAAATAATTTATATTTTTATTATTTGTTGTTATAGCGGCAAAAGAAATACATCATCTGTGAAAATTTCAACTGCCTAGCTATCACGGTTCATGAGATACAGTCTTGTGACAGCCAGCCAGACAGACAGACAGACAGGCGGACAGTGGACTCTTAGTAATAGGGTCCCATTTTTACCCTTTGGGTACAAAAGCCTAATAAAAAAAGACTGAGGGCAATTACGGCCACGGCCATACGTACAAAGTGCATCAGATAAAATTACTTCTGCTAAAGTCAGATTTATCAAATTCCATGACTTGAGTATGCAGGGTGGAAGCGACACCAACGCTAAAACGGTAGCCACGTATTCAGTACGTCATTCTGAAACCTCATGTAAATTTTTCGTCGGTTATTAAAAAAAAACGACTGTTTCCAACAAAACTGCAACACACGCGGTCAAAATGTATGGAACAGCTGTTTTTTTTCAGTTCAGAATGATGTACTGAATAAGTGGTAAACGATTATTTTGCTGATATTCCTAAGAAAATGGTTCCAATCCAGTCCGACAATTGTTTTTTCTTAAATTGAGAAATGCAGAGCTGATGATTTTAGCCGCGAAAACTGCTGAGTTTGACAGACGTCAAATCTGTCACAGTTACAGGCACTGTTTTGCCAAGGAAAAACCAAAAAATAACGATTCCAATTACAATAAAATCGTAGAAAAGGCAGTCTTCATAACAAAAACAATAGCCTGACATGACATGATGACACTGACACACAAGTTCGATCCTCGTCCAATTAGCACAAGAATCGATGCAAATCAACGATTTTTTAACAATAAATTAACGTCTAACATTAATTAAATATTATGCAAAATGTTAATTATTCAAATAGATTCATTGTTGATGATTATAATTTTTAATTGGTACGGTAGTCTATCACAAAATCAGTATAAGCTGGCATCTTACTCTTTTGAAACTTCGAACTAAGCCAGGCCAAATCAAGGTTCAAGAGGTGTCCACCACCTCGTGACTTCTTGAAGCCCCAAGAACACCTGGCTACCGGCAGTGAACTACACTGGCCTATTCGGAAATCTCTGAATCGATTGCGTACCCAAGTAGGCCACTGCAAACACAATCTGGCAAAATAAGGTATTATTGGTCCCTGCAACACCAAGTGCAAGTGCGGCGCTCCGGATCAAATTATACCCCACCTGCTGGAGTGCCCCAGGTGTCTGTTTACCACTCTTGACGGCCTGAATAGCGCCTCTACCGCTGCAATAAACGTGGCTACCTACTAGGACCAAACTGTATAATATTAGAATAATCATCGATACGACAAGAAGGTCAAGGTTAAAGTTACCACTGAAATGCGGCCTATATAATTCATTCACGATTTGATAACTAGTCATCCAACCTCTTAGTTTTCCAAATCGGTTAGTTTTTTTTTTGTTATTTGTGTTAATTTTATAGTTTTAATGAATTTCCCGGTTCAGTCAATTTTAGTTAGATGGCATTCGTTTTTTTTTTTATTTTGACGTCCATCCATTTTGATTGAACAGTAGTTACCGCATTTTATTTTATTATTTGCCTGACGTGTTGATTGTTAAGAAATAATAACTTGATATTTAAATAAATCTATGAACAATTTTTATTACAAGATACGCAGATGTAGATAGAAACTGCCTCGTTGGTCTAGTGGTCGCAAGCGCGACTGCTGAGTATGACGTCCTGGGTTTGATTTCCAGGTTGGGCAAAATCATCATCATTCTCTTGCCCATATCCCATTAAGGGTGTTTCCTGAGAAAAAAAAAATGATTCTATTTAGTCCATCAGTTTATTGGAAATATTGGATCCGTATTTTATTTTTTATCAAATCAATAAAAACTGAAAAAACCGAGTGGGGGCTTGTGACGTCTTCTACTTCACCAGTAAAAGTGAACTGACATTGTGACGTCACACGAGTTTTCGACGCATTGTGTCTTAATTTTTTGTTTACGTGAAAAAAGAAAAAATACGTGTCCAATATTTTTTGGAAATATATCTGACGGACCAATAAATAATAGATTTTTTTGGTAAACTACCCTATTCATTTGGGGTTGGCGCAGCGTGCCTTCTTCTTCCTACTTCTCTATTACTCGTCATCTCATCAGACACCTCCTTTCTTGCCATCATTCTTTACTGGGTGTACTACTCTGCCTATCCCTTCGGGGATATGTATAATAAAAACTAACTTAATATGTTTTACAAAATATTGTTTTAATCCTTCCAAAAGATTTCAACGCGTTCCTACGAGGCAGATACGTAGAAAATCTAAGCCATTTTTTTTTTAACTTCTCTTCTGATACCTTGACTGATTGCGTTCTTACAAGGTGAATGTTAAGGCTACGTCCAAAATAATTTTAAAAAGAATTTCACGAGAGTTCATTGACATTGTACCGTAAAAATAAGATAAAAGCGAATCGCGAATTTTGGCGCGTCACGCGTGTATGTAATCTTTGTTAGCAAATTAAATATCTGTGTTAATGAAAATCCGTCTATAGTAATAACCTTGTTTGAAATAGTTTTTACGTTGTGTGTAATACTATTACTCGCAATTGCAATATGAACTTACTTTTGCAGCTGAAAGAATCAATAGGAACTTTGCTCGTGTAAATAAGAATATCAGAGGCCCTTAACATGAGTTTTGATGTAAATACATCGATTGTAGAATTAAAAATACTCGTTTCACTAATAATAATTTAATCATTTTACGAATTTATTCATATCTATGGGTGATACTGATTGTGCTTGTTGGAACAATATAACTAATATCCAGTGGCGCGCCAGTTAAACCTTGTTTGAACTGTCAAGTGTCACTAATGTCACTGTCAATAATGTCAATTTGGCGGTTAAGCGTTTTTTATTGCTGGGTACCGTAGTACCCTCTCCTCTGGCGTTTGAGCTGATAATTGTATTTTCGATTCAAAAACGAACGTCAAAACGACGGAACGAACGTCACGAGAAACGTCAAAACCTCTATAGTTACTTTACTCTTTGGTCAAAACTCGTGAGACGTTTTGCAATATTCAGTGTTTTTATTACACGTGCAATCACAGACTGTCTTTTTTTGCAATAATAACGTGTAGCTTGTACTCAAGTCACTTGATGACTCATTCTTAATGTTAAACACGACTTGCATTTAATTTATGCGTTTGTTAATTAAATAAGTACTTGCCCACTATACCTGCTGCGTATCTACGTAGGTATTTTTAGTTCCTCTAGGTTCCGTGAATATACTTGCAAGTCAAGTGCAGGTTCTTTTGCTTTTTTAAAACGACGAAAAAAAAAGATGGAGTTTCTCAATTCGACGCGTATATTTTTTTAATTTTATTTGAATGATTCTTTTTTTAAGTGTCAGAATCAGAATAAAATGTAGAATTACTGTGGGAATTAACTTACTTGTATTTTATTTATTTTTTTCATTGCATATGCAGGTGGGCTAGTCATTCTGATAGAACTTGAGTTTTGTTATATATAATTCAAGGAGTTTTATTCGAAAACAACACACATCCTTTGAGTTAGCATTTTCCAGCAAATTGGTTAAGTACTTTTTAGGGTTCCGTACCCCAAGGGTAAAAACGGGACCCTATTACTAAGACTCCACTGCCCGTCTGTCAGTAGACTTGTATCTTATGACCCGTGATAGCTAGACAGTTGAAATTTTCATAGATGATGTATTTCTGAAGCCGCTATAACAACAAAATAATTAAAGGGGGCTCCCATACAAGAAACGTGTTCTTTTCGGTTTATGATACGGAATCCTGGCCAAGTGTGAGTCGAACTCGCACATCGCACTTGGCCAGTTTTTAGCTACTGTGGCCCTAGCTCAAGCGCGCGGTGTAAACGTAATGTAAATACTGCGATTTTAAAATTAAAAAGAATCGTTTTACATGATATTTTCTAAATTTTAAGAATTTATTCATATCTATGGATGATACTGATTGTGCTGGTTGCGAACAATTTAACTAAAATGCTATAGAATAAATATTTAATTTTCAACTAAAAAATCGACTCACAATTTCCGCACCTAACCCTAAAAAGCTGATGATAGTGTAAAATATTGCAATAAACATGATCGTGGCGATTTCGTAATGCTTAAGTACCAACTCCTTCTATTGTTTTCTTTGCATCACAGCAAAACAACAAGTTGTATTTATACTAGTTTCATCAATCATTTATCAGCTTATGAGCATCTTCAACTAGATATTATGAGATACCTAGGTCAAGCGAAGGTTCAATAGGGTAGTTTACCAAAAAAATCTAATTAGCCCGTCAGATTTTCCAAAAAATATTGGACAGTTATTTTTCTTTTTTCACGTAAACAAAAAATGAAGACGATACAGTGCGTCGAAAACTCGTGTGACGTCATAATGTCAGTACACTTTTACTAGCAGAGTGACGTCACAAGCACTCATGATCTTTGAAGCGTTTTATCTTCGTCAGTTTTTATTGATTTGATAAAATAAAAAATACGTATCCAATATTTTTCGATAATCTAAATGACTGACGGACTAAACAGAATCATATTTTTTTTACTGACGAAACAGCCCTATCGTTCAACTGTTAGCAATCTTGCCCACACACGTTTATTTCCTCGTGAACATACAGGGTGGTCCAAATAGCGACGTCATAAAAATCCTTACGCCCAGGGGTCTCTGAAAATAGGTACCCCATGTATGTTCCGTGATTCTTTGTAGTTTTCGAGTTGAAGCATCTTAAAAATTGTAGGAACCGCTTTCAATCAATTTCTAATTTATGAATGTTGTCTTATCCACCACGTCATTAAATGTCATTGCACTGACTAATTAGCTTCCAATTGCTATAATATACAATCAAATGCATAATTAAAAACGTCAGCACTTCCAAGCAAAAACGATTGACTCATAATAACATCACGCTTCGTCCCCAAGGCGCCGGGCAGAACTACAAATGTTTGTAAACTCGAAGGAGATTCTGTTACTTGGTCACGATCTTCGTTTAGATTGGCGCAGTGCATACATAAATAATTAGAAGTTAACTAAGGTAAGGTAATTGTTGCCTTTGTTCTTTTAGAATCTGTGTAAAATAGACAAGATACCTGAGAACTAAAGGTTTTATGTTAGTACCTAACTATTTGAAAAATGCCCTCAATGAGACTTTACACCCGTATCTACATATAAACAAGTCAATGTGGTTACTTGAGTTACGTAAAGGGTGTAAAAAGACTCTTAACGAAGCCGAAAGGTATTTGTTCTCGCCGTTATTGCAATCATATTTTGTTCTAGACCATACCCTAGTTACGGAGATACATATTTGGGGTCAAACTTCGCAAACGCCTGACACAAGTTTAAACGCGATTAAAAAGTTGACTACTAAAATTACATCAAATTACGTTAGGTGCTGACTAATTTGACAGGACTAAACTAATATTTATCTTCTGTCCTTTTCATAATGAAATAGAAAGAAAAAGATGCACTCAACTTAAATTTAGTTTAGTTTGTGAACAAGGGAATCGGCACCAATGTCAAATGTTGCATAAAAATGGTTGCACAAATACTTACTTAAAAACTCAAGTACTTAATAACTTTAACTTGACTAGAGATATAAGTGTTAAATATGCATGCGTGAATCAGGCCCCTAGAATTATCTTACTATGGTAGTTTAACGACTTCTTCTTCTTAATGATGATTCCACATTTCTATCAATGTTTTGACCTGAAATTCAGCCACATAAAAAGCGCTGGTATTGGCCTCACAAAGGTCTTGGATAACCCAAGGCTTGCCATGCCTCATACAATTTTGTGATTCTGTGCCAGACATAATTATACAAATTCTACTCCTGGGTCAGAGTCGCATTTAGGGGAGGGCAACCGGAGCTACGGCCCCGGGGCCTCCACAAAAGATGGGCCCCCACAATAAAGACTTCCAACAAATTCCAACTAGTAAACTACTTTTCTTTTGATATGTTTTTTCGCAGTTTTGCCTTTACCTACAGTACTTTGTACAAACATGATTAAATTGTTCTTAAATATTAACAGAAATCATCGATCTATATTTTGTTCACTCCAATCAGGCAATCAGTAAAATATCAAAATCTCAAATGGCCTTGTTTTTCGCTAAAACGCTCGGAAGGTTCCGTTCGTTAACGCTAAAATTTAATTTCAGATAATTCTTGTTTCCCATTGTATTTATATGTTGGTTAAATACTAAAAGAATCTACTTGGTTTCTCAATAAATTATTTATTGTAAAATTCGACTGAAAAAAATTGTTCACAATCACGCACGTTCCAAATATCTCCAATTTGGTGGTTATGTATGAGTCATGACTATTCAGTTTCTTCCGGACAATTGTCGTTGTGTTGCGGTATGCGCATGGCCAACTCTTGGAGAAGAATAAAAGCTTTCACAATGTGCGTCACTACCGGAAAACTAACCCTGTTTATATACATGTAAGTAGGTACCACTTAGTTACCTATCCGCCAGTGAAACGGGCAGACGACATTGTTGCCACCGTGCTTAAAACCTGGATGAGACTGGCACAAGAGCGTGGAGCTTGGCACAAACAAAGAGAGGGATATACCCAGCAGCAAGTGAAGTCGGGCTGTAGATGATGAGAACCACCCGCCAGGATGTGCGTGTAAAAAGATACTTAAAACACAGAGCTTCCTACTTTTGTTCTAAATTTGCGATGTGGCTACATTTTTTTTTTTCTTTTTTTTTTTATTACATTATCGACGATACGAGCTGATTGTTTATTCTTTTGTACCCATCATTGTGTCTAATTGATTTTATAACTTTTTTTTCTATTTCATGAAGACTCGCTTCCTGCAGAACTACTTTAACACTTAACTATTTTAAATGGGTGTTATAAAACATTGATCTGTGAAGGACGTTTTGTTTTTATTAATATTTTAAGTCCTGACAAAGGATTTGATATCTTATCATTTCCTCCTGTCTGTTTGAAACAGATTAGTAAAACAGACAATAAGTGGAAAAGAAGAAAAAACATTTGCCCCATTTTGTCTGAATTGCGTTTCGAATCAAGTTTCTTAAGGCGTTTGCGTCAGGGTAGCCCGCGAAATTCAAATTTTCTTATGTTTTTTGCAATTTGCAGGTCAGTGTCAGGTTGTAAGTTGATGAAAAATGCTTCGCGCCAGTAACGCGTATGTAGTTACAGAATTACAATCGTGAAAATTATTATTATATGTTGAGCCAAAAGTTGTTGGTGTGAAAAGACTCTTAACAAAGCCGAAAGGCGCGCAGGTGCACCGATTTCAAAAGCACTAAAGATTTTCCCTTTTGAGCAAAGGGAATATCTTTGGCTCTAAGCATTGGTGCTCTTGAAATGGGTGCTCAAATGGGAAACTCCGAACAAGTGCCTTTCGGCTTTATTAAGAGTCTTTTCACACCAACAACTTTTGGCTCAACAAATACCACCGCGTGTTACCAAGCAGCAGAAGGCTTAAAAGCCCGAAACAAAAACAAATCATTGCAAGAAAAAATCTTTGAGTGTTATAAGCAAACACTTTGGATAAAATAAAATAATATAGGAACATAAATAAATGGCATGTCGATATTAATTCTCAGAATGAATAGGTACGGAAATGCACTGGGATACTCCAAGGTTACTTTGTTATTGTGAAAAAGTATTACCTACTACGATGTAGTCACCTATTGTTAATTTGGATAGTAATCTATTTAGGTATATACTTCCAAGTCAAGATATTTGGGAAAAAATAATATCGTTTTTATCGAAACCAGCCGGTCATGGTTGGTCGATACGGTACTTTTGGCGCACAATAGGTTCTTACGGATTCTTATTTATACACTACAGAAGTCAGTACGCAGATGAATACCCAGTACGTAATTTTCATCTCCACCTTAAAAAACGTTTTGCTATAGCTATGCTAACAAATGCGGTAGCACCTGTCCTTGCGGACCCATTTCAAAAATCCACCTTGGCAGCTAGCCCTAAAGTTCCATTTGCTCCAATCTTTTTAACAGAACCATAAAATCTAAAATGTCGATAAGCGCCTGTCGTTTTTTTATTTGTGAGTGGTAATCCTCGTGAATGTCCTTCGCTCGGAGGTGGCCGAAGGGATCTGTCAGATTCCTGCTGACTAAAATCACACGGTGTTCTTCGATTACTTTTGACTGCGGTGCTGGAATACTAGCGCAGTTCGTCACGCTCTCACGACCAGGCCTGGGTTAACACGCGGGCTCTGGCGTCCCGAACCTGTGTTTGTTCAGGTGACAGAAACCCGAAATTTGTCACCCGTACGTAAGTCACAGTCAATGACGGACGGAGATCCTTGCGCGCCCTCCGAGGCCTGGTGTATCTGCTGCGGATAGACGGTGTTTGAGTCTTCCCGCTCCCTAACACCTATCTGTCTGTTCTCAGCCTTACTTACTTATAGGTACTTACTTTATGTAAACTTGTTAAACCAAACCACTGCAGCAATAAGTTTAACTGACACTGAGTGATACACACAGATGAACCCGCAGTTACTCCGTAGTTTGATCTTCACAATTTTAATTTTTAATTGTTTTTATAGTTACAGATTCAAACTCCTGCATGAAGCCGCAGTGCAATGAAGCCTTTTATAAAGCAGGTAAATATTGTTTATAAATTATTATACTTTTTTATGGTTGAAAATAGGAAATCTAAAGATAAACGCATACTTGTTCGCGCCGAACGAAGCGACCGTGCCGAACGAAACGTTCGGATAACTTTATTTATTTGTCAGATTCGGTGTGGATAAGTGTTCGAGGTTTTATAGGATTTCACAAATAATTCTAAAATTCGTTTCTTTCGGCTTCTTCGCTTCCTTCGACTCTGAAAAATGTGAGTATCTAGTATATAGTGTATCTCGTATCCACTATCTAATAGAATAACGTGACAAGCATATTACAACATCAATAAACAAAACAAGAGAATGAAATTGCGTAGACCTAAGATCATACGAGGCGACCTGTCACACAACGGTACAATGGTACCCGGAACCTGTGTGTATAAATCACATACACACAGGTTATCTAGTTAACATCAAACGCGTCTAGAGTGTCTGATGGGTGTCTGTCAAAACTTTTCTTATTCTCAACTCAATAGAAATTTAGTATTTTTTTCTTTTCCAGTCAATTCATAAATAATCGTATAAATTACATCTCTACAGAGGAAACAAGTGTCCCGCTCTTGTGTCACTGTTGTTGTAGTTACGTCACTTCCTCTCAGGAGCATCGCTTGAGGTTGCGAAAATCAATTCATCATCATCTTTTTTTTTATAATAGTTGTCGTACATCATAATTTGCGCGATGTAAACCGGCTCTATTAGGACAACGGCTTTGTTCAAAATTCAAATTTATTTGTCCAAAGACGTGCCTATAGCTTTTAAAAATACAAGGTTGGCAACATTGCAATACATCCGCAGAATCGCCATGCTGCGTTGGACATTGAGGTTATTTGCCGGACAAAAATAAAAAGGGTAGTTACGTTTCCAATCATTGATTTATAGTGGTTGCGTCAGGGTAGCCCGCGAAATTCAAATTTTCTTACGTTTTTTGCAATTTGCAGATCAGTGGTAGGTTGTATGTTGATGAAAAATGAGTCGCGCCCGTAACACGTATGTAGTTACAGAATTACAATCGTGAAAATCATCACTACAACCCTCTAAGTTCATGTAATCCTTTTTAATGAATATCTCATGAAAAAGTCATTCAATAGTATGGACCCACCAATTTAATGAATCTTGGTGGTAAAAAAAGTCAATCGCACAGACAATTAAATATAAACAGACGCCAGCACATCAAGTTACTACAATCTGTCAGATATCTTTTACAGATTTTCAACTTTATCGCTAAAGTATTACGAATGGATGATGGGCGTCACGTCGTGTTTTCTAATTTGGCCCAGCCATATGCCTAATCAGTAGTTCTTAATTAACTAACACCCGTATTCATGAACGTTACTATGAGGTTCCACAGTGCGCGCGGACGCACAGTGTCCCAAAAACCTATTCATAAACAATACTTGAGGGACGAACGACACTATGCGCTCGTTATAATGAACGCACAGATAAAGTAGTTCACTTGCTACTTTACGAAACGCATCGTGCGACAAATCAACACAAATGTCAAACTGGTATCGGGGATTAGGTTATGTTGTAGTGATTACAGCAGCAAAGATGATTTTGATGATTATATCCTAATATTGTATCATTATCTTATTATATATCGTCGGGGATAATGCAAAGCCGCGAATCTACCATAGGTAAAGGCCGCGTATCTGCATTTGATCTAATTTTACAGGGGCAGGTTAAAACTGTTTAATATCGTTATTTTAAGGGTAAATGGCCTCATTTTTACGTAGATAGTAATAATTGATGTTTTCTTTATATTTTTACCATAGATCATCCGTTACAATGATTAATTTAACCGCCACGCTACGCGGAATTATCCAAAGCTAGATACGCGGAATTATCCAATGCTAGATACGCGGATTTGCACTATCCCCGACGATATCACTATAGGCAAGCAACTATTATTCATACTGAAAAGTTTATTTGAAAAAATGTAAAACGGTTGCGTCAGGGTAGCCCGGGAAATTCAAATTTTCTTACGTTTTTTGCAATTTGCAGGTAAGTGTCAGGTTGTTCGTTGATGAAAAATGAGTCGCGCCAGTAAAGCGTATGTAGTTACAGAATTATAATCGTAAAATCATCAATACAACCCTCTAAGAATTTCGCGGGCTACCCTGGCGCAACCACCTTAAAATAGTCTTTGTTTTAAAATATTGGTTGACGTTTATTCTGTCAGTCAGTCAATCCGAGTGAAGTCGCTTCACAACGTTAACCAATCACAGCGCCCCATTCCATGCTATGTGTCCGCACACTGCACAGCAAAGAGTCCATTAAGTATTGTTTATGAAATGAATGGCCTGCAATTACGAACGCAGTGCGAAATACCTTACTTAGCATAGTGTTGCTGCCATACTTATATATGTAGCTCTGTAGTTCTTGAATACCAGTGTTATACTTATACTAAACGTGATGATAGCAAACTATGTGCATACATCAAAAACTGCACTTATGCGCATGAGTGTTTTTTGCATGGCACTAATTATCTATAACAAATTGCCCAAATGTTGGAAAGAGCAAAAGAGCAAAGAGCAGAGTACCTAAACTTAAACAAACAATGAAATTGTTTTTGGCACAAAAAGCATATTACAATATTACAGAATTTTTAAACGACTCATGGTGATTATTATAAATAAATAAATATAACTAACAGTGTATGGTCATGTAGAAGTGGACTTAAATATACCTATAATATAAATGTTATTATAATTAAATGAAAATAATGTTATTGATGAATATGAATTGTAGGTAATCTGTAATATTGGACAAGGAAAATAAAGAATAAATTATACCTAGTGATAATGTAAATGATTAAATATAAAGTTTAAATATAACTGATATTTTATTTTAAGGTGTAAAATTTTAAAAATCATTGTTATGTCATTAATAAAAATTGTTTGTACAGACGCCAACAGGTCAAGCTACCCGAAACTGTCAGATTTTCCCAACCAGCCTTGAACCTAATACTTAAGAGATAAAGTTGAAAACTACCAATCCGCACTGGGCCCGCGTGGTGGATTATAGCCCATTCCCTCTCATAGTGAGGAGGCCTGTGTCCCAGCAGTGGGAACATTATCTGCTGATGATGATGATGATGAAAGTTGAAAATCTATTAAAGAAATTTGACAGATTGTAGTAGCTTGATGTGCTGGCGTCTGTACCTAAAATATTTGTGCACGCCATGAAAAATAGCAAACATGTCGTAAGCCACTCTTATTTAAGATCTTGCATGCATGTATTATTTTAATTCTGTATGTATAGACATGTTTGAGCAAATAAAATTTCTTATTCTTAAAGGTAAAACTAGGCTAGGCTTAGTTAAAAACAAAGACCAAAAAGTGTTCAAAAAATCGAGGATATTTTTTTTCATGGGTAAGCTTTCATTGTTACTTGATAGTCAGCTGCATCTAGTTTGGACTGCAGGAAGACAACCCTAACAGAGTTGAAAAGGCTAAGAACAACTACAACAACAACATACATTTATTTTCAGGCTACTTCTTCTTCTTCAGTCGAGTCGATGACAATCTATATTGTGTCGGCCCGGAACTGAGCTACTAGTTTGGCGCTGTCGTTAGCGTCCATCAGGCTACTTAGGCCCATAGATAAATATATACCTTACAGACTAACATACATACGATACAATACAAATTGTGTTAGTAAATAAAACCTTAAAACTATAAACGTCAGACATATACAAGCTCCTACATCACAATGGTGTTCAATGAATAGAATTCGGGGAACATCATCATTCCCTAGCCCTTATCCCAATTTATTTAAAGTCGGCGCAACGTATATTTTTTGCCATAATTCTCTATTAGTTGTCACTTGTCACCCCCTTTTCCAATCATACCATCTTTCACACAGTTCATCCATCGATTTTTAGGTATTCCCTTTAAAGCCATCCACATTCGTACTTAAAACTCGCATCACGACCTCATCGGGTTCACGCAACGGATTAAAATACCTCTATTAATAAAACCAATACATTGCGTTCCAGGCATTCGTGGTGGCCGGTGCGGCTCTCAACATAGCAGGACATGGATGCGCACACGGCTACCCAGCCGTGCTATTTGCGCAGCTCATCAGAGATGGAGGACCTGTCACGCTGACAGATCACGACACTTCTTGGATAGGTAAACTTTGGTTTTTCTTTTCCTTAGTACCAGACACTGCTCTAAAAAAGATGAAGATGTAGATGGGGTCCGTGGCTAAATTATAATAGCCGTACAGGTCTATTTAGCTACACTTGCCGAGTTGCCGAGGTAGATACCGAAAGATTCATACCGAATTCCATCCGTGCCTCGGGCAGCACCATGAGGTGGAAGCGCCAGGGAAGCTCGTGAAATTCAGTAGTACTGAAATTGGCTATAGCATGAAAATCATTATGGGATTAAATGAACGTAGGGAGTTGTATTGATGAGTTTAATTATTAAAATTCTGTAAATACATACGTGTTACGGTCGCGAATCATATTTTAATCAACATACAACCTGACACTGACCTGCAAATTGCAAAAAACTTAGAAAAAATGTATTTCGCAGGCTAACTTAGCGCATCCTCGTGAAGCCGTTTGGTCCTCGCTGTCACTAATAGATCTTTGACAAGCGTTATGTGTAGTAAGAAGCCCCAGTCTGACAATCAGTCTTACCAAGGGTTATCAGGTTACTCAGTTACTGGGTTGTGGAGGTCAGAAAGCAGTCACTGCATGTAAAATTCTGGTATTTGGCTGCACTCGGTTTGACTGGAAGCCGACCCCAACAGTTGAGAAAAGGCTAGGCAGATGATAATGAACTTAATCGGAGACAACATGATACGTATTTCACCGATCCGACGGACGAGCTATACGAAGAGATCAATTCTTATAAACACATAAATGAATACCTTCCCAGCTGCCTACAATGAATTGCAAAAAAAATTGAACTATATACAGTCGCAAAAAAACCACTTCACGGTTTAAAGAAATGAATGGTTCTTTATCAAGAATTGACGAATCCCTTTTTGATTGGAACCAGAGTAACAAGTAAAATAAATAAGTAAGTAGATAAAGTACGGTCAACAACTACCCGTGAACTCTTCAAGGTCTCTGATGGTCAAGGTTTTCATTTAAAACGAGTTTGTGTAAACGAGATTACTATTTGCAAGTATTTCTTATTTGAACTAAAAGTAGGTGACATGTTTATTTGCTCACAAAAAAAGCCTTTTGCTGTCACGTAGATAATGGAATCATATGTTTTTGTAACCCAAAAATTGCTACAAATACTTCTTTTTTTGGGCAGTCGTGTAACAGAGTAGATTCTGGTAATGGTTTTTTCCTTAGGACTAAAACCACCTTTTCCCAAAATGTGTGAATCCACTTCAGTTCGCGCATCTTGATCAGAGCTAACTTATCATCATCACCTACCTAGTTTTTCCATAATTACCGGCATCCAGTCCGTCGACTACCCAGTCTAACCGAATGCAGCTGAATACCAGTAACGAACTCATTACAGCTAACTCTAATGCAAGCATAATCAGTCATTACAATCACTTTCTGATCACACTTTAATGATATGGTCTTGTAGACCCTATAGCTTACATTTACAAGCGTTGAAAATGGTTGAAAACTCCATCGGTATAGAAGCAAATAAGCACCAAATATCAAATTACTTACTGACCCTTATTTTTTTCTTCCAGCGTCCGTAGTCGGCGTGATGGGTATCGTGGGCAACTTCGTATCCCCGGTTCTGATGACCAGGTTCGGGCGCCAGCGAGCCCACCTCATCTCTACACTACCTGCCCTTCTAGGATGGATAGTCTTCATCTTCGGCAACTCCGTCCCCCTCTTCATACTGGCCCGACTCCTGCACGGACTTGCATTAGGACTTAGGACTCCTTTAGCAGCCATTCTAGTCGCGGAATACACTGATCCGAAGTACCGAGGAGTGTTTTTAGGGACTTTTGCCATATCTCTCGGAATGGGAATATTTTTGTCGCATTTATGGGGAGCGCATTTGACTTGGAAAATGACTGCGGCTGTTTGCTCTCTATTTCCACTAATAGCCATGGCTATTATAAGTCTATCTCCCGAATCACCAAGTTGGTTAGTCTCCAAAAGCAAGTTTGCCGAAGCCAGAAAGGCTTTCAAATGGGTCAGAGGCGAAGGAACGGAACAAAAGGAGGAACTAGAAGCCATGATCAATGCCCAGAAAATGGAAAAGGCAGAGAAAAGACCAGAATACGTTGAAACTCATGCCTGCAACAACATTTTCAAAAAAATTGTTGAAGCTATCAGTGACGTTGTAAAAATATTTAAGAAGAAAGAGTTCTATAAACCAGCCATCATTGCTATAAGCATGCTGGTTGTTTTTGAGTTCGGTGGAGCGCATATGGTGGCTGCTTATGGAAATATAATCCTCCAAGTGGTTTTGGACAAGAAAGACGCCAAAGACGTTGCTTGGCAGTTCACAGTAATTGATCTTTTGAGGACCGTGTGTGCATTCTTAGCTATATTCCTACTAAAATACTGTAAACGAAGGACTATTTTATTCTCAAGTGGTGTCATGACTATTCTGTCTATGACAGCGATTTCCGTCTTCGTTTATTTGAGAAGAGCGGAAGTTTTTACCGAACCGTGGATGTTAGAGATCCTTCCCATGGCTTTAATGGTTCTGTACACTTTATCTTTCTGTCTAGGCTTAGCAGCTCTAAATTGGGTGATATGTGGTGAAGTATTTCCTTTAGCTTATAGAAGTTTAGGATCAACACTTTCCACTTCATTTTTGACTCCTGCTTTCGTGATTTCTATGAAATCAGCACCATATTTGTATTCTTCAGTAGGAGTCGAAGGTGCTTATTTAGTTTATTCAGCGATTTTGACTGTGTTCCTAATTATAATGTATGTGTTACTGCCTGAAACTAAAGATAGGACTTTACAAGATATAGAAGATAGTTTTAAAGGTAAGAAAAGTAATGATCCGGAGGCACAAATGAAACTTATTGTAAAAGAAGAGGGTGTTGTAGTTAATTAAAATAATGTAGTTGAGTACTCAAGTCATTCCTGGCGTTTTGTGTATTAAGCTTTTATAGTACCAAAAATACGTACGAATTTTCTTAGTTTAAAATTACAGGGTATTTTTCTATCCAAGCAGACATGAACACGTAAATAATAAAATTGTGACTAGGAATAGGGATGAAAGGAAAAAGTCCTTTAAAAAAGTTGATTGAATCTCTAGAAAATTAAGGAACAAAATCTGATCAAGTAGTGCGCCATTTACAGATTTTTTATAGAAATTCCACTCTACGTGATAGTTAATAAAAAGTGAAGGCCCGCTTGCACTAAAAATCACTAATTACTTGTTTATTGCTAAACGTATTTAAAAAATAATTCTGTTTGTGTCAATTGTTAAAGACAGCCGAGACAATGTTTAAATAGGTCGACTTCCGACAAAATTCGCGGTCGCGATTTTAGGCTTATTACCAATAGCATGTGAAAAGCGGTCGATCACCAACTTTGTTGGGTGTACCTACATTTAAGGTGATTGCGTCATGATAGCCCGCCAATTGATTTTTATGATCGTGATTCTGTAACTACATACGTGTTACTGGCGCGACTCATTTTTCATCAACATACAACCTGACACTGACCTGCAAATTGCAAAAAAAGTAAAAAAAAATGAATTTCACAGGATACCCTGGCGCTTCCACCATAATCTGCAATTTTACAAGATCTAAGACGGTACCTATTGTAGGCATCATACTAAGGTTAAAAAAACCCAAGAAACAAAAGGTGGTTTCAAACAAGCCATAATTTAGAAATGTTGCTATACTGCCTATGATTACTTAATCAGTGATTCAATATTCTTTTTAGTGAGATTAAAAATAGTTTTAGCCCTAATATTAACCCAAATAGAATATTTTTATGAACAAACATGTATTTTTAAAACTATTTTTAAGATGACAATGCTGTACAAATAGAATTACGATTTTGTTATATATTTTTGTTTTTTATTTATACCCATCATCCTTTCTGCCCAAAGAGTATATTAACTATAAAAAGGTTTCTGCCCTTGTCCCATGTTACTTTGTGGTCGGTGCATCACTTTTTTTTCTTCCGTTCTCCCCCTGTCAACCGTCACGCTATCATTCACTCCTTTGTTTTCCTACCTTCCAAAATTGAAAACTAAATAATTTTTAATTAAATTTGATATCCAGCACCATATATACATCACGCCTGTAATCTTCGAAGGGTTGACCGCATGCAGTTATATTATAACTACATGCGGTCGGCGGTGGACAGCATGCTGCGACACTACACAACTGTAGCCGACCGCGTGAAGTTGAAGGCACGACTGCATACAGTTGATATTGACTTCTCTCGACTGCAGCCGACCTCGTGCAGTTGGTATCATGACTGGACGAAGTCGAACGTACAACTGCATGCAGTTGAATATAGAGACTGCGTGCGGTTGTTGTGGTGCAGTCCATGTGATAGCGGCCTAAGGGTCAACCGAAAGAGCGGCGAAGGGCAGCGAAGCGCAGCGACCCGCTCGGTAGAGAAGGCGCGCGGATTCCCGCGACTGCTCGAGAAGTCGCTGGAATGCTCCAGAAGTCGCGGGACTCCACGCGCCTTCTCGAGCCCGCCCGCGTTGAATTCACGGGTCGCTCTTCTATGCGCAGTTCACTTTCAACAAAACTCGAGGAAACTTGTGATTAAGCAGTGTATAGGCAGTCGTACATACATTTGCATCAAATAAATAAGCTTTTCTTCATCCATTTCCATCACTTCTGTATTCGTTGCACTGCAAGGAATGAATGCGAATGCTCGCGTGCGGGGAGCTGGCGCGAGGGGCGGGATATTGCCAGCGGCCGCTCGCGACTGCTCAAGCATTCTCGGGACTTCCCGCGACTACTCGCGCAGTCGCCCGACTCCGTTTATGGAATTCGCCGGAATTCCAGCGGCGGCGCGGGCATCCGCGCGACTCGTTCGAGTTTCTGATGCGATAATAAGTATTATAGTAGGTAATGAAAATAAAGTTAAATTCATATAACACTGAAACTGCGCTCCGCTTCGCTGCCCTTTGCCGCTCTTTCGGTGTGAGTTGACCCTAAGGCCTCTGCCTCGAATCTTGCGGGCAGCGGGGCGGCGACGGCGGCGGCGCGGGAGCGGCAGGATCTTATGCGTACATTTAAATGGACCGGTTCTCGAAAACAGCGGCGCGGGAGCGGGCAACGAGCGGTGCACTCCAGTCAAGCGGCGCCGCCGCCGCCGCCCCGCTACCCGCAAAATTCGAGGCAGCGGCCTAAGTGGTCACTCCTGCAATATCACAGGCATCGTGGATGCGTTGTATAAACAAAGAAAAAAGCTGGCATATCTCATATGAAGTCAGTAAATATGAATAGGTTTACAAATAAAATAAATTGTTGTTTTATAGTTGAATTTATTATTTTTATTGTTCTCAAGGCACATAATTACATATTTCATATTTTAAATCCATCCAGAATAAATATATCATACTTATTATGTTTATAGCAAGGAGCGTTCCACACCCCTGCTTACACTTTTTACGTGGGTAAAACATCTAGATTTCTCTACTAAATGCAAAAGTTTTATAACAGTGAATAACATCATAAACATTCCGGAATAAATTCTCGAATCGCAACAAGATCCGTTGCAGAGTTAAGGCAAACAACGCATATGACACAAAAAAGACTTTATAATACATACCTAACCTATACATATATAAGTACATTTGTTTAAGTTACTGTAAAAGTCCGAACTGCAGTAAAACCTAAGATTGACTAGTAAAAAACATCAGATTTACCAATATACAGACTTATTTCATTAAACTTTCTCTATTATTTCTGATTATATCACATCATTTCCAGAGATTTCCAACAAAAGTCAAGCTTTAAGCAAGCACAGCCTATGAATTTCCTTTTAAGTTACAACAACACACAACAACAATTAAATAAGAACCTTTATCTGCTAAAATTAAGATAAATATTTCCCTAACAGTGTTTGTGATGTGGGACTAAGTTTTTTGGTGATATTAATATTATTTAGAAACAAACAATACACTTTCAAAACCATTCTAGTTACTCACAATAAACATCTATAACATAAGATAGTTGGTTTGATTATGATAAAACTTGCAAAAAATAACACCTGTATAAAAATTAACGTTTGTGCAACAATATCTGATAATACTTTTTGATCAATCACTATGGCAAAAAACACTTATAGATAAACAACATAACATTACTTATTCTATGCTTTGGTGAACACAACCAGTAAAAATATAATTAAAATAACAAAATTTTTGCCCCTGTTAGTTCCATTACCGTTGCTTTTTCCAGAGCAATGGCAGTGGAGCTAACTGGAACACAAAACTATTCATAATTCAAATAATATTTTGAAATGCCCTAAATATTTTGAATTTTTTAGGGCAACAAGGCATTTCATTGGTAACTTCTATAAGCTCCTACAAAAATAATACATCTAAAAATGCAAGTTAACTTAAGGTTTCCATGCAAAATAGCACTTTGGACGTGGTGTTGCGGGCACCACCCGTTATATAATACAAACAGAAGGCTTACGCTGGAATCGAGGTCCAAATCTCCATGATCTTCCCTGAACTTAGATCAGGAGGACCAAGAACAAACGGTCCAACATGCTTCGGGCCAAACATTTTCAATTGTTTCACACTGGCTGAGCTTAAAATTAAACTGGATAGAGGAGTGCGAGCTACTCCAATCTTCTCGGCTATCACTCCGGTTATGTGGACGTCATCGATCCAGAAGTACGGTATAGACTGGGCTATTTTTAGCAAACGTGGTATTACATCTAGAGAGTAGAGGATTGCCCAACCTGAAAATGGTCATAAAGTTCATGATTTTGAGGAGAGAGTCGAGGTTTATTAATTCTTTTGTGTTTGTAAGAGCCCAGAGGGTTTTGCAGGAAGCATAGTAAGCACAAGAAACCTGACAGCTGGATGGGTGGGGTGTAATGAGAGAACGCCAACAATATTTTAGGTCATTTTCAGCTGTCATAAACCATCAAAAAATTTAGTTACCGACCAGGGCCTGGTCCATTATTTATTCATGTATTTGCAAAACACACACATCATTCTATTGAAATATCGAAAATAGCTTGAAGGCATATAATATCTGTTTCTTTCAGAATAATGTCAATTTGTTATAAATTTCTAATGCAGAAATCGGAATGAGGTTTTTTACCAAAACTTCATGGAAATATAAAGTAACATAAAGATAATGACTCCCTCTAATGAAGCAGCTATATTTCAGTACTTAAAAATCCACATGTTAACAATTGTACAAACCTGCACAATAAGTCGGATAGTGAGATGCCTTATACTCTTCTGTAGTCACCTTCCATTTAGACTTTTTAGATCTCTGAGCCTTAGCATTCTCCAGGACCTGGCATGTGATCAGATCCTTAGCACCCCACGGAGACAGTTCCCTTGCTAGAAAGTGTGTCATCTCCAAAGAGTTCACCAAAACATCATCATCAGTCTTCAAAACATATTTAGCTGTTGGGCAGTGGTGCGCTACCCATTTTAAACCCATGACATGCTTGTACGTCATATTCCTGTAGACGTCCACGAAATTACCTTGGACTATATCTCCATACTGCATACTTTCATTTTTCATTTGGTTTGCTACAGTAATGTTATCGGGTTCACCGATCAAAAACACGACTTTAGTCGAATCATGGTTTCGACCCCAAGTATTGCGAATAACCATGCGGTTTTCACGGTTATTTGGGTTCGAGGATATGATTATCATTAACAGTAAACCTGCAGGATATCCCTTACACGGTTGTGGGTTAATCTTGAAGGTAAAATTGTTGATATCAATCAACTGTGTGTAGTTATCCTCAACCGTTATGTGGGTCGTGTTAAAAGGTCCTAAAAGACTGAATTTGGGATCCTTTATTCTAACTATATTAGGCGCTGTGCCAATATAGAACTTATAAATGAAGGAGAGAGTACAAACAGCAAATAAAATTTTGTGAATCATTTCTACTTTGTCACAGCGTTGTCCTTCAGCCATAGCAACAGGATAAAACCTAATTTTCACTAGTCCGTTATTCCAAAATTAACATCAGAAGGTATTTAATCACTAGAACAACTATATAGTCTATTTTTTAAACCCTGAGTCTGAGACTAAATTGACACATGCTATTGCTAATGTCAAACTTATAAATAATGATACCAGCTCTTTTGTGTAGAGTTGTACCTACGATACCGGTTTGTTGCATCGTAACTTTTTAATTTTATTAAACGATTAGAAAAAAAATAACAGCTGCCATCAGTGCTTTACTGTTGTCTCCAAACTCCAAGGATATATCGACCCTTTTCTCTTACATAACAACAATTTAAAGGGGCTAGCTGATTGCCACAAGGAAATGAATTCCGTTCAATACGAAAACTGGTTATATACATCTATATCTCATTACTTTTGTATTATTTCATTTTAAATAACTACCTACACCTTTTGTTACGGATAACTTATTTAAAAAAAAAAGATAATACTTGAGTTTATTAACGGCAATATACGGTAGTGGTACATCACTATTTCAGAATTGCAAAAAACTGGCAATCGTCGTAATGTTAATTTAGTCTCAGGGATTAAAAAACAGACTTTACAGTAATTAATAATACGAACCAACACCAACGTCCAACACTATGGAAAACAATAATTTTAGAGATGCTCGAACTCGTGTGTTCGGGTTGGCGGTAAATGAACGAATCAAGCTGCTCAAAAGAGCGAGAGCCACAGAGTACTTTTCGAGAGCGCTATTCGTTCGTTGGGTGCGCGTTGTAATACTCCCGCCACACTGTGGGCTGAAAATCGAGCTTCATAGTCATTTAAATTCATTTCGCTTCTTTTTTTTTTTTTGCTTGTGGCATGCTTCTTATGCCTTCAGCAGTCATGAATATATACAAGAAATATCATTTCATCGGTAAATTAAATTATTAAATAAAAAAATTGAAAATTTTGTGTGGAGCCAAAGTAATAAATCCAAATATCTTCAAAACCGCTGTTTTAAGCGATATATCCCTACAGGTGGCTATTCTACAAATTATTTGTCATTTTTTGGTGTACTTTATATCACGATGATAGCTGCGGTTTTTTTATAAAAAATATAAACGTTATATAAAGAAACGATTGAACTAAAATTTGTTCTTACATCCGGACTAATGGCTTTATAAACATGAAATTTTGCAGGGAAGAGTCTGTATTTTAGAGAAACACTAGTACATTAGCAAAATTAAGAGACATATTCAATAACATCGAAAATATAATTAATAAGTGATATCAGGCCACTGTGTGGCGATTTTGGCCCACCTGTCCTGACCCATCCTGGAAATGTGACCCGCCCAGTCCCATTTTAACCTCGCAGACTTATCGCCAACATCGGCGATGCCTGTCTTGGAGCGTATTGTGGTGTGTATCGTATTCGATCTGTGATTTTGATGCACAAAATGCTACGCTCCACCGCTCTTTGGCAAACCTTGAGTTTGGACTTCTGAGCCTCTGTCAAGGACCAAGTCTGGGCCCATATGTAAGGATAGGCAGAATACACATGTCGACGAGCTTACGCTTAAGTGAAATAGGAAGGTCGCCCTTCATAAGCGCTTTCATTTAATTTACCTATAAAATGATATTTCTTGTATATATTCATGACTGCTGAAGGTATTAGAAGCATGGTACAAGCAAAAAAAAAAAGAAGCGAAATGAATTTAAATGACTATGAAGCTCGATTTTCAGCCCACAGTGCGCCATTGCATGATTGCATCGACCGAATGACACCGACGATGTGAAGACTACAGCTATATACCTAACTAGTTTTGTTGTTAAATATGAGTACTTACTATGTATAACTTATTAGTTTCTTCCTGCTAACTCGAATTTAATTCCGAGTTACCTGAATTTCAACTCGGATCGTGTTTTTTCCGAGTTGGCCCATCTCTACGTATGTAATGAGAGTCAGTGAATTGTTTTTTTTTCTTCCTTTTTTAGAGATTGTGTTCTGGAATGAGTTTTCTAGGCCAGTTTCCACTAAAAAACATAGAGGCACTGTACTTTTTTGAAGTGAAACTTCTTTATCGACGTATGGGAGAATTTTTTTTGACGTATTGTCACGTTTTTCAGTTACGCGCCATGTTGCTTTTTTTATCAAAATTCAAAGTTTAGTATAGTGACGTAAAGAATATAATGTATCATTATTGATGAAATACAACAATAGCAATGATATTATAATAAGAACAATGATAAAATAAATTACTCATTAATTGTATGCATGTCTATAATAATAAAATAGCTTTAATTTAATACGGAAAAAAATGTTTCCTTATGGCTTAAGCCTTATATACCCCATTTTCGTGAAGTTGCAAATAGTAGAAAAATGATATGATTGTCGTAAAGAAGTTTCACTTCTTACCTGTGTACTCTGGTACACACACATTTTTTTTTTAAATAAACGTTGCCCCACACTAGGAATTTCTCCTGTATCGTGCGTTCACAGACATTTAAACTCACATACACAAACACCCAGACCCGGAACAACTATCTGTAGCCCATACAAATATTTGATCCGTGCGGGGATCGAACCCGCGACACGCAGCGCAGCAGTCAATCGCCCAGCCACTGCGCCAACCGTGTCGTCAACTTGATTCAATGTAAAAAAAAATGGTTTGGCTGTATAGAGCTGGCGTTCATTGCCTATCAAAAGTCTTCCTTCCTAGTTTATATGCGTTCGACTTTCATCGTTCGATTTGCGTTTTTGTTGCATTGGCAACTTACTTTTTTCATAATTGGCTATAATTTCTTTAAAATGAAAACGACCGTGCACTGAATATTTGGACACTGATATCTGTTGCACGTAAAAACTTGATTTGGCTGCGACCGGACACCGATATTTTTACACTGAGTCATGTACAGCGTCATCTGTTGTACTTTAGTGGAAGCTGGTCTAGAAAATACCTCATTCTTTTCACTGTAAATTTGGCTTCCCGCTGGCTTCAAGCTTTTTGGAATATTTCTTTTTCCGACTTCGGCAATAGGAGTTTTCTATGACAGGGTTTGTTCATTTAAAAAAAGAAGTCGCAGTGTCTTGAAGTGAATATTCGTTTTTTCTGGAAACTTTTCAGATATGTTTTCTGAATTTTCTAAAGGTACTTTTGCTGTGTTAGAATCATAAAAAAGAAACTCGTAGTCAGAATAAAAGTTTTATTATCCCTGAATCATCATCGTATTATAATCTAGAATAATTAATCTACTATACTATTATAACTTAACTATTCCTATTGTATACAAAAAAAACAGAATCATCCTTTATTTAAACCCACGCCTTCTCTCCCGTAGGGGTAGGTAGAAACGGCAGAACGCCACCAGCTAAGATCCGTAGTCCTTACATACACCGTGTTTTTTTAGTCGTCCTACAACGGCAACCCACTTCATGTTACCAATGACTATTAAATGTTCATTAAAAAAAGGGTATTTATGAGATTTAAAAAAGTGAGGAGAAGGAGCTCGTGGCAAAATAATAACAGCAGATGAAATCTTCACACATTGTGTATTTCTGTTGCCGCTTTATCAACAAATAATAAATTAAAGGGGGCCCCTATTACGATGGTACGGAACCCTTCATGTACGAGTCCGACTCGCTTTTGGCCGGTTTTTTTTAAACTAAAAAGACTCCTGCTTCTCGTATCCGACTACTCTGAGAAGACACAGTACGTATATTTTTAATTTGTGTGCAATAAAGAAAAAGAAACAGCCGCCACAGATACAGAGGTCATCAATTACACCTCAAGTGTCCCACCATGACGTCTTAAGGTGGAAACGTCAGGGTAGCCCGCGAAATTCAAATTTTCTTACGTTTTTTTGTAATTTGCAGGTCAGAGTCTGGTTGTCTGTTGATGAAAAACGCTTCCACTTTAAAGCAGTTGTCATTTCAGTGTGGGAAAGAGATGGCGCGAAACGACCTGTATAGGTGTCTCTTTCCCACACTTGAATTACAACTGCTATAAGGCGTCATAGTAACCACCTCAGTTTCAATGGGGGTTATCGTTTTTAAGCTCACCATATGGCGCCACTGTCGAGTAAGGTCCTGTCATTAATTCTATTTTATACTTTAAAGTACAAATAACTTCATAAAAAGTTTATTTCATTTCGTATATCAACATAGTTACAAATATTCTCCCTAACATTAACAAGCATGAAACATTTAAAAATCATTCTACCTCCAAGTACTAACAAATAAGATCCTAAGTTGCGACTTAAAATCTTCAAGTCATAAATAATCAGGAATGGCTCAATCTAGACCAGAATCATGAATATTAGTTAAAATACGTGATAAAAAAGCACGCAACCCGCGGAAACTCTATCACATCTGACATTTCGGAAGACCTTACTCTACACGAACGCCTCTAGCGGCGAATTCATGCGCGATAGCCCCCATTGTATTGAAATGATAAATCATATCGAAATCTTTGTAATCAAGTTGCAGCTAAGCCTAAGTTAAGCCAGACAATTTTATTTCAAGTTCATCTTTGCACTCATCTTTACCAGTAACGTATAAGTACTTCGATTTCTTACAACGCACTATTAAGCCTCCAGGGTGTTTTCAGATGAGGTGCCAGGATGGTACCTGAAAGGAATAATAATTATAAGCATGATTCTTGACATAGCGTACTCGCATGACGAGAACCTCGTGAAAGCCGAGAAAGATAAGCAAATTAAGTATCTTGACTTGGCTCGCGAGGTTGTCGACATGTGGGATATGAGCTCAGCGATCATTGTTCCGATAGTCGTTTCAGACAACGGCTTAATTGCCAAGAGCCTCGACCAACATCTGAGGAGGGTCTCGTTAGGCAGCTGGATCAAGGGTTTGATTCAGAAAGCGGTACTCCTGGACACGGCTCGTATTGTTAGGAGGTTCCTCTCTCTGGAGCCCTGACCCGGTAGCTTGGACCCTGTTCCCGATACCGGTGGGCTACTATTTTTTATATGTTTAAAAGTTTGTTTTTATTTTTCTTTAGATTTCAATATTTAAAAATATAATTAACTAACTGACCCGCGCAACTTCGTTTGCGTCACATAATGCAATTCAATAATATTTCGACTACCCTAACCTACCTACCCTACCCTACCCCACCTACCCTACACACCCATAAACCATCTACTAAATAGTCCGAACAAAGCCTAAACATTTGGTTTGGATAGGTGAGCCCATTCTTATTTTTATATATATACTAGGTGTCCCGCGCAACTTCGTCTGCGTCAAACCTAGATAACGACAGCAGCGCCATCTGTCGGGCTAATTTGTGAATCTAAACCATCCAGGGTGCCACCCAAACGCATACAAAAAAAATCATTCAAATCGGTCCAGCCGTTTAGGAGGAGTTCAGTGACATACACACGCACAGTAGAATTATATATACAGGGTGTCCCAAAACTCAACGTCAAGCCGAAACGGGGTGACAGGATTGATCATAACCATCACGAGAAAAATCTGAAAAAAAATCTATCCCATGCAGTTTGAAAATTATGGGCATTTTAAGAAAAACCTAGAAATTTGATCAAACTGTACCATTTTTCGGTTATTGTGGTTATTATTTTTTATTTTTGTTCATTTGAACTTTAGAAACGTAATCCTAAATAACATTTCTAGAATCCCAATAAAAAATAATGACACAATTGCCTCAAGTTTCCGAGAATTGAGACTATTTGTTAAACTACGAATTTAAAATTTTCAAGATTCGTCGACTTTGACAGGCCCTCCTATAAAAAAAATGTACTAGAGTGCCTTGGCAAGTAGCATTAAAAGTTGGCGCATTTAATCAGAATTCTAAAATGGTACAATACTTGTTAGTTCCATACAATAGAAAAGAGTAAAAAAATTAAAACCTCAAGTAACCCGATTTTTGCTATCAGATTTTACTCAGTTAAAATGTTTTTAATTCGCACAAGCTCTAGGTAGGTTCTTAATTTTAAGGCAAAATGATGAGAGAGATGGATAATGGGTATGTTTGCCATGAGTGAGCGAGACAGATAGTGACGCCACGCATTGAGACGGAGATGCGTCGTTTAAACGAGTGCGAATGAAACAGATAGATGCTATGGCATCTATCTGTTTCATTCGCACTAGTTTCAGCCAAGCAAATGGCTACGCTACCAGTCCGACACCAACCAGTTAGTACGTTTCGCTCATTCGTCTACTGCGCACGTTCGTATTCGCTTGTGTTGATTTAGTACTGACAACTTTGGCTTCTCTTTTTGGACTTGAATCTTTGTGAATTGGACTTGTTGATAACATACCGGCAACTTTGGCTTCTCTCTGGACTTTTGTGTTGGCATCCTTTTTATCTACCATGCCTACGCGCTACACTTCACAAGAATATGCGAACATGCACCTCATTTATGGGGAATGCAGATGCAACGCAAGTGCTGCCGCTAGACTTTATCGTAAAAGATATCCAAATTTAGAGCGCTACCCGGATCACCGCGTGTTTGTTAATGTGCACCGTTCACTCACAGAGGGCGGCCATTTCCCGAATCAAATACAGGCTGGAGGTAGACCTGTGTTTCCTTTCCAGGAAGAAGTATTGCAAGAGGTCGCACGTGACCGAAGTATTTCCGTACGTGGAATTGAAGAAAGGACGGGAATACCGAAAAGCACTGCTCATCGTATTTTACAAAGAGCCGAAATGCATCCGTTTCACGTACAACGAGTTCAAAGTCTTCTACCTCGAGATTATCAGGAAAGGATTTCTTTTTGTAGAACAATGCTACAGAGGCATAATGAGAATCCCCAATTCATCCAAAAAATTCTCTGGTCAGATGAATCGACATTTAAAAAAGATGGTTACATGAACTTGCACAATTATCACGAGTGGCATGTGGAGAATCCACATTTAATGCGAGAAGATAGATCCCAGTATCGTTTTAAAGTAAACCTGTGGACCGGAATTTTAAACGGTAAAATTATTGGGCCTATTGAACTGCCTGAGAACTTGAATGGAACTAATTACCTACATTTTTTAAGAGAAGATTTACCAACCCTGTTAGAGGACGTACCACTAGCAGATCTTCGCGACATGTGGTTTCAACAAGATGGCTGCCCAGCGCATTTCGCAGTGCAAGTAAGAGATTTCCTTGACCAGGAATATCCGGGAAGGTGGATTGGACGTTCGGGCACTATCTCGTGGCCCGCCCGTTCACCAGATTTAAATCCCCTGGATTTTTTCTATTGGGGAGTTCTCAAAGAAAAAGTTTACTCAAAGCCCATTGAGAACGTAGCCGACCTGCGTGAACGCATTTCTCAAGCAGCTGAGGCGATCAACTCTCGAAGATATGCCCGACTAATAAGTAGATCTTTTTTAAGAAGATGTAGGGCTTGTATTGAGGCTGATGGTAAACAATTTGAACATTTATTGTAATAAAAAACGTTATTTCTCTATCATCTGACTTTTATTCCAACAAACCTAATTATTTTACTAATTTTACTAACTTTTTTTCACTTTGGTAAAAGTGGCGTCACTATCTGTCTCGCTCACTCATGGCGAACATACCCATTATCCATCTCTCTCATCATTTTGTCTTAAAATTAAGAACCTACCTAGAGCTTGTGTGAATTAAAAACATTTTAACTGAGTAAAATGAGATAGCAAAAATCGGGTTACTTGAGGTTTTAATTTTTTTACTCTTTTCTATTGTATGGAACTAACAAGTATTGTACCATTTTAGAATTCTGATTAAATGCGCCAACTTTTAATGCCACTTGCCAAGGCACTCTAGTACATTTTTTTTATAGGAGGGCCTGTCAAAGTCGACGAATCTTGAAAATTTTAAATTCGTAGTTTAACAAATAGTCTCAATTCTCGGAAACTTGAGGCAATTGTGTCATTATTTTTTATTGGGATTCTAGAAATGTTATTTAGGATTACGTTTCCAAAGTTCAAATGAACAAAAATAAAAAAGAATAACCACAATAACCGAAAAATGGTACAGTTTGATCAAATTTCTAGGTTTTTCTTAAAATGCCCATAATTTTTAAACTGCATGGGATAGATTTTTTTTCAGATTTTTCTCGTGATGGTTATGATCAATCCTGTCACCCCGTTTCGGCTTGACGTTGAGTTTTGGGACACCCTGTATAAAGATATAGATGATGTGTATAAAAATAATAAAATAATAATTGCCGCTCGGGTGGATCTTTAGGTTAAGCCGTGCTTGCCTAGGTTGGTCTGTGGATGGGTGACCACCCAATACATACCGAGTTTCCTCCGTGCCTCGGAAAGCACGTTAAGCCGTTGGTCCCGGCTGTCATTTGCACATCTTTGACAGTCGTTACAGGTAGTCAGTGGCCAAAAAAGTCTGACAACCAGTCTTACCAAGAGGTATCGTATTACCCAGTACTACCTGGGTTGTGGAGGTCAGATAGACAGTCGCTCCACGTAAAATACTGGTATTCAGCTGCATCCAGTTAGACTGGAAGCCGACCCCAACATAGTTGGGAAAAGGCTAGGCAGATGATGATGAGATATGTATAAAAATAAATAAAGGAATAAAAAGCATGGTTTCTATTTGCCGCCTAAGCTGACCATGGATCGTGGGTACCTAACTACCTACTCATTCATCTTTACATAGTATAAAACAAAGTCACTGTCTGTACGCTTAGATATTTTAAAGTACGCAACGGATTTCAATGCAGTTTTCAGCAATAGATAGTGATTCAAGAGGTTTTTATGTATGACATTGCACCCATGCGAAACCGGGGCGTGTCGCTAGTGGTATATAATTAAGTAGGGTACACTAACCAACTTACTTTGACCATTTTTTTTTGTAAATGGCATCGTCAAGGTCCACTTATAAGTCTGACTTTTGCTTAACTGGACTATCCTGTGGGTGCCTTGAGTGTAACGTCCTCCAGCAAGGTGGAACTTAATGACTGCTGCGTCAGTCCAATATAATTATGAGGCTTGTACGAATCGGCTTATAGTCTAACTGGATGCAGCTGAATACCATTTAACACGGAGCGACTGTTTATCTGACCTCCACAACCCAGTTTGTAACATGTAATAACCCCTTGGTAAGACTAGATGTCAGAGTTTCGGGCCACAGACTACCTGTAACTACTGTCAAAGATCTACAAATGACAGCCGGAACCAACGACTGAACGTGCTTTCCCAGGTACGGAGGAAACTCAGTACCTAGTGATGGTCACCCATCCCCGAGTCAGCCTCGGTAAGCACGGCTTAACCTAAAGATCGACGCAAGCGGCTGTTATTATTCAGATGATGAAGACTACCACAGTACCTTTTCAGATGTCTCAGCAGGGTGCTTCGCTGCGAGTACTGCTTGCCGCAACGACTGCAAGCGTGAGACTTGTCTCCGGAATGGATGGTCATGTGCAGTTGTACGTTGTACTTCTTCGCAAATTTCTTCTTGCATATACTGTGAATTTGATAGCAGGATTAGTATTATAAAATGATGCTAAAGATTTTAAGGCATCTGGGCAAGCACAATTGTACGCAAAAATTTGTGTTGGGAAACTACTTTTTTTTTGGGGTGAACCATCACGTTTTACAGTAGGACTCAATGTAACGCACTCAAAACTTTGTGCTGATGGATGGATTTAATAGTAAGGGGATCCTGGAGGTGTTTAAAGTATAAATCTTACATTGAAAACATGTATTTTAAAAAACAAACTTGAAAACTTGGAACTTTGACCTCGAATATCTCCGTAACTAGAAGTTTCCCAGGTATGGTCTAGAACCAAAATAATTATCGCAATGACGGGGACAACAAGTGCCTTTCGGCTATATTAGGAGTCTATTTACACCCTTTATTCATAATAAATTAGACTTACAAAAAAAACGATCTTTTATTAAAATAAAGAATAAAAAATTAGGTTTATCCAAAAACTTTGAACACGTATACAAAGTCTCCTGTCCGTGCTATTAACAGTTGAGGAGTTGTCTCGTGAGTAGGCGACCCTGGCTGCAGGATTATGGTATGTCTGTCATGAAAATGTATAGTCACCAGAACCAAAGGTGTACAAAATTTCAGTTCAATCGGTTGGGGGAAACGATCCCACTGCTGGGACACAAGCCTCCTCTCTATGAGAGGGAATGGGCTATAATCCACCACGCGGGCCCATTGCGGATTGGTAGATGTCACATGTCTTCGAATGTTTGGTTCTAGGACATGCCGGTTTCCTCACGATGTTTTCCTTCACCGTTTTTGAGAGCAGTGGTGATGAAATAAATTACACAAAGTAATGCGCCTGCCTGGGTTCGAACCCACGACTTACTGTTAGTAAGTCGGGGTCGCTACCACTGGGCCACCGCTGCTCTCAAAATGCATACTAAGAAACAAACTAAAAAGGCAAGTTATATGAGCTTATAATATGAATTATGTTCTTTCTAAGTTTATTGTGATCTTCGCTAACATCAGTAAAGGAAAACAGAGGAGTAACCCTCAAAATCACATGTCACGGTTCTTATACGCAAACCACCCAACGGATTTCAATGAAATTTTATGAAAGTATGGTTCCAGTGTGGTCGCACACAATGGGCCTCCTATCTATCTATCTAAAGGGTTTGGTTTCCGCACTTAGTCCCTAAAGGTGGACCATTGTGCGTGAGCCATGGTGGCCGTTACTCCAACCCACAAATGGGCCTCATCAGAAGGCTTAAAGTCACTCAAAGGGTAATGGAACGGGCTATGCTCGGAGTTTCCTTGCGTAATCGAATCAGAAATGAGGACATCCGCAAGAGAACCAAGGTTACCGACGTACCCCGAAGAATTGTCAAACTTAAGTGGCAGTGGGCAGGGCACATTGCTCGCAGAATGGATGGCCGATGGGGCCGAAAAGTTCTGGTGTGGCGACCGCGAACCGGAAGACGTCGCGTTGGAAGGCCTACCACTAGGTGGACCGATGACCTGGTTAGGGTGGCGGGGATCCGCTGGATGCGAGTCGCACGGGACCGGTCAATGTGGCGACACTTGGTGGAGGCCTATGTCCAGCAGTGGATGTCTTTCGGCTGAAATGATGAATGATGATGGTTCTAGCTGGCCAACCCGTCATGAGCAAGAGTGGTGATCAATGTTAGTGCATTTTCTGTATCAGAAGAGGTCTTTGCCCAACAGTGGAACAGTGATAGGTTGGTATTATCATGTGATATAGTAGTTAGGGACGTACGTGCAAGAGTATGGCTTCACTCCTAAATGCATCCTATGATGATACTGCAACTGATACGCAGTCGCGAGAATCTTCCCGCAGAAGTCGCACAAGAAATCTTTTTCTTGCTTTATACCGTGGTCCTGGAAACAAGGATATTCAAGCTTTTAGTATTGGTATGAAGTGGCAATGTGCCAACAGCATAACATGCTGTCCGAGACACGGAGGAAACTCAGTGTATAAAAGTAGTGAAGAGTCAATTTATGTAAGAAGTAAGCCGGAGTACTTATATCTGTCGGATCAGGTCGTTAGTACGGACATAAAATGAATCGGAAGCGCGCCTGTGGTGGGGTATCACGCGACCTAGTTACAAGTCTACCTACACCAGAGGGCGTTTTTACAGAGCCCTGATGTTTTCGGCTCGACGCTAAGACAGTCGGTGTCTGATCGCGGCCGAGTTGAGACCTCTTGGAACTGTAGCCGATTCATCGTATCCCGTGTTATTGTGTTAAGATGTAATCTCGAGTACTTTTTAGTTTTGCTACAAACAGTGTATCGCACTCAGTGTGTTTACATAGCACGAAACCCATCGTCTGCCCACATAATGCTCGAGCCTAACGGAATAAATCTTGACATTCCCGACATATCTTGAATGTGATTGACTGTGCCATTTTTCAAAGGGATGCCGCACAGTGGAACGAATGTATGGGAGCGGTTGGACGTAGACATGTCCGAAAAATAAGAGTAAAATTATGACAAACTAATGATGCCATCTTATTCGATTACTTAATGCCTTCATAAATTGTGGTGATGAATTTCTTCATAACTCCCATATTTCGGGAGTAATTTGAGAAAATGTGAAATTTTACTATGAAAATGAGTGTATCGAGCTCTCTCCCTCCTGATTCCGGGCTTGTTTCAGGTACCGGTCTCTAATATCGTAATGCTATTACTAAGAGCTATATTTAATACTAAGACACATAGTGCGCCAAATGTGCACTTTCTGGGATAAAAGGAAATGAAAATTTAAAAAAAAAAACGTTTTTTCCCCATTTGTATTTACTTTAAACCGCAGACAGACTTATTAAGAGGTCTATAAATATATTATATATATACAGAAATATATATTAACAAAAATATTCACAAGAACTGATGAGAGTATGACTTTTAAGTAAGTTGATAATAAATTACCTAGTTTCATTAAAAGTACAATAAATAATTAAGATGTAAGCTCTAATTTACTAAGTTACACATTTTAAAACAATAACATCATTTAATTATCTTCGTCATCATCATCATCATCAATTAATTCAAATTCAGAATCGATGTCCGCTAAATCATTTATGTTAACAAATTCGATATCACTTTTCTCAGAATCCGTAAGCTCATAAAATTCCTTAAAAGAAGATTTTTTTACAAACTTATTTCCTTTTGGACGGATACTTGTAACAAGTGGATCAGAAGACAGTAAAAGATTGTGCATAATATCTTCATTGCATGAGATACTGCTATGCTTTCGAGAATGCCCCTCTCTATATTTTCTAAAATCTTTATTTCTAGCCTCAGATGCCTCTTCGGATAGAAAACCAATGGGCACAATTGACATGTTCTGAACTATGTCTGGCCCATGCATTAAAATTTTATGAAGTGAAGAAGGCATATAATACCATGGGTATAACTCCACGTAAAGCTTAGCAGTATCAAAGCAGAACTCTCGGAATTTAGTTACGTTGATCTTCTCTCCTGATGAAATACACTGCAAGATCACACAGATTTTTCTTAAAAGCATAGCATCTATTCCGGTCAGTTCAGCAGATTTAGTGTAGTTTTCAAAAAATCTCCTTGCCGAGTTGCCATTGTTGGTGGATCCACTGCCTTGTTTCACAACATCGAGAAGTAAGCCCGTTTCTCTTCTTACAGCCTCTTGAACTCTTTTCTTCCTGTCATCAACTTGCCTTTTTGCTATATCACCCCTTACTTGCCATGATTTTATGTCTAATTTGTAGGAAATGTGTAATAAGCATTCCATTGAGCGAATCCAAGCGTGAAGGGTGCTTAAGCTATATTTATACATGTCCTCGTTTGCGTGTTTATCTTTGATTAACTCTAAATTATTCATTTCTTTAGGACAAGCCTTGCATATGTCACACACTGAAGCTGCTGTATCGGATATAATGGAATGAATTTTACCATCAATCATTGTCAACAGCAGTTGGTGTTTGACACTAATTCCATCAGTGATGGTGGATGGAGTTAAGGCTTCAATCTCTGCTTCGATTTCAGCCATCTCTCTCTGCACATTTTCTTTGGTTTCCTTTATAAACTTAAACAATATTGGCCGGCAAAATGAAGTGGAAGATGGTCGCTCGTTTTCCCAAATTGTTACACCTTTTGAGACGAGCCGCAGTGGTACAAGACTAATCATAAAATTACTAGCAAGATCGATTTGCTCATCTTCACTCGTCCTTTGATGATAAATGCTTTGGCTAGATGATCCGTCAAAACCCCATTTGCTGGTCAATACGAGCTGTTGATTGGGATCAACAGGGGTTTCTAACGACCTAATAAGTCTTCTTGAGGTTAAATCCATCAAGGCTTGTAATTTGATTTTTGCAGAGCTCTCTGTAACTGTGAGATCTTCTTTGGCCGGATAGCACTTAATTTTTTCTTTAACCAACATGTAGTAACTCGGGTATTGAAGAGCTCCTTCTTGAGTGTTGAAATCCCGAAGAGTGTTATAGCGCCATTTCGATAAGTTCATCGATACATAAAGAGCCAATGCCTTCAAAGGGGATATTTCCCGTACCTGAATTGATTTACCTTCAATGAAGGCTTTGATTTTTGAGGCCTCTTCTGGATTCTCCGTCAAGTATTTCATAACATAAGCTGTATCGCTTTGTCCTGCCTTTTGAAGCGCCCTTTCGGCCGAAAACATAATTTCAGCGCTGCTACTGCTGCATGAAAGACTATCTTCAGTGCGTCTTCTTTTTTGCCGGTTACTAAGGTCCTCAAAAGATTTACGAGGACTAGGATGTGTACAAGTTGAAGCATCAGATTTAGCAGGAGAAATTATGGGCTCGATGACGTCACTTATATTTTCTGTAGAAGGTTCCATATTTTCATTCTGTAATTCCGGCCATTGAATTGCAGCCTGTAGCCAAATCTCATGTTTCTTCCGAAACTTATCTGTGCTTCTTCCAGACTGTGTCCATTTTGCATAAATGCGGTAGCAAAATCGACGACACCAGTCTTTTAAACTTGTTTCAGCACTTTCACATAACTGAACACAACTGTTATCTTTTAAAACACTGAACAAATAGTTAAAGTCGCGTAAATCTTTATGTGCGCGTGCGCATAAAGCAACGTGAATATCAAGATTTGTATTAAAATTTGGAAAATACATTGCGAGATTAGCTTGGATACAACGAGGTGTAAATCAACACTGATTTTAAAGTTACTAATAGTGACCTATTTATATAAAATCCAGGTATCCCAGGTATCCTTTGTTAAATATTGCAAGGTAATTAGTTATTGTGATAATTAGTAAATGATGCATGCTAAATTAGTGTATTAAGAGCCATTTAGTAATTAAATAATAGCAATGTTCTTATCAGTAATCATTAGTGCATCAGTTTTATATGTAAACCTTAAGTCCCTAATTATATATCCTAATTAGCTTATATCTTCTCTAATTGGCTGCTCAGAAATGTTATTGTAATAAGGTAAACCTTTAGAAAAACGGTTTTAATCAACAAAATAAACAAAAAATAAAAAAATTGTGTTATAAAATAAACATCACTCTTTATCCCAGAAAGTGCACATTTGGCGCACTATGTGTCTTAGTATTAAATATAGCTCTTAGTATTAGCATTATGATATTAGAGACCGCTACTTGAAACAAGCCCGGAATCAGGAGGGAGAGAGCTCGATACACTCATTTTCATAGTAAAATTTCACATTTTCTCAAATTACTCCCGAAATATGGGAGTTATGAAGAAATTCATCACCACAAGTTATGAAGGCATTAAGTAATCGAATAAGATGGCATCATTAGTTTGGCATAATTTTACTCTTTTTTTTCGGACATGTCTACGTCCAACCGCTCCCATACATTCGTTCCACTGTGTGCCGGTAGGAATCGAATTCTGTGGAACCTTCGCCACTGGTGTATAATGATGGTCACCCATCCACGGACCGTCATGTCATGATGAATCATAATCTTCTTATCTTAATCATATCTTAATATATATAAATTACGTGTCACGTTGTTTGTCCGCGATGGAATTCCTAAACTACTTAACCGATTTTAATCAAATTTGCACACCGTGTGTAGTTTGATCCAACTTGAAAGATAGGATAGCTTACATCTCAATTTATAGTCGCAATATTATTTAATTGCATTGTGTGACGCAGACGAAGTTGCGCGGGTCAGCTAGTTATATTATAAAATGAATATTAATTATATTCAGATAGCAGTCTTATTTTCTACTCGCTACCGCTCTACCGCTCTATAATCATCTGCCTACTCTTTTCCCAAACCTGATGGAGTCGACTTCTCTAACCGGATGCAGCTGAATACAAGTATTTTACATGGAGTGACCGCCATAGAAAATCCATAGATAATATATCCATCTTCGCACTAATTAACCCTTATTTATTTTTGTGTTACTTTATGTTCCTTTCCCACAGACAAACCGTTAAAACGGTTTTGTAGGGCATAGTACATAAGTAAGATTTTTATAAACTTTCTTTTAATAAATAACTAAATAATAATAATAATAAAGGTTTATAATACCTGCATATGTATAGCAAGACTGTTGGCACTGTCACACTGTTCACCACAATGGACACATCTGTACCGTTTCAGGTTGGACGACTGTGGGTGATTTGCAGCTCTGTGAGTTTGGAGATACCTAGAAACATAATAATTTATTTAAAAAAAAGGAGAAAATAAATGAATAACCATAGTACAAGTCACACAGAGCCAATTATAGGTTCTCACGTGTAGACACAGAGAAGGTAGTAGAAATCTTGAGGATCACTAACTGAGGATCAGCAAGCACGATATACAAATAAAAGGAATGAACATAAGCACTAAACATACTCAAGACACCAAGTTAGGCATTAATGAAAAATTTGACGCACCCACGATACAGGAGAAAATCCTAGTGTGGGGCAAAGTTTAAAAAAAAAAAAAAATGACACTGAAAAAAAAAATCTAAAACTAAAGCACTAAGCGCTCTTAAAAAAGTTATAATATAAGATAACATCACGCTTGAGTGGAGAACATGAAGAGGTAAGCATAGAAGTATGGATTGGTGGTTACACTGGTTACTTGACTCGGGTATCAAAGATAGTGACTTAAAAATCGTGTAAGCAATAAAGACGCTTTCGATTTGCGGTGTTGGCAGAAACTATTAACGTATACCATGGAACGCAATGAGAACTGAGTCTATACTGGAGGAACTCCACATCACCAATCCACACTCTGCCTGGAGCGTGCCCTCAGCTTTTTCGGAAATATTATGCGTTCGCCTAGGTATTGTCTGGAAAGGCTAATGTTACTGGGCCGGGCTGTAGATAAACGCGCGGAAGGCAGAGCTCCAACAAAGTTAGACGCGATCAGGACGACTAGAAGCAGCACAACACGGCTTGAATCCCCGTAGAGTTACACAGAGGTGTACTTAATACGAGGTGGAAGATACCGATGCTATTTAATGGGTGTAAAAAGACTTAACGAAGCCGAAAGGCACTTGTTCTCCCTGTCATTGCGATCATTTTTTTGTTCTAGACCATACCTGGGAACCTTCTAGTTACGGAGATGTTGGGGGTCAAAGTTCCAACATTTTCACA
Source organism: Lycophotia porphyrea (assembly GCA_950005105.1). Taxonomy (NCBI): domain Eukaryota; kingdom Metazoa; phylum Arthropoda; class Insecta; order Lepidoptera; family Noctuidae; genus Lycophotia; species Lycophotia porphyrea. The sequence continues at coordinate 2,845,867 of OX465408.1, read as the reverse complement.
AGTTTTTTTTTGAAATACATGTTTTTAATGTATTTTTTTTTACTTAAGACACCTTCACGACCCCTGTAATATTCAATCCATCCATGAGCACAATGTTTTGAATGCGTTACATTCAGTCCTACTATAAAACGTGATTTTTCACCCAAAAACGTTTCCCAGCAATGTTTGCGTATATTTACTTAGATTGATGTACAGTATGCTTGGTTGGCGGCTTCGTGATGAGTCCGTTTTCACCCTGTATGTGATGAACTGAATACGTGGTACCCGTTTTAGTGTCTGTGTGCCTTCCACCTTGTAGAGTACACCAGTAGCGAAGAGTCAATTTTTGTTAGAGGTAAGCCGGAGTACATATCTTTAATGTGATTATAATATTTGTCTATAGAATACTGACTGTGCCATTTTCCAAAGGGAAGCCGGTAGGAATCGGGTTGTATGGAACCTTCGCCACTGGAGTTCACTCACATTTCGCCAGTTATGTAATAAATTGAAATATACATGTTCTAGGACTAACCTGGACATTGGGAAGGCGAGGCCACAAATATCGCAGACAAACGGCCTAGCTCCCGTGTGGATGTTATGATGCTGGTCAAACCACGTCTTTGTGTTGAAACCCTTGCCACATTTGTCACAGGTGTACTGCAAAAGTAGAAATTAATACGTTAACCTTTTGAATGCCATTACGGGTGAATCTTGAAATTCGGCGTATTCTACTGATTCCTCTGGCGCAATTTATTTGATTCCCCTGTCCACAAAAATGTAAATTCCTATATTTTCGGAACCAGTCGGCCAAAAGTGATGCCTATTCGTTAAATGTGTTATAATTAAGTTAAATTTTATGTTTCATTATTGCTTGTAAAAAAATATTCAAATAAATTGCGCCCTTTCACATTCACCATTGTCACATGTATGTACGTTACAAGCAAGCGCGTGCCCTGTACGCCAAACGACACAAATATGTGACAAAATGGTAGGTGAAATTGTGGCTTGGCGTGGCGGGCACGCGCGTGCATTTACGATCTGGCGTTTAAAGGTTAATTATAACATCACACCTGTAATCCTCGAAGGGTAAAGCAGACTACCTAATAGAACACCCACAGTTTGCCAGTTATGTTTAAGTCCCATGTAATACGGGCCGACCCTATTCCTATCAACCCCGCACTAATCCAGACTCTGACTGATGCTCTGAGAAATTCCTGATGGAAAAACCTGTGGCCTAGAATAATGTCATAAAGGGTGTAAAAAGACTCTTAACGAAGCCGAAAGGCACTTGTTCTGCCCGTCATTGCAATATTTTTTTCGTTCTAGACCATACCTGGGAACCTTCTAGTTACGTAGATATTAGGGGTCACAGTTCCAACTTTTTTACAATTTTTTTTTTACTTAAGGCACCTTCACGACCCCCGTAATATTCAATCCATCCTTCAGGATGGATTGAATAGTGCTAATGCACAATATTTTGGGTGTATCACATTGAGTCCTACCATAAAACCGCACTAATTTTAGCAAAAAGTTACTTAGTTTGATGAACATAATGCTTGGTTGACGACTTCGTGGAGAGTCTGTTTACAGTTACTGTTACATAGAGGATGTATATGTCGCTACATACTCAGTAAGTACTGAGAATGTTCACAAACCTTGTACTCATCCAGGTGTTTACTTGTATGCTCTTTCATAGCCCCTTGGTAAGCAGTGGAGAACCCACAATTGTATGGGCACTGCAGCTTTATGCCGTTGTGTGCTCTAGCGTGCCGGACTATATCGGGCACAGTCCTGTATGTTCTTGCTGTAAAATGAAAAAGAGATTTTAATTTTTACCCATTACATACCGAGTTTATTCCGAGGAGCTTGTGGCTAAATAATAACAGCCGCTTGGGTCAATCTTTAGGTTAAGCTGTGCTTGCCTAGGTTGACCACCCATAACATACAGAGTTTCCTCCGTGCCTCGGAAAGCACATTTAGCCTTTGGCCCGGCTGTCATTTGTAGATCTTTGACAGTCGTTAGGTATTCAGTGGCTCAAAAAAGTCTGACAACCAGTCTTTCCACGGGGTATTGTATTAGCAAGCACTAACTGGGTTTTGGAGGTCAGATAGGCAGTCGCTCCATGTAAAATACTGCTATTCAGCTGCATTTGGTTAGACTGGAAGCCAACCCTAAGATAGTTGGGAAAAGGCTAGGCAAATGATGACATACCGAGTTTATTCCATGTCTCGGAAAGCATGTTAAGCTTTTGGTCCAGGCTGTCATTTGTAGATCTCCGACAGTCATTATAGATAGTCAGTAGCCTTAAAGTACTAGCTTGGTTGTGGAGGTTAGATAGGCAGTTGCTTTATGTAAAATACTGGTATTCAGCTGTACCTGGTTAGACTGGAAGTGGACCCCAACTAGTTGAAGAAAGGCTAAGCAGATGATTATAATCATGGTTGAGTGTGAAGCAGACTCCTCAATACTATACCAAGAGGAACAGGACGTGGACATGGGGGTGGCCAGATGAGCTAAGGGGAACTGCTTACATGACATCAAGCCTGTGTTCATTGTAGTAAACTCATGTTTCGCTAGTATCGAACAGGCACATATACTGACTTTTTGGCTGCTACTGAGAATTTTCTCATGGAAAAACACCACTTTGCCCGACATGGGAATCGAAGCTAAGACCTCATATTCAGGAGACATAGTAACCACTGGACTAACTAACGTGAAAGTTCATTGCTGGTGGCCTACTGTGGTGGAAAGTAGCAAGAGAGAGATGAGTGGTAGGGGGTGGATTAGGCCTTTATGTGTCATGCACACGCTTCAGAGAGAGAGAAAAAAATTGCTGTGCTTTTTAATTGATTAATAGGATGAATTTGAATAATCTTTGTGAATCAAATAAATAACAGCCTTTCTGACCTCCGCAATCTAGATACCTACTGGAAAAAAGAAAATTAAAAACGTCTTACCACAAATTTTACAAGTCAACGGTCTTTCATCAGAGTGGGTTGTGATATGCTTCAGAATATCCTTTTTCAAATCACATGTTAGTCCACAAATATCACAAGTGTACATAGTCTTATCTTCCGATTTGTGTTCTGTAAATTTTTTAGGTACTGTTTCATTGCTGTAATGTTCAGCATAGTAATGTTTCGCAAGATCCGATTGATTATCACATTGTATTAAACAGGTTAGACAAGTAAATTGTTTAACAAATTCAAAGACTTGCGGTTCAGCTTTTCTTTTTCTTTTAAAATTTTCTAGACCAGGTATAGGTTCGAATTTTGTAATTATATTGGGCTCTTCTGCAGTAATAGTTTTAAGTTTCTCTGTCTTAACAGAAGATATTGTTGTTTCATCCTCGGAACTGTAATGGGTTTCGTTTAAATCTTCAGATGATTCTTCATTTTTTAAATGATCATAATCTTCAAAGTCCGTGTCTATATCTTCTTCTATTTTGACTTCATATGTTTCTGTTTTGATTTGTATTTGTTCATTTTCTTTCTTTATACCATCATTTGTAATTTTTGCATAATAATCTAGTAATAAGCCATTTTTTGCATACTTTTGTAATTCATCTTCATTATCTTGGAGTGTTAAACAGAACTTAATTAGTTGGGATACTTTTTTAAAGCATTCCTTGCATAACTTGTTGGGAAAAGAATCGTCAGAGGGGATCTGAAATAAAAATAATGAAAAAATTTACGCTAGTTTAAAAGAGGATCGTTTTCGTCGTCCAACCGGTTCAACTGAGGGGAGAGGTAGGGAGAGGTTAGGAGCATTAAGAAATCATGTTTTAGAAAACGACTAGTTTAGTGAATCAGTTGTATGTATCTATAATTTCAATAATTATTAAAACGAGATATAATGAAAACACAACTTTGCTATGCTTCTTTACTTTCTACTTACATTTATCTTTAGAAATCTTTGAATGTTAAAGAGTATATCACATTCTTGTAAACTGCACATGTTTTTGATAGATACTTTTAAACAAAATCTGCATATCTTGTCCATGTTTCATTAAGTTACTTTTTTTTTTGCTCAATTATTTGGTTTCTTTGCAAAAAAAACAAAAAGAGTACTCGCACGCCCGCCATGTAAATTTTTGTTGTCAAATGAACTTTCCAGCCCCACAAAAGCTCAAATATCAGCATTGCATTCTGTTCTCTCTAATTTTAAAATGAATATATGAAATAGAACTAGTGGTAGCTGGAACGTGAATAGCTCAATTATTTTGACAAGTTTGTAAATGTTGCCATATATAAAGTGAAGATTACCCCCGAACGGAAACAAGCTTTTTCCTGTGACTTCGTTCAGATGTGATGACTGTTATCTCTAGGACAAATCCACCACTATGTCTAACCTCTGCAAGTCTTGAAAACTAAGATTCAACAGTGGAGACCACCAGAAAAACGCCGAGGCAATGAAGTCTGTTAAATTTTTAACCGACTTGTATAGCGGAGCAGATAATTTCCGGTTCCCACAATATCAAGCAGGAGAAAACACAGAGCTAGGTCAATAGATACAAAGGAGTGGTTTCAACTAGAATAAGCCCACTGGGCTTATTCTAGTTTAGCCCAGTGTTAGTTAGCTTTAAAAACAATCCACCTATTGACTTAAACACGGCGGTCACTAGTAATGCAACGCCGGTGTTGCAGATTGTTTTTTTCGCTGTAGGTACATATAATAGGATACAAACCTAATAGCCGGGCAGACCAGCCAGTCTGGCCGGACATTTGGGTAAAAAGGCCGGACGCCCTACATTATTGAGTATTTTGTGTTTCAGTATTTAATAGGTACTACAAAAAATTGTACGTAAAATCAAGCTTTTTTGACTATTACCATAAATCTTGTTAAATTTTAATGAAATATAAATAAAATAACTACATAATAATATATATAAATAAATAAATTAATATAAAATGTTTATTTGAATTACATGAGTCTTAAAAAACATGAATTGGAGATCACCTTTTTAGAGGGCTATCACATTTTTTCTTGTATTTAAGTGTTTTACTCGAGTTTTACTTTACGCGCATTACTTTGTGTAATTTATTTCATCACCACTGCTCTCAAAAACGGTGAAGGAAAACATCGTGAGGAAACTGGCATGTCCTAGAACCAAAAAATCGAAGACATGTGACATCTGCCAATCCGCACTGGGCCCGCATGGTGGATTATAGCCCATTCCCTCTCATAGAGAGGAGGCCTGTGTCCCAGCAGTGGGAACATTATAGGCTGATGATGTGATGTGATGTGATGTGATGTGATGTGATGTGACTCGAGTTTTGATGTCTGATTATGGTTTATATATGGCCACAAAATTAAAAAAAAAATATGCCCGAGAAAGTTTGATTATTTTTCTCAGGAATGTTTTAAACAAATATTTCAATTTGTTTACGTACATGAGTAAAAACCTTGTCTCTGCAAAAATGTTTCATAAAATTCTACTTTTGGGTATCTTTGATGCTTTGTTACATAAAAGATATAATAATATTATATTATATAAAAATGTCCATGGTCAAATTAAGTGTTGTACTTTGGAATGCTTAATTCAATTTATTATGTTTCATACAGAAATACACCAAAAAAAAAAATCTGTAAAACAGAGAGGTACTGACCTTTTTTCGTCTGAAATGATATTTTTTATCTATGAAGATATAATCGAAATTCAATGAAAAAATATTTAATAAGTAAGGTTACTATCATACCTTACTTGAAAAAATAATTAGAGCATTTAAAAGTAATATACTATGTTGTTTAAGGAGGAGGGAGAGGAGCTCGTGGCTAAACAATAACAGCCGCTCGGGTCGATCTTTAGGTTAAGCCGTGCTTGCCTAGGTTGGTCTGTGGATGGGTGACCACCCATTACATACCGAGTTTCCTCCGTGCCTCGGAAAGCACGTTAAGCCGTTGGTCCCGGCTGTCATTTGAAGATCTTTGACAGTCGTTAAAGTAGTCAGTGGCCCAAAAAGTCTGACAACCAGTCTTACCAAGGGGTATCGTATTTCCCAGTAGTAACTGGGTTGTGGAGGTCAGATAGGCAGTCGCTCCATGTAAAATACTGGTATTCAGCTGCATCCGGTTAGACTGGAAGCCGACCCCAACAGTAGTTGGGAAAAGGCTAGGCAGATGATGATACTATGTTGTTTAAAACAATTATTTTATGCAATGCTAAAAATCAATGTAAATCTCGGAACGGGCGGTCCTTAGCTTGTTTGGTCATGTTGGTTTGTTCCTGGTATCCGAGGCGTAGCTGTTTGCATGTGTGCGTAGTACATCTCGCTAGACACGTGCGCATCCGCTGCCGCATGCCGTCTAATTTACCTAAACTGAATTCTTTAATTTTGTCTTAAGCAATAAGATGCTGGTGTTAGGTGAATCCGCTCTTCCACTTAAGGTGGTTGCGTCAGGGTAGCCCGTGAAATTCAAATTTTCTTACGTTTTTTGTAATTTGCAAGTCAGTGTCAGGTTGTACGTTGATGAAAACTGAGTCGCGCCGCACACGTATGTAGTTACAGAATTACAATCATAAAAATCATCAATACAACACTCTAAGTTTATGTAACCCTATTTAAAGAATATTTCATGAAAAAGTCTCGCCGCGCTCGTTTGCGAAATGTAAAAAGCCTAACAAAAGCCGGAAAAGCCGGATACCGTTTATTTTGGCCGGACACGCAATCAAAAACCTTAACTTTGTCCTGTTTCATCTGGACGCCTTGTAACGCTAGGTACATACTCGTACATACCACAAAACAGTATCGCATAATGTCTAAGCATACTATTTGCATAGGTTTTGTTTCCCATTGTCATTTGTATTTTTTGGTAAACTTATGATATGCAACGAATTCGTATCTTATTACATTACGTTCACATTAAACAAGTGTGATTTTGTAGTTTGTATAACTACCAACTAACATTAAGTAGTAACTAGTTTAGTTTTCGTGTCTAGTAGGGAAATACTGGCATGATCCCTGCAATTACAAAACTCATAAGAAAATACAATCTTTTAGGCCTCTGCCTCGAATCTTGCGGGCAGCGGGGCGGCGACGGCAGCGGCGCGGGAACGGCAGGATCTTATGCGTACATTTGAACCGGTTCAAATGTACGCATAAGATCCTGTTGATCCTGTGATCGGTTTATCGGTTATGGACCGGTTCTCGAAAACAGCGGCACGGGAGCGGGCAACGAGCGGTGCACTCCAGTCAAGCGGCGCCGCCGCCGCCGCCACCGCCCCGCTGCCCGCAAAATTCGAGGCAGCGGCCTTAGGAGGTCTTTGATCTTCTCCCCTAGTGTCGGATATTAGCATGAGCTACTCGAGGAGAGTCTGTGCTGTAATGAAAAATATAGTTGCCAGTCAGAATGGTTGTTGGCGGGTACAGTTGGCATCTACAGAGCGCTTACTCGACTAATTTGAATAAGTAACTACACACTATAAAAGTGAATGATATTCTTTTGACCTTATAGTAACCAGTATTCAGATGATGGTACTCATAATTTTAATATTTGTCATATCCTGACTTCCTGGCATACTAATGATAATGAATGTGATTGGAATTTGGAAAAAACCCAAAGTGATTCACAAATTCACTGCGCAATGGTTTATGGGTATTATTTTATGATAAGATAAGAAATTAGCCACTGTACTAATCTGTTTTAACGAAATACCATGGATGGTAGATAGAATTCAATGGAATATCGGTGGAAAGTCTAAAGGAAGCGTCCTCTGATAATTGTACATCCCGTCCAGCGCAAAGATTATAAAAATGAACAGAGCTGACATTTTTTTTAAACGAATTTACACTACCTACATACATACATACAATCAATATTCAATTGGAAGACTCGCCTAACCTTTAAATATTTCTTAAAATAAAAAAAAATATAAAAACATTAAAAAATATAAAAAATATGATTAAGTTAGCCCATATTGTCCACTGCTGGGCAAAGGCCTCCCTCCATTCCTTCCAACGTTCACAATTCTGTGCTTCTTCTTTCCAATTCTCAAGGAAGACATTCGTCAAAACTAGATTTTTTTCAATATAATTTAAATTATCAGTCATAACATGGATTAATTACCTGCAGGTGTTACAAAACACGACCTTTAACACAAAAACTAAGCAACTTTTTGTACACATAGCACGAGTTTGTTTGCCCTCATCACACTGAAAACATTAAATCATTTTACCATTTAATCTCAAATAAATCCTCGTTCCTCTTTAGTTTGTGTCGGTCGAGCCGTTTAGGCATAATATAAGTCCGATTAATCTCTGCATCCGAACTCACTCTTTGTCGAGTTCGATGAGAACAACATACAACAATATAAATGAAACAACATTTAAAATGTGTACGTAACGACATCCAGTCTAGTCCTAAAATATGAAGTAATATTATTTATTTTAAATATTTTAAAATAACAGTTTGTGTTAAATCGGAATAGTATTAAAAGTGCAAAATGTTTATAAAGTGTATATTATTGTTATTTGTACTCAGTTTTGTGGAAGCAGGTATGTAATTAAAAAGATATATAATTAGGTTCTAAGTGCTTTACTTAAAATGTATGTTTTCACCAAATTATTTTATTTTTGTTAGAAAATTATAATATATGTTTGTAGGTACAATTTATATTTTAATCTTAATCTTAATTGTTTGTATTTCGTCTTCTTATTTATATTTGGACCCCTATATTTTTTTTTTGACTGGCAGACTATATTTCATTGCACTAAGTTTGGATTAACAATGCGCAGATAAAACATTTACATGTACAGCAAAGAAAGAGCAGACTACTGTTTAGACAGTAATACAATTCAGTAGGTGTAGATTTGATTTATATAATACATAAAAGAAATTGAAATTAACAAGCATTTTAGAGAAGCTGAAAATATTTTCACATCGATGTTAAACCAGCACAAGTTAATATTTATTGCAATATTTTAGTAATCCACGCATCATAACGATTCATTTGAGTAGAATTTGATGATGTACTAGCGTAACTCGGATGTTTCATCATCTTTATCATCTGAAGCTCGACTTTAGCTGGAGTTTGGCCATAGGGTTCTTTCAGCGGGAGCCAATTTCTACGACACAATACAAACTATATACTACATAAATAATAACAGTAGTTAAAATAGTTCAATGAAGAACACCTTAAACAAGTAGTTATTTATATGAAGCTGTTTTCAGCACTTGATATCGCCATACAGCGAGTGCTATCTCGGTTTTGTCCATCCGCCTGTGGCTGTGTGGGAGTATTTCTCGTGGCAGGCAAAAAGAAAAAAAACTGGATAGTAAAACATATTAAGGTGGAAGCTCCAGGCTCTTACTTTTATTTAACCCCATTGAATGACTATTTCATGAAAAAGTCATCACATTAACTTGGAGGGTTGTAGGTATTTTTGTTACGGCCTCGAACCTCGTTACCGTAGTGCATCCTCCTTATGGTCTAAATGTAAATTAAATTTCGAACTACGCAAACGCCTGGTTTGAGCCCACGGCCTACGGCTAGTAAATTGAGACCGCTACCACAACCTAATTAAATTTGACCGTGTATAGTTAATCTATTTGAAAATAATTATTTTTTGATAACATTATTGTATTAATTATTTTAATGGTTAAATCAGATGTGTGTTAATATTATTTTTTTTCCTTCACGGTTTTTACACCCAGAGGAACTAATTATCAACAAGTACTTGTTTATTTGAGGATAATATTTCGAACATCAAGCTTGGATTCCCCGAAAGGATAGGCAGAGGAGAATAGTGTAGTTAGTTATGTTTAATTTGTAAGTCATAAGCGGTCTACACATCAAATAATTGAAATATGTAGTTTTAAGTGTGGATAATGAAACGAAGGAACTAATAACATTTAACCAAAATACGGTTACAAAACCAACTTGTGTTCGTAATTGTCAATACCAAGTTTTTATGAAAGAAAATTTTGATACTTTTTATAAATTTTTGCTAACCGCACTTCATTACAAAATTGCACCTGTGCGAAGCTGGGGCGGATCGCTAGTTGTGTATGACCATGTTACCATATATAACCAGGTTATTTGGTCTAGTGGTCTCGATTTCCATGTCATGCAAAGTATTATTTTGTTGTCTCTTCAGGAATTTCTCAATAGCTGCCACGGCGCGGTGTCTAGATTTTTTTACCAAGTTGATGCCAATAGCCTCGCTATCACATGAGACTTAAATTATCTTTGTAAATGTGTTTGTACTAAATTTTAGATACACCAAAGGTGCCTACTTTTTTTTTGTGTGCTTAATGTTTGACGTCAAATAAATCTTATTCATTCTTTTTTTTTCTTACATAGATTTAATCTTCGGGGGTTACAGGTGTAATGTTTAGTTATGTGTTATGTTATAAAGGGTGTAAACAGACTCTTAACGAAGCCGAAAGGCATTGTTCTCCCTGTCATTGCGATCTTTTTTTTGTTCTAGACTATACCTGGGAACCTTCTAGTTACGGTTAGTTAGTTCTAGGTGGTTGCCCATGTGACGGCCAAATGTGGAGAACCTTATTATAAAAGAACATCTATGTAGCTATTACCCATGTTTGCAAAGAAATAAATGATTTGATTTGATTTGGAGATATTGGGGGTCAAAGTTCCAACTTTCTTTTTAAATACATGTTTGTGTATTTTTTTTACTTAAGACACCTTCATGACCCCCTTACTATTCAATCCATCTAACAGCACAATATTTTGAGTGTGTCACATTGAGTCCTACCGTAAAACGTCGTTTCCCAGCACTAATTTTAGCGTAAAGTTACTTAATTTGATAAACATAATGTTTGGTTGACGGCTTCGTGAAGAGTCTGTTTACACCCTGTATGTATATTTCGCTACATACTCAGTAAGTACTGAGAAGAGCGGTGGCCCAGTGGTAGCGACCCCGACTTACGAACAGTAAGTCGTGGGTTCGAACCCAGGCAGGCGCATTACTCTGTGTAATTTATTTCATCACCACTGCTCTCAAAAACGGTGAAGGAAAACATCGTGAGGAAACCGTCCTAGAACCAAAAATTCGAAGACATGTGACATCTACCAATCCGCACTGGGCCCGCGTGGTAGATTATAGCCTAATCCTTCTCATAGGGAGAGGAGGCCTGTGTCCCTGCAGTGGGAACATTATAGGCTGATGATGACGATGATGACTGAGAATATTGGGGGTCAAAGTTCCAACTTTTTCACAAGATTTTCTTATCATAAACACACGTTTTTAATGTATTTTTTTTTACTTAAGACACCTTCACGAATCTCGTACTATTCAATCCATCGATCAGCACAATGTTTTGAATGCGTTACATTGAGTCCTACCGTAAAACGTGATTTTTCACCCCAAAAAAAAGGTGTTTCCCAGCAATAATTTTTGCGTAAAGTTACTTTTTTGATGTACATAATGCTTGGTTGACGGCTTCGTGAAGAGTCTGTTTACACTCTGTAGGCCTCTCCTACCAAGCGTGCTATCATGGTTATATGTATAGGTAGTACCAATTCCTATTTTGATTTATGGTTATTCTATTTTCGTAACACATCATTAATTGTTATTCATGACAAAGCTAAAGGAAAATATTAAATTATCCTCATGTGTTGTGTTTGGCATTGCACTTGCCGCAGCGTCAAACATGATTTAGTAACATTATAAAACAGTACCTACTAGAAATATATTTTTTGTTTGTATCTTCACGTAACAAATATGGTTTACAGTAAAACAGGCCTTAAGACAGCTAAGATAACGTAAATAATCTAGTAAAGAAAACTTGATATAAATGTATACAATTTGTATACATCTAGTTTCTGCTAGCAGGCCTATGAAAGGAGAAATGTAGACGATAGCTCTTCGCCCGTGATCGTGACCAAGAGTGGACGTTTGTCAAAATTTAAAAATATAATATTAATCTATCACTACTACCGCATATGGGATTAACGCCTTAATGTGATTACTAGAAGTGATCAAATCCGCGTTCGCGACGCGTTGACATCGGCCGGTCACCAAGCTCACAAGGTGTGCTAACCGCGCGCCCCCCGCCGCTGCCTCACCTCTGCAAGAACAAGACACTCTCCATAATTGCCATCCCGCTCACACAGCGACTGCGCGCGCTGCGACTCACAACTCTCCGTATTGTATCGCCTCAAGAGAGCTACGCGCAAACGCCGGCGCTGGACACCGCCACAAGTAACAAGGTATTGCGAGTTTTACGTAAACAATAACATCATGAGGCGTACGCCGCCACCGCCCCAATCGCCGGCTACGTCCATAGCTAGCGACTCCGAAACTCTTCTAGAGAGAAATCCAACAATATCACTAACCGGATCTACCCCCAACCTAAATAGCAGGGATGCAAATGTCACGGCACGAATTAAACGTAGACGTGAAGATGAAATGGTCGCTTTCATGCAAGAGATACGAGACTTATTGCAAACGGCTGCCGCCCAAACGGAAAATAAGTTTAAATCATTGCAAGAGTCAATGCGAGAAATTATAGCACAAAACTCGGAAATGAAAACATCCCTAGCCTTCGTCACTAAACAATACGATGACATAAAAATAAAGATAGATGAAATTGATAGAGAACGAAAAATCGATCATGCCTACATTAACCAGCTAGAAAATAAAGTCGAGAATCTAGAGAGGATTTTATGTCTTACAAAAATTGAGATGAGAAATATACCAAAGAAAGAAGGTGAAAACAAAGAGGATCTGTATAGAGTAGTTTCCGAAACAGCCAAAGTACTGGATATGCCTGTCGAACGTCAGGACATAAAGGATATTTTTCGCATTAATAAAAAGGGTGGTGGTTCATCTATTATAGTCGATTTTGTCTCGGTAACTACGAAGGAAACTATACTGCATAAAGTGCGTAATTTCAATCGCAATAACTCCCAAGCTAAGTTAAACACATCCCATATAAATATACCAGGCGAACTAAAATCAATATTTCTATCAGAGAGCTTGACTATGAAGTCACAACGATTATTCTATCTGGCGAGGAAATTTGCGAGTGAAAATGGGTTTAAGTTTTGCTGGACCTCACTTGGAAAAGTCTTTCTTCGAAAAAAAGAAGGAGATCAATACATACATGTAAAAGACGAAGCTGACCTAAAATCTAAATTGCCACTATGACTGTATAGAGAAGTTGCACGTTTCGCTCATATGCTGCTTGTTGTTATGTTAAAATTATTTTTCTATCTGCAATTGCTCTCTTTTTGTAAAACACACAAACAAAAACCAACCAAACACACTCAATCAAAACCACTTAACACAACACAAACAAACAATGAAATCACTTACATTCACAATAATATAACCTGTTCTCGTTTGGGTATGCCTAACTTCGTTTATCGAGCACTAACTTTCATCACGTCTATCATATTAATTCTCTCACCAACATGCAACAAAAGTTTTATACGCTTATTCAATGGCTAACATAAACAATAACATATCAACACAGATAGATAACTTTACAGTGGCATCCTCCTATCACTGTGATACGGACGCCTGTAACGAAATCATGAAAAGCTCTAAATTTTCGCTAAAAATTATTACTCAAAACATTCGAAGTATCTATAAAAACTTAGATGGTTTTCAGGCTCAATTGGCTAGGCTATCGTATGAAATCGACATCATAATCTTGACAGAGTGCTGGCTAAACGCTGACAAACCGATACCGACGATGGAAAATTACGTGACTTATTCTAGCAAAAAATGTCTTAATCAAAACGACGGTATTGTAATATTTGTTAAAAGCAACCTCCAATGTTCGGTTGAAGAACCAGACCCGGTGGGGGCTAACTTTCTTCTGTTAAAATTCGATTCCGATACCTGTATTCTAGCTTCCTATAGATCACCATCAATATATTGTATTGATAGCTTCCTTAACTCCCTGGAAAACATTTTAAGTAAAATAAAAACGAATAACATAATACTGGTAGGAGATATTAATATAGACATAAAACCTAATAATACAGATAGAAATAGTTCGCCCTATCTAAATCTAACCGCAGAGATGGGCCTCTTGCCGGGTCACGCCTTTCCTACTAGATTGCATAACTGCCTCGATCACATGATGATTAGAACCACTACTTGTGCAACAGTTATAGTTACAGACTCCACAGTCAGTGACCACGCCTCCGTAATGTTATGTCTAGGTAGCGCTCCCTCTAAAAACAAGAATCATAGAAAAATTACAAAAGTAAACTATGAGAGCGCCGTTGAACAATTAAAAACTACAGATTTTACTTTTATTGCACAAAATTGTGATGCAAACGAGGCCGCTACAAGGTTTGTCGAATCTCTTACGTCAACGGTATTAAAACACTCAACAGTAGGGAAGGCTCCGAACCGTAAAGTGGTCCTTAAGCCCTGGATCACACCTGGCCTCTTACGTTGTGTTCGACATAGGGATAACCTCCACCGAAAATTCCTGGCAGACCCAAAAAACGGAATTGCCGAGGTATCATACAAAAGATATCGTAATCACTGTAACCTATTACTCAGGAAGCTAAGAAACGCCCACGAAAGCTCCGCTTTAAAATCTGCAAAGGACAATAAAGAAACATGGAGTATTATTAAATCTATTACCAATCAAACCGGGAACCAAAAATCAGCTGACAAACTTCTACCTACCATTGAGCAAGTAAATCATTATTTTTCAAACATCGGTAAACTTTTGGCAGACAATATTATAAATAACCAAAATTCCTCACAGGCCCCATACGTTATTGAAACACCCCCTGCGCGAGATTCCATGGTTCTACTTACTCCGGATGAGGCTGAAGTGGAGGCAGTCATTAACAACCTGAAACATGATTGTGCCACAGGATGGGACTCTATTCCGGTTAAGCTCCTCAAACTGGGTAAAGAAGTACTAGTTCCACCTATTACTAAACTTATTGGAGCCTGCTTTGAACAAGGCGTTTTTCCTCGTGTTTTTAAGAAAGCCCTAATCACGCCTGTTCACAAGGGTGGAAACCAGGACGATATAAAAAATTATAGACCTATTTCAGTTCTGTCAGCACTGTCCAAAATATTGGAAAAATTGTTGAATCGTAGACTCATGAAATATCTAGAGCACTACAAAATTATATCGAACACACAATTTGGCTTTAGGCCCGGGAAAAGCACCGCAGATGCAGTTAATCAACTCGTTGATTATGTGACTGGGAAACTCGACGCAAAGCAAAAATGTCTAGGTGTTTTCCTGGACCTAGCCAAGGCGTTTGACACCGTCTGTATTCCAACCCTTGTGACCAGGTTGGAGCACGCTGGAATCCGGGGAAAGGCTCTGAGCATTTTTACAGACTTTCTCAACGACCGGACACAAAAAGTAAAGATTGGCGAAGTCACTAGCAATGAAGCCAGGGTTGATTACGGGGTGCCTCAAGGCAGCTGCCTATCCCCAAGCCTTTTTCTACTCTATGTGAATGACCTATGCCAGCAATCTCTTAGTAATGGTAAAATCTTTAGTTATGCAGATGATACGGTACTAATATTCCATGGTGAGCACTGGGACGCGGCACGGGAAGTTGCTGAGACCGGCTTACGTAAAATAATCCACTGGCTGGAAGCTAACTTACTTACCCTCAACATCTCGAAAACCTCATTTTTGCAATTTACTTTCGCCAAAACTAAACAAACAGTAGTAAGTCTCAAAGCACACTCCTGTGACGTCGCAAACAGTAGTATTCCATGCTCATGCCTTCCAATCACACAACAAAAAACAATGAAGTACCTGGGAGTGATTCTGGACGAGGGACTTACCTGGCGTCCCCACATTGAACAAACCTCCGCCCGTGTTAGGAAACTTATATGGGCGTTCAAAAAAGTACGACAAGTGGCTGAGTTTAAGCTTCTCCGTACGGTTTATCTGGCTCTGGCACAGTCCATTGTGGGTTACTGTATTACGGCTTGGGGTGGTGCTTGTAAAACCCACATGATACGCCTTGAGAGAGCCCAACGATCTCTGTTGAAAGTCATGACCTTCAAGCCGTACCGTTTCCCCACAAGAACCCTGTATGAAAGTTGCCAAGTACTTACAGTGAGACAACTATACCTGCTCAATCTGATATTGAAACAACATGAAAAGACACCGGTAAATCACGCAACTAAACATAAGCGAACCATCGGTAATGTTTGTAGCACAGCTAAATGTAAAACCGCATCTGCTCGACGGCAACGCCTATACCTAAGTACTTATTTATATAACAAAATAAACAACATCCTTAACTTCAACCCACTAACAAATAATAAAACTAAGATAACACTTAATTTATGGCTTCAAACACTAGATTACCAACAGACAGAAAACTTAATTAAAGAGCAATACTCGAGATGATTAATAGTTAGGTAAGCAAACCAGGTTTCATATATAACCCAAGTCTAGCTACCAACCACGATAACTCACACCACACACCAAGCACACACACACACACACACACACACACATAGACACAACCCACTCACATATTCACACCTACTCATAAACACACACACGCACACACACACCACACAAGAGCACGCATGCATTATTTTTATTCAATTTATTCTTTATTATTATTTTCTTTTTCTTTTACTTGATGCATAAAATGTTGTGAATATTAGTACCAAAATGGGTGAAGACACTGACTCCTGTAACACAGGTCTCACCTAGCACAGGAGTTAGGGTTTCAAATGGAAATGTATAACTTTTTCTTGTGTCAATAAAAATATTTATTATTTATTATTATTATTATTATAGTGTGTAAAAAAAGTAAGAGAAAATTTCACATGAATATGTCTTTCATGTGTCATGTAAACTTTCATTTATTGAGGAACAATTTTGTTGTTGAACAATTGTTTGTTTGAATTAGCATAGAACTATGGGAACAGCTAATTAAAATAACGAGTATTCATTCTATGACCCAGGAAACAAATCTTAAGCATTTAACATTATTAATAAACAATATAAAGTTATCTGAACGTTAAAAACATGGTTTATACATTTTATCAGCCGGATGCACGCTCTTGACGGTATGCATGACATCAAACTTCCGTCCTCATGGAAATAAATTAACAGCGTAGGTGGCTTTACAGTCCAAGTTGAAAAATTAACATGTTTTTAGCTAATCTCATGTGTACAGATGCATCTATCCCCGAAATTTTATATGGGGTAAATACTCATCTCGTTGGCTAAAACAATAACAGCCGCTCGGGTCGATCTTTAGGTTAAGCCGTGCTTGCCTAGGTTGGTCTGTGGATGGGTGACCACCCATTACATACCGAGTTTCCTCCGTGCCTCGGAAAGCACGTTAAGCCGTTGGTCCCGGCTGTCATTTGAAGATCTTTGACAGTCGTTAAAGTAGTCAGTGGCCTAAAAAGTATGACAACCAGTCTTACCAAGGGGTATCGTATTTCCCAGTAGTAACTGGGTTGTGGAGGTCAGATAGGCAGTCGCTCCATGTAAAATACTGGTATTCAGCTGCATCCGGTTAGACTGGAAGCCGACCCCAACATAGTTGCGAAAAGGCTAGAGAGATGATGTTGGTTATAAAAACCGCTAAGCAGCATGGAGACATCTTAACTGCCTAGCACACTCGCAGTAAAAATCCGAAGGATGTGGAAGAATCTTCGTAATCCATTGCATCAGAAGTTGTTTAAAAAAAACCACCAGTAAACACGGCGACACATCAAGCTATACATTTCCAGTATAACATGACCGCACTATATATAGATTTCCAATACAATAAGAGATCCGCATAAACTGTTTTTGTGTAACTTGATTGGTCGCTGTGCATACGACAACGTAAATCGCACAATGCGATTGATTGTTACGCAATAACAGCGCCAGCTCTCTATAAATACGACTTAAAAGTACTTGATACCTAATCATAATACTTAAAAAAGTTTTTGTTACAGAATTTGCCTATTATCGTTCCTCAGCGTCGTCATGCCCGGTTCCTCGACTCAAGAACGGCCGAGCTAGACCGAGGCAAAGAGGGACGTTTCTCAAATTTTCTTGCAACATTCGATATACCCTGGTGGGCAACAAATATGCCACGTGTAGATTCGGACAATGGGACGTGCCGACACCCGTATGTGTTAGTAAGTATCCCGCATAGTAATACCTAGCATTATAATTAAATAGATATATTGATTGTAACTAGTTTGAATGTAAAGACACAGCTGTTGTTAAATACATAATCTTTCTGCGTTTTGGTTCATATATTTCATTTTCAATTTTATTTTAGCTTAGATAAAATAAAAACGCTATATTTATTTTATCTATATTTTCTATTTATCAGTTTTCAAAATTGTACGCTGTGTTGAAAATTAGTGTTTTCTTTCCTTTTTCAAAGAAACGGGATGCAACCAGTTGGAAGAAGTTAAGAATGCGGTGAATATGACATATCATAATGACGCGTACGTCGTCTTCTTCTGTTTACCCGGACATCAACTGGCGGGTTCACCGGTTATTTACTGCGACGGAACCCAATGGAACTCAACAGCACCTGTGTGTTATGGTAATAATACATATAATAGATTTAAAATGCGAACGCAAAATATTAATACACCTAGTGACAAACACATTACCTATTTATGTTATAAGTGCTAATATGTTTTGCAAATTACCCATTATTGAGGTAAACTTTTAGTATAGTGGTAACATTATAATTTAGTTTTGTTTTTAATAATAATTTTAAGATTTGTTTTCTGCCATATCTGCCTGCCATGTATGATGTACCCATGTGTACCATGACCAAATAAAAAAGTATTTCTTAAGATTTGGATTACCAAAAAAAAAACTTACTCGAAAAAAGGTGACTGAATTGTTCCTAAGGTGGAAGCGTCAGTTGTGCGTTGTATATTGATGAATAATGAGACGCGCCAGTAACACGTATGTAGTTACAAAATCACAATCATGAAAATCATCAATATAACCCTGTAAGTTCATTTAACCCCATTGAATGACTTTTTCATGAAATATTCATTGAATAGGTTTGACATGAACTTAGAGGGTTGTATTGATGATTTTCATCATTGTAATTCTGTAACTACATACGTGTTACTGGTGCGACTCATTTTTCTTCAATATACAATCTGACTCTGACCTGTATATTGCAAAAAACGTCAGAAAATTTGAATTTCGCGAATTACCCTGACGCTTCCACCTTAAAAAAAGGCAGCGTCCGTCTATGGCCAGTATGGCCACACACCAAAAGAACACAATTATACATACAGACAGACACATTTACAAAATCAAACGGCTGCGTGTTATGTAAGAATGAATCCTGATAACGTAGCGGATTACTGTGGGTTGGATAGCTGGAAAAATGAGTCAGGTTCACGGGCCGGATGAAACCGACATGTCGCTTGGCCGTTTCTGGCACCTACCATGCTGCTTGCCTAGGTCCACTCATACTCTGTTACGTATCATAGTCGTCAGTACTGTATCTATTGTGTTAGTCGACGGCCAAATAAAAATCATCATCATCATTCTCCTGCCCTTATCCCAATCCATTTAGGGTCGGTGCAGCATGTCTTCTTCTTTTATTCTTCTCCATTACTCGTCATCTCAGCAGGCCTCCTCCTTTCTAGCCAAATCATCTGTCATACAGTTCATCTATTGTTTGTTTGGGCTTCATACACTCTTATAGCCATCCATATTCATTATCAAAACTTTACTTTTAATGTTCTCCACATCTCATGCCCATGCCATATCAAGACAACTGATTACCACTGATAACTTTGCCGTCACCGGTGCACTTTCAGACTTCCACATACGTACTCATTTCTTATTTAAACCATTCGTGTTACAACACCATACATCCCCCTTTGCATTCTCACCTCAGCCACATGCAAGATTTTCATTCATCTCTTCTGTGGCTCAACATTCATCATCATAGTATAAAACAAAGTCGCTTCCCGCTGTCTGTCCCTGTGCTTAGATCTTTAAAACTTACGCAACGGATTTTGATGCGGGTTTCTTAATAGATAGAGTGATTCAAGAGGAAGGTTTATATCTACATTGCACCCGTGCGAAGTCGGGGCGGGTCGCTAGTTCATTCATATAAGACAGCAGGTCTAACCATTGTTTTAGAATTTTAATAAATTTATTTAACTTACCTTGTAAGTTAGTTAGTATATATTGGTCAAAGTCAAATTCAACAACTGAATTTTAGACCAGTTTCCCCCAACCGATTCAGCTGAAACTTTTTACACACTTTGATAGACTTAACCATGCAGCCAGGATCACCTCCTCACAAGAGAGTACGATTAAAAGCACGGACAGGAAACCTAATCTATCTACACTATTATAAAGAGGAAAGATTTTTTTGTTTGTTTGTTTGTACCGAATAGGCTCCGAAACTACTGAACGGATTTGGATGAAATTTGGAACTCAAATAGTTTATAACCTGGATTAACACATAGGATACTTTTTATCCCGATAGTATGTTCCCGTGGGACAATTATCGAACTCCACGCGGGCGACGCCGCGGGTATAAGCTATTTTATTATAATAGCATGTTTTTTTTAAGTTTAATTTATTCTCCTCATGTTTAAGGGGGCAAATGAAATTTCTGTATCTAATTAACAGATAGTTCAGCGAAAAAGGCTGAAACGGAATGTGACTTCGAGAAGCCCGACATTTGCGGATGGAAGCCCGATGAGTACCACGACTTTGACTGGAGGAGGTTGAACAAGAAGACTCCAAGTTCTTTCCTACAGACTGGGCCTTCGTACGACCATACTTATGGGAAGAATGGATCAGGTAAGGAATAGTACAACATTATAATCACACACCTCGTTGGTCTAGCGGTCGCAAGCGCTTCTGCTGAGCATGAGGACCTGGGTTTGATTCCCGGGTCGGGCAGTGTTATTGGGTTTTTCCATCAGGAATTTGTCAGTAGCAGTTACGGAGTCTGGATTTGTGCCCGGTTGATGC
Organism: Lycophotia porphyrea; assembly: GCA_950005105.1. Lineage (NCBI taxonomy): Eukaryota > Metazoa > Arthropoda > Insecta > Lepidoptera > Noctuidae > Lycophotia > Lycophotia porphyrea. Next base: position 2,824,974 of record OX465408.1, on the reverse strand, counting down.
CAATAGTCTCGCCCCCTATTACATGGGACGTAAACATAACTGGCGAAATGTGGGTGTACTATAAGGTACCCTCTGCCTAACCCTTTTTTTTTTTTTTTTTTTTACGGATGGGAAATCATCAAATGACTTCTCCCGCTCTGGGCAGAGCGGAAGGGAGTGTCAGACTTGTACTGACTAAAACCCATCCATGTTCCTTCCTTGCCCTTTGTGTTCCAGGGCCGCGGTATCTCTTTCGAACAGCCCGCAGCCCTCTGCCTAACCCTTCGAGGATTATAGGCTTGATGTTGTGTTTCTGCTAAAACGGCCTTTTCAGGCCCGCAGTTCGACTTTTGAGATTAAAACTACAATCTAATTTAATTTCAGGATACTACATGTACGTCGAAAGTACAGGTCGGGTTGCGAATGAGACCGCTCGACTGATGTCGCCTGTGTATGACGCTGAGCTGGCCAAGAATGGGTGCTTCGTGTTCTGGTACCATATGTATGGAAGGTAAGCATGCAGATATCGATTAATTAGGTTATAAGATTTACGGGTTAGACATAAAACCCATATGTTTGATTAACCACTAATGGTTAACCCGAAGAGAGACTGGCGAAGTGCATCGTCTATTCTGAACTCCTGGAAGGAAAACAGAAACGTGGTGGTCAGTTTTTACGTTTCAAGGATGTTCAGAATAGACACTTCAAAAGATGCGAAATTGACCCCTTAGTCTGAGAAAAGCAAGCACAGAACCGGGCCGAGTGGAGACGTCGTGTGCATCGGCAGGTCAACGTCTTTGAAGAAAGAAGAAGGTGGCAGCTAGACTTAAAGCGTGATGGTCTTAAAGCTAGGCCACCTACAGCTGTACCCTACAATTTTGTCAATGGTGTTCTGACATGTCCGCTTTGTGCTCAGAGTTTTTCGATCAAAGTTGGATATATGCTAGCCACTTGAGAGCACGTGATAGAGCAGCACACTAAAGCTCTCGACAACCTCCCTAGAAAGCCATCGATTGCAGCCGCTGTGGCCAAACCGGCTAGATGGCATCATCATCATCATCATCAAGGGTTAACTCTTATAATGATTGAAAGGCTACCACGTATTCAGTAAATTATTTTGAACCTCCCCAAAAAGAAATTATTCATCGATCGTTTATTTGAAAAAAAAACAGCTGTTCGATGCATGTTGACCAGAACACCAAAAACTGCAATACTTCTGCCTACCTCCATGGGAAAAGGGCGTGAGTTTATGTTTTATGTTTATGTAAGTTTCTATGTGGGTTCGGAATGAAATACCTTCGAATATACGTATTGCATCGTAATCGTAAAGCAGAAAAATTAAGAATAGCAGTTTTAATCAAATAAATAATGAGATTTCGGAACGTCGTTTTGCACGCAATTCGGTAATTTCTCATTTTATAACAGCATTTGTTGAGTAATTGTCTTATTCCATTTCCTCACACTAATTTCGTATTTGTTTTATAGAATAACTATTTTTATACATAACTAGTGACCCGGCTCGGCTTCGCACGGGTGAAATTTTCTATTGAAGATAATGTGAAGTGGCATTTTTTTGTCATACAAACCTGCCTGACATTATTAGACATTATTACAAACACAACAAAAAATAAACTGTTAAATCGGTCGAGTCATCCTCGAAGATGCTCCGTAGATATAGATATCATTATTTCATGACCCCCAGCCATCCTAGGTAGCCCTTGATTTCCAGACTTCCTTAGTATCGACAGTCAAAACAATCTACAATTCTACATCCGGGATCATCAGCTTACCGTGCTTACAAGGTGATAATAAATGAATTTGCATTACAGGAGCATGGGTGGTCTCACAGTCTACCAGAAGCCTGACAAAGTGTCTATATACGAGCTGCTGCTACCAACTCGAGCGCAAAACTACACCCTGTTCAAGCAATGGGGAGACCAAGGGAACGCGTGGTACAGCGCAGTTGGAATGCTGTCTGATGTTGGTGATAACTTCCAGGTCAGTCATCCTCCTCCATCCTTCATTCCCCAACTGCGTTGGGGTCGGTTTCCAGTCTAAATGGACCCAGCTAAACACCAATGTTATGGCAACGACTGCCGATCTGACCCCCACAATCCAGTTATTAGATAATAAGTTTCCGTCTTTGGTAAGACCGGTTGCCATCCAGAATCATCAAGAACCCTTTGAAAAGGTTACGTTTTAACGAATAGATACCTCATCATCTTCCTTCCCTTGTTCTATGTTACTTGGGGTTGGCGTAATACGTTTTTTTCTTCTATTCTCCCCCTGTCAGTCCATCCATTTTTATGGTCTTCCTCATCAATTAATCATCTTTTGTAGGTACATCAATTGATGTTATGTCTTCATTTAACAGATCGTGATTGAAGGCATCAGGGGAGAAAGTTTTATGAGTGACGTAGCCATCGACGATGTATCCATTCAGCATGGTGAGAACTGCTCCAAAGCCATAACGCAGGCCACCACACCACCTTCTGTGTTACGTAAGTAATATAGAACTTGAACATTGACTAAACTACCAATGCTCCTTTGAACTTCCTTAATCGTCAGATTCCAATGTATCGTGTTTAAGTACTGCATAAAACATAGTGGACATAATCTGTAGTTGCCAAACAATTCATGAATGGTTATCGTTTTCAGAGGAGTCATGCGTCGGTCGCTGCGACCTGAACGCCGAGGCGGTTGGCTACAGAGGCTGTAGCTGTAGCATCGTCTGTGTGTACAACCAAAACTGTTGCCCTGACTTTTTGGACGTTTGCGATTCAGATTCCAGTGAGTATACCTTACAGGATAGAGGGTGCTCCAAAAAGGTGTGGTCATATTTCAGGATGTACTTCAAACTGTCAAACTGAACTACTTTCTCTTTGGGGCCACATTCGAATTCGCGAAAAAAAAATTTGTTACCCCATGATTTTTTTGGTCATAGGCCACATAGTAAGTATACTGAACCAAAATAATTGCAAACTCGGGGAGAAGCCTTTTTCCATCAGACAGTAATCAGACTGATAGCAATCTGTTTACTTCAATTATCATTCGAGAAAAGTTTGTTGTACTATATGTGCTCTCATTTACCCTTCAAATCCCAATGCACACAAGCTACATATTTATTTTGATAAAGAATCCGCTTAATACTATAAAAAAACCTTAAATAAATGTACAAACTAAATATTTACAATAAAAAAGGACTAAAGCCTAAAACTAAATACCTACATCGCCGACAAATAGGACTCTTAGGTGTAAAAGTATTCCTCCGCATCGGTGTCATTCGTTATGCATCAAGTGTTTTAAAATCATTTATAAAACCTACTTTTAGTTCTAGTGATAGCGATAGGCTCCCTCTATGTCGAAATGTGGGTGTATAATGGGTACGTCTTTGCTATAACCGCGTCACGTTTGCGTCTTTGCTTTAGTTGGAAGTAAGGCGCAACCTCGCTCTTGCAAAATATGTTTTTATGGTTTTTCGTGGTATGCTGGTGGTATACTGAATAATCCACAAATATTGGAATCTTTAGGATTGATCATTCCAGACAGGAGGCTATGGTTGGGATTGGGATCAAGGGAAGGGCTTTTTAAAGTTCCGGTAACAAGTACAAATTTATTAAAGTATGCACCAGTGATTCATGCAGTTACAATACTTAATAATGTCTTTCGGCGATTGGACTTATTTTCTTGCTCTTTGGCGGAATTCCAGAGAGTGACACTTAATATGTGGTCCACTGGGTAACTTGTACTACTAGTAATTCATTACTACTTTTGTTAGTTTGGGTCTTACCTGTAAAAACAATTGTATGTGATAATTAATAAAAAATAAATAAATAAATAACCATCGGAGAAAATAGCCATGATATCTTTTAATCCATCTTACTTTCTTTTCTTTTTTTGTGTACACAATATTATTATGTTTGTTCCTTAACAAAACTTCTTCTTTTATTCGAACAGCAGCAGAGTACAACTCAAGCTCGAACAGCTCAGTAGCACCACCACAGACGCAGAAGCTTATTGCCCCAACCACACCCACAGTACCTCCGACCATCACCTCAATCACTACAGTTACACCTTACCATATCACTACAACTAATAAACGAACTCCTCCTGTGGTTAAGACAACTACTACGACAACTACTACGACGACTACTACTAAACGGCCTACTCCTAGAACAACTACAACCACTAAGCCTACGACTACGACTACAACTACAACTACAACGACAACGACAACTCCTAAGCCTCCAGCACCTAAAACTACTACTAGCACTACTAGCACTGCTACCCCTGCGGTAAAACCAATCTTCACACGTAAATCCACTACATTGACAATTGAAGTGTCGCCGATGTCCTCTTCAACAATTTTCTTTGTGCGAACTACTATACATGATGATGGAATTAAACCCAAAGATGAGAAGACTGCAGAGAAAGGGAAGTCGGATAAAGTTGTCGGGGCGAAAACTGGAGGTATGATTTTTCTAATCAGTCATGGATAGATAGATGTTTTTATACTGATTTTTACTTGTCGATCAAGTCTTATATCCCTGTCTCTTCTAAAGAAAACATCAAAGGGAGGATGATACTCTAAGTTCAACCCTAAAATATTGAATTCATACGAGTGTTGGGTAGAGTTAATATTGTAATTGGAGATATCCCATGAAATAACATTGTGGATGGCTCAGTCCACAATACTTTATTAACACACTTGTCTTAAAGTTCATGTAACGTTTTATTTCTTGCAGGTATGAGTGGAGGAACAGTAGCAATAACAGTGTTGCTAGTGGGTGTGGCATGTGTTGGTGTACTGTGGGTTGCCTACGTCATGACGCGGTCCACGCGCGGCATGGCGGCACTTGCACGTATCCGTGGTCGTGCAACAAGTGACCCCGAAGTACATTATCTTAAGTCCGACGTCGATGATGAATAAATTATTTTTTGATTGTATTGTGTTATTTTATTTACACCATTGAACCAAATAACAGATAGTTCAGTGTATTTGGAACAAGAATGGTCCAAAGATAGAACCCTGGGGAACACTGTGATATTTCAACTTCTTACCTTATCGTTTCACTTGTGATTTAAATAGACTTTTAATTCAGTTAATCTGTAACTTACTAAACAAGAAAACAAGGAACTATATAAGTAAGTTTTAAGAGGAAAGCGTAGTGAACGTATGCATTACAGTATCAAAGGCTTATGCCACATTTAACTGTCACGTTTAAGAAACAAACATGAATACGGATGTAACATGTAGATAAAATAGCGCACTCATTGAATCAATAACTTACTGAATTTTAGCTTAGTGAAGCATCTAATTCCCAAATAAACCAGCTACCTAAATAAATAAAACATAAAACTGGACGGTGAGTACAGAAAAATATTTTCTATTTTTAAATGGCAACAAATATGCTGGTATCACCGTACCGCGGAAGCGCGGGCTAATATGAAACGGTGACCTCGTTTTTATGTTACCCCGTTAGCACAATGTCACCCGGCAATGGTGGCGCAGCCTTCGGAACCTTATCGCGCGCTATCGACCCGCCTCGTGGCCGCCATCTTGCGCCGCGCATGCGTAACACATATGCGACACCACTGACGTTTCAACAAACCCCAGTAGCATTCCGAAAATTACGGATAACTGTAAATAAAATTGTAAATAGAATTTAGTCAAAAAACGTGATATTTTTTATCCATCAACGTAACTTTAATGTAATGCCAGTGAGTGAATAGACTTTTAATAAAAAGTTCGCGCTGAGAAGGAGTGTTTGAGGGTAAGTTAATTTTGCTATTATTAAACTATTTTTAAATCGAATTATTGTTCGACAAATTGGATTTTGTATTTCTTGGAGCGCAGTTTTGTTATAAAGACGATTAGGCAGTTCGTCTATGTCTTTTCTTTTATGTAACAGGGTAAGTTATGAGATAGTATACATAGTTATGTATTTAGGAAGTATTGTAGTAGGCTATTTTTATGTGAATTTTGATAAAAAACTAAATAATCGAGTGATATTGGATATTATTTACTCAAAAAATTGAAGTCATATGAACAGTTTAAACAAGGTTTAGGATAATCGTTTAGTATGTGGAGGAACTGAATGCTTTGCCAAATTTTTAGGTCAAGATTCTCGGTTTTTTTTTTTTCAATAAACTATAAGGAAATAACTTTGTACCTTACTTATCTTAAGAACTTACTGTCTGTAGACATTTTCTACCGTATATTCTGTCTATTTTTAGCTGGTGGAGTAAGTACGTAAGTACTATTTTTTTCGCCAACCCCAATTCCGCTTTTATATATTTAGTAAGCATACTGCGTACGGTTTTCTTACCACGGAGGCTCCAAATGGCAACAAAAGATCGTGACACATTTTTTTATTTGGAATTTCTTTGAATGACCCTTTTTGTTTTGTGGAGAAAGATAAAAATACTTGGAATGCCGTCCTTTCTCGGCGTGGGTGTATTTTCTTTTTATTTAGGTTCGAACAAAGAGTATATAGGTCCGTATGTGTGAAAAAAAAGAGTCCAAAGAGGTTTTATTCCTCGTATTTTGTTTGTTTCTTTTTCTTTTGTTTTTGGCTTCGTTAAGATCAAGAGGCATAGGCGTCATTGCGGCGTCGCTGAATGCCCAAGGCCATTTGCCGAAGGGAAGTTGTCCTTGAAACAGCGAAAATCGCACATAGCATAGTCATGCTATGTTAGGTTCCAAGTCCCGTCATGAATGATTCATATAATCCGGTTTATTACTGACACAGATAATATGGGTTTCAAAGTCAGACTGTCCGCTTTAGCCGTTTATTCCGTCCTTATCTGACTTCTTTTGGTATAATTATGTGCTTAATGCATTATTTGTTATTTTTTTTGTACAGTAGCTTATCACTAAAGGCCGCTATCAATAACATTAAACGGCACCTAGTTAAATGTTTGAATAAAAGCACTCTGTTGTCTTCTCAACACTGGGCTTAGCATTGAGAAATTACTCCAATAATACATAGTGTAAACCAGATATGTTATGGATATGATATTTCGGATCTGGATACGGATATGAATATAGGAATAAAATTTTATCGGTTTCGGATACGGTTACGGATATGTAATTATTTCGGATTACCCGTTAGTTTCGGTTACGGATATAATAAAAAACGTAACTATTTATGAAAGAGGTTATGTTATGACTAGAAATAACAAACAAACTGCAAGATTCCCGCTGGCGCGCGACCGGTGAAACAAAAACCTGTCGAAACATGTCGTTTTATATAGACTCCGCCCTTATACGGAACTATCCGAAATTTGTGAAACGGATACGGTTACGGATACTCTATACAAAAATTATTGCTGGGAATCGACTATCTTTTTGGGGTTAAATATCACTTTTTGCAGTAGGACTCAATGTAACGCACTCAAAACATTGTGCTAATTGATGTATTGAATAGTACGGAGGCCGGGGAGGTACTAAAAGTAGAGAATAGTTTTTTACAAACACTTTTACACAGCATTTTTTTTTAACTGAAACTAAATGTAATAAAGTATACCTGAAATCAAAAACTTGTACTTATTTTAAAAAAGGAGTGAAAATGTTGGAACTTTGACCCTCTATATCTCCGTAACTACAAGGTGTGGTCAAAAATAGAAAAATTATCGCAATGACGGGGAGAACAAGTGCTTTTTTGGCTTCGTTAAAGGTACTTTTACACGCATTATTTAGTCTTCGTCTTTAAGGTCTAGCGTTAGTGAAAATAGGAATTAAATTAGTACTTACAACAGTAACAAAGTCTACGTAATTATTTTCTTTTGCAAGCGTCGTAGCACACGCGTAGCAAAACACGCGTTTCGTGATTTCTAATCTAAGATTTTCGTAGAGATTCGTAGCACCGAGCTACGCGTGCTACGAGGGTCTACGAGAATCTTGACTTCGTTTTATCTTGAAGTCAATTTATTCTTGTAGCCTAGTACTTACTACTAGTACTTCTGTATTAAATAACAACTTTGTTAACTGAGAGATAGAGTCCCTTTTTCCTCGGATTTGCCAATATCAACGTATTAATATTAAATAAGCCAACATATTCAATCTCTACTCGATATTTCTAAGGGCTTCCTTGAAGAGGTAATATTATTGGATTTCCGTTTGTTCAAGAAACTGGTTTTAATATTAAAGGGAATTCAAACTCAAACTCAAAAGCATTTATTTCAATTAGACCCTTACAGTCACTTTTGAATGTCGGAAAAGCAAAGAAGGCTAAGCTACAGTCACAGTCACAAGGCATAATAACTTGTGAAAGTACTGTAGTTGCCCATTCCAAAACGTAGATCTCTATGGAGAAGAATGGGCAAGAAACTCCATGGACACTCTTTTCAATCAAAATATTATTACAAAATCTTGGTTACATCATTTATGTTGAGATTATACATGTATGTGAGAACGATGTAAAGAGGCGTGCGAATTAAGAGCGTCCAGAGTAACAGAATACTTCAACAATAATTTAAAAATAAAGTACTTAATTAAAATAAACCGTGACAGCTAAGAGATGACCAGTCCCAACTGACAGCGCCCGTTCACGAACATAACGCATGGATCAGCGCCATTCAACTCAACCATTTTGAAGGGAACCAAATGACCCGACACACCCGCCACCATCAGCAAGACATTCGAGTGAGCATGACATTCTCTCAACTGCCAGGGCACATTCAAGTCAATGAAAGAAAGCTAAATGTAAACGGTAGCTTTTCAATACATAGTACTCACATATGTGCTATGCAATTATATAATACTAAAAGAAGGAATCTATACAATGCAAGGATATTTTTACAATCTTCTGCAGCTTCCACAATACTTATCATGGTAATCAATTAATTTGCTCCTATGGTTGTGGAGCAGGACCAGCATTGAGCCAAGCATTTTTATCATCAATGTAATCTCCCAACTTATAATATGCTTGCCTACATAGTGTGCGTTTTATACAAGATTTAAATTTTGTCTCATTCAGTTGTAGAATGTGGGGAGGTATTTTATTGTAACATTTTAAACAGTACCCCATGAAAGATGAGTCTACTTTAGCTAGCCTGAAACCTGGCTGAACTAGTTGGTCCCTATTTCTAGTCTTATAGTGGTGTCTGTCACCTCTTTTACTAAATAAATGCAGATTTTTTCTAACGTACATGATGTTTTCATAAATGTATTGACAAGGTACTGTCATGATGTTAATTTCTTTAAACAGTTCTCTTAGAGAATCGCGTCTACGTAGATCATAAATGGCTCTGATGGCTCTTTTCTGCAGAATAAATATAGACTCGATGTCTGCAGCCCGTCCCCATAGTAAAATACCGTATGTCATAATACTATGAAAATAACCAAAATACACTAGCCTCGCGGTATCTAATTGATTCTCGAGGCTTTTTTTTTGTTTAAGAGATTTCTTGTTAAGAAATATAGTACCCGTTTTAACTAAGTACTACTAAGCAAGCCATGAATGTGAATTCGGAGGAGCTCGTGGCTAAATAATAACAGGCGATCGGGTCGACCTTTAGGTTATGCCGTGCTTGCCTAGGTTAGTCCGTGGATGGGTGACCACTCATTAAAGCACGTTTATCCGTTGGTCCCGGCTGTTATTTGGTGATCTTTGACTGTCGTTACAGGTAGTCTTTGGTCCAAAAGTCTGACAACGTGACAACCATTACCTAGTACTTACTGGGTTGTGCAGGTCAGATAGGCAGTAGCTACATGTAAAATACTGGTATTCAGCTGAATCCAGTTGGACTGGAAACCGACCCTCGTATAGTTGGGAAAAGGCTAGGCAGATAATGATGAAGCAAGGCATGTTTTTGCATTGTTGGGAAGAACTGTTTGAGGCTAAGTTAATTATCTAAACTGTTTGTTTGTTACGATTTAAGTCAAAAACTACTGGGCCGATTTCAAAAATTCTTTCAGTGATGGAAAGCTACATTATCAGCAAATAACATAAGCTATATTTTATCCCCGTATTCTCACGGTAATGGGAACTACGCGGGTGAAACCGCGGGATGCGGCTAGTGCTCTTATAAACTACTAACAATTAGCCCGCGACTTCGTCAGCATAAATTATGGATATTGATATCTGAAATAAATGAGTTGATTGATTGATTGAAATTCTGACAGCTCAGTTAACATGCATGATATAAATATAATTTATAGCCTATAGCACCCACGAATAGTGTAGCTTTTTGCCAGTGAAATAATTTTTTGAAATGGATTATTAGTACCGGAGCTTACATACAAACTTTACACAAATTTTACCTCTTTATAATATTAGTATGGATTTTTAAATCGAACTATTGTTCGACAAATTGGATTTTGTATTTCTTGGAGCACAGTTTTGTTATAAAGACGATTAGGCTGTTCGTCTATGTCTTTTCTTTTATGTACACAGGGTAAGTTATGTGCTAGTATACATAGTAACGTACATAGGAAGTGCGGTAGTAGGTAACTATGTTATTCATTTAGTTGCCATCTAGTGTTAGTGGAAACAAGTATTTGCTTTCTTAAAAACTCAAAACTCAAAAAAACTCAAAAGCATTTATTTCAATTAGACCATTACAGGCACTTTTGAATGGCAGAAAAAACAAAGAAGGCTAAGCTACAGTCACAGACACAAGGCATAATAACTTGTGAAAGTACTGTAGTTGCCCATTCCAAAGCATATATCTCTATGGAGAAGAATGGGCTAGAAACTCCATGGACACTCTTTTCAATCAAATAATTGTTACAAAATCTTGGTTACATCATTCATGTTGAGATTATACATATGTGAGAACGATGTAGAAATACGTGCACGTTAAGAGCGTCCAGAGTAAAAGATTATATCAACAGTTTAAACACAAAGTAAGTAGTTAAAATAAACAGTGGCAGCTTAGAGATGACCAGTCCCAACTGACTAAATGAAACATTATCCTAAAATTGGCCTGAAGATAGATAACAACAAGTATTGTACCGCGCGTATACTTTACATGAACATCATAATTCTCCTGTCTATAACCCAATTTATTTGGGGTCGGCGCAGCATGTGTTCTTCTTCCATACTAAACTTTCTCCATTACTCGTCATCTCAGCATTCAAGACCTCCTTTCAAGCCATATCATCTGAAACGAAAAAAAAACAGCTGCTTCCTTCAAAACTGCAATACCTACCGGGACAAAATGTATGGAACAGCAGATTAAAAACAAAAAAACGGTGAAAAATTTCTATGTCCAGAATGATGGACGGCACGGTTGGCGCAGTGGCTAAACGATTGACTGCTGCGCTGCTTGTCGCGAGTTCGATCCCCGCACGGAACAAATATTTGTATGGCCTACAGATAGTTATTCCGGGTCTGGCTGTTTGTGTATGTGAGTTTAAATGTTTGTGAACGCACCCACGATACAGGAGAAATTCAAAGTGGGCAAAGTTTAAAAAAAAAAAAATAATAATAAAAAAAAAAAACATCATCATCTGCCTAGCCTTTTTCCAACTATGTTGTGGTCGGCTTCCAGTCTAACCGGATGCAGCTGAATACCAGTATTTTACATGGAGCGACTGCCTATCTGACCTCCACAACCCAGTTAGTACTGGGTAATACGATACCCCTTGGTTAGATTGGTTGTCAAACTTTTTTTTTTTTTTGGGCCACTGCCTACCTAACGACTGTCAAAGATCTTCAAATGACAGCCGGGACCAACGGCTTAACGTGCTTTCCGAGGCACGGAGGAAACTCGGTATGTAATGGGTGGTCACCCATCCACAGACCAACCTAGGCAAGCACTGCTTAACCTAAAGATCGACCCGAGCGGCTGTTATTATTTAGCCAAGAGAACCTCAAAAAATAATATTAATAAAAAAAAGATATACTGAATACGTGGTATCCGTTTAGCGTCGGTGTCCCTCCCTTCCATCCCGTATACCTTACATGAACAAAGGTCCTAATACGCTCAACCAATTCAGTAAGATTCCGTAAAAAAGAAACATTCAAACTCATAAACAGCCGTGAGCCAAATCTTATTTCAAACAAAGGCGCTTCCTTCTCTTTCAAAATACGAAAAAAAAAACTCCAAAGAAAATTCTCTCTAAAATGTTCAAAAAGAAACCCCAACTGCGTAGTGCTCTCGTAGCCTTCAAGTGCTTGGCATCGAGCCCAGTTGAGTTAAGGGCATTAAAATACGATTCTCTGTAACTTTACTGAGCAAGTGAGCAGCTTGCCAGGGAAAACTGCCTGGCCTACTAGTATTTAATATGGAGCGACTGTCTATCTGACCTCGACAACCCAGATAGAACTAGGTATAACGATACCCCTTTTTTTTCTGATGGGAAAACATCAAATGACTTCTCCTGCTCTGGGCAGAGCGGAAGGGAGTGTCAGACTTGTACTGACTAAAACCCAACCATGTTCCTTCCTTGCCCTTTGAGTTCCAGGGGCTCGGTATCTCTTTCGAACAATCCCGCAGCCCTGGCAGGAGGTATTACGATACTTCTTGGTTAAGACTGGTTGTCAGACTTTCGAAACAATGACTAACTGTAACGACTGTTAAAGATTTACAACTGACAGCCGGGACCAAAGGCTTAACGTGCTTTCGGAGGCACGTAGGCAACTCGGTATGTAACGGTCACCCATCTACGGACCACAGCTGTTATTATTTAACCACGGGATCCTCTCTGCCGTATTTTTAGATAAAACAACAAAATGCCAGTTTGGAGTACTACGACATTTGGCTCGACAATATGCCTCGATTGTTCTGGCGTATTTAATTTGTTTGTCTACGCTTTTGTGATGTTATTTGTGTTTATGCTGTTCGGTAAATGAAGCAATTTCGTTTTGCGAGGGCGTAGTTTCGCATGTTGCTTTTAAAATGGCAGTTTTTATACGGCATTTTGTTTCGTTAGAGCAGCTTTTTGCGTATTAGTTTGCTCACGTATTTACTTAAATATGTACGTAGATATATGGTACGATTTTATGTGAGTAAACCTGCGTTTTCATGTTAATATAGAATAGAGAGATAATTTTCATCAAAATATAGCCTATTATGATGCGAATTATCTGTGTTCTATGTAATGCAGCTGTGCTTTTGTTGAAGCAATGATTCATTTAAACTTAGCTTTGTAATGTACTAAATGCTAAGTAATAGTGTACTCATACTGTATACATTTATTTGTAAATAATATACATAATTACGTGTTCATTGCTGAAGACCCCAATAAATAAATAAATGATTTCTAATGACCGAAATTTATATTTAAACTTTTTATTTATTATTTCTGGCCAATCAACAATTTGACCGAAATTTATATTTAAACTTTTTATTTATTATTTCTGGCCAATCAACAATTTTTTATACTGTTACATGTTAAAATAAAGATTCTTATATAAAAGGTTAGTATAACAATTTCTTATAGGTTAGCACCGCATGCCCCATAAAATAATAATTGTTACCAGTTATATTAAAGTTCTTGATGTAATGTCATAGAAGGTCAAAGAAAGGTTAAACACATTTCTGCAAAAATATAAATGAATAATGAGTATTTTTAAATTTTAACGAGAAATAACTAATTAAAGATCTTATTCTTCGAAATGGTTTTGTATAATTAGCACAATTTTTGAAAAATAGGCAATGCCGAGTTTCCGCTGTGCCTTGCAAAGCATGTTAAAACGTTGGTCTCGGCTGTAATTTGTAGATCTTTGACAGTCGTTAAAGCTGGTCAGTGGCCCGAAAGTCTGACAACCAGTCTTACCAAGGGGTATCGTATTACCCAGTGCTAACTGGGTTGTGGAGGTCAGATAGGCAGTCGCTCCTTGTAAAATACTGGTATTCAGCTGCATCCGGTTAGACTGGAAGCTGACCCCAACATAGTTGGGAAAAGGCTAAGCAGATGATGATGATGATGGATAATCTCCATTGTACCACTTTCCGAAACCAAAGCATGTTTTTTTGATTAAAATGCTTACCCCAAAACTTTTAAATGAGTTTATAACACACAAAACGTTCCACAAATTCCTATCCATGAAATAGTAATAAAATTTAACAACCAACAACTTATTTTCAATATGGCAACTAAGCTCTAGTTATTTCCACGGTGTTTTAGATGGTAATCTTTCACGCAACTTTATAGATTCAGTGGGGAGAGAAAGGCACTTAGAATAGAAAATAAAAACATTGTTTATTCTGCACAGCAACACTCGCGAATTTATTTTTTTGTTACGCTTTTGTACACTTTTAAGCCAGTATCGGGATATCATCATCACCATTCATCATCACAGCCGAAATACGTCCATTGCTGGACATAGGCCTCTCCCAAGTATCGCCACATTGACCGGTCCCGTGCGTCTCGAATCCAGCAGATCTCTGCAACCTTCACCAGATCATCGGTCCACCTCGTGGGAGTCCTTCTAACGCAACCTGTTCCGGTTCGCGGTCGCCACTCCAGAACTTTTCGGCCCACTCGGCTATCCGTTCTGCGAGCAATGTGCCCTGCCCATTGCCACTTAAGTTTGGCAATTCTTCGGGCTACTTCGGTAACCTTGGTTCTCTTGAAACTGGAAACTCCAAGCAAGCCCTCTCGATTGCCGTAGGGTGACTTTAAGCCTCCTGATGAGGCCCATTGTGAGCGTCCACGTTTCGGGATGTATGTTGATCAAAATATGATTAACGCCGCGCTGCCGCGCTGTATTAAAAAACTGGTCGACCGTCACTGACCGCGGTAGTACCAACGCGTCTACCCTTTCGGGGATTACAGGCGTGATGTTATGTGATCAAAAAACTTGGATTTCGGGAGCTACCTTAGCACAGCCCCCAAAAGCTTGGGGCTCAAACGTGGCATTACTTATTCAGTTTATATTTCACGTTAAAACCTTCATGCTGTACCTTCAAAGAGATCAAGAGGAATAATAATACGGAGTTTCAGCAGATTATCTTAGTAAATTGAAACGATTGCTTTGATGTTTGAAATGCCAACGAAAATTATATTGTTCTTGTTTTTTTGCGTAGGAATCTGAACATGTACTTAGTAACTGAATTATATTTGATTGATGTTAGCAACTTAGTGGCGTCTTGCGGATTTAACGAAATACGAATTCAGACTTAAATGTTGCCAATGCTGGGATACAGAGTGCATGTCTTTGTGAGGGAATCAAAACCTATAGTGTAGGTACTTTCCGTTGACCTAGAATCATGAATGACATGTATATCGTAATCATCATCATATCAGCCCGGAATCACCCACTGCTGGGTATAGGCCTCTCCTTTTTTCTGCCACACTTCCCGATTCTGTGCGTCCCTTATACAGGTGTTTCCCGTGGTTTTGACGATGTCGACGACCCAACGAGCTCTAGGATAGCCCTGGTTACATCATATGTAATAGAAAAAATCTTAGAACTGTTAATATGTAGTTTAATAAAAAAAATACCTTCAAGTTTAAATACAGAACTCTAGGTGCGCGAGTGCAACTCGCACTTGACCGGTTTTTAGACTGAAAACGCGAAAGTTGGCCATTTAACGTCAAGAATCACGGTCGAAATGTAACAAGCCTCTTAAGATTACCGTTATAATTTGAATACAATGCACTCACCTTAAAAACAAAAGACTTGATTTAACAAAACACTACCCACTTTACAAATTATTGTTATTATGGTTCGTCTAATTGACAGGTTGAATGAAACAAAGGAGTTGTTTGTAATTTGAGGATAGTTGATTGTTGCATTTGGAGTTTACTTCCCTGAATAAGGTAGTCTGTAATAAAGGCAATATAACAATACTAGCTTTTTTCCGTGGCTTCGCTCGCGTTTATTTAGAATTTGACAATCAATTCGAGTTGCACTATACTTGTAATTCAATCATTATTCGAAAGACACGTGGCGCCATCTATGAGCATAAGAACGTAATTGTTGTTTTCATCGGGAACAGTATTTTATTTCGGAATGAAAGGTACTCTATGTCCATTTCTGTACACCTGACAACGTATATGCAAAATTTTAGGAAGATCGGTTTAGTGGTCCAGCCGTGAAAAGGTAACAAACAAACTAATTTTCGCATTTTAAGGATAATGATTTCGATAGAATGTGCTAGCAATGGTATTAGCTATTTATATATGGGTGTATTAGTGCACCAAGCCGAAAGGCATTTGTTCTCCCAGCCATTGCGAACATTTTTAACGAGACCACACCTGGGATCCTTCTAGTTACGGAAATATTGGATTGTAGTATGTGAGGACGTCTAACAATGCAGGGGGTCAAAGTTAGAACTTTGCACTTTGAACATTTACACAAGTTTTTTTAAATACTAGTTTTTAATGTAAACTTTAAGTACTTTAAATACCACCACGACCCCCGTACAATTCAATACATCCATCAGCACAATGTTTTGAGGAAGTTACATTGAGCCCTACCGTATAACGTGGTTTTTCACCCCAAGAAAAAGTCGTTTTTGCTTAGAGTTACTTTTTAACCCGACTTCGAAAAAGTAGGAGAGGTTCCCAATTCGTTGCAATGTTTTTTTTTATGTATGTTCACCGATTACTCGAAGACACCTGAACCGATTTGGATATATTTTTTTTTTTTTGAAAGAGTTTACTCTAAAATTGGTCCCATAGAAATATTGTCAAGATCTGGTCATGGACTTCGGAGATATGGAACGTAACTCTTCAAAGGCAGACTAAGAATAAGAAACCTCCATTATTAGCGAAAATCTTAACAAATCTCAGATACAATATATCTATTAAGTAAGTACCTACCTATGTTTTTTCAAGCACGCTAACTTGTTACACGTGTTCGTACCCAGAGGCTTCATCACAAAACTTCAAAAAACTACTATACAGTTTTATTAATTTCATGAAATATGGACAACATTTTATAGTAGAATTTTAAAGGCCAGCGCGAACAGCACGGCAAGGGCCGCCCCCTATTCACATGGGACTTAAAAATAAACTAGTGAAATGCGGGTGTACTATTAGGTTCGCCTCTGCCTAACTCTTAGGGGATTACAGGCGTGATGTTATGTAAGTCTCACTCATAGTTCTTCCAGTTGTTAAGATACGGGTAGCCCTCGAAATTCAAATTTTCCAAACCCTCTATTTCATGAAATATTCATTGGATAGGGTTACATGAACTTAGAGGGTCGTATTGATGATTTTCATGATTATAATTCTGTAACTACACACGTGTTACTGGCGCGACTCATTTTTCATCAACATACAACCTGACACTGACCTGCAAATTGCAAAAAAACGTAAGAAAATGTATCGTGGGCTACCCGTACATTTCCCCCTTAAGCTTTCTCAGTTATAGCACTTTTCATGCAAATATTTAAGCAATAACGTCGAATTAATCTTTTCGTAAAACAATTTAAGTACCTACCAAAGTAAACAAAGTAATAAAATTCTATTCACACTGTCATTTTTTGGCCAACCTTACTAAAATGTAACTCTAATACCTCTCCCCTCCCAACTTAAGAAAATAAGATTATTACTACCCGCACTAAAAGCCTGTATCAACATGATTTCCCATGAGAACATCATCACTTTATGCTTGAAAGTAATAGCACTTAATAGCATACAATTAAGCTCTAAATTGACGTAGCTGTAGAGAGAGCCAATCAGGGGTTTTAAACCTAATAATTGTTGAGTCTAGGATGGAAGAAATAGCGGTTAATCTTCTGATTAAAGTTATTGGAAAAGAGGTTATATTACGACACTATGAAGTTCTGGTGACCTAGTTATTACAGAACAAAGATATTGGCGACTTTTATAGCCTGAAATTGCGTTTCCAGCAAGCGTGATCAATGCTCATTTTGGTTGTACGAAAAGAGTTTAGCTTGCAATGGAAAAACGATTGGAACCTTTTTCAATTGGAATTCATATTCTTGATTTGTACAGAGTTTATTTGAATTTTCACTAAGCTTAGTATTTCTTGCTGAGTAGTTTACACTTTAAGCTTTATCTCTAGCTTTTTGAAGTGAAAACTTCTTTAGCATCGTTGTGATTTGCAAGTCGACGAAACGTAAAAGCGACTGTAAAAAGAGACAGACACATAAATTCATAAGATTTAACGTGGGAGAAAATGAGATAGGAAGCATTATACAGTGTTTATCTTGAAGCCAAAATTTTTGAAGGTTTCACTTCTACCACGTGTGAACTCAATTTTTTTTTGTGCTGGACTAAAATTCGTTTCGAGTTTTGGGTTTTATTTTTTTATGAGACTCATTCTGGATTTAACTTAATGATTATCTTCCTGGACTGCAAAGAATCGGAAAGTGTAGCAGAAAAAAGGGGAGGCTTATACCCAGCAGTGGGTGATGCCGGGCTGATGTGATGATGATGATGATTTTCCTGCCAATGTCCCATTCTACTTGGGGTTAGCACAACACGTTTTCTTCCTCCATTCTTCCCGTCAGACGTCACGGCATCATCGACATCTATCTATCAGAGGGAATATATATCTTCACACAACCAACAACCTGAATAATAGACTTCATCACCACGCATTCGTCTTTCCGAAGATAGACGAAGATTGACGAAGCGCATACATTTCCTAGGAGTAATGTACGCATATCTATTTTCAAACATCTTTATCAGCCGTTATCTTAGTGTTCACCCACATTCCACCTTCTCATCTTTCAAGAAACGCACCCAATTATCCATGACATTGTTTTTCAATTAAGCCAGTACTGTTATTGAAGCTCTAGTGACGTCACCTATGATGTTATCTGCCTACTGTGGATGCGTAGGACGTACTTCATGGAGATATCTACCTAGTGTAGTACTAAACGTTGTTCTTATCTCACTTGTTGACTGGTGATAAGCTGATGGCGTGAGTCTAATAGATTTATGGTGGGCTGGGCTAAGCTCCCTCCATAGGACCATAGGTATCAGTTTTAGTTAAGTTATTTGTCAGATTTCGAGTATTGCCTTAAGAGTAGAGGAAGACCAAAGAAACGATGGATGGATTGTGTGAAGGATGATATGTCTAGAAAAGAGGTGACTGCTGAGAAGACGACTAATACAAAAGTCCGGAAGAAGAAGACATGCTGCGCCGGCTTAAATAAATAGGTATACGGACAGGATAATGATGATCTGAGGATTGCCTATAATTTATAATCTATCACAGTGCACGCGTAGTGGGGAGCAGCCGACTGCCTCCCACAAAGAGGAGGTCTATGTCTCAACAGTCGGAACATCTTGCTAGATAGTATCTTTCCAGACTCAGTAAAATCGTCTATAGGTAAGGTGCTTTGAAGGGCGGTGACTAAGATAAGATTCACGTATTTTTTTTTACCGCTAAACTTATAGGGTGCTTGTTTCTCATCGTTCCTAGTTTCATAACACGCCTGTATTACCCGTAATATCGAGAGAGAGGTGTACATATCGTACACCCACACTTCGCTATTTGTAGTGTCACAATTTTCATGGATTATTATACACCCACGATTCCGCAGTGACCTTCCAGTTGCAATCGTCAGAAGATGAAAAAATAAAATAAAACGTGTTGGGTTGAAATATTCATAGAATCACCTACGCCCGCTTAGTAGAAAACACTTTCAACCTACAACCAATCTAACCTTTTCAAGAAAACCAACATCATTTATTTTGACATTTCCTCTGCCCGTAGCCTCGGGCGAAGGCAAGGGTGCGAGGGTCTCCGTTTGCAAAGCGATCCAGCTTTAACCAAAGATTATTATTATTCCCTTTTTTTTAGGGATCCGTACAAAAAAAAACCTGGTCTTGGTCTTTTTTGTCTTTACTATGGACACTTTTAATATGCACATCTTGCTACATCGTTCTCACATATTGTACAGACGCCAGCACATCAAGCTACTATAGAATCTGTCAAAGGACGATGACCAAGTTTGTATGAGACCCGTCCCCTCCCTACAACAGATCTTTCGTATGTGTTAGTAGGGTCCTATGGATCTATAAAAGACTAGCAACCAATTTTAATTTTAAAATCCATAGGGTTCATAAATGTTATAAAAAATTAAAATAACTATATTATATAGGCTGTTATGTTATGCTGTTGTTATATTATATTAATTATCATCAATTAAACTCGTAATTCTATTGAGCAGTTCCGCTGGTGGATTAAAAGTAATTAACGCAGTAGCCCCATGTACCACACAATTGAAATTCTATGTGCGCAGTTTCCTACAGTTCGATTTTTTGTAATAATTGTAATTTTAATTCTGTATTTTTTTTTGTTATTTTTTTATATTATGTAAATTAAAAATGGTAAAAATATATAAAAATATAATCAATATGCACAGAAATAAATATAAAAAATTATTAAAATACTTTGAAAATCAAAAAGGAAGGCTTATAAACAGTTATTTTGTACCAAAATGTTAGTATTAAAACATGATTTTTCTCGGAAATCCCACACTTTTGAGAGTTGTCACCATAATAAAAAATGTTCACCTTACTAAGATGTTTTGACTGAGATACATTTGAAATCTGTTGGTCGAAGTAAGGGTTGGGGGGACGTTTTGACGCACGTCCTTTCTTTAATAGATTTTCAACTTTTTCTGTGAAGTATTAGGTATTAGGTAGTGGGAACATTATAGGGATGCTGATTAGGTTCAAGGTTAGTTGGGAAATCTGACAATTTCGGGTAGGTTGACCTGGCTGGCGTCTGTACCATCTCAACAGGAATGATGTAACCAAGGTTTTTTAACAATATTCTGATTTAAAAGAGGGTCCATGGAGTTTCTTGCCCGTTCTTTTCCATAGAGATCTACGCTTTGGAATGGGTAACTATAATACTTTCTAAGTTATTATGACTTGTGACTGGGACTGTAGCTTAATTTTATTGTTATCTTTGTTTCGACAATTCAAAAGTGCCTGTGACTGGCCTACTTGTAATAAATGCTTTGATATTGAATGTATATTTCTGTTGCCGCTATAACAACACAACATAAATTAAATATTAAAGGGAACACTTCATCTAGCAGGATATTCTAGAATTTTATTTCGTTGATAATGGTATCTCGCTCACTTATACTAAAAATGGTATCTATTGTTATATGCGGGATGTGTGTGTCATTGTGAACTATTTTGCGTGACCTTAGTACCGTGAGGGACATTATCATTCCCTTGCACTTATCTCAATTTATCTGGGATCAACGCAGCATGATTTCATTTTCCCTACTTCTCTGTTAGTCGTCGTCTTATGAGTCACCCCCTTTCAAGCCAAATTATCTAAAGGGTGGGCGGCGGCGACCTATCGCGTTCGGCCCTAGTCCAGTCCATGGTCCGGAGCGAGAGGGAATGGGACGCCGTCACCTCCTTCTGCGAAGCAGTTATGCTAGCGAAGGAGGTGGCGGAGCGTGAGAGTGAGAGAACCTCTCGTGGTGGCTTCCGGCCACCGTAGACGCGGACCTGTGGACGGTAAGTAATGGGCTAGCTCGCCGTCCGTCCGTCTTTTGACGAAAGGCCGTGTTGACGGCGCGTTCGTGATCCACGCGCGCCTCAAAGAGATGCCCGGAGGGGCCCGCAAGGGCCGATGCCTGCCAGGGCTGCGGGCTGTTCGAAAGAGATACCGCTGTAACCAGACTCATAACGAAGCCGAAAGGCACTTGTTCTCCCAATCATTGCGATCATTTTTTTTGTTCTAGACTATACCTGGGAACCTTCTATTTACGGAGATATTGGGGGTCAAAGTTCCAACTTTTTCACAAGTTTATTTTTTTTAATACATGTTTTTAATGTAAGGTTTTAACTTGAAACTTCTCCAGGACCCCCTTACTATTTAATCCATCCATCAGCACAATGTTTTGAGTGCGTTACATTGAGTCCTACTCGAAAACGTAATTTTTCAACCCAAAAAAAAGTCGTTTCCCAGCACTAATTTTGCGTAAATGTTACTTCGTTTGATGTACATAATGCTTAGTTGACGGCTTCGTGAAGAGTCTGTTTACACCTTGTAGATAATTAGATATGTCTAGATGACGCAAGTATCACGATTCGTATGAAAACACGGTCCATTTTTTAACTACCAAATGTTGTTTTTTTTTTAAATGAGTTAATTACCGCAGACATGGTGGTCGGCGCTATTTTTTTATATTTAGAACATTGTTTGCTTTTTATTAAAACTTAAATTTACGCTCGTGTTCTTACAGAGGACAGATTATTATATTATTATAGCTAGCCCATATTGTCCCACTGCTGGGCAAAGGCCTCCCTCCATTCCTTCCAACGATCGCGATTCTGTGCTACTTCTTTCCAATTCTCAAGGAAGACATCCAGTTCGTCCCGCCATCTCCTACGAATGACAGATTATACTAAAACTTAATATAATAACTTAATAATCTACTTTATACTACCATTTTTTCACTACCAGCTACTATTACGACAGAAACACTATTTAGTTACTATACAAACAAGTTTACTATACAAAACAGACTACGTTTTTGTCCTTTAATTGTCTTGAATTAATTTCTTGAGTTGTAACGTTGTTGTTTTAAACAAATTGGCTTGTTGCGATAGTAGTCACGTGAAGCATAAAGTGCTTAGGCCGGGCTCGCGAAGTGGTGCTCTTGAGTATCTTAATAGAAAGAAAGAAAGAAAACATATTTATTTGGCTTAAACCGCAAGTGCACACCACAAAACAAAAATAAGAACAAAAAAAAACTTAAAACTACACAATAAAAAGCCTAAAACTAAACAGTAAAAAAAGGAAAATAATCTTGCGTGTGTCACGGCTGCGCCAAATAGGCCCCGTTCAGCAAACTGCCATATCTATATTTGTTCTCCACAAAAAACCCCAAAACTCCTCTCACGACGTTTATCTCATTCTTACGCATCCCCAATTCCACGATAAAGGCACATCTTATTGTGACAAGATATATTTCCGTATTCGAGGACTTTTCGGGTTAGTCATTGACCGTTCAAGTTCGATTTGTCTTGACTTCCGTAATAAGACGAGAGACAAGTCTTCTTTTGAACAAATCTTTTTTCTTTTTTCCCGCGTCAATAATTTTTGCCACTGCTTATGTCAGTTTTATCTCTCATTTTCAAATACCATAACCGACAAAATGATTGTACTGTGTGCTTTTATCAAGGAGCTCGTAGATAAATAATAACAGCCGCACAGGTTGATCTGTAAGGTTAAGCCGTACTTGTCAAGGTCTGTCTGTGGATGGGTGACCATCTATTACATACCGAGTTTCATACGTGTTTCAAAAAGGATGTTATGCCGTTGGTACCGGCTGTCATTTGTAGATCTTTGACAATCGTTACAGGTCGAGTAAGATTTAAGTATTCCCAGTTAGGTTTTATCACCTAGCCCAGGGGTTCCCAAACATTTTTTGTTCATTCGCGCCGCGAACGCTCACTCATAGGTTTAGTATTCGCGGTGCCCTAGCTAGTCGAAATAGGGTACAAGGTACTAAGTCGATAGGCACACAAATTAAAACACACCCACATCCACAATTTGAAGCTGAGTTTTTATAATGATTATTGACACTCAAGAATATAATCTAATGAAATAAAATAGGAACGTGAATTTTGTTTTAAGACTGCTGTCGCAAGAGAGTTCAGTGAGACTCTCTTCTTCCTGCGAAGTGAATTCTGGTGGATTTTGTGCATGGACAGTATCTTGGATCAACTTCGGTAAAGTACCTATTTTATAAATCATTCAGTGAGTTTCGTGATCAAGCTTTTTGTTACAACAAGCTCTTGAGATTTGTAAACTAAAAAGCTTATTGTCTCCTTGTTTGTCCCCCCTTTATTCCCTAAATCCCTACGGTGGGCCGTAGATTTTATACAATTTTCAACGTTTTTTTACCAAAGTTCTGTTACTCCACGTAAACGACCTCATGCAATATGCGACGTGACTTGCGTCAGCGAGACGTGCGTGCCTATTGTTTCTATCGTGTGAGTAGGTACCGTTGTGTCACTATGACTCACGACATGCTTTAACTTCTAACTTCTTTTATTTGTTTTATATACGCGTGTAGTTTATGGCCATGCGGTTAGGCCTCTAGATATTACATCATCATCTGCTAGCCTTTTTCCAACTACGTTGGGGTCGGCTTTCAGTCTAACAGGATTCGGCTAAATACTAGTATTTTCCATGGTGCGACTGCCTATCCGTTTTCCATGGTCGCTCACAATGGGCCCCATCAGAAGGTTTAAAGTCACCCAAAGGGCAATGGAGAGGGCTATGCTCGTAGTTTCCCTGCGTGATCGAATCAGAAATGAGGACATACGCAAGAGATCCAAGGTTACCGATGTAGCCCGAAGAATTGCCAAACTTAAGTGGCAGTGGGCAGCTATTACTCGCAGAAAGGTTGACCGATGGGGCCGTAAAGTTCCGGAGTGGCGACCGCGATCCGAAAGACGTTGCGTTGGAAGGCCTCCCACTAGGTGGACCGATGACCTGGTGAAGGTTGCGAGAATCCGCTGGATGCGAGTCGCACGGGACCGGTCAATGTGGCGACACTTGGGGGAGGCCTATGTCCAGCAGTGGACGTCTTTCCGCTGAAATAATGATGACGATGATGATGACTGCCCATCTGACTCCCACAACCCAGTTAGTACTGGGTAATACGACACCCCCTGGTAAGACTCGTTGTCAGACTTATTTGGGCCACTGACCATCTGTAAAGTCTGTCAATGATCTACAAATAACAGCCTTAACCAACTGCTTAATATGCTTTCCGAGGCACGGAGGAAACATCCACCCCACGGACCAACCTCGGCAAGCGCAGCTTATCCTGAAGATCAACTTGAGCGTACGTATTATTTAGCCACGAGCTTCTCAATTTTACATAAG
Organism: Lycophotia porphyrea; assembly: GCA_950005105.1. NCBI lineage: Eukaryota > Metazoa > Arthropoda > Insecta > Lepidoptera > Noctuidae > Lycophotia > Lycophotia porphyrea. The sequence continues at coordinate 2,800,240 of OX465408.1, read as the reverse complement.
ACCTTTAAGGCGGCCTGGAACACAAAGGGCAAGGAAGGAACATGGATGGGTTTTAGTCAGTACAAGTCTGACACTCCCTTCCACTCTGCCCAGAGCGGGAGAAGTCATTTGATGATTTTATATCCAAAAAAAAAAAGGCCATTAAATCATGGAGGCACTTATGTGAAATTATATCTGCGTACTCAGTGAAACTGGCATAGTTTCAGGAATTTAATACATTGTTATTTTATGCAGAAAACTTGAGAGCATATGTAAATTAGTTGTACAACACTATTTGTGTTCGTAACTAAGCAACGGCTTGAAGGTGTGAGTATGTGCTTATAAATAGACAACATAAGTTCAGCTTAGAGGGCACTTATCGACCAAACTGACTGTTTTATCAATAATTCACTGATAAGCATAGATCGAAGTAGGTAGATTTAATTGGGGTCATTGATCCGAAATGTATATATTAATATGGACATTCCTCCGGATTTTCGGAATTGGTTGATTATTAAAATAAAACGGAACTTAGGTAGGAATTGTATTAAAATGAGCAATACTATACAGGGTGTAAACAGACTCTTCACGAAGCCGTCAACCAAGCATTATGTACATCAAACTAAGTAACTTTACGCAAAAATTAGTGCTGGGAAACGACTTTTTTTTTTGGGCTGAAAAATCACGTTTTACGGTAGGACTCAATGTTACGCACTCAAAACATTGTGCTGATGGATGAATTGAATAGTAAGGGGGTCCTGAAGGTTTTTAAAGTAAAAATCTTACATTAAAAACATGTATTTAAAAAAAAAACCTTGTGAAAAGTTGGAACTTTGACCCCCCATATCTCCGTAACTAGAAGGTTCCCAGGTATGGCCTGGAACAAAAAAATGATCGCAATGACGGGGAGAACAAGTGCCTTTATTGCGGCTTCGTTAAGAGTCTGTTTACACCCTTCATTGTTCATAATTTTTTTTAACGTTACCCAGTCACGATTTGAAACAACCCAACGACCAATCAGAGCAAAGGATCATGGGTGGTGCACTAATCGGTGGTACCTTCCTTTAAATAAATTGAGTAGTAATAATATCACTACCAACATTAACTAAATTTAATTGGATCCGGAAATACCAGAATTACTTGCCGGGAAAATGATTTATCCATGTTATTTTTTCTGTGAACATTTACGATAAAAGTACCAAAAATCAATCTACCTACTCCGATCAGTGCTGATAAGCGTAAATAAGCACCTATTTTCTTTATATAACAACTAAACTTGGCAAAATTGCACTGGAAGACAGTTTTTGATGTGAAACCGTGCCGCTTAGGCATAAAAACCGATTCGTAAGCCGTGACGGAAGATGGCATGACGCTGTCGAGGCGTAGAGTCCCGTACGGTATATAGAATTACCCTTGAACGATATCATTGTCTACAGAAATCATGGTTCACCTTTGAACGGTTATACGCCAAAACTATAAAAGTAGATACATTATTTAGCGACAGCACGTTTCGCCAAATAACGCTACAAAGAATTTATGGTTGGGCGATGTCAAAATTTGCTTGTCATGGTTCGCCGGAACACGCTTCTACAAAATCTTTTACCGATAGCTATTTTCACTGAAAGCACCTTTCCTTACGGCGATCGAAAACAATTGTCCTATGTTTTTTGTTCATAATTTGACAGGCCTCTATTTAATTCCATTAACTTCTATTTCCATGCGTTTATGTTCATCATCATCATCAGCCTATAATGTTCCCACTGCTGGGACACAGGCCTCCTCTCTATGAGAGGGAATGGGCTATAATCCACCACGCGGGCCCAGTGCGGGTTGGTAGATGTCATATGTCTTCGAATTTTTGGTTTTAGGACATACCGGTTTCCTCACGATGTTTTCCTTCACCGTTTTTGAGAGCAGTGGTGATGAAATAAATTACACAAAGTAATGCGCCTGCCTGGGTTCGAACCCACGATTTACTGTTCGTAAGTCGGGGTCGCTACCACTGGGCCACCGCTGCTCTCAACAATATATTATTTCAGAAAAAGGGTTAGGGTTCCGTGCACAAAAATTAAAGGCCTTGAAATTGTTAACAAAATCCGATTCAAATAGGGGAGTAATATTTTTATAATCACCGTTATTGAGAGCAGTGGTGATGAAATAAATTACACAAAGTAATGCGCCTGCCTGGGTTCGAACCCACGACTTACTGTTCGTAAGTCGGGGTCGATTCAAATAGGGGAGTAATATTTTTATAATCATTATACGCTGACGAAGGTCACGGGGCAAACGTAACTCTTCAGTCAAATCAAAGAAATTTGAATAAATTCTCGTCTTATGCCTGTTTGAAGTTCAAACTCACTTAGGTGCACTCAAACTTATTTTCAAACCCCTCAATAGTATTGAGGTCAGTGGCTCAAAAAGCTTTCAACGGCCCGGAAAGCCGATCAAGTGCCCATCAACTAAATTGGTTTGGTTTGTTTCAATTAAAATTGCAAGCAGTTGGTGGAAATACTGTTTGAAACAATAATTGAAGTGGGTTTTTGTGTACAGTTATGAGCACTTACATGTTTAAGTTATGACTGTATAAATATTAAAAAAAACTCAAGTTTAGTTAGAATTTTAAGTATTTTTTTCGTACTCATCTTTAGCGTTGCACGATAAAACCTATTTCGTACAAGTATGAGTTATAGGATACTATATTCGTATTTTCGTAACAACAACGTTGTGATGTTGGAACCTTGGCTTGTATTAAAGGAAACACTGTTTACAGTTTGATGTCTTTTATTAGACTAAACTCTTAATTTCAATAAAAAGGAATATGAAGAAAAGTTGCTTACATAGGTAAGTGCGCGCACATATAGGTATGCACATATAGGTAGCTACGTAACAGACAGAGCAGAGGACGGATGCTTACTAAGCGAAGAATGTAAGATTTTGGAACGCTGGAAGGGATATTTTGAAAGTTTGTTTAGTGTTCAGGATAGAGTGCAAGGAGTGGGTAGCTGGGCGGAAGCCAGTTCTGAAGACCCAGACTCAGATACAACTGAAGAGAATGAAATAGAAATGGATGAGATTGTAAGAGCAATGAGAGGTATGAAAGTTGGGAAAGCTGCAGGGTATGACAGAGTGTCTGTTGAAATGTTGAAGAGCGGTGACGGGGTGGTAGCAAGCCTGTTGTGCCGGATCTTTAATATGTGTTGGAAATATGGTCGCGTGCCGGATGACTGGTGCAAGGCTGTAATTGTTCCACTATATAAGGGAAAAGGTTCACAGCAGGAGTGTAAAAACTACCGCGGCATTAGTCTTTTGAGCGTTGTTGGCAAACTGTATGCAAATATATGGTGTTGATTAACAGGGTGATAAGAATGACAGATGAGAAAATTTGGGATGTGCATGCAGGATTTAGAGAGGGAATGGGTTGTATGGATCAGATCTTCTCCTTAAGGTGCATAGCTGAAAAACATCTGGCAAAGCACAAGAGCGTCTACTGTGCTTTCGTAGACTTGGAGAAGGCCTATGACAGTGTGTGGAGGGAAGAGCTGTGGTCGACTCTATCCATGTATGGTGTGAACGTCTCCGGGCTGTGTAGCGTCTCCTTGGCTGTTCAACCTATACATGGATAGTTATTTGACAGATTTAAGAGAAAGTGAGTGTGGATTGAGGATGAATGAGTTGCCTGTCAAATGCCTTCTGTACGCAGATGATCAAGTTATTCTTGCATCGTCAGCGGAACAGTTGCAAGATATGGTATCTGTAATGAATGCAGCATTTAAGAGAAAAGGGATGAATATAAATGTGAATAAGACCAAGGTTATGGTGTTTGAAAGAAAAGAGGATGTATCGGTGTGTGATGTGAAAATAAATGATAAGAGTGTGGAGCAAGTGAATGAGTTTGTATATTTGGGCAGTATGTTTACAAGAGATGGAAAGATTGACGAAGACGTGGAAAGGAGAGTAAATACGGGAAATAAAGTGAATGGTGCTATACATGCAATTGTGACCAACCAGTCGATGTCAAATAAGGCTCGTCTGGCTGTTCACAATGGTGTGCTGGTGCCTACACTTATGTATGGAAGTTAGTGTTGGGTATGGCAAACGAGGCATGAAAGTAGAATTAATGCTGTGGAAATGCGTTCCTTGAGAAGCATGTGTGGTGTAACTCTGAATGACAAAGTGAGGAATGAGATTATACGGAAACGTTGCGGCTTAAAAGAAGATGTAGTGACAAAAATTGAAAAAAGTATGCTTAGATGGTTTGCTCATGTGGAGAGGATGAGTGAAAGGCGACTAACAAAAGGTATTTACAAGGCAGATGTGAGTGGCACCGCCGGGAGGGGACGCCCTAGAAGAACATACGCTGACCTCATTGGTGAGGTTCTTCAGAAAGGTCAGGTGCGTAGTAGTCGCAACCGGCGCGCGTGTATGACCAGATGTATGAACGTGGACGAGGCAAAAGGAGTATGTAAGGATCGTAGCAGGTGGCGTTCTGTGGTTTCTGCCTACCCCCACGGGAAAAAGGCGTGAGTTTATGTATGTATGTATGTATGTATGTACTACGTAACAATATACTTACACTTCAACGTATTACAAACAATTCAGTCTGACAAAATTACTTTTAAATAATGCTAACATAACATAACGCCTGTGCCTAATCCCCAAAAAGGGCAGGTGTGCCTCAGTAGCTGCTTCCACATTTTAACAGATTTTTAAGTCCCATGAAATACCATTAATGATATTTATGACTTAACAAATTCTGTGCGAACCTGGTCCTGTCAACCGGGTACGAAACCGACTACTGAAAATTTTCTGGAAGAAAAACCCAATAACACTGCTCGGCTTGAGAATCGAACCCAAGACCTCATGTTCAGCAGTCGCGCTAAGTTCGTAACAACATAAAATTACAACAGTCCAATAGGACAAAACCACTTCTAAAAACTGGCTAAGTGCGTGTCAGGCCACGCACAATATAGGGTTCTGTTGATGTAGCTACGTCGACTACTCAGTTACAGGAGCAAAGAAATAAAAATACGTGGACTACACAAATCTGGTGTAATGCAGAACCAAGTTAAAGAGGCGCAGTGCTTTCGTCGTGGTAAGATTTTAAGTGGCGCGAAGCTCAGAGCGCCTCCCCTTAGCCGCCGCTGATGCTGATGCCGCAACCCGCGCGCCTCCTCAGCCACCGCGTGCCTCCAACCAGTCGTAGGATGTCATGCGTAGACAGTTCCGTAGTAGCCCATCAAAATATGCGGACACATCCTACGGTCCGATTTGCCTCCGAATGATGATTTTTATTGTAATTATTATAAAAAATAAAGTTTTAATTATAAACTTACATTTGTAAAAACTGCGTAAAGTGGGGATTACCTTAAAACAAAATACTTTTCGAGATTATTATTATAATTTATTTTTGATAATTTACCACTTTTTCGACCGTAACTAATCTGTATGTTCATGCCAAATTACAGCTTTCTAGTACTACGAATCTTTGAGCTAAGCTGCGGATAGACAGTCGGACGGACATGGTGAAACTATAAGGGTTCCTTGTTGACTATGGAACCCTAAAACAAAAGTGTGTGTGTACTTATGTACACGCGTTAGAAGTTATACTTCTTTGGCGTAACAAGATAAAAAACTTAAAAAAAAAATATCTTTCGCCTTATCCTACGTTTGTAGAAACAAGGTCTAATATCATTTACCTATACAACCTAACCTCCTAGCTCCAGTAGTACATTTAAAATAATAACGTAGGCTTGTCAATACCTGACACTAAGCTAACTTCAGGGTGTATGTTGACTAGCTAACTTCAGGGTGTCGGTTTTTCGTGACGGTGTGCGTGCGCATCGTAAAAAATTACTCAAATATTTTTTTCCCTAACGCGCCAAAAGAAGTATAACTTCAAAAATTGCTCAGTGTTCACATATTAGTGCTCTTGACTGTACTACAGTTGTGCAGTTCCACGGAAGGCGTTGCATAAATAATGACTTTTCACAATAACTCCTATTAGTTTGTAGAACTGTTTAAATTGAAATCAATCGTTAATAGGTCAATAGCCGGTATTACGCTGTCATATATGGATATGGAATTATTAATTAAGTAGTTGGTTATAGAACCTATTTTTAGGTTAACAAAGAGCAAGTTTATGAAAAAATGGAAATGCCAATAAAATGGGAGTGTTGTTGTAGTAACAAATCGTTTGCCGGAGAGTTTTCTCAAAAACAAAATTGACGAACTTCTCAGCAAATTTTCGTCCCCTATTTAAACACTTTAGGGGATGAATCTTCAAAAATTCCATCTAATTGCTTATCTTCACTACATATTATAAAACAAAGTCCTCCGCCGCGTCTGTCTGTCTGTTCGCGATAAACTCAAAAACCACTGCACCGATTTTCACCAATGGATAAAGTGGTTCTCGAGGAAGGTTTTAGTATCTATATATATTTTTGTATACATTGGCCAAAATATAATGATATTTCCCATGGGTTGCGGGAACGGGATAAAAATTTCATGATTACTTTTGGTCGCGATTATCGATATCCACGCAGGTGAAACCGCGGGCATCAGCTAGTTACTTATATTATAAAGAGGTAATTGTTTTCGTAAGTTTGTATGTAGGGAAAAATCTCCGGAACTTTTGATCCGATTTCAAAAATTTTCTCTAAAGGGATTTTTTAAAATGATCCCGTGGTAAAGAAAATTTATGTACAAAATGGGAGCGCATTCACGACCAAAAGCTTGTGTCGTTATAAAAGAAACTCATGTACTTATCTGCAAAATCCGCCCGATACGTCCCATCGCGTATTAGTATCGTTCGCCGTCCAAGGCATGCACTAGTAGCCCCCGATGACCCCATCACCCTCCTCCAGGAGAGTAATAGGGAAACCAGTACCGTAAAGAAACACAGACTCAAACCGCCGTATTTCCTACCTCGCCGCCGAGGTCCGTCGCGACGTCAACGTGCAAACCCCCCCAGACCCTTGCTAGAGCCAGCCCGCTATGCTGAGCAATTAGTGATAAACCAATCCTAAATAATCTCATTCAAATCCAGCCTGTCCCTTTGCTGCCCTCCCCAGCGATGCCCTAAGCCGAGGCTCGTACCCCGCAGGGGGTGCCCTTAGCGTGTGGTCGCTTAGTATATAGTCCATTGCCCCTGGCTGGAGGCCCTCACTTCAAGGAATCCACAGGAATAAAACGGTTAAGCAGTAGCCAGCCTCCTAGGCTGAACTGCGAGATACCATTAACAACAAAAAAAAATTATATATATATACTATATATCTGCAAAATATCATGCTTCATAAACCAGCAGTTTTGGTTGTGTGTTGTCAAATCAAATCAAATTATGTACAAACGTTTATTTGTGAACTAGCTTTTGTCCGCGATTTCGCTCGCGTTAATATAGAATTTGACAATCAATTCGGGATAAACTCTGCTTATGAATAGAAGACACGTGGCGCCACCTATGAGCATAAGAACTTTATTGTTGTTTTCCTCGGGAACAGTATTTTTTTTCGGAATGAAAGGTATCCTATGTCCGTTTCTGTACAACTGACAACGTATTTGCAAAATTTCAGAATTATCGGTTCAGTGGTTTAGGCGTGAAAAGGTAACAAACAAACTAGCATGTAAAAGCTAGTATTAAATAAACTCTCCTTTCAGTTTCGACGAAGTTCAGTAACTACAAAACAAGTGATTCTGTACCGGAACACGAATATGAGCCAATTACTTGGCAAATAACCAATAGGTATAATTCACTTCAAAAACTGTTAGTTATCGTAATAATTATTAACACTACGGTTTATTTAATAACTGGTTAGAACAAAAGTGTTATAGTTTTTACAGTAGGTATTTTCATAATGGGTCTATATCGTGAGTCATGGGGTTTATGGCACTACACGAAGGGGAGAATTAATTTCTTTGTGACACGTCACCATAGAGTAAAGAGTTTTTTTCAACTATGGTTATAGAAAAAAAGTGTGTGTGTACAGACTTGTGTACACGCGTTAGAAGTTATACTTCTTTGTCGCAACAAGATAAAAATCTTTAAAAAAAATTATCTTTAGCCTTCTTCTACGTTTGTAGAAACAAGGGCTATTATCAGTTACCTATACAACCTAACCTCCTAGCTCCAGCAGTAGATTAAAACATTAACCTAGGCTTGTCAATATCTCGTTCCGGAAGTGACCGGGGTAGACCTGAGAGTGGCGGTAGGCAGGCTTAAGGCCAAAAATACCGCCCCGGGACCCGATGGCTTGCCTGGCAAAGCCTGGGTCCTGGCCTCGGAGGCTCTCGGGCCCCGACTGGAGGGGCTCCTAAGCGCATGCTTGGAGAGAGGCCAGTTCCCGCTTCGTTGGAAGACGGGCAAACTGGTCCTCATTCGGAAGCCGGGGCGCCCTGCGGACTCTCCGTCCGCATACCGGCCCATTGTGTTGCTCGACGAGGTGGGCAAGCTCTTTGAAAGAGTAATTGCAAACCGCCTCGCCGGGCACCTTGCGGGGATTGGGCCGGATCTTGCGGAACACCAGTTTGGTTTCCGTAAGAGGCGCTCGACGGTGGACGCCATCATGCGCGTGAGAGCCCTCACGACGGGGGATGCGGTGTCCCGGGGTGGGGTGGTTTTGGCGGTCTTGACATCGCCAATGCCTTCAACTCCATACCCTGGAGCTGCATTAGGGAGGCACTCCGGTATCACCGGGTGCCGACCTACCTCCGTCGTATTGTCGGGGACTACCTGACGGATAGGGCCGTCATCTACCCCGGTCGCGACCGCCAGTGGAACCGGCGAGAGATGTCGTGCGGTGTTCCACAGGGATCGGTTCTGGGGCCGCCCTTGTGGAACATCGGTTACGACTGGGTGCTGCGCGCCGACCTCCCTGGTGGCGTCAGCGTAGTTTGTTACGCTGACGACACGCTGGTGCTGGCGCAGGGGAGGTCGTACGAGGCGGCGGCCGAACTTATGACACGCGGGGTTGCGATAGTCGTGGAGAGGATCCGGCAATCTCGAGGTGGCTTTGCACAAGTCCGAGGCCATGTGCTTTCATGGGCCTCGGAATGCGCCACCGTCGGGATCCATAGTAACGGCGGGAGGGGTTCCCATCGGCGTCGAGTCGACGTTGAAATACCTAGGGCTCGTCCTCGATAGCCGGTGGAACTTCGTAAAGCATTTCCGACGTTTGGCCCCCAAATTGGAACGGACCGGGGCTGCCTTCAGGCGGCTCCTGCCCAACCTGGGGGGTCTCTACGCGGGGGTCGTGCGGTCCATGGCCCTTTACGGGGCCCCGGTGTGGGCGCGTTCCTTGAGGCGGCGAGCCGCCCACTACCTGAACGCGCCCCAGAAGGTGGTAGCCGTAAGGCTAGTCCGGGGGTACCGCACGATCTCCAGCGAGGCGGCTTGCTGGATTGCCGCCATGGGATCTGGAGGCGATAGTCCTCGCGCGCCTACACGAGTGGCGCGTAGAGGCACTACGCCGGGGGGAAACTCCGCTGCCGCGGCAAATTGTCGCGCTGCGGACAGACTTCCGGCGCGATCTGATGGCGACATGGAGAGAGCGACTATCGCAACCCCGTGCAGGGCACGCCACAATAGTGGCGATAAGTCCCCTCTTTGAGGAGTGGCTGGAGAGGCGCCACGGCACCCTCACCTTCCGCCTGACGCAGGTCCTCACCGGACACGGTTGTTTCGGGTGGTTCCTGCACCGAATCGGGCGGGAGGAAACGCCCGGGTGTTACCACAGTGAAGGTCGCCCAGAGGACACGGTGGAGCACACGGTGGAGGTCTGCCCCGCTTGGGCGGAGCACCGCCGTGTCCTCGTAGCGGCGATCGGCGGCGGCGACCTATCGCGTCCGGCCCTGGTCCAGTCCATGGTCCGGAGCGAGAGGGAATGGGACGCCGTCACCTCCTTCTGCGAAGCAGTCATGCTAGCGAAGGAGGTGGCGGAGCGTGAGAGGGAGAGAACCTCTCGTCCCAGCCGCCGCGGGAGACGCCTCGGGCGTCGGGGCTCACGTGGTGGCTTCCGGCCACCGTAGACGCGGACCTGTGGACGGTGAGTAATGGGCTAGCTCGCCGTCCGTCCGTCTTTTGACGACAGGCCGTGTTGACGGCGCGTTCGTGTTCCACGCGCGCCTCAAAGAGATGTCAGCAAATAGGAAGGGGCCCGCAAGGGCCGATGCCTGCCAGGGCTGCGGGCTGTTCGAAAGAGATACCGCGGCCCTGGACAAAGGGCAAGGAAGGAACATGGATGGGTTTTAGTCAGTACAAGTCTGACACTCCCTTCCGCTCTGCCCAGCGGGAGAAGTCATTTGATGATTTCCCATCCGTAAAAAAAAAAAAAGAAAAAAAAAAGGCTTGTCAATATCTGACAGATTCAGATTCATTTATTTATTCCAAAACACAGTAACACACACTAAGCTAACTTCAGGGTGTATGTTGACTAGCTAACTTCAACCTGTTACTTTTGTGTTACAGTGATGCGCGCGCATCTTAAAATTCTCTATCATCATTTTTCTAATCATTCTAATCTCATCATTTTTTCATAACGCGCCTAAAGAAGTATAACTTCAAAAAACTAAATATAACTTTATGGAGTAGGTACTTTACGGTAACTTTTCCATTGTTATAGTTGATTGAGTGATTAGTTTCTATATGATCAAAATGGGTATTACAGATAAGATAATAGTTCACATAATATTATGTACAGAAACAAGAAAAAACGCCACCTGCTAAAATGTTCCTCACCTACCTTATAATCAAAACATAACCCTTCCTTGACAGTCGGGTAAAAATTAATTGTGTAGTTTGTTCATTTCTACCTACCAATATTATACCTACTAATATTTGTAAACCATTCTATGGCGAAACATGTCAGTTCACAACCCTATTCATAAGATCTAAATTTACCATGTTTTTACACAAACAAAATTATTCTATTCTTTTCTATTCTTGATGATAGTTTAGCATCGATGACGAATCGGTACTATAAAAACATTTTTTTTTAAACAGTTGTGAATCTCGTGATCTTTTGTTTTTTGATGACAATTCGGGACAGTTACGAAACGGGCAAAAGTCATCCTTACAGACTCCTTTGACTTAGTTAACCTGGACTTTGTTTCCTTAGAAGAGTTCATGAGGCATTTATTCTGATATTTTTAAGCACAAAAAATATAGGACCAATATAGGATAGGAAGGTAAAGTCTATCATCATTTGCCTAGCCTTTTCCCAACTACGTTGGGGTCGGCTTCTAGTCTAACCAGATGCAGCTGAATACCAGTATTTTACATGGATCGACTGCCTATCTGTCCTCCACAACCCAGTTAGTAATGGGTAATACGACACCCCTTGGTAAGACTGGTTGTCAGACTTTCGGGCCACTGACTACCTGTAACGACTGTCAAAGATCCTTAAATGACAGCCGGGACCAACGGCTCAACGTGCTTTCCGAGGCACAGAAGAAACTCTGTATGTAATGTGCGGTCACCCATCCACGGACCAACCTAGGCAAGCTCGGCGTAACTTTAAGATCGACCCGAGCGGCTGTTATTATTTAGCCACGAGCTCTTTAAGGTAAAGTCTATAAGAGTCCTATAACATAATAAGAATGGATAACATTTTAGTAACTAGCGAGTATTCGACGAAAGTAGGACATTAATAATAGATCAAATATGTACATATGTACACGTAGAATGTATTTTAAGCCTGAAAACGTTTCTCCATACATACCACTGGAAATAAAATCGCCCACGTTGTGGTATATTTATCTCGTACAATGTTTTCCTTTTATAGTGATGAAAATATCAAACACCTAAATAACTTTATTCTCCTATTGGTATTATTTGACTGTCTCTTTGATCTAGCATGACGCAAGAGGTCCTGCGTTCGATTCAGGCACGTTCCTTGTCACAGGGATCATGGCATAAAAATATTACATTAAGGATGTATTTAAAAAAAACTTGAGAAAAAGTTGGAACTTTGACCCCCAATATCTTAGTAACTAGAAGGTTCCCTTCTAGTTCTATTTTTTTGTTCTAGACTCTAGAACAAAAAAATGATTGCAATGACGGGGATAACAAGTGCCTTTCGGCTTCGTTAAGAGTCTTTTCAAACACCCCAAAATCATACACGCCAAATTGACACTCCTTCTCCGTCCCTACCAAATTCCTGGCTACGGCCCTGTGTGACTCCCCCCCCAAAGTCTCAGGCTGGGACCGCGCCTGGTTTGATTCTCTAGTCGTGCAAATTTTTACCATCAGCAATTTGTCAGTAGCAGCCACGGGATCTGTATTTGTGCCCGTTTGATGGCAGTAGGCTCAGTTTCCATAACGTGGGACTCAAATACAGTGTGTAAACAGACTCTTCACGAAGCCTTTACCGTTTATTTACATCAAACTAAATAACTTTACGCAAAAATTATTGCGTATAGTTATGTTAATGGGAAACAACTTTTTTTTAGTTAAAAATTACGTTTTACGGTAGGACTCAATGTAACGCACTCAAAACATTGTGCTGTTGATGGATGGATTGAATAGAAAAGGTGTTGTGGAGGTGTTTAAAGTTAAAATATTACATTAAAAAATGTATTTAAAAAAAAAACTTGAGAAAAACTTGGAACTTTGACCGCCAATATCTTAGTAACTAGAAGGTTCCCTTCTAGTGCTATTTTTTTGTTCTAGACTCTAGAACAAAAAAATGATTGCAATGACGGGGATAACAAGTGCCTTTCGGCTTCGTTAAGAGTCTTTTTACACCCTTTATAACTCGTAAATGTAGGTGTACTATTAGGTACATCTCTACCTAACCCTTCGGGGATAACAGGCTTGATGTTATGTTCCTTTTCGTCCGAGACATCTCCTAGCCATCTCCTAACCAACCTACGTTATCCCCACTCGTTCGGTCGAATCTTCTCGATTACAGCCTCTTTTCTCATTACCAAGGATCTCATCGGTAATGGGGTCCTGCTTTCTCATCTTCTTGGGATTTCAAGATGGTTTTAAGATAAACAGAACTGTTTTTTGAACGCTTTCTTGAATAGAACTTCGTTGTTAAGTAGGAATTTAGATTCTATCTGTTGAATTTAATCATTTTTATTGACGGGGAAATACTATGGTGCCCTGGTTTCTTTGGATTAGGTAAGTAGCTTTGTAGGTAACTACTATGTACCAGACACACAGACTACGTACAGAGTAACTGCAGTATTGTCATACATCCAAAGGTTGCCTGGAAAAGATCGCTTTTAGCGATGCGACCGCCAATTGTGGCACCCTATCTGAAATGTTTTCTTTTATGAATGTTACTTGTATGGTGTACAAAGTATTGTATTCTATTCTACCTACTAGTTTTTGTCCACGGTTTCGCTCAGTAGAACTATTGATACGGGATCGTACTACCGGGGTAACTAAGTAGTGTCTTATGTCCTTACCCAGGTCGTGATGGTATCCGTGTGTCTGTCGTTGTGTTCGACCAACGACTTAACGTGATTTCCAAAACACGAAGGGCACTCGGTATGTAATAGGTGGTCACTCATCCACGGACAAACTTAGGCAAGCTCAACTTAACCTAAAGATCGACCCCAGCGGCTGTCATTGTTTAGCCACGAACTTCTTAATTCACATTAGCCCTGGATCGAAACAACTGGAAGTCATGAGGAGAAGCCTTTGCCCAGCAGTGGGATGACGCAGGCTAACAGTATCAGTATCTTAAATCAGTAATAAGGCATACTAATCTCTACAATCTTGTTTTTGCACCAAAAGTTCAGAGAGGAAATTTCAACGAAGAGACTCAACGATTATCCCTACCTTCTCAAGAAAATAAGTGCCGTTAATTTTACTTTTAATTTTCTGAATCACTGTAGAAACAATTTTAGTCAAAATGGGTCCCAGTTTAAAGGCAAATTAGGCGTCCTTGAGACCCTCACCATTTGGCCCGGGAGGCTCCTAAAGATATCAGTTTTATTGTCAACCCAGTTACACTTGGCATTACACAATTGAATTAAAAGAAAAAAGACTTGGCATCGCCGTCTATGGGCTATTTGCATTAATTTTCTGATTAAAACAATGAGTTAGTTACTGTAAATATTTGGAAAGTTGGCTGCATTCAAGGGTAACCGGTTTGCTATTCATTTTCTTGGTTTTTATTTCACGACGAATTCAAGGAGGAGCTGATACGGGAGTTTGTATTGGGGATGGCAATTGTAAAAATAATCACGCTTTACTTTATCGTGTGGTTAGTGCCTAACCTGGTGTTAGAGGTTTTATGCCACCCATGGGCCTCTCACTTGGTTTTACATGCCGTCAAGAAATATCTCTCAGGTATGCTGGTTTCCTTCACCGAAGCAAGTGATAATTATATATATAATACGCACATGAATCCGAAAGATTATAGGTGCGTGTCTTGGGTTCGAACTCGAGACTTATGACTTGGCGACTTGGCAGTTTGACGCCACACTACTAGGCTTTCACTGCTATAACAACAACCACATACATGTATTTTCAGCTACTTTGGCCCATAGATAGACCTGAAGTGGGCCAATTAGTGGTCCTCTCAAATAGTGGAAGGTGCCTAGTACATTAGGTTAATGTAGAGTAAAATTACAATTACTTCGGACAATATATATTTTCACATAACATGAAAGCTGTTTCTTCTATAAAATGACACTGACACAGCAAATCAAAAATTATTTTATTGAGTGCCGCTGCACCGGCCAGCGACATAAGTACGCCGCCTCCTTGGTCGCGGCCTCGCGGAAGTAGTTAGGCACTACAGACCTATACATAGACCTTACAGACTAACATACATATGATATACAAACAGCATTATTATTAGTAAAAGGTAATAAAATTTAAGGAGTTATTGTATCTCCTGAAAAAACTGTGTGATTAAAAAGCTACATGAACAAAGCAACCCCATGCAAATTAACTTTTTCACCACCATGACTCACGTGGTGACTACACGTTTAATCATGAACCGAGTTTAACGTCCTTCCACTCATAACTAACTGCTAAGTAACTGCTATCGACCGGTCAGCCATTGTTTAAAATATTAACCCTGCCTTGTAGCAAAGAATAGTGCAGAAGGTTGGTACTGAACGATGAGCGAAAATGAATGCACACATAGACACCACACGACAAAAATACCATTTGCTGTAATTTACTTATTTTATGTGTGCGTGGCTTGAAAGTCTGATAACCTAGTCTTACCAAGTGGTATCGTGAATTCTGTCTATGTGTCTGCCTGCATTTGGCTCGTTTTAGAGCATTTTGTTTTAATTCATCGAACGAACGCGTCCTTGTGCACGTTTTTGCTAGTTACATGGTGCCAACATCAAATACCTGGCTTTTTCAACCATATTGGGGACGTCTTTTAGTATTTACATGGAGTGACTGTCTATTTGTTTTACCAAACAGTAACTAAGTCGTTAACTACATTTTGACAATCCCATAACGTCCATTGCGATTATTTTATACGTCGAGCAGACGAAGTTTTCAAACAAATGAATCAATGTTACAGATTTCTTCGAAATGCTTCAGAGTGTTCGAGAAAATTATGTTACGCAATTACTGTGGCTAGCCTTCTGTGCTATTTTTAGCTTCTACGGAAAACTTGTTAACGCGTTGAATTAGGAATGAAAAACTGTGTTCCAATTACCCGCTTACGGTCGTGTGTGTCGGCTGAAAGAAATTTATTGCAACCGCGGCTAAGCTGTCGTTATGTGGAATTATTTTTACTTCCTTCTTTATTTATTAGATGGATCGTAGAAGTTTTATATTGCTTGAAAGGTTATGGGATATAACCTTCTACGTATGAACGTAATTACTTTCTTCTATGGTGATACAGAGGAACATTTTTGCAGGACGCTGGTTGTACTTTGTACTTTTGACTCTTTTTCTGGGACTCCATATTCGTTGGCATTCATCATTATGATTTTATTGCCCATGTCCTGCTTCCTGGTTCAGTCACGAAGTATTATAAAGGCAGTAAAAAGACTCTTAACGAAGCCGAAAGGCACATGTTCTCCCCGTCATTGCGATCATTTTTTTGTTCTAGAACATAGCTGGGAACCTTCTAGTTACGGAGATATTGGGGGTCAAAGTTCCAACTTTTTCATAAGTTTGTTTTTTTTTTAATATTTATCACTACTTAAATCTTACCTTGGTTGACTGCTTCGTGAAGAGTCTGTTTACACCCTGTATTAACTGTTTGAACAGAGCGATATCTGTTCCAACAAAACTCTATGCTTCCACATTTATTGTGTAAACCGCCAGTCTGTGAAATTCTCAGGCGGCTTCTCAGTTCCCTGATCATAATATAATCCCGATCCATTCAAAAGTTTGAGTGATTCCGTTTCTTCTAGGCTACCGTGCTCCAAATAAATATGTTTTCTTTCTTTCTTTTCTTTCTCCGCCCTAGGGCGCATCATCGCTTTACAACAGGCGAGTTGTAGCCAAACGCAAGTCTACTCAAAAAAAAGCTGTGGTTCAGTGCAATATATTTTGTCTTCCATTCCCCCTGTCTCGTTATGTCTGTTTTCTTTCCAATCTGCGAGATGTAGTTTATCTTTTTTTATTCTCTTCACGAAATAGGCTACCAGAGCATATACGTACATACATTAGTATATAGCATTATTAGGGTTATTTTGTACAATATTAAATGCGATGAATAACAAAAAAAAATGCTATACTTTAAAGTAGGTATTATTATTGAGTTTGATTTTCAATATAACCTAGGCTACGTATAGATACTCTGTCAAAAACCAACTTACCATTTCCTTATCATAATTTTCCAAGTTATTTTACTACCTCTCTAAGAATCTTTATTTGCATTCCACAATGTGTTCTTAGGTTGTAAGATAAAAGAAATTGTGATTATTATGGACCCTGTCGGGCACAGCAAAAAAACAAATATAGTAGGAGAGAGGAAGCTTTAAATTACTAACATCATATTTCCGCAATTCATTACGTTACACCACAATATCCCCAGAACTATAACTCTATCTCTCCCAGGAGGATGAACGCGACACGTACCTTCCCTCTTCCCTTCAGGGTTCTCGCTGGAAAGCCTACAAGTGCTGAAAGTTTGACGTTTCCCTCAGGACCGCCTGACACAAGACGCATGTGTTACTGAATTACAGTAAGGATTTTGCAGAGGGTATAATGTCTTTGGTTATAGTAGAAAGTCGACTTAAAACATAACTGGCGAAATGAGGGTGTACTATTAGGTACACCTCTGCCTAACTCTATGGGGATAACAGGCGTGATGTTATGTTATATCATACATTCAAATAAATGAAATTGAAGTGTCTGTTTGTAATATCAAAATAACAGCTTTTAAGATACATTTTATCACAAAAAATATCGTTTACTTATGTTAATTCAGGTTATTAAGTATCTGTGTGCCAAATTTAAAATAAGAACAAATAAAAATCCATATGATACATCCTCACAAACTTTCGCATTTCTAATAGAAGTAAGATAGGCAGAATAAGGCCTTTTGGTTATATAATAGTACATTATGGTATGTACAAGTGTGTAATGTTGGTGATTACCGCTGAGGCGCCATTGAGACCCGAGCCGTTAGGTGAGGGTTTTAAGAAAGCCAAGGACGGTAATCATCAATACACACGTGTATCATACGACTTTTTTCAACACACTTGTGAAGAAAAATAATTTATTTGTACTATTAAATACGTTTTTTTTTGTATTGAAACTTTTTTAAGAACAAAGCAACACAACCAATAAAAAAAAGCCCTATAACTCACTTGTGAATAATAGCAATGAAAAAGTCATAGATTGATTACAGGAGTCATTATGTGCCTAATTGCGGTGAAATTAGTGCCATTTGATGAGCAAGTGTGTTGAAAAGTATATTTTCCTTTGTCCCTTTCGAAGGTGCCTGAAATAACGTTAAATAGTACTAACGATACTATGTAAACATTCTACGTAAATAAACTTTAAAAACCAAGTACCTACACTTAGGCAGGAACATCAGTGTCTGACCATTCACACAATACGAAAGTACCTACCTTCCCACTCTATTCAGTCCTCTCCGGAGACAGAGGGACCGTAAACAGCCAGACTTATATTACGTCATTACATTTACGTCTTTGTCTCTGAACAGGAGGAAACCTGGAACATGTCAAGTTTAACTTGATATGCCAGTGATGATGGGAATAGTTCCAACTAGCTGTAGTCCGAGTGAAATTATTATAAAAATATTACTTCCCTGTTTGAATCGGATTTTGTTGTCTTACCAAGGGATATCGTAGTACCCAGTACTAACTGGGCACTACGATATCTTTGCACAAAACCCTAATCCATTTTCGAAAATAATAGTAGTCTCAATTACTCCTTATAACATCAGCTACCTGTCAGTAAAAGATACATATAAATCTTTCTAGCCGTTTCGGAGATTAGCCGGAACAAACAGACAGAAAGACAAAAATGTTAAAAAATATTTTGATTTAAGTACCGTATATACTTTCATACGCATTCAGTAAAATGCTGTTATTTTGAAAATACTAACAGACACTTAAATTTTAATTATTAGTAGAGAAATATAGATATGTATTTATTTAACTTTTCTGTCCTAGTAAATACCCCCAACACCTCAAAAGAAGGTGTTGGTCCTTCAACCAAATGCCTTGTATATGTAGACATCATATTTGCCATTTACCGTCAGAAGCAGAAACATCCCCTAAAATACCAAGTTATAAAGACCCGCACTTATGTGGTTAAGCCGAGCCATAATCGTGATTTATTGGCCTCTGACAGTGGCTGTCCTTGAAGACAAACGGTAGCTCAGTTTAGTCAAACTTTATGCGCAGTATTATGTAAGGGTTGCCATTTGAAAAGGGTAGGAAGAATTTAGAATTTACGAGATATTTTATTGTAAGATTATTGTAAGACAAGTCTTGTGTTGGGATTTCCCAGCGGCAAATATGAATTAAACACTTTTTGGGATAAACTATAAAAAAAAACAATTTACTACCTTGCAAAGGGAACGCGCAACATGCTTCTAGGCCCAGCAGTTAAAGCTGTACATGATCTACCACTGCATAAAGGGTTAAAAAAAAGACTCTTAACGCTGAAAGGCGCTTGTTTTCCCCGTCATTGCGATCATTTTGTTGTTCTATACCATCCTGGGAACCTTCTAGTTACGGAGATATTGGGGGTACATGTTTTTAATGTATTTTTTTTACTGAAGACACCTTCATGACCCGCGTACTATTCAATCCATCCATTACATAATGTTTTAAATGCGTTACATTGAGTCCTGCCGGAAAACGTGACTTAACACCCCAAAAAAAAAGTCGTTTCCCAACAATAATTTTTGGGTAAAGTTATTTACTTTGATGTACAGATTGCTTGGTTGACGGTTTCGTGATTTAAGATAGGTATATATCTCTTTAAAGTATAATACATTTCCATGTGTATTCAATAACTAAAGCTCACATTAGTTCTTATATATTCAAATTAATATTCGTTTTTGTCACTCTGCCTTACCAAGGGTTCGTTCGAATGATGTACTGAATACTAGCGTGAATGTCACTTCCATCCTGTATTATCAACCATTGTATTAAATTGTACGAGTAGGTACTGACTACTATTGTATATTGGGTAGGTGTACGCAACTGTATAGGATGGATAATTAATTATTATTTAATCCCTAGTAACATTAACAGTCAGCCAAAAGCTGTCAATTGCTAGACATACTCGTAATCCGAGCAAGCATCGTCACATCGACTACTATTGTTAATTCCATAAACAAATATGGAATTAACAATTCCGAAATTTTTGACAATTTTCCGTATTTTTTTTGATTTCCTGTTTTTATTAAGCAGATAAAAGAATACCATTGAATAGCTCGAGCACAAAGGTGGCGTTATCATTGTGAATATGAATGTTGCATTTCGCAATTATTTTGACTCGAAATTGTCGACATGTGCCTATGAAAGCAATTGAACGTAGCAACAAAAGCCTTTTGCATGGAGGGAAGATATCCTTTAATAACTTTATACTGTCTCACGGTAATCAGGCTTTTGTCCTGCTTCAAACATAGAATTAACGATAATGGGGGCTATATATAGCGCATGAATTCGCCGCTAGAGGCGTTCGTGTAGAGTAAGGTCTTCCGAAATGTTAGATTTCGTTTTCGCGCGTGGCGTGCTTTTTTATCACGTATTTTAAGTAATATTCATGATTCTGGTCTAGATTGAGCCATTCCTGATTAATTATGACTTGAAGATTTTAAATAGCAACTTAGGATCTAATTTGTTAGTACTTGGAGGTAGAATGATTTTTAAATGTTTCATGCTTGTTAATGTTAGGGAGAATATTTGTAAATATGTATCTGAAGTTTTACACTATGTTGATATATGAAATGAAATAAACTTTTTATGAAGTTATTTGTACTTTAAAGTATAAAATAGAATTAATGACAGGACCTTACTCGACAGTGGCGCCATCGGGTGAGCTTAAAAACGATAGCCCCCATTGTACACGCTTGCTTTACATTAGAATATGAAGAAAGGAGGTTGTAATGAAACAGTCGGTTTTGTTCTTATTTATTATACTTACACAGTTAGTTAAATAGAACTGTGTAGTACTAGTACAGAGAGACTGCCAGTTAGTAACCCAGTAACGGAATAACCGGTCGATACCAATATTCTAAAGTTAGCTAAAGACGTACTGCCAGACTGTATCTAGGTACGGATTGCGAGCGGAACTCAGACTGTGCCGGAAGAGAATCAATAGCTGACGTATGTCTGTATAGACTAGTTAGGGTATGGAAGAGGACTATGGTTGGTACACCGACATTTTGGCGGTACTCAGTGCCGTAAAGGCTTTCTTTTATGGTTAAAGACTCATGTAATTGGCCGTGAGTCTTTTGCTGTTGATCACACCGGTTTGGTTGTAACTTAGAAATATTTAAAGCTCATCGAAAACACCCTTTTCTTCACTAGTTGACAACGTGCGAAGCAGGGGTGGGTCGCTTGGTTCTAATACAAAATACAAACGCACTAACCCTGATATGTATAGTCAAGTTAAAGTAATCCCATCAAAAACATAAATTTGAAATGAGAGCCTAGAGCATAGAGACCTAAAGTAATCCCATCAAAAACATAGCCAACGCGAAGTTCAATATTGTGATACTTTGGCTATTGACTTCAACGACAAAAGAAGTGATCTAAATGGGTGCCAAGTTCAATGGTCAATAGTCAGTCCTGAAATTTATTTAAAGCTACATAAAATATTTTATAAAAACTTAAAATATAATTTCTTCTTATAACTTAGGATAATATATTGAAGTCTTAGGCCTGCCTTGGCTAGTTCTCATATACGAATTATATTATAGCCTTCGCATGTGCATGTAATGCTTGCGTTTTCCAAACAACGAGACATTTATAGAGCCACAACACGGTGTACTGTGGCTACAAAATGTAGGCAATTTAACTTTTAATCCTAAAAAACATAAAAACAAAACTCATATGTAATTAAGGCCCCTGTTCCAACACTTGAGCGAAACTAAAGCCATAACAGCACTAGGTTTACAAACAACTAATTTCTTCAGCTGCGACACTAGCGCAATGTAATTTTGCGGTTGGTTATACGACGTTTCTGATTAGACAATTTCTGTGCGCATCTGGGATACAATTTGTAAGGCCAACTATGTAGGGATACGTCCGGTTCCTTGGTTATGTATTTCTTGTTTCTTGAGACAGTGTCATGTGAGTTCAACCCTTATATTATAGGAAACCCTTTCTAAAGTTTATTAGAACAATCCTAGCACAGATGTAACGGTCCTGACAGACGTGGGTTCGAGTCCAATCTGGAACTTTACTTTGTGTTATTTCGGAGGAGCTCGTGGCTAAATAATACCAGCCACACAGATCGATCGATCTCCAAGGTTAAGTAGTGCTTGCCTAGGTCTGACTGTGGATGGGTAACCATCATTACATACCGAGTTTCTGGGCCTCGGAAAGCACGTTAAGCTGTTGGTTCCGGCTGTCTTTAGTGTTCTTTGACAATCATTATCGGTAGTCAGATGCCAGAAAGTCTGACAACCAGTCTTACCAAGACGTATCGGGTTTTGGAGGTCAGATAGGCAGTCACTTCATGTAAAATACCGATCCGGTTAGATTGGAAGCCGACTCGATCATAGTTTGGGAAAGGCTTGGCAAATGAAAGAAAGAAAGAAAAAAGAAAATATATTTATTTGTCGTGGAGACATGACGTCCATACAAAAAGACAATCCTTACTAATATACATAGTTTGTTTGTTTGTTACCTTTTCACGCCTTAACCACTGAACCGATCATCCTGAAATTTTGCACATACGTTGTCATGTGAACAGAAACGGAAATAACGTACCTTCCATCCCGTAAAAAAGTACTGTTTATTTATTTATTTATTTATTTATTTAACACTTCAAGCACAAAGTACAGAGGCGGACTTAATGCCATAGGCATTTTCTACCAGTCAACCTTTGGGTGATGGAGAGACAAGTTGACTGTTCCCAAGGAAAACAACAATAACGTTCTTATGATGATTGAATTATATTATTATTACAAGCAGACTACAACCCGACTTGATTGTCCAATTTTAAATTAACGCAATCGAAGCAGCGGGCAAAAGCTAGTAAAATAAAATAAACAATAAACATACAACGCATAACAAATATTTAGAATACAACATGACAGAACAAAAAAAAAAATTGATAGCTCGCACGTCAACGTCGTGCGTCGTGTCGATGATGTAATTTACTTGATGAGCACTACTCTCAAAAGGAAAGTTGTTCTCACATATTCTCAGCAGTTGGAAAATTATAGGCTGATTTTGCTTCTCGAAGTCTACGTCTAATTGTACTAATAAAACTAACTGAAGAAGGTCAAACAGTAATTGCTATATTTCGTCTTGAAATTGAAACAGTCCCAAAAATAATTGGGAAATTCTACAAGGGCTTGTAAATGCTGCTAGAGACACAGAATACATAATAGTACGAGACTGAGATAGGTTCTACTATTTATTTATTTATTTAAACTTCATGTACAAGAGTGGTACATAGGCGGACTTAATGTCACAAGGCATTCTCTAACAGTCAACCTTTGGGTCAAATAAGACAGCATTGTGGTAGAGTACAAAAAGAACAAATAATAAAATTACCATTTTGCAAACTTGTAGGGATACACATAAACGGGTACATACTAATACATATATATAAAGATATAATAAAGTAATATCTTATACCTTTAAACGAGCAATTCTTGTATATATTTACCTATACATATATATTTTCTGAATCTCGGAAACGGCTCCAACGATTTTCATGAAATTTAGTATGCAGGCGGTTTCGGGGGCGATAAATCGATCTAGCTAGGTTTCATAATAAAAAAACGTCAAAAAAAAACGAGCAACGCTCGGTCATCCAGGTACTATATTATAATACATACAAATAGTCTGAAATACGAGAAACCTTATAATAATTACCATGACTCTAATGATGACTAGTCCTAGATAGTAAGGAATTAGTCAGACTTTAAATAGAACTTCCGAACTGCCCTTTTGAAAGCCATTTTGCTTTCAGCTTTTTTAATGCCAAGCTTTTTTTTTTACTGTTATTTCAGTACTGTTTTTGTCTGTCTCGTTCGTGCAGCGGTCGCAAGCATGAGGTCCTGAGTTCGATTTCCCGATCAAGCAAAGTGTTATTGGGTTTTTCCCTTTAGAGTTTCTGAGTAGCAAGTTTTGATGCCCTGTTGATAGCAATCTGCTCGCCCATTTTTTTTTTCGGATGGGAAATCATCAAATAACTTCTCCCGCTCTGGGCAGAGCGGAAGGGAGTGTCAGACTTGTACTGACTAAAACCCATCCATGTTCCTTCCTTGCGCTTTGTGTTCCAGAGCCGCGGTATCTCTTTCGACCAGTCCAGCAGCCCTGGCAGGCATCGGCCCTAGCGGCCTCCCTGTTTGCTGAGATCTCTTTGAGGCGCGCGTGGAACACGAACGTGCCGTCTACCCGCCCTGTTGTTAAAAGACGGACGGACGGCGAGCTAGCCCATTCCACATGGTCTACTCGCCCCTTACTTAAACATAATTTGCGAATTGTGTACTTGTGTATTGTGTGTATGTTGATGTACGAGTACACCTCAGCGTAACCTTTCGGGGAAAATAGGGGCGATGTTATTTATTATGTACTGGTTTTACTTCCCAGCGGGACAGTATATAAGAACATGTCGTATATAATTAGATTGTTACAGTGATGTACACAAGTTAGGAAACTTACTGGCTTCTTATTACTGACCGAACTTGTATCCACGCGAGTGCCCAACTTCTTACTCCTCTCATTTTCTTTTCCGATTATTTTGTCAAGGGCTCTATAACAATAGATTTTTTTTTGTTTTTTTGGATAAAGTGACTTTTTAGTCGATATTTTTGGCTTTCTCTGAGGGCCTAGGAAAAGTGACAATTTAAATCAGCGATAATGATAATGTAGAGGTGATCTGACTGAGAACAGAGTTGTCGACATAGCTCACAGAGCTGAAGTAAGCTGAAGTGGCAACCGATGACCGATGGGGTAGACGTGTTCTTGAGCGGAGACCGCGAATCGGCAGATGTAAGGTGGGACGCCCTCAGGCTCGGTGGAGCGACGATCTTCGCAGTGTGGCTGGTAGCAACTGGATGAGAGTTGCTGAGAATCGATATGAGTGGCGTGCGATTGAGGGCGATTTAAGAGGTTATGTCCAGCAGTGGATTGCTGCTGTAGGCTGATGATGATGCTGAATGATATTATTGATGTGGTATCCTCCTCCATCGTGAACAGTTGGATTCGAATTGATGATCTAGCATGACCAATTCGAATTGTGATTCAAAATTATTTCTAGGTTCAGAGATAGCTCAGAAATAATTAAGTGAGGCCATTGATAGCTAGGTTTGGCCCGCGTGACGTCGCCGGTCGGAAAATATCCCGAGGGAACGTACCATTGGGATAAGACGTTTCTATATCCTAAATTAGGTCATGGTCATGTCATTTCTATACTCAGCCGTTAAAGTGTGATAACAAGAATAGAATAGAAGAAAAATGTATTGTTGTTGTGTGGTGGATAAACAAAGGTGGCAAATAAAGGTGGTAAAAATGTAATAAAGTATCTTTACAATATAGTCTAGAATACAATAGACATTAGTGTACAATAGTAGCAAGAAAGAAAATAAACTATCTAATAATAACAGTTATTAATGAGTTAAAAACCGTTTCATCATCTTCCTGCCCTTGTCCCATTCTACTTGGGGTCGGCGCAACACGTTTTCTTCTTCCATTCTCCTCTGTTAAACGTCACGGCATCATTTACTCGTTTCTCTTGCATAATAATTCCTCACCCAATCCATCCATCTTTTCTTTGGCCTTCCTCGCCCTCTCCATCCATCAACATTCATGTCCATCACTCTTTTAGTCACATGCGTTTCATCCCTCCTCATTACATGTCCATACCAAAACATACGATTTTATTTCAGTTTCAACAGGCGCCATTTTCAAACTTCCTCTAAAGTATAAGTGTAAGTATATAAATACTCATTCCTTATTTTATCCATTCTTCTCACTCCACACATCCACCTCAACATTCATTAACTATAAACTAATATTGATAAACTAAACTAAACAGGAACTATTTCACTTATTCTAGGAAAAGATAGAATTAGGCAACAAACAGACCGGCAGACACGCCTCTCGTATATTCATACAAAATTGTCGAGTGTTCAATATGGATGATGATGTCATAACAATATACTACTGGTATAATATGAAGAAGCCCCACATAACAAAGAGATTTGATATGAAAATAGAATCAAGTCTTATTCTATTACTATGAAGTTGTAGGACTTCAGAATGGAAGATATTATGTGAACAAGAATAAAACTAACGACATTAAAAATGAAATTGCTCCAGTTACTAGAATAAAAGTATTCAGGTACATTACGCTGTACATACATACTAGGTACGTAAAACAAATATTTTAAAAAGAGTAACTATGGAATTCCTTGCCGTTTTTTCTCCGCAGGATACAACCAACTCGAACTATACATACACCATGTTCTGACTTTTCATAAGTGCCCATGTAAGTTAACGTGAAATGTATATATTTTTTCATTTTGAGCAGAGCTCAAGTTGTTGGTAGCACTTTGACTTCGAACTGCCCTACCGCAGTACGAAGTTTTAATAGAATGCAAGACCAGCTTATAATAGTTTTTTTTTACTATACGAAAATAACTGAAATCAGCTTTATTGTTTTATGCACCACATCATCATCATCATCATCATCAGCCTTTTTAATGTTCCCACTGCTGGGACACAGGCCTCCTCTCTATGAGAGGGACTTTTATGCACCACATTATGTATGAAATGTGGACTTTGTAAGTGCATGTAATGAGGAGGGACGAAACGCATGTGACTAAAAGAGTGAGTGAGTGAGGGAGAGGAAGACCAAGGAGACGATGGATGGATTGTATGAGGAAAGATGTGATCGAAAAAGGAGAAAGTATATCGTTACGGTTGACAGAGGAGAATGGAAGAAAAATACCGTGTTGCGCCGACCCCAAGTAAAAAAGGACAAGGGCAGGAAACCGATGATATAAAATGTATACTTTCTTGACTGGGGCGTAGCTATACCAAAGGAAATGATGGCAAGATAATGTGTAAGACGATATATGCCTATTAATGGGGTTAATACTAAAATATTGGCAAATAGAGATGGCAAATATGAGATAAAAGGCCAGACGATGATGATTACAGAGACGTGTATTGACTGTGTGAAACATGATATAGCTAGATACGGGGTGAATACTAAGATGGCGACAGATAGAGATGGCAAATATTGGCATAAATATAATGGCAAAAAAGGGATGACGAATGTGGATAACAAGTACCTCATTATAACACTAAATAGGCTTGCGTTTAGTCGCAACTTGCCAGAACGTTTTCTTCTTTTTCGTGTGGTTAATACCTAAGCTGGTGTCAGAGTTTTTATGCCACCCATGGGCCTCTGAGTTGGCTGTTCATATCGTCGAGAATAATCTCCTTGGCATGCTGGTTTCCTCACGATGTATTCCTTCACCGAAGCAAGTGATAGTTCGCATGAATCCGAAAAATCAGAGGTGCGTGTGTTGGGTTTGAATTCAGTTCTTATGACTTGGCAGTTAGACGGTCATACCACTAGGCTATCCCTCGCCTGATGTAAAGCAATGATCAGGCCTAGGGTGGAGCACAGTTGCCTAGAAGAAACCGATTCACTTGAACTTTGAAGAGAACTTTTGTACCTACCCATAGCTTTGTGTCGCGTTAGTTCGTATAGCATTCTGTACGCTCTTTTTCTCCAAACTTTAATTACTAGGGCTAGGACTTTCGCTTAATTAATGTTAAAATATATTTAAGCTCAAGGGTGACCCTTAAATAAACAGGTCTGAATTTGGCCATTTTCTGCGGCATTTTGTCAGGTCGACATCCTAAACAAAGTAATGTCCTTTACTGGCATTGTTCTCTAAAACTGTTTATTATACAAGAGAAACTCCGTTTAGCCACGGTGGAAACCTTTTGGCTTTTCCAGGATTTTAAACTGTAGAGTAACTACGTTTGAAGCTATAATTCAGTACACAATATTATGTAAAAACAAAGAAATAGGCTTTCAGGGCTACCAATTTGATTTGCATTTCACTCGAACTCCACCTCCTAAACTGGCTGGAACATGAGATAGGCGAACTAAATATTAGAAAAAAAACAATTTCCATAGACAGGAAAAAGAAAAGCAAGTTGTCTATTATTATCCTAAGTGTCTCCTTCTTTTCTGATTAATTTCGTTGCGGGATCCAAGACAGTTAAATTGTTTCTCTGGGCCTTTGTCGAACTTCATTGTCTTGGCGCTTTTTAGGTGGTTGCCACTGTAGATTCTAGCTTCCAGGAGTTGCAGTGGTTTGAGAATAGTGTGCCGGGCTAGTAATGTTATCATGTTATAAAAAAGTAGTTTATTATGCTGTGTAATAAAGTCACTACAAAATCAAAAATGAAAATGTACATTCAAATAAGGCTGCGAATAAGCAAGATTTTGAACGCATGAATTTTATAACACGTCATTCTCCCTAAACACCTTTACAACTTCCTTATATTTGAACTGGGAAGAAGACGAGGCACAACAAACCCCCCAGCAACACACCTTCCTATCCGACAAACTGTATAATAACTGCTAAATAACAGGCCATTTACAAAAACAGCGTAGGCAATATACAACCTCCTAAAAAAGAAAACTAAGTACATGACATAACAACGCAAAGAGCCTGCCTGAAGATACGAAAACAACAACGCCATTAACAAGGCAACCGGTCCATTGTAAATATTTCTATTCGCTGATTATTTTCCTCGAGTTACGTACAAACAAATAGCGAATGAGGACAAACGGAAGTAATTGAAAGAAAATAAAGATATCTCAGAACTCGACATCAAATAGAATGCTGTAGAGAAAACACTTGCTTTAAAACCTTTGCTGTGTATGGTTTTATGAATGAAATTGTCCAATGATTTTAACTTTGTTTCATTGGACGTTTCTCGTGTTTATGACACTTGAAAGTACTCGTAAAAATACTTGTCTCTGTCTGGAATCCGAAATTGGAATCCTCTAATATAATTGAACGTCAAGTATTTAATATTTTTCAATACATTTTCGAAGGAATAGGGACGCCAAAGAAAATGTGGATGGACTGTGCGAGGAATGACCATCATCTGCCTAGCCTTTTCCCAACTATGTTGGGGTCGGCTTCCAGTCTAATCGGATGTAACTGAATACCAGTATTATACACGCAGCGACTGCCTGTCTGACCCCCACAACCCACTGGGTAATATGATACCACTTGGTGAGACTGGTTGTCAGACTTTTTAGGCTACTCACTACCTAACGACTGACAAAGATCTACAAATGACAGTCGGGACCAATGTCTTAACGTGCTTTTCGATGCACGGAAGAAACTCGGCATGAAATGGGTGGTCACCCAATCACAGACCAACCTAAGCAAGCACGGCTTAACCTGAAGAACGACCCAAGCGACTGTTATTATTTAGCCATGAGCTCCTCCACGTATGAGGAAAAATAGGAAAGGAGTAAGAGATGCCGTGTCGTCTGACAGGGGAGAATAGAAGAAGAACATGCCAAATAGAATAGGACAAGGGCAGGAAAATGATGAAGGATCTATACATGTTCGAATCTAGTCTATCAACTTATTTTCAAAAAAGTATTTCGTTACCTTTCTTTCATATTCATATGTTTTGGATAAGATTTACCGCAGTGTCTCAAGACGAAAGTCTATGACCAGTGTGTGTTGCCAGTGATTACATACGGGACCGAAACGTGGTCGCTCACAATGGGCCTAATTAGAAAGCTTAAAGTCACCCAAAGGGCAATGGAGAGGGCTATGCTCGGAGTTTCCTTGCGTGATCGAATCAGAAATGAGGACATCCGCAAGAGAACCAAGGTTACCGACGTAGCCCGAAGAATTGCCAAACTTAAGTGGCAGTGGGCAGGGCACATTGCTCGCAGAACGGATGGCCGATTGGGCCGTAAAGTTCTGGAGTGGCGACCGCGAACCGGAAGACGTTGCGTTGGAAGGCCTCCCACTAGGTGGACCGATGACCTGATGAAGGTTGCAGGGATCCGCTGGATGCGAGTCGCACGGGACCGGTCAATGTGGCGACACTTGGGGGAGGCCTATGTCCAGCAGTGGACGTCTATTGGCTGAAATGATAATGATGATGATGATGGATAAGATTTGACCTTTTCAATCAGTACATCCAAAGTTACTGACCTACCCATGGCCAACTGCTTCCAATCCTTAATTGTCTTTTTCAGTCCATTGGGTATCTTACACTACATTTACCAGTTCACAGCTTCCAATAATGACATTAAAAGGGATTACAATAGGTTAAGACGATTAGTTTTCAATTAAGTCTTTTTCCAATTAGACTTTTCAACCTTTGCACAAATTACTGGGGTAACTTGTAAAACTTCACCAGCGTTGATTTCCCAGTCTAAACAAGGAAACAAACGTTCTGAATAATTAATTACTTCAAGGAGTTAACAAGAAAACAGAATAGCTTACCCGCAACCTTCGCCGAGGTCAGTGTGACCGCTCAAACGAAAAGCTTTGTCTAGCTTCTCATGTGGATAGCTCAGTGAATACAAAAGCTACAGAGTGTACGAAAATGAAATTGTTAACTAAGTTTAAAGCTGGGAAACTGTGCTTATAGTATATGCATATTTTATTGTACATAAATAATAAATCGTTCATTAATCATGTTTATTTCAAAAGAAATGAAAATAATGTACGTAACTACTTAATATTCGTAGCCTACTCTCGTATTAATTACTGTAAAAATAATAAGTGATTCTCAAAAGAGAGATGGAGAAATAAAAAGAATACTTAATTTGATAATTAAAAGCAATTTAGTATCGCAGCAGTATTTTTAAACTGAATGCGGTGCCGTCTGAAATCCTCCATTTCTTTTTATTTGCATCTATTCAATTCAGTGCAATAGAATAGATATAGCTTCAATTGTACAGACTGGGGTCTGTTTATTGAATCCTGCCGATATTGGATCCACATTTTATGGTAATGGACAAAGCATTATTAAGGGACGAGGAACTACGGCATGAGGGGTCGAGAAGCAATCTTCCATTTTACAAACAATTGGTGCCATTATATTGGCAATAAATGGCTTTCTTCAGGCCTCTGATTCACTAAGTATCTCATTCTGAAGCGATATATTATTTTCGGAGATCATAACGAATCATAAGTTAGAAGCAGCTAGAGCTTTGTTTTATAAATCTAATATGAAAACGCAAAAGGGAAAGTCGTTGTTGTGGCTTAAGGTGTGCCCCGTGGCGTTTTGTAAAATTCTTTTATAAATCTTAGAACGCTACCAAATTCAGCGTTCCCCTCATTTATATAAACCAAAAATCTATTGGAAAATTAGTCAAAACAAGATTGAACAAATGTTTAACTTACAAAACCTTGGAAATTGATTCGATATCTTTGTATGTCATCAAAGAGAATCGCTCGAAAATATCCAACATCGAAATAGACACACTTTAGCCATAGGGTAGATCGGATCCGGAAAAAATCAATCATGCTAAGTGCCTTTCTAAATATAAAAAATGTGAAACCTATCAATTTGGGATAATAGATATGGAAAATGATATTGAATATGGAATAGGGGTAGATTTATTGTACATACATTATGTAAGAGGTACGGTAGGAGAGGAGAGTGGGGATTAACGGAGTGTCATCGCTATGAATAATTTAGTTTTCGATACATCTTTGAGTCGCTTTGATGGAATACACGATGAAACTGTTTCGTCTAGAGTTAATGCTATTGAAAACAAGATTAAAGATGATTTAAAAAAAAAACGATTTCGATCAGTTTTATTCTAAAAGAGGAGCTCGTGGTAAAATAATAACAGCCGTTCGGGTCGATCTTTAGGTTAAGCCGTGCATGCCTAGGTTGGTCTGTGGATTGGTGACCACCCATTACATACCGAGTTTCCTGCGTGCCTCGGAAAACACGTTAAGCCGTTAGTCCCGGCTGTCATTTGTACATCTTTGACAGTAGTTAGGTAGTCAGTGGCCCAAAAAGTCTGACAACCAGTCTTACCAAGAGGTATCGTGCTACCCAGTATTAACTGGGTTGTGGAGGTCAGATAAGCAGTCGCTCCATGTAAAATACTGATATTTCAGCTGCATCCGGTTAGACTGGAAGCCGACCCCAACATACGAGAAAGATTTTTTGGTTGTTTTTTTTGGTGTTAGTATTCCCGCCTGTCACGCGGGGGACCAGGGTTCGATTCCCTGCCGAAGAGAATCTTTTTTCGGAAGTTAGTTGGGAAAAGGCTAGGCTGATGATGATCAGTTTTATTCCACACTAGTTTTTGCACGAGGTTTCATTTGCGTTATGCTTGGAAATTATACTACGGTAAACTTTTAAATATAAAATATAAACGGAGCGCTATGCTGTAACATGATAATATTGTAACACCAAATAATTTGAAAAGAGTAACCATGGAGTTTCTTGCCGGTTCTTCTCCATAGGAAACGACCAACCCGAACCGTGCACCTTTTTACCGACGTTTTATAAGTACCCATCTAGGCATGTGAAATAAAATATTCAGATTTTTTTGATTTTGACCCTACACGAAACCGTCAAACAAGCATTCTGTACATGAAACTAAGTTACTCTACGCAAAAATTATTCCTGGGAAACGACTTTTTTTTGGAGTGCAAAAACACGTTTTACAGTAGGTCAATGTAAGGCACTCAAAACATTGTACTGATGGATGCATTGAATAGTACGGGGGTTGTGGAGGTATTTAATGTAAAGTTATATCATCAAAAACTACTTTAAAAAAAATATCCTGTGATGCAGTTGAAACTTTTACCTCCAATATCTCCGTAACTAGAAGGTTCCCAGGTATGTTCTAGAACAAAAAAAATATCGCAATGTCAGGGAGAACAATTGACTTTTGGCTCCATTAAGGGTACTTTTATACCTATTGTAGCACATGACACTCAGGGATACTGTAGTTTTCCATAGGTGAAAGAATTTTCGGAATCGCATCAGTAGTTCTGAAGATTCCTTGCTTCATCCAAACTTACAAAATTTACCTCTGTATTATGTTAGTATATACATAGATATAAATTTGATTTGAATGGGTTTCACCTAGCAACAGTAGAAAAGCATTCTGAAACTTCTAAATAAACCATTCACCGTTACGGGCAGCATGTTCGACGAGCTTTTCGATTCAGTTGCGAAAGTTAAATAAAGTTTTTATTGATTTACTCCAACTTCTATATTTTGTTTCGCAATAGCACTCGACGCGACGTTTTGGAAACTTTTTCTATTGCTCGCTATATGGTTTTCTCATTTTTTGTGAAGGATGGCGCTAACAG
This sequence comes from Lycophotia porphyrea, assembly GCA_950005105.1. Lineage (NCBI taxonomy): Eukaryota > Metazoa > Arthropoda > Insecta > Lepidoptera > Noctuidae > Lycophotia > Lycophotia porphyrea. The sequence goes on along the minus strand of OX465408.1, from coordinate 2,767,307 downwards.
TTGCTAAGAATTCAATACAAAAAAAAACTACGTTAAAAATCAATATCAAAACATTTATTTCAAGTAGGCCAGTTACAGGCACTTTTGAACCGACAAAACAAAGACAACAATGAAATGTAGCCCCAGTCACAAGGCATAAAAACTGTCAAAGTACTGTAGTTGCCCATTCCAAAGCGTAGATCTCTATGGAGAAGAACGTTCAAGAAACTCCATGGACACACTTTTAAATCAGAATATTGTTATCGTTAGGAGGTATATAATCATGAGTTAATTAATGTATCATATCAAACTAATATATACGGTTCCAAAATAGTGATTTCATATCGAGAAACACAAACAGCAAACTTTATAGTAATTCTTCATGCAGAAAACGTAACAGTCACGATTTCAAATGCCTGAGACGATCCATCTGCTTTGGATCTAAAATATGATTCTTAAAAATACATCGGTATAGATTTCCAACTAGCTGAATTTCCATAACCAATTGGGTTTTCAGCACTCATACAAATACACATAGATATGAGATGAAATTTAAGCATAGCTAGACATAATGGTTGTGCAGGCTTCTTAAATAATTCATGTCGGTTCGTAACCCCGACGTATAGTTATACCAGAGTATTTTGCCCGACATTTTATGTTTCATACACTTTATGTATTATAAATTGATGTATTTGTTATTCAATCCTGTTTTATAGGCGATAGTTTCGAGTTTTGAATCTTTAAGTTGGCTCGGAAAAAGAGGAGCGGTTTTTATGGGTTTTCTTGCTCCGAAAAAGGGTAATTTACTATTTTCAATCTTGGTATTTTGCTGCGCTTGGTGACAAAAGAGAAACGTAGGTAATTTAAAAAAAGATGGATAAAAATAAGAAAGTAAAAATGTTTGGTTCAACACTTTCTAGCACTAAACTTCGATTCTTTAGCACTTTATGACGCAATATTTAGAACTATAGTCGATACTGTAGTAATTGAGCTAAAGCTAAAACTAGAAATACACGTTCCGAGCCTTTCATAGCCTTACCAATGTCTGCTTTGGCTCGTTTGCTTTACAATCTTTCATTTAACTTGCAATGTTTGTTAGTTTCGGTCGAATATTGCAACTGAATTTTAAAACAGTTATCCCCAACTGATTGAGCTGAACTGTTGCACACTGCATTAGTTCTAGTGGCAATACATTTTTATAACATTATTATATTGACTATGATCGTCTCCTCACGAGAGAACTCCTCAATAGAATGTTTAGGAACACGTTTAGGACGTTTACTTTTCCTGGGGAACTGTTTAAGTCATTCTGCATGCTTTTTTATCATCATCAGCCTTTGTCCCATGTTACTTGGGATAAGTGCGTTTTCATCTTCCATTCTACCCTCCATTGTCTTTCTTATGGTTCCTCTCATTTTGTTTTTTCCTTTTGATTTTAACGACTGTCTGGCAGTTTGACTACTATAAGCGACCTACTCAACGACGCGACGTTTAGCGTCGCGTCGTTGAGCTCCTTGAGTTATAAGTCGAGCTACACGATATCTGACAAATGCTTGCACTAACTGGACAGGTCCGCTCATATGTGTGGTTCTTTTTTAAAAGACCATCTCAGACACTAATCTGTATAGTCCTCATGTGAGTTGACCAAGTAAAAAAGGTTGTCATAGTAAATAAGGTAAGGTAAGGTCATAGCAGGTATAGTTTGTTTCGGCTGTTTCTTATCAGAGTAGTCAGGTACGAAACTCAACAACAACAAAGTGTTTGTAAAAACCTATTTGCAAAGTAAACATCGTTTATCATAGTTTATCTATCTTTAATTATACTATTAACATAAGCAGTTTCGTCTATCAAGAGAAGATTAGTTTCTATCTTCATGTTGAAGATAACCGCTGTAATGGGTTTATAGATTGTGGATACCAATCATAAACTGCGACCCTTGAACATATAGTCATTATTAATATAGGTTTATTTATTGGTTATTAACCCTAAAGGGTTTGGGATCGCATGGTTTACGGCAGTTCAAAGATGTTTGTGTAGGATCTGGCTTGGGGGTACGTTCTAAATTACCAACGGATATACGAAAATAAATTAAACGGAGTTAAGTGCCATAAGAAATTTCTGTGAAGGTACTCTCGATACAGATTTTTGTTTTATAATACGTTTGGTTTATAAAGGGAGGAAGAGACATCGACGCGAAATCGGTTACCACGTATTCAGAAAAACATTATGAATACCCACACATAGATTTTTCGTCAGTTATTTAAAAAAAAATCAACTGCTCCGTACATTTTGAACGTGTAGATATTGCACTTATGTAGGTTTTTTTTTTAAATAACCATTGAAAAAGTCTATAATAATAATGTCTGTAAAAATCTGTGTCTGTATAATTTCTGTAATACTGAATTCGTTTTCGCGTAGGTTTCCTTTTCACCCCATATAATTTACAAAAGGTAGTATTCATAGCACACAGAGCAAAGATTTTAAAATAATAACTCTTAATATCTAATTATCTTGTGTGCTGAAAAACAACAAAAACATAACCTACATTTATAGGATTTTCTTTAAAATTCACAAAAATTTATAAAAGTTCTGTATGTTTGTCTGACAGAAGCAGCACAATGATCGACCCGAGCTCATCGGAAGAAGATAGCGAAGATGAACACAAGAAACAGCCCTCTAAATTACCAGGTGAGTACACATTTCTAATTAAAGCGTTGTTATAGCTAAGAGAGGTGGTGGCTCAGATATAACGGCTTCGACTTAAAGATGATTTTCACTAAACGGCTCGCATTGAATCGGATAGGAACGGATTTTACAATCTTTAAGCGATACTCAATCGTGGATACAGTATTTAAAGTCTATATTACCAAGTAGCGTACAGCAGCTTGACCGGCTCCGTTCACCTGTCGTCGCATCCGATTAGATCGAAATGATTTGCCTTTCGTATCTTCATGTGCCCTCAATGCCGTGGCCGGGCGGAATAAAACTATTCGACTTGGCGCAAATACGTTCGCTAGCGACGGTACAGGGCCGATTGTATGCGTCGACATCCTGCCGAACTCGATCGGCTGTCGCCGCATCCGTTCGTATCCTTTGCAATCCAATGCAATGCGAGCCGTTTGGTGGAAATCATCCTTTAGGAGCATAGCATAATCAGCCTAAATGTTCCCACTGCTGGGACACACGGCCTCCTCTCTATGAGAGGGAAGGGGCTATAACCCACCACGAGGGCCTAGTACGGGTAGGTAGATGTCACATGTCTTCGAATTTTGGTTCTAGGATGTTTTCCTTCACCGTTTTGAGAGCAGTGGTGATGAAATCAATTACACAAAGGAATGCGCCTGCCTGGGTTCGAACCGACGACTTACTGTTCTCCTGTTCTCCTTTCTGCTCCTAAGAGCAGTAGGTCAAATCCAGGCAGTCGCTTAATATAATTTGTTTTACCACCACTGCTCTCCACACGGTGAACCACCAATTCAAAGACTACTAAAAACCACCGCGAGGTTCAATACAGTCTACCTACTCACTTTCATAAAGAGGAGGTCGGTGTTCCAGCAGTTCAGACATTATTAGCCTATTATGCTATGTGAAAAAGTTGGTTCACAAAGAAAGGATATAAGGCTGGATACTTATACCTCCGATGCAGATAAAATCTGATTGAGCATAAAGTGGATATTCTGTATTGTAAACCATTTAAGCAAATACTAATATAAACCTTCCTCCTGTTGCGACATTCAGATCATTTAGATGTGTATTTTATGAGGCAATCGTAAAAACGGTTCCATACTTTTTTATTGTTACAATTTACATGTACATAACTTCACGACTGTAAACTCCGAAGGGTTAGGTAGAGGCGTATCTAATAATACTCCCCATTTCGTCAGTTATGGCTTTTCCGCAACTTTCTTGGCGTTCGGCTTACAATCTAACCAGACACAACTGAATACCAGTAACATAACATAGGTTTGGCAGAGGTGTACCTAATAGTGCACCCACATTTCGCCAGTTATGTTTAAGTCCCATGTAATAGGGGGCAACTTTAGACTCCGTGACTGCTACTGAGAAATTCCTGATCAAAAAACCCGATAACACTTTGCTCGAGGCAGTCACAACACACACACGTTTGTTACAATATTGAAATCATATTTTAAAAATGTATCTTTGTTACAACAGTTATGCCACCCGGTTCCCTGGCGGGTGGAAGACCATCAGTGCGAGGGAAACCAGAACTGCCCCGAGGGTCTACAGCCGGCCTGCCGGGTAAAGGTGAAGTTGCTTTTAAATCTATATTACTTTTTTTATTAAAACTTTATGCACAAGCAAAAATAACTGTACGAATCCGGATTTTAATGCCTTGTGCCTATCTATCAGTCTTTTCTTTTTTTGGAAATCATCAATGACTCAAACCATACGGTGTTCCTCCTTGTTACTTCTGGATGGGATGCGGTTACACTATTGTATTCTTCACAATCACCCCAGCAGTGATGGTTTGCTTGCGACAAACTTCGTGTAAAGGGAAGGAGTGAGCTGGTCCTCGCCCTGTCATTCCATGTGCGAGGCGCGCGGAAACACCACGCGACGCCAACTCGGGTCTATTTGTTTAGACGACAGACTTCCCCATGTCCATCGCCAGCAGGCTATTTTATGGGGGGCGGAAGAGGGCAATTGTCGGCTATCCTCCTGCGCCCAAGTCTTCGGGCGCGGATAGGCAGCGTAGGGGTCATCTCCCTCTCCTTTTCTACACTACTACTATATTACTATGGACACTTTTAACGTGCACACTGCACATCTTGCTACATCGTTCTCACATAATGTACCATCTCAACATGAATGATATAACCAAGGTTTTTGTAAAAATATACTGATTTAAAAGAGTGTCCATGGAGTTTCTTGCCCGTTCTTCTCCATAGAGATCTACGCTAAGGAATGGGCAACTACAATACTTTCACAGTTTTTATGCCTTGTGACTGAGACTGTAGCTTCATTACATTTTTATCTTGTCGACAATTCAAAAGTGCCTGTAACTGGCCTACTTGAAATAAATGCTTTGATTTTGATTTTGATTTTCTGCTGTCTCCTTCGCTGCCATTATATGTTCAACGAAAGCAGCTACTGCTAGCCAAGTTCAACCATACATTTAAGAACAGTTGGAAGCGACAGGTCGTCTCCTACTTCCGCTACTAGGTTTTTGCGCTGTTCCACCCAGGCACGGTACAGCTCGATGGTAATATTCTACCAGTCTACCTTACGTTGACGTAGAGAACATTTTCGTAACAATAACACCAGATTAAGATACGAATGCAAAATGAGTTTTGAAGCTGACAATAGTAACAAAAGCATCCATTGTGAATTCTGATTCAATTGAAGTTAATAACTGAACTAAGAAATCCTTCATTCATTGTGGAGTTGCGGCCACCAGCCCGTTATAAAATACAAACATAGTTCAGTCGTAACACGACTATTGTTGGATGAAGGCCTAGAAGTTAACCAACTAACCAGTTTACTTCGAGAACTGTTCAAGGTTCTTGGTGTTATTATAGTAAACATAAACTACCTAGTGATAGTTGTGCAATCTTAAAGTTGGCAACGTCGCATATATCTGTCAAATATACAATCGCTTTTATGATGATTTTTTTGATAATACTTAATGAAAATGAAATATCACTGTGTTGTTCTCAAATATTGATTAAGAATTGCAATAACTAAAAACTTTGCACTTCTTTCTTTATCCTGTGGTTGGTGCCTAACCTGGTGTCAGAGTTTTTATCCCGCCATTGGCCTCTAACTTGGCTTTACATGCCGTCGAGAAATATCTCTCAGGCATGCTAGTTTCCTCACGATATTTTCCTTTATGGAAGCAAGTGATACAATACGCACAAGAATCCGAAAAACAAGAGGTGCGTGTCTTGGGTTCGATTTAGAGACCTATGTCTTGGCAGTCCGACGGTCACACTACGAGGCTGATTATTTCGTTGAATAAAAAACACTTGGAAGCCGTTCAAGTGCTTTCCGATAACCGCGCTTTTTTTATTTGTGACGTTGCCAACATTGAATAGGCATCCTCTTACCGTCAAATCAGCCTTAATATGCTGCACTGAATACAGCATCGCATTACCTTATTTTTACTTACTGAACCCGTACTGCGCATACGGAGTTTCAAAGACAGAATCCCAAACGGCTCAAGTTGAGGCTATGCTGATCCTGTGCGTGCGTGGATCTGTAATAGAATGCCAAATCTTTCTGTAAAGGTCCTACTCCACTTACAACGGCGCCATTAGCAGCACCTCTACATCCTGCGACAAGACAGAGAGAGGCTGCTGCTTTAGCCCCGCCTCCTCATGCGTAAGTATCTAAGCTATCATAAAAATATCTTATAACTCACGTCCATTTCCATTCACTACACATTCTAGAAACAATCTAGATGCTACTTTAGAAGTAGTCGTTTATCCTTGACCTTCCCTTAACCTTTAGAATATGCCCTAGTTAGAAGTTAATTAGAAATCAGTTAGAGAAATTAAACGATCAAATTAATAGATTTGTTGGTAGAAAGTTTCACAATTTTATTACAACTTTTGCTTTAGATCTTGCTTCGGGGTTTCATCAAATGAAATTAACGCAAAATTTTATAGTTTGTAGCGTCAAGCATTACCATAAGTCTATATACACTGACTAACCAGAATATAATTCTACCCTCACATGTCTTTAAAAATCTATAGGAATGTCGGAAGAAGGAAGTATACTAACTCATGTCGGTGTGTAAAGACTAGTTTCACTTACATAGATGACTTAATGCTATAGATCGAGTAGATCATTCTTGCGCAGGACGTCGACCGGGAGTGCGAGCTCTGGGGAAGCACCAGCACCTTCACCAAGTCCATCAGCAGCCAGCCATTCTGATAAAGACCAGGACCCTCAGGTATGTTAGAATATTAAATGTAAGTAGTTTTATTAAGGACAAGTAAATATAGAACTTAGGTATGAAGATCAACAGCCTTGTTAATCTTGAACTCAAATACGTGTGTAAATATGGAATTCTAGTAATTAATTTCATCAAGATTTAGTATTGACTCAGCTCTATTAACTTTTCGCTTATTTGAAGTAGTTTTAGTACTTAAATTACTTGCTTTTTTATTCTTAGGAAAAAATCGAAAAACTAGAGGAAGATAAAAAGAAGCGTATACAACTGTACGTTTTTGTATCTCGATGTATCGCTCACCCTTTTAACGCGAAACAGCCTACCGATATGACCAGAAGACATACGAAGCTTACTCCTCATCAGTTGGAGACTATTCAGGCTCGGTTTCAGGTGAGAATTGACTCTGTTTGTTACCAAGGTTTTTAATTTAAGATATCTATCATCGTTATGTGATAACTTTTTTCCAGAAGTGGAGTTTTTTAAATGCATTTTAGTTAATCAATGACTAGTTTATCCAACGTTCTTTGTGAAATTATTGCTTTAATTAGAAACTTAAAAAACGACAATAATGAAATGTTTTTTTACAATGTTCTTATTGAAAATTTGGTCTTGTTTTTAAATTAAGAACACAATACCTCATTAAAGAACGAAAACATCTCTTATATAAAGCTGTTCTGTAAAAAGTGGCCTCCTTTTGTACATCAAATTATAGTTGTATACCTATCTCTGTAGGATTTATTTTCTTTTTATTCAATCGCCAGTTTTCCTAAAACAGAAACATAATGTAAAATAGACAATACAATACCAAAATCCCGAAAGCTACGAGCAATATTCGCAGTATCTCCCGAAAGATTTACGATTTATATGTTTCCGATACTATATCCTAGGGTAGCCAATTTCGTACCGTACCTATCTATTCAGTCATGAATCCACACTGACTTTATGTCTTTTCTAACCGTTTTATGTGGACTATACGTAAAGCATATTTGTTCAGAGGAAAGGAGTTCGATATTTACCATTTTGTCCATCTTTTACAAACTCTAAAGAAACAGACTCTTAACGAAGCCGAAAGGCACTTGTTCTCCCCGTCATTGCGATCATTTTTTAACCGACTTTCTTCAAAAAGGAGGAGGTTCTCAATTCGGTAGTTGTGGTGTATTTTTTTTTTTTTTTGTGTTTGTTACCTCATATCTCCGTCGTTTCTTAACCGATTTCAAAAATACTTCTTTTATGTGAAAGGATATACTTCCCGATTGGTCCCATAGAAATTTCATCAAAATCGGTTCAGTAATTTGGTATGTTTTCACGTTAATTGCTATATCGCGCGACGACGCCTGAAGTTTTGCGTGTTTAATTTGACACACTTCCTGATTTCCGATTGAATTAAAAATTTTCACGCTTATGTATATCGCGTGATAGTACAATATATCGATGACATGGAGCTGATCTGATGATGGAGCTGGACGGCGGCCTTAGGAACTCCGTTATGAAACGGCATAACCCCATCGAGTTTGGGCTCGTATGATTCGTCATGACGAGTACTTTGTCTCTAGATGATATCCAGGGTCTGATGATGAAGCTGGAAGGTGGCCATAGGATCTCCATGATAAAACGACGTAACCGCATCAAGTTTGGGCTCGTTTGATTCGTCTAAATGAGTAGTTTGTCTATAGATGGTATCCAGGGTCTGATGATGGAGCTGTAAGGTGGCCATAGGATCTGCGTGATAAAACGACATAAACGCATCGAGTTAGGGCTCGTTTGATTCGTCTAAATAAGTTGTTTGTCTTTAGATAGTATCCAGGGTCTGATGATGGAGCTTGAAGGTGGCCATAGGATCTCCGTGATAAAACGACGTAACCGCATCGAGTTTGGGCTCGTTTGATTCGTCTTAATGAGTAGTTTGTCTTTAGATAGTATCCAGGGTCTGGTGATGGAGCTGTAAGGTCGCCTTAAGAACTCCGCTATAAAACGACAACCCCATCGAGTTTGGACTCGCTTGATTCGTCTTGACGAGTACTTCCTTAAAGTTCTGGTTACAATATAAAAATTAATTCATGATTAGAATTTGTGTGGTATGCTCAAAAGTCTACAACTAAAAAGGGTAAAATAAAAAACTTTCTGCGAAAAAAAACCGACTTCCAAAAAAACACAAAAAAAAAACTAAAATAACTTTTTTTAAATTACTTTCGGAAGTCGGTGACAAAAAATTACAATGAAACAAACAAAGTCACCGACTTCCAAAAGTAATTTAAAAAAAGTTATTTTAGTTTTTTTTTTGTGTTTTTTTGGAAGTCGGTTTTTTTGTTCTAGACCATACCTGCGAAACTTCTAATTACGGAGATATTGGGGGTCAAAGTTCAAACTTTTATTTTTAAATACATGTTTTTAATGTAAGATTTTTACTTAAAACTGCTCCTGGACCCCCTTACTATTCAATCCATCGATCAGCACAATGTTTTGAGCGCGTTACACTGAGTCCAACTGTAAAACGTGATTTTTTAGTCCAAAAATAAAAGTCGTTTCCCAGCACTAATTTTTGCGTAAAGTTACTTAGTTTGATGTACATAATGCTTGGTTAACGGCTTCGTGAAGAGTCTGCTTACACCTTGTATAATATACCAAAGTCGCGTACTGTTATCGTCGTAGTATTTGCCAAAAGGCTTCTACTATGTCGACCTCCCCAAAGTATCGCCAGTAAAGTAATTATTATATATTTTTACATTTAGAACTCATTAATACTAAAATAAGTTAGTAATCCGTTTACTAAGTCTTCTCACAGAACCACAAAGATTCTTAAATTATCGTCTTCCATTCATCAGTAATGTGTATGTCCGATCAGGCCTTCCTCAAGGGTGAGACACAGATCTTGGCTGACGAAGCTTTCCAGAATGCAGTGCAATCCTATCACGACGTGTTTCTAAAATCAGAAAGAGTGGAGCAGATGGTGAAGTCCGGAGCCTGTTCTCACCACGACTTCCGAGAGGTCTTCAGAAATAACATAGAGAAGAGAGTCAGGTTTGAAGTGTTAGGATGGATCTCTGATAGGCATGGCATGCCGGTGGACTTTTTAATATTTTTACTTGTTAATGCTATCATTGTTTCACCGACTGCCCCATAGTTCTTGTGGTAACCAGCGGGACTACTGTCCGTGTGGTCCTGAGTTCAACTCCCAGATCTGACTAAGTGTTATTGGGTTGTGTTAAGACATCAATTATTTATTGATCGAAAGAATGTGTTCATGTGATATTGAATTATTTAGACTAAAACGTGCACTTACTGGACAGGTCCACTCCGTGTGGCTTCTTCCTCAAAAGAACATCTCAGACACTAAACTGCATGGTCCACACAAGATCTTTAAATATTTGGACTTCTTTTTCTCTTAAATATCAGACAGACACAAACGCAGAAGTTTGTTTCGGGGTTCCTTCTCTTAAGAATATATAGTTAAAAAACAGGGTTTGTACAAACCCATTTTCAGAAATAAACATTATTTTGTCATTATAATTATTTTTTGAAGATCTCAATTGTCACTTTTTCTATCTTTCTCTTCTTGCAGCAAAAGGACAGTTCTTAAAGTTAATATTTTACAGGTCTCTCCCAGAAATAGATGGATTAAGTAAAGAGACTGTACTGTCATCATGGTTGGCAAAGTTTGACTGTATCATGAAGGGAACAGGTAAGTCTCATGATCTATTAGAACATATAAGAGTGGAAATAGTTGAGAAGAGCGAACCTAATACCCGTCCTATTGAAATGCATGATAATTGTATAAATACACCTATAGATATATATTTTAATCTTTATGGGGATCCATAAAGATTAAAATATAGAATGTCTAAGAAAAACAAGAAGCTAAAATATGAAACTTAGAAAACATTCACTTCTTAAATGAACAAGTAATTAGATAAAATGGTATCTAAAAGTTTCAACGATGGAAGTTCGCTTTTCTCAAAGGTTTTACCTTGCTAAAGTTGACGATAACGACAAAGAATTTCTTCAAACCGACCATTTTACTTTTCTCTACTTAAGTTCTCTTTAACATCAGATGAAAAACTGAAATAGATACCTTGAAATTTATGAAAAGAAAATTTCCTTAAACGAAACGCTTTTCAATAAAACTCATTGAACAATATTTTTTTAGAATTGTATAAAATTACGTACAAATCACTGAAGCTAACGAGTACCAATTGCTTTAAAAGGGGAAACAGCTTTTTTAATGGATCACGTAGGCGACAAGAAATCCGATATTTTATTGAAGAAACGGATGCAAATAACAACAGAACGCTTCTTATTAATACGCCTACTGCTTAAGACGCGCTAGGATGACGAACGAAATTCAAATCGTACTCAGCAGCAATTTGAAGTATGGTTTCAATTAAGTATTTATCAAAGTCATTTAAATTGTCAAATTCATGACATTTGAGGATCATTTTAACTGAGACATTTATGTTGATGATTTGTCCATTGTTATACAACCTGATACTGATCTCAAAGTTGCAAAAAGGTACAGCTGCTTTCTAACGTAAGTAATCGTCGCCACAAATGGCTTTGGTTAGAACGTGGGGTGCGGCAATTTGAATTTCGTGGGCTACCTTAGCACATTTTCTGTAAGAAGTAACAAGTCACGAAGCTATTTATAAGTCTCCCATTCATAAAGTTGATTTGATTTCTAATAAATGGTCCCTTAGACGCACATTTAAAAGAAGAAATTAAATCAATTTATCAAAAGTGTATGGTTTCTTCACGTTAAATTTTATTGATAATGTTTCCGTGCTATAGTGACTCCAACATTTCTTAGGATAACTTTATTAATTCTATTAAGTCCTTCAACTTTTGATGTCTCTCTTAATTTCTGAAGAAATTTCTTTTCGTTGACGGCAGCTAAGTTTGGAGTGAAGGATGAGCAGCATGTCGCAGTGTATGAGGCATCAGTTATTGATGTGCTTACGTTTGCAATGTGCCTTTGAATGTTTGTGTAGCGCTTGTGTCTACGAGAGCCTGGTCATCAAGATCATTAACATGATCTAGAATTGGTTTTAGATTTACGGATTTATAATAACAAGATTCAGATATTTCCGTCTCATTCTTTTTTACATTCACTTTCGACGTTTGTGAGTTTCCTTCTAAGAAGTCTTGACATGGTATTAAGCAAAAATGTGCTTTTTCAATGTAATAACAAGAAAATGGTAAAGAAAATAATAGCCAAGTATACGAAAATGACAAATTAATTCAGAAATTCTTGGAAAATAATAAATCCATCAACAATTCCTCAGTATGCGAAATAAATTAAATTGGTATCAATTTGTATCATCAATCGGAAGATGAATGAGTTTCGCGTTGGTTCTATTTATTTTTAACATAAATGTGTGTGTTTATTATTAACGTACTTTGATTCTTGTTAACCTTTGAGTGTGTGTTTACAGGGTAGTCTGCTTTTATCATAAAGGTTAAATATCAATCGTTTGAATTTATTTATGGAATACTGTTTTAAATACTAAATGAAAAGGTCTTCAAAATTTATTATTCATTAGTTTATTAGCTCCGTAGACACAAGGAAGATCTGTGTTCGGTAGTGTTTATGTCAACATAGCTATTTTAATAACAATATTGCAATAAATTCAATATTTATGTTTTATTTTCATAGAGAAATTTTTGCGTTTACCGATTTTAGGATTACATTTTTTATGTTTTTTATTTTATTGATTGGTAATTAAAGATGTTCTTTCGGAATATTAGCCTTTAAAACAACGACGATAAACTTTTTTCGTGTAGATTATCGTGAAATCCATTTTTTATACTCTATGTAATCATAAACCCGTGTATGTATTTTATCAACCATTCCTAAAGTAATGTAACATTTTGTGAAACATAAACTTCAACATTGTATAACGGTATCTAAAATCACTTATTTAATTTCAAACAAATGATAGCAAAATGTTACAGTACGAAGAAGTTTGCTAGTTGTAGTACCTATTTTATTTTGAATTCTCTTTGCAATATAAAATTGTCTTCTTCTTCCTTTACAAAATTCTAGAAACTCCATGATTCTATACAATCAGCAAACTTCGCTATAATTATTGATGCAACCGTTAGTATAGGTACTGTAGAATGTAAATGTCTTACAACCGCTGTAAGCACACCTTTGTGATGTTCTTAAATAACTACCAACTTAAAAGTCATATGCAATGAAAAAATTTATATTATGGCACAAAAGGTGTGCTTACCAAACTCGTAAGTTACGCAAAAGTTACAAGTTTGCGAAACACCGGTCCTAAAACTAAATGTACCTAAAAATGTGTGTGCCTGTGTCTGTCTCACTGTCTGTGTTTCTTTCCCTTTCTCTCACGACATGTCTCTCTCACACATCCTGAACAGGAATAACAGGTATCACTCGACAAAGATTTTCATTTGATTCCTTCCTTTTTTCCATTTTTTCGCTTACGTCTTGTGCCGTTGCTTAACTTTAGTCGTTGTTCACCGAGGCATTTTATATGGATATAAAATGAATAAGAACGTTTTCAAAATTCACTTCTATGTATTTGTCATTTACGTTGTTAATTGTTTATATTTTACCTTGAGTTAAACATTGTGTTTCACGTCTTTATTGTTGTCTTTTACAACATCTCTTGCAGATTCTTTTAGAAATATTTCATCACTCAATAATTTAATATTTATTACAAATACCACCAAATAATTTTCATCCAAATTATATTTTTCATTTACACCATCTGCAGTTTTAACACTTATAAACTTTACAGTTACACTCAGTTTTATTATGACTTCACATTTAAGTAAATTTTACAAAGGTTAAGGATTTTTGAGGTGAGTTTATTAATAAGTGCACTGCATGATTTGACGTGTCCAAATCACGATTATTGCTTTCCGTGTAACGCTCACTGTATTATATCGTTTGTTGGAAAAGCAGCATTTAAAATTAACTATATATAAGACGGGTCTATGTGATAACTGCAATGGTCATAGATTTTTTTGTATCTGAATTTTCAACTTTTAAACATAATCCACAAATGTACACTTACAATTTGATGACTGTCTTCCAGTCAAAGATTCTGATACAACCACTGTATATATTATGAAACTTTATTTAACTTCTACACCAACACTCCCACCTTTAACACCTACAATCCAGTATCGTAAGAACCAGTACATCTTCAGGCATACCCGGAGACGACGAGTCCAAGCGACCGTCCCGGGCGCAGCAACAGAGCCTCAATGCTGAGTGTATCCTCAGCAAAGAACAGCTCTACGATATGTTCCAGCAAATCCTTGGAGTCAAGAAGTTTGAACATCAGTTGCTTTTCAACGCTCTTCTTGTGAGTATTTTTATATTACCTACTTTTCAAGTTTGGTGAATACTTTCAAAATGATTTCCTGGTCCAGACAGAGGGCCACTATTTCACTAACTTCTAGCTGATTTCCTTTGAATTAGAGATGGCGGTCGAGTCTATTTATACTTGCTTTTAAAACATTTCGTCTATCATTTCGCTTTGAATCAAAATATTAATTCTAACATTAACATATCAAAGCAGACCATCAACGGAAAAGGTATTTAATCAAAGTTGAACACGAAAAACATTCTCAAAATTTTTGTTTTCAGTTTGATGAAACATCTCACTCTGAAAAATGTCAACAACATAATATTTGCTAACTCACAAAGGCTTGCCCAATTTTAATATCAAAATTAAATATGAACGCTTTGCCTTCATCAAAATTTAAGCATGTCCAAAGCTCTGATCTTTCACAGTATTCATCCTGCGTACCCGAGCTACGGAATTAGTATTCTTTAAAGCCTTCCGCAATTCGCATCAAAGCTCTCGTGTTTGCCTTTGTAATCATTAAAATTAATTAAGCTCATCTGACCTCGAATGGTTAATTGAATTGGCTAAAACCTAATGCTACTTGAAATGGGCCAATTTGTTTAACGAGTAATTACATATTGGTCCTTTGAGAGGAAAGGTTGCTGTGTTTAAAGTTATGAAGGTTATATGGAAATATGTTTAAGTAGAAAATGGCTTAATCAAGCCTTCACCTGGAGATTAATTATATTTTATGTGTTTACAGTTGGACTCTGCCGACGAACAAGCGGCAGCTATCAGAAGAGAGTTGGACGGAAGAATGCAGAAAGTGAACGAAATGGAAAAGGTAATACTGATAAAGACGAAGAACATACATAACAAATAGATAAATATAAGGATGAACCAAAAGCTGATAATAATATTAATGTTATCGTAGAACCGCAAGTTGATGCCAAAGTTCGTGCTGAAAGAGATGGAGTCACTATACATCGAAGAACTGAAGTCCTCCATTAACCTTCTGATGGCCAACTTGGAGTCCCTGCCCGTGTCCAAGGGCGGAGCCGACTCCAAATATGGCCTACATAAAATCAAGCGGTATAATCACAGGTCAGTGTTGTAGGGTATAATTTTTGACAAAAAAACAACAATATTTTAAAAATCTTTTCACACTTTTAAGGGCTAATACTGTGTGAAAAGGTAGTAAATACCAGTGCTTTAATTAAGAATGCATTTGCAATAGTATGACAAGGTTTTCATTACTTGAAGAAACTTTACTTGAAAGCGGTCCACTGCTGGACGTAGTGTCCCAAGCGTTGCCACATCTACTTTCCAGTGTCATATTATTGCAAATACTGTGAACAAAACAAAATTAAATAGCTTCGGTGTTTGTTCAATTGTTCATGCCTCGAGAATCGATGTCTTTTTAAAGTTCAATGCTGTATTGGATGTGATCAATGTATGCTGTTGATTGGCCATTGTTTTTAACAAAATACAATTCGAATGTTGGTTCAAATTGAGATTTTTGCGTATTGTGACTAGTTTTACTGTCTTGTTTAATATTCCTCTACCAAGTTTTGTTATTTACTAATGGTCAATCAGTCTTGAATGGTTGTTGAATATTGGATTATAATTTGGATACTTTCATAAAAATCCATACTGGAATTCACTTTCGTGTCATTAAAATGCAAAGAAAATACAACTGAATGTTATATTTTATAATTATTTTTGACTGTTAGTTCTCCTATTGAAGAGTATATTCTTTGCTTATTATGTTGTGTATTTAGTATGTGTCTGTTTATCGACGTACACTTTCCAAATCAGTATCATGAAACGTGATGTTTTCAAAATTGCCTTATCTAACAATCTTTATCACTGAATTAGGATGTGTACGAAAAATGGTGTAATATTTAAAACATTTAAATAAAAAAATTCCACATATATTTTCGAAAATCTTACCTCAAACTTTCATATATTTAATTTTCTTGTTACTTTCGAAAATGTATTGTGGAGTATCATAATGTGAACTAACTAAAGAACTGTGATAATTCTGTGTTATATTTCATCTTCTTCACTGTTAGTAATGTTTGATTTCAACTGATAATCTCATCTGGATGCAACGTTTACAATCATGTCTTTAATTTCACTATTTTCAAACCCTCTTGTATAGTATTGGTGTTTGAACAACGATTTACCAGGAAACTTTTAAATTTTATTCGAAATCTTAAATCAAGTATTTCATTTAGTACATGATCATGTACAAGCAAATTTAATAAATGCAAAATTAAGGAAAGCATTATGTGACACTTTTATGGTTTTGTTACTTTTGCATCTGGTTCAAACACCAACGGTTGGATATACCTTTCGTTTTAACTTTCAAAGTCCTTAGACGTTCATCCAGACATTCATTGTTTCTACTTGTTGATTTCTATTTGGTTTTTTCTGTCCCTGGCACATAACCGGACGGTAATAATAAAGGAAGTACAAGTAATGAGTACAGAATTGATAATTTTAAGCACGTGTCTTGTGTAGCAGGACCCCAACACATTCCCTACATGAATGATACAGTTTGCAATCCTAATGTTGTCTTGAGGACCACAGTAGTTAAGTAACAGTATCCTAGAGTAGAGCTTCCCGCTGATATTAACAAACTATATAATACAACCCGTGGTCCAATAAAAAAGTTATTAAACTTAATATCAATGACAACAATGGACATATTAAAGCTTCCACAACACCGCCAGAAGACTTTAATAAGCTTATAGTTAATAAAAACGTAGATAAATTTTATAATTGTAGTCTAAATCGCTACAGTAACACCTAAGCGTCAGCTTAATATTTGGAACGTAGATACAATATCCCCGATGTAAATTAAATTAGACTCGTAAGCTTTCAATATACCCCACTGCTTTACCTTTTTTGTTCCACATTTTCTCCTTTTATTTTATCTTATTTGTACCAATATTTTCTACTAATATTATACTGAAACTACGCTTCAAGCTTCGGTAGGGCTTTGCTTCTAATTTACACATTTATATACTACATTTCATTTCGCCTATCACGAGTCTCCAGTTCCATTTAGACGGGTTCCATTGTATTTAATATTATAGTTTGAGAAACTAAAACCGTCAAAGTTAAAACGAGTGGGATTGAGTCAACATGAAAGTGCACTATCGGATTTATTTCTTTGTCTCTAGCTTTATTTTTCTGGCCTCTTTCCTTGTCTGGTCAACTGGAGTCTCTTATAACTATTAATACTCGAACACTAAATTCGCTTTATACATTAATTACCTTAACACCATTTTACCAGTAACTTAGATTTAGATGATGTGTTCCGACGTATTTGTAATGTTATCCTATTGTATGCTTAATCATTCTTGGTATCGGTGATGGGTTCATATTGTATGCCACCAATCATTCCCTTGGGCTTGTGAATGTCCTCAATGGTCGCTTCCCTTTCCTTAATAACTGTAAATTTATCATTACTAACTTGTAATTCATGTAATTTGTCAATAATATTACTATCCCCTTAATGTTTGTCAACTTTTGTAAATAAATGGTCCGGGTTAAATGTTTTCATGGTGGAACTCTTTGGTGGTGGTATTTTGAAATGGTTGCTTGACGGTGATTAGATCAAACGCTGGACCGGATCCGAGTCCAAGGTTGAGTAAGCAGCTGTGTTTCAGATCGCAAGGCTCGCTTGCAAACAAGTTGACGGGCGAGGCTGATGGCGGCGACGTCGACGCGCAGCTTACGAAAATGGATGTAGTGCTTACATTCCAAATAGAGGTAATATTGGGAAATGGCAAAAAAACATTATTAGACGTGTACGGAATTGTTTTTTTTTCAAATTAATGAAAACTTATTTGCATCACAATGGAGTTGGTAAATAAAAGTCGTCAGTTTCTGCTAGACATTGATTTAATTTGGGATTTATTACTAAGATATTGTTTTTGTTATGTTCAACATTTGGTATTTATTTTAAATGGGTGTAGCAGATAATTCGTTTATAAAGGGACGATCTCATGGTAACATTTATCTCATAATTTTCATTATCTTGAACACATTCTAGGTGGTTGTAATGGAGGTGAAAGGTCTCAAGTCCTTAGCACCAAATAGAATAGTTTATTGCACTATGGAAGTTGAAGGCGGAGACAAACTCCAGACTGACCAAGCAGAAGCCTCTAAACCTATGTAAGTAACAATGACATTGAACTTTAACTAAGTTGAGAACTTTTTCCAAAGCCTTACATGGATTCTTTTTTAAGATTTAGACTTTACTAGGTATCTATCTACATTGGCTAGTAAATTTTATGGTTTAATATAGGTTTCAGTAAAGGGATTTCATCATGCTTTATTGTGTGAAAGTAGCTAGGTAAAGTCACATTGTGTCAGCGGTTATCACAATAGTCAATTCTGTAGAGAGACGTTGTTGAAAAAATATTTTTTTGAAAGCGATTGCCACATGGTCTATGCTCTCTGCCCATTTTACATGATATTATGAACTAATTAATCATACATTATTCCTTCTGGTTACTTCGCATCAAGTGTATTACTTAAGTTTGGTTAGCATTTCTAATTTAATATGTTTGTATGACATTCAGGTGGGACACACAAGGTGACTTCAGCACGACACAGCCGCTGCCTGCCGTCAAGGTGAAGCTTTATACTGAGAACCCTGGAGTACTGGCGCTGGAAGATAAAGAACTCGGCAAAGTTGTACTTAGGCCGACACCTCTATCTAGTAAAGTAAGTACTATTATGCTTTAACGATAGTCATTTCTCGTTGTTTTAGCAAATTTTGAGTGAACCGTTACAAATAATTAAGAATACTGTTTAACGTATAGCGTCAGATTCATCATCATCATCATCTGCCTAACGTTTTCCCAACTATTTTAAATCGTTCCCAAAAAAAATTACGAAGTCTTGAAGTGGGATACCTAGATTCTGTTCTTTTCGTTTGACTTAAGGAGACCTAAAGCAGATTTCTATCAAGAATTTTAAGAGACGCATTAGTATTAACCAGTGTTTTGTTATTTAAAGGTACCTGAATGGCATCGGATGACAGTACCAAAGAACCTGCCAGACCAAGACTTAAGAATCAAAATTGCCTGCAGAATGGATAAGCCTCTTAATATGAAACATTGTGGGTAGGTACTTTAAATAACGAGATGTTTTCTAAAAGTTTTTTTTTCTATGAAGTATTAAAACTTCTTGACAAAAATTAAAGTTTTTATTTTAAACACAGTATAAGACCGAGGTTTTTGCCTTGTGGGACTCCCAAGAAATTTTTACCAATATGTATTAGTAATTTTACCAGTTATTTTTGTGTCGCACAGATACCTCCCAATATTGTTTTGTGCTATGCAGAATTTGTCTTTTCTTATGATCTTCTCAAGTTCTATTGTAAAAGTGATTTACTGACAAGGTCGAAAGCTTTTGTAAGGTTTAAATTGCTAGTACCCTAAAAGCATCCCATATTTTTGTAAGATATTGTTTAAGTTTTATACCAATTACATGATTATGTTCTCCTTCCTACATTACTGTTTTCTTTTTCAGTTACCTTCATGTAATCGGCAAGAATGTTTGGCGTAAATGGAAGCGTAGATACATGGTGCTCGTTCAAGTCAGCCAGTATACCTTTGCCTTATGTTCATATAAAGACAAGAAGTCAGAACCTGCTGAAATGATGCAGTTAGATGGCTTTACAGTGGACTATATCGAGCTAGCAAGCGGTACAGTACTCATTCTTATATTTTGTACCTATTCTTAAACCAATCCTCCCCAACCCCAGACTCTCGTAGCAATAAGGTTGCTGTCACTTATAAGTTTCTCAAAATTATAGTTATCCTGTTTATGTCCTGTCTTATCTCTATTGAATTTAAAAGTATTTTATCCGTTGTTTATTACTATGGATAGTTAGTTTACAAAAATGTCGTTTTGTGTGTTACAGCTCAGCTGATCGTCGGACAAGGTAAGGCAAACAAGAAACAAATAGGTAATGAACATTTTTGTGATTATTATTCTTTATATTTATAATTTTCCTTCTCTGTCTCTTTTTCTGATACTCTATTGAAAAGTCAAAGGGTTATCTATGGGTAATTTTTAATACTGCTATTCATAGCAGTAAAGTCAATAATCGATATCGAAGTTATACCACTGATGTGCAATTGACTGTGCTCTCTAATATAAAATAAAATTATTATCTTTTTTATTGCAACTGAAAAAAATGTAGTTATTGGGTTCAATTCCCAGGCTAACATACTATACTACAGACTAAAAAGAAATCGGATAATTTGTTCTTGGAGAATTCAATATCGTGATTGCAAGTCTTGTGGTTATAAGCGTGGGTTCAATTCCCAGGTATCCATAATACAGGTCAAAAATTGGGATAATTTCTTCTTGGAGTATTCAATATACCATCTTCTAAACGCTCTTTCATTATAAAAACCTCTTTCTTAATCTATATCTTCAATAGTTAGAAAATCAACAAAACCACTACCCTACATCTCTTTCCAGAATTGGAGGGTGCTAAATACTTCATGAACGCAGTACGAGACGGCGAGTCAGTCCTCATGGGGGTCACCGATGAGAATGAATGCCATTTATGGGTTATGGCGCTATATAGAGCGACTGGACAGAGTCATAAACCCACGCCGCCTACAACATCAGATACACATCATAAGATTATGGGAGGTGAGTTGAAAACTTAAGATTCATCATCTGCATACCCTTTTCTCATATCCCGACTGGAAGCCATTCCAGTTCCAGCAGCTGAATACCAGTATTTAACATGGAGTAGAACCCAGTTAGCTGGGTACTATGATATCCCTTGGTAAGACTGGTTGTCAGACTACCTGTAACGACTGTCAAATATCTACAATTAATGACTAGCGGCTTACCGTGTTTTCCACGGCACGGAAGAAACTCGATATGTAATGGATACAACCAGCCACGGACTGACCTAGGCAAGCGCAGCTTAACTCTTTAAGATTGTTCCGTGTGGTTATTATTATAAGTTGAAGAATTTAATAAGAAAAAGATACTCGAGAATAAAAGACTAGGTACTTGAAATAAAATATGTTCTGGACAAATGACAAAGAAAATATATCTAGATGGATGCGAATTTATTCACTAACGAATGGGAAATTCCATACTTTATTGAAGTCTACACTCTCACTCCAGCTTCTTCCTGTAATTTTATTGGCACTATCTGTAGCAGCAGTATCTGTTCCATTATTATATTTCTCTCATATCTTATCAGAAGTTATCACCGATACTCCTGTTCCATGGTTGACGTCAATGCCTTGGTGTTTCATAGCTCATAAACAATTTCGGTGTTTACTCCTAGCCATGGTAAATCCCTGATTAGCAGTTCATACATATTATCTAGATCAGAAGGTCTAGCTAGACAGGTAGCAATCACTTTTAAAAAGAGTTACATTAGTTTTCAATCATTCTTAACTTTTTCACCACCGATGTCATTGTTTGATTTTCTTCTACTGTCCCAAAGGTTTAATTCTCTTCATTAAAACTCTAATACCTTGACCCCAAGATAACCATTTTATAATGTAATCTTGCTTTCTGTTCCCGTAATAATAAAAAAATGAATATTATTCTCCTTTTCTCTTTCAGATGCAGATAAAGCTCGCAAACACGGTATGGAGGACTACATTCAGGCAGATCCTTGCCAGTACGATCATCACCAACTGTTCTGTGTGCTGCAATCTTTAACGCTGAAGTATCGCCTGCAAGACCCGTATTGTTCTTTGGTAAGGATTTTATTATTTACGTTGGTAGATTCTTACATAGAAAATGCCCTATTGTTCGCATTAGATCCAGCTTTTTTCCCGCTATCTTATTTTGTGAGGAAGGAAACAATGGATACATATAACTTTGATTTTGATTTATAATTTGGTATCTACCTTCAAATTTAAGGTAAAATAAATTTCTGGGTGACTCGAAAAATATTTATATCTAGAAACTAGCATTCTAAATAAACAATTACTTCAAAATCCCCAGATTTGGAATCCGTAGTTCTTACCTTAGTTTTTTGATAGTCTCTATTATGGTGTATTTCAACTGTGCCATTGACTTAATGAAAAAAATAACTTAGCCCATTGAAACTGAACAGTACAGCATTATCTACATCTACCTTTCTCCTTTCCAGGGTTGGTTCTCCCCCGGCCAAGTATTCGTCCTAGACGAATACTGCGCCAGATACGGGGTACGAGGCTGTTTCCGCCACCTCTGCTACCTATCAGACCTCCTAGATGTGGCCGAAAGTGGATCACAGACCGTAGACCCGACCCTTATGCATTACTCCTTCGCGTTCTGTGCCAGCCACGTTCATGGTAACAGGTAGGTAGATAGCTAGACTACTGTTTCTTATTTCTAATTTAATAAAGAAATTGATACAGTACTTTCACAATTATATTAGTTTTCTGACAGCTTTCTCACATTAACGACTCTCAAAATTAAAGTGGTATTTATTCTTGTTGAAATAAAGCTGCTATTGGGTTGCTTCTGTCAGACGTAAATAACTGTGAATCAACTGTACATTATGATGGAGTTCGAAGTTGTGCAAAAAGGCCGAAGTTTGATGAAAGTAATAAAATTGGCAATACTGTAAATAGAAACAATGATGAGTAAATTAATGTCTTGTCTAAATTATAAAAAAAAATCTGAAACTTTAGTTTCTTTGATCGAAATAAAGATCTTAAGCAAGAGGCCTACGTCCAGCTTCACACATTGACAAATGGATGATAAACTAAAATCAAGTACAAAGTCCACCTTGTATATATGTAAAGATGTATCTAAGAATCAGTATTTGTAGTTAATCTTGTAAATACATATAACTAACAGGTTGGTATTGAATGGTAAATGTGTTAGATTTGGTGTCCCACAAGGCGATGTACTAGGTCCGCAACTGAATGTGAATGTTAGCCGTGATCAATGGATAGAAAAGAAGCTGTATTTGTACTTAACTTTAGTACTTATAAAAAAAGTTGAAATAAAATCTGCAACTTTAAAGCGGATAATGTGAAAATAAAGATCAAATTATCACAATTTCAACATAAAACATGAAAAATCTCAAGAGATTTTTCATGTTTTATGTTGAAATTGTGATAATTTGATCCATCATCAAGATGATGGAATTTGAACTCAGATATCACATCATAATAAGGTCAAAAACAGCTTCACACACCAAAACTAGTAATTAACCACGACCTACCCAACCTATGCCTCACATGAGTGTGATGTTGCTTCCAACTATTAGTACTTACCTATACTAACTGACTATGCAACTGTACTAAATGTGCTTACTAACTATGCCTGCTTCTCCTTACTAAAATACTTATTTCGGGCTTTTGGAGTCAGCAGTTCAAAGATTATATTACAATCAGCTAATAATATTCCCACTGCTGGGACTCAGGCTATCTCCCTATGAAAGGGAGTAAAGTAACAATGAGAAGTAAATATTTTGAGATTTCAAAATGAATGTATAATTTTATTAATATAATAATGAATATAATGTAGTAGTACTGCATGGATTGAGAATTGAAAATATTATATTTATTCTATGAAAGAGGGCCTTTTGCAAAAATAAAGAAGAGATAATAATCATACTAAATAAAGATTTTAAAAATGTTTAGAAAGCAAATCAAAACTAGAATGATATTATAGCCCGTTGAGTCGTTAAAATAAAAGTATCCACAGACTCTTTATTGCTAAAACCAATTAGAAAGCAACGGCTAAAGAAGTTTCAGAAGAAAGAGATATAATAAAAACAGATGAACATAAATTAAGTTGAATTGACAAGGAAGACAGAGAAGTACACAAGAAAAACAAAGCACACTCTCCCTCGACAATCTTTAAAGCGAACATAATTGCTGATAACAGTTAATAAACGAACGAACAAAAAAAACTCATGGAAAAGGCAGAGACATAAAAAAAATCACACTCTCCTTAAATTTAAACTAGAATTATTTATATATATTTAGACATTAGTTAGTAGTTAAGCTGCTGATTTCACAGCCTACCCTATATCCCGCTTGTGCCCGACTAGAGTAAGCCCTACGCCGGAAGTGGTTCACAGTACAGCGACGTTGACTGGCAGGCCGGACGGGGTAGGCAGTATCACCGTGCAAGAGAAAGAGAAGTTCGCTGAGATAAAGGAAAGGTTGAAGGCGTTATTGCAGCATCAGATCACGAACTTCAGATATGCGTTCCCGTTCGGACGACCTGAGGGAGCGCTTAAGGTGGGTTGATTACAGAGGAACATGATGAGTCTGTACACAATACAAGATTTTAAATCAGACAAGATGAGATACAAAAAAAGATTGTCTTTAAAAATAGTAACACGCAAGACAGAATATTTATTAGAGACAGCACTTGAAACTATCCTCAAATAAAATGAAAAGATGTTTAAAAATCAGAACTTGTACAATTAAGAAAAAACTTTCAGGCCACACTATCGCTATTGGAGAGAGTATTGATGAAAGACGTGGTAACACCAGTAGCACCAGAAGAAGTGAGAGCAATGATACAGACGAGCTTGGAAAACGCGGCCTTGTTGAATTACACGCAGCTTAGTCAGAAGGCTAATATTGAAGGTAAGCATTCGTTGAACATATTAACTTCCAGGGCTTTGAAATCTTCTATCTTTGGGGAATGACCGTCATAAGATAAGCAGTGAAAGATAAGTCAGACAACTGAATTCGAAAATTTGCGTAAATCCGGTAAATGCCTTTCTCTCTATGGAGGGACTGAAAGTGACTTAACGACGCACTTGAGTTTTTTGTGTTTTGTTTATAATTGGATAGTTAAGCGTGATAATAACATAAGTATAGTATTAGAAAATCTTTGGACTGACATTATGTGCCCGAGGTCTTCTTTCTTCTTTATCGTGTCGTTAGTGCCATAACCTGGTGTTAGAATTTTAATACTGCCCATGGGCCTCAGACTTGGCTTTACATAACGTCGAGAAATATATCTCAGGCATGCTAGTTTTCTCACGATGTTTTCCTACACCGAAGCACCTGCTAATTATACAATACGCACATGAATCCGAAAAGTCAGAGGAGCGTGTCTTGGGTTCGAATTTGAGACTTGTGACTTGGCAGTCCAACAGTCACACCACTAGGCTATCACTGCTACACCTACCTGTTGCCCTAGGTCAAAGTTAATATTTCTCTTACAGAGGACTTAAGAGGTGAAACAATGGTCACACCAGCAAAAAAGCTGGAAGATCTCATACACTTAGCAGAACTATGTGTCGACCTTTTACAACAAAACGAAGAACATTACGCAGAGGTAACGTAGCCAAACAAAACAATCTTACAACCCGAAAATAGCCAGTTCTTGAGTATAACTTTGATATTGGTGAAGGATTTGATGATATATTCAAAGTGGATAAGTAATATCAAAGTAATGCTCGCTATTGTTTGCCTTAATATGTTTGTGTCTATCCTGAATGTCGTGGTTTTCTGTTTTGGTAAAACTTTCTAATACTACAAACCCCTTCTAATTACCCTCCAGTTTTTGGGCAATTAACACAACATCTTTGTTCTTAGCTTGTAGTCTATCTGACTTATGTACTTTGTGGTAAGAATTAAATTGTTTTACCAATGTTTAAATGTTGACTGGATAGCATCCTATTCTCCTGTCGCTATTAGTGTGGGGAATGTCAGGCAGTTTTATTTATTTATTTCAAGAGGTTGAAAAGAAAATTCTTTATTTTCATTTCAATCAACGGTACACGATGTTTTACGAGCATTTATATTATTATCTATGATATTCTATATTTTAGCTTCATCGTGTACTTTATTAGTTACCGAAATATATTTTTGTTTTCCTAAATTATGTATTTATGTCGCTTAGTCGTCGAGTGAATGTTATATAAGTTCACTTCTCGACATTTGATGTACGCTAAGTATAAAACTATGTCTTTTATTATCCACTTCTATCTTATATTTTATTTCTCCGCAGGTTTATAACACAAAACCGGACTCTAGCGGTCAACAAAATGTAACTACTCATGAATTTGATTTGTTGCTCGGCTGAACGAATCACTTGTCAATCGTTTGTTCACTTTGATCTTGGTCATACTTCACATTGATTGGTTTGATCACAATATAAAAGGAGTAGACTCGATAAACGATAGTTTAACTCGCTTTGGCAAATGCTTTAATGTTACTTCGATAGTCGAAAGCATGATACGAATGATATAGACGATTTGATTGACTGAGATCAAACTTTTCATTATGGGCTCCAATCAAAAATATTTTCTTAGATTTCTTTCTCAAAACCAATTGGCCGGGTTTTTAGTCGTTTATGTCTGCAATGAAAAGTGAATTTTGTATATTTTTTCTACAGTCTACTCCGACTACCGACTCACGAAACATACATTAGCTACAGAAACAAATGCTTCAACATAAAAACTTAGGAAATACAACACATTGAGCACATTACAACAAGTTTTCTTTTCTGTAGTGCGCTGTATTTTATTTATTATTTATACAATTAGTATGCTTACATTTTTTGTATAATTTTGTGGTTGAATTGAAAATAATTAAAAAGGTTCTAAAATTGAAGACTGCGATAGAAGATTCGCTGTTAATGTATTTTTAAGCAAATGCAAATTTACAACAACAATTTTACAACTACAATTTACAACGTTAGTAGTAGCACCTTTATGATCATTTTCGTTTTAACCCTACGTCTTATGTTGTCCATTACAGTACATACTTAGATCTTCAGTACCGTTAGGCATTGCACATACCATAATATACTCTACTAGTATCAGTACTCTATTCTGTCCAGCTTCTTGTGAGTGAAGTAGACTTGTTCTATCACTGTCTTGTGTTGAATCTTGCATGTTTTCCTTTAAATCTAGCGTATTTAGGATATCAAAATATTTGTCGATTAATTTAGCAAATATTTTGATTCCGCCCCTAGATTTTAGTGAAATTAATTATAACTTATACTAGTCGTGGCTATATGGCTAGCTCCGCAATTATGTTACAAAAAGACCAATTTGATTTCTCAAAGGCATGCTATAATATTTTATATGGTATGTCATTTTGATTTAGCACCTCGTGGTTGCACTTAATTATTAGTCAGGTCTTTTCGATTTAAAAATGTTATTAAATCTAAACAAAAAAACGAATTTCAACTCGTCATCAAGGGGAACATTTATTAGGTTAAACTAACTATATACATTAATAATTAAAAACTAAAATAAATAAACTAACAACAAACTATAAAAGGGCATCGAAAAACTCCTTCTCAACGCTGTCAGCTGGTAATGTTCCCAAGAGACTGGCGGCGTTGCCACGTTGTACGGCAACACTTAGCCTCTGGCCAAGGTAAAAGCCAGCCCTTCGGTCACGGGAAGCGTCAACTAGGCGTTTCAAAATTTTCTTAAATAGGCTATGAGCACTCGGACCCCACGGCCCCAGAGTTTCAACCCCAAACGGCTCGAAAATATAGTTACCACAAAGGTTTCTATATTTACGCCGCTTGAGGTTCTCTGCGGCCGCAGCGGCAGCACCAGCACAGCACGATGAGCTTGGAAGATGGGATGGCGCAAGAGTATCGACGCATGTTGCGTCCCACACTAAGGGCCTACCCATCTTCCAAGGAAATAAAGACGTGCCGTCCGGTCTCTTGCTATCGTCGCGTGCCAAGCCATTGGGTTCTAAAACAGCTGGGACGCCGACGGTGACAAGAGCTCGTCGGATGATGTCGTTTATATTTGCGTGCCGTGCAAAACGGCCCGCACTTCGGCTGCATGACAGGCCGTGGTGACCGAGGTTGTTGACAGCTTCACCGCAGTGACAGCGATGAGGAGAACAGCAGGCGGCACTAAGGCGTAAAGAAACTCGTCATAAATGAATAAACTATTTTTGCATTAATTGACGAAGATTTCAAAAATAATTTCTGAAATTGCCAATGTTAATATAATCCTTATATGCAAAAGCCTTAACTAAAGAAAATATCTCTTAAAGTAACTATTTTCTTAAAACATGTTTCGAAATCTTAACAAAACTTTTGGGTGCTATATTTAAAATAACTTCATCTGTACACAGGCTTTCGCGTGGTTTTCCGAACTGCTGGTAGAGCACGCCGAGATCTTCTGGGCATTATTCGGAGTAGATATGGACAGGGTATTGGCTGAACAGCCCCCAGACACCTGGGACTCCTTCCCCCTGTTCCAGATCTTAAACGACTACCTCAGGGCGGATGGTAAGTTCAACAAATCGGATCGGCACCTGTCCAAATCCAATCTTTCGAAACTTTGTCGTCTAACGGCGACTCTCTTATAACTCTCATTTCTTCACTTTTCTAAGTCACGTACAGAGTTGGTGAGGCAGGCGCCGTGAGTGCTTACTACGTATGTCTCAGGCTGGAAGAACGGGGTGCTCATTGAGAACATCCATCTTCATCCGACTTGATTCGTTGCGCCTGTGGCATCTGCAGCATGTCATTCATGGTGCGTGCTTTGCGGTGTCTGGATGTGACTTTAAGTGTTGTGTTCTTACTACTAACTGTAATCAATGTTAGAGATATGTTTTTTATAATTAATTCAAAATATTGAATTTGGAATTTTTTTATAACTTACTTCCAAAAGAAACATTTCTATCTTCCGTAAAGCTCCTTTTGTATCATCGCCAGAGAATCTAAAGGGTGGCAGGTTTCATGAGCATCTTCGAGATACGTTTGCTCCTCTTGTTGTGCGATATGTCGACTTGATGGAGTCCTCAATTGCGCAGTCGCTTCACAAAGGTTTCGAGAAGGAAAGGTGGGAGATCAAAGGGTAAGAAATCGATTTCATATTTTTATTGAATAACGGAAGTTGATCATGTCAGAATATTAAGCTATCGTCATTTAGCAGCCTGTTCCAAACACTCTTCTGATAAAAATAAAAAACCGGTTGGACAAGAAGGTATTTTACCCGGAGAATTATATTTGCCACGCAATTTTTTTCAAAATTGCATTCATTCGAGAGCATAAAAATCATTCTGTAGTTTCATTAACAAAAAATGAACTTGAACTTGCACTTCGTACAATCAGTCATATATCTTCAAAACCAATTTCATATCAAACAGGAAATAGTCTGTCTCATACGCATAACCCATTGATTTGTAGATGGATATCTCACTTCTAATTGACGCATGGCATGAGCATTGAAATTTTCTATGATCATAACCCATAATACAGCCTACCATCTCCATAGCAATGGCTGCTCCACAAGTGAGGAGCTGTTTTGGAAACTGGACGCGCTGCAGTGCTTCATCAGGGACCTTCACTGGCCTGAGCCAGAGTTCAGGTCGCACCTGGAACAGAGGCTCAAGCTGATGGCATGCGACATGATGGAAACCTGCATTCAAAGGACCGAGGCTTCGTTCCAGGTGAGTACACTTTTTGAAACTTGAAAGGAACACAGTATGAGCCATATCACGGCTGACTAGAATGTATTTGTAGTCCTTTTCATAAGAAGATTCATTTGGCCTCTCTGTGAATCTTCAATCTTGTTTTTGGAATATAAACGAACGCGTTTATACTGAACAGTTGTAGTATTGTAAAGTAAATATTTACTTTACATTCTAGCTCATCTCCGATTACGGGTTTATAGGCTAAAACGCCTGTTATAATTTCCCTGAAACTGTATCTTACATTCTGTCTTTCAGTCGTGGCTGAAAAAGAGCGTGACCTTCATGTCGACGGATTACATCCTGCCGGCGGAGACCTGCGCGATGGTCAACGTCGCGCTGGACGCCAAGAACCAGGCGTTGAAGTTGTGCGCAGTTGAAGGGGTAGATATTGTGAGTACTTAGTTCTCTTTCACAGGTGGTGGATGAAAAGGATAATTGGATGAAAAACTAATGATTAATTTTTCAATTAATGTTCCAAGTAGAATTTAAAACAAAATAAGATCATGAAGGCAAAGCGCATTTAGCAGAGAAAGGCAGAGCTCAAAATCAAATGACCGTCATTGAAAAAAAACCATGAATCGACAATACGACAAACAGACAAATAATTAGATTACGAAAAGTGTTAAAATCGACAAAGATATTAAGCTTGCAATAACCGGATTATAAAACTCTCATTTAAACAATATTTTCTAATCGGGCTCGCACAAGATAACATACTCCAGAAAATGCCATATACAAGCACAAATCCAGAACAGCTAGAAACTATCCAAATGGAAACACCCCAGAAGAGAACAGCATTAAAACAAAGCGCTTAAAGCATAAATCAGCAATCTCATCAGTCACGTTGTTGGCTTACAAATCATTCAGAACATTAGCAAACGCTTCATCATATTTTTTAATCCAAAATTTGCTAGACTAACGAGCTTCGCTTCCGATTCTGACAGGCCAAAACTTCAGATTGAGGCCGTATAATACCTAACTCCAACGTTTACTGTAATGAATTTGAAATGGAGAATTTACCGAAGATTCGAGCAGCAAGGGGATTGTCAAAGCTTACATAAAATCTAGGGACGAGGCAGCGCTTTAATTCCAAAACTTTGAAGCTTCTTGCTGAAAAACCTCCAACTTCGGCGACTGCAGAAACCAAGTCCAATTCATCACTACACTAGATCAAGGCACATACCATGGACCTATGTAACTATACATAATATATCAAGTTCTTGCATGCTGTTGCAAAATGAGCTTAACAAACAATTGGATTGCATGTAAATTCAAAATTGCAGGCTTTCGCTGGGTTGGCTCTATTATCGATAAACGCCAGAAATATTCGCGTTAAGGATCGCTTGTATATCAAATGAATTTGCAAGACTTTAAAAATTTACACCATTCCGTGGCTATCAGACCAGCCAGCTTTCATTATTTCGCACAACTACCAAAGCACTATGACCGCTCCAAGTAAAAGCAAATGCTTAAAGGACCCTAATGTGTCATTTCATTTTTAAATCCATCAAAATTACTTCCTCAGCCATCTCCTTCTTCAGAGACTGTTTGTCTGCTCTTATGCTCACTACTTACATTAAAGTCTGCAGCTTCTGCGGTCAGACAGCCCTCCGAAATCCAACATCATTCACAACCTTAGAAAGGTACCATTTTACGTTTTTAGTCCATGTTTGAGCCAGGCCACGTACTTAGACCTAATGATGCGTCCACTACGTTCAAACCTGATTAGCGAGAAAAGTATCCAAGACTATGAATTGAAGCAGTTTAAACGCATTCAGCACTTGAAGTCGAACGTAGTGGATATCACCATAACCATGACTCCTTGGGGGAAATAAAAATAGCATAACATTATGCATGATGACAATGACGTGTTGCACGAGTTCTGTGTTACAAGAAATTGGGGACATTGAATTGGTCGTACCAATTTGATATCCCCAACAAAATTGGCTGCAAATATCTGTCTGTCCCTGCAATGCCTGAATGGCAAAAAATGTTGCTTTGAGCTCGTATGTTTTCTGTTGTCAAAATAGTGGAAAATGCAGCTGCGGCTGATGGGGTTGTCAAAAAATTTTAATTACTAAGTATGTCTGTCACACAATAAGTTTGGCAGGATTGGTGATCGCAGTTGAATTAAGGTCTTCTGGATCACCATTTTGAAC
Source organism: Lycophotia porphyrea (assembly GCA_950005105.1). Lineage (NCBI taxonomy): Eukaryota > Metazoa > Arthropoda > Insecta > Lepidoptera > Noctuidae > Lycophotia > Lycophotia porphyrea. Next base: position 2,735,500 of record OX465408.1, on the reverse strand, counting down.
TGCCGCTTAACCACTAAGAGAGTATAGTAGAATCGTTTTAAGCTGGCAAAACAATGAATTTCAACTTGTACCATGATGACTTGTATTATGATATTTAGCGACAGTTAGTATGGATAGCGATAGCTATCGATTTCAATTGCGTGTTTTTTGTGCAAGTTCACATTCACTTGTTTTTCCTCAATATAGCGATTTGACTATAGTTGCAAATTATGTATGTACCACGCTTCTGTACTAATCCTTGAGGGTTCAGACAAATGACAATCGCAATAAAGTGTTTCGTATTTCTAAAACGACTTTCAACAGGATGGCCATACATACAGTGTGTAGCAGAAATATTTGGTCATACATAAGGGTGTGGTTTTTTCTCAATTACAATATTATTGGTCCCATGGAGAAAGTAGTTTGATAGTGTGAACCACACCTTTAAAAAAGACCTGATCACACCATTATCTCTTTAAGATTTTGGTCAATCGAATATAAATTTTTGGCATTTCCGTCATCGGTATCACTGTTAAAATGTCATATTGTCTAGATCCTCAGCTTTTCTATCTGTTACATTGATAAGTGTTCAGGGGGAGGTTCAAAACTTCCCCGAAAGTCATCCTCCAATGCATGTGCGTAGAGGCTCTGACAACAATAAAATAACAGATACAGTCCTCCAAGAGACACTGAGCTTTTTATGGCAGTTTGAGACCTCTAAACCGAGGCAGTTAGATTTATTCTAATTGATGAAAATCTTGACGAACAATATCAAAATGTGCCTCAAATATACTCATGGCTCTGATCTCTTTTCGAGGACTGTATCTATCTATATGGCTCTGGATTCACAAGCAAGTTCTGATAGTAGACGTGACGTAACACTACCCGAATTCGACTTCCTGGGCGTATTCTCACTGCATATTGCAGAAGTTACTAGACCGAAATAGTTAAACTTGTTAGTGGATCGAGCATTTCAGACGCAAGCAGATAACGAGGAGCAAGAAGAGAACCTTCAACTACTCGAAGCATCATCTTCCAGGACTTGTTAGTCTATCGCTGGACTGCTAGAATCCATAAATGCTACATCCTTTTCATTCTCTCTCTAGTACCAATACCACACCAAGATGGACGCCCAGATCGAGTCGTGTCTGCAGGGGATGGCGGGCGGTATGACATCGCGACTGTCCGCTGTTTTGGAGGCAACGCTCGCTAAGATCGCCAGGTTCGACGAGGGAAGGTGAGGCCTTACTAATTTAGGATTCTTGTAGATGTGGCGGCATATATAAAGCAATTTAGGAACTGCGCACCATCTTGACGTTATGTAATGTCATCCTGCATCGCGCAATTAAAGTTATCTGATAAATAAGGATATAAACAAGTGCAACATTACAGCGGTCAGCCCGTAACCCACCAGACACAACACCCAGAAGAGGAATTTCAAACTGTGTTCCATATACACCTATCATCATCGGCCTTGCCTTTTTCCAACTATGTTGGGGTCAGCTTCCAGTCTAACAGGATACAAGTATTTTATATGGAGCGACTGCCTATTTGACCTCCACAACCCAGTTAGTAATTCCTTATACCCCTATACATATTATAGACATTAAAGCAAAATAAGTATACTCATTCATAAAGGAATAAACAGGTGTGTGAGATGAAAGAGATGTATGACACGAAATAGATTTATAAAATATGGTGTACCTCAAGGGTCAATACTGGGACCACTACTGTTTCTCATTTACATAAACGATTTACCTAATGCTATTCAGCAACCTATGGTTTTATTTGCAGATGACAGTACGGTTCTTTTCACAAATAATAAAAACAAAAATCATGAACAAGAAATAAATGATTCCTTATCTAAATTAATAAATTGGCTTCAAATAAATAATTTACAAATTAATCTCACAAAAACACATTACATGAACTTTAAAAATAAAAACGCGACATCTATTCCTTTAAGTATTGCATACAATAATGAAACAGTAGCTGAAGTAGCAAATACAAAATTTTTAGGAATCCATATTGATTCGAATATGTCATGGAAAACACATGTAAATAGTGTATGTACCAAATTGAATCAATTTTCTTACGCTCTATACATGCTTAAAAAAGTATCCAACCAGACCGCGCTTCTTACTGCTTACCATGCGTATGTGGCATCCACTCTGTCGTATGGGTTACTATATTGGGGAAACTCGACTGATAAAGAAATTGCGTTCAAAGCCCAAAAAAAGTGTATTAGGTCTATATGTGGGTTACGCCAAACGGATTCATGTAAACCACATTTCGTAAATCTCAAGATTTTAACACACCCTGCTCTATTTATCTACCTGGCCTCAATTTTAGTTAAATCAAACATTACAAGCTATGATACGTTAAAAAGCAGAAGACTTAAACATACCTTAAGAAATAAAACGTCCCACACTAGAGCGTATAGTAATAGTGTTTTCTGTATGAGCACAAAGATTTATAACAAGCTACCTATGGACATTAAGATTATAAATTCAATTATTATTTTTAAAAGAATGCTGAAAATTTTCTTAATTAAAAAGGCCTATTACTCAATAGCAGAATTTCTTGAGGAAAAATAATTTTGTTCAATAAAGTACCTATCACTAAAGTGAATATAATTCAGTAAAATATTTTTAAAAGGATTATGATAATTAATATTAAATGATTACAATACTGTGACACAATTGAATTAATGAATAATGATAATTTTTAAATCAGGTAACTCATGACATGTGTATTTTTATTTAGGTATGACTTTAATAATTTATAATTAATATGATGTAAATGATAAAATTATATAATGTAATTAAAACGATGTCCTCTATAAAATTTAATATTTATAACTTTTTCTTTTTAATTAATGAATTTAAATGATGCATGTTCAACTGTTACTGTTACAATTATAAGCATATATGCATGATGAAATTGCAATGCCCTAACAGGGCCACTATGTTCTAAGAACTGATATCCTCTGTTAAGAACTTTATTTATGTACACATAGTTAGCAATAAAGACTTTTGAATTTTGAATTTGAATTTGAAATGCACAAAGTTTTTCGTGCACATCACCTGATAGATATTTACCATCAGGTATTTCATTACCTATCCTCGTCAAAGCTACTTGAGTTAATCCTATTTTTGCAGTAACCATTCACTTATAAAAGTGTTTCGTTATCAGCTTGATTGGCTCCATCTTAACGATAGCCAACGTGTCCGGTTCCGGCAAGGACATCGGACAAGGCTACGTCAACTTCATGAGGAACTCCATGGACCAAATTAGATCGAAGGTATTTATATTTTTTGTTTTAAGCTTCCTAGATGACCAATTTGATCCAAATTATAATCAAGAGGTAACTATATCAATTAAAAGCTGACAGTGTCAAAATTGCTATCAAATATTGACATTGACAGCTCTGAATATCTATTGGTGATTTTTAGCTTTTTATCTGGTTACGTAAGCTAGGAAGAAAGTAAACTTCACATCATCACAACATCATATTGAAACCCGTTACTGCCACTACAGGGCAAAGATTCCGAGATGACCGTTTATTTCCGGTTTCCAGGTGACAGATGAGCTATGGATCCTGCAGCTATTCGAGCAATGGTACGGGATCCAGGTGGGGCATATCAACCAGTGGCTAGCGGAGAGGCCCGCGCTTCATCCTCAGCAGGTCGCCTGCCTGTCTATCATACTGAAGGTAAGTTATACCTATATGGACGGACTTTTCAAAGAAGCTGCCAACATTATTACATCAAGTAGGTAATTTATTAAAATATGATGTTTTGGGGAAAAACTCGACCCAAAGTGGGAACACTCCCGGAAAATAAATAACCGATTCGGTGTTACCACATTATAAAATTTTCCCTGAAAATTGGGAGAAAAAAGTTGTAAGGACAATTGAACGACAATTAATTGTTTTATTGTACAGACGCCAGCAGGTCAAGCTACCCGAAACTATCAGATTTTCCCAATCAACCTTGAACCAAATAGTTCCGCAATAAAGTCGAAAATCTATTAAAGGAATCTGACAGATTGTAGTAGGTTGATGTGCTGGCGTCTGTACGTTTTGCTTAATCTGTTATACTGCCCTTTACTACTTCATTAGTAATTTACACGTGGTTTTGTCTTTTAGAAAATGTACAGTGACTTCGAGCTGCAAGGCGTGATCGACGACAAGTTAAACTCGAAGGTTTACCAGAATGTGGCTGCTAGGATGCACACGGAGGAGGCTACATGCAGTCTGTTGCTGACGCAACAGGATAATAGGTAGGACAAATTATGAAGTTATTTTTTTAGCAACATCACACAAGATGACATGAAACATACCTTTCATTTCTTACAGGCTGCTTTGATTTTTAGCAAGCTACATATTTTTAGGGTTTCTATGGTCTATGACTCTAATCATCGACGTTTGTATAGTGTTCCAAGGATCTTTTGGCGAACGAATGACGTTGATAATGTGGCTTTGTCCGCAAACTTGTTTTGTAAACTGTGTTGAAAGAAAAAGATGCTTGCGTTACTTTCGACTGTGGCCATATGCCAAAGATCCTTATACAGATTATTTTTTACCATATTTATATATTTTTTTATATTTAGTGTTTCCATTATATAAAAACAATCCGTCGTTTGCAGGTGTACGTATAACAGAACCTTACCCAGGCTTACTAGTTATCTACAAAAGATGGTAGAACCTACTGCCTGTAACAGTTTTATTTTTTCTTCATTTCTACAATATCTTAGCGACACCGATATCAGTGTCAAAGGCTAACCATTCAATAGCACTGAAGATCAAAGTACCCTTGAAATCGTAATTATAAAATCAAATGTTCTGACCTACTATAATTCCATTACTTTACATACCTATACAACCCGTAAAGATAAGCCTGGCGCTCTAAATGCCCGTAAATCAGTATAATGATAAACAAAGTTTTGGCAACGATCGAGCAAACATTTTCACCTTAATAATTTCAGTCCAAATAAAGATATTTCGCAATTTTGTTAGCAAGGATACATAATTAACGAAAATGATTAAACAGATTTTCTACTCGCGCCATAAAATATTAATAGTCAGTTACTGAAATCCCATCAATTGTGTTGTTGAATTTGTTTTTCTTACCTGTAATGCAATCCTTAAAAAAAGTATCATAAAGTAAGCATAAGGCTACCATTCATAAACGGTTGACTGGCATGGACAAACATGAAATAGGGTTTGGAAATTTTCTTCTACATCCCTAGGTCATGTTTGTATTGTTTATCGGCACTGTTGAGGCTGCTAAAGTCTTAGGCAGAAGACTTAGGAGAAGAGACTCACTCGGCAGAAGTCACTAATTAACTCATCAGTAATAAATGAAAAGTGACTTTTCCATGATTTTACAGTGGCGGCGACGACGGAGGATCTGAAGAAGGATCGAGGAGTGGGAAGTCGAAGCTGGAGGCACTCACTGATGAGGCCAAGCTTGGCAATGTTACTGCTGTGGTTGGAAAGGTAATATTTGTAACGTTAATAGCTAAACATTTTTGTTGAGTTTCAGACACAATCCCAATGATAAGAGTTCGAAGTGAAGAATCCATCTGATTTTAAAGAAGTAGTTAATAGGACGAAAGTTCCTTTCGTAATAATTATGATTTGGTAAAAACATGGTCGATTCCTCACGAATCATATTATTTTGACTGACATTTATGAACCCTGACATTAAACTAGAAAATGAAAAAACTAAATTGCTAGGATACCAACATTCTTTTACCTTAAAAAATCTATTAATATTTCTTAAACATGTTTTTAGCTGAAGAATGGATTTATGAGATTCAATCAATTCTTCAGCTAAAAACATGTTGTGAAAACTTTTAACGTGTTCAGCTCTCAATATCTAGTTTGGGATCAGATGGCGGTGTGTTGGTTGTCCCAAGATATTATATTATATTAATATCTATCTGTTTTCCCACGGCTACAGCTTCAGGGGTCATTACTACCGACAGAATATTTTCAACGAAGTAAACAGAAGGCCTATTTATTTCTCGAGACATTTATCGTCCACAATCACGTCCGATCAAACTATAAATACATTAGAATGGAGAATGTATGCGTACATACTCCTCTGCCAATGAACTGATCAACATTTACTGGTGGATATTTTTAATATAAAGAGATGACCTCTAGTCAAATAAATCGACGACCTGAAAATGACTGGTTGAGAGACGAAAATGTAACGCATAGTCAAATGCGTACCTACAACTCACTTTTAACGCTGATGAGATCCCAAAATGTATACGTATGCTACTCCAACTCCAATAGATTTCTTCAGGAGTCGAACCATTTGAATAACTTCTGCTGGAATTGCGGTTTTCGTTATTCAATTAATCAAAATCTTGTGAAAAATGCCTTTTCATACATTTGCAATGCCCAATATCATTTTTATGTTTCACTTTTATATGTATTTTTTAGTTTAATGTTTGCATAAGTGCGCACCGTGCCTGCAACTTATCAAAAGGCAGTATTGGTCTCTGCCACTACTTTCAGTTTCACTGAAGTAGGACGGCATTCCCCGGATATTTATATGCTCCATTTATTAATATAAGATAATCTTTCTAGTGACTCTATAAGCTCAGGTATATTGGCAAGGTTCCAAGTAGCTGTAAAATCAATTGGTATTCCGCTGTCACAGCGGTATGGCGACCTTTACACTTCAGTTAAATGCAAAGGTTACAATTGACTCACAGGTACACTACAAGACCGCGTGGAGTAGGTACTACATTTAGATATTTTTGAGTTTTGTGAGGTACTTTTCACACAGGTCTCTTAGTAGATCAATATTATTTGAAATCAAAGTAGGTAAATGTAAGATTTTACTGAAAGTTAATCTGGTCTACTAGAGTAACTTCAGTTGAAATCCTACAATAACTGTGAGCTCTGTGTAGCAAAAAAATCCGCACGTTGCTTAGGAGGGATATCTCATCTTGTTTCTATTTCTATTCCAGAGCTGAAAAAAAGCAATGCAATGTTAATGTCACAAAAACAGTGTGTTGCATCATCAAAATTAGTTCCTATTAGTTACATCCTTTAAGTCACTTATAGGAATACATTTACCCCATATTCAATAAGTTTGTTTTCAAGGTTGGCAACATCTTCGGGCGCGGCATCGGAGAACTATCAACAAAGCTTGGCGGCGCGTCGTCCTGGTTTTAAATACAATAAATATATCATAAAATACATTTCTTTGCCTATGTCGATGTGAGAAGAGATAACAGAGGGCTTTTTGTTAATGCATCAAGAATAAAATAAGAATTAGAACCTTGATCTGTCTATTCATGATTTCTTGGCGGTAACAAGTGGAAATGACAATAACATGGTGTGTTGTGTGTTGTATTTCATTGGAATTAAAATAAAGCTTAATCATTAAAAAAACATTGTATTCGAAGAGTTTTTGTCTTTATTTTAGAAAAAAAAATTGTCGCTATTCGAATAATTATTCTTCGATTGATGCATCAACAAAAAGACTCAACTATTCTGTGATGATGATAAAACAATCGTTTGCATTCGTTAAATAGAATGTTCGCCATTTTGACTTATATAAATCACATCAAGATGGCGATTACGCGCTAGGATTTAATCATAAGTGGCCAGTTTATGCATAGCTTAGTGTGATCATAGTCTAACGAGATTTAGGTTTTGTTTTATAAAAGCTTTATGTACAGTTTAGGACATTATTCGTTTATTGGAAGCAAGTAAATTGTATTACATACGTGTGTATATTAAGAGTAGTATTTGATAAACACGATTCGAAAAAATATAAAAATTATATTAAATGATTACGAACGCATACATACACAAAATGCTACAATAAGGAAACATATCGCTTTGGCAAAGGTTATATTCTGTTATATTTAACGCGATGTATTGTAATTATTTACAAAATTATATGTACTTAAAAAAATATTAAAAGAACGAGGGTGGGTTGTGAGTGTGTGAAAGTAAGGAATCCTTTCTCGATTTATCAAAGTTACGTTTTGTATATCTTTTAGAAATTGTTACTATCTTCGTGATTTTACTTCATTGTTTCCTGCAAAGTATATCTATACGTTAATCACATTTTATTCTATTTACGAGTGAAATGCACGTTAACATTAAATGCAGAGCAACGTTTTCAATGCAACTCTTTCTATACCTAAGAAACAGTATTTTTCTAATTAACAAATCCACTTTTTAAAACATCGATTTAAACTCTTTATTAAATCTTTAATGCATTTTTATAAAAATACAAAATAGGCGCGATACAGCTTATTTATTTTTCGAAATCAAATATTGCCAGTAAGAAAAGTCCCCGCTTTTTGGGTAATTTGGTTTTTATAAGAATGCATATTTAAATTTACAAGTTAGCCACTTTTCGCTATAGTATAATTCTCTATATTTTAAAGCTCTCTAGATCCTAATGACAATCTAGCGACACTTTACCTTGATTAGTCGTCAAAATAATACATAACTACTTATTAAAAAAATACTATTAATAGTTATATTTGTTAACAAAATAATATTCTTCTACGCTAAACACCTTACAAATTTTTTAACTAGGAGAAAATTTAAAGTTCTTAGATGAAAGTTAAATGATTAATAAAGCGGTTAGTCGCTATGCTGATTCGCCTTACTAATGTCTTGTTCAAAACGGCTTGGAAAATAGAATTCTTGACTTACTTTATCTTAAGTATCATTCTCACTTGATTTACCCTCTCGTCTCATTAGTTTAATCACTCACTGTTGGTTCAAAATTTAGCTTTGAAGCTTCCAAAATTATATAACTAAGGATAAATTACAAATTGCGGGTTCGAAATCAGATTAGTAGGCTCGTTAAGTAACTGAAGGTATATTAGTGAATGATAGCAATCTCAGTGTAATGAAATATTGACTGTGAATATTTTAGTCCAGCACCGAACGACTTGGTAAAGAGTTGAATGTAGTTATTCCCAATATTTTATCATGACACGAGATTATATAAAACACTTAAATAGGACTGTATCGGCACAGTAATCATGTAACGAAAGTAGTGCTCATATATATTGAATATAAGAAATAATCAAAATGATATATTAACGAATGTTAGGTACATCTGTTTTTTTTTTTCAATTTGTAGTTATTGTGAGTTTTATCTTTCCCGAATAATTTATTGTGGAGAACAATATTAAAGGTTTCCTTCTCATTTGAAGCCTTACCTTGTATACTATCACAAACATGTATAACTATACCTATTACCATAGTTACAAGCACCTTGAAATGGAGGTTATTTAAACTGTGAGTGTACTTGGCATTATTTTAGTATCTACATTTGTTTTATTCAATATTAAGTTGGGTAACGAGCTCAATAGAATGAAGACGTCAGTTTTGTAGTGTCTAAGTGCATTATAAGAGCCGACTGAAGATGTAATTGCGTAGCAACATGCTTGTATAATTTCGCCATATTGAAAACTCGCAATGGTTTTTCCAAAAACCACTAATTAACGTGCCTATTTCAAACTAATTACATTTAAACAGCCGAGAAAAGCTTCAAGTGAAGCCATTACGAGTTTTCAAAAGCTTTGAGAAGCCATCGAGTGCATCGCGTGTGTAAGGAGATAACAATAAAAAATATTTACAATAAAAATGTTTACTGTTCCTTTGTTCTTTTATTCCTTTAAATAATATTGGTGGTGCAGAGATAAACACTTAAGTGAGTCTTTGGCAAAAGCCTATGGAATTATTTTTCAAATTATTTAAAATTCCTTGCATTCTCTCTATTCCTAAATACTTCCATAAAATGTTTAATATAACACACCCGTTGGGATTCGATCAATCTTGTAGGTGAAGGCATAAATCAGCTATATTATAAGTAGCTGCCTCTCCACCCATCATAGGTATTTGAAAGTGCGAAAACTATATATGAAAAAAAAAGATAGGCATAACTCTTACAAGTCGCTAAACGTAAAAAACAGATAACAGTTTCCAGATAAAAACTAATCTAATTATGTTTAAAACACATCTTATTTATACAGCAAAAATGTATTTTATTTACTGGATTATTTATTTTTCGTTCTACATCTATACATCAATTTTAACCAACTATTAAAATGATCATAATACTAACGATATGAAAAAAATACAATACACAGGATTTGCTTAGGTGTAAACAGACTCTTCACGAAGCCGTCAACCAAGCATTATGTACATACATCAAACTAAGTAACTTTACGCAAAAATTAGTGCTGGGAAATAACTTTTTGGGGTGAAAAATCACGTTTTACAGTACGACTCAATGTAGCGCACTAAAAACATTGTGCTGATGGATGGATGGAATATTAAGAGGGTCCTGGAGGTGTTTAAAGTAAAAATCTTACATTAAAAACATGTATTTGAAAAAAAATTGTGAATAAGTTGGAACTTTGACCCCCAAAATCTCCATAACTAGAAGGTTCCCAGGTATGGTCTAGAACAAAAAAATGATCGCAATGATGGGGAGAACAAGTGCCTTTCGGTTTCGTGAAGTCTGTTTACACCCTTTATGTAGTGGTCTAAAACCATACTTCTGTTTAGCTTCTCTCCAAGGGAATACTAATTATAATTTTAACAAAAAAAAACAATTATTCAGTAAATACTTAGTCACTGAACAGTATTCTAGAAAGCCGTTGGAGGGGATAGGTTGTCAATAAATTGATTTGAGAAATCGTAAACGGGCCAAAATATATAAAATATATACCTACAGTCCTACGCGGTACATATTTTAAATACCTTTTTATTTTTTCATTCGGTTCCCGCGACATTTTGCTACCGTAAGACTATTCGAAGTACAAATACTTCAATACCTCAAGTGGCCATTAGAATTTTATTTTTGTTGCAACACTAACAAGTCTAAATTCTCATCTAAATTCAAATTATTAATAGTTCTTTCATCGCAAACAACACCCGGAACGGGCCACGGGCTCATAAAAATTTGCCGGCCGGCCGGTGTGAAGTAACTAATAAACGCGTGAGGTGCTAAATCTATTAATATCAAATTATTCTTATTATCCGTCATCAAATATTCAGATTTTATCTCTTTGTCCTGGTTCGTGTTACTAAAAAGTAAAACAGTGGCTTTCTTACAATGAAATGGGCAGTGGCGTAGCGTGCCTTGGCGGGGCCCCGTATAAAAATTTGTTTGGGGGGCCTTATGAAAGGTAAAGATTTCTCACAAAAGAAAAAAAAAGATTGCATAAAATTAAAATAAATATTTATTCATCATAAATATCTATCTGCCGCTTTTGCCAATTTTTTTACAAACAATTCAAATTCATACACTATCTTTGCCTTTTTTTGACATTTGTCATTTCTGAAATTAAAAAAAAATTGGAAAGTTTTTATTAATTTTTGTTTACGCACGTCGGGGGCCCCCGTGGCTCGGGGGCCCCGTATAATTGATACGGCAGATACGGCGGTAGCTATGCCCCTGGAAATGGGAATAAGATACGAAATGTCGAGCGAATCATAAAAAGTTTAATTGATTTGAAAATAAGCTGAAATGGGCGAATCAAAATTTATGGTCTGATATAATATTTTGAAAGCTGTAAATTACCCACTTTTGAACCAGTTAACACAGCATACTTTTTTATGCGATAGTCGGTTGTATCAATTCACATAAACATTGATTCACACTACACTTCGCGAATGCGATTACGACCGCTCTCAGCGGCAATGCGTGCCAACAGGCATTTTTAAATATTTGACCTATTTTTAGGCACCGCTAATAATAATTAGAAAAGGTAACGTGAACCTCTCAGCGGTCTCAGCTGGCAGAGAATTCTGTGAGAAGTGCCGCCTGGGGAGATTGTGTATACCGTTGTGGCAACACCAAAGACCGTGTTTTATTAGCTTTCCGTAAAATATTTCAGGCTAAATGATCAGTATAACGTGAAGTTATACAAAAATATTTCAGGTAGTAGAATAATAAAAATATAAAACTTGAAACTTGTGAAAACATATTTTAGGACTACAGAATTAAGGTAAAACACAATCGCAAAGTAGCAACACCGGGCTAGAAAAAGTTTGACATTACAAAGTGAAGTTGTGAACGCAGTGAACGTGTGTGTAATTTTTCAACAAAAATATTTATTTTTTATGTAGTGATTGTAAGAAACCTGTAAGTTTTTGACATAAACCTTATATTATTTTAGCTTTAGAGTAGAAATAACGATAAGTAGACGGTTAAACTGCTGTTTAAAGGCTTACTAACACTTTATTCCCGGAAATGCTTTACTGTTTTATTTTTAAAAAGAAAAAAGTGAAAATAAGACCTTTGTGGGTTGTATCATCTGTGCATTCCGATGTTATTACTCAGGGCGGGGTCGGGGAACCTTTCGCGATGGAATTCCCGCGAATAGTCGAATTTGAGTGAAATATATGCTCGCGTACTGTGATTCTTAAAATAGACATAATGATTGGCAAAGTGTACGAGTCAATAGTAAAATGTGTTAGTAGGTGATGGTCAGGTAACTGAAAATAATATTTTTTGTTTTACCTTAGCCTAAATACCTTGGTCACATAATATTTTAAAAATACTTTTTTTTCAAGTACATGTTCTTTTTTTTGTAGTTAGGTAGTTACGCGCTTTTTTTGTTTATTTCCTTTTTAAGTACTTATTTATAATAAGCAAGGTACTTATGTATTTACTTCATAACTTTAATGGACTTTCAACAATTACTTAATAATATTTTTATGACACGAAAATAATCTATAACTTAATTAAAAATATATCCATACAGGTGAATTCATTTTTATAAACCTCCTTCCAAAAAAAAGACTGGGCCAAAAAAAAACAATCACAACTTCAAAGAGATGAGATGGTGGTATGTAGTTGTTCTTATTTTGAAAATAAGAACAACTACATACCACCATCTCAATGCTAATAGGTATACAGGCACAGATAATGCAAGTTACCAATGGTAGCTATTCAAGTGATAACGAAACTCATTAGGATAGCTGCATTCTCTGGATTACTGCACCTGATAAACCTTAGACAAACCTCTAATATATGGACATTAAGGGGAGGCGTTTCTCTATTATTTAGGTCTACTTACTATCTTCCTAATTAGTTTACTTTTAGAAATGAACAAATATTTAATATGGGAAATTCAACATTATTAGGTATTGAGTTCTAATTTCGAATAATTTCAAGCGGTGTATTGGATTCTAGTTTGATTTTGTTTATTTAGTTTCTACTGTTTTCTTAAGTTCAAATCTCATAAAAATTTTTGGTGAATAGCGTTTTAAGAATTGAAATAAAACTTTTTAATATCAAGATGGTAATCTCCAAATGTTTAAGCTGAGATGTTCCTATAGTACATACCTACTAGCTGAAAGCCCGCGACTTTCATTAGCATAAAATTATAGCTTTCCCTATTTGAATTGGATTTTATTAAAAATTGCAAGGGTTTTTGTGCACGGAACCCTAATCCTTTTTCTAAAATAAAAAAGAGGTCCCGTCGAAATTGGTTCAGTGGTTTCACAGATTAACCGAAACAAACAGATGGACAGACAAAAATAAAATATTCAGTAAAAAGCTGTTATTTTGAAATGTGTTTGTAACACACACTTCAATTTTATTTATTTGTGTAGATTATATTTTAATTCCATATGTAAAGGTACAAGCATATTGTCATCAACCAGACAATAATCCAGACTGCTATTGATAATTTCCCGAACGGAAAAACCGTTTTGCACAACCTGAGAATTGAATCCAGGACCTCACATTCACCAGTAGCGCTTGTAACCACTAGACCAGCGTAACATTCAATTCTTCTATTTCCCTCTTTTTTCCTATTTTGGTTTAATGAATCACAGGGCCACCCAGAAACCTAGGATTGCACATTCTTGGGTGCGTTTCTTAGATAAATATTTATGTGAAAATAACTGAATATTAACTGAAGATACATTGGCAGTAATATTTTTATAGCTCCATAAAACATTTAAAGTGAATGTGCATTTGTGGTGATATTAACTGTCTACAGACAATTTTTTTATTTTTATTTTATAATGTATTAATAAAAATAAGTTCCTAATTATTTAGTCTTCTGCAGAGAATGCATCTAATAATGTAGGTAATAAATATTTAACTGATTCGTTAATTGACTTCAGCTTGCGTTTGTTGGTGCCCTTGAATTTTATGTCATCTTAGCCACACTTTCCAGGCTTCATTGCGAAGATATTCGAATTCGTAATAAGTAAAAGACACAACATCACGCCTGTAAACCTCGAATGGTTAGACAGAGATGTGCTTATTAGCTAATATTGCTAGATATTCTAATCCTAACTTCCTAACTAATATTGTAAATGCGAAAGTAAGTTTGTTTGTTACCTTTACAAGCCTTTTTTTTTTCGGATGGGTTGTCATCAAATGACTTCTCCCGCTCTGGGCAGAGCGGTAGGGAGTGTCAGATTTGTACGTACTACTAACTCATCTATGTTCCTTCCTTACCCTTTGTGTTCCAGGGCTGCGGTATCTCTTTCGATCAGTCCCACAGCCTCCCTGTTACCTTTTCACGCCTAAACCACTGAATCAATGATCCTGAAATTTTGCATATATATACGTTGTCAGGTGTACAGAAACAGACATAGGGTACCATTCATCCCAAAAAAATTTACTGTTCCCGAGGAAAACAGCAATAACGTTCTTATGGTAATAAATGGCGCCACGTGTACAACCCGAATTGATTGTGAATTTCTAAATCAACGCGAGCAAAGCCGCGGGCAAAATCTAGTGTCAAAATAAAGCAAAAGACATTCGTTAAAAATCTCACGTTTCATTTCTTAAAGATATGGCTTCGGAAATCGCACATTTCGAACACTTAACACGAATATTCGCCAAAGCCCTGAAAGTGAGTGAGTGTTCGGCATAATAAAGGCCCGCATGTCTGGAATCTTTATCTTGGCTATTTCACTAAAGATCTTGGGTAGCATAGACAGATGTGGAATAATTAACAATCAATTTGCAATACTTAACGGTGTACTTTTGGCAAGGCCTTAAGCATTTGAATCTATTTATACATCTATACAAATAAAAAAAATTGAAGTACTTTTACTGTTCAATGCATATGATGATATTCGGTACTTATAACAAAAACACATTTTTTCCATTTTTGTCTGTCAGTCTGTTTGTTCCGGCTAATCTCCGAAACGGCTGGACCGATTTTGACGGGAGTTTTATTGGCAGATAGCTGATGTTATGTGGTTATGAGGTCTAACATGGCACAGGCTACTTTGATTTTAGAAAAATAATTAGAGTTCCGTGCAAAAAAATAAAGCCCTTGAAATTGGTAACAAAATTCGATTCAAAAGGGGCGCTACATTTTTTTTTTAATAATAATTTCACGCGAACGAAGGTCGTCGCGGGCAACAGCTAGTTTGTAAATATGTAGTTCTTGTTTCGAAACAAGGGACTTCAACATAACTGGCGAAGTGTGGGTGTATTATAGGGATATCAATGGCGAACCTTTCGGTGATTACAGGCGTGATGTAATGTTTATGTGTTTCTAATCATCAGTGGCTCAGCGTCTCTGCACCTAGGGTCTATAGTTCTATTGTTCCCATTGTTTTAAGGTGACATTCATCTTCATCGGTGGAAAAACAACACTCCTACTTTATTCAGAAAAATTATAAAACAGGTTGAACTGTAGCTCTATTCATCTTTCAACTGCAGTGCTGTTTCTGGGTTCGGGATACCGACGAAAAAAATAAAAGTAGCTAGGCTGGGAATCAATACTTTTTAAACGTCACAAATATGGTTCCCCAAAGTGTCCACCATTCGTGACTTCCTAGTGTTTTAACCTTAGTGTACCAGAGAGAGACAAAAAATAGCAACATCTATAACAAGTTTCCTTGTTTTTCACTTACCTCTAGTTGCGAAAACAAATTAGGTAAAAAAATTAGGGAAAACCAAAATTCGTTGTTTAAGTACGTCATAATAGGCGGTTGGTCAATATAGGCGGAGTCATAATAAATGGAGTCTACTGTGTATGTATTTTACAAATACGTACGACACCACTGGCCCAGTAGTGCAGAAGGGAAAAAATACCCACGACACTACCAGTATTGCGGCTTAGTGGAAGGAGTGAACAAGAAGCGGCCTCAGTATCTTCCTAGCTTAACCCCACGAAAAGTTCTTCGACGATAGTGATACAACCCATGGCGCCATCGAGTCGTTTTCGACGTGCAACACATTAGTTCATGGCGACAAATTCCTAACCTACTTACGTCCCCCATGGTAACCCAATTCTGTCGACAACAACACCAGTTTTACGTAACCACATTTAAAACAGTTGACACACAGCGTAAAAAAGAGGAAATAAGAGAATGAGAGAAAGATTTTTTTGTAAATAGAATTTTAGATTCTTAAGGTCTAGAAAAAATTAGATTTTATCGACGATAAGATCAGAGAACAAGGATGGAAATGTCATAAATGTATTAGATTGATAATCTTGCTGAAAGCCCTTGAAGAAACCCAGGGCTGCGGGCTGTTCGAAAGAGATACCGCGGCCCTGGAACACAAAGGGCAAGGAAGGAACATGGATGGGTTTTAGTCAGTACAAGTCTGACACTCCCTTCCGCTCTGCCCAGAGCGGGAGAAGTCATTTGATGATTTCCCATCCGTAAAAAAAAAAAAAAAGCCCTTGTAGAAACAAAACGGTTTGAAAGCAATTGCTACTAAACTAAATCATGACTTCCATGATGCCTATCTATTCAGTTACGCAATAATACGAACAGATCGTGTCAGTCAAAATTTAGTCTGTCTTTTCCAGCTGAGCATCGGTTTCTGCCACTTCGCTTTTCGCTTTTTTCTTTTATTTTGCTTATGGTCAGGAATTGAATACACGCGTCATCTAATAACAAAAACGATTCATAATCAAAGGTTACACAAAATGAATGAACTATACGTACAGCTTAAGTTATGAGAATTGATAATTCGGTTACAATACTGTGAAACTAACAAGCCCGCGTTACAGGAAGAGAGACAAAAGGTCTTGTTGATATTGCACGAACGTAACTGCTGCTTGCGAAACTCACGAAATGAAAACGAGAAATGAGAATTATTTAAATTCATTCATTGATCAGTATAACGAGGTCCGATGAACATTTCGACAGTCGCGAAGAGAGCTATCCATCCAATGCTTCTTTCAATTCTGTTTAAGACGACGATGATGAAGATGGTGATGAATTAGTAAAATAAAAATGATTAGAGATGTTCGTTGTAAATAAAAACCCACATAATAAATTGATTGCATCAAATGTGATTCTATGATCGTTAAGATTAACGTTTTTAACTCATAAAGGTAATTATTATGATTGATGAGCTGGGAGAAACATAAAGTACTGTTAACTATTTAAAACCGAGAGAGCTAATTAGAGAGTACTGACAGTCACAAATGAGGCATATAAGGAGATATCAGTTAAATGGTCTTAATGTTCAAGAAGTGTAAAACACATCATTCGGATTGGTAGTCGACTACACATTGACTGCAGTATCAAATTAGTACTTAAAATATGAAAGAAATTTACATGCATAATTCCTCCAACTAAGTACGCTTTGTACGCTAGCTAAAAGTAAAAAAAAATAAGGTCAGAATGACGTCAACTTCCAAGCATTTATCGTAACAACGTCCCATACGCATAAGTACTCATACTTAACTTCAATTATTACCTACAACAAGGCAAGGAAAGTGAGGAACATTTTAACACTACAGACTTTTTATTGATAGTTTTTATGGACACAATGGATTAGTTTTCTTGTTACCCAGTAACGGAATCAGATAGGCAGTCTCTGCACGTAAAATACTGATATTTACATCCAGTTAGACTGAAAGCCTAGAAAAAGGCTGAAATGACAATTCAATTGAAGATAGTCAAAAGAGTGGAGCATCTGGTCGAGTGGTCGATGCCTATAAACAAATTACAATGAAGAGATGTTCCATTTCGAAGTTAGTCTTCCAAGAAACGTACGCAAAGAATTCCAGGTAAAATTAAATCTGGCTAATCCAAAGAGAAAGAAAAACAAATGAAGCACTGAAAGCTAGATGTAATGCGTCTGGTTTCAATTAAAGCCAAATATTTTCACAGGTGCAAAATAGTTTGTGGAAACAACCTGAATGTTTTGTACTCGCATTAAGAAGAGAGTTAAAAATTGATTGGAGAGTCTAAAAATACGGTATATTTTAGAGTTGTGTGCATCTAGGGCGTGATCCTGGGTTGACCTACTGCAGTAGCAAAGACAGGGCATTACTCAGCATTAGGTAGCAGTAGGAGACTACGACATGAGAGCATAAAGATAGGCCTATCTTCCCGATTCTATTCGTGATAGCAATGTTCTCCGCGTATCTTGCTGCCGTCATCTAGGGCATAACGCTTATAAAATTAAGTCTATTCAGCCCATGCTAGATTAATCTCTCACTGTTTAGTTCCAGCGTTGTTGATTCGCCGAAGCATTTGTTCTCCGAAAGTTTTGAGAAACGTTTGTAGGTCACGCTAAGTTAATTCAGCAAGATAATGACCGCGTCAATTCATGCCTAAAACTCACAATTGGCTCGATTGGTAACTGTGATTGAATTAGGACTGCAAACATTCATTATAATCAATATTGTTTGCTGTACCCTCTTTAAACAATTTGATAACTGCTGGAGGAAGCATTGTGTTCTTGTGATACATCTAATTAGTTATTGAATAATTGATACTTTATCCGTTATTTTACGTAGAACTTTAGTTAAATTGCCCAATTCTATTTACAGTTTTAATACTTCTTAATTTTAGTTTTTTCTTGCCACTACCTTGAAGGCAAATGATATAATTAAAGAGTTGTCGTTGCTACCGTGTAATGTATTAGCGTTATTCCTTTGTTGTCATGTTGTCATCTATTTATAAAACCCATGGTAATGTTAACAATAAAGCTTTACCTATTATAATTGATTCTAATAAGTCTCACATCATTTTCCTGTTAACATGTTTGTTCGATTTTGCTTCACGGAAAGCGCTGAAGTATCTCTAGATGATAAATTACTCGTTATTTCCATCATTTAGATATATTCCCTCTTCGTCTAGATTTTTATTAGGAATATCAAGTATTTTTTCCGCAAAAACGCGTTTGAATGGATACGCATTAACCAAAATGTCATCCACTTTTCTGGTATATCGTTTCGTTACAAGTCATCGAGCACTGTAGTGAAAATTGCGCGCATGATTGGATTCGCGTGGTGTTTTTTACTCATTTATACCCAACAACTAATGCAGTTGTTTTTTGTTGATTTCTCAATTCGTTTCCTGTTTATTGTTTTGATATTTTTTCATTTTTGATACGTTGCAATTTGGTTGATGAATGAGAATATCTTTGTGTCTTTTGAAGAAAGTAATTTGGTTTCAAATTGGTTGCGTAAGTTCCGGTTGTTACCGTTTCTTCGGTAGGAATATTTTATACTTCGTTAAAATCGTATATTTTATGGATGGAGAGAGAGAGAGGGAGCCCAAACAAAAGATGAATGGATTGTCTGATGAATGATATGGAAGAGAAAAGAGAAAATGATCCCGTGACGTCTGACAGGGGAGAATGGAAGAATAAACGTATTGCGCCGACCCTAAGTAGAATGGGAGAAGGGCAGGAAGATGTCGATGAAAATTATGTTGAAATCGTATATTTTCTTTTCGAAGTTGAAGTTAAGATTAACTATGATGTCCCTTCCATATCATACCCTATATCTATTGAAAAACAAATTACTTTGTTCTATATGATTCACATTTAACGCGATGTCTAAATGAATCACCTGGGATCCACGTGCCAATCAAAATATGGTCGCAAGTAACCTTATAAAAAAGTAAACAAAAATGCTACGTGACAAAATGTCTATGAAGCGATTTATGAAGAACTAATCCATACATTATAGACATCAATACTTGTCCAACACTGTAGTTACTACGTCAATGCAGGAATTTAAGGTGTTTTCATTGAGTGCTAATTGCTATACTTTCTCTCGTAAAATGCCTTACATTTTGTTGAGCTGAGTAACATATGTTTGCACTTATCTTCTCGCAATTTCTTGACGATAATCTTAATGAGGCTGACGACATCGACGCCGAGTGCATTACAATTTTTAAGCCTGCAGGAGATGCGATGATTATGTGGTAAACCTTCAACGTAAAGTGTTTGGATCACCTTGCAATTATAAGACCCATTGCTAACAAATATGTAAAAGTCAGTCGGTCAATCGATGTTACATAAAAAGTTAATCTGTTGATGAAGTCATTTACTTAATTTTTACAACCAAATTCATTGTTTTTGCTTTACAGATTATTATTTATCCTGTCTCGACTATCAGACATTGCTGTTATTAATCCAAAATCAGCTTAGAAACAACATCATACACCGGAATAGAACGTTATGATAATATCAGCCAATGTTGTGTTTGGTTGCCATCTCCGATGTGTCACCTTCGCGCAAAGTCTACTACTACCGCCCGAAATCGTTCACACTGCCAAAACTCATAAATATACTAGTATTTTCTTACCCATTTGCAACTAATCATATTAGCGATGACAGGTTCTGAAAAGTACTAGTAACCTAGACTAGAGGAATGTCTTTCTTAATGGAAGATTTTAATTACGTTGTCCAAGAAAATATGGGCCATACTGTCACAGACTTCTTTAAAAGAATTTGAGATTTCATTAAACTGGACTTCTTTAGAAAGTCATGGCCACTAAAGATATTAAGGCCAGAAATCTGGATTGAGGAATCATTATTCAAGAGCAATTAATACAATATTATAAGCGACAATATTTAAATGACGAGGAAGCAGACCGTATATCATGAGGAAACAATATTGTTTACGCAAAAATAACAACTAAATCTGAGGTTAGCGTAGTCATAAATGATGGCCTGTTTATAGACAATGAAGTCACTGTAACTAGCTAGTTAGGTAGGAGAGTAGGTTACTCTCCTGCTCTGAAACTTTGCTCCTTACTGCGGTCGAACGTGCCTTTTTCGTGGTATGAAATATGTCAGTGGTGTAAGAGATTTTGATGTGTCATAAGGCGGTCATCCTACCCTGTCGTACCATGAAAAAAACATATTTGATGGACATCTTGCAATGGAATTTGATCTTGCAATTTGGGGTTGATTAAAGTAGATTCCAAAATTGGCGATACATGAATGACTTAAATCAACGTCTTTCGCATCAGGATTGTTCTGGGTAGTCAGTCCTGTTTCCACCGTACGGCCTCGCTAAGTTCGAGATTGACATGTAGATAATAATCTATTAACTAATTCTTATAGTTGAAGACATTATTATTACAGTATTTTACCGTCACAGTGACATCTTTCATAAATAGACCATTGTGACGTCTTTATCACAATGCTCTATTGATATTAGTTGTCATTGGACTTCAAAGTCACTGCAATTAATAATACAGGGTGTAAACAGACTCTTCACGAAGCCGTTAACCAAGCATTATGTACATCAAACTAAGGAACTTTACGCAAAAATTAGTGCTGGGAAACGACTTTTTTTTGGACTGAAAAATCACGTTTTACAGTAGGATTCTATGTAACGCACTCAAAACATTGTGCTGATGGATGGGTTGAATAGTAAGGGGGTCCTGGAGGTGTTTAAAGTAAAAATCTTACATTAAAAACATGTATTTAAAAAAATCTTGTGAAAAGTTGGAACTTTGACCCCCAATATCTCCGTAACTAGAAGGTTCCATGTCTAGAACAAAAAAATGATCGCAATGACGGGGAGAACAAGTGCCCTTCGGCTTCGTTAAGAGTCTGTTTACACCCTTTATATTAATAAAATTTATTTCAGACTAAGTCCATATTAAAATTAATGAGCGAACACTGAGCGTAAAGATCGTAGGGCTTCCTTTTCAATCCTTGCGTTCATTCTTTGCTCATCACATCACGCACCTTATAGAATTTAAGATCCGCTTACATGACCTACTTGTGGACGCTCGCGCCGCTTCTTGACATTTACGATTTTAAAAATAAGTTGGTGCAGTTTGACAGGGGATAAACAAAGCTTTGTTTTATGGTGGTCTTAATATGTTTAGTGTTATATTTTGGTGCAGCTCTTCTAAATAGATTTTCCGAATAAATTTTACTAGCAGTGCAGTTCCATTTGGAAAAATAAGTCGTGCCAAAATCTTCAAGGATCCAAAACTGTACGAATATAGAATAATTTATTTTTGCAATTTTTAAAAGCTAAAAGTCATGCCTCCCAACTTTTTGCCAAGCTTCTCAAAGCTTGGAAATAATGCAAAAGAAACATCGAAAGTGAAGTATCATCGTGCTTACGCAACGTTGTCTGATCGTAAACAAAATAATGGATTTCCAGCCATATGACTTGTTATTCCAACTGTCTTTTTCCAATCCCAAAATAAACATCAAACTTTTACTTCACAATTTTGTGCTCCCAAATTACCGTCGCAATTTTTTGCTTCGTAATTTCTAAAACCACTGGCGAATAGTACTATCTTCTACAGTTATCTGATGAATCATCGCATCTTTGTCCAAATGGAAGTACATTCTATAATCGTTGTGTGGTCTAAGTACAATGAAACGGGTGTCGGGTGGCGTACACCTATGTACATACATAACACAATAAGTAATACCCAGTTTTGTACTCGTTCTTTACAATTTAAGTCACACGGAGTTGTTCAAGCGTTTTGTGTGCATTTGTTTTGATTATTGTGGAAAACGTCAACAGTTTAATGATTGCCAAAAGTGGTTGAGAACTGAATTGTGGACAGAGAATAACGTTCAAAGTGTAGCCTTCATGTGTTCTGTGTGTGGATCTTACTATGAAACCAGATAGGTATCATGACATTGTTTCGCTGGTTTATGAATATACAATATGACAAAGGTGACACTTATTTTTGTTATTTTCCTGTTTTTCAGCCACCGTAATGGGTTTTTAACACACGGCATTGATATCACTGTTCAACGCCGACCTAAAAACTTTTCATCCACTGTTTCATCGACAAAATGCACGGATCAAATATCAAAAAGCTTAAATTTAACTTTAGCAGAATGAAAATAAGCGAATTATGTGTTTCCGAAAATAGTTTGCGAGATATTACGTAAGAGACGTTGATATATGTTAGTCTGGAGGGTTTCAGACCAAAACGTGTGTAGCTCTGGCCGCGACAAGGATTGATGGCCCGTGGCGTCCTTAATAAGAAGTTAGTGCCCATTTACTATGGCTGGGATCTCATCTGGCGTCTGCCAACCGATAGCTTTATAGATAAAACCCATTCATTTGTCTTTGCTCTTTCTGATACGGTCTACGCATGTCTAATTATGTTGAAGACCACACTAAAATATTTATTGCTGCTTTCCGGAGGATCGATTCATTTGAAACTGAATGAAATCTGAACAAAGGAGCCAAACAAATGAAAATTATTTTGAACATTCGTTGAACAATCCTTTACAGATGAAACCGATCTGAACACTTTAACATCATTTCCTTTCAAAATGATTGCCGCGAAACTTCTAAGACTACAAGGAAGCTTTAAAACGAAGCTGTGATATATTTTAACTACTAGATGAAGTGCTGAAGCATTGTCTGCTGTGACATAACCGCTTCGTGCGGCTAAAATTAGCCAATCGAATCTTGCGTGCGCCCGCGCATCGCTGCAGGTGCGCTCAGTGTTGCCGCACGCGAAAATGCAACTCGATGACGGATCAAACCGAGTTCCTTTAGCGAATCACTTGTTAAACTTATATGGTAGCTAGGTGCTAAAACTTGTAAGGATTAAAGTTTCAATGTTTTGCGTGTCATAAATTGGTTGATAGTTTGACAGCCAGCTAATTTGCGGAGATTTTATTTAGTGTAAATATGACAGGCAAGATTGTAGGTCCAATTCAAAACATGCGTAAAATATTGTTATTGCGCTAGATTTTGTATCAAGGAATGCAGCTGTGTTGACAGGTGTCTCTCCCATTACTTCATCTGCCATCATTTCGCCAATGGATGGGTATTCGGCTACTGAACTCCCTAAATCCTAATTAAACTATATCGTGGTTCGTGGTATGCGTCTTATTTTAGTCCGCGAGGGTGTAGTGCCAAACACTCAGGTGTGAACTGTTATCAATTACTGAATACCATTCCGGCACTAGTTTTGATTTAGATTATTGCCTTCAGTTTTCGTTGAAATGTCAACAGTTCTATTTTGCTCCGTGAGAGGAGCTCGTTAGGAGATTCGACGTCAGTTTTATGGTTGAACGATAGACTGACTCGCAGGCTCTTTAATGCACTATAACTATGAACTTACCGCTTGTTGTTTGATCACTTTTGTGTTACTAGCACGACTTTATTTCAAATTTTGTTGGTCCAAAACGTCGCCATTTCTACGGCTTCCCCGGTGGCACCGCAGAGGTCACTTTGACTGGATGTTTTGGGGAACAGAAGGCAGGATAGTATATTTTCTACCTGGTTATCACAATTCTTACATAACTCCATTAGAAACATTTATATGAGAATTAATTAGGCATATTCAGAAGTTACTACTGATAAATAAAACGCCAACATATCAATTGCATGTTTCTTCTATTGCCACAATTGTATACAAACCGTCTGTCGAAACAGTTGGTAAACTATAAATGTACGAAAAACCACACATTGGCGGTTATTTGTAAAAACCACTTTTAACATGTTTTGTCACTTACCGTTATGGATCGTAATTATCCGAATTAAATGATTTTGATTTGATTTGATTTGATTAACAACAAAAAAGGACTTAATATTTCTTTATTTCTGGCATCTTTTCAAATGTAAGTTGTCGTTTTTCTGTGCACCTCTACATCCTCTTGTACAACTCGTTCAAAAGTCATGTTTGAATTCTTTAGTAGACATTGCGTTGTATATCACTTGTCTGGTAAACACTAATTTGTTAAAAACCAATAAAAGGAATAAACATAAACATATTGCCG
Source organism: Lycophotia porphyrea (assembly GCA_950005105.1). NCBI lineage: Eukaryota > Metazoa > Arthropoda > Insecta > Lepidoptera > Noctuidae > Lycophotia > Lycophotia porphyrea. Next base: position 2,710,544 of record OX465408.1, on the reverse strand, counting down.
CATTGAAAGAAATATTTCACAATTCATATGGTCAAATGGTCAGTGTACGCTAAGAGGGAAATGCCTGACATACCTCCTCCTCTAGAAACGTTGCAAGTTTTAATTACGTCACATATTTGAAATCTTTTATGAGTGCTCGCTCCCTTGTAAATGTCGCGGTAATTGATACTCGTGACTGAATGGGCTTCCGGTTTCCAAATGCATCGGTGTGCTTGCTGTTGTTTTTCTTTTGAATTTTTTTATTCCAAACTACCCTCGTATTTGGTGTAAAAATTGAGGCTTTGGTTACATCACGTGGGGACGAAAAGCCATGCGCATGCCAATAATCCGCTAGTATTGTCTATTTGTGCAATGGTCATGTTTCTAACCAGGGATGTTGTGGATATTCGCATTCGCATCCGCAAATGCGGAGCATCAAAAATTCTGCATCCGCAATATCCCTTCTTCTAACCAGTGTTTTAGCGTATAGCGTATCTGTCAGTGGGTTTAAGTTTTTTTAGACTTATAATTAACCTGGCAGACGCAACGGAAGTTACAATTATGACAACTAGGTCAAAGTAGTAAATAGATATTACATAATTGTTCTCTTCGTTAATCTAATTCAAATCAATTTGTTAAGGATACAATAAATCATTACAAACCAATTAATTATGATCTGTCATAAAATACGCCAAAGGAAATACTTTAGGTCTGCCAGCTGTTTCAATGCGCTAATATTTCACCCATAATTTATCACAACTGGAGCTTAGTCAAACACGGTCATTCTTAGTGCATTGGACATATGGATTTGTGTCTGAGATTAATGTTCGTTTTCTCTAACAGTAGGTGGCACTTATACAAAAGCTTATGTAGAAACACACACTTAAGTTTTCGACGGTCGTCTCAGTTAATATTCAGACAGTGGAAACGGGCATTAACTGAGTAATAACTAATAACATCAAAGAACAGGTGATAAATTAAGATTTAAATAGTACTCAGCGTTGTTGATTTACTAATACTCAAGTTTAAGCCCTTTTTGTTATGGACAAAGGTCCTTCGGAGAATGCAGAATAAATGTTCTTATGATAAATGATGTTATACGTCACTTTTAGGGTTCCGTACCCGAAGGGTAACCAGCGGGACCCTATTACTAAGCCTCCGCTGTCTGTAAGCGGGTATCTCATGATCCGTAATAGGAAGACCGTTGTAATTTTCACAGAATGTGTGTTTCTGTTGCCGCTATAACATATACTGCGATGGCACGGAACCCTTCGTGCGCGAGTCCAACTCGCACTTGGTCGGTTTTTTTTAAACTAGATGAGGCGGGTGCTTCGTACCTGACTACTCTGGCAAGAAACAGCCGAAACAACATCAGAGGGAATGTCTCTTTGAAGGTACATAACAGTACAGGTACAGTCAGCGTCACGATGTGGGTACCCCTCTTGAAAGCACCTACGCTACGTTCCCAAGTGGCGTACGCAATTGATGCAGCCCACCGTACATAATCTTGGTCAACTCACATACGGACTATGCAGAATAGTGTCTGAGATGGTCTTTTTGAGAAAGAACCACATATGCAGATTTGAGTGGACATGTCCAGTCAGTGCAAGCATTTGTCAGTTATCGTGTAGCTCGACTCATAACTCAAGTAGCTCAACTCTTGTTTGATACAAATTCATAGTTTTTTATCCACGCGACGAATAGATAGAATAACTCAACATTTCTATAGTAGAGTACCTATACAATAATAGTAGTAATACAATAATATTTTGCAAACACTGCTGTCTGTTAGAGGAATTAATCCCTACAAACAATGACCCACCTTCTATCTTGCACTGCATGCCCTATGACCTGCGCTCTTGATTATTTATTTACTGCATCAGTAAGCGGGGTTCGCGTGACTGAGTTTTGGGCTAAACATACTATTTAGACTTTTTGCCATCGATATGCTAATAAGAAGAGGAGTTAGTGTACATACTTCTTCAGATGTACTTATCACCAAAAGACAACTTCCAATACTGTGATTAACTGAGTTCATTTATTGTTATTTTTTATGTTTTATAGTAGTTGATGGTTCATATTGGATCGCAATGTTTTTATCGTTATCATTATTCTCTATGTGTATAAATTTTCTATTGTATAAATATTCAAACTATAAATGTTTCTTGCAATATGATTTAGATGATCCAGTGTTTCTTACAAGACGGCGGCGGCGTCGGTATCATTGTGATCTTTGCAAATTTTGAATCCGCAAGTCAGATTCAGATCTTAAAGAAAATACACACTGCACTTCATGTTAATGTTATAAGACTTAGAACTAATTAAGAGGGACAAGCAAATTAGAGACTAATTAAAACTACACTAGTCCGATCATAATGCGAATAAATTCCGAGAATAGAGTGCATCTTGCAAATACACTTCTGAATCACCTTTCTCGACCTTCCTATGTCTATTTTCATTTAAACACAAACATAACAAGAAACCGTAAATTTCACATTCCAATAAATTGCTAGAAACTTCGAAGCTGTAAAATTCGGAACATCAATCCAATAATTTGCTTCGACAACATTTATCCATTGTATTTCAATTTGATATCTATAAGTGGTGAGTATTGTTGTTGCCTATTGTTTTCTTTGACACAAATTCCACAGATTTACTGCTTTTCTTGTCATTGTTTGGTTAGTGAATTTTCTTTGTCACATTACAAAGCCTCATCAAATTCAAGTCTACATCATCATTCCTGCTCTTACTCCAATTTATTTGGGGCCGTCACAGCATTTCTTCTTTTTTCATACTACTTTATTAGTTGTCATCTCATCAGATACCTCCTTTCTAGACATAATTATCATCCTTCAAACAGTCCATCCGTCGTTTCTTTGGTCCTCCTCTACTCTTAAAGCCATCCACATTCATACTCAAAACTTTTCTCACGATATTCTCCTTATTCATTGTATTTCAGTAATTTTATTACTTATGGCTTTCTTTAACACAATTTCCACAGACATATTACTTCTCTTTTCATTCTTTGACTAAGGTATTTTCTTCTACTTGAAAAAGCAATAGCAAAATCTCCTGACAACAATTCAAATTGTCCAAAGATTCCTCTCGTTAAAAATATATCCACGCCTGGAAGGTATCATACAATTTCGCATAAAATCCGTGTGAATCCAGTGTGTTTGGTACGGACGCGTCAGTGCATTACACCCACTCAACATCCAAATATACGATATACGTATAAACGAGAGATATGCTCGAAATATATGAGGAGCAAACGAGTCGAGAGCGATTTCAGATATTAACATGCTTTCACTTAGCCATTGTGAACATTATAATAATGTGAAGACAAGAATTAAAGCCGTCAATGATTCAGCCTGAGAGGTTTCCAGAAAAGATGATTTCCATGACCTGGTACATAAAAAGCACAGTAAGTCATGCAATAATAAGGAAATCATAGTTTTGCGAACCGCATAAATTGCATTTAAAAATCCAGATAGAATGTAAGAAGTCCAGAACAGAAGAATTTTATGATCTCATAGAAATAGTAAAACAAACAGAGAAAGTCACAAAATTCGATATATTCACGCAATTATCCAATACAAAGATATTCGACCCAGATAAATTTTGCATAATGAATTATGAAATAAGACAATTAGCGATCGAAGATTATGTAACTCATCGGCACACAGTGGAACGAATGTATGGGAGCGGTTGGACGTAGACATGTCCGAAAAAAAAGAGTAAAATTATACCAAACTAATGATGCCATCTTATTCGATTACTTAATGCCTTCATAACTTGTGGTGATGAATTTCTTCATAACTCCCATATTTCGGGAGTAATTTGAGAAAATGTGAAATTTTACTATGAAAATGAGTGTATCGAGCTCTCTCCCTCCTGATTCCGGGCTTGTTTCAAGTAGCGGTCTCTAATATCATAATGCTAATACTAAGAGCTATATTTAATACTAAGACACATAGTGCGCCAAATGTGCACTTTCTGGGATAAAGAGTGATGTTTATTTTATAACACAATTTTTTTATTTTTTGTTTATTTTGTTGATTAAAACCGTTTTTCTAAAGGTTTACCTTATTACAATAACATTTCTGAGCAGCCAATTAGAGAAGATATAAGCTAATTAGGATATATAATTAGGGACTTAAGGTTTACATATAAAACTGATGCACTAATGATTACTGATAAGAACATTGCTATTATTTAATTACTAAATGGCTCTTAATACACTAATTTAGCATGCATCATTTACTAATTATCACAATAACTAATTACCTTGCAATATTTAACAAAGGATACCTGGGATACCTGGATTTTATATAAATAGGTCACTATTAGTAACTTTAAAATCAGTGTTGATTTACACCTCGTTGTATCCAAGCTAATCTCGCAATGTATTTTCCAAATTTTAATACAAATCTTGATATTCACGTTGCTTTATGCGCACGCGCACATAAAGATTTACGCGACTTTAACTATTTGTTCAGTGTTTTAAAAGATAACAGTTGTGTTCAGTTATGTGAAAGTGCTGAAACAAGTTTAAAAGACTGGTGTCGTCGATTTTGCTACCGCATTTATGCAAAATGGACACAGTCTGGAAGAAGCACAGATAAGTTTCGGAAGAAACATGAGATTTGGCTACAGGCTGCAATTCAATGGCCGGAATTACAGAATGAAAATATGGAACCTTCTACAGAAAATATAAGTGACGTCATCGAGCCCATAATTTCTCCTGCTAAATCTGATGCTTCAACTTGTACACATCCTAGTCCTCGTAAATCTTTTGAGGACCTTAGTAACCGGCAAAAAAGAAGACGCACTGAAGATAGTCTTTCATGCAGCAGTAGCAGCGCTGAAATTATGTTTTCGGCCGAAAGGGCGCTTCAAAAGGCAGGACAAAGCGATACAGCTTATGTTATGAAATACTTGACGGAGAATCCAGAAGAGGCCTCAAAAATCAAAGCCTTCATTGAAGGTAAATCAATTCAGGTACGGGAAATATCCCCTTTGAAGGCATTGGCTCTTTATGTATCGATGAACTTATCGAAATGGCGCTATAACACTCTTCGGGATTTCAACACTCAAGAAGGAGCTCTTCAATACCCGAGTTACTACATGTTGGTTAAAGAAAAAATTAAGTGCTATCCGGCCAAAGAAGATCTCACAGTTACAGAGAGCTCTGCAAAAATCAAATTACAAGCCTTGATGGATTTAACCTCAAGAAGACTTATTAGGTCGTTAGAAACCCCTGTTGATCCCAATCAACAGCTCGTATTTACCAGCAAATGGGGTTTTGACGGATCATCTAGCCAAAGCATTTATCATCAAAGGACGAGTGAAGATGAGCAAATCGATCTTGCTAGTAATTTTATGATTAGTCTTGTACCACTGCGGCTCGTCTCAAAAGGTGTAACAATTTGGGAAAACGAGCGACCATCTTCCACTTCATTTTGCCGGCCAATATTGTTTAAGTTTATAAAGGAAACCAAAGAAAATGTGCAGAGAGAGATGGCTGAAATCGAAGCAGAGATTGAAGCCTTAACTCCATCCACCATCACTGATGGAATTAGTGTCAAACACCAACTGCTGTTGACAATGATTGATGGTAAAATTCATTCCATTATATCCGATACAGCAGCTTCAGTGTGTGACATATGCAAGGCTTGTCCTAAAGAAATGAATAATTTAGAGTTAATCAAAGATAAACACGCAAACGAGGACATGTATAAATATAGCTTAAGCACCCTTCACGCTTGGATTCGCTCAATGGAATGCTTATTACACATTTCCTACAAATTAGACATAAAATCATGGCAAGTAAGGGGTGATATAGCAAAAAGGCAAGTTGATGACAGGAAGAAAAGAGTTCAAGAGGCTGTAAGAAGAGAAACGGGCTTACTTCTCGATGTTGTGAAAAAAGGCAGTGGATCCACCAACAATGGCAACTCGGCAAGGAGATTTTTTGAAAACTACACTAAATCTGCTGAACTGACCGGAATAGATGCTATGCTTTTAAGAAAAATCTGTGTGATCTTGCAGTGTATTTCATCAGGAGAGAAGATCAACGTAACTAAATTCCGAGAGTTCTGCTTTGATACTGCTAAGCTTTACGTGGAGTTATACCCATGGTATTATATGCCTTCTTCACTTCATAAAATTTTAATGCATGGGCCAGACATAGTTCAGAACATGTCAATTGTGCCCATTGGTTTTCTATCCGAAGAGGCATCTGAGGCTAGAAATAAAGATTTTAGAAAATATAGAGAGGGGCATTCTCGAAAGCATAGCAGTATCTCATGCAATGAAGATATTATGCACAATCTTTTACTGTCTTCTGATCCACTTGTTACAAGTATCCGTCCAAAAGGAAATAAGTTTGTAAAAAAATCTTCTTTTAAGGAATTTTATGAGCTTACGGATTCTGACAAAAGTGATATCGAATTTGTTAACATAAATGATTTAGCGGACATCGATTCTGAATTTGAATTAATTGATGATGATGATGATGACGAAGATAATTAAATGATGTTATTGTTTTAAAATGTGTAACTTAGTAAATTAGAGCTTACATCTTAATTATTTATTGTACTTTTAATGAAACTAGGTAATTTATTATCAACTTACTTAAAAGTCATACTCTCATCAGTTCTTGTGAATATTTTTGTTAATATATATTTCTGTATATATATAATATATTTATAGACCTCTTAATAAGTCTGTCTGCGGTTTAAAGTAAATACAAATGGGGAAAAAACGTTTTTTTTTTTAAATTTTCATTTCCTTTTATCCCAGAAAGTGCACATTTGGCGCACTATGTGTCTTAGTATTAAATATAGCTCTTAGTAATAGCATTACGATATTAGAGACCGGTACTTGAAACAAGCCCGGAATCAGGAGGGAGAGAGCTCGATACACTCATTTTCATAGTAAAATTTCACATTTTCTCAAATTACTCCCGAAATATGGGAGTTATGAAGAAATTCATCACCACAATTTATGAAGGCATTAAGTAATCGAATAAGATGGCATCATTAGTTTGTCATAATTTTACTCTTATTTTTCGGACATGTCTACGTCCAACCGCTCCCATACATTCGTTCCACTGTGCGGCATGACGATCTTTATTCATAACACGCAAAATATAATAATAAATAAACAACCATTTATACTCGTAAACAGTTGTAGCACAGCTGTTGTTGTATAGCTGATGCTTTCAATCAGGAACTACTTTTAAGGAGGAGGTAGAGTTTCCAACACGCGCCTCCACTACTACTGTACTAATGCAATTCGTTGAATTGTACCTATTCTTACTGCACTCCAAAGAAGCTTACTGAATATTTGTAATAGTTGTTGTCAAATGATTTAAACTTTAAGAGAAAAATTCTCTCACTAAACCTGCAATCCTAGCTTTTTCTCCCTTTCACAGAATACAAGAAACACATGACTCCTCATCATTCTCCTGTCCTTATCTCAATTTACATATTTGGGGTCGGCGCAGCATGTCTTCTTCAATACTTCTCTATTACTCGTCATGTCAGCAGTTACCTCCTTTTTAGCCATATCATCCTTCACACAGTCCATCCATCTTTTCATTGGGCTTCCTCTACTCTTATAGCCATTCATACTCAACATTTACAACATCATACAAAAACATGAGTCCTCTGTTTTGTTTTTTGTCATCTGTCTCACTTGTACAAGGTTATTTTGGCACTTGGCCGAAATCGGAATCAACAACATTATCTTGTTTTTTTCAAACATGTCCCTATATCAATGTATATTGCATGTTTCCTTTAGTAATATGTCATTGATTTGATGAGGGTTTTATCGAAGAGTGAAATCTAACGTTGAATCTCCATGATTAGAAACATGGAAATTCAAGTTGCAACCTGGTCAAGGCGGCTATTCCTTAGATGGACACTTTTCTACACACAATTTTCCTTACTCGTTTACGATCGAATGGTGTAAATTGATTTTTCCTGACGTTCTAGAATATTCGATTTTAATTAGACGTTAGGTACATTTGATATTCCTTCTATGTTAGTGTCTGTGTAATTCATTCCGTGCAAGTCCCAATAAAAACTTTTCTTTATATCTGCCATGGACATAATGTTGGCTGTCTATATTATTTGGAAATCTGATTCGCTCGCTAGACTACAAATACTACATGATCTGAGTTACATCTTTCAATATTGCTAATGTAGCAATGAAAACTGCACTATCTAAACAAACCAAGGTGTGAATGATCAAAAGAAACCTGTCTTATATCTTAAAGCTACTGAAGAACTCTAGAAACTTCCCAACAGATATAATTTTCGCGGCAAAATTAACACGGAAATTATCGAAACAGTAACGTAACTAAAAGAAAAAGACGCCATTTTATTCACGGTGTAAAATCGCTCGATATTTATAGGTAATGGTCGTTCGACCGACATTTGCTTAACCGTAATTTTTATGAATTAACCGAACACTGGCTTCTAAGAAACGACTGTCCTGCATTTTGAACCACAATTTGTTGGATGTTTTAATTATTTTCTCGTGAAGAAGAACATAATATATTAGTAAGTTAATTGATTTGCGTTTAAAAAAAAAAGCCAGTATTCTCAAATAGCCTAAGGTAAAACATTTCATATAGTCTCGACTTTTAGCATCCATCGATAATATATTTCTTGGATTAGCTCAAAAGATTCTTCGAAGATTACTCGATGTACTTTATGCTATGATTAAGCCATTAATATAATTTAACAGCACTTTTAATTTTCTGTAATATAAATGATGCTTTCAACACTTCATTAATTTCTTCTACTAAATGGCTCATTCATTCGCGCAGTATTTGAAAACTCAATCAAAGCTTCTGATGATTTTTATTAGTGTAATTGCATAGTTATTGGAAGCTTTATAGTGTTAGAGTTTCCTTTACAAATATTCACACTGCATTTCGAAGAATACGTTGAGAATTTCAAGAAAATGAGAAAGTATTTAGCTGTAAAGGAAGTGTCTTTAGCAGTGTTAACCTCTTTGTAAGGATAAAAAATAACACACTGCGCTGAAGTGCTGAAAAATTGGATTAAGGGCATGTGAATGATGATCATTTTCGCCAGCCTGTATCAAAGTTTGCACAAGCGCAAACAGTGCAGTCCAAACAATGACAAGCAATTACATGAGAAACCCAGATTTATTTCCGTCACTTACGACATATCACTGTTATAAGCAGCAGTGTCCTCATATAACCTACAAATAACTATTCCTGATACATTTTACAAGTAAAACCGTCAACAGTTTTCCTTTATCCTGCCGTTACCCAACATATAATTGAAGAAAAACAGGTGTCGTATTTCTAAGCGCCATCTTTAATTGGGGCGGGGCTAAATTTAGAAAATTGACTTTTTAGTGTTGCTATACTCTTGTTCTGATTCACCGGCCGCTCGGGAATGTTTTAACCTATAAACGAATGAATAAATATACTGTGAATTCTTTGGTGAGCTTGTTTCTTTTACATTAATATATGGTGCTGATGAATGACGGAGATTTTACGAGTGTGTGTTTTAGGGCTCGCTCTAAATCTATTGATTGAGCGTTTTGGGGAGTAATGAAATACGTTAATTAGTGCATTTCAAACTGTACTTACGATAAAAACGGATAGTATTATGATAAAGACATTAAAATCATTTTTTTTTGTAAATATATTCGAGATCGCCAAACTTGGCTGTCGAATTGTAATCGTAAGTTTTCCAAATGGAATAAAATTATCCTAAAGTTTATCAGTACACAGTTAAGTATTTCTTGCAACACCGGATGTGAAGTACCAAACTATTTCCGTCTATATCCATAAATATGATGACAAATTCATTCCAAAAATACAGTAAAGTTTCTCATTTTCGTAGAGAGTTTTGGAATAATCACAAATGACGCAGCAGAATCCAAATAAACGTGAAAAACGGAACGGTGCATGGAATGGCGCCAAAAATCTCGGCATAAACAAACATTTATGAGACTACCCGCTGTAACACACGTGTAACAAATTCGGTGATTCGTCCCGGACCGTTATTCATACTTGTACTTTAAATGGGGTAAGCAGGATTTTAGGTTTTGAGAGCAGAATTCTGCGTTTTTCTGCTTTAAATTAGAGTAATCATTGCACGGTTTATATACCATACTTATAAGCCCAAGGACGACTGGTAATAGTATTTGCTAATGGTTTTCGTTTTTGCTCAGCAGCCAAACCTGAGCCAAAAATCAGAAATATCAGAAAAAAAATAGAAATTTGCTTTGAGTATCATCTTTATCCGTAAGTACTAAAACTAAATAAAGAGCAATAGCCTTCATGTAAGGCTTTCTGACAAACGGAAGGACGCACAGACTGACACGATGAAATTAAAAGGGTTCTGTGTTTGCTGACCCTTAAAACGATAGCTCTTGGGCGATAGCCAAATTAAAATAACCTCACTTAGCGACACATAATAATATGCCAATACCATTAATTTATCTACTAATAATACTAGAGTGCAACAAACTTGGTTATATCATAATTATAATAAGAGCATTTCATACATACTACGTTGAAGTATAAGCCAGGAAATAAACCAAAAATTTAAATAAATGTCCTTATTTAGTAATAGCTTTGTTATTTCATGTTAAATGTTAATTATGGTTAGTTCAAGAAGTGAAGTGGTTTCGATTCGATTGTCTGAAATGCTCATTTGAATTTGAAAATTGTTTTTGTGAAGCTTAACTCTTTCAGGCTTGGTGCTTAGTTTTCTAACCACGTATTCTAGGTTGTTTAAAATATTTCCACGTCATCTATCGATAATGCGCTGGAGTATTATGCTTTTTAAAGTCATTGTTGACCGTTTGTTGTGAAAACCGCCATGGTGGTTAGTAAACTAGCCCCCTTATTCCTCAAAAGCGTTTTTTGGTATTTTCGGAAAATAATCTTTTTCTTATTAATTAAACCCTAACTAAACAAAATGTCCAGTTGTTTTATTTATAAAGTCATCTGATTAAATTGTGACTGAAAGAGTTAAATGTGTTTTTTCTGTAATAAAAAATAATAATAATTTATCTAATTACTAGTGGTGTATATATTTTTTAATTAAATGTACATTTTATTACTTACATGAATTGGGTATCTTCTCTAGCGTTCGTTGCCTCGAATTGAACGACAATAGCTCATGATGGTTAAAAGATTGAGGATAAGCATCGTTGGTACCGCGGCTGAATGCCTCGAGTGATATTGACAGACGCAGACGTAAAGAGTCTCCACTGATAGTCCCTCTTTATTCGGCATTCGTATGTGTTCCTCGAACCAGCCGATGTGGAGCCAAAATTGCACTGATGACTATCCACCCTTACGCCTTGTCATAATCAGACGCAACATGTCTGATGCATCCACCACCCACAACCCCACCCACATTACTATGAAGCCAGTGGAATTTCTTGAATATAAATGTCGTCAGTTCTGGATCAACATACTTTCGTATGGTCCTTCGGGCAGGATCTTTCAAGGCGCCCTTATTTCTCTTACATGATTCATTCTTTGACATCTCAATACAAGGTGTAAACGGATCTTTCACGAAGTCGTCAACCAAGCGTTCTGTACATCCAACTAAGTAAATCAACGGAAAATTGCTGAAAAACGATTTTTTTTGGGGGTGAAATGTCACGTTTTCCGTTAGGACTCAATGTTGCACACTTAAAACATTGTGCTGATGGATGCATTGAATAGTACGGGGGTCATGGAGGTATGTATTTACGAATGAGGCATTTACGAAAAAGTAAAGTTATAGCATTGAACACTTGTGTTAAAAAAAACTTGTGAAAAAGTAGAACTGGTAACGAGAAGTGTCCCTGGTATGGTCTAGTCTAGAACAAAAAATAATCGCAATGACGGAGAGAACAAGTGCCTTTCGCTGTCGTTAAGGGTACTTTTACTCCCATTATGTGGACTCCACACTATGTTTGGTCATATTCAGACTGAAGCATCTTTTACACTGTCTTCTCAATATCAAGGTTTCTACTTTACATACGATATTTGATTCGTCATATTCAGATACAAAATCCCTTGCATCATTCTCCCGTCACCCACTTCCCTGCCCATCCGATGACGGTCAAAAGACCCACATCATTCGTAATACTCCAATTCTGTTACACCAACTAATCAATATCATGTACTAAAATCTTACGTATAAATATCATATGTTTTGGTGAAGTACTCTCAGTTACTCGAAAGCATCCGAGAGAGCAAGTTCGAAAGGAATTTGTTGAAAAAACAGTGAATTGTGTCTTTAATCTTCAATTTATCTTTTGTTCGTCATTCAGGTTGTGTTTTAGTGAGATATATTGTGACGAGGATTGAACGAAGATGCTTATCATGGCTCCGGTATCTTTTGGTAATTGTGCATTAATTTATTAATTGTTCTTGGAATGTGTAAAGATTTGATCTTGAATTTTGTTCGTCATTGATCGCTTCATTTGGGTCTTCAAATTCCAGTAATCCATTGGAAAGTGAAGTTTCAAAGGCACGTTTAAGAAGGTCATCGTGACAAATGGGTGTAGATTTAGATGATTCTCCCTGGTAGTATTTATTACAGATCTTCTAACTTTAAAATTTGGATCAAAGGTCCTTTTTCAATTTAAATAATGAATCTCTGTTTATGGTCTACGGCTCCAAGTCCTATAACCATTGGCATTCATGCGCCAACCAACGCCATTTCCAGTTTCTGATGTCAATATTTGACCCCATCAACTTCTACCATACTTCCTAGTCACGCACACAACATGTCATTAGGTATTTAAGAGAAATCTCCGAAAATTCGACAGCAATAATAACATTACAAACCATTCAATTACCCATCCGTTGACGGGCGCCAGACATTCGCGTGACTACGCGATGGGGCATTAGAAACCTGCCCGTCGCGCTTGGAGGCTCTTACTACCTGTTAATGAGTTAATTTAATTCCCAGATTTATATGTTTTTAATTCCGTATGTTATCACGATAAGTGACGTGTGAGTTTTGTATGTAATTTACTTCGAATAATGGTCTATTATTCTCACTTTCATCATTCTGAATTCTTTATCTGCCATACGGTCTATTACTCGTCATCTCAATAGTCACGTCCGTCCTTTCAAGCCATATCATCTAAGATTTGTCATCATATATGTAAAAATGTGGTAATTGCTTGTTGGTTACCATTTCGTTAATGCTTAGAATTTTCAGCTCCTGATGTCGGAAGATTCCGTTCGTACGTGACTCGACTAAAGCTCTTTGGACTGCCAGATATCTTCTTGACACAATTTTTGGACTATTCTTGAAGCATCCCTTGGCAGGAAAACTGGCAAACTCTAAGTGAAATGCAAGGCAATCTGTTTCTCTTGCATTTTCATTATAGATTGTTGTTAATTGGTAGCCCCCTTATAAATAGAAGATGGTCTGGTTACTCACCATCTTGTATTTATCCATTTTGAACTTAATAAACTTAAAAAAAAAATAGTCATGGTTAATCTGACAGTGACACGGGGTCGCGGCAGACCACGTAGGAGATGGCGGGTCGAACTGGATGTCTTCCTTGAGAATTGCAAAGAAGTAGCACAGAATCGCAACCGTTGGAAGGAATGGAGGCAGGCGTTTGCCCAGCAGTGGGACAATATGGGCCAGCTATAATAATATAATATTAATCTGAAGTGTATGATGCGGACTGTAACTTTTCTCCTCGTTTATTAATAGGCTGTCTTGGGATGTCATTAATATTTGGAAGGTAGGCATACTAGGTGTAACTAACCTTGGCAAAAGTTCTTAAAAATATCTCGAAATCTGAGACAAAAGATCTCGCAAAAAAAACAACATGACCTCATTGCTAAAACTAGCCAAAGTTAAGGTTAACAATGTCATTAGCTAAGGTCTATTTCCGAAACATAATTGCGAAGAAATGCTAATGTGTTTCGCTAAAATAAATAGTAGGTACTTGTACTGCTTTCTCTGCTAACATTACTCACTGGATATTTGAATATTTATGACTAAAAATATGACGCATCTTTTATATTAACCATACAAAAATGTTGTTAATTTTTTGGTTAATTACCTTGCACTTTAAAACTTGTGTTAATCGTAAGAATTTGCTTTATTTACTAGAAAAGTTTCTTACCTTGTATTTTCTGTCCAAAATCGTGCCCAAGTTTCTGGTATATACGATCAATGAGTGTTATACCGTACGCATCATTATCAATATTTAAATGTAATTTCCCTTACGAAGCTTGAATTTTCCATAGTTTTCACGGCATTTTATTTTATTTGTTTTCCAAAAGATTTACTTCAATTCATTTCGATACAAACCAACTTGAAGCCGTCTCTGTCTTCTTCATAGGCCACGTCAGATGGAACCATTAATTTCTTAACTTCACTAAATTATGTATCTTAGAATTCTTAGACCTTAACTTCGAGAATTTGAGTAAAAATAGTGGCATAGTGCCACAAATTCTATCTAATGCAAATAAGATTATTTAACCAGTTTACACAAAAAAAGATTAAATGTATGGAGCCTCCTTTTGAGCAAAACATGCCTGTGTTAGGAGACTGCTCATCCAAAGTACAGCAAAATGACTTAAACTCGATTTGAGATAACTAGTACTATCGCGTTACAAAACTCCAAACTCAATTCAAAAAACCAATCACTAAATTTTCCTTAATCTTCCATTCCAGAGCACAAAGTAATGGCACTAGCTACGGCATCAGCGACCATGGAGTCGTCCTCCTCCCTCATCCAGACGGAGTCGAGGGTGCAGAGGAGCTACCAGGAGGTCCAGGTCTCGGAGCAGCGGACGGTCAAGAAGAAGACCAAATCCAGGAGGCATAAGGATGAGGGGACCATATCGGTGGTAAGTTCTCTCAAGAATACGTTTTTAAGATTATGTGGGACTCTTCAATCATCATCATTCTCCTGCCCTTCAGTCATCATCATTTCAGCCGAAAGACGTCCACTGCTGGACATAAGCCTCCCCAAGTGTCACCACATTGACGGGTCCCATGCGACTCGCATCCAGCGGATCCCCGCAAACTTCACCAGGTTATCGGTCCACCTAGTGGGAGACCTTCCAACGCCACGTCTTCCGGTTCGCGGTCGCCACTTCAGATCTTTTCGGCCCCATTGGCCATCCTTTCTGCGAGCAATTTGCCCTGCCCACTGCCACTTAAGTTTGGCAATTCTTAACAAACCTTGGTTCTTTTGCGGATGTCCTCATTTCTGATTTGATCAAGTAAGGAAACTCCGAGCATAGTCCTCTCCATTGCCCTTTGGGTGACTTTAAGCCTTCTGATGAGAACCATTGTGAGGGACTACGTTTCGGTCCCGTATGTAATCACTGGCAACGTACACTAGTCTAGACTTTCGTCTTGAGCCACTGCGGTAAGTTGGACGATACCGCGATAAGATACCGCGCAACTTCCCGAACGCTGCCCAGCCGAGTCGAATTCGACGATTGACACCTTTCTCGAAGTTAGACCTACTTAACTGGACCTTTTGTCCCAGGTAGACATTATCGGCTACAACTTCGAGTGTAGTCTTCGATCTACTGCTGCCCAATTTATTTGGGGTCGGCGCAGCATGACTTCTTCAGTAGTCACCTCCTTTCTAGCCTTTCATTATTATTCTTTTATTAGAATGATAGCATCCTTCGCGCAATCCATCCATCGTTTCTTTAGTCTTCCTCTACTATTTTAGCCATCCACATTTATACTCAAAACTGGGATACTGTATGACTCTTCAATGTTATTTATTACTAGCTGTTTTCCGCGATATAAAATAGCATGAAATTATATATATTGTTATAAAAATATTATTTTCCTATTTGAATCGGATTTTTTTAACATTCTTTTTACACTCACACAATATTTTTTTTGCACAGAGGCGTAGAAGTCTCGTCAAAATCGGTCCAGCCGTTTTGGAGATTAGCAAGAGCAAACAGACAGACAAAAATTAAAAAATATAGTTTTTTGGTTATAAGTACCGTTAATACTTTCATATGCATTCAGTAAAAAGCCGTTATTTTGAAATTACAGACAGACACTTCATTTTATTTATTTGTATAGATTAATCAATTTAGAAACTATAACTTTTTTTATAAACCGTTTCTTAATCATTACACATCACATCTCGTACTCAAATGTATTACAAGCCATCACGCGTATTATGCTTTGTGGGCATTCTGGGTGGGTCACATTGTACACACACACAACCTTATACATTTAAATATACACAGAGCAAAGCGAACAATATCGCAATCACCTTGCACTAATACTCTTGCATACCAACCAAACTGGACGCAATGCACTCAACAATATTATCTCATTTTGCTTTATAGCCTCACACTGAGATGTATGATCACGGTCTATGACATTTCTTCTATAGTATCATGTGATTGTTCCTAAATTACCCAGGGCTGATAAAATTTTCATTTTTCCTAAATCATATTAATATTAAGGTCGGTTTCCCCCGAATCTCGGTTACAACACACTGTTTTACAAACGCCAAAACAAGAATTTTCACGAATATGTTAGAAACCTTGCGTTGTGGACGTTCAATATGGTGGCCGCAACAATCTCTTAAGTCATGTGCAGACTTACGAAATGTAACACGCAATGAAACAAATTCGTCTTGTCGTTGGGTTACATTTCACGTTGCATTGCATTGGTTTGGACGGCTCATTCGTGACACATTTCATGTTACGTTACACCAATGTGTACCCGGCATTACCTCAACGTTTAGCTTCAATTAAAAGAGACAGCAATATCCCTAGAACTCTCTATCAAAAACGCCACAACCATAGACCACATGCTGTTTTTAACACTCGACCTCTCTTCTATTCCAGTCAAAAAGTTCAGAGAAGCTGTTCAAGAAGATGAAGGCGGCGACAGACACGGACTCGATCCCGCAGTGTGAGAAGTGCTCGCGGCCCGTGTACGCCATGGAGCGCATCAAGGCGGAGAAGAGGATCTGGCACAAGGAGTGCTTCCGGTGCATCCAGTGCAACAAGCAGCTCACGTTAGTATCATTTTGTACCTAGCATTACATTTCTAACATAATTTGACACGCGGTGGAATTTGGAATTACATCCAAATGTACTGAATTTGACAGGTGGATGACATTATTCTAAGCAAATAGCGCCACCCTTATGTGTCAAGTTATGCTGGTCAAGTAACAGTAGTCTTATATGGTCAAATATTTGTATGGCCTAAAGGTAGTTGATCTGGGTCTGCCTGTTTGAGTATGCGAGTTTAAGTTTTTGTGAACGCACCCACGGTACGCGAGAAATTTCTAGTGTAGGGCAATTTAAAAAAAAAAGAAAAACTGGCCAAGTGCGAGTTGGACTCGCGCACCAACGCGAAGGGCTATGCAACATTGACAAAAACTCCAAAAAAACACGTTTGTTGTATGGGGTTGTATGGTATATACCCTTATACACCGTGACTTTTTAGTCGTCTAACAACGGCAGCCCACTTCATGTATCCAATGACTACTATACATTCATAACAAAAAAAAATGTATTTAAGAGATAAAAAAATATATATGTATATTCATTATTATGATGCATAACGTAGTTGAAACATTCTGTTGCGAGCGAAGATCTATCTATTCGACTCGTGCGATGGTTAAGTATGTTCTACTGTTTGATACGTAAACATTATTAACAGGATGTTTCATAATTCTAATGTATTATTTATTTTTTCTTTTACCTATTATCTTAGTTAATGGTAAAAAAACACGCCTAGAGGTATTTTATGTCGGATACATTGGGTGGATCACCTTTGTCAGACGACAAAAAATCACGGTGTATATATATATAATTTTTTTAAGTGAAGTCTTTAGTTTTTAGTAGTGTCTATTGATACTACGGGCCAAACCCAGTGTAGCCGAGATTCGGTCGGCAAATATTATTACCCTTTAATTTACGTTTACTTTATTTTATCTTTTTAGAGTGGAAACTTACCAGAGTGATCACACGACGTTGTACTGCAAGCCGCACTTTAAGCATCTGTTCGAGCCCAAACCTGTGGATGAAGATGACGTCACGGACGGTAATTATTATTCATTCAATACCATGTTCAAATCCCAACAACCAAGTAGTATGAAACTATACCAGAGTTTAGTCTTCGAAAGGATACACTAACCCTCGCATTCGAAGAAAGCGATTTATTGCCGTTTGCCGCCGGTCAAAGACGCTATGAGAAGAAATATCATTCATGTCTCAGTTATGACTTGCCTTGGTAAAATGCATAAAACAATTACCACACTAGACAAGTGAGACACACAAGATTACTATTTTGTTCATGGTGTCCCATCTATTGTTAATATATTTTAATGACTTCATTCATTAGTAAGTCCATAGGCTCGCTACATTTTTGGCAATCAATCACGACAGCAAGTATTCAATTTAACAATGTAAACAAGTTTTAATAAAACCGAAACCGTTTTCTTCTGTACAAAGATCAATTAATTAACCATTTATGTTTTCCATCACAGCAGCTGTCCCCAAAAAGCATCAAATGATCATCTGCGAGAGCAATCCGGTCGAGTTGCCGCCAGATGTCGTTAGAGGTTCGTAACAGTTTTTCGTTCTTATTAATAGATGGCGCTGTATATCGAAATATTGCGCCAGCGCCCTTCATTGAACTGATTATTTTTAACGATTGCCTTCGAATTCAAATTGCTTTAAAAAAAAAAGAGTGTGTGTATTTATTACGTTCGTAAGAAGTTATACATCTTTGGCGTATAAAACTAAAATGTTGACTAGCTAACTTCAGGGTGTCGGTTTTTCGTGACGGTGTGCGCGCGCATCGTAAAAATTCTCTCTCTTCATTTTTCCCTAACGCGCCAAAAGAAGTATAACTTCAAAAATCGCTATATGTTTGGATTGATACATCTGTACATTATACCTAAGAATTTTCTGTTACTATTCATGGCGAAAATGTATTTATAATGAGTTATTTTTTCGAATAATCAAACGATAACTTGAATACAGACTTTCAGTCGCTACTTACAATGCACCTTAAAATTACTGAGATTTCATAAGACTATTGTAGGCTACCATATAAAAACATTACACTCCATCTGGCTCAGTTGGGTAAAAATGCCGTATTTTCGCTAAGATCAAAACCTTGAAACAAACACGCCTGTCAAGACGTCACCTGTCAAACGACAGAACAGTTGTCAATGACAATAAAATAGTATAATCGGAAGAGTATCAAAGAGATAAATGTATTTTTCGTCAGCAACCGCGATTCAAATTCAGTGGCTTATGAGGCGTATTACACCCTGTAAATCTTCTGAACTCAACCTTAATTCATATTCCTATTCAATGCTCACAGCATCAGACAAACCAGACCTTGGATTAGAAGAGCTCTCCCAGCTGGACGTGAAGTCTCGCTTCGAGGTGTTCGAGCGTAAAGCCAACGCGCCTGAGGAGCCCCTCCCGCAGGAGCCGCGAGTCCCGCGGGAGAAGACAGCGGCCATCCTGTCCAAACTTGCCAAGTAAGTCATCATTATGCTGGGTTTCGAGAGCAGCGGTGGCCCAGTGGTAGCGACCCCGACTTACAAACAGAAAGTCGTGGGTTCAAACCCAGGCAGGCGGCATTACTTTGTGTAATTTATTTCATCACCACTGCTCTCAAAAACGGTGAAGGAAAACATCGTGAGGAAACTGGCATGTGCTAGAACCATAAATTCGAAGACTTGTGACATCTACCAATCCGCACTGGGCCCGCGTGGTGGATTATAGCCCATTCCCTCTCATAGAGAGGAGGCCTGTGTCCCAGCAGTGGGAACATTATAGGCTGATGATGATGATGATGTTGGGTTTGGATCCAGACTAACCGGATGCAGCTGAATACCAGTATTCCATGTGAAGCGACTGTTTATTATAACGTTATAGGAAAAATCATGAAGAACCTGACCTATCCTAGCACTAAAAATTCTAAGACATGACATCCACCAAGCCACAATGCTCGCGTGAATTAGATATGACCCACTCCTCATAGCCAGGCCGTTTATCCCAGCAATGGGAATGATGACATAGAGCGAATATCCCATCTTCATTCTATCATCGGAGAAGTAGAGAGATATAGCGAAGCGTCATCGGTATATAGTTGAAGTTCCAGGGAGCCGAAAAACGCGTTTTGCTTCTACATTTATTGTGCGAATCGCTTGTCTGTAGAATTCATTGTCAGCTTCTCTGTTCTCTGATCATCATAAGGGAACGTACCCATACTACGTGACCCGTTTTCGCATTTTTTAACCCCCTCCCCCTCCTTGGTCACCACCCGTAGTAGTTGCTAAGTCAGTGCCCACTTGTGAGTTTAAAAAGCGCCATATTTGAAAATAGCTCAGAAAGCGTGAGATTTTTCTAGAGATTATTGACTACGTGACGAAAACTTAAGACCTCTCCCCCGCCCCTGTGACATACACAGAGGCCCCCCCTTGAACGTGTCACATAGTACGGGTACGTTCCCTAATCTGGATCTATTCAAAGTTCTAGTGAATCGATTTCTTCTAGGCAACCGTGCTCTGCCCTAGGCCGCATCATCGATTCGTACCTGAAATTATTGACTGTCAAAATCATTAGCTTTGTAACTGTGGGGGGCTATCGTTTTTAAGCTCACCAGATGGCGCCACTGTCGAGTAAGGTCCTGTCATTAATTCTATTTTATACTTTAAAGTACAAATAACTTCATAAAAAGTTTATTTCATTTCGTATATCAACATAGAGTAAATTTCAGATACATATTTACAAATATTCTCCCTTTAACAAGCATGAAACATTTACAAATCATTCTACCTCCAAGTACTAACAAATAAGATCCTAAGTTGCCACTTAAAATCTTCAAGTCATAATTAATCAGCAAAGGCTCAATCTAGACCAGAATCATGAATATTAGTTAAAATTCGTGATAAAAAAGCACGCAACGCGCGAAAACTCTATGACATCTGACATTTCGGAAGACCTTACTCTACACGAACGCCTCTAGCGGCGAATTCATGCGCGATAGCCCCCATTGCCCCGCAGATCGGCACCCTCACCCGTACCCTTAATCTCACCAACCCGGATAGGGTTCTGGCAAAACATAATCAGCTTACACCTAAGCCACAAGCGTGCTATTAGTAAATTCTCTAGAGGAGGCTAAGTAATTCACCACGCAGGCCCATTGCGGGTTGCCTACTACTCAAAAAGAAACTATAAAAATACAGTATCATGAATCATACGCATAATAGTGTTTTCGTGTCAATTCGTAAACGTCTTCCGTTTTATATTTTCACCAGTCGTAAAAGTCAAATAAATAATAATAGTTTAGTACATTGCGTCTGGATCAACTTTTTCTGTGTTCCTACAATCAAGGTTCAAAGCTTTTTAGGGTTCCGTAACTAAAGGGTAAAACGGGTCCCTATTACTAAGACTCGCTCTCCGTCCGTCTGTCTGTCTGTCCGTCTGTCACCAGGCTGTATCTCATGATCCGTGATAGCTAGACAGTTGAATTTTTCACAGATGATGTATTTCTGTTGCCGCTTTAACATCAAATAATAACAAGAAACGTGTTTTTTCGGTTTATGGTACGGAACCCTTCGTGCGCGAGTCCGACTCGCACTTGGCCAGTTTTTTTAATAAATTTTGCCACATATAATAGAATGCTTATTTAAAGAAAAAATATTTTCTACCTCACTCAGTACAGTCGTCCTTGTAATACCTTACAGCGGTTCCCATATTACTTGATACTTAATTAACATTGAGAGGACACTGTTGGGTAAACATTTGTGAATTAAGTTCTGTGGGAAATGTACATTAAAAAGTTCATGCCTTTTCCCATGGGGGTAGGCAGAAACTAGAAACTAGAAGATTAGAAGAAATTGTATTTGAAATAAAAGATGGCGGCATCATTTTTGTCGCGGCATATTACAAAAGTACTACACCGCCATCTATAGCACAAATAAAATACTAACATCAAAATTCTGAATCGCGATATTAAAGTTATCTGCGACTTAAGTCCATATAGAAAAACCCGACACCAACTGTCGGGCAGTAGCCCACCAGACAAATCACTCGTCTGGTTGGAGGATCCTCCCTTTTCTATGGTGGATGAAGAACTTAACACCCTGTTCTTCATACCCCTAAAATTCCAATTATGGCCACAAACCAAAACATCCATGTAGTACAACTATAAATTGAAACTTCACTAAAGTTAAAAGTATCTAAACGGTCACATGAACGAATCGTTAGGTCGATTATACCTAACTATAACCTAAAAAAACAATAATCAAGAGTCACTATCTTGCAAAACTACTGCTAAGAAACAAAATAATATCAAAAACACGATTGGGGGGAACCCCTTGTGATATTTTCTCACTAAGCTATATAATTTAATAAAGTATCAAAACGTTTTAGTCGGCTTTCGCCGCTTGCGTCAGCGGCTAGTTTAGTTCGGTAGCAAAATATTACATATTTAAAAAACAAAGAAACAAAATAAAAAGTATTTTCACCTACCAAAAGCAAAAACAATATTCTCCACAAATTGTCAAAATGATTCAGTCCTTGTCTCCCGCTTGCGTCAGCGGTTAGTTTCAGATGTTCTATTTCTGTCTGCCATGAGAACCGCCGGTCGCTACAAGTGTTCCCTAAGGCAAGCGAAGGAGCGACTGTGTCGATGTGTTAGGTGTACATTGACGGTTGTAAATGAGGATATTGTTTTAAAAATAGAACTAAACACCACTTTTGTAAAAAAAAAACCGACTTCCAAAAAAAAAAGAAAAAACCCCAATAAAGTCTAGAATAATTTTACTTTCGGCAGTCGGTGCCTCGGTGGCAAAAAAGTCAATGAAGTTTTTTATTTAACCGTCTTTTATTGTATCTCACACAAATTCTTGTCATAAAATTATTTTAAATTGTAACTAGAGTTTATTAAGAAACTCTCATGTCATAGTATATAAAGGGATAAGTAATTAACTATTCAAGCAAAATTAATAGGTACAATTTATATGGGAACACCGGCACCATGCGGGCTACCTCTAAATTATTTACAAAGTATAAAACAAAGTCGCTCCCGCTATTTGTACGCTCAGATCTCTTAAACTACGCAACGGATTTTAATGCAGTTTTCAGCAATAGATAGAGTGATTCAAGAGGAAGGTTTATATGTATAACATTGCAACCGTGCGCAGCCGGGGCGGGTCGCTAGTCAAATGATAAAATACAAAATATACGCAGAAGTCGCTGGCAACTGCTTATATTATAATTTCTAAAGTAACTCAGACTGTTTGTTACCTTTTCATGCCTAAACTACTGAACAGATTCCGGTAACATTTTGCACATAAGTAGGCTATAACCTAAATAATCTTCACTGTAGATACACCGGCCAATGTATTCCTAACCAATCAATATCATCAAAGCACTCACACACTACACCGAAGATTTTTTCAGCAACCAGCATGTACCATAAGCTTTTTTATAACGGCAAACTATTCTGCATCTTATCTGCACCTTACACCATCATTATAAGGGTGAATATTCTCTGTTTTTGAACTACTTTAGTTTGGTAATGATATAGAAACTGATGGCTATCACATTGTGTGCGGTGTTCCGTGAAAGACGAACGAAAATATGGTTTCAAATTAATTTCTAAGAGATTTTAAAGATCGTGAATTTTCTGTGGTGATCACTTTTTTGTGTTTCGGCGGGGTTTTTGTGTGTGCTAGTTTTGAAGTTATGTACAGGTATTTTAATGCTTGTTTTTGACTGTCTGTTAACCCATTCAGTGCCGAGAACCCAGCATATGAGTCGAACAATAATTTGTTTGTTCGCACAATCCGTATCCGTAGCTATGGACTCGCTAGTCGGGTTCTGGGCATGAATGCCAGTCATCTATAGTTCATTATAACGACGACTCGGATTCGGGTTGTGGACACGCGAACGAAATTCACGAAGTTTTCGCGAAGTACTGGGCAGTGAATGGGTTAAGTACGCTTTTAATATTAAGAATCTGGGCGACCGAGCTCCGATCGGTTAAAAATATAGAGAAAACGAATTTTCCCAGATATGAGACCTAGATAGTGTAGCTAGATCGATTTTTCGCCCCCGTAAACTGCTATATTGCAACGTTCATCGAAATTGCTAGAGCCGTTTTTGAGAATATGATCACAAATATGTCTAATACAAATACTGCTCATTTAATCAATTGATTAAGCAGAAGTAAATAGTACTATGGCGGTGTTTTGTTTTGTATAGGTGTTAAAAAATGTTATATTTAAGACGTTTAAAATATCAAATCAAATCAAAGCATTTATTTCAAGTAGGCCAGTTACAGGCACTTTTGAACTGTTGAAATAAAGACAACAATGAAATGTAGTTACAGTCCCAGTCACATATCATATCACGACGCTTTTAATCCTCAAACCCGGCAGAGGTGTAACTACGGTTAACTCATATCCAGCCGTTGAATTCACGGTTCAGTTACAGTTTAGTAGTTACGTAGAATTCTTCCTACTTAAATTGTTGAACATTTCGTGTTTCTTCTTCGTCTTTACGTGTCGATGGACAAATACCCGACCAGTATACAGCCACCTGCACAGCTTTTTCGTTGGCTTCGTTTAAATCCTGGAAGGTGCAGGTGGCTGTGCAGGATGGGCAAGAAAGGAGGTGGGGCATATCCTGCAGAGGGTCTCCACACTGACATTGTCTTTGGGACGGTTCGATGATACCACATTTGACCAGATTATTTCTACAGCGGCCAATACTTTAAAATAGATCAGAAGTATAGATCGAAGCCAAGGGCAGAGCCGGAATTAGTGTGCACCGGATTAGTTTAAAATACAGTAACATATCCAAATGAATACAGGTTTTTGTGAATTCCTGGGTTGTTTTCCCACAATACTTACAAACTATACAAGGACTTTTCAGCTAGTACGCCCATCATAATTATTTGATGAGCTTCTTCCCAATTATTTTGTGATCGCTTCCAGCCTAACTGGATTTTGCTGATGTTGTCAGTAACTCTCAACAATCCACCCAGGAGAGCACGATACCCTTTGGTAAGACTGGTTGTCAGTCTTTCAGGCTTCTGACTTTTCTCTCGGGCTCGGTGCCTTCCACCTTGTATATTTGAAACTTTATCACGCATTTTTTTTGAAGTTATACTTCTTTTGGCGCGTTTGGATGAGAGTCAATTCATGACCTGCGCGCGCACGATGTCCCAAAAAAACAACATGATGAAGTTGGCTGCAGAATAGAATTAATAATATATATTTCTTTAAATGACTAACTTAACTTATAAGTAAGGAAACTGAATATACAGTACTTACTGTATACCTATACTGTTTTGATTGATTTTAACATTTTTCTTCGATATTTACTGCAGTTTTTATTTTTAAAATTTTTCTTCAGACGCCAAAGAAGTATAACTTCTAACGCGTGTACATAAGTACACACACACCTTTTTTTTAAAACGTTGCCCCACACTAGGAATTTCTCCTGTATCGTGGGTGCGTTTACAAACATTTAAACTCACATACACAAACGGCCAGACCCGGAACAACTATCTGTAGGCCATACAAATTTTTGTTCCGTGCGGGGATCGAACCCGCGACACGCAGCGCAGCAGTCAATCGCTCAGCCACTGTGCCAACCGTACCGTCATATTCATCACATTATGTGTGGTTTATCTAACTGTAATCAAAATCTAACCGCTTAATGTGTCTACTCAGGTTCAAAGCGAAGGGCATGGATGTGGGCGTGTCTGATGACTACCTGAACGGCGTCCCCATCGAACAGAGCTCCAGCGAGCCGGAGGAAGATGAGGATGGTGAGTTTGGTTTTCTTCTTACCTATATGAGTTTTTAAAGACGGCAAAGTAAGGGTCAGCCATTAATCACGTGATGTTTTTTAGCAACTTTTTAACCCCCCTATCCAAAATCACATGTATTTTTTTGGTACAAGTATTTTAAAAAAAATCAGAGTATTATCTTTAAAAACAGGTTAGCAGGTATAATCTAATTTAATTCTGGAAAATTAAGCACCG
This sequence comes from Lycophotia porphyrea, assembly GCA_950005105.1. Lineage (NCBI taxonomy): Eukaryota > Metazoa > Arthropoda > Insecta > Lepidoptera > Noctuidae > Lycophotia > Lycophotia porphyrea. The sequence goes on along the minus strand of OX465408.1, from coordinate 2,684,508 downwards.
TGATAAAAATGTCCAGACACATTAAAGTTGCTGTGGTGGTTACTGATCTGCGGCGCGCGGGAAATCGCAAGGTCACGCACCACTATACGGTCTAGAAATCGGGCGCTCAAAGAAAAAAAAAATGCACGTGATATCTCGCTACACCCCCCGCCCCTCCCCCCTAGTGATATTTAGTAATTTTTTCCGAAACCCCTCCCCCCTTTTGAGCCTCACGTGATTAATGGACGACCCCTAATTTTTAAACTAGTCTTATTTATAGCCAAAAGTAAAAAAAAATCAGTTTCATGACCCGGGAAACGAGAGGTTGTATGGGAAAACAAAACTAAAAACAATTATATCTTTCATCCCACTCACAGACGAAGATTCAGTCCTAAAGAAGTCGTACAAGCACACAGCGACCCGCGAGCAACCAGTCTCCTTCTGCAACATGAGCGAGATCGTCGGCAAGTTCGAGACAGGCCAGCACTCCTCCTCCGAGAGGCATCGCGAGAGGAAGCAGGAGATACAGAACATACGGAGCAGACTGTTCATGGTAAGAAGACGATCGCTGGATATAGAAATCTTAATATATATAAATGACGCGTCACGTTGTATGTCCGGGATGGACTCCTAAACTACTTAACCGATTTTAATCAAATTAGCACACCGTGTGCAGTTTGATCCAACTTGAAAGATAGGATAGCTTTCATCTCAAATAAAACCGAATTCCACGCGGACGCAAAGTCGCGGGAAACAGCTAGTATATATAAAATTACGCGTCACGTTGTTTGTCCGCGATGGACTCCTAAACTACTTAACCGATTTTAATCAAATTTGCACACCGTGTGTAGTTTGATCCAACTTGAAAGATAGGATAGCTTACATCTCAATTTATAGTCGCAATATTATTTCATTGCATTATGTGACGCAGACGAAGCTGCGCGGGTCAGCTACGAGAAATATGTGAACCTTGCACCAAGAATCCTTGTAAGGGCGGCTAAAGGGAAGTTTTACTGACCACTACATAGGTTTGTTCGGCTATCATTTAGCTCGTACCCATTGGCAAGTACCTATTAGCCGTAGAACCGATGACCGTTGAGTTAGACGAGTTCTTGTGGTACTTTATTGAAATGCTCATTGTTTCAGGGCAAGCAAGCTAAAATCAAGGAGATGTACGAACAGTCAGTGCTTCAGAGCGAACAAGGTAAGGAAAAATATAATTTCTTCATTAAAAAAATTATAAATTACAAAATGTACTCGACAATGTTTTTTAAAAGGGAGAAAGAGACATTACTGTCATGGGGTCAAAATTATAGGATTGACAGGACTTGTGTATCTTCCGGATAAAATTATGAGGTTATTTAATAACCTCAATTTATCCGGAAGTGGTGAAAAAATTAAAATTGTCTGACGGTCAGAACCGTTTTCGGGCATGGCGGCCAATCAAAGCGAAGATTAGATTCGCGACACGGAAAATAGTATAGTACACGTACACACGTGTCAGACAGGTCAGCTCAGACGCTGGACCAATGGCGTAAAACTCCGTTTACGTAATAAAAACAATTTAATGGCCACAGTCTGGTCAATTTCTCGGCAAAAACGTCGAGTGTTGATAGGTTTCAATTTGGAGGCGATTAGGAGTCTTGCCAAATTACTTTGTAGTTGATTTATATAACGTATTTTGTAACATTTGTTTATTTTAGACGCTACTAATTACACCGACAAGGCTCTCGAAATGGAAGGTAATGCCTTGATTCTTTTGGTCAGTGATCATTTTAGAACAGTTAAAATATCGCAAGGAAATTTGAACGTGTTGTTGGATTTTTAACTTTATGGCGCTTAGCCGAACGTTGCAAATCCTATAATGCGGTCAATGTCCTTTACGGGATTTCAAATGTCTAACGTCGCCATGTCAGATTGCCATCAGTAGTTAAACATAGAAGTCACGTTAAACCATGCTGTTTGTTTTTCTATCTGCATTTGGGGAAGCCATCTCATTGCACACTACATACATACATATATACATAAAAGCACCTTTTACCCCCTAAATACGCAGAAACTTTAAAATTACATACATTTGCTACAACCGCGTTCATATATTCTGTCAAATACGTGCATGAGTTTGACGTAAATTATATTTTAGTTTTTAAGTCTTATTTCAGAACTTTTAATTTTTTTAAACTACTTTTAGTAGTAGAGTAATTCCAAAAATCGTCACGGTTTTAGAAAAAAAAAACGTTTGCTACTGACCGACAAACGCACAAGTGAACCCTTAGTTCGGTTGCGAATTCTCATAGATTAAGATCATTTTGAGATAAAAAGGCTCAATGAAACCCTTCATCCCATCTCCAGGCGTGACCTCAGCTGACAAGATCTCCCGCGAGATGGACGTGAACGCGGAGAAGTCGCGCGCCATCAAGCAGCGCTTCGAGAACGGAGAGGTGTTCAACGATGAGAACCAGCCGCCTAAGAACCGGGAGATCGATGACAGGTCACTGTTTAACGAAGGTAAGCTCATCATCTTCATCTTTAAGCCAGGAACGACCCCTACCTTCATCTGGCCTAGCCTTTTCCCAACTATGTTGGGGTCGTCTGCCCGTCTAACCGGATGCAGCTGAATACCAGTATTTTACATGGAGCGACTGTCCATCTGGCCTCCACAGCCCAGTAAGTACTGGGTAATAGGAGAAACATTTCAATCATGCTGACCATTAATTCGAAGACATGTGATATCCGCCGATTTGCACTAGGCCTTCGTGGTGAGCCACAGCCCACTCCCCTGTGTCCCAGCAGTGGTCCAGCGGTGCGATTTCCAGGGTTTGACATAGGCCTCTACAGTTTCAAAGACCGGGCCTGTCTTGTGCTTCTCCCACCCAGCGGATTCCGCGAATTTAACAAGGTCATGCGTCGGTTGATAATGAAAGATAATTATGATAATGTCAAGGATTAGCAGTGGAGTAGCAGTACCAGGTCGGAGTGAGCATGCGTGTTATAATAAATATTAATTTTAAAACCATGTTGTATTGTGTCATCAGGTATCGGCAAGAAGTCCCGCTCGATCTTCCTGGAGCTGGACGCGAACGCCAAGAGCATGCCCCCCACCTCCCCGCCGCCCGGGGATGTGCCCAAGCGGAAGGAGATTGTGAGTACCTACATCTAGTGTATATCTCACACGGCTTTCTTTAACCAAGAAATATATACAAACAACATTTATAAAAAAGAGATTTGTTTACTGGACATCAAATAGTCTGCGAGAAAGTTAGTTGTTAAGGTAAAGGCTTAGAAAAAAAGCGCTAATGCGCGCGGCTCACTAATTTGTGAACAAGTAAAAATTATTCCGCGCGCTTTTTCTTTTCGCTGTATTGTTTTTATTTAAAAATGTTGTCAAGTAATGATGAATTTATTAATTCGACACCGCCTGAAGTCTTAGAGGCAGCGAAAAAGGGTACTCTAAGAATCTGTCAGAAAAATCGGATTGATACTTACAAGCGTATCAAAATTTCGTTTAAGAAAGTCTGAGTTTTATTGATTTCGTCGCAAATATGTTATAAAACGTCGTATGACAGCCAAAGTAACTTATATTGTAATCTAGTCTCTTTTACACATCATTTCGTTACCACAATCCACACAATTTCTACCACAAACCCTTTTCTTTCCCTGCAGCCATTCATCCCCAAGGACGTGGTCCGCGCGGCCGACAAGTTGGAGGACGTGAAGATCGAGACGTCCGACATATCGGACCGCTTCAAATTCTTCGAGACCTACAAGCCCAAGAGCGAACGCAAGGAGTTCCGTATGACGCCGCCCAGGCAGACACAGGTACATATTTTTCGGTTTTATCTTGCTACATAATTCAATTTTAGAAGTGAAAACTTCTTTAACATCGTTGTGATTTGAAAGTCGATGAAACGAAAAAGCGACAGTTTAAAAGAGACACACATAAATTCATAAGATTTAACGTGGGAGAAAATGAGACAGGAAGCATTATACAGTGCTAATCTTGAAGCCAACATTTTTGAAGGTTTCACTTCTACCACGTGTGAATTGCACACTTTTTTTTGTTACACAATTGTATGTAATCAAGTTCCTCTACCTGAACAGTAGATATTGTTTACCTACTTCGAATTTTAGCCTAATGTACATATCTTGATATTACTTTGGTATCTTGAACAAAATAAGATGTCTGATCTAAGCCGAGAATCCAAGTGATCTGCAATTCAAGACCCTCCTGCCTCAGACACCTTCCTCCAGTTCGATGTTGGATGTATGATTTTGAAGATGTGTTCTTTGAGAGGATGAAACGTGACTGAGGATATTGACACTAAGAACTGATGTTTTTTTTTTTTCCAGCGCCCAAAATCTCCGTCCCCCGAGATCTACCACGAGCCCAGCGTAGTCCGCAGCGAGGACGTCGCCGTGGACACGAGCGTGGCCGCGTCGCGCCACACTGCGCAGCGCATGATCAACGTGTTCCGGCAGCTGGAGCATCAGCAGAACAAGCCTGATGATCAGCAAGGTAGGAAAAAGGAAGATTATTTCTGTCACCGTCAAATTAACAGGGTGTATTCCTGTTATGTTTATTGGGAACGCTGTGACGGTATGTAGCAATTATACATTTGGGAAAATAAACAGTAGTATATTACGCATAAAAAGTATTGCCTTAAAATTAAACTTAATAAATATACTACCCACAACATTTTCCACAGATTACTTTTTTATATAAAAACAAACTGTTAGCAAACGTTAACTGTAGCAGGGCTAACATAATGAAAAAATAAAATAAAAATAAATGATTAACTATATTCTATAAGAGATGTAAGTTTCGTGGAAAAAGAGTGACGATATCACTCAAAACAGCCTCATGCCAGACGAGAAAATGGTCTGTAGGATAGAAATAATGCTACATATTATATTAAATAATGTTCTTAGGGGAATCAAAAAGTAATTTCCTTAAAGCTCCCTAAAGTTGCCGTAACTGTTATTGCTCCGTAGGAATTCCAATAGAACTATATAAAATGTCGTAATAAATACTATAATTGTTTTTTCCAGGTCCCAAACCTCTAAAGAGGTTCACCCCACCCCCTCCCGGCGAGAACAACCACCAGGGCGACTCCTCGGAAGAAGAGTACTCTTCAGAGGAATATGAGGAAGAGGACAGCGAAGATGAACGTCGCAGGGTGTACCTTGAGGCCCGCCAGAGGGATGAGGCTCTCAAACAGGTTAGTTGGTATTTATAATTACGTATGAAAATCACGCAGTTGTAACAAGGAGTGCTAAATTAAATTAGAACTTTTTGACGAAGAATTGATTACATCGATGTTATAATTTCGAAATCACGTAACACTATACAAGGTGTAAACAGACCCTTCAAGAAGCCATTCACATCAAACTTAATAACTTTACGCAAAAATTCTTGCTGAGAAACGACCTTTTTTTGGAGTTAAAAATCACTGTTTACGGTAAGACTCAATGTAACGCACTCAAAACATTGTACTGATGGATGCATTGGATACTACAGGAGTCATGGAAGTATTGAAAATAAAGTTGTAAATTTAAAGCTGGCATTAAAAAAAAACGTGTGAAAAAGTTGCAACTTTGACCTGCAATATTTCCGTAACTAGAAGTTTCCCAGTTATGTTCCAGAACAAAAAATTATCTCAATGACGGGGAGAACAAGTGGCCTTCGACTTCGTTACAGTTATTTTTACATGTTGTATTTAACCAATGTGAGTTGTGTCCCCAGGCGCAGACGTTAGCGCGCACGAAGAGCTTCCGCGACCGCTTCGAGAACTGGTCCGAGTCCGAGCCGCAGCGCTCGCCCTCCGCTGTCGTCATCGAGCGGCAAGCGGACAACGACGAGGACGGCGAGTCGCAGCTCGAGACTGCCAAAAGGTAAACTAGCATGGCACCTGTTTACATCTTGTATAAGACTAGGAAAATGACTTCTTCGCTGGCACGATTGGAATATTCAGTTAGCCCAAAACTTCACCACTTCCAGCTCAAAGGACACTTCGGCTGCATGTTTTTGGGCTAAGAGGGCAGGATAGGAGGTGGAACATAGTTTGCGAAAATGACTGAACTCGTAAAAAAGTTGGGATAAAGGCATCTTCCTGAACCCTGATGTTGGTATTGGGAAATTCTAGAGGGTAGAAACTCTTGCTGAACCTTTGGTATTAGTACAAACTAATGTTATCTAAAAAAACGTGTGCAATTCACACGTGGTAGAAGTGAAACCTTCAAAAATTTTGGCTTCAAGATAAACTGTATGTAATGCTTCCTCTCTCATTTTCTCCCACGTTAAATCTTATGAATTTATGTGTCTGTCTCTTTTTCGTTTCATCAACTTTCAAATCACAACGATGCTAAAGAAGTTTTCACTTCAAAAACGCGTAATGTCGTTTTGACTTGGATCCTCATTCCGACAGTATAACGGGATTACGCGGATCCATTTTCCGGTCATACCAAAGGTTAAGCGGCGGCCTATATTTGACATTTACAAGCAAGTAATTGTGGCTAACAGGATACCAGGACCCCCCTGACTTATGGGCTTCTGTATACCCTCTAAAAAAAGTGAATAAGTACCTGCAACAGAAAAACTCAGGGTACATACATGAAAAAGATACTCACCCAATGCATAACCTCTTCCTTTTTTGGAGTCGATTAACCAATGATGACGTTTGTTTTCACAGCTTGCGTCAGAAGTTCGAGAGCATGAATGTGACGCAGTCGAGCGTATCAAAAACCTTCGCGCCCAAAGTCAACAGATTTGTGGTGAGTTACACGATACTAGCAATCTGTCCCATGGCTCTCTGGCATTGTTCGCAGAATTCTCTATTTCTCTCTCTGCTCCTTGTTGAAATCTTAATGAGTATAATATATATAATATTTTGCCAATACGAACGCAAAATTAGTTTTCATGAGCAGTTTAACTTTCAATACACTTATTTATTTTTAATACAGTATATTTTGTTTTGTCCACAGTGACCGCCGCGCGAGTCCACTACCACACCAACCAAAGCAATATTAACCCTTTATCGTAGTGAAGTCTCCTATATATACTACTTGCCAACTATTATATCCTAGTACATAAGTTACGGTTGTAGCCTATCGTCGATTATCTAGAATATTTATTTACATTCGGACTTCGGTAACGACTGATAGAGAATGCATTTTAAAACAAAAAGTGCCTTAGAATGTGCAATTTATTAAAGAAATTGTTTTAAAAAAAATCTACAGAAATTCTCATGTTTTATATAGATAATCAATTTATGAAGAATTTATAGAGTATTGTTCAAACATGTTGTCATTGTCATTTTATAACTCATTGAAGGTCATTATTTAATTTAATATTTATAATTTTATGTGAAAACTTATTGTTTTAAGCTAAGTCACATTTAACTATAGAGAGAAAGAATTATCGGAATACTCAATAAGATATACAATTATATATCTTACGTATGAGGAATTCTTTATTTATCTTATTTACAAAAGTTTATATGTTATTTCTAATATTAAACTTCGTATTTAGTCTAATCGAACTTGCCTATCACTTTCTTGTGATTTTTTAACATGGCAATCTTATGTACTCTGTCTTGCCACAATATAGTTATAATTTTATCTCTCTGTGCCATCTCAATGTTCTAATAATCTCGTATTATTTAATAATTATTACTATTGTTTATAATATCGCATGTTTATTATTAATAGAGATACATATTGAAATGTATTTTAGGTAATTTTTACTATGTGACTGAATATTGGATTCTCTATATTTATTTGTTTGTACTTAAAAAGTTTTGCCGATTTTTTATATTATTCGAGAGTAAGGAAATGAATAAATAACAAAATTTTATTTTTGTTTCATTTTTTTTTCCTTTACAGCCCATTTTTTTTTAAGAGGGTAAACTATGAACCTATGAACCTCTGAGTTTCTATTAAGCGCGCGGTTTATCGAACACGGCTTATAGATTAACTATCATCCCGCCCCGGCTTCGCACGGATAGCAGTAATTATGTATAGCCGTGTGACTTCTGGTGGATGATGAATGTTGGCAGTCATGTGATGAAGTTTTAGGAGTTATGTGTAGGTACAATGGGCAGCTCATTAGATTCACGACTAGTACGTTACTGCAGGAGTTACGACATCAACCTTTATTTTGTACGTTATCAAGAGTGCGCTAAGTTATTATAGATCCCAGACTTGGCCATTGACAAACATTCAAAAGACCAAGCTTAAGGTTTGCCAACGTGCAAAGGAGCGCAGTATCCTAGGCGTCAAACTAACCGACCGCATTTATTCCATACTTCTCTATTACTCGTCACTTCATCAGATACCTTTCTTGCCATATCATCAGGATATACCCTTACAATTAAATCCAATAAAGACGGCGTCAAAATGGGCGTTCGTCCAACAGAAACGAATATATGCCAAATAATAGCTCATGAATGACAGTCATGAACTCTCATTCTATTGCGATAAGTATACAAGTAGCCGGAACCCAGAGCAATGGCCTAATCAAAATGTTGCCATTTCCTATATTTTTTCGAGATTTGACTTCAATAGTCATTGTAATTTGTAGTCAAATCCCCAACGTGTGTAACGTTGAGAATTTTGATCCATAACTGAAACTTTCACAACATTACGAACAGCCAAAATGAGATTCTCTCGAAAGCGTCGCTATAATGCAATGGACACTCTGACCACATTGTGGAATGTTGGAAGTAAATAATTTCTTGGAATCGGAGGTTTGAGGTTGTTGTTAGAGATGCAACGGATAGTTGTTTGGCCGGATACCGGATATTCGGTCTGATCATCGGCCGAATATCCGGTATCCGGCCGCCGAATATTCGGCTGGCCAAACGATACCTACATTTTAGTTTGGCGGCGGGCGCGTCGTGCAGGTTTCAACCTGTTACGTATTGTAGGTTCGCGCGGAGCGTTTTCTAGGCAAGAAACGAATTTTATTAGGTCAGTGTACGGAACTATTTCATATGTAGTACACGTGCGCCCGCCTATTTTGCTGAATAGATAAGTTTTTTTTCTGTTTAATGTGTACAGTAGTGTATACGTAATTGTGAACTCGTACTTAATTCTGTGTTTATTTTATTTGTCTAAAATAATGGCAAATAAACGATCTCCGTTGTGGAACTATTTTGAAATAGAAAAGGACGATCACTATTCGGTATCCGGCCGGATAGTGCGCAACTATCCGGTATTCGGCCGGATAGTAAAATAATGGCCGGATAGGCCGGATACCGGATAGCAACTGGATATCCGTTGCATCTCTAGTTGTTGTTATTATCAAGAAATGAACTCATTCCAATAACCTCACAGTGATCTTTATCCACCTAGCGAGCGGCGGTCCTTAAAATTACAAGTGAGGAACGAAAATAAAACAACAAAATCTATTTATAATCTAATTATTATTTTCAAAAAAATATAGGGAACGTGAAACAATAAATTAACCACCTAAACATAAATATGTTAAATATTTATCAATCACATAAGTGTCTGAAGCTCAGACTTGAGACCTCGTCCAAAGTTAGTCAAATGTGCCTGAATGAAACCAACTCGGGAAGATTATTATAAATCGGCTAGATACACCAGCCATGTTTACATCAATGCCATCTAGTGGCAGTTAGTAAAATTATTGCAATTGACATCAATATTGATGTATAATTTGACATTTTTAATCTATAAGGCATGAAATCAGTGTCATTCTCTGTTTCAGCTTAATTTCTGCTTTGACTTGCATCTGGCGAACATTGACTCAAAAATATTCACTCTCACATTTATGATCGAAATTAACACAATTTTATGTGTTCAATTAAACTCTTAGGAAGTAAGAATTAAAAAACGTATCAGAGACAACTCTGACCACTCAAAGGCGTTTCGTTTATGTTTGTAGGTGTGTTGCCATTTGTAAAATAATTACAATGTGATTGCAACATTTGAAAATGTCTTTTGGATTAGCAGCCCTTTGAGTTTTCATACCAATTTATTTGATTAGATTTACTCATAGAAATATTTATTTAAAATCCCAATGATTCTTTTAAATACGATTTTGGCTAAAATAGTTCTTTACTCATCCCTTTCCGAAAAATCACTTATTATGCATAGGCCAAAATATAATTACACTTTTTTCTTCCCATAAGTAAATCTAGTCATGAATTTTCCATAACACTTATCCTATACAGTATAAAATATACAAAATGTACATTCGATCGCAAAAAAGCTGGGGCTAACTTAAAAATTCTCAAATCTTACTTTTTAAAATTAAAAAAAGAACAACGATAAAAAATACATGAAAAAAGAAATGTTTTGCGCAAAATATAAATTGTTTCTTTAAAATCTGTGATCAATTGATTGACATATTTATTTACATTTGGTAGGTATTTTTAAGTCTGGTAATGTTGAAGAACGCAGAATTAATTCTGTTTATTTTGCCAATAACACAGTTATTTTTTATGGAACAGAAAGTTACCAAAAACACGTTCTCCACCAATATCAGACATTACATTCTGACATAAACAACTTCAAGTCATAACTTGTAATCCTTATCACCAGTTCAAGTAAACCGCGCGAGTTTCCTCAAGCGCCATCTATTATTAGTTTGTTACACTTACACACACAAAGGACACCGTTAGATATCGCTTTAATAAAAGTTGTAGAATCAGGTCATAAGTCACATAAGTTTCGGTTGCTTTCCATAGGAGAATCATAGGGTGCTAAGTTCGTCACTAGAATTCGCTATAAATATTAATAATACTGTCTTTATCTAAGTAACAGACATTACGGGCATTTAACGGACAAGTCACTAACATATTGCTGTATTTTGTTTTGTTTGCAAGTGGCGCGAACTAAGATATTTAATATTGTTTTACACATTATTGTATTGCAATGTATGTGGTGTGGATGAGAAGCTGTGTCGCAAACTATGGTCCTCTCATCCTGCCTCTGTGCCCCAAAAAATAGTCAAAGTGACCTCTTCACTGCCACCGACGATGACCTGGAAGTGGTAAAGTTCTGGCCCATCAACTTTTGAAATACTGTCGTGCCAGCAGCACGAAGAAGAGTGAATATGAAGCGTCTTTAATTGGGCTGCGGGCTGTTCGAAAGAGATACCGCGGCCCTGGAACATAAATGGCAAGGAAGGAACATGGATGGGTTTTAGTCAGTACAAGTCTGACACTCCCTTCCGCTCTGCCCAGAGCGGGAGAAGTCATTTGATGATATCCCATCCGTAAAAAAAAAAGAAAGCGTCTATAAATTAAATTTCCGGCAGTGATACACACTTTGCAGCATCAGTTGGCTACCGACTTTTTTCAGACTATGTTTTGTGAACAAATATTTATGGAAAAACTTTTGGGATAGTACTGTATGGTTCTTTTGGTATGACGAAACTGCCGCCATCTTATTTTTCAATACGATTCCCATAGACAAAATAATGTTTGCCAACACCGCCCTCTCTTGGCAATGCCATTCAAGCGCCAACATAACCTTACTTCGCACCACGTTTAAAAGGATAAATATATTTTTAAGTTAGATCGTATTACAAAATAAGAAGCTATGGAGCGGCTAAAACATTTGATAACAAAATCTCAACACTATGTAATAATTTTTAAGGTTTTTAATGGACTTGTTTTATTTTTGTGACCAGTCATTTTATTTTTCAAAATTTTTGATTGAATGAATGAAAATAGTTTAAGGGTTGGACTTATCCGGTAATGTATGTATCATGTATTACTAAATTAACCAAAAATTGAGGATGTAGTGTAGGCAGTGAAATAGAAATGCTTATTTTATTCATTCATCATTAACATCATCCACAGCCTTATGTTACCCACTGCCGGGCATAGGCCTCTCTTCGCATTCTGAGAAATTCATGAACATTATTGTAGAAGTCGAAAAAAGAAATCAGAGGTCACAAAAACTAACATGACCAAAATATATATATGAATTCAAAAAACTTGACAAACAACCTCAAATATGTCTATACCACCAAATTGACTGTCTCTTAAGATCCTGAGAAATGCGGTATTAGAAAAAAAGCGAAGAGAATGGCTCAAAACAGCTTCAGTTCACCTTTAGGTTTTTGTAAAGGTGCAACCAGACTGCGTCGATGACATCAAACGTTCTGGGCGAGGCAGTGTGGTGCAAGGCAGCCGGATTATTGTCGATTGATGTCCACTGTTTTCACGAATCAATTTAGATTGTCATTGCCATGGTAAAGGAGTGACCTAGGAATCGACTTGAGCCGCGCGCGGCATTGAGTTCAGCGCGCTGTCGAGTCACGTCATCTGAGCCGTCTTTTATAAGCTTTTATTTAACTTGCCTTGGTAGTAAATTGGATCAAATCTTGCAACTGAATTTTAAACCATCAACCAACGAATGCGCTGTAATTTTGCATACGCCTTTGGTTCTGGTGACAATACATTTTTATGCCAGACATGACCTGGTCCTGTAGCCAGGATCGTCTCCTCACAAGAGAACACCTGTCATTAATTGTTGCACTTATAAATGTAATCTACAACCACTGCTTTATAAATGTTTTTTGCAAACAATTTTTGGTTAACCAAATAAAATAAATAAACACCTCAACGAACAGCACGCACACGAAACTTTGTATACGCATTAAATTTTAAGATATCAACAAATGACTTTCTTCTTTTATTGCATGTTAATAAAAGCTTGATAAAAATAAATACCTTTAATTTTTTAGATTTTATAGCGTGAAGGATTTTCTGACCGACTCAAGCCGATTCTTTCGACGATAAAGCTCAGGCCACACCACAGCTGGTGGGCGGGCGAGTGACGCGAACGACGAGCTTTTCATACTTCGTTCGTATCTTCGATAGTTAGCGGTGTCAAAGAATGAAAAGAGGTGAGACAATGCGTCATTCGCCCGCACGCCCATGGCCTGCGCTTAAGAGTGGTGTCCCTAATAAAAAAACGGTTCGTATAAGTAGCGGTGGTCGTTCATCGACCGATATGGCCGACCGTAGTGTGGTTGCATCTTCTAATACCGCTGATGGTTATACTGACAGTATGGTATCAAATACCGCATTACACAGTGCTACTAAGGACTACATTTTCATGGCAAACAGCTGTCTATCAGAATAATAATATATATATATATATATGTATAATTTACTCTTCTAGTGCAATTTTTAGAAATATGTGTGAATAATTTTATATTTACTTAGAATTTAATTTATTTATTCTTTCAATTACGTTTTCGTTTAAAACTCTCTCAAATCACATACGCGACGCAGTTTTAGATTTAAAAGATTTTCTTTGGGTAAATTAAACTTTTACGATATATCTTTAGTATCCGTTGATGTAGAAACATTGTTCCCAATATAATTATGTTAAATGCTGGACAGAAATTGACGTAAATAAGGTATGTCTGTGAATAACTTCCAAACAATTGAATTTATCATGGGATAGCTCTTTATCATGGGTCTAAAATGGCCGTTTTACCAGAATCATAATAGGATAATAATATGAATTACGTTACAATCGTAAAACGGTCACAGTGACAATTCATAATATTAACTGCGTGTGTGCCCATTTTAAGAATTTTAATGTTATTCATATTATTATACTACTCAAATTCTGCTAAAACGGGCATTTTAGACCCCCTAGTAAAATTATAATATAATCTGAAAATAACGCCTGAGTGAACCATAAAATGAAAAATGATTACTGACTAATACTGCAATGTTTTGAGTGAATGGATAGTTTTGGTAACAATTTACACAAAGTTTTCTTCTATTAATAGCATCGTAAAAACTACGTTTATTAATTTCGAGTTTGAAACCGCGGTTTGGCTGTCAATATCACCTGTGTAGATTTGCAACTCCCGAAATAAAATCAAACATACTCATAAGCATGGAATAAGAAATCTAAAACTGCGTATTCATCCATTAACCATCTCTGCTTAGCCTCTAAGAGGCTACTTAAAACATTATATTTACAGTGTACCCTAGTGCTAAGAAGTTGGTGTTATTTCATGAAGGACTCGGAACTATTTCACATTATATTTTGAGAAAGATTTCTTCTACAATTTTCTAATATATTGAAGTGCAAGTGTCAATGATTTCTTTTTGCAAAATCGTGTTGTTTTGGCCCCTTCAATTATATGGTTTATGTTATAAGGTTTTAAGGACAATTTTCTTAGCTACGGTATAAAACGCCAGGAGTAAAGAGTTTGTACTTGAAAATCACGTCCAAATCCAAATTCCTGCATTGACTACGCGTCACTCAGCCAGTCAAAAAGACTGCATTTTACAAAGCGTCCAGGCATTTTATAGTATCTCTAGTTTATTTAAAAACACAGCAATGGTTTCACGCAATAAAATAACAATTATACTAGAACATAGTACAATAATAAATTAGACAATAATTTTCATCTTGATCGCTCACGCAAATCAGACATACAAAATATGAGATCCTCTCCGAAACCAATATTATTCAGTGATCAAGACCTTATAGAAAAACTTATAACGACGTACTTACTGGTTAAAATCCTTCACGAAACACTGCCACTTCACTAACTCACTACTGCTCACTCTAATCAGGTGGTCGTTGGACCATGTCTACTGGTAACTTTCCGCTGTCAACTGTCACTTTGTCTGACTTATCCCTACTGCTGTCAGATCGGTCCTTGTGCTTGTCGTTCTTCCTGTCGTCTGAACTCCTGTGGTCTTTCTTATGATCCTTCGGTCTGTCTGACTTGTGGTGCGACGATTTGTGACGAGATGATGATGAATGTCGACGGTGGTTGTCTGACCTGTCTTTTTCAGACCTCTCGTGCCTGATATCTGTCTTGTCTGACCTCTCTGATCGGTCTGAACGGTGTTTGTCAGAATCCTTATGCCTGTGGTTTTTGTCAGGTTTGTCGGACCTGTCGGCTTTTGTGTCTACCTTGTCGGATTTTTGGTCTACTCTGTCAGATTTTGACTCTGATTTCTCTGTTTTAATCTCTGGTTTGTCTGATTTTTGGTCCGATCTGTTCCTGTCTCTGTCGTGCCTCATATCAGGATTGTCGAACTTTATTTCCGCTTTTTCATATCTCTGTTCTACTTTATCACTTTTATGTTCTGATTTCTCTGGTTTAGGATCCAATTTGTCACTTTTATTATCTGTCTTGTCAGACTTTTGATCTAATTTGTCAGATTTAGTTTCACTTTTGTCTTTGAATTCTGTTTTTTCAGATTTGAGATCAATTTTCTCTGGTGGCTTCGAATCAGTCTTTTCAGGATTCAATTCGATTTTGTCAGACCTAGCTTCTATTTTATCGGACTTGGATTCTGATTTTTCGACCTTTATTTCTGTTTTGTCAACTTTTGATTCTGATTTATCAATTTTGGATTCTGTTCGTTCAGGCTTTGATTCTACCTTCTCAGACTTGGATTCTGACTTGTCAGACTTAGCTTCGAGTTTTTCGGACTTTGAGTCTACTTTGTCAGATTTAGTATCAGCCTTGTCACACTTGCTGGTTTCCGGTTTGTCTGGCTTCTCGGGCCTGGTGTCTGTCTTCTTGTCTGCGTGTTTGACTTGTGTCTCTACGCTCTTCCTGTTGCCACCGACCTTGAGGGCCGTCTTCTGGTTCAACTTTTGGTGGAACTTTGCACTCAGTGCTCTCATCTCAATGACCCCGGCTTTATGTTTTGCAGCTGATTTTTTGGATTCTGTAACATAAAATAAAATAATTGATATATATGTGCGTAGCAACCTCAACCTATTTGATTCAAAGGAATTTTTACAATTTTTATTTCTGATCAGTTTCCGTCAGGACAAACAATTTATTAATTTGCATTTAAATGTATTGTCTTTATCTAATTTCCTACCCATCTCCCACAAAATGACTCGGTTCGGTTAGTTTCAATGTAGCGAACGAGTGTTGTTGTCAAATTTTAACCAGGTGGTGGTTTCTTCGGATTCATCTGTGTATTGTATAATTATATCACTTGCTTTGGTGAAGGAAATGATGAGGAAACAGAACCAGCATGCCTCAGAGATATTTCTCAACGGCATGTAAAGCTAAGTCAGACACCCATGGGCGGCATCATTGAGAGTGTAGGCGAATGTAAGTTTACAATTTATTTTGAGTTCCCGATATTTCGATGCTGTTGCAAGCAACATGGTCACGGATACATTAGTATCTTCTCAAGTTATGTGTTCACAATTTCATTGACACTTAACAGTACAATTAAACTTCTAATAGTAATCGGAAGACAAGTTATTTTCTAAGGTATAATGGCTCACCAGACGTGTCGTTGATGGTGACAGGAACTGGGTCAGCCGGTCGCTCCTCAGCCGGCGATGATGCCTCCGACGTTGGGTAGTACTGCTTCAGACGTAGATGCCATGCTGCCGAGAAAATATAGGTTTTAGTATGCTTGATCATACTCCAGTATGATCGTGTTGTATGTCTACAAAGTATATACTTTCCCAACGTCTTGGTTCGAAAATTACCGACATTTACATGCGAAAGCGGGTCGAGTGGCCCGAAATTCAATATAAAAAAAAAAAAATGCTATTTTTATGTCAGCATCAGGTTGTGTTTTCGTCATAATTTGATTTGCGGTCGTACCAGTTATGAATTTATAGAATTATCATAATCTGTCTAGCTTTTCCCCAACTATGTCAGCGTCAGAGAGTCAACTCAAGAGTTAGCCTCCAGTCTTATTGGATGCAGCTGAATACCAGTATTTTACATGGAGCTAGTAGTGACTGCCTACTTGACCTCCACAACCCAATTTGTACTCGGTATACGATACCCCTTGGTTATTCTGGTTGTCATACTTTCGGGCCACTGACTACAAATGACAGCCGGGACCAACGTGCAGCGTGCTTTACATGGGACGGAGGTAACTCGTTAACTCGGTATGTAATGTATGGCCACCCATCAAAAGACCAACCCAAGCAAGCGCTGTTTAACTTTATTAACCAACGAGCTCCTCGAGAGAATTTACAGAAATAAAATCACCAATACAATTTTCTCGCTAAGAGAAAAAAAAACTGTCACATCAAGTAAAATGTTTATAATAACGACTCACCAACTGACGTGACTGCAGACACAGTCCTGAACTGGTGTATGATATTCCTAGGCAGGAAGTAGATGTCATCGGAGCACAGCGGCAGGCGTGAGTAGCGCACGCCTTCACGACGGAGCTGGTTCAACTTCGCTTCTTCTAACCTGAGGAAGTGATAGAAATTATAGGTCATCATCATCGTCATTTCAGCCGAAAGACGTGCACTGCTGGACATAGGCCTCCCCCAAGTATCGCCACACTGACCGGTCCCGTGCGACTCGCATCCAGTGGATCCCCGCAACCTTCACCAGGTCATCGGTCCACCTAGTGGGAGGCCTTCCAACGCAACGTCTTCCGGTTCGCGGTCGCCACTCTACAACTTTTCGGTCCCATCCGTTCTGCGAGCAATGTGCCCTGCCCACTGCCTCTTAAGTTTGGCAATTCTAGTTAAGTTATTAATTATAGGCAAGTTGTCGCCGCCGCATGTAGATGATAATAATATTAGAGGCATTGCAGGTGTCGTCAATTGTCATTTGCCAGTAATTGTTTATTACATGCCAGGGCCTATCCTTCAAACTGGAGCGGCCTAGGGCGGAGCACGGTTGCCTAGAAGAAACCTATTCACTCGAATTTTGGATAGATCCAGATTTATTATAATGATCAGGGAACTGAGAAGCCAGCTGTGAAATTAACAGATTGGCGTTTTGCACAATAAATCGCTTGTTTGCGACAATAATGACTACTCGAAAAATAAGAAATGCAAGACATTTTTAAAATAGAGAGCGTATTTTTAAAATCGACTCAAAATATTTTCATTACATTGCCAATATTTTTTGCATAGAAATCTTTTATCAAAAGATGAAAGATTAATTTACGTATTTCGTTACGTTAATTTTACATTCAACAACATACAACATCGAAAAATCTAAATTCTTGAGTTAAGTCATCCTCCTAAGTCGCAAACAAGCGAAATGTGAAAGCATAGCGTTTTGATCGTAAAAACTTCAACCATACGGTGTAGCTTCGACGTAAGTCTGCTCGTCGGATGATAAAATGGGGATGTGGGGATAAGATTGTGCAATTCCAAGGCACACTCCCCGAAACGTAACCGATAAAAACCGATAGGCTGGCCACTTGGAAGTAGAAATAGTTGTGGTTATGGAGGAATTAGGAACCGGTTGTTATCTCATTCTCTATAGAAAAAGGAGGTAGAGGTGCTGTGACTGATGGGCTAATCCAGCCCGAAGGTTTCTGTTGGGTTTCTAAACATGCTAATCTCCTGGATTAGTCTGCTGATAACACGGATAAAGCTACGCATTTTATACGTATGCGAACACGAAGATAATACTCGTTCGTGCTTTTACAATGTCAAATTGACTTACCAAGTGACACACTGCGAGATGGGAGGCTCGTACAGGTCCAGTCCCAGCAGCTGCACGAGCTTGTTGAAGTCGGCCGCGTGGAAGGCCACCACGTCCTTCGTGATGCGCCCGCGGTCCGACTCGTCGCCGCAGTGGATGGCTTTTAACACACCTGTGGACAAAAGAAAAGAGTTAAATCAATGTAATACTAGAACAAGAGCACAATAAAAGTCACATTGACAGCCACTCCAAGTAAAATACTGGTATTCAGCTGCACCTGGTTAGACTGGAAGCAGACCCTAACATAATTGGGTAAAGGATAGGCTAATGATGATGCCGGTATCCCCACGATGTATTCTTTCAGCAAGTGTAGTACCTGTCTGGGTTCAAACCTCGACTACTAAGTCGGGCCGTTACCACTGGACTGCTCATCCAAGAAAAACAATCGCCAATGGGAAATACATCGAGCCCTTATCATCATAATCCACAGCCCGTCTTCCCCCACTGCTGGGTATAGGCCACTCTTAGCTTGTGCCAACCTCCATGTTCTTGAGCCAGCCTCAACCAAGATATTCTCGTTTATACATCGAGTAGGTTAGCTGAATGTGAACTCACCCACTGCAGCTGTAGTGATCCTATCTAATCCGTGCCCCACGTGATCTGCGTGCGCGCGCGTCCTATCCTCGAACAGGAACTCCCGCGCCTCGCTCCAACGTGGTAGGTACTGGAGATTGCGTAGCTCGTTTATGCCAGTCCTAGGGAAAGAAACCATTGTTAGATTAACATAAATTTATCATATTCTCCAACTAACTGTTAATTCATTGTTTCTTGATACACAAAATCCTACACACTACAAATTCAATTTGTACTTTTTAAAGCGAAATGTGAACACTGTAGGAATTGGATACAGCTAATGTTCAATGTCTGACAATGTTAGGTGATAAAGACAAACCAATATATTTCCACATCATACACATAGCTGTCTTAAGCAGCAAACAAAAACAGCGTTAATATAGCAGAAATGAATATGGCCATACTCAAGATCAGCTTATTGGCGTGAAGAAACAATTAAGAAAATGACTAATACATACTTTTAAGTATCGATAGTTAACCTTTTTGAAATTCTTTGAGTAATATCATGGACGCATACCTCCTCTTTTTGATAGGGCTCTTCCCAAGTTCGGCAGTGGGTACCAGCTGTTCTCCCGGCCTGATCCACAGGATGGGGCCGTCGTTGGATTCCTGTGGCTCCATGTCTACTGCAGACATGGGTCCCCACGGCATTGTCTGTGTAATAGAAAGAGCCATTTTATGAGCGATAATTTATTAAATAACAAATACTTTGAAATATAAAATACTTAACTTTTCCCATTCACTATCTTTTGTGAGATTGAATCATTCATTTAGACTGGATTGCATCAGAAACCACGAAATGCCTTTAGCCTTAATGTTAGTCTTAACACTAGCCTTAATGTTAGTCTTAACACTCGCTAGGTATTTAGACGCGAATACTCGCTACCGGGTAAAAATTAAAGTTTTAAAATGGAATCTAAGAAAAAATATTGTTATTCAATTTGTGAGAACATTATCGTTTTACCGAGTTACCAGCCACAGTTAAACCTTATTTGAACTGTCAAGTGTCAAAAGTGTCACTTATGTCATTGTCAATATTGTCAATAATGTCATGTAAGCGTTTTTTATTCCTGGGTACCGTAGTACCCCCTGGCGTTTGAGTGGGAATAGGTACAGTTCTTCCAATAATGTGCCACACCTACGATGATAGTTTAACAACCAGCCCATATAAAGCTTATCATCTACTGACCATGTTGAGGAAGGGACAGGTGCCCAGCATATCCAGCATGTCAGGGAAGTAACCCCCCACCTCCTCGTGCACTGTGCCCACCAGCGAGATCTGGTGTAGCGGCCCGCAGCGGAACGTACCCGCCGCGTATGATTGTTGGACCTGTGGGAGAAAACACAAAAATAAATAAAAACGGGTACAAAGTCCGTATTTTACAAAATATTGCTTATATTTTGTTCTTAAAAGACTGCGGGCCATACGTTGCGGAACACTTGTTTGTCATGGGAGTCATAGACAGCCCACTGTGCCGAGCCTGCCTCAAGGAAGACGAGACAGCAGCCCACGTGCTTCTACACTGCCCAGAGGTTGCCTCATACAGGGCAAAGTGCTTGAGTAACCCAGGTACTCTCTGCAAGATCATCAGTAACATCATGGCGTTGCTGGCCTTTCTCGTGAGTTGATCGAATGATATTCCCACGCACCCCCATCCCCGTACGCAAAATATGCGCTTTGAACGTGGAGTTGCGGACACCAGCCCGTTATAAGGGTCTATTTACTAATTACGTTACTGTAAGGAGGTATATATCTATGGGCCAAAGTTTCCTGAGAATGTTGAAAATTGGAATGTTGATGTTGTTATACAATACAATACTGTACGGTGGATGAGACTCATGAACTGCGGAAGAATACACGCCCCAAAAGCCCCGAACACACTTTATCATTTTGGAAGAACATCTGCCTGGCTAATCTTGATACATAATTAAATAATTGGTCAGATTGACCATTACACTTTGTCTACTCTTCATACAACCTTTCTAAGCACGGTGCCAGTGTGGAGTCTCCTCACAGTACATCCCTCATCAGCAGCCATTTGATTATTTTATTACAACTAAGTAACCTTACCTGCTGGTAATACCGGTTGACGGTCGTAGTCTCAATATCTGACGCCCTGGCTAGTACTCCTGCCTTGACCGTCAGATTGGCATGTGTATCCGACAGATACTGCAGCAGGCACGGGAACTGCGCCGCGGCACCTCGCACTACGCCGCAGACGAAGTGCGCCCAGCCATCGCTGTCCTCGGAGAATACCAGCTGTTGGGGAGGAATTGATAACTATTAGTTAACACTAGCTAATACCCGCGAGTTAACCCGCGTGGATGTCGGTCATCGCGACCAAAAATAATCATGAAATTTTGATCCCGTTCCCGCAACCCATGGGTACCTATTCCAGGGATAAAATATGTCTTATCATTTTGTTATATCTCAAAGGGTTTAGGCAGCGTTTTCTTTGAAAGCTCCCATACAGCTTATTTTTTCTGACACCTCCAACAAATATCATAATATTTTAGCCACAAAAACTTGACAAATTACATATTATATACTAAAACCTTCCTCGAAAACCACTCTATCCACTGGTAATAACAGCTTGAAAATCGGTGCAGTATTTTTTGAGTTTATCGCTAACAGACACACAGACGCGGCGGAAGGCTTTGTTTTATAATAATTATGTTGATTGATAGTGCTAGTGAAGTTCACTCGTGATAGATCCATGAAGAAAACAAAAGAAAATATTATTTTATTATTTATGTTTCTCCATCTTACGACTTCCTTTAAAAGAGTTACCTAATGCGATAGTGTACACACTAAAAATATATTTTTTGTAACTAATCACAAACAATGCATTTTATGTGAACTCAATCAGAGGACAATGGAATAAATCAACGTGAATGAGGTTGAGTGAGGTTGAGAGTGCAGAGTCGGATATATTTGTTTATGTCATGTTATTGGGGATTTTTCATTGGGAGTGTGTCAGTAGTGGCCCAAAGTTGAAATTCATGCCCGGTTGATAGCAATAGGCTTGCCCCCAATTTTGTACTTGTTAGTCCCATGTGAGTCTTAAACATAACAAAATGTTACGTACTGGGGTACAGCTCTGCCTAACCCTTCCGGAAAATACAGCCATGAATCATTTGTGCTCATCAGTGATAGCCTAGTATGTCCGTCGGACTGCCTGTCATAGGTTTCGAGTTCGAACCCAAGTCACGCACCTCTGATTTTTCGAACTCATGTGCCTATTGTACAATTATCTCTTACTTCGGTGAAGGAAAACAGTGTGAAGAAACCAGCATGCCTGAGAGATATTTCTTGACGGCATGTAAAGCCAAGTCAGAGGCCCATGCCCCATGGGCGGCATAAACACTAAGGCACCAGGTTAGGCACTAACCACACGATGAAGAAAGAATTTGTGATTACGGAAAAGAGAAGTTGAAATACCCAAAACATTGTGACGTATGACGTTTTCGTGGAATATAAAATCGTAAGTAAACTTTATTTTTGGCTTGTGATAAGGAAAAAGTGCCTGTTTTAGGTTATTTCAATTTATTTGAGATCGGTTTCATAATAGATTTTCGATGTAAAGAAACCCATAATTGTAAGCCGAAGGCGATAATTTATCACAAACCCACGGTAAAAACGCGGCTATTTCGTCCCAAACACTTTATTAGGAATTAAGAAAAATATTAATTCGTAAAGAAACGTAACCGAGGCAGGCCCAAGAAACGACGTGGCAATCTGGACTCATTCTGAACAGATTAGTCGGAGAAGGTAAATTTTAAACAAAATTGGAAAGCCATGGGGGAGTCTATCCCACTGTTGGGCCTTTGTCTAGCAGGAGGAGCAGACAGATATAAAAAAAAGAAGCAAAATTGCCCCGAAGAATGATTTCCAAATCCTGGTATTGCTGCAGTTTTACGATGTAAATACGGTTTGTCTCTTATATTTCAAGAATTATTACTTTTCGTATGCAAGTGACAAGCCTCTTAAGACAATCCTGATACAAAGCTCGGTTAGTAACTGCTCACCTTGAGGAACTCTTTGGCTAGCGACTCTTGCTGTGGCGCGCTGAGCATGTCCACGTCCCGCTGGTGCAGGTACACCACGCTCGCGCCGCCGTTCGGGTGGGTCTCTACTCGCATCAGTCTGTTGGTAACAAGTCAGTTGAATTAGAATACAATGGCCGATAGAATATTTATGTTGTAAGAGACATATTGTCACAGACTACTATGGATCCAGTATGTGGTTCAAGAAGCATGCACTGGATCTTTGTTAATTGCTTGTGTTCTGTCGAATCGACATCCCCCCACTCTCCAATTCAAAGCCATTGATTATATGGGGTAGAATCCGACATCGACGAGACAATGGTTACCACATATTCAGTACATCATTCTAAGCCCTCCCACATAGAAATTCATCATCTGCCTAGCCTTTTCCCCACTGTGTTGGCGTCGGCTTCCAGTCTAACCGGATGCAGCTGAACACCAGTATTTTACATGGAGCGACTGCCTATCTGACCTCCACAACCCAGTTAGTACTAGGTAATACGATACCCCTCGGTAAGACTGATTGTCAGAGAGCCCACTGACTTCCTAACGACTGTCTAAGGTCAAAAAGATCTTGGGCTGCGGGCTGTTCGAAAGAGATACCGCGGCCCTGGAACACAAAGGGCAAGGCAGGAACATGGATGGGTTTTAGTCAGTACAAGTCTGACGCTCCCTTCCGCTCTGCCCAGAGCGGGAGTAGTCATTTGATGATATCCCATCCGTAAAAAAAAAAAAAAACAAAAAAAAAAGGTCAAAAAGATCTACAAATGATAGCCGGGACCAACAGTTTAACGTACGGAGAAAACTCGGTATGTAATGGGTCCACAGACCAACCTAGGCAAGCACGGCTCAACCTACAGATCAACCCGAGCGGCTGTTATTATTTGACACGAGCTCCTCCCACATAGAAATTAATCATCAATTATTAAAAAAAAACGGATGTTACACACATTTTGACAGTGTAGGTATTGCACTTTTTAGGAAGCAGTTGTTTTTTTTTAAATATCCGATAAAAAATTTCTCAGTGCACGCCGATGGAGAAACGCTTGACACGGTGACTCATGAGGATAGTCCAAAGTACAAATAAAAGAAATGTTTGTGTTTACCTATGATACTTGAGCTCCTTGACCGTAGGAGTCTCAGCCAGCGGTCCCCAGCTGTCGTTGGGCAGCGGGGCGCCGGCGCGGTCTCGGCGACACTGCACGCCGATGGAGCAGCGCTTCACGCGCGCGCGGCGGCGGCAGTGGTGGCAGGATGACGATGATGATGAGGAGGAGTGGCGGTGAGACGACCTGAGGGGTAAAAACATGGAATTTATTATAAGGATTTTGAAAATAAACAGAATTAAATGGTAGGCCTTTTAGGGTATAAGGAACAGGGTGTAATGTTCTTCATCCCCCATAGAAAAGGGTGGATCCTCCGCGCAGACGAGTGATACGTCTCATGGGCATCGGCCCGACAGCTAAAGACCCGCGGAGAACTTTTAACATCGCGAATTGGGATTGTAATTTTAGTTCTCCATTTGCGTCATACATGTCGCTGGTGATTTTTCGTCGACTTGATTATGTCCACCCTCTTGTTGAGTTACAATACAGGGTCCCCCTCACTGTGAAAAGAGCTGGGCCAGAATCAACCACACAGGCCTAGTGCGGGTTGACAAGATGTAGTCGGTACATACCAGCAAATAATTCAAAAGAAGAACAATGTGCTCTAAATTAGGCTTAGAAAGAACAAAGAGAATCTTACCTATCCCTCTCCCTCTCCTTTTCCTTCTCCCTATCTCTTTCCTTCTCCACCTTAACTCTGTCATTCTCCACTTTAACTTTCACATCACTCTCACTTTTCACATTCCTAATAGCAGGAAAGACTTGTGAGTTCACCTCCTGCTTAATTTGCTTCAGAGGCAGTTCCAGATTACCATAGCAAGGTAACTCTCTCCTTGGGTTGGACTGGAATCTTATCGCTTTCATGGATAAATTGAAATGGGTAGCTGGTCTCCTCATTCCAGAGGGGCTTTCCAGTAAGACATTTTGCCTTGACACTCTTGGGTACTTGTATTTAGACATGGATCTTTGAAAGTGTGTGTTGATGATTCTCAACTGGCGTGAGACCGAAGAGAATATTCTTTTAGTGACGTCATCGTCCGCCATTATATTGGACATCTGCGCTTGCTTCCACCACGCGTGGATACCTCCATACCAGTCAGATTTGAAGGGATCACGGTTGATCTCGGTAAGTCCGATGTCGTCGTTTAAATTTGTGTTGAAGAGTAGGGGGTTTTTGCTTGGCGGTGATTTCTTCAGGACATTCAGTTTGAGCACCGTGGCATTGCTGAACCCTCCGGAGTCGAACACCGGCCATATCTTGCTCTGTTTGGATGGGCGAGCGTTTTGGGCCCAAACGCAAAGGTCCTTGGAGCTTTCGCTGATTTTGCGCTTCTTGCCTGTGGAAATAAAAAGGCATAAATGGGTTGTTAGTGAATATTTGCCTTACATCGGTTCTTACTTACGCATGTCAAATCTGGCCTCTCAAAAAATCCTTCTTATATAAAATAAGAAGCTGCCAACGAGGAATAGAACGGAGTTACATGAATATCAGATTGAAGGACAGAGTCAAAAGTTCACTGATAAGGAAAAAAACAAAGGCAGGACTCACATCTCTTGCCTTTTTGCCCTTGCCAAACAGGTCCTGACACTGAAATGGAAATGGTCAGGCAATATCCAGAGAGTTACGGATGAAAGATGGTCACAAATTATTACAAATTGGTATCCAATGAACAAAAAAAGAAGGAAGGGTAGACCATTTACCAGACTGGCAAAAGACAGAGCCAGCTGGAACAGTTTGGAGGAGGCTTTCACCGCAGAAGGTAGCCCTTACACCTAACAATACTAATAAGTACAAACACTAACAAATAAATAAGTATGCAGCACATTAAATATAAACTAAATGTAAGGGATAAATAATAATAGTCAGTACAAGTCTGACACTCCCTTCCGCTCTGCCCAGAGCGGGAGAAGTCATTTGATGATTTCCCATCCGTAAAAAAAAAGGGATAAATAAAGCTAAATAAATATTAATAAATAAAATGAGTTGTTGTAAATGTGATGAAGAACTTCCCCGTTATTAATTTTACTAAATCTAATGGACACTAAATGCATGACGAAAAAAAATCAACTGTCGCCTAACGTTAAAAATCCGCCCCGCTTTTTATTTAGGCAATCTAGAAGTTAGGATTCGAAGTCTAAACCTGGTTGCTTTGTAAATGAAGGATCGTTTGAATCAATCTTTCTGTCAAAATTGGACCCACTATAAAAGGTAACTATGATATAAGATATCTACTACTATTACTTACGGTGGAAGCGTACGTTCTTACGTTTTTTGCAATTTGCAGGTCAGTGTCAGGTTGTATGTTGATGAAAAATGAGTCACGCTAGTAACACGTGTGTAGTTACAGAATTATAATAATGAAAATCATCAATACAACCCTCTAAGTTCATTTAACCCCATTGAATAACTTTTTCATGAAATATTCATTGAATAGGGTTACATGAACTTAGAGGGTTGTTTTGATGATTTTCATGATTATAATTCTATAACTACATATTATGTGTTACTGGCGCGACTACACCAGTACTACATTTCGCCAGTTATGTTTAAGTCCCATGTATTAGAGGCGAGCCTATTGCCATCAACCGGGCGCAAATCCGGACTCCGTGGCAGCTACTGAGAAATTCCTGATGGAAAAACCCAATACCCGGGACCGCACCCAGGACCTCATGCTCAGCAGTCGTGCTTGCGACTACGAGGACTAAAATCAGTCAAATCAAAATCCAGTCTAACTAGATGCACCTAAGACCCAGTATTGTGCAAGGAAGGTTTAATTTGGAGTAAAATTCTTGATACCTGCAATATAATATGGGTTGAATCATTCATTAATTTATCATTTCTTAAAACAATCATGATAAGGAAAATATTTAATTTATCCTCTTAACATACATACACATACATACATAAACTCACGCCTTTTTCCCATGGTAGGCAGAAACCACAGAACGCCACTTGCTACGATCCTTACATACTCCTTTTTTCCTCGTCCACGTTCATACATCTGGTAATACACACACGCCGGTTGCGAGTACTACGCACCTGACCTTTCTGAAGAACCTCACTAATAAGGTCAGCGTCCTTCTAGGGCGTATCCTCCCTGCGTTGCCACTCACTTCGGCCTTGTAAATACATTCTGTTAGTCGCCTTCACTCATCCTCTCCACATGACCAAATCATCTAAGCATACTCTATTCAATGTTTGTCACTACATCTTCTTTTAACCTCTTAGTTTTGGTTAGTAATCGGGATTGTGAGGGGGATTTTTGAAGATATTACATTTTTTTTTTTGATGATTATGTTATGTTACTGATACTGTTACGATGTGTCATTCCACTGCTGGACAAAGGCCTCTCTCCATGACTTCCAGTTTTTTCGTTTCAGGGCTAAGGTGGACCACATCAACTAGTAATTAATCAAAAACAGGACAGTCTCCTGAGAATGTTTCCCTGTAGATACAGAAGTTAAGGTCTGATTTTGCTGCCACATCAAAAAATCTACCTTGTTTGGCTTGTTTGTTTGAATGCGCTAATCTCCGGAGTCGGATTAGAAAAATCCTTTTTGTAGCCTTATTTTTGAGGAAGGTTATAGGCTATATGACATCAAGCTACGGCCCCGAGGAGCCAAGCAAAAAGAAAAAACAAAGTCAGAAATGGCGGGTAAAACCGCGGGACGTGGTCTAGTTAAATAACAAATTGCTGTTATTATTCCATTTCAATTTACCAGCTGACCACCTTTGACAACTTAATATCAATATTGTGGAGTGTATGTAACATTGCAAGAGGTAATTTTATGCATTTGCTGTAGAGAATTTACATAAAATTGCTATGGGGGATAAAACTAATTCCCATGAAAGGTTTCTATGATGACGTGAATGAGGTAGAAGGTGTATGTCAGGATCACAGCAGCAGCATTCTATAGTTTGTGCCTACCACAATGGGAAAAAGGTCTGTGAAATGTACAGTTAGTGCAGAAACCGTAAATAATATTATATTATAATTGTTATTTTCCTGTGTTGTCTACTGTGTGTACAGTCGAACAAGCTATTTGGTCTACACGCAGAAATATTCACAATCCTAGTACACGCTTTATAAAATAAAATTGCAAAAAATTGTCAGTGTTAGTACACTACCCACCACTTTAATATTCCCAATCCTAGTGGATTGTGAATATTTCCGCGTGTATACCAAATAGCTTGTTAAACCATACATAAATCATCATCATCATCATCAGCCTACAATGTTCCCACTGCTGGGACGCAGGCCTCCTCTCTATGAGAGGGAATGGGCTATAATCCACCACGCCGGCCCAGTGCGGATTGGTAATGTCACATGTCTTCGAATTTTTGGTTCTAGGACATGCCGGTTTCCTCATGATGTTTTCCGTCACCGTTTTTGAGAGCAGTGGTGATGAAATAAATTACACAAAGTAATGCGCCTGCCTGGGTTCGACCCACGACTTACTGTTCGTAAGTCGGGGTCGCTACCACTGGGCCACCGCTGCTCTCATACATAAATAGTAGGATGTGGACTTTCAGACGTTAGCCAAGAATTGAAAATTTCGTAACACGCTTTAATTCCGGTGTGGCTAGTGACAGTTCAAAAGGAACATAAATTGTTTACACACAAGTTGAGTAACTTCTGTTATTTTAACAGATTCAAGAATATTGGAGAACACACAGCTCTGAGGTTATAAGATAAAAGAGCGCATCTAAAATGTAATGAAGAAAAATGTACAGTGGGCTGCATCAATTGGGTACCCCAGTTGGGAATGTAGGTGCTTTCAAAAGGTGTACCCACATCGTGACGCTGACTGTACCTTACTAGATTCCCCTATAATTAGTTGCCAAGAAGGAATAAAAAATCCTTACAACTGGTTGTACTCAGTTGCCATGGCGGCCGAAAGGTATTTTGTTTAGAAAGGCTATTTTTCTGCATCATGTTTGTGTATTGTGTGATCTGATCTTGTTTGGGGTCGAACATGGGCAGATATTGCACGGGATAGAGGTTTGGAAGGGGAGGCGTTTGCCCAGCAGCAGGACACTTAATAGGCTAATAGGCCATCATTTTCTTAACATTTTCGCAGTTCTGTCTTCTTTTGCTTAAAGCGGTAGTCTATTCAGCTGAAACTCGACAACCCAACACCAACATATTTGATTATGTGTAAATAATGGAAATTTCTAATCTGAGATATTACATTACACACACCATATTCCATACACAAATTGATGTTATTTCCACTAAAACCAATATCAACTTAGCATGCGTGAAAAGTTGATTTTAGTGTTATCAGTTTTATTGATCAAGTCATAAAATTTTTGAAATTGTAAACTGTATTTTATGTGCAAGTATAAAAGTACCTATATTTTTTAAATTAACAGAAAATTTGTTCGTTTGCTTGAAACTAAATTGCAATTCATGCAGGATACTTACAAATTGAGCTGAACTTTTAGGTACAATTATTTTTTTATTATGTGTTGTTTATAAACATTCCTGGTATTTTATTTTTTTACTAAATTCTTTATTGTCATAACTCATGTTAATTCAAGATCTAGAACTAATTTAATTTATTCAAATTATCAGTTGTTTCAAAATTGACGCCATGGACCATTTCCTACTTTTTATAGATAGAAGAATTATGTATTGTGTATGTAATAATGTTAGTCAAGCTTGTAGTAATATTTAAAAATGTAGTTGGACACTTTTTCATGCACTCTGTTTATGTTTACTAAATACTGTCCATTGTTTATTTTTGTGTTAAGTTTTTGCATGCAAGCATAATATGAGACTGCTGTTTCTTAGTATTATTAGTAGTCTTCACTAATTTTACTCTTGTATAAAATACGATGAGAATTTAAGAGCCTTGGGAATTCTTTACTTGTTAAGAATATTCATATTATCTGCTATATGGACCAATAACCTTAAAAAGGTGGCTGGAACAGACTGATTGCAGAGGGCAAGTGTTTGCCTGATGTGTAGCTTAGAAGTGGTGTATATCCAGCAGTGGACTGCAATACACTGAGCAGCCAAGATTATTTATAGCATATGCTTTCAGAAATCTTAGTTTAGTCCTAACTATGCTTAGGTTCAGGAGAGAGATGGAGTCCTGTAGATAATAATTCTAGTATCTCATCAATTTACAACAGACTTCTTGCTGTGAGCCAGTGCAGGCATAATAGGCAGCTTATTTTCATTATTTTACATTCTAAATTTCAAAAAAATTTAAGCAAAAACATAGTAAGTTGGTTTGCATTAAAGTAATTCAAATTCTGTTTAACTAACTCCAGATTCAACAATATTGGATAATATAATCAGAGTATGCGTAGGCACTAGTAACTATTTAGCTTCAACTGGAAGACAACATCAAAACAACATAGTTGGGAAAAGGCAGATGATGAATTGGAAGTATGTGGAAATATTGGAATTTTCGCAGATAGTGGCCCGTTTTTCAGCAGTGGGATCATTTTGACTGTATGTTAGTGAACCAACACCATCCGTTGGGGCAGATCACCGCTTAACTGCCAGGGCTTATCCTAATCTTTAAATTTTTTTTGGTCATTGTTCTCACATATGTAGAAGTAACAATAATGTACACAGGACTTTGTAATACCTAACTTGACTTTAAAAGTGTCCATGGAGTTTCTTGTCCATTCTTCTCCATAGTGATATAAAATTTGGAATGGACAACTGCAGTCTTTAGAAAGTTACCTAATAAGCCTGTGGCACGACTGTGGCTTGATCTTTTTGATGATTTAAAATTGCCTGAAAATAGTCTATTTGAAAGAACTGCTTTGATTTCTCAAGCTAAGACACAACATCCCATCCTCAGTCAGCTACTTTTTTAAGGCTTTCTGCCCATCCTTTAGCTATTCAAGAGGTATCCATCTTTTGGCTATTTAAGAGGTATACTACTTTACACATACTTTCAAATTGAGCTGAATGTTTGGGTACACAACCAGTATTTATGGTGGTAAATCTTTAAACAATATTTTAAAATGCACATAGGGACAGTTTTTAATGCACATGTTTGTGTTTATTTATGTTGGTTGTTGTTTATTTTTGTGTTGAGTAAGTTTTTGCCATGCAGGCATAAAAAGGACTGATGTTTCCTAGTACTTTTAGTAGCCTTAATTAATTTTACTACCTACTGAATGTTTGTAAGCAGCTCTGGGAATTCTTATGTTGATTAGATTTTTATATTGTGTTCTTGATGGCGAGAACAAGTACCTTTCGGCTTCGTTAAGAGTTTGTTTACACCCTTCATAGTGTATTTGTGGGAATGTGGAGCTGGGCACAAGCAAATAGAGGCCTAAACCCAGCAGTGGGTATGAAGTCAGGCTGTACATGATGATGATGAAGCTGTGATAGGCAAAGTTACTTAAATTTTAAGGAATATAATTAGAAAAAGTTACTTGATTCTTACGTATGCTTAGGCTGTCGCCAAGATCAACTACTGCTCCAGAGGAGTGAGTGGAAGATGCTTACGGATTACAATTCAAATATTCAGGTTATTTTTATTATTTTAAATAATAAACTTCATGAGATGCGTTGCTAAACCATTTTAAATTGGTTGGCATTAGGGAATGCAATCTGGCCTATCCGTAATCCGAAAAATCCGGATATCCGCACATTTTTTAGACTCGACTTCCAAATCCGGGTTCAAAAAACAAATCCGGATTTTCTGAATACTACAAAATAATTAATGAATAAAGGAAATAATAATAATAATAACAGGCCCAATAAGCAACCATAAGTCTTGATTGACCATCTTTTCACGTGGGGGGCGGATACACGAATGAGAAATTATTGGCGTGGCTAACGTGGCTCTGGAAAACTCACGAAAAATAGAGACTCGTTCAAAAAGAAAACATATAGGACTACTGCCCGGGGGCGATAACTGGGGCGCACCTAGAGCTGATGCTGGGTGTTTCAGCATGCCAACCGTTAGCGGTGAGGAGTTGAACAGTCGGGCTCCCACCAACAATGTTACTAAAGCCGAAATCACTGACGATGGTGACAGACTGACGGACAGGACAGACATCTCTGTAGAACCGTATAGTCCAAGCATAGTATCATACACACCTAGGCGATCATCACCATCGATACCATCGATACCTACACATTTATCACCCCACATTATTAGTTTAAATACTGTTTCACCCACTCCAACCTTACGTTACTCAGCTCAAGAGTCACAGACTGATTATTTTAATAATAAAAATAAAATAAAGACCAAGTGTTGGTTAATTTGAATAATTTCATATAACAATTTTTTTTTAAATCATATGATTTGGTTTTCCTGTGTTTTTATTCTAACCCATTTACACAAATATAAGAAACATCATATTAATAAACTAATATGGGTAGATTTGTTTATTTTCATGATAAAACCCGTAAAATCCGGATTGGACTGAAAATCCGTTCTTAAAAATCTAGGATTTTAAAACAGAACGGATTTGCATTCCCTAGTTGGCATGACCAGCTGAAGACAGGAGTCAACAAGGGATGGTTAAAACAAAAAGTTGTTATATTTTATCAAAATTGAGATGCAGACTAGTAGAGTGATGATAATATTTGATTCTGCAGGTACAGGAGGTTGTATGACACGGTTATACAGGTGCTGCATTATAAATTACCAACACTACCAAATAGTTTAAAAAAATGTGGGATGGTACAGTTTAAAACATTAAATGCTACTGAAATTCGGTTTAGAATGTATTTTTCATGGTAAATTAACAGGAATCATGTATTTTATGAAGTATGTCTTGCTTCACGGCAAAAAACCAATCTCGAAGACAAAAGACACACACTTCACACTTTTTCACATCTTAAACCAAGGTTTGTCATCAATATCAATAACCTTAAGTTTTTTTACATTAACCAATAGAGTATCTGCAATGTACAGTTATTATAGCAAATAGAAAGTACAGGTCTAGTGAACACAAGGTCACAATGTGATGCAAGTGGCTCCTAAATGTACAGAACCTTGTCTATTCCCCTCAAATATGGTGGAAACGAGGAAAAGAACAATGATGGGCAGATGAAAAGATAGTAATACCGTATGGAAAGCGTGTGTTGTGTTTATAAACACCTGCGACCTCTGAAGTAATGATGTAATTCACTATATGAGAGGTTAACATCTTTCCCACCAAAATATTCCAAGTCTAAATACTATAAACTTATACAGCGACCTTATTGAATGCCCCAAAGCAACGTGTACAAGATTAGTAAGTACGTATAGAATGAATTAATACCTTTGGATTCTAAGGCTGGTGTATGTTTGGGATCCGTTGACACACTTGTCCCGCATCCCTGTTGTGACAGTTTTTTACTGTCGTAACCGGTACGACGACGTTTAGCGCCTTCGCCGGCATCTTCTAAGCTGCTGGAGCCACAGTAATCGTCAACGAAATCGCGATTTTCACTAACTTTTACTTGGGTAACTCTCGCTGCGTTCGACGACGCCATTGTCCGACGGCTAAAGATGTAATCACGTTAAAATAACCACTGTTCTTCAATTAAACATCGACGGAACTGATCAGCATTATCTTAACACCACGTATAACTTTTACAATCATGTATAGTGATTAGAAACACAGTGATTACGAATAAAAAACAACTTGCGACGCCATTTCTCGCTACCTCGCACTTTTTTTTTAATTTTTTGTGCAATAGAAATTAGTACCTAATGTCATGCAAAGGCCAACGTTGCAAACAGCCTAGTTTGCATTTGTAGGTTTTAAAATATTTATCAAATGATAATAATGATATTATTGAAACTAAAAATAATCAAGTTTTATTATTTTATGTTAAGCTACCAAAATAAAATAACTATACAACGCCTAATTTCAAATATTTAAATTGAATCTTCTAACTGCTTGCGCCATCTATTGTCATTTTATTTAAAGTTGTTCCCATCATGACTCATGATACTTTCACCACTAAAGTTTGTCGAATACACCAGTAGATGGCAGACAAAGCGTAATAATGAGTCAAGGAATGAAGGAGTAAAAAATGATTTATGAAGCAATGATTCACGATTATCATTGTTTAGTTCTAACCACAGTGAGCAATTAATTTGCTTCAAGTGTTAAATATCAGTTAAATTACATATTTCAAGATTAAAAAGCGTTTTAGCACAGAACTGCTTTTCAATATTTTAGCTGTGATTTTAGGTACCAATGTCAAATTCTATCTGTCCTAGTAACTTGCTAGTAAGTAGTTCCTTTATCTATAGAATATCAGCTAACAATTAGTAGGTAATCAGTATGAATATCTAATTCTTCCCTGAAGTAGGTACCCTATTACATTTCACATAGATACCTACCTACAATTGCAAATCTGCAAAGATAGTGTTTGCATAGCTACTAGACTGTAAATAAGTAAGTATACCTACCTAGCTATCCGCTAGCTATGTAGGTACGCTACCTACATTATCAAGGACAAATTGAATGAAAACAAATACCTACTTTATCTGTTTATTTGTTAATAAATTGTATTATTATTCCCTTTATTTATTTCTATATACATTGATTACATTTTTTTAAATATTTCACTCCTAAGTAACAGGTAATTATAAAAACAAAAACTTTTTAAAAAACATGCCCAGATTATATAACCATTTTAAAAAAGTTTTTTTTTTTTTTAATAGATCCAAGTACCTAGCTCAAATAGCATACCTACGAAACCAACGCAATGGTATGACACAAGAGGGTCGCAGATCTTCCGGTTAGGTTTCATCATCATTTCAGCCGAAAGACGTCCACTGCTGGACATAGGCCTCCACCAAGTGTCTCCACATTGACCGTAGCCCGAAGAATTGCCAAACTTAAGTGGCAATGGGCAGCGCACATTTGCTAGCAGAACGGATGGCCGACGGGGCCGAAAAGTTCTGGAGTGGCGACCACGAAGCAGAAGACCTCCCACTAGGTGCACCGATAATCTGGTGAACGTTGCGGGGATCCGCTGGATGCGAGACGCACGGGACTGGTTAATTTAAAGATCTATGGTTTGTGAAATAAATAAATAACATTTAAATTCAACTAGCCGAAACAAGAAGAAGATGACACACAGCACCAGCACCGACCCCAAATAAATTGTGATAAGGGGACTGATGATATAGCAGCTTAAATAAAGGGTGTAAACAGTATCTTAACGAAGCCGAAAGGCTCTTGTTCTCCCCGTCATTGCGATCATTTTTTTGTTCTGGACCATACCTGGGAACCTTCTAGTTACGGCGATATTGGGGTTCAAAGTTCCAACTTTTTCACAAGTTTTTTTTTAATACATGTTATTAATGTAAGATTTATCCTTTAAACACTTCCAGGACCCCCGTGCTATTCCATCCATCCATCAGCACAATGTTTTGAGTGCGTTACATTGAGTTTCATCAACATCGATTTTTCAGCCCAAAAAAAAAGTCGTTTCCCAGCACTGATTTTTGCGTAAATTTACGAGTACTTAGTTTGATGTAACTAATGCTTGGTTGACGGCTTCGTGAAGAATCTGTTTACACCCTCTTGATCGATAGTAACGATATCTTTAACATACCAAAAACTGTCTAAGAAACGGTTGGCCTGGGATTTCCTATTTCATGGTATTTTGATTATCTTGGAGATACTGCAGTGATGATGATTAGCTTATTAAAACGGGAAGCATGCTGGCGATACAAAGTTAAGTCATAATAAGCACTAATATTAATAATTTATACTCAGTGGTATAAACAACTAGCTCAGTATCAGTTTTATCATCGTAGCTAGTTCTTGGGAATCACTGGGGCGCGAGTTCGATTCCCACACAAATTCAGATTGGAATACGCTATTCACAACAGTGGATTTCGATACCAAGACTTTCGTACTAGCGTACCATTCTAACAGTTTTTCGAAACAGCGTGCGTCGCAATAATGTCATTCGAAGTTTCATATCACTCCCCATTTTGTCATATATTTGTGTCGTTTGGCGTACAGGGCACGCGCTTGCTTGTCACGTATATGTGACTATGGCGGTTAAAAGGACAAATATCTGTTAATTAGTCGTCATCTTTAATGCCCAGCCACCTCAAGGCATTTCATCTCACACAAAGTCCATCTAGCGTTTCTATGATAAGTTGATAACATACCTATGTCTTTGTATTAGGTAAACCGTATTTCTCTTTGAAACCCTCCAGCTTCAAAACAAAAAAAAAACCTTGTTTAGATTAGCATTAGCGAAAAATAACAACACAATCAAACATGGCCGTTTGAGCACGCATAAACGTGCCATAGTGCCAAATAATACATATGAGAAACAATTATTTAACCGACGCAGCAGAGGGAGGCTATGTTGGCGATTCTCTAATGATATGTGTACATAGTTACACGTAGTGGCATTTGTAAGGAGTATTAGGACTTTGGGAGACTTGCTTTATTGTGTGATAGGCGCTGAGGTACTGGTATAGAATAATCAAGCGGTTGGTTCTATGGAATGCTGACGCTTTTTGGTATGGCATGGGCGTCCGATTGAAATTTTGTGATTAACTTATTGCTTTAAGAATCTGTTTACTATCTAATATCAGCTCTAAAATCTACAGTCTGTTGACAAAAGGATGTCGGCTCATCCATCAGTTAGGTGACTGAATGTGACTGCTGGGTACCAGAACAAAGACATTCAAATATTTACGAGCGATAGACGGCATAAGACGAAGAAAGTGAAATTTCAATACTTGTTACTACTTAGTAACAAATCGGTCTGTCTAGCTAGTGTCATAAGGCCGCTTCAGGCACCCGTTTGACCAGGGCTGCGGGACTGTCAGGGGTGCGGGACTGTCAGCGCTGCGGGACTGTTCGAAAGAGATACCGCCGTCCTGGAACACAAAGGGCAAGGAAGGAACATGGATGGGTTTTAGTCAGTACAAGTCTGACACTCCCGGCGCTCTGCCCAGGGCGGGAGAAGTCATCTGATGATTAGCCATCCGAAAAAAGGCGCCCATCTGGTAGCATTTGTGTGTCAAAATCCAAAATGTTCGGGATAAAAATTTTTGTATGACAATTTTCCCAATGTCCACTCTATAAGTTTTAAAATCTCTTTGCTACAAAACGACTACCGGATGTGTGAAAGACATTGTTCAGTTGCTGAATTGTCGGAAGCGTTGACTGTCTGCAAATTGACTATTCAGCGACTGAGAGCTACTATGAGGTAATTTTAGGCTGCAAAATAAAACTAGATTTTTCAGTTACCCACAAAATGACAGAGAGAAGACCTAACGAAGTCAAAGAAGTAAGGAAATTAAAGGCTGTGTCAAGTTGCTTGAATACTTTATTATTTCAAAAATGACAAGACAATGTAATGATTAGTCATCAATACCTACCAATGGATGCTAGACCACGCAAACATGCACACATACACACACACACACACAATTACGTCATATTATGTAAGCGACTCGCAAAATTGGAGTTCATTAGCAGTCAGCAGACGGGCCCAGATTCGATACCCGCCTGTTAAAATTTGTATGCTGTGAGTTACATGGCAATATAAATGACCATGAGTCCTACAATTTGCAAATCTTATTTTTCGTCGATGTAACGATGGTTTTGTTGAATGAACGTAGGACTTATAACATAGGTAGCTAGGTAAAGTACAGACGCCAGTAGGTCAAGCTACCCGAAACTGTCAGATTTTCCCAATCAACCTTGAACCTAATATTTTCGAGATAAAGTTGAAAATCTATTAAAGAAATTTGACAGATTGTAGTAGCTTGATGTGCTGGCGTCTGTACATTAAATAGCTATGCGACGGACGAAGAAAGTCACGATTATATCTCTCATCCATATACATATTTTTTCTGGCAGATTCTATGATATAATTCTTCTGATCGACAAACTCGTGGCCAAATTTAATAAAAGCCATACGGCTGATCATGGTATGTAGTAATGTGTGTAAATAGGTATGTAGGAAGATAAGTAACACAGGTTTGCAGAACCACCACTGCAAATTAGAATAAACGACAAAGAAGCTTATACTACACCAGGTAGCATAGGTTGGCATGTCATAGGAGGCGAGCCAATGGCTTTCCGCCGGCTGCCGGCCAAAAATCAAGAACATTGGCGAAATCCCTTGTGGATAACCAAATGTCACTCTTACCGATTTGGGAAAAGAGCCCAAGAGTCCGAACACCGTATTGCAAATCAGAAGCGCTTTACGTCCAAATCTACGCGTTCTGCTTTTTTTGACAAATGTGATCAAAAAATTCTACTGCTATTCATCATTTTCCTGCTCTTGTAGTCTTGTCTAATTCTACTTGGATGCAACACGTCTTCTTCTTCCATTCTCCCCTGCCCGACGTCACGGCATCCTTTACTCCTTTCTCTTTCATATTATTCCTCAAATCCTCACACAATTCATCCATCTTTTCTTTGGCCTTCCTCTCCAAAATTCTACTGCTATTAAAGAGTTTATGTGGATAGAGAAAATTAAAATCGCTCTACCTAACACGACAGGTGGTCCAATCAAGCAATATTCATTAATACAGGGTGTAAACGGACTCTTCACGAAACCGTCAACCAAGCATTATATAATCAAACTAAGTAACTTTACGCAAAAAATATTGCTGGAAAACGACTTTTTTTTTGGGGTGAAATCACGTCACGTTTTACAGTAGGACTCAAGGTAACGCACTCAAAACATTGTGCTGATGGATGGATTGAATAGTACAGGGGTCGTGAAGGTGTCTTAAGTAAAAAATACATTATAAACATGTATTTAAAAAAAATGTAAAAGAGTTGGAACTTTGACCCCCAAGAGGGAATCTTCTAGTTATGGAAATATTGGGGGTTTGTTCTAGAGCAAAAAAATGATCGCAATGACGGCACGGTTGGCGCAGTGGCTGAGCGATTGACTGCTGCGCTGCGTGTCGCGGGTTCGATCCCCGCACGGAACAAATATTTGTATGGCCTACAGATAGTTGTTCCGGGTCTGGCTGTTTGTGTATGTGAGTTTCAATGTTTGTGAACGTACCCACGATACAGGAGAATTTCCTAGTGAGGGCAATGTTTTTAACAAAAAAAAATGACGAGGAAAATAAGTGCCTTTTTGGTTCGTTAAGAGTCTTTTTGCACCCATTATAACAAGCTGATAAGAGATGATTATTTTAATATTTATTGGTTTAAAACCGAAGCCGTAGTAATAATCGACAGAAGGAAATAACAGGTTACTAATAGCTGTTATTTTCGTGTTTACATAATATTATTTCCCGTTTTCGTGTCTTCGATAAGATCGATAACGTTAATTAATTGTTTGCGATATGTTTCAATAATTATTACCTTTTATACATAAAAATTGCTTAGTTAAATAATTATGTTAACTGCTCTGTTGCTTTCGTGGTCGTTGGTGCAAATGCTGAACTATGGGAACTGTAACAAAGCGCTCTTCCTCTCTCTTCTTATTTAAAAATTTGCTGTGCCCGACAGGGTCCATAATTGTTTCTATTTTTTTTTATTTACCACCTGTAAGTGTATATTATGGATATAGCAATAAACAATTTGAATTTGAATTTGAACTGGGTTCGATTCTCAGGGCAGCGCAAGTGTTAAATTGAGTTTTCCATTAACATTTTCTCAGTACCAGCCCGAAGTTTGGAAGTAGTACTGGTACGTTCATAATCGGTGTAAACAGACTCTTAACGAAACCGAAAAGCACTTGTTCTCCCCGCCATTGCGATCATTTTTTTGTCTAGACCATACCTGGGAACCTTCTAGTTACGGAGATATTGGGGGTCAAAGTTCCAACATTTTCACAACTTTTTTTTAAATACATGTTTTTAATGTAAGATTTTTACTTTTAACACCTCCAGAACCCTCTTACTATTCAATCCATCCATCAATCAGCACAATGTTTTGAGTGCGTTACATTGAGTCCTACTGTAAAACGTGATTTTTCAGCCCAAAAAAAAAGTCGTTTCCCAGCACTAATTTTTGCGTAAAGTTACTTAGTTTGATGCACGTAGGTAATGCTTGGTTGACGGCTTCGTGAAGAGTCTGTTTAAACCCTGTATAAGCTTGGCTTGCCCTTACAACCTGCTCTCTTCATGATGTTAGGCTTTCTGAACAGGCTACTTGTCTTATGGACGTGTCGTATTGTTCGCCTCTGGGCACGCCACTGTTGAAAGTTGGCAGTAGGTATTATCTCCCGTGCCTCTGGAAGCACGTTAAGCTGTTTATCCCGACTGTCATTTGACGATCTTTGACAGTAGTTAGTAGTAGGCCCGAAACTCTGACAACCAGTACTAAACTGGTTGTGGAGGTCAGATAGGCAGTCGCTCCATGTAAAATACTGGTATTCAGCTGCATCCAGTTAGACTGGAAGACGACTCCAACATGGTTGGGAAAAGGCAAGGCAAGGATGATAACTTGTATAAAGGGTGTAAAAATACTTATAACGCAGCCGAAAGGTACTTGTTCTCCCCATCATTGCAATCATTTTTTTGCTCTAGACCACCTGGGAACCTTTTAGTTACAGAGATATTGGGGGTCTAAGATCCAACTTTTCCACAAGTTTTTTTTAATACATGTATTTTTTTTACTTAAGACACCTTCACGACCCCCGTACTATTCAAGCCATCCATCAGCACAATGTTTTGAATGCGTTACATTGAGTCCTACCGTAAAACGTGATTTTTCACCCCAACAAAATTGTCATAAAGGAGCGGGATCGCCTAGCACAGGTATATCTTTTACTTAAAAGGAGGTCCCTACGTAAGATAAACTGTAAAAGTTGTACAAGTTTCTGCAATAAACCTTTTATTTTATTTATTATTATTATTATAAAAAAAGTCGTTTCCCAGCAATATTTTTTGCGTAAAGTTACTTAGTTTGATGTACATACATAATGCTTGGTTAACGGCTTCGTGAAGAGTCTGTTTACACCCTGTATAAGTTGTTTATACCCTGTATTACGTTCATTCATTAGTATTAAAAAATAAAACAATATTTTGTGCATCTCTTAGGCAATGTTCCGTTCAAATCTGGAAAATGTTAAAATCAAAAGAGTCATTTAAGTCTATCTGTGTGTACATCCATAAAATATTATTGGCTTAGGTTAAATATGTGTATATGATAACAAAACATTGCATTGGCTGTATAAATATATACCTAGCTATAGGTGAAGTCCTAGGTCCAATACCGTTTAAGAAGTAATTAGTCAAAACATAGAAAACATTATGTACAGTCGGCATCATTAGTCAATAAATATTTCGCGATTTTTTATTTATTTTGCATACATTTTCTTTAAATTAAATAGAGGCTTGGTAGTTAAGGGGCGGCTTTAACGATTGAAAAGTTGTGTGGTAATCGGGTTTCAGGGAATGTAGATAGCTATAAATAGTAGTATATGATTAGAGGTACTTATCTAGGAAATAGTAGTGCGAATCTGACGGCACTAAGGTACATAAAAGGACCTTGTTGGTCCAAACTAACACCACATGGGCACATTAAAGGAACTTGTTGGTCTAAACTGACGCCACTGGGGCACATAAAAGGACCTTGTTGGTCCGAACCCGAGATACTTCTGATTTATAGTTCGGTAGAAGCAGTTCAGATATAGATCTCCTCTATTCTTATATCACGCATACTCAAAATTTAAAGAAACAATGGATGTATTGTGTGGATAATATGGCTAGAAAGAAGGTGACTGCCGAGATGTCGAGAAATAGAGAAGGATGGAAGAAGACTAATCTCTGAAATGTCAGGGCTAATTTTGACGGGAATTTCACTGGCAGATTATTGATGTCATGAGGTAAGTAACTCAGGCTACTTTTAACACAAGCTTTGTATTTACTATAAAGGGTGTAAACAGACTCTTAACAAAGCCGAAAGGCACTTATTCTCCTGGTCATTGCGATCATTTTTTTGTTCTAGACCATACCTGGGAACCTTCTAGTTACGGAGATATTGGGGGTCAAAGTTTCAACTTTGTCATAAGTTTTTTTTTAATACATGTTTTTAATTTATGATTTTTACTTTAAACATCTCCAGGACCCCCTTACTATTCAATCCATCCATCAGCACAATTTTTTGAGCGCTTTACATTGAGTCCTACTGTAAAACGTGATTTTTCAGCCCAAAAAAAAAGTCGTTTCCCAGCACTAATTTTTGCGTAAAGTTACTTAGTTTAATGTACATAATGCTTGGTTGACAGCTTCGTGAAGAGACTGTTTACACCCTGTATACATAGTTTATAAGGTATACAGGTGATTTTTTTAAGTGGATGTGGATGACCAAATCCGAAATCATGAGGACTAGCGAAAAATACTCAAAGGAACCTCGAGCCCGATTTTGATGAATACTAAAACTGCATCATTGGATTTTTGGAAAATACACTTAGCTAAGAATCGAACGCGTTGAAAATGTTACTATAGTATCGAAGGATTTATAGATGATAAAATGTTAAAATTGAGTTCAAATATATATGTATGTGTTAATTTTAATATAGGTTTTTTTATGTATAAAGCTAGATATGAGTTTAATTAATATAATATTTTTAATGTTCTTATGTTCCTAATGATCTAAATAGACACTGCAATATTATTAGTTTTAAGTTATCTTGCTGCGCCCTAACAGGGTCATGTACTCACTAGTTTTAAGCCTAGCGTGTACAATTAGATGTGTACATTGTGCATTGAATAAATAAATAGAAAAACCTTCTAAGTGCAAGTCAGGCCTTTCGTGATGACACCGGCTGCAGGACTGTTCGAAAGAGATACCGCGGCCCTGGAACACAAAGGGCAAGGAAGGAACATGGATGGGTTTTAGTCAGTACAAGTCTGACACTCCCTTCCGCTCTGCCCAGAGCGGGAGAAGTAATTTGATGATTTCCCATCCGAAAAAAAAACAGCCATTCGTAATTACCTGCTCTATGGTTACTGATCTCTAACCGTTATGCACATACAGCCTCCTCCATCACTTAGGCCTAAGTTAATAAATCATTTTGACGACACTGAGTGTTGGACTTTAATTTAAGGTGCTGGTATAAATTATTCGTTTTTAGACGTTGGTCAAATAACTATTAGTGTGGCTGTAAAGACGCCAGCACAACAAGCTACCCGAAACTGTCAAATTTTCCCAATCAACCTTAAACCTAATGCTTTAGCGATGAAGTAGAAAATCTATTAAAGACATTTGACAGATTGTAGTAGCTTGATGTGCTGTCGTCTGAACACTCTCACAGACACATTCCAAGGAATGACACACGCCTTTAGAGTGAGTAGCGTTCGTCTAGCCTCGGAGATCCTCGCTTTACAAAAAAGCTGGTCAACTTATTAAATTTTGAAGTTTTTATGATAACAATTTACCAACAATTTAACGAATTTGGCATAGAAGTTCCAGGATAACTAAGGATGGGGTCCGCTGGCTTCCATCCCCTGGTAGATAAAATGTGATTGTTCTGTTAGGACACCAACTAAACCGCAATGAGCTCACGTGATGGACTAAATATACATGGATATAGAGTGTGCTGTTGGTTTGCTGCACGCTTTAGCACTAGCGGTTTTGTCTTAACTGTAAGTACAGCAAGTATCTATTTAAATCATCGTCATCATTACTGCTGAAAAACCGTCCACTGCTGGACATAGGCCTCCCTGAAAGGGGGGATTTTTGCCATAATCGCTACGCTTAACAGGCGGGTTGGCGATCGCAGTACGGTTGTTACAAAAGCACAGAGAACGCTGCTGCCCTTTAAATAAATAAATAAAAAATACCCTACTTCCACTCACATTTAAGCCTTTTATATATTGTATATACCCCGGAACAAGACGGAACAAAAGAAAAGATATAGTAGTTGCTAATCACCACCGGTCTTGTTCTTTTTATAAATATTTGTTATGCATTGTATTTTTATTGTTTATTTTATTTTTTGTCGTTTTCTATGCACGTCATGTCCCCGCACAAATGAATATTTGTTTCTTTTTATTAGCATAAGGTTGATTTGCTTTGCGTAGATAAATTCTCAGTCCATTTTTTTCCATTTTTAGATAGTTCTTTGGAAATTCACAATGGAATTAATAACGTCTGTAATGTGTGACGTCACTAATTTTGACATAAGTATTTATGTCAAAATTAGTGACGTCACACATTACAGACTGTAGACTGGTATTATTAATTAGAGAATTGGTATCAATTCTCTAATTAATAATACCAGTCTACTACTATCCCACTGCTGGGCAAAGACCCCTCTCTCACAGAGAAGACCTGAGCAATGATCAATTCTCTAATGACTACTGTTACTGTTATTAATTTACTAAAAGACAAAAAAAAAAAAATTGTTTGTTTTTTTTTTGTGGGTTTTTTTTGTTGTTGTAAGCCTTTG
Organism: Lycophotia porphyrea; assembly: GCA_950005105.1. Taxonomy (NCBI): domain Eukaryota; kingdom Metazoa; phylum Arthropoda; class Insecta; order Lepidoptera; family Noctuidae; genus Lycophotia; species Lycophotia porphyrea. The sequence continues at coordinate 2,640,007 of OX465408.1, read as the reverse complement.
TTATCCCACTGCTGGGCAAAGGCTCTCCCCACGACTTCCAAATTCTTCGATCCAGAGCCAATGTGGACCACTGGTCGTTACTCATCATCTGCCTAGCCTTTTTTCAACTATATTGGGGTCGGCTTCCAGTCTAACCGGATGCAGCTGAATACCGGTATTTTACATGGAGCGACTGCCTATCTGACCTCCACAACCAGGTTAGGACTAGGTAATACGATTCCCCTTGGTAAGATTGGTTGTCAGACTTGTAGGGCCCCTGACTACCTTTACGACTGGTCGTTATTAAATAATAAAAAACCCTGTTCTGTTATTTTTGCGGTATGCGGTATCTTTGAAATAAAATAATTCATATAATTGCTAAAGCTAAGGCATAAGATAAGGTCTATTGTTTACCTAAATTGAAAGAGAAAACCGCAACACTAACCATGTCTAGCATAAAGATTTTATTAAAAATATCCACCGATATTTTATTGCGTGATTAGTAAAATTAACAGAATATTAAATTTTCATACATATAAGGAAATGGATTACCACATAGTTTCCTTGATTAATCTTAAAATTTTAATTGTTTGCCAGTACACAAATATTATTTATCGTTTTGTGGCTTGGTAGGTCACGTTTTTTTTGACCTTGAAAGTACTTGGGACTTGGCAACTGATGTAGCGTATACAGTAGACATGTGGCGAGAATGACACCTGCACATTTTTTTCTATTTTTTTTTTCGGATTGGTAATCAACATGACTTCTCCCGCTCTGGGCAGAGCGGAAGGGAGTGTCAGATTTGTATTGACTAAAACCCATCCATGTTCCTTCCTTGTCCTTTATGTTCCAGGGCCGCGGTATCTCTTTCGTACAGTCCCGCAGCCCTGGCAACAGTCCCGCAGCCCTGGCATGTCACCTGCCCTGAAAGATACTTGTACCTAAATAAAATGGCATAAAGTTCGAGTGCAGCAATCAGTAGCTGGTTCTGGTTCGGCTGCGTCTCCTTCAGGACTGGAAGCAGACGCCAACGTATTTGGGAAAAGACTTGTCGGATGAAGAATGGCTGTGCAGAGAAAAGTTTAAGTAGCTAAGGAAAACCTACCATGCCGTGTTGACGGCGCGCGCCTCAAAGAGATGTCAGCAAACAGGGAGGGGTCGCAAGAGCCGATGCCTGCCACGGCTGCGGAACTGTTCGAAAGAGATACTGCGGCCAGGGAACACAAAGGGCAAGGAAGGAACATGGATGAGTTTTAGTTACAAGTCTGACACTCCCTTCCGTTGCGCCCAGAGCGGAAGGGGTCATTTGACGATATCCAATAAAAAAAAAAAGGAACACCTACTATGTATCAGGATCGTTTCAGGTACGTAGTAAAACACTGTAAAATCTATGATTTTTGCTACGGTGATACTAAAAATGTTTCTGTTAAAAAAACCGACTTTCAAAAAAATACTAAAAAAGTCTAAAAAAGCTTTAGTTTTGGAAGTCGGCAGCCAAGCCTTTCTAACCCAATGTTAGGGAAGGCCGGAAGCAGATAAAAGAAAAGGGGGTGAATTAATAAATAAAACGTGTTGCACCAACCCCAACTAACGCAAACATTCATATTGCTGGGAGTAAAAAATCACGTTTTACCGTGGGACTCAATGTAATGCACTCAAAACATTGTGCTGATGAAAGCATTGAATAGTGCGGAGATCGCGGTCAGAGAGGTATTTAAAGTAAAGTTATAAGTTATAACATTAAAAACGTACTTATTTAAAAAAAAGTTAACGTTTAAGTGTAACTTTGAACCCTAATATCTCCGTAACTAAAAGGTTCTCAAGTATGGTCCACGTAAAAAAATGATCGCCACGACGACAAAGAGAGGAAGTGCCTTTCAGTTTTGTTAAGGTGGATGCATACGGGTAGCCCGCGAAATTCAAATTTTCTTACGTTTTTAGCAATTTGCAGGTCAGTGTCAGGTTGTATGTTGATTGAAAATGTGTCATGCCAGTAACACATATGTAGTTATAGAATCACAATCATGAAAATCTTTAATACAACCCTCTACGTTCATGTAACCCTATTCAATGAATATTTCATGAAATGGGGTTATAGTACATTATGATATAAGTGCGGTAAGTTGAAAGCCTCTGCTTTCTTGTAGCCCTCGCCTACGGCTCGGGCTAGCAATTTCGCCTCGGCTGTAATTATCAAAGCGCACGTATGTCATACGACGTTTTATAACATATTTGCGAGGAAATAAATAAAACTCTGGCTTTCTTAAACGAAATTTTGATGCGTTTGTAAGTATTTATCGGTCGATTTTTCAGACAAGAGGCTTAGAGTAGCCTTTTTCGCTACCTCTGAGACTTCAGGCGGTGTCGAATTAATAAATTCATCATTACTTGACGACATTTTTCAATAAAAACAATACAGCGAAAAGAAAAAGCGCGCGGAATAATTTTTACTTGTTTACAAATAAGTGAGGCGCGCGCATTAGTGTTTTTTTTTAAGGCAAAGGCACAAAAACAGCCAGTATTACTATTATTACTAATACAGTAAATTAATGTTTTTGTGTTTTTGTTACAGATAAATGGTTGTAATCTATTGTCAAAATTAATTAAATTAAAGAATTTAATGTTTATTTATTATATTCTATCTCCCAAAGTTAATTTTATTCATAAAATGTTGACCACTTTTCTGACATAAAAACTCTTTGCTAAGATTAAAAAAAAAACCGTTCGTTTTTGACGGCTCATCTTGAAGCCGTGCGTTTTACTTTACATTACCGCACAAGTACGTAATGAGGTACCATACGATATTGAAATTGGTGAAATAAGAGCCCCTTTACGAGCAAATGTGTTATAAAACCTTTTTTTTTTACTTGTATAATAATGTAAAGATTTAATTAAATTAAATGTTCACACACATACTTATAAAAACCTGAAAAAAAAGGGTTTAAATGGACTTAGAGGGTTGTATTGATAAATTTCATGGTTGCATTTCTGTAACTACACACGTGTTACGGACGCGACTCATTTTTTATCAACATTCAACCTGGCACTGACCTGCAAATTGCAGAAAACGTAAAAACGAAATGAATTTCGGGGGCTGCCCGTACACTTCCACCTGAAGGGTATTTTTACCCCGATTAGGTCACCTCTGCTCGAACCGTCGCGTCGAGTATTACAGGCATGATGTAATGTAATTACTTGTAATAATTTCCTGAAAACATTTACACGATCAAAAATAATCACGTTGATTTGTATGTACTTATTGTTAATTAAAATGTTTATCATTTACTAAATTAGTATTGTTTATGTATTAAATTTACCTGTTGTTACAAAATGTGTAGCTAACCGAATTGTTTGCTATTTATGATAAAATTGTTATTGAATAACAATTTATGTGTGGCAATGTTACAGATAGGCCTATGTATAATAGAGTTTCATGCGGTGGATATGATTATATCACATATTTAAGTTGTTAATATCCTATTTATAGACGCATAAGCCGTGTGCTTAGTGGGATTTAGATACCACAGGCGAAAACGACATTCCGGTAGGGGATGAAGTTTCAAAAATCTTTCCTCAGGGTTACCTTCTCAGGGCTGCGGGACTGTTCGAAATAGATACCACAAAGATACTACAAAGGGCAAGGAAGGAACATGGATGGAACATGGATGGGTTTTAGTCAGTACAAGTCTGACACTCCCTTCCGCTCCGCCCAGCGCGAGAGAAGACATTTGATGATTTCTCACCCGAAGAAAAAAAGGGCTTTCCTTCTCGGTCCTCGGAATTCCTGTGCAACAGTTTTTAGAGCCAGCGGTTTAGGATTTGGGTTTTCCATCAGCACTAGTTTAGTGTCCATGGTCGATAACGTGAATCCAATCACCAGCTCAGCCAGTAGTGATCACAGAGGAAACTCTTGACAAACTTGGCTTTTCGGAGAAGCAGAGGGTTTAGCATGCTGAAGAAGTCAAGACGGATTGCTAGCGACCTAGATGTGTACTATTCTGAAATGGTTTACTGTAAGTCAGATTACGTACTCATTCGTTCTACGGCGTGTAAACAGACTCTTCACGAAGCCGTCAACTAAGCATTCTGTACATCAAATTAAGTAACTTTAAGCTAAAATTATTGCTAGGAAACGACTTTTTTTAGGGTGAAATATCACGTTTTACAGTAGGACTCAAGGTAACGCACTCAAAACTTTGTGCTGATGGATGGATTGAATAGTAAGAGGGTCCTGGAGGTTTTTAAAGTAAAAATCCTAAAAAATTAAAAATGTATTAAAAAAAAAAAACGTGTGAAAAGGTTGGAACTTTGACCCCCAATATCTCCTTAATTAGATGGTTCCCAGGTATGGTCTAGAACAAAAAAACGATCACAATGACGGGGAGAACAAGTGCCTTTCGGCTTCGTTAAGAGTTTTTTTACACCCTATAAGTAAGTATCTATTGTGACTGTTTGTGACCAAAATATTTTATTTCCTTATTTTAAAACCCACACTCGTTAATCGGAGCACTTAGAATTGCATGCTTTCTCTATTCAATGGAAAATAGGGAAGTCAACGCAATTTAAACATCACAACACAAAAATAATTAGGAAATTTCACGACCTGTCCCAACCTACAGTTGTTGTTATATATTTATTTTTGCTAAACTATGCAAAAATGCTAGCGAGTGGCTTAATTAATTCCAAAACTAGAGGCCCACGTCTAATGTGCTTAAACAACACATTAAATTTCGAGACACAACATCATATCCATGATACGCGTTTTAATACGTACAGCCTTGGAAATTGTTTGGTTATCAACACAATAATACGTTTAATTCACAGGTTCCAGAGGGGCGAGCCTAATGCCATCAACCACAAAGTCCAGACCAGAATGCTGGACTGGTGGAGAAAGCCAATAACACAACACCGAACCCAGGCCCTCATATGCAGCAGTAGCCAGGGCCATGTTTCCCATTGGGAACATTGGGCACGTGCCTAGGGCCCCACAATCCAAGGGGGCCCCAAGTTCCAGTGCCATAACTAGTGGATTTCAAATGAAACAACTTATTCCAGGCTTGATACTCATTTTTTGAACTCGCTCCGCTCGCAATTCTAAAATAAAAATGATTAACAAAGGAATACTGCTCTCTGAGATTTATGTTATGTTAAGATGCACGTGTTTTTACATACTACTTATATTTCCGTATGAACTTGTCGCAAGAAATCCTAACCCTTCAGAGTCGGGCTGCTAAAAAAAATTTGCTAGCTAGTACGAAATATTGGTTACCTCATAAAAAAGTAAGTTTCAGTACTTCAGAGAATACCGTGGGCTTAGGAAATAAATGTAAAGTAAGGCTTACAACTCCATGCGGCACTTAATTAATTCTAATGGCTGTAGTAAAATTACTCTGGTGGCTCTAGTTTTTCTTCTATCGCGTCTAAAAGAATATATTCATTCAAGGTGCTGAGAAAAATCAAAGGATTATAAATATTATTGCTGGCTTCCTTTAGAGACCATTTTCAGAATGACACAGAAAGTACTAACCCATCATGCTCATCAATCAGTCTGTTCCTACAAAATTTACTTATGTAATAGGTGACTATTAATTCTGATTTATCACTAGATTATTAAAAACAAACGTAGATAATAATCATTGATCTGGTATTATTATACTTAATCCCCAGTATTGCAAGTTCAACATCAAAGGTTCAGAAAGACATAGTAATCAAGAGTTATCAGAGAAATTTGAGTAAAATACGACACTATTGCATTTTACTTCGCATTTCGCAAGCACTGGCGAATACATGACTCCATTTTTACTCAGTAAACAAAAACAAAAATGTATAACGTGTACCTATATGAACCACACGACATGGCCGCTTACAAACCAGAAAGAAAAAGCAAAGAGTAGAAACAAGTGTTCTTTCAAATCAAAAGAGGTTCGTAATGTACAAACAAACAATTATAACTATTAAAAAGGTTTAAATTGTAAGCGGTCAGCTAGTTTTAAAAATAAATCGCGGACGGCGTCCGCTTCGTTCGCGTTCCACATTCGAAATAATAATTGTATTAAGGAAACATGAGCGGCGCGCATGTGTTTGTTTGTTTGTTTACCCGCCGGTGACGTCATATGTTTATTCTCGCGGGGAGGTTGGGGATATGTGGAGGTGCCAGTAGTTTTGTTTTATTTTTTTTATTGATTTTTTTTGTAAATTCATGGGAGAGAAGAGTTGTGTTAAATGCTTTTGTGATGGCAAAATATTGTCTGTATTATTATAAGGTGTTTTGGTATTAAAATCACTACTGTTCCTTTTCCTAGAAGTTTTAAGAAGAACAATGGGTAAGTGATATGATTCATTCATCATGTGTAACTTTGTTTCGGTGTTTTCTTAAAGACTACAAGTAAATTACTACAAAAAATTAAAATTGTTATGATCCTAAAGATGTGCCTTCCTTTTCACCAGCAGCTTTTGATGCAAATTCAATCTGTGCACACTGGCATTTTTATAACTCTACTAAACAGTGTCTAGCTTCTTTAGTTGTTCTCCTCATCACAATCTCATTATATACCAAACTAGTGTAAGACAAAGATCTTATACAGTTTCTCTTCTTTTTCAGAAGTTTAAATCTGAGATTACAAAAATGGTTTTTTGGAATGTTTTTCGCCTCAGTCTTTATTTTTTTTCCTAGCAATAATTCTACATAATTCCGGGATTTTCATTTATATTTGGAATAAAACTTACAAAGATGCGGGCCAGCTTTCGAGATTCGATTTATATCTCATTAAAACATGAAGTATCGTCGGGTCCTCTCAAGGTTCTACCTCAATAACTAATCTTGGACAACGACTCTTGCAAAGAGATGTATCCTGAGCGTTGCTGTGGGCAGACAGAGAGGATACTTGATCATAGAAGGAAGCCGATTTCACAACATGGCTCCAGTTTTTCATCTTCCCAGCTTACCAACGGACAGAGACAGGTCTCGCCCGATCCTGGCTGCTAGGAGTTGGTTTTCAGGGTCTACCTTATGGTGAAACCCCTGTTGCAGCTATTTGGGTTTTTCTGGTTTACGTACATATGTCTTTTAACATTTCATTGGTCTATCAAGATTACAATGACAGTCGTAGGCTCTTTTCACTAGATTAAAGGAAAATTTTAGAACTTTTAGATTCAAGCCCCAAAAGAAGAACCATTTACCTGTTAATCAGCCCTAGAAAAATTGTAAATTCTACCGATATCGCACATGCTTTTGGTGACAAAATAATTTAGACATATCGCAGAATATTATTAATGAGCACAGTGAGTGGTTGTCGGGCGAGGATGTCATTGAAGCCGCGCTGCCCCTTGTTTACACACGCACACAGCCGCACTCACGCACACCAGGCCGCGCCCGTCGCCCGCTTATTTAGGTATATTGTTGTTTATTTTATTCGGCGCTATGCTCCGACACGGGCCGCGAGCCTTTCGACTCAGTTTTAACGCGCACGTTTTATGAAACGACAACTATGCGTCGATGTTCGCTCGCCGGCAATAATAATTATTCATATCGGAACCGTCTCTAGCGACCGAAATAGCGACGCGGTAAACAAATTCGCGATTTTATTGGCAGGTCCTCATTGTAACGAGGCGTTTTTTTCTGCATTATTTACATTTTATTTATTTTTCATAACCTATTCGCACGCTCGCCGGTGCTTCGGTTGTCTCCGCGAATCTTAATGGTTGTTAATCATAGTTTATTTTTACCGCGCAACGTGTGTTAATAAGTGGGGCCACTTGTCGTCGTTTCTTTTATTTCGCCATAGTGTTTGATTAAAACTCGCAATTGAATTGCGGAAGCGATTTCGGCCGTGAAAATAATGTTCGCGAATTCGTGCCGCGATATGAAGACAGTCGGCATGAAGACCCAATTATAAAGATAACAAGATATAGTTTTGATTAACAACTTCGATAAATGATGATCGATGTTCCAGTAGGTGTCCTGTTTTGACAGTTTAAATTTTAAATGTGTTCGGCGCGCTTTTGGAAGTTTTGTTAATTTGAATTGACTTTTGGCGGGAACGCGAAGTGTTAACGAAGAAGTAGGCTGCACAGAAAGTTTGGAAAAGTGTTGAGTACACATCGGATGCTGGCGAGTGTTTTTTCAACGCGTTTTCGAGGCTAAGCGCTAGTTGTTTGAACAAGTGTGTTTTCTAATGGATTTATTTTGAGGTGAGTTTAAATTTACTTGTGTGTTGGTGTTTGTATTGTTTGCTCTTCGTGTTTTGTGTGCGTGTTCGCGCCGGTGCGGTGGCGGGAAACCAAATACCTAGCCGGTTCTGAACATGTGTGAGTGTACAAACAATACGCGTGTGTGCGTGCGCGACTTATTGTCACTTTGTGTAAGAGGGGAGACAGGGAGGGAGAGGTTACTTGTCATGTATTTAGGCGAAGACGAACTTTGATGAGTTGACTTTTTAATTTATGTGCACCTTTTATGGCAATAGGAAAAAAAATGTTGAGACAAGAGACGTCATTATATTATATTTGCTCACGTATCGCACGTCTCCACATTTATTTAGGTATATTGATTTTTGGCATCATACTACCAAAACTTTTATGTAAACGCGAAATGTAATTAAACCTTATTTTTGAAGTGCGTTGTCCTCGCAGATAATATTGAGGCCTTCTTATTGATTGTCAAATATGGAAATACCAATAAATGTTGATAAACTACATAAAAATTGATCACTGATTTTTCGTATTTCAAATATTAGTTTTTAATTAATTGGTGCAGATAAAACCATTCGGTTACAAAGTAAATTGAAAAAAAGCAAGAGTATGTAAGGATCGTAGCAGGTGGCGTCCTGTTATTTCTGCCTACCCCCATGGGAAAAGGGCGTGAGTTTATGTATGTGTATGTGTGTAGAAAAAAAGCATTCATTATTTGTTGATGAGAAACATAATTACATCAATTACCAAAACCAACCAATGTTATCTTCATAAATTATGTAGGTAGGTACCGATGTAATTAATAAGTAAGTAGGTGTAAATAATTATAACTCAATGGTGAATTAATAAAATACTTAATGACCATCCAAGTTTCTCTGAGGAAAATATCGAATATATAATTGACCTACCTATACCTAATTGTGAGTAATGTGCGTAGGTATGTACCTAAAAAGATAGACAAATACTTCAGTTAGTTAAGTAATTATAATTTACTAGCTTTTGCCCGCGGCTTCGCTCACATTCATTAAGAATTTGGCAATTCGGGTTGTACTCTGTTTGTAATAATTTCAATCAATCGTGATTCGAAAGACATATGAACATCATACGAACGTTATTGTTGTATTTCTCGGGAACAGTGTTTTTTCAGGATGAAAGGTACCCTATATCCGTTTATGTATACCTGACAACTTATATGCCAAATTTCAGGACGATCGGTTCAGTGGTTTAGGCGTGAAAAGGTGACAAACAAACAAACAAATTTTCTTTCCCATTTTTAATATTTTTAATAATAAAAATTATTAGTAAAGAAGGAAGTAAGGATTTATTAAGTTAATGTCAAAATTAAATGGGCATTTTACGAATATAAAAAAAAAACAGCATAAACAATATCACCTTTTTTAAATGTCGTTCAAAAACATATTTGACATTTTAACAAATTAATTTATACAAGAATGTCTTTGACTTGCATTTAAATATGAATACAACATAAAGGGGAAAAAGTCTAGTTTACCTATTAATTTTAGGTACCTATTTTATTCGACTGTAATGAATCATATTCGATCGGCAAGCAGGAATCTGTATTCTTATTTTTTATAACTTTATTAATCATCACCGGACCATGTCATTATTATTTAGATAGATGAGAAGAAATCAATTAGGTTATTTATAATATGAGGAGGTATTAAAATTAGTATTATTTGTTCATGAAACAATAATCTGTGATCTTTTCATTTTAATTAGGTCAGTAAATAGAAAGATTTATTAGTTATTCAAGTTGTTTTTTAAAATGACCTTTTATATAGTTCCAAATTACCCTACTCCACCCATAAAAGAAATGATGACTACTTCTAAATAAACTAGTTTTTCTCGCTCTCTAGTAGTTAAGATATTAAGACAAAAACTCTCACATTTACAAAATCACTTTATCACAGACATTACAAAAGTATTTTTTTTAAAAAAAGCTTGTCAACACAAATGTCGCGACGAGACTGGGAAAGGCAAATAAGGGGGTTCGAATTATAAAAACAAGGGATCCGAACCAAACCCTCGGGTTGGAAGATGTTTTCTTTTATTTTTAAAATTGGAACCGTATTTCTGAGCCGTGGATGAGTAAATAGTTCTTATAGCTTGGGGTAATGAATGTGGCCAGTTTAAAAGAGTAAAACGTATCCATTTTATTCCGTACTAGCTTTTTACCGTGGCTTCGCGCGAGAATTCTACAATCAGTTCAGGTTAAGTTTAGTAAAGGAGAGTACAACTTGTACTCTTCTTTTAATTCAATCATGATTCGAAAGACACGTGGCGCCATCTATTATCAAAAGAACGTTATTATTATTTTTCTCGGGAACAGTATTTTTTTTCGGGTTAAAAGGTACCTTATGTCCGTTTCTGTACACTTGACAAGGTGTATGCAAAATTTCAGGATGATCGGTTCAGTTGTTTAGGCGTGAAAAGATAACAAATAAACTTACTTTCGCATTTATAATATTATTATTATACAGGTATACATTTAAATATATATAAATAGTTAGGATTATGTTAAGTTTACCATTTAGTATATACCTAATTAACTATAATAATATGTGCCCGCTTATTTTATCATGCTAAATTTACCAAACTGCCTATTTGCATAATAGGTGTAATGTTACTGAATAAAAAAGGTGCTAAAATATATTTTTTTAGGTGACGCTAAAATAACTTATAAAACAGAATACTAGTACCTGTTTAATTGATATAAACTATGGTAAAGTAAGAAACAAACTCATGTTTTACCAAGTTTTTACTTGTTCGTTGTTATAATACTCACAAAATGATTAATTAATAACCAGCTTCGAAATCATTTGCCGAATATAAGAAAAGGCAGACAGATTTAGGAAGACATTAAATAACCCCCAATAGCAGTACATATTCTTGAGTAAGTAGTTACCAAGCTAGTATTATTTTAGACCTATTTTTTGTAGATTCTAAATGACAGCTTCTAATCACACTAGGGTGTACCTGAACGATTGCCTAAAAAACTGGTCAAGTGCGAGTCGGACTCGCGTACGAAGGGTTCCGTACCATAAACCAAAAAAAACACGTTTTTTGTTTGGGAGCCCCCTTTAAATATTAAATAATTTATATTTTTATTATTTGTTGTTATAGCGGCAACCGAAATACATCATCTGTGAAAATTTCAACTGCTTAGCTATCACGGTTCATGAGATACAGCCTGGCGACAGACAGACGGACGGACAGACAGTGAAGTCTCAGTAATAAGGTCCCATTTTTACCCTTTGCGTACGGAACCTTAAAAACGGGCCTGTTTTTTATTTCAATTTTTAAACACCGTTCTTTTCTAACTTCTTTTGTATATAAATTATTAGTAGTTGCTTTACCCCCACAATGGTGTAAAGGAAAAACATTAAAATAATATAACAGTATCAGAAATCCAGATATAAACTAAATAGGTAAAGCCGATTTATAGACCTTATTTGGTATTTATCTATTTATTTAGGTTAGCCAACAATTGTTTACACCAAATATTTAAAATTATACTTTCTTAATAGTACGTTTATAAGTGCAACAATTACTTACAGGCTAACACAACATGCACCAATAATGGTTATCTATGATACAATAAAATAAAAAGCCAAAAAAGGTACTTACAATCTAAAGATATTCAAGATTTTTTTGATGACTTGCAATAACAACATCAAAATCAAAAACTACAAAAAAATTAAGTACATTACAATAAATTAAGATACAGATTTAAAACGTTAACAAATTAAAAACAAATAATAATAAAATTAACAAATTAAAAATTAAAGTTAAAATTAATGAAAATCAAAAAAAAAAAAAAAAAATGAAATCAAAATTAAAAAAATGCTAAAATCAAAATTACAATTACATTCAAATTAAAATAATAAAACAAAAATCACATCATAATTATTTCAAATACATAGTGTTATATTACATTATATCTATACTAGCTGACAATCAATTTGGGTTGTACTCTGCTTGTAATTGAATCCCGACCCGAAAGACACGTGGCGCCATCTATGAGCATTATAAAGTTATTGTTGTTTTGATGAAAGGTATCCTATGTCCGTTTCTGTACATCTGACAATGTATATGCAAAATATCAGGATGACCGGTTCAGTGGTTTAGGCGTGAAAAGGTAACAAACAAACTTACTTTCCCATTTATAATATTAATTAATTAAAGTATAATAGTATAATCAAATAAAATCAATGGTTTTCAGTATATTGCTCGCTACTTCATTCATAATTATACAAACACTATATCAACAATTTCAGATTGTCAGGGGCTGATTTCGAATTTGAGCATAATGCATCACTCTCTATTTACATCATTAAAATGATCTAAGCTGGCAAGAACAAATTGGGATCATCAATCTCGTATTCTGTTCACCATATATGACCATTTCCCCCTTATGATAACATTTCTTGGGCACGCCGCGTTCTTTGAATTTTCTGCATTTTCGTCTAAATTATGTATTGCGCATTGCTACGGTTTCTATTTAATTAGATAAAAATCATTTAAAGTCTGAAGTTAAACTAGAACAAAAACCTTCAATATTACTTCAATACTAGGTCGCATGAATTTCAGCGAATTTAAGGTCATTCAGATAGACTAAACCCTGACTCAAACTAGGAGAGCCTGTGACTTAGGAGGAGTCAGTGTTTTGCTGACAGTTGACAGTCTTCCATTCCTCTGCAAGTGCATCACATACTTGTAGCATGATTACCGATTCCATATCTTTTCAGTCAGTTCAGATTCCATATCTTTTCAGTCAGTTGAGGAGCTCGTGAAATAATAACAGGCGCTCGGGTCGATCTTTAGGTTAAGCCGTGCTTGCCTAGGTTGTTCTGTGGATGGGTGACCACCCATAACTTACGGAGTTCCCTCCGTGCCTCGGAATGCACGTTAAGCCGTTGGTCCCGGCTGTCATTTGAAGATCTTTGACAGTCGTTAGGTAGTCAGTGGTCCAAAAAAGTCTGACAACCAGTCTAACCAAGGGGTATCGTGTTACCCAGTACTAACTGGGTTGTGGAGGTCAGATAGGCAGTCGCTCCATGTAAAATACTGGTATTCAGCTGCATCCGGTTAGACTGGAAGCCGACCCCAACATAGTTGGGAAAAGGCTAGGCAGATGATGATGACATACTTGTAGCATGATTACCGATTCCATATCTTTTCAGTCAGAAGTCTCTAAATCTCTTTAAGACTTCCTCTTCTGTACTAGATTCTTATTCTATCCATTAGTGTTGCACATTAAGACTTTCTTCACAGTTACATCAAAACTAGCCGTCTGCCTTCAAAGCAAGAGTGAACAGGCATCTTCTGGGCACGCTCGTTCCATCATAGACCTCGTCCATCGCTTTCCATCAGGCGGGATAGTCAAGAGCAAGCCCATCTTGTAATAACAAAAAGTGTGTGTGTACGTAATACACACGTAAGAAGTTATACTTATTTGGCGTATCAAACTAAAATGTTGACTAGCTAACTTCAGGGTGTATGTTGACTAGCTAACTTCAGGGTGTCGGTTTTTCTTGACGGTGTGCGCGCGCATCGTAAAAATTTACTCATCATTTTTCCCTAACGCGCCAAAAGAAGTATAACTTCAAAAAATATTAATTATTTATCATTTAACCAAAAGTAATCTATGGTAATGGTATTGATAAAATGATGTTTTGATCCGTGCAAGTGTGCAGAAGTGCAAGGTAATAAATTATTTATTGTGAGTTTTGCATTTTACTATGAATAACGTCATAGACTTGAGTGTTAGATCAAAAATAAGTTTAATAACAATTAATAATGTAATAGGTCCTTAATAGATCCCATGCGTTAGTATGATCTAATAAATCTCACGATATAATCATGTTGCAATAATTTTGAGTAAGCCTTAGAAAGACCTTATGGATTTTTGATCAGAATAATTATTCTGTTTTCTTGATTTAGCAGGGTAGGTTGACTTAATATTGGATTCAGCTATAATACCTGTATGTTGGTTGCGGTAATCTGCTGGATGCGAGTCGCACGGAACCGGTCAATGTGACGACACTTAGAGGAGGCCTATGTCCAGGTTAGGGACTTAGGGACCTTCCTCTCTTTGAAGCCGTAACATAGATATTGGGCACTTTCCCCAATCTTTCTTTATCGTGTGGTTAGTGCCTAACCTGTTGTCAGTGTGTTTATGCCGCCCATGGGTCTTTGACTTGGCTTTACATGCCGTCGAAAAATATCTCTCAACTGTCTCCAATGTTACAGTACTACAAATCGTCCTGGGACCCTGCCTACTGGGGTAAAGTTTATCCCTTTAGATCTCAGGCTCACTTTTGCCTTACAGATAACGATTTCTTTTGCAAAATTTCATGCTTATCGACTCAGTCGTTCAGGAGGTGGATTTTTATTAATGAATTAAATATTTTTATTCAGTTGAGATATTAATGTTTCTTAGTTTTATCTCATAATTTACAAAAGCGACAGTAATGTGCGATTAAATTGAAATATGTGCATTAAAGATATTGCTTTCCTTACATTTTCAAGTTTAATAAGTAGGAAACTAGGCATAGTTTCTTTTGGATCTGTGACCTAAGTAAGTAAAGAAATTGTGGAATACTGTTGAATTGTATAACAGCCTATTCAATTGTCGTCCATTGGAAATCCCCCTTTTTTATTGACGAACGGTAGGTTAATGATCAACATAATAGGATTGTTGCTTATGTTCTGTTATTTGTTCCCAATTTTACCTAGATATCAGTTCCCTTATAAATTGTCTGTGTAGTTGTTCTCTTTATACACCTTGAGATTGAGCTTTCAATGGGTTAGTTGGTATGTTTTTGATTTGAGTGTGCCTTCGTTCTGTCTTCGTCGTCATCGATAGTACCTTGTTTCCCCTGCTGCAGAGTATGGACTTTTCTTATTGTACAATGCTTCGCTGGTCTGTACATTTCCTTTCCAGCTCTCCTCTAACTTATTGGTACTTTTTCAAAAGGTCTCAAATACTTTACATAATAGTTTTGCTATCATCATCATTTCAGCCGTCCACCGCTGGACATAGGCCTCCCCAAGTGTCACCACATTGACCGGTCCCGTGCGACTCTCCTCAATTTTGCTATAATTCGATTTATAGAGAACGGCACGGTACTTTAAATGGCAAATTCTTAAAAGCTGTAGTTTGTAACTTTACCGAAAAAAGGTAAACTCGCAAAAGTGCTAAGTATTTAAATTTGAAATGATGATGATGGTGGGTATTCCGTCTGCATATTCCGCAAATTAGTATTTACCTACCTCCTGGTACAGGTGTTAAAAAATAGGTAATTCAGAAAACCAATTTAGCAAAAACATAAATAAAAACTGTTGTAGCACTCCCAATTAGCACTACATATTGCGTTCAATCGATAGACATACCACAATACACGATAATTTAATTAAAATTATACAAAATGCTAAAACAAATGGTTTTGTATGTAGTCACAGTCGTGTTTAAACAAATAAAGCTTTTTAGGCAACTTGGCAACAAACGATGATCATATGAACTGTTTTTTTTTCACACACACGCGCGTAAAGTTTATGTTTGTGTGCTTGTGCGTGTGCGAGTAGGCGTGACGGCCCGATAGTGTTATCGGACCAAGCCTTGCAAAAATATACAACAAACATACACAGTATATGTAATGTATGTTCATATAGCACAGGTGTGGTTTGTTTCTTGATAATTATGTAGCCAAAAATAAATAATAACTTCCCAGGTTCCGTATTGAGGCTTCTTAAGGTGGTCCGCCAAGTTATTTTACATTTTTAATTATAATACAATTGCGAAATCAGTTAGGGCCTATCTTGAGCCTCATTATTATTGCGTTAGTAAAAATTCAGCTATTTAAATGATTTGATTATAAAGCATTGTTTTATTTACTTATTGTTGTTATTTTCATTTTGTTATCGTATTTAATTTAACCAAGCAGGTTTTTCTTCCCACATTTTTGCGGTGTGTTGCTAGTGTAGAATAAGTTGATGTTAGTTGTTTACATAATAATTAATTTGATTGCTATTTTAACTGTACATACAAGAATTCATTAATTACGTATCTAGAGACAGGATTATTATCATTACTATTTTAAGACTCAAAAGATCAAAGAAGAGACCTATTCTTCTTTAGATCGCAATATACATTTTCATGTTATAAAACAAATTGAGAATTACTACACAATCGTTCAGAATTCGGCGTACCTACTGCAGACAAAAATAGTTTTCCACGTGTTAAATCTAAAAAGTTTGCATGTACCTACGCAAATTTTAACGCAAAATTGCTCCTTCCTACTGATAAAACAAAAACAACCTAAATAATGTAGCGGCCTCGAAATCTAAATAAATTACTATCAGCAACGCTTCCGACCTCCTTTTGCTTCCTAAACATTCTGAAATTGGCACGTGCCTTCATACAACACGATTTATTGAATACTAGCTTACTCGTTTTTTTAATATTAAAGATATTTAATTTTATACAGCCTATTGTTCGCGAAAATTCTTGAGCGCGAAATTATTTTTTTATCCGTGATTTTTGTGAACGATTTTTTCTTTTACAAATTAAATGGATGTTTGATATAGCAGTCGAATAAATATATGAACTAGGTATTTAATTACAAAAAAGGGCTAAATTAAAACTAAAACTACAATAGGACACTTAGGCGTCAAAGTAGGTACTCCCCGGATCGCTGTCATCCGGAACTGTGCCCAGAAGACTAGGCTGGCAGCATTGCCGCGGTGAATGGCAATGCTATTCTTTGTCCAAAGAAAGAGCCAGCCCAGTCACGCGAAGTGTCAACTAGTCGGCGGCAGATTTCTGCAAACGAAAACGAGACGCGCATTCCGGCCCATGATGGAATGTTTCGACCCCAAACGGCTCAAAACTGTAGCTACCAATAAGGTTACAGTATTTTACGCCGCTTGAGGATACCAGCAGTCGCAGCAGTCACACCCGCACGGGCTGCCGTGATTGCAACCTGAGATGGCGC
Source organism: Lycophotia porphyrea (assembly GCA_950005105.1). Lineage (NCBI taxonomy): Eukaryota > Metazoa > Arthropoda > Insecta > Lepidoptera > Noctuidae > Lycophotia > Lycophotia porphyrea. The sequence goes on along the minus strand of OX465408.1, from coordinate 2,622,821 downwards.
AAGGGTGTCGACACAGTTTGCGTCCCACACCAAAGGCCTACCCACTTTCTAAGGCATCAACGTCATTTCGTTTGGTCTCTTCAATGAACGACGGAAAAGATTTGTCAAATATTGGTGACCCTAGGAGGTGAAGAGAATTTTTTCCCGTAATTTTGATATGACAATAGTACGGTTTTAAAGACAGTCTAATAAAGGGTGTAAAAAGACTCTTACGAAGCCGAAACGCACTGGTTCTCCCCGTCATTGCGATCATTTTTTTTATTCTAAACCATACCTGGGAACCTTCTAGTTAAAGAGATATTGGGGGTCAAAGTCCCAACTTTGTCACAAGTTTTTGTTTTTAATACATGTTTTTACCTGTAGATGAAGATGATGTACAGACGCCAGCACATCAAGCTACTACAATCTGTCAAATTTATTTTATAGATTCTCAGCTTTATCTCTGAAGCATTAGGTTCAAGGTTGGTTGGGAAAATCTGACAGTTTCGGGTAGGTTGACCTGCTGGCGTCTGTACATAAAACAACTAAATTATGTTTTTTTAATGAAGAAAATAAAAGAAAAATATTAACAAAACTATGAGAAAATAAGAATAGAACAAATTCCATGTTTTATTTAAATTCATTATAGAGTCCACAAAAATAGGAAGTTTCTTTCTTCTTTTACTTTGGTTTATATAGTTAGGTTCTTTGGTAGTTTAGTTTTATTGTAGGCACTGAAAAAACATAGTCATCTGCATTTATCCTTTATTCATTAGACTAAACCAAAACCTATATCGAAAAGTTCCTTGTTAATACAATATTTATGGATGTCGTTAAACAGTTAGGTCAAGGGCTTGATCCAGAAAGCGGTACTCTCGGACAAGGCTTGGATTGTTAGAGGTTTCTCTGTTATGACCCATCACTTTAATGACTCATGACCCTTTAGCTTGGACCCAGTTCCCCTAAATATGGCCAATTCTGGTTATTTAAAACGTTCAAAATCTAGTCGTTGGTAATCGCTTCTCGTCGAGAAATGTGAGTCAGTGATAGCCTAGTAGTGTGACCGTCAGACTGCCAAGTCATAGGTCTTAAGTTCGAACCCAAGACACGCACCTCTGATTTATCGGATTCATGTGCGTATCATTTGCTTAAAAAAAAAACCCTAAAAACAAAACAAAAAAACCTGTCTATGGTAAATTTGGAGGTAGTTCTTAGAGGTCGAAGAATTAGGTAGCCACCCTTCTGGTATGTCTATTACCATCTTGTGAGATAACGTGATCACAAAATGAACATACAATAAAGTATGGCTACAGAATGAACTCTCGTAAAACGAGTTACGTTTATTTCATAAAATTGATCCTGTTGAACCAATCAATCACTTATATCACAACACTACTCATTGTCTATGGTTACTCTGACGCCATGTTTGTTTACAAGATAAGACGCACTTACTTCTACTGCAGTTCTTTCATAGTTATTTTACCTTTAACAGCTTCAGTCCGACAGTAACCTTATTTTCACGAAAATAAAGTTTAATCTAATTTGGCTGACTTGTCAATGACTAACCTAACCTAACCGATCAACAACTTTATTGCTATGAACATAAGGGTGGTTTTATTGTTAAAAAACTGTACGCTATTGTGGTATTAGTTTTAGTTTAATTTAATTTTAAACCGAAATAAAATTGCAAATCCTTGGCTAAAATTAAGTTATAATGTAGAGGTATATAAATGAATGTAATTTAAATAATCTAAATATTGTTAGCGTTAAATTACAAAAAAATGTGTAGATTTAAGTTGCCACAACAATAGGAGGTCTTTGTTTAACAATAACCTCATTATTTTAATCATCGGTGCTTTGATTTTGGATTTAATATAACATTAGAACGATAAAATTATAAGTTAAAACTAGATCTTCCGACACCAATTGCCTTGCAGTACTTTGCGTTACAGAAAGCAGATTTCCTGCACCTAATACCAAACAGTTTTTAATAAAAAAAATGTTTTGTTCCAATAGTTAAATCTATAATTTCATATATATAGCCTGCCATGGTCTTTTTTCTTAATTTTCATCATGCTTTAACAGCAACATTTACATCAGGCAAGTATTTTCCGTCAGGGCAAAAGCATCTTTCGTCTTCGTCTAGGTCTAATTTGGATCTAAAATCTGGCCTAGTCAGTCTGAGCCCAGGACCTGCTGTACTGTCGGGTGCCAGGTGCAAGAAGACATTAGGGTGTGAGTTTAACCAATAGGTTTTCGGTAGTCATTAGGTGGGGAAATCATCAAATGATCGCTCTGGCAGAGTGGAAGGGAGTGTTAGACTTGTACTGACTAAAACTTATCCATGTTCCTTCCTTGCCCTTTGTGTTCCAGGGCCGCGGTATCTATTTCGAACAGTCTCGCAGCCCCGGCAGGCATCGGCCCTTATAGTTTGCTGACACCTCTTTGAGGCGCTCATGAAACACGAACGCGCCTGTCGACATAAGACGAACGGACGGCAAGCTAGCCAATTACTTAGCGCCTACAGGTCCGCGCCTATCAGTGTCCAAGCCACCAAGTGTCCCCCGACGCCCGGGGCGTCTTCCACGGCGGCTGCAATGTGAGGTCCTCTCCCTCTCACGTTCCGCCACCTCCTTCGCTAGTATGACTGCTTCACAAGAGGTAACGGCGTCCCATTCCCTCTCGCTCCGGATCATGGATTGAAACAGGGCCGAACGCGACAGTTCGCCGCTGCCGATGTGCAGGGCCAGCCTTAGTTTACCTTTTTCACGAAAAAAAAGCATGTGCACTTAAAGTAACTCCGTTATCTATTCTTCTTCGTGTCGACAGCATTATAAATTTTTTTGTTAGCCCAGAACTTCGTCAAGTCCACCGCGTCGTCGGTGGCAGCGCAAAGGTCACTTCTGCTGCATGTTTTTGGGCTAAGAGGGCAGGATAGGAGGTGGAGCATACAGGGTGTAAACGGACTCTTCACGAAGCCGTCAACCTAGCATTATGTACATCCAACTAAAAAATTATTACAACTTTTTTTTTGGGGTCAGAAATCGCGTGATACGGTAGGACTCAATGTAACGCATTCAAAACATTGGGCTGATTGATGATGGATTGAACAGTACAGGGGTCGTAAAGGTGTCTTAAGTAAAAAAAAATACATTAAAAACATGTATTTAAAAAAAAAAACTTGTGTAAAAGTTGGTACTTTGACCCCCAATATCTCCGTAACTAGAAGGTTCCTAGGTATGGTCTAGAATAAAACAATGATCGCAATGACGTAGAGAACAAGTGCCTTTCGGCTTCGTTAAGAGTCTTTTTACTCCCTTTAATATTTTGTACATTGCTTTTGTAACAATACGTCCTTCCTTTTCTTTTTCTGTAATAAGTATCTATTAAATTATGCTGTTCCAATTGGTCACTTATATGCTATTACACAGTTAACTTGTTATTGCTTGAATATCTTTACAATCTTTTATAAAAGTATTATTTTAGCCAATCCTTGCATTCATTCATCTTTTGCTTCCACAAATACGCTTAGCGCCCTTAGTGACGCCAGTAAAATATCTACATACATACAAAGTGATAAATAAAAACGTTTATTTCACATAAAAAAAAACCTTATCAATATCAGTGAGTGGTTGCGTAGGTAAATAATATTTGTTTTTGCTAATATTTTGTACGTATGTATCGATTTGTGTGTCAGTTGATTTGTTTGTTGTATTTGTGTTATCTATTTAGTACATGTTCGGTAAAATGGTTCCTCTAACCGCTTTTGAAGTTAGATGGTAATCGTTATGGGTCATGTCTGCAACATGTTTTGGCTTTGATTACGGAGTTTCAGTTTTTGCTTCTCGTTCGTTCATGATTGTATTCATTGCTTCTTCCTCAAAAAAGTCTTAATTCATTAACATTGTTATCTTTCTCCTGCCGGTCTCTTATTTTGGATTATGTCTTCTTCCATAGGTACTTCTTCAGTAGTCGTCACATCAACATTCGTCAAAATCTTTGATTCATTATTATTGTCACCCATTTGAGAAACTTAATCATGTATATAATACATCATCATCTGCCTAGCCTTTTCCCAACTATGTTGGAGTCGGCTTCCAGTCTAACTGGATGCAGCGAAATACTAGTATTTTACATGGAGCGACTGCCTATTTAACCTCCACTTACTTATCTTTTTAACTTAGTAAGTACTGGTAAGGCCCTTAGTAAGACTGGTTGTTAGACTTTAGAGCCACTGACTACCTGTACTGAAGTCTCGAAGATCTAAAAGAGACAGTCGGGACCAACGGCTTAGCGTGCTTTCCGAGGCACGGAGGAAACTCATGAAATTAATACGTCGACTGTAGTTTTTTCTTTTTCATCTTTTTTTGCTCTAGACCATAACTGGGAACCTTCTAGTTACGGAGATATTGGGGGTCAAAGCTCCAACTTTTTCAATTTTTTATTTAATGCATGATTTTAAGACGCCTTCACGACCCCCGTACTATTCAATCCATCCATCCGCACTATGTTTTGAATGCGTTACATTGAGGCCTACCGTAAAACATTCTTTTTCATCCCAAAAAAAAAAGTCGTTTCCCAGCAATAATTTTTGCGTAAAGTTATTTAGTTTGATGTACATAATGCTTGGTAGACGGCTTTGTGAAGAGTCCGTTTACACTCTGTATAATATGAATGTGTCATTCAACTAGCAATTACTGATAATGGACATCTACATTGATACATATCAACGCTTCCTTTATTATATCATAATAACAGATTATGACTATTATAAAAATATATGAAAAAATGTGTAAATAAGAGTTTATCGTTATCATTTAGAATTCGGTTCATTCGTACTAAATTGCTTTGATGTTGGTTGATAGAAACATTAGGCATAGGCCCTCAACTGTCATGTGAACTGATCCGGTCAGTCCAAGAAACGTGTATCTGTCACGCATTCAGTACGATTCGTTTAAGTTCTAACTTCTAGATTTCTACAATCTTCTTATTATCTTCTTTGTCAATTTTCTTAAATCTTAGTTGATCGTCTTCTTCACCTTGATCAGTTTCACCAACACTGCGAAATATAGGACCTAGTCGTTTTTGGATGAGTCCAAAATATCTAGCTAACTTCGACTGGGGAAATATAAGGTCCCATTAAAATAGATGGACAAATTTTAACACAGCGTTCAGTACGTCTAACCAAAGATAGCCAAGCAAAAATAACACTGATTAAAGTGATTTTATTTTGACATAAATAATAAACTACATAATTTTTAGTGTAATTTCGTTAGCTGATTTTATTTTTTTGTAAGTATCTAATGCGTTTTTCTTATTTTTTTTACCATTGCCCTTATTTTGGTGGTCTGAATGATTTCTAAAAGTTGGTCCATCTATTTTAATGAGACCTTATATAATTGTACTTTTGTAGGAAAAAGCTGATTTTACCGATGACCATATTATTATTATCCTCGTCTTTATACTGACAACATAATGTATTGACCAAAACACAGTTTTATATTATTATGCTTATTACCATATGGATAAGCAAAATGATATATCTTATCTTTAAGCCAGATACAAATCAATATAGATTTTACAACTCGTGTGTACATACATGGACGATTTTTGTTTTTATCTATTTTTAGGATCGACGAAAATAAAAGAATATATGTAGTTTCTTATTGTGTCTGCGTCTAATTGTGTGTATTTATCAGCCTTTTAAACTTGAACAAACAGGGCAAGTTGGAGTATCTTATTAGTTAGAAAATTTTTAACAATTTCATCACTTAATTATATTATATACATATATAGTCCGTGCAGGATTTTGCTGATTGATCCCGGGTCGTTTTCCCGAAAAAAGCTGTATTGGAAACAGACGAGTAATGCTCTTTTTTGGAACCATTAAGAAACATAACTATTTAACATAACCAAAACCCTGGAATTGAAAATTAATTCTCATTAAAACAACCAATTACTTCGCGATGATTACTTATGGACATAAAGTTACATTTGGAAGCTGAATGATGGGTTAAAGTAGGAAGTCGTCAAAGGAGGATACTGTAAATAACAAAACGTGTTCCTTATGGTTCAGGTAGGCGCCTTGAGGGACCCCTCTCAAGATTATCAGTTTTGGTTGCCCAAGATTAGAATTTAACTTCGACTGTGAAATGTCAGCTTTAACGGTCGCCGAACTTTTCGTCACGTTATATTATAAATGCATAGAATGTATTGTTGTGGTACTTCCGTTGGACCAACTGTCATTTGGCGAATTGTCAAAATGCAACGTACTTTGGGCCTACAACATGCGAGACCAAATTACTATATTAAATCTTTGAAGTATGACACTGATTTCTAGCCTTTTTAACAGACTTCCAAAAGGAGAAGGGTATCAATTCGTCTGAATGCTTCTTTTTTGTTCTATCTAAATAAAAAACTGTCAGTTTTGCATATCAATCTATCTGGAATTACCGGTTCGAAAAGATTTTGAAGGCTGTTTTGCCCAGAAACAGTTCAGAAGTCTCTGATTATATTGTTATTTTCAAAGTTACAGTAGTGGTTATTGTAACCTACATGAATACAACCTACATCGGTGTGAAGTATAAAGATTTACGACAGAAATTGGAAATTAGAGACAAAACGTCAAGTAAATGAATGAACTATCTAGTCCTAAGGTTCCAGCTCAGCTTACCCACGAGCTAAGCAAGCTATAAACAATTTAATTGGTTTGTTTGTTAGTACATGCACATAATAAATACAGAGACAATGTAGGAAAGGCGGCCATATTCCCAGGGTATTGTTAGCAGTTTCCCTCGACGTACTGGTAGTAACTGACGTTGCATAATCTTGGTTACATATTAAAGTTTTTATATCTTGATCTGGTAAGAAATACTTTGGTTAAGGATATGTGTAATCTGTTGTAATTAACCCAACAAATGTCGTATGAACGGACGATAGTACATAAGAAAAATATGATCGAAACGATGATAAATATAATAAGGTACCTAACTCTTAGGATTGTAGGCAATTGCTTCACGGCTTAAAATGGAAATGTACACTCTAATTTTGGGCATGAAGCAATTCAAAATGTTGTATACATTTGACAGTTTTGGTGCAGTTTACTTCTGAGTTTCCAATCCCACAATCGGAGAAGAGATTTATTTATCAAACATAGTGTTATATTGTCACTTTAGACTATGAAGGCAAAATTAATGGTGGAGGACGAAGGAGTCTCAGACACCTACTCAAGAATCTATGCCTAGAAATGAGCTCAATCACCTAGTAGGTACTAGTTTTAATTGAAACTGCAAGTCACAGTAGTGGACGTGTTGTGATTTGGTCCTCTTGAAGAATTTTAATAAATTCGCAGCAGTTTGGCTGTACTTTAGATACCTGCATAATCATCAGCCATTCGAAGAAAACGCTGCATCTTTAAAATTTATTATAGGCTATCAAAGCATACCGCTCGAAGAATAAAAACATTAAGTAAATTCATAAATCGGTTATGCTGAAGGAAATGCAAAAATGTAGAGGATGAAGAATGTCTTTTTCATTGTGTCAGCTTATTAACATGATTCAAATTAAACAGAGAAACTAATTGAAATCACTATAATAGAAACCAGATCCCTTGCCAATGATGTGAAACTGACTGGGTAGCTACTATGCTATTATCTCTAAATTTATGCAGGGAAGCGGAAATTTGATTTTAAAAGACGTAGATATCTGCCATTCTAGTTGGTATATCCTTCACATTACTAGTTAAGATAACATATTTGCATACTGTTCTTTGCTATATTAAATTTGGAAGCATTCACTGAACAAAAAGATTAACTACAATTTAATACTCGACTAAGTAAAGTGTACTACCTATAAATTGCTTCCGTTATCCTTCGAGAAACCTTAATTACTATTAGTAACTATGCATTCAACGGGTACAGTCACTTTGTTATAAGTAACTAGATCAAAATAGACTTAACAATAATGCGTTATGTTATGACATGTCGCTATTACAATAGTAATGTTTCCTTTCACAATGTCTAACAATCTTAATTCTTACTGTTATCTATCGCTTGATCTTACAGTGAGCACATCCATCGTAATATTTAAAGCATAAAAATATCTGTACGTAAGTCAGACAGAGAATTTATTACCTACTCGGGCCGTGCAAACAACAACATTTTGTGTACCGTCCTCGAACACACAGAGCCGGCTGTGAAAACATACGAACACACACACAAACACATATTCACACACAAAACAAACCAGGAAACGTCTAGCGAAAAACAAACAAGGGGTCTTTTGTATTGTGTAAACAATTGGTTGATCGTATGCAACAGGCGTGACGTCGCCTCGAAAAAAACGCTACAGGTTATCTACCCTAGATGGCGCTGTTTCAACGTTATTCTAGTCAACTAGCGGACTATTAAGTTCCGTAATGCATAACAAGATGGCGTTCATTTAAATTTTTATTTATAGATTTAGATAAAGTTTTATTGGCGCATGTTTACACAAATACACATAAAACGAATCAAAACTTGATGATAAATTAAATATGTTTATAAAGATGAAATGTAAATAAGATCTTAGGTATATTTACAACTTGTGTGTGGTTACTTACTTACTATCAATGTATGAGTAATGAGTAAGTAACTAGATAAAGATTTATTTTGGGTTATATTGCCCATATCTTTTTTAACTTCAATTATTGACATTTCTTTGGTATTATCAATTTCATTGAAAACCTGCTGCACACCTATAATGTCTTATCAGTGAAGTAATAGGTTAAGCGTGGCTTGTTATCAGTTTATAACTTCAGTTCTTTTCTCCGCATCACCTAAGATTCTATCTTTACCACAAATGTCTTCCTAAAGTATTTTAAAGTATTTGAAATACTAAACAGGACTACATTTATGTTTTTTTTTTCAACTGCTTTAAATCTTAAAACAGTGTCACCCCCAATACCTAATTACTTTTAAGGCTCATGCATGACACACCTCTTATAAGTGTCGGATAATTCATCAAGGTCAAACCAGCCCTTTTAATTTGCCGAACGTGGGTATCAAATCAAAGATGTCAGATTCCGGAACTATTCTCTTATTTTGTTATTTTTTAAAAGCTTTCATAAAGACTTGTATTTTGCTAAGTATATTATGGTAGGGTCAAAGACAGTCACAAAGTTGTTCACTGGGGCATTTTAAAGAACCAGAAGGATCAGATCAACATTTTGATCTCTTTAATGTCCATCTGTCTGTTTGTAAAGAATGTCTAGATTTTGTAGCAGCCAGAAGAATGTTTCGGGATGTAGTGATCTTTCGGGATCGATATGACTCTTCTGCACCAGATCTGCTCTTTATCATCATTTCACCCGAAAGACGTCCACTGCTGGACATAGGCGTCCCCCAAGTGTCGCCACATTGACCCGTCCCGTGCGACTCGCATCCAGCGGATCCCCGCAACCTTCACCAGGTCATCGGTCTTCTAGCTTACATATCTTACATCTTAAATGTTATAATTCTGATGAAAATTATAGATATATTTTACTGCACTTACAAGTTTTTCTTCGGTCCCTCAATATGTTTTATTATTTCCTCAATCTGTAGCATTTACTAATATGATTTGCTATCACAATTTGATGGTGTTTCCATTTCATAAGTTAAACAAGTCGTGTTATGATACAGTAACGAGACAGGTCGTGTTTTGAGTATGTCATGCAACTACTGTTGATCGTTTTCAACAGTTTTTGTTTGTCTTTCGACAGTGTTTTGGACAGCAAGCGATCCCATAAAGACTGGCTAGAATCAGTTCTTATTTGCTGCTTAAGATAAGCGAATTTCATGGAGGTGAAATGCTTGTAGTTCTGGTTAGAAAAAGTTCTGTGAATAAGGAATTTTCTTTTGATTCTATGGATTTATTTATTCAAGCTTGAAAACGATATCGTGAAAGATATTATCATCATCTACCTTGCCTTTTCTAACTACGTTGGGGGCGGCTTTCAGTCTAACCGGATGTTGCTGAATTTTACATCGACTGCCTATCCGACCTCCACAACCCAGTTAGTTCTGGGTAATACGGTACCCCTTGGTAAGACTGGTTGTCAGACTTTCGGGCCACTGATGTAGATAACCGGGATAGTATATGATTAATAATAAGCAGTCAATTAAACCATGCCTATGTTTTGAAGAATAAAGATTGCCAGTAGGCTTAACTAAAACTTTAGTGCAGTTCAGAAAATTGTCGCTGTTAACAATTGTTAGAGTAGGTCTACATTTTTCTATTGTTGGTCACCCTAATGTTTATGAAATAGGATATTAACAAAAATGTTTTGCTTAGCTAGACTGACCATAGAAACAAAATATTTTGTTTCAGAATAGTGTCGCCTTCAGGTGTCAGTTTACAACCAATTGTTCTTTTTAAACATGCAACGGCATATAACCCATCACTTTCATTATTATTTTCACCTTTATTATTATTGGAATAGAGTTTGATTTCCGGTTGATTGTTTTGGGTAATGGCTTGTCTAGAAATTAGTCATAGGCAGAGATTGCCAGGCAATATTTAAAAATACTACTTATTGTTTGAGTTAAACTATTGTAGGTGAATGTTAGAAGTCTTGCAGTACAGCTGCGCCGCTGTTAGTATTTTTGCTTTTGTTGTAACAACTTAAGTTTGTAAAAAATATTATTCTTTTTCTTTCTTGTGCTTTAAAATGAATTTAACCGCCGATTCGGAACCATTCAATTTTATTAACGGGTTTTCAACCAAAACTTGAGACACTACACTATTGTAAAATTTGCACATTAACTTATTATTGGAGGATTCCGAAAATACCAATATATAATAATATCAATATGCGATGGGTGGCGTACTCTTGTAGTGTGTATATTACTAAAACGTAGTAGTAGTATCTTACATCACTGCAGCCATTGTTCTAAGTAGACCAACGGAATTTACGTACATGAATTACATCTAGATCTAGTAATCAAATCAATAGTTTCCCCAACCTGATATAGTTGTATGGATATTAATTCAATGTCCTAATGACCGAATAATTTATTTTGTAAATAGTAATAATTCGGGGATTTAACTAACAAAAGTGCTGAATCCTCTCTAGTAACATACAAAGAAATTTATCCAAAGCCTTTGACAGCCCCAACAGTACATAAACTCTCACCACATATACACAAACACAAAACTACGTGCAAGTATAGTTTATTATTGTTTTTTTTTTCTGTTACAGATTGTATTCAAAACATTGAAGCTGGCCTGCGTCAGTCTGGTTGAGAGTACTGTGGAGGAGTGCCGCAGGGCATCGTGTTAGGTCCACTTTAATTGTTTTATGAAGTGAAGTGAACTTGGATTAGTGTTTTCTGGATGTGTCTCCAACGGGATGAAGACTATGGTGACAACTTAGATGAAGCGGTGAGTGGACTCTATTATTTGAAGGTTTAAGGGCTTGATTTGATTGAGAAGTTTTTTTTTTTATGGTGAAACAATTTAGAGCTTTGTTAAATTACAATTTTAATGTTTATTTTTATACAATGGCGCCAAATGTTTGTTGGGTGGGATAAGTTTCTTGTTTGCTTGGTTTGCTGTGTGAAAAGTAGATTATAGTTTTTTGTAGAAAATTTATTTATTGCGTTATTTAATTAAATTAATCAAAAAATAAATTTAATTGAGATTAAATTGGCTCTCGTTATTAATCTTTAAAATAATGGGGTGTGGTAACACAATAAACGTCCAATAATATCTATGATTTCTTTTCTCCACACAAATTCTCACTGATCTAAAACTTTGCAAATAATTATTATATGGGTACCAATTAAAATTACAATATCAATAATATCGGCACTTTCATGTAACCAAGGACCCAAGTAATATGGTGCAATTTGCCCTGACAACAAAAATATGAAAATTAAATCAGTCTGTATGCTTTTCTCTTTAGTCATTTTGGTATATTTGTTTAGTCTAACGTGATAGTTTAGCGAGAGCCTGTGACTTAAAAATAACGGTATTTTATCTAAATATGTTTGAACAGTATTTGTCTTTGAATTGGAGAATTCAATTTACGACATACCTTAGAGTAAGCAGGATGTTTGAGATAATAATATTGTAGTGATAAAAACTGCTACTAACCTCTTGAATACCCTGATCAGTTCAGGTCAGTTACAGCTCAAATAAAATCTGAAAACGGTTACAGACGCAGTTGTTATTATGAATTGTCACTTTTGTGTCCATTTTACGAATCATAACGTAATTCAAATTATTAGCCTATTATGATTCTGGGGCCATTCTAGGTCCCCAGGTGCCCATTAGTCCTTATTAAGTACTCATCATCTGCCTAGCCTTTCCCCAACTGTAATGGAACTTCCAGTCTAATCGCATTATTGTATTAGTCCTTTTTTATGTCTATGTATAATTAATTTATTAAACTTTTAAGTGACATACATGTTTTACTATTATGTAGTATGGTTATTGTGTTTGGCACTTTAGTACACCCCATTTTTCTTTCTTCTTGCATCCTGTTTGGGGTAAACGTCACGATATCATTCAGTATTGCCTCTCTTTCAAACTCAAATTTAAAGCATTTCGAAAAGATGAAGCTAAAGACCCAGCCGCAGGCGTAATGATTGTGTAAAGACTATACTTGCCCATTCCAAAGCAAATGAAGAAAAACGGGCATGAATCTATATAGACTGGACACTCACTTTCCTCTTATATCAAGCCTCACACAAACAGGGTATTTTTGATATTAACTGTAAATTAAAGTTTAAAACATATTAGTAGAATTTGATTAAACATAATCTAGTCTGATCTTAGGCGATTCTAACACGACACCGCTCTCCGTTTCGCGCGGAGAGGTGGGAAGCCGGGAAGTGCCGCTCATCCGCGCGGACGGGCGGTGCCGTCAACGGATTTCATGCAAGCCATTTCTATGTGAGATCCGCCTGACCGCCCGACCGCGCTGACGAACGATTTCGTGAAAGAATAGCAGATAAGTATTTTTTAAAACGTTGTTTTTCCACCGCGATTAAATTCCAATCTTTACTTCAGCAAAAAGATTAATTTCAATAGCTTCTGCTTTTTCAGAACATAATAATTTAAATCTTGATATTCAGCTTTTCATAATAGGAGGCTCCTTTCATTGCTCCCTTGAGATCTGCGCATCTCATCAGATGACGACGCATTTTTAGATCCAAAACATATTTTGATGGTCCTCCCCTTCTAAAAGTAGCTATTTTTTAATAATTTTGTATAAATATTTGTAAATACCAGCCTAGCTTGTACTTAAGTAGGTACGGTTGAACAAGCTATTTGGTATACTTACACGCGGAAATATTCACAATCCTAAGATCCATAGGAGTCAGTCACTTAATGACAAAAGCTTTATAAAATTGCAAACAATATTGTCAGTGTACTAGGTGTGAATATTTCTGCGCGTATACCAAATAGCTTGTTCGACCGTAAATTGTGCATTCAATAAATAAATATTGCTTGCCTAGAGAGAGTGAGTTAGACAGAGAGACATAGAGATAAAAAAAATGTGAGTAGGTACAGCAGCACAAGGATCTTTTGGCGTGTGGCCAAAATACGAACTAACACCGAAAACTGGTTTTTTCAATACATTTCACAAAATTGACTGCCTCCTTGATATATAGTGATCGCAAGCGCGACTGCTAAGCATGAGGTCCTATGTTTCGTTTCCTGGTTCGGGCAAAGTGTAATTGGGTTTTTCCATCAGGAACTTCTCAGTAGCAGCCACGGAGTCTGGATTCGTGCCCGATTGATAGCAATAGGCTCGCCCCCTATTACATGGGACATAAACATAACTGATGAAATGTGGGTGTAATATTAGGTACACTTCTGCCTTACCCTTCGGGGATTACAGGCGTGATGTTATTTCACAAAACAAAATTTCACAAATGTTCAATAACAACACCGCACTCATCATTATTGAGAGCAGCGGTGGCCCAGTGGTAGCGACCCCGACTTACGAACAGTAAGTCGAGGGTTCGAACCCAGACAGGCGCATTACTTTGTGTAATTTATTTCATCACCAAAGCTCTCAAAAACGATGAAGGAAAACATCGTGAGGAAACCGGCATGTCCTAGAACCAAAAATTCGAAGACATGTGACATCTACCAATCCGCACTGGGCCCGCGTGGTGGATTATAGCTCATTCCCTCTCATAAGAGAGGAGGCCTGAGTCCCAGCAGTGGGAACATTATAAGGCTGATGATGATGATGATGATGACTCATCATTACATTCATTGATTAAAAGAGGTTCTTCTCTATCCTTCCTGGGCTGCGGGACTGTTCGAAAGTGATACCGCGGCCCTGGAGGGCTCTTTGTATTCTCAGTATCTCTTTCTCTGTGGTAAGTCTGACACTCCCTTCCGCTCTGCCCACAGCGGGAGAAGTCATTTGATGATTTCCCATAAGAAAAAAAAAGGTTCTTCTCTATGCTGTACGTGTATACGGTTTAGAGATTATATTACAGTGATCCTAGTAAGAAGGTAGGAGGTAACTTCTATCCTGATAGCAGTGATTCCTTAGTGGTGTAACCGACTGACTTACTTAAAAGATTTTCCATGGAGTTTCTTGCCCGTTCTTCTCCATAAAGATCTACGCTAGGGAATGGGCAACTACAGTAATTTCACAGTTTTCAGCCTTGTGACTGGGACTGTAGTTACATTACATTGTTATCTTTGTCAACAGTTCAAAAGTGCCTGTAACTGGCCTACTTGAAATAAATGCTTTGATTTTGATTTTGACTGTCAAGTCGAAATCAAAATCAAAGCGAACTAAAACCAACCTGAGAGATATTTCTCGACGGCATGTAAAGCCAAGTCAGAGCCATGAGCGGCATAAAAAACTCTGACACCAGGTTAGGCACTTTTAGACACGAAAAAGTAAGAAGTATTTTTTTTTATAATAAATAAGTTTTCATATTAGTATTCAGCCGTATGGGTGCCTTGGGAAAACGCTAAGCAGATTGCGATGAAAAACAAAGGAAAATCTATATAGCAATGCGTGTTTTTATTCAAAAATGAGGACCTTATAATTATTTTTCTAAAAAGTTTCCTCATTACTTTCAACCGTTTCGAGTAACGCTTATACCAACTCTGCCCATCCACCTACCCGGACCCACCCGTTAGAACAAGCGCGGTATTATATGTTTAGTAGTTAAATATTGATTTAGGCAGTAATGAGCTTGTCTGGGATTCCCAGAATTTACGATGGTCAGTGAATTAACGTCGGGCGTAGTATTTATAATATCGAGTTTAGTAATTACTATAGTTTGGTTTTAATATCCATTGTTATCGGTATATTTAACTTTTAGTTAACTACCGTTATGTGAGAAAACCTCAAATGTAACATAGAAGTTTAGACCTATGATTGGTTAAATAACTACAGGTTTTATTGATTTATGCACAAAAACAAAAAAAAAACCCGCATTTACATACATACTAAAAAACATTAGAAATCGTATTATAACTTATAAGTCACCAGTTATCAGTCCATTAAATAATTTAGCAATAACATTAAAATATTTCAAAATTACAAAAAAAAAACAACTATTATCTTCATTTATTTTTTTGTTTTGGATGAATTAATCGCCAAGCTAAAAAAATGGATCATTGATCTGAATCTTTTCCAAGTTCGAGTAAATCGGGTTTTCTAGGCAAGCGTGCTACTCCCTAGGCCGCATCATCGCTTTATATCAGGCGAGTTGTGGCCAAAGGCCAGAAAACACGTAATTTTCTTATGAGCTTTTTACACGCGTGTATCTCTAAGGTTTTGAGTAAGTACTATTTTTTGTAGTCCTATTACATTTTTATAACATACTAGCTTATGCCCGCGGCTTCGTCTGCGTGTAGTTCGGTAATTATCCCAAGGGATCGTACACCCGGGATAAAAAGTATCTTATGTGTTAATCCAGGTTATAATCTGCCAAATTTCATACAAATCCGAAACAAACAGCCAGACATCAGCTATACATACATCTTCCCAAACTTAGTAGGATCGTATTTATTATATTAGTAGGAGTAGAGTGTCCCATACATACCATTCATGGACTTAGATTATCGGCTAATTTCATTCCGCATGCATTTAATTTTCACCTCTCCACATCAGCATATCAGTATCAAAAACAAACATCAGAAAGCCAAAACAATTTATTTTTAATTTAATACCCACTACCGCGCCTAAAGCACCTTTATCGATTAACAATAACAATTAAAAAAAAATCCGCTCGCCACCCACCATCATGTTTAAAAAAACAATTTTAACAAAAGTAAACTTCGATAAAGCGAGAAGAGGGAAAATCTAAACAATACCAGTTCGTGTCGATATCGGTCGCTTTCAGCGTTTATTATAAACAAGAAAATCGATTGGTAACATACACACAGCTATACAACCCAATGTTATTTTATAAATATTCGCGACATTACCTATAATGAGATTAAATGCTTCGCTTTGTTTTAAAAAATAGGAATAATAATAAATCTTTTATTTATAAAAACGGGCACATTTACAATAAAATATCTTAACAATTAAAAAAGAGCACGCTTGCTTATTTGCCTGAACTAGGTTGAACCTGTGTTTTAGGCTACAAAGCGCATAAATACGTACTTAAAATAAATAAATTAACATTACAAGAAAAGTAAAGTAAACTTATATAAAATTGAAATTAAAAACAGCGTGTTAGCAGTTTATTTGCACACAACTAGTAGATCATCTACCTGTGCATAAGACATGGGTTGTAAGAAATTAATTATAGATTTTTTACAGCTAAAATAATGTAAATTATATTTATTTACTTAGTTTCATATTTAATCAATTGTACAGAAATGTGCCTAAAAATTCGACGAAGACATTTTTGGAGGTTGCATTAGAAATGCATACTATATCATTCCGCCTCTTTTAGTATTGTCAGCATTGTACGTGAGCATGGTGTGCTGTTTTAATACTAAGTGCATAATGAAAAGCTGACGCACAGTCAGCACGTTGCAGGATTTATACAGCTGATCTTTGGGAAAGAAAAAGGGGTGGAAGTTTGCTACCTTTAAAATTACTCTTTTGAGCTCTTTCAAGGTAAAGCAAGATAGTTTTTGATGCGCCACTCCATGAAATGATAGAGTAATGAATAATAGATTGATATAGGGCGAAGTAAACAATTGTGTGATTAATTTTGAATTATGTACCTTTCTCTTGAATCACTCTATCTATTGCTGAAAACTGCACTAAAATCCGTTGCGTAGTTTAAAAGATCTAAGCGTACAGACAACGGGAGCGACTTTGTTTTATACTATGTAAAGTTATGGAATCACCGGATGAACGAAATTACGATATAAATTAAATCTTAGCAGTGTTTCGTTTTTAATGTAGATACTCTGTGACAGCCAAAGGTCGAGGTGAAACCAAAGACAATACATCTAAACTAAGAAATATCACGAGACGTAATAAGCGGGATTGATTCATAATAACCGCCGCTCGGGTCGCTGCGCTTGTCTAGGTTGGTCCGTGGATGGGTGACCACCCATTACATACCAAGTTTCCTCCGTGCCTCGGAAAGCACGTTTAAGCCGTTGGTTCCGGCAGTCTTTTGTAGATCTTTGACAGTCGTTACAAGTAATTAGGGGCCCGATAGTTTGACCAGATAGGCAGTCGCTCGATGTAAAATACTGGTATACAGCTACACGAGAAACCGACCCCATAATAGTTGGGCAAAGGCTAAGCAGATGATGATGATGATGGGCTATAGTAAAGTTTTAGAACAGTAGAATCTTTAAAACACCTAAGTTAGAAAAACTACTTACTCGGGCAAGCTTACAGGGAGAACTTCACATTTCAGGTTGTTTGAAACTGGCTTAATACCTTAGCACAGAAACCTTGAAAAAATGTAGGTAGGTACTAAAAGCTAGTCTTATGTAACAAATTGAATCTGATAACGTAATCGGTGGAAACAAACCCAAACATGTTAACAAACAAAAATATGTTAAAATTTCGAACTTCATACTCTCTGATTCTGATGTTTCCTGAAATGGAAGAAAGTTTTTTCCACCTATTAATAATATACCATGATGTTTTTTTTCTATGTTTAAAACTGAAAAATAAATATTTCAGGAAAGCTTGATTCACGGCTTCGTAAATGGTCCGTTTACACCCTGTATTTAAATCACGAAGTGTAAATCAGACTACTAATCTATACTTAAAAAGAGGAAAGATTTGTATTTTGTATGTAAAGAATAAACTTAAAAACTACTGGACCGATTTGAAAAATTCTTTCAGCAATGGATAGCTACATTATCAACGAGTATCATAGGCTATATTTCTATCCCCGTATTCCCACGGGAACAGGAACTACACGGGTGAAACCGCGTGACGTCCGATAGTATAATATAGCAATTTTTTTTTTATGGAAACCTATAGAAAACTAACTATTGGTAAATCCTTTAGTTATCTTTCAAGTTTTATAATAAACTGGTGTCAAAGGTCTCAATTTCAATCTGGAATAATGTCTTTATATTTTATTTTAGTTCTATAAGATATAAACGGTTATCAAAATACTTATTTACAGTGATAATTTTGTGTATAAACAACTGATAGGTATTATTTTTAGCATTATGTTGGTCAATGCTTAAATGTATTTTTTTTTGTTATCTATTTGGGACAAAATATTATAACTCATAAAACTGCTTAAATGATTTACAATTATCAAAATATCTGAAGGGTGACTGTATCAAAATAGTAAGAAAACATAATAAAGGGTGTAAACAGACTCTTAACGAAGCCGAAAGGCACTTGTTCTCCTCGTCATTGCGTTCATTTTTTTGTTCTAGACTATGGTCTAAAACAAAAAACATATACATAGAAGGTTCCCAGGTATGCCTGGGAACCTTCTAGTTACGGAGATATGGGGAGACAAAGTACCAACATTTTCACAAGTTTTATTTTTTTAATGTAAGATTTTTACTCTAAAGACCTCCACGAGCCCCTTACTATTCAATCCATCCATCAGCACAATGTTTCGAGTGCGTTACATTGAGTCATACCGTAAAACGTGATTTTTTCAGCCCAACCCAAGATAAAATAGAATTGAAAACATAACATCACGACAATGTTTTTAAAATTACGAATACTAATAATACTAAACTGATGTAAATAGCTTAGTTTCATCAACATTCTCCTGCCCTTATCCCAATTAATTTGTGGTCGGCGCAGCATGTCTTCTTCTTCCATACTTCTCTATTACTCGTCATCTCATCAGACACCTCCTTTCTTGCCATATCATCCTTCACACAGTCCATCCATCGTTTCTTTGGTCTTTTTCTTCTTTATAGCATTTCACATGCATACTCAAATTTTCGTTGCAAATTAGTCTATTGTTAATTAAAACAACGAGCAGTAGTCAAAAAGTAGTGTTAAACATAACACAACATCACGCCTGTAATCCCCGTAGGATTAGGCAGAGCTATACCCAGTAGTACCCCCACATTTCGCCAGTTATGTTTAAGTCCCATGTAATACGGGGCGAGCCTATTGCCCTCAACTGGGCACAAATCCAGACTCCGTGGCTGCTACTGAGAAATTCCTGGTGGAAAAACCCAATAGCACTTTGCCCAACCGGGAAATCGAACAGAACCTTATGCTCAGCAGTCGCACTTGCAAACACTCGACCAACGAGGCAGTGTAAAAATTTATAAAAAAAGATTTAGCAAAAAATTTGCAAGAAAACCAGCACAACAAATTAGTCCATCCGATTGGAGTCGCTATCTCATGTTTAGTTGTTATCTTTATTTACAGAAGAGCCTATCACTGGCGCAGATAACAGAGGCAAACAAAAACAACAGAACTATGTATAAACTACATATTTATCAGCTATACCTACCGGAACAATGAGTTTGTCCACGTGTGTTGCGAATTTTTGCACAAAAGTACGTAATTAATACAAAACTTACTTACATAAAGTGTCACAATTGCTTAAAAAGATTCAAGTTTCAAGTATAGTCGAAGTATCGGAAACTCACAATAGTTTAAAATCTCGTAAGTGACCGTGAAAGTTTAAAAGAGTGTTTCAAGTACAGTGTTTTCAAATGGTATCTCAGGATTTATGAGACACAGCTCAATCAGAATTGGGTTTTATTCACAAATAGGAACACAAAGGTCGCATAAAAGGGTAAGTATGTGTTTTGAATCAGACAAATCATAACATTCATCATCATCTACGTAGCGTCTTCCTGCGGTCGGCTTCCAACCTAACTGGACGCAGCTGAATACTGACTTTAGGCTGACCTCCACAACCCATAATACAGTGTGTAAACTGACTCTTCACGAAGCCGTCAATCAAGCTTTATGAACATCAAACTAAGTAACTTTACGCAAAAATTATGGAGTATTCCCATTTGAGTGAATATCTTTAGTGCTAAGCATTGGTGCTCTTGGAATCGGTGCTCAAATGGGAATACTCCAAAATTATCAAGACATTGTGCTGATGGATAGCTTGAATAGTACAGGGGTCGTCAAGGTGTCTTAAGTAAAAAAAATACATTAAAAACTAGTATTCAAAAAAATACTTGTGAAAGAGTTGGAACTTTGACCCCTAATATCTCCGTAACTAGAAGGTTCCCAGGTATGGTCTAGAACAAAAAATGGTCGCAATGACAGAGAGAACAAGTGCCTTTCGGCTTCGTTAAGAATCTTTTTGCACCCTTTATTCATAACCGTTGCCTATTGTCCTTTCCAAGTATGACTCCAAATTATGGTCACTGTTCCTCAAAAGATCCTCCATGGAATAAAAGAACAGTCTGCCTGCGACTACCTTTGCTGAATGGCAAAAGCCTTATCAAGGCAGACCATGCTGATGGCAATAATTATAGCACCACATATTGGCGGTACTTACCCATATAACTACACTTTATGATGTTAGGGTTTCTAAATAGTCTGCTAGGCTAATATGCATGCCCTAGGCACGCCACTAGCACCACATAAGGTTTAAAATCCCTGCACACGAATTTACAAGCACCCCGATTTTTTTAAAATATATTATTCTCTTTTTAAAGAGAGCATAATGGTAACCCTCTGAGCTAATTTCGACCTTACTGATTCGAGAGAAGGTGAAGGATAGTAGGCTATCCAATGACGCAAACATCAATAATTCAAAATTATCTAAATAATTTAATAACTTCAAGGAAACCCGGAGTATTTCGCTATCTTATTGAATGTACACGAATGACGTATTTATAAAAGAGCTCTTTGTTAGTTCATAAAAAATAAAGGTATGTTTGTATGTATGATTTTATCTTGAATTGAAGAGTCAAGGATACTTAAGTTCAAATTGGACTAGTTTTTAGCTTGGACAGTGCGACCTAGATTTATTTTTGAAATATTTATTTATTTGTTATGTATTGATAAAGTTTAATCTTATCTTGCATGCGTAGGATATTGAATATTAGGTAGGTAAGTAGGTAATATTAGTTCCTAAATATAATAGTGACACATTTTAATGGCCTTGGTGTAAAGTACTGTATTAACTTAGTAATGGAATATTTCGAGTCTTAGTGTTCATGAAGAGTAGAGGCAGCGGTGGCCCAGTGGTGGCGGCCCCGACTTACGAGCAGTAAGTCGTAGGTTCCAACCTAGGTAGGCGCATTACTTTGTGTAATTTATTTAATCACCATTGCTCTCAAAACGGTGAAGGAAAACATCGTGTGGAAACCAGCATGTTCTAGAACCAAAAAAGCAAAGACATGTGACATCTACTAACCAAAACTGGGCCTGCGTGGTGGATTATAGCCCATTCTCAGGCCTGTGCTCCAGCAGTGGGAACATTATAGGCTGATTATGAGTGTTCAATGATAGTAGTTACTTTGCAAAACCACTGAACTATTCACGTAGAAAACGTTGGTTTTTAAGTTTTGTAATTTTCCTAGGTTGTGGAGGTCAGATAGGCAGTCGCTCCAAGTAAAATACTGGCATTCAGCTGCATCCGGCGGACTGGAAGCCGACCCCAACATAGCTAGCAAAATGCAGCCAGATGATGGTTGTCATGATGGTTATGTGTGGTTTTAACTCAAGTGGTTTTTTATTAATTAAATAAATAAATAAATTTGAAGTTACCGCCGTCTTACCGCCGCAGCCCAGTGTAAAAAGACGAGTTTTGAGAAAACTAAGTATTATTTTAGATTACTCTAACTACGTCAAAACTAGAGAAACTAAGGCGCTGGACACACAGAAAAGACGTAAGACGCAGACGGGGCGCGGACATTTGTCTCTATCGCGTCCCTTTCATACAAAATGTATAGAAGCGTCGCGACGCAAAACAGACAGAAGAGACGGGGCGCGGGCGCAACGCTTTTGTCTGCGACGAGTCCGCGCCCCGCCCTCATCTGGCGTCTTTTCGGTCTGGCCGCTGGTTTAGGGTTACTAGAAAAACGCTAAAAAAATAAAAATTCTGACTGTTTCATGGGATTACTCCTCTGCATAATCCGTCGGGTTATTGTAATTCTCATTTACATGAGTTTATAATTGTTCAATATCCATAAATTATTATAAATGCTTGAAAAACGGAAAACTTAGGACGCACTTGAGTTGAGTGCAACCGTTGCAGTCCTTGCTACGAGCCTACGAAAATGCTACGACATCCTTACTACGCGCTACGGGCTACGAACCTAAATTGAAAATTTTCTCGTACTTTCTATATTTTCTCTTGACTTATTTGTTTTGATAAATATTTTTATTTTGTTACAGACACCAATGGTGCAACTACCTCTTGTGGTAAGTCGAACGAATATTTAATTTAGAACTTAGATACTGATAACTGAAACGATTCTTATTCAAATTTTTGTCTGTTGCTGTCGTAAATAATAACAATCCAAACTAATGACTTATAAGCTATTAAATGCGGTCGAGTAGCGTTTGGAATCCGTAAACGGGAGAAAGAACGAAACCAGGGTCGTCCTAAAACTCGTTGGGTCGACGATACCGTCAAAACCACGGGAAACACCTGGATAATTGACGCACAGAACCGGGAAGTGTGGCAGAAAAAAGGGGAGGCCTATACCCAGCAGTAGGTGATTCCGGGCTGATATGATGAGGAACGCTCTCAGGCTAGGTGGAATGACGAAGCAGCTGAATGAAAGTTACCGACAATATAATTGAATGGCAAGCGATTGGAGAACATCCTATGTCCAACAGTTGAATGCTGTAGTCTGATGACGAGTACGACCTACTTATGTATAAAAAAACCTCAATTTCCTTTTAAACCTATTCCAAAGAAAGACTGTGAGTATGTGAGCAAACATGTCTATTCATAAAAGAACCAAATGAATAGCTACTCCCCAAAGTTTCAATCGAGACAATCCTCTTTATATATTGACGTTCAACCTTCACGCTAAGACCAAGGCCAGAGGGGTGAGCAGCCCTTATTTGTTTGTCAGATCACTTCGTACTTTAAACCTCTTTAAAGGCTTCCATGTACTTGATAAGGTTAATGATAAAAAGCGGCTTTAGGAGGCAATACTTGGAAAATGTTTCAACTTGTATTGTGTTTGTGCAGAGCCTATCCTTATAGCTAACCACTAACTTATGCCCGTGGCTTCACCCGCGTAGAGTTCGGTAATATCCCACGGGATCGTACTACTGGGATAATAATAAATAAATAAATTTATTAAAAAATACAGAGCCTAAACAAACTCTTCACGAAGCCGTCAACCAAGCATTCTGTATATCAAACTAAGTAACTTTACGCAAAAATTATTGCTGGGAAACAACTTTTTTTTGGGTGAAAAATCACGTTTTACGGTAGGCCTCAATGAAACGCATTCAAAACATTGTTCTGATGGATGGATTTAATAGTACGGGGGTTGTGACAAAAAACATGTATTAAAAAAAAACTTTGGATTTTTGACCCCCAATATCTCCGTAACTAGAACGTTCCCGGGTATGGTCTAAAACAAAAAAGTGATCGCAATGACGGGGAGAACAAGTTCCTTCCGGCTTCGTTAAGAGTCTTTTTACACCCTTTATAAGGTATAGCGATTACAGTTTTTCTTAAATCTATGTCAAGTTTGCCCATGATTTGTGCATAATTCGGTAATCCTGTATAAAAAGTATCCTATGTATTAATCCAGGTTATAAACTGTCCGTGTGCCAAATTTCATCGTCGTTTTTGCGTGATAGAGTAACAAACATCCATTCATCCACAAACTTTCGCATTTATTATAGGTATATGTAGGATTTAACCATTTATTTGTTTTGTCCTTGGCGAGACTAATTTACGATCTTTATTTCTATACTGAGATGGAACAACCACTGGTCCAGGTTTCTTCACTTAGATAAAACCCGATCACCGGTAGGATTTCCTATCAAGATCCCCTCATTTAAATAATTCCGATATTCATGCTGCATATACCGATTAGTGCCGGTTCTATCATACCAGCGTAAGAGCTTGGCTTGCCCTTATTAGAGTTTCCGAACAGCCTGCTCGCCTCATAGGCTTGCCGTATTGTTGGCCCCTAGGCACGCCACTAGTACCTATTTATTTTCAGTGCTAAAGCACTAGGATTTATGTTTTCATTTAGTAATTTTACGAAACGGTTATATACAGGCATAAAACACGAAATATTTTTTATACATGACATCATGCCTGTAATCCCCGAAGGGTTAGGCAGAGGTGTACCTAATAGTGCACCCATATTTCGCCAGTTATATTTGAATCCCATGTAATAAGGGGCGAGCCAGTTGCCATCGAGCGGGCATGAATCCAGACTCCGTGGCTGCTACTGGGAAATTCCTGTTAGAAAAACCCAGTAACACTTTGCTTGCCACGGGAATTGAACCCAGGACCTCATGTTAAGCAGTCGCGCTTGCGACCACTAGACCAATGATGCAGACCGCATTTTTTATACTAATCCAGAGATACCCATATTCTCTATGACTTTCCATAAAGCTTAACTCATCATTACAATTAAAATTAATTGTCCAATAAACGTGTTTTTCCTACCGATGATAAAACTCGTAAAAACCTGCTTTCATCGCGACATTTTGACGTCCTGTGTTTCCATTACCGTTAACAGTTGCAATAAAAGCTTTTATTACCGAAATGTCATTAGTTGCAGTTATTTTCTACCCTTTACAACCCTATTTGGGGTTAAATTTTGCTGTATTTTATTTTATTTGCCTCGTTTTTAAGGTGTTTAAGAGTTCCAAAATTCATATTACTGTGGTTTTACTAGACCTATCTAGACCTTTTTTTATTCGGATGGGAAATCATCAAATGACTTCTTTCCGTTCCGGGCAGAGCGGAGGGGAGTGTCAGACTTGTACTGACTAAAACCCATCCATGTTCCTTCCTTGCCCTTTGTGTTCCAGGGCCGCGGTATCTCTTTCGAACAGTCCCGCAGCATACCTATCTAGTCCTTGCTTAAGAAACACTGTATTAAAACACGTCAGTTCTTTATAAGCTTAATAAGTAAGCAAAGTTGTAACATTATGCAAAATTACCTGTACTTGTTTACATCAAAATCATAGCAATATGAAAATGAATAGTTGAAGCAGTTATAAATCTTAGCACAATTTAGAATTCTTTCCTGTTCGCTAGAAAAAACTCCTTTCATCTTCTTAGCATGTCGATGGCAATCTAAATTGTGTCAGCATAGAACTATTTAGGTGCTTTCAGTAGCGCTCATCAGTTCCTGTAGTGAACAGACAACAGAAAACGCAGGACACGATATTAAGTGCCCTATCGTTTGTGGAACAGCAACCTGCAACCAGCCAGCAACCAGCGTACATTGTCTGTGTTTTTACATAAACCATTTTCAAAAAAAAGAACAACGTATTGTTGACAATCCATTACGCAGGTTCTCATATCAAAAGAGGTTTTACAAGCCCGAAAAGCGTTCTGAATACGAAAGCAACTCAACTGATTAGCTCAAAAGCTATACTGAACTACTAGTCCATTATAAGTTACTGTTGAACAATTCTCGCCACAAAACTGAAACTCCCCTATAAAGCATACCGTAGTACCATGCTGAAAGGTACAAAAACTTGCGCTACCCCCACTGGGGGGGTGGCAGTAATACCGCTCTAGTTCCTACTCATAAAATACGTAAGTATAGAGTTTATTGTGCGGACCAGAGGAGCACGGTTATATTACGATTTCTGCGCCATTAAAGGGTAGGAGAGGAGCTAGTGTGGCGCAGTTTAACACTGTCTCTTGATAGTTTTGTTTAAGTTTTATTTTTGCCTGAAAAAGTCTCGTAAACGTGGATGAAAATGAGCTTCCAAATAATTAATTGCTAAAATAATTGAGAGGATTTTAGACCAATCAAATTTTGCCACGAACTTTTGGCTATGAAGAAAATCTAATAATAGTGTAGTACGTATTTCCCGGCGTGGGTATACCAATCAACTCTCCAAATAATTTCAAGTATGATAGCTAAATAGAATACTTATTTACTTACTTACTTTTATTACTTTATAAATTATAAGATTCTTAAATTAAAACAAAGCACACAATTAGACCTCTGTGGTCTGTATTAGCATGCCATAACCTGATATTTGATCAACGCGCTATTAACAGTTAAGTATGTTGTATTGTAATCGAGTTGATGTAATATTCTTTCAGCTTACGCTTTATGTTTTTACTGTTCATTGAGTCTCTCATGTCTACAGGTATATGGTTAAGTAAATTAGGTATTGTGAAAGAAGCGGTACGCCTGCCATAAAAGTTATTTTACCAAAAAAGAAAGAAAAGCCATAAAAGTTTTTTTTTTGTTGTTGTTACTTATGTAGCTACATATAATAGAACTGGAAAGCAAACACAAAAATACTTTTTCATGATTTTTTGTAACTATAATATACAAAAAAAAAGCTTAAAATTCTTAAAATTCTGGTTTCTTATCTCTTAAGTATGACGTTTTGTATCATTATGAAATACGCAGCGTGAGTTAATGAAACAAAATATATAAACAGAATATAAAAAGCTGGTTTCTTACAGATAAGATTTTAAAAAGAAATCAGTTTTTGACGGAAGAAAAGCATATTTCGTAAGACCGTAGGTGCGACGTTTGATACAAAATAATATTCTACTAAATTTTTCCGGGTATGAGAACTAATAGCACAGCAAGGATACATCTATTTCGGATTTTATAAAATATATCGTGATTCCAAAGTGGAATCCAACTCCTAGACATGGTGCGGTAGGAGGTCGCTTTACAGCGCGGCTGGGCGTCGCTTTTCAGTAGGCGGGGCGACCGCCCACCCGCTCATCAGTTCGCGTCTGAAACCCAACGCTGAAAACTTTTAATTAATTATTTTTTTTACACTGAGAAACCTTTTTTAGTCTGCGTGTCGAGAATATCGTCGATTTATTCGCTGTAATTGATTTTTTAAATTTATTTTATCTGAGCTGGCGGGTTCGATTTTTCAATGCGGGGTTTTTTTCTAGAGCTGATTATATTTTGATTTTGTTTATGGTAGATGCTACGATAGTCCTTAGTATCTCTTTTTTAATTAAATGATAGACTGAGTAGCAAATCCAGTCAGAATTTACCCAAGTCTTGAATAATTTTGAAATATGAGTTGTCGTTCTAGTTTCTCAATTCGTGAATCATTCGTTCAGAAATTGATTTAACATACAGTAAATAAACGCTGCTTTCTTTAATTTAAAAAAAATCCGTCGTATTTCCATAATTAACTAATTTTTCAGAACAATTAACGTCAGCTAAATCCTGAAGTTTTTCCCTCCAGTCATTAGCAGGTCCTACCAGGGCCCTATAAATAAGGGATCTCGAATAATATTTTTTCCCTTCGAATGAATAGTGGAGCCACAATCGATAGACATTAAATCATCGGCCAATAAAAATGTCACTGGCCCATTGGTATACTGGCTGCATTTACACCGATCTTCGTCGGCGAACTATTTTCAGGCAAGAAAAATTTCATCAGATCTTTTAAATACTCTCCCTATAAAAAATACTTTTAAATAACATTTAAGTATGTTTATCTTTAAACACAAAATGTTTTTTCTTTGCATATATCCAGAATTCTCTATGAATATTTATGACAGTTCCCTAAGTTTAAAAATAAAGATATGCATGTACGTCAGCGCATGGTAGGTAATAAATTAATACGTCAGTACCGATATGACTTTATTGATAAACAATATGACTGATACAATAATAATAAATACATTCCGTAAATAAATGTAATAAATCGGGAAGTGGACGATTCTGATGAAATTACTAATGTATGTATATCATAATTAGTTTAGATGTTTATTTCAATTTCTGAGAAAACAAATAAGTACTTACTTTTTAATTTTAGGTCAGTGTAATTTGAGTTTATACTTTCATTGTATTTTTGCATGTTGTTTCGTCATTCATTGGAAGTTTGTTTGATCCCCTTTTAATACTTAGGTACGAAATCATAATCACCCATAAAAGTTGTTTACAATTTAGGTATTATACCGACTTATCAACAAAACATAATACTACAATCATCAATATTATCAAAAATTAGTTTACCATTCATACAAACCGAAAAACATCACGCGACACAAAGAAAAGGATTAACAAAACAGGTTTCGATATTTGAATGCGTATGGCATTTAAAAGAGGCTTTTATTTGTTTAATAGAAATCATAATATATGCAAATTATGCGGAACCGACTGGCCTTGTCTGAACGAGTAGTTGAGCTAATTCTGATCGTCACGACACTCATATTTTTGCAAAAAAATACCCGAGTTTATATCAGACCAATATCAAGGCTTTAAAAAAAGGCTTTATCCAGACTTTTAACTAGCGTGGAGGTAAAAACGGTGTGTAGTGTTAACCGGGTGTCCATCTATTATAATATAAATTTATTTCGTTAAGTACTGATTTCTGGCTTCAAAAAATTGAAATGGTCCAATTTAAATGTGAAATACGGTCGAGCTGATGAAATAACTAGGTAATCAAGGTTATAAACCCTTAAAATAATGTCTATATAGTTTATTAGGGATAAAGATACAGTCGTTTTTTTTTTCAGAAGATATTCTTAGAATACTCTGTGCACGTTGAAACCACTCACATTTTTTTATTCTGACGTTGACATTTTTATGTATATTATTACGTAAATAGGAAGTTTAGATAAACAACGAATTGATGAATATTTAAAATTTTGCGTATCTTAGGCCGATATGTTATCTTAATCATGTTTTTATGCAAATTCAATATAAATTATCATTTGGTAATGGACCCAACTTAGTTATTAGTAGGTGGTATTACTATAAGTAAACAAAACTCAATTGATGTATCAATAATTATAAGACAACCAACACACCGCCATCTGATCCCAAACTAGGCAGAGCTACTATGGCAACCAGACAACTGATAAACATACTTATATATTTCTAAATACATACATATTATAGATAAATTACACACCCAGATACAGAACAAATAATCGTACTCATCGCACAAAGATTTGTCCTGTGTGGGAATCGAACCCACGACCTCCGTCCTAGCAGTCAGGGTCAATAACCACTAGACCAACAGGCCAATCAATGTTGGTATGCAGAAGTTTTTACTAGAGAAGATTATTAAATAAACGCCGAGACAAAGATTATTTCGGTATATTTTCCTAAAAATTGGAAGCTGGAAAACTCGTTTCGGTGTAATTAATGCCGCACGCATGCGCTGAGCTTTCATATTGAATTATAATTGAAATAAATCCAGCTCAAACTCCCGACTGCCTTGCTGAAAACTGATTACATCCTTATCTTTTACTTTACTTGGATTACCTCAGCTTTCATCACCGAAACCTAACCTATATTTCATTAAAAAAAATTACGCTTACAAAATTTCTTGTTTCGTTGTAGGGAAGCCATTTTACAAAATGGCTGCAAGCGTTCCGTTCCACGCAGAAACAGCCAGCATGGTGTTGCGTCAAAAAATAAACATTTTGCATCGTCAATAACATTCTTGCGCCAAGCGACGCGCATGCGTGCGACACTGTCTCACAACGACGCGTTCCTGTCAAAAATATGCAAATTAATCTATAAAAATGTGATTCAACACCACTATTATGATACGAATGTTAGTTTCAAAGTAATAAATTTACTTGTGACGTTCTCGAATCGCTGAAAAATGTTATTAGTAAGCGTTTAGTTTTGACGGCGAGTGTCGCTTCGTCCCTGTCTGTTGCTACGGCGCATGCTCCGCTGTAATGTTTATATTATTTGTATTTGAGCTGTGTATCACGTAAACTATAACTACCACAGGCGTAGCTCCAATACTGTGGGCCAGTGCCCGCCCCACCCCTCTTCGGTAGTTAAATATTTCTTGCTTATTTCGCCCTTGCATTGTTGATGCTGCGGCGTCGCAGGCTGTTGTGTATTGTTTAGACGCGCTTTTCCAAGCAAATATTTTTTAAATATAAACACTAACGGCGTGTAGGGTTGGAATACTAATTTAATGGTGTTGAGTGGTTGGATTTAGTTAATTTTGTGTAGAATGCATCGCGCTGCAGCAGTGTAAATAATTTGCATCTGAAACTGCAGTGCACCGGTACTTATGAGTGGTATATTTAGTCGCTGTAAAGTGTTCGTTTTTTATTGTTTGTTAATTGTTTTTATTTTATGTTAAACATTTTGTTGTTGCCGTGAGTGAAATGAGTTTTTGGGGACGACTGGCGAGCGCGTAAGTTTTAAATAGTGATTAATGGTGAAGGGTCGCGGTTTTAAATATTTTTGGTTTCATTTTCAAAGAATATTCTCAAGTTTTCTTGCTTTTTCTTGAACTTTCATACATTTTTTATAAGTAAAAAAAAGTTTTTTTGCTACTATTATTTTAATTGAAAGCAGTGTTCAGTAAATAGTGATTTATTAAAAAAAGAAAACGGATAATGAAAATAATTAAATGATTTCGTAAAAAAAAACATATAGTTTCTGTATAAAAATAAATGCCTTATTGGTTAAAATACACATTTTATTCGCTTTTAACATTCCACAAAACAAAAATGAAGTCGAAAAAGAAAAAGAACGCAAAAAAAAAACAAAATATGGGAACGCAATACTTCGCGTATCGTCAAAAGTTTGAATTTCCACGACGGAACTTATGAGCACGTGGTGTGTCGCTCATGTGCGCCGACTGCGACCAATCACAGCGTCGCTCATCAGTGGCTCGACCAATCACAACCGCCCGCTTTTCAGCGCCTCTTTTGACAGCTGATAAGAGACGCGCGGAACATCGCGAAAGTATTTTTTGAATTACGAAACTTTTTGCGGGCTTTTTATTTATGTGAATTATTGTTGTAGATTTCAGGATAATTAAAAAAAAAACTTTGCATATGAATTACTTTTTGTGTTTCGTGTGAATATTGTTCTGTGCGAAACGAGAGGAGGTCCTTGTCTATTAAAAATAGTATGACAAGGACATTGTTCAGTATTTTTATAAATATCTCGTCAGCTAATCACTTGACCAGGTGAATGATTAAGTCAATATGAAGTTGTTCGTCAAATCCTTAACCTTAATTTTACATCCGTATGACGTCTTTTATGCTTCCGATGTCTATTATGAACAATTTTATCTGCGTGACTTATTAACAAAATGTTTAAAAAATCAATTTATTATTCTTTGCAGTGACATAAAACTTAATAAAAACTGTTGAAAATTCTGAATGATTTGATAATTAAATTTTAGCCAATGACGTGTTGAGTGGGAAATTCGTATAATCATTAGGTATAATGCTACCATTGTACGGAATATTGGGCAATATTAAACTATAATTATATTCATGTAAATTTTATGTAAATTTTTATTGCTATATAAGCGACAGGTGCTCATCAAATGTAAATTTCAAAACTGCACAAAAACAAAAGAAAATGTCATTAAAAAATTATTGAATTACAGATTATTTATTAATAATCAATTATATAGCAGTTTGAACGGAGTAACAAATTATTTTGATTATAACTTACTTTCGCTGAAAGAATATACCGTTTGATTGTTTTTTTATTTTATTATATGGAAAAAAAATACCATATAATTTTGAAATGAACAAAATACAGATAACTGTAGTTTACATTTTGATAACTTCTCTTGAAAACACTCTTTCACGATGTGCCCCAACACATAGTTACAGATCGCTCTCTATCATTGTTGACAGTTTTTCTGCAAGCATTACTTAATTATCAATATGCCCCTAGTTATGAACGATCAACCTGTATAGACCATAGTGCATAGTTTTTCTACATACTGATACTGTTAGCCTGTATCATCATCACTGCTGGGCAAAGGCCTCTCCCAATGACTTCCAGTTGTTCGATCCAGGGGTAACGTAGGCCACTAGTCTTTGGTATTGTCCAGCTCGTCCCGCCATCTTCTACGAGGTCTGCCGCGACGCCTTCTGGCTGTGTCAGGGCTCCAAAAAGTGGTTATTTTGGCTCACAGCTCATTAGACATTCATGCATATTCTTTTCAATGTAATAAACTTAATATAGAAATTGCAGGTGTGTTGTCGAATCTAAATGTCAGTTTTTTATATTAAATTCTGTATTTTTGAGAACTGGTATTTACTGGTATTTACACAGTTTGGTTTTGTACATTTCATTCAATACACCCACCTTTATTTTAATGCTGGCTAGACTAAACTATATTATTTTCGTGAATCTAGTCATTCATTTTGATGAGATGAATGTCTGAGCTGAGCAATTAATTATGTTTATACATATATTAACTGCTCTTGTCATTAATGCAAAACTAGGAAAAATAACTATTTATAGATGACAACATAGTTTAATGAAAATGAAGTCCAATCAAACTAGGTTTTCATGTTAATCAAACCTGTTGTTGTTGTGTTAATCAAAATCATAATAAGCCTAGGCTTTTCCCGAATAGGGATCAGCTTCCAGTCTTACCGGATGCAGCTGAATACTAGTATTTTACATGGAGTGACTCAGTTAGTATTAAAGCTTAAAGTAACTGAAATCAGACTGTCTGAAACAAACCATTAACCTCGTTTAATACGTCGCGCTTCGTAAGAAAAGCTTCCAAACACGTATACTTGTTTTTGTTTTTAATTACCGCATTATTTTCTTTATTAATTTGGAACCTAACTAAATTGTCGTGAAATTCAAATTTAATTGAATTGAATAATTAATAATTCATGCTTATTTGGACATCGTTAAGTTTATTATATTGAATTATTACATATGCGTATGACGTGCGAAATAATAATACATAGTTTAAATAACCATGTTTATTATTTAGACTTATGTATTATTTATTTATCTTATTTTCACTGATGCTGCAATGGTTCAAACAATAAAAAACTTGAATTTATTCATCCAAATAATTTCTAAAAATTAGAATACGTATTTTCTGATTAATTTCAGATTGTTTTGATTGATTTCATTTTTTTGTTGATTATCGTAGCAGGTGGCGTTCTGTGGTTTCTGCCTACCCGGAAAAGGGCGTGAGTTAATGTATGTATGTGATTAATTTCTCGCACTCAATGAAATTAGTTTATTCACTTAGGTTCTTTGTACAATTAGGTATTGTGTGCTATTTATAGTACACCTATGGTCTTCTCGCGCACATACCTGCTTTATATAAAAATTAGCTCGATGTTGAGGTAAAATAAAATAAAATATGATCCTACTTTTGTATCCGGGCAGCCGCCAGCCGGGTAAAAAGATTGCACAGGGTATCTATAAGTTCTGAAGGCTTTTCAGCACACTTTCTTAACGATTGAAATAGGTATGTTTCGATTAAAGAATTGCTGTTTCCTAATTTGATAAAGTTAAATATGCAGCCGGTAGCCGAATAACATTTTAGTTTACGATTATTAGGCAAACACTATTTCCGTCTTCACATTTATTTGCGTCACAGAAAACCTTTACAGAAGTAATCTGAATTCGTTATTTATATTAAAATCAATACTGTCAAGGAAGACAGAATACTGTACATAAAGTCGAAGTCACACAGCTAGCTGAGCGAGCTGACCTGACAGCGGACTGGCTGCGGATATTGGGCACAGATTTTTTTGTAAATTATATGTGGAGAGCAGTGGTGGCCCGACTTACTAGCAGTAAGTCGTGGGTTCGAACCCAGGCAGGCGCATTACTTTGTGTAATTACTTCATCACCACTGCCCTCAAAACGGTAAAGGAAAACATTCACTGGAAACCGGCATGTCCTAGAACCAAAAAATCGAAGACATGTGACAACTACCAAACCACACTGGGCCCGCGTGGTGGATTATAGCCCATTCCCTCTCATAGAGAGGACGCCATGTATCCCAGCAGTGGCAACCTTATAGGCTGATTATGCTTATGCTATGTGTCGCCGCCAGCAATCCGGCCGCTCTCCTCACCTGGCTTGACCGCACCTTCAATCTGCGGACTGATTAGTAGAAGATACTTCAGTGCGTTATCTGTCAGAGTCCATTGTCCGCAGATAGTCCGCAATCTGGGTTTGAATGATCTAATTCGTGCGTGCTAGGTGACATACTCCACACGAACCGACGCCTGATTTAACCCTGCCTGGTCTATGGGCCAAAGTAGCCTGATAATAAATGTATGTTGTTGTTGCTGTCGTTAACTATTGTATTGCCCGCCCTAAGGCCGTCTAAGAGGTAGACAGGACAAAGACGAGTCACTTTTTAGTGCCACACTACTCAAGACAAAGCTCCTGGGTTTACCTGGGTTTTAACTGGGTTTTAGGGGTCACATAGGCAGTCGCTCCATGTAAAATACTGAAATTCAACTGCATCCAGTTAGACTGGAAGCCGATCCCAATATCGTTGAGAAAAGGTTAGGTTGATGATGACTAGTCAAGCCAAGCCGCG
The DNA here is from genome assembly GCA_950005105.1 of Lycophotia porphyrea. Taxonomy (NCBI): domain Eukaryota; kingdom Metazoa; phylum Arthropoda; class Insecta; order Lepidoptera; family Noctuidae; genus Lycophotia; species Lycophotia porphyrea. Next base: position 2,588,029 of record OX465408.1, on the reverse strand, counting down.
AATAGAAGAACCGTGTGCTTCAGCCTTGGTAAAGACTATTCATATTCAGGTGTCAGGTGTTAATATTAAGTATATTCGGGCGCATCTCGTACAAATAATAAAATTAGAAATCTAATTTCGTTTAATGTATTTTTTATATTTATTTCCTTATGGCTTACAATCTGCAGGCGTCCTTCAAAAGATACACGTGTAACAGAGTGTAGATTGTCTTTAGACCTTCTGACCTTGAGAGGAACCAGGACGCAGCAATAACTCGCGACTTAGTGTCCGCGACACGCCACCGGTGGCAAATTATAAGTACATACCGACCACTTCGTGGCAGCCACTGGCCACCTTCGTTTGCGTGGTACCAAAGAACGTGGTGCGCGACAGTCACCGGTGGCCCGTTTGCGCGGAGTCTACAAGTTAGTAAAAAACAAATATCATTTTCATTTCCAAGGAGGTCGACAAGTAGGTCGAAAGTCTGACAGTCTCACCAAAGAGTATGGTGTTACCCAGTAATTCGGTGGTGGGGGTCATGGCAGTCGACCCAGGGAAACCACAGGTATTCAGCATGTATCCGCTAGACTGCAGAGTAGCAAGTAATGATAGATGTAAATTAGATGGAGCTATGGTCTTTGCAAGATGGCTCGTAGAAGCTCAATGAAAGTCGATGATGATAGAGTTAGATACTTAGCGTCAGATTGCAATGATCAGCAGTGGATGATGAAGTGAGGTGCTTTGAAACCTTCTTAGGGAGATAGCGATAAGTCAGGCTCGTCTCAATGTCGCTCCGCCATCAGCCTCGTAGGTTAGTTAACCTCCTTGCTGCGTTACATGTTTGCTGTGTGCCAGAAAATATCAATACTAACATAATTTTATGTTGGTATAATAACATCACATCACGCTTGTAATCCTCCAAGGGTAAGGCAGAGGCACAGTCACATTTCTCCAGTTATGTTAAAGTCTAATATTGGCATTAACCGGGCACGATACTATTTTAAAATAAATCAATATGAACATAGCCTAATTTGCCAATCTCGTTTTAATGAAATAAGAGACGCTTCAGAATTTGTTAGGTAAATAATTATGTTATCAGGACATATGATTTTTTTAAAGATAAGACCTTGCCAAAAAAATCGTTGTAAATACATATTTATTGTAATTTGATACTCGTGTTGTTTTTATTGCGCAAATATGTGAAATGAATCGGAAATCAGGCAGATGTGTACTTTTGTCTATAATAACATTGTGATTAGAATCTAGCTTAATTTATGCTGATAATATGATTTTCAACCTTGTCTTTCATTGCTAAAACACTTGTTTAACATTAATTACGGCTATTTTTCGGGTCTCATTCCATTTATTGCGTGAAATATGTGTAGTATCAATAGGGATCACAAAGAATGTCCTTCTTACCAACTTTATCGGCCATTTTCAGCAAATAAAAGCCAAATAAAGGCAACTCAAAACGTTAGGTACATCCAGTATTATCTCCTGTACCGTTAATATAAGCCTGTATTATATAAAATTCGGTGTACATCAAAGGCGGCGCGGTCTCTTTATAGCGGGTGGGCGTGTCTCTTTTCAGCGCAGCGTTCCCATTGGTCGCTCGCTCTTTGATGTCGCCGCCGTCACTGAACAGTGGGGCGGGTGGACGCTTTTCAGAGGTAAAACTTACATTTTCAGACAATGAAGGCTTTTTCTTATTTATTCAAATGTAATATCAAAGAAATTCGTCGGGATTGTTTTGTTGAATGAGGTTTTAGTTGAGATGTTTACTGAATATAATTTTTGTTTTATTTATTTTGCATGACTTAGGAAAGGAGGTCACATTTTGAAGAAGAATTATTTTCGAGAAAGATACTCTCGGAGTTCGATATTTTTTTTTATTTGTTCGTTAGTATTGTTCGAAAGCAACATTTCATCAATACCTAGTAGGTATGCAAACCATCATAATTTGTCTAGACTTTTCCCGAATTGCTGAGTTTGGCTTCCAATCAAATTGGATGTAGCTGAAGACTAGTGTTTGCACATGGAGTGACTTCCTGATATAAAATAAATTATTGCTAATATGTTCATTGTAGTAATCTAAAGCCAAATAAAATACGAAATAAATACAACTGATAAAAAATTCATAACAGAATTATACTTTGAAGAGGTTATTAACCAATCTTCTGAATTACTTTGTTAAGTCGTTGTATATAGCATTCTAGGAACCTTTACTAGCATGAGTGCAAAATAGTACCGGTGTATTGCATAATATTTCAAATAAAAGGAAAACAGAAAACAAAAATGTCACTCATCTTGTTAAACTAGATTTAAAAAATGATAACCAAGAATGCTAATATTAAGCTTTAATCTAGCAAAATTTTCTTGTTTAGTTAACCACTCATAGACTAGGCCGTCGCTTGTGTTTTTATTTCAAGACGAATAATTTTCAGTCTGTGCCTAAATTAAAAATTAAATAAATGTGTTTCGTAAACAACTTTCACTCACGGTTTTTCTTTATTTTTGACGATTTTTTACCGACTTTTGAGACAACAAATAATATTTTTTCCAGATGATATTGCTTATGTATTACTCCGTATTATAACATGAGAGAAAGAATATTATATAGTGAATTATATACTAATACAAAGGTAAATAATATGACTGATAGTTAGTAAAAGTAAAAAGTGTTCGTAAATAATAAAGAATAGGAGTTAAAGTGTATTTAAAAAAGTAATTGAAAGTATTTGTGAAGACCAAAGAAATAAAGAAGAAATTAATATGTTGTATGCTGTTCGACAGGTGAGTTTCCAGATTATTTTATGGTAGATTTTTTGTATCCTACAACACTTTTTTTTTGTTTTTAGTTTTTGCAACATAATTGCTAATTTTGTTTTCGTTACGGTACAATAAACTGTTTTGAAAGTAAAAGTAGATATTTTTTGTGCTGTTTTAATATATTTTGTTTGAATGCAGTTTTTAAATAGTTTTGCAACTCGTTTTTGTTGTTGTTATAATAGGTACGTTGAATCAAGATTTGTTTTATATTTTGTAGATCTTTACAACGTATGCATATTTTTGGGCGTATCCTTTTTAACATCCTCAGATGTAGGTATTATTGAGTTTCTGTTTTTATTTGTCGTAAGAATGTCAACAAATGGAATTTATATTTAATTATATTTAGAATCCAGTATTTCCTGTGCATATTTTCTTATCTATCAAGTTATATTAACTGAGAGCAGCGGTGGCCCAGTGGTGACGACCCCGACTTACGAACAGTAAGTCGTGGGTTCGAACCCAGACAGGCGCATTACTTTGTGTAATTTATTTCATCAACACTGCTTTCAAAAACGGTGAAGGAAAACATCGTGAGGAAACCGGCATGTCCTAGAACCAAAAATTCGAAGACATGTGACATCTACCAATCCGCACTGGCCCGCGTGGTGGATTATAAGTGAAGAGATAAGTTTCTAGGTATGATTGGGTAATTTTCTACTCAAACAACATTGACTCATTATTTTTGGCTTCTAAGAGTCGTAGCGTGTTGTTAGTCTATAAGCTTCTTCAAGAATTTGGCTAACAAATGCAATAACATTGTTCAAATCCGAAGGGTAGTTCCAGAGATTATTGCGTTCGAACAAACACACAAACGTTATTTTAAATAAGAAGATTACCGAGTGTAAGCGCAGCAGATAGTGTAATGTTGTAGGTAGAAGTTTCGTACACACATTAAGCTATACATATCCAGTATAGCCTAACCTCGCTTTGTATGACCTTCTCGTTCAATTAGAGGTCAGCTTAATTTGGTTTTGCATAGCTTGATTCGTCATCGTGCGCACACGTCGCATGCGGCGTAGCGAACTCGTAGCACATCGCGTAAACGAACCGTAGCCGTAGCATAAGCGTGTCGTAGCTACTGCTTCAGTTACATAAAGACGAATACGAGTACGATTTGATTATTCAATTAATTGTGTCCTACTGAAGCATCGACCAATAAGGTTCCTTCGGCTTCGGTCGAATTTATGGCCGAAAAAATCGCTGACATTTAATGAATTGTTACGAATGTCGCGTGGGGGCAAGGTCACCACATTCCGAAGTGAATATTTTTGATAAGTTGTAAGGTAATTATAATTCGATTTTAATTCATCTCGAAGTTGTATACAGTCAAAATAAAATTTTAATTTAAAAGAAAAAAAAATCATCAAAGATTCACCTTTAGCCAATCTTGAACTGAATTTCTTAAGGTTACTGCACCTTCGGCTTTGGCCGAAAACTGTGGCGGTTTTAATCGGTTTCAGCTTTGTTCAGAAATCGACCTTATATCGGACACAAGCATTCAATGTCAACCTAGCTATTTACCTAAGGTCTCTTGGCCTCTTAAGGAACACGTATTTTGCATTAACTAATGGCGCCTACACGTCAATGTGAAGACCTTAATCACTTCTTGTTTCCTTTGAACGAAGGAGTAATTCTTTTTTCTTTAAAGTATTTATTTAAAGAAAGGATGATATAGCAAGAAAGAAGGTTTCTGATGAGATGACGAGAAATAGAGAAGTATGGAAGAAGAAGACATGCTGCGCCGACCACAAATGAATTGGGATAAGGGCAGGAGAAATTTTCCGACCTATATTTTTCTTGTTTATTTTCAGGCTACTTTGGCCCATAGATATATACCTTACAAACTAACATACATATGATATAATACAAATTGTGAATGTGTATTCGTGTTACGCACCACCTATCCCCCACAATCAGTTTGCTATTTTTGCTAAACATCTATTGTAACCATTCACTTTCAGAAATATTCAATACTAGCTTTTGCATGCGGCTCCACTCGCGTTAACTAAAAAAAACTAACTTTCGCATTTATAATATTTTATATTATATACTAGCTGTTGCCCGCGACTTCGCCCGCGTGGCTACCTCCCTGCCAAATCTCAAGTTTGTTTGTTTGTTACACCTCCAACAAATATCATTATAATTATCTTAGCGAAGGTACACAAAAATTTGACAAATTATATACTAAAAACCTACCTCGAGAACCACTCTTATATCTATTGGTGAAAACGGCAGGAAAATCAGTGCAGTAGTTTTTGGGTTTATCGCGAGCAGACAGACAGACACGGCGGAGGACTTTGTTTTATAATATTATGTAATGATAATGATTAGTTAGGAAAGTTAGTATTCACAGAAATATTTTAATTTAGGTAAGTAGGTCCTACGTTTTTAATAGTATGCCGTTTTCTATGGAGAAGTACTGACAAGCAACTGCATGGTAACTCTTATTCATGCTCACAACTTGAATGTTACAATGTTCATGTTATTTGTGTCGGAACAATGACATATGCACTCTGTTGTTGTTGTTGTGCTGGTCTCCCGATCGATCATTGTCTTCTGTGGCGACAGCTGTTTATGCAATGTCTTATCAATGTGTCTCGTTGGGGTTGTAGTTGCAAGAGCAACTGCATAGTATGAAGTCCCGAGTTCAATTTTTAAGTCGGGCAAAGTGCATATTGTGTTTTTTCTTCAGTACTATTACTACGTACTATTACAAGGGACTTAAACATAACTGGCGAAATGCGGGTGTAGTATTATTACTGCCTGACTCTTTGGGGATTAGAAGGGTAATGTTATATTCTCTAGTTTATTTACTAGTTTGGATTGTGCTCAGCAATTGCGTAGCTATTTATGACGTATGAACCTTTGGTTACATTCCTACTGTGAAAATTACATAAGAATTGAGAATTTGACGAAACGTTCCTTGTCACATCTTTACGTAGTAAAACACTAAGTCGCTCCCGTTGTTTGTACGCTTATATCTTTTGAACTGCGCAACGGATTTTAATGCAGAATCACTCTATCTATTTCAGCAATAGATAGAGTGATTCAAGAGGAAGGTTTATATGCATAACATTGCACCTTTGCGAAGCCGGGGCGCTCTCGCTAGTAAATTATATTACGACGGTCACGAACTTCGTTCATTTTTGAAGATGAATGGTGATGGTATATTTTAATACCAGCACTTTGGATTCTGATAACACAAAACCATGATATGGATTGGTCGAACTTAATCTATTGGCTAACATAAATCAGGTTGCGGGGGTTAAAGTTACCCTTACCCTTTACTAAACATGTCTAAATTCAAATGCTCTACGAGTACTATACTAAGAATTAGTTAAATTTTGGTCATGTGCAAACAGCTCATCATGGTACCAAAAGAAATAACATTGTCTATTGTCTAGGCGTCATGGGTATGGAATGCAAAATGGAAGTTTATGGTAGTGCAACTTGGGAGAGGCAGTCGCCAGCATGACCAATATTATACTCACTCAAAGCCTTGGAACAAGAGATGTTAGTGTTTGTGAAAAATAACTAAAAAGAACTAAAACATCCGGTGGTCGCGTAACTTCTTCTAGGCTCACGTTGTGTAGGTACATTATTTGCTTAGTTTATCAACGTACAGCGGGCATGTTATTGTTTTCCAACGGGCTCGCATTCAACCGCGTCGCGCAGTGTTTTCCCTAAAAAAACAAAACAAAGTAACTCGATAAGTAAACAATTGGAGCTGAGTCAAACGTAGCGTTCATTTAAACAAACACGTATGTACACTTCTTTATGTGTGAGTGTGTTCTGGGGAAAGTACCGATCTTACGTCGCGGAGAATAATGCTTTACTTGAGATCAATTCACTGGATGATCTTCTTCGTCGTGTCAATATATCCCTTTTTAAATTAAAATAGTATTGACCAGAGCTCTGCCACCTCGACGGAGTTGGTGGTGGCCTCGGACAAGTCCCTCAGTGTGCACGTGGAACCGCACATCGTGCAGGACAGGTGATGAGTCATGTTTTGCGTTGAGGCACCGCAGTCACATATGGCTTCATCAGAATACTCCCACTGGGCCAAGTTGTATCTGCAGCGGCCAACCTGACTTCGCAATCGGTTCAGGGTTTTCCAGGTAGGCCAGGCCAGGCCAGGTTAGCCAAGTTGATGTTGCAGAAAGGTTGGAGACCGCTGGGAACCTTTCTGCAACTTCAACATAATGATGATGATGATACTCTGAAGTAAGAGCGGCTATGAAGCTTTTATTTAGTCGTAATAGTTGGAACAGACGTGGTTTGGTCGTAACGTGTTTCAACGTTTAGAAGTAAAGAGAACAATATTTGAATTCTTCAGAAATTGGCGAAATTAAAGAAGAAGGAGAAGACAAAGATTTTATTGTCACAAAAATATGTACACATTAAGTTACCACAAGCTTTCCCATTACTCCAAATGATTTTAAACCACAAAATGTTAATGGTTAAGTTCAAAATCGAATGAAAAAAAATTGACAGTTTGTGGTAACTCATCAAGTTACCACAAACTGACAATTTTTTTCATTCACTGGCGACTGCACATATAACAAAGATAAGTTTAAGCTAATATAATTTTAATTGAATGCTTGGTTACCACGAGTCAACATTTTTTTTTGTTAAGAAAACCCACGTCTGCTATATAGGCGCCGAAGTTGAAAGGTTGGCAACGCCTTTTGTTAAACTAGTTTTACCCAACTACGGCGGGGCTCGAAAATCGAGAGCAGAATATTTTCATGCAATGAACATTTCAGCAAAGCATATGTTATCTATCATGAATATACTAAACCACAGGTATGTATCACAGCTACATATATATACGGCTGGATTGTCAATATTGAAAATATCTATCACACAACCTATTCTTGGTGTGTAAAATCTCTAGTAATGATATCACTATTGTTTAAAAAGCAAGAGAAATGTGTAAGTAATCCCTACACATCGTTTTTCCGTCTGAAAGTATACCGCCAGATGATAATAAAAAGGCTAGCCTAGGTATAGGGAGTAATGTAAATTGCGGTATATTTGAGGTAGAAGTGATAATTTCATAGTTCTAAAGTTTCGGTTGCTTGTGTTCAGCGGGTAATTTTACTGAAAAGATTTTCAGTTGAATTTAGGGGCTCTAATTACCACAAAACCTGAAAAAAATTACAAAGCGTTTTTATTTGGTTTTGTGCCCATTTGATAACAAGGGAATCGACTGTCTTGGTATGGGCATGTGATGAGAAGTGATGAATCGCATGTGACTAAAAGAGTGATGAATATATTTTGATGAATCCAAAGGGAGAGGAAGGCCAAAGAAAAGATGGATTAATTGTGTGAGGAATGATATGACAGAGAAAGGAGTAAATAATGGTTGACGTCTGACAGGGGAGAATGGAAGAAAAAAAAGCGTGTTAATAAACGTGTTGCACCGACCCCAAATAAAATAGGACAAGGGTAGGAAGATGATAATAAAAATCAGATCGCCCAGACATGGGACTAATACAAATCTAGAGAGGTGTTGGTTTACAGTAGGTCAGTTCGTTTCCTTTCGAGGATTTATTTATTTATTTAATAAAGGTTTACCAACAGCTTCTGTGTACAACGATCACAAGCAAAGGTTATACAATATTGGACTTACACAGTCGCCAATTACTGGTTAACCAGCATTCGCAAAAATAAGACAGTGATAACATAATTCGAATATAAAATTAAAACGAGTGGCTCTAGAAATAAAATAAAACTAAACCTAAATAACTACACAATTAAACTCCTCAAATCTATAGGTATAAAATTTAAAGGATTGCATATACTAAGCACAAAATATGTCTAAACCACGTGAAAAACTACTGTTTACTCATCAAATCTCTCAGCTTACATTCTAATGACATAACTGTATAAAATTTTATGAAATTCCACGAAGTTTTGTTGGTCTGTTTGTCACATCACGTAGATAAGCGCTTAGAACGTGATTTATTACATGTAGAGTAATAACGCAGCATATTTTGTTGTCACATGTACATATTATTATTTATTGCACGTATTTTATAATAATATCAACAATTCCACACGTTTATCGTTGTGATTTGAAGTGATTATGAAAGAATAAATTGAATGTCACCTTATGCATGATATTATAGAGAGTAGTGCCACCTGCAAGTGAGTGATATCATATTGCAACCGACTGTATGCTTATACATCGTGGTTCTACAGGGCGGAAGGCACACCGACACTAATACGGGTAGGTACACGTATTCAGTAGGTACATCATTCTGAACCAAAATAAATTTTTCGTCGGTAATTAAAAAAAAGCTGGCGAGATGATCTAGACGCGTATTAGAAGGCTGGTTCGAGGTGGCGCAGGAAAAGAGTACTTAGAAGGATATGGGGGAGGCCTTTACCCAGCAGTGGGACATTTAAGGCAATTAAAAAGAAAAAATCGGCTGACACTTACCTACACGGTCAAAATGTATGAAACAGCTGATTTTTTTTCTAATCATCGATAAATATTTTCTGTGTAATATTTAGTAACCTGAGGAGCTCGTGGCTAAATAATAACAGACACTCGGACCGATTTTTAGGTTAAGCCGTGCTTGCCTCCGACCACCCATTACATAACGAATTTTCTCCGTGCCTCGGAAAGCACGTTAAGTCGTTGGTCCCGGCTGTCATTTGTAGATCTTTGACAGTCGTTAGGTATGTAGTGAGTGGCCCAAAAAGTCTGACAACCAGTTTTACCAAGGGGTATCGTATTACCCAGTACTATCTGGGTTGTGGAGGTCAGATAGGCAGTCGCTCTATGTAAAATACTGGTATTCAGCTGTATTCGGTTAAACTGGAAGCCGACCCCAACATAGTTGGGAAAAGGCTAGGCAGATGTAGCCGTTTTACTGTCGGTGTCTCTTCCGCCTTGTATTGCTTTGCTAGTAAATTTTATAAGTAGCTCATAAGCGTCAACCAGTCCTAGTTTTAATAGAAAGATTAGCGATAAGTCTTTGTGCTAGAAATTTTCTAGACTTACTGATTAGATAGTCACATGATAATTTGTTTGTTCTATAGACATAATTAATCTTCGAAAAATATTGAGTTTACCACGGGAAGTACTACCAGATTGTACCTACTAAGGCACTTATCACTGTTGTTTCCAAGTTTAAGGTTTAATGATTATACATTTACTCACACCTTTATCCAACGAGGGTAGGCAGAAACCATAGAACGCCACCTGCTACGATCCTTACAAACTTTTTTCATATTCATTTTATTTGCGTTCCGGTGTTACAAAAAAGCTCACAGCTAAGAACAATATTATGGACCCTTTTATGGCATAGCAATTTACTTACATATTGTTTTAAAATAAATTTTATGCAGTAAATGATTAATCTTTCTCTGGTCATATACGCGCACGCCGGTCGGGAGTACTACGCAGCTGACCTTTCTGAAGAACCTCACTTTCAATTTAATGATTATTACATTATATAATCAGTGTATGACAATCCCACCGCTGGGCCAATGGCCTTCTCTCTGTTAGGGGGAGTAGGCCTCTATTCAACTGCCCTGTGCGGGTTGGTGGCAGTACTACAACTTCTAGCTATTTTCAGCCGTACGGCTTATTACTAACATCAGGTAACAGGTAGGAGAGGTTGCCAACTCAGTTCAAAAACTCGTTTGCAAGTTACAAGTGCCAGAGACTGATCATCTGGATGGAGCTTGCCAATTCACATGTGTATGGAGACGTGTGAATCTATGGATCCCTACTAATCTATTTTGACCCCTAGGTTAATGTGGTTTGATAACATCACTGTTTTGATGTAAACAGACTTTAAGGCAGTAGCTTGTGTTCTTGTACTAGTGTTCTTATTCTTCTTACTAATTGCGACGTCCAGGACTTGAATGAGGACAACGATAAAGCTGTTCAGGTCACTACGTACGGGTCGGACGAAATCTGAGTTACTGATTCTAGAAAAAGTTTATCATAATCATTACTCTCCTGCCCTTATCCCAATTGAAATGGGGTTGGCGCAGCACGTCTTTTCTTTCCATACTTCTCGTCATCTCAGCAGTAACCTCTTTTCTAGCCATATCATCCTTCACACAGTCCATCCATCGTTTCTTTGGTTACAGTCATACTCAACATTTTCCTCATTCCTCCGCATCACATGTCTATACCACGATTACCGATAAGAAGATCAAATATGTCATTGATTTTTGAGGTTTTCATCATTGCTATCACTTAATGAATGTAACTTTGTCTATGTTTTCTGGGGCACTACCAAAATTATTTTCAGGGTAGATGTGACTAGTCAAAACGGCAATAAACGGTTTATAGTCACTTGATACTTTAGTTTTGATCTATAATGACCTTCTTTATGACTGTACTAGCTTTTGCCCGCGGCTTCACTCGCGTTGATTTAGAATTTGACAATCAATTCAAATTGTACTCGGCTTGTAATTCAATCATGATTCGAAAGACACGTGGCGCCATCTATGAGCGCAAGAATTTTATTGTTATTTTTCACGGGAACACAGTTTTTTCGGAATGAAAGGTTACCTTATGTCCGTATCTGTACACCTGACAACGCTTATACAAAATTTCAGGATGATCGGTTCAGTTGTTTAGGCGTCAAAAGGTAACAAACTTACTTTTGCATTATTTTATGATATTATTATATTAGTAAGGATGACATTTCATTATTGGTGTATTTTTTCTAGATTACTTGATTATCCGATCATTGTTGTTATTAGGTGTTATACAGTCGTTGCCCTGGGGGTATGGCAAGAAGGAAGGTGTTTGATGAGACGACGAGTAATAGAGAAGTAGGGAAGAAGAAGATATGCTGCGCCGACCCCAAATAAATTGGTATCCGTATACCAATTTATTTGGGGTCGGCGCAGCATATCTGGATGAGAATGATGATGACGAGTCATTGCCCTGTATTACCTAATTTTGGAATGGGCTAACTAATGGATACTACAGTAATTTCACAGTTTTTATGCCTCGTGAATGGGACTGTAGCTACTTGTCATTATTGTCTTTGTTTCGACAGAAAGTGCCTGTAACTGGCCAACTTGAATAAATGCTTTGTTTTTGATTCAGCCCTTTTTGCAAGGCACTGAATCTTCGTACCTATCATGAGTTCATTTCACCTAATTACCTTTAGGTACGACACCTTTTTCTATTGTACATTATTTAGATACTTTCTCTTCGCCCCTCATTGTTCAGCCGATAATTTACAATAGCAAAATTAGCCACCTATCCTAGTCCTTATATTCTTTTCTATGTAATGGATGTTTATAAAAAAATGTATCTTAGTTTACAATATGTGAGGTTTCATGTTTATAATATGGTTAGTTATTTATGAAAACAAATCTCACCACGGGCAGGGGTGACCTCATAATGTAAATATGTTTGTTCATCGACGATAGTAGAACACTAGAAACAATAACATTTTGCTAAGTATGACGGGCGAGCGTTTGGTGAAAACTATCGCTGAACTATGATTCTATTGTCTTTCTATTTTGTCATTGTCGGCTTTGGTATATGTTGCGATAGTGTGTAATAAAATTAAATAGTAGCTACTAGTAGAGTTGAAACCCAAAATTGTCGTGGAGTCACGAGAAGTTTTCTGGGTAAGAGTACCTATTTTTTCAACAATATAACGATTTTTTTATACGGATTTGCTGAAAGAAAATATTTTGAGAAAAAGTCAAAAGTAAACGTCAAGCCATTTATTTCAATTAGGCAATTAAAAGGCAATCTTGAACGTCAAACTTTAAAAGAAAGGAAATAGTATTGAAGAAATCTGTATTAAGCTTCACAAAAATAAGATAGCAAGCGTGATGATAAATGTTACACAAGCTAGCATACGTGGTGAATAATGTTTGGACTTGGTTACAATTTAATCAGTATCGGTAGCACCCTCGATGTTTTACTGTGTTTTTTAAAGGTAACTTAAATACTAGGTACCTAATATACCCACAAATAAACTTAGAAAAAAAAAATCGAACATTTGAAGAATTTAAATATGCTACTGTTAAATGGAACCACTGATGAAACACGTGCAATTAGAATATTGATTGCATGACGTCAACAGTGCGATATGCATGCATGCATAATTTAAGCTCCATAAACATTATTTTGTTTAGTTTATGACCTGATTTTTATTGGGGACTGCTTTCTCCAATGGTCGTAATTATGATTACGTGAGGTTTCATAGTTTTCAGTAATAATATTAAGAAAAGCTGGTACCACGTTCTGATATCTTGATTTTTCTCTTATATTATTAGGTGCAGTCCTGAGTTTCATTATCATTCTATAAGAGTCCATTGCACGGCATTTGCTTTAAGCTACCAGTTAGAGAAAGCATCAGTATCGTCGACATCTTGATCGAAAACATTGCAAGTTGATTTTTCACCTAGTTCTAGATATTCAACATGATCATGGACATGTGTATCGAGATTACTTAGTCAATCTAGGCTCTCATGTGGTATCATGTCTTCATTTCACCTTATTACTTTTTTAAAAGGGTGAAGGAAAAAATCGCGTCGCGAGAACCTCAAACCAAAAATTTGAGCACATGACCAATCCGCACTGGGCATGCGTCTTGGATAACGGCCAAATCCCGAAAGAGAAAGGAGGCTTGTCTGAATTATTCTTTATATTATTATTGCATTGTCCCCAGGGTCCGGAGTCGGCACTGAACTCAAACCCGGGTGGCGCCGCGAAGCCGCCGCTCATCAACTCATTCGAGCTGGACCGGTGTTTGGACCGGTAAATAACTTTGATAATTGGACCTTTTCTGTTGAACTGAGCTTAGACTCTACATGAAATTACTTATAGAAAATAATCCTACGTCGATGTCAGTAGAGCTTATAGAATTTAGGACATCTACTGGGTAAAGAGGCCGTTTCCGTATTTTGAGGAGGAGGAGGAAGGAAATTTAGATGGACGCAGAAGTAGCCCGTTCATTATAACTGCTTTGTTTCCAGGGAGGAGTCCGGCAGGTGGGGCGGCGAGGCGGCGCGCCGACGCCGGCGCAGCTCGCCCCCGCGCCGCGCCTCCCCCCCTCGCGACCATGAGCCCCTCGCTCTTGCACGGGTTAGTTTTTTTAGGGTCGTTTTTTTTTTCGTTCGAGGATACTCCGATACTACCTAGATCAGTTCTTTTCTGAGAAACAGGTCATAACACCATCAACTGTTGATGAACTGCGCCTCACTCATTTCGACGGCCCAGTTGCGAAATCCTAGCCTCCCAATGGTGTGCATGCGTAAAAAAATTAAACAGGCATAATATAGAAATTTCCTAAGTCAAACTGATTTCTCAATACCAATAATATCCAGAGTATCATCATCATACAACTTTCTACCCAGGCCTCGGCCCCAACATCTCCGCAAGGCTCAGCGCACTCAAGCCCCGCGCCGGTGTCGCCGGCCGGTAGCGCAAGCGCAGCGGGCGGGGCGCGCTCCCCGCTGCCGCTGGTGGCGCCCGACCTGCTGGCCATGCAACTGCTCGACCAGCATACGCAGCTGCAAGCGCTCATGAAGCAGCGCCTGTTCCATCAGCATCATATGCAGAAACAGGTTAGGGAGGTGAATAATAGGGGTCGTGACTTCAATTTCGAGGAAGACGTGTTTTAACGTTTGCAGTGCAGACAGAAACGAAAAACTAATGTTGAAGTCTGTAGGCGTATCCAGTTTCTTGAACTGTGCTATGAAAGCATAACGAACGTACTCTGCAAATATTTAACTTATAAGTAATTGGTAAATATGGTTCCTACAAGAGACGCTTTCACCTAGCCACAGAAAACGTATTATTAAGAAATCGCACCTCAAAGACATAAAATGGTATTTTTTTCATCAGCATATGACTTCGGAGGCTGCTAAGCGTCAGCTGGAGCAATCGCGGCTTCAGGACCAGATCAATCTTAACTTGTTGTCACAATCTCATTTGCCGCCACCAGATACCTCGCCAGGTCAGTACTCAAACTAAAGACTTCAATTGTTTGATTCTTAAGAAAATGATTTTGTTTTCTCGTAAAAACAATTCCCTTTCGCCAGATCTAAGAAACACCATAAACATTGCCTAACCTTACCCATAAATTCTGAATGTCAACATCTAAAAACAATTTTGTCACGCGAAAACTTCTGCTGTTCTACTAAAGTAACACATTCATCTGAACCATGTATTAAATACTTAAACATATTGTTCCGTCCAGGTTCTTTGCAGCAGCAACTTGGCGCGCAGCAGCAGCAGCTGGTTCAGCAGCTGCAGGCAGTTCAGCGCCAGTACCTTATGCATGGACCTCTCGCCGTGCCACCTAATGCTCCACCAGGTTTGGAAACAACCCCCTATTGCTCACGTTTATTCTTCGTTAGCAAAATTATCTTCTTCTTTCGTATCAATGATACGTATCTAGAAAAATCTTGTAGTAAATCATTATTGTCTTAAAACGCCTCAAAGAATACTATCAATACCTCCTTGTGCTACGAAACCGTTTTGATTTCGGTAGCTAGTGAAAATATTATTAATTTACTAATGAAAGGTCTAGACAGAGAAAAATGGAAAAAAGGAAGGTAGGCCTTTGCCCTGCAGTGGGACACAACAGGCTCATAAATAAAAAAAATAATGAAAGGAGTAAATGATGCCATGACGTCTGACAGGGGAGAATGGAAGAAGAAAAAGTGTTGCGTCGACCTCAAGTAAAATAAGACAGGGGCAGGAAAATTATGATGATGTATAATGGTAATTCATCAGGAAACTTCTTATTGCTGACATCAGGTGAGGTTCTACCACCAAGTTGTGATTAAGATTTAATGTTTGTCTACCAGGCTTGATGCTGTGGGGAAGTGAAATGGAGGAGCATCCTCTGTTCGGGCGCGGTGTCTGCAAGTGGCCCGGCTGTGACGCGCTAGCTGAAGATTACCAGGCTTTCCTCAAGTGAGTCCACTGACTGTATTTATACCGAATTGCAATTAATGGTATCTTGACACCAATTAACTGTAACTTTGATAAATTTTGATTAATCTTTTCCTAATGATCAAACCCCCTGAATAACTTCGTGTCCTTCAATCTATGTCTAGTCAAGATTTTTCTCTTCAACTACATTTGTTCTCGTATTAAGTTGTGTCGTTCTCCGTAGGCACCTGGAAGCGGCGCACACGCTGGACGACCGCTCGGCGGCGCAGGCGCGCGTGCAGATGCAGGTGGTGGCGCAGCTGGAGCTGCAGCTGCGGCGCGAGCGCGACCGCCTGGCCGCCATGATGCGCCACCTGCACGCCGCGCGGGACACCTCGCATCACCAGCCCAAGCATACGCATGGTATGCCACTATATTAGCTCTTGTATCAATCATCAGTTACGTCACTACGACTGCACTCTTCCACCTCATTAACTGCCTAGCCTTTACCCAGCTATGTTGGGGTCGGCTTCCAGTCTAACCTAGTGAGTAACTATTCGTCATCATCGTCATACATTTAACTTTATTATAATTTCAGGTGGTGCTTCTGAAGGTGCCTCCCCAGGCCCTGTTCGGCGCCGTGTTTCTGACAAATCAGGGGTCGCTATAGCCGGAGGTAATTTCTTTTACCATCATTAATTTACTATTGACATCAGCCAAAATGCTTATTGAATCTATTGGCAACTTATAATCATAACCTCCTCAACCGCTTGTTTCACATTGAGTCGACTAAGTTTTATGAGATTTAAAAAGTACTTTATATAAAGTTTTGGTTTAGAGTTAAATATGTTATAAGTATTGTTTCTGTCCCAAAGGTCTTCCGTATATGCTCGAAAGAGCTGGATTAGATGTGCAACAAGGTAACGAAATAGGTACTAAATGAAAAAGTAGACTTTCAGTTTAAAAAAAAATATTCTTTCCATTATTTAATATGTTAGTAAGTCGTTGTAGTGTAATATGTTATATTTATTTTAATTATATATCATATAAATTTCAGAGATACAACGCAACCGCGAGTTTTACAAATCAGCTGATGTGCGGCCGCCGTTCACATATGCCTCACTCATTCGACAGGTTTGTACTCTCTAAAGCTTTTGACTTTCTGTGATACCAATTTTTGCTAAAAAGAATTTTAATAACTATTTGTAATTAATATTAGAATATGATGAAGATACAGCAAAGCCATTTGATACGTTAGATAAAAAAATATTTTATATACTAAATAAGTCTTTTGTTAATAGCTTGTGGGTTCCTCAGGGGTGCATATTGGGACCTAATGTGCCAAGAGCGTTTTTACTTCAATCAGTTTTACAAGATTTAGATCCTCAACGTGTCATTAAAAGAACTGGGAAAAAGAGGAATAATATTAATTTATTGTACCTATTTCCAGGCTATAATAGAATCTCCAGACAAGCAGTTGACTCTAAACGAGATCTACAACTGGTTCCAGTCTACTTTCTGCTACTTCAGGCGCAACGCAGCTACATGGAAGGTATGTCCTAGACATTTAAGTTTTTAATTAAATTATCGAAACAACATCATTGGCATTAAAATTAAAGAGATACTCAAGTGATAATTAAAGTAAATCTTGTCATTCAAAATTTTGCTAAAGATGGAGAATTTAGATAAAAATTGTGTAGATTCTAGACATAAAACTAATATTTTCTTTTTGAACGAAAACTGTTTGAAATGCAAAGAGACAAGGTAAATGTAGTTTATTATTATGTTTATTCGTTAATACTTAAAACTACATACATTTATGACTTCAATCTTCAACAGATACTTGCAACCATTAACCACGTAAAAAATCACGGAGAACCAATCTTATTCAAACCATCCTAATAAATTATTTGTAATAATTAGATGACTATCGATTACTTTAGTTGAAGATTAAAGACCATGAATTATATTAAGAAGCTTATAGATGTATATTCTATCCTATAAGATGTTCTAATTTGTATAAAACATAAATATGTGTGACTACGACGATGCGCTATGATACATTTAAACATTACACAAGACAATGTTTCATTATCATCAACGTAATGTCTTCTCGAGTACATTGACATTGCTATGAAAATCAAAAAGAATTACAACTTTAAAGATGTTGATATCGTCTTCGGTAATGGCGATTTGTCTCGTTGTGAACGCGACATAGCGCATCGTCCACTTGGTCGTGGCACAAATAAAGACGCGTTGAGTGGCGACACAGAACGCGGTGCGTCACAACCTGTCGCTGCACAAGTGCTTCATGCGCGTGGAGAACGTGAAGGGCGCCGTGTGGACGGTGGACGAGCTGGAGTTCTACAAGCGCCGCCCGCAGCGCGCTGCGCACGCGCCACCGCACGCCGGGTACTGCCACTGCTCCCGCCATGCAGACCTGTTCTACTGCCTAGTTACATTACATACACCAAACTTTACAGTTTACACTTTACTTTGTACTTCAGTACTACACTTTACTCATTTTTGGAGACTTAGAAGAATTCCTCTTGACTCTTCACTTGTCTTAAGCCCATTTAGACCTGGTTTAATGCTATCTGCATTACATTACTCCAAACTATACAATTTACACTTTACTTTGGATTTTGATTCAACACTTTACAGTTTTGGGACGCTTTGGAGACATTATAGACTCTCTGCCCATCTCCGGACCTTGCAGTTCTGTTTTACTGCCTATTTGCATTACATTACACCAAACTATACAGTTTACACCTTGGACTTGATTTAACACTACAAATTTTGGGACGCTTAAAAGATTTACCTTTGACCCTCCACTTATCTCCAGGCCTTGCAGATTTGTTCTAACACAACCTACAACACCAATTCTTGACACTTTACCTTCCACATTTCGAACATCTGAAGTCTTAACATTTGACTCACTCTGCATGATATTCTTCCAATAATTTGAGACACCAACACGATATCAAGCTGACTTTACACGGAATACTTAACTTTTGACTTTACAATCTACACTTGCCATACAGACCTGTTCTTTCTGACATGGAGAAAATGTTTACATTACATTCACATCTACACTAAACAATTTACACAAATAACAATTATGTATACACAACTTACATCTTTCTTTACACTAACAATATATACTGAATGACAAGCAATCAGACTATACATTGTATACTTTGCAGATAACACTACACAACACAATATATTTTCACACTGCCTTTTATACATACATGATAAACACTGCTCTTTCTTTTTGCAAAACACACCACAGAATAACATACTCTCAAATGACACTACACAATTTACACTCTACTTAAAACACATATACTCCAGTTTACTCTTACCAAGCCATATTTTCAACACTTATACACAATCTATGAACATAAACTATAGTATCTTTACTACTAACAAAAACGAATATGAAGACATATACAATACAACAATCAATATATAATATCAAACACAAATAAACAAAAAATACATTTATATCAAACAGAGCAAAGCCAAACCTTTTTCATATTCGAATCAGATAAACACGGTACACATAGTCTTCATAAAATTACTAACAATCAAAAAGAAAATTTAAAGACGTTAGAATAAGTATTGAGCTTTCAAATAATAGGAACGATAGTGTAAAAATATATGTAAAGAGAATGAATAAAGGACAAGAACTCAGGAAAAGTCAAAATCTTTAAGAGCCCAGTTAAACCCGTTCACAAAGATGAACCACTTTTCCCAAGCTCTGATTTGCCATAAATAAAAGAAAAAGTTAGAATTCACAAAACATTACTTTTTCTTTCCTGAGTCAACACAGACAAAAGAAGCTGCATTGAATATACTGCTTCAATAAAAAAACGTGACTCCAAATGTCCAAATAAATCATGCACAAAACGAAACACTGCACATGACATACACTACACAGTTTTCGGTACATTTTAATCTTCTCTTAAATATTTTCTATCTAACCTAGCGATGTATCTAACTCTTATTGTGTAAATAAACGTTTACATCTCGTTTCAGATTTGAATCTGTAATTATTTGTGTAGTGGGCTCTTTATCATTGTGAGTGGCGTTCTAACTTGCGGCTTGCTAGTTATAGCGTCACCAATTTGTGAAGGTCATGTAATTTTTCTGTATTTAGGATTTATGTGTGTGTACGTGGGTTTCGGCACAACGGTGACTAACGTTTTCTCGCTTGCCTATTAACCTCCTTTCCTATCCGTCCTTCGGGGTTTCCGGGGCTATCATATCCTGCATGGTACGGTGTTCCATTCCACGACGATCTGATTGTGCTTTCATTGTCAGTTTTCGAAAATTTCTTAGTAAGATTCTCAACGATGAAAGCACAAGCATTAATATTAAGATGATTGGAGATTTTTGAATAACTGTGATAGTTATTAAACGGCGATGCAATTATAGAACGCTATCCGGACCAACCTGTCTCTGCACAAATGTTTCGTGCGCTACGAGGACGACTTCGGCTCATTCTGGATGGTGGACGACGCCGAGTTCGTGAAGAGACGCCACCTCAGTCGCGGCCGCCCGCGCAAGTACGAGCCCGCCGCGCCCCCCGCGCACCCCGCGCACCCCGCGCACCCCGCGCCGCTCCCGCCACAGTAAGGGCGCCGCGAACACAAGCGACCGTCCAACGAATCGGCTTAGTCTAGCTCTTTATGATATTCATAATATTACAAACTGACACAAATTAGAAGCTGATGTTAATGATTTTAATAGTCAAACTAAATATTTTTTTGTAGTAGGTATCCGTGGTAAGGTACCGTTATAATTATGAATATCAACACAAAAAGCTGATTAAGGATAAAAATATATTTAGATGTCATAAGATTGTTTCTTTAGTTACGCAAACTTCTGACTATATGTCGACTTATTCATTTAATTTTTGAATACGAAAATGTGATAAAATGAGGTCTTTTTATATAAAGAACGTGAGTCGTTGGACGATCGCGTCCATATAGCATAAATGTATGTGACAATACAGAAACCGAGAATTATCAAGATATTAGAGTTAAACCCGATAATCCTCGGTAGACACACTAGATTTGATGTTTCTGACCATTATTGTAAAGTGTTCACCGTGTAAGCTTAGATTAATTCAACATGTCATGTTAGTCTGTAACTAGACACGTGTTTATAACAGCGGATTATGAACACTGTGTGTGCTTCCATTTCTTTTAATAGGACTACTTTCAAATAAGTTTAAAAACTTTACGCAGATTTTAGCATTATGAGAAAAAATAATGACATCGTCCATACAAGAAATATAAGCACACACAAGTATTATAGACTCCTAGAGTGCGAAGCTATAGCCAATTGTTTTGCAATAGTTTTTAACATCACATAAAACAAATAATTTGTTTAATAAATTAGCTTATGTCATATTTTGCTAATGTAATTACATGGACTATTTTAATTTCGATTTGATGAAACTCCGGAGCTATATCAATGATTATAAACAATGTTTATTTTTACAAAGACTTGCATGTATTGCATCTAATACAAATTATTGTAAAGGATCGTCGTTGGATACCCAAGTAAGATTAAATATTATGTTTTAATCTTTTACTTTTCCCAATCTTTAACATTTGTGCATGTAATCCCTCAGGTAAGTGTACCGCTTCTTATGCTTTGCCTGTGCATTTTTGTCGCATGATAGATACGTTTTTTCTAACATATTTTCGATAAGCTTGCCTTTTTCCATTTTACTATTTTATATTCTATTTATCTTTCTCTTTCATACACATTCACACACTCACTGAAACACTTTTCACGTTAATTGGACTTTAATTCAAAATTATACACTCCACAAGATAAACACAACACAGAATTCACTATAAATAGTGTAAATGGTTATAAGTTGATTTGGAAGAGGTCTGAAATGGCCGGGGTATGATTTTTTATTAATTTTGTTTTTATATAAATGACCAGTTCCATTTAATATTACGAATTCACTAGAATCAAAATTTTTAAAACTAAAAATGCAGTAATTTTTTTTTGAGAGCCGAATTTTATATTTATAATTTGCTTATTCTATAACTAGTGTAATGTTCTCACAGATTCATGGGAGCTCAAACTCCTCCAATGATGACCAGCCCCCACGGATACAGCGAAGCGCTAAAAAGAAACCTGCAGGTATGGTACAATGTATGTGACCTAGTTAAAACACTCAAATGTACGGTAAATAACAATATTTTATTATAAAATGTAAAAAGTAGAATATTATATTATAATATAGTTCTGTACATGAAGTGTAGCTGGTGGCTTTTAATAAGGTTTGTTTTCTCTGGATGAATATTAACAGTGTGTTTTTAATTTGTAGGGCATGATGGAAGACTGCAACCTGTCGTACATGTCCAGTGAGGACCACATGATGCAGTCCGAGGACTACCCCTCCTCGCATGATGATTACAGGTAATTGATATTTTGTTAATGATAGTCAATTAAGTCTGAAAGTGGCACCAGTGACTCAAAAAATGATTGGGCATGTGATGCGGAGGAATGAGGAAAATGTCGTGAGCAAAGTTTTGAGTAGGTGGTGGGTGGATGAGGAGCTCGTGGCTAATTAATAACAGCCACTCGGGTCGATCTTTAGGTTAAGCCGTGCTTGCCTAGGTCGGTCTGTGGATGGGTGACCACCCATTACATACCGAGTTTTCTCCGTGCCTCGGAAAGCACGTTAAGCCGTTGGTCCCGGCTGTCATTTGTAGATCTTTGACAGTCGTTAAGTAGTCAGTGGCCCAAAAAAAAAGTCTGACAACCAGTCTTACCAAGGGGTATCGTATTTCCCAGTACCAACTGGGTTGTGGAGGTCAGATAGGCAGTCGCTCCATGCAAAATACTGGTATTCAGCTGCATCCGGTTAGACTGGAAGCCGACCCCAACTTAGTTGGGAAAAGGCTAGGCAGATGATGATGGTGGGTGGATGGGTATAAGAGTAGAGGAAGACCAAAGAAACGATGGATGGACTGTCTGAAGGATGGTATGGCTAGAAAGGTGTCTGATGAGATGATGAGTAATAGAGAAGTATGGCAGAAGAAGACATGTTGCGCTGACCCCAAATGAATTGAGATCAGGGCAGGAGAATGACGATGTGTCATTGAAATCATATTGTGGATGTTGAATCTGTTGTTTAAGATAAATATTCCGTAATGTGAAGTGACTTGGACAATGTTAATTTTAACGACATAACTGACGTGAACGTAGAATTCATGGAATAACTTTTCCAACAGTTTCAACAAATGAAATAAATTGCGATTTCTTTAACGATCTATTAACTCATGATCCCCGTGTCTGCCAGCCGGCCCCCCATGCTGAACGGCTACGGCAGCAGCAGCTCCTCGCACGACGTGAAGGCAGAGGACTTGACCAGCGACGCTCAGGACGTCAAGCCCAACATCTATGCGCTCAAGAATGAGATGCAGGCATCTGATTATTCTAACAAAGGTACGAGCTAGTATTCTTTTTATATTTATTTATTTAAAGTACATGTTACCGAACTAATGAGCAATCGCTGTCGGGTTTTTCGTAACAGGATTTTTCGCACAAACGTTACATCGAACCAATAAAGCATCGATGGAATAAAACATCGTACAACTGAATGATTGACACACCGTGTTCGATATAACAAAAATCGAATCATCAACTTTCGAAGTCAAGTAGGGAATCCGTATGGGTGGAAGTTATTGCCAGATTACCTGCTTTGTGGGGCTTAGGACAAATAAACGAAAATTTGCATTAGAGCTATTACATTGTTTGATTTACATATTAGTGGAAAACTGATTTCTGCTAGATCGACGAAGATTTTAGGTCTTAACACTGCACTGTAAACTGACACGTAAACCCAACTTGGATGCTTGGATAATATTGTATTCTTTGTGGCCTATGGTCAACTAACTGAGATGGGGGTTTTATTTTCGGAAATAAACTTTTCACTCATCATCTGCTCGCATAACCGGATGCAGCTGAATACCAGTATTTTACATGGAGCGACCACAACACAGTACTGAGGAAACTCGGTATGTCTTGGGTGGTGACCCATCGATGGAGCAGCCCGTGCAAGTGCGGCTTAACTTGAAGATCGACCCGAGTGGCTGTTATTATTTAGCCACGAGCTCCCCCTCAATGTCATAATATAATTTCGTTTCTTCTTTCTAGACTACTCAAACTCAAACAAGGAGTCGTCCAGCAACCGTTCCGGCGAGACTAGTCCATATGATGACTACCCTCGTGCCGAGGACCGATACCGGCCTTCCATGTCGCACATCAAGGACGAGGCCGAAAACCTGTCCCTCAACGAACAGAGATCTGACAAATAAGCACCCACTGCCTGGCGTACAGGTGCTGAGACCTTGCGTACAGGTGCTGGGACCTTACGTATAGGTGCTGCGACCTTGCGTACAGGTGCTGGGATCTTACGTACATGTGCTGGGACCTTGCGTACAGGTGCTGGGACCTTGCGTACAGGTGCTGGGACCTTACGTACAGGTGCTGGGACTTTACGCGGTGGAGAAGTGGCTGTGTGTACATCAGAGAGTGTACCATCCAAAGCTGTGTACACAGTGTGAGTGTAAAGTGTACGTGTGAACCAAGTGTATGTCGTTTACACAACACTCCAGTGTTTCGCGTTTATTATCACAGTATATAATACTATATTAATTACGGGTGTAGATCTATTTCAAGTTATTAGAAATGGTGTTCTAGAAAGTGTAATGTGTTCACTGTTGGAAGTTTTTATAATAAAAAAAAAATGGACGATCTCGAAATGAGGAATTGTAAGTTATAGTTAACCAAATATTTTTTTTTTCTTTATTTTTTAATTGACCCGGTTTTAACGGGGTTTTGAAGTATTATAGGCTTTACGTTTTTTTTTTATTTAGGTTCCCCTTAGGTTTGGTAGCTGAGGTAGTTATACTTGTTAGACATATTTATAGCGTATAAGTGTTAGGAAGATTCTAGATGGAACGGATTGCGCAAATAATCATTGAATTCAACGATAAATAACCTTAAAAGGTCCATATCAATATTTAAATTAAAATATTTAATCATTATTTGTAATATACAAGTAATAAGAACAATAAGTAGTAACTATTGGTATGTTAAAATAAGCTTAAATATACGCCAAGCGTTTCAGTTGTGTCAACATTTTGTGCTACAGGAATACATGAAAGATCTCAGACGATTTACATTTATTTTCAAAAATACAGAGTCCGCTTTATTTTTTACATATTTTTTTTGTGATTATTGATCTGATGTAAAGATAAAACATGTAATTTTTATTTTCAATGGCGTGCCATGATTTTTGATGGTACCATTTTTCTATTACTTTATTGATTCCAAGGAATTGTTTTTAGCGTAAGGATTAGAATGTAAATATTTATCATCGATTGTAAAAAATAAAATCTTTTTTGAAAAAAATGGTAAAAAATTTAGACGAGTGTAAACGTTCACTTAACTATTGCATATTAAATCGTTCATGTTGTAGAGAAAAAAAAATTAGAAGAAATAATATTGTTAGTAGTAAAAAATCACTGTATTCCGATAATCTCATAAATTTTTTGTTTTGTTAAAAACTTGGTTATTAGTGCATTTTTCGATTTTGCATTTACTATAAAATAATGTTAAGTGCGAATTACGTTGGGTTTTTGTTACTTTTTCGATAATAAATCGGAAAGGGTGAAAATAACCATATCACACATTGTATGTATACTTATAACGTAGAACTGTAAAATGAGTATGTTAAATGTATATTCGATTACGCAATAACTTTGGGATTAAAAAAAAAATGTATACATTAATAGTATGTAGGTGTGTCACATTTTTACAAATACTTTGCAAAAAATAGCGATTTCATGTCACGGTTGGGTTATGGTAAAACGCTTTTCAACTTTTAAAATGTAGAAATATATAAAAGACGTATGTATAATTGTTAGCAGTTCTCATCCGCCTATAAAGCACTATTCCCGCCGCCTGAACTCTATTCCAAATTCTTTTTTACCGTGGCCTGACCTTTTGTAGATACCTCCACACGCATCTGTCACAAACCCGTAGCTAGTAGATATACAATTTTCTTCGTACGTCTACTTAATGTTAACTGTCGTAATTTGAGGATATTTGCTGACTGATTTTTCTGTATTTTGAGCAATCTTGAATAACTCGCGTATTTTTTTGTCCATCTTACACATTGTATATCTTTATACGAATACTTGTGAACCGACCCTAACAGTTAAGTACAATAGTTACGTATCTCGTTGTAAATTCATTGTTATGCACGAAAACATTGAACCTGACTTTGGAATTGAGAAAAATTATAATTTATGACATTATTTTTTTATTATTGTTTAGCGATCGGTGCGCGGTTATTTAAAAGAAATAGTTCGAAGTTTCTCACTACACCGTATACGAATTGTTTTTTTTTATTATATTGCTATTGTAGAATTATTAAGTTTGCGTCGATGTGTTCGTAAATATTCGTACGGGATCGGGTGCGCTCGTTGTGGATTCGGGCGGTGTAGTGCGAATCGCCTCTTATTTGCGTTCCGTTTTACGTAGCTGGTCAGCAGAAAGAGTGCTTATGTTCAGTGGAGCCTGTGCTCGAGCCAACACGAATACTTTATTGATCATTGTAAATTATACTTACTTAGTGTTGTATTAAACGAAATCATTACAATTACGACGTGTTTTATTGTGTTTACTCCATCTTGGACTACATCTTTCAACCGGTGACCAATCACGGGTGAAACGCCAGTTCTTATAATTATCTATAAAGGATCTTAAACATAAGTAGGTGAACAAGATTTTATTTTATACTATTCGGGAAATTTACAGCAAACATAAACATTTTCAGGCTGTGTAATTATTTAAAATTAAATCTAATCTGTAACTGTATGGCCGAAAACTAGAGATATACCTTTATCTTAATCAGGTTTAGTTTTAGACGGCAAGTTCTTTCAAGCTGTCAAAGATGAATTCAGTCTTTTGAATGAAATTAAATGAAACTTAAATAAAATTCTTTATTTTGCAGATTTAAATCCACGTACAATCCTTACTTCGTTACTATATAATATTATAAATGCGAAAGTAAGTTTATTTGTTACCTTTTCACGCCTAAACCACTGAAATGTCATCCTGAAATTTTGCCTATACGTTGTCAGATGTACAGAAACGGACATAGGGTACCTTTCATCCCGAAAAAAAGTACTGTTCCCGAGGAAAACAACAGTAATGTTCTTATGCTCATAGATGACGCCATGTGTCTATCGAATCATGATTGAAATAAAAACAGAGTACAACTCGCAATATCGCGAGCGAAGCCGCGGGCAAAAGCTAGTTTTCAATAAATACGCACATAGATAACGTAATAAAATTACACTTCCATAAATATAACACATTTACAATTACACACACACACACACGCGCCCTTGAGCCAGCGAATTAGGTAATCGGTTTGTGATAGGACTGCCACCTTATACAGGGTGTAAACAGACTTTTCACGAAGCCGTCAACCAAGCTCTATATACATCAAACTAAGTAACTTTACGCAAAAATTAGTGCTGGGAAACGACTTTTTTTTTGGGCTGTAAAATCACGTTTTACGATAGGACTCAATGTAACGCACTCAAAACATTGTGCTGATGGATGGATTGAATAGTAAGGGGTTGTGGGGGTGTTTAAAGTAAAAATCCTACATTATAAACATGTATTTAAAAAATAACTTGTGAGAAAGGTTGAACTTTGACCCCCAATATCTCCGTAACTAGAAGGTTTCCAGGTATGGTCTAGAACAAAAAAAATATCGCAATGACGGGGGCCTTTCAGCTTCGTTACCAGTCTTTTTACACCCTTTATGTAGGGGACTGTGGTTAATCTATGCTTGCTTTCCAGACTTATCGAAGGCCTACACTGGTCAATTATAATAAACTCTGGTCTAAGCTTGGGCAGGTCGTGGCCCCTGCAGAACTCATTAATAAATTTTCTTTCTGGTATAAGGGTGCTTTTCCACCAGAGATGTGCTATGCTACGTTGCTATGGATGCGTTTAATATCCACCAATCTTATTCATTGGTGCACATAGCTTAGCACTGGTGGAAACGGATTCAATTCAACTAAGATATGTTTTTTATATGGAAGGATGCGTGCTATGGTCGTGAGTGGTGTAGCTACGTGCGCCCTCGCCGCTTCCCTACTATCGATACATCGCATAGCTCGAACTGCGCATCTTCCTCGCGCAGCTACTTTGCGGTGGCGCGTCTTCATAGCACATCTTACTCGCACCACGACATAGCTTAGTATCAGTGGAAACGGTCACATAGTTTCACAGCTTAGCTATTCATCCTCGCAGCATATAGCAGCATAGCACATCTCTGGTGGAAAAGCCTAACCAACAGAAAAACTTTGTCAAGTGGGGGAACGCATATTCGTATGAATATAAACTTGACTGCGGGGTGAGGCAAGGGGGGCTGACCTCTCCAAGACTCTTTAATCTATATATGAAACAGCTGATTGATAAGCTCAGCAACAGCCATGTTGGATGTCACATAGTTAACGTTTGCGTCAACAACATCAGTTACGCGGACGATATGGTGTTGCTGAGTCCATCTGTTGGTGGCCTATGGAAACTGCTAGTTATGTGTGAAGCCTATGCTGAGAGTCATGGTTTAAAATACAACGATAGAAAGAGTGAGTATATGCTTATCAGAGGTAAGATCAAACAACCTGCCCATATATCACCAGTGTATCTTAACGGAGTATCTTTGAGTCAGGTCTCTCAGTTTAGGTATCTAGGGCATGTTGTGACCGAAAGCCTACATGATGATGCGGTTATTGAGAGAGAGCGGAGAACATTGTCGGTGCGAGCTAATATGTTGGTGCATAGGTTTGCGCGGTGTACAGCACAGGTAAAGGTAACATTGTTTAGAGCCTACTGCCAAAGCTTTTACACCAACGCCCTATGGGCCAACTACACGCAGCGGGCCTACAATGCTGTCAGAGTTCAATATAACAACGCCTTTAGGATTTTGGTGCGGCTGCCTCGTTTTTGTAGTGCTTCGGGTATGTTTTCCGATGCGAGGGTTGATGACTTTTATGCTATAATGCGCAAAAATTCAGCCTCACTAATTCGCAGAATTCGAGGTAGTGGCAACGAAATCCTGAGGATGATTGCGGATCCACCAGTATCGCAGTGGTAGTGGTGGGCAGGCTCATCAGGCTACACGTCTTTTGAATTTTGTTGTTTTTATGTTTAACTGAATTCATTTTATTATATTTGTTAAATTTTTATTTATATTTTGTTTCAATATCACTTGACATAATTTGATAGTTGTCAAACTAAATATTAAAAAATTGAATTGGATAGTTTGACCTTATATATATTTTCAAATTTTAACATATTCCTACGAGTAGAAGACGATTTTGCGCATCATTTTATCGGTTTTTTTTTAGTGTGATCCACATTTTTTTTTAAGCTATTACCTAAATTAATTAAAGAAAAAAAAACGTTACTAATAAATTATATGCCCAATATGTACAATTTTTTTTTTCAGATTATAATTCATTACCAGTAAGCCAAAAAAGCTATTGAAAGAACTGGTGTTTCGTGTACGTAGAAACGTATGTTTGATTTTTATTTTTCCTAATTTATGTTGAGTTGTTATCTAAATAAAAATTCGTACACTTACTTAATATATAGGTGATATATAACTGTGCAAAAAATACTAGATACCTTATGGTTAATGAGAAATTTGAGCTGAAAAAAGTAGTATTTTCTGTTTTTAGACCGCAAATTTGATTGACCCTTGAACAGTATAGGTATCTAGAATTTGTAAATGTGTCTTAACAAAATCAAAATCAAAGCTTTTATTTCAAGTAGGCCAGTTACAGGCACTTTTGAATTGTCGACAAGATAAAAATGTAATGAAGCTACACTCCCAGTCACAAGGCATAAAAACTGTGAAAGTACTGTAGTTGCCCATTCCCTAGCGTAGATCTCTATGGAGAAGAACGGGCAAGAAACTCCATGGACACTCTTTTAAATCAGTATATTTTTACAAAAACCTTGGTTACATCATTCATGTTGAGATGGTACATTATGTGAGAACGACGTAGCAAGATGTGCAGTGTGCACGTTAAAAGTGTCCATAGTAAAAACAAAAAAAATAAACAATTCAAAAATAAAATAATTAATTCAAATAAGCCGTGGCAACCAAGAGATGACCAGTCACAACTGACAGCGCCCGTTCACGAACATGACGCATGTATCAGCACCATTCAACTCAACCATTTTGAAGGGAACTATACACATTTACAAATTCTAGGTACCTATACTGTTATTCGGTTCCTGTTTCATGACATATGTGTAAGAATGAAATGCCTACAGCACTGCATACTTAGGTATGTCATAACGTGGTACCTAGCCGTGTCGTGAGTCAGTCACGATCACATTTGTTGAGCATGCGTGTAACAGGACCGCTATAATTAATATTATGTAAAAATAAAGGAGTTCTCGTATCCGTCGAGCGACGTATCCGCTGTAGTTTTAACGATATCATAAATTGATGTTTGATAGCTAGTTAGATGGAAAACCGTTTGGAAATATGGTGGTAGATTTAATACTATGGACCATAGAGTTTCTTGCCGGTTCTTCTCCATAGTAAACGACCGACCCGAACCGTGCACCTTATTTCGACGTTTTATAAGTGCCCATGTAGGCCCTATGTGAAATAAAATATTTTGATTTTTGATTGACTAGATAATTATACTTAAAACTTAAAAACCTGTTCATTAAAAATGCTTAAACGCTTCGAAAAGATCTCAAATCAAATTAAAGACAATTTGAATTGATTGCTTTCAAAAGGGACGTGTTTCATAGGTATATCGTAACCTTAACCGAAACAAAAACCCAACTCGTCTAATATTATTCAATATTATTTTCAGTATCAGTTAGTTACAGCTTTGCAGTACTAAAAAAATGGTGCTAATCGCCTATAGGGGTCATTAGCCTGTAAAAGATTCATTCACGATAATATGGCGAACGTTTCCTAGTGATGAGTTCATGAGCGAGATTATCTAATGTCTGTTAATTAACAAGGTTAATAATAGTATATAGTTATTACTGATACTGATACTGTTAGCCTGCGTCATCCCACTGCTGGGCAAAGACCTCTCCCCATGACTTCCAGTTGTTTTGATCCAGGGCTAATGTCGACCACTGGTCGTCGGTTTTATCCAGCTCGTCCCGCCATCTTCCACGAGGTCTGCCGCGACGCCTTCTGGCTGTGTCAGGGCTCCAGAAAGAATAAGACATTTAAATTAGGTAAAAGAAGGATCTAGTGAAAGATACAAAACCTCGGCTGCTAACGTTTTTGAAACTTAAGACTCTTTTTTTTTAAATTTGATCCTCAACAATTGATACAATTAATTTGGTTGAGCGTTTGAGCTAAATCATTGAAAATCAATAATTGTAAATGGGACATCTTGTAATTTCAGTAAGTTTGGCGGATATTATATCTTACTACTTTATATATTGTGTTGTTATGTGACTTTTTGTAAACATGTAGTTTTAATTATGTAGCTTTGCTAATGAATCTAGAATATAATGTATTGAAAACCATGTTAAATAAAGACTTTTTAACATAAAAATGTATTTTTTCAACATGAAAGGGCGACACAGCACAGGTTGAAGAGATTAACAGAATAAAACTATTACTGAAATGTGGTGTGTAATATAATCGATACGTCGCAAGCGCGAGCTCGCTTGATTTATGATACGAAACAAGTGCACTAGGGATGTGACCCGGGCGATGACGATAGAAATGGGAGATGTCGATAGAAATGTTGGAAATATTTTTTTGGATACGATAATAAAATGTAATGTACTGTTTGTGCACTTATCCTCTTCTGACAATCACAATGAGGTTTGCGATAAGGAAACCCTATTCTGGGTTGGAATTTCCATGTATGTGTTTTTTTTGTTCGTACATTAATTAATAAGGATTGTTGATAAACCTTAGTGGTTCATGATCCTTTAAAAAACCAACTGAAATGTGTAGTAACACACAAAGGTACAGGTAACTTACAGAGCTTGTGAGGATATTCGAGTTAGGCTGATCCTCTAGCTTCTAGCCTCAGCCCCTGTTATTTTGAGGGCTGCAAATAATCAGGTAGAGTCCTTGTCAAACTTATTGTTAAAACGGAAGTGACTCTATCAACCAATGTATTATCTTAGCCACCACCCACATTGACTGGTAGAGAATGCCTTGTGGCTAATGCCTATGTACCACTCTTTACATGAAGTTTAAATAAATGAATTAAACTAGACCACAAACTTAAAGCACTACCTATAGCTTTGAGGAAATCTTCAAATCAAATCAAAATATTTTATTTAACGTCAAAAGATAGGTGCTCTGATGAAAACGTAAAAATAAGACTTATATCGATACATTCGTATCGCGTCGACATCTGTACAACACTAATGTGACATGTGGCTCTTAATTATAACTGGAGTTGTAAGCGCCTAAAAACTAGTGAACCGACAAAAAATCTAAAATAACTGTAGTTTTTAATCCCTATCTGGTTACTGAACTTTAAGAAAAAAAAACTTCTTTTTTGTGCACATGTCTACGAATGGGTTAAAATAAAGATGAGCATGTTTTTTCTTTTACAAAAAAATGTCATTTCAATTCGAAATGGAAAGTTAGGGGTTAATTTAGTATTTTTCGGGTTTTTAGTGTTATTTCGAGTTTTTTTTTGTTAAAGGGATGAGTAATGATGGTGCATGTGGCTATGATTTGGTGTTGTCACTAGAAACACGTGAGAAACGCTTTTTTTCAGGTTGCGTCAGTTTTGTTTATAGATTTCCTAGAGTGGAAATGTTTTGGGCGTGAGTCTGTACTATTTTAAAATTGCACTGCGTTGTTTGGTTGATATGATTCTTAGAAACTGTATTAGGTACATTTTAGGTCTTCGCTGTCGTGTTGATGAATCCTTTAGATAATCTTCGAGCAGAACTCTGCCACTTGTACTTTAACACTACATTGTACACTTACTTCGCAATAAACGTTTTGACTTTGACTTTTGAGTTTGACTTCAAGTGCGTTAAATTAGTGGCTTCTGATAGATGCTACAAGGTGCAGTTGGCGATGCACAAAGAGCAAAGCAGTAGACAGTGAGTAAAACAGTAGACTTGGTAAACCCCATCGGTCTAAGTGGTGTATGTATATTTTGCTGCGGGCTGTTCGAAAGAGATACCGTGGCCCTGGAACACAAAGGGCAAGGCAGGAATATGGATGGGTTTTAGTCCGTACAAGTCTGACACTCCCTTCCGCTCCACCCAGAGCGGGAGAAGACATCTGATGCTTTCCCATCCGTTAAAAAAAAAAGTATATTTTTATCTATATTTTTTTCAATTTCTCTTCTTAGGTAAGCAACACAGTATTTTCTGGCAGTGGCAATACAGGCGATGGGTGCCCACTTTGAGCAACTCCAATTTCACCTTGTGTGGACTGTCGTTATCTAGGGTTCAATAGTACTAGGGTAAAATAAAGACGAGAAGTCCCAGCATGCACTGCATATAGCTATGTAGGTGGTTAGGTATTATTTCAGCGCTAATGAAAGTCATTCAGTCATTGCAAGATGACGACTACCTAACTTTTTAACTGAACGTGATTTTTTTTCAGTGTTTGCACATGCGTATTGGATTTCCAGGATAGTGACTAAAACTAAGATATGATCTTAGTTTTAGTCACTTTAACGGTAGATATAGACCACACAGCTAACAAGATAAAATATGACGTGAGATACCCACAAATCACGTTTGACGAAAACCAACCAATAAGCTTCAATAAAACCTATGTTATTAACCATACCCTTTTACCATTAAATATAATTTATCTAACCAAAGTTACATAAACAAAATGCCCGACTTATCTACGGAGTTTTCAAAGAGAACTTATTTATATAAAAAATGGTGTTGTCTTTTTGTCCGCACGCCGAAACGGGCGTGTGGCACAATTACTACTAAGTGTAAGTATTGTGTTTATTTCTGTAAGGCCACATGTGCGCGTGCGTACTTTTGTACCTATCCCCCGGGACACCAACCGGGGGCTGCAGAGAGGAAAAACAATTAACCAGCAGTTTTCCTGGACATCGCATACATTATTAGCGGTGATTGCTGCCCGAGATTATTTGGAAGCAGTTTTTCGATGTAGTACAAATTTTTAAAGGTCTTACTAAAGCCACTAGAGCTTCTTAATTGGACCTTGTTCTGATGCAAATGATAGACTCTTCATTATACTTTGAGGATAAAGCAGGCCCATGAGGTTCTGCCGAGAATGAGCTAAAAAAGTAATCTTTATATCATTGACTTAGTTCCTGAAGGATCATTTAGGCAGTAGCTCCATGTCATGTCAGGTTCATCTGTTAGTCTCTAGCGGGCCGCAGTGGATCTTCCCAGATGCGCACGAGTGTGTTAATTTAGTGTACCACCGCGATGATCAATGGCTCTCAACATTATTGGTACTACTTTCTCTAAAAATAGCATTATATGCCAATATTTAGTAAATCAAATTTAGATAGTTCAGACATCGGACTGGTAAGGAAACAATAGAATCCTTTTCTGATTACAATTCTCGCAGAAGGTTGAATGTTATACCTAGAATTAGGAGCCTTGTTCCACAGCCTGTTCCGTTTTTTACCATGACATCTTAAAAGAGAAGAGTCCATTACAGTGTTAGTCTCGTCCAGTTCTTATCCGCGAATGACTTTATAAATAGAATTGTCTATTGTCTATTAGCATTGACGTGTATTAATTAATTTCACACGGTTTTTATTCTACGTCTACTGCTCCTAAAGAGAAATCATCATTCTCTTACTCTTATCCCAATTCATTTGTGGTCGGCGCAGCATGTCTTCCTCTTCCATACTTCTCTATTACTCGTCATCTCATCAAACACTTCGTTTTGTTCCATATTATCATCTTAAAGATTAAGTAAACTGATAAAATAAAAGTTAAATTATTTCTAAATAATTATTATGATAATCAAAATAACACTCCTTTTGTTGGGCTGTCGTGTAATAACATAACAATGAGTGATCTATAAAACTTTGAGATACACTCTCCTGCAACAAGTGTAAGCATTTCTCGTAGATCTGCTGTCCTAGATAGAACGAACGTGGCGATACGACTTATAAACATAATTAATTACACATTTGGTTGTGTATTAGCTTCTTATTACAGTTATTATTTCACTGTAATTAGTGATGATGTATATGGGTCATGGACTTTAAATAATTTCTTAAAAAGTAGGTAATTGGGGAAAATCAATCATAGCACAGTCAAAATAGAGAAAAACGTTTAATTAAATAAAAATTCTTCCGAAATGAATGTCATTTCCATCGACTTACCATGGCAGACTTCATGATTATACTTTGTTGATTGCAAGTTGCAGCGGTGCAGTTTATACTTGCAGAGCATGAATGCCGTCGGTTCACGGCATTATAACAACAACTACAAAGGTATACTTAACCCTTAATAAGGCAAAGGGCAAATGCTTACCACCTCAGCTTTTTGACCATAGAGAAATAAACAAAAAACGTAAAAATAAAAACACAAATCCTGGTTTTTCAATAATTTTTATCTCCGCCCTATTACGGGTTAATACGGAGTACCATCACTCACAATCTACTTCCAAGCAAGCATCTGCCTGTAGTCAAAGTGACCTCTGCACTGCCACCGACGGTATCGTGGAAGTGGATTTTGGCCCAACAAAATTTGAACTAAACTATCGTTCGAGCGACATAAAGAAAAAGAAGAATATGGAGTTAGAAGATTGATAAATAAAAGTCTAGAAACTATTTCAACGCAGCATTTGAGAGTATTCTAGATCGGATTTAAACCAACAGGGTAAGGGCTAAGCTAGTAATTTTTAAGAATTGTGGAAGGTTGAATTTTATACAAAAACTAGCTGCTGCCCGCGCCTTCGCGCGCGTGGATGTCGGTTATGGTGATCAAGAGTAATAATGAAATTTTGATCCCGCTCCCGCAACAAAAACACAAATTATATACTAAAACCTTCCTCGAGAATCTCACTCTATCCATTGGTGAAAACAGCATAAAAATCGGTGCAGTAGTTTTTGAGTTCAGACGGACAGACGCGGCGGAAGACTTTTGTTTTCTAATAATAGTGATAGTGATAGTGAAGAGCCTCTATCTTCACAAACATAGAAGACTCAGTAAAAGTCTTTCTCCAACAAATAATTGTACAAAAAGCTAGTGATTATTGTAACAAATGGTTGATCTCGCACACGTGCACGGCAACTGCAGCGACAGTAAAACGAGTAAGACGCTGCGCACACGCACTTACACGCAACACTTCTTTTTTTAAACGGTAGTATTCGAATTGATGATAAAACCGTTGCTTTTTTAAATGAAATGAAGAGTTATATGTATGTTTTCTTTTTGGGGTGAGTGACTTGGTTTGATGACATGGTAGGGCTGTTATGTGATGTCGAGTCGGTGTTGACGTGGGCTATGTTGAGATTTGTGAATATTATTGTGATTAAAAAATTGTCGACGGAAAAATTGAGATTATGAAATTAACCACAATTAAATTAATACAGCGAATGAAAAAATCATTAAGCTGGGTGATTATTGGAATTTCGTATTAAAGTAATCAAATCAAAGCATTCAACTTGTCAATGGTACTAAAAACTGATTTCCGATCCTAGAAATCCTGAAATTCCTAGTTTTGGAACAGAAAATATGATACCATGGAAACAATTTAACTAACAACCTACTTCAATTTCGAACCACCTATTAAAATTATCTATTTTACGAAATATTTCCAAAATATTGTATCTAGCACAAAAACTTGTAAAAATGCACTTGTTCCAAAATAAGGCAAAAAACATTTGACGAGAGCCGTCATTATGTCTCTACGACGGCTTTTTGAAACATCAAGACCCATTTGTGTTAATTTTACAGGAGTTTAATTTTTTTTGGCACAGCATTTTACGAGTTAGGGGATTAAAATTAATAAGAGGCGTCTACTTGGGGTTTATGAGCAATTCCAGAAAGATATAATGTTTTAATGAGCCATGTTGTGTTTCAAATACAAATAAATGGTTTGTGTGTGTCAAAAATTCCAATGTTTGTAGGTACAATACAACTGAAATCTTCTTTTTTCTTATCCATAGTCAAAGCCATTGGAGAAGATGTATTTTCGTTTAGTAAGTATGCTACATGGCCTTATGGCTTTGTCAGAGAGAGGGGTTCGCGTGGCTGAGTTAGGGCTAAGCACATTTGTTTTTTCTTGCCATCGATACGCTATGAAGAAGAAGTTTCAAAATTTTCTAATCTACTAAATTAAACCCAATAATCAAGACAATACAGACAGGGTGCTAACATTCAGGGTGTAAACAGACTCTTCACGAAGCCGTCAACCAAGCATTATGTACATACATCAAACTTACTAACTTAACGCAAAAATTAGTGCTGGGGAACGACATTTTTTTTTGGGCTGAAGAATCACATTTTACAGTAGAGAACTCAATGTAACGCACTCAAAATATTGCGCTGATGGATGGATTAAATAGTAAGGGGGTCCTGGAGGTGTTTAAAGTAAAAATCTTACTTTAAAAATATGAATTAAAAAAAAAACTTGTGATAAAGTTGGAACTTTGACCCCCAATATCTCTGTAACTAGAAAGTTCCCAGGTATGGTCTAGAACAAAAAAATGATCGCAATGACGGGTAGAACAAGTGCTTTTCGGCTTCGTTAAGAGTCTGTTTACACCCTTTATGTTTAAATATAACATATGTTTATTTTTTTTCCAGTGTTGTGTGTTTTTAAGCACCTATTTCTTTATGTGCGAACTCATAAGTGTCTACGGGACACATCTCTTAATATAATATCTATAAATAATAGACATAGATTAATAACAAGAATGTTTTTCTAATTAACTATACAAAAAACAATACTGGCCAACGGGCCCAGTTGACCAATTCAAAAATGCATTAAGTCGACTGGACCCGCGGGTCCCGCCTGTGTGGGATCAGTTTACTAAAGAGCCAGTTCAGCAAACTGCCGAGCGGGTAGTGCCGCCGCTCGTTTCAACTGGACCTGACACAAATCCTTTCCGACTTATCTGTACTGGTAACCTATATCTTTATGTAAGCACCCATAGGTCTAAGTCTAACGCTATACAACAAGTATCCCCAACTACAACGTATGAAAAGTCACTTCCTCACAAGCTCATTCATACTGTGAACTTGTATAAGAGTTGAAATCTGACCGAAATAGGTAAAAGGTCTTCAAAAAAATAAAAAGTATTTAAGTTGCGAGTACATAATATGTATGTAGTTACGGGTATCGTATCTCTCTTAACAACAAGAGTAATAATCTAGAATACGTACCTA
This sequence comes from Lycophotia porphyrea, assembly GCA_950005105.1. Lineage (NCBI taxonomy): Eukaryota > Metazoa > Arthropoda > Insecta > Lepidoptera > Noctuidae > Lycophotia > Lycophotia porphyrea. The sequence continues at coordinate 2,549,886 of OX465408.1, read as the reverse complement.
ACCTGAAATTCTTCTAAATCATTGCGCAAAAATGTAAAATAGATTCGTCTTTATCATTATTTTCAAAATACTATTGTTTTATTTATTTTTTTGTTTCACGATAACATTTTGAGTAACTCCTGACCCTCGTTAATTTTCACAATTACTGTTTGTACTGTGTGTACGTGAATTTATCGTTAATTCTGTAATAGTCATATCAAGTGACCCCTGAATATTATCAATTTGACCTTTTATTTTTCTGACATTGTACTACTTTCCCAATATATTTTCAAAATCTTCTAAAATTGTTTATGTTTCTAGGGAAACTTACTAGCAGTTTATAATACTGCGGGACACGGGTACTTCTTCGACTCGACTTTGTTTCATGAGTTGAAATGTCTCTTTTCAAGCATCTCCATAAGTTAGTTTTCAGGTAAAGTACTTCCCGTAGCACCTTGACATTCTATGAGTGGCCAAGCCATCTGAAAAGCTTATGTCAAGACAGTTGAGAATAATTCTAGAAATACTAAACACTTTGATGGCGATTGTACTTGTTCTCCTCTTGGCTCTCTGCGAACCACCTGGCTATCTAATTTAATAAAATTATCTGTCACAATCTTTTACCGCGTCAGGAAAAATATAAAATAAGAGGGAGTGCCACACTGCAGGTGCCTACACTGATGACCTTCGTTAGTACCCATAAGCGTATGATGTACGGTTGTGATAGCACATATTTTTATCAATTGCCCCTACACTCCCGATTTGATAAACTAAATGATAACCTTTAAACTTATTTTGAATTTTATTTTGAAAACTTAATCAGTTATAGGTACTCCGAGTATATTTTTTTACAATTGTTAAATTATTAGCTGAAAAAAATGTATCGGCATGAAAGAACCATGGGGGATTTTGTATGGACCCCATGCTCACCCTCCAACAGACATAGGATACATATTGTTACGAGCTGGGTATGAGATATAATCAAACACCACTAATTAAATACCAAATACTTCTAATTAACAAAAAACACTTTTTACACAATCACGTAACGAAGATGTTCGGTATGAGTTGGCGAGCTTAATATGATAGCTCCCTAGAGTAGGGAATCGAAAACGTAAGTAAAAAACACAAACTTTACAAATGGACCAATCCAGTTTAATATTTAAACCTCTGTTACTGGTCGCCTGCATTATCCCACTGCTGGACAAAGGATCTCTCCCCATGGATTCCAGTTTCTACGATCCAGGGTTAATCTCAACCTCTCCAGTTCTGAAATGATAGGTAGCAGAACTGGATTACGCTGCTTCGTACAGGGTACTCAAATATTTTAATCTTTTGTGCCATCTTTACAGAAGATCGAAATTTCGTTCGTAAAATAATTTCCAATAAAAAATATTATATTGACAACTGAATCAATAAAATATTCTTGGCGCCAAAAGACAGTAAAACACGTTTTTACATCCTTTTGCTTGAACCATTGGGTTCAAAGATTTTAAACCGTACGGTATTACAAATAAGAACGTTCAGCTAACATTTTCAGCAGGGTTGGACCGAAAATCATGCTGGCATTTTGAAAGCACATGTTGTTACTTTGAACTAAAGTTACTAGATGGTGTAAAGAATATTAATATAAATTATGAAGTACTCATAAGGGTACCCGGTAAATGAAATTTATTTTTTTTGCCTACTAACGGTGTTTTATATCAGGGTCAGTGGGTCGTATTAGGGGCGGATTTTCTGTTCCTTCTTTACTGGTAACAAATATTGCCGTAATTTTCTCATGATTGTCTACTTAGACTGAAGAACACATTGATATTATACCGTAGTGCCTACTTTAGAAAAAAAAACCATGCTAACAAAAAATAACGCATGTGAGATGACTGATATTCTTCTGTTTTTTTAAATAAACGAAATAAAGATATGGCAAAAGAATAGAAAAAAAAACTATTTCAGGAAGTTCCTACTACTACTACTATTCCTAGTACTAATCATTCTTTTTATAACATACAAAAGGCAAATCTAAAACACAAAAAAAAACTTGTAACATTCGCGTGCTACTTTTTTCTTCCATACTTTACCATCTCCATGGCGTCTCATGGTTTCAGTAAGGAGTTTTTACACGATCTCGTTAGCTCCTGAACTATTCCCGTCAATGTCCTGGTGTCGTTCACTCGTGTGCTCTGAGCACTTTAAAAAGTTAGGTTATGTGTCACTTTGACAGTTCGCGCCAAAATTGTGAAGTTTGTGTTTTTGAATTTCGCTGTTTTTGTTATGTGAGTATTTTTGTGTTCGATTCTTTCTGTTTTATATTTATCTAGGTATGTTTTCTTATTCAGTTACGGTTGGTATTTGCCTGCAAATTGTACCTAGCTTTTAAAATTAACAACATTTAAAAATTTGAATATGAAGTAAATTAAGTTTTTTTATTATTCCGTAAATAAGTAAAAAAGGCTGTAATTTAATTAAAGATAAAAACCAATGTGGTTTACTTTACAACAAAAAATAAATAAATCCTTTATGACATGAACAGCCTCGCAAGTATAACAAAATATACCTTAACGTGTGTATTGAAATGGTGTTATAATAAGAAGATTTACATTTAGCCTCCAATTTACCACTATTAATTATAATGGTATTTCCTATGGTTCAAAGCAGCCATCAAGGGCTACATTTGGATGGTTGATGGTTTGTTTTGCCTCATTTAATTTAAGTACTGTTTTTATTAATTAAACCCACGTGAATAGCATAAAAAAAGTTATCAATAAAGTGAATTACATAATATCATTAAGTACAAAACATTTAATATTTTGAAGATAACATTTAGGTAGGGATGTATTGAACTTTAAAAATAAAAATATTATGTAACGTATCGTAGTTGATAACAGAAGGCAAAATAATATAAACAATTAATAGGAAAGATATTATGTTATTTATTGCGTACCTAACTTACCCATATATTAAAAAATCATACCCAATTATATAATTTAAACCTCATAGGTATCTAATTTGCATACTATTTCAAAACTCGGATATCGGATATCGGACTCACATAAAGTCGCTGGACCCATCACTCGGCCGCCGCCGCCGATGACCGCAAACCGTCACTTCTTTCAGTAGTTTCAGGTGGTTCATGCCTCGGCTTTTCTGCATTAGTATGTAATCTATACAAATAAGCTAAACAAGCTAAGATAAGATAAGCTATATATTGTAATTTTGTGTGCAATAAAGAATAAGAATAATTAATATTGAAGTGTCTGTTTAAATAACAACTTTTTACTGAATGCATATGAAAGGTATACGTTACATATTACAAAAAAAAATTTTTTTTTTTAATTTTCTTCGTATGTTTCCGGCTAATCTCCGAAAAGGGCTGACCGATTTTGACGGAACTTTGATAGATAGCTGATGTTATACGGAGTAACTAAGTTACTTTTACTTTAAAAAAAGTATTAGGGTCAGGAGCAAAAAATAATAAAACTACCAAAGGTGTCAACAAAATCCGATTCAAATAAGAAGTAATATTTATATAATAATTTATATTTTTATATAAATTTTACGCCGGAGAAGGTGTGGGCAATATAATCATTTTCTTGCTCTTAACCTAATTTATTTGGGGTAGGCGCAGCATGTCTTCTTCTTCCTTAATTCTCTATTACTAGTCATCTCATCAGACACCTCTTTTCTTGCCATATCATTCAGCAACAGCTAGTTCAAAATAAATCAATGACGTGTCTTTATTTTTACTATTACAACACACGTTACCAATTTCTACAATCCTTTCTGTAATACGGCTGCGTTTCGAGGCCATTTCTCAAAATAAATGCTACAACCGAAATGTTTCTTCCTATTATGCTTTGCAGTGGTCTGTTAAAAATATAATTACGCCATATTGCCAAATCAAAATGGGATGCATTGATTTGTACATTCCTTGCCATTTTCATAATCTTAAATGTCATAAAAATATTACCATTTTGAAAATATACTGTAATGCTTAAGTTCAACAGGGTCTGTCGATTAATTTTGAAAAATGTTTTTATTTACGGTCCGGAAACTTCAAAATAAAAAAGATCCGGCATTTAATAACGAATTTAAATCCCTATTCCAGACCTGTCTACACAATCCATATGTTTTACGATTTCTACAAAGGCTATCCAAAAACATATAGTTTTTTAGGTTTAATGAAACATTTGGCCAATAAAATTGTGATTGATAAAAAAATTCTATCATGAATTAAAAATATTTCCAGCGTGATTCAAACCAAAAGATGTTCATTCAATATTTAAAAATAAAGCCCTTTTTGCATCATCCAATGAGCTTCCTAACTCTAATAATAATAGGCCATCCATAAGTCGGCTTACTAACACGTGTGGCGACGAAATAATAATTCTAAAGAGACGATTAATTTTATAATTCGCAGATGCTCGAGCCACGCGTGATCATACACAGAGAAAGTTTATTTTTATAATAATAGCAAAACCATATGCGCAAAGTTACGAGTAAACACCACATGTCAACACCTCTACATAGAGATTACTGACCTTTTGTAGGTAAATGAACCTATGAAGATGGCGCAATATGATATCATACCTTGTTACGAGGAAGAGGACATGTTCAACGACAGAAACGACAGTGTAACAGACCTACATGCTTATTACATGTCACAATTCAACTTAGAACTAGAAAATAGCAGCAAAAATAAGAAAGTAGACCATTTTAAGTATGGGGTCGAAGAAAGTTTTGATTTTGAAGTATTAGATAACTGGAACGCCCCTACCACTAACGAAGCTGACTTCGAGATTATAGACGAAGTTATTGACAGCAATATCAATGAGCAAAATATGAAGGAAGTTCTCTTAGATTTAGATGGCATCGACTTTGAAGATAAGAACTGCAAAATGGAGACTTACAAGTCACAAGAAAATAAAATGTATGAAGCTAATACCGACTACATAGATGACGAGTATCTCATTGATGAGCTTTGCAGAGAAGATGGTGAATCTTGCAGACTAACACCAGATTTTAATGAAGAGTATTTAAACTCGACTACACCAGAGAAGAATCTTCTACCGTCAATAGAAACGGTGTTTTCAAAACGATATTGTAATTATAATGTTGAAGATACTCAAATGCCCGAATACAATAATGTGACTCCTGTACAACAAAGTGTTGGATCTGTTAGTAGTTTAGAACACTATAGTTATCCTAACAATATTCTATACAACTTAGAAGAAAGGAAATACGTACTACCTGATACACCAACAAGTTGTAATGAATTCAGTTTTGATAGAAACGAAAGGAAAATATCAGTATCAGAATCAGTTGAGAGTGATGTACACAGTTCAAGTTATTACGATGAAAACTCTGAAAACTTTGATGAAGATGACTTGTTTGTTAACTTAGACGATTTTGGGTTAACTTTTGAGATCGACAATCATGTCAATGCTCTTGAGAGTAAGGCTCAAAATCAAAGGAAGGCTGCTAAAGACAAGGCGCTGGGTAATTAAAACTTTTAACATTTTATCCGTACTTAAAATTCTGGTGTATTCACAGTTAGAGAACTACCAAAACTCAATATGCTTTTATTATTTTTAACCGAACTGTTAATGAGATGATGGCTTTACAAATAGTGGTTCCTTGTAACATTCAAAATATTGCTGAATTATCCTGCATTTCTATAAAATTAATTTTATTTTTAGGTGACAGAGTGTGTTTATGGGAGCAGTGTTACGAAAGATATCCAAATCAAACCTTATTGGTCGAACACATCGAGAGGGCCCATGTCAACACATATAAAGGTACAGTAGACATACCTTATTTTATGTAATCTAACAAGAAATGTATAATTAACCAAGTAAATAATATGAAAGTTCTAGATAATAGTTTAGTACAGTAACAAGATAAAAGATTGGTGAAGTCATCGCATACTTTGAAGACTTAATTGTTTTTTAATAAAATATTTAAGATGCTGTATCTAAACTTCAGTACACTGCCAGGTGCAAAGTAATAACTAAATAAAAACAATGCTTTTAGCTTTGATCCCTTGAAATAGGCTGATTTTATGCAGCTCGACTTACGCCTGTAATCACCGCAGGGTAGAGGTAACAGAAGTAATACCTATTTTTCACCAATTATTGTTAAGTCTCATGTATCAGGAGGCAAGCCTATTGCCATCAACCGGGCACAAACCCAGACTCCGGGCTAGTACTACGAAATTCCACTGTGATGGAAATCCCACTAACATATTGCCCGACCTGTGAACTGAACCTAGGCCCTTATTGGTCAGCAGTAGTGCTTGGCTTTTATGACAAATTCTGAATGTGTCCTATGTATTGGTGCAGGTGACGAATTCAGCTGCTTGTGGCGCGAATGTGCTCGAGAACGTCGTCCTTTCAACGCTCGCTACAAACTTCTGATACACATGCGTGTGCATTCAGGACACAAACCCAACAGGTGCCATGTAAGTATAAGGTTTACGAGTATATTTTGTCAATTATTTTGTAAAATTGTAATTAGGGTTAGGTACAGGCCGACATTTGACATCATACAAGTTTTTATAATTTTTGGTAGCTTGATAATGCCGATCGTCGTGGTTTGCTTGCTTCCAACAATCGATGTACCCTGCCAAATGTATAAATAGTGGCGTTCATTAAACAAATACTGTGGTTAGGCTTTTATATTATTTATAAGGTACACTTTACACATAGTTTATTTTTAAATTCTATTATTTTATAGCACCCTGGTTGTGGCAAGGCGTTCTCCCGGCTGGAGAACCTGAAGATCCACGTGAGATCTCACACTGGTGAACGTCCGTACGCCTGTCCTGCACCCCACTGCAGGAAAGCTTTCTCCAACTCTTCAGACAGGGCCAAACATCAGAGGACACATTTCAATGCCGTAAGTATTAGATTATTGTGAAACCGTTATATTTCAAACCATGTTGTTTTATAATGTTGAAGAATTCAGGCAGGCGAGTTGCTATCTAAATAAAGGTAATTATAAAAAAACATCGTGAGGAAACCAACATGTCCTAGAACCAATATTCTGAAGACACCTACCCAGTTACGCTGGGCCCAGGGGTCAGTAGGACTTCTTAGGGGCGGATTTGTAGAGTATACGCGTGGCTTAGGGGCTTACTATAAGAAACAATTTTTTGATTAATGAATTTTATTTTTTATTTTTTGCCATCTACCAATTTTATTGCAGTATATCAGGTTAACAACGACACATCGTTTCCGAGTTATGGGCCTTCGTTTTTTTAAATTTTCTTTGTAAAAGGATTTATTGTATATGTATTTCCAAAATGGTAGCTCGGATGAAAAACTTTTCTGGGAAGAAATTAATGGTTGCTCTAGTCAAAAACCATAGGAAGATGTAAAACAACCCGCGAAATGTTGAAACACATACTTAAATCCTCGCTCCATAGCGGCCCTAAACCTACACTCAAGTGTTTTGAAATTATTTTTTTTGCTACACCCTGTAACACTGATAATTAAAGGCCAAAAAGCCAAAATAAGATAAAATTTTGCAAAATAATTTAACACGCGTCTGAATTACCATCATTGCGTAATGTTCTTGTGTTACAATATCAACCGGCCGTCAAAAAATAGTTACTCGCCGCGCAACGGAAGAATATTGAACTTTAGGTCTGATTCTAAAACGTAAACAAATAATTTAGAATAAAAAAATCGCTATCAAAGAAGATTTTTACTTTTATATTCTTATCTGTTGTACTGTATGATGTCGGACGTAAAGAATAGCACCATCCCATATCTTCCCGTGGATATCGTAAGAGGCGACTAGGGGACTTACCAAAGAATGGGCAGCAGCTTTCTCTGTGCCTTTGTAACAACCGTACTGCGATCGCCAACCCGCCTGCCAAGCGTGGCGATTACGGCAAAACCCCCCTTTGGAGGAGGCCTATGACCAGCAGTGGACGTCTTTCGGCTGAAATGATGATATTTTTATCATGAGGGGTGCGGTCGATGGCATACATGATGGCGATAACCTTTGTGTTTTACATTTATAGTCGGTACCTCTTCCTTGGAGGTTATATTTACTAAAGTAATACCTTTGGTTTCAATTATCATTTCGAATTTCTCCAGCACCTTTCGTTTCATACCTACATCTCTATTGGCCATCAACTCCTGCCCTTGTTCCATGTCACTTGGGGTCGGCGCAACACGTTTTTTTCTTCCATTCTCCTCTGTCAACCGTCACGCTATCATTTACTCCTTTTTCTTTCATATCATTCCTCACACAATCCATTCATCGTTTCCTTGGTCTTCCTCTTCCTCTCCATCCATCAACAAATGTATTCATCACATTTTTAGTCTCATGCGATTCGTCGCTCCTCCTTCGCTTGGCACTTATACTGCTTAATTAATCTTGTTACGTTTTTCCAGAGACCATACGCTTGTGGTGCTATCGGTTGCGGAAAGAGGTACACCGACCCTTCCTCGCTTCGTAAGCACGTTAAGACGCATCCTCACATCACGAACGTGCCCCGGACCTGTATACCAGCGTCCAGGCCAATGAGGAAGCCGGATCAGGAGCAGACGGTGCCAAGTTCACCAGCTAAGCTGACCACGTTGAGGTGTATCAGGGATAAGCTGACTGTACCAAGGTTACAGAAACTGTAAGATTTATTAGAAATGTTGGAGCCTTTGGCTCTTTTTCTTTCATCCTGATGGTTCGTCTAGTGGTCTTTTTTTAATGGTTTGTTCCTTGACTCTTCTGTTACATTCTTGTTACTTTTATCTCCGAAATGGTAGGATAGGTTATCAGGGTAGGTCATATTCTACAAATATATTTGTAAATTTTCATTTTTTTATGGAACCCTTAGGTATTTTTAGTTTTAAGATATTTAATGAAAGCATGCTCAATTTATTGAAGACTTCAGTTGTATTACGTACATTACTTTGAACTATTTTTTGTTATTATTGCGGTTTGGTTGAAGTTATTGATGATTTTTTGGTTTTTGAATGGGTTTTTGTGTTTGTCGAAGGAAAAGTATAAATTGTAAAAATAAATATATTTGACGCTCAAAAACAAGACTGAAGGAACATGATTGGCTCAATATTCACTATCTAAGTTTTAAGTATATTAAAGTTGTAATTTTATCGTTACTTGTGTTTAAAACACAAAAATATAGGTTTAAATATCTTTCACGATTAGTCTACGTAAAAAAATTGATTCCAAATGTAGATATGATAGGTACTTTAGCTCGAGAATGTGGTAGTATATAAAACTAATAAACTGTTTTTACAAATAACATATTTCCTATATAAATTGGAATAAGGGCAGGAGAATGTGAACATAGATCTCCTTAAAAGACCAAAATAAATGCAATGCCTATTAAGTAAGACTAAGCATTTTTACAAAACTAGAGTGTGACAATCTTGTAGATATTAAGAAATTGTTCCATTTACACCTATATTTGCTCAATTAATTAATGTAAGATAGTGTATAATACGTAGTTTAAGCAAGTATTATTTAAAAGAAACAGTGCCGTCTGTAAAGCGAAATTTATCCAGGTTCATCACTACATATTATAACACAAAGTCCTCCACCGCGTCTGTCTGTCTGTTCGCGATAAACTACAAAACTACTGCACCGATTTTCATGTTGTTTTCTCCAATGGATAGATTGGTTCTCGAGGAAGGTTTGAGTATATAATTTGTCAAGTTTTTGTTTCATCATCATCATCATCATTTCAGCCAAAAGACGTCCACTGCTGGACATAGGCCTCCCCCAAGTGTCGCCACATTGACCCGTGCGACTCGCATCCAGCGGATCCCCGCAACCTTCACCAGGTCATCGGTCCACCTAGTGGGAGGCCTTCCAACGCAACGTCTTCCGGTTTTTGTTTACATTGGCTAAAATATAATGATATTTCCCATGAGTTGCGGGAACGGGATCAACATGATTACTTTCGGTCGCGATAACTGACATCCACGCGGGCGAAGCTGCGAACATCAGCTAGTTTATAAACAAACCCAAAACACGTTTTACGTGAAAAAACGTGTTTTCACTCAAAAAAAAAGTCGTTTCCCAGAGATATTTTTTGCGAAAGTAACCCTACTTTGATGTACAGAATGCTTGGTTGACTCCATGAAGGATTTGTTTACATCTTGTTTACTGAAGAAGGTATCTGTCAAAGTTCAGTGCCAGGAGTCCGGTTGCCGTGTAGACGGCGCGTTTGTGTTCCACGCGCGCCTCAAAGAGATGTCAGCAAACAGGGAGGGGCCCGCAAGGGCCGATGCCTGCCAGGGCTGCGGGACTGTTCGAAAGAGATACTGCGGCCCTGGAACACAAAGGGCAAGGAAGGAACATGGATGGGTTTTAGTCAGTACAAGTCTGACACTCCCTTCCGCTCTGCCCAGAGCGGGAGAAGTAATTTGATGATTCCCATCCATAAAAAAAGGAGTCCGGTGCAGTCGTCTTCACTGAAACTTTAATAGGTGCCTGGTACACACGGCGGCACATCAATCTGTACATTTCCAATATATCATGACCTAGCTTTGTACAGATTTCCTGTACAATGAGAGATACGCATAAACTGGTTTTGTATAGCTTGATTGGCCATCGTGCGTACGACAGAATACACAACTTTACAGACTACACTGTCCAATCTACTTAGCTTTAAGTTATTCCTAAAATGTACAAATGCATGCTTTCCAAAGAATCTCGTATTAGGATTACATAAGTATTTCCCGTTTTGAGATCTCTTAATTTGCTCATTAGATAGATTATATATTTTGAAGGTGTTTGAACATCTTGTTTTTAAAGACAGTTGCTGTCGTTAATTTTAATGCTCAATTAATGATAAGATTCGATCAGAATACGTGTTTCATTTTCCTTAATTAAAATAACATCACACACCATCGTGAGAAGTGGAAGGAATGGGGGGACGCCTTTGCTCAGGAGTGGGACAGTAAGGGCTGATTAAAAAAATAAAATATCATCCCTTACACCTTAATGAAGAAAATCTCCTCAGTACTCAAAACACAAACATCGTCGACCAATTAAGAGTATTTTTTATAGTTATTTCTCGGTCCAAAAAAGTAACGATGTGAAAATGTTATTTTTCAAGTCAATGTATCGTAGTTTGTAGTTGTTACCATACAAAATATATCACTAACTAATTAACACCATACATTTCACTCGTGAATGAATGAACCTGCCATCCATATGTTTGGGTTTCATAACTAAGGTCAGTGGCACTATCTAGCCTGTTCGACAACATACCATTTTTTTTTAAATATCCATGGACTGTTTAAATCTCGCGATTCGCAGATGCAGAGCTAAAGTGCAGGTTCATTTATCAAAACATGGAACCACATACTTATCTCCAAAACCCAAATTACTGACACTGCAAAAAAAAACAGCTGAGCTGAAATGAGACATCTACCGTTGGAATACAGGTTAAAAGAGCCTCTATGTGCAGATGGAGGGACGAACTGGACAACACCAAGGGCCAGCGGCCACATTAGCCCTGGATTGAAAGAACTGGAAGTCATGGGGAGAAGTCTAAGCCCAGCTGTGGTATGATGCAGGCTGGCAACAGTAAGTGATATAAAAAATGAGTTAATTAAAGTAAATATTCTAGTTGTAGGTAATGATTCAAATACGATGCTTTAATTTTTGGAGAGAGGAGAGTTTAGGGTTACTGAGGTCATGTTTTGGTGACCACTTGTTCCAGAGTTTCCATAATCACTAGTTCACGTGCAAAGGCATGCTTACAGGCAAATGCAGATACATTTAATTATATTTATGATAAACGGGAGAACGTGAACAAAAACGTAGCCTACTCGTAGTTACAATAGCCAATTACTGATTTCTGTCAGTACAAGTGTAACATGACAAATTTGGCAATTCCATATATGCCATATATTAAAATGGCACACTCAGACATGGGATTTCATTTCTTTAACCGACTTCTAAAAGAGTAGGAGGTATGAGTTACCTTTTAATTTTTACCTTTTAATTTTTAGCGGCCGGTACCTTTTAATTTCATCTATGTACACCGATTTCTTCGAGATTACTGAGCCGATTGTCGTGATTTCTTACCGTAACTTGCATAAATATACCGACGACAGTGTTTAAGAAATTGCATCTATAAAACGCACCCCAACAGGTAATTATAAGTAGGTACAGGATAACGATCTTCCACCTTGTGAGCTGGGTTGGACGAAGTGTGATGAAACTCTAGTTCCAGTAGTAGGTAACAGAGTAACCCCCTGCCCCTGTACAATTACGAGTACTACATCTTATCAGTTTCGGTGGCAAAAAGGGGTGAGAATTCTGGTGCGAGGGTCAAAAAGCAGGCTTGGCGTGCTCAATATGCCGTCAACCACTTGGCCAATCTTATTATTTATTAAGCTTTATGAACATAATGTAAACAAACAAAGTATAAAAGCGGACTTAATGCCTTGAGCATTTCCTACCAGTCTAGGGTGATGCAGAGAACGATACAGAAAATTTTCAAGAACAAAATAGCCGCGGGACCAAGCCTGCGCCTTTCAGCAGCATTTTAGTGTGGTATCACCGCTCGGGTCCGCGTCGCAGGTGCTCGCAGCTGAGGATCGCCTTGGACAAGTTAACATTAGATTCTCCGCTAAGGATGTGACCCAAATTATAAAGAAGATGGTGAGAGGCAAGTCCCCAGGTCACGATAGCCTTAGCATCGAGCACTTGAAGTACGCAGGCGTTTACCTACCAAGAGTCCTTGCACTATTATTTAACTTGTGTGTTAATCATGGTTATTTGCCCGATGATTTAATGCACACAGTCTTAGTACCAATAGTTAAGGATAAGACGGGTGACTCATCGAATCTGTCTAATTACAGACCGATCTCGCTTGCGACTGTCATAGCTAAGGTGCTGGATAGTTTGCTTGACCGACAGTTGGAGAAGTACCTCCACTTGCATGACGCACAGTTCGGGTTCAGACCCAGTTTGTCAACTGAGAGTGCTATCCTCTGTCTCAAGCAGACTGTTCAGTACTATACGGACAGAAACACACCAGTTTATGCTTGTTTTTTAGATCTTTCAAGAGCTTTTGATCTGGTGTGTTATGACAAGCTATGGCAGAAGCTAAAATGTGAAACAGATGTGCCCCAGGAGATTGTATCCTTGCTGCGGTACTGGTACAATAAACAGCAGAACACCGTTAGGTGGGCGGGTACGCAGTCGGACGGTCTGTCCCCCCGTCGCCTCTTTAACCTGTACATGAACCGGCTGGTCGGTGAGCTCAGCAGCACTAATATCGGTTGTTCCATAGACGGAGTGTGTATAAACAACATTAGTTACGCTGATGATATGGTGTTGCTGAGCCCATCGATCGGTGCGTTACGTAAACTGTTGAGCATTTGTGAGTCATATACGGAGGCCCATAGGCTCAGTTACAATGCTAAAAAGAGTGAATACATGATCTTTAAAGCCGGTACCAAATGTTACTCATCTGTACCGCCGGTCACTCTATGCGGCATTCCTTTAAAAAGAGTGCAGCATTTCAAGAACCTGGGCCACTGGGTCTCTGACGACTTGTGTGACAATTTGGACATTGAGAGGGAGCGCAGGGCGCTGTCTGTCCGGTGTAATATGTTGGCTCGCAGGTTTGCACGATGTACTAGACCTGTGAAGGTAACTTTATTTAAGGCATATTGTCAGACATTTTACACGTGCAGCCTGTGGACCAACTTACAGCGTACAGCGCACTGCGCGTGCAGTACAATAATGCTTTCAGGATACTGTTAGGGCTTCCGCGGTTCTGTAGTGCTTTGACTATGTTTGCTGAGGCGCGGACCGATGATTTTTTCGCAATTATAAGGAAGCGGAGCGCTTCATTATTAAGCCGCCTACGTAGCAGCTCGAACAGTCTCCTGAAGGTATTGTCCGAGCGGTGAGACCTATCCCTGATACAGAGGTGAATGCAGCTGCATGTTAGCGCCTCTCGTCGTATTTTTTAAAATGCGAAGTTTATGTGTATATGATTAATTTTTTTTAATGTGTACTATTTTAATTTATAATTCTAACATGTATGTTTGATTATAAGTTTATTTTTAGTTCATTGATTATTTTAATGTACATGTCTTTTTATTGTGATTTTTATTCTTAGCTAATGTATGGACTGTGTCTGAATTAAATGAATTATTTATATTAAAATATAAAAATAAAAAATACATAATTATAATAAAATAAATTATAATAAATACATATGTAACATACATATTCATTATATATATATTTAGCAAACAGAAGCGAAGATGCTTAAAGAAAGACAACGAGGTACACAAAATAGTGAATACAACCGTTTATTCTAACTTGGAACAAAATATCAATCACAGAAACTATCCCAAATCATAACGAATTCAATTAACACGTAATTGTTTACGAAAATAGCGAGTAAGTACACAAAATATGGAATTATGAATATTACAGCCCTTTGAGCCATATTCCCAACAAAAGTCTCTCGCGACCAGTGACAATTCGAAATTGTCAATCTTTGCCATAGAACTAACATGTGCTACGTAAAACCTCATTTCTTCCTAACACGGCTTCTCCTGACGCCAAGTCGCCCTCGACTTGAAAGTTGTAGGTTGTGCCTGCAATGCGATGATCTTGGTAGCGCACTGCTCTTATTCCAGCATCGAGATCAGGTATGGACAGCCCTACCGTCACGGGCACAGGCTCGTTACTTTCAGAACGGTCCAGGTTATGCTCAACATCACCGGTTTTGTGATCTGAAAGAGTCTACGATGATTATTTGTGTAAGCAACACGATAATCACGTAGAAGTTGAAAGTTCAGAATGGCAAAAATATAAGATGGTCAGCGTCCTAACCGCCCTATATCCCTGCCGAAAACTTTACTACGATTAATGACAGAAACATAAGATGGTCAGCGTCCCAACCGTCCTATCTTACTGCCAAATTCTTTACCACAGCGACTCACGCTATCCGGGTTACAAACCAACGTCCGGTGACACAAGCTTTTGCGAACACCATCGCGCGGTCGGCGACACACGCCGTGGGAACGCACCCGCACGTTCGGCGACACACGGCTTGGGGACACATCAGCGCGTTCGACGACACGCCTCGGGAACACAGCAGCGTGTTCGGCGACACGCGCCTCTGGACCACAGCAGCGTGTTCGGTGACACGCGTCTCGGGAACACAGCAGCGTGTTCGGCGACACGCGCCTCGGGAACACAGCAGCGTGTTCGGCGACACGCGCCTCGGGAACACAGCAGCGTGTTCGGCGATACACGCCTCGTGAACACAGCAGCGTGTTCGGCGACACACGCCTCAGGAACACAGCAACGTGTTCGGCGACACGCGCCTCGGGAACACAGCAGCGTGTTCGGCGATACACGCCTCGTGAACACAGCAGCGTGTTCGGCGACACGCGCCTCAGGAACACAGCAGCGTGTTCGGCGATACACGCCTCGGGAACACAGCAGCGTGTTCAGCCACACGCGCCTCAGGAACACAGCAGCGTGTTCGGCGACACGCGCCTCGGGAACACAGCAGCGTGTTCGGTGACACGCGCCTCAGGAACTCAGCAGCGTGTTCGGCGACACACGCCTCGGGAACACAGCAGCGTGTTCGGCGACACGCGCCTCGGGAACGCAACAGCGTGTTCGGCGATACACGCCTCGGGAACACAGCAGCGTGTTCGGCGACACACGCCTTGGGAACACAGCAGCGTGTTCGGCGACACGTGCCTCGGGAACACAGCAGCGTGTTCGGCGTCACGCGCCTCAGGAACACAGCAGCGTGTTCGGCGACAGACGCCTCGGAAACACAGCAGCGTGTTCGGCGACAGGCGCCTCGGGAACACAGCAGCGTGTTCGGCGACACGCGCCTCAGGAACGCAGCAGCGTGTTCGGCGATACACGCCTCGGGAACACAGCAGCGTGTTCGGCGACACGCGCCTCGGGAACGCAGCAGCGTGTTCGGCGACACACGCCTCGGGAACACAGTAGCGCGTTCGGCGATGCACGCTTCGGGAACACAGCAGCGCGTTCAGCGATGCACACCTCGGGAACTCAGCAGCGCGTTCGGCGATGCACGCTTCGGGAACTCACCCGCACGTTCAGCAACACACGCCGTGGGAACACACCCGCGTGTTTGGCGTCATACGCCGTGGGAACACACCCGCTCGTTTGGCGACACACGCCATGGGAACAAACCCGCGTGTTTGGCGACACACGCCGTGGGAATAAACCCGCGCGTTTGGCGTCATACGCCGTGGGAACACACCCGCTCGTTTGGCGACACACGCCATGGGAACACACCCGCGTGTTCAGCGACACACGCCATGGGAACACACCCGCGCGTTTGGCAACACATGCCATGGGAACACACCCGCGTGTTCAGCGACACACGCCATGGGAACACACCCACTGGCTGGGCGACACACGCCTTTGGGAACACACCCACACGTTAGGCGACACACGCCGTAGGACTAACCTGCGCGCTTGGCGACTGCCTTGGGACTAACCCGCATGCTTGGCAACTCACGCCTTTGGGAACACACCCACAGCCATCTCTGAAACCATAAATAGTTAAGAAATTGCACCCACTTCTGGGCACATGCCTGACATTTCCAGGAACTTGGGAGTCCCTTAATGCTCCTTTTTTCCGTGAGCTCGGCCGCACCTGACCAAAGCTTACTATTATACCTTAATATTTGACTTGGCGAAGAGTTTGATTAAGGATTCGTTGGCAAACGATCAGGGTTTCACAATTTATCGGTAAGACACTTACCCAATTCTTAAACGTAACAAGCTACGCCGGGCATACTCGGCATACATTGGAAAGTTGTCGGATATCACGCTCATTGTTTGGAATAAAATATTGACGCAATCCTACCGAGGACATAGTGGTTTAATTCAGGCTTAAATTTTGAATAGTTCAGTCATAGGTGACCCATTCACTTAGCCAAACTCCAGCGTCACCCTTGAGACAGGAAGCCACTCGCGACAGACACTCGTAGTCGGTCACCTCGTCACACAACTCGTCAATGTCGTGTATGTTTGGATCGAAATTGGATACGTAATAATTACTACGTATCGCGTAATTCCGCTTAGGAGCTCGTGGCAAAATAATAACTGCCGCTCGGGTCGTAATTACGGGACCTCACGGGCTGTAAAGACCTTAAAGCTTCTAAGAGCATAGTTACAAAGGACAAGGCTTTGGAACTGCTTACAGTTCAATCGCTTACGATTGGATCGTTTGTATGAACTCGTTGCGGAACATCGCTCAAGTTTACGGGGCTAAGCTAACACGAAGTAAGTGCACAAACCCGGTTCTCAGGATTAATTCTTCACTTCTAGCATACCTGCTTCGCGAACCACCTTAGGTCAATCTCGAAACGACGGTGGTCACACTTTCTACTTACTTGTACTTGCATATTTATCACAACTTTTGATATTCAATCACACACACGTGAAATAACAGCAATGACAAGCATAAAAAAACGAAAAAGTCAAAACCACCATTTTGACTATCGGTTGAAGGGAAATTGTTATTTCGTTCCTTGGATGTTTTATACTTTAGTGGGCAATCTAAGTTCTTTATCCCGCTGCTGAATTTAGCAAACAGAAGCGAAGATGCTTAAAGAAAGACAACGAGGTACACAAAATAGTGAATACAACCGTTTATTCTAACTTGGAACAAAATATCAATCACAGAAACTATCCCAAATCATAACGAATTCAATTAACACGTAATTGTTTACGAAAATAGCGAGTAAGTACACAAAATATGGAATTATGAATATTACAGCCCTTTGAGCCATATTCCCAACAAAAGTCTCTCGCGACCAGTGACAATTCGAAATTGTCAATCTTTGCCATAGAACTAACATGTGCTACGTAAAACCTCATTTCTTCCTAACAATATATATATATATGTAACATATATTTTTATTATATACATCTTAACATCGATGTTCAGTTTAACAGCTTATGATCTCAGTACGCAAGGAGGTTGATAATTTTTAGCCAATGACTCAATACCACATTTAAATTTAAACGTACCCAAATTCGGCTCATTACGGAGCATTTTAACATTGTTTTTTCTATATAAAAATTCTAGTTTACAAGCTAATATTTATATTTATAGCAACGCCAGCGGTTGGAGAGGATCCGGTAATTGGGTCTCGAGGTGGTATTGCACCAGTCCGGGGCCATGTGTTTTCGTGGGCCTCGGATTGCAATCTCTACTGACGGTAGGTGGGGTTCCCATCGGCGTCTAGTCGACGTTACGACTCGTCCTCGACAGCTGGTGGAACTTCGTGGAGCATTTCTGACGTTTGGCTCCCAAACCGGAACGGGCCGAGGCTGTCTTCAAGCGGCTCTTGCCCAACCCAACCTGTGGGGTCCAAACGCCTCCTGCCGGATGCACTACGGTGTGGGCGCGTTCCTTAAGGCGGCGAGCCGCCCACTACCTGAACGCGCCCCAAAAAGTGGTAGCCGAAGGCTAGTCCGGGGGTACCGCACGATCTCCGGCTAGGCGACGAGCCTCTCTGCCGGACTGCCGTCATGGGATCTGGAGGCGATAGTAATCGCGCGCCTGCACGAATGGCGGGCGGAGGCACAATGCCGAAAATCCCCTGCCGCAGCAAATCACCACTCAGCGGACAAACTTCCGGCACGATCTCATGGCGACATAGAGAGAGCGACTGTCGCAACCCCGTGCAGGACACGCCACAGTAGTGGCGATAAGTCCCCTCTTTGAGGAGTGGCTGGAGAGTCGCCGCGGCGGGCTCACCTTCTGCCTGAGGCAGGTCCTCACCGGACACGGTTGTTTCGGGAGGAGATTCATTTCGATAAGGGGTTAATGGACATGGCCGAATCCTGCCCTTTTTTTTCGGTTGGAAAATCATCAATTGACTTCCCGCTCTGGGCGGAGCGGAAGGGAGTGTCAGACTTGTACTGACTAAAACCCATCCATGTTCCTTTCTTGCCCTTTGTGTTTCACGGCCGCGGTATCTCTTTCGAACAGTCCCGCTGCCCTGCCAGGCATCGGCCCTTGCGGGCCCCTCCCTGTTTGCTGACATCTCTTTGAGGCGCGCGTGGAACACGAACGCGCCGTCAACACGGCCTGTCATCTAAAGATGGATGGACGGCGAGCTAACCCATTACTTATCATCCATAGGTCCGCGCCTACGGTGGCCGGAAGCCACCACGTGACCCACGACGCCCGGGGCGTCTTCCCCGGCGGCTGAGACAGGAGGTTCTCTACCTCTCACGCTCCGCCACCTCCTTCGGTAGTATGACTGTTTCGCAGAAGGTGGTGACGGCGTCCCATTCCCTCTCGCTCCAGACCATGGATTGAACCAGGGCCGGACGCGATAGGTTGCCGCCACCGATCGCCGCTACGAGGGCACGGCGATGAGGGCAGACCTCCACAGTGTGCTCCACCGTGTCCTCTGGGCGATCCTCACTGTGATAACGATTCGGTGCAGGAACCTCCCGAAACAACCGTATCTGGTGAGGACCTGCGTCAGGCGGAAGGTGAAAGTGCCGTGGCGCCTCTCTAGCCACTCCTCAAAGAGGGGACTTATCGCCACTATTGTGGCGTGCCCTGCACGGGTTTGCAATAGTCGCCGAATCCCGCCAAATGCCCTCAAAACCAATCCAGAATTCTTAATGTACATTCATTATTATTATAGGAAAATGCCTTCTAAAATAATTAAAAATAAATCGCAACAATTACATTTCTCTAGAACAGGCGACCAAAAATCCCAAAAAAATATGTGTGTTAATTGTTTTTGTGCAGTTTTGTACAAAACAAACAAACAAACAACAACAAAACAAACAATCAACAATACAAATTACATATACGTTTGCACAAGACAAACGCTGTAGGTAGGTATAGGTGTGCCTGAAGGTCAGATCAAAATATAAGGTCAAATTAAAAAAAGATGGACACATTTTAACACAGCGTTCAGTACGTCTAACCAAAGATACCCAAGCAAAAAAAAAACACTCATTAAAGTGATTTTATTTTGACCTAAAATAATAAATTGCTAGTGTATTTT
Source organism: Lycophotia porphyrea (assembly GCA_950005105.1). Taxonomy (NCBI): domain Eukaryota; kingdom Metazoa; phylum Arthropoda; class Insecta; order Lepidoptera; family Noctuidae; genus Lycophotia; species Lycophotia porphyrea. The sequence goes on along the minus strand of OX465408.1, from coordinate 2,529,856 downwards.
CGTTAGTTGATTATTTTTCTTATCAAACAATTCTGGCAGTCACGGGTGTTTACCTTATATACAAGGTGGCCATTAAAATAGATGGAAAAACTTTTAAAAATCATTCAGACCACCAAAATAAGGGAAATGGTAAAATAAATAATAAGGAAAACGCATTAGATGGTAAGGTACTTTTAAATAGTACTTTAACGGTTTCACGATTATCACCACTCACGTTACACATTATGAATCAATGAACAGTAAAAACATAAAGCGTAAGCTGGAAGAACATGACATCAACTCGATTACAACTTAACTGTTAATAGCGCGTAGACCAAATTTCAGGCCATGCCATGCTAAGACATACCCCAGAGGTCTAATTGTGTGCTTTGTTTAAGTGTAAGAAACTTATTCGCATACAAACATCTTCCAAGCCCTTTATAAATTTTTATTCGCATACAAAATTGCCAGGCCTTGATAAAATATCTGGTAATTTTTAATTGTAGAAAAATATATGTCGATTTAAAGTTGTAGGTATATTTTAATTTTGCCCACCCTGTAGTAACCTACTGTTGGGATAACTTTTTATCAAAGCATTGTCAGGTTAAAGGTTACTTACGAACGTGGATTAAAAACGCACAGCTTCAAGCTTATGTAACTCAGTTTGTGCATCAGACGTGTGCGACCCTAGCAACTCTGAATACGGTCTCTGCTGAGCACTTGGAACTATGAAGCTGTTGGTACTGACGGTGATTATCGGTGAGTGCCTACCTACATGCACTTAAAATAGTTGATTTACAGTCGTCCTATGTGTCCTATATGTGTTAATCTGTTTGATAAACTTCAATACACTCATAGAAATACAAATAAAACAATTAGTATTGATGATTCAATGTTACAGCTGCATGTGAAAGTCTAAGTTTTTATTTGCTAAACATAGATTAGGCGTAAAAGGTGTAAATATCAGTGTAAATATTCAAAGATCTCTATGTTTTGCCGTCAACGGCGGGGTAGAAATAGTAAAATAAAATTACATAATTAAATTTTGTTAAAAGGTGATAGCAGCTGTCGACCATTAATCATTTCTTAATATTATTTATATATTATATTTATACTTATATCTCGGTAAGTTCCTTGTTATAGTAAATTTAAATTTTCATAAATTATTTCTTAAACACTGTGTTAGCTAAAAATAATTAAAGTCAATTTTTTTAAACATTATGTACTGTAAGGAACGAATAACATTTCTTATTTGTTGGTATAAGTACCCATTTACTAAATTTTTGACATTCATTGGTTTGTCGAGGTCCTTTTTCTCAAGAACTATGAAATACTTAAGTCTATATACAGTCTCTTGGATTTGGGAAAAAATCAAGCTTCTTAGACAACGGAATAAAAATTGGACATTTATGTCGCATAGTTTGTTAGTTCGCAAGTAAATCAATATAGTAAAGACTCATTACATCAAGCTACTACAATATGCCGAATTTCTTGATTGGAAAAACTTGGCAGTTTCGGGTAGCTTCATGTGCTGGCGTCTGTACTTCCCGTTGACCTGAATGTTTGGTAAAAACCACAAGTAAAGGAAAAAAATGAAAATCGTTAGTTTGAAGTTGACACTAAAAATATTTCACATCACATATCTATTAAAATCATATTTTTGCGATTACAAAACATTTACAGGAAAGTATTATTTTTTGTTCCTCAATCCTACTTATCACTTAACTTGAATCTTCCAGACCTGATTTCCGTGGTAGACAAACATCAACATACAAACGAACGGAACCCTTCATACGAAAGTCAGACTTGCACTTGTCTGGCTTTTTAAGTTTCGCATTAAGTTAAATCTTTTATATTCCAGCCGCAGTAGCGTCGACCCCGCTCACCCAGAGTAAAAGCTGGCCCTGGCAGGTTGGCAAAGAGTACCTGTACGATGTGGAAACTTATACCTGGACAACATTCGACCACAGTAACAGTAACGGCAACGCCTTTAAGAGTCAGTTCGTCATCCGCGTGGTGGCACCAGGCCAGCTCCTTGCTAAGCTGAACCAGCCTTTGTACGCGCAATTTCTGGCGGAGAAAATTACATACAGGGATTTACCTTCCGACCTCAAGTTCCAACCTATTCAGATCACCGAAGAACCTATAGAGATATTCGTCGAGGGCGGTCGTGTTATATTATTCAATGTTCCTCTCACAATTTCCGTTGCTCATGAGAACTTGTTCAAGGGTCTGATCAGCGCTCTACAAGTTGACATATCAGCTTTTGGTTATGTCGACAGCTTCCCTAACAGCTTCGACAAGGAAACCTTCCAAGGTCTCTTCAAGAAGTTTGAAACTGACGTCACTGGTGAATGTGAGACCCTATACACTGTATCGCCGGTATCCGCAGAATGGCGTCGTGAATTGCCCAAATTCGTATCAGAGGAGGAACCCGTCGAGATCATTAAGGGTAAGAACTACGCCTCGTGCAAGAATCGTACCGCGCTCTACTTTGGCCTGCCAGAAGGCGCCATTTGGAATGGAATCGCTTATGAAAATGAAGAAAAACAGTTTATCAAGCATACTTATGATTCTCGCTTGGTCGCTGGCAAGCAGGGGACTATCTTCAAATCAGAAGTCATAAGTTCGGTCTTCGTCAGTCCTCTCTTCTACGGAAAACAGAAGGCTGAAGTGTACAGTTACGTGAAAGTCCTCCTCTCGTCCGTCCAAAATATAAGTGATGCCGAGTGGAAAAAGCCTGAAGCGCGTCGCAAGATTGATTCGCTTTTATTCTCAATAAACGAGACTATGTTCGTCCCAAAGGTCAGTGATCAGAGCATTGTTGACGCACAAAAGTTGCTCCAGGACATGACGTCTTTACTACAGACACCCAACCACTTGCCCAAGGCAGACTTCCTTTCAAAGTTCAACGTTCTTGTACGTATCATAGCTTCTTTGAATTCAGAACAGCTGACTCAGTTGAGTAGCAGCGTCGAAATAGCCAAGTCGTCAAAGAACGTCGTTAAGACCGCTATATGGACAATCTACCGTGACGCTGTCGCGCAAGCAGGTAGTGTTGCCGCATTTAGGGAAATCAAGTCCTGGATCCTTAGTAAGAAGGTACAAGGTGAAGAAGCGGCTGAGCTGATCACCAGTGTGGGCGCTACCCTCCGTTACCCAAGTTCTAAGGTCTTAGTTGAATTTGATGAGATTGTGACGAGCCCTGTAGTATTAGAGCAACAGTTTCTTAACAATTCTGCCCTTTTAGCAGGTACCAAATTATACAGATTTGATAAGAAAAGCTCATGTGTAACCAAATTCGTCATTCCTCGTCTCACTAAAGAATTGAAACAAGCCGTTGAAAATGGAGATTCTAACAAGGCTCAGGTCTACGTGAGAGCACTCGGCAATTTAGTTCATGAGGACATTCTGAAAGTATTCGCTCCATACTTAGACGGTCAGGTTCCAGTGACCAAGTATCTTCGTATGCAGATGATTGCCAGTCTTAAAGCCCTTTCTAACCTGAAGAACGAATCTGTTCGCGCTGTGCTCTTCAGCATCTTAAAGAATACCGCCGAGCCTTACGAGGTCAGAGTACTTGCTGCCCTGGACATCTTCATGGCTTTCCCTACCGCTGAGATGATGCAAATAATGGCACATATGACAAACGACGATCCCAGCACGCAAGTACGCGCCGTTTTGGCGAATGGTATTAACTTCGCAGCTGAACTGAAAGACCCACGTTTCAAAGACCTGTAAGTTTATCTTTTCGGATTTTGTAGTAATAAACATAACTTCACATTTAAAAATACTATCTTGATTGTCCTATGAGCTATATGAGAACATTAATTTTGCATGCTATTCTTAATTAACAGGGCTAAGACGGCTCAGTCTGTCCAATCTTTCGTTGCGAAGGAGAAGTTCGGATACCACGTCTCGACCGACAGCATAATTGATCAATACACGAGCGACGATGATATCTCATATTTGAGGGAGTTTTCGTATGTTAGCAGCGACGATAATGACTTACCTATATACCATAGGTCAGCTTGGAGGACTAGAGGCACTGGTTGGAATGAGGAAAGCCAGGTCAGTTGTAAATCAATACTTATTAACATAATGATTGGTAATTCAAAAAGAAAATGTACTGAATTGTGATTGATTACAGGTGACCTTATCGGTATCAGGTGCACAACAACTCTTGGAATACATAGCACAGATGGTTTACACACCAGAGATGTCTAAAATCGATTTAAAATTCTCCGCCAAGAAAGTAGCTGAGTCACTAAATATCCAACGCGAACCTCGTGAACCTCTTGAAGGCTCACTTTTCCTTGAAAACTTGAATCAGCAGAAGCTTATCACCTTCAACGAGGCGGATCTTAAAACCTTCATTGCTAGCACCATTGAAAGTATACAACAATTACTAAAAGGTGTTGATGTCCATTACACTAAAGTGTTGCACCAGAAACAAGCATATGTTGTGTTCCCTCTAGCTGCTGGTGTGCCATTCTTCTTTGAATATACTGAACCACTCATATATTCAGTTAATGGTCAAGCCAAAATGATCCTTAATATGAGGAGCAGCAAGAACTTAACCGCAAATCTTGACATTATTTATGCAAGGAACTTAGATGGCAGTGTCGGCTTCATGGATACACTTGGTGATGTATATATAACAGTTGGTGTCATCAACAAACTTCAGATCTACCTCCCAACCAATCTAAACACAGTAATTAAGCCAAAACCGATAAAATTGAACTTTGTACTTCCTGCACAAGATGTCACCTTCTTTCACTTTAGTGTTTGGCCCTACACTACTGTACAGAAGACGGATACTCTACTTACCGTTTCCGAAAACCCATCAACAAAGTATATCAAGCGTCCTACCAAAGTTGTTTCTACTGATTTTAAGACAGGTCATCTAGCTGGCGTTTCATTCCTTTTGAAAGCATATTCTTACTCTTCTGACTTTAAACATGCTAGCAAACTTTACGGCACTGACCTTCTTACCAGCATTAGTACATTAATTTACCAAAAAGATGTTGCTTTGACTGAATTCAACTTGAAATATCTTGCCACGGAGACCAATAACAAGGATATCACATTCAGTTTATACTATGGTAAGCTATTTACAATCTGCGTATTGTCATTCATATGATTTATAAAGAAGTCAATCTTTTTGAAGAAAAAAACTTTGTTCAGAAGTTCAATGATATTATTTCCTTTACAGAAACTTCGTACGACAAGAACTGGTCACCTTTCATCATAAAACATTTACCTGAAGAGGCAGCACGTCGTGAGATTGTTAAGCGCGCTGCGTCTGGCATTAAGTTTGCTCAAGTCCAGCTGTATGACTTCAGTGCCGTCTTTAACGGGAAACAGAAAGTCGAGTACCTGTTCACCGCGGCTATTGCTGACAGTTTTGTGGACAACAAAGCCCAGGGAGTCTTTTTCTTTAACGGCTCGGAGCCAATTAACGCTGTTTTTAAGGTAGTTAATCCTAAGATAGTTCCTCTCAACTTAGTGGAAGCCCTGAAGAATAAGATCAATGTAACCTACGAAGCCGACCTGAAATACGGAAACTCCGAAATCATTCATCTTCAAGGTTTTGGGGAACGCAGCGAGAAATATACTGAATTGTTGCGTAACGACCCTATGGCAAAACAGTGCCTGCAAGAAACTAGCCAGTACAACTTCTACCAGAAGGATTGCTACGAAATGATTATCAAAGCTCATGCCCCTGACCACTTCCAGTACTCTGTCTCATACAATAACATCAGCCAGGAGTATCTTACCATGACACAAAACATTTATGAAGTCTTAAAGAACTGGTTCTCCTGGGAACAAGAAAATGACGTGACAACGAGGATCGATGATGGTAAAATGCAAATAGAAGTTCAGTCATCCTATTACAACAGTTATGAGAACTACGAAATTACAACCAATTACAGAGTGCTACGCTTGAACAATATACAAGCCTGGCCGTACTACTCCTACGCCAAAGCGGTCTTTGCGCCCATCACCGAGTGGGAGCGCGCTTTTAACTATTACTATGGGTACCAATTTATGCGTGAGTACATCCATTATTTTTACAATGCATATGTGCTAGTCTTGAATGTATCGTCACTTGATACTATGTTTGTCCATTTTTGGAACAGCCTACTGTGCTGTGGATAGCAGCAAGGTACAGACGTTCAGCGGTCGCAGCTATGACTACAGCCTCACCAGCTCCTGGCACGCCGTGATGGTGGACCAGTCCGGATTCACTGATTTGGTCATACTCGCAAGGAGGCCCAGCGACAAACAAGAGGAGATCTACATTTCCTACAAGTAAGAATTAATTATACTTTCAATAGAAAGTTTTCGTCCGTTATTTTATCTTCTGAGGATCAAAACATACAAAGAGACAAATTAAATAAACACACAAACAAATGTTTGCTCTTGTGTTATTTTTACAATAGGATAAAAATGATATTGTATAAAATGAAGAGTTCGTTTTTTTTAATCTTCTTCTGTTTTGTGTGGTAAGTCTTCTTTCTTTATCGTGTAGTTAGTGCCTAACCGGGTGTCAGAGTTTTTTATACCACCCATAACTTAACATGTCGTCGAGAAATGTCTCTCAGACATATCTGGTTTCCTTACGATGTTTTCCGTCAACGAAGCAAGTAATACTAGACAATACGCACATGAATACGAAAAATCAGAGATCGTGTCTTGGATTCGAACTCGTGACTAATAACTTAGCAGTCGGCGGTCACATCACTAGGCTGTCACTGCTCTCATTTTTTTATTTAATACCCACATCCTTTTTATGTTACAGCACCAAAGATGGCGTATACGTTGAGTTAGAGATCAAGCCTAAAGCAGTTGAAGTTAAGAGCAACACTTGGAAGGTATCCGAAGGTGCGCAAACCACATACTGGAATTACGTTGAGGATGTCCCTCTTTTGCAATACTACACCCTAACAAAAGGTGTTCTCGTGTTCAACATCAACAACGGAGCTCTGCGCGTAATATACGACAGCCAGAGGTTGGTCATCTTCACGGCTGATCACCACAGCACCACCAGAGGTATCTGTGGACAGAGTTCCTCCCAGACCCGCGATGACTACATGACTCCTTATGGGCTAGTCGACCTCCCAGAGCTTTACGGATCGTCCTTCTCATTGGACGGTGAATTCAGCGACCCTAAGACTGTCGAGCTCAAAAAGGAAGCTAAACTGAAGGCATACCAGCCTGTCACTAAGTACACCAAGATTTTCCACTCTGAGGCCAGGATTCCAAAAAAAGCGTAGAGGAACGAGGAGAGATACTGTGTAAACAACCAATCAGATATAATTAGTTATCCATCTCGTTTCGGCACAGCTTTATTGAGAGTATAAGACTATTGAGAGGAGAGAAGATATGTCTTGTTTTTTTAATCGTGTTTAAATGTAGTAGGTATGTGCGTTCAAATACGAGTATACTCTGTATTTTTATTTCATTTATATTGTTTCAAACTTGGATTTTGTATTATATTATAAGCTTTCCTCTATAAGTGTATACTATAAGCAATCATCAATTTAGCTAATTCACTGTAAATAAAGGTTTTATTGGTTTTTTTTTTTTAGACTTTAAATTAAAATGGCTGAAGCATTTATTAGCCATTCCGCCATAATTATATAAATGCATGTTCACTGTGTAAGAGTGGTTACGAATGTGTTATCTCACGAAACAGCTTGTTGCGATAGGAGAAAATCACCACGTGAAATAAGAACTAAGCGGTTGTATTGACCGCAGAAAAGTAGCTGTTGGCTCTTCTTCTCTCTAACAGATTTAGCGTAACAATTACCCAATACCTCATGAAAAAATTTCCAAACCGCAGAAGGGTTAAAAAAAAAAACAAATAACACGAGGATAATTAATATCTCATAGTTTTTAATTATATAATTAGATTTAATATAAATAATGTTTTGATAAAAAAAATGTGAGATAGGTACGAGTATATTAACACGTTAATAGTGATGTAGATGGGTAAAGTATATTTTAGTAGCTAGTGGTGTTGGAGTGATAATACTTGAACTGTAAGAAGATAGTTTTAGCGTAGATATGAAGTAGGTAGTTTAGTTTAGTTTATTTATTTATAATTGTCAAAAATTACAGGTCAGATTTAAAAAAATGTAAAAAATACTCAAAACATTAAAAAGGTAATGGTAAAGGGTACAGAATAAATCGTTCTGGCAGTTGGTTGGTACTGGCAACTTAATAAAGTAAATATATTTAAATGGAAAAAGGATTAAAAATAATAAAAAAATATGTATTAATTGATTTGAAGATAAAAAAATATAAAGTCAAAAGATAACCTGGAATTGACTCAATAAAATTTCCTTTTATATTCAAATATGTCAATAACACGTATACAAGCGTACATAAATCACCGTGAGATAAAATGCTTTAGGCGATTTGTATGGACTACCACTCCTTGTGCCCGCGTATTTAATCTACGGATCACCTCGTTAGAGCTTCCTACTCGTTCAATAATGTTATAGGGAGCTTGGAAAAGACGTGCCTTCTTCGTACATCAGCCAGTAACTCGCCTTGGAACATATAATAATACATTAAAAATGATATTGGTCTCACTCTTCTATCATAATATCGTTTTTGACCTATTTGTGCCTTCGTGATATTACGTAATGCTTTCGTAAATATACCTCGCATGCGATGTACACGCTCTACCATACTTTCATTCAATCCTGCTACATTTAAACCTAAAGTTCGATCTAAGTTTTTTCCCTACCGAATAAAATATTATATGGCGACAGCTTTGTGGTTGCCTGCAAACTAGTCTCCCATCAAAAACATAAATGTGAAATGAGAGCCAAGTTGTTGAACTTGGCTCTGATTTCACATTTATGTTTTTGATGAAGTTGTAAAACTTCATATCATATTTTTGCTGCGGTTCATAAAGGCATCTACTCTCCAAATTTCAACTGTATCGGTCCAATAGTCTCGGAATAAAATGGCTGTGACAGGACAGGGTGAATCAATAAGGGTTCCGGTTTTTACCCTTTGGTAACGGAACCCTAAAAAGGTGTCAACTGTCTAATATTTGTTTAGTTTGTGGTAGAGAATCAGCGCCAGTACTTGTCAAAATTAATTTAAAAAACGAAGAGTAAGTTTATAATATTAATCCATTATCATATTAATCCACCTTTAGTATTTTAACGCAAAATTAGTGTAAAACGTTCCCACGGATGGCTTGGAGTTAAAATTGACCCAGGACATAGGTCTTAACCTAGGACCTTCTAATGTACGCTTTTTTAGGATTCTGTAGCCAAAAGGCGTTATAATTTCGTCATGTTTGACGATTTTTTTTTCCGTCTCTACATCAACCCCGATTACACTCAGTAATTTTACTTGGAAGCTATAGACACTATATCGATTAAATTGAATAAGAATGGTGTACTGATATTACGAAGAAAATAATTAAGGGTTTCAGCCCCTACACGTAACCGTGGGACACATAAACGTGGTGGATACGTGTTTCTAAGTCACTGTAATTAATTTCTGAGTTAAGGAATATATTTATTTAAACTTCATGTACAAGACTAATACCACAAGGCATTCTTTACCAGTCAACCTTTAGGTAAAAGTGGACAGCATTGTGTTAGAGTACAAAAACAATAAATAAGAAAATTAGCATTTTGTTAACTTATAATAATACACATAAATGGGTACATACTAATACATAATTATATATAAAGATATAATAAACTAATATATATTATAATAGATGCAAAGTTATATATTTAGTTATCTTTAAGAATGTCATGCTCACTCAAATGTCTCGCAGATGGTGGCGGGTGTATCGGGACATTTAGCTTTCTTCAATATGGTTGAGCTGAATGGGGCTGATCCATGCGTCATGTTCGTGAACGGGCGCTGTCAGTTTGGACTGGTCATCTCTAAGCTGCCACGGTTTATTTTAACTACTGTACGGGAGCAATCAGGACTTGGGTAAAATAAAACGAGGAGAATTTGGAGTTATTAAAAAATGATGTACTGACGAGTTAATGACACAAGCAGTAATGACTAGCCAATTATTACATAAAAAACTTAAAACTAAAACAGGACGCATCGTCGCTCGCTGCTTCGACGAATCCATCAGGCGCTCCAACATGCCCCCGGACGTTGAAAGATTCTCTTTCAACAAGCATCAGCAGAGACGGGTAATGGGCAAATTCTGTTGAAGGCTCGTCTAATTACTCCAGCAGTAGTTCGGATGTCAGCCACACGAACGATGCCGTCTGATCCTGGATGAACGGCGATAATTCTACCTAGCTTCCACTTGAGGGGGGGGTAGGTTATCCTCTTTGATCACTACCAAGGAATCCAGCTTCAATGCATCTTTGCAGGAACGCCATTTTATTCTCTGCTGCAACTCAGAAACAAACTCCTTACTCCATCGAACCCAAAAATGCTGACGGAGTTGCTCGATCCTTTGGAAACGAGTTAAATGATGAATGGAGTGTTCCTGTATATCTCGCTGTGGTAGTGATGTAAGCGGTCGACCGACAAGGAAGTGTCCTGGAGTCAGAGGTGTAAGGTCAGCAGGATCAGCGGACAGCGGCGTCAATGGACGAGAGTTCAAAATCGCCTCAATTTGGATCAGCGTGGTGTTAAGTTCTTCGAACGTGAGGTTACAATTTCCCAACACTCGCTTTAAATGATATTTTGTCGACTTAACACCCGCTTCCCAGAGTCCGCCAAAGTGAGGAGTATAAGCGGGAATAAAGTGCATCTTAACTCCATCATTAGCCAAACTAGCACCTAAGGAATCGCAATTTGATTTTAAAAATTTCGATAAATCGTTGTACGCGCCAACGAATGAGGTACCGTTGTCGGAATAAATGTTAACGGGTTTTCCCCTTCGCGAAATAAACCTATACAAAGCCAGTAAATATTTGTTACTAGTTAGGTCACCTACTAGCTCCAAATGAATAGCCTTGGTGGTGAAGCAAATAAATATCGCCACGTACACCTTTACTAGCCTACAACCGCGGCCTTGCCGACTGGCACACATTATAGGGCCAGCATAATCTACGCCAACACTTTCGAAAGGGTAGCCTCCCAGACGGAGACGCTGCTGCGGCAAATTCCCCATTAGGGGGGTAACTACATTACCCTTCATACGGCAACAGCGCACACAGTTATGATAGCAAGCCTTAGCTAAATTTCGGCCGCCTATAGGCCAATACGATTCCCTTATCGATGCTAATAATAACTGTGGGCCTGCGTGCATCAATCGTTTGTGCTCGAAATTAAACAATAGCTTTGTAAATAAATGAGTGGACTGTAAAATAATAGGGTGTTTTTTATTATATGAGAAGTCAGAATTCTCTAAGCGTCCTCCGACACGCATTATATTATTGCTGTCTAAATACACATTAAATTTGATAAGGGCGCTTTTTGAAGGTAAACTTTGTTTGTTTACAAGTAATTTGTGCTCTGGAAACGAATCGATTTGACATCTTAAAATAATAACATTTAATGCTTCCTGTAGTTCTTCTTCTGATAGAAAACTACTAATTACAGGAAGTTTTTTACAAATTCTAACAAATCTCAACACGTATGCTACGGAACGAACAAGTCTTAAATAATTAGAGAAACGCTTAAAATCTATAAATAAATTGCAAGAACTACTTTCTACAATAGCGCTCAATGAAACTTGAGGTCGCGTTTCGGGCAATGTCTCGAATTCTAAACATTTGAGTTGAGATGGCCAGTTGGACTGATCTTCCTTCAAGAAGTCGGGGCCACACCACCACAGATGTAACTCCTGCAAAGCATCAATATCCACGCCACGAGATATTAGATCTGCTGGGTTCTTGCCAGTTGGGACATGACGCCAAGTACAGTTTCCTGTCTTATCTAGAATTTCAGCAACGCGATTGCGTACAAATGGCTGAAGTTTAGAGGGCAACATTTGTAACCAACCCAATACAATGGTCGAGTCTGTCCAACAATAAACCCGATCGAACTTTGCTCGAAGTGATTTGACCACCTTCTCACACAGGCGAGCTCCCACTACGGCACCACACAGTTCCAACCTCGGTATCGTGGTAGGTTTAATCGGCGCCACACGACTTTTGCCTATCAATAAGCGAATCATGCATTCACCGTCACTGCGGACACTACGAACATAGGCACACGCACCGTACGCGCGCTCAGATGCATCCGTGAATACATGGAGTTCTAACGTCTGATACGAATCAAACATAACAAAACGTGGGATACGCAAATTATTTAGAAGATGGAGATCTCTAACAATAGCCTTAAAAGTTGTGTTGAGTTCCAGAGTCAACGGTTCGTCCCATGAAAGGTTATCTAACCACATTTTTTGCAACAACATTTTCATGGTCACTACAAAAGGAGATAAGAGACCTAAAGGGTCAAAAATGCGTGCAATTGCTGAAAGCAAATCACGCTTAGTGCTGCCTTTAGAAGGCATCTCAGAATCAATAAGGAATCCTAGTTCGTCAGAATCAGCAAACCAGTAAAGCCCTAACAGTTTATTGGGCTCACTAGATCCCATACCTAAATCTAAGGATGACTGAGAAGTCCCTGAGACTAAAACAGGTTCGTTCGACTTCCACTTTCTAAGTGGCATACAAGCTGATCTCAGTGCATTGGTAACTTCATCACGAATTACCATTACTTCATTTAAATCATTGCCTCCCGTGAGTAGATCATCCACGTAAAAGTCATGCTTGATGATAGTGGCAATCTTATCATTAGTGCATTCAATGCCTAATTGCTTAAGGCAGCGCGTCGCTAGAAACGGCGCACTAGCCGTACCGTATGTAACGGTATTAAGCTTAAATACCTTGACAGGACCGCACGCGTCATCACGCCAAACTACCTGTTGCAAGTGCCTATCAGATGGATGGACTACTATCTGTCTATACATCTTTTCAACATCGGCCGACAAGACATACTTATAATGTCGAAACCGAAGAAGTATAGACAGGAGGTCGTCCTGAACTGTAGGACCCACCATCTGTAAATCATTTAAGGATATTCCTGATGAAGTAGGGCAACTAGCATTGAACACTACACGCAGTTTGGTAGTGGTACTACATTCGCGTAGTACCCCATGATGAGGTATGTAATAGGCATTTAAATCTAGTTCCTTGTTTATGGTCATGTGACCTAACGACTCATATTCTGCCATAAACTCGTGATATAATTTACTAAAATCAGATTTAGCTTTAAGTCTGCGTTCCAGGGAATATAAACATTTTGAAGCCCTATGGAATGATTCACCTAGAACAGAAGGGTTCTGCTTCATTGGGATACGGACACAAAAACGACCGTCCTCTAAACGAGTCGTATTTGCAATAAAATGCTCCTCACACAATTTTTCCTCTGGTAAATAACTAGACTGCTGCGAGGTAACCTCTTCAAGGTTCCAAAATCTCATCAAATCATCACGAATGAATCTTGAGTCATGACCACTATAGGAACTAGTTTGAGTAAAATGACAACTTACACTATTTCTTAATTTACTATTATCATATAATATGGGACCAGAGACAATCCAACCTAACCTGGTTTCACATAGCACTGGCTTCCCAACCCCTAGCTTTACTCTTTGCGAACCCAACAGGTCCCAGAATAGATCAGCACCAATTAAAAAATCTACATCGGAGGGCTTGTAAAAAGTAGGGTCTGCCAGACAAATATCAGTGGGAATATTCAGGTTAGATAAATCTAATTCACGACACGGCATTTCATTAGTTATTAATGGCAAAACAAAACAAAACAACTTAGCATTATAACTGTTGTTGAGTGACGTCATTTTTACTTGACAAGTAATGCCTACGCGAGAGGTCGCGTTATTTATGCCATAGATTGAGCCATCTATCGGACTTGTATCCAATTTAAGTCGTTTACATAGTCGCTCCGTCATGAAGCACGATGTACTACCGCTATCGAGTGTCGCTCGCACAATATGCTCACGATCATTATGATCATATACTTTAATTAGAGCTGTTGACAATAACACGCCGCGCTCCTTCCTATTGTCGCCATAAGAAGGTGAAATGTTCGCAGATAAAGCTACGTTATTAGCGTCAGTGTTAGCAGCAGGGTGCGCGGGCGACGCAGACGTTGACGGAGACGGAATTGTGTTATCACTACGATTAACGCTAGTGTCCGACGTATGAATTAAAATGTTATGCCTGCGCTTGCATAACTTGCAACCAGGTTTTTTACAATTGTTGGAGAAGTGACCCGAACGAAAACAGTTGTAACACAATTTAAAACTAGGCACTAGTTTACGACGGGCTTCGTTGCTCAAAGCAAGGAACTGTGAACAATTAGTTAGACTATGTTCACCTTTGCAATTGGGACATAGCTTTGTGACAGGTTCAGTGCTTGCATTATTAGAATTTTGCGTCGTCACCATAGACTTAATTTTACTCGTGGGACCTGATTTAGTGATACCTGACACGTTGTGTCTTGGTATTTCCAAGGTTTCAACTAAATCAGCGCGCGTGCGAATAAATTTGAGAAACATATCGAACGTAATATTGCTGTCCTTGTCGATACGGCCTATAAATTCCTCCCATTCGCGATAAGACTTCTGATCCAACTTACGAGTAACTAAATATATCAACAAAGTATCCCATTGCTTGACTGGTTCACCTAACGATTCTAACGCTCGTAAATTTTTATTCAATATGTCTATTAAACCTTTCAAAGCGGCTGAGGACTCCTTTGTGATAATTTCTATATTATATAATGCTGACAAGTGATTCTGCACCAACAATCTTTTATTGTCAAATCGATCGCATATTAAATTCCAAGCCACATCATAGTTGCTAGCAGAAAACTCGATTGACTGAACAACCACAGCAGCAGATCCCTCCAGAGAAGCACGCAAATAATGAAATTTGTTGATTTCATCAATCTCGTCATTATGATGGATAAGACTAGTAAAGGTGTCACGAAACTCCAACCAATTGCTATATAATCCGTTAAATTTCGGAAGTTGTATGGTAGGCAACTTAATGTTATGTTTAAAAACACTACCACGAGTAGTTTTACCACAAATCGAATCATTATCTTTGTTACATTTACTCACTAACTGTTGAGCCCTCGACAATGCCTTATAATACAATGTCTCGAACTCGGAACGCTCAGACAACTGGGCCTTCGCGTCATCAGCCATACATTCTAACCGTAACTGTACCTCATCGTATTGTTCGTACAACGACTCAATTTTGCCCATGCGCAGCTGTAATTCCGTGACGTCACAACTACTTAGTTTCTCGTTACTCATTGCGTCCAGGTAATTGATGAATATAGTTAAGCGACCCTTAAAACTGCCTCGCTTCTTCACTAATTCCTTCTCCTCGGACATACTGGGACTCGAGTGTTGTCGACCTGAAATGTATACAGTAACAATACTTTTATATACTTAAACAGAACTTATATAGCTACTAAGTTATACGGTTGATTTTAATGTGATGTAACAATGTAATTATGTAATGATTCAATGTAAATATCTGTATATGATAATAAATCTGATTACTAATGTAAAGATGCAAACTTTTTACTATAAATTCCTCAATAACTAATCATTAAGTTATATTAATTAGGATATAAGTAAGCAACAAATCTGAAATACACTACGGTTTAAATAACAGACACTTTGGTCAATAATTGGAAATAATATCTAACACTAACCAGAATAAACTATGGCTGATGAATACCTACGCATCAAACTTACAATAAATTGAATAGTTATCGCTCTAATGCAACAATACAAATTATATAAATGTAGTGCTAATAAATTACTACTATACTTCAAAGTATTATATAATAACAATTGTCGCTAATTGTACGCGAAGCATACAAAAATAACGAAACCATTCAAAATGCAAAAAAGTACTCAATGAACATAATTTATATATACAAGTTAAATGCACTAACCTTTGGTAAATTATAATTAAAGTTAAATACAACCTGTACGAGTGTTGGGTGACGATATTATCCAATATAAACTTAACACCGTGAAAATAATGTGTTCTCAATCCAAATTCCACGCTGGCGGCACCGGCGTATAACCTCTCAAGTCCAGGTTAATTATTTCCGTCGTTAATATCGCTGATTTCATTAATCTTCGAACAACTTGTTAAATACCACAATCCGGCTCGATAATGGACCATGTACGGGAGCAATCAGGACTTGGGTAAAATAAAACGAGGAGAATTTGGAGTTATTAAAAAAATGATGTACTGACGAGTTAATGACACAAGCAGTAATGACTAGCCAATTATTACATAAAAAACTTAAAACTAAAACAGGACGCATCGTCGCTCGCTGCTTCGACGAATCCATCAGGCGCTCCAACAACTACTTACTTTGTTTTTAAATTTTTGATATAATCTTTTACTCTGGATGCTCTTAACGTGCGCGTATTTCCACAACTTTCTCAGATATATGTATAATATCAACATGAATGATGTAACCAACATTTTGTAACAATATTTTGATTGAAAAGAGTGTCCATGGAGTTTCTTGCCCATTCTTCTCTATAGAGATCTACGCTTTGGAATGGGCAACTACAGTTACTTTCACAAGTTATTAAGCCATGTGTTTGTGACTGTAGCTAAAGACTTCTTTGTTTTTCTGACATTCAAAAGTGCCTGTAATGGTCTAATTGAAATAAATGCTTTTGAGTTTGAGTTTGAATGGTTTAGGCAAGAAAAGGTAACAAACAAACAAACTTACTTTCGCATTTATAATATTGTTAAGATTTCATCAATATGGTGCATATTTATCCTGACTACAGAACTCTTCACTACGCGGGATCCGCCATGCACTCGGGGCGGTTTTTTTGTTTTGATAGCGCACGGAACACTACTACTACACTTGACCGGTATTTTACAGTTTTATCTTACTGTATTTATGTAATATTCGGAAATAGGCTAGGTTTCAAACCCACTTATCCTATACTCTTGTTGTGGTTATCGTTAAGTTTAAAGGTCAAACCCAAAATCAGTGCGTAAGCTACAGTATATAAACCGATGCGCTACCGTCCGGGATATCAGTGTGAGCCCCCGAGTAACACTGACCACGACCCCTTCGAGAACCTAGAACTATGAAGCTGTTGGTATTGACGGCGATAATCGGTGAGTTTACCTTTTTTTTTTGAATTAGTGAAAAGTGTTCTAAAAAAAACTATTCAAGTGCAACTCGGACTCACGAAAGGTTCCGCACAAAAAACGTGGGGGAGGACTATTTTTCATTTTTAACTTTATTTATTTTTATTATTTGTTTTTATAGCAGCCATAGTCGTGCTGAATATTTCATGTGTCTCCGTACAAAAGTCACTGTCTAATCTTAGACGGACGAACAGCGGTGTCTTAGTAATAGGGACCCGGGGGCACCCTTTGGGTACGGAAACTTAAAAAGGTCATGACAGTGTATAAATTATTAAATTAAATCGTGATTCAAAAATGGTAAACCTGCTGCAAAGGAGATGGTGTCACACCCAAAAATCTAAGTGCAATCGATACGGGCAAACTGTGTGCACAAAGAATCCCTAGAACTATCTCAATAAACGTTCTCAAGTTGCAACATCTTAATACGTGGGATATCGCAGATATGGGTTGTCAAAATATGTAAATAATTCATTTTTTGACTTGCGATTTTCTCAGCTGTGGTGTTAAAATAGTCATGGTATCGATTGTTTTATGTACCAACGACGTCAATAGTGCTATACAATGCGTGTCGCGAAAGATGAGACTTGACCGCGCCTCCCGCGCTCTTCCTTTTCACGCGTCATTTTTTTTTCTTTTTTGCGAATAGCATCTATGACGTCATTGGTACATAAAACAATCGACAGCATGACTATTTTGGCACCACTTTGAAAATGCCAAGTCAAAAAGTTTATTTTTTGCATACTTTGACAGCCCATAACTCCGATATCCCACGGATTAGGATATTGCAACTTGGGTAAGTTTATTTAGATAGCCTAAGGAATTCTTGTGCACACAATTTGACCGTATCGATTACGTTTCGATTTTGGGTTTCGGGTTCATTATGGACCATGTCCTTTGTATACAATCAAAGTTTAGATTGTAGGAGGACTAAAAAAAGAATTTAAGCCAAAGGGTCCTCCTTTTTATACGACTTCAAAAAGGAGGCTATCAAGTCGAATGAATTGTTTTTGTATGTTTATATTATATGCTCAGCGTTTTCTTCGCCAATTGCTAACCGATTTCGATTATTCAGTTTTGTTGGAAGAGTATCATTTCGCGGTGGTCCCGTTTAAATTTTGTGAAGGTCTGATGTTGATCTTCGGAGAATTACAGTAGATCTCTTCAATAATACACGGCAAATGTGTCGTGATTGGTGCAACCGTTTGGATATTTATTGTTTACACAATCTCATAACGTAACATCACGCCTGTCAGCTGTCAGCTCTGAAGGGGTACGCAGATATGTACAGTGCAACCATATTTCGCCAGTTATTTATGTTCAGCTATATCTTCAGCATTTGTTAACTAGTTCTGGCAATTATGATATTGGTAAGTATGTTTTGTACTTGGTATCAAATCAAAAGTAATTGAAAGATTAAAACACGTTGAAAGGTTTCATGGATGTAAATAGTAATAAAAAACGAATTGTTCAAGAGATTATGCAATCTCGTCATTTCTGTAAGAGCTTTATCATCGAGCGGTCTATTTAATCATTTATTCGCATCCAAATCAGATAATGCAATTCCTTCCAAAGTTTTTACACGACTGAGTGCTACATAATTCTGTCCTTTGGGAAAGTTCCTTTTCCCTAAATCTATTACGGCCTTAACGAGGGTTGTACCCTGTAATTTGTGTACATTTACCACACAAAAGATACTATCACGTTAAAAAAGATCGTTTAACTCCTATAACTATAACAAATATATTATATCGACAGCCAAATAAAATAAATAATTATTACAAGTCCTTTAGAAATAACACAGGAAGTAACGAGCTAGAAACGTTTTTCGCAGAAAAATCTAAAGAAATCATTTAATCAATATAACAAAGGTAACCCCTGTTTTTTTACATCGCGAGCGCGATACCGATAGCATTACTTGTGATCGAAACCAAAGCGCGCCCTAATTCGACGCCATCACAACGCCATCTAATTAGAAATGTAGAATCATTTTTTGTCTAAACAATTTTAAAAGTAGGTGCAAAGTAAAGCAGTAATGATGTCTATCTACGTTGGAATATCATTCTCTATTTAGAAAAAAAATCCTCGCGTTATATATTGCCAGTAACATCAGGTAGATACTTAGAAAAACCAACAAGAAATTTACCAATGTTGAGAAATCGAATCTGAATTTATGAGTAAATTTGGTAGTAAATTATTTCTAAAGTAGTTATTCTGAACAGACAGAAATGATTAAACCAAGATTATATTCGGTATCTGCATCCATTGTATCTTGATCACGTAGCATTAATTTACTTTTACAAAAAAATTAGTTAAACTACACTAAAAAGTAGTGAATAATATAAAAAATTGCATTGCACGTGATAGGTGGAGACGAACCCGATAAAACTTGCCATAATCCGTGGCTAATTCAGTCTGATAACGTGATCGGTGGAGACAAACCCTAAAATATTATTGAAATATTTTATTTTTTATCATCAGTTATTTTTGGAGTCGCTGCCAGCCAAAGCTAGAAACCTTAAAAATATTATAATAACGAAAACGAGCCATACAAAGCTATCTTTAGCAAAACAACCTAATTACCAATTTTAATTGAATTTAGATAAGGAGACTAAATTACTTGGATATTCTTTAACATTAATCAATTTACAACAAGTTATTAAACATAATAATAAATACAAGCTGACCCTGCAATTCTAAAGACAATTCACTTATAAAACAAAAATAAAATAGAAAGAAAAATAAAATATATCTAAAAGGTAATAATATTAAACTCTGACACCACTGGCACCGACTATATACATTTTTGATTGCCAAGGAATTTGAATTTTTATAAAACTTAATATATTTCAGAATTTTAAACAGTGTATTATTTAACCATTATGATGTAACCAACTGATAAAAACCCTCTTTCAGCCGCCGTCGCATCGAGCCCACTCACCGAGAGCAAGAAATGGCCGTGGCAAGTTGGCAAAGAATATCTTTATAATGTAGACTCTTATACTTGGGCCAAATTTGAAGAAAGTGACAGCAACGGCAATGCCTTCAAAGCTCAATTCATCATCCGCGTTTTAGAACCAGGCCGTCTGGTGGCTAAGATAGAGAATCCTCTGTATGCACAAGTTCAGGGTGAGTTGTCGTTGCATAAAGATGCCGCACCTTTTGGTCTGAACTATAACCTAGTCAAGGATATTGACCATCCTTTCGAAATTCTCGTCGATGGAGGTCGTATCGTCTCCCTGAAGATTCCGACATCACTTCCCACATCTTACGAGAACTTAATAAAAGGTCTTGTCGGCACTCTACAAGTAGATTTATCTTCTTTCAAACATGTCGACAGTTTCCCGAACAGCTATGATCAGGAAACTTTCCAAGGTTTATTTAAGAAGGTAGAGACTGACGTCACTGGTCCAAATCCAATGCGAGACTCTTTACTCGGTTTCACCGCTTTCTGCTGAGTGGCGCCGTGAACTGCCCGACTTTGCTGAAGATCCCATCGAGATCACTAAGAGCAAGAATTACGGTTCTTGTGTAAAGAATGTTGGCTTCAACTTCGGTATACCAGAAGGTGCTGTGTGGATGGGGCTCGCTAAGGATAATGACGAAAAACAGCTCATCACACATACTTCTGAATCGCAAATGTTTGTTGGCAAGCAAGGTACAATCTACAAATCAGAAACACTTAGTTCCGTTTTCGCCAATCCTCTCCTCTTCGGTAAACAGAAGGCTGAAGTCTACAGTTATGTCAGCTTCTACCTTTCGTCGGTGCAGCCGGAAAGTAGCAATAGCAACGAATGGAAAAAGTCTGTTGAGTTTCGTACGGTTGAATCACTTTTGTTTACATTTAACGAGACAGCTTTCATAAAGGGTGATGAAAACATTGCTGATGCCCAGAAATTGCTTCAGGAAATGACACCTTTACTTCAAGACGCAAGTAACCTGCATAAGGCCGATTTTCTTTCGAAATTCAACATTCTCGTTCGCTCCATTATGTTAATGAATTCGGAGCAACTAACTCATCTGACTAGTAGCATTGAAGTCGCTAAGACTTCGAAGAACGTTGCAAAGAGAAACATGTGGATAATCTACCGTGATGCAGTTGCCCAAGCAGGATCAATCCCTGCCTTTAAAGAAATCAAGAGATGGATCTTGAGCAAGAAGATTGAAGGTGAAGAAGCTGGTGCAGTTATCAGTTCCATGGCCAGCTATCTACGGATCACTAATAATGAAATTATAAATGAGTTTTTCGACTTCGTTATGAGCCCTGAAGTTCTGGGGCAAAAGTACCTCAACACAACCGCTCTTTTGGCTGTAACTAAATTCATCTCGCTTCGTGAGAAAATAATTTTAGTAGAAGAAAAAATTATCCCACGTCTGTCTTTAGAACTTAAACAGGCCATCGAAAATGATGATAAAAACAAGGCTCAGGTTTATGTAAGAGTTCTTGGCAACTTAGCAGACCCAAATATCCTGAAAGTCTTCGCTCCGTATCTAGAGGGTAAGATTCCAGTCAGCAAGTACCTCCGCATCCAAATGGTTCTCAGCCTTAAAACTGTGGCCAACACGAAAAACGAGTACGTTCGTGCTGTGCTATTCAGCCTCTTAAAGAACACCGCTGAGCCCTACGAAGTAAGGGTAGCCGCTGCCCTGAACATTTTCTTGGCGATCCCAACTCATGAAATGCTGCAATTAATGGCTCACATGACAAACGATGACCCTAGCACGCAAGTTCGCGCGGTACTGGCAAACAGTATTACGTTCGCTGCTCGACTGAAGGATCCAAGTTTTGCACAGCTGTGAGTATCTTATATCTGCGTTCTTTAAGAAGTGTATCTTTACATAGTATAAAACAAAGTCACTCCCGCTGTCTGTACGCTTAGATCTTTTATATTACTCAACGAATTTTAATGCAGTTTTGCAACAATAGATAGAGTGAATCAAGAGTAAGGTTTATATGTAGATATAACATTGCTGCATTGCACCCGTGCGAAGCCGGGGCGGGTCGCTAGTTTAAGAAATAATTGGTGACATAATTTAGTTCGAACATCCACTGTAACTAAAATGGACAACTATCATAGGCAAAAACTATTTCAGAAACTTGATGGGAAATGTCCCGTGACAGTTTAGTACTAGACTTAACGATACTTAAACTTAACCCGAAAGCCTAGTAATTTCATTCAAACACACAATGGTTTTTTCTTTCAGAGCCAAGGCGGCCAAATCTGTCCTGTACTTGGTTTCAAAGGAAAAATTCGGATACCGCTACTCAACTGACAGTTTGATTGACGAGTACACGAGTGATGAAGAACTCGCGCACTTCAGGGAACTTTCATATATCGGTAGCGAGAACAATCTTCTACCAGTGTACCAAAGAGTAGCTCTGAGGTTGAGAAGCAATGGATTGAGTGAGGAAGATTGGGTAAGTTTATATTTATTTATTTACTTACATCATCATCAGTAAGCGGAAATGATAAATACCATGCAAATACAATACAAGCTCATGTAAATACAATTGAATGTTTCTTATTTCAGTTAACTCTATCCGTGTCTGACATGCAGCACTTTACGAATTATCTCACAGGGACACGCTCATTCGGTAAAAAAGAAAACGATTTCAAATTCTCAGCAAAAAAGATTGCTGAAACACTAAACATCAAGCCAAAACATCGCAGTCAACTTGAAGGCTCCGTCTTCATAAATGACTGGAATCAGCAGTCCCTTATAACTTTCAGCGAAGAGGACTTACACTCTAAACTAATTACCTACGGAAATGAATTGGCACAGTTTCTGCGTGGAGATAATTACAAGTACATTAAGGTGTTGAACAAGAAACAAGTCTTTATAACATTCCCCCTCGCTATGGGCATGCTTTTCACGTTTGATTACAGCGAACCGACCGCTATTATCCTTCAAAGCCAGCCTGAAGCTAAAATTGGTAGTGATGGTGAGATTTTGTCAACAAAGAATGACATGAAGGTTACATATGCAAGAAACTTAGACGGTAGTGTCGGGTTCTGGGATACACTTGGTGACGTATATGCTGGCAGTGGTATCATAAACAAACTCCAATTTTACATTCCTGCCAAACATAACGTGACATCGAAAACTGGTGAACATAAATTAAGCTTTGAATTTCCCGAGCAAAATGAAGACCTCATCCACATGAGTGTCTGGCCCTACACTACTCTACAAAAGACTGTTTCCTTGTTGACCCCCTTAGAGAACCCATTGACCAAGTTAATCAAACGCCCAGCTAAAGTTGTAGACGTTGGCTTCGAGATTGGCCAGCAAATGGGATCAGTGCTCGGATTCCAAGGATACTCCTACTCCTCTGACTACAAGCAATTCAGTTTATTTGGTGCTGATCCTTTGACGACCGTTCGTAACTTGCTATACCAGAAGGATGTTGCGCTGACAGAATTCAACTTGCAGTATCTTGCTCAAGAATCCCAAAACAACGAAGTCACTTACAGTTTATTTTACGGTAAGTTATTAATACATAGCAGCCTGAAGCTTAAGTTAAATATAGTTTTTTTTAACACATAAATGATCAGGATGTTTATTTTAAAATCGATTTTTTTTTTCATTATTTATGTTTGATTCTTTGAACACACGTTTGTTGCTTACAGGAACAGTCTCCAAACTGGATGAATCAGAAGAAGGTATTGGTGAAATGGAACCAGCAGCAATCATGAATGATGTCACTCCGAATAGTAAAGCACGCCGCGAAGAAATTGTCAAACGCGTCCAAACAGGCATGCAATCCCCTAAAGTTCAACTCGTTGATATCAGCGCTGTTTTTGATGGAAAAAAGAAAGTAGAATACGTATTCACTGGTGCTTTTGCCGACAGTTTCGTAGATCTTAAGTCTCAAGCTGCTTTGTTCTTCAAAGGCGATGAACAAGTTAATGCTGTATTCAAGATGACAAAACCTTTCACAGTGCCTCTAAACTTTCAAGAAGCTCTTAATCGTGACGTCAAAGTATTATACGAAGCCGATGTCAAATTTGGAAACACTGACAACGTCCATTTCCAGTGGTATGGGGCGCGCAGCAAGACATATGATGGAAAGTTGCGTAACGATCCTTTGGGAAAGCAGTGCCTGCAAGAAACTAACAAGTTCAACTTCTACCAGAGGGATTGCTATGATATGATTATCAAGGCCCAGGCGCCTGACTACCTCCAGGGTACAGTGACTTACAAAAATCTTAGTGCTGCTTACGAAAAGCAGATTATTAATTTTTACAATATGTACAAGGAATGGTTCAATTTTGAGGAGCAAGAGAACTTGTCCAACATGAATGAAACTGGTGTTTTGAAAATCGAAACCAGAGCTGACTACTACGAAAACCTTATCAACTATCAATTCACAACCAAATACGGAGTATTCCGTGTGATGAATGTAAAGGGTCTCCCATACTACCCCTACGCTATGGCTATCTACGCACCCCTTACGAACTGGGAGCGTTCTTATAACTTGTACACAGACAACCAAAACTTGCGTAAGTTTCGTTTTGACATTTTTAAAGACTCATGAAAATCCACGCACATGCGCATTATTTTTACAAATTCTACATGTTCCTTATAGCTTTCTGTACTGTGGATGACAACAAGATCTCGACGTTCAGCGGCCGTAGCTATGATTACAGCCTGACCAGCCCCTGGCACGTAGTTATGGTTGACAAGGCCGAGCCCTACGGCAACGAACTGGTCATCCTCATGAGACGGCCCAGCGACCATCAGGCGGAAGTATACGTTTCTTACCAGTGAGTTTTTCCATATTTTCCTAATATTTAGCGGAAATATTATAATATAAGATTACATTTATAATTTGTTTTGAAGAGCATGGGTTATGTATGACTCATGAGACTTCAGCATAGCTGGCGAAATTAGTACACCAACTTACAACTCAGGCTTAGCCGTGGAATATAATCCGCGGATAGTGTTTAGTGTTCAAATAACCATAGTGATTTTATTTTGTTTCTTTTTAGTTCTCAAACGGGAAAATCCTTTGAGATAGTGATCACGCCGAAAACAATAGAAGTTATTACTAACGTCACAGAAGTTTCCCACAATGGCCTTACTACATACTTCGATGAGGTTTCGAATACGCCTCTCTTGCAGTACTACACCATCGCTCCTGACACGGAATTCTACAGCATCAACGACGGAGCTATTCGTTTCATGTTTGATGAACACAGGCTTGTTATATTTACCGATGAACACCGTAGCTCTACCACAGGTATCTGCGGACAGAGCACAACTCAGATCAACGACGACTACCTGACTCCTTATGGCCTGGTTGACCTTCCTGAGCATTACGGAGCGTCCTTCTCATTGGAATCACAGGATAGTGAATACAGCGACGCTAAGACCGCAGAGCTTAAGAAGGAAGCCAAACTGAAGGCGTACCAGCCTGTCACCAAGTATACCAACATCCTCCGGTCTGATGCTGAATGGAGCAGGGCTGAGAATGAGTCTTTTAAAGGGTTGTAATTTATAGATAACGGACATCATACGTATGATAAATCACTGACATGATTGGGTTGCCTATTGTTTGTATTGAATATCACGTCATCATCATGTCCCTACCCTTAAACTAAACTATTTGGGATCGGCGCAGAAAGACTTTTTCTTCCATACTTTTCTATTAGTTTTCATCTCATGAGTCACTTGTTTGCTATAGTATAAATGGTGTAAACAGACTCTTAATGAAGCCGAAAGGCGCTTGTTCTCCTCGTCATTGCGATCATTTTTTTGTTCTAGACCATACCTGGGAACCTTCTAGTTACGGAGATATTGGGGGTCAAAGTTCCAACTTTTTCACAAGTTTTTTTTTAAATACATGTTTTTAATGTATTTTTTTTACTTAAGACACCTTCCCGACCCCCGTAATATTGAATCCATCCATCAGCACAATGTTTTGAATGCGTTACATTGAGTCCTACTACGGTAGGACTCAATGTAACGCGATTTTTCACCCCAAAAAAGAAAGTCGTTTCCCAGCAATAATTTTTGCGTAAAGCTACTTAGTTTGATGTACATAATGCTTGGTTAAAGGCTTCGTGAAGAGTCTGTTTACACCCTGTATTTGTATTATGAGAATATGAAAACATTCGATATTTGTATTTATATTAAACGACGTAATACTTATTACAAAGGGTACGTGATACGTAACAACGATATTTGAATTTTTTTATTGGATTATATATTGAAAAGTATGTATGTATGTTTAATTGAAATATAATTAAAATTGAAACTTTATTAAGTGTTTTAAATAAACCTTTTTTTCTGCTGATATGAAAAAAAATCTTTGTATTTTTAGAGCCAAGAACTAAGAGACATGATAACGGGATAAAGATGATGGGTTGACATTTAAGCTTCAGAAAATCTGCTGTTATGTGAATCCTGTTGGAATTAGTCGAGGAATACTAAACGCTTTGAAAGTGAGTGTCACTGGTCTAGGTTGTCTCTTTTGCCCTGCTTAATACAAATACCCCGTTACTTACAATTTTCAAGGTCAAGCAGCGCTTGCAAAGGTCGGTCCCTGGAACGAGTGTCCTCTGTGCCTCAGAAAGCACGTTTAGTTCGTTCGTTCGTTGGTCCCGACTGTCATTTGTAGTTCTTTGACAGTCGTTATCTACAGGTAGCCCAAAACTCTGACAACCAGACCTACGAAGAGGTATTAAATACCCAGAACTAACTGGGTTGTGGAGGTCAGATAAGCAGTCGGTCCATGTAAAATCCTGGTATAAAGCTGCATCTGGTTAGACTAGAAGCCGACCCCAACATAGTTGGTGCAAGGATAGGCAATGGTATCTGGGCAAATCAGTTGCTGGATGAATATGCAGTTGAAAGGAGTCGTAACCGCACGGATCGATCGAAAGTTTAACTTCACTTACTGAGAACATTCTGTGGATAGGTGTCTGAAAAAGTTCATTAAATCGCTAGTTATGATAGTCGTTCGTAGGGGTTTGGCAGTCGAAATAAGTGGATTTGTAACTAGTCTTATCGAGTGATGTCGTGTTACCCAATAAATGGGTTGTGAGTTGTGGAGGTCAAATAAGCAGTCACTTCATCAAAAGAGAGCAGTGTTGGCTCTGTGGTAACTTCGCGGAATACGCAGTCAGGGATTCGAACCCAGGTATTACTTTGTGTAATTTATTTCACCACCATTTTCTCAAAAAGATGAAGGAAATGTAGTAGAGAAACCGATGTTCTGGATACAAAGTCCTAAAACCCAAACTAAATTCGAAGACAATGGCTAAGCAGACTAATTGATTGCACTGAATTTACAGCCGATGGGATTAATGTGGTCATTATTATTGTTATCTTTTTGAAAGAAATCATTATAACAAGTATTGCACCATTGGTGTCATAACAGTGCGTGACTGCCGTCCTTTTTTCAGAAAAGGTTAAACATATAATTTTCTAAACTAGAAAGTTATTTTTCATACTGGACTAAATGCAAAATTATGGTCAATTGGTAATTATTTGGAAAGGTTAGCAGAAAATGTTTAAAAAAAAAAATAACGATTAGAAGTTAGATCCGTGACCCATCTCTTATCATAATTCCGAAAAAAGCGATTATAAGAACAAAGCTTTTACCTTGGCCAGAGGCTAAGTGTTGCCATACAACGTGGCAACGCCGCAGTCTCTTGGGCACATTACCAGCTGACAGCGTTGAGGAGTTTTTCGATTCCCTTTTATAGTTTGTTGTTAGTTTATTTATTTTAGTTCAATATTTTTAAAACCCATTCGAGTCCACCCCCGTTTCATAGAACTCATGCGCCATCCCACTATACATATTGCAAATGGACCCTCCAGGTGGATCACTGGCATTACGTTTGCGCAAAAGTGAACCCACCTGGAGGGTTCTCGGCATTAGGTTTGAGATTAAGATTTAAAACCCTAAAATAAGTGGTAAAATAGAGTTTTCAGGGGGTTTTGTCACTATATTCACCATCTGTGGGGGTATTTTCATGCGTCAGTGGGGTGTGGGATGTGCAATAATCAAAATACTAAATCAACCGCTCTGATCCGTGACAGGGGTGTTCAACCTTTTGTGAGATTTTCATAACCTTTTTTTTTAATTTAAGTAATTGCAAATATTGTTTCTTTTTAAATTTAATAAATAACATTTTAACACTTTTGAATGATTAGGTCCAAAGTTGCATTGCATTTATAGGAATGTCTACTTATAAATGCAATGCAACCTTCGACAGGTTTGTGTCGATCACACAGTAACTCTATTCATTACATACGGGGTGGAAGGGACACCGACGCGAGTGCACGATTATTTTAAAAAAAGCAACTGTTCCATACATTTTGACCGTGTAGGTAGCACTTTTGTAGGGAATAGCTGATTTTTTTTATACTAATCGATGAAAAATATCTATGTGGCCCCACATAATGATTCCCTGAATATGTGGTAACTGTTTTCGCGTCGGTGTCCCTTCCACCCTATATTATTGACCCTATTCATTCACTTGTTAATCTGGGTTAAATTAAATTAGCTAGTGTTACTCCGCAGACGTGATGGATATCGATATCAAACCAAACAAAAAATGGATTTAGTTTTTATCTCATAAAAACTCTTGTCAAGTGTTAATTTTCCATTGTAAATAGAAGTTATTAGCAGATTATCCACATAGATGGTGAAGATAAAATACGTATTATAAAAGGTAACTCATAAAATATCCAGGAAAAATTTAATAAAAATCAAATAGGACCACAGCGCAAGCTAAAGCTAAAAAGAATCCCGTAAGTCGGATCAGTTACCACTAAGAAATCGGCATACATTAAAAAAGAGAAGATGATGCCATAACCTCCTGTTTGTAATAAGTCGGTTAAACACAAACTGATTTTCTTATACTTCATAATTATGACTACACTATTAGTTAGTCGACCCCAAAAATAATAAAGATTTTTAGTTTCACGCCTGCTAAGTTTCTCTAGGCAATTTAATTTACCCTTAAAAAATGCTAAGCATTAATTATTCCAAATATTCATAACCTACAAATATGAAGTCTGAAGTGTTAGAAGTTTCTGAAATATGTATGTAGCTGTGACAGAGAAACGGGCAGGCATTTTAAGTCGCACCATTATAAGTATTTGTTTTTAACTATTTGATACCGAACCATCATCATGTCCTAAAATGTAAAAATATTTTTTTTAGAAAATATTTAAAATCGTGCGAATGGTTTTCCACCCCTGAAATAGGACCCCCACCAGGTGGGTTCTCGGCATCTAGGAAGAGGTAAAAAAATTATTGAAAATAAAAATGCTTGTAATTTGAAACCACTCCGTATTCTGATTAATCTTGGCCACGCCGAGAGGGGACGCCCTAGAAGAACATACGCTGACCTCATTGGTGAGGTTCTTCAGAAAGGTCAGGTGCGTAGTACTCGCAACCGGCGTGCGTGTATGACCAGATGTATGAACGTGGACGAGGCAAAAGGAGTATGTAAGGATCGTAGCAGGTGGCGTTCTGTGGTTTCTGCCTACCCCCATGGGAAAAGGGCGTGAGTTTATGTATGTATGTAAATATGCAATGGTTTTTATTTTTACATTGTTTGATGCTGTATTCGCTATGAAAACCCTACATTTAAAATGAGCCCACCAGGTGGGTTCCCGGCATCGCAAGTGCGACTTGAGTGAACCCACCAGGTGGGTTCCCGGCACTGAATGTGTTAATTTATATAGTTAGTTTATCAAGTTTAAAAAAAAAAATTGGTACTATAAACTAAAAACTCTTAATTTATATTTTGCAGTACGAAGATCTTATTAAAACAACAAAAATAATAAAGATAAGCACTTACCTAACTACACACTACCGTTACCATTTTTTGAAAAATATAGCGTAACAGTAATTAGGGTTGCTACTCATGAGTCACGTAGAACGAAGATACTGAAAATTATTATTTTAATCGACTTTCTTCAAAAAGGAGGAGGTTCTCAAATCGGTTGTATTTTTTTTTTGTGTTTGTTACCTCTTCACTCCGTCATTCCTAAACCGATTTGAAAAATTCTTCCTTTATATGAAAGGATATACATCTCGATTTGTCCCATAGAAATTTCATCAATATCGGTTCAGTAATTTGGTTCTTTTTTCACGTTTATTGCTAAATCACGCGACGTAGCATGAAGGCCGATTTCCGATTGAATTGAAATTTTTCACGCTTATGTATATCGCGTGATAGTACAATAATTATATAGATGACATGGAGCTGATCTGATGATGGAACTGGAAGGTGGCCTTAGGAACTCCGTTATGAAACGACATAAGCCATCGAAATTAGGCTCATATGATCTGTCATGATAAATACTTTGCCTATAGATGGTATCCAGGGTCTGATGATGAAGCTGAAAGGTGGCCATAGGAACTCTGTAAGGAAACGACGCAACCCCATCGAGTTTGGAGTCGTTTGATTCGTCTTGATGAGTAGTTTGTCTTTAGATGGTAACCAGGGTTTGATGATGAAGCTGGAAGGTGGCCATAGGATCTTCTTAATAAAACGACGTAACCACATCAAATTCGGGCTCGTTTGATTCGTCTTGATGAGTACTTTGTCTTTAGATGGTATCCAGGGTCTAATGATGGAGCTGGAAGGTGGCCATAGGAACTCTGTAAGGAAACGACGCAACCCCATCGAGTTTGGAGTCGTTTTATTCGTCTTAAAGAGTACTTTGTCTCTAAATGGTAACCAGGATTTGATGATGAAGCTGGAAGGTGGCCATAGGATCTTCTTAATAAAACGACGTAACCACATTAAATTCGGGCTCATTTGATTCGTCTTGATGAGTAATTCGTCTTTAGATGGTATCCAGGGTCTGATAATGGAGCTGGAAGGTGGCTTTAGGAACTCTGTAAGGAAACGACGAAACCCCATCTAGTTTGGACTCATTTGATTCGTCTTGACGAGTACTTTGTCTCTAAATGGTAACCAGGGTTTGATGATGAAGCTGGAAGGCGGCCATAGGATCTTCTTAATAAAACGACGTAACTACGTCAAATTCGAGCTCTTTTTTTTTTCGCGAAATTCCAATGTTGTAGAACAAAAGTTTTTCAGAATGACGAGTTGTGTGATCCCCTTTCGGCTTACTATACCCTTTCCGTTACACGTTTAAAAAAACCGAAGTCTGCTTAGGGCTACATAGACCTGTTCCTTAGCGAATAGTGGAAATAGCGGGAATATTACATGATTATTATTTTTAATGAATTTTAACGTGTACCAATAGTCTATAGTGAAATACGTATTTCTTAACCATAAAGTCTGGTACGGGCCCCTTTGGGGTCTGACACACAAGCCTCCGCTGGCTTGGGGTACCGGCCCCGACAGGGGTCTTGGCACTTAAGTCTTACGTCATCCTTATTATTTATGTAAATATTTAATATTCTGATTATTAAATACTATAAGTATGCGTTAATTAAGAAAGTCAATTCAAAAGATCATATGTCAACGCCATTAAAAGTTCTGTGTTTAGCGCGCAAGATTTACCCAAATAAAATCATCATCAAATACGGTCATCGCCATTTTAGCGGCAATGCTGGCCGAGGCCAGAAATCATGAAAATTGAGGTATTCAGACATTCAAGCTCCATTTTATTTAGAATGATTAACTCGTTATTTAATTATGTGACGAATTCATCCATACTTCAATAAAAATAAGCAGTGGTAATGATCAATGTTGGTATCTAAAGTCGAAGTTTCGCGCCAATCGGCAGTGTTAACATTCTTATTTTTCACATTATATCACACAGACGCGTATAGATTCGATAACAAGTATGACAAATACCATTCCAAATATTATATACTGCATGAAAATGCCCTGATCTTAGCGTAATTTACTAATACAGGACCAACAACACGTAATATACATTACAACTACTCAATTTGTATACGAAATTGACGACCATTTTTTAATTATTGTGATGTGTGAAAGCGATTATTCGAATCGATT
This sequence comes from Lycophotia porphyrea, assembly GCA_950005105.1. Lineage (NCBI taxonomy): Eukaryota > Metazoa > Arthropoda > Insecta > Lepidoptera > Noctuidae > Lycophotia > Lycophotia porphyrea. The sequence goes on along the minus strand of OX465408.1, from coordinate 2,497,719 downwards.
ATTTTTCTGTTCACCTGTTTCCTCAGAAGTTCTGAAGAAACAGGTGAACATACATATACACACACATCAAAAAAAAAGTTTGCGCTTACTACGTAAGCATATATAATTTTTTAAATTGAACTTTATCAAGAAAAATTCTTTGTTGTGTGTTTTCTTTAAATATAAATACCCTGTTTGAAATTAAAAAATAAAACTATTTTTTATAAAAAGAAAATTGAGTAATTAATCATAATGTAATTGTAACAGAAATTTGATAGAAAGAAAAATACTGTTTAACCAAACTTAAACAACAATTTAATAATAAAAGGTTTATATTCAATATGTTATAACTCCTCCCCTGGCTCGAACACATACGAAGATCCTCCTGGGCATCCTGAGAATCAATTTATCCAGCATTCCTTGAGGTAACCTGTCCCATTCTTGAATAGTGGCTTCCCTGAGCTCTGGCACTGTTTGGGGACGTAGCTGACGGTTCCAAGCAGCTCGCTGAAGAGCATTCCACGCGTGCTCTATTTGGTTTAAGTCAGGCGAGCCGGCAGGCCGGTCTAACCTTGTTATGTCGTATTCTCGGAGAGCAGCATTGACTCGTTGTGCTCGATGGACGGGCGCATTATCATCGACCAGTACAAATTGGTGCCCATGGTTGACAATTCCATCAATAGCAACTGCTCTATACATGTCTGCTGTCATGAAGCCGTGATACGGGATCAAAGGCGTTCCTGCTCCAATCATAATACCACGGCCCCAAAAGGACACCGATTTCCCGCCTTGCTGAACTGTTCTAGTGGAAGTTCTTTGCTTCACGGTCTCCTGGTCTTCTCCAGACACGGACACGTCGGTTATCTGGATGAGTACTGATTCAGTTAGTTTTGCCAAATGTTTTCTTTTTCATTTTGCCGAAGCCTAGCCCACTGCAAACTCAAGGTATTGGCGATCTCTTCTGAATTCCCGGCAACGTCAACGACGGAGTTTGCAGTGGGCTAGGCTTCGGCAAAATTAAAAAGAAGAGAATTCAGAAGAGATCGCCAATACCTCCGTGCTCGTAATCTAGCCTGGTGCAAGCAATCCCGAATGGTCTGAGTGCTAACTTCAAGCCCAGAGGCGGCGCGAACTTCTACTTTTATTTTAGTAGCGTTGATTGTTGGGTCACGGGTTGCCAGCAATCTAATATACTCGTAGCGCTTTTGGGCTGCAGTCAAAACAGTTGGGCGACCACTACGAAAACAGTTGAGCAACCACTGCCGGGTCGGTCAGCTGAATTACCCATCCCGTGGTACCTCTGCAACGTAGTCACGACACAGGATTGGGATATAGCAACTCTGCGCGGTATTCCTCTCGTGGTGTATCTTTCTTTCCTCAAAGTTACTATTCTTGCTCGTAAAACTTCTGATAATCCTCTTGGCATTTTTTTTAATCACAACTTTCCGCGATAAAGTATTTTAAATCCGTTAAAATTTACTTAATCAGATTTCTGATTGAGCGTAAGCTAGGACTGGTAGCCTTTTTATATAGAAAAACAATTGAACTGTTTTATAGTTTTATATTCTAAATCTATATTTTTAAATTAAGAATTCAAAAAGAAAAAGAAATCAAATCATAATATAATCTACCGTAACAAAAAAGATTTCGATTTTTCAAAGTGATCGCAAACTTTTTTTGACATGTGTATATACCGGTCAAAAATCATAACCCTCCTTTTTCTAGTCGGGTAAAAATATAAAACATAATAGATAACCTGGAATTGACCCAATAAAATTTCCTTTTATATACAAATATACAATAATATGTATGCAAGCGTACATTTCAAAGCCAATAGATAACCTGGAATTGACCTAATAAAGTTTCCTTTTATATACAAATCCAATACCTTTAAAAGAGCAATTCTTGTATATATATATATATATATTTTTTTTTTAAACGTTGCCCCACACTAGGAATTTCTCCTGTATCGTGGGTGCGTTTACAAACATTTAAACTCACATACACAAACAGCCAGACCCGGAACCCGTACCCGTACCCGTACATGTAGGCCATACAAATATTTGTTCCGTGCGGGAATCGAACCCGCGACACGCAGCGCAGCAGTCAATCGCTCAGCCACTGCGCCAACCGTGCCGTATATGTATATGTTACCGGCAATCTGTATAATTCAGGTATTCTATACAATGCCTAGGCAGTGTATACAATGCCTAAAACGTGTAGGTAATGTATGAAATATGATTTATTTTATACTTTGCCTAGGTATTCTATACAATACCGATAAAAAAAGACGAGAGCAGGGAAGGAGGTGACGTGCGGGCAGGTAGACAATAAATAGATAAATAATAGTTCCATTACATTGTGGATTAAGGAACACGTATGAATACACTTAGCTCCAAAACGTTCTTCAGTCTCTTTTACTATGCCCGCAGTGAAAACTGTAGCACGATCCGAAATAATTTCTTGAATATCACCGAACCTACAAAATATTTCTTCTATTAGAAATCTAACTATATCCTCTGCTGTAACCCTATGAACAGCTTTACAAATGGCAAATCGCGACGCATATTCCACGAAAACTATTATATACCGATTGTTCCTCGTAGAACGTGGAAAAGGACCTAACACATCAATTCCTACCTAAATTAATTAATTTTTATTTTTATTTTATGTGTGCCTTTTTTTTCTGTTTTGTATTTTTTTTTAATATTAATTCTTGTATTGTGTCCTTTGTTGCATCAAATAAATGATTTATCTATCTATCTATCTATCTACCTTTTCAAAAATGTTTGATTCTTGGATTGGCATCAGTTCAGCCACATTTTTGTCTATTTTCTTTCTTGACAGGGCACACATGATCTAGGCTGCACTTCTTGCTTCTCCCGCTCTGGGCGGAGCGGAAGGGAGTGTCAGACTTGTACTGACTAAAACCCATCCATGTTCCTTCCTTGCCCTTTGTGTTCCAGGGCCGCGGTATCTATTTCGAACAGTCCCGCAGCCTTGGCATGCATCGATCCCTGCGGGGCCTCCCTTTTTGAGTTGGGTTAGCATGGCCAAGGTTGGGTTAAATAAGCCAGGGCCGCCCATAACAATGCCTACCGTCATATTCGCGAAAGCTGGGGCTACATAACCGGGCTATGGCAAATATTCGCGTTATCGCGATACGTGTAGCCGGGTAGATCGTTAAATTGCATCGCGTAGTAATCGGGCGATGACGAATACTTATCGGGGCATTGTCGGTAAACAGCGAATATTGTCGCGACAAGACCCTTTGATGCGCGCCAGCGCATCAAAGGGTCTTGTCGCGACAATATTCGCTTGCGGCTACACCTACATCACTTGCGTGCAGTTCAGACTTTGAAGGTGTGCACGCCAACGCGACATGGATCTAATGTACACAAGAACATCGCGTATACCCGTACACCAGGGTTTCTTAAAGTGGGGTTCATTTGTGTGTGCATGTGCTTCAGGGGTCCGCAGCAGGTCAGTTAACTCTTAACCTATTTACTAGGAAATAGTATAATAGTCTCGTCTATGTTAAACCAAGAACTCACTGCGAGGACAACGTATCGTCAGTCACAAAACATGAGTAAATTGAACAAAGGCTAGACTTCTAAGGCAGGGTTTCTTCACAGCGCAGTTGTTTCAAGTTTGTCTCTGATATGTTAATTTACTCCTTTGGCGCCACGTCTCTCACTCACTGAGCGCTGTACCTATCTTGCTATCACTCATGTATCGCCTACTACTGGGATCGGTGTGCTTTGTCGAAGATAACCTTAGTTCTTACCGAGGCCAAACAGCAACAACCTTCTCATTAGCTTAGATTAGAAGTAAAAGTAATGAAACTACCAATCAATAAAAGTGATTTTTCAATATAAATATGGCTTGTTTTCTTTACTTAAAATATTATTTGACAGGGGTCCGTGGAATTGTTTATATTGTGAAAGTGATCCGTGAACGCAAAAAGTTAAAGAAACCCTGCCGTAAACGATGTTTTTGCCGCGCGAACGCGACACGAATCTTCGTCCGCTAGTGTAGCCCCACCATCAAACACCTGGATGCGGGACGCCCGGGACCGGGTAGTAGGTAGGTTGGCAGAAGAAAGGAGAGGCTGAAATGATGTTGCATGATGATGATCAACATGTAAGTGTATTAAATCGCTGATGGTGCGTATTTATATTTCTTTAAATCAAGAAAAGATGGACGTAGGTATAATATTAGAGCAGTAAATTTTAGTTGTTAAAAAACTTCTATAACGCCGAGAGGTTCTATGGCGCGTGGCCTTGTTGAAAACAAGACTCCCCATCTTGTTATTTCAATGAAATTTCCACAGACCTTTGCACAGTAATTTAGGAACCTTGTAAGGCCTATCAATAAACACCCCTTTTAGGATAGGAGATCATCAAATGACCCTTCCCGGTCTGGGCGGAGCAGAAGAGAGTATCAGACTTGTACTGAATAAAACCCATCCATGTTCCTTCCTTGCCCTTTGTTCCAGGGCTTCGGTATCTTTTTCGAACAGTCCCGTAGCCCTGGCAGGCATCGGCCCTTGCGGGCCCCTCCCTGTTTGCTGACATCTCTTTGAGGTGCGCGTGGAACACGAACGCGGCTTCAACACGGCCTGCCGCCATGACTTGGGGCGGTTTTTGAATTTTGGTAGCGCACGGAACACTACTGCGATAGTTGGGTTTGCACTTGACCGGTATTTTACAGTTTTATCTTATTGTATTTATGTAAAATTCGGAGATAGGCTAGCTTTCAAACCCAATTATACTATTCTCCAGTTGTGGTTATCGTTAAGTTTAAAGGTCAAACCCAAAATCAGTGCGTAAGCTATAGTATATAAACCGATGCGCTACCGTCCGGGATATCAGTGTGAGCCCCCGAGTAACACTGAACACGACCCCTTCGAGAATCTAGAACTATGAAGCTGTTAGTAGTGACGGCGATAATCGGTGAGTTTACCTTTTTTTGGTTTTGGTTTATTTAGTGAAAAGTGTCTAAAGAAAAAACATCCAAGTGCAACTCGGACTCATGAAAGGTTCCGCACAAAAAACGTGGGGGTGGAGTACTTTTAATTTTTATTTTTATTATTTTTTGTTATAGCAGCCTTAGTCGTGCTGAATATTTCATGTGTCTCCGTACAAAAGATACCGTCTTATCTCAGACGGACGAACAGCGGTGTCGTAGTCTTTAATAGGGACCCGGGGCCACCCTTTAGGTACGGAAACTTAAAAAGGACATGACAGTGTACTAATTATTAAATTAAATCGTGATTCAAATAATAATCAAAACCTGCTGCAAATTGTATACAATCAAAGTTTAGATTGTAGGAAGACGTTAAAAAAAGAATTTCAAAACGGAGGTTATCAAGTAGATTGTTTTTTTTTTTGTATGTTTGTATGTTCAGCGTTTTCTTCGCCAATTGTTAACCGAATCCGATTATTCTTTTTGTTTGGAAGAGTATAATTTCGCGGTGGTCCCGTTTAAATTTCGTGAAGGTCTAATGTTAATCTTCAGAGATATACAGTGAAACTCTTAAATAATACACGGCAAAGGTGTCGTGATTGGTGCAATCAAGCGGTCTATTTAATAATTTATTCGCATCCAAATCAGATAATGCAATTCCTTCAAAAGTTTTTATACGACTGAGTGCTACATAAATCTGTCCTTTTGCAAACCTTTGGCAAAGTTCCTTTTCCCTAAATCTATTACGGCCTTAACGAGGGTTGTACCCTGTAAATTGTGTACAGTTACCACACAAAAGATACTATCACGCTAAAAACGATCGCTACACTGGTATCCTATAACTATAGCAAATATATTATTATAACGACAGCCAAATAAAAGAAATAATTATTACAAGTCTTTTAAAAAAAACACAGGAAATAAAGACCTAGACTTTTGCCAGAAAACTCAAGAGAAAACATTCAATAGAGATGACAAGGGTGACCCCTGCTTCTTTACGTCGCATCACTTTCGTGAACGAAACTAAAGCGCGATCTAATTCGCCGTCAACGCCATCTAGTTAGAAATAAGGAATCATTTTTTGTCTAAGCAGTTTTAAATGTAGGTGCCAAGTAAAACGGTAATAATGTTTACGTTGGAATATCATTCTCTGTTTAGAAAAAAAAATCCTCGCGTTATATCTTTCCAGTAATATCAGGTACTTAGAAAAAACAACAAGACCAATGTTAAGAAATCGAATCTGAATTTATGAGTAAATTTGGTAGTAAATTATTTCTATAATAGTGATTCTGAACAGACAGAAATGATTTAACAAAGACAATATTCGGTATCAGCATCGTATCTTGATCACGTACCATTAATTTTCATTTACAAAAAAAAAAAAACAAGTTAAATTATTATGAAACGAATCGACCTCGGCGAAGGTGGTGTGAGGATCTGGTCATGTTAGCGGGGCTAGCGGGGCCAGAAATCGCACAGAATAGAGAGGTATGGAGGGAGAAAGGGGAAGCCTTTGCCCAGCAGTGGGACACAATGTAGCATATAAAAAAAAACATGAAACACTAAAAAGCATAAATTAATATATTTTTTAGAAAAAAAAAACAAAACCGAATTCAAAAACTTACCTTTTATCTAAACTAAAGTTGTGAATAATATAAAAAAATGCATAAAATAGTATTGAAATATTTAACATTAATTAGTTCATTTTGTATTTGGTGGTGCAAGAGTTCAATATATTTTAATTTTTCTATCTATTTTTTTTTTTGTTTTATTTGGCAAACAGATATGCATCTTTGCGGCGTAAATACTTGAGTATTCAAATTGCGCCCGGTTGATGGTAATAGGATCGCTCCCTATTACATAGGACTTAAACATAACTGGCGAAATGTGGGTGTTCTATTAGGTACACCTCTGCTTAACCCCTCGGGGATCACAGGCGTGATGTTATGTTAATTGTGTCTATAAATAGAATATTATAGATAAACATGATTATTAAAAAATATATACATGAAGTCATCATCATCATTCAGTAGTTTTTGATTTTTGATTGCCAAGAAGTTTAAATATGTATTATACGTCAGAATTTTAAACGCTGTATTATTTAACCATTATGATGTAACCAACTGATAAAACCCTCTTTCAGCCGCCGTCGCATCGAGCCCACTCACCGAGAGCAAGAAATGGCCGTGGCAAGTTGGCAAAGAATATCTTTATAATGTGGACTCTTATACTTGGGCCAAATTTGAAGAAAGTGACAGCAACGGCAATGCCTTCAAAGCTCAATTCATCATCCGCGTTTTAGAACCAGGCCGTCTGGTGGCTAAGATAGAGAATCCTCTGTATGCAGAAGTTCAGGGTGAGTTGTCGTTGCATAAAGATGCCGCACCTTCTGGTCTGAACTATAACCTAGTCAAGGATATTGACCATCCTTTCGAAATTCTCGTCGATGGAGGTCGTATCGTCTCCCTGAAGGTTCCGACATCACTTCCCACATCTTACGAGAACTTAATAAAAGGTCTTGTCGGCACTCTACAAGTAGATTTATCTTCTTTCAAACATGTCGACAGTTTCCCGAACAGCTATGATCAGGAAACTTTCCAAGGTTTATTTAAGAAGGTAGAGACTGACGTCACTGGTGAATGCGAGACTCTTTACTCGGTTTCACCGCTTTCTGCTGAGTGGCGCCGTGAACTGCCCGACTTTGCTGAAGATCCCATCGAGATTACTAAGAGCAAGAATTACGGTTCTTGTGTAAAGAATGTTGGCTTCAACTTCGGTATACCAGAAGGTGCTGTGTGGAAGGGGCTCGCTAAGGATAATGACGAAAAACAGTTCATCACGCATACTTCTGAATCGCAAATGTTTGTTGGCAAGCAAGGTACAATCTACAAATCAGAAACACTTAGTTCCGTTTTCGCCAATCCTCTCCTCTTCGGTAAACAGAAGGCTGAAGTCTACAGTTATGTCAGCTTCTACCTTTCGTCGGTGCAGCCGGAAAGTAGCAATAGCAGCGAATGGAAAAAGTCTGTTGAGTTTCGTACGGTTGAATCACTTTTGTTTACATTTAACGAGACAGCTTTCATAAGGGGCGATAAAAACATTGCTGATGCCCAGAAATTGCTTCAGGAAATGACACCTTTACTTCAAGACGCAAGTAACCTGCATAAGGCTGATTTTCTTTCGAAATTCAACATTCTCGCTCGCTCCATTATGTTAATGAATTCGGAGCAACTAACTCATCTGACTAGTAGCATTGAAGTCGCTAAGTCTTCGAAGAACGTGGCAAAGAGAAACATGTGGATAATCTACCGTGATGCAGTTGCCCAAGCAGGATCAATCCCTGCCTTCAAAGAAATCAAGAGCTGGATCTTGACCAAGAAGATTGAAGGTGAAGAAGCTGGTGCAGTTATCAGTTCTATGGCCAGTATTCTCCGGATCCCTAATAATGAAACTATAAATGAGTTTTTCAACTTCGTTATGAGCCCTGAAGTTCTGGAGCAAAAGTACCTCAACACAACCGCTCTTTTGGCTGTGACTAAATTCATCTCGCTTCATGAGAAAGTATTTTTAGCAGAAGAAAAAATTATCCCACGTCTGTCTTTAGAACTTAAACAGGCCATCGAAAATGATGATAAAAACAAGGCTCAGGTTTATGTAAGAGTTCTTGGCAACTTAGCAGACCCAAATATCCTGAAAGTCTTCGCTCCGTATCTAGAGGGTAAGATTCCAGTCAGTAAGTACCTCCGCATCCAAATGGTTCTCAGCCTTAAAACTGTGGCCAACACGAAAAACGAGTACGTTCGTGCTGTGCTATTCAGCCTCTTAAAGAACACCGCTGAGCCTTACGAAGTAAGGGTAGCCGCTGCCCTGAACATTTTCTTGGCGTTCCCAACTCTTGAAATGCTGCAATTAATGGCTCACATGACAAACGATGACCCTAGTACGCAAGTTCGCGCGGTACTGGCAAACAGTATTACGTTCGCTGCTCGACTGAAGGATCCAAATTTTGCACAGCTGTGAGTATCTTATAACTGCGTTCTTTATGGAGTGTATCTTTACATAGTTAAAACAAAGTCACTCCCGCTGTCTGTACGCTTAGATCTTTTATATTACTCAACGGATTTTAATGCAGTTTTGCAACAATAGATAGAGTGATTCAAGAGTAAGGTTTATATGTAGATATAACATTGCTGCATTGCACCCGTGCGAAGCCGGGGCGGGTCGCTAGCTTAAGAAATAATTGGTGACATAATTTAGTTCGAACATCCAATGAACTAAACTAACTAAAATGGACAACTATCATAGGCAAAAACTATCTCAGAAACTTGATGGAAATGTCCCATGACAGTTTAGTACTAGACTTAACGATACTTAAACTTATCCCTAAAGCCTAGCCTTAAAGCCTAGTTGTTTCATTCAAACAAACAATGGTTTTTTCTTTCAGAGCCAAGGCGGCCAAATCTGTCCTGTACTTGGTTTCAAAGGAAAAATTCGGATACCGCTACTCAACTGACAGTTTGATTGACGAGTACACGAGTGATGAAGAACTCGCGCACTTCAGGGAACTTTCATATATCGGTAGCGAGAACAATCTTCTACCAGTGTACCAAAGAGTAGCTCTGAGGTTGAGAAGCAATGGATTGAGTGAGGAAGATTGGGTAAGTTTATATTTATTTATTTACTTACATCATCATTAGTAAGCGGAAATGATAAATACCATGCAAATACAATACAAGGTCATGTAAATACAATTGAATGTTTCTTATTTCAGTTAACTCTATCCGTGTCTGACATGCAGCACTTTACGAATTATCTCACAGGGACACGCTCATTCGGTAAAAGAGAAAACGATTTCAAATTCTCAGCAAAAAAGATTGCTGAAACACTAAACATCAAGCCAAAACATCGCAGTCAACTTGAAGGCTCCGTCTTCATAAATGACTGGAATCAGCAGTCGCTTATAACTTTCAGCGAAGAGGACTTACACTCTAAACTAATTACCTACGGAAATGAATTGGCACAGTTTCTGCGTGGAGATAATTACAAGTACATCAAGTTGTTGAACAAAAAACAAGTCTTTATAACATTCCCTCTCGTTATGGGCATGCTTTTCACGTTTGATTACAGCGAACCGACCGCTATTATCCTTCAAAGCCAACCTGAAGACAAAATTGGTAGTGATGGTGAGATTGTATCAACAAAGAATGACATGAAAGTTACATATGCAAGAAACTTAGACGGTAGTGTCGGGTTCTGGGATACACTTGGTGACGTATATGCTGGCAGTGGTATCATAAACAAACTCCAATTTTACATTCCTGCCAAACATAACGTGACATCGAAAACTGGTGAACATAAATTAAGCTTTGAATTTCCCGAGCAAAATGAAAACCTCATCCACATGAGTGTCTGGCCCTACACTACTCTACAAAAGACTGTTTCCTTGTTGACCCCCTTAGAGAACCCATTGACCAAGTTAATCAAACGCCCAGCTAAAGTTGTAGACGTTGGCTTCGAGATTGGCCAGCAAACGGGATCAGTGCTCGGATTCCAAGGATACTCCTACTCCTCTGACTACAAGCAATTCAGTTTATTTGGTGCTGATCCTTTGACGACCGTTCGTAACTTGCTATACCAGAAGGATGTTGCGCTGACAGAATTCAACTTGCAGTATCTTGCTAAAGAATCCCAAAACAACGAAGTCACTTACAGTTTATTTTACGGTAAGTTATTAATAATATAGATATACATAGCAGCCTGAAGCTTAAGTTAAATGTAGTTTTTTTTTAACACATAAATAATCAGGATGTTTATTTTAAAATCGGTTTTTTTTTCATTTTTCTGTTTGATTCTTTGAACACACGTTTGTTGCTTACAGAAACACTCTACAAACTGGATGAATCAGAAGAAGGTATTGATGAAATGGAACCAGCAGCGATCATGAATGATGTCACTCCAAATAGTAAAGCACGCCGCGAAGAAATTGTCAAACGCGTCCAAACAGGCATGCAATCCCCTAAAGTTCAACTCGTTGATATCAGCGCTGTTTTTGATGGAAAAAAGAAAGTAGAATACGTATTCACTGGTGCTTTTGCCAACAGTTTCGTAGATCTTAAGTCTCAAGCTGCTTTGTTCTTCAAAGGCGATGAACAAGTTAATGCTGTATTCAAGATGACAAAACCTTTGACAGTGCCTCTAAACTTCCAAGAAGCTCTTAAACGTGACGTAAAAGTATTATACGAAGCCGATGTCAAATTTGGAAACACTGACAACGTCCATTTCCAATGGTTTGGGGCGCGCAGCAATACACATGATGGAAAGTTGCGTAACGATCCTTTGGGAAAGCAGTGCCTGCAAGAAACTCACAAGAACAACTTCTACCAGAGGGATTGCTATGAGATGATTATCAAGGCCCAGGCGCTTGACTACCTCCAGGGTACAGTGACTTACAAAAACCTTAGTGCTGCTTACGAAAAGCAGATTATTAATTTTTACAATATGTACAAGGAATGGTTCAATTTTGAGGAGCAAGAGAACTTGTCCAACATGAATGAAACTGGTGTTTTGAAAATCGAAACCAGAGCTGACTACTACGAAAACCTTATCAACTATCAATTCACAACCAAATACGGAGTATTCCGTGTGATGAATGTAAAGGGTCTCCCATACTACCCCTACGCTATGGCTATCTACGCACCCCTTACGAACTGGGAGCGTTCTTATAACTTGTACACAGACAACCAAAACTTGCGTAAGTTTCGTTTTGACATTTTTAAAGACTCATGAAAATCCACGCACATGCCCATTATTTTTACAAATTCTACATGTTCCTTATAGCTTTCTGTACTGTGGATGACAACAAGATCTCGACGTTCAGCGGCCGTAGCTATGATTACAGCCTGACCAGCCCCTGGCACGTAGTTATGGTTGACAAGGCCGAGCCCTACGGCAACGAACTGGTCATCCTCATGAGACGGCCCAGCGACCATCAGGCGGAAGTATACGTTTCTTACCAGTGAGTTTTTCTATATTTTCCTAATGTTTAGCGGAAATATTATAATATAAGATTACATTTATAATTTGTTTTGAAGAGCATGGGTTATGTATGACTCATGAGACTTCAGCATAGCTGGCGAAATTAGTACACCAACTTACAACTCAGGCTTAGCCGTGGAATATAATCCGCGGATAGTGTTTAGTGTTCAAATAACCATAGTGATTTTATTTTGTTTCTTTTTAGTTCTCAAACGGGAAAATCCTTTGAGATAGTGATCACGCCGAAAACAATAGAAGTTATTACTAACGTCACAGAAGTTTCCCACAATGGCCTTACTACATACTTCGATGAGGTTTCGAATACGCCTCTCTTGCAGTACTACACCATCGCTCCTGACACGGAATTCTACAGCATCAACGACGGAGCTATTCGTTTCATGTTTGATGAACACAGGCTTGTTATATTTACCGATGAACACCGTAGCTCTACCACAGGTATCTGCGGACAGAGCACAACTCAGATCAACGACGACTACCTGACTCCTTATGGCCTGGTTGACCTTCCTGAGCATTACGGAGCGTCCTTCTCATTGGAATCACAGGATAGTGAATACAGCGACGCTAAGACCGCAGAGCTTAAGAAGGAAGCCAAACTGAAGGCGTACCAGCCTGTCACCAAGTATACCAACATCCTCCGGTCTGATGCTGAATGGAGCAGGGCTGAGAATGAGTCTTTTAAAGGGTTGTAATTTATAGATAACGGACATCATACGTATGATAAATCACTGACATGATTGTGTTGCCTATTGTTTGTATTGAATATCACGTCATCATCATGTCCCTACCCTTAAACTAAACTATTTGGGATCGGCGCAGAAAGACTTTTTCTTCCATACTTTTCTATTAGTTTTCATCTCATGAGTCACTTGTTTGCCATAATATAATATTTGTATCGAATATTATAATTATGTAAATACGAAAATATTTGATATTTGTATTTATATTAAATGACGTAATACTTAATACAAAGGGTATGTAAAAATGTTATTGGATTATACAACGTGTAACGTTAAATGCGCAAAACCTGAAAAGAGTTTGATCAGAATAACTTTTTACTATAGTTCACATTTTTTTAAAAATTTTCATTAAAAATTTTGCCCTGTCTATTTATTAATAGGGCGCAGCGGCCCCGTAATATACCTACCTACCGACTCTTCCCTCGACAGAGCGTCGTCGCAGACGCAAGAAACTATCAGAATTGCCTGTAAATCTAAAAAACACATAAAACCTTTTATTTTATTAATTATTTTTTTTCCCTCAGAATTAGGCCAATTGAAATAATAATCATTTGGGTTGTCTGAGGTTTTGCGCATTTAACGTTACACGTTATATAGTGAAAAGAATGTATCTTTAATTGAAATATAATTAAAATCGAAACTTTATAAAGTGTTTAAATAAAAAAAAAAAAATCTGCTGATATGAAAAAAAATCTTTGTATTTTTCGAGTCAAGAACAAAGACATTATAACAGGATAAAGATGATGGATTGACATTTAAGCTTCAAAAACTCTGCTGGAATGTGAATCCTGAAAATAGTCGAGGAATACTAAGGGTGTCACTTGTCTAAGTTATCTCTTTTGCCCTGCTTAATACAAATACCCCGTTACTTACAATTTTCAAGGTTAAGTAGTGCTTGCATAGGTCGTTCCCTAGATGGGTGACCATTCGTTACATTACGAGTGTCCTCTGTGCCTCAGGAAGCACGTTACGTTCGTTAGTTCGTTAGTTCGTTGGTCTCGACTGTCATTTGTAGATCTTTGACAGTCGTTATCTACAGGTAGTCAGTGGCCCGAAAGTATGTCAACCAGTCCTACGAAAAGATATTATTACCCAGTACTAACTGGGTTGTGGAGGTCAGATAAGCAATCGGGCCATGTAAAATCCTGGTTTACTAGCTCCATCTGGTTAGACTATACGTCGACCCCAATATAGTTAGCAAAAGGCTAGGCAATGATATCTGGGATTCTGGGGAAATCAGTTGCTGGATGTAGGAGCTCGTAGCTAAATAGTCGTAGCCGCACGGATCCATCGAAAGTTAAACTACATTTACTGAGGTCTAGAAAAGTTCGTTAAACCGCTAGTTATGAATAGTTATGATAGTCATTCGTAGGGGTTTGGCAGTCGAAATTAGTGGATTTGTAACTAGTCTTCTCAAGTGATGTCGTGTTAACCAATGAATGGGTTGTGGGTTGTGGAGGTCAGATAAGCAGTCACTTCATGTAAAAAGGAGCAATGGTGGCTTTGTGGTAACTTCGCGGAATACGCAGTCGGGGGTTAGAACCCTGGTAGGCGTATTACTTTGTGTAATTTATTTCACCACCACTTTCTCAAAAAGATGAAGGAAATATAGTGGAGAAACTGATGTCCTGGATACAAAGTCCTAAAATCCAAACTAAATTCGAAGACAATGGCTAAGCAGACTAAAACACACACACACACACTGAAACACACACTGCACACAAACACTGCACTGAATTTACAGCCGATGAGATTAATGAACATGATTGTGTTATTCCTTTATTTATTTATATACATATTTTTTACATTTTCAAATATTTAAATATTAAACGACATAAAAAAAACATTTAAAAATATAAAAAATAGTAGCCCACCGGTATCGGGAATAGGGTCCAAGCTACCGGCGGTCAGGGCTCCAGAGAGAGGAACCTCCTAACAATACGAGCCGTGTCCAGGAGTACCGCTTTCTGAATCAAGCCCTTGATCCAGCTGCCTAACGAGAGCCTCCTCAGGTGTTGGTCGAGGCTCTTGGCAATTAAGCCATGGGCTGATACGACTACCGGCACAATGATCGCTGAGTCCACATCCCACATGTCGACAACCTCGCGAGCTAAGTCAAGATACTTGATTTGTTTATCTTTCTCGGCTTTCACGAGGTTCTCGTCATGCGGGACCGTAATGTCAACAATCATTGCGCGCCGCTCCGATCGATCTACCACCACTATATCAGGCTTATTGGCTACAATAGTCCTGTCAGTGATGATGGATCGATCCCAGTACAGTGTGATATTGCCATTATCGAGAACTGGATCGGGCACATACCTATAGTACGGCACTTCCGATTCCACAAGGCTGTATTTTAGAGCAAGTTGCTGATGGATAATCCTGGCTACAAGGTTGTGTCTATGCAAGTACTCTCCGTTAGCCAGACGAGAACACCCGGAGATAATGTGACGGATTGATTCGCCTGGACGGTGGCATGCCCGACATATGTCAACCGTGCCGTCCTTCACAATAAACGACATAAAAAAAAAACATTAAAAAATATAAAAAATAGTAGCCCACCGGTATCGGCAACAGGGTCCAACCTACCGGCGGTCAGGGCTCCAGAGAGAGGATCCTCCTAACGATACGACCCGTGTCCAAGAGTACCGCTTTCTGAATTAAGCCCTTGATCCAGCTGCCTAACGAGAGCCACCTTAGGTGTTGGTCGAGGCTCTTAACAATTAAGCCATGGGCTGACACAACTACCGGCACAATGATCGCTGAGTCCACATCCAACATGTCGACAACCTCGCGAGCTAAGTAAAGATACTTGATTTGTTTATCTTTCTCGGCTTTCACAAGGTTCTCGTCATGCGGCACCGTAATGTCAACAATCATTGCACGCCGCTCTGATCGTTCCACCACCACTATATCAGGCTTATTGGCTACAATAGTCATGTCAGTGACAATGGATTGATCCCAGTACAGTGTGATATTGCCATTATCGAGAACTGGATCGGGCACATAGCTATAGTATGGCACTTCCGATTCCACAAGGCTGTATTTTAGAGCAAGTTGCTGATGGATAATATGGCTATAAGGTTGTGTCTATGCAAGTACTCTCCTTTAGCCAGACGAGAACACCCGAAGTCTACATCGGGCCCATGCAGGGCCCGGAAAAAGCGTCCGTGAAGCTCATATACCTCCCTGCGGTCGTTAGTGTCAAGCACTACAGGTTTGCGCCAGTTCTCTTTAGCCAAGGAGAGCGGGGTGAGGCCCTTGTCCACCGCAACCACATCTCGATGCATCCCCACGTCAGTTTCTAGGAAATATTCCCTAAGACTGCATATCTCGCGATTGTGAAGAGTCTTAGCGTTTAAAAAGCCTCGACCGCCACACTTCCGCGGGATATACAGTCTCATAACCAAAGAACGTGGGTGATGCATTCGAGATGACGTCAACAATTTACGGACCTTCACAAGCAAGGCGTCTAGTTCTGATTGTGTTCATTATTATTGTTCTCTTTTGAAAGAAATAATTATAACAAGTATTGCACCATTGGTGTCATAACAGTGCGTGACAGCCGTCCTTTTTTCAGAAAAGGTTAAAAATATAAACCAAACTAGAAAGTTATTTTTAATACAGACTATATACATACTATATAATACAGGACTAAATGGAAAATTATGGTAAATAGGTACTTATTTGGATAGGTTAGCAAAAATTTCTGATCGTTAGATCCGTGACCCATCTCTTATCATAGTTCCGAAAAAAGTAATTATAAGTACAAAGATCTTATTAAAACAACGAAAATAATAGAGATAAGCAGTTACCCAACTACACACTATCGTTACGATATTTTTTGAAAAATATAGCGTAACAATAATTAGGGTTGCTACTCATGAGTCACGTAAAACAAAGATGGTTTTTGAAACTACTGTTTTGGTCATAAAGAGTAGTACCTACTACTCTGATCCTTCATTATCTTAATAATCATTTAAGTTGAAAGACGTCCACTGCTGGATATAGGCCTCCCCGAAGGTTCACCACATTGACCAGTCCCGTGCGTCTCGCATTCGCATTAGGTATAACAATTGATGGCGACTTTTTTCTGCTGGGTGTAGGTGGAAATCTGTACTCAGCTCTCCTATACTTCTCCTACCACGCATCTCTGTGGGCAGTACCGTCTTTACCATAAGGGCACACGGGGCCCGTGCCCAGGGCCCTTTTCTTCACGGGGCCCCGAAAGGCTGATATAGTCGCTTACACTACACACCAAGCGTGCTCTCTGGAAAACAATAAAATTTCAGAGATAAATCAAATCCACGTTTCCGACGTGAGGTGTTTGCATGTACATCCATGGATGCAACAAACTTTTTTTGATAAATGTGCACGACACAGGCATGTAACTTATAATAACTTACTAATAAGATAGCGCCTTGTTTTTGTAACGTATATAAAATCATTTTCTTATTTGCCTTTGATTACCTAGTCCTTAGACCTATAAGTGTACAAACTATGTTAAAATGTGTGTCTATTTTTCTTGTTAATTGTATCAGACTGATAGCTAATTAGGTTATAAGACTAATAAGATATTTAGCATTTAGTGTAAAATAAATAATAATATTGGTGTGCTTTTTATTTATCCCGCATGGTGGCAGCACCAACATATAGAGCCAAAAGGCTTAAGTACGGCGTTACGTTACCGTAACGAGAGCCAATTTAGTTTTTTATTGTTTTTAGGGTTTATCTTATAAGATACCAATTAGAATTGTTTGTAAATAAGTAGATTAAGTCAATTACCATTGGGTAAAACCCACTTCATTGTAATCGGGCATGTCTCAACGCCAAAAAGGGGACTTATTAGAAACCCCATACATTCTCGCTTATGAGAACCCCGTGAGCGCTGATTGGCTCACAGAATCACGCCACTTTCTCCCCGGCCTGTGATTGGTCACAGTTGCCTATAAAAGAGGAGCCCCTTTTGGCATTCGGACTATTAGTCCGGTTAAGCAGTAGCCAGCCTCCTAGGCTGAACTGCGAGATGCCATTTAAAAAAAAAAAAAGGCATTCGGACATTCCGAAGCCGACCACACTATGAACAAGAAATAAATGAAGCCATGAAACTCGTACTACAAGTTCTTATTTAAAAGAAGAGTCACGGAATCCCTCGCCCTCCCTACTTAATTCTGCTGGCTCCAGCCCTGAAAAATAAAAGTCTTCAGCCCCCAAGAAGAATCTTCCTCACCGCCGCGTTACGCCGCCCATCTAAGACCACGTGCTAAACCAGGCTCCACTGAGCGGTCCTGCACATTATTGGTCCTTCGCAGCCGGATCGTCAGCCAGCATCAAGAAGATGGTTCTAACACGCAGTCAAGACGGAGAACGAACGAAACGCCGGCAAGAAGAGCTGAAGACACCTACGGTCGAAGAAGAGACCGCATCGGGCAACCCCTCGACGAGTGACACGCCGAACACCGCTACCGACGCGTCGGGTAATAGCAGCGGGACTAATGGTTCGACCGCCACCACGACGGGAACAGAAGAAAGGAGTGCCACGTCCCATCAAGAGAAGGACAAGGCATCGCAGCGCACATTAAGACAAAAGGGCGCACGGTCATGTTGTTCCGCGGTTTCACACAAAAAGAAACTAGCGGAACTAAAAGCGAAAGAAAAACTCGCTGAACTAAAACTCGAGCAAACAAGAGCCGAGATGGAGTTACAACAAGTGCGGGTCCAGCGACTTCAAGCAGAAGAAGACACCTCAGAAGATGAAGAAGAAGAAGTGGAAGACGACCTAGCTTCAGTCCGCATCAACACGTGGTTAAAAGAACCTGAAGCGGGCCACCCACAGTCATCACAAGAGGAGAAGAAGAAGCAAGAAGATCCCGTTGAAGTGACAACAAGAAAAGAAGATACACGTCAACCATTAATAGACGTGACAACCCTCGCCGCCGCTCTCTCTCAAGCGGTACGAAGCACAAGGGAACCACCAAAGTACATTCAAGAACTACCGCTATTCAACGGAAACTGTGCAGACTGGCTCGGTTTCAAGGCGGCGTATGAAGAAACATTGAAGTACTTCACAAGAACAGAAAACTTGGCACGTATACGTCGTAGTCTGCGTGGAACAGCGAAAGAAGCGGTTGGCTGTTTAATAGTGAGCCAACCAGACCCAGATATCGTCATCGACGCCCTACAAAGAAGGTTCGGAAGACCAGAAGCACTCATTCACGTCGAAATAGAGAAGCTCAAGTCACTGAACCGGGTCACAGACAACCCCAGAGATCTGTGCATCTTCGCCGGTCGAGTGACAAATATAGTGGGCACCATTGAAGCACTCAGGAAACCTCAATACCTACATAGTCCTGAGATGGCGCGAGTAGTAAACGAGAAGCTCACGCCTATCCTGAAAAATAAGTGGTACGACTACGCCGCGTTGAAGAAAGAAGATACACCTGAATTAAAGAAAATCTCCATGTTTTTAAATGAAGAAGCAGACAAGTGCGGCGCCTACGCTCTACCAGAGATGACCAACGACGAGTCTACCGGAAGAGAGCGCAAAAACAGAAGAACAGAACGCACTTTCGCTACGGAGAAGAGAACAACATCAGACGACAACTGCCCGCAGTGTAAACAAAACCACAAACTACCTGACTGCCAGCAGTTCGTCGCTCTCGACACCAACGCAAGATGGGAAGTAGCAAAGAAATATAACATGTGCTACCGCTGTCTACGAAGTAAACATCGCCGTGTCCAGTGCAGAGCTCCGCCGTGTGGGAAACATGGGTGCCCCATGAGACATCATAAGTTACTGCATCACGAGAAAAATCAAGACACAACAAGCGACTCTACGAAGAAAGAAACGGCAGCGCCAGCGGTAGAAGTTACATCAACAGCCAAGCCATGTGACCAACGACGTGCCTACCTCAAGATCGCGCCCGTCATATTAAAGGGGCCGCACTCCAGCATTGAAACATATGCATTATTAGACGAAGGCAGCACAGTCACGCTGGTCGACGCATCGATAGCTGACGTCATCGGAGCCGACGGACCCACCAACACTATGTGGATCCAAGGAATCGGCAACGAAATGAAACACGACACCAGCAAGGTCATCAACCTCACCATAAGAGGAAAATACGCAGAAGAAGAATACAAGATAGAAGCCGCGCGCACTGTAGAGAGGTTGAACTTCACGCCAGAGACAGTGTACGACCGCCACCTGGAAGACTGCGAGCACCTGATCGACATCAAAGATCAGATCACATACGAACGCGCCTCGCCCAAGCTGTTAATTGGTCAAGATAATTGGCACCTCATAGTGTCAAGAAAACTACGCACCGGTCGTCGCAACCAGCCAGTTGCCTCCCTCACGCAACTCGGTTGGGTGCTGCATGGCTGTCACAGCTCACTCTCAGCCACTGTAGCTTTCTGTGGAAAACTCAGAGAAAAACAAGAAGAATCGTCGATTGAAGAGAAAATCAAGGATTATTTCAAACTTGAATCCTTGTGCATCGAACCAAAGAAACCAAAAGAAGATCCTGAACAGAGAGCTATACAGATATTAGAAGAAACGAGCAAGAGACTGCCTGACGGAAGATTCGAAACCGGCCTGCTGTGGAAAGAAAAGAACTTCTACATACCAAATAACTACAACGAAGCTGAGCGACGCCTGCGTTCACTAGAGAAAAAACTGGATAAAGATGAAGATCTGAAAACAAAATACGAAGAAAGAATGACCAACCTATTCAAGTCCGGTTATGCAGAACAAGCATCCATCCCAGCCCCAGAGGGAAAGACCTGGTACCTGCCTCACTTCCCGGTCATTAACCCAGCGAAGCCACATAAACCGCCTCGACTGGTTCACGACGCGTCTGCCAAAGCCACCGGCATGTGTCTCGACGACATGCTGTACTCAGGGCCAGACCTGCTACAATCCCTGCCTGGAGTGATTATGCGATTCAGACAACACGAATACGCCGTCAGTGGGGACATCAAAGAAATGTTTATGCAGGTGAAAATCAGACAAGAAGACAGAGACGCCCTCAGATTTCTGTGGAGAGGCGAACGGCGGGAGGGCAGACCAGAAGAATATCGCATGACGTCAGTCATATTCGGATCCACGTCATCACCATGCACCGCTCTCTACATAAAAAACAAAAACGCGAGCGAGTTTGCATCCACTTACCCAGAAGCAGCAGCAGCAATACAAAAGAACCACTATATGGACGACTACCTACAAAGCTTCCCCACTATTATGGAAGCGAAAGAAACTACAAAAACAGTCGACTTCATACACAAGAAAGCAGGGTTCGTGCTAGATGGGTGGACATCAAACGACGTGAGAACCATAGAAGAATTCAACCCACCAGAACAAAACAAGTCAGCCACAGTAAGCCTAGGTGGCACAGAAACAGAGAAGACGCTCGGGCTACTCTGGTATGTGAAAGAAGATCACATCGGGTTCAACACAAACACGATCAAGATACCAGCAGAAGTCAAAGAAAACCAGCGCTCTCCAACAAAACGAGAAGCCCTAAGCATCATAATGGCACTCTTCGACCCACTGGGGCTAATATCACCCATCACCACTCCAGCCAAGAGAATATTCCAAGACACCTGGAGCTACAAAATCGACTGGGATGACCCCATACCTACAGAGCTAGAAGAAAGATGGAAGAAATGGATGACGTCACTCAGCACAATCAAACAGCTGAGAGTGCCACGATGTTATGACGTCGAACCTAGCATCTCGCGACAGCTACATACCTTCGTCGACGCAAGCGAGCAAGCCTACGCCGCCGCAACATACTGGAGAACAAAACGAGCCGACGGCAGTGTGCACGTAGCCTTAGCGGCAGCCAAAAGCCGTGTGACACCACTAAAACCAGTGTCCATGCCCCGGCTCGAACTACAAGCCGCCTTGCTGGGTGCACGCCTCGCACAAACCGTCAGAAGAGAGCATGAGTACGAGATAGCAAGTCAGACGTACTGGAGCGATTCACGCACAGCACTAGTGTGGATCCGCTCAGAGCCACGCACCTACAAATCATTCGTGGCCCATCGCCTCGCCGAAATAGAAGAAACAACAAAGAAAAACGAGTGGCGATGGCTTCCAACAAAAGACAACGTAGCTGACGACGCAACAAGAGAGACGCCAGACAGCTTCACAGCCACTCACAGATGGTTTCAAGGGCCCTCATTCCTAAGAAACCCAGAATCCCAGTGGCCACAAGAAGAAAAAGCGGTGAACTACGACACCGGAGAAGAAAAAGAAAAATGTAACGTGCAACAGCTGGAGAGCAACCCAGGTCAATGCCCTCTCCCTCACATAGAAAAATTCTCGAAGTGGCTTCGGCTCATAAGAACGACAGCAAGAGTGTTACAATTCATCGAACTCTGCCGACCCCACAAAAGTACAGTCGCAGCTGCGAGAAAACGCACACAGAAAACAAAGGTCGATAACCCCGACTGGCGCACCACAAAGAAGAAACCAACCCCAGCGCGAGTGACAAGAGACTCGCCCCGCGCCACCACTCGCTACCACGACATACCCGCCTCGTACCTAATAAGGGCGGAACACCTGTGGATAAAAGCGAGTCAAAAAGAAAGCTTCACAGCTGAGATCGACCGCATAACAAAAGGTCATTCACCCAGCAACCACGATCGTCTATGCCAACTCAGCGTGTACATCGACGAAGAAGGCATCATACGCCTGAGAGGACGAGTGACCGCGGCACGAGACATACAAGAAGATACCTCCAATCCCCCTATATTGGAAGGTAAACAAACCTACACTCGCCTGTACATAGCCTATGTACATGAAAAACTACATCACGGCGGTGTGGAAATGGTCGTAAACGAATTACGACAACGACTATGGATATTAAAACTACGTCCAGCAGTAAGAAACATAGTGAAAAGCTGCCTACCGTGTCGCATCAAGAAAGCGAAGCCAGCTGTTCCCCTCACGGGCGACCTACCAGCTGCACGCCTGGCACACCACGCGCGGCCATTCACATTCACTGGACTCGACTACTTCGGGCCGATCGAAGTAACAGTCGCTCGCCACCACGAGAAAAGGTACGGCGCGCTCTTCACCTGCATGACCTCCAGAGCGATCCACATAGAAATCGCACACTCACTGAGCGCCGACTCAGCGATATCAGCACTAAGAAGATTCATGGCCAGAAGAGGCTGCCCCAAAGAGATGTGGAGCGACAACGCCACCTGTTTTAAAGCAGCTGAAAAAGAACTCGGCGAGGCCGCACTCGAAGCGATGCACCACGAGACCACGTGCCACCAAATCAAGTGGAGATATATTCCCCCCTCAGCACCATTTATGGGAGGAACCTGGGAAAGAATGGTACGGTCAGTGAAAGAAGCACTACGCGTCACCTTGAACGAGCGATACCCGAGCGACGAGACGCTGGCAACACTACTGGTTGAGGTCGAGAACACAGTCAACTCACGACCCCTAACCCACGTCTCTGTCGACTCCCTAGAACCAGAAGCCTTGACGCCAAACCACATACTCATCGGGCCTAATCCCCACGTACCAGTCCCCGGCCACTTCGAAGAGAGCGACATGACCGCTCGCCAGCAATGGAAGCGAGCCCAGGTGTTGGCAGACATGTTCTGGAGAAGATGGGTCAAGGAGTACTTGCCACTACTACAGCAGCGGCGGGAGCCCAGCAGCACAGGTACCCAACCTAAACTGGGTGACCTAGTCATCATCTGCGACAGCAACCTGCCACGCAACGTATGGCCACGAGGACGCATCAGCCAGCTGTACCCGGGAGCCGACGGAGAGGTTCGAGTTGTGGACGTCACCACCAGCAGCGGCCACATCCTGCGTCGCCCCACCAGGAAGATCGTCGTGCTACCAACAGAGTCGCGGCCTCGCGACGGCGGGAGAATGTGCACGACACAGGCATGTAACTTATAATAACTTACTAATAAGATAGCGCCTTGTTTTTGTAACGTATATAAAATCATTTTCTTATTTGCCTTTGATTACCTAGTCCTTAGACCTATAAGTGTACAAACTATGTTAAAATGTGTGTCTATTTTTCTTGTTAATTGTATCAGACTGATAGCTAATTAGGTTATAAGACTAATAAGATATTTAGCATTTAGTGTAAAATAAATAATAATATTGGTGTGCTTTTTATTTATCCCGCATGGTGGCAGCACCAACATATAGAGCCAAAAGGCTTAAGTACGGCGTTACGTTACCGTAACGAGAGCCAATTTAGTTTTTTATTGTTTTTAGGGTTTATCTTATAAGATACCAATTAGAATTGTTTGTAAATAAGTAGATTAAGTCAATTACCATTGGGTAAAACCCACTTCATTGTAATCGGGCATGTCTCAACGCCAAAAAGGGGACTTATTAGAAACCCCATACATTCTCGCTTATGAGAACCCCGTGAGCGCTGATTGGCTCACAGAATCACGCCACTTTCTCCCCGGCCTGTGATTGGTCACAGTTGCCTATAAAAGAGGAGCCCCTTTTGGCATTCGGACTATTAGTCCGGTTAAGCAGTAGCCAGCCTCCTAGGCTGAACTGCGAGATGCCATTTAAAAAAAAAAAAAGGCATTCGGACATTCCGAAGCCGACCACACTATGAACAAGAAATAAATGAAGCCATGAAACTCGTACTACAAGTTCTTATTTAAAAGAAGAGTCACGGAATCCCTCGCCCTCCCTACTTAATTCTGCTGGCTCCAGCCCTGAAAAATAAAAGTCTTCAGCCCCCAAGAAGAATCTTCCTCACCGCCGCGTTACGCCGCCCATCTAAGACCACGTGCTAAACCAGGCTCCACTGAGCGGTCCTGCACAATAAAGACATTCGAAAAATTATTTAAATTTATTTAATTAATAATTACTAAATAATAAATACACAATATAATAGCTTGATAAATTTTCCCAATTAGTAAATACTTTTATTACTTGTTAGCGTTTAAGTCATCATGCATGGATTGCCATAGTTCCCGCATAGGAAATATGTAGTTCCGCGTTTTGCCACCATCTAAACTTTCTTATCAGGCTGTACAATTGCCTTATAGCCTTTTTTTTAATTTTTGGCTACTATGTTATTACATAATTATAGCTAAAAGTTATTTTGGTCAAATTGATAGCAGGATAAGATGTGAAACTAGGTGAGGCTTAGCGACATTCAATCGGACACCAGAACATTTTTTTTAATCTTTTTTAAAATAGCGAACGTTTCAATTATTATAAAAAATACCAAAAAAGTTCCTAGAAAGTAAAACTAATTAACCTCACCACCTAGCTGTCACTTACACAAACTACTTCAATTGCAACGTCAATTTTGTATAATCTATTTCGCGGATAACTTTAATTGCGCGGTGTAGGAATTACGTGTCTTTCGCTGTTTAGTTCATCGTCTGTGTTCAGGGCCATCTTTTCCACTGCTCTGGGCACGTTCCTGTAGCTGTCAAAAGAAACTTAATTTATCACAGGCTGGATACTAAAAATTTTCGAGCTCGCGCCGCTCGTTTTTGCAGCTAGCTTTTCATCATAAGTCAATACTCACATATAAAGGATGTTTATAGAGGCGGAGAACTTTAAATTGAAACAAAACACAGATAAAAGGTTTAAAATCTTTGTAGTTGGCTTTATTTGACTGATAACTTTATGCCATTAATTTTTGCCATCAAGGAGCTCATGAAAGGAAACCTTACTTTGGCACTCCAGTGAAAAATCATGGACATGTGCATTCTACACATTTTGACCTATGGACTTGGTCCTTTGAAACCACATGTCTGCAATATAATAATCTAATTGAGGCACGAAAAGTTGGGCTGCGGGCTGTTCGAAAGAGATACCGCGGCCCTGGAACACAAAGGGCAAGGAAGGAACATGGATGGGTTTAGTCAGTACAAGTCTGACACTCCCACGAAAGCAAGGCACGAAAAGTTAGTAATCATGTCTCAGTACTGCTCCGTTGACTTTAACGTTGTGGTCATCGTGATTTTTGACGAAATTAGAAAAAATTGAACATTTGGAAGCCAACATTAAACGCATTATTGTCGACATACCAGCTGGACCTCTTGATTTCGGCATGTTCGTACCAGTCGCGGTGGCCAAATGACCGAAACCATATTCATACATTAAACGCATAAAATTATCCGTAAAATAAAGCCAATTTCATGGATAGCAAAAATATTTTTCTGTGTTTTATTTAAAACAAGTGAAAAAAAATACCCCGATGAAAATGAAATTAAATGTACTAAAATGGGGAAACTTCTATGGCAACACACGCTTACTTATGCCGAGGATGGTGTTGTCACGTTTCAAACGTTTTTTGAATTTAGGGAAATGGTAATTTGGGACAAAAATTATGTATTTAAAAATTCATTCATATTTTTACTTTCATAAACATTTTATGTTTCTTATTCTATTTGGTAATGTCAATAAAATCTATTCGATAGTAACAATAATATCACCATTAAACCAGTTGCTTTGTACAAAGAGATTTCTGTTGTGAAATGTCTGACACAAAACAAAACATATTCAAAATATAACAACATACATTTATGTCAATTAATTTGAGATTGATAATGAATTAAGGTTACCAGCATAATAAAAATCTACACCTATATTTTTTAGCATCCTTTATAATAATAATAATAATATCTAGGGACAACCAACACACCGCCATCTGATCCCAAACTAGGCAGAGCCTGTACTATGGCAACCAGACAACTGATAAACATACTTATGTATTTCTAAATACATACATATTATAGATAAATTATACACCCAGATACAGAACAAATAATCGTACTCATCGCACAAAGATTTGTCCTGTGTGGGAATCGAACCCACAACCTCCGTCCTAGCAGTCAGGGTCACTAACCACTAGACCAACAGGCCAATCGAAATCCTTTGATTTTATAAAAAAAAACACACTCAAGCAGTCTTACCAGGAGGTATCGTGTTAGTATGTAACTGATTTGTGGAGGTCAGGTAAGACGCCACTTTATGTATGATACTGGTATTCAGTTGAATCCGGTTATACTGGAAACCGACCATGATTGGGAAGGTAGATGATAATTCGATTTATTATATTTATTTTGTTTTTTCAAAATCATCATTCTAATCTCGAACTAATACGAGCCATGTTGGAAAATTCCAATATGGGTAATTTTTTGTTCAGAAACCCTTATATTAATTCATAATAAATAATTCGATTCGGTTTATTTTTTCCTGTTCTGTTCTTGGTAAATATTGTGTAGCAACGTTGGGGTACTTTCGACTTATCGAGTGAAATCAAAAACAAAATCTTTTAGTATGAGTTCTTTTCAACGTCTGCTATATTTAGTACCTTAATCATTTTCCAAAATTCTCAACTTCTTTCTTTGAATTTTTTGTAATACATTTATCTTTGTACAGTTTGGAGCACATTTTATCCATCTCCTTTGTCGTTCGTTGAATACAACAAACAAACGTAACTAATTATTTTTTTAATAAGGTTCCTATAGTTAAAATCAGTATGATTGTCGGTCTTCAAACTTATATCATTAAATGTTATCACCGTGACAACAAGTAATAATTATGAGCATATTATAATATTCTGTTACCAAAATAAAAACATTGATATTGTTTTATTTTTATTATCTTTGCCCCACACTGTTTTTTCTACTGTCACATATACACAAACTCTTGTTGTTTGACCCAGACCTTTCAAGCGAGAATCGAGAACGAGCAGTTAATATTATGAACTAGCTTTTGCCTGCGGCTTCACTCGCGTTAATTTGGAATTTGACAATCAATTCGAGCTGTACTCTGCTTGTAATTCAATCATGATTCGAAAGACAGGAGGCGCCATCTATGAGTTTAAGCTCGCTATTATTGTTTTCCTCGGGAACAGTACTTATTTTCGGGATGAAAGGTATCCTATGTCCATTTCTATACATCTGACAACTTATATGCAATATTTCAAGATGATCGGTTCAGTGGTTTAAGCGTGAAAAGGTAACAAACAAACAAATTTACTTTTGAATTTATAATAATTAGAATTAATATATAGTAAGGAAGTAAGGATTAAAGTTCTCCGCCGCTAAAAATAACCTATTATTTTTGTATGAACTTTCTCAAGAAAATAGTTTTTTTTTGTGACAGTCCATCAATCCGAGGCAGGGTGCAAATATCATCAAGCTCGCTTCGCTCGATAGTGCATCTTACAAGGGCCCCATTATTTATAAGTGCCCCGGGCCCCCAACTGGTTAAAGACGCCCCTGTGACTGGGGTAATTGCGGAATGCAATAGTAGTATTTGACAATTTAAAAACATTTACTGCGTTTTAGCGTTGTCAAGCAGAGCATTTTTTTTTTACAATAGAAGTAATTTTTTTGCTTGAAAATGCGTCATAATGCGATGAAAAGCTGTATACTTTTAGATGTAAGTATGGAAAAGAATAATATTGTTATCTTAATAATCTACATCTCTTAGGGACCAAGTAAAATCCTTGATATTTCATACATAATAAAAGAAATTAAAGGTCTTTCGATCCAACGGTGTACATAACATTGTTATAAAATCATATTTTTAAATCATATTGTCTCGTAATAAGTATAACTTATTCAGGTTTTACAGCATCAGCAATAAATACGCAACTGTACATGTTACTTTCTGATTTTTATTTTACTTATATACCTCGCTGATTGATCGGGGAGTCCGGGAAAGTGCTTCTAAAGCGTTTCGAACTTCTGCAACAACTTCCATAGGATTGGCAACAGCATTTCAATCCTAACTTAAATATCAATCAAATGATTTTTTTAAATTTCATTTCCATTCTTTATATCTAGGTACCCATTTTTAGGGTTCCGTTGCCAAATGGTAAAAAACAGAACCCATAAAGATTCATTCTGTCCTCCTGTCTGTCTGTATGTTCGTCCGTATGTCACCGTTGTTCTATTGGTACGATACAGTTGAAATGTTGAGAGGTTCTGAGCCGCTACACAAATATGATGAAATTATGAAAAAAATCATAATACGACCCTTCAGCCCTCCATACATGTAACTGAAGGTTGAAAAAAAACTCTACGTAATAACATGTAGGGGGGTGGGTGTCTATCAATATGATAGGTGATATCGGGGTTTCTAAAATCGTTTTTTTTAGCGTTAAAATATTGTTATTATATTGTTTGGTGCGACGGAACCCTTTGTGCGCGAGGCCGACTCGTGCTTGGCCGCTTTTTCAGTTAATATTACAAAAATTATACCTCAGCTGACCTTTGACTACATACTATATTATCACAATCGTCTACACAAAGTGCAATGATTTTATTTTAATGTCCAGTTATCTCTTATAATTAGTAAGTACCTGGATGACCGAGCTTTGCTCGAAATTTTTCACGGATAAAACGACGTTTTCTAAACATGAAACCGAGCTAGATCGATTTATCGCCCCCGAAACCACCAGCATACTAAATTTCATGAAAATCGTTGTAGCCGTTTCTGAGATTCAGGTTATATATCATCATCATCTGCCTAGCCTTTTCCCAACTATGTTGGGGTCGGCTTCCAGTCTAACCGGATGCAGCTGAATACCAGTATTTTACATGGAGCGACTGCCTATCTGACCTCCACAACCCAGTTACTACTGGGAAATACGATACCCCTTGGTAAGACTGGTTATTCAGGTTATATATATATATATACAAGAATTGCTCGTTTAAAGTATTAGATTAGATAGATAGATTAGATAATTATGACATCAAAATAATGGAACGTCATCATGATTTTAGATTTGTATCGCCGCCGCCGTGGGAGTAAAACATATGGGTAGTTTAAACTTAAAGAACTTTACTGCATACACTTAAAAGATTCAGAAGTCTCGCTATTAACTGGAAAAGATGTAAAATTTTCTTTTGTAACAAGGGTTAAAAGTAGCACCTAACAGGGTGCATGATATGAGGGCGACTAATAATAATGGCTAAAGGGAACAGCTTCTGCTGTTTCCGTATTCCTACTCTTCAGAGGTAGACTGATCAAACAATTAGAATAAATCTTAGGGCCAAGGCAAGGTGACATTCTATGTGACTTAACGATTAAAAAAAAACTGGCCAAGTGCGAGTCGGACTCGCGCACGAAAGGTTCCGTGCCATTACGGCAAAAAAATCACGTTTTGTTGTCTGGGCCCCTTGAATATCCCTTTGGGTACGGAGCCCTAAACATGTATTAAATGTATGGAATTGACATAATCTGACCTGAAAAATTTGTCAACTTGTCAATCCTGTGGAAGGTCGTCGTTGTAGAAATACTAAACGCTTTAAAAGCTGCTGCCATTTGTCCAGGCTCAATAAAACCATTTGAGATGATGCATGCTGCCATGCTGATATGAGAATTGTGAATGTGTGTATGTTCCGGAATACGTTGCCCTACTAGGTGCACCGATGACCAGGTGAAGGTTGGATGCGAGACGCACGGGACTGGTCAATGTGGCGACACTCGAGGGAAGCCGACATAATATGTCCAGTAGTGGAAGTCTTTCGGCTGAGATGATGATGATGACCAAATGTAAGAGGAAGTCTGAAGTTGAGTTGACCACGTGTGACACTTGCATGTCGTATGCATGCAATGCGGAGGAATGAGGAAAGTTTCGTGAAGTATGGAAAATGATGAATGGAACGTGGCTATTATAGTAGAGGAAAAGTTACGAAAGCGAATAGAGTTGTGTTGAAGAAGAAGGCATTTTAGGATAAGGATTGAATTGGAATCACTCGAAGAAATATTGACTATGACGAACTTGTCTACAATCCCATCTACAAACATCAAAACTGTTTAATACATTACAATACTTATTTTAACGATATTTTTTATACTGAGATACGGTTTCTTTTGTATTCCTAATGATCTATACTTTGTCTAACACAATAAATCAACGACAATGATTCGTCCCGCGTAAGATCTAAAAGCAACTAAGGCTTCAAATCAAGTACCAAACTCAAGTTAGTAAACAACATAGTAGCATTTAATTTACGCATGTTAACGATTTATAAAATGCTGATAAACTGGACTTTATCACCACGTGTGCAACGGACAGCCATCAACAAACTGGCAAATACAAAGTATTAAGGGTCGCTACACGCTTGTACATGTCGGCAGTATTTATTGTGCAAGGAAGCCTACTCGAAGCAATTCATCATATATCTAGCCTCTTCCCAACCATGTTGGGGTCGGCTTTCAGTCTAACTGAATGCAGTTGAATACCAGTATATTACATGGGGCTACTGCCTATCTGACCTCCACAACCCAGTTAATACGACAAACCTTGGTAAGACTGGTTGTCAGACTTTCAGGCTACGGACTACCTCTGAACTGTCAAAGACAAATGACAGCCGGGACCAATGGTGTAACTTGCTTTCTAAGTCACGGAGGGAACTCAATAGGTAATGGATGACCAGTTGGTCACTTAGGCAAGCACGGCTTAACCTTAAGTATCCTATGTGGCTGTTATTATTTAGCCACGAGCTCCTCTTAAAGCGATTGTTACTAAAAAATTGACTTTCATTCAAGTCGTTCGAATCAGCAAACACTACTTAAACAACTTAAACTTCGTCAAGCATCTGCTATCGCTGAACCATGTTCGGGTAAGCAAACCAGCAGGATTTTCCCAAATACTACCTACAATTGTAAATACAGGGTGGAATATTGAGATGAGGCAGAAAAGGCAGATCGTGAGCCGCGCGTTGTAGCTTGAAAAAAACGGAAAATATACTTAACTATTTGAGAAAATTCGATTCACTTTCACTTTTGGAAAAAATGTACAATCAGCAAGGAAATGGAAATGGTAATGTACACCAAAACAAAATTGATAATGCCAGTGGATCCAGTTCTTTATAAGGATCAAAGACTTTGTGGGTCCAGCTGAGAATTGAGCACTAGAAAAGTACCCAAACATTTCGTAGGAAATAAGACTCCAACTTACGGTTTATCGAGTAGATTCTAAAACGTGTGTAGCAGCCCTAAAGAAGCTTTAGTTCGGAATACCATTAACACGTGTAGAAATGACGACGTTATAGATAACAACAATATTACAAAAATGACGCTCTCCATGCGTTTGAGATAGGCTTCGGAAATACGCGTGGACATGTGGAGAAAACAGTATGTAATCCTATGTAACTGCCTGCCATTTTCTTCCTCAAGTATGAAGCTTGAATCAGAAAGATGTGGTCATATTTAAGTATGAGATATAGACCTACTTTTCTTTAACGTAACTCTAAGACAGGGTTGTGTGAAGAAAGTTGATGCATAAACCTAATCAGCCTTAGTATAATGTTCACACTGGTGACAGAAACTCGTAGAACAGCCTAATTTCTGTGAGACGCAGTAGGTCAACTTTATACGCAGGCTCAGTGCAGGTGTCGGAAGTACACAGGGCGACATATCAAGCTATAGATTTCCAGTACAACATGGCTTCGCTTTGTATAGATTTCTTGAATGAGAGATCCGCATAAACTGGTTTTGTATAGCTTAATTGGTTGTCATATTGTCAACATCGTGCTGATGGATGGGATGAATAATAAGGGGGTCGTGGAGGTGTTTAAAGTAAAAATCTTACATTAAAAACATTTATAAAAAAAAAAATACTTGTGAAAATGTTGGAATTTTGACCCCCAATATCTCTGTAACTAGAAGGTTCCCAGGTATGGTCTAACAAAAAAATTATCGCAATGACGGGGAAAACAAGTGCCTTTCGGCTTCGTTAAGAGTCTTTTTACACCCTTTAGTTTAAAACAAAGTCGGTCTCGCTGTTTGTACGCTCAGATCTTTTAAACTACGCACCCCCTGGTGCGTAGTTTTCAGCAATAGATAGAGTGATTCAAGAGGGAGGTTTATGTGTATAGGTACATTGCACCCGTGCGAAACCGGGGCGGGTCACTAATATAAACCAGAAACATAAACAAACATATTTTCTTGTATGTAAAGATGATGAGATGGCTTCATTCAGTACTACCCGTGTTTCAGTTCATTAGCCTTCTGACGTAACTAGCAACATTGTCTCCGATTAATTCACGCTCTTGATAAACTTTCCTGTTTATTAACCATTTAACCTTATAGTATTTATATAGAAGTATGTATGTATATTGTATGTATATATATTAATACCCTAGACGAAAAATATTTTAACCTACATTATGAGAGGCAGAGGCTATTGCCACAGAAAAACTGTGATTACAACGAAATCCCAAACTAGCTGAATTAAGAGTATTTTAGCTACACTGGCGGACAAGGTTGACGGACCTTTTATTTGACTCTGGGCTGGCAGACATCATGTGCGTGCACATGTTCATGTAGACAATGGGTATATTTTTAAGTTATTATTAATTACTAACATAGGATAAGTTCTACAAACACTATATGGATCCATTGGTCTGAAATAATATTTTTGAATTTGAATTACCATGTCGTTAGCTTTGCCCTGATTATTGCAAAGAAAATTTGCCCAGGAGTGGGACAGCGCAGGTTAAAAAAAGTCTCTTTAGGTTAAATCATAAGCGCCTTTGTAAATTAAAATGCAGTCAAAGGTCATAATCATAATCATAAATCTGTATTTATCTCAACATCATGTTTGTGTAACAAAGTGTCTTGTCTCTCCTTCACATGCTGATCTTTGTAACCTGGATGTCCTAGTTCAGCCCTCAAGACCGCATTGATGTAAAGTTTAAAAAATAAACGCTTTACAAAAGTCAAATTTGAGTGGCCGCGAGGGGAGGACATAAACTGCCCTTATTGGTAAGGTTCTTCAGAAAGGTCAGATGCGCAGTACTCGCATCCGGAGTGGGTGGATGACCAGATGTATTAACGTTGACGAGGCAAAAAGGAGTATGTAAGGATCGTAGCGGGTGGCGTTCTGTAGTTTCTGCCTATCCACATGGGAAAAAGGCGTGAGTTTATGTATGCATCTATAAAGGGTGTAAACAGACTCTTAACGAAGCCGAAAGGCACTTGTTCTACAAGGCACTTGTCCATACCTGGGAACCTTCTACTTACGGAGATATTGGGGGTCAAAGTTCCAACTTTTTCACAAGTTTTTTTTTAAATACATGTTTTTAATGTAAGATTTTTACTTTAAACACCTCCAGGGCACCCTTACTATTCAATCCATCCATCAGCACAATGTTTTGAGTGCGTTACATTGAGTCCTACTGAGAAACGTGATTTCTCAGCCCAAAAAAAAAAGTCGTTTCCCAGCACTAATTTTTGCGTAAAGTTACTTAGTTTGATGTACACAATGCTTAGTTGACGGTTTCGTGAAGAGTCTGTTTACACCTTGTATATTATTGGCCAAAATTATACAAAATAGATGTACAAACAAGCGTTGAAAAACAAAAGTTTAAAATAACAAACGTTTACAAAGAAAAGGTCCTACTATTAAATACCTCGATAATTTTAAATGAACTTACTTGATTTTCCAAAGATGTAGACTATTATTCTTTGGACAGGATGCTGCAGTCATTTCGCTCTCTTTATTTCCTGGTTTACGACTTTAAAGCTATGATTGTTTACAGTTAATTAAATATCAACCCCTTCTATGTCCCTATGTTTTCCTTTTTGATGATACATAATCTGTATAAGCACTAGAACCTTTACAAAATGCTCAAAATTGCCTATTTAAATCGCCTGTTAACAGAGGCCTAGTGTTTGTACACCCTCTAGATAACTATTAATGAAAAACATAGGCACACAGTTAAGTATATAACCTTCTTACTCAGTTTATGAAATATGTATCTTTTATATTGGTCGAATATTAGAGAGCCAAACCTAGAATTATGACTTGACTTGACTATGACTTTTTACTACAATTGTCCTTATCGCACCAATGTGATGAATTATGAAAGTTTAGAGTATGAATGCGGCTATAAGAGTACAGGAAGTCCAAAGAAACGATGGATAGACTGTGTGAAGGATGATATTGCTAGAAAGGAGGTGACTGCTGAGATATCAATACTCCTCGTATTGAGGAGTTATAGAGAAGTATGGAAGAAGAAGACATGCTGCGCCAACTCCAAGTGGATTGGGATCAATGATGGAGAGTATGAATAATATGATATGTTAATTCATCATCATCATCATTCTCTTGCCCTTATCCCAATTCATTTGGGGTCTGCGCAGCATGTCTTCTTCTTCCATACTTCTCTATTACTCGTCATCTCATCAGACACCTCCTTTCTTGCCATATAATTCATTACACAGTCCATCCATCGTTTCTTTGGTCTTCCTCTACACATACGCCCATAATATCAAATGTTAATTAATTTCATATATTTTTGACTTTACTATCAACGTTATCATTAGGTACAATGGCAATTTTTTCATCACGAAAATTCAACAAAGATGCATTGCGTTATCTACGTTGTCGAGTAGACGAATTTATCGTACTTTAAAAGCAATGGATTAAGAATTTCCTCCATATAGCTTCGGATTGTGATAGAAAGTGTGCTCCAGAATTGAAATGCTTGTCATTGTTAGGTAGGCTAATAAGTCTAACTAACATAATCATTGACCAGCCCGAGTAGCTTGTCTACCTACCTAGATCGTTAATGTTAAGATTGTTACTTACTGTAACGATAGTTGTGAGTCAAATAAATAACCTAATAATCCATTCTAATGTCTAAAACTTAGTCAATTAGTTTGAACTTGACATCTTTTCCTAGCCGGAACCTAATGCAAGGCCTAGTCTAGCATCTAAGCTCGATAGTTACAATGTCGATCTATTTGTTGAAAATCGATGTTTATCTGACATCAATTTTCAACAAATAGATCAACATTGTAACTATCGATCGGAAGGTTCACGGGTCAGTCTTGAACCTCTTCCACGTGTATTTGAATCTAGTATATAATGCCTGGGATCGAATCGAAACATCAGAAGTACACTTCTCCAGTAACCATCCAGTACCGGCACTCCTCAGGACTAAGATATGAAGTTGTTGGTATTGGCGGCGATTATCGGTGAGTTATTTAAGTTTTTTTATTTGTTCTAACTAACTAAATTAGAGAGGTAAAGTGAAAATATTAAACGATAAATTAAGTTTTAGTTGTGTCGAAATAATATTCAGTTCTATTTTTACTGTTTTCTAACCATTAATTACTATTTCGAAAATTTGACGCAATAATATTTTTATAAACTGCCATTGGGGTTAAAAGAAAGATACACTTTTGCTTTTTTTTTTCTCTACTGAATCCAAACTGACATGACGGCACGGTTGGCGGTTGGCTGAGCGATGGACTGCTGCGCTGCGTGTCGCGGGTTCGATCCCCGCACGGAACAAATATTTGTATGGCCTACAGATAGTTGTTCCGGGTCTGGCTGTTTTTGTATGTGAGTTTAAATGTTTGTGAAAGCACCCACGATACAGGAGATATTCCTAGTGTGGCGCAACGTTTTAAAAAAAAAAAAAAAACTATAATAATAAATTCTCATCTTAAAGTTCTACAAAATCAATGCAGTGTTCTCAATATTTGTTTATTATATTACAATCTAGCCTAGAAAGGCTAATAAGCAATTTTAATCTAACTTAATTTGCTAAAGGTAATTATACCAAGAGCACGTCCAATGCGTTTACTTAGCGTCTGTTAAATCAAATCAAATCAAATTAAATAATTTATTCGCATAATATGGGTAGATAGATGGTATATAAATGTTACATTATATCATATAACAATAGGAAACCTCATATTAACCATTTCTGGTATACGAAACATAAAATAATAACTTACAACAACATGAACTGAAAAGGATAGTATAACTAAGTACTCTTTTTTATTTTATAATAAGTTACCTAGCTGTTATTGCACTAGAATAGGAACATAGTCTTTAGTATTTTACAATAATTTTCTATTCTTATAACTAAGGTGAAGTCACTTTGTTCTTGTGTCCATATAAATAGCTAGGCACTATATTACACTCGCGGTAAAGTCACAAATAGGTTACACTACACTAACTCAAAAGGCTTAGTCCTTTTGAGCCTTCTTACTATGTCTGTGTTATCGAGGAGCTGGATGGCCTCGACATTAACATGATGATGAAGCCGACGTTCATGAGCTTCTGCATATTTTTGGATTATGCTGTTTACGAACTCTATATTCAGGTCCCGATGGATGTCGTCAATTCTTATGTACCAAGGCGCGTTCACGTTGTTCTTGAGTACTTTGTTCTGGAATTTTTGTATAATTTCTACATTGCTTTCTTTGGCACAACCCCATAGTTGTACCTATACCATAGGTCCGTACTGGCATAAGGACTGATTTATAGAGCAGGATTTTGTTAGGAACTGACAACGCGGAATGCCTTCCTAGTAACCAGTTCATGCTTCTGTAACGAATTTCTAATTCTTCTCGTTTCTTTTTGACATGGGCTTTCCAGCGAAGCTTTGCGTCCAAGGTCATACCAAGATATTTGGCAGTATTTTCGTATGGTATACTTTCAGTGTTCACAATAATGAAAATCAATGTCATGTCCTAATTCCATTATTTGCTTGCAGCCGTCGTCTCCTCAGGGATACTGAGCGAACAGCAGTTGGATAACCAATGGCCGTGGCAAACTGGCAAACTATACCGCTATGACGTTAACACGCACACCCTAGCCCGTCTTCAGGAGGGCGCCAGCTCCGGCAACGCATTCAAAGCCGAGTTCATCATTCGTGTCAAGGCCCCAGGCCTGCTCCAGGCTAAGTTGGAAAACCCACAACATGCTCAGTTCCACCAGCAGCTACCCAACAACAAGGCCATACCTTCGGACCTGAAGTACGAAACCGTACAGAACCTGGATAAACCTTTCGAAATCTCCGTTGAAGGTGGTCGCGTTCTCGGCCTAAGTCTGCCTTCCACGTTCTTGCTTTCTCACGAGAACTTGTTGAAGGGTCTGATCAGCGCACTTCAAGTGGACTTATCTGCTTACCATCATGTGCATAACCACGAAGATAGCTACGACAGGGAACGCCAGCAGGGTCTCTTCAAAAAGTTGGAGGCTGACGTCACTGGTGACTGCGAAACTTTGTACGCTGTCTCCCCTGTGACCGCTGAATGGCGTCGAGAGCTACCGCTGTTCGCTTCAGAAGAGGACCCCATGGAAATCACCAAGAGCAAGAACTACGGACACTGCAAACACCGCGTCGCTTACCACTTCGGAGTACCTGAAGGTGCTGAATGGACAGGAACCGCTCACAGCAATGAGGAGAAACAGTTTATCTCGCACTCTGCCGTCTCCCGCATCCTTGCCGGTAAGCAGGGTCCCATCTATAAGGCTGAAACAACTAGCACGGTTAACGTGGATCCCCATTTATATGGCAAGCAGAAGGCGCTGGTTTACAGCTACGTACGGTTGAACTTAGTGTCAGTTGAACAAGACAGTGCTGTCGAATGGCAAACAGCTGAGGGAAACCGTCAAATTATGACCCTTTTGTACGCTTTGAGCACCAAACAAATAGCTGTCCACGAACAATCTTCGGAGTCACGTAAGTCTTCTGAATCCAATGAGCACATGAACGTGCAATCGGAACAACTGAAAAGCAGAGTGCGCCGTTCAGCCCATCAGCAACAGACAATGTACAGCAAGGACTGGAGGTCCTCAAGTTCCAGTGACTCTTCATCAACTTACATCAACGATGAAGTTCCCAGTATGAATGAACCCGCCTATGCTGCTCTGTACATGAGTGCCCAACCACGTGGAGATAAAAAACAGAGCACCATAAACTGCCAGAAACTGCTCCAGGATATGGCTCAGCAACTGCAGAATCCCAACAACATGCCTAAAGCTGACTTTCTTTCCAAGTTTAACATTCTTGTTCGCATTATTGCTTCTATGAGCAAAGTTCAGCTTGAACAAACCAGCCGTGGCATTGAAGTCGGCAGGACTTCAAACAACAACGTCAAAGTTGATATGTGGATGATCTTCCGTGATGCAGTCGTACAAGCTGGTACATCACCAGCCTTTTGGCAAATTAAGACTTGGATTCTCAGCAAGAAACTACAAGGCGAGGAAGCAGCTCAGGTGATGTCTGCTCTGGCTAGAACACTTCGTTACCCTACCAAGGAACTTATGATAAATTTCTTCGAGCTCGCTATGAGCCCTGAGGTGCAACAGCAGGAACGTCTTAACACAAGTGCTTTAATCGCTGCAACGCAATTCATTCGCATGGGTCAAGTAAACAACGAAACCGCTCACAGCTACTATCCGACACACATGTATGGCCGTCTCGCCCGCAAACACGACCGATTTGTGCTGGAGAGCATCCTTCCTCGTCTATCTGAGCTGTTGAAACAGGCTATTGAGGCTAAAGAATGGAGCCGGGCCCAGGTATATATTAAGGCAATCGGCAATTTAGGACACCCTGAGATCTTACAAGTATTTTCTCCCTACCTGGAGGGTCGTACTCAAGTGTCTACGCACCTACGCGTTCAAATGGTTGTACAGCTTCGCTCTCTCGTGGACCAGAAAGATAAATATACGCGTGCTGTTCTCTATAGCATCTTGCGAAACACGGCTGAGCCCTACGAAGTGAGAGTTGCTGCTATCTTAAACATATTCATGGCTCACCCAACTGCCGAGATGATGCAAGTCATGGCCCAGATGACCCACGATGACGCCAGCATCCAGGTTCGTGCTGCTCTCCAAAATGCCATCCTTACTGCTGCCAGCTTGAAGGATCCTCGTTTCTGGCACCTGTAAGTAATTCATATTTTATTAATATCAATCAAAGCATTTATTTCAAGTAGGCCAGTTAGAGGCACTTTTGAACTGTCGAAACAAAGACAACAATGAATAACATCTAAAGACAGAGGTTAAACTGCAAAACAGACATATAAATTTAATGTAATTTAACTAATTTCAGATCAAGGACAGCTCAAGCTGTTAAGCATATCGTAAAGCCCGGTAACTTTGGTATGCGCTACTCTAACAAAGACTTCGACGACAGCTACGTAAGTGACGACGAACAGGAGTACTTCCGAGTATCATCTTACATTGGTGGTGATAGCAATGCAATGCCTAAGTATCAGGAACATTCGTGGACCAACAAAATCGGCGGATGGGCTCTTGAAAACACCGTAAGTTAATAAACCATACGCTCCTTAAAACATTTTAACAGTTTCTTTTTCCATTATTTACTTTTATATTGACTAAAGTCTGACAACCAGTCTTACCAAGGGGTATCGTATTTCCCAGTAGTAACTGGGTTGTGGAGGTCAGATAGGCAGTCGCTCCATGTAAAATACTGGTATTCAGCTGCATCCGGTTAGACTGGAAGCCGACCCCAACATAGTTGGGAAAAGGCTAGGCAGATGATGATGACTTTTATATTGACTAGCATTTACTTAACTATGTTTCGTTTACAGATTGGTGCTTCATTCTCTGATGCTCAGGAAATCGTTGATTTCATCAAGACAATAATGTATGAACCCCTCAAGTCTGATGCCACCCAGAAGTACACCGCCAAAAGGATTTCTGAAATGCTTAACATCAAACGCCAGCCCAAGGGACCACTTGAGGGTTCTCTCTTCTACGCAATTTCCAACCAGGAGAGGTTCTTCAGTTTCGACGAAAGTGACCTGAGTAGACTGGTACAAGACATCATGGAGTACATAAAGGAAGTCCAGCAAGGTGTTGAGAAGCACTACACTAAAGTTTTCAACTCAAACCAGGTCTCTGTCATGTTCCCCATTGCCTCTGGTATGCCGTTCATCTACAAATACAAGGAGCCTGTAGTTATTCACGTTCAGGGCAAAGCTAAGGGCTCAATCAACCGTGACTTCAAGAACCTTAAAGATGTGTCCGCTGTCATGGATAAGGAACTCTTACTTACTGCTGCCAGAAACATTGATGGAAACGTTGGTTTCATGGACACCCTTAGCAATCAGCTTGCTAGTGCTGGAGTCATCAAGAAGTACCAAGTGAACGTTCCTGTCAAGCTAACCATTCAGATGCAATCTGGAGTAGCTAAAATGAAGGTGGAACCACTGCACCCTAACCAAGACTACACCATCGCTCACTACAGCATTTGGCCATACACTGCTAACCAGAAGCAGGGTACTTTAGTGCCCTACTCTCAGGATCCTACTACCAAGATAGTAGAACGCCAAAGGAAAGTACAATCCACTGATGTGAAATTCGGCCAGCAAATTGGAACCATTTTCCAACTGCAAGGATACTCCTACTCTGCTGACTTCAGGAACGCCGGCAATGTGCTCCAGGCCCTGTACAACATGGGTGACTTATTGGCTGTCAGAGACATCGCTTTGACCCATTACAACTTGAAATACCTTGGAAAGCAGTCGCAGAACAAGGCTGTCACTTTAACTGCTGCTTATGGTACGCATTAGTTGAAATGTGTAAATAGTCTGTTACTGATATAATTATGTTTTCTGGTTACTGATTTCTTTAATATTTTTACAGACCAATTATTCAATCAGAAGCAAAGCGGTGAACTCGGACATGCTGACAACAGGAACGACGTTACACCCAACAGTGGAGTTCGTCGTGAGGAGATGGTCAAGCGTGTTTCATCCGGGATCAAGAGCGCCAGAGCCCAAGTGGTCGACGTCAGCGCCACATTTGAGGGATCCCAGAAACAGGAGTACGTGTTAACCGCTGCTATTGCCAACAGCCCTGTCGACCAGAAAATCCAAGCTATTCTATTCGCTGGAAGAAACTCGGCCAAGCTGGGTAACGAACAGATCAACGCTGTCGTCAAGGTAACTAAGCCCGAAATTTCACCACTGAACTTCTTGGAAGCTTTGAAGAAGGAC
Organism: Lycophotia porphyrea; assembly: GCA_950005105.1. NCBI lineage: Eukaryota > Metazoa > Arthropoda > Insecta > Lepidoptera > Noctuidae > Lycophotia > Lycophotia porphyrea. Next base: position 2,456,208 of record OX465408.1, on the reverse strand, counting down.
ATGAAGATGACTTACGAAGCCGACATCAAGTACGGTGAGAATGGAAACATTCACGTTCAGGGTAACACTGAACGCACCAAGAGATTCACCGAACAGCTGAAGAACCATCCTCTGGCTAAGTGGGTTCAGCAGGAGATTATCAACGGCAACTTGTACCAAGCTTCTTCCTACAAGATGCTGATCAAGGCCCATGCCCCTGACAGCTTCAAGGCCTCAGTGACCTACAAGAACGTGAGCCCCATGTTCATGAACTGGACTTCTCAAGCATACAAAATCCTGAAGCAACTGAGCTGGAACACTGAAGTGAACCCGATGAAGAGGGTTGCTGACGGCAAACTGCAGCTTGAGGTTGAGACTTCCTACGTCGACAACACCCTTCGTTTCGAGATGACTTCACCTTCCGGTGTGGTTCGCATCGACAATGTTCAAATCCCTAAATTCACGCCCTACCTGGTGTCTGTCTACTCGCCCTTCAGCCCTATTGAGCGCGTCGTTAACTACGAGAGCTACGTGCAGTTCCAGCGTAAGTACCTATATATCTTTTGAAAGTATAAGAATTGTGCATTAGATGATTAACTACAAATGCAAAGATTACTGTACATAGATTGAAGAAATCTATTTCTTACTTGCAGTAGTTCTAGATATAACTCAATTGAGCATAACATTAAAATGTCTGCTTATTAATGATATCCTTACCCCTACAGCTTTCTGTACCATCGACGGCAGCAAAGTGAGAACCTTCAGCAACCGCACCTATGACTACGAGCTGTCCCGCTCCTGGCATGTGGTGATGCAGGAGGAAGCCAACAGCGCGCGCGGCAAGTGGGAGGATCTGGTCATTCTCGCCAGGAGACCCAGCCAGAAGCAGCAGGAGATCTACATCTCTTACAAGTGAGGGTTGATTCTATTATTTTTCATCTGAAAACATAAATTACAAACTTTGTTTTGAAACCAAATCTCTCCTAGCTATCTAGCTAAATGCCAAAAACATAACGACACCCCAGTATTTCCCCAAAGGGTTAGGCAGATATCAGTATCTATCAGTATATATGCATACCTAGTACCTATACCTTCATATCCTTACAGGTAAACTTGTACACTAGTATGAATATTTCGATGTAGTTAAAACACAATTTACTTATTAATGTTTCTATTTTGTTCTAGAACCGAAACGGGTAAGGACTTGGAAATAGAAATTTTGCCCACGCAGTCCAACAAGGCTAACGTGCAGGTCAAGACCAACAGCAAGAAGATCTCTGAAGGTGACCTGACCATCTACTGGGATGATGTTGATGAAACTCCGCTTCTGCAGTACTTCGTCCAAGAGGATGTTCTGATGTTCGACCTCCGCGATGGACGTGTCCGTGCCATGTATGATGGGCAGCGCCTGGTGCTTACCACCCAACACTACCGTACCACCACCAGGGGTATCTGCGGACAGAACAGCGGTGAGCCACGCAACGACTTCCAGACTCCTTATGGTCTAGTTGATCTGCCTGAGCACTTTGGTGCCTCCTACGCCCTTGATGTCGAAGACAGCGACCCTAAGACTCAAGGTCTGAAGATGGAAGCTCAGCAGAAGGCGTACCAGCCAACCCCGAAATACACCGCCATCCTCCGCTACGATGAGGAATGGAACAAAGCTATTCAGCAGAGGCACCAGGAATGGGAATCTGAGAACGTTTACAGGACTAGGAGCTACATGAAGAAGCATGGCCAGTGCCAGTTGCAGCAGCAAGTGCAGTACTATGAGAACCATCGTGACATCTGCATAACCACCATTCCTTTACCCGCCTGCCAGTCCCACTGTCACGGAGAAGGCTACAAGGTCCAAGCTGCTCAGGTTATCTGCCGGTCAAAGGCCGACCAGCAGATCAGAACTTATAGAAACCAGATCCAGCAGGGACAGAACCCCCAGGTTTCTGGTGTTTCTAAAATAGAACAGTTCAGAGTACCCACATCGTGCAAGGCGTAAGAACTCTTCGACCTACCAACTATTAAGTAATTTAATTATTAAAAAAAAACGGCATGAACTTGGACTACGAATAATATTTAATGTGATATTGCTAATAAACTATAGTGTTCATATACATTTTGGAAGTATAATATTTATGTATTCGAAATTCATTGTACTATTATGTATGTAAAATATTTATTTATAAGAACTTGCCTATTTGTATTTATGTAATGACTTTATTTTGTATTATTATTCCAGTAGAATAGATTGTAAAGAGCAAATATAAAAAAACCTAAAAAAATATATTAAAATACTATGTATATCTTAGATAAATGAACAATAAAAAAATCAAATAAAATTCCCTTACTATTATTTACTACTAGCGCCACCATCTGATAATACGACACACATTGCTCTCCACATAGTTCATAATCATTCCAACAGATGGCAGTAAGCGCTCTAAGCCTTTGCTTATTTTGCACCCTTTTTTTTAGTTAGTCAAATTCAAAACGACTGTAATGAAAATATAATTAACTGCTGTATAAGTGAATATTAAATTGGGAAAAACCTTTAAAATTTTAAGAATCTAGAATTTTTATGAACAACTTTTATTCATTTTACATGATCGAAATAGTTTTGATAATCCAAGTTAACCGGAAAACACCACTAAAACTACTAACAATCAGTATTGTTTATTAGCTACATTTTTAAATTATAGACAGTATTAAATTGGTAGACTGTAATTAATCTGGTTTATTACCTGAGACTGAAACTTCGACGGGCCACCAAAAAAAAGAAGTAAATAAACAGCGCCATCACGTCTGTCCAGTTCTCAGCTGTTTGTTTGTCAATGTCACGAATAGTTTCGTGGTTAGTATTTACGTCTATCTACACTGAATATTTTACAGTATTAATGTTTTCAGTATTATTTTCATTTCAATTAGCTAGTAATTAGTGATTTTAATCAAAAAACAAACTACAACATTTTGTGCCCGAAACCTGATCGTGTTTTGTTGTTTTTTCAATTTCGATTTGTTTTTCGAACTGCATCCTGCGCCGCTTGAAACATGTAAGTGGCCAGTGATCTTAATTTTATATTTTAAAAAACCTACTTTACACGTACTTTTTTATTTATTTATTAGCTACATACACATGAAATTCGCAGACGACCTATAAATCAAAGCGCTAATTTTACAACCGTCCCACTAGATGAATTATTCAACCAATCCTGACGTGAAAATATACCTACATTAGAAAAATGCATAGCATAATCAATAAAAATCATTGCTGAAAATAATTTAATTAAAAAAATAAACATACATAATGTACTTATTTTCTTTTTTTATTGTGGTTTAAAGCTTTCGGTCAAAAGACCGTTCAAGACAATGTATCGTTTGTAAGGTACACTAAACACTTGCAGAAACACAATAGTTATTATAATTATCGCCTACTACCAGAATCTCAGACCAACAAAAAAAGGTTTTTGTTTGTTTTGGTTGGTCCTTTTTTTGTTGGTCTGAGATCAGAACCAAGCAATTCCTATGCGAAATGCTATTCTGCATCTCTCCACTCTCAAAATGAATTAGGCTGTTTATAATAATCTTTCTAAGACAAACCATCTGTCCATAATATTAAAAATATTGAGCCTTTCCTGCAACTCATTACATGGCCCTTGACTGTAAAATATAATCAACCTTTATTGTAATTCAGGCCATATGATTCAACTCACCTCTGAGTAGAATCATATGGCTTAAGAAAGCTTCACATCTATACTAATCTATATCTATATTAATATTATAAAGAAGAAAGATTTGTATTTTAAAGATTTGTATTTCAGCAATGGATAGATACATTAACAGCAACATAGGCTATATTTTATCTCCGTACTCCCACGGGAACGGGAACTATTATATAATTTCCTATGTATTGAATTGCTACTGATTCTGAATTATTCAAGCTCATTTGGTAGTGGGTTGCATACGGGGAAAGTGAATTAAAACAAAAATATTTAATGTGTTTGCAAAATTGAATGAATATGATGATTTGTTAATAACATTGTATTTGAATTGTTAATTTTTATAGAAAAAATAGTAATGTTGGATGTCCCATATTTTTTTAAAATATTTGTTTCTAGGACACACTGGTTTCCTTTTCTATTACAAAAGCATATTCAGCCTGTAATGCCAAGGTCGGTCTGTGGATGGGTGGTTATAACATACCCAATTTCCTCCATGCCTCAGAAAGCACACAAAGCCATTGGTCCCAGCTGTGATTTGTAGATCTTTGACAGTTGTAATAGGTAGTCAATGTTCCGAAAGTCTGACAACTAGTCTTACCAAGGGGTATCGCATTACCCAGTACTGATTGGGTAGTGGAGGTCAGATAGGCAGCCATTCCACTCTAAGACTGGAATCCAACCCTAATAAATTTGGGAAAAGGCTTTAGGAAGTGAAGTATTTTCCTAGTGCTGGGCAGCAGGCCTCTTGTCTTTGAGAGGGAGTTGGCTGTATTCTACCACATGGGCCTAGTGTAGGTTGTTGCCCATGTCTGAATTTTGGTTCTAGGACAAGCTGGTATCCTCACAATCCTCACCATATTTTCTTGTAATCCAAGCACTGTGGTAATGAAATAAATTATACAGAGGTCCAGGTATTTTGTTTTTATTTACAAAGTCTGCGTGTTGAACCTTCAATATTATGACAAGAAAGGCAGGGCTGTTGCTATTACCAAGCCATCTAATACCTGTGTTAATGGAATAAAAATCCATGAATTAAAAAATTGTTCTTAAATCACTGTAAACCTTTCATATTTGGTTTTTAATTTGGAGAGGTAAACAGAATTTGCCAAACATTTTCTTTTTACTGTTTACATTACACCTATAGTACAAAAAAGCTATACTTAAAAAATCAGTCATAATTAGAATTAAAATATATAATATTATGTATTAAGAATTAAAAAATATGGTAGATCTATGTTGGAATAGAAATAAAAGAATTTTTGTCATCATTAAGATAAAAAACAACGCTTTTAAATTAAAACTAAGTATGTTTTAATTTTCTCCTTAATCAAGTAGGTATGATATCCACAACGACGTATTATTTTATAGTTTATATATCATTGGATATCACCGGCTCAACTCAGGATGGATGAAATGGCGACAGGTCACTGGAACAACTTGCGACCCACGGATGCCCCTCAAGCTAAAGGGGAAAATATACAAGTCCGTGATTAAACCTGTCGTACTGTATGGGTCAAAAAGCTGGGCTGTGAAGAAGATGGATGAAAAACGATTGCATGTAGCGGAGATGAGAATGTTGAGATGGATGTGTGGAGTGACAAGAATGGATAAAGTAAGAAATGAGTATATTAGAGGAAGTTTGAAAGTGATGCCTGTCACAGAAAAATTGGAAGGAAGTCGTTTGTCTTGGTATGGACATGTAATGAGGAGGGATGAAACGCATATGACTAAAAGAGTGATGGACATGAATGTTGATGGATGGAGAGGGAGAGGCAGGCCAAAGAAAAGATGGATGGATTGTGTGAAGACTGATATGAAAGAGAAAGGAGTAAATGATGCCGTAACGTCTGACAGGGGAGAATGGAAGAAGAAAACATGTTGCGCCGACCCCAAATAGTATGGGATAAGGGCAGGAAGATGATGATATATCATTGGATATCCATTGGTATTTTTTTTGATGAACTGAAGATCCTACTTTATCCCTAGTAATAAAATAGTAGCTTACGTGTCAAGTGGCATGTTCATGTTGTTTGTGTAGGTAGTATACTCTAAATAAATCTTAATTAAGTACACTAATTACGTCACCTAATCTACATTATTTGCTTGGGAATGGTTAGAATTCCCGGCAAAGCCATAAAATTTGCGTTTTCATCAAATAACATTAGTACAATTTGATGTAATTATTATGTGGTATTGCGTAAGTCATGCGTCATTGCCGTGCCCCTTCGCGGCGCGCTTCCATTGGTCGACGCATGCGACCTCCAGCACGTAGGTACCTACCTATGCGTGTGCACAACCGGAATACAAGTGATCGAAATGAAACGTGATGCTGGCCACTTCGGCGTTTTATGACACTGTTGCTAAGTTGAATTTTATGGAGCTTTCAAAATCGTTGAACCAGTTCTGAGAAAACAGGTGGAATTTAGCATTTACCTTTCGTATTCTTGAATCATGAAAGTAAATGCATGAGTGATTGAGTGCTGCATTGAGAGATAAGTAGGTATATGTTATAGGAAATTAAAGTAAATAGAATAGAATTGAATACCTATGTAGTTTCAGCCTAAAATACATAGGTATAAGTAAACCAATTTAATAAAAAAAAATCGTCTAGACAAACATTTCCACTGCAAGAAGAAAATCTAGTAGTGAACAGCAGAAAACAGGCAGCCTGCCTGAAAATAATAATAATGATGGACTCAAAAACAGGCTCATCCATTTAGCATTCTAGCCAAAGTACCAACCTAACTATTCTACCCGTTTTCACCCACACCAGGAGACAACTGACACCAAAATGAATGCCTAAGTTAAAGTGAGCTGTTGGTTGAGTAACGCTCAGTAAGCGCTGCATGTTGAAAATTTGTCATTTCGGTGTCGCAGTGGTTTCTTTGGGGCCTGAGTAATTGAGCAGTATGGAAGAAGAAGACCTGCTGCGCCGACCCCATAAATAAATTGGGTTAAGGACATGAGAATGATAATGACTTGGGTTCCAAGACTGGAATTTTATAAAACACTATAGTAAAATTGCTTTTAAAAACCGAAGTTCAAATTACTGCCAAGTTGCCAATTTACTTAAAAAATACAAAGAAACTTGCTGTATCACGATTCTACCTATTCATGATTGTTCAACAGTTTAGCAATCAAGATTTTAAACTAAAATTATGAAGTCTTCATTCCACCGATTCACATAGACTTCTCACATATGACCTCTCATAAATGTTTCAGTTAATCTACCTACTATACATTTGTATGTGATGATAATCTTATTAACTGAAGGTTCCACATCATACGAGACTCAGTAGGGAGAAACCAGGGGTCATTAATCGAATTAAAAGGTATGGTTAAACCTTTAACATACCATCATCATTATATCAGCCCGGAATCACCCACTGCTGGGTATAGGCCTCCCTTTTTTCTGCCACACTTCCCAGTTCTGTGCGTCCCTTATCCAGGTGTTTCCTGTGGTTTTGACGATATCGTCGACCCAACGAGCTTTAGAACGGCCCTGGTTTCTTTGGCCTAACGTTGGCCACCACTCGGTCAAAGCCTTGCCCTACCACTGCTGAAAGTAGAGCGTTTGAGTTGCTCGCCATCCTTAGAAACTCTAATCCGGCTGCAACCTTGAGAAGATTATGGCTCCAATTTGCTTAAGATAAATGTAAAGCTTCGACTCTTTACTGTCAGATCCTTCTTGAAAATGAATCTAATTAAAAGAAAGTACTTAAAGGAAAAGGCATTCGAATTGATGAGGGTCAATCCCACATTCGAATGGAGTACATTTTTCTAGCTCTCGAAAAAAACCATTTAATTGAACGATTGAACTTTACCAGTTTACTTCGTAGCCAACAATGCTAATTTTTCGACCCCGGATCTTTTAAATGTCACTTGTCTATTTTCGGCTTTTTATTTACCATAACTTGTTTTTCACTTCATTTAATTCGCTTGCTTCTGCTTATTTGACATTCGATTCTAAAACTTGTTGAAATATTCTAATTACTTTTAGATTGAATATACTTTTTTTACTTTTCTCATAAAATTAATAAATTACATAGTAGTAAGGGACACCCCCTTACCTCAAATCTATTAAATTTAGTAATTTCAGTAGTTTAGAAACGTAAAAATAACTTATAACAAAACATTAGAACAATATTCCCGGAAGAGTTACCCAGCCGTGAGACAAACTAACTGTCATCAACGGCTCATACATCCAGACAGTTCCTGAGCAATCTGATGGACTAACCTCAATAGGTAATACTAATCGATCAGAAAAATCAAATTCAGGACCACATGCTTAATGTGCTTAGGAGTACGTAGTGCTTGCAACCACTATACCAACGAACCAAATTAATTCTAGTAATTTGGTACTTTCGAATTTGGATAGAAAGTACTTTTTTCTTTGTTCTTAATACGGGGTACCCCTGTAATAAGTTATTAGGAACTTAATTCTATTTAGGTAAAGATTCCTTCAAGTTTTGGTCACTATGGCTTTTTTTCTTCATTCTTAATTTGGGGTCACCCTTGCCTGGTTGTTTGTTGTGCTGGTCTACGTTTACAACATTATTTGTTCAGTCCAAGTAGTATGGTATTGGCGTATTGCCTACGTGACATTACGCACTGTGTCTGATGACTAAGTAGCCTAAATATAAATCACTTTACAACGGGACTTCTTTGAAACGGTTGTTCGTTTAATTCTGTTCAATCGTGATTCTGGGGAATATTGCTAACGTTGGTCACGTCTAATGTTATTTATAAACTTGAGGAAAGGATTTAAATCGTAAAACAATGTAGAATTAATTCTGTCTGTCATCTTTTCACGACTTACTGGCTCACTGGATACAGGACAGTTGTTGGTCATGACATAGGATTAGGATACTTTATCCAGGGTTGAGGGGACGCTGAAACGGGTCCCACGTATTCAGAACATCATTCTGGACATGTGTACCTAGCGATTGACCATGCCCTGCGTTTTAACGAATACATTAAATAATTAGATATATATTTGTTCTATCGAAATATGCATAATACGCAATTTGTTCCGTTTTAGTTTTTAAAAATAATGACTTCTTCTTTAACAGTTAGCCGGCGATGTAATTTTAAATTACGCACTTTAAAAGAAACAATATCTAGATAGGCGATTAGTTCTACATTAACTCTAATTACTTATCTACTTTATAATTATAAAATTCATTACTTTAAGTTAAAAAAGACAATACAAAGAAGTAAACCTAGCGATGACAATTCATTGTTTTATAAATTTTTATCTTTTTTTTGAGATATATATGTCACTTTGTTATAGGACGTGGGGCAATTTTGATCCATCTTCTTTATTAATGTTATTCAAAATACTTACGTAAGCTAAATCGCCATAAACAACATAAGTTACTTTGGATATAAATTGGAACAAGTTCAGCAATATAAATGTGGTTTAACGATGGTATAATAATCTCTACTCCTGTAGATGATTCTTTTGTGATAGATTATCTCCGACTAGAACTCTGCCCTGAACTCTCAGCTAGAGTTGCACAAAGATGACAAGAGGTGGGGTTTCGCAGCCACACATAGGCACATACATAAATTAAAACTTTTTCCCCCATGGGGGTTCTGGAAAGTACAGAACTTCACCTGGTACGTTCTGTATACCTTTTACTTGCTTTCATTACACTACGCAGCAGGGGCGTGCCGTCCATAGAGGCAATTAGGCCTAGCCTACCCTACCAACAACGCCAAATGCATTTATTATAACTATGTAATAAAATAACACAAAATATTAAAAAAGAAAGTTAAAACTCCTGAGCAACACTTATAGCAACTTGTCGCGCTCGTGTGACGTATTTCACAGTACTACGATTATAAGGCAAGAAGTCGTACGGCCTACCTGTGCATTCATAAATTTACGCACACTGATGCATATTTTCGCGTGTATGAACGGCACACATGTATAGATATGGGCGTCACCTCCTTGGACTGTAGACGGCCGTCGTGTGTTGTGATTGGACGAATGGCTGCCCCACAAAAGTCAAGACGTGTAAGGTCACGGTAGCCCGCGAAATTCAAATTTTCTTACGTTTTTTGTGATTTGTATCGCAATCTTGAATGTTTTGCTTTTTCTAACTTACTAAGTTATAAATAATTCGTTTCAAAACGTACAGTTACTGTAAATATTATTTGTTGTGTTTATTATTTGTTTATTTACATAAAATGGTGATCTGTTATGAACTTTGCGCTGATAATGGTGCCGATTCTCTTGTAACAAATACCTCTAAATTAGACTAAAAATCACCAAAAATTTGTTTATTCCTGTCAAACGACAATTTTCCATTCTGAAATTGACTTAAGTGACACAAATTAATATTTTAGTTTGACAGCACTAAGATGGCACGGAGATATTAATTTATTGAAAATGGCAAATTTTGCTATTCTGAATTTGACGTTTTTCACCCAAAATTTTGCGATTAAAAAGGTGTGGAATAAAATTAGTTGTCATGGACTAAAATTCACACTAACACCTCGAGTTCAGGTGCAAAACCAGTACTGTTTTTTTTTTTTCTTTTCTTTTGCTTATATCTCGAAAATAATGTGTCCTATCGCAAAAATAATGAAAATTTCGACCCCCTTTATAAGACCCAATAAATTTCAAATATTATAAATCAATAAAGGTGACTACTTTGAAGGTCATCTTAAGTAGAACGACACTGTAATGTTGCGCGTTTTTTTTTTCGGAAGTCAGTATCCGTGGCCTACCCTCCGTGGAGAACCACTGCACGCCACTGCTACGCAGAAATACAGGTTGCAATGGATACCGACGCACAAATGATTACCACATATTCAGCAATGCATTCCGAACTTAAATTAAAAAAAAATCTTCTATTTCCTACAAAAATGTAATACATAATAAGGTACAGCTAATTTTTTTTTAACGTTTTAGCCGATTGTGCGTTGGTGTCTCCTGTATAGTAGTCCAAATTAGCAGTAATATTTAGTCAAACAGCTTATGTTACAGTCAATTGTTATCGCGTCATGCTTGACGCAAATTCTGAGTTTACTGTTTACGTCAACCATTCCACTAAAATCACCTAATTCCTCTGCGAATTTCGCCTTTATTGCAGTACTGTAAGATTCTATTTCGTTTCCATGGGTATTATTGGTATTCCCATCAGAAACTGTTTTATTATTGCAAGGCCAGTGCTCATGACCTGTTCTGAATCAATTTGTGTATCATCATCCATCTTGTTTCAGGCTAGACAGGTTGGACATTAATTTAAATTTCAGAATATGTAATGTGATCTTAATACGCATCTGAGTATTTTTAAATTACTTTTATGGAGCTATTTTTATTGGTGTTTATGGTGATAATTGGGGTAAAAAAAATCTTTGGTTGTAAGTCAGGGTTGCCAATTTTTTCCCAAAGCTAATGCTGTGATTAACCTCAACATAATCTTTACATAACATAAAACAAAGCCGTTCCCGCTGGTTGTACGCTTAGATCTTTTAAACTAGCAACGGATTTAAATGCAGTTTTCATCAAATATATAGAATGATTCAAGAGGAAGGTTTATATGTATAACATTGCATCCGTGCGAAGCCGGGGCGTTTCGCTCGTTCATTATAATTTCTAAAAGCTACTAGAAATAATGGATAGCTTTAGGCGAGATCTTCGCCCGGCAGTGGGAAAATGAACCAGTTAAAAAAATCAACTACTTGACATTTTCGCACCCTGATCATCGTTGCCGAATTCGTCTTCTGTCCAGGTCGCCCGCTCAAGGATATTTATTATCTGAATAATAAATGATCTGATTCCCCCCACAATACCTTCTTGCATTTTGCTTTGCTGCAATCGGAAGCCAAAGGATACAAGAAAACGGACAAGGATACTTTTTATAATACAAACGTATCTATTGGTGAATGATGTAACCAAGGTTTTTGTAAAAATATACTGATTTAAAAGAGTGTCCATGGAGTTTCTTGCCCGTTCTTCTCCATAGAGATCTACGCTACGGAATGGGCAACTACAGTACTTTCACAGTTTTTATGCCTTGTGACTGGGACGTAGCGTCATTACATTTTTATCATGTCGACAATTCAAAAGTGCCTGTAACTGGCCTACTTGAAATAAATGCTTTGATTTTGATTTTGATTTTTTCAAATGTGCCTATTTAAAACAACTTTCGATGTAATTGACTGTATTTCGAGATGGTTTAGTAAATATGGACCTTTGTACTTGACTTCAGACTCGTTTGCAAACCTTGACTCCCAGAATCTCGACGTTGATTCCAATTATTGGTCTCAAAATGCGACGCAGTTTCTTTCTGACGTATTTCTACACTACATTATCAATTACTGATCCACGCCCATGTTTCCTGGGTTCACATCGGAGTCAATTACTTTCATGTTTGTATTCAGTATTTTTGACGTCTTTGATTGCTCCAAGGTCTTCAATCACAGCCTTTGAAAAATTAAAACTTGTTTTGGCTTCATTGATATTGATCTATTTTATAGTGACGTTTGTGATCGATTGTTTTATTATTGTTCGCAGTTCTATTAGTTTCTGGCACATATTTGAGGTTGTACGACATATTATAATAAAGTAGCACAGTCAATTTCACTGTAATAATTCTGGTATGACCATACAAGGCAAAGAAGCATTGCTCTTACTTACACGCTCATTACAACCAGAGGTCCTAGTCAAGTCGGTTCGAAAGAGATACCGCGCAGGGCCGCGGAACACAAAGGGCAAGGAAAGAACATGGATGGGTTTTAGTCTAAGTCAGTACAAGTCTGACACTCCCTTTCGCTGCGCCCAGAGTCAAGTTCGTGTTGGTTGCTATGTCAATTTTAGACTGCGACAAGCTTTTTGGTTGCTATCTCAATTTTAGACTTCTGTCATCATCATCGCTGATACAATCTCACTTTAAAGACCCTCAGTACCAAAATTTCCAACCTTCTATCCATAACAAAGTTTTTCTTTACATCTGTACCAGTTACACGAAGAGCTCATATATCAAATTGTTTACTACAAGACACCTTCCTTAGCGGAAAGTGCCGATGTATACACTGCAGCGATCGATCTCTGACATGTGGAGTTTATGATATTAACAGCAGCTTGATAAGGTCTTTACGGCCATGTAAACAGTGTCTCCTTGCCTTGATTCTTCAGGGAAAAGAAGAACGATCATTTGTGACCCAGACCCGACACGAAAGAGACATATCTCAGTTTTTTGCTATTTTAACTATAGCTAAAATATATATTTTTTTATATTCAAAATTAATGGCTAACACCAAAATTTTGGCTTATGTTTCTCTTCAGGGGTGTTTTTAAAAAAAAATATGAATACCCCTTTTTCAAAAATCGAATGATGCAGTTATAGTTTTTATCAAAATCTGGCTCAAGGCTCCTTTGAGTATTTTACTCTATTCCTCATAGTTTCGGATTTGACCATCCACGCCCTCTTAAAAAATCACCCTGTATAAAAGAAAGATTTTTGTAAGAAATATGTTAGCTAAAATGGAGCTAAATGGTTGTTAACTGTCTATTTTTTGTGTTTTTATCTAAATTGGTTTCATTTTAAATATATATAATTACTATTCATTAAAATAATATATTTCAAAATATTTAGCCTGAACAAAATCAAACGGCAATATGGAGCTGTTAGCCACTGATATTCAGAATAGTGTTAATTTATTTCTGTTATATTTAATATTACAAAATAACTGAGATACGTTCCTTTTGTGTCGGGCCTGGGTAAATTTCCTATGGGTCGTGACCCTTCTTCTTTGGAGGAACACTTCGGTCTATCCAGATGTTGCTAGGTTTCGATCAGAAGTCCCAATGTCATAAATGTTGACATTTCAAATGCTCATTGTGTTATTTTCGTTGTGATTTTAATGATTTTTTATAACATGAAGCACAGGTTATAGACTTACGAATTTCCTTCAAAATACTTAGAATGCCTGTTCTATCCATCCACAATATAATACAGTTTGATGAAAAGTGTATCAATCAATTTGGATGATCAAAGACATTCTGACATCTGTATGTCTTTCAAATGCATAATTATGTCTTTTAAATCTCTTTGGGGATGATGTTCGGAAAAATGAGATGCAGTCCTTGCGGTGTGTAACTGTTACCATGTTCTCTTCTTGTTATCTATGCATGATTACATAATTACAATAACATTATACAAAGTTTCAGAATTTCATTCGAAAATAAATGAAGCTTGATTTGTCTTTTTATCTGAAATGATTATGAAGATAAGGTTTTTGCTAAAACTGAAATTATCCAAATTGTTGCGAAATTACTGTAACAAATATAGATATTTGTAAGTGCGATAAAGATAAAATGCCCCTGATAATGGTATCTGGAATTGCGTATTGCTTAAGGTAGGCATCTGAATTTGTTATAGCATTAGTTTTAAGATCTGATAACATTAAATGAATGTCAAGGTCTACACTGCTATACAGATAAAACAATAGCAAAACTGTTGCTTATCAGTGAGATAGAAATTGAATCATATGTAACTTGGAGCATATTAATTCACAGAAATGTCTGAAACGTTTAAGTTTCAAACATCATCATCATTCTCTTGCCCTTATCCCAATTCATTTGGGGTCGGCGTAGCATGCCTTCTTTCATATTTCTCTATTACTCGTCATCGCATCAAAGACCTCCTTTCTTGCCATATCATTCTTTGACACATTCCATCCATCGTGTCTTTGGTCTTCCTTCACTCATATACCCATCCACATTCATACTCAAAACTTTCCTCACGATATTTTCCTCATTCCTCATTGAGTTTCCAACATCATCATCAGCATATAGTAGTCGGCCGCTAAACATCCTGGTCTTCTTAATCACACGTTTCAAATCGACCCTCGGCAAATCTCAAGCTTAAATATCTGTGGAATTGTGACATCTTTTTTATGTATTTGATATGCTCGTGTTTGACCACTAACTCACCTGATAGTGAACGATGATCCGATCGACTATGATACTCTTGTGAAGAAGAGATTAGAAATCTATTCACTTCTTCGTGTCGTTGATCGTCATCAGCATCACTTAAAAAATTTGTTGATCCAAAACTTCGTCACTTTCACGGTGTCGTCGGTGGCATCTCCGTTGCTCACTTTGACTGCATTTCAAAAAGTCGAGATATGAAAACTCAAGGTCTTCTCCAAATCAGACCTCTGCTCTTTACATGAAGCGTTGAAGCATGACTAAGTTAGATAGTTACACTGTATTTACTGATACAGTTCTATTGTTGTCTTGGAAAATTGTTTTTGCGCCTTGGACTTCCAAGTCGATTTGATATGATACAACTTAGTGCTGTTATCTTTCGACTTTGCTCACTTTCCAATGATTGGGTCTAAGTCTAGGCCATGTTATTCGCTCATTTTATCTATGGCCCGCCCACACTGTTACCGGTTTGAACACATCCTCTATTTGGATAACTGGTTATGACAATAATTAATGTTGCAATTTGACATTTTATTTTTGAAAGGAATTTAGTGGTTTTGTTTGATTTGAGAGATCTAGCTGTTAAATACCAAGTCCTGTTCCGTATTAATTTATAATTTTAAATCTTTTGCTTGATCTTTGCAATTCTTAAAATAGACCAGACATGATATTTAAAGGCACAAACCGCACACAATTTTTCAATGCCGTTTTGGAAGATACATTGTGGATGTACGTGCTAGTTAGTCGGTTGTAGTAAGGACAAGATGGTCTAGAAATCTAGACTGTAAAATCTGAAAGCGTTTTGTATTTCTACAACGCAAGCTTTCGTTATTCTTTATCATAGTTCTACGTACGTTTCCGTTTACGTAGTTTAGTGTAGACTTAAAGCATTTCTTAACACCCTTGTGCAATACAACAACATCTATGGGCCAAAGTTGCCTTTGGCCCATAGAGATACCTTACAGGCTAACAATACGTCCTTACAAACTGTTACAAGTTTACGAACAATCGTTTTTGTAACGTTTAAAGACATTTCGGCCTACGCAAACATACATAGTATTACGTCATTTCGTTCTAATTAACTTGCGGTTTGGTCTAACCTTTCTCAAAAACTACTTGCGTAATTATTGTTTTGTTTGTGAAAAACACTGATTAATGATTATGCAGCGAATTCGCAAATTCACCTGGGTGAGTAAAAGAGTGCAAAAATTTATCTCGTCCATTTTCCTTGTCAACCGCCGCGTTGTTGGTAATATTTTTGGTATTAAATTGTGCATTGTGTGACGAATGATATAAAAGCAAAGTGACTGAATGATAGTCATGGTTGACAGGGGAGAGTGAAAAAAGAAACCGTGTTGCACCGACCCCAAGTAACATGAGACAAGGGCAATGACGATGAAATTATGCATACTACTGCATATCACTCTTTTGTTTTGCATTGCTATATAATAGGTTTATCAGAACAATCAGTCTTACTTAGTTAAAATGTTTCACGTTCGATTTATCGGTTGCGCGTGCGGCGCGGAATAAAACCGAGGCAGCCGTGATAATGCCTTGATTGTTGGAATATCTAATATCATTAAGATCTGGTTATCAAGATAGATCTGAACTGATTGGTGTAGTTAAATTTGTTGTGTAGGACTAGATAAGAATGGTGAGACTCACGTGTACTTGCAAGTGATTTGAAATGAAGAAGAGTTCAGAGAGCCATTTATACAAATTAAGCTTAACACTTTTTGGACTTCAAAAAGTACATAAAACCGCCAAAACACCCACCCTTTGCCAGTTCCTAGTATCTTAGTTGAAGAGAAAAAGTGTTGAAACAAACCCTCCTGGATCACATCTATCTAGGTTAGAAGAACTAGGAATTAATAAGCCTCAACCTAAATCAAACGTTGGCATCAGTCATTGGAGTCTCGTGTTATCCAGTATCGAACATTAGATAGGCAGTCGCTTGGTGTACAATTTTGGTTTTCAGCTGCATCCGAACCGATCCTAATAGTTGGGAAAGCTGGAAAGTGTTGACAACGGTCAGATGATGTTGGGTTAAGATGTTTAACGACTCATAGACCTGCATTGGAAAACCCTACATCCAGAGCAATCTCTAGTAGTCATTAATTTAAAAATCAGAGAAAAATGCTTTCTCTACAAAAAAAAAACTCCGTAACTATTCCAAAGAAATCTGTTTCCTTGTAATAATTTTAACGTAAGACCTTTCTAAGTAGACTACCAAGTACCCGTTGCCCGTAACAGTCTATTGCAACTAGTTTGCAGTCTAGCGCACGAGGTCACTCACTTTCTAAAGGACTTAGACCATGGTGTGATACAGGAGCGGGTATTAGCAGTTAGCTATGTTGGGAGAAATTGTATTACCTGGTTGGACTACTTAGATGACGTATTGGCAGTAAGTTCAATGACTGTGGTGTGGTTTAAATGTGGACCTATATTGTTTATTAGCCTTTGCCCCAAACTTATTAACTTAACCTCTTTATAATATTTGTATACTTCCCTCCTATTTGAAGATGTTATTTTGGTGTCTTCTTCGGGTCCGGGTACTCTGCGTTCTCGCAAGAGCTAGGTACCTTCTTTTTCTATGCTGTGTTTTGATGCCTCAGCTGTTTAACGATGAAATCAACTCGTAAACGAAATAACAAAAACCGATCACTTGTTTCTGACAAAAGTGAAAAAAACACTTGTACGATCAAGGCCTTGATATAGCCAGTTTGAGCAGTTGTTAGGTGATGTCATCGATGAAGCTTCACAATATTCTTATTACTAGCTACAATTTTCTTATGAATAATGTATTAAGTGGCAAAAAGTCTTTAAATATTTAATCAGCTTCGAAGTTAACGATACCTATGTTTTTCGCAAACAGAATCGCTTCGTCATACTATCAAGTATAACGTTAGAGGACCACCATTTGGACTTCGGAACCTAGTAAAATAGTAATAATTGCACGAGGAAAAACAACACAATTTATTGGAAGCTGCACATATACAAGACCATTTAGGTTTCATTTGAACTCGTTTTCCTACAAGTCAACAAATGAGATGAACTGATAACCATAAAGAGAGGATGAGATATGACGTAGAAACCTAACCGGTTAAAACAACCTGCTACAATCTCAAGTTGTTGAACCCTATAGTACTACTACGTAAAATCCCGTTTTCTGTATGAGGAATGAGCATGGGGTAGCTTTCAAAGAACCGGTCGTGGAATGTCATTACATACATGCAGCGAGATGGACCAATGACCCTAATGAGGAAGTTAGAATGGGCTAAGAAGATGAAAGACCGAGTTTTGCCAATTGGGAGAGACTGGAAACTGGAAAGATAAGCAGACATAAATTAGTCATTATACCAAGAAGCCTAAGTGTGTTTTATCAATTATCATAAAACTGCTTGCGGCTTTAGAGTCGAGACAAACAAATGAATCTAAAGGTGGAAAAAATACTCATCATGACATACATGCGAGCACGTAGTCATCACTACATTTGGAATTTTCGGCATTGTCATTGACTTCGATTATTGATTGTGTTCTTTAGATTAATAGAATATTATTTTTAAGTAAACAGGAAAATGACGAGCCATTTTCCTGCCCTTGTCCCATTCTATTTGGGGTCGGCGTAACACATTTTTTTCTTACATTCTCCTCTGTCAGACGTCATGGCATCATTAACTCCTTTCTCTTTCATATCAGTCTTCACGCAATCCATCCATCTTTTCTTTAGCCTTCCACTCACTCTCCATTCATCAACATTTATGTCCATCACTCTTTTAGTTACAAAATCACTATATGAGTAATACACTAAAATTGCACTTGCTATCTTTCAAGTAATCGTATCTTATTTGGGTCAGCATCAGATGCATTACACATTATTTAATTGTAAGAACAGCATTCATAATGCTCTCTTTGCCCTTCAAGTTCAAAATGCAACTTGTTATCACACAACTAACAAGATAAACACTCAATAAACTACTCATAAATCGCTATCAGCTTCACTGTGGCTATAGTTTTTCGATAATATGCGTGCGCCCGCGCAGATGACGTCATAGAGGCGCGATCCAGCCAGCCAATCAGCGGCCGCCGTTTCGGAGGCTTGCCGAACTGTCATGGCCGCCGTTTGTTTGTGTGTGTGTGTGCTTGTGAATGCACAGCTAGGGCCTGCTGTGTCTATAATGAGTTGAATTTATTGTTTTACGTTAAGAGTTGCCCTCTCTGTTGTGAACATTGTTTGTTATCTTTTGTCCTTGTATGAGTTCAAGGTGAAGGTTTCCTATGATGGAGAAGGTAGTACATCTTTATCTGAATGATTATATGGAACTTCATACGAAGAAAGTACCTAGTGAAGTATTCTCTCCTCTCTCAGAGGCTCTCTCATATATCAATCTAGCTAAGGGAAAAGCTACAATGATTTGATGTTGGAACTACAAAAAGAATAATCGGTTCACGCGCAACAATGATTACTTGCATTACAATATTGTTATCAAATAGTTTTTCTAAATAAAGTCATTGCCTTCCGAAACATAATACCTGATATTAATGGAGTGCAAATTAAAAAACTATACATAGTACTCTGCAGCATCGGGCCCACGTGTCGGAGAACGTTTAGGTCAAAGGCTATCCTCATGCCTAAGTGGCTACAGGTTGTCAGTGCATGCAGACGACTCAGGAACTCATTTCCGTCAATCAGTCTTTTAACAGACTGACCTACAGCGTGTTGTTGTTTCGTCACCACATGCAGTGTGGAAATTTGTCAGTCCAACCATTGATGAGTTAAGACGAACTTTGGTTTAATCAATACCTAATACATTTTAGAAGACCCCTGTCTTCATTCATGTGTCATTTACGAAAGGAACAATGTTTAAATCAGTGGTGGTTAGCCTATGGAAAGAGAGGAGTGTATTTCAAATCGAATAAAAATATTTTTAGCATTTATATGCAAGTTCTGTATCAGTTCATTCTAGTGAAACATGCAATATTGATTGCATGCACTTTGATTAAAAAAACAAACAAGTATTCGTTTTGCAGATTGCAACACGGAATTTACCTAGATGACTACCTTGTTAATCCATTAATTTAAGTGTTAATTAATGATTGATTACTTATATTAATTTTACTTTAACTTAGGTTAATTTTTGTGTAACTTTTGCAAGGGATTGCCTTAAGGCAATCACTTTTACAACGACTATCAACAAGAAAACATTTTCGGTAGCTTTTGTCTATCCAATACATGTTTTACTTTTATATCATCGCTTTCACTCATTTCTCTATGGTTTCTGATCGAGCTTCATTCAAAAGTGTTGTCATTAAATTCGACAAATTCTTCACCAAATTCGGCCATGACACTTTCTACGCTAAGTTGAACGGCTCCACCATGTTTTGCCTTATTACCGTGTATGATATTTTCTGTTATTTTTAGCTCAGTATGGATAGCCTACTTGTTTAGTATAATTAAAGCAGTATCCACTAGTTTACAGCCTTTAAATAATCAGTCACATACTTAACAATGGCATTGATGAATAATGATATCATTGTAAACCTTTTCATTTATTCTACGCAATTCCTTACTCAGAGTCATTGGCTTTTAAAGTAAATATGACTGCTTCACCGCCTGTGTCTACAATTAATATTTTTAATACAAAAGCATTCGTTTGCACTAGAAAAGTCATCAGCCTGTACAGTGTGTGACGCAAATTCCTTATTTGTTGTCTACGAGGATTCAGTTCCAGTCTACAATAACTGGTGCATGTTCCAGAAACACGTGTATTAGAAACTATCTAGTAATAAGATGGTGACTTCCTGGGTTGTGGTCTAAGAAGAATAAGGGCTGTTATTTTATACAAGGTTCCTAAGGTTTCTTAATTTGCGATTGTTTTCTGAAATTAATAACAATAGTTATAAACCGATTACCTAGCAATATTAGCATGCACCTGCTTAAGCTAATTTATTTTCTTCCATTAAAATCATGAAAGTTAGTAACGCCAAGTATCCATTTAGTTCTTCAATACCGAAAGGATTCATAATACTACACCTTGCTTTTGTTTTTAAACTTAAAACATAATCTTCGTATTATGAAACCTTATGGAGAGGTCGTAACGTGGATGATTCCTCCTTACACAGAGCAAAGGGCGAGAACAATACTTGAATAGAAAATTATTCCAATGAATCCTTGTTAGTATGTGAAGTAAAGTTTAGAAAGCTCGTGACTTGGAAGTTAGGATGATATTTAGTTCATGAATTTCTTATACCAAATTTTACTCAAAAGTGTTACCCAACTGAGCTGAAACTTCCAGCAGATAATAAAATTCAGTTATGCCAAAACTAACAATTTGATATTGGTAAACAATGTAATAAATCTCTGGAGACCCATCGCAACATAATAATATGACACAATGAATAGCTCATTCGCTCCATGAAAAGGTAGCTTTTTGGCCTTTTCGTGAATTTGGCGGATTTAGTCCATGTGATTTCCCTGTAAAATAGACTCAGCATATGCCATTAATACTAAATTAAGTAATACTTTTACTAGCATAAACATTCTAATAATATCGTCTTCGATTCATTAGCAAATAAGTCCAATCCAGGCTTAGTCTCTACGAGCGCATTGAGCATCGTGGGATATTAAACAATATTATGCTTCTGTTGATGAGAAGTGTGGTTGACTGAGCAAAACCAAAAGACAGGTGCATAACTCATGCTCTTGTCTGAATCCGATCCGTGAGTTATTTTGCAATGTTTGGCACTGAATACTAAAATACTGAATAATAAAAATAATACTGAAATACCTTCCAGATTAGTTTTAATAACCGATACATGTAAAAGCATTGGAAGCATAAACTCAAGAATATTGCGTCTAAAAGCATTGCAAAGCTTCTTAATTTAAGTTTAGTAATTTAGTTCCGCTGTAATCCAAGAATTTCTGTACTTGGCTGCCTATATACGCAGAATCATCATCATCTTCCTGCCGTTTCTTATAGATACAGAATATACCTAATGGTTTTTCTATCTGTCTCACTGTCCGCCCATCCCGGTCGCGAGTTCACTGGAGGACAATCATCAATAATGATGAGAGTAGATATGCTGAATATGACATCCGGATGGTCCCTTAGCACCTCACATGGGAAAGTGCTGTTTACAGCATCTATCATTGCCTTTTCTAGGTAGGCTTGCAAACGAAAGAGAGATAGGTGCATAGGCATACTGTATTTTTGGACAAACTTTAAATGCTTTTGAATTTAATGCTGCTTTGGTCAAGTTTGAAAGCGAAAGAGTTTTTTTAGACAATTTAAATTATTTTCTACCCTCACCTGTAACCATGAAAACAAAAGCTATTATTACAAGTGTACGGACAAACAGAACAATTAAGGAAGGCTATAAATGGAACGTTATGTTAGTCTAGCGCACGGACACGCGTCAAACGATCGTAAGACATTGGCTAACCAATCAGAGAGCAGAACGAGCGACACACCAACAAATCATTGTTACGTCGTCTTGCAGCTGAGGTAAAGGGCCGTGTTTTCAAAAAAAATATTTAAAAGAAGAACAGTCAACTTGAAAAGAAAAAAATCTCTAGAATGGGTTGCTAGTGTTGTCACGTTGGATGAAAGGATAAAATAATTTATTCACTTGGCAACATTTTCGCATGGGTAGTTTTTATTGCTCCGTCCGTATGGTCCTTGAATTTAAATGAGTGCCAATTTAAATAAATAAAAAATAATATAATTTATCATTATAATTCCTACCTGTGTCACAGTTGATAGCCTTGGCTGATAGCAAGATATTTTTATTTATCATAAATTTATCAGTTTGCAAATCATACTAAAATATGGGCGGGGTTTCTGGGTAGGACATTTGAATGATATGAATTTGAACATGAATGATAAAGTATGATACAAATAAGTGTTGCTAGCTTTCTTTTGTTTGTTTTTCTGTTGGTACGTTTGTATTTAGGTCTACTTAATGATTATTTTTAGTAAATTGTAGAAGATTTTTTATTTGTGTTCGACGATTCAGCTTTTTTGGTTGAATAGTTTACGGTTTTGATTTTTGTGTGTAATGATACCTACTATTAACATGCCTGCAAGTATCTAAATCAAAAATACATCACTGGGTTCGATTCCCGTGCCGGGCAAAGTGTTGTTGGGTTTTTCCATCAGTAATTTCTCAGTAGCAGCCACGGAGTCTGGATTTGTGCCTGGTTGGTGCCAATAGGCTCAACCCCTATTACATAGGACTTAAAACATGACTGGCGAAACGTGGGTGTGCAATAGCATACCTAATAAGGTACACCTCTGGCTAACCCTTCGGGGATTATAAGCGTGATGATATATGACATGATAAATAAGAACGTCGGACCAAAGTCAAAAGAACCTGACAATTAAATAAACAGTCACGAATTCAATGAGCACCTTAGCCTTACACAAATTGGCCAAGTAAAAGGTGGAAAAACAGATTAGAATATTTATAGATACAAATGGCAATGAATTGCAGCAAAGTACTGGATCACTATGTGTACAATAGCGATCTGAGTACACGTTCATCCCGCACGTGGTTTCAGGGTCACAGCGTAAATACGATTCCTTTACAGTCTTCGTCAATTACGGAAAACACCGCTTGGAAAGATGGGCGACTTCGTTTGGGTACTTACTCTGAAGTGCTTTGGCCTGAAAGTCTTACGACATACGAATTTCGTTCATGATTATTGTCATTTTTGCATGGTATTGTGTCTTACTATCAATTACATCTCAGAATCCAGAATCCAGAGTGTCTGTTAAATCACTCGGTTCTTTGGTAGAGAAAATGCTAAACATTTCTTGGCGTGACACTGTCGTTTTTTGTCATATTTTCTGCTTTCATATTCTTGTTGCTAAGCTCAATTACATAGCGTTCGGCTACTATATCATCATTTCTCCCTATATAGTCTACAATGCTAGTCTACAAAAACTGTAATGCAAACGCAATCAAAAATGCGTCATTCAAGGTATATCTTGTTGACTGATTTGCACACACAAAAAAGGCACGCACACACCTCACTTTCATCCAACTTGTATATATGTGTAAGTACGGCCGCTACGCTATACCTCAGATCCAGCCTGTCCCTTTGCTGTCCTCTCCCAGCGACGCCCTGAGCCGAGGTCCGTACCCCACAGGGGGTGCCCTCAGTGCGTAGTCGCTTAGTTTGTAGTTTAGTTTGTAAGTTGCTCTGGCTGGAGGCCTTAATTTCGAGGCATCCACAGAAAAGCCCGGTTAAGCAGTCGACAACCTCCCTAGGTTGAACTGCGAGATGCCCTTCACAAAAAAAAAAAAAAAAAAAAAAAAAAGCTACGCTATACAATGCGAAAGAGTCATTCGGTTCAGTCCATATCTGGCCGTCACGCGGTGCGGACGTCTCGATTTCGAGGAATTTTAATTCTCGCGAAGTTTTCGTCTTGATTATAATCCAGTGGACTGTGTTGTGTTGTGATAATTCAATCAAGTTTCTTCGGTAAGTTGAACGATACGTTTTACCTGGTTGTATAACCGTGATCTTGATGGTTCGAACTCCGTAAGTCCCGAAATAACCGTTTTGGCACACCACGCCGTTCTTTACCCTTGACGTGATACTGAACGAATTTACAGTATTTTTTCCCTTTTTGTCAAATAGCTTGGATTTTACTAACCAAACAATTACTTTTGATTGAAAACCTCACGTTCCAAGAATTTCGCATACTGCTGAAGTATTTTCTTTGAAACGTTGACTTGTTTATATTAATTTTATACTTATATTATTTAAATATTTACCGACGTTCTTTGCCGATACGATGTAGTAATGTTAATTGTATTAATAAAATGGCATTGCAGCATATTTTGAGTGCTGCCTTTTACAATACTTGTAGTTCGTAGTATTTTCTGCATCGTAAGAACTGACACTTGGCAATTTTTCTTGTCTTTCCAAGGTTAGTGAAGTCAATGCGATCAATCAAGTTTTTATGGCTGATGACCACGTGTGTCTCAAGTATTTTTTCTAGACATGGTTCCTTCATTTGATACACACCTTTTCTGTTAAAAGTGGTTGTTCTTCGCGCTTATTCGCAATAAACAGTCATATTATGTCTGAAACAGTAGATTGTTTCAGCCGGTCGTTACTCTGAGCATGTTGTGTGTCTGTGAGTGTTAACAGGTCATTGTGTTGCTTGTCCGGCGAGTCTACGTCATTTTATTTACAGTTAAGCGTGGTCCTATTAGACAAATTTGTGGTTGATTCAGGTTTCCAAAGAGTGATGACTAGAACTATGATTATTTTAAATACTGTTAGACGTAACAAACATTACATCACGCTTGGGTTAAGCAGAGGTGTCCCTATCCTCTGTTAGACACAATTCTTAATATTAGAATTCTAAGATCTTTTTAAAAGGGAAAACAAGAAACAGGGAGACCTAGTTGCATTTAGTTATCCACCCTGAAGTGCTGATGTTTCTAAAGTCACGCCTTCATTTTCGAAAAACTACTATGGTTACACAAACAATTTATTATTCACACTCTTGCACTACAAAAATGGACTGCATTGTCTCTTATAGTCATAAGTAACATAATAGACTAGGTATATTATGTATAGTATTGCATATTATTGCTTACTAACTAGCGGTCGTCACGCGGTTTCACCCGCGTTGTTCCCGTTCCCGTGGGAGTACGGGGATAAAATACTTATAGCCTATGTTACTAGCTGATAATGTAGCTATCCATTACTGAAAGAATTTTTCAAATCGGTTCAGTAGTTTTTGAGTTTATTCGTTACATACAAAAATACAAATCATTCCTCTTTATAATATTAGTATAGACTAGCTCCGACTGTCTATTTTCACATTATAGGTGTAAGGAATGTCTTTTATTTTCTATTAATATCTCATAATCCTCATTTTAATAATCTTCTTGTCCTGCTCAATATTATAAATGCTAAAGTTTGTCAGGATGGATGAATATTTGTTACTCTTCCGCAAAAACTACTGGAAGGATTTGGATTCAAATTTAGCTCACATATAGATTATAACTAGCGTTAGTTTGTTTATAGTTAATAGCTGTTTTTTTTTGTTTGTGTATGCTGTTGTTGTTATAACCTGGATTAACATATAGGATACTTTCTTCCCGATACTATGATCCTGCGGGATAGTACCAAAAAATACGGAGGCGAAGCCGCGGGTATAAGCTAATATAATATATACTTATAATATTATAAAACTGAAGAGTTTGTTTTTTTGGTTGAACGCGCTAATCTCAGGAACTTCTGGTTCGAATCGAAAAAATCTTTTAGTGTTGGATAGCACATTTATCGAGGAAGGCTATAGGCTATAACATCACGCTACGACCTATACGAGCGTAGCATCAATGAGAAATGTCTCCCTTTTAGGTGTCGCAGACGAAGTTGCGCGGGTTAGCTAGTTAGTCATAAACTGTAGTCTTACCAAAACTTGCCAATATTTCATGTTCTGGTCATTATCTTTGTATTCAATTTAATTTCCCATGTCTAATTTTAAATATTATTGGTTATTACTCTTGGGTATTGTAATTTCTGAAGATCTGTTGACAGTTAGGTAGTCTTTCAGACAACCTTGCCCGGTTAACTGAGCTAAATGGGCAAGTTCAAGATCAGTTGTCTCGTTAGTCACTGGAGTAATGCTATTTGTCTTCACAACGACTTTTCATGACTAATAATATGATGTATTAACCTGATAATGGTTTTATCAATAATGCATTTGGTGCATGATAAATTGAACAGGAAAACTAGCTAACTTGAACAAGCCACTCAAGTTGTGGATGATCTTTTTTTTTACGGATGGGAAATCATCAAATGACTTCTCCCGCTCTGGGCAGAGCGGAAGGGAGTGTCAGACTTGTACTGACTAAAACCCATCCATGTTCCTTCCTTGCCCTTTGTGTTCCAGGGCCGCGGTATCTCTTTCGAACAGCCCGCAGCCCTGGCAGGGTTGTGGATGATCTTCAACATTGGCTTGATGAAGTTTATCAGCTACGTTAAAACTCAAAAAAAAAGTTCCCAGTCTCTTTCTTTTTTAGACAGAGGTTTACTCTTGTTGTCAAGTAAACTTCTTTTTTATTAGCTGACCCCACACTGCTAACATGATCATCGCACATGAGAAAATACACGGCTAATACATTTACAGCAATATTAGTAAATGCATGTAGGTATGTCGTAGATTCTTATTACATCTTCTAGACCTTTTATGTTAATTGTATCCTTCATAATAATGTAAATTGTAACTGCAATTGCATTTCTATTCTATGTTGACTTGTCATTCTAAAATGCGGGGCAACATTAACCATTTTTTTTGTTCGTGAAAACCGTCAGACTGCTCCTAGATGATTGAATACTCGTCTGTAACTACAAGCGAGATTCGATTGAAATGTTTGAGAAGAATCGATAACTAATTCCACGTGTACGAGAACAAATCGTCTGGCGCGTCGCTAGTCGCTTTGTAATTTATATTCCGCCTCTTTTAGTTGCCGGACCAGTCGTTTTTGCTACAACTTTTTCGTCGTAAGAGTTATGAAACTAGTCTTTCGTATCCACGTGGGGTTTGAGTGATACCTGGGAGACGCACATGATGTAATGAATTCATAATCTTCATGCTCGACATTTTACAAGCTGTAGAATTATTTAGAGGTCACAGCTATGGTGATCCTACTGGGACATTTTCTATTAATATCATTTGTGAAATTCTTTAAGTACTATTCATTTCAACAGAAGGTTCCGGTACCTTTTAGCTGGTCTTTAGTTCATCTTGAAGCTAGTAGCTAGTAAAATAATCAGCTTCCAGATGTAGACAACGAAGAATTGGACTCAACCCAGGTTGATATCATTGAACACAAATATCTAGTTGATATCAAATAACACCAAAGGTCTTTTTGTCATCTCTGATTGAATTTGTCTACCATTGCTGACCTTGACTTCCAAATGTCATCCGTCGATGCGAAATTAACTACCTATTCGTGTAAAGTGTTTATACGAGGTCTGAATAACTTTAATTAAAGGAAGGAAACTGGTTACAAAAATAATAATGAGAACCGGTTTATTTCTGAGTGCTCCAATACCAATTACTTTATTTTTCTTGTAGAAACAGCCGAGTTCCGTGTGTTTTCATAAATGGATTCTCAAAAGGGCTGTATCGATATCTCATCCATCATGCGAAAATCGAATTAAGCGAAATGTAATGCGAAAGGGGTTCATCCTATCTCTAGATGATACGGGTAGACAGGAGGCGTTTACAAATATATATAACGACTAATAGAGAGGAATGGAAGAACAAGACATGTTACCCTAACTCCTAAAGACAGGGATAAGCATTGGAATACATCTTATCTATGGAATAAACCGGGAAATAAGTCTCGAATCATCATTCCTCTACCCTTATCCTAATTTATTTGGGGTCGGTACGGCATGTCTTCTTCCACACTTCTCTATTACTCGTTATCTCAAGAGTCAACTCCTTTCTAGCCATCATCCTTCACACAGTCCATCCTTCATTTCTTTAGTCTTCCTCTACTCTTATAGCCCAGTAAAATAAGTCTCGATGACAATAATAAGTTAGTAGCATTTCTTTACTTTTCATCATATCAAGTCAATAAAAACTACATACTACATGTCCTTGCACTGGCACTCAGAAAAGCCGTATTAAACCTAGTCATAATAGTATCACGTGTAAGTCACGTGGCTACTGATTGCATATGTCCGTTCAACGCCCACCTTATCACTAGGAAACTAGCCACTGCGTGGCGCGAATATCAATTATGGATTTTTTCCACCGCCAGGTTCGCTGTGTCTTTGGCCTTTCAAAGTCTTACCAAGGAGTTTAAAACAAAAGTCCTTGGGAATCGTGTTATAATCTATTTAAACCTTGAAAAGTCTTATTAACTGGATTGTGGGTGCAACATGTAAAATACCGATGTTCAGCTATATCGCTTGCATCCAACTAATCTGGAAGGCGACCCCACTATTCCCAAACCCCTGCAACTCCTGAAAGCCAGAATCAACAGTGGCGACCACCAGAAAAGCTCCGAGAGAATGATGCTCGGTTAAGTCCCAGAGAAACAATTAAACTGCATGCATCCCGCAACGAAATTAATCAGAAAAGAATAGCAGTAGGAAAAACATAATTTCCACTTCCTCAACGTATACTTGAAAAAAGCTGGATGGATGGTGATGATTAAGTGTCTTTAAAGTAAGTAAACACAAAAGGTGTTCCACTTCACCTGGTAACTAGACTGTGGATCCTAATCGTAACTTTAATATTAGAAAGCGAAAGTAAGTTTGTTTGTTTGTTTGTTACCTTTTCACGCTTATACCACTGAACCGATCATCCTGAAATTTTGCATATACGTTGTCAGGTGTACAGAACCGGACATAGGGTACCTTTTATCCCGAAAAAAGTACTGTTCCCGAGAAAAACAACAATAACGTTCTTATGATAATAGGTGGCGTCACGTGTCTTCCGAATCATGATTGATTTACAAGCAGAGTACAACCTGAATTCATTGTCAAATTATAAATTAACGCGAGCGAAGCCGCAGGCAAAAGCTAGTATTGGATTAGCAGACACTCCATCTAAAATACTGGTATTCAGCTGCATCCAGTTAGACTTAAAGACGATACCAACATAGTTGAAAAAGATTACTAGGCAGATAGTGATGAACGTGTCTTTTCAAGTAATTTCCATGATCTTGGCATGAAATAGTTTTTGTTATCAGCTGTTATCTGCCATGGGTGGATGGATACGTCGAGTGATTGATTGTAATTGCTAATTAGGTAGTGTTAGACATGTGACCTTCGTTACCATACGCTTTGGTTGTGCAATGGCATGCATGGTGTAAACGGACTGTTCAAGAAGCCGTCAACCAAGCATTATGTACATCGAACTAAGTAACTTTACGCAAAAATTATTTCTGGGATACGACTTTTTTTTTGAGGTGAAAAATCACGTTTTACTATAGGAATCAATGT
Source organism: Lycophotia porphyrea (assembly GCA_950005105.1). NCBI lineage: Eukaryota > Metazoa > Arthropoda > Insecta > Lepidoptera > Noctuidae > Lycophotia > Lycophotia porphyrea. The sequence continues at coordinate 2,426,573 of OX465408.1, read as the reverse complement.
AACGCATTCAAAATTTAGTGTAACATTGTGCTAATGGATGGATTGAATAGAACGTGGGTCATGAAGGTGTCTTAAGTAAAAAAATACATTAAACATATTGACGTATTTAAAAAAAAAAAACTTGTGAAAAAGTTGGAACTTTGACCCCCAATATCTCCGTAACTAGAAGGTTCACAAGTATGGTCTAGAACAAAAAAATGATCGCAATGACGGGGAGAACAAGTGCCTTTCGGCTTCGTTAAGAGTCTTTTTACATCCTTTGTATGACGTATACGTGTTGCGTAGTACTCGCAACTGGCGTGCGTATATGACCAGATGTATGAACGTGGATGAGGCGCAAGGAGTATGTAAGGATTGCCGTGTTGATGGCGCGTTCGTGTTCCTCGCGCGCCTTAAAGAGATGTCAGCAAACAGGGAGGGGCCCGCAGGAGCCGATGCCTGCCAGGGCTGCGGAACTGTTCGAAAGAGATTCCGCGGCGCTGGTACACAAAGAGCAAGGAAGGAACATGGATGGGTTTTAGTCAATTCAAGTCTGACACTCCGCTCCGCCCAGAGCGGGAAAAGTCTTTTGATGATTTCCCAACCAAAAAAAGAAAAAAAAAAGGAGTATGTAAGGATTGAAGCAGGTGGCGTTCTGTGGTCTCTGCCTACCACTATGAGAAGAAGGCGTAAGTTTTTGTATGTATTCTGGCCAGAAAATTATACTTGAACTGTATCTTCTGTTTTTTATGCCTCGCAGAATCATTATAATACTTTACTGTAATTTATCTCACAACTTTATTTTTGTCAGTTCCACTTCTGAAGCTCTCTGCTCTGCTACTTTAATTATAGATAGAATATTGTAGCTTCTATTATTTCGTTCAATGCTTGTATGTCGTATTTTCCTGGTTTTCCGTAACCTTTCCGTCTCCATTTTGCTTTTACAACCTTCCTAATGTCAACCCTATCTTATTTCTCTAAATCTACATCAAATCAACGCATTGTCTAGATACAAAACCGACAGATTTTGCAGAATCTAGACTGTTTACTACGGGTTTTTTTATACACCCAGTTAGATACAAGTACAACTATTCGTAATGTGTGATTCAGCATTACACCTTGGCATCACATCTAGGGCATGCATTATTTCGACCAGATTCATAATAGAATGCATTCTAGCTATTATGTAAGTTGTTAAAATACGATTTATATCTTTACATTTACGACACTAATATGCTTGCAGTTTTGTGCCAAAAGCTACTTGTAAATCTCTCTTCACTTCGGGTTCAAAGACCAAATTCTATGCTATTATTTAGTTAAAACACATTTTTATCGGGTTTATTATATTCTGGGCTAAATTGACGCAGGCTTCTAGTCTAACCATATTACCTCAACAAAAAACGTTTCATCAACAATAGTGATGATGGAAGCGTCAAAAAATGTAGGGAGTGACAGAAAAGTTCATGTCAACTCTGTTGGAACTATTTGTGGAAATACGAGACGATTTCAAAACGATTGTCTATGCCTTCAAAAAGTCTCTCATCCATGGCTCATCATAAAAACAGTGTACTATCGCAATTAAACAAACGAGAAACAATACTATGTAAAAGAATAATTGTTGCTTCCACTATGACGTGTGTTCATTCATCGCCAGCTTATCATGCATGCACCTAGTCCTGTCAGCTGGTAATCACGTGATGTCCCGTTGCGTTACGTAAACTGCACTCTGTATGCATTTACCGTGATTTCTAGAATCAGCATTTCATAACGTGATTTCTTGGTGTAACCAACCACGTCTGAGAGTAGGTTATTATAGAAGATTGTTTTTGTAATTAGTCCTTTGTGGCGGATTTGAAACTTAACTTGATTTTTTTTGATCTTTTAAGTCAGATTGCTTTGGGTCCCAACGGACCATTTTGACTAGAATTTTAATCTTTATATTTCTATAATAAATTTAATTGGAATTGGGAATTCAATATATACCTCTATTTTGTTTGAAGATGTTAGAAATTAAATAATGATAGAGACATGGAAAATACAGATTTTATTAAAAGTAATAATGGATTTTTATTTCACCAAAGAAGAAACGTTTGCCGAGCTGTCAGTCTTAAAGAAGATCACTGGCATATAAAGTGTTCGGCAAAGACGCAAACAAGTACTTAATTTCAGTTAACCATTTATCTCTTACAAGTATAAAAATCACGCCTCACTATGTGAAACCCACGTATGCCGTGAACGTATTTACTTTACAACTATCAGCATTCATATTATAATTAAGTAGGTTAGCAGTTCGCAATACCCATTCTCAATGTCAAATTGTATTTAATATAATAATATAGGCTTAGCGTATTGGCTTAAGAATCGCATTATAATGGTGTATGTCTTCCTGATTTTGGATATTTAACGGGGAACAAGTTATTTGTCCCTGAAGAAGAATAACCAACCGTCCAGTTTTGTCCAGCTTTTGCGCTCCCCTTTTTTGTCAGGCTGTTTCAAATTTCGAAATAGTAAGATAAAACGTGGACCCTAAAGCAACGGGTTTAGTCCTTCTACTATTTGAAGCCTATATTAATCCATAGCTCGGCAAAAGTCTCCTCTGAGTATTTTCGGGTTCAATGGTTTAGAACTGGCGTGGATCACTAAGAATTCAACTACTTTGCTCAAAATAGGTCCTATCAAATAGAAGGATCAGGGATTTTTTTCCGCAAGTTGTGGTTTGACAATCTGAAATAATATTTTTGATATCTGATTAAATTGACACGACTAATTTAATTGACAATCAATTATTCGCAATCAAAAGGTTAAGTGTTGTAAATCATCATTATCGAGTCGGGTCATCGCTTTGTACTGACCTTGTGTGCGCCACTTAGCTTCTGGTCTCAGATTATATTACGGAAATTAAACATATTTGCTTATCCATCTACATAATTAATGATATAGGAAATATTGGTCGACATTTTCATCTCTGACAACCAGTGTTACCAAGAGGCATTTCCAAGAGTTACCCAGCAACCCGGTTCCTCAACCTAGTCCAGTTGCATCAGAAAACCAACACCAACATTGTTACGAACTGTCTTGGTAGATGATTTACTGGAGGATTTTGATATTAATTAAATTTTGAGTACTTTTGAGATGGTAAACTCAAAAATATAACAGAATCCACAAACTACATTATGAAAACATTATTTTGGAATGTCGAAGTTTACATCAAGCAACTGCTCAATAAGCCAACAGTAATACTGTCAGTTTCAAAGGATTTTTCGTGTAAACGTGTAGCTAACTAGCTAAGTACATTCGAATAATACCTTGATCTTCACGAGGCGACAGAACTAGTTATTTCCAGATATGACTGGTAACAATTGTATAATCTTACCGGCTTCTGTGGAAAACTTCGTGCAAGCGCTTGGCCATCATTTGGACATATAGTGATCCATAGGTATTCTTAACTTGGAAACGCATGCAATGAAAAGAGTGAAATTAAATGAATGAAAGTAAATTTCATAGCTGATAGATGGAGAGAGCGAGAAAGACTAAACAAAAGAAAGACTGATTGCGTAAGAGATATGGAAAAAACGAAGTGAGAATGATAAAGTGACGGTTGAGAGAGAATGGAAGAAAAATCCAGGGACATAAGATGATAAGGTACACTCAAGTCGGATGTTGTTGTGTCTTGTGACGTATCAAAAGATTATTTACAGATGATGCAACCGAACATGTAAATGCTGCGAGTACAATCAATTAATGAGAACTTGGTAATTGTATTACATAATAATTATTCAATTAGTCGTTTATCATAGTTGTCAACCTATATCTTCAAGGCTTTAGCCTCTCTCCTTTGTGACAAGTGAAAAAGAAGTAAAAGGATCTGAGTATCAATATTAATAGCCCCATTAACTTTGAACATCTTGTGGCCACGTCAAATTCTGCCACACCTCATAAAAGTATCAATCATAAAGACTGTATAGTATCTACATGCTTCGTAAGTCCATAACAGAACTTACCGGTCTCGCAAATTGAGCTAATTCGATCTAATTTGCTTGTTATAACACCCACGCCGACTCTCGGTATGACCAATCATTCGGACGGACATATCTTTCTATATATAGACTTTGTTATGTCACTAAAGGTAACCGCACATGGGCAGTCAGCTATGAAAGAAAATACGAGACTTGGCACGTCTTACCAGGGCTTCTGTGTTTTAAAATATAATTTTGCAGGGTAAATATTTTAGGCATGTATCTAAATGCTGGGCTGTGAAGAAGATGGTTGAAAAAAGATTACATGTAGCGGGGATGTGATTGTTTTAATGGATGTGTGGAGAAACAAGAGTGGATAAAGTAAGTAATGAGTGTATTAGAGAGGACGTTTGACAGTGGTGCCTGTTACATAAGTAATTAAAGGGAGTCGTCTGTCTTAGTATAAGCATGTGGTGAGGAGGGATGAAACACTTGTGACTTAAAGAGTTATTATAATAAATATTAATGGATGAAGAGGGAGTGAAAGGCCGAAGGTAAAATGAGAGACTGTGGAATGATACGAAAGAAAAAAAAAAACTAAATGATGCCGTGACGGGTGACGGGGAGATTGGAAGAAGAAAACGTGTTGTAGCAACCCAAAATAGAATGGGACAAAGGCAAGGTGACAATGTGAATATTTTCACCTACGCCATCTTGCAACATGCTAATGTGACCTGATGCAAGAAGATTAAAATGCAGCTGTTGCAATCTATCTTTGAATATTAGATCCTCACCAATCATGCAATGCGCAAATGTTCATTGATAGACAGGTGCATTAACTTACTTTACTTGCATAACTCAACCTATACATATCAAAATGTGAAATATAAATGCGTCCGATAGTGTCTCACCACCATCACTCATCAGCTTAGTGTATAAGTTATTTTCCCCTGCCTTGATTGATGCCTTGGCATCCACAGGATAGTCCGGGTAAGCAGAAGCTAGTCCCATAGGCAGACTGCCGAGATGGCCATTAAACAAAAAATCACCATTATGATTCTCCTGCCCCCATCCCAATGTTTTTTGTTAGAGTCGACGCAGCAGGTCTTCTTCCATACTTCTCTATTAATCTATGTGTATAACGGTGAGATTTCTTTAGTCTGCTGAAATGTGCACTTACCCTAAGATTTGTTGCAAATTAGGAAGTTTACTACTGCCACTTGTCAAATATCACGGAAGAGCTCATACAGTAGGTACTAAAAGCAGTCATCGTCAAATTTTTAATTGAATTCGTGTTCAATGCATGCTTTGAATATGAGTCTATTAAGAATAATTCATGTGATGCTTTGAATAAGAGTTCGTTGCTCCAGCATGAATTTATTGAAAAGCTTAGGAACATTCAAGTCGAGATATTTATTGTCAAAATAAAAGCCATTAGCGCGGAAATACTTTATGGTGGTAGTTTTCAGGAAATTAGACCAAGACTATTTAAAAAATGACAGTAGGCACAATTCAAGGTACGAAACAATTGATTAGGAACAATTGTTATGCTATGAATTGCTTTGATACGACTTGTAAAGTCAAGAACACTATTTTTGCGGTTACTGAATGAGGTACAAATAATGTGAAGTGGTGAACCAAAACTGTCATAAAAACAATTGCCTACAACCTAGCCGTCACTGCCTGAACGTCATACATAATTATGTAATTTCGTATTAATTACTTCAAACGTGAAAGGAGAACATATCACGTCACAAACGTTGTATCACGCTAATTTACATGTTGCAAATATCTTAATAAATTCATTTGCTAAGCGTACCTACGTAGGAATGTATGACTACTTTCATTGACTTTCATACTACTTATTTACGTGCGTAGCCTTGTGGAAATCACGTCTAGCTTTGATGATACGTGCTTCTGAACACCTACTGAAATATTTTATTCTGTTACGCTTGCGTACTAACTACTTTCATTTTATAAATGTATCTGGGAATCACGCCTAGCTATGATGATACAAATTAATACCAACACTGAAATTCTACAATGGTTTGTTATATTGTTTGTCTGTTAAATAATCTTATTTAATATAGTAACTGATCTTAATTTTAGGGTTTCAACCGTCAAGGTTTCAAAATGTGACGTTGCATATCCAAAATGTGACAGAGAATGTGACATTTCGTATCCTTCACGGTTAATCTTCATATATGAAAATGAAATCTTTTCTGACCGATTTAAAATTTCCGTTGCATCATTTATCTTAATACAGTCCAATCATGAATAATGAACAGCATTTGGCGGTTGGGTCACCCACCCATCAAATCCCCTGCCTAGTTGATGGATGCTTAACTTAACAACCTCAACCACATAGCACAAGCAGTTTATTTACGCATAATGTCACGATTTAAATTTTTATGAGTACCCACAAACTTATTCATTTGCTTGCTGTATGTGTAACACTAATGTAAATTGATAAAATATAAATAAATTCTTCAGATTAGTCGTGTAAAAGTCCGAGTGTCGAAGGACAATGAATAGTTTGTATATTTAAATTTGTTCTCATGTAAGTGAAATGCAATTTCTTTATGAGAATTAAATGTCTTTAACCAGAACCACTAGCCACAAATACTACTACCCGATCATGCAATAAATAAAATAGAAAAAACGGCATTTAAATACTGTAGACGAAAAAGTCAATGACCCACAGGTTTGGTATAGACCATTGCACGCGATACATGCGTGCTTTTTTTTGTTTATGGCTATGTCCACTACTTTTTTGTCTTTTTTTTTGTCATAATATTCTACTACGTCTCTATTAAGCCTCGTTCTGAAAGCTGACAGGTCTACAAAAAATAGTATTTTACAATCAGAACTATCAGTAATACATACAGTATTTATATCCGGGTTTGAGGTAAGTTCTACTTAGGTTTTTTGCCACTAATTTTATTAAGAGGTAAACTTTTCCTTTTTATAAATTTGGATGTAGGGGCTAATCTTCGAAACTACTGATCCCATTCCGAAAATTCCTTTATTAAGGGGAAACTCCATTATCCCTGAGTATCATAGTTTATATTTTAAACTTTCTCGTGGGATATCTTCCAAGCATAACGCGAGCGAAGCCGCGGGGAAAAGCTGGTTAATTATACGAAATTCACGATAGTTTGAGTACCAACCGCAAGTATAAAAAAAATTGGAGCTTTTTATTTAAACATTCACTATAAGAAATAAAAATAGTGACCTTCTAGCAGAAATGCGAACGAAATGTATTGCAAATAGTTAGCCTCGGGTGGCGAAAGTAAATCAAAAGGCGTTTGTTCTTAAGGCCTTGGCTTTGATAACATTCTTCAATCTTCATATAATTTGGACTTCTAGGGCTTCCTGGTGTCATTCGTATTTTAATTTGATCAGAAAAAAGAAAGTGTGGTACGCACGACGGCTACTCAAGCTATACAAAACCAGTTTATGCAAATCTCTCATTGTACAGAAAATATATACAAAGCGATTCAACGTTATACTAAAAATGTAAAGCTTGATGTGCCACCGTGTGTACTTATGTTATATGCGCTAGCAAGTCACAGAATAATTTATATCTCGGTCTTCAATTAATTTTATAGTAGGTACTTACTGTTGTTACCCAGTAGTTCTATCTCTTATTCTTCTTAGCGTGTCGATGGCGATCTAAATTATGACAGCCCAGAACTGAACCACTAGTTTGGCGCTTTCAGTAGCGTTCATCAGTTCCAGTAATTAACAAACAACAGTTCTATCTCAATATTCTGTTAATTAAGAATTTAGAAGGTTTTTTGTTTACAAAGAAGATCGGATGAATGGGCTCTTAATTTCAGAAGCGTTCATCAAGAAAAGTATGTACATTATATGAAGCAATTAAGGGGCTTTTTTTTTTCTTTATTTTGCCTTTGTTCTTTGAAACTTACTTATAAACAAAAATCATAACTTAAGACCATATTGCGTAATAAATTCATGAATATTAAATACCTATTCGTTCTAGTCATAACGCTTCAGTGTGATCCCTAGGTACAAAGTTCGTACCCATATTATGAAAACTGAAACTTTTCTGCAGTATAGTAGTTAAACCTACAAACCTTTGACCTTCACACTGATAGCGTAGTGGAAATCTGACTTCCAAAGAGGTTCCATAGGTCAACAGAATGTCGTAATCTCGTGACTTGTGACGTCACAAATGAGGATAGTGATTGCTAATTAGAAAATACAATGTTTACAGTAAACAGACACGCCTTCTTATACGTCGTTAATTATTATTGTAATATAATACAGTACCTATTGCTCTTAGTATCCATGTAATAAACTTGGTAAACAGTACCCCCTATAATAATAATCAAATTATTATGATATTTACTTGTAAGTCCGCAGGTTTTTCTGAATTGTGTTTGTGATGCAAGTGAAGTAAATAAGAACAGGTTTTTGCATTAGTTTACATAAGTAAGAACAATTCATTTCTTGAGGTTAGTTTTTGAACAGAAGTCTACTTTAGGTAAAACAATGTTTTCACACAGAAACTCTGATATCTATCTTCGCTTAAACTAAGCGACAACTTAATTACCTAGTCTTAACCTGGAAGTCTTTGAATAGACTCCGGACCCAAGTTAGTCGCAGCAAGGGAAACCTACTCAGATTCATTAACGACTCTGCTCTGGAGTGTAAATGTGGTGCTGTTCCGCAAACGATGGGGAACACTTAATATCGTGTCCTGCGTGTCCTGTTGTTTGTTCACTACAGGAACTGATGGATGTTACCGAAAGCGCTAAACTAGTAGCTCAGTTCTGGGCCGACACAATTTAGATTGTCATCGACACGCTAAGAGGAATTGTAGTGCTTAAATAAAAGCGTACAGATGGATTTTCAGAGTGCCGTTAATGCAAGTAGTTAGGTGTTGCTTAATGTAAGTTTAGCATTAGGACATTAGGGTTCGGCATTATAGTGTTTAGCATTAAGGTATTAGTGTTTAGCATTAGCGAAACAACGGGCATTAGTCATTTTCATGAAATATTCGGACAGATCTTTTGGGAAGACCTTATGTAACGTTTTCTTACAACTTACTATTGCCAAATTGATTTAGTCATTAGTGTTTACAAATCGGTGGCAAGGTCTCCTAAGAATAGACACATTGTAAAAGCGAGTAGTATCTTTTTGTAAGTGCTTATCAGAGCAGAAGGAAAATTTGAATTTTTTACAAATGTGTCTAAGTACACGTAGGTTCGGATACAGCTGAATTACAGTATTTTCCATAGGATAAATGCTTATCTGACCTTCACAACCGAACAACTGGGTAATACGATACCCCTTAGGGGTTGTCTCCACGAGCGTGAGAAGTGCGACGAAATACGTGGCACGACGATAAAGCGGAGGTCACACCGCCAGCTGGCGGGCGGGCGAGCGAGCGGGCGAACGAAAAAAATTTTTTGGTTAAAATAGACGCAATGCGTTTTAGGCGGTGATCCAGAACATCTAACAAGGACAAAAAAAATTGCATCACATACAAACATTTTTTTGTCCCATTTTGCTTAGAGAATGTGGCCCAAACTGTCTGAATCTGAATCATCACCTTAGAGGAATTGCGCTGGCTGCGCGGGACTGTTCGAAAGAGATACTGCGGCCCTGGAACACAAATGTTCTTCACATGGATAGGTTTTAGTTTGTTTCACAAAATCTCCGCTCTTCTTCAGTAGATAATCCTATTGGTTAATATTCCTCCGTTTCTCCGCTCCGCAGCCTCGCTTCGCTCCGGTGGACAGGCAGCCTAAATGTCTGACTATACCTTCCGCTCCGCCCAGAGCGGGAGGAATCATTTGATGATTTCCCATCCGAAAAAACAACGAAAAAAAAAGGAATTGCGCTTATTCTGATTGTAAAGACAGAAAGAAGATATCTACATAACCTGTTAAGTCATGCGTTATCGGTCGTACAAATAGAATTGTTCTAAAAATAATCTTAAAATATCTTTGTAACGTCTAGACTTTCTGACGTCAATGCGTCTGAATTCTCAGCAAGACTTAATCGTGGATCTTTTATCGCGATCATGATATGAATGATGAAGTTTATATAAGAAATTAACACATAGAAGCGGAAGTCAGTCTATTTGCTTAGTAATCTGTCTATCATCATCATCCGACTTTGTTTACTTACTTTTCAGCAGTTTTCTTGAGTCACTGTGGCTTTATATACCTACTATTTATCTATGCTGATCCATGATGGATTCAAATATGTATCTATGTACAGACGCCAGCACATTAAGCTACCCGAAACTGTCAAATTTTCCCAATCAATCTTGAACCTAATGCGTCAGCGATAAATTTGAAAATCTATTAAAGAAATTTGACAGATTTATAGTAGCTTGATGTACTGAGTCATTGCAATCATGTGTTCTAAGTTCAAATAATAATTTGTTTCGATTTAAGCACCAAGATACTATAATGTAACCAGTAAGGAAGGAAAAATATGTGGCATAGATATTTATTTTAATACATGAGAATTCTTTGTGGAATAAAAGCCAATAAGGAAGTTTATTTATCTGGCCTTTCAACTTTTCTGAGTTAAAAAATAATAATAACCTAACAGTATGATATCTTAACTATGCTAATTTTCCCATGTTGGTGCTAAATGGACTCAAAGCTGCTGAAAAACAGTTACCTGGACTTTTGTAAAGTCATCGACCCTCCTATTCCTACCTCTGAAAAGTCTATTCTTCCTTTTGTAGTTAAGGAGGAAGCAGCAAGGTAGCCCACGAAATTCAATTATGTTTTTTTTTAAAACGTTGCCCCACACTAGGAAAAAAAGGAGAATAAGACAAAAAAGACTATTTCTTTCAATAGGATTAAATGAACTTAGAGGGTTGTATTAATGATTGTAATGATTAAAATTTTGTAAAGTCATATTTGTAACGGTCGCGAATCATATTTTAATCAACAAACAACCCGACACTAACCAGCAAATTACAAAAACGTAAGATAATTTGAATTTCGCGGGCTTCCTTGTCACTTACCCCTTAAAAGGAGATTTTTATTATTCATCTTTAGGCTTTGAATTGTGTCTTTGGATTGTGGTGTTTATTTAGTATGCAGTCGAGCCAATATGGAAGTTTACTTCGGTCCATGAATAAAGAAAACTCAAATACACTCAAACGTCAATTCTGCAAATCTTTTCATTCTTCCACAAATTGTGTTGAAAACCGTCGTAACCTTCACAAAGTCATCGACCTTTTTATACTTACCTCTGAAAAGTCTTCTCTCTTTGATGTACCGAGAGGGATATCTTGAGTACGTACATAATATACTTCCAACCATTGCCAGAAGAGAGTGCCAAAAGTATAAATATGGCATCGAAGGAATGTTAACGTGGTCCTTCTGTTCAGTTCATTCATTCAATCGTAAACAGATTGCGTATTGGTTTTTATTTGATTCTAATTGGTTAACGAAAAGTAATGTGTTGCTTTGTTAGTAAGTTTGCTAACGGAAATCGGCAAGTCTTAGAATCAGAATTTCGGAAACATACATATATAAACTGACGCCTGATCCCATGTGTAGGCAGAAACCACAAAAAGCCAACCGCTACGATCCTCACATACTCCTGATGCCTCGTCCACGTTCATACATCTGGTCATAGAGACACGCCGTTTGCGAGTATTACGCACCTGACCTTTCTGAAGAACCTCACCAATAAAGTGTATGACCTTCAAGGGCGTCCCTTCCTGGCGAAAATCAGTGACATTCATCCTCACTGGGCTCGCGTGGTCGATTGTCGATTGTGACCCACTCCCTCTCGTAGAGAGGAGGCCTGTATCCCAGCAGTGGGAATATTATAGGCTGATTATGCTTTGGTACCTAGTGCAAAGACTAGGTAGCGGTTCGGAATGTATTTTTAATAAAGTAAAATAAATAATACTGCACCTACCTACCGCCAAACACGTAAAATTTCCTGAAAAATATAGCGGAGCGGAGGGATTTCCCCGTATGTATAAATATGTTGTTACAAACATTAATTACAAGGAAAAAAATAATATGCTTCAACAACTTGACTGATAGGCATTGTTCACCAAGTACTACTGCAAGGAGCACTTAAAATTAAGTAGTAGACGATGGTCTTCAAGTTATACAGAAGGCAGAAGTCCTCCAATTTATATCTTCTTAGTAAGATAATTACAACAATGCCAGTAATCCCTGAAGAGTTTAGAGGTTTAGTCATAGTATACCCACACTTTGCCCGAAATGTTTTAGTCCTGCCTCGTTGATCGAGTGGTCGCAAGCGCGACTGCTGAGCATTTTCTTTTTTTTTTTTTACGGATGGGAAATCATCAAATGACTTCTCCCGCTCTGGGCAGAGCGGAAGGGAGTGTCAGACTTGTACTGACTAAAACCCATCCATGTTCCTTCCTTGCCCTTTGTGTTCCAGGGCCGCGGTATCTCTTTCGAACAGCCCGCAGCCCACTGCTGAGCATCAGGCAAAGTGTTATTGGGGTTTTCCATCAGGAATTTCTCCGTAGCAGGGCGGCGGCGTCTAGATTTGTGCCCGGTTGGTGGCAATAGGCGTGCCTCCTATTACATTGGACAAACCTGTGCTGATGTAACCAACCAACATCATTATCAGACTTGAGTGGAATACAAATTCAAATTCATTTATTGTTGTTTTGTTGTCAAAGTGAGTCCTTTTGCACCATGCTTCCTTGGTCTCCGCGAGTCTCGACCAGGTCTTACCCGCGATCTTCTGAAAAGTCATCCTGTTGTAGTTAATACTTACATAACATTGCCAAGTTTTAAACACACTTCTGAGGTTTAAGCCTCTCTTACCCTTCCAACAGTAATTAATTACCTCGTCACAGTTTGTCCTCCGGCAATCAATCAACACGCTATAATTAGTGCTGACGTCATACCTTGGGGGGTGTGACCGTGTGATCTCTTGGAGGAAAGCCAGATAGATGGTGTGATGGCACGTGGTACTCCGGCCCCATGCGTACGTCTTCCCGTGGGTGGGGCCGTCACGTGAAACAACAGTCTACGTCAACTAAGTGCAGTTGCACCTGTGTAGGACTTTTATGGTTAAGAGGGCGTTGTAAACAAGTACATCGTTATTGTAGAATGACAATCTATTGATTGATGCAGGTGGGCATTCCTTTCAGCTCTGAATGTTTTTATAACGTAACTCTTGCTTCAATCGTGGTCAATGTTGGTCCTTTGATCTCATGTGCAATACCAATCGGTGAGCGTTACTTTCGCTCTCATTTGAAAATGAAATGATGAGGAGTTTTCTTATCTTATCGAATCTTGGGAAATGAAGTCTCGTAGAAGCGCTGATCCGAGATATATTGATCCTAAATCACTTACCAAGTGGCAGCCAAGGAATGGAAAGAGAAGTGTTGGTCGTCCGGCACCGAGATGGGCATACGACATTGTTGCCACTGCGGGAACGTCCTGGATGAGGCTGGACAAGAGCGTGGAGCTTGGCACAAGCAAAGAGAGGCCTATACCCAGCAGTGGGTGAAGACTGGCTGTGGATGATGATGATGGTGAAATCACTCTTGGACGACTGAATGGTGCTTTGACAGTAGCTACATAAATTCATAGTCAATTGGTAAATAACTAAAGGCATGTTGTCACGGAAAAATCGAAGGCATCTACGTTCCAGTATCTGGTAGTTATGTATACTTTGCATCAATATAACAAGGTGGAGCACGAACAAGCTTGGGAATATTGTCATTGTGATTGATATCTTGAAAGTTTTGGCCTTAGCCTTATCTACTATATTTAGACTAAAGGATCAATATTTATTTTTCATTGTCGTCATATCAGCCTGTAATCGTTATAAGCCTCTGATCCCATCTACTTGAGGTATTTTATTGTAAAAATGTGTCATAATATTTTTATAGACTTAAATGCGATTTCTAACATTGCATACCAAAACAAATGATGCCAATACATGGCGTCAGTGTAATTATAAATAATGATTGAATAAGAAGGATCAATTTTATATTTAAACTAGCTGATGTCTACGGCTTTGCCCGCGTGGATGTCGGTTATCGCGACCAAAAGTAATCATGAAATTTTGTTCCCGTTCCCGCAACAAAAACTTGACAAATTATATACTGAAAGCTTCCTCGAGAACCACTATTTCCATTGGTGAAAACAGCATACAAATCAGTGCAGTAGTTTTTGAGTTTATCGCGAACAGACAGGCAGACGCGGCGGAGGTGAGTGATAGTGAAACTCTATTGAACTCACTGACCGACTGACTTAAATCAGTTCGTTGTGTACCTACAATTGTTTCTTGAGTTTATTTCGTGACATAGATTTGGGTAACTGATGCTATTTTTAGTTCTCGTCTTGGATTAATTTCCATTTCACCAATATCTTATCACCGAATATTGGCCTAGACATTTCTCAGAGGGAACAGAATATTCCATCATGTCTCCTTGGCCAAGATTGGCCAAAGGTAGGTCAATTTTCCAATTGGTACGAAAGAGTCAATTGTTCGGTGGTTCGTCATACCGTTCCGCATACATCTGAAGATTTTTGAATTGGTTTCCCTCTCTGTAGAGACGTTAGCTTTGGTTTCGTTATTCGTTTTAATTAAAGTGTTAACTATTTATAGTTCCAACGCAGGAATTATACAAAGGCGGGAAGGAAAATGGCAATGTAATTTTTATTGGAGTTTATTGGAGTTTACTCCTTAAGAAACGATTTGAGTTATAAGGCCCGGTACGGAAATTTTATGAGGAGTAAAATCAAGTGTAACACGAAAAGTTGAGGCGTTACGTAGAAAGAGACAAACATATATATCTGTAGGATTGAAAGTGTAAAAGAATGAGATGGAAGACATTAGTCAGCTACAGTATTTAAGAATGATATTATAATTCAAAGTGAAAGAAATCAATCATCCTAAAATTGGATTTGTAAAAATTGAACACAATTATTATTATTATTTATATTATTTTGTAACATACTTTATGTAATACGCTTTATTGAAGTAATATAAATAATCCGAATAATTACAGATATATGTTTGTTTATCTTATCATTTTTGCGTTCATTTACCCTTTTTTTCTATTCAATATATATCATAATTATCGTTCGTAAGGAGTAAACTCCAATCGTGCGTCGTAGCTGACACACACACACTTTTTTTTTGCTATTATTTCTTGCTGTTCTATCATCTATCTATATATATAAAAATCAATGCCACTTTTCGTTATAATTTTATAACTCAAGAACGGGCTCATCTATCCAAACCAAATGTTTTGGCTTTGTTCGGACTATTTAGTAGATGGTTTATGGGTATGTAGGGTATGTAAGGTAGGTAGGATAGATAGGGTAGGGTAGGGTAGTCGAAATATTTTTTAATTGCATTATGTGACGCAAACAAAGTTGCGTGGGTCAGCTAGTAACTCATAAATTGTGATCAGGTTGTGGTTGAGATTTCAAAAAAAGTAGGTATACAATTTTAGCATCTCTCAAATTCCAGTTTTTCTGTATCTAATATTCTCTCTTTTTCTAATATCGACTGTGGAATTATGGATGTTACACAGTGTAAAGGCATGCACCAAGGAAATAATTTATGAACAATAAAAGTTAAGTGATGCATAAAATTGATTAATATTACCGATATAAAGTTATTAGAATAACAATGGTCTAAACAATGGTATTTGTTCTTTAACAAATTGGTTTCCTACTACATTGTTAATTTGCTCCGTCTTAAACAATAAGTGTAGGTATTTAAAATGCTTATATGAACGGAGTAAATGTGTAGGTGCATACATACTTATTTTGTTGGTGTTTTATAGATCTTTAGGAAAAAATCCAAATAGCAATAAGCACTAGTGCAGAACCAGGAACTGTCGTTAATAAATAGGACTTTAACGAGACACTAGATACATAAATCTTCTATAAATCTATCTATTCAGATAAATAAAATTGGAGTGTCTGTTTGTAATACTAAAATAACCGCTTTTTACTAAGTGCATATGGATGTATACATGGTACATACACCAAAACAACATTTTTTACAATTTTTGTCTGTTAATCTCTGAAATGGCTTGACTGATTTTGACGGAACTTTCACTGGCAGTTAGCTGATGTAACAAGGAGGAAAAAATAATTAGGGTTACGGTCAGAAAAAAACCCTTGAAATTGTTAACAAAATTCGATTCAAATAGGGAAATGCTAATAATAATGGGGATTTTTAATAATAAATTCACGCGAACGAAGGTCGTGGGCAAAAGCTAGTTCAGAATAATTTATTGAAATATGAGCACTTTATGGTTGTCAAGGCCTTGAATTGTAATTGTTTGTAATAGAATGCAACGTTGAAGAAATTATGTAAGGTGTTAATATTGTCTACTTAGCTCTTGAGCAGATTGGCGAAGAACATCCAAAAATTGGAAACAAATATCTTTGTCCTAGAACGGGGGGATCAGTTTACTAAAGAGCCGGCAAAACATTTCTGTTGATGCGTAGGACTTGGGTAAAAAGGACCAATTTTTTTTTCTGTGGGAATCTGTTTATTGGTTTTATGAATTTGGGTCCTCAGGTAACGATTTATTATATTATCATTTTTGCAAGATCTGTTGTAAGTTTATCAAAGTCAGATACTGCTACCTTCCTATATGTCCAGGTTGTGTCCCACGGAAGATTCCATCAACCTATCCAAACAAACTGCGTATCAGTTTTGCAGGATATTATTTGCATCCCACTTTTTCTCCTGCTTCCGATGCCCGTGGTATCGCGCTACCTGCAATTTATTTGATTGGACAATTGTTTTGCATGACGGGGTTCACTACGGAACTTCGGGACCCTTCTCTGGGGTCATGTATGGTAACCTTGACAGGGATTCTGTCCCGAATAGATTGACCTCTATAATTGTGTCAAGGCCTTTAGGGCCTTGTTTTAGTTTTAGGAGTCAAGAAACAATCTATGTTTTGAGCTAACTCTGTGGTTCTTTTTCAAACTATGTTGTCTTTAAAATTATAATATACTAGCTTATGCCCGCGGCTTCGCTTACGTGGAGTACGATAATATTATTGTGCTGCATGCTCCTATCCCAAAGTTTTAGACGCAGCGTTGTCAAAGCGAAAGGACATTGCTCTGCACCTATACATTGTTCGCCTTGGAACGAAGAGCATCGGAAATTTGTGTGTTGTATTGTTGATCATTAGTGAACTCCTGTAAGATCTTATTTTTATAGCGGGTTAGCTGCAGAATAGATATATTTAAAAAAAAAGTATCAGATTTTGACGTTATACTCGAACCATAACAACGAATATTAGGATAGTTTTTCATAGCTCCGAGTGATTTTTGAGAAACTGAAAAACAATAACATAATACATTTAGTATTTTTTGTACCTACCTAGATAATTACGTATCTATGCAGTTTTTTTCTAAAGTGTATGTAATTGCACGTTTAAATAATAAGCAAGCGTTGCAGTGAGAGCATAGGTGAGGTGAGAGACTGACAACCGCCTTTTAGTCACGTCAAAAGTAGGGGTGGCAAACTCGATATGATTTATCGATATTTCTTGAGATTTACTATGACCATACGTTACAAAGCGAATTACATCAACTTTTATCATCATCATCTGCCTACCCTTTTCCCAACTATGTTGGGGTCGGCTTCCAGTCTAACCGGATGCAGCTGAATACCAGTATTTTACATGGAGCGACTGCCTATCTGACCTCCACAACCCAGTTACTACTGGGAAATACGATACCCCTTGGTAAGACTGGTTGTCAGACTTTTTTTTGGGCCACTGACTACTTTAACGACTGTCAAAGATCTTCAAATGACAGCCGGGACCAACGGCTTAACGTGCTTTCCGAGGCACGGAGGAAACTCGGTATGTAATGGGTGGTCACCCATCCACAGACCAACCTAGGCAAGCACGGCTTAACCTAAAGATCGACCCGAGCGGCTGTTATTGTTTAGCCACGAGCTCCTCTTTACATCAACTTTTATCATACGATAATATTAATACTATTACAACTAAGACAATGGTGCCGATTCCCTTGTTTACAACCTAAACCAAATTTAAGTTCAGTACATTATTTTTCTTTCTATTTCATTAAGAAAAGGACAGAAAATAAATTTTAGTTTAGTCCTGTCAAATTAGTCAGCACCTGACGTAATTTGATGTAATTTTAGTAGTCAACTTTTTAATCACGTTTAAACTTGTGTCAGACGCTGGTTAATTTGACAGGACTAAACTAAAATTTATTTTCTGTCCTTTTCTTAATGAAATAGAAAGAAAAAGATGCACTGAACTTAAATTTGGTTTAGTTTGTAAACAAGGGAATCGGCACAAATGTCCTAATTTACTTATAATAACACTCTTTTATACGTTTGTAATAATATCAATAAATAAAAACATCTGTATCTAATCTACAATATTGAAAGAAAACATTTATAATGTATTCAATAACGATAAGTATTTTTTACCCGATTCCGGCGAAGCCCAAAAGGAGGGTTATTTAAATTACGTTTAGTTAGAAGGAAACCACACTTTTCTAAACGATCATTAGAAAACCCTGATTAATGATCATGTTAAAATATATTGTTATATTTATCATTATTCTAACTACCTATCTAAAATCGTGTATGAACTCATTCATAAAGTACAGACGCCAGCACGTCAACCTACCCGAATATGTCAGATTTTCCCAACCAACCTTGAACTTAATGTCATAGAGATAAAGTTGAAAATCTGGTAAAGAAATCTGACAGATTGTAGTAGCTTGATGTGCTGGCGTCTGTACATATACATATTGTTAGTAGGTTTTTTTAAATTATACTTTTAGGTACAGCTTGGCAAAAAAGAGTTTGCAGTGGTGACAGGTGGTACTAAAATATTTTCTCGAGTCGAATATTGTCTCGAGTAATTTTTTTTCGAGTCGGGTTGATATAAATAAAACAATGACAATAAATTATATTTTTCAAGTCAAAAGTATCAAAACCAGCCGAGTCATAGTATAGGGGGTGGCTATATGACAAGTAGTGGCGATTGAATCTTTTTATTGATACTCGTATATTCGAAATAAATTCAAAATGTGATTCAGATTCAAAAACATGCAACAATTCATTAAAAATTCGATCAATCGATTGCAATCGATCGGGCATCCCTATCTTTTTCGATACGACATGACGTTTGGCGAAGATGGCGGTCATTAATGTTATTAGTCGCGTAAAATACTTTAAAATATTCGTTTTGGCATGCAGCTAGTCCGTGTTACAAAAGTATTTGCAACTAATGTAATAAAATAGACAATTAATGATCGTGTATGTCCGATATATTTTTTTTTGTGCACGAGGCGGTTCGGAACAATGTGTTTTATTTTATTTAAAATTTAGAATTCTCCAACAATTTGGGTTTAATAGGATACAGACATCACAATGAAAACCTCAGCAGCATATATTCATAGAATGATGATCGTTAAACATGACACGGTTCGCGCCACTATTGTTTTGCTAATCCAGTCTATTGTTGAGGGTACTGTGCTTGCACTTGCTGCTAAAATAACAATTTGGCCACGAGTCTGTCCAAAGGTTATGTAATATATTACCTGTAACATAATGTTTAGTGCTGATGTGACGTGCGATACGTGTGGCCATTGCTATTATGCAGTAAAAGCGATTTTATTAGAAACAGGTGGTATCGTTGTTGCTATTCAAAACTAGGTTACGTGTTATGCTGAAATTGGTATTACATTTCCTTTAGATTCTTGTTGCCATGGAGCTTGCCCTACTAACTTACTGGAATTTATTACTGTGCATGTCTTAAAATGTCTGCATCATGTTCGACAATTCTAATGACATTTTCCCTGTCAGTAAATTTAATTTTAGAATAGCTTTATTAGCATGGTTCCATTGTTTTGAAGTATGACATAGTTACCGTACCATGATGTCAACGACTGTTTATTTTCCTTCTTCATCAATTTAATTTTCTGCTTAATTAGTGTCTTACATGCTTCTTGAATTGGCAATTGAATTGTTTTCAGTAACGGTATATTTTCAATCAATACCTCCAAACACGACTTTTCTTAACATTCCGCTGTATTTTTCATTAATTCACATGTTGGACCTCGTGGATGCAACACGTGGATATATTCAGAAATAGTATTCAATCCCCGCGCCTGTAGAACTGTGCCTCTAACTCTCTATACTGATCCTGACGTCACAACTCACGTGTCTGGCCCTTCGAGCCGGATCGACTCACGCTTGACGCCTACATCACTCACATTGTGACAAGTGACAACACAATGCACAATTGTAGACAGACAATTGGCATCCACCGGTCGGAACGGACTGACCGTTGGTTTTAGATTCTAGATAGTTTTTTTGATTCGTATTTGTTTTTTTTTTACATGGTTTCTAAATTTATTGTGAGAACCATTTATGAATTAATGTTGTGGTAAGATTTAGTTTTTCGCTTCAAATTTGTGTAATTTTTTGGAAGACTGTTATTATTGGATTTATTTGATGGATGTGTCGAAATAGATACGCATTGAAAAATAATTATTTCAATGAAACTGCGGGTTTTGTTCATTTACACTTATGATTGTGTCTTTAATAAGTCAAAAGTTGCTGCATCATGATACCATTGTTACTTTGAGTAAATTAAAACTCGTTAGGAAGGTAAATCCAGAAATGTACAGACGCGAGCACATCAAGCTACTACAATCTGTCAAATTTCTTAAATAGATTTTCAACATTACTTATCGCTGAAACATTAGGTTCAAGGTTGATTGGGAAAATTTGACAGTTTTGGGTAGCTAGATGTGCTGGCGTATTTACTTTGAAATGTTTAATGTATCTAATCCTGTTTTTCCTTGTTTCAGGTTTGCCATGTCGACTTCTAAGTTTTGAAGTTACTTCGCCAGCATACCGACCAAAATGACAATCCAACCATTCAGGAGGACGTCATTTAAAGTCCTAAGCACATACCTCAACACGTAAATAGATTAAATTAGACCAAATTACAGACTTAATCAAAAACTTTATTTAATTTTTAAGTAGTGCAATTTTGTTCCTGTTAATTTATTTTACCGAGTGATATTAGTGTAAGTGTAGTGTTGTGCCATTATCGATAGTTTTTTGTCGATAAATTGAAGATGTATAACAAAATGTGGTGTTTATTTGGTGCGATTTTTGGGGTGGCTGCGGCGATGGATAGGAGCCATCTACCACCTACCTGTTCTAGGTGAGCTTTTTAAATATTATTTTTCTTATCTTGATCAAACTACTTATTTTATTAACCCTTTTATAAATCAAGTACACATTATGATTCTTAAATTATGCTTGTTATTATGTTTACGTAACCTATTGTATTCTACATAGGTATAAGTCGTAACGTTTTCATTTAAATACCAGAATGGTTCAATCTGTACTATTGTAATCAATCTCCGTCTTACACGTGTTTACTCTTTATAGAAATTACATACAGGTACTTACGGAATTTTCTGAATAGTACCAACTACTATGATAGGTAGATACAAATATTATGAAGATGATAGATTCATGTTTTATATGTATAATGAGAAAGTGGGACGAACTGGGCTAATTCCGTCCTAACTGGAAGGAGGACGCACGGATTCGCGAGAGGAGGAAGGAGTGGAGGGAAGTCTTTGTCCAGGAGTGGGACGGAGCAGGCTAGAAAAAAAAGAGAAATGTTAAATGGTGCCACACGTAACGACTTCACTATTTAATAAATCATAGGTAGTGAAACTGTCCCCTTATTAGCTTTTATGTCTAAAAAAAAGATTGTTAATAATAAAGCGCCAGGTGGACTAACTTATTTTTTTTCCATAATAACAGTAGCGTATATAATTATATTAGATCAGTGGACCTCCAATCAATCTTAGAATATCGATAGAACCCTTTCAAAAATTCGAATGCAGTGTGAAATTGTATATCTATGTTTTTATTAATGTTTTTTCTTCACTTAATCTAATTCCGAACGGATCGGTCGGAGAGGGCTAAATAAACAGGGTTGGAACGCCATGGGGGAGGCCTTTGCCCAGCAGTGCGAAAGAGTATGCTAATTTAAAAAAAAAAACTTCTTGCACTAGCAAAACATAGTAGATTATTAACTAAGTGTAGTGTCTCAGTCATCAAGATAGGGCTTTGGGACCATTGGTAAACCTGTCAGTAAAAAGCGCATTGAGGAATACCCCACAATGAAAAAATCATCCAATCTAATCCAAACAAAAATAGATTTACATCTTATCTTGAAATGGTGATAGTACATTAATAAACATACCTAAAGGTATACTAAAGCTATAGGTACTGAATAAAACCTATCTTTCAATAAACGAGCAGTATCTTGGACGCAGATCAAGTAGATCAGGGCCACGCTAGATGCGTTACCGGAAGTGCTCATAACTTTACTATACAACGCCAATGCACACTGCAAAACAATCACAGAACATAGTTCATTTTTTTTTATTTTAATGCAATATTAATTTGCTCTTTGGCAGATGTGAATGAACTGTAAAAAATACAATTTTATTTTATTAAAACTCCTGAATGATTAAGTTTTCGTTAAGCAGACCTATAAAGTAATATGCCATTTTTTTATAAGATTGAATATGCCATGTTTGACTGAAAGGTCTGTATTTCTGACAGTAGAGGACCCATTACCCAAACAAGTATTATTCAGCGATAATCTTGTTGTACTCTGATTTATTTTAAAACAGGCCAAGAGAAAATAGTGCCGCAACTCAACTTCTCCCTCCCGAAATTGACGGTTATAACAGTTCTGGTCCTTTTCCCCGAAGAAACAATTTTAAAGACTTATTAGACTTGGGAGGAATGTCTACAGTACAGTCACCAGTTCATCAAGTTACCACAAACTGTCAAATTTCTCTTTCAATTTTGAACTTAACATTCAACATTTTATTGTTTAAAATCATTTGACAGTTTGAGGTAATTAAACTTGATGTGCGGTGGTTGTACCTATTGGGTATAGATCAAGGAAGGCACGTTTGATGATTGTCGGAAGTACCGGTGGCCTTATCGTGACTGCGAATGTGTTGACACTGATTCTACACTATAATGTAGTGTAGAATCAGTGTCAACACAAATCAGTATTAGTACTCAATGTATTCATGTTGTTGTTTTTGTTTTCAAATATTACGTTATTATATAAATTATTTATGCATTTTTAAATCTCAACTATGTAATGGTTGTTTTCGAGTTTAACCAGTTGTGTTAGTCTCATTTATGGTCTGTTTATTCGTATGACACAACTAAAAGTATTTTGCACGGCGCATACAACATTTTTAGTGTCGGTATATTACCATTACGAAATTAAAAGGTGTGTAAGTTACGCATCTCTAGTATCTCTTTTAATATAAGTGAATATACGTCAACGAGCTAATAGATAGTTTTCGAGAGCGCTCGTAAATTATTCACCTAACGTAATTTCCGCTTAAAAAATATCGATATATTTTGAAACTGATATCAATCATCCCTAGTTTCCCGAGTTGTTCTAAGAATAAATAAAAGGAAGAACAGTATCAGCTGATTGTCAATACACTTAGTTGTAAAAGAACACTTTGGTATCGAGTTCCTTTGATGCTGGGTTCATGGCTGACGTGGGTTAGCAACAATGTGTTACTAACCTGTGAATAGGACAAGTAGCCGACCTGACACGACCAGCACGCATAACCTATTGTTTTTATTGATTGTTGACCCACTGTAGGACAATGGCCTACTTTTCTCCTTTCTAATACTATTTTATTTTACCTATTTTGATATTACCAACTTATACAGTGTGAATCTTTATAATGTGCACATATCGAAATGAGGGAATCTATGCTTGATTTTATTGACGGAAAAAATATTTAAAAAAATAAAAAAAAATATTTTTGGAATACTACTCTGGCCCCAGTGTAAATAATTTTGTTTAAAAGTTACACCGTTTTGTTTATACAGGGGCCACAGCAGCGAACAAATGTTTTAATAAATCCATAAAAAATGTAAAACAATATTTAGATTTTTTTAAATATTTTTTCCGGCGATAAAATTAAGCATAGATTCCCTCATTTCGATAAGTGCACATTATGAAGACACACAATGTATACAGGGTGATTGGAAGATGGGTGCAAAGCTTTAAGGCGAAGATAGTACAGACAATTTAGAACCATTTAAGCCATGGTTGTCTTAGACGAAGTCTTACCAAATATTTTTAACCAAATTTTTAAGTTTTTTTTCGGAAATTCTCAAAATTTAATGTAAACTGCATAATTATGGCCAAATTGAATGATAAATGAATTCATTTTTTATTTATTTAATTAAAGTAATGTGTAAGCAATCAAGCAAAACATGTTTTAGGCTTCTGTGTCATTAGACATTTTTTTTACAGACATTTAAAGATCAGAAAAAATAAAAAAATTGTACAATACGTCTTTTAAACCTTATTCAAAAAAAAAACGGAGGGTGCTTTTTTTGTTCAAACCTTTTTGAAGACATGCTTGATAATCGCTCTTTCTTTTGAAGTATCATTTATGCGGATATCTTACAAATTATTGAAATTAGGGCCTACAAACCAATTTGAGGGAGAATTTTTTTTATTTTAGGCAGACTAATTAAAACAACATTTGAATTAAAATTATTTATTTTTCATGTTCAAAATGACGGCCGTGATTCCTAATACAAGCACGGCCCCGTCTTCTAACTTCTGTAGTCGTTATTTTCAACATCATCTCCTGCTTCATTGTCTCAAACGCTGAATTTATTCTTTGTATCAATTCTTCTCTAGTGTTAATTTCTTTGTTGTTATACACCAGTTCCTTGGCCCGGCCCCACACGAAAAAGTCCAACGGGGTCAGATCTGGGGAGCGAGCGGGCCAAGGGATGGGTCCATCCCTGCCGATCCAGCTATCAGGAAAGCAATTGTTGAGGTGTTCCCTTACATTTAAAGTCCAATGCGCTGGACAGCCGTCTTGCTGAAAGATGACTGTTCGGTCTCTTTCGAAGATCGGGACACCTGATTCCTCTACCAGCAGTGGTAAATCAATTTGCAGAAATTGCAAATAATTTTCGCCATTCAATGGATCAGGCAAAAAGTGGGGCCCAATCAATGTTCTGCCAATTATTCCAGCCCATACATTCACAGAGAATTTCATCTGAAATGACACCTGCTTCTTAAAATGTGGATTGTTGTCTACGTCGGCCCATTCATGGATGTTGTGAAAGTTTGTAATACCTTCCCTTGAAAATTTACTTTCATCCGTCCACAAGATTGATTTCAGAAACCACGCATCTTCGATGTCTCTGTTGAGGAGGAAACGGCAGAACTGAATTCTTCTTTGAGGATCTTGCTCTACTAGACCTTGCACACTCCTGCCATGGAACGGATACTTATCATTTTGGTGCATTGTATGCCACACCTTCCATTGAGAAATGTTTAAATTTCGAGCTACTGCTCTAGTACTGGTAGTAGGATCCGCTTGAAATGCTGCTAAAATGTCTTCGTCGACGGCAGTTTCGTGTCTGCCCGGGTTGACTCCAGGTTCCACGCGGTGAAACCCATCTTGGGCAAGACGACGAAACGTGTTGTAAAACACTCGGACATTCGGTATCCTGCGATTCGGATAGCGCTCTTGATACATCCGTCGCGCCAAAGATCCATTGCCGTCTGCTCTACCGTACATAAATACGATATCCGCATATTCTTGATTGGAAAAAGTAGCCATAGTCACTTAACAATTAAGAAAAACGGCGTAGGAGCGCACTAAACGTCAACTCAACACAATTAAGTAAAAAATCAACACGTGCAGGAGCGCGAGGCTACGACTGGACACGGTGAAACAAAAAAGTTCAAAACTAACGCAAACAACACGTGCAGGAACGCAAAGGGCTACAACTGAACACGGTAAATTGTGAATCAACACGACAACGTCCACTCACAAGGGCAGTAGTTTGACTAATAAGTAAAAGATGTAACGGCTTCATCACAGACCGACTGACCCTGACTAAAGAAAAACGACTTTGTTGCCTCAGTAACTAAGACCATTTTGCTGTAAAAACCAACTCTTTATCGCTTTTTGCTATTCATTGGGCGTTCTACCTGGAAATGCCGTCGCACCGCGCTCGGTGGCCATTATTTAGAGAATCCCCTCAATGGGTTCCCCTCAATTGGTTCCTGCATGTGCCAAAAATTCTTAGAATTGAACAATGTTATCATTTCGAGCACATAAAGTATTCTTTTAAGCAAAAATTTTGTGTTTTGTTAGACTGCCTAAAATTTAAAATTTCTCCCTCGATTTGGTTTATAGGTCCTAATTTCAATAATTTGTAAGATATCCGCATAAATGATACCTCAAAAGAAAGAGCGATTATCAAGCATGTCTTCAAAAAGGTTTGAACAAAAAAAGCACCCTCCGTTTTTTTTTTAAATAAGGTTTAAAAGACGTATTGTACAAATTTTTTATTTTTTCTGAGCTTTAAATATCTGTAAAAAAAATGTCTAATGACACAGAAGCCTAAAACATGTTTTGCTTGGTTGCTTACACATTACTTTAATTAAATAAACAAAAAATGAATTCATTTATCATTCAATTTGGCCATAATTATGCAGTTTACATTAAATTTTGAGAATTTCCGAAAACAAACTTAAAAATTTGTTTAAAAAAATTTGGTAAGACTTCGTCTAAGACAACCATGGCTTAAATGGTCCTAAATTGTCTATACTATCTTCACCTTAAAGCTTTGCACCCATCTTCCAATCACCCTGTATAACTAGTAATAATCCTAACCAAATGAGTAATATGTATTATTATACTCATCTCAGCTAATTACTACGTTTCTGACTGGCAAATATTTTTACAATAACCTGGGTTATTTTCGTACATTTTGTACCTATACAAGTTAATTTGAGGAAAAACATGGTAACTGTATATAATTTTGCAATACAATTATACAGCACCTATTGCCATAATATAATAATTTCGTTTTATTTATTATATTTTTCCGATAAAAATAATATAAATAACTATTATTAGCGGCGCGTAACTGATTAAACTGTTGCAATCTATATTTACTACAATTTTCATAAGTTATTTTGCCTTGTGACTTTAATTTCGCTTATTTTTTGTTTTTTGACATTCTTCTAATGGTTCTAATAGTCTAATTGAAATAAATGCTTTGAGTTTGAGTTGAGTTTGAGTTTGTACGTCGGGCGACGTCGACAGCCCAACCTGTTAGGTTAGGCGCGACTGACGTGTGCACTCCGCACTCCCAACCTCATAACTAGTGAAGTTTGTGTACTCCATTGTTCTCTGAGAGAGTTCACAAAATGCATTGTTTGTGATAAGTTACCAGTGGCGAAGGTTCCATATAACTCGATTCCTACCGGCTTCCCTTTGAAAAATGGCACAGTCAGTATTCTATAGACAAATAATAAAATCACATGAACGACATGTACTCCGGCTTACTTTTTATAAAAATTTACCCTTCGCTACTGTAAGTTACATTAGCTATTTTTATTGTGTACACTATCGCATTAGGTAACCCCTTAATAATAGTCGTGAGATGGAGAAAACAAAATATAAATATAGCGTCGTAGGTCCTGGTTCTCGCCTCTTAGGATCAAACACAGCATCACCAAGTTACTCAATATCCCACTTCTGATTCCAGTACGATCTACTGCCACGGCCCGCTGCTGGACACGGTGCAGATGGCAGGACTGTACAACGACTCCAAAACCTTCGTGGACATGAAGCTGAAGGTCTCCGCCAACATCACCATGGACCACTTCCATGAGATGATGGCCAGGTATACACTTGCTTGCACTTGGTTTAGACTAGGTAGGTGACTACCTCGTTGGTCGAGTGATCGCAATCGCGACTGCTGAGCATCAAATCCTGGGTTCGATTCCCAGGTCGGGCAGTGTTCTTGGGTTTTCCCATCGGGAATTTCTCATTAGCAGACACGGATTGGATTTGTGCCCGGTTCACGGCAATAGGCTCGCGCCCTATAACATGGGACGGCGAAATGTGGGTGTACTATTAGGTACACCTTTGCGTAACCCTTCGGGGATTACAGGCGTGGTATTATGTTTATGTAAAAATACATTTTATTTCTCAAGTGTGTTGAATGTTTGGTTTACTTCGATCTTGTTGAATGTTTCTGTTATTGCGATCCCATCTAGAGTACAATGAAAAATTTCGCACACTTGTTTATAGATGGAACTGCCTTTTTGGTTTAGTGCACGACAGTCGTACATATAGTTCTGCGTTCCATCTTCATGATTAAGTACATCAGACAGTCTCTCAAAGCACCTTCGCAAAATCCTAACTGCGGAGAAGTGACGGAACTAAGTCTCTAGCAACACAATCTATCAGTGATATCTATAGTGGATATTAGACTGTTCCTAAATTATGCTACATGCGTTTACTATATAATCGGAATATTTCTTTAGGACAGGTTCACATCCGACCAAGGCTGACATCCAGGAGTTCGTCAATCAGAACTTCGACCCTGAGGGCTCCGAGTTTGAGGACTGGAGGCCCACCGACTGGAAGGACAATCCTGGTAAGTTCCCTTTTTAAATTAATTTCATTTTTGATTTTTGAAAGTAGGATGCATTCAAAAATCAAAAATGAAATTAATTTATGCTGATAATAATCAGCACTTTGTGTACGCAATTCAGTTTCCAAATAAGTGTCTTTCGAAAAATAACTTTGCTACCCACTCATAAAGTTCAGGTTACGCTACAAATCCAAAAACATAATAACTTTCATAGTGCCGGTCATTCGGAAGTCAATTTAATGTCCACCAACGTAAAATTGATATATGTTTAAGCAGAAGTGACAGTATAAACAATATTTAAATGTTTTGAAAATCATTAAACTGCTAACCTGACGTTCCAAAATTGTCTAAAAATTTAACTCAAGGTTTTTAAATTCTCAGTGACTGAAACTGATAGCAGCAGTAACAAATATTTGTCCAGCTGAAACAATTAAATTCGCGACCATGAGGGCAAAATGCTTCCGTTTTTAATACTTTTAATTTTATTAAAACAAAGAAAAATGCTTACCTTAAGAAATACAAAGTCAAATGTACCTACAAACCTTCGTTTCCAGCGTTTCTCCAGAACATCAAAGATCCATTGCTTCATCAATGGGCGGCCGAGCTGAACAGGCTGTGGCTGCAGTTGGGCAGGAAAATGAAATCAGACGTCAAGGAAAACCAGGATCTGTACTCCATCATCTATGTGGACAACCCTGTTATTGTGCCTGGTGAGTTGTCGGCAGCCCTATCTGTCCATACCATAGTTGTAAAAAGACCCTCAACAAAACTGAAAGGCACCATTTGTTCTCCTCGTCATTGCGATATTTTATTGTTCCATACCTGGAAACCTTCTAGTTACGGAGATATTGGATGTCAAAGTTCCAACTTTTTCACAAGTTTTTTTAGAAGTACAAGTTTTTAATGTTATATATTTACTTTAAACACCTCTAATGACCCCTGTACTATTCAATGGATCCATCAGCATAATGTTTTAGGTGCGTAAATTGAGTCCTACCTAGGATATTATAGTTCCATCAAATGTAAAAGAACTGTCATTAAATATAGTATGATTTCCACAAACCATTGCTATTTAAGTATAGTTTAGTATACATACGAGTATTTTGTTCAATTTTTTGATCTCGGCTAACCCACAGAAAGCTGGAAATGACAATTTAAGACTTTGGGGTCCACAATTCCAGATGTATTAAAAAAATTATCATCTTTCCTTGAGCTAACTATAGAAGTATTTACACTAGACATGAGGCCTTCTAAATGCCACTCCATTTCACTTTTAATTATTTGTCTGAACTTTGAAGAGACTGCTGTAAAGCCTGAGTAATAATTATAATCACAAGCAAAGAGGCGTATACCTGGCAGTGGGTGAAGTCGGACTAAAGATGTTGATGATGAATAATCCAATGCAGTTCTAATCATCAAAAATATGTTCCAGGTGGTCGTTTCCGTGAGTTCTATTACTGGGACTCTTACTGGATCATCAAAGGGCTCCTGCTCTCGGAGATGAGGGCTACCGCCAAGGGCATGGTCTCCAATTTCTTGGGTATCGTCGAGAGGGTCGGCTTCATTCCCAACGGAGGAAGGATTTATTATGCTATGAGGTTTGTCGTGTTTACAGGCAATTATTTCAATCTGCAGGAGATGGATTCAAATATGTATCTATGTACAGACACGACTATGCACATCAAGCTACCCGAAACTGTCAAATTTTCCCAATCAACCTTGAACCTTATACTTCAGAGATAAAGTTGAAAACCTGTTAATGAAATCTAACAGATTGTAGTAGCTTGATGTGCTGGCGTCTGTATATGCATTGAATAGCTCACTGCAAGTGACCAACAAAATTGATCAGCAAATTAAGACATTTTGTCTTTTAGTCAGTAAGCCAAACTAAAACCTAAATAATGAATTGATAATGAACCGCACATTATGTCACCCTATGTGAAATGTCTTCTTTCATAAATTTTATTTGTATGATTTATATAATAAAGAATCATCATCATCTGCCTAGTCATTTCCCAACTATGTTGGGGTCGGCTTCCAGTCTAACCGGATGCAGCTGAATACCAGTATTTTACATATAATAAAGAATATTCTATAAATAAACTTAACGTCCAAAAAGCTTATATTTTCTTTCATATGCTTCCAGGTCCCAGCCTCCCCTTCTTATCCCTATGGTTAAGATCATCCTGGATGATATGGATGACGTCGACTTCTTGAGGCAGCACATCCACACCCTGGACAGAGAATATGACTACTGGATGACCAACCACACTACTGAAGTCATTCATGATGGGCATAGGTGAGGATATCATGTATAGTTTAGTTTAGTTTATTTATTTATAATTGTCAAAAATTACAGGTCAGATTTATAAAAATGACATATAGAATATACCCTATATTGGTAACACTTCGAGGGAAACATAGAAACCAGTGGGGAAGGTTCCATAGAACTCGGTTCCTACCGACATAGATATAGACAAATGATATAACCAAAGATATATACTCTTATCTTACAAAAATTGATCCTTCGCTGCTGATAGACACTATTAAATCATGTTAATTTAATAGAGAAAGAAAGAAAAAAAATATTTATAATTACAAAAGGACTGTGGGCTGTGGAGGCTGTGCTATGGGGGGCCCACAGCACAGCGCTGGTTTTCACTGGGTCACGCATAGAGTGTCCATAGTCTCTTGGCCGTTCTTTTCTTAGAGACCTACATTTTAGACTCTGACCATTGTTAAGGAACTCAAAGCAAAATATGCTTTGAGTTCCTTAACAATAGGCACTTTTCAATTTAAAAATGCCTGAAAATTAATACAGTTTGATTTTAGCAGTTCTTTTCCGTGAATGCGTTATTAAAGTTGTAAACCAGTAATTTGGGATTTTTGCTGCGCGCGCATCAGTTTTATTGATTTCAGCACTCATTTATAAAGCTAAACTCGTATTTTGTTGGATCCAAAGAGACTCCAATAGAAGTAACTTTACTAAGTAACTTTACGTAAAAATTATTGCTGGGAAATTACATTTTTTTTGGGGTGATAAATTACGTTTTACGTTATGACTCAATGTAACGCATTCAAAACATTATGCTGATGGATGGATTGAATAGAACGGGGGTCGTGAAGGTGTCTTAAATAAAAAAAAAAATTAAAAACATGTATTTAACAAAAACTTGTGAAAAAGTTGGAACTTTGACCGCCAATATCTCCGTAACTAGAAGATTCCTTAGTATGGTCTAGAGCAAAAAAAATATTGCAATGACAGGGAAAACAAGTGCCTTTCGGCTCTGTTAAGAGTCTTTTTACACGCTTTATGTATTTAATTCCCAGAACTTCTATTTGATTTTTTTTTTATTACAAGATGGTCCTGCTCTAGACCTCGATCCCGCCTGATGGAAAGCGATGGATGAGGTATGGCTTACTAAAACTGTGTCGTTTGTCATTTCAGGTACACGCTAGCGAGGTACTACGATCAGTCACAAGGACCCAGGCCTGAGAGCTACAAGGAAGACGTCGATGTTGCCAGGTCAGTACTTTACAATGGAAGGATCAACTTAATTTCTTAAACTCAGCGTTTATAAAGGCATTTTATAAGAAAAGTATTCAGGCAACTGTGCCATGCCTGCAATATTTCATCAACTGGCTTTTTTGCATTAAAAATATAAATCATATTTAAATAAATAGTTTGGCTAAACGAATCGCCTTAAAAATCCCGTTTAGAATAATTTTTAGTGTCTAATATTGTCTTTTTTCACCGCAATAGGCTCGCCCCTAATTACACGAGACTTAAAACATAACTGACAAAACGTAAGTGTACTGTTAGGTCCTCTGTCTAAGCCTTCGAGGATTACAGGCGTGATGTTATGTAATATTGGTAATTTTATATTTTCAGACATTTCGACACTAATGAGAAAAAGGAAGAATTGTATGCTGAGTTGAAAGCAGCTGCTGAGTCTGGGTGGGATTTCTCATCCAGATGGTTCATTCTCAATGGCACAAATAAAGGTAAAGATAAGATTTCCTAGATTTTAGTTTTTACACGTCTTCTTGAGGGTAAACTGGCAATTTACCACAACAAAAGACATTGAAAAGTTAAATTTTACTCTTTGATAAGTAATATTTGTGGAAAGAATGGGGGAGCCACAATTCATCCAACAAAAAAAAACCTTTTCAAGGTTCTTTTCTGTCTTTCGTAGCTGTAACATCAGGCGATTATCTTCAGGAAGTCGTGAAAGTTAGTATTCCTCAGTAGGTTTCCTAATGCCATGTTGGGTGTATAATAAATGGTTGGCTAAATACGAGGGATCCCCAGCAGGCTTTTTCAACTGGTTTATTATCAGTATGAAGAAAAACTGGAAGAACTACATACAATTAACATGCTTCAATATTTATCCGTATTTTGTTCAGAATATCCACAACCAACAAGTGATCTCTCTATTGATGGATATAGCCAAGTCGGTGGTATGTAGTACAAAAAATACCTTGTGTGGACCCGTGTCATTCCCTAGATATCTCCTAGACAGTAATCATGAAGCAATCAGTGTCTACTTAAAATACAGCTCTTGCAGGTCCAGTTTTTGAATGGACATAATAATCATCCAAAAACATTCCGTAACCCATACAATCGTGGGTAGGTAGATACATTAAATTAGGCATGAAATAAACAGTAGTTTACCATTTAAACTACCAACATAATTAAAGTTCGTCACTCGCAGCTAACATCCGAGCCGCCATAAAGTTTGAGCAGAACTATACTTAATTAATTATTTTATATTTCATGAAACAAATACCACCCTAAATTTAATAAGTAGAAAAATAATTAGTTTCGGCGGATTGTAGCATGAAAAATAACAAAAAACAGACATAGCGAAGAGGTACCAAATACCCATATTGCATACAGTTCACTATTACTCAAAATAGCAAAGAACATACTTCAACATAATTTGAATTTATTTCTATAAGCTTTCGCGAATTGGCGAGAAGGAGAACACCTTCGAGACGAAGTGGAAGGAATGGGGGGAAGCCTTTGGTCAGGAAAGGGACACCACGGGCTAACTAAAGAAAAGGAAACATTGATTTTAAAACTAGATGTGGTCGATGTTTCCTCAATCTGACGACTCTGAGACCAAAATCAAAGGTCAAACTGTCTCTTTTAAAGTTCACTCATAATCTTGCTCAAGTCATATGAGGATCACGCAGATAAGTATCCGAGATGGTCTTTTGAAGAAAGAAACAGATTTGAGTGCACCTTAACAGTCTGTGCACGCATTTGTCAACAGAGAACCTACTGACCTCAACGACACCAAACAAACTTACATAAACACCATACTAACTAATTCTCCGTCACCAGGCAACCTAACAAACCTAAAGACCCGCTCCATCATCCCGGTGGACCTCAACGCCATCATGTGCTGGAACGCGCAGCTGCTGAGGGACTTCCACCTGAGACTGGGCAACATCGACAAGGCGGAGTACTACAGGAATGTGCACGCAAGGTTCATGGATGCTATTGAACAGGTGAAAAATACTGTCTTACTGACTGTCTGGCTGCCTCGTTGGTCTAGTGGTCACAAGCGCGATTGCTGAGCGTATAGTCCTGGGTTCGATTCCCAGGTCAGGCAAAATGAGTTTTCCAGGGCTGCGGGACTGTTCAAAAGAGATACCGCGGCCCTGGAACACAAAGGGTAAGGAAGGAACATGGATGGGTTTTAGTCAGTACAAGTCTGACACTCCCTTCCGCTCTGCGCAGCGGGGGAAGTCATTTGATGATTTCCCATCGGAAAAAAATAAGGCAAAATAAGTTCTTCCGTCACCAATTTCACAGTACCACGTAGCCTGGATTTGTGTTTGATGGCAATAGGCTCGCCCTCTGTTACATAGAACGTAATATTGGGTAAATGGTGTACTATTAGGGGCACCTTTGCTTAACCTTTCGGGGATTAATCCATCTCAAAATTTCACCTTGAATATTATAATGCAACAAAAGTCGTAGGTATACCGACCTCAGATAAGACTAAACAGACAACAAAGCTATTTTCCAAATATTCCACCCTCTAACACACAGGTTTAAAAAAAAAAACAAAATGGCGGACGGTATAAAGTCAAATTTTCAGTTTTTGTTACCTTAATAGACCTAGTTCCCATACCCAATAGCAAGCCTAAGTTTATTTCTTTGAAACTAGACTTTAATAGTCTTATAATAAAGTGTTTACTTCCTTTTCCTTAGGTCCTATGGCACGAAGACGTAGGAGTATGGTTGGACTACAGCCTGGACAACCACAGACGGCGCGACTACTTCTACCCATCCAACGTGTCGCCTCTGTGGGCAGTCTGCTACGACCAAGCCCGGAAGGACTACTTCGTCAATAGAGTTGTGAACTATTTGGATAAAGTTAAGGTGAGTCGCGAAAATGTACCACTGGGGGCCTACCATGTCGTCTTAAAGCACGAGTAATTCCATTGTGAGAAAGAGATGGCGCTAGACGACCTGTATAGCTCTATCTCTTTCCCACCTTGGAATTACTCCTGCTTAAGACGTCATAGTAACCCCTCTGATCTTTTTATTTTATTGTGTTTGGGTAGCTGAAAGATAACAATACAAATAATTATAGTGAAGCAATCAATGGCAATCCATTTATAATTATATATATATTTTTGTAACGTTCTTTATTTATATTACAAAAACAACCTCAAATAAATGTACTAACTAAATATTTACTTACAAAATAATGAACTAAAACTAAGTACATTAACACTAAAACACATTAAGACTAAAACTAAGTACAATTTTTATTTAATCGTGATAGGTACTTAAATGTTGTACCGAAAGACTAACTAAGGCGATTTCCGCCAATGTCATTGATCGCGATCAACACATCTTTAACGTTCAAGAGCTGTCAATATCAATATCCCGTAAGAATATTGACACTGCTAGCTTAAGAATGCTGTTTAGATGTTCAGTTATAGTGGTTGGCCTAAGAATACAACTTTTAAATACGATTTTAGTCAGAAGTTTTATAATTAGTTATAATGTGAATGCTATCGTATGAAAAAATTAAGGAAAGCTTCATCATCATCATCATCAGCCAATAATGTTCCCACTGCTGGGACACAGGCCTCCTCTCTATGAGAGGGAATGGGCTATAATCCACCACGCGGGCCCAGTGCGGATTGGTAGATGTCACATGTCTTCGAATTTTTGGTTCTAGGACATGCCGGTTTCCTCACGATGTTTTCCTTCACCGTTTTTGAGAGCAGTGGTGATGAAATAAATTACACAAAGTAATGTGCCTGCCTGGGTTCGAACCCACGACTTACTGTTCGTAAGTCGGGGTCGCTACCACTGGGCCACCGCTGGAAAGGAAAGCTTATATTTTCATTATTCGAAATTGCATCACTATCATCACTACATAGTTTAAAACAAAGTGACTTCCCGCTGTCTGTCCCTATGTATGCTTAGATCTCTAAAACTACGCAACGGATTTTGATGCGGTTTTTATTAATAGATATATTGATTCAAGAGGAAGGTTTTATATCTACATTGCACCCGTGCAAAGCCGGGGCGGGTCGCTAGTGATATTGATACTCTTACATTTTCTACAAAAAGTTAGTATTATGCATTTATTTTAATCAATTCACTATGGCGTCATGTTAACAAACAAATATCCTTCATTGATAGTCAGCAACAGTTGTTTTATATAAGTGCTAGCTAATTAATTCTTAATCTAGGCAATTAGTAAAGATAATAGACGTTGCGTCATATCGTTTGTACAGAACTTCATTTTCACCGCTTAGGTATGTGACTCCGTGGCGCAACGGTAGCGCGTCTGACTCCAGATCAGAAGGTTGCGTGTTCAAATCACGTCGGGGTCAAATGATACTTTTTGTGTTTTGCAAATTGTTTTTATTCTTTTTTTTTGATATTTCGTTTATATTATTTAAATAGAATTGGTTATTAGTATTATACAGCATTTTTTTTTCGTTGAAACAGATCTTTTTAGGTCAAGAACCTTTTTCCCGTACCTTAATAAGTACAAAGCATAATTTATTTTCACCGCAATAAATTATTAATTATGCACAATAATTAAAATTAAATTAAATACGATGATTAATCAAAAATCCTTGTTTAGGGATTTTTGAAATAGTGCCTTAAATGTAGATAATTATCATCATCTCTGTCTAGGCTTTTTCCAACTATATTGGGGTCGCCTTTCAAATGGATATGTAAACAAATTATTATAAAATTGACATTTCATATCCATGCCCAACCAACATTAAGATTTCTAATATACGATAATATCCGGCAACCCTGTTTACCCAGGTGGACATCTTCGATGGCGGTATCCCTACGACATTCGAGCATTCCGGCGAGCAGTGGGACTACCCCAACGCATGGCCACCACTGCAGTACATAGTGGTGATGGGCCTGGCCAACACTGGCCAGCCTGAGGCCGTGAGACTGGCCAGTGAGATCGCCACTAAGTGGGTGCGTTCGAATTTCGAAGTTTGGAAGCAGAAGACTGCTATGCTTGAAAAGGTAAATTGTTTTGTTTTGATTATTAGTCGACTGCAATAAAATTATATTAGACAAAATGGTGGAACGAAGTTTACAGTGGTCGGATTTTCATAGGATTTTTTTATTGAGTTGCTAGAGGTGGTGAAAATAAAGTTTAAAAACACTAATTTCGCTTCTCGCAACATTGTGTACACAACAGTATGTGGCGTAATAGTGTGACCTGTGTGCATCCATTAAACGCCAATTTAATAGAAGACAGATATATAAAGTCTTGTGATGACTGTATGACTATTCAAAATAAACCTTATCAACAATAACGTCAACTTTTCAGTACGATGCAACAATCTTCGGCGGTTACGGTGGTGGCGGCGAGTACGTTTTACAGACTGGCTTCGGATGGACCAACGGAGTCATAATGGCCATGCTAAACAGATGGGGAGGTAAGCTATTGTGTGCTTTATGTTACAGGTATAAGGTTTGTTATGGCTTGATTTAGCGGGTTCGAATCCTGTATTTAAATAAAAGTACTATCCCAGTATCCCAATATAAGGGAAAAAATCTCATATGATGTTTTTACCGGTTGCTTAAAAGATTTGTGTATATAATTCAATAGATTCTTACTCTACTATGAAAGTAAGACTAAAAGATCCCCAACTAAAGAGAAAAACAGGGTGGAAGACACCGACCGGTAATTTAAAAATAAAAATCGGCTGTTCCATACATTTTCACAGTGCAGCTGCAGTTTTGCAGGAAACAGCCGTTTTTGAAGTGAAAACTTCTTTAGGCGCGTTGGGCATTTTTGAGATGGGGGAAAAACAATTGATCTCGCGACACCGTTAAACGACCTTTTTCGTCGCAGAGTTAGCCGTATTACTATATAATTATTACAAGCCCAACCAAAATAAAGTGTATAGTCTATAAGTAAAAAACTTATAATGCAAAAATATTTTCCAAAAAGAATCCAGAATCCTGAAAAAAAAAACAGTGTTCACTGCTGTTGGCACTCCTGGAGTGATTTTTTTTAATTACGGGCGAAAAATTTCTAAGTATGCGTTTTAAATGGTGTATTGGATACGTGATAAACTTTTTAACGTCGGTGTCACTTCCACCTTGTATTTATCATTGTTATAACTTTAATATCCCTTTGTTTTGCCGCTTAAATTAATCGTGTTATTTTCCATTCACCGTTCATTCATTCGCCGTGGAAGTTGGTGGCATTGGTACGTTCATTCATTCAATTTTGTGTGTTGTTTGTGTGTGTGCTGTTTTATTTCTTGGGTATTGACTTGAGAACATTTTTATGGCTTAAGGTGTAAGCGCAGGGGCAGCCCGCGACATTAAAACGTTCTTGCGTGTAATATCCTCTTGTAGCAGAGCTAATAGATTGATAACACAATTTACTATACAGGCTCATCAATACCGCAGAGCCCAGTCCAGGGTAGGCTTGATCTTCCAACTGCCGCCATCAGTAGTGACTGACAGTTGTCATTAGTGACAGCTACTTGACTACTTGTGGTTGTGAGACAGTGTTACCATATCTATTAAATAGATACACTACATTACGTTTTTTGCAATTTACCACGTATATGTGTATTGTTTTTTTTTAAACATACGTGTTACAGCCGCGAATCAAATTTTAATCATCATATAATCTGACAGTGACCTGCAAATAGCAAAAAACGTAAAAAAAAATCGAGCTGCCCTGGCGCTTTCACCTTAAATTAGGTGTTTCCAACCACACATACAGACGTGTTTCTGGAAACCTTATTCCGCCACTGCTTCCCAGCAAAAATACTAGAAAATTGGTGAAAGTTGGGCGTTTTGCGGAACTAACTTATGTCATTTTTGACGTTCAAAAAGTGCTTATTCTAAGCTTGATTTGAATAAGTAACTTTTGATTTAGATCGATTTACTAGTTTTGCTGCCTGTAAAAGTATTTCCACGCTAATCGACTTAATAATTTTCATATGATACACTCGTTTGTGACAAGGATGACATAACTCAAAACTTAAATTTTTTCACACTCCCAAACACAACCGTTGTTGGTAGAGGAGACTTGAGTCTAACAAAAATTTGCACTTTAAAGCTTATTATTTCACAAACGAATCCCTTAATCGAAAAATTATTTGAACAAACTCACAATATTTTTTAAAGACCTATCCAACGACAATCCACACAATGGGGTACGCGAGAAAAAAAAAAACATCCCCACTTTACGTGTACAGGAGGTACCCAAAAAAAAAAAAATACTTTTTGAGATTTTATTTTACCACTTATTCGGCGTAACTAATTTGTATGTTCATTACAAATTACAACTTTCTAGTACTAAGAGTCTTAAAGTTAAGCTGCGGACACACAGACACAGACGGACGGACATGGCGAAACTATAAGGGTTCCTTGTTGACTACAGAACCCTAAAAACGATGTCCTGTATTTCTTATTTTTCGAGTTATGCCATTATTGTTTCAAACAACAATTATGTTCGTAATGGATTTAATTAATGTGTATCGTGTTGGTATATTATATTATTATTCTATTTGCATTTCGTATAATTATTTGTATTAAACTTGAATCTTTCTTTTGTTACTTTTTTAGTGAAAAAGTTTGAAACCGTATTTATCAAAATTTTGAGTCTTATAAATATGTTTGTTCCGATTTATTTTTCTTGATTCTATTATTTATTTTATGTAAAGAATTTGTGTTGCAATAGTTTTACTCAATTAATAATACGTAAGTGCATTCAATGTTTTAGTTTGGATGTTTAGACCTGGTTATTAAAACCTACGTTTTCTTTATTAGTTTGATGAATTTTTATAATAATCCGAACGGTGCACTTTTTAACAATTTATTTTTACTTTATTATACAGGGTGTTAATTAAATTGCGTGCCATAGCTTAGGGGTAGGTTCAGTATCAACAAAGGAAACCAGGAAAAAAAAAGTTATTGCAAGAATAATAAATAAAATTATTATAATTTGCGATAGTAGGTATACTATCGCGTTCGAATCGTAGCGCTAGCGGGGGGGGGGGAGTCCATGGTCCGGAGCGAGAGGGAATGGGACGCCGTCACCTCCTGCGAAGCAGTCATGCTAGCGAAGGTGGTGGCGGAGCGTGACAGGGAGAGAACCTCTCGTTCCAGCCGCCGCGGGAAAGGCTATGGCACGCAATTACTTTAGCACCCTGTATATTATGATTTATTTAGTTTACTACTGCATGAATTGGTGGGTAAGTCTAGACTGACACGGGTTTTGTTACTTCTGGTTTATTATTTTGTTGTATAAAATTAACACTGGTATCAGATATATTATTGTAATCACTGCTTGGTATATAGGAAAGGCACAATAGTTGTAATATAGCTGTAACTATTAATGGTTTAATTTTACCTAATTATTTAATTTAATGGTATTTAAAGTAGAAAATATTATTTACTCAGTAGAATTTATGCGTTATCTATTAGTTTAACTAAAATGTTTATGTAGACAATTAAGTACTTATGATTGATAATAATTTCATTTTATTATTTTGCTTATATTGTCATAAAAAAAAAACTTTCATGAGGACTTATAAACCAAAATAAAAATAAGAACCTCAATTTTAAAACAAATCAAAGATAAAAAAAAGTAGAAAAGTCAAATCAAAGCTACAAAACCCTCGTCCGCGCTAGATGAGCCCACCGGTGCGCACAGCTCACCGGTGTGCTCCCTGACAGGTTCCCTGACTTCAGCGGATGCGTTCGGCACCGGCCCCACCGGCCCCGCCGCCCCGTCCGGCGCGGTGTACGGCGCGCAGGTGGGCGCTAGCGGGGTGGCCACGGCCATTCTAGTGGTGCTAGCGTCTTTGGCTGCCGGGACTCTTGGGTGAGGTGAGTGTCGAAGAGTATGTTCATTATTTTTAGTTCGTAAATATAGGCTGTCTTCTAAGAACGAAGGAAAAACGAGCAAAAGAGTATTGATAAAGAAAACCTGCCTTTAATAATAATATATACTTTATCCCCCATAGAAAAGGTAGGATCCTCCGAACAGACGGGTGTAGTGTCTGGTGGGCTACTGCCCGACAGTGTTTACCGGGGTTGTAATAGCGCGATTCAGAATTTTGATGTTAGTTTTGATGTGAAACATCAATAGCCGCGGGTATAATCGATTGTTGGCGTGGCGACGCATGCCGTGCTGATGGCATATATTATATACACTGTACTGTTACTGTGTACTGTTCTTTTATGCATATTACTTGTACAAAATAATTTCGATGTTTCACATCTGCCAGGCGTCCCGTGACGGCTCACAATTTTTTTACTATGTGTCATAGATGACGCTAAATTATTTTATGTACGGTGGGCTGCATCAATTGGGTACCCCAGCTGGGAACGTTGATGCTTTCAGGGGGGGGACCCACTTCGTGACGCTGACTTTACATGTCGCTACAATCATGGTTGTCAACAACTAATGAGGAACTCATATCCTATTAGGTTACCAGTTCAGATTTATTCATTATTATTATTTACTAGCTTTTGCCCGCGACTTCGCTCGCGTTAATTTATAATTGGACAATCAATTCGGGTTGTACTCTGCTTTTAATTCAATCATGATTCGAAAGACACGTGGCGCCATCTATTTTCTAAAGAACGCGTTATGGTTGGTTTTCTCGGGAACTACTTTTTTTCGGGTTAAAAGGCACCCTATGGTCGTTTCTGTATACCTGACTACGTACATGCAGAATTTCAGGATGATCGTTTCAGTAGTTTAGACGTGAGAAGTTAACGAACAAAAAACAAAATTACTTTCGCATTTACAATATTATTATATATTTAAAAAAATATTTAAATTAAATAAATTAAATTAAAGTTAGAATTAGGATAGGAAGTTAGGACTAGTAAGGATTAGGATTTAATAAAATCAGTAATTTTGTTGAATTCGCAAACTTCTCGTCGGTTTTATTGCATTGTTAATCGTATTTTCTTTTGTTACAGATATAAAACTTTACATAGACTTACATTTATCGCCACAAGTCACCCAGTGCTTCATGAGGCCCGCTAAAAGTAAGATCTTTCCATTATTTCTCTTAATTAGATAATACAGCGTGTATGTACAGAAAGATTAAGTCTTGAGAAAATAAATCAGCTCTCCCTTACAAATACTTCAATATCTACTCGACCCAAATGGGTCAAGCTGATTATTTTTCGCGATTACGGTTTGGTCCCATGGAGAAAGTGGTTTAGTTTGATGGTATGTACAGTTGCCAGCTGATCCCGTTACCACAAACTGTCAAATTTGTCGAAATGATATTGAACCATAACATTATGGTGGTTAAGTTTAAAATCGAATGAGAAAAATAGACAGTTTGTAGTAACTTGATGCACTGGCAACTGTACTACGTCCTTAAATACTTATGTCCATAACTTTCGGATACAACCATGCTGTTTAGTTGATGCAAATCACGAGCGCACGTAGCATGACGTTTATAGATATTGGAATAAGGTTTAAATTACAACGATTGACGTGCTCTTGTGAGATGTAACAACTAGTAAAATAGATCTGTATAATTTTGTGAAGTACAATGTTAATTTTTGACGAATGACATTATTACAACAGACATCTGCAATTTTAGACAACAGCTGAGTTTTCACAAACTCAGTTTGAAGGAGTAAAAAATATGATTCTATTTAGTCCGTCAGTTAGATTATCGAAAAATATTGGATACGTTTTTTTTGTTTTATCAAATCAATAAAAACTGACAAAGATAAAACGCATCAAAGATCATGAGTGGGGGCTTGTGACGTCACTCCGCCAGTAAAAGTGTACTGACATTGTGACGTCACACGAGTTTTTGACGCATTGTATTCGTCTTAATTTTTTGTTTACGTGAAATAAGAAAAAAATTGTGA
This sequence comes from Lycophotia porphyrea, assembly GCA_950005105.1. Classification (NCBI taxonomy): domain Eukaryota; kingdom Metazoa; phylum Arthropoda; class Insecta; order Lepidoptera; family Noctuidae; genus Lycophotia; species Lycophotia porphyrea. Next base: position 2,383,697 of record OX465408.1, on the reverse strand, counting down.
CCAATATTTTTTGGAAATCTGTCTGACGGACTAATTAGATTCTTTTGGTAAAATACCCTATTCGTTAACATCCTTTTATTTATTTATTATTATTTATTTATTTGTTTAAACTTCATGTACAAGAGTGGTACATAGGCGGACTTAATGCCACAAGACATTCTCAGTACCCAGTCAGCCTGCCAGTTTTTATGAGGTTTATATTTTATCATATCAATTAAATTTGTGCCTTGAGCTGAGAACGACTTTTAAAAAGGTGCCTCGTAAATAGTCACAACACGAAATGTCTATGTAATAGTGTCATAAGTCATTTGTGTTATTATTTTATGTTATAAAGTATTTAAATTATTTTCATGAGATGTTCGCATTTAATTTCTGTTTTCACTAAGCTACCAAATAAATGCCTAATAAAAACATTATGTTGGATTGCAATAATACATAGGCATTCGTTTAGTGAAAACAGACGTTTGCGATTTTATTCCATTGATTTTCATAAGGTCACAAATATATTTTTATCATTTTATTAAAATAAATAAGGTGTAAGAATTTAATAGGTAATATTATGCTTCATTCTTGGTATTTTCCATGTTAAAAATATTCCTTGAAAATGTGATATTCTAATATTATTATTCACCAGTATTTTGTTAGGTATATACACCATACACCTTAATGTTTGCAATAATATCTTGTTATAATTAGCACTATCTTGAAATGTGTTTGTAAATATTTGTTCAATCACCTTAGTATATAAATAGTGAAATTAGCATACTGACATTGATAAAAAAATTGTAGGTTATACAATAATACGCAAGTTTCTGTACTAATACAGATACTGTATTTATTAATTCAATAAATGATACGATTTTATTCATATTTATAGTTACTATATCTTTAAAAACGACACACAACTCGGTCATTCTTTTGAATTAATGAAGATTTTAGAATATTAAGTATGTCTAAACACAGAGCTTCGTTGGAATATTATGTCAAAGGAAATGCTACCACCACGCCTATTCCAGCAGGCAAGCAGCATTGTTATTTTCAGGGTAAGTGGGTAAAGGTACCTATAACCATTATGGAGTTTTGAATCTTAGGATCAGGTTGATGAAACGGTGTTTTTCATGTAGTAGGTTGAATGATAGAATAAATCGGATTTTCTGCCTAGCCTTTTCCCAACTATGTTGGGGTCGGATTCCAGTCTAACCGGATGCAGCTGAATACCAGTATTTTACATGGAGCGATTGCCTCCACAACCCAGTTAGTACTGACGTTTTTTTTTTTCAAACGGCCGTGACCAACGACTTAACGTGCTTTCCGAGGCAAGGAAGAAACTCGGTATGTAATGGGTGGTCACCCATCCACAAACCAACCCAGGCAAGCACGGCTTAACCTAAAGATCGACCTGAGCGGCTGTTATTATTTAGCCACGAGCTCCTTTCCTTGCACAGTTTTGTGGAGGAACGTGATCGTCTTTACGATTTCGTTCTTTTTTGAAAACTAAAGGTATGACTCTGAACCACGCTGCACGCAGCAGTGCTGCCGCAACAGTGCTGCCGCGACACTACTGGTCCCCATACAATTTCTATAAGCTTATATGAGATTACATTCCGAGCTAGGCAGCAATGTGTCGTCCAGTTCATGATATTCTAAATTTAAAACGGATACTATGGCAAATGAAAAACTATCGATTAAACAATCAAAACCTTTTTAGTACTTCAATCAATATAACTATTCTATAAAAAAAAAAAAAAAAAAAAAAACAACCAAAACATTTTTAATAAGTAACACAATCTTTCCAGAGATATCCACACACATAAAACCTCCTTCTTTCCACCTATTTCATAATATTATCAGATCCAGTAAATTCCAGGTTATATAACAGGATGTATATTAGTGATACTAGCGCGGTGTTTACCTAGTTAGTCAGTAATAGAAGAGCTATTGTGCAAGTGTAAGACATTGCCGGCACATCCTCAGTTCGCGTGACTAGCTTAACTATGAGTTAGTAACATATAAGATCTAGTGTGACAGATTTTATTAACGAACTAGCTGCTGCTTGCGGCTTCGCCCGTGTGGCTTATATACTAACATCTTCCTCGAGAACCACTCTATCCATTGGTGAACGCAGCATGAAAATCGGTGCAGAAGTTTTTGAGTTTATCGCGAACAGACAGACAGACGCGGCCGAGGACTAAAAACTTTGTTTTATAATATGTAGTGCTTAATAGCTTAGGCAAGCCTATAATTCTGATTTGGATAAAAACTTGGGCATCTTTGAAAAGAATACATTTTTACTGACTGGATATCAAACTAAATCATTCTTGATTTAATTTGATAGGAACGTATTATAACCGAAATAAAAATGAAGAGGTTCGCATTGAATCCTACATATGACGGTTGAGGGCACGGTTGGCATAGTGGTTTGGCGATTGGCGGTTGCGCTGCGTTTTGCAGGTTCGAAACCTCACGGAACAAATATTTGTATAACCTACAGGTAGTTGTTCCGGGTCGGCCAGGTAAAACGCACCATCCAACAGACTATCGTGGGTGCGTTTTACAATCATTTAAACTCACATACACAAACAGCCAGGACCCGGAACAACTACCTGTAGGCCATACAAAAATTTGTTCCGTGTGGGACAAAGTTTAAAAAAATAAAAAAGGATCATCCTCAAGTACAAAACGAAGATTCTTTTTCCTTCCTCATTTTTTATCTCGAGGTCTTTTGTTCCTTGTTCAGACATCTTGAATCAGTAACACAACATAATACCTACTCGCGCAAGAGGTATTATAATACCCTTTCAAGGTTCTACTTGTAAGCCGTTTTGAAAGTCAACCTTTCAACCTTCTTAGTAACTTAAAAAACAAAAAATCCAATCACATTTGGTATAGTTACTTAGGTACATATCTACCACTAGCACTTCGCCCGCGACTTCGTCCGCAAAAATTGTGATATCTCAGCTAATATGCATGATATAAATATAATGTATAGCCTATAGCACTCACCAATAATGTAGCTTTCTGCCAGTAAAAGAATTTTTAGAATTGGATCATTAGTTCCGGAGATTACCCCCTATATAAAAACTTATAAACAAATACCTCTTTATAGTAGAAGTATAAAGTATACAAACTCCGTTTCCACATAACATTTATAGCTGCACTGACCAAGACCTTGCTCCAACTAAAGGACGGACGGACAGAAAGATTTACTGCAGGACGTTTGTTATTAGACGCGCACGTCTCTGGGCACGTTATCATGACATGAGCTCGGCTTGATTTGTAGTTCCAGAAGGGACTGTTGAAGGCCATTGCAGTTTAATGGGTAGGAATTATTTCTAACTAACTTATGCCCGCACCTTCGCCCTCGTGGAGTTCGGTAATTGTCCCACGGGATCGCATAACCGGGATAAAAAGTATCCTGTGTTAATTCAGGTTATAAACTATGTGTGTGTCAAATTTCGTCCAAATCTTTGCCGTAGTTTTTGTATGAAAGAGTAACAAACATCCAAAATTCTAGACATCCAAACATCCAGACAATCTTTGCATTTATAATATTAAAGTAGGATATAAGTAGAATATAGCATAGTGGGCTTATTACTTGTGTTGACATACAGAATATATATTTAAAATATCTTCATGCCCCCGAGAAGTTTTGAAGTGAAGACTTCTTTAGGCGCATCGGGCATTTTTGAGATGGGGAAAAACAATTGAACTCGCAACTCTGTTAAACGACCTTTCGTTGCAGAGTTAGCCGTATTGCTACATATTACAAGCCCAATAAAAATACAGTGTATAGTAAAATGTATAAGTAAAAGACTTTTGCAAAAATATTTTATATAAATAATCCAATATCTTGAAAAAAAAAAATTCATTCCTGTCAGCACTCCTGGAGTGGTTGGGTTTTTTTGTTTCAAGCTTTTTGTACTCTACATGCCTTTTCGTTTAAAATCCGCAGGTCATTGATAAAATTAACTGCATCTGGTGATCAGTATCGTGTGTGGCGTAATGATGGTAATTTCCTTTAATAGTCTCTCACAGCGACTGATTAAACCTGTGGTATTATCTGTCTAACCACTTAATTTGTCCACAATGTGTCTAGTCATCTCACTTACCATAGTAAGCAGTAGCTAGCAAGAAATCAGACATAAACACATGATCCTCATACGCTCTGACCATTACAACTGAATAATGATCTTCAAAAGAAACTTCTTAATCGGTTTCGTTGTTTCTCCTCAGATTAGTAATTTATAAAACATCGATTTCGTCTAGTTTAAATAAAATAATTTAAGTGTAAAAATGAAAATGTTTACCAATTCACGAAATAAATCAATAGTAATAAAATACGAATTCAGACAATAACCTGCTCTTATAGTAGTGTGATAAAATGGAAGGCACCAAAATACGTCAGTGCTCAATAAAGTTAATGAAACAGTTCAGACTAGTAGAAAGATAAAATTATCGACACGTTGCAAAACTATATATATATAGCCTGTGACTGAGGCTAAATACTTTCCCTCACTATCTATTCAATTTTCTAAGAAATTATTAAATTAATCATACGTTCAAGTTAGCTGACTTCACTTGCTCCTTATTAGTCTAGCTACAACCACCATTTAGGGAATTTATTCCGGATGGTTTCTATGGCTCCTCGACTCCTCGTCCTTTGACTGCCTCGTTGATCTCGTGTTCGCAATCGCGGCACCTGAGCAAGAGGTCCTGGATTCGATTCCCGGGTCGGTCAAAGACTTATTCAATTTTCGCATCAGGAATTTCTCAGTAGCAGCTACGGTGTCCGGTTGATGGCAATATGCTCACCCCCTATTACATGGGACTTTAACAAAACTGGCGAAACGTGGGTGTACGATTAGGTACACCTCTGCCTAACCTTTCGGGGATTACAGGCGTGATGTTATGTTATGTTATGTGCATAATTAGCCCATTATGTCCTCACTGCTGAGCGACAGGCCTTTATGAGAGGGAGAGTGAGCCGTGCTCCAATACGCGGGTCCAATGGGGGTTGGTGGACGCTCAGGGGTTAAATTTTCCAGAAACCTATTGGATGCCCAAGTCACAATAGCTATCACTATGCTAAATTGCTATTTTAGTCCAGCCCATCCACTGGTTTTTGCTGTCCGTTGGTAGTCGGGACTAATGAAGTAACTATATTGAAAAATATTTATTTTATTTTATACTATTCGGGAAACTTACAGCTAATATAAACAATGTTAAGCGTACATATAATAGAAAACCTAGAGGTCAGATAGGCAGTCGCAGTTCATGTAAAATACTGGTATTCAGCTGCATCCGTTAAGACTGGTAGCCAACCCCAACAGATTTGGCAAAAGACTAGGCAGATAATAATAGCAAAACCTTTATGGTGTTGTAAAAATCATGCGAAGCAAGGGCGGATCTCTAGTTAAAGCTAAGTAAAGATACGGAATCCTTGTTTCAATTGACACCTAATTGTCGTCGATTGGTATAAAAATAACGTTTTCTACAGAATGATAATTAGCAGTTATAATGTTATAGTTATCTGAACGTTCACTTGCCTTGAAATTAAATGTGATTTTATTATTGTTTGCCTTTGTTACTTCAGTTTATTCAATAGTTCATACCTTCACCTCAAAAATGTTTTAATGTCTTGTGGTTGCTTAGTGCAACCGTGGCTGTAATTTTACCCTTTCTTACACTATCCTACTGATGGGGAATGACCTCCCTCAAGTCCTTCCAAGAATTCCTTCCCGTGTCACCTTGCTTTGCCTCTTATTTTTGAACCGGGGTCGGCAGTGTCCTCCTTCTTCAGGGGCTCATTGTCGTAGTCGCCCATTGACATCTCCTAGGCTACGGAAAGTTATCTTGGTTTATCTAGTATCGAGAACAAGATCCAATCTATATGTTTTTAGGGTTCCAGAGAGAATCAATCTTTCCTGGTGCTGAACCATGACCTATTGGAGCAACAGCCAGTGTGTCGAACAGCCTATATGCTAATCGGCAATTTGTTTGTTTCCATAAATAGTTATATAGAGTGAGAATTGATTCTATAACTCCGACGTAGTTAAAACTACTAAAGTCAGATAAATACACACATACTCGTACTTCACATTTTACTGCAGTTTGAATCGATATTAATAAATCCAGTTTTTCTGTTTCCTTCCAATCCTATGTAATTTCTCAGTACGGAATGTCGCCAATCGTTCATTCATTATTGCGGGCAACACACTGGTAATAATGGCGAAGTTTTTAACACTGTCTAAGGGACTGTTTCACCATAGGCAAGATAAATAAAGTATGTCTAAAGGGTGTAAAAAGACTCTTGCAAGATAAATATAGTATCTCTAAAGGGTGTAAAAAGACTCTTAAAGAAGCCGAAAGGCGGTTTTTCATCCCGTCATTGCGATCATTTTTTAGTTTTAGAGACCATACCTGGGACCTTATAGTTAAGTACGGAGATATTGGGGGTCAAAGTTCCAACTTTTTTACAAGTTTTTTTTTTTAAATATATGTTTTAATGTGAGATTTTTACACTTCCTTTATCGTCGATTATTGAGTCCTACCGTAAAACGTGATTTTTAACCCCAAAAAAAGTCGTTTCCCAGTAATAATTTTTACGTAAAGTTACTTAGTTTGATGTACAGAATGCTTGGTTGACGGCTTCGTGAAGAGTCATTTTGCACCCTGTATAAAGAGTAAGAGAAGAATGTAATAAAGTGTGTATGTATTGTTAATGGGTTGCCCCATTAGGAATTTCTAAGTACGTTCACCCACGGAGTCTGAATTTGTGCCCGGTTGATTGCAATACGTTCCCTATTACTTGGGACTTAAATATAACTGGCTAAATGTGGGCGTACTATTAGGTACACCTCTGCCTAACCCTTCGGGGATTACAGGCGTGGTGTTATGTTATGTATAATAAACAAAGTATAGAAATAATTTGTATGATTTTATTTGACGGGGTCTTTTTTATAAAGTTGTGGTTTCAAACTGGCCATGAGACTAAATGTTAATTCCTAGGCTTGCTTGCCACTTGATGGCACAATAAAACATAGCTCATTCCCTGTTATCATCCTAATTAGCATCCTGCAAGGCTGTACAGCCTCTTCTATTGTCTCGTTAATAGCCGGAAGTACCGACAAAGCCAGCTTCCGTTCTCACCTGTGATCGGGTACCCTTGTACCTGTCTGCGTGATATGTTCCATTTTCCTTTTGAGTGTCATCATTATTTTTATACCAACAAAGTTGTGTGAGTGTACAATGTTCAAGGGTTAAAATCGAAGTTCGGATTGACCTTCCCGGTCTGAAATGACTGTAACGCAAAATTGTTATTTAAGTTGTTGAAAGGAACCTAAGTCCAACCTAAGCTTCGGCTTCGGCAAAAGGAACCGAAGTTTTAGCCGAACCCGAAGGTTTCTAGCAAGCGTCGAAATTAAACGAATTGTTACGAATGCATGAGAGCGGTGTAGAAGAGTGAATTGTTATTTTTTTTTTCAAGTTGCGAGGTCATTTTAATTAAGTGTCAATTAAGTTTTTGTTCGTAAGTGTCATTGTGTCGATTGTAAGTGTCAATTAAATTTAATTTAAATTAAAAACACCATTATATAATTTACTTCTAGCCAACCTTGATATGAAATTCTTAGCGTAATTAAACCTTCGGCTTCGGAAGGTTGTGGCAATTGCCGATTAATCGGCTTCGGCCAGAAATCGAACTTCGGTCAGACACATCTACAACCCAGTTAGGCTGCGTTCCCACCAGAGATGAGCGAGAATGCGATGCGAGGAATGTGTGTGGAACTAACCAATCACATAGCTAGGATACCTGAAGCTGTAAAAAAGAAGTGATATTATTGGTTAGTTTCACACACACCCCTTTTGTTTTTCGGATGGGAAATCATCAAGTGACTTCTCCCGCTGTGGGCAGAGCCATCCATGTTCCTTCCTTGCCCTTTGTGTTCCAGGGCCGCGGTATCTCTTTCGAACAGCAGCCCGAACAGTCCCGCAGCCCTTCACACACACACCCCTCGCTATGCATCCTGGCTCATCTCTGGTGGAAACGCCTACCTCTCATATTATCCTTTACTCCTAAGTCCCATTGCAGAGCAATGTCTTCCCTAGTGTCTTCCCTTCAGCTTCCTCTGCCATTCTAAAAAAATATGATTAGGGTTTGCTATAACCTCGCGGGTCTCCAAAATCCTTCAATCGTGAATTTGTTATATGGCATTGTGTTGTTTGTAGATGCCAGTTTTTCACGCCAAGATGTGTTACGCAAATACATACATAGGTGTTTTATGTATATATTTGCGATGTTATTGACAATGACTATTGTTTGAATCAAAATGATAGAGCGATTAGGATGATGATGACTGTTTCCAGTTAAATTGTTAGTTATGTCGTAAAATCAACATCGGTTCATCTGTTTAGGAGCTACGATGCAACAGATAGACGCACAGTTGCACAGAGACACATTTCAAAATTATAACACCCCTATTTTTTGATCGTGGGTTGAAAATGATGCTCATCGCGTGTCATATCTAGATTTTTACGTGAAAGTTAATTTGCAAAAGTGAAGTTGAGTTACAGGAAAACTTACCTATTAGGAAACAACTACCTTCGATAGGCATACCCATCGAAGGTAGTTGTGATTGTGATCGAAGGTAGTTGTGACTAAGTATGACAAAAATGTTTCAGTAGAACCCACTGGGCCCCAGGCCTGCGGGACTGTTCGCAAGAGATACCGCGGCCCTGGAACACAAAGGGCAAGGAAGGGACATGGATGGGTTTTAGTCAGTATAAGTCTGACACTCCATTCCGCTCCGCCCAGAGCGGGAGAAGTCATTTGATGATTTCACATTCGAAAAAAAAAGACCCACTGGGCTTCAGGAGTGATAAAATAAAACACAAAACCTTCGGATAGTTTATTCTAGAATTTCATAAATATCTAAAATGTCTTACCTACCTGTTGTTTGCTTACCACAAAACCTTCGAAAACTTTATTTTAGACTTGTATTAATATTAATCTCACATCTAAAATGTCTTACCAATACCTTTTCAAGTTGTCCCAGGGTAATTAAAACGAATACCTTGTACTTAGTTGTAATCAATTTGCGTCCATGTTAATTGCAGAATCGTGGTATGGGTTTTTTTCTCAGAGCCGGCTGTTCGGAATTCTGAAAGGAAAAAAAACAACAAAACAATGAGCTAATTCAACGTAGATTATGATGATCTAATGTCGAAAATGCGTGATGAAATTAAATCCTAACCAGAATAATTTATAACAAAGCATTCATTTGGATTTCCTCGAAGAACCGTAGCTGCCTATTAGTTCAATTCATAGTGTGTTAGGTATTTTTAAAACGGTCGCAAGGAAACATAGCAAATCATTGGGTTTTCCTTGAATTAGCTGTGGTTTTAGTTCTGAGTATAATTTGGAGAATAGCTGTTTCATTGCTAACTTAGTCAGTCTCATGATACCTTATTAGTAACGGTTATAAATAGGTGTGACTTCAGTTTAAAAATCTTGTGTAGAGATTTATTTAACAAGTACACTTTACACGTTCACTCTTATGCCCTGAGTAATAAGGTTGATAGGTGCTCGATAGTCAGTGAACTCGGTATTACAGACGGCAGCACATCCAGCTACTACAATCTGTCAAATTTCTTTAAAAGATTTTCAACTTTATCGCTAAAGCATTAGGTTCAAGGTTTATTGGGAAAATTTGATAGTTTCGGGTGGCTTGATGTACTGGTGTCTGGACATAGTACGTAACAGCAATACTGTTTAGTAGCAGAAATTGGTTATGGTGGCAGTGTTACCCTGGATGAAAACTTTCAGAGGAGCTCTATTGCAAATTAAACTGCAGTGAGGCGTCAATTAATTTCGCAAATCGAAGGCTGGAACATCCAGTCGCGTAGTGAGGTCTAGGTTTATGTATTGTTAAGGTCGGACTGGCAACCAAAGGTCGTGAGTTCGATCTCTACGTGTTGCCATTTTAAATTAAATATAGGGCTCCTAGTAAAAGCATAGTAGTATATTAAAAAAAAAAAAAAACAAGTACAAACATTGGGAATTTCGAAAAAGTTAGACAGTTTGCAGTTTGACTTCAGCTCATGTCACACCGTCAATTAAGCTTAAAGATAAACATGCATGCAAATTATCTTTAATAGTGTTTATGTTTATAAATACCAGAGGTGCTTGTGTGCTGCAGATATGCTTTTAAGTGTCTGAGATTAAATTAAATGCTTTGTTTACAGTCATTTTATTGCAAGGATTTTAACCTGCGCGTGATTATAATATTGAACTAGTTATTGCCCGTAGTTTCGCTCGCTTTCATCATCATCTGCCTAGCCTTTTTCCAACATTCTGGAATTGGGTTCCAGTCTTACCGGATGCAGCTGAATATCAGTATTTTACGTTTGTTCTTCCCGTTATTGCGATCATTTTTTTTGTTCAAGACCATACCTGGGAACGTTCTAGTTATGGAGATATTGGGGGTCAAAGTTACAACTTTTTTCAAGTTTTTTAAATACCTACATGTTTAAAAAAAAAAAAACTTGTGAAAAAGTTGCAAGTTGAATGTAATATTTTACTTTAAACACCTCCAGGCTCCTTACTATTCAATCCATCCATCAGCACAATGTTTTGAGTGCGTTACATTGAGTCCTACTGTAAAACGTGAATTTTCAGCCCAAAAAAAATCGTAGTTTGATGTACTTAATGCTTGGTTGACGGCTTCGTGAACAGTCTGTTTACACCCTGTATTATCCCTGAAGGGTTAGGCTGAGGTGTACCTAATAGGACACCCACATTTCGCCAGTTATGTTATAGTGAGAAATTCCTGATGGGAAAACCCAAATAGAGACTCTGTTTAGGTTTTTCTATCAGTAATTTCTTAGTAGCAGCCACTAGTCTGAATTCGTGCCCGGCTGATAGCCACAGGCTTGCCCCCGATTCTTCTTCTTCTTCGCCATCACACTCTTAGCAGAGTGGTCGTGGTCGTGGTCGCCCCCGATTACATGGGACTTAAGCATAACTGGCGAAATGTGGGTGTACTATTAGGCACACCTCTGCCTAACCCTTCGGGGATTACAGGCGTGATGATACGTTATGCTAACTCTATAAATATTTCAGAAGGCCACAACAAAGTGGCATTCTTTCAACGGTGGTGCAAAAGTAAAAAATGTGTTGGATTGACAAAAGCTATCGAAAAACTTATCTAAGTCCTATTGAAAATCATTATATAAAAACAAAACGATGTAAAAGCTATTGCCAAATTGCACTTTCTTTGCGTTCGTCAGGGGAAAGTACAACGTATAAAACACAAACATTGAGGAAAACACTATAAACGTAGAGAAAATCACATAAAAGAAATATTAGCCTCACCTGAATCAAACATTTCTTTCTTTACTGTCCTTATTGTGCCCGTCATTAAATCTTGGAGTATCCAAAAAATCACTGCTACTTTTTTGAATTATCCATTTTCCTCCAAGCCTCTTAAACCGCGTTCATGTCCCCGTCATTGTATAAATTTTCCTTCAGGTACATCCTGTACCTACAGCTCCAGTTATCATTTACGTCGTAACTCCATTCCGCGGAAATGTTTAAATTAAATGTCCGACGTGTTGACAGCTCGCTGGTCACGCGAATACTGAGACCGCGTAGAATGCACTCGCTAGATCTCGTTGCGTGCGCGCACATTTTGATGTAATTAATTCTTTTACCAGTCGCTTTGGTTTTACAGTGTGTTGTTTTTAGAAATGGTTAAATTGATAAAAAAAATCTATTATTTGCATCGTAAAACGTTTCAAGTACGGTTCGAAGTGATATCAAAGGAAATCATTATCGTGATAATTTCGAACCCTGGTTTTAAGTTTTTTTTGAAGAATTAAGTTTGGTCTACATTGGTACCCAGATTAACGTAATTGGCGAAATGTGAGTGGACTATATAGATAGAGGTACACCTCTCATCACCTAATTCTTCAGGGACTCTTTCCTGAAGTATTAGGCAGGCACGTTTCTATAAGCGTGACAATGATCTGAGGAATTAATTCATAGGTTTAGAGCTTTTTAGGTGTCTAATGAGATGACGAGTTATAGAGAAGTATGGTAGAAGACGTGCTGCGCAGACCACACATGAATTGGGACAAGGGCAAGAGAATGATGGCGATGTTTAGAACTTTTACTTCTGGCAAAAATTTAAGGATTAAGGTTTTAAAGTTGGAAAAGGCCGTTTAGCGTATAAATTAATCGCATCATCCACTGCATGCTACGTTGCATACAACTGTAATTCCAGGGACATATGTATCTATTGTGATCCTTTAGTAGTTCCTGCATACAATAGGTTTATTTTTAAGCACTAACCAGTTTCTGTAGTTCACTGCCAAGGTTGCTATTTTGCTAACCCTTTATTTCTTATTATTATGTAATGGTTTCTAGTGCTGATTAGAAGGTTCCGCTTTGATTCTCGGGTTAGGAAAAGTGTTATTGGGTGCTTCCATCAGGAATTTTTCAGGAGCCCGAATTTTTGCACGATTGATGGCATCACGTTCGCCGCCTTTTACGCGAGATTTAAAAATAAATGGTGCAATATGGATATAAAAAAAAACTCATTTATTTGCATAAATAAAGTACAGAAGGTTGGTAAAATATACAAAATTGTTCTCTTATTCTGCCTTTAATTTCGGCGTGCAAATATAAAAAGATCCATATGTTATTTAAATTAATTAAGTATTGTTTATAATCGTGGCTAAACAATAACAGCCGCTCGGGTCGATCTTTAGGTTAAGCCGTGCTTGCCTAGGTTGGTCTGTGGATGGGTGACCACCCATTACATACCGAGTTTCCTCCGTGCCTCGGAAAGCACGTTAAGCCGTTGGTCCCGGCTGTCATTTGAAGATCTTTGACAGTCGTTAAAGTAGTCAGTGTCCCAAAAAGTCTGACAACCAGTCTTACCAAGGGGTATCGTATTTCCCAGTAGTAACTGGGTTGTGGAGGTCAGATAGGCAGTCGCTCCATGTAAAATACTGGTATTCAGCTGCATCCGGTTAGACTGGAAGCCGACCCCAACATAGTTGGGAAAAGGCTAGGCAGATGATGAAGTATTGTTTATAATCATGCAGTCATTAAACAGATAATCCCATTCAAATTGTATTATTGAATTAAATAAATGTAAATATAATAATGATACAATTAATAAAAATAATATCTTAAATGTCAATAATAATCATGTCAATAATGGAAGAGATTCGCGATAGAATAATAATAACAATAATTGTTGACGGCATTTCGAATGCATTGCGAACCCACGTGCTTCGGTTATGAGACTGTATATTCGCGGAAGTGCGGGGGTCGAGGCTTTTTAAATGCTAAGACACTTCACAATCGCGAGATATGCAGTCTCAGGGAATATTTCCTAGAAACCGACGTGGGGATGCATCGAGATGTGGTCGTCGGTAGACAAGGGCCTCACCCCGCTCTCCTTGGCTAAAGAGAACTGGCGCAAACCTGTAGTGCTTGACACTAACGGCCGCAAGGAGGTATGGCAGAGTAAGGAGCTTCACGGTCGCTTTTTCCGGGCTCTGCATGGGCGATCAGCGTCCGTAGCCTGGCTATGTTCCGGGGACCTCTTTGGAGAAACCGAAGGTTTTGTCTGTACAATTATGGATGAAGTTATGATGACGAATAACTACCGGAGATTTATTGTGAAGGACGGCACGGTTGACATATATCGGGCATGCCACCGTCCAGGCGAATCAATCCGTCATATTATCTCCGGGTGTTCTCGTCTGGCTAACGGAGAGTACTTACATAGACACAACCTTGTAGCCAGGATTATCCATCAGCAACTTGCTCTAAAATACAGCCTTGTGGAATCGGATGTACCGTACTACAGGTATGTGCCCGACCCAGTTCTCGAGAACGGCAATATCACACTGTACTGGGATCAATCCATCATCACTGACAGGACTATTGTAGCCAATAAGCCTGATATAGTGGTGGTGGATCGATCAAAGCGCAATGATTGTTTACACAACGGTCCCGCATGACGAGAACCTCGTGAAAGCTGAGAAAGATAAGCAAATCAAGTATCTTGCAACCTCGTGAGCCAAGTGGCTCACGAGGTTGTCGACATGTGGAATGTGAGCTCAGCGATCATTGTGCCGATAGTCGTTTCAGCCAATGGCTTAATTGCCAAGAGCCTCGACCAACACCTGAGGAGGCTCTCGTTAGGCAGCTGGATCAAGGGCTTGATTCAGAAAGCGGTACTCCTGGACACGGCTCGTATTGTTAAGAGATTCCTCTCTCCCTGTTCCCGATACCGGTGGGCTACTATTTTTTTATATTTTTTAATGTTTTTTTTTTGAATACATTTGTTGTAAGAAATATGTAAAAATATAAAAAAAAATGTGTATATAAAATAATAATTTAAAATGACCGTACAATTTACAAAACTTTACAATTTATAATCTAAAAACTCGTTCACACTATAAAAGCATTTTCAATTAAAAACCTCGTCAAATTATTTTTAAATCCAAAAAACGGTAGCGTTTTTATGGAATTGGGTATTTTGTTATACATTTTTATGCACATGATATAGCTGTTGTTACCTGTAAATGTGAGATTCGTCCTCGGTTGAATATTAGCTTATTAGTATACATCGAAAAAGGGTGTAATCAGACTCTTAACGAAGCCGAAAGGCCAGCACAATTTTTTGAGTGCGTTACATTGAGTCCTACTGTAAAACAACCTACTGTGTGATTTTTCAAGAAATCGCATTTTGCTTCGTGAACAGTCCGTTTACACCTTGTATTTATAGAACACTCTGCCCTATCCTTCCAGGAAAATATGCTTGGTAATATTTATGTTTGCAAACCTTGGATAGCGCCCAGTGCTACCTATTTCCCACTATTAGTGCAAAATTTTTTGTTCTTAAATTATTTCTTAAAAAACCGTTTCCAAATCAGCCTGTATATTAGTCAAGCAAGTAGCATCATTGTGTATTGTAATTTTATTTCTACCTTATTACATTGTTTACTTACTTAAACTTTTAAAACATTGTTACGTAAGATTTTGGTCGCCTTGTAACCACCGTCTGAGAGGTTTTTTTTTAATATGACCTCTTTTGAAGGTTTTTTTCTAAACCCGATGTTCTAGCAATGTTGTTTTATAATAAAAATAGCGACCCGCTTCGCACGGGTGCAATGTTGCCATATACATACATATAAACTTTCCTCGTGACTCTATTACTGAAAACTGCATTTAAATCCGTTGTGTAGTTCAAAAGATTTAAACGTACAAACAGCGGGAGCAACGTTGTTTTATGCTATGTAAAGAAGATTAATACATTTAAGTAAGTCTATTTCTAATCGTGGGTTAATAGTAGGTCAATAATTACAGTAATTTTCAAACCCAAATGACCGTCAACTTGAATCTCTCATCATCATCTTCCTGCTCTTATCCCATTCTATTTGGGGTCGGCGCAACACGTTTTCTTCTTCCATTCTCCCCTGTCTGTCGTCACGGCATCATTTACTCCTTTCTCTTTCATATCAGTCTTCACACAATCCATCCATCTTTTATTTGGCCTGCCTTGAATCTCTATACAATGCAATTTAATGCACCAATTTAGATAAAGTGGGGAACTATTTCGCCTACGTCATGTTTAATACGTCTATCGATGATTAAAGTATTCACCGCTTGTAGTAGCCAACAGTAGGTACTCACTGCTAGCACTAGGCTCCAGTACTCGCCGTTCGCAATAGCCATTAGTTATTTGCCCTTATTTCTTTGCCATTAGTTATTTGCCCTTATTTCTTTGCCATTAGTTATTTCCCTTATTTCTTTGCCATTAGTTATTTGCCCTTATTTCTTTGCCATTAGTTATTTGCCCTTATTTCTTTGCCATTAGTTATTTGCCCTTATTTCTTTGCCATTAGTTATTTCCCTTATTTCTTTGCCATTAGTTATTTGCCCTTATTTCTTTGCCATTAGTTATTTGCCCTTATTTCTTTGCCATTCGTTATTTCCCTTATTTCTTTGCCATTAGTTATTTGCCCTTATTTCTTTACCATTATTTATTTGCCCTTAGTAGGTAGTCACCGCTATTACTCGCCGCTAGTACCTGCCGCTACTAGGAACTTGCCGCCAGTAAATGCCTACTAACAACTAGTCACAAAGCCAAGTATAGTACCTGCCTTAGTACCAGAAGTGTGGCATAAATAAGTGCAATATAAACGGATAATAGTAATTGTGTTTACAAAGTCAGATGTCTCGTAAATGCGATGTGTACTTGATCTAATGTGTTCAAGACCGTGTGTGATACGATCTCTTAACGTTTGTGTAGATTTTATTGGTTGTTTATAGTGTGGATTGTTACTTTGTACCTATATTCAATTCGCCGTTAACACTAGTCACCACTAGCGCTAGAATCTAGTACTCGCCACCAGCACTAGCCTCTAGTACTCGCCACCAGCACTAGCCTCTAGTACTCGACACCAGCACCAGCGTCTAGTACTCGCCACCAGCACTATCGGCTGCTTATTTATTGCACCTAAAATGTCTGATAAAGTGGTGCAATATAAATGAATGATAGCATTATGTTTACAAAGTCAGATGCGTCGTAGACAAATGATTTGTTGTTGTGTAAATTTTATTCGTTAGTTGTTCATAGTGTTTAGTGCTGTCATGAAATTGCTTTATTAATTTCAATAACCACTCCTGGTATATTGACATTTATGTTATCTAAGGTGGTCTGTGGTTCTTACCATATACAGGGTGGAATCAACACCGAAGCACAAATGGTTACCAAGTAGGTACATCAATCTGAACTCCCCATAAAAAAAAAAATCGGTTATTTTAAAAAAAACAGCTGTAGTTTCTATGTAACGACAGGTTAAAAAAAATATGTGGGGTTCAGCTATGAACGTATCAGGAAAAACATTGTTTGTAGGTGTTTTGTAAAAATTTTTAGTGAAAAATGGTACTTAATAGGTACTTATAGTTTACGTTAGGTAACTAATTTTCTTCGCCTGCTGGAAAATAAGGAGTCAGGAAACTATGAAAACGCAAGACAAAAATACCTACTACCTTATGTACACAATGACGTAATATTACCTAATGGCCTTCTATTACATACATACCTGTATAATTCATATGTACATATTAACCTGTGATAAGACTAAAAATATCTTCATATTTAATGTTTAATTCGTGATTCACAAACCGCACTTTGATTTTACTTTGCCTGAACTTGCACACGATTTTAAACCTTATTCTCATACAAGTCATCATAATTATTATTATTTATAGAAGCAAATGTTATCAAGCGTTTTATACGAAAATGAACATTAACATGACACAAATAATGTTCACATTCGTATCAGAATTTTTCACGGCAAAGAAACATCAAAGCGATCTATGACTCTTGGCCCGAAGCGTACCTGACTAAGTACATGTAGTGCTACTATATTTGTGATAACATTGTTTTTCAGCACAAGTGTGTAAAATGCGGGCCTCATGATTTATGATTGTTTTGTCTTACGTAGTCTGTACGAATAGTCCGCATCAAAATAAAATTTATTATAAGAAAATATCTTTGAGTTAGAGTTACAAGAGTTAACTTACTTTTTGATGCTGACTGCACCATTTTTTTCTGGTCATACTGCTAAAGTCTATCTATCTATGTCTAGTCTATGTGTGACCTCTGAGATAAAAAGACGTCTCTCCTGATATCCCTTTAACTATAACCTCAATAGTAAAAACTTCTTAACCAAAAATGTAACCGAAAGAAAGCTACAATTTAATAAAAAATGTTCCTAAAACTTTGATTTTCACTTTTTTCTTTACTCAAAGCCATCCCTCTCTTTACAGACTCCTGGTATACAGAAAACGCAGAGATTACATTCGAGTCAGTGGCGGTGAAGACTACAAGCTCCTTTCCCGAAGACCTTACACCGAGCTCAGGAGCCTCAACGGGGCATCGAACCCCCGACAACGATGAACACTTCCTACCTCTACCCACTACTACGTCCGTGAGTGAGCGGTTATCCGGCTTCGGTCGAAGTTACTGGTTAACCGGAATATTTGGGTGTACTTGGTTATAAGGGTAATTGTGCTGTAATTTGTCGTTGTAAAAGGACACGCTGGGTAATCACATTATCAATTCAAACGTCTAAATTCACTGGAGGTTCTTGAAAACTGACTCAATTTATCAAAGGAAAGAATTACCTACGTTTTTATTACTTATAACCACAGCCAAGAGATACAGTCCATTCACAATTATTTTACACATGGCTGTAGCAAAACAGTAGCAACCATATTGTAACAAAGATAAAGATTACTGTAATCTGGCAGCAATTCAACTGCATTCTTAAAACATCTAAAACATACCACTATAAAATGTTAATCTGTGATTTTGACAGTAATGGAAAGTCACTGGTAAAATGACTGTGAAGTGACTGTACACTTCAACACACAGAACTAAAATAATGTACCAAGTTTGATATATCTTGGCAAGCAACGCCACCTTGAATTGAACACTAAAAATGGTCATACTTACTTTGTGGGAGTTTCCTAAAAACTGATTCAATTAACTAAAGTTTCGTTTTCTGCTTTAACCACAGCTTATGGAACTACAGATTTTTAAAAATACTCGGAAAGTCGCAGAAGTGTGCTAGTATTTTTTATACTCTATGGCTAGTTGCATAATTTAAAAAAAAAGATTGTGTCCAGCATGGTGTCCAGTGTGTCATAGACAGAAGAATATATTTTTAAATCAGAGGAAAAGCTTGCCAATTTACAGCAAACCTTTATCATAAGATATTTTGTCTGTACGATAAGTAATTAGTAGCTCAATGTGTACATTATCTTTAATTATCGTAGCGATTCTATGTAAGGATTACTATTTCAAAACCTATCATGCAATTTTACAGTTTGCTTTAAATCTATAAATAACACTTAGTTTCGCACTTTTAATTTAAACTCCTGCACACAACATTTTTTGTTATTGTAAATGGAAAACTGAAAAATCATTTAGTCACATTAGTATTCGAATAATATCATATTATTATATTAATAGTGAAATAACAAGCTATTTCTGTAAGAAAACTGGTTGAATAGTAAATAACTACGACGGAAGTGGCAACACTTCAACTGTTTCTAATATAATGTCAACTGACTCAAGAATTGAAATATATTTTCATATAGATTACTGAGAAAAGCTATTTGGTTTAAAACCAATAGAGTAGGTTCTTTTGATAATTCAAGATATTTCAGAGAACGCCATCTATTAAAGGGTGAATGGAATAAAAACTCGCGGAATTTAAATTTTCTTACGTTTTTTACAATTAGCAGGTCGGTGTCAGGTTGTATATTGATTAAAATGTTCGCGGCCGTATAAAATATGGCTTAACAGAGTTATAATCATTAAAATAATTGTTCAACATTCAGCCTGACACTGACTGGCAAATAGGAAAAAACGTAAGAAAATTTAAATTTCGCGGCATATACTGACGCTTTCACCTGAGTAAGTTGTATTTGGAAAAAGCAACACTTGCATAAATTGTTTGATTTCAAATACCTCTAACATTGACTTCGAATTGAGTAAGCTGTTTCTAGAAAACGAATTTGATTTTTTTTACTCACACAAAATAATATCAAGTATTTTCGTGACTAGCAAAATTCAAATTCTTTGGGTATCTATTTTGAATGTACAAAAATGTTGAGTTTACGTCAGAATGTTGAATAAAATTAATAATTCGACAAAAAAACTAAAAAAAGGCGTTTGTATGATACCACTTCTACAGTGCTGTGAATATTTGGTTGGAATGCGGTTTATCAGCGTGGCGGTTGCCTGGCAAGAGCGGTAAAAAACAAGTACGGCTAACACTAGAAAACAATAAATAACACTCGAAAATACGCGTCGCAATTTTAACGCTTCAGCCACGCACATGCAACGCAGTCGCCACGCTATACTCCCGTACTACCCATCTAGGACTTCTTGTAAATAAATAGTTTACAAATATTATCGCTTGTATTAACCTTAGTTTTAAAACTATAGTGATGTGAAAATGTTGATAAAGTATGCAATTTTGTTCCATTGTTTTTTCTTTAAAATTAAGCGCCATGTACATTGAAATAATACGCACAAATGTCGCATCAATGGATGAATGACAGTTTTGAAAAATAATAAAAGTAACTATGCGGGTAGTCTTGCAAAAAAAAAATCGTATCGTGTATCTTAACTTTAGAAGCTCAATTTTTCTCCTATAAAGCAATATAAGTCTTTAAGTACTTTTATCTTTATAACAACTTTCTGAAATCGCATTTCTGATGTATTTTATTTTTATTGATTAATAAATATCCCGGTCTCTTTGGCTAAAGATTTTGCTGAAATATTATGGCTTAAAGTCATTAATGTTTCTTTGTCTTATTTTGTAAATAATAAACAGTCTGTCAAACAGACTTATCCTAAAACTGGAATTTTTGGAGCACCTGAGGACAAATTTTTGCTATAACTGTGAATACTACAAATCTGGTACTGACGCCATCTAGCGTACTGTTGTTGAACTAACGCCGTATAATGACAACACTGGTAGAAATATCCTTTTAACTTACCAAGAGACTCGGGATAATATCTACCTATTGTTTTAACCTTGAACAAAGTCGATAGTCAATATTTTATTGTATAACTGTAGGTATTAAATGAGTATTATTAGTTATATTAGCCTAGCCTTAGTTTGTAAGTAGACAATTTTTATTTCCCTCTCAAATGTACAGATAAATCGTTGGTGTACATGTTTTTATGCATTTATATTTTGGCGGAATTACGATTTCAGAACGTTAAAAATACTTTTGCTTCAAGTAGCGACAATGTGATGTTTTCTTTCGTATGTAAGATATTTGTTTGTCAATATTTTTTAGAAATGAATGTTTTATCGTAATCCATCAAATCAGTTTTATTTTTTATAGTTTATAATTACGTTTTTAATAGGTACTATTTTTCTAACCGTGGTAGTTGTATTGAATAATGTTTCTTTAATAGTCAAAATCAAGATTTATTTTGTGAAGAAACAATACAGTCTTCCTAGATCTTTAAAACCAAACTATAGGTAATGCAGTGTTTAATCAGTTTACTTTGTTATTAATTTACATTAATTTAATGGAAAATGAGCTTCATTGGTGCAGGTCACCTTAAATTAAGTCAATCATGACATAAACAAATCAATTTAATATTAATATGTCATGTTTGTGTAAAACATGGTCATTATTTTTTACATCATTTTAATTAATTTAATTTAAAACATTGTATTTGTGATTTGATAGCTTATTTTTTAGACTTATTTATTTGTGTAATCTCAATGTATGATTGCTTAAAATATAGTTCTATATTTTGTTAAGTTGGCAGTTTTGTTGTTGCAAAGGTATTCATCAATTTTCAAATCTTAGATCATTCTAAATCATATTCTCAATAATATTGTTTGGAAACACCTATATTCGAACTTGAACACTTACATTTTTCATCTATTGTGGTCTTGATGTAGTTTTAATTAAATAAAATAAATCTTAAAAAAAAAAAACTCGTAAGATTTAAAAAAGAAAAGTAATGAGACAATTAAATTAACGTTGTTACCTCTTATTCCAACAAACAAACTGCTTGTGATACTTTTTTTTTGTAAATAAAATCAAATGACATTTCAGTAGGCGATTATTTTGTTCCTAGGCGATTTTATTAGTAATTATTAATAATTTTAACTGTTTGTATTCGCTCAGTGTTGTACACTACTTACTCTGTAGGTACCCAACATGGATAGGTCGTGATGTCATTGTTTATTAGTTATTAGTATGAATTTGACAAATAAATAAGATTTATAATTTATTTTGTTGTTTTTTTATTGAGATATACGTCTAGTTTA
Organism: Lycophotia porphyrea; assembly: GCA_950005105.1. Classification (NCBI taxonomy): domain Eukaryota; kingdom Metazoa; phylum Arthropoda; class Insecta; order Lepidoptera; family Noctuidae; genus Lycophotia; species Lycophotia porphyrea. Next base: position 2,361,797 of record OX465408.1, on the reverse strand, counting down.
AAACTAGGTATAAAATCAAACTAAATACCTAAAAATATTTTTGGTAGATGACTCTGTGTTCAAACTTTGTTGATGCTCCAATGCTGATGGCCCATGAATCTGATATTATGGAGAAAGATGACACATAAAATTGTACTTCATGTTGGAGTCGCTCATTGATGATGATTTATTTATTTAGTACGCCTACGCCATTAATACTAAATTAAGTAATCCTGTTATTCAGTCTTACGGAACCACAAACATTCTAACATTATCAGCAAACAAGTGCAATCCAGGGTTGGTCTCCACGAGCTTTTTGAGCATCGTAAGCATACGCGGTATAGGGGTCATGATACCATCCTGCCGATTTCGGGCACAGCGACTGCATTCGATGTTCTTGTAGGGTGGTTGCCAAGAGCTTTGGTGTGCTGCTTTTTCAGGTGAATGATGATGTGATGAATGATGATCTTTGATGTGTGTTTTTGTGTGATGTGTGTGTGTCTGATCATAACTTCGGCCGAAAAACTTCGAGTACAAAGCGGACTTGTCAGGGCACATTGATGACATTATAAATTATAGCTGTAGGTGGTAGCTTTGCATTACAAGAGCATAGATAGCCATATCGGGGAAGGTAAACTGCAGTTTGCCAGAGACAACTCATTTATGATGGTCAATTTCTAACCGCTAAATGATTTTTTTTTGTGGATTTTCTCTTTTGAAGGACCAGTTTAAATAAAAGAGTAAAATACATCAATTATTTTATCAAAATAAAATTACCGCCAAGTAAATATACCTTATAATTATTGGATCAATCGAATACCTACCCACTTACTAATTTTACACTTTTTTAACAATCATTTGTTTAAGCTCTTCACCATCATTTTTATCACTTTTCTCCTCATCTCTAAACTTCCCATGATTAAAGAAGTATTCAATTTCTTGCAAAGTCCTGTCCTTCGTTTCTGGTAACATGAAGTACAAAAATATCAACGAAATGATCATAATCACACCTAATATGGTAAACGTCCCATACACTTTCACAGTTGCTAACATTACTGGTGTAGTTTTTAATGTGACTATGCTTGTCAATGCTATCAATATTCCTGCTATAGTAGTACCAGCTGCTCTATGTTCCAGAGGGAATATTTCCCCAACTAAAGCCAAAGGAATCGGGGCACACGCAAAATTAACTATCGCAAAATATATACAAAACAATGCCATGGGAATCCATGGTACATTTAAAATACTATTCCTAGCTGCCAAGAAGAGATACAAGCAAGCGCTCAAAAGGACCAGAACTCCTACGAATCCCGTAGAAAATAACAAAGTTCTCCTATTCATGATTCTTATGAGGAATGAAGAAAAGGTAGCACTAATAGCTACTAAGAGATCTAAGGCTAAAGTGTAGTAAAATGAGCCAGTAGTACCAGAAACTTCGGATATTATCTGGACAGCATAGGCAGGGAAAATGTGTCTGCCAGTAGTTTCTAAGAGAACCGCGGCAAAAAAGTAGTTTATGACTGGCAATACAAAGTCTCTTTTGCCGAATTTTCTAAAGAAATTCTGCAAACTCTCGAGAACTAACATATCATTGGTTTTTATACGGTCCTGCTGAGCCTTGATCATTTCTTTCAGCTCCCTCGTGGATTGTTCGGTCTTCCCTCGAAGTCTGTAGAAGACTTCACTGCTCTTCTCAAATCTTTTTTCAGAGGCCAGCCATGAAGGACTTTCAGGCCACGTGAAGATCGTCCCAAACATCAGCACGTATGGTATCAAAGTGAGCAGGGCAACTGTCCTCCAGTGATAATAGTGACCCAAAAGATGGACGATGGTACTGCCCAAATAGAGAGCTGCAGTCTTCAGATTCAAGAACATCCCACGAAGGACAGGACTCGAGTATTCTCCTATCACTATGGCTCCTAATATTGAAGTAGATCCTGCTGTGATAACTTCTAAGACCCTTGCTGCTATTAAGCAAGTGACGTTGGTGGAGAAGTACATCAGGACCAGGCCTAGAGCTCCAGGGATGATATCAAGAATGAAGGCTATTTTTCGTCCGTAACGATCCATGTAGTAGGAGGATGATAGGAACCCGGGGATCCAGGCTAGACTGAAGGATGCAGCTAGAAAAACAGTAAATTTTAGTTAGGTAAACTAGGGAATCAGTATACCCTATATTATAAGGCATATGGTAATGGAACAACGGCACGCAAACAATTAACAAGAGTTCAGAACATAACTTTAGACCCACAAGATGATAATGGGACATCAGATTTTGTTTTAATTACCGTTGAAAAATTATAACGCTGGTGAGTTTAAGATCATCTACCAAATTCATGGTAATAATCTTGTTCGAACCCAAGGCATGCACCTCTGGGCTGCGGGAGTGCTCGAAAGAGAAACCGCGGCCCTGGAACACAAAGGGCAAGGAAGGAACATGGATGGGTTTTAGTCAGTACAAGCCTGACACTTCCTTTCGCTCTGCCCAGAGCGGGAGAAGTCATTTGATGATTACCCATCCGAAAAAAAAAAAAACAAACGCATGCACCTCTGATTTTTCGGATTCATATGTGTATTGTATAATTATCACTTGCTTCGGTGAAGAAAAATATCGCGACGAAACCTCAATTTCTCGACGGCATGTACAGCCAAGTCAGAGGCCCATGGGTAGCTTAAAACCTCTGATATCAAGTTAGGCACTAACCACACGACAAAGAAAGAATGGTAATAAATTGGTGTCGATGTAACTTTGTATGAAATAAAAGTAGGTAATCTTCTGCTCTAAACCAAAAAGAAGAATATTCGTTACCTATCCAAGAAGACTGCTCCAGGGAAGCTTGGATGGGAGAGTTTGGATCCTTGAGTGCTGGCAATAGACACGTGGTGAATCCTAGGAACATCCCCACCGCCAGCATTGTCAAGAGGACTCCTGATACGATCCATGCCTGAATAGTCATGAAAAAGCAAAGATAAGTATAGACCAGTTTTTCGGACGTTTGGAGCCGAGAACTGCAGTGTCAAATGTCCACGTGTATCAAACGACGTAACGTTTTTCAATACACGTACGAAGAATTACATCATTAGTCATTAATTTAAACTATGATAGAATTTGCTTTTTTTCCGCGCAGGAGAAGCAAATGTATAAAAAAAAACAGCCTAATTTTAAAGAAAATCTAGTAATTTTGAATTTAGAACACAAACTTTTGGTGTAATTATTTGTTGGTGTAAATAATTTTTAAAATAAAAATTATTAGAAATGATTTGAATGACATAAGCTACCGAAAAGTTTATCCCTATTAAAAGTCATTTTATCTAGAAATACGAAATGTCTATTTCTTTTCGATTATTTCATGTCTGGTCAACCTATGAAGCCTTCGGCTGCTTAACTAGACTATCATGTGGGTGCCTTGGGTGTAAGACCTCCAGCCAGGGCCGAACCCACGTGGCCCGGCACGGCGCCCATAAGCCCTTTACTAAATTCAAAATATCGAAGTAAGTAGGTAAATTAAACTGTCTTACCTGTTTTAAAAATATGTTAGCCATCCTTGCACATTCCTCATAAAGATATTGTTGATGTGTTTTTTGTTTGAAATGATCCGCTGCGTAATTTAATGTCTACTTCCTAACAAGTGGGATATATTTTCATATCGATAAATCTTAAGCCACATTATTTAGATTTAAATAAAATAACGACTTTATTTATATGTTAATATAAAAAGCGTATTTTAATATTATTTAATTTGTTTTATGAATTATTTAAAGTTACTGAGGCGCTGAATTTGTACGAGTATGATTTGTTAAAACTCACTTAACAATTTAATTTAAATTAAATAATATGTAAGTATTTGCAAATCCGAAACAACAGCTGTTGCGGATTCAGTCATCTACGACAAGCCATTAACGTTAAATAAATAAGTTTTATGAATGTTACGGTATCAGATGATAATAAGGTAGATATTATGTTATCAGGGATGCTAGATAATATGACCTGTTTGTCTTGGAGTCAATTTACACCATGCATGCACTACCTAAGCCCAGGAGTCTGACAACCAATCTTACCAAAGAGTATTATATTACACAGTAACTGGGTTGTGGATGTTAGATAGGCAGTCGCAGCAGTGTAAAACACTGGTATGCAGCTGCATTCGGTCAGACTGGAAGCCAACCTCGACATAGTTGGGAAAAGTCTAGGTTGATTGACAGGGACTATCGAATTGTGAAAAAATGGATAGCATGGTCAATCATCACTCACATTATACTCTCTGACTCAGTCTGAAGGATCTCATAACCCATTGTTCCATAACTTTGAAAAATTCGTGTAATTTTAGTCAGAAAATTTCTTATCGGAGTTAGAAAGGGTCGTGTCAGACTCTTTATGCCGCCCATGGGCCTGCAGACTTGGCTTTTCATGCCGTCGAGAAATATCTCTCATGCGTGCTGGTTTGGTTTCCTCACGATAATTTTATTCATTGACCGAAGCATAATTATAAAATGGCACATGAATACGAAAATTCAGAGGTGCGTGTCTGGGGTTCGAATTCTAGACCTATGTCAAACCATTAGGCTGAATGGGTTATCATCAAATGACTCCTCCCGCTCTGGGCGGAGCGGAAAGGAGTGTCAGACTTGTACTCACTAAAACACATCCGTGTTCCTTCCTTGCCCTTTGTGTTCCAGGGCCGCGGTATCTCTTTCGAACAGTCCCGCAGCCCTGGCAGGCATCGGCCTCCGGAGGGGCCCGCGCCCCTCCAACAGCTGACATCTCGTCGTATCCTACGAATAGGGGCGTAACTGCATAATAGCTACTTTTGAGGAGACACTTTTTTATGTTTAATTAATGTAAATTTAAACAAATATGTATTGTTGGTTTCAAATAATGTGTATTGGTATATTTTGGTTCGGTTAGGATTATTTTCAATAAATTATCTTTATATTTTATACGCATTTTGTCCCTTAAATCCTTATTCTCTGTTGTATTAAGGCGAATTAGGGCTGGACTTAAGCAATAAGTTACATTACACCTTTTATCTCCGGAAATGTTGAGGCCACAATGGCGATTGTGAACGAACAAAAGACAAAAACATAATTTGAACGTAGAAGAAAGACACAAACGTAATTAGGACTTCATCTCTTCTATACAAACGCAATTTAGCCATTCCATAGAACACGGCCACAATCACCATGAGGGTTTTTTTCTATGTACCCAATATTAAAATACCCCCAACTACTCGCGAAAAATCGTCGTCCATCGCGTCCTAATGACGATTGTGGCTTTATTCTTCGTTGAAAACGTAGTGCTTACAATTGTGGCTTTTTAGAAAACGTTATTATTTGATAACCGGTACCGTTTTAAATTGTTTTTTTGAACTGGTTATATGTGGTCTGATGAGCAGAATTGAATTACGCAATAAAAAAAAGCCCCTATGTTCGTTAGGGCATTATTCGTAGGATACGACGATCTCTTTGAGGCGCGCGCGGAACACGAACGAGCCGTCTACACGGCCTGTCGTCATAAGACGGCCGGACGGCGAGCCAGCCCATTACTCACCGTCCACAGGTCCGCGTCTACGGTGGCCGGAAGCCACCACGTGACCCGCGACGCCCTGGGCGTCCAGAGGTCCCTTCACCTGCCTCAAAGTGAAGCCGACCCGATGAGTATTTCCAAATGTGTTAAATAAAGCCTTCGTCGTAGATACTATGACTCTAAACATCTACACAGCGCTATCATCAATGACTTTTAGTGCTGTGTCATATAAGGCACAACCCTAACATTTATGACTTACACTACTTACATAATAGAATAATAAAGTTTATTTATAAGCGTGTGTCTTATTAACATTATCTTCAGTTTATGATTTGATTACAAACATGTTTCCACCGTTTATCTCTTAGATATACTTAGATATGAAAGCACTGCAGAACACGCCAGTCAGTCCTGCACTGCACCCTTGGATCCTCTGTCTTCACCTGAAGGCTGAACGGAATTATTATAAGCATTGATCACCAAATTGAGGATTCAATCCATATGTGACTTAATGGGGATTGAGTCCTTTCTGCTTAACTACGTCCAATTGATTGATTTATGTAAATGCTTTATTATAATTTTACTCATAGTTCATAGGTACGCTTGATCACCGAATTTTAGCGGTTGAAATCTATCTCGTGCCGGTGACCACTCGCGACCATCCATAGCAGGCATCCTTCCATGTAAAAAACATAATTATCTTAGTTGAATCCGTTTCCACCAGTGCTAAGCTATGTGCACCAATGAATATGATTGGTGGATATCAAACGCATCCATAGCAACGTAGCATAGCACATCTCTAGTGGAAAAGCACCCTGAACATAATAAAGCTATCTATAACTCATTATCTCTAAATTACAAATGACTAAATGAGTACCTAAGTTACTTAATTTTCTGTAACATTAACGCACACGTCTATCTATTTCCCAACCATTATTTCGCGGACATTGGTGTGGGTTACACGTTTCAAAGCCTTTAAATTGATTCCAACGTATCTTAATTGAAATGTGTAACGGTTATTTTAATTATGTATGTCCCAAAAAGGTCGGTGCAAGTGGCGACCGAGATATGTGGTCTAGCGCGGAGGAAATGTGGTAGTAGGACAAATGATGCTTGGGTGGATGGTGAAGTGAAAGAACTTGTGAGCAAGAAGAAAGAGGCCTGGCTTAATGTATTAGCCTGTAAGGCCCAAAATAGGATGAATCAGGCAACGGATATGACAGATGATTTGGAAAGAGTGAAGAAAAGATACACCGAAATGAAAGCGAAAGTGAAAGACCTGGTAAAAAAGAAGAAGGATGAGAAGGAAGAAAAGTACAACAGGAAGTTCGCTCATAACTTCAGGGCCAATGTTAAGCTGTTCTGGAAACAGGTAAGATTGGCTCGAGGAGTGACGGGAACATCAAGTATGAACGCTGTAAGAGCAGAGGACGGATGCTTACTAAGCGAAGAATGTAAGGTTATGGAACGCTGGAAGGGATATTTTGAAAGTTTGTTTAGTGTTCAGGATAGTGTGCAAGGAGTGGGTAGCTGGGCGGAAGCCAGTTCAGAAGACCCAGACTCAGATACAACTGAAGAGAATGAAATAGAAATGGATGAGATTGTAAGAGCAATGAGAGGTATGAAAGTTGGGAAAGCTGCAGGGTATGACAGAGTGTCTGTCGAAATGTTGAAGAGCGGTGACGGGGTGGTAGCAAGCCTGTTGTGCCGGATCTTTAATATGTGTTGGAAATATGGCCGCGTGCCGGATGACTGGTGCAAGGCTGTAATTGTTCCACTATATAAGGGAAAAGGGTCACAGCAGGAGTGTAAAAACTACCGCGGCATTAGTCTTTTGAGCGTTGTTGGCAAACTGTATGCAAAGGTGTTGATTAACAGGGTGATAAGAATGACAGATGAGAAAATTTGGGATGTGCAAGCAGGATTTAGAGAGGGAATGGGTTGTATGGATCAGATCTTCTCCTTAAGGTGCATAGCTGAAAAACATCTGGCCAAGCACAAGAGCGTCTACTGTGCTTTCGTAGACTTGGAGAAGGCCTATGACAGTGTGTGGAGGGAAGAGCTGTGGTCGACTCTATCCATGTATGGTGTGAACAGTTGCTTGGTACGAGCACTGAAATCTTTATACAAGGATTCTAGTGCTTGTGTTAGGATAAATGGGGCATACACTGACTGGTTCTGCATCTCAAGAGGTGTTAGACAGGGCTGTGTAGCGTCTCCTTGGCTGTTCAACCTATACATGGATAGTTGTTTGACAGATTTAAGAGAAAGTGAGTGTGGATTGAGGATGAATGAGTTGCCTGTCAAATGCCTTCTGTACGCAGATGATCAAGTTATTCTTGCATCTTCAGCGGAACAGTTGCAAGATATGGTAACTGTAATGAGTGAAGCTTTTAAGAGAAAAGGGATGAATGTAAATGTGAATAAGACCAAGGTTATGGTGTTTGAAAGAAAAGAGGATGTATCGGTGTGTGATGTGAAAATAAATGATAAGAGTGTGGAGCAAGTGAATGAGTTTGTATATTTGGGCAGTATGTTTACAAGAGATGGAAAGATTGACGAAGACGTGGAAAGGAGAGTAAATGCGGGAAATAAAGTGAATGGTGCTATACATACGATTGTGACCAACCAGTCGATGTCAAATAAGGCTCGTCTGGCTGTTCACAATGGTGTGCTGGTGCCTACACTTATGTATGGAAGTGAGTGTTGGGTATGGCAAACGAGGCATGAAAGTAGAATTAATGCTGTGGAAATGCGTTCCTTGCGAAGTATGTGTGGTGTAACTCTGAATGATAAAGTGAGGAATGAGGTTATACGGAAACGTTGCGGCTTAAAAGAAGATGTAGTGACAAAAATTGAAAAAAGTATGCTTAGATGGTTTGGTCATGTGGAGAGGATGAGTGAAAGGCGACTAACAAAAGGTATTTACAAGGCAGATGTGAGTGGCAACGCCGGGAGGGGACGCCCTAGAAGAACATACGCTGACCTCATTGGTGAGGTTCTTCAGAAAGGTCAGGTGCGTAGTACTCGCAACCGGCGTGCGTGTATGACCAGATGTATGAACGTGGACGAGGCAAAAGGAGTATGTAAGGATCGTAGCAGGTGGCGTTCTGTAGTTTCTGCCTACCCCCATGGGAAAAGGGCGTGAGTTTATGTATGTATGTATGTCCCAAAAAATAAAAAATAAAATCTTCTCTGTATCTTTTGTAAACTTAACGATGAAGAATTACGCTTTGAGAATGCCTTCAAGTATATTATTTGGCAATCAAGGATCGATGTGAAGCCACCTTATAAAACTACGTATTATTTCGTTCGTTTCGTTTTGTAGTATTGTTTCGTTTCGTTCGTTTCGTTTTATATAAATGAGTTAATTAAATTATTTTTATGTAATTTTTCAAAATCTAGTAATAATAGTATTGTGTAGTCTGTATTTAATTGTTTCTGATTTTTAATAACTAACATTATTTTTTAAGTGTACCTACTAACAAAAATGGATCATTGTGTCTGAGAATTAAATAAATTATTATTATTCCGTTTATTTATTTATATACACATTTTATAACATTTTTAAATATTATTATTATTATTTCACTGTCTAAACTTTGACGTAAACAGCACATCTTTATCTCTCTATTCTAATCTTCATCAAAAAAATAGTCTTCAGCAAAAATTCACCTAAGACAAAGTGACGAAGAGAACCTCAGGTTCGTTTAATTGGTCGGGCTGGACGAGTGGCCCTTGACCCACTGCCCCGTCCCTTTGTGCTCTAGCAATATAATACGTAGTTTCAGACGTGTGGGTAGAAGGAAGGTTGTCGTATGTAGTTAGATGACTATCTTGATTGCTTTCTTGATGGTTTGTGACGTTAGTTTGTAACGATGTGTTTTATTGAGGAATTAATGTTCGTTCAGAGTTTAAATAAACCGCTTTTAATTAATAACTTGTAAGTTTAAGTTTACACTTGTGTTAGCCCTGACTGTCGCCACAATACTATTGGCCAAAGACTTCAGCTGGTATGGATGCCTGGAACAACTCACATTTTCTGGAGTTCATTTAAAAAATATGTAAAACGGACTAAAACATAATAAACACAAGACGCCTCGTTTGGTGTTCAGGTAGCGTCAATCAATCATTTTCAGGTAGAGTTGTAGCTTAGAGTTATACGGGGTGTAAACATACTCTTCACAAAGGCGTCAACTGTACATCAAACTAAGTAACTTTACGCAAAAATTATTGCTGGGAAACGACTTTTTTTTTTGGGGTGAAAAATCACGTTTTACGGTAGGACTCAATGTAAGGCATTCAAAACGTTGTACTGATGGATGGATTGCACAGTATGGAGGCCGTGAAGGTGTCATACGTAAAAAAAATTAATTCAAGACATGTATTTACAAAAAAACTTGTAAAAAAGTTGGAACTTTGACCCCCAATATCTCCGTGACTAGAAGGTTCCCAAAATTCAAAATATTTCAAATTCAAATATTTTTATTTGTAGTACATAGGTAAATAAAAGTACAGATGTCATTGTCATGATATTAGATAGGATCACTATGTCTTGCCGTCAACGGCGTACAAATATTCAGATTATAATTTCTAAATCATTCAAACTAATAAATATATTCAAAATTAGTAATTATTGTAACTATTCAATATAAATTAAAATTCGTAATTAAAATAAACAATAAATTAATTAGACAACAAAACATTAAAATTATAAAAAAGATTAAAAAAATTTAGTGAAATAAAAAATAATATAAAAATGGAGTGTCCATGTCAAAATATACAATGTCAAAGTTACCATGTCAAAATTACAATGTCAAAGTTACCATGTCAAAATTACAATGTCAAAATACAATGTCAAAATTACAAACTCAAAGTTACAATGTCAAAAATTACAAGTAAGTAAATAAAAGAGTCAAAAATTACAATTTGTCTTCTAGGTACTCATTGACTGTGTAGTATGCTTTTTCGCCTAATAGATTAAGAAGAGCCTTTTTAAACTGGTGTATGCTGTCAAGATCTTTTATAGAAATAGGTAACTTATTATATAACTTGGGCGCCATTCCCAAAAAACTTTTTGAGTAGAGCGCTGTCTTGTGTGGAATAGCACATATCTCTCCATGGCGTCGCTTCGATCTAAGTGTTTGGAATAAATGCAAGTTTGATTTTGCGAATACTGCTGTCTCGTAGATGTACATACATGGCAAAGTAAGAAGTCTATATTTTTTAAATAATGGCCTACAGCTATCAGTCTTTTGAAGCTTAAACACAGCACGCACACACTTCTTTTGAGCTTTAAACGCAGTGTCCTTGTCAGTGGAATTCCCCCAATACATTATTCCAAAACGTAACGTTGATGAGACGTACGCTTTGTATGCTATCAAAACTACAGATTCATTAGATATCTTCGCAAGATTGTAAAGCGCATATGAATACTGGTTTAGTTTTTTACACAGACTTTCTACATGGCATTTCCAATTTAAATGACTATCTAAGTGAAGTCCTAAAAATCTGGCACTGCTGGTTTCTGGTATTTTATGGTCTGCGTATTTTATATTCAAATTTAGTTTTTTCATTCTTTGTTGAAACGTCATAATCTGTGTCTTTTCTAGGTTTATTTTAAGTTTATTCTTTCGTAACCAGTTTATAGTACAATGGATAGCATTATTTATTTCACTTTCATAAGACTCTAAGTTTTTGCAAGGTATAATAATTGTACTGTCATCGGCAAATAGGACGGTTTGATAGTCTGTACACTGAGGCAAATCATTTATATAAATGAGGAATAGTAAGGGTCCAAGAACACTCCCTTGGGGCACACCGCAAGTTGTATATCTAATGGATGACTTGTGAGGAACCTCTGTTTTAGAATTGGGACACAATCTATTTAAAACTGTGACTTGTTTTCTTCCTTTTAAATAAGTTTCGATTAATCTCAATATATTTCCTCGGACACCATAACGTTCTAACCCAGGTATGGTCTACAACAAAAAAATGATTGCAATGACGGAGAGAACAAGTGCCTTTCGGCTTCGTTAAGAGTCTCTTTACACCCTTTATAGGGTAAGTGGTAATTAGTGACCGATACTTATACACGTGATTGTACTCCTGATAACAAACAACTTTCTCAAAGAAACATTATTTTTATACTCATTCGCTTTTATCACAATAACACAACAGCCGCTTTCGGAGCGAGCCGTGCGGATGCTCTGCCTACCCACTGTTGCACTGTACGATAGTAAAGAGACATAATGGCATTACGCGGCCAACAGCTGATAGGTCACAGGCGCGCGCGCGCGAATTACATACGGCTGTTGTGTTATAAGTGAAAGACAATTTAAAAAAAATGTTTCTTTGGGAAAGTAAATGAGTACAATCGTGTGTATAAGTATTGGTCACTAATTACTAGTCACCCTATATAAAAGGTGTAAACGTAGGTAAGGAAGGACCCGTAAGGTGTAACGTGTAGGTGTATAAACGTTGGACCTCTTGCGTGGTGACTCAGACCTTGAAACTAAACAGCTTTTGTCTTTCTTTTTTAGTTTTACCACACATGTTGATCAGAAAATGGCGTCAGTTCCTATAGACAGTCCATTTTTTTTGCGAATTTTAAGAACTCGTAGTTGTTTAGTTTCATTATCCGAGAGACCACACTGGAGGTCTTGCCTTTATTATGTTACACCCTGTATAACTCTCTAAGCTGAAACTCTGCCTGAAACCGTGTGGACCAGGGCTGATCACTAGTCGTATTATAAAACGTTCAGAAAATCCCTTGAACGTAACAAAAACACTTGAGTTACACAACATTTTCTCGAGGAAAGTGTAACGTTTTACGGCCCACGCCTCTTTCAAAACATTACGCTGAAATAAATGGAGGATACGCAGTCAGATAAGAAACGTGGAGGGTTTTAATTAAAATTTTTATAATTAACCTTTTTGAGGGAGTTTTAAGGTGAGAGATAGCTTAGAGATTGATGCAGTGTAGAAGTTGAAATGTTTTAAGGTGGAAACAGAACACACAATCGTCAGAATATTCATCGTATTCGTTCGAACATTCATTCATTCATTAATGAGCACATACGTTTCTTGGTCGCGAATCATATTTTGTTAACCGACTTTCATCAAAAAGGAGGAGGTTCTCAATTCGGTTGTATGTTTTTTTTTTTTTTTTTTTGTTTTTGTTACCTCATATCTCCGTCGTTTTTTAACCGATTTCAAAAATTCTTCTTTTATGTGAAAGGATATACTTCCCGATTGGTCCCATAGAAATTTCATCAAAATCGATCATCAAAATTAATTGCTATATCGTGCGACGACGCCTGAAGTCTTGCATGTTTAATTTGACCCACTTCCTGATTTCCGATTGAATTAAAAATTTGCACGCTTATGTATATTGCGTGATAGTACAATATATCGTTGACATGGAGCTGATCTGATGATGGAGATGGACGACGGCCTTAGGACCTCCGATATGAAACGGCATAACCCCATCGAGTTTGGGCTCGTATGATTCGTCTTGACGAGTACTTTGTCTCTAGATGTTATCCAGGGTCTGATGATGAAGCTGGAAGGTGGCCATAGGATCTCCGTGATAAAACGACGTAACCGCATCGAGTTTGGGCTCGTTTGATTCGTCTTAATGAGTAGTTTGTCTTTAGATAGTATTCAGGGTCTGGTGATGGAGCTGTAAGGTCGCCTTCAGAACTCCGCTATAAAACGACAACCCCATCGAGTTTGGACTCGTTTTATTCGTCTTGACGATTACTTCCTTAAAGTTCTGGTTACAATATAAAAATTAATTCATGATTTGAATTTGTGTGGTATGCTGAAAAGTCTACAACTAAAAAGGGTAAAATAAAAAACTTTCTGCGAAAAAAAACCGACTCCCAAAAAAACACTAAAAAAAACTAAAATAACTTTTTTTTAAATTACTTTCGGAAGTCGGTGACAAAAAATTACAATGAAACAAACAAAGTCACCGACTTCCGAAAGTAATTTAAAAAAAAGTTATTTTAGTTTTTTTTGTGTTTTTTTTTTAACATACAGCACTGACCTGCAAATTGCAAAAACCGTAAGAATATTTGAATTTCGAGGCTACCCTGGCGCTTCCGGGTGGAATAAAAATATCCTAGAGGATAGACAGGTACTGAAAGGTTGTATTAGTTGTCTATCTTCAGAGCAGCGTGAAAACATGGAGTCTGGTGATATAATGGTACTGGCCACAAATGGCGGCTCGAACTATTTAATGTTATTGCTAATTACTAAATGTGTAGGTACTGCATGCTATATGTACGAGTATAACCAAGATGTAAAATCTAAATATTTGTACGCCTGAAATGCCGAATATAGTAAAACCCATAGATTTTGAGAACTTATTATGTAAGCTGTATTCTTGCAAATAAATACATATTTCATATTAAATTATTTGTAAGATTGTCGACTTTTTATGTCCTGTCAGATTTGTTTCTGTTTGTTAATATGTAAAAATTAAGTCTTTAAAAAATAATTGTTCAAAGTCCCTGCGAAGCTTCTCTTTATAAGTTATTGCGATTGTGTGTACGTTACAGCGCCTACCTGCTTAGGTTTAATTTATTTTTGGAAACTAAAAATTTGATTTTGGTTTGGGAAACACCAAACCAAAATCAAGTTTTTTTAGTTTCCTATCGTTTGAAAAGGGTACCAAGGGTAACCAGGTACTTTAGGTACCCTTTACCCTTCCCTTAGTCCTCCCTTCCCTTCCATCATAAGTAAACCCAAATCAATCACCAATATATAATATTCGGACTACCGATATGGCAGGAATCAATTAAGATAAGCATCTAGATTGATCGACGACTGAGCAATATTTAGTTACCACATGATGACATAACATCACGCCTGTAATTTTTGAAGGGTTAGACAGACGTGTACGTTATAGTGCACCCACATTTGGCCAGTTGTGTTTAAGTCCCATGTAAATATAGGCCGAACCTATCGCCATCAACCGAACCACTTGATATATCATGTGGCAAATATTTGTGGTTTATTCTTGACTATAGTCAATTCATCATTCATGTTTATAAAATTTGTACAAGGTGCGGCTCCAGTCCTGTGAAATCGGCTTATCAATTCAAATGCTCTTTTAAAAGCGCCAATATCAACTTTGGCACAAAATATTTGAAAACATCAATAGCATCAACTTTGGCACAAAATGTTTCAAGAACATCAATATATACCAAGACCAAGAGCAGAAGACGTGCCTCTCAACTCGAAATTACACCCAAAGCCTGCAGCAAAACTTAGTTAAAACTAATACCGCTTCAATTTAAGCATTTCCCGCGGCATTGCCTAACACACATGTATACAACACGAACACATGCACACTCGTTCAATAGACACACGCACACATACACGAAGAGCGTGTGTATGTTCAGGGGTGACACACACTGCACACACAGCTGCGAATTTCCTTAGGGCGAGGACGGTTGCACCGATGCGGTAAATTGTTGCGAAAATACAGTTTAGCAAAGGAAGAAAAAAGGCCGACTTCTGGAGCTAAAAAAAAGTATAAAACTTAACTGTAGTTTATAAGGTATATTATTATATCTATGTAAGAGCGGGAGGGCTCGGGGATCTTAAATGATGACGATCAGACATTTTGTAAACACTTTTAATTATTCACAACAAAAGATTCGATTCGATGATTCACAAAACTAAGTTTTACAACAAGATACGCACTGTTCGAAATACAAATGAATACTGAGCGTTATGCGACTAGAGCGAGCCTATTTAAACGTTTAAACAACTGTCAACGACACACAGCAACGACTTTCGTTGACATTTGTTTTACAATAAAATTTAGATTTAATTTAGTAAAAATAATGTAATTGCGCACAATATTTGATTTCTAATGAATAACACTTTTTAAATCGTAAATTTGGTTAGGTAACAATCATTTTATTTAAATGAACTAAGTAACGGTAACAATGTTCCAATTTCCTTTTATTTTTAGAGTTTTAAAATAAATCCTTATACCTTAAAATTAACAATACTTAATTTAATACGATTTTATAATGTAATGCAAAATCACTTATTTATTTAATGAACTGATTCATGTTTCCGTTATGTAATCAGCCGACATGACGTGTGTTTTAGTCTGTGGTAGTGTTTTTATTTGCCAGCGCTATCACGGCCATACTGACGAGCGGGCCTTGCTAGGCCCAGCGAATCTCTCTAAAAAAAAAAACACGGAAATGTTAAAAAAAAAATGCAAAACATTTTCGACCAGACTCAGAGGCAGCATTGCTTAGTCTGGTGAAACTGTCAAACTCAGAGGTCGCAGATCATGGCTTGATCATAAAGATTCAGAGGCCCATCTTTGACTTGGCTTGACTGAAATTTATTTAACCAACCAACAGAAACCATGGCCATGACCAAGACCTTTGAATAAAACCATTTTTCCAGCTCAAAATCAAACTCAGAGGTCGCAGTTCGTGGCTTGATCATAAAGATTCAGAGACCCGTCTTTGACTTGGCTTGACTTGGCTTTTATTTTTATTTTTCTTCTAACGAACCAATTCGACAAACGTTTCCTTTTTATTTTATCCATAAACTTAAAGTAATCATAAACAATTTAATAAACAGTTTCTCACCTTTTTGTTATTATTATTTATTCTTGCTATCACGGTCTATTAATTCAGTTAAATTTGGATTAGGGACCAATCTCATGTGTTCATGTGTGATTACAGAATTTTTATTTCGCAGAGACCGAAGGTCTTTTACTTCGTATCTATGGTTATCAAGGATTTTTATTATTTGATAGGGTCCCAGATATTTTGGTCCTAGTTTGTTACCCGACCACTGAGTGTCTTTACAAAGAACGAAGTCTCCTTCTAGAAAGGGTTTAATTTTGGCGCATTTAGAATCGAAACGTATTTTATTTTTTTCTGCTGTTTCGGCCATTCTGTGCTTTGCGTTTAAACGAATTTCATCTTTATTGATGTCTTCGTTAACTAGGGATATCTGTTCGATCGCAGGGGGAGAGCATCTTTGACCTAACAGTAGTTCTAAAGGGGAATATCCTGTAGCTTTAGATTTCGTACAATTTAATGCTAATTGTAATTCCCCTATTTTGTTAACCCAAACTCTCGATTGCGTTAGAGATATGGCTGTAAGGTGATCTTTAAGAGTGCGCATTTGTCTTTCAGCTTGACCGTTAGCTCTAGGCGTACCGCGGGCAATAGCATGATGTTCGATAAAGAAAGATTTAAAAAAAATCTTGAATTTCTGTGCCCATTATAGCCGATTCCCTGTCAGAAATGATTCTACATGGGGTGCCAAATATATTAATTATTTCACGAAAGCATTTTATTATCATATTAGTACTTTTATCTTTCAGTGGATACAGAAGTATAAATTTAGTAAATGCATCAATAGCTACCAGAACGTATGCTTTTTTGTTTGTGCCGGTAAGATTACCCATAAGGTCTACATTTATTGTATGGAACGGTATGTTTATTTTATCAATAGGGTGCATTTCTATTTGTTTTTTGCCTGAAGGCTCTTTGCCAATTTTGCATTGTAAACAGTTATCGCAAAAATTACGTACTCTTTTTGTCATGTGTTTAAACCAAAATTGTTCCCGAATTTTATCCAAAGTACGTTCCCACCCCGTATGCAAAAGATTTTCGTGGTATCTATTTATTAATGAACAAACAAGTGATTCAGGGACTACTGTACGAGTTAATGATTCCCCTTTTTGGTTTTGTATGGTTATCATCAAGAGATTCGATCGAAGGCAAAATTTTCTGTCATAGTCATCTTTATTCTTTATGGCATCGCGGATATTTTTGAGTTCTTTGTCCCTTTCTTGCTCAACTATAATCCACGCTGGATCTTTTGTTAAAATATTGATTTGTGGATTTCGGCTCAAAAAGTCTACGTGGGCCATTTGTTCCCCCTTACGGTAAATAATATCAAAATCAAAATTTTGTAAGTATGCCCATAGTCTATGAACTCGAGGTGTAAGTTCCTTTTTATGTTTTAAGGCCTTAAGGGCATTGCAGTCAGTCACAACTGTAAATTTGCGGCCATAAAGAAAATGTCGAAAATGTTTTATTGCTCTGACAACAGCTAAAGTCTCCAATTCGTATGAATGGTATCTTGTTTCAGCATCACTAGTGCGCATACTAAAGTATTCAACGACTTTGCGACGATTATTGTCATTCTGAATGAGAATAGCCCCGAGACCTTTGGAGCTAGCATCTGTATGGACTTCTATTGGTAGAGTTTGATCAAAAATGCAAAGTATAGGTTCAGAGGTCAAAAGTTTGATGACGTGTTGTCTTCTTGTTTCGTGATCGGGAGACCATACAAATGGTACGTCTTTTTTTGTTAGTTGATACAGCGGGGCCATTAGTTGGGAAAATTGAGGGATAAAACGCCGAAAATAGCTTGCCAGACCATTGAATTGTCTAAGTTGCTTAAGTGTTTTGGGTGGTTCTGATAATTTAAGTGCTTTTAATTTAGTGGGATTTGGCTTCACCTCACCATTCTTTATAATGTTACCGAGATATTCTATGGACGTCTTGAGGAATTTACATTTCGAGGGATTTACCGTAAATCCTGCGTCTAACAGTCTTTTTAAAACCAAAGCCAGCCTTTCTAAACCTTCTTGCTCAGTAGTTGAGGGAATTAATACATCGTCAATATATACTAGTGCAATATTGTCGCGATAGTCGCCTAAGGCTGTATTAATGGCACGCTGGTATACTGAAGGTGCGTTACTTAAACCAAATGGCATTGATAAGTACTCATACTGTCCGTTTGGCGTAACGAAAGCTGTTTTTTCGATTGATTCTTCTGAAATTTTAATTTGATGGAAGCCTGATTCCATATCAAGGCTTGAAAAGAATCGAGCTTTACCAAGTTTATCAATATGATCTTGTATCAGTGGCAGAGGATAGTGGTCACGAACTGTATTTGAATTTAATTCGCAGAAATCAACACAAAGACGGTCATCACCATTTTTCTTTTTGACTAGCAAAATGGGACTTGCAAAAGGTGAGCAACTATCTCTAATAATACCCTTACTTTTAAGATCTTCAATAATGGTTTTAACCTTTTCTCTCTCAACCGGTGCTAGTCGGTAGGGCCTTCTTTGTACTATACGATTAGGATCTTTTAATCTGATAGTTAATTTCCCCGTGTTCACTTTTTTAATTTTATTGAAAGTAAATAAATCGGTGTATTTTTCAAGGATGCTTATTAACTGAGACGTATCTTTCAAATCAGTGTCAATATTAGCTAAAGATGATATTTCGTAATTAAAAATGTATCTTACTCTTTCTATTGAAGTTCCTTCGTTTGTAATTGAAATTTTAATTCCCGGTATTTTGATAGAGTCTAGTCCTAGAATGACATCATAATTTAAATCGTTAACAACATGAAGTTTTACTTCGAATGTCACATCATTAAATGTGGCTACAGTATTTATTGATTCACTGGAAGGTATGCTACTGCCCCCAAACCCTCGTAATTGCAAAAGTTCTATTTGACGTTTACCCTTAATTGAACCAGAAACTTTTTTCTTAATAAGCGAACATTCAGCACCACTATCAATTAAGCAAGAAAGAAAGATATCACCTATTTGTAGTTGGACTTCGTTAGGTGCCTTTTCCTTCTGGATTGTATTCACTTCCCGACGTGAAGGTTGTGGTGCAGCTGTTGCAGCAGAAGGAAGTAGGAAGAAGCAGTAGCAGGAACAGAAGTCTTCTCGGATTGCGATTCATTTTTCTTTTTATGCCAGCAGCGGTCAGATGCGTGACCTGGTTTCTTGCAGATTTCACAATTAAGTTTGTATCTGCAATCACGAGAAATATGACCTTGTTTGTGGCAACTGTAACACGTCGCAGTTGTTGCAAGGTCAAGCTTTGGTTGTTTAGCACGTGGTTCATCTGATATTGCATCGGCAGGTCGTTTACGGTAGTTCGCTAATGTGGCAATCAGTTCAGCTTGTGATTTTGGTGCTGACCTAAGGAGTTCAGCTTGGTAAAACTTTGGTCTTATGCCAGATATTACAGCTTCCACCAGGAGCTCAGTTGGAGCATTTGGAGAAATTCTTGAAAACAAACGCCATGATTCGGCAACATATTCAGAAAAACATTTAGCCTGATTTGAAGTATATTCCCGAAATGCATTGACGTACACAATGTATCTAGTTTCGCCACTAAATTGTGCTATGAGTTCCCTTTGGAGTGAATCCCAATTAGCAAGAGAGTGAGCATTAGTGTCTGCCCATTGCTTGGCGCGTCCTTGCAAGCATGCCAATCCTTTCATCATAGCAACGGACTGTGAACAACCTCGCATGGTGATTAAAGAGGTAACTTGTTTACACCACTCCTCAATTGTTATTTTATGTTCATCGGGATCATAACAAGGTAAATAAATTTCACTTAGCTTGTGGGTACTCGTGTTTTGGTTCCGAAAAACCATTCTTTCCAGCAACTTGATTTGGCAGCGAAGTAAATTTAGCTCCTCCGAATTTCCTGGTCGAGAGGCCGGCAGGGTAGGCGAATACGTTGATGGGTCCAGTTCAGGCTCGGGCTCATCCCACTTCTGATGTAAGAGCGGGAGGGCTCGGGGATCTTAAATGATGACGATCAGACATTTTGTAAACACTTTTAATTATTCACAACAAAAGATTCGATTCGATGATTCACAAAACTTCGTTTTACAACAAGATACGCACTGTTCGAAATACAAATGAATACTGAGCGTTATGCGACTAGAGCGAGCCTATTTAAACGTTTAAACAACTGTCAACGACACACAGCAACGACTTTCGTTGACATTTGTTTTACAATAAAATTTAGATTTAATTTAGTAAAAATAATGTAATTGCGCACAATATTTGATTTCTAATGAATAACACTTTTTAAATCGTAAATTTGGTTAGGTAACAATCATTTTATTTAAATGAACTAAGTAACGGTAACAATGTTCCAATTTCCTTTTATTTTTAGAGTTTTAAAATAAATCCTTATACCGTAAAATTAACAATACTTAATTTAATACGATTTTATAATGTAATGCAAAATCACTTATTTATTTAATGAACTGATTCATGTTTCCGTTATGTAATCAGCCGACATGACGTGTGTTTTAGTCTGTGGTAGTGTTTTTATTTGCCAGCGCTATCATCTATGGGCCATTATAGCCTGAAATAAATGACGTTTATCTTTAACTTTTGGTTATTTGATACGCTATGTACGCACCGACTTCCGAAACTAAAGATATTTTGCAGATATTTTCACTTTTTAATGTGTTTGGAAGTATGAAAAATAAAACAAATAATTAAAAAAAAATTAAATTGATGAAATTTTTCTTAGTATGGATTTGCCTGAACTAATCAACGAATGAAGCTTTAAAAGCAATTTGTTCTATAATAAGAAATATCATTGATATGGAAATAACGTATTCTCAATTATTACGGCACGAACCCGAGGGACAATTACGGAACTCAACGCGAGCGAAGCCGCGGGCATATGCTAATAAGACTGTAGGTTATAGGTCAGAGGTTAGGAAAGCAGTTTGAAACTAATTAAGGAGTCAACTAGCCGTCGGTATTTTGAAAATTGGTTTACCTGGAGCTGAACGGTATGTACAGTTGCGGGTTAATCCGCCAGATCATTTAAAAAAAAAAATCGCTTGAATCATGGGGAGGCGCCCCGCCCGGCTTGAGAGCGCTTCATCTTGTGAGTGCAAGCAAAAATAAGCTTAGTGGTGATTAGGCAGGAGTGTCCTCGATACCTACGTAAACTTATTATCATTCTTCTTCTTCTTTATCGTGTGGTTATTGCCTAACCTGGTGTCAGAGTTTTTAAGCCGCCCATGGGCCTCTGACTTGCCTTTACATCGTCATCAGCCTATAATGTTCCCACTGCTGGGACACAGGCCGCCTCTCTATGAGAGGGAATGGGCTATAATCCACCATGCGGGCCTAGTGCGGGTTGTTAGATGTCACATGTCTTCGAATTTTTGGTTCTAGGACATGCCGGTTTCCTCACGATGTTTTCCTTCACCGTTTTTGAGAGCAGTGGTGATGAAATAAATTACACAAAGTAATGCGCCTGCATGGGTTCGAACCCACGACTTACTGTAAGTAAGTCGGGGTCGCTACCACTGGGCCACCGCTGCTCTCTTTGCGCCGCTTTTACCGCTGATTTCTTGGCTTTACATGCCGTCGAGAAATATCTAGTTTCCTCACGATGTTTTCCTTCACGGAAGCAAGTGATTATTATACATTTATTTGTCTTAGTTTCATTAAGGTTAAGAAGTAGGTATGGAAGAAGAAGATATGCTGCGCCGACCTCAAATAAATTGGGATAAGGCCTGGAGAACGATGATGATGATTATCATTTAGATTAATACACCATTTGATTGCAGAATTATCTTCAATGTCGCGGTCTCCCGATGCTACTGATCGTAACCCATAATTTTACCAAACTTACGGAAACCGTAAAAGACACCTAAGAAAGAAAACCTAATCTTAGTTTAAACCTGCACTGTTTTAACTCCAGTTATCACAGTGCCACCGCCCTCTTTTGTACATTTGATTATGTTGCTATAAACGCAGTTAGCATACGGTGACGTCACTCTGACCCTGACGTCATAACATTGCGCACAGTTATACAGCTATTATATTAGTGTTATGTTATATAGCCTTGATGTGATACATTTATGTTTAGTTTAAGCTAAAGGTTCAAAATATATCTATTTAGGTAGTTTAAGTTTTACTTGATCCTTAAAGTAACATCATCACTCAACACGCCCGCAGTCCCCATTTCTTAGTTTTTTAGCTAGGGAGAAGAAATGTCGAAACAATTTCTGTTATGTTAGAACACCCTTACACTAATTTCATCAATTCCTAAATCCAAAACCTAATCTTAGTTTAACCAACCTGCACTATCATAACCACAGTTACAATGATGGAACCGCCCTCCCGCGTACATTTGATTATGTTGCTATAAACGCAGTTAGCGCACGGTGACGTCAGTCTGACAGTGACGTCACAACATGGCGCACTGTTATACAACTATAATATTAATGTTTTTGTTCATAGCCTTCGTGTACGGTTATGTTTGGGAAGTACCTAATGAAGCGGGGTCATGAAGTAGCTCAATCCAGAAACCTGCGATTGGGTCTGTTCGGTTGGGCCTGCGACATCAGCTACTCGTAGCAAGAAAACCTGCTCAGGTGGAAATTCATTGATGACTCTGCCCGGAAGTGTAAATTTGGTGCTGTTCCACAAACGATGGGGCACTTAAAATCGTGCCCTGCGTGTCCTGTTGTTTGTTCACTACAGGAACTGATGGACGCTACCAACGGCGCCAAACTAGTAGCTCAGTTCTGGGCCGACGTAATTTAAATGGCTATCGACACGCTAAGAAGAAGAAGCTAGTACTGGTGACAGAAAAGTCGAAGATGTATTAGATTGGCATATGTTACAAAATGGGCGTTCTTTTCTCTGCTTCCAGGGTCATGGTCAGTTGTTACCCCATTTATTGGCTCTTCAGTCAATATCTGTTCTCACGATATTCGCCTTTGACGTGCCTCAGTACGCACAATGACTAATCAAGTTATACAAAACCAGTATAAGCGGATTTCTCATTTTACGGGAAATCTTTACAAAGCGAAGCCATGTTATACTGGAAATGTATAGTTTGGTGTGTCGCCGTGTAGACCTACATATCCATTCACCGGGATATATTAGTTGTAGAACCGAAGTCCGTTGGGGTACACGTCTTCTTGAGTTAGACCGTGAAGTAGTGGAGTGATGATCTTCGCAGGGTGACTGGTTGCCAAGAGCCGAGTTAAATGGCGTACGACTGAAGAGGCTAATGTAAATTAGTGATATAATAATGTAAATCACTACAGAGTACCTAAGTATCATAAAACGAGGAGAAGACACATGATATTCTATGTATCTTCAAAAGTATGGATATAAAAATCTTCAAATCTTCCAGCTCTTACGAACAAAAATAGACTATTCCAAAAAACACCTCATTATCCTCCTAAATATATATTTCATACAATTCTGATATCATCACGCCCCGTCTGGTGGGTGCTGGCAGATTTACGGCGTCTTCATTACAAGTGGCACGTACCCACCATTCATATTGTTTATTGTGACACCCGGCGCCGCTTGCATATCTACTCGGTATTAAGGCATTCTTATAACTTCGTGATGTTATTAAATTCAGACTTCTTAGGCAGAAGATAAGGTTTGTTCTGTTTTTTTTTGGGATCGTTTATTATTTGTTTACCCAGGGTTTAGTTACTCGTTATCGTAAGATTGAAGTCTTGTATAGGTATGTACCTCCCTACCTACCTCTCTCTACTAGAGATTCAACCTATAACGAAGTCTAAGCTGCGATAGATTTCGAAAGGGAATCAGTTTGTGCCGGATATAAACAAAGAGCTTTAATCTCAGTCGCGTCAGACTTTTCGCTTTTATTAAATCTAAAAAAGGCTGTTTCACGGCGCTAAGTGTGAGACTCACTCCCTAAAGTTCCAATTATCGTGAGTAGAATCTTTACTTGCACATTTTTTTCTTAAATAATACATATATCGTACGAAACATCACGCCTGTAATCCCAGATGGGTTAGGCAGAGGTGTACCTAATAGTTCACCCACATTTCGCCAGTTATGTTTAAGTCTCATCTAATAGGGGGCGAGCTTGTTACCATCAACCGGGCACATATCTAGACTCCGTGACTGCTACTGAATCACTACTACTTTGTTTTTGTATCAGGAATTTGGCTCGGAATCAGGGAAACGAACCCAGGACTTTATGGACATTCTTGCCCATTCTTGTCCATGAGATCTACGACTCGGAATGGGCAACTACTAACTGTCCATTCACAGTTATTATGCCTGTGGCTGGACTGCAGGTAGCTTATTTTTGACTATGCAAAAGTGCCTGTGTCGGATCTATTTGAAATAAATACTTTGAGTTTGAGTTATGCTCAAAAGAACAATGAGGCAGTATTTTTTTGAACTTATACTTTTGGGGCGTTAGGGAAAAATGATGAGAGTAATTTTTTACGATGCGCGCGCACACCGTCACGAAAAACCGACACCCTGAAGTTAGCTAGTCAACACACACTTTTTTTCTTTCTTGTAAAATAAGTGGACACCTCGTAACATTATCAAAATGTCGAGTTACGGACGTATATCCTTGTAAATCAAGACTACAAACAATCGATCAAGACCCCTGAATAATTGACTCGGCAGTCGGTCTGCCAGAGTTACCCTTCGGTTAGTGACAAACCTACCTACCTACCCCCATTCATGAATAGGGGACATATTAATAATTTTAGAGAAGGGACACGATATTGATTCGTTGTTCTGAAAGGTGTAGGTTTTCATATGACAAACTTGTTTATCAAAGAAAATATTTTAGTAGTAGACTAGCTGGTGCCCGCGGCTTCGCCCGGGTGGATGTCGGTTATTGCGACCAAAAGTAATCATGAATTTTTGATCCCGTTCCCGCCCGTTTTAGCCAATGTCAATGCCAAAAACAAATTATATACTAAAACCTTTCTCAAGAACCACTCTATCCATTGGTGAAAACAGCATGAACATCGGTGCAGTAGTTTTTGAGTTAATCGCGAACAGATAGACAGATGCGGCGGTAGACTTTGTTTTATAATATTTAGTGGTTTTCTTGATGTAGGTACAAGTGCTGTCTGGAAAGTATCAAAACATTTATTTCAGCTGCTACGTGAGATATTCAGTTGGTTATGGTTAAAAAGCTTCGGTTAACCTAAATATCATTATTTCTGGTCGGTTTTATCTGATACCAGTCTTACTAAGGTATCGTATTGCCCAGTACTAGCTTGTGGAAGTATATAACCATGGTTGAATTTTATTACGAGCAATTTTGGTTACACACATAAAATCACAATAATTATGTGAAGATAAAAATTTCCCCTCGTTCACGGTCATATATCTGCTCCTACACGTACGCTAGTTGCGAACCGTAACTGACCTTTCTGAAGCAATCAGTCTGTATATCCTTGCTGAGCGTCCGTTCCCAGCTTTGCCACTCACATCTGCCTTGAAAATGATAATTTTGGTCACACTTTACTATATAAAAGTGTACTGACTGCCTCGTTGGTCACAAGCGTTACTGCTAAGCTGCGGCCAAGGTACAGGGTTTGATTCCCAGGGCGTAATGGTATTTGGATATATTGTATTGGGCAAAAGGCTGAACGGCATGTCTTTCTTTCCAGGGAAAATAGGAAAGCGTTTATGCAGTCGCTTCATGTAAAATACTGGTATTCAGCTGTTTCCGGTTAGACCGGAAGCCGACCTAACATAGTTGGGAAAAAACAAGCAGATGATAAATAGACAGACAGAAATACTATCTAGTTTATAATTTCAATGTGGATTTAAAACTGCCAAGTATTCATAACTATACAAAACTAGCTGATGCCCGCGGGTTCGCCCGCGTGGATGTCGGTTATCGCGACCAAAAGTAATCATGAAATTTTGATCCCGTTCCCGCGACAAAACTTAACAAATTATATACTCAAACCTTCCTCGAGAACCACTCTATCCATTGATGAAAACAACATAAAAATCGGTGCAGTAGTTTTTGAGTTTATCGCGAACAGATAGACAGACGCGGCGGAGGACTTTATTTTATAATATGTTGTGATAGTGATAAAATAAAACAACTCCATCCAAACTGAATCTCACATCATCTTTAACTGGATTAATTTGCAACAATCGCAGACGTAAACACATCAAAACTATCGACATTATATTGTTCTGTCGGGCCTCGCTCGACGCAGTATGCAGTCTGGCCGCAGTATCCGTTCAGCTGCCAATGGGGACTGTAGCCTTGCTCACATCCAAATAAATAAATTATTTATTAATGAATAGGGTGTGTTATAACGCCCTGTGCTTACATACATTATCCTACTACAAGGTAAAAGAGCCACTACTTATAAAAAAAACAACGAGCTTTACCTACTTACCACGTTTGGTTTCAGCGTAATGAATTCCAGATCATGAACAATTCAGGTTTCTTCACACTGTCGATCTCACCAAGATTTCATAAGTTCAAACCATTAACTTTATGTCCAAGAGCGGATCCCTTGAAATCAGGACTATGTTGACATTCACATAAGTGTGCAGAGAGACATTCACATCATATATTATACCTTTACTTTTGAAAATCATATAGACGCAAGGTCCAAAAATGAAAGGGTCGGTATTAAGGTATTAGTCGCGAAACTAACAATATTCCAGTTAAAGAGTTATAAATAGAATATAATGCTTTATTTGCTAAGAATCTAGGTACTACAGATCAGGTGTTAAAATTCTTAGAGATTCCATGTACCTACATGGCATGGCATCACGATAATTTATATCTTACTTTCTTATTTTGTTATCCAATAGTGAACAAAATTCTCAGTAGGTCCTCATCAGGATCCAATGAGAAAAACAATCGTCACTAGATCCATCATGGATCTAGTGACGATTGAACGGTTAAGACGCATGCTCCTCTCAAAAATTTAATAGCAAAGCCGCAGAATGCAATCTTTCTGCTAAAAGAAATAAACAGGCAGCTTTTCTCCACATTCAGTCTTGTTCTAAGAACATTACGTCAAAAATATTTTACGCAAGTTCTAGAAACTCAATTTTCGTGAAAGAAAAGCACTATAACACCACTCCAATTTTTCAAAACAACCCCCAACTCATGTTGACAGCAGTTCTTGAAAAATATTGAAGGAAATCTATGTTGGTACGTAAGTCGTAACCTACATGCGTCTTGCCAACACCCCCGCCTCTCCCCACACCCCCCTGTAATTGATTTCCACCCCCCTCTAGGAATGCGACCCATCGTATGTAATGGGGTGATTCAAAAACTCATCTTACACTCGCTGTAGGGGTGGGCTAAGTTGGTCCTAGTCGATTGTTGAAGAGTCTTGGAGTCAGGGCTGTGCCGAAGTTTGGTTAGTAGGTAGTAAGTAAGACATTTTATTTCTATACTTTTAGGGAGAATTTTTGGTAGCGCTACACCTTATTTGATGAAAATTGGTTTGGTTCTTGCATTTTTAATACCTCAAAAGTTGTCGCTGTAATTACCATGTGTTAGTTATGTTGTTAAGTACAAATGACTTTTAGCTACAGTTTTTAATCGTTTGGTTTCGAAACTCTCGTGTCATGGGCCCGAGAGCGCGTCTCCTCTTTAAGGAATTTTCTCCCCGTCTGGTCGACACTTCGCGTGACTGGGCTGGCTCTTTCTTTGGCCAAAGAATTAGCATTGCCAGTCAGCGTGGCAATGCTGGCAGTCTTTTTGACACGTACCCGGATGACAGCGATAATGTCGTCATTGTATATAGGTAGGTAAATACTTCTAGTAGTAATTTTTATTATTATTTTAGATGTATTTGGTAATGTGTTTTTACTGTGCATCGTAATTAATAAAATAATTGTTAATTATAAAGTGATTTGTCATTTACAATAACAAAAAAACAATTTTATAAAGATAGCTTGCATACAAAGGCGACCTTAATCCAGAATTAGT
This sequence comes from Lycophotia porphyrea, assembly GCA_950005105.1. Lineage (NCBI taxonomy): Eukaryota > Metazoa > Arthropoda > Insecta > Lepidoptera > Noctuidae > Lycophotia > Lycophotia porphyrea. The sequence continues at coordinate 2,333,711 of OX465408.1, read as the reverse complement.
TTATCAGAAAGCAAACCGCGTGACAATACACAGATTTGCAAGTGAGGATAGCAAAGTATTAATGCAAAAGTTTCGTCAGCTCATCTTATGTGACGTGCCTAGCATTTAACAATCAGATTCGTTCAAATTAGTCACATATCTATACAAAAATGACAAGCTGCAAACACTACTTACAAATACCAGAAGTTTAGTAAGTTTTTTTTTTTAAAACCTTAATAATCTTATTACATGTTCGTTTGTTTTGTACCATTAAACCAGACATGGTTTGTATTGGTACTCACATTCGTCACAACAACACTAATAATTATAAGTAAAAATGTAGGTACCGGGAAAATATTTTTGCACGTTAGTATTTTAGCCGTAAAAATTTAAAGTTAAAGGCAACTTTCATTTGTCGAATTCTAAATCGATTAGTCGATACCGGATGCCACTCCCCTAGCACTCATATAGCGCAGTATACAGAGCGTTTAGTGATATAATTTCGTTTGTAGCAACACTGGAGGTGTGCCTCGTATCTATGGCTCTTTGCTTTTATTGTCCATCATGTTTATTGTATGACATTATTGAGAACATGTACATCTATCTGGTAGTAGTAAAATCCGCGTAATCGCTCGATTGAGCTGTATTCAATTTTTTTTAAATAAAATGTCGTAAGGATAGTCTCGATTATGAATGTAGATGTGTTGAGGAAGACCAAATAAACGATCCATGGACTGCGCGAAGGATGATAAAGCAAGAAAGAAGGTGTCTGATGAGATGACGAGTAATAGAGAAGTATGGAAGAAGAAGACATGCTGCGCCGATCTCAAATTGGGATAAGGGCAAGAGAATGATGATGCTTGAAGCATGGTATTTTGATACGTGAAAAGCGGTGCTGTTTTTTAAGTTTCAAGATACAAAGCAAGCAAGCTTAGTTTAGTAGTTTTGACTTAGCTATAAAGATAAACGTTGGAAACAAATAGGCCAAACTCAATAATTACATGATCATTGTCTTGTCTTACCACAATTTATTCGGGATCAGTGCTGCATGTCTTCTTCTTCCTTTAGTCGATATCTCAGCAGTCATACCCTTTCTAACCATATCATTTTTCACAAAGTTCACACATTTATTCATTCTTTGATCTTCTCTTACTCTAATAGCCATCCATCTAAATATAAAATTCCTGCGGGGTGGCAAAACTCATTCTAACAGCCGGTTAGGGCTCCAAAGAGAGTGGGACCTCTGAGAGGACTCAATACGTGCCGTGTCCAAGACTTCCGCTTTCTGTTTCACGCCCTTGACCCCACTGTATATCGATAACTTCGCAAGAATTTAATCAAAGCTCTTAGCCCCGGGTGGGCGATTTTTAACCGGCTTCAAAAAGGAGGAGGTTTTTAATTCGTCTGATTTTTTTTTGTGTGTATGTTCAGCGATAAAAAAATAATCATCAAAATCGGTTCGATTTTGATGATTATTTTTTTGCCCGCGGCTTCGCCCTTGTGGATGTTGGTTATCGCGACCAAAAGTAATCATGAAATTTTGATCCCGTTCCCGCAACAAAAACTTGTCAAATTATATACTAAAACCTTTCTCGAGAACCACTCTATCCATTGGTAAAACAACATAAAATCGGTGCAGTAGTTTTTGAGTTTATCGCGAACAGACAGACGCGGCGGAGGACTTTGTTTTATAATATGTAGTTGTAACCTTCCTCGATAACCAAAAAAATTGTTCCTGAGATTAGCGCATTAAACCAAACTCTTCAGCTTTATAATATGTATTAGTATAGATTTCTCAGTGGAACTCAAGTATTGTGAGTATCATAGCGTTAAATGATTGGCGTTTGTTCATTGACGTCAATATCTTTCATAGATATCTGTATTACCGCTGAATGACGCATTACATCATCTTTCAAGTGGATTGATCTTATTGTGTCTAATATAAAAGTTCGGTGAAACCATTACGGACATACTGCTGACCGGCTTCACGGACACAGGACACTAACCAGTACTGACTCACACAGGTTTCCTATCTGTGGAAAGTGTGAACGTGTGGAGGTGAGTCATGCTCATCCGGCCTGGTCTAGTTCTGGTTGACGGGAGTCACAAGTCAGCGAATGTTTGGTTCTAGGACTTACTGGTTTCCTCACAATTTTCCTTCTATCTTTCACCGTTTTGAGGGCAGTGGTGATGTAATGATGAATGACACAAAATAGGATGTCTCTTGTGGTGGTCGTTTTCTCTGGGCAACCAATGTCTACAACGGTAATATCCTTCAAAAATAGGTTTGGTAGGTAGCAGTTCTTTCTTAAACAAGATCTTTTACAAAGAATTCCACAACTGAGGTAGGTGAACTGAAGCACTTATGCAGTCTCCAAACCAATCGTACATCCTCTAAAAAGCTGTCATAACACAAAAATATTTGTTTTATTGAATAATAGACTAATTGAGGCCATGAGAACCAAACGGGCCAAATTCAATGGACAAGCCTTTTGAGTATCATAGATAATAGTTTTTGTTTTTTATCAACTATCACTCTTCAGAATACATACTTTTTATTACTTTCGTTGTATCACTATTAAGCAACCCTGGGTCTATTAAAGTGTTCAATTTTATTTGGAAAAAATCATAGACTCAATATTGTAAAAAAATTAGTTAGGCCACTATGGTTCTCATGGTCTGAATTGAAGTAGAGTGGGGCCACTCTACTTCAATTCGTCTTCAATTAGTCTTGCTCTTTTATTAAAAAAAAATTACCGATATAAGTGTATTGCGAAAATAAGTCACCGAATAGCACAGGCGACAGTTTTTTTATGGAATTTATCGATGAGCACACCAAAAACTTTAAAATGCGTAGATATATCTTAAAACCTATTTCTGTATTGCAGCAGTATCATCTCTGTACACAATTCTATTAAACGTGTAGTATAGGACGTACTCACACGAAAGCATTTCTCTTTTTATTGTTTTCTTCTGAATCAGGTCACTGCGTTCAGACTTTTCAGCGTGTGAAGTTTCTATCGGATGTTTTCCGATATTTTCTTTTACGAACGAGAAAACCAGCAGTTCAAATAGAAGTCATAATAAATTGTAGCTGGCACCGATAATACTCGTTTTTTGCACCGTTAAGATCTTTATTTTATTATTTTTCGGGGGGAGAAATCATCAAATGACTTCTCCTGCTCTGGGCAGGAAGTGTCAGACTTGTACTGACTAAAACCCATCCATGTTCCTTCCTTGCCCTTTGTGTTCCAGGGCCGCGGTATCTCTTTCGAACAGTCCCGCAGCCCTGGTGGTAAGTATGCCTGAAATACTGATCAAAACTTTGTAAAAAGCAGTTTGTCTAGGGCAGTAGACGGGTTGCAGAAAAACCTGGTCATATAACATCACGGCTATAACCTTTAAAGGGTTACACAAAGGTGCTCCTAGTAGTACACTCATAATTTGCCAGATAGGTTAAGTCCCAGGTAGTAAAAGGCGAGCCTATTGCCATCAAACGGGCACATATCCCCATGCCGTGGCTGCTACTGAGAAAATCCTCGTTTAAAATCTAATAACTCTCTCCGACCTGGTAATCGAACCTAGGACCACATCCTCCTCTCTCCTGCTCAGTCGCACTTGCGACCACTAGACCAAAGAGACTGGTAAAAATCCTGTTTTCGAAGCGGTATTTTTTAAAACAGTATCTATGTTGAAAATCCTAAGTTTTTTTTTTATGTGACGGAGATAAAATGGTACTCTTAAATTATGGACTGTGAATAATCAGAGACTGATGTAAGAGGAATTCGGTTCAATAAGCAAACTGAATGATGTAGTCAACTAATTACATTAGCACAAGATGTGAGGAAGTCTTGTACACAGTCAAATATGAGCAGTAGTTTAATTTTGTGTCGATTTCAAAAGTGGTTCTGAATTTGCTACATCTCGTTGATTTGTGAAAATCGGTTCATTCGTTACAGAGCTATGATGCCACAGACAGATACATACACAGAGACACATAGCGATTAACCTTATAAAAACATCCTTTAGTTACCCTAGTCGCCCATTGAAATAAAAGAAATATCTTTCTAATATCTATGAAGTCGCCTATCATAATATCAAGTTCATAAATAAGTACTTAGGTACTATTCTTCGTCTTTCTTTTTCGTTTGGGTAGTGCCTATCTAGGTGTCAGAATTTTTATGCTCCCCATGGGCCTCTGGTATTCAGCTGCATCTGGTAAGACTGGAAGCCGACCCCAACATAGTTGGGAAAAGGTTAGACAGATAATGATGTAATCGACAGTGTTATTCACATTTACTTAGTAAGTTTAAGTTATGTACCAAATGTCGTCCCTACTAACTCTAACATAGACAACATTCAAGCTATTCATAAAGGAAACAAACTCTTTGAACTACTTTAAAACTCTTTGTATGACCCCAACAGCCGCGCTTGCGCCGGTGTCTATTGACTGAGTGTGACGTCACGACGCGCCCGCGCACGCGATACGCACACGTGCGCCGCATCTGTGATGTGTAAACATTAGGAGCAGGGGTCACACACTGGCCGATGGGTTTAGTCAAATATTATGGTGATCGTCTGATGAAGTACATATATCGCTGTTGAAGTTGTTTCACTATGACAGTCCTCATGTAAACCGTTAAATAAAGGCAATGGCTGAGGGTTCTGTGTTTCCTGATGGTTAACCAAGAATCTTCAAGTCAAGTATAAATACAATCTGCAAATGGATCCGTCACGAAGCTGCCAACCAAGCAAACATCAAACATCATACATCAAACTAAGTAACCCTTCGCAAAAATTGCTGACGGGAAACGGCTTTTTCTGGGGGGTCAAAAATCGCGTTTTACCGTAGGACTCAATGTAACGCACTCAAAGCATTGTGTTGATGGATGCATTGAATACATACAAGGGTCATGGAGATATTAGAAGTTATAAAATTAAATAATTGTATTAAAAAAAACTTGACCTTTGACCTCCAATATCTCCGTAACTAGAGAGTTCCCAGGTATGGTCCAGAACAAAAAACGATCATAATTATGGGAAGAAACCCGCACTTTCCAGCTTCGTTAAGGGTTTTTTTACATTATTTTATGTAAAAATGCTTTCCATCTTTACGTTTACGAGTGACAGATCATGTAGTACCAGACAGAAAGTGGCCCCTAGACTGTGGCGAGAGGCCCCTTATACGCCGACCTACACTGAAATTCAAAACTGTAGAAACCTATTTATCCCGTATTTAGGTTAATTATATTACTACACTGGCTCACCAGAGATCCCAAACTTCCTGTGATGGCATCGTGTAGGTTATGCCGACGGGAGGACCTCTGGACCTCATAGCAGTTTAAAATCTCCTCTTTTGTCTTGCTCCTCCACTACTTATGTGCTTGGGACACGTTAACACACTTATTGACTAAACTTCAGGAACCATCCATGAACCTAATCAGCGGAGATTGTCTTTGCTGCGACTGATTTGATTTTAGCAGAGTATGTTTAAAGTTTTTCAAGGGCCATCGAACCACGAGAGGCTATTTAGGATAATGACATGTGAACCATCCAACTAGTCTTTCTTCTTTCCTGTTCGATACGATATCATCTTCAAGAAGAATACTTTTCATTTAATTTTATCAATTATTCCTTTATTCATTTTTTTCTCTTATAATTACTATTTTTTTAAACATTAAAACACATATAAATCTTTTTAAAATATATAAATTAGATGACCTGGCATCGGCATCTGGAACAACGTCCAGGCAGCCGGTGATCAGGGCTCCAAAGAGAGGAACCCCCTAACTAAGCGTGTCTTGTCCTGCTTTCTGAATCAAGCGCTTGAACCAGTCCCGCAATGAGAACCTCCTAAAGTGTTGGTCAACGGTCTTTGCTATAAGTCCATTAAACAATTATTGTTGATTTGTTAAGACAATGAGATCACCCACATACCGAAGGTTGTCCACCCTGGCCGCCGTCTCCCCGTATGATAATATAAACAAAGCCGGTGATTGTGATCCTGTGTAAGTATCTACAGTCCCACAGCTAGCTACACGCGGCTCGTATGTACTTCCCTGTCCGACGCGCGACGTCTAGCTACCAACTGTGTAGTCATTGACTCTATAGGGTGATGAAATGGTATTAGTACAGGAATGTAATGGTAGCTTTGTTCGTCGGCAGTTATTTCTCGTGGTACGCTGTTCTGTAAAGGTTTCTGGCACCGTGCAGGTGGAGTACAAAGTAATTGTCTTCTTTCTTTAGATGAGGAGTTATTTCCACGAAGATTTTTAGCACTTATTAAGAGTAATGGAGTGGAAGCGTGGAGATCAATGCTCGCGGCCTTTCTGAGAAAATGTTACGTATTTGCCGTGCATGCTGGCATTATATACATGTTGTAAACGGACCATTCACGAAGCCGTCATCCAAGCATTCTACGCATCCAAACTTCTTGCTGGGAAACGATTTTTTTTTGGATTGAAAAATCACGTTTTTCGGTATGTAGGATTCGAAGTAAGGCGCTCAAAACATCGTGCTGATGGATGCTGAATTATCACGCAGAAACATAGCATTTTACTACATATTTCAATATGGCTCACAGCATGAAATAAAACAAACGACAAAGCAACGGCATAATACAAAGAGCTAATTGCGCTAGTACATACATATAATAAACTAACAGTATGTATGTACACTGTAGAGCACAGATTAGCGACGCTGCAAGGCCGTTTTAATCAGAACTCTAGGGATTATAGAGTCTATTGTTTGGAAAGGATGGTCGCGTACAGAGCTTTTTAAACGCTGCGCAGAAAAACGCTGATGCCCATCCTCCGTAGCATACGCTAGGTGATTGCGGGTACACAGGTACGTAAACCCTTAGGTATTGGTCATTTTAGATTTTGCCCGGCTTTCTGGTGATGTGAACATTTGCGAGATCGATATTTGCCATATTTTAAAAGTAATACATTTTCCATGTATAGGATAAAGGGCTTGGTGTCTCAAAAGATTTAAGGCCTCACGAAAATTGAGATTGCATGTCCTAATTCAGGCAGAATTAGACAGGTTTTATTCTTGAAAACATCCCTACATTCCATAAGTAGATCAGCGAGGCCAGCAGACAGAGTAGTATAATATACAAAATATCTCTTTACCATCAGCCTGGCTATTCAAGTTTACAGGTTACCATCACGTTGGTCCCCATCAGACCACAGTTTAAGTTTGGGATCTTACTTCAATAAATTAAGACTTCCATTCAACACATTCCTTTTAAACAAGGTTAAAAGAAAAGCACTTGTAACGAAGTGGCAATTACACAAAGACAACGTTTTGGTGGCAGCGTTCCAAATCACCAGTACCGAGCGTTTCAATCGCTCTTTGTAGACATAGCCTTAGAATAACACCAAAGCGGTTTAAAACAATGCTAGATACAGTTAAGGATACACCTATAGACATATTGATAGGATAATTACATATAATACTCTCGTAGTCTTGGGTCTCACGTCATTAGGGAATTCCAGTGATACTTATTGGGTGGTAGTCTGATGATCAGAATTCTAATGATTTTTAAATGGCCAGTGACGAGTTGTATAGCCTAGTGGTAAGACCATCACACTGCCAAGTCATAGGTTTCGAGTTCAAACCTCTGATTTTTCGGATTCATGTGCGTATTGTATAATTATCAGTAGCTTCGCTGATGGATGAGATTGAGGCTATCAGCATGCCTGAGATATATTTCTCGACGGCATAAAAACTCTGACACTAGGTTAGGCACTAACCACAAGAAAAGGAAGAATGGTCAGTGATATAATTAAATCGTTTTCAAAGAATTGCTGAAGTGAGACGTATGACAGAGAAAAACTTAATTTGAGATTTGGTCGCTATATAAGGTCCCATTAAAATAGATGGACAAATTTTAACACAGCGTTCTGTACGTCTAACTAAAGATATCCAAGCAAAAAAAAACACTGATTAAGTGATTTTATTTTGACCTAAAATAATAAATTGCAGGCATTTTTAGTGTATTTTCGTTATTGTTTTTACCATTGTCCTTATTTTGGTGGTCTGAATGATTTGTAAAAGTTTGTCCATCTATTTTAATGGGACCTTGTATAGCTATGAATACATTACAAAGACCATCAAACTCTTCACATTTTCTTTTAAAAGGGTCTGAAACAACCTTATAGCGATAATGACAGATCCTTATCAAAACAATGGTGTGTCCATACATAGTACCATATGTATGTATAGCTCGGTCATTTTACATGAATATGCAACGAACAGATTAGTGGACCGTTAGCAAATAAGGTGTGAATTAATTGCTGATATTAAGTTTGTTTTTTTAATGTGCAAGACGAGAATGATGGGGTAAGCGACATCTAAAATTTATGCTGTTATTATTGCTCTGCTGGAATTTATATGGATAGCAAATGGAATAGAGAAGTATAGAAGAAAAGACACGCTGCTTTGGATTTCCCCAAATAATTCAAATTGAGGGAGCTGGGAGATGATGAGTACTAAAATCTGTTCTTTTTTTTTCTAGTACGCTATCTTAGGGTGCCATATTGGATTTAGAAATACGTCACTTAAAAAAAATGACAACTCAGCCAGTTGGGAATAAATTCAGTTGCAAGATTGACTTAAACAAAGAAACAAATATACAAACATTGCAAATTACATAGAAGCTTGCAAAAAGCGAGAGTTCTACAAATAGTGCAGACCGGAGCAAGTCCTTGACGTTTTCGGTAATTACCTGTAACATGTAGTAAGAGCAAATTATTTTGCGATCCCAATCGCAAAACCAATGTTTTTTTAACTTGCTGAAGTTAGGCTGTAACTCAAAAGTTTAGACAAACTTTTAACCAATATAACGATTTTATTCGAATCAATTTTAACAACATTTTTATCACAACTTGAATTAACTTCCAAATGCAAAAAAATATAACTATAAAAACAGGATACGAGTTCCACTTAACTTGCTGTCGGTACATTACAACAATGCATCTGCTAACCACCTGTTAGAGAAGGCCGATTAGTCACTCTGCCCAGTCTGCCCACTGGCTAGCTAATACATAACGAGGGTAGGCAGAGTTCACGCTCATCTAGTGGGTTATAGGGATTTATGATTTGAAAAGATGAACGGTGTGGTTTCAGGTTAATGGGTGGTTTGGTTGCGTACCTAAGGGAGAGTTATGTTACGAGGTTAACTTTAACTATGAGTCTCATTAGGTAGCCAAATGGTTCGTCATCGAATCCATGAAATTTATGAATGGACGCGATGTTTAGGGTTTTAAGATCTCTAAGAGTTTCTGATAAGCGAACTTCAAAGTTAAGCCGCGTTTGCCTAGGTTGGTCTGTGGATAGGTGATCATCAATCACCGTACCTGGGAAGCACGCTAAGCCGTTGGTCGCGGGTGTCATTCATAGATATTTGACAGTCGTGACAGGTAGTCAGTAGCCCGAAAGTCTTACTAAAGGGTATTGTATTATCCAGTACTAACTGGGTTTGTCCAGGTCAGATAGGCCGTCCATTCATGTAAAATACTGCTATTCAGCTGTATCCGGTTAGACTGGAAGCCAACCCCAAAAAAAAAAAAAAAAAACAACTTATTCAATCTATAGTATAAGTATCAATCTACTATAACTTAGATACCAAACCCCGCATTAATAACTAGTACCTGGATGACCGAGCTTTGCTCGGTTTCTTTTCACGGATGAAACGACGTTTTCTAAAAATGAAACCTAGATCTAGATCGGTTTATCGCCCTCGAAACCCCCAGCATACTATTTTTTTCTGAAATTCAGATTATATATAGGTATATACAAGAATTGCTCGTTTAAAGGTATTAGAATAACGCAATAATAGTATCCCAAGCTCAACTAGACCCAAACAACAGGGAACTTAATTCCAGAAAATCCTAATTCCAAATTGGATGAATAATTTGCTTACCTACTGGAACAAATCCCTGAAAAATAATTTTATCCATTTTCGTCAGAATCATAACTTTTGTTCGCTCGCAACGCCTTTAACTGTGAAACTAGGTGGAATGAAGACTGAATTATTCATATCATATCTAGTCATGGAAGTGGTTGGGTTGTCTGTGCGTTCGTTCAGGTAAATTAATCAATAAAAAGTGGAACAAGAACTTTATCGAAACCGAAATGCACTTGTTTTCCCCATCATTGCGATATTTTTTTTTGTTCTAGAACCTGGGAACCTTCTAGTTACGGAGATATTGCGGGTCAAAGTTCCAACTTTTTCACAAGTATTTTTTTAAAAACATGTTTTTAATGTAAAATTTTTACTTTTAACACCTCCTCTAACAATGCTGTTTCTATTACGATCTACTCCGGACATCCTATGCTTCCTCACCGTCGGTTGGCATTCTAGCAAGGTTCAATTTATCTGTTGTTATTTCCTTTTGTTTGTGCAAAGTTAGTAAGAGATCTTTCAGATTCTGTTTTAACCTCATACTTCAATGACTTTTTAGTGTGGTACTAAATTGATAGATTACTCTTTATGTTGGTTTGTGACCACGGATTAAAAAAAAAGAGAAGTACTATGGGTAGTTCTGTCAAAATATTTTTATATCACAATCTAACGTTTTAATTTTCTTTAGATATACGTAAATCATGGGAAGATTTTTGCCGACGTGATTTGACGTGAAATGATTACTTTAAAATCTTATTCCCTTTATTATTTTTTATACATATTTGATACATTTTTAAATATTTCAATATAAAACAACGTAAAATAAAAACATTTAAAAATATAAAAAATAGCCCACCAGCACTGGGAACAGGGTCCGAGGTACCGGTGGTCAGGGCTGTTGAGAGAGGAACCTCCTGACAATTCGTGCCTTGTAACAGAAGTATTGCTTTCTGAATCAAGGCCTTGATCCAGCTGCCAAGCGATAGCCTCCTAAGATGTTGGGTGAGGCTCTTGGCTATTAAGCCATTGGCCGACACGACTATCGGCACAATGACTGCTGTACTCACGTCCCACATGTCGACAACCTCGCGAGCCAGATCTAGATACTTGAACTTTAAAATCTTTATTATTAGTAATCTTTATCTACCTGAATAATCCAATTAGACTAATCAAACAAATAATTATAACAACAAAACCATGGAAATCAAACACAGCGACCACTTCGACGTCACAAAGATGGCGCCGGTCCCTAACTCGCCACCATTTGCATTTCGTCAGCTGTTTTAAATATTAATCGTTCGTACTTTATGGCGGTCTGTCGCGTTATAGATCTGTCAATGGTGTTGTTGACGGGTGCGCTCACAAATTATGTTTGCTTACCTTATATTTCTGCAAGACTAAGAGAGAGGGAGGAGTGTTTGACAGATCAGAATTCACCCTAGCAACAGGTATAGAGGAGGATACTATCTATACGGTATTTTTATAGTCAGATTAGTCTAGAATTGTTAGAGGAGGCCTTTGCCAAAAGGCACATTGAACTTAGAGATATCCTCTAAATGAGGAAAACAAACACTTTAAAACAGACGGAAGTTCAGGATAGAGGGCTTAATTATTGATTGATTGATTGAGATGGGCAACGAGCAACAATAAGCTCGTCGATGAGTGAACACAGAACATCAACATTGTTCCAAAAACTAAATTAACTAACAGCACCGTCCATGTATATATTTGAGTCTTGTATTTTCGTCAAAACACATCACTACCTATACAAATCCTTTAGTGACTATTCTAATTTTAATACCCGTCATCAAAATAGCTTTTCCTTGCCAACCATAAAAACTGATCTGTATAGAAGAAACTGTTACCCCATATCAATTAAATTATTTAATAAATTACCTAATGAACTGAAAGACCTACGGTCCATTACGTTATTCCGAAAACAATTGTATGCCTGGTTAGTCAATAAATGTTTCTACACGACCCAGTTATATATACCTTATACCTTAGTTATAAGAATAGAAAATTATTGTAAAATACTAAAGACTTTGTTCCTATTCTAGTGCAATAATAGCTAGGTAACTTATTATAAAATAAAAAAGAGTACTTAGTTAAACTATTCTTTTCAGTTCATGTTGTTGTAAGTTATTATTTTATGTTTCGTATACCAGAAATGGTTAATATGAGGTTCCCTAATGTTATATTATCTAATGTAACATTAAATTAATTATTAATTTTCGAAATGCCTAGTTGACGCTTCCCGTGACCCAAGGGCTGGCTTTTACCTTGGCCAGAGGCTAAGTGCCATACAACGTGGCAACGCCGCCAGTAACTTGGGAACATTACCAGCTGACAGCGTTGAGGAGGAGTTTTTCGATGCCCTTTTATAGTTTGTTGTTAGTTTATTTATTTTAGTTTAGTTTTTAATGATTAATGTATATAGTTAGTTTAACCTAATAAATAAGTAATCCATGTAACATCTATCTACCCATATTATGCGAATAAATTATTTGATTTGATTTGATCGAAATCCCGAGACCCTTTCAAAACTTGAAAGTCGGACAACCAGTCTTGCCATGGGGGTATTATCATCATAATCATCTTCCTGCCCTGTCCCATGTTATTTGGGTCGGCGCAAAAGGTTTTTTCTTCCATTGTCCTCTGTCAATCGTCACGCTATCATCTCCTTCATATCATTCCTCACACAATGTATTCATCTTTTCTTTGGTCTTCCTCTCCCTCTCCATCCATCAACATTATATTCATCACTCTTTTAGTCACATATGTACCATCCCTTCTCATCAGATTAGGGCATTGCGTTGAATAGTAATTAATTTGTGGAGGTCGGATAGATAGTCGCTCCATGAAAAATACTGGTACTCGGCTGCATCCGGCAAACTGGGAAAAACCTAGGCCAACGATGATGAGATGGGCAACGAGCATTGCATAGATGGCTGCTCTAAATACATACTTTAAACATAACACTCACTACAGTATTGACAAATAATGAGAGGACTGCTAGTTTCTGAACCTAACATAACATTACGTCTGTAATCCCGAAGGATTACGCAGAGGTGTACCTAATGGGCTGTGGGACTGTTCGAAAGAGATACCGCGGCCCTGGAACGCAAAGGGCAAGGAAGGAACATGGATGGGTTTAAGTCAGTACAAGTCTGACACTCCCTTCCGCTCTGCCCAGAGCGGGAGAAGTCATTTGATGATTTCCCATCCGAAAAAAATAAAAATAAAAAAGGTGTACCTAATAGTACACCCACATTTCGCCAGTTATGTTTCAAGTCCCATGTAATACACAAATCCAGACTCCGTGGCTGCTACTAAGAAGTTCCTGAAGAAAAAACCCAAAAATAATTTGCCCGATCCAGAAATCGAATCCAAGACCCCTTGCTCTGCAGTCGCTAATGCGACCACGAAACCAATGAGGCAGTCTCTGAACCTATAAAAACAAAAGAAGAGACAAATACCTAGTTGATAAACCAGTATTATCATTAATAAATGGTCACGTAGGTGGTGTTTACCGTATCGTTGTTAAACAATACAATTATCTAGATAAAGCCACTTATAATCATTAATAAACATTACTGTACTATATTATCTACATAAATGTTGGTATGTCTGTGTGTGGGACGTAAGTACGTAGCTACAAAACAGCTGTTGGTTAGTTGATGTCTTCCGTTATTTTCATTCATTCTCGTTTACTTATAAATAGAATAGAATAGATAATCTTGAGAGGAAGTCCATGCATCAAGCTGTTGTTGATAACATCTGATTTCTCATAGTTCAGGATGGTAGAACAGTCATTAGACTACATGAAGAAATAATAATTAAATCGTGTTTTCGATTTTTCTGATGTAAAAAGTTGAACTCTTTAAGTTTGCCCGATGAAATGTTTTTTTTTATTGTTTTTTTTTTGTGCGTGTTCTCAAGTGTACTGGTTGATGGGAAAATACTATAAATATAAAAGTATCCCATGTTCTAACCCGTCGACTTCCTCGTTGTCTAGTGGTGACTATCGCGACTGCTGAGCATGAAGTCCTGGGTTCGATTCCTGGGTCGCACAAAATGTTATTGGGTTTTTCCATCTGGAATTTCTCAGTAGCAGCCACGGACTCTGGATTTGTGCCCGGTTGATAGCAATGGCTCGCCCCCTATTACATGGGACTTAATCATAACAGGCGACTGTTAGGTACACCTCTGCCCAACCCTTCGGGGATTACAGGTGTTATGTAATGTTATGTATGATCATGGTTTATCCATGTAGCTATTTCGCATTTATATTTGTAATAGTTGTATGGATACATATTAGTATACATAATATCATAGAGGTAGAACGTAACTTATAATAAGGAACCTTTGCAAACGTAGATCCAAATACAGGGTGTAAACAGACTCTTCACGAAGCCGTCAACCAAGCGTTATGTATGTACATCAAACTAAGTAACTTTATGCAAAAATTATTGCTGGGAAACGACTTTTTTTTTTGGGGTGAAAAATCACGTTTTATAGTAGGGCTCAAAGAAACGCACTCAAAACATTGTGCTGATGGATGGATTGAAAAATAAGGGGGTCCTGGAGGTGATTAAAGTAAAAATCTTACATTAAAAACATGTATTTTAAAAAAAACATGTGAAAAAGTTGGAACTTTGACCCCCAATATCTCCGTAAATATAAGGTTCCCAGGTATGGTCTAGAACAAAAAAATGATCGCAATGACGGGGAGAACAAGTGCCTTTCGGCTTCGTTAAGAGTCTGTTTACACCCTTTATAATTTAAATATCTCCCAAAAAACAGCTGAATTCCTCAAACAATCATTACAAAACCCTGCCCACTCCCTTACGAAGACAGCTTGAAAGCCAAAGCGGAGGATATTCAAAACAACAAAAACGTAGCGATGAATGAGCGAGTCGGTGCGTGGCTCGTGCGCGCGTGGCAACAGATGTCCTGGGTTCGATGAACGGTTTAGGCACGGTCGTTTTATTGGGGCCCCGTATACAGGGTGGAGCTGTGTACTCGGGGTATTAAATGGTGTTAATACGTGGTGTTTGGTTGAAAGTCTGAGAACCAGTCTTACTAAGGGCATGTTACCTATTGACTGGGTTCTGGAGGTCAGATAGGCACTCGCTCCATGTAACGTACTGGTATTCAGCTGCATTCAGTTATGATAAATGATATTTAAATACGTACAAAGAAAGAAAAGGCAGGCAGATGATGATAGATGTTTTTTTCTATTCCTCTACTTTTCTGTTTTGATTAATTTTGTTGCGGGATCCAAGACTGTTAAATTGTTTCTTTGGGACTTCGATTTTCTGGTGTTCGCCACTGTTGATTCTGGCTTTCAGGAGATGCAGTGGTTTGGGAATAGAGTGCTGGGCTCGTCCCAAATAAAAAAAGATGATGATACTCTCTGCCGGCTTATATCTGTGTTCCCTCCCACATTTAACCCGTCTGCCTTCAAAGAGTGATCAGGAGTCTTCTGGGCACGCTCTTTGCATCATAGACCTCATCCATCGCTTTCTATCAGGCGGGATTGAGGTCAAAAGCAGGCCCATCTCGTAATAATAAAAAAAATACAAACGATTTTTTTATATTTTTAAATGTTTTTATATGGTTTGTTTTAAGAAATATTTAAAAATGTTAAAAAATATGTATATACATAAAAAAATACAAACGAAGAGAAAAAGTAAAAACAACCGTTAATTCATTTTACCACCTTTACGATACAATATAAATAAAAATAATTATACAACTACACAAGCATGGTAACAATTTGCCTTTGTCAGTATCTATATTTCAGAGGCATTTCGTAGTGATATGTTGATGCACCTGTACTGATATGTGGTTAATCGTACTATTGACGTAAACATAAGCCTGCAGCAAGCATCCATACTTCCAAGCTAATATTATAAATACGAAAGTAATTCTGTTAGTGTGTTACTTTGATTAAGATTAGTACACGGCTGGACCATGACCTGTTTACGAGGTAGATAGATACAAATAAATAAAATTAAAGTGTCTCTTCGTAATTTGAAAGTAACAGCTTTTTATTGAATGCATATGAAGTTATATACGGTACGTTACATATAGATTTCTTGCGCACATGCTTCCTGACTGAACAGTTTATGCTGAATATTATTTCAGAGAATGGATTTAAGATTGTTTATTAACTAGACATTTATCATATTGGACATTGGTAATATGCAATCCACATCGCAATAGAACCATATTTACGCGACAGTGGTGGAGTCCAAAAGAACGGCAATGCTTTTGTAGATAAAACGGGTCTCAGCCAAAGGGATGAAGTTAACTAAAATACACAACAGCTTATTAAATGAACAACATGACATTTGACAGGGTCTGTCAGCGAGCAATGGAGCGCAGTATCCTTGGAGTTAAACTTACTGATCGTATAAGGAACTCGATACTGCGTTCTAAAACTAAAATTTCCGATGTAGGTCACAAAACTGCCAAGCTCAAATGGAACTGGGTTGGCCACATCTGTCGCATGCCGGAGGAGCTATGGGCTAAAGTAACTACACAATGGGTCTAGGTAGTGGGGCCAACGAAACGACGGTATTGATTTTTCCCGATATCCCACTAGTGGGGCGATGGCAGTGGGGTCAACGGGAATACACCGTCCCAAACAGCAGCAAACGGCAGCGCGGCAGGCCCAGAAAAAGATGGCTAGACTCTTATCACAAGGATGGAGTATTACAGCACTAGATAGGGATAATTGGAAGTAGGGAAGGGAGGCCTTTGTCCTGTAGTGGGACATTAATGGCTGATAATAATTGTCAGCAAACCAAATTAAATGGACTCCTAGAAACTCGGTGTTTTGATAATTATGTGACTAACATAGCCAGTTATTATCTAGTTACTGATTTACACTAATAACCAGAACCCAGGATCACCATTACGTTTGTCAATTTTTGTCACGAACACCATTGCTTATGCCTTTACTGGCCGTTATTAGTTCAAACGAACACTTTGATACTTTATAACGATAGCAAGATAAATTGGTGCATTTTTCGAAGGGCAATTGTGGCAATTCTAGAATCAAACGGGTGCCGGAGTAAGTCTGGCGCACCCTGGGTATCAGCCTTGCATAATTTAATGTGTGTACATTCAATTATGCATTAGTAGTAGTAGTAGTTATGCATTAATATATCTTTATCTTCTTTCAATCCTTTTTTGGATTGAAAGAAGATCCCTACACCAGGGGTCACCAATCACTTTCATTTGGGGTCCGTTTTTGAAGTGAAAACTTCTTTAGCATCGTTCTGATTTGAAAGTCGATGAAACAAAAAAGGCGACAGAAAAAAGAGATAGAACATAAATTCATAAGATTTAACGTGGGAGAAAATGAGATAGGAAGCATTATACCGTGTTTATCTTGAAGCTAAAATTTTTAGGGGTTAGGTTAGGTTAGGTTTCACTTCTACCACGTGTGGATTGCACACGTTTTTTTTTTAAAATAAAATGACCGTCGTGGTTCGTAAGGTTTAAAGACAATATACTTGCGTTTATCATCATCTGCCTAGCTTTTTCCCTATGTTGGGGTCGGCTTCCAGTCTAACCGAATGCAGCTGAATACCAGTATTTTACATGGACCGACTGCTTGTCTGACCTCCACAACCTAGTTAGTACTGGGTAATACGATACCCCTTGGTAAGACTGCCTGTCAGACATTTTTGGGCCACTGACTACGTAACGACTGCCGATATACTTGCGTTTATGTACTTTGTTAAAATTGTATAACACACAGAAAGTTTATTACCTGGATTAACTTATAGGATACTTTTTATCCCGGTACTACGATCCCGTGGAACACACCACGCGGGCGAAGCCGCGGGTACAAGCTATAGTCAAGTTATAAAGGAGCTCACTCGAGACAGTCTGTCGGGCATTCGGGCACATTCGGGCACGTTCGGGCGCGTGCACAAAGAAACAGATGTGCCGAGTTCGATGAACGATTTCGGTGCGTCCGCGCAGCTAACTCTACTTTATTGGGGGCCCGGGAAATACAGGGTGGTATGGATTTTTAACCTACTTTAAGTTTAAGATAGGAGGAGGTCTTTTGTGTTTTCAATTTAGGTCATAATGTATATTTAAATTTACAATAAAAAAAAGGGAAACGTCATAATAAGTTTTGAGCACAAAGGTAGGGATTATTTAAATACTTATATAAATTATTTCAGGAGACATACAAAAATAGTATGTTTATCTGAAAGAAAAAGGAGATAATAAAAAACAAACTTTTTAAGGAAATTTTGAAACAGCGAGCTACAAAATATCTCTACGAATGGCAAGGTTTTCTATCATTTATTTGCATTACATCATTTGGCTTTAGTCCACTGGTTAGAAATGACCGTTTCTGTTGTTGTGTTGTTTTTTCGACTATTGGTTGTTGCAAATTGTCCATCGTCTGCACAGGCCTTTATTTTGATTTGTCGTAGATGTATACACTACATGTGTGATTGAATCATTAATTTAAATGCTTTATAGTCTGATGAACAGACACTGTTTTCATCGTTTTTTGTAGATACAGCAGATGTTTCTATAGTTTTTGTACAATTTTGGGTATTAAACGTAAAACGGGTGTTTATAACACGATGTTCATTGTGTGTAAAATATTATTATGACAGCTTATTTAAATTTAGGTAAGGAATAAAAAAAAGTAAGTTGAGTATAATAATTAATAATTATTTCTTCATTACTTTCCTTAAATTGTTCATAATATCGACGGTGAAATGCCAATACCTCCTAACTGACAAAGTCAAAAATTTACACACTGAAAAAATCGTTTAATTTCTTAATAAATTAAAAATTAGTTAATATATTATTAAAAATTAGTTAATAAAGAAAAATAATAATGTACGCTTTTTATATTATGCTGAATTCATATTATTATAAAACTAGCGAATAACGCCTTTAAATTCAAAGCGATAAAAAAGATTTTATTTCTCGAACAATGTAAGTTAGGAGGTATTGGCACTTCACCGTCATTCGACATTCTATTAGCAATGAATGATGAAGACGACACGATTTGAAAGCAATTGCCATTTGTTTAGACCCTGTGGTCTTCTCCTTCTTTCTGTTTTATAGTGCGGTTAGTGCTAACCGGGTCTCAAAGTTTTTATTCCGCCCATTGGCCATAGGGTCCTGTGGTTAGACGTCGTTAATCTAATAAAAAAGATTGTCAAAGAGGCAGAGTGATGAGACATTCTTTTCTTTGTCTATGTTTTTTGGTTGAATAAAGCCCTTTAATTTCAACACTGCATTCACAAAAATTAAGTAGTCTTTCATATTTTTATTTTCAAACTATTTGGCCGGCTAGTTAATCAAACAAAAGATGTTGCAGATATCGAATTCGCATCGTGTAGCGACACATCGTTAGCCGATCGTCGCCCAGTCCGAGGTTCGACCCTTTTGGACCCAACCCTTACCTGGACCCTTCAATTGGCCCTTACAACCTGTAGGCGTTCATGCAGCAATACCCTATCCTGAATTTTTTGAATTGAAAGGACATCTTTTCACGAAACGTATTTTAAAAATTGCGCTCGAAACTTGATGGCTCATCAACATACACATCGCAAAAGCTCTTTTGAAAAATCTGTCCCAACTCCAGTGGACTGGCAAATAGACCACTGTGTAGTTCACGTGTTGCGCCTACTCCAAGTAACGTAGGACAAGGGAAAATTATGATCTATAAGTTCAAAATCCCTTTTATACTTGAAAACACCGCTGCCAACCATCAGGGTCTTAGTATCTTTGCTGTTTCTTAATATGCATCCAGTTTTCCTGGGATTTTGTTAGTGACAAAACTTGGTGTTAGACCATTCGTCAGCTTGCTTGTTTTGACTCATATGAACTAATTTCTTAGCTTGATATTTTGCTATATCGACGAAATATAAAAGCCAGTGCTTTTTCCTACGCCCCCGCTATTTTTTTCTGATTCATTTCGTTGCGGGATCCAAGACAGTTAAATTGCTTCTCTGGGACTTCGCTGTGCTGGTGGTGGCCACTTCATTCTGGCTCCGGAATATTGTGGCAGGCTTGTCCCAAAACAAAAGTTAATGTATATCGTTCTATCCACTTCGGTGGTGGGAGGTACCGACTAATGTTCTCATTCACAAATCAGGTATCATTATTTAAGATTTGCGAAGATATTAAAGTTTGCATCGTACGTGTTCACATTAAAGTTCACCCAACATGTCACAAATATGTGAAACATTGTGATATTCTTGTGGTTTCATAAATTTGTAATGCTTTCTGGTTACCGTTAGACAGGCGTGGTGATTCATAATGCATAGATTGTCATACATAAGTATTAGGTATTAAATATTTAATTTTTCTTGACACTATTGTTTATTTTAAGCCCTGTTAGTGTCTGTGACTTTGTCTCAGAAGGAAGCGCTAAGGTAGCCAGTGAAATTCAAATACATTTCAATTCATTTTCTTACGTTACGTTACGTTTCGTTACGTTTCTTACGTTTTTTGTAATTTGCAGGTCAGTATCAGCTGGTATGTTATATGTTTAAAATATGATTCGCGACCGTAATGGTTATAAAGACCGAAAGTCTGACAACCAGTCTTACCAACGGTATCACATTACCCAGTACCCAGTACTAAATGGGTTGCGGAGATCAGATAGGCAGTCACTCATGTAAAATACCTCCTAGGTATTCCTCTGCATCTGGTGAGACTGGAAGCCAGCCCCAACGTATTTTCGGTTTCATGAAATGGTCATTGTATGGCAAAATTCGAATTTTGCAGGCTACTTGGCGCCTCCTCCTTAAGCAATTTTTTTCTTCGCGTCGCTGGCATGACAATATATATAATCTGTTGATCCAAAACTTCACCAGTTCTACTTCGTCGTCGGTGGTGGCGCAGAGGTCACTGTGACCGCATGTGTAACTTCTGTAGTCCACTAAAAAGTTCCAAAAACAGTTCTTTGTTACTTCATTATAATTATTCTTGCTTAGAAGCGTAAATTGGGATATCCGGAATCAGATTGCTGCTGTGATTTTCAGTTATAAGTAAATCTATTAACTCAGCCAGCTGCTGCTACAAAAAGGCTTCTCCCAAGCTATACCACAACACCCAGCTCTTCGCTATCCGCATCCAGTCATAGTTTGATCACAATTGGAAAGTCTCAATTCTTATTTTTTACGTGTGATTAGTGCCAAACATGGTATCAGAACTTTATACCGCAAATGGGCCTCTGGCTTTACATGCCGTCGAGAAATATATTGAATGCTGGTTTGGTTACCTTATGATGATGATGATTTCCTCCACCAAGTGATATTTATACAATGCGCAAATAAATCCGAAAACTCAGAGATCTTGGGTTCGAAGAATCAGATCTTGGGTTCGAACTCGAGACCTACGACTGTCGCACCACTAGGCTGTCGCTCCTGATAGCTTAGAGTAGTCTCAATGCAAAATCCAAAAGCAACTCCAACATGAAGGTCTACTCCGAAAATGTCTGCAGGTCCGAAGAGATTGATGATATTATCGATTCACGGAAAAACCCGTAACCAATAATAAATGGCTATAGCAAATCGTTACACTAGGCCCTTAAATAAATCTAAAGCGGTTCACATTTGTTTCATGAGAAAAGGGAGCAAATAAAACTTGGCAGGGGTCTGAATACAACTTACCTGTTTTGTAAGAGTTCTTGAAAGGTGAATGGGAGATTCTGAATGGGTATAAGGAGCAGTCGTTTGAAGACCCGAGTTTATGGTCAATTGAATATTGAACAATGTTGGAGGAGTTCAGGTTAAGCCGTGCTTGCCTAAGTTGGTTCGTGGATGGCTGACCACCCGTTACATACCGAGTTTCCTCCGTACCTCGGAAAGGACGTTAAACCGTTGTTCCCAACTGTCCATTGTAGATCTTTGACAGTTGTTAGGTAGTCAGTGGCCCGAAAGTCTGACAACTAGTCTTACCAAGGGGTGTCGTAATACCCATTGCAGTACTTATTGGTTGTGGAGGACACACAGGAAGTCGCTTCGTGTGAATTACTGGTATCCAGCTGCATCCAGTTAGACAGGAAGCCAAGTTGAGAAAAAGCGGGGCTGATGATGATGATGTGAATTTGCAGACAACAAAGTTCAGAAAGTTCATCTTTTGTTTATCGCAAGAACATTACTTCAAAATTCGAACAGTTTCAAAGTATCATCATCATTATCATCATTTCAGCCGAAAGGTGTCCACTGCTGGACATAGGCCTCCCTCAAGTGACGCCACATTGACCGGTCCCGTGCGACTCGCATCCAGCGGATCACCGCAACCTTTACCAGGTCATCGGTCCACCTACTGGGAGGCCTTCCAACGCAACGTCTTCCGGTTCGCGGTCACCATTCCAGAACTTAACGGCCCCACCGGCCATCCGTTCTGCGCGTAATGCCCACTGCCACTTAAGTTTTCAAAGTAAGAATTCCCCGATTTATTAAAAAAAAATCGCCATTCTAATTATGTTACTTGTGTATGAGGTTAGAAGTGAATCTAACAGAATGCACTGCAGATTTCAACATGGTTTTAATGCCTTATAGTCTGGCGTAGCCATTTCTGGCTCACTGCCAGCTATATTGTTTGGAGAACTGTCGCTCTGCTCATTAGTGAATACAATGACAAGTTTCAGATTTTATATTGTGAGTTTTTCCTAGCTTCAAGGGGATCGGATTTTCTTAGTCCGTACATTGTTATGTTGGTGCTCGTATTCAGGTAAGAATCAAGATAAAATGATGTTACTTAGATTTTCTAAACGGATCTAGTTCCACAGCTTCTGATTTCAAAGAATAGTGCTGGAATTCGAGCAGAAATCATTACGATGTAACAATAGTTAGCAATGTTTGAACAACATTTTTTGAAGAAATGTTTTAGTTTTGTAATGGTTTAGTTTAAGTAGTATGATCGAGGGACAGCTCCTCATCATCCAAGTATCCTCCAACCAGCCGAGTGTTGTATCTGTTAGGCTAATTACGTGACGTTTGTTTTCTGGATGTTGTATAATTTGAATCTCACTGATAACTTGCATTCGGGATTTTGAATATTGCGTGACGTCAGGTATGATGCGTAAGTAATTCCTGTGTGGCGTTGCAGATGCCTGAACTTGACAAATTTAATTTTTCATTAGGACTAGTTCGTGTAAAGAGTTGGTTTTTTTATTTATTTTAATAACGGAGAGATAAGAGTGTATTTAACTATAATTTAAAGTAGCGCGATAAAATGAAAATATCCTCCAATATCAACCTTTTAAACAAAACCCAAGACTCCAAAAAAGCAACATACTGTATCTCCATTTTATTTTTACTTTCTACATGAAGCTAATTCTTTTGTTCTTTGATGTAGCACCGTGTATACAGCACATGGCCCATACTCGAGGTAAAAATATAAAACGGTCAAGTGTGAGACGTGTACCTGTGTGTAGGAGGAAGTTGGGAGTGGTTTGATGGTCGGTGATATTTTTGCGGAGTTTTGGTCAAGAATTTGGCGGTTTTTGGGTAATTTATTTTGCTTGAATTGACAAATTGGTTAAAAGAGTCTGCGATTGACTTTCGAAGGTTGAAATCGGTACATAACACACAACAGTCATCTTTGTGTGAGCAAGAAGGACAATTTCAGGCTCATATGACCTGTTTTTTTAATAAGTCATTCCGTTAAGTGTCATTGGGTCTTCCTTCTGGAACTACTCAGTAACAGCCCGAAGTCTGGGTATTTATGCCTGGTTGATGGCAATAGGCTCACCCCCTAATACGTGCATGGGACTTAAACATAAAACTCTCGAAATTGGTGTACTTAGGTACCTACACCTATGGGCTGTGTCTTAACCTTGGAGGAACAGCGTGAGGTTGTATGTGTGTTTTCGTGGATATGATAGTAAATTAGTCTTGGTTCTGATGAACCAATACGACGGCAGCAAAGAACAAAAAGAAAACTGCAATTTGTGCTAAATTAACTTTTTAACATAAATGAATTCAGAATTCTTTATTCTATCCAGTTATATATTTTTTTCATTTGTTAATGATTTTTTTTTATGATTAATTATTACAAATTGAAGAAGCTAGCTTTGACCTTGTAGAGGTTACCTATTACATATTCGCGTTAAAAACGCTCTCCTGGAAACTAGTGATTTTGTAGAAAGCCGTTTGTTCTTTGCTGCCGTCGAATAGGCACACGCCACTTCAAAATTATCTCTTAAGTCGTTAACACCTCTGTTTATGTGATGAACTCTAAAAATCATACACAGCAATTAGGTAGGGACCCTACAGATTTGGGGAGCCATCGACCTAATAAAAATCAAAGATAACTCTTATTTTTAGCAACAAAACTCAAATGCTCAGCCATGACTAATCCCAGAGAATAACTAGGGCCTCTAATGAAACAGTTTACGAGCAAAACTCCCAACAGACAACGATGATAACGTACTGACAGATAGGCAAATAGTTTTAATATTAAATAGTTAGTCAGCCATACCTACTGAGTCACTGTTTATATTCAAATCGGTATGCGGTATCATGGGAGATGATGTAGATCTTTGTGATAGGGTACTAGGGTTAGAAGTTATGGGGAAGAGCTATTTATAGGTTTTTTTGTTATAATATCAATCGTAGCAGGCCTCGCGCGCCTAGCCCAGTGGCGCGCGGAGGCACTACGCCGGCGCCGGGGGGAAACTCCGCTGCCGCGGCAAATCTTCGCACAGTGGACAGACTTCCGGCGCGATCTCATGGCGACATGGAGAGAGCGTCTATCGCAACCCCGTGCAGGGCATCGCCACAATAGTGGCGATGCCCTGCACTCGCTCTTTGAGAAGTGGCTAGAGAGGCGCCGCGGCACCCTCACCTTCCGCCTGACGCAGGTTCTCACTGGACACGGTTGTTTCGGGAGGTGTTCCTGCACCGAATCGGGCGGGAGGAAACGCCCGGGCGTTATCACTGTTAGAATCGCCCAGAGGACACGGTGGAGGTTTGCCCCGCTTGGCCTTGCACCGCCGTGTCTTCGTAGCGGCGATCGACGGCGGCGAATGAGACGCCGTCACCTCCTTCTGCGAAGCAGTCATGCTAGCGAAGGAGGTGGCGGAGCGGGAGAGGGAGAGAACCTCTCGTCCCAGCCGCTGCGGGAGACGCCCCGGGCGTCGGGGGTCACGTAGTGGCTTACGGCCACCGTAGATGCGGACCTGTGGACGGTGAGTAATGGGCTAGCTCGCCGTCAGTCCGTCTTTTGACGACCGGCCGTGTTGACGGCGCGTTCGTGTTCCACGTGCGCCTCAAAGAGATGTCAGCAAACAGGGAGGGGTCCGCAAGGGCCGATGCCTGCCGTGGGAGCGGGACTATTCGAAAGAGATACCGCGGCCTTGGAACATAAAGGGAAAAAAACGGGTTTCCGCGCAACCCTGTAGTTTCTTTCTATTTTTTACTGAGAAATTCCTGGTAGAATGAAAGACTGCCCGACCTGGGTATTTGGCGTCGGAGCTGCATGTCCTCTTCTTCCATACTTCTCTATTACTCGTCATTTTACCTGTCACCTCCTTTCTAGCCTTATCATCCTTCACACAGTCCATTCATCGTTTCTTTGATCTTCCTCTACGCTTTTATCTACACTCAACATTTTCCTCACTACATCTCCCTTTTTCATTCTTAAAGTACGTTCAATCTGCCACTCTTTTTCACTTTAAAACGTAGCCTAATTTACAAGTATAGTAGCTCTTTTTCATGAAGATAGAACGCGAGCAGAGTGCATGCAAATATTTTATCATTTGAATATACAAATGAAGATTCAGCGCTGCAATATGTCGGCAAAATGAAGTACGTTGTCCAGGAGAATTTTATTAAAATATACGGTAACTATGGTCTCTCCAAGAATTCTAACATGGTTTTGAAAAGAAAGAATATATGGTAAATGGTGAAAAGCAACGTCGTAAAGAATTAGACAATTTCAAAACATCAATGCAGATGTAAAGATGTATAAATATGTATGTAAAACAAATCATTAGTTGTCTAGAGATAAAAGAATAACTAGGACCACAGTGGTGCAAAAGACGTAACTCGTCATCAATCTCAACAATGCCGGGGCCAGTTTCCAGCTCACCGGATACAGCTGAATGCGACACGCTAAGAACAAGCTAAATACGGCTGGGTTAGTGTTGCCCAAAATCGGTCTTAGTCTTGGTCTTGCGAAAATGCAAGAAGAAGACCAAGACTGCTAGACCAAGACCGATTTTGGGATTGAAACTAGCTAAATCTTTAGATTACGTGCTTTGTGTGCGCTTTTATATTTACAGAAGAAAGTAATTACAGACTGACATCTGATAACGTATATGCAAAAATTCAGGCTGATCGGTTCGGCGTTAAAAGGTAACAAACAAACAAACAAACTTACTTTAGCATTTATAATATTATAAAGTATAAGTGCTTCGGTGAAGGAAACCAGCATGCCTGAGAGATAATTCTTGACGGCATATAAAGTCAAGTCAGAGGTCCATCGGCGGTACAAAAACTGACCGAGACACCACGTCAGGCACTGACCACACGACAAAGATGAAGAATTTATGATGATGATGAATGATCCTTTTTCTCATCTGTCTATAATTTACAGGTATATTACTAAATAACATATAACTCACAGCTACAGATTAGGAATTCCACACCGAACAAGTGGTTTGAGAACTAATTTCCATACATTACTCCATAATATTTACATAATTTCCAACTTTTATGTGCATATCCAAAGTGTATGAATAAAAGAAATCATTTTTTTCTTTGTTCCTAAACATGTAGTTTTTCAAATATATGTCAATGTATGCCGCTGATTTAAAATGTAGGTAAAGTTGAATGGACTCGGACGGTGCATAGTACACCTGCAGGACAACAATCATGTTTTTTGTGTTGTAAAGGTGTGGGTGGATATATATAAATCAGTGTCGTGGGTCGATATAAATTATAGATTATATATATGATAAAGGGACTATTAGTTCGTCATCATCATCATCATCAGCCCACAGCTGTCCATAAGCCTCTTCAATCGCGCCACGCAACTTGATTCTCTGCAACTCTCATCCAGTTGCTACCCGCAACTGCGAAGATCGTCGCTCCAACGAGCCTGAGGGTGTCCCACCTTACGCTTGGCGATAAGAACACGTCTACTCCAACGGTCATCGGTTCTACGGCTCATATAGCCGGTCCATTGCCACTTCAGCTTACCTATTCTGTGAGCTATCGATAACTCTGTCGGATCACCTCGAAGTATAAGTACGTAGTTTTTTTAATAAAGAAATGTTTGAATGTGAAGTCAAACTTAGAAGTAAAATCCAGGGTATTAGAAAAGCAATTCTCTTGTATTAATCAATAAGATCAATTTCTCAACAACTTAATTATTCAATAAGCACGTTATCGAAACATCTTGCAAATGATTCATGAATAGTTCGCTAAAAACAAAACGATTCCCTCTAGTCGGCCCCTAATAAACTCGAGTATTATGCTAAACTTCGCAATAAATAACGGTGAAAAACAATAGGCCGTGTGTGCGGAAACATACGGGAGTGAAAGTGGAGCAGGCACGTGACGTTTTTAAAGAGCTGTAAAAACGTTGACATGTACGTCAGTTGGTCATTTTGATGTATTCAAAATGACAAACTAAAACAGTAAATTAAACCATTTATTTCCATATTTTTTTTTTAGCCTTGTATGTCCCACTGCTGGACAAAGGTCACCCCCATATCCATATTCCAGGTACTCTTCTCCTCTTCTTATTGCCATTAAGACATTAAAGGCACATGAACGTCGTTTTATAGGGAAATGTAATTGATTCTTGACGTATCGAGGTGTTCTTTAACTCTTTCTATATCTCCCTCTTCTATTAGGCTCAGCTTTTCTCTCGTCTCTTATCTTCTCCTTTTAGTTTGATTTCGTCACCTCAAACTTCTTAGGGCCAAGTTCACCGACAAGATAACGGTCTGATTATCTGAAAACAGCTGTTTACTATGAATTTTCGTGTTCAGGAAAACAAATCTGATGGTTAAGGGCCATGTTCACCGACATTGAATTAGCGATAACAGGTGATGACTGTGTTTAATCATCAGATTTGCTTTCGTGAACACGAAAATTCATGGTAAACAGCTGTTTTCAGATAATCAGGCCGTTGTCTTGTCGGTGAACTCGGCCCTTAGTAAGTCCTTTTTAGCCACGGTTCAGAACTTTTCTCGTGTAGACGACTCCATTTTTTTCGACCAGTACGCTGTCATCTTAGTACCTACTACAAAAGTCTTATTATTTAAAACCTGAAAACCCTCAGTCGGTCACTTACAGTTCGTACATACACAAACTAACGAGTCCAGTATTTTGTATGTACAGATCTGATTACGTAAATATTGTACAAATGCCAGGGCAAGGCCGAGGTCAAGGTTGCTACGCCAAGGTTCCAGAAAATCAGGTCCAAGAAAAATAAGCAATACGTATATAGGCATGAAAGATGTGTGAGTATGTTTCAAATGTGATTGATGAGGTCAAACATTAGACCAAGGTCTGCTCCTTAGGATTTACTCCAGGGATTCCCAAACTTGTTCTATTCGCGGCGCACATCTAGGATTAATATTTTGTCTCAGCGCCCTACAATGATAGGTTCACAAAAATTAAAACATCAACTACAGCTGAAAATCCAGCAAGTTATTGATTTTGAATCGATATCCAAAATACATTGGAATTTTGTTTTAAGGTTGTTGTAGAAACTCTCTTCTTTTTGCGAAGTGAATTCTGTTGGATCCAGGCAAAGCTTTCGAATGAGAATGGCAAACAAGAGCACCTCACGGCGCTACAGCGCACCAGGGCGCGGCGGTGGACACTTTGGGAACCCCTGATTTCTGTCTATCTACGCAAGATAAAAAATAAATTAGATCTGGAGCTTAGTATCTGCTAAATCTTTTGATAAAACGGATACAAAGTACCAGGAAACATGTTAACTACATACATAAACTCACACATTTTCTCACAGTGGGTAGGTAGAAAATACAGATTGCCTTCTACAATCTTCCTCTACTTTTGCTTCATTCGCGTTGTGAACAGGTTACGAGTACGACGCACTCGACTTTCCTGTTCTGTTTCTTTCTTTTTCACATGTTATCTTAGGTTTGGATCACCGAGTGCAAAGATGCCGTAATAAAAACAAATCTGTACTGCTATTCTGGTACAACATTAATTTTGCAAATAATATCACTAATTACTTTTTGATGTTGTTTATTTGAATGGGGCATTAGTTTGATATCAGTAAAGAAACTAAAAGATCTATCTACGTCTAAGGTGTCCGTAACTTCGGCGGCGGTGACCTATCGCGTCCGGCCCTGGTCCAATTCATGGTCCGGAGCGAGACGGAATGGGACGCCGTCACCTCCTTCTGCGAAGCAGTCATTCTAGCGAAGGAGGTGGCGGAGCGTGACAGGGAGAGAACCGCTTGTCTCAGCCACCGCAGGAGACGCCCCGGGCGTCGGGGGTCACGTGGTGGCTCCCGGCCACCGTAGACGCGGACCTACCTGTGGATGGTGAGTAATGGGCTAGCTCGCCGCCCGTCCGTCTTTTGACGACAGGCCGTGTAAACGGCGGGTTCATGTACGCGCGCCTCAAAGAGATGTCAGCAAACAGGGAGGGGCCCGCAAGGGCCGATGCCTTCGAAAGAGATACCGCGGCCCTGGAACACAAAGGGCAAGGAAGGAACATGGATGGATTTTAGTCAGTACAAGTCTGACACACTCTTCCGGAGCGGGAGAAGTCATTTGATGATTTTCCATCCGAAAAAAAGGTGTCTGTAACTGTTTTTAGGTCACAGTTCATTATAGTCATTGAAGTACCTTGGCCAATTTTAGCTCTGACCACTTTTAACGAGAAATGCACAAACTGAGGATGCCCCTGGAAACCTCTCACAAGCCCTTGGCTTTTCGAAAACTAAAGCCATCTTATGATCTTGATATTTTCATTGTAAGTACCAAGATAGTAAAAAGCCCGAAAGGGAAGGCAGCGAGGGAACTCCTGTTTATTACTCAGCAACTGTGTCGAAGAGGTGAACAAAGAAGAAAATGATAGCGTGACGGTTGACAGAGGAGAATGGAAGGAAAAAACGTGTTTCGCGGACCCCAAGTAACATGGCACAAGGACAGGAAGATGATGAACTGATGTGAAGGCCAGATGGTCAGTTGCTCCTCGTTAAATACTGGTATTCAGCTGCAATCGAACAGACTGGAATACGATACCAACATAGTTTCAAAAAGGCTAGGCAGTTCATGGTGAAATAGCAAATTCATTGTTGTCATGTTTTTCTGTAGACAACCGTCGTGCCCGCACGAACTTTCTTTCCACCAATACATTTAAAAACGCAAGGAATCGGCACCGACTTGGGGTGCCTACCCGACCGTGCCACGATCGGATCATGGACGAAAATGTCGCAACCTAACATTTGCACTGGCATTTCTGATTCCCGACCTTAATTCTGACATTTAAGAGCTATTTAATTTGCGATACCATCTACTGAATTCTTTTTAATGATCCTTTGGGGATCCGTTCGGTATTTGCGTTGACATTTTGATTTTGGTGAAGGGCGTCAAGTATTTTGTGCGTAACTTCTAAAGGGTAGTTATGCGTTGGCATTATGAATGGGAAATTAATCATTCCTATAAATGCCAGGTCAAAGTAAAGATTATTCAAATTGAAGGTAAAACAACAAATAAATAAAATATCTGTAATAAAGTGTCTGTGTGTAATGTCAAACTAACAGTATTTTACTGAATGCATATTGAAGTACATACGATACTTATAACAAATAAACATTTTTTTAAATGTTTGTCTGTCTCTTTATTTGTTCCGACGAATCATCCAAACAGCTGGACCGCTTTTGACGGTACTTTTCTGGCAAATAGCTGATGTTTCATGGAGTAATTACGTTACTTTTATTTTAGAAAAAGGATTGGGATTCTGTGCAAAAATACTAAATTTTTAACTAAATCCGATACAACTAGGGAAGTTAAAAAAAGGTAATCGGCCCGTTTAGAGCGGACAACTAGCAAACAAGAGTCGTGAGGTCGATCCCTACCATTTGCACTATTGATGTAAACACAACTTCTAAGCTATTTGGAGCTCAGTTGGTACGTACTGGTTGGTACATAGCTAACTGAAGTACTAGTCAATAAGGTAAAAGATAGTACCTTTGTGTCTGTTCGACAAACACGAATATTATATCTTATTATGTATGAATGTTTATGCATCTTTAGGTTCGTGGTCTTAATCGAAACTGACGCCGCCATCTTGAATTTTCACTACAATTGAGAAACAGTGATACCCTGTGGTGATACCCTAGTGGTGTGACTGTCGGATTGTCAAGTAATAAGTCTCGAGTTCGAACCCAAAACACGCTCCTCTGATATTTCGGATTCATGTGCGTATTGTATAATTATCCCTTGCTTCCGTGAAAGAAAACATCGTGAGGAAACCAGCATGCCTGCGAGATATTTTGCGCATTAAAAGCCAAAGCATTGGCCCATAAGCGGCATAAAAACTGTGACACCAGGTTAGGCAATAACCACACGATAAAGAAGAAATACTATAATTTCCGTTGATACTTTCGTATTTGTTTACCAACAGCGTCTTCCAGTCAATATCAAGGAAGCGTCAAAAAACCAATCCAACACTGTAAACCATGCCATATGATCAGTTACCATAATTGTATTCAAGGTATCTTCTAAGGAGACTGTACATTTTGTATGCATTGTCTTCTAAAATAATGATGCGTAGCGGAGCGTGTTTAAGGGTGATGCGCAGAGGTGTGAAAAGTTAGGGGAAGCACTTAATTTGCGAAGTTTCCAAGAATTTGAAATTTGTATGTAAATTCTTTAAGATCTCGCTAAATACCTTCCGCCCTTTGTTTGTTGCTCAAATTACTTCGCTAAATTGTATAGGCACGCTAATTCATATGTAAAGATGTTTCGCGATACACTTGAAGTGTGATTGTAGATTGTTTTAATACCTAACCTAACATCAAAAGCAAAGCGATATTCTCCATGGAGAACTACGCTTTGGAACGGGCAAGAAGTTTCATCTTTTTGTTTTTTGATTGGCTGACTGGCAGAGCTGTACCTAATACTACACCCATATTTCGCCAGTTCTGTTTAAGTTCCATGTAACAGGGGGTGAGCCTATTGTCATCAACCGAGCACAAATCCAGACTCCGTGGCTGCTACTTAGAAATTTCTCTAATGGAAAAATCCAATAATACTTTGCTCTGGCCGGGAATTGAACCCAGGACTTCATGCTCAGCAGTTGCGATTGCGACCTCTAGTCTAACGAGGCAAATAAATGCTTTGAATTTGAGTTTCAAAACTCCACCTACTCAAAAATATCATCTATACATATCAGATCAACTAATTACATTCCCAAGCACCAAAAACCAAAGCTATTTCATCAAGAATCGCCACAAAATTAATAGCCAACAAACAGACTATTAAAAAATAACGATCGCGGTCGGCCATTTTCTTCGTTTTCGCGCCCTTTTTGACATCACGCCGCCATCTCGCGATAAAGCGATGCCAACATGGCGGATTTTTACTGGCGATCGTAAACCACGCCGAAATTAACAAAAGGTTTTGGCAACTGGCACGATTTTAAATATAAAATCATGATGGGAATCGACCGGCATTTTGAAGTATTGAACATCTGAGATATAAATACACTTTGCGGGCAGTTTGAGATTTCCGCGGTTGTGCAATTCGCTTGAGTAAGGATTGCTTGGATTGCGAAACTCTTGAAATGGAAATAGTATATAAAATGAAGCCAGTTATCAGCCGTTTATCAAATTGAGTGAGTTGTTATAGTCAATTGAAGGAGGTGAGTTGCGGCTCAATTCAATTTATTGCTATTTTGGTAGAACTAGTTTTAGTTCATGGCTTCGCTCTAGTGTAATAAAATGAAATGCTTGTCCAGTTTGGATTTAAGTAGTGCAATTGTGGTATTTTTTTCTGCGAAGAAACAAAATGAAGTTCCTGCAATTTCTCTTTAAAGTTATTTTGAACTATACTTGTCTTTTTTGTGCTCAGTTAGAAGTAAAACGAATTTTGGGAACAAAAATGTCTTTTCAACACTAATATCATGATCATCTTCCTGCCCTTATCCCATGTTACTTAGGATCAGCGCAACACGTTTTTAGGGTTCCGTACCCAAATGGTAAAACGGGACCCTATTACTAAGACTCCGCTGTCCGTCCGTCCGTCTGTCACCAGGCTGTATCTCATGAACCGTGATAGCTAGACAGTTGAAATTTTCACAGATGATGTATTTCTGTTGCCACTATAACAACAAATAATAAAAATATAAATTACTTAATAATTAAAGGGGGTTCTCATACAAGAAACGTGTTTTTTTCGGTTTTTGGTACAGAACCGTTCATGCGAGAGTCTGACTGGCACTTGGCCAGTTTTTTCTTCTATTCTCCCCTGTCAACCGTCACACTATTATTTACTCTGTTTTCCTTCATATCATTGCTCACACAATCCATCCATGTTTTCTTTGGTCTTCCTCTCACTCCTTTTTTTTTATAACTTTACCCCGCACTAGGAATTTCTCCAGTATCGTGGGTGCGTTCACAAACTTAAACTCACATACACGAACAGCCAGACCCGGAACAACTATCTGTAGGCCATACAAATATTTGTTCCGTGCGGGGATCGAACCCGTGACACGCAGTGCAGCAGTCAATCGCTCAGCCACTGCGCCAACCTGCCGTCTGCCGTCTCTCCATCCATCAACATTTATATACATCACTCTTTTAGTAACATGTATTGCATTCCTCCTCAACACATGGCCAACTGTACTTCAATATCGAAACTATTAAATATTCGCCATTGGACCACCATGGGCGTTATGTGTGTCATATTTACGATACAGAGCTCACAGAACACCCACACGATTATATTTGTAAGCAGCAGGCGTGGTGCATACGTACTAAACCATAACATTGTTTTACTTGCTTGCATTTGTAGTGATAACGGCATATTTTTCTTTCTAGGTGTTGTATTGCAAATAGAACAATGTTCTATGCATAACATCACGCCTGTACGATGAAAGGGGACGACAGCGGTGTAGACTACAAAATTTCGCAACTTCTGTTTTTGGTGCCATTTTCTCACCGGACTGTGGACGCAATATCACGCTTCTAATCCCCTTAGGGTTAGGCAGGTGTACCTAAGAGTACACCTACATTTCGCCAGTTACGTTCAAGGACCATGTAATAGGTGGCGAGCCTATTGCCATCAATCGGGTACGAATCCGGACTCCGTGGCTGCTACTGAGAAATTCCTGATGAAACCTAATAGCACTTTGCTCAACCCGGGAATCGAATCTAGGACCTCGTACTCAGCAGTCACCGGCAACCACTGGAGCAACGAGGCAGTCAGGTTTATTTTGTTTGACAGATAATGTACTCAAATATCAGTCCACTCGGTTTGAACCCACCTTTATAGGGGACAACCTATTGCCAACAACCGGACACAAATCCATACTCCAAGCCGACTAATAAATTCGTAGTTGATAAACCTTATAACCCTTGAACTCGTGACCAAGCCCATGCTGAACAGTCGTGCGACTGCTAGACCAACTAGCCATTCATTAACAGTTTGCGTGTTTAAATTCCACTAAGGGGTAACACATTAGGGCTGCGGGACTGTTCGAAAGAGATACCGCGGCCCTAGAACACAAAGGGTAAGGAAGGAACATGGACGGGTTTTAGTCGGTACAAGTCTGACACTCCCTTCCGCTCTGCCCAGAGTCCGAAGAAAAAAAAAAGGGGGAAACACATTATGTCACTGACTGTGCAAAGTGACATTAAATACTGTCGACGCATTATGCATGTATAATTTATTATGATCTACAAAGGTGCGATATATGTATAAGTGACACATAAAATGAAGGTGTGCCTAATAGAATAATAATTACTTCCTTAAATAAAATCATTTAATCCAGAGGCGCTAACTGGGTTCCTTAGTACCAAAAAATATGCTAACAATTTGTTTACGATCATTCTTCGGTCAATTTACACTCAACAGCAAACTAAATTGGTTTTCATAGTATGTTAATGAAAATCACAGTTACTACTGCAGTTTCACGAAAAAATATCTCTAAATCTTATTCAAATCTGTTGTAAGTTCTTTTAAAAATCTATTTTATACAAACCTATTTTTTTTTCAAAATTGTCCTTTCCTTTTACAAATCTCATTGACTTAAAAAAAAATGTTTGAGGAAGTTTCGGTACTTCGTACAATTAATTATATACGTAGAAAAAAAATTGGAATTATAGTTCTCGAGTTTTATTGTTATTGTTTTAAAATAATTAGACGTAGTATTAGCACAAGCATACTAATCTTACAAGGTGAAGTGTAAACGGACGTCCTTCACGAAGGCGTCAATCAAACATTCTGTATAAAACTAGTAACCCTATGCAAAAATTATTGCTGGGAAACGACGTGTTTTGGGGTGAAAATTTTTACAGTAAAACTCAACATTCTACTGGATGCATTGAATAGTAAACGGGCTATGGAGGTATTTAAAGTAAAGTTATAATCTTAAAAGCTAGTTAGTTTATTTAAATTATATATAGTTTTGTTGTAAGTTTTTCAGTAAGAAATTCACACCGGTATTCATGAACGTTACTCAGTGCGCGCGGACGCACAGTGTCCCAAAAACCTATTCATAAACAATACTTGAGGGACGAACGACACTATGCGCTCATTATAATGAACTCACAGATATGTCAGTCAGTCAACCCGAGTGAAGTCGCTTCACAACGTTAACCAATCACAGCGCCCTATTCAATGCTATGTGTCCGCACAGCAAAGAGTCGTTCTTGACAGTCTAACACTGGTATTCAAGAACGACTCTTTGCTGTGCGGACACATAGCATTGAATTTTGAATAGGTTTTTGGGACACTGTGCGTCCGCGCGCACTGAGTAACGTTCATGAATACCGGTGTAAATCTTTGTTTCTTTTTTCAATCCGCTAAATCGTTACACTAAGCGAAATAATCAGCACTGTACTCAAACTGACCATTCATAGCCACCACAAAGAGGCGTTGGAATAAAAAGCCCCATAAAAACAATGGTAACCCCGTTGGCCACCCATGTGACCCCATGACCCGGCCAACGACCCCGCCATCCTAGCCATTGTGCTCGCTCTGATAATTTAAGCCTTCTACGGTATCCGGCCATTTAGTGTCGAAAATTAAAACAATAGACTCGTGTTTTTTTATTGTAATGGTTTTTGAGGGAAAGTGTAATTTGTTTTTATAAAGGTTTTGGATAGTTTTGGTTAATTTAGTTTGCGAAGTCTTGGAGTTTTTCTCAGGATGAGTTTAAGAGGAAACACGAACACACTCCGCGAGCGTGATTTCGCCATTGGTGCAATAAAGACAACAATAGTAAAATGTCATAATTCGAGATTTGGCTCTCGACTATTTCCTCCTCCAATATTCGACCAATTTAAAAGATATTTCATAAACTGATAAGAAGG
Source organism: Lycophotia porphyrea (assembly GCA_950005105.1). Taxonomy (NCBI): domain Eukaryota; kingdom Metazoa; phylum Arthropoda; class Insecta; order Lepidoptera; family Noctuidae; genus Lycophotia; species Lycophotia porphyrea. The sequence goes on along the minus strand of OX465408.1, from coordinate 2,297,275 downwards.
ATATATACTGTGTCCCTATGTTTTTCGTTTTTCATTAATAGTTGTCAAATTTGTACACTAGGCCTTTGTTGACAGGCGATCTAATCAAGCAATTCTGAGCATTTTGTTAAGGTTCTACTGCTTATACAGATTATGTATCTTCAGAAAGGAAAACATAGGGACATAGAAGAGGTTGATATGTATTAAACTGTAAAAAATCATAGCTTTAAAGTCATAAACCAGAAAGAAAACAGGCGAGAACGTTTGTTTGGAAAAAAGACCACCCACATTTCCTCTTAATGCACAGCTGATCCATTTATCCTACTAATATGTATTATAAATTCTACTAATATTTTAAACTAACTTTTGCCCGCGGCTTCGCCCGCGTGGATTTCGGGAATTGCCCACGGGATCTTACTTCTGAGCTAATAAGTAAAATAATATGCATGAAATGCAGTCTCTAGCTTATTTAAAATGATAAGGATTACTACCGTATTTGAGTAAATAGATTTCCAATTACCGCTTTATAATTACCCATTTTTTAAAGTATTAAAATGGATATAGTATGTTATCCTTAAGACATAGACATATGCCATCGCGGATTTTTCTATAGACCTATATAAGATACACAATTCCACGATAAAATTTGTTATAACTTAAAAGGTTTTGGCAGCGTTATCGTTGAAAGCTCCCGGACGACTTATTTTTTTCCGGCACCTCCAACAAACATCATTATATTTTAGCCAATGTATAAAAAAACTTGACAAATTATATACTAAAACCTTCCTCGAGAACAACTCTATCCATTGGTGAAAACAGATTATAAATGCGAACGTAAGTTCGTTTGTTACATTTTCACGCCTAAACCACTGAACCGATCATCCTGAAATTTTGCATATACGTTGTCAGGTGTACAGGAACCGACATAGGGTATCTTTCATCCCGAAAAAAAGTACTGTTCCCGAGAAAAACAACAATAACGTTCTTATTATAATAGATGGCGCCACGTTTCTTTCGAAGCATTATTGAATTACAAGCAGATGCGAGTGACTGTTGAGCATGAGGAAATTATATATAGCAGCGACGATCTCTGGATTTGTGCCCGATTGATGGCAATAAGTTCGCCCCTATTAAATGGGTCTTACACATAACTGGTGAAATGTGAGAGTACTATGATTAGTTACACCTCTGCCTAACCCTTTCTTGGAATGCAGGCGTGATGTTATAACATACTAACTAATTAATATTTTTGAATCCCAAAAGGTGCAGCAAAAGCATTGGCAGAGCCCTCAAAACGTTCTGCTGCAGTCATGTTCTTGACAACCTAAGTATTTCTTTTACTATAATCACCAAAATTCTGAAATCTGAAAAGGGAAGTTCTCCCTACCCCCCTTTTTTTCGGATGGGAAATCATCAAATGACTTCTCCCGCTCTGGGCGGAGCGAAAAGGAGTGTCAGACTTGTACTGACTAAAACCCATCCGTGTTCCTTCCTTGCCCTTTGTGTTCCAGGGCCGCGGTATCTCTTTCGAACAGTCCCGCAGCCCTGGCAGGGAGGTCCCTAACTACCTTTAATGGGAAATTACCCAAACGCGAAGACTATTATTTTAATAATTGTTGCAACAGTGAAAGGAACTAAGTACAGTAGAATATTATTAATAGCACAAATTAATCTAATATCACGATTTTATATCTAAGTGTTTTACTTACAAGATATTCTAAGAGCTATATAGAACACCTATAAATTTCCACGTCAAATATACTCATGACTTTTCCCTTGGGGGTAAGCAGACATTTCAGAACGGTTCATATCTTTCGGTTTGTCCACGTTCATACATTGTCAAAACCTGACCTTTTTGGAGGACCAATACACTTCGACTAACATATCGGTGCAGCCGGTAAAACATTTTCACATAGTCTAAAAAAACTGGCCAAGTGAGAATCAAACTCGCGCACGAAGGGTACCGTACCATTATCTATACAACTAATACAACATTAGACAAAACGGCAAAAAAAACATCTTTGTTGTATGGGTATAAATATTTATTTTAATTTAATTATTAATTTTTAAAGTGAATATACAACTAAATATTCTTTGAATATTTCAAGCATCTACCTATCGCCGTTATTCATATCGAGCAAAAAAACGGGAAAAAAACACTTTTGGTGTAAAGGAGCCCCTCTTAAATATTTATTTTATTCTGATTTTAGTATTTGTTGTTATAGCGGCAATAGAAATACATCATCTGTGAAAGTTTCAACTGTCTAGCTATCACGGTTCTTGAGATACAGCCTGGTGACAGACGGACGGACAGCGGAGTCTTAGTAATAGTCCCGTTAGAGTCCCGTTTTATCCTTTGGGTACGGAACCCTAACAGCGTCGCTCCCACTTTAAAAACTACGCAACGGATTTTAATGCAGTTTTCAGCAATGATTCAATAGGAAGGTGTATGTGTAGGACATTGCACCCGTGAGAAGCCGGGGCGAGTCGCTAGTAACAGGCCGTACTGTAACATAGTTTGAGAGATAAAATGCCACGTCATCAGTGATAAAGTTGATGGGAAGTAAAAAAAACTGCATTGGATGGAAATAAGCTAGGTATCAAAAAACTAACGAAGCACGTGGTTGAAATACGAAATTCTTTTAATGCGTTGCCACCTATCTAGGCTCTCTCGTTTGAATTAAATTGTTGGTACCTAGTCCATTCACGGACGAACCCTTGTCAAGGAATGAGTTGTTTTTATTCACAAAAACAATACATCGTCTTACTGCTTCTAGATTATATTTCGGTTCATTCTATTTGCGTCAACCCTGAGCCTTGTAGAGAAATAGGGGATTATCCAAATTAAAGAAAGACCCCTACACGGGCCTACACAGTTCCACATACGGTAAAACCGTGAAAGCTGATCCAGTGCTAAGGTTATGACCTAAGCCCTGCCCTTTCCCTTGCAGATACATATACACCGTGACTTTTTATTTCTTCATGTATCCAATGACTACTATACATTCATAACAAAAAAAATAGTGTTTAAGAGATAAAAAAAAAAAAAAAATATATATAATTATATATATTTTTTTATCTCTATATATTTATCATTAATATGATGCATAACGTAGTTAAACATTCTGTTGCGAGCGAAGATCTATCTACTCGACTCATACACATACATATCTAACCGTATGTTCTACTGTTTGATACGTAAACATTATTAACAGGATGTTTCATAATTCTAATGTTTTTTTTTTTTTTTGTACCTATTATCTTAATTAATGGTAAAAAAAACACGCCTAGAGGTATTTTATGTCGGATACATTGAGTGGACCACCTTTGTCAGACGACTAAAAAATCACGGTGTATATTAGGTGCATCTATTACTACGCGTCCAAAATAGAATCGATTCGACCTCCCTTATTGAGAGCTAAGTAAAGAAAATATCTTCAGACGAGACTCCAAGATTTGTATAAAATTGTTTAGGTAAGGTAAGCACTAAGGTTAAGACCAGACCTTTGGTTGGCACATCTAAGACGCATAGAAGACTAGTTTTTTCGTCCGATTTCGTCCGGGGAGTTCAAATATGATTCCACCGAAGTCAGAACATAACATCACGCTTGTCATCTCATAAGGGAGAGGCAGAGGTGTACCTAATAGTATCTATACCCACACTTTGACAGTTATGTTTAAGTTTCACGTCAAAGGGGCGCGCCTATTGCCAGCACGGTTGCTAGCAATAGGCGCAATACCTGGTGGTACAAATTCGGCATTTGTGACTGCTACTGCAAAATTCTTGATGGAAAACACTTTGGCCGACCTGGGAATCGAACCTGGAACTTCATGCTCGGCAGTCACGCTTGCAAAGTGTTTATGTCCTATGTGCTTGCTCCAGGACCTGTACGCCAAAAAATACCCAAGTAATTTTCCAAAAGGTAATAGACACACAGACAGAGCTCAGTGTTTATTATATTAGTATTCCTTTAAAAACTGAAAAGAGCTATGTTATATTTAGAACGAGTTTTAGCTCTAAAAGCCTATGCAATCATTGTTTAAGCAAGTACTTGAACAGTATACTTGCCTAGCGAGTGGAATGACCCAGTAAACTTGAATCAAGTCGTGAGATCCCAAGCTATATTATAGTATCAGTAATCAATAATTGGCAACACAGTGAAATATAGACTCTAGAGCCAACAAAATAGGGTGGAGAAATCGTTGAAATGGAACCCGGCCACACTCAAAACAATGAGCTCCTCTTATACTACACTCTTCTACTCCAATAATACTGGCCTTATTTAAAAAATAAGAAAATTTACATAGTCTATTGAAATTTAAACTTTATTGCTACAAAAAATAATGTGCGTTTTTCTTTATTTCCGTCATTTTCTTTATGGTAAGCGTTCTTCGCTGTTGTGGTGCTATTTGAAAGTCTACCTAATTTTTGAGAGGTTATGGTTGGTTTTTCATCGTGTAGGGGTTGTCAGTTCTTAAGTCAAGGGCTTGAATCCCCCAGCCCTAAGCAAAGCTTGTTAAAAATTGGCGTTTTGTTGGAAACGCGAATTACTTTTGCATTTTTTTCTGTTTAAGTAAGAATTTTGTTGAAGTTCTGAAAGAATTGTGGTTACTGGGTAATTTCTGTCGCGATTAATTTTTGTAGTAGTTTATTTTTTGGTTAGTACTTTGGGGCAGTTGGGAAATGCATGTTATTAAAAAAGTGATGGATATTAATCAGGGGTATTATGGAGCTCCGCAACCGTAACCACACATTTCGGATAGTTTCGTATAAGAGCGGAGTCTAAATAAAACGACATGTTTCGACAGGTTTTTGTTTCACCGCTGGCGCGCCACGTGAATCTTGCAGTTTGTTTGTTATTTCTAGTCATAACATAACCTCTTTCATAACTAGTTAGTTTTCTATTATATCCGATTATCCGAAATTATCGGATAATCCGAAATCGTATCCGAAACTGATAATTTTTTTTTCCTATATCCGTATCCAGATCCGAAATATCATATCCATATCATCTCTGATATTAATGTTGATGAAAGTTGTTGATGTTTAAGATGTTGTTGGAGAGGGAGAGGAAGGTCAAAGAAAAAATGTATGGATTGTGTGAGGAAGAAAACGTGTTGCGCCGACCCCAAGTAGAATTTATTGGACAAGGGCAGAAATATGATGACTTTGAGGCAGTTGGGATTTGGGAATAGGTGTTCACTTATTCTAGATAATAGATCAACAAGAAGGGCAGAATCGCATATTATGCAGTTTGACTGCTTCGTGACTCTAGTGGTCGCAAGTGTTACTGCTGAGCATAATGTTCTGGGTTTAATTACCAGATCAGGCAAAATGCTATTGGGTTTTTGCGTCAGGAATATCTCAGTAGCCGCCCGTCCAGGGTCTGGATCTGTTGCCGATTGATGGCAATATAGGGTCGCTACCTTTTACATGGGACTTACTAGTGAAATGTGGGTGCACTGTATCTAAGCACACCCGTGCATAGCACCATTTTTTTTTTTTACGGATGGGATTTTGTACTGACTAAAACCCATCCATGTTCCTTCCTTGCCCTTTGTGTTCCAGGGCCGCGGTATCTCTTTCGAACAGCCCGCAGCCCTGGCAGGCATCGGCCCTTGCGGGCCCCTCCCTGTTTGCTGACATCTCTTTGAGGCGCGTCTGGAACACGAACGCGCCGTCTACACGGCCTGTCGTCAAAAGACGGACGGACGGCGAGCTAGCCCATTACTCTCCGTCCACAGGTCCGCGTCTACTGTGGCCGGAAGCCCCCCGACGCCCGAGGCGACTCCCGCGACGGCTGGGACGAGAGGTTCTCTCCCTCTCACGCTCCGCCACCTCCTTCGCTAGCATGACTGCTTCGCAGAAGGAGGTGACGGCGTCCCATTCCCACTCGCTCCGGACCATGGCTTGGACCAGGGCCGGATGCGATAGGTCGCCGCCGCCAATTGCCGCTACGAGGACACGGCGGTGCTCCGCCCAAGCGAGGCAGACCTCCACCGTGTGCTCCACCGTGTCCTCCGGGCGATCCACGCAGTGGTAACACCCGGGCGTTTCCTCCCACCCGATTCGGTGCAGGAACCTCCCGAAACAACCGTGTCCGGTGAGGACCTGCGTCAGGCGGAAGGTGAGGGTGCCGTGGTGCCTCTCCAGCCACTCCTCAAAGAGGGGACTTATCGCCACTATTGTGGCGTGCCCTGCACGGGGTTGCGATAGTCGCTCTCTCCATGTCGCCATGAGATCGCACCGGAAGTCTGTCCGCTGCGCGATCATTTGCCGCGGCAGCGGAGTTTCCCCCCGGCGTAGTGCCTCCACGCGCCACTCGTGTAGGCGCGCGAGGACTATCGCCTCCAGATCCCATGGCGGCAATCCGGCAAGGAGGCTCGCCGCCTCGCCGGAGATCGTGCCGTACCCCCGGACTAGCCTTACGGCTACCACCTTCTGGGGCGCCGCCTCAAGGAACGCGCCCACACCGGGGCCCCGTAAAGGGCCATGGACCGCACGACCCCCGCGTAGAGCCTCCGGCAGGAGGCGTTTTGACCCCCCAGATTGGGCAGGAGCCGCCTGAAGGCAGCCCCGGTCCGTTTTAATTTGGGGGCTAAACGTCGGAAGTGCTCCACGAAGTTCCACCGGCTGTCGAGGACGAGCCCTAGGTATTTCAGCGTCAACTCAACGCCGACGGGAACCCCTCCCGCCGTTACTGTGGATCCCGACGGTGGCGCACTCCGAGGCCCGTGAAGGACATGGCCTCGGACTTGTGATAAGCCACCTTGAGACCCAATTGCCGGATTTTCTCCACGACTATTGCAACCCCGCGTGTCATGAGTTCGGTCGCCGCCTCGTACGACCTCCCCTGCGCCAGCACCAGCGTGTCGTCAGCGTAACAAACTACGCTGACGCCACCAGGGAGGTCGGCGCGCAGCACCCAGTCGTAACCGATGTTCCACAAGGGTGGCCCCAGAACCGATCCCTGTGGAACACCGCACGACATCTCTCGTCGCGACCGGGGTAGATGACGGCCCTATCCGTCAGGTAGTCCCCGACAATACGACGGAGGTAGGTCGGCACCTGGTGATACCGGAGTGCCTCCCTAATGCAGCTCCAGGGTATGGAGTTGAAGGCATTGGCGATGTCAAGAGACACCGCCAAAACCACCCCCCGTCCCGCATCCCCCGTCGTGAGGGCTCTCACGCGCATGATGGCGTCCACCGTCGAGCGCCTCTTGCGGAAACCAAACTGGTGGTCCGCAAGATCCGGCCCAATCCCCGCAAGGTGCCCGGCGAGGCGGTTTGCAATTACTCTTTCAAAAAGCTTGCCCACCTCGTCGAGCAACACAATGGGCCGGTATGCGGACGGAGAGTCCGCAGGGCGCCCCGGCTTCCAAATGAGGACCAGTTTGCCCGTCTTCCAACGAAGCGGAAACTGGCCTCTCTCCAAGCTAGCGCTTAGGAGCCCCTCCAGTCGGGGCCCAAGAGCCTCCGAGGCCAGGACCCAGGCTTTGCCAGGCAAGCCATCGGGTCCCGGGGCCGTATTTTTGGCCTTAAGCCTGCCTACCGCCGCTCTCAGGTCTTCCCCGGTCATCTCCGGAACGTCGTCCGTTGGGTGGTCCGCTTCTGGCATCGCAAGCGGCGGAGCCATAGGTGGGGGAGGGTGTTCCCTACGCGAGGAGAACAGAGCGCTCCCCACATCCTCCACCAGCTCAGGCCGGAGACTCTGCGTCAGCGGGGGGGCCCTGGTGCGGAGTTTGTCCCGCACCATTTTGTAAGGGCGCCCCCACGGATCTGCGTTCAGAGTCTCCAGCATCTCTTCGCGGGCCGCATCCTTGGCCCGCTGGACAGCCTCTAGGAGGGCGGTCTTCGCCGCTCTGTAACCCTCATACAGCTCCGCCTCAATAGCTGCCGCATCCGGAGGGTGGATGCGGAGCCTGCGATGCCTGGCGTACAGGTGCCGCGCAGCGACGCACGTCTCGTGCTTAGCCCCTGGAGGGAAGTTATTGTGATGTTATGTATGTTAATTTAACATAATAACAGCCGCTTGGATCGAACTTTAGGTTAAACCGTTCTTGCCAAGGTGGGATCTATGGATGGGTGTCCACACATTAAATGATTTCACAACTTTACCTACTCTCATAAAGATGGCCTGTGAATTCATACCTGATTCTGGAAGAAGATCTACACCATTTAATTTCCATCTTTACACGGCCGAGATAAGGTAGATTTTTGAGTGGTGAAAAAGTGGTGGTTATGGTGTATAGGTGAGAAGGGATATGTGTATAAATCAATCGATCTCTGCGCAAGCGATCGACGCGTGCGCAGCGCCTGTTGGCGATCAAACGCTGCTATTTCGAGGTATGTGTTAAGGGGAGACAGTTTTAGTTAGAAATTATTGGTTTCTTCGGAGTTTTTAAGTTTTTATGATGATTTGGAGTGAAAATGATAGGGAGTTTTGAGCTTAAAAATACGCAGAAGTTTTTGGGAACCGTAAAATTTCGGCACGGTACTAAAAGTCAAAAGTAGTGAGAAGAAAGATTTTTAATCACTATTTCTGCTGCTATAGGTGATGGTTTTGTTGCTTAGCCTTTCGTCGGTGATAAAATAGGTATACTAGGTGCATTTGATTTTCGTTGAGTTGGAATTGAGTTTGCTACTCTGAGAAGAAGCGGCCGAAACCAATTCAGAGGTCACTGTCTCTTTTGAACTCGACATAATTTTGGTGAGGTCACATGAGGACCACGCAGATGTCTGAGATGGTATTTTGAAGGAAGATCCACACAGTTATGAGTGTACCTGTCCAGTCAGTGCAAGCGTTGCTCCTGAAAGATTAAAAAAATAGACTATGCTTTCCGATTTTCTGAACAGACACCTTGTAATATCCGTTGCTTATAAAAACTACACAAAAGGCTTTGTAGCCTGCAAAGCACAAGGCATTGAAATCTTCCCGATCAGTCTCGCAACTCCAAGACGAGCTAGAATTTCTCCTGGGATATACTTTGAAGTATCTAATAGACATGCAGCTCTGAATCCTGGCTAGATTTTTATAGAACTGTGATTGAAACCTGAACGTGTATTCTGTTATATCTGAAGACCCTGGAGGTCCCATAAAAGTATCATTCAAAAGTCTAAAATGTATTTAATTGACTTTAAGATACCAAACAGCCTTTCTCAGTCCTGTTGAATGTCATTGTAGAAAATATGAATTGTTTTGAAAATCGTTGTCAGAATGTAGGAAAATCTTCGGAAATTATTAATTCTTATTCTCTTTGGAAATTATTTATTTATTGCTGCTTTACTAACTCAAACTCAAAAGCATTTATTTCAATTAGACCATTACAGGCACTTTTGAATGTCAGATAAGTCAGTCTTTCCAATGGAAATCCCATAACGCGAGGCACTTGTAATCATGATCAGTCCACAGCAGTCCACTGCTGAACATAGGCCTCCTCAATCACACGCCACTCAACTCGATTTTCAGTAACTCTCATCCAGTTGCTACCAGCAACCCTGCAAAGATCGTCAATCCACCGAGCCTGAGGGCGTACGTCCTAGTTCCAACCTTACGCTTGCTTGCAAGCTGGTTATACATTTGGGAAATATGGTTCTAAGAGGCTGTTCGTCGCATATATCTCCTGTAAATAGAATCAGCGAACCTGCAACTGTTAAAAAAAAAACGAAACTAGGCGGAGCAAGTGTGGAAGTCTAAATTGGAACATGTAGGAGCCTCATTGAGCCAAAAAAATATTATCACAAACCCTTTTTCTTGCGCGCTTCCGGGTAAAAGTAACCAAATATTCGATTAAATTAAAAAAAAAAACTTCGTACTAAAAATGTTAGCTTCCACTTAAGTCAGTTCGTTACAGTATTAAGGCTAGCCACTTTACGCTATGGAAAACAGCTGGAATATTTATAAAAATAGCACAAAAAATCATCGCAGGCGCCCGAGCGCCTACCTAGCTGGCAATATTCATGAAAAATATATAACATACTACGTACGGTATGCAAGATTAAATCTATGCAAGATTTGCGGAGAACTATTTTTATGTTCGGGGTCAATTTGAATGGGTCACTAACTCTTTTTGAAAATGAGAATGTTAAGGGGAATGTGTGGTGTAACGCGAATGGATAAAATTAAGAATGAATACATAAGAGGCAGTCTGAAAGTGGCACCGGTGACTGAAAAGTTGTATGGTAATCGGTTATGGTGGTTTTGACATGTGATGCGGAGGAATGAGAAACATTTTGAGTATGAATGGATATGGCTATAAGAGTAGAGGCTGTTCCATATATTATGAACGTGCAGGCATTTTTTTTTTAATCTTTACCCGACACTAGGAATTTCTCCTGTATCGTGGGTGCTTTCACAAACATTTTAAGTCACATACACAAACAACCAGACCCGGAACAACTATCTGTACTCAACTATGTGTGTGCGGAGATCGAACCCGCGACACGCAGCGCAGCAGTCAATCGCTCAGCCACTGCGCCAACCGTGTCGTCGAGGAATTGCACTTTTGGTTCAGAATGATGTATGAGTAAGTACTGAGTACGCGAATTCAATACGTAAACCCAGGATTCTGAAACAAGAATGCTAGTCACAAATTCACTAGCCCAGCTTGTAATCACAAACCAAGTGAATCAAATGTCAGGCATGCCTAAAATAGTGAATATTTGATGCCTAACTCCGGCAGTTATTACCGGTTATGGCAAATGCTTTGCCACATTAATCTGGGCTTTCATCCTTTCATCATCATTACGTCGCGTCGGTGAGGTGGAATTTATATTTACTGAAATCAGAGGGTCTGAATGATGATTTTAATTGTATTGATTTTTTGGAAAGAATCAATGTATAGGTACAGGGTACATTTTTCAAGTGGGCGTGGATAGCCAAATCCGAAACTATGAGGAATAGCGAAAAATACTCAAAGGGGTCTTGGGCCCACTTTTGATGAAAACTCAAACTACATTACTTGATTTTTAGAAAATCAATATTCCTAGTCAAGAATCGAACACGTTGATTTAAAAAAAAAGCAGACACGGTATTATTTCACCATTCGATGGTGTCGCTAATAGGGATCTAATTCTGGGAAGTAATTACATGCGGCATTCCTGTACACAGGAAAAGTGTGGTTGCTTTTAACGCTCAGATAGGTCTATTTTTGCGTCTGGCTAGGTTTTCCCGACCGCGGTGGAAGAGAAAAATAATTTATTTCTTAAACTCTTCCTAAATAAAATACAAATAAATAAATTTGACGGTCTCAAAGCAGTTTTGGTCTGTTGCAAAAATACCAACGGAATTGCGAGAAAGTGCACAAGAAAATGATGTTCTAAAAGAACCAATTTTGCGATACTTTCGTGTTCATTATTATGTTTTAATTTAAGCCTTTAAAATAAAGAAGAAAGCAAGCTAAGAAAAACCGCACTCCACGCGTTCAGAAACTCAATATCGGGAATCGAAACTCATTTTCCATTTCCTCCTAAAATTAGTCCCCTGACCTTGAAAGTCATTCAGACCGACCCATTACCATTTGTTATTGACCTCTGCGCTTCACACCATCCTAAGTACTTTATTTGACCCTAGGGGAAGAAAACTAAGAGGTAGGGGTCTTTTTATATCGGTTACGGCGGCCAATTTTATTTGACACCTTGTAGCGAAAGGTCGGGAGAAGATTGTAGGTCAAGGTATGTTGGTGGATAATAGCTGAGGGTTGATAATATCACGTTTGGGAGAAAGTGTGCTTATATGAAGTCATTTGCACCGTTCGAATAATAATAAGTAAGAAAATGCTGTTTCAGGGGAACAATTTCATTGGAGGCAATATTTGAATTTGTTTCGTACAGCTAAGGATTGAAACGCTGTACCGTTTTTTGCATCATTATGTACAGCATCAAAAGCTTTGTTACCCACCTAGTATTTTTATTTATTTTTTTCGGATGGACAATCATCATCAAATGGCTTCTCCCGCTCTGGGCAGAGCGGAAAGGATTGTCAGACTTGTACTGACTAAAACCCATCCATTTTCCTTGCTTGCCCTTAGTGTTCCAGGGCCGCGGTATCTCTTTCGAACAGTCCCGCAGCCCTGGCAGGCATCGGCCCTTACGGGCCCCACCCTGTTTGCTGACATCTCTTTGACGCGCCGTAAACACGGCTCCCACCAAGTGTGCTACACGCTTCATGTTCTGATCGACTTGATACAGCCTAATCACGCCTGTAATCCCCGAAGGGTTAGGCAGAGGTGTACCTACCGTACATCCACATTTCGCCAGTTATGTTTAAGCCTCATGTAATAGAGAGCGAGCCTATTGCCGGGAATAAATCCAGACTCTGTGGATGTTACTGAGAAATTCCAGACGGAAAATCCCGGAAAACTCTTTCCCCGACCCGAGAATCGAACCCAGGCCCTCATGCTCAGCAGTCGCGCTTGTGACCACTAAACCAACGAGGCTGTCTAGCCTATCCAATTCTCGTATGACATTTATAAAAAAAAATTACAATCACCTAAGGTCGGCAAATAAATTATCGATTATTTGTCTGTATGCTATATATAACATGAATCGCATAAACTATTTGTTCAACGTGGAATGTAGAAGCTGCAGTGGGCGAAATTGTTTACTGATTCCAAGTATTAATATCAGTACGATAATATCTTACCGTAGGTGTTAAAGGTTAAATCAGGAGTATTTTTAGGCCAAAGTGATATAAGATGAGGCGATATATACGAGGATAATTGCTCTTTTTATTCCTTACACTGGTTTTACATTTCGGTACGTGTGTTATAATCTGAAACTCAAAATCATTTATTTCAATTAGACCATTACAGGCACTTTTGAATGTCGGAAAAACAAAGAAGGCTAAGCTACAGTCACAGACACAAGGCATAATAACTTGTGAAAGTACTGTAGTTTCCCATTCCAAAGCGTAGATCTCTATGGAGAAGAATGGCCTAGAAACTCCATGGACACTCTTATGTTAGTATTAAGCTTATTCTAGTTTGTTAGTATACATCTTAATTGGTTATTGTGTGCTTTATAAGGACCACTCTGGTGGTGAAAGCCTCCATTTCTCTATCTCTTGATAATCTGTTCCAGGTAATTCCAGCCGTGGCAACTAAGTCATCGCTCTATCTTTTGATGGAACTTTTTCACCTTTTCTTGTACCAATTGGTACCAATTTTAAATAATAGATATCAGACTTATAACCAGTGGTCGGAGTAGGTAGAGCTGTTTGAGGTGAATGACCGCAAACATTGATGTTAACATAGATATGCCTCTGAAATCCCGGGATTTTGAAATTGTCGATTGATTTAAGTGAGTTAATATGGGTAAGTGGGCAGTTATGAGCAGGTAGTAGGTGAGCACCCAAACAGTATATACTTACTCATATACACACACAGGGATCCTGGAATGTTGTTAGAGGTAGCTTTGTGAAATATGAACTAATTTAGTAAAATTGTTAGACACAATACTAAATATACTTTACTGCACAAGGAAATATTCCGAGAATTCCCAGGATTCCTGGAAATATTTGGCATATTCATGTTATGTCCGCATGTCGCAAGTAGCAAAAACAGCTCTACCTACTCCGACCACTGCAGTTACAACACATAAAGGGTGTAAACAGACTCTTAACGAAGCTGAAAGGCACTGGTTCTCTCCGTCATTGCGATCATTTTTTTGTTCTAGACCATACCTGGGAACCTTATAGTTACGGAGTATTATTCAGTAGCAGGTTTAACCAATTAAATACGAACTATAACTCAGTATGTATTTGGGCAGAGTAACGTGCTTATCTCTAGTTCACAATATAATGTCCGTTAAAAATGATTTGCGTCCCTTTTATACACTTAACCGCCATATTCAAATCAACTGTCAATTACTCACTACGTTATGAAATACTAAATGATTGTTATACAAATCAAATAAACGACTTATGAGAAAATAAATACAAAGAATATTATTTAGATATTAATGAGAATAATTATAAAAGTATTTTAGGAATAATCAGCGATTACTACGTCATAACCGTCGCGTAGCTATTTGGTACTTGTTAACACTCGGCCATCCTGCATAGGCCGTGTCCCACGGCCCTCATTGCTTCCTTCAGCGGCTTGCACGACGTCCTGAAATAGAAATAATGTACAGCAGTAACTTGTTGTTTGTGAAATATAATTATTAATGTTTTAATATATTAGTTAATGACTTTGGTTTATGTTGTTTTTTTTTCTACTTATCACATAGCCTTAAGATTTGTTTTTATGTGTCCAGATAATGTATATAGTTCCTTTTGTAGAATATAGGTCAGATCTCGCATTATAAGTATTGCACAGCTATCTTCACAAATGAAGTCTTGGTCACACAGCTAACATATGGACTTGGTCACAAAGCCGTCCTTATTATGGACTTGATCACAAAGCCGTCCGCGTCCCTAATATGGACTTGATCACAAAGCTGTCCCTGTTATGGACTTGATCACAAAGCCGTCCTTATTGATCACAAAGCGGTCATTAACATGAACTTGTACACACAGCTTGATCACACAGCGCTATTGCCTGTTGTCTCTATTTTTAAGGACTTGATCACATAGCCATCCCTATAATTATTAACTAGATCACACAGTAGTCTTTACTAATAGATTTTAGATCACGTAGTCATAAAATATACTGATGGACTTGATCACACAGCTGTCCTTACCTCGTAGTATCATATCGTTATATACGTTGTGGATTTGTTGCCAATAATTATTGTCACACATGAAATTATGAAATGATTTAGTGATTGGTTTAATTCAAAGAAATAAGGGTTCACTGTATTGTGTTTACACTTTTTGGTTCATGAAACTTAGCTATAAGATAATACAAGATTCAAATAATGAAGAGTCACACATCTGCAACGATCAGTATATTGTGTTAATTAACTTTCAAGAAGATCAATCAAATCGTCTCTGTCTACTTCACGGTCACTGCCTGAACTGTCGTCCTCAGATATAGTTGGTTTGTATGGCCGAAGAGTTTCTCCACGGACTACTGCGCTAAACTTTTTGTAGCCTTTCATACCTTTTATACTCGAAATTGTATATCGGTCCAACGACTGTTCGGCCTTAGATATTTTGTAGGGACCTGTATATCGCCCAATAAGTTTTCTAGTAACCCCAGTGGTTGCATCTCTAGCCACACCACCTTTCCAAAGAACTAGTTGACCTACGGTGTACTTAATACATTTCCTACGTTTTTTGTCGAATCGCGTTTTCATGGAAGTCATATTTCTATCGATACGGAGCTTAGCAGTTTCCCTATTGGCCTGTAGTTGGTTCTGTTGAATCTCAGAAGTAGAGGGTGCGTCAGACGGAAAGGATGGATACCTAGAATTAGTATGACCGAACATAAGGTTAAATGGCGAAAAGCCAGTAGTAGCATTGGGTGTATTATTGATTCCCCATACTACATCATCTAGCTTACTATCCCAAGTACATTCGCTTTCGGATATAGTGTTAAGACCATTTAATAATGTGCGATTTACTCGTTCGACCTGCCCGTTGGAGCGAGGACTGGCTATAGCATTTAATATATGTTTGAATTGATTTTCCTCGGAAAATTGTTTGAAGTATCTACTCGTAAAAGCTTTACCTCGGTCTGTTATTATTCTAACTGGATAGCCAAACTGCATAATAATTTCTTTTAGTAATTGAATGGTTACTATTGAACTACAATTTTTAGCTGGTCGGGCAAATACAAATTTAGTAAAAGCGTCGATAACCACCAAGATATAAGCATTTCCTTTACGAGTTTTGGCAAAAGGACCTAAATGATCAGCATGCAACGTATGCATAGGTATGGCTGGCTTGTTAATTGGATATAATTCACCCTCCAACCTACCATAGTTGCCCTTATTAAACGCACATTGTAAACAAGAGTTTATATATTTTCGTATAAATCTAGTCATGCCTTCGAACCAAAATTGAGCCTTAATAGAGTTTTCACATTTTTCAAGACCGGGGTGGCCTATCTGGTCATGAAGCTTTTGTAGTAATCCGTATTTAGCTAACTTAGGGATGACAAACCGCTCTCCAGCGACAGTTTTCCTATAGAGTATATTATCTTTTATTATATAATTTGCAGATAAACTTGAATCGGAATTATCACGAAGTCTAGAAATAATGTTTTGTATATTATCATCTTGTATCTGGAGGGTTATCAACCAATCGGAATTATCAATCATAAGTATTGCATTAGTCGCGGGATTCCTGCTTAACGCATCTACGTGCCTCATGCGTTCCCCTGGCCTATATTCAATCTCAAGATCAAATTCTTGTATTGTGAGCCACTAACGAGCTATTCGTGGAATTAAATCTCGTTTTACAAGAGTGGTTCTTAATGCTGAGCAGTCTGTAATGACTTTAACTTTAATCCCTGTTAAATATATTCGAAATCGCTTAAGAGATTCAACTACAGCGAGCGTTTCAAGCTCGTAACTATGGTAATGCTTTTCTTCATTACTTGTCACCCTACTAAAATAAGCAATGGGTTTTAAGCTATTATCTATTTGATATTGCATAAGGATTCCACCTAAGCCTATTTTGCTGGCGTCTGTGTGCAATTCAATCTTTGCATCAGAGTTGTAAATTGCTAAAACTGGCCTTTCTATCAGACGCTGCTTGAGGCCTTGGAATACATTTTCTTGATCAGAACTCCAATGCCACTTGACATCCTTTTTCGTGAGTTCTGTTAAGGGGCGAGCAATTTGGGCAAAATTTTTAATAAATTTTCTAAAATATGACGTCAAACCGATAAATTGTCTAACCTCATGTACATTCCGCGGCCTATTATATTCTGCGACACATTTTATTTTCGCTTGGCCTGGTTGTATTGTCCCAGCTGAAATTTCATGGCCTAAGTACGTAGCGCTATGTTTAAGAAAAGAACATTTATTTAAATTTAGTTTTAAATTTGCCTGGGTCAATAATTATAATACTTTTTCTAAAAGCACAAACCCTTCCCGAATTGATTCTGTAGGTAACATGACGTCATCAAGGTACAGGGCAATATTTTGATCGACTCTACCTAGCGTCATTTGAATTAAACGAGAGAATACTGCTGGTGCATTGGCCAGACCAAAGGGCATTTTCAAAAACTCATATTGGCCTGATGGAGTAACGAATGCAGTCTTTGGTATAGAGTCTTCATGAAGGCTGACTTGATAGTACCCTTGGGCAAGGTCAAGGGTGGTGAAATAGAACTTGCCTGATAACTTACTAACTTGATCTTCAATATGTGGTAAAGGATACCTATCTTTCACAGTATTAGCATTTAATGCCCTATAATCAACACAAAGCCTGTAATCCCCACCCTTCTTCTTAACCAGTACCACTGGACTAGCGTAATCAGACATTGACTCTCTAATGATACCGGCTTCTAATAAATCTTTAACTTTTCCCTTAACAATTTCATTTTCTTTATGCGACAATCTATAGGGCTTGCAAAAAACAGGCTGGTTATTGATTGTACGAATATGCATCTTTATAAGATCAGTACCACCTAAATCTTTAGTACTTCTGGCAAATGAGTGAGCATACTTATTTAAAAGCTCTAGTAATTGTTTGTTTTCATTATCACTAAGGTGGCCCTTATCAATATCTGTTAAGCTAATTTGTATATTATGCGTGTCTGGACTATCTATGGCTAGTACTCTAGACTCACTACTAAATGCTGGTATTGCTACCAACTCCGCTCTAGCTATCAACCTATGAGATTCCCAAACGACATTAACGTGACCTAGGTTCACAACTTTTAAATAAGAATGGTTTGAATTAATAATAGCTGAAGGTATTAAATACGTTAAATTACCTAACTGCATCCATACTGTGTGCGTTAAAAATGTGTGCTCTTTTCCAATGTTTTCTCTGCAGTCAACATAAACTTCTATATATAATTGATTTTGCTTTGGTATTATAACATTATGCTTTATATAAACTGGAAATTTTTCAATAAAGTCCATTTCATGTAATTTTATATCCGTAAATATATCCTGTATATGTTCACTTGGAACAAAACGTACAGAAGAAGCAGAAGTGACTAAACTAACATTCTTACTATTAATCATTGTTTGTCCAATTAATAGCTCAATATCTGACGTAATATGAGTAACTATTTCGACTATTCCATCTAATTTTACATTATCTTTCAAAACACTTAGGCAACATGAACCGAGTGAGTTTACACATGCTCCTCCAAAACCTTTCATGACGGTTGCACTAGGCTCCATATTAATTTGCAATTTTTCAGCTTGTGCGAGACAAAGCATGTTGATTTTACTGCCAGTATCTATGTAAGCTCTGAGCTCCTGTCCATTTACCATCACAGTTCTTTTGTAAACGTCAACGTAAATATCATAGGTAATATGCAGTACTTTACGAACCTTTTGTGGTTGCTGTCGCGAACTCCCGGCGCCAAACCAGCAATCCCCCGTCGTGTGGCCGCTGCGCCGGCAGGTCTCGCAGCGCTGCCGCTATCTGCAGTCCCGCGCCTCGTGGCCCGGCCGCCGACACGTGTAGCATATCTTCGGCTGAAGCTGATGGCCCGATGTTGAGCTTTGTGTGTTATTGCTCGCTCCTCTTCTCCACGTACTCGTCGATTTCCGCGCAGTTTCTACTCGCTTAAAATTTTCCAATGAAGATAGGTAGCCATAGTATAGTTGTTCAGGAGTTCCACAACTATATGCTTTGGCATTAGCTCTCAATTCAGAAGGTAGTCCACGTATTATGCAGGAAATAGCATCTTCACCGTTAATGTTGCATTTCTTCAGTAGGGATAACTTTTCGTGATAATACTTTGTCATCGTCTCTCTGTCTTCCTTTGTCCTTGCCAGCATACGTTCCAATTTTTCCACGTAGTCAGTTGATCGAGGAAAAGCGACCTGAAGCATTTCCTTCCAGCCATCCCATGTGAAATTGTAGTTGTCAAGGGAGCAACATGTCGTTTTTTGTGCGACTTGGCCTTATGAAGGTCTTCAGGGAAAAAAAAATCACTATTGTCATCTTCCGAACTGGTTGACTCACTGCACTTTTGTTTGCGTTTCCCCAAACCGTGAAAATATGGTCCTGACATTTTATCGGAATCCCACTTCTGAAATATTATTCAGTAGCAGGTTTAACCAATTAAATACGAACTATAACTCAGTATGTATTTGGGCAGAGTAACGTGCTTATCTCTAGTTCACAATATAATGTCCGTTAAAAATGATTTGCGTCCCTTTTATACACTTAACCGCCATATTCAAATCAACTGTCAATTACTCACTACGTTATGAAATACTAAATGATTGTTATACAAATCAAATAAACGACTTATGAGAAAATAAATACAAAGAATATTATTTAGATATTAATGAGAATAATTATAAAAGTATTTTAGGAATAATCAGCGATTACTACGTCATAACCGTCGCGTAGCTATTTGGTACTTGTTAACAGGAGATATTGGGGGTCAAAGTTCCAACTATTTCACAAGTTTTTTTTTAAATACATGTTTTTAATGTCAGATTTTTACTTTAAACACCTCCAGGACCCCCTAACTATTCAATTCATCAATCAGCACAATGTTTTGAGTGTGTTTCATTGAGTCCTACTGTAAAACGTGATTGTTCAACCCAAAAAAAAAAGTCGTTTCCCAGCACTAATTTTTGCGTAAAGTTACTTAGTTTGATGTATCTAATGCTTGGTTGACGGCTTCGTGAAGAGTCTGTTTACACCCTGTATATCATCATAATTCATACCATCTCCATTTTTGGGTCATTATAGTTTTTGCTATTACTTTACTTTTGTATTTTTCCTGATGTCTTCATTTCTCACTTTATCGCTTACCTTTAGGCTAGATGAGGCGATGAAGATGTTGATGATGAAATGCGATGATATCACCATTTGTAATAATAGTAATTATACACATAACATGTTTTGGTAGTCCACAGTCATCATCTGCCTAGCTTTATCCCAACTATGTTGGGGTCGGCTTCCAAGCTAACCGGATGCAGCTGAATACCAGTAGTTTTATTAGAGCGATCGCCTATCTGACCTCCACAACCCAGTTAGTACTGGTTATACCCCTTGGTAAGACTGGTGTTCAAACTTTGGGCCACTGACTTCTTTACGACTGTCAAAGATCTACAATTGACAGCCGTCGCCAACGGGTGCTTTCCGGTGCTTTCCGAGGCATGAAGGAAACTCGGTATGTAATGGGTGGTCACCCATCCACGGACCAACCTAGGCAAGCGCGACTTAACCTGAAGATCGACTCGAGCGGCTGTTATTATTTAGCCACGAGTTCCTCTTGTATGTAACCCAGTATAAAAAAGAAAGAAATTAAAAAAGTTCGGAGCCTATATATCACATTTTTGTTTGTTTTCTTCCCTTCAAGTTACAAAACTGCATAATTGTATTAAAAGTGCGTATATTAATTACAATACAATACAACTAAATACTTATAAAATATACTTTAGTTTGTTAGTTTATAAATTGTCTCTGTTAAACTATAGTTATCATTAAGAGGTGTTATTTTATGTTGTATTTTATTATCCTTTATTAGTAGAGATAAATTATTCTACTCTATTCCATAAGTCAACCTGCAATATAAGCCCGTCTCTGCCCACCCTAGCGTTATAACAGGCAGGATGTGTTTGAGAAACAAAGCGAGCACCAAACGCTTGTTCAATCCAGGCTGCCAGCTAAGCCCTTTGTCCAAAAGTGCCATGTGTATGCCTATGGTGATATAGGTTTATCTTGGGTCCAAGCACAAAGGGAAGGCTAATGTTTAAGGAAAATACTCATGAATGAGTGTTTTAAACTGATGTCCTCCTATACTAATGATTGTAATTTCATGTCGTAACGAACATAGGATTTCGGAATTCATACTGTTCTGAAATAGGTCGTATCTCAAAGATGCAAATGTTATTTCACGAGAAAAAGATGGATAATGTGGTTAGCACACGACCTACTTACCCCACCACGGCGTGCTTGATATTTTCGATTTTCCACCGATTTTCTCAGGAACGGGTGGACTTAGCAAGTTTTACCAAATAGAAGACTATAGTCCCGTAGTATTATGTGTATAAAAATCAAGGTCCTGAGTCAACACGGTAAAAAGATATGGGCAAATTTAGATTTCGCAAAAACTTGGAGCTACCAGAATTACCTTAATTTTCAACTTTTTTATTTTTCGGAATTTTCCCTTTACTTGTGCTGTAAGACCTTGTTTTAACCAAAATTTACAATTCCAGGTTAACCGGAATTACCCTATAGGTTTTGGTTTGAACGCCTATATGGTAGTTCCCGTTGACCTGGAATCACGAAATTTGGCAAGAAGCAATGTCTTACAGCACATGTAAGGGAAAAAATCTGAAAACCGCAAATATGTAGTTTAATAACAAAATACCTACAAGTTTATACGGAACCCTCGGTGGGCGAGTCCAGCTCGTATTTGGCCGGTTTTTTCTTTTATATCATTCCTAACACAATCTATCTATATCTCCCTCTATCCATCAACATTTATCATGTAATACCACCAATATTTGTCTATATTTTGACGTGGTTAACTGCTGAAAATAAACACGAGTTTTACGGACAGGAACTTTTTTTTTTTTATTAAAAATAGGATGCTCCTTTTCAAGTAATAAAGCGATAATATAAAAAAAAAAAATCGCGATAATATTTGAAAAGGAGCATCCTATTTTACAACAGCTATACTAACTTTTTTTTTTTCAATAGCCTTGTATGTCCTTCTGTTGGGAAAGGGCCTCCCCCATAGCCTTCCAGGTAATCTTCTCCTGTGCCACCTCGAAACAGCTTTAGTATAAAATTATACTATCATCATCTGCCTAGCCTTTTCCCAACCATGTTATCATGGTCGGCTTACAGTCTAACTGGATGCAGCTGAATACCAGTATTTCACATGAAGCGACTGCCTATCTGACCTCCACAACCCAGTTAGTACTGGGTAATACGATACCTCTTGGTAAGACTGGTTGTCTAACTTTTTGGGCCATTAACTACCTAGATAGAGGATCGGACAGCCAGGACCTACGGCTCAACCTGCTTTCCGAGGCACGGAGGAAACTCGGTATATGATGGGTGATCACCCATCCACAGACCAACCTTGGAAAGCATGGCTTAACCTAAAGATCGACCCGAGCGGCTGTTATTATTTAGCCACGAGCTTCTCTAGTATAATATTATATTAAAATTAAAATAATTCCTTGCCTAAAAATTTGGTTCAGATTTAGCAATAGCCATTTCAATTTGATTTCAAAGTTCTTTAGTAATTAATTAGCAATCGGTGAGAAACTTCTAATAGAAGAAACTTTACTTAAAACTACGTTCACTTTGATTCGTGTCAAAGGTTACCTTTAACCAAATTGATACAAAGATTTACACTCAGCATGAAAAAAAAAAAAAAACAATTCTATGAACCAACGATTCTGCCATTTATTTTTGCGACTAAAACCAACCTGAAATGTCTCCCAGAAAACGACTCAGAAATAAACATGTTACCTATCCTGAGATCACAAAATTCCGGAGGTAGGTAACATCAACAATTTATTCAATAGCTATCCATAAGGCCGGGAGCTCACGAAATATATATTTTTCTATCATTTCGTCGTAACTCAATACTTTTTGCCAACAAGCCCTATCCATTTATGCTAGTGTAAACATTTCTGTGTGCGTTGGCGTGTCTCTGTGTGTGTGTGGTGACGTGCAACAAGTTATATTATCGAACGGGATGTCTATGTGTGCGTGTGCGAAAAAAACATTCAACTTTGAACTATATGTTTAGCTGTTTGAGTTGAAATTTGAATGAGGGGTGGTTTTTCTGTTAGCATTGGTAAAGTTGAAACTGAGCTTTTTCCCAGTAGGAATACGGTTTAAATTGGCATAGTTTTATTGAATGTATATGTTATAAGGACGCTCTAGCTGTCTTTTGTAGTGGTCGATAGCGCGACAGTCGGTTACAAATTCAACGTTTTGCAGCTAAGAGTAAGCTTTTATTTGTAAACTAAATATTTTTCATGAAAACTGCAATGCTAACGTTTTCATGTTGTTGGAGACTTATGTAACTGCAATGGCAAATGTGATGTATTTTTGTATTATGAAATGCATGTTTAAAGTTCATGCAGTAGTTTTAGCTTTGCAGTCGGTGTGATTTTGACGTCTGTCATATTTTTTTTTAAATTCTGCTCTATACAGCATGACCACTTTAAGTGTGCAGTTTTAGGTGGCTGCATGTCAAAAAAAGAAATGCTTCGACAGTCAAACTTGGTACCTACATTTATTTTAGTTCAATGTTTTTCGGCTGCACAGATAAGTTGGTTGAAGTGTATTTCTTTTGTCGTGTGGTCAAAGTTAGACCTAACGCCGCCATCTTGTTTTTGCAACTATTTTCTTTAAACATAAGAAAAACGCTGTTCCATTCATTTTAAGGTGTGATGTTGCATTTTGGTAGGCAACAATTTTTTATTTTCTATTACCGATGAAAAATTTCGACATGGTAGATATTATTGAGACCTTTTTTGACCTTCTAGTAGCAATATTTTTAGACCAAAACACAATTTATTCCTATACAATGGCAGATGACATTAAGAAAACCTAAAATAGAAAACTGTTCCTCTGTATAATTTGAGTTCAAACTTTATCAAAATCTAAACGGTTTCTATTACAATACACAAAATCAATAACTTGCTACATTATCGCAATTTGTCGAGCATTTGGCAGTTTGTATTGTGTGGGCTTGTTACAGTTATTTATGTGGGTAGAACTACAGAGTCCAAAATAAACCCTTGTTTATATTATTCTTGGAAATATTTGTAGACTATTATTAATAACTTACTGTTTATTGATTTACGGAGGTTAATAATACCAGAAGTCCCACTGAAAGACAAAGGCCGCTTCTAATACAGAGAGGTACGCATTATTCATCATGCTTGCTTAAGGCGGAGTGGTGATTACTGGCTTATACCTGCGGTTTCGCTCACGTGAAGGTCGGTAATTGTCCCACAGGATCGTACTACCGGGATAAAAAGTATCCTATGTGTTTATCCAGGTTATAACCTATCTATGTGCCAAATTTCATCCAAATCCGGTCAGTATTTTTCGCGTGAAAGAATACGAAACATACATCTATCCATCCCCACAAACTTTTACATTTATAATGATTTTGTAGGATAAGTTCCTCACTTTTGTTTCCCTTCAATGATATCAGTAATATCGGCTTTTGAAATTGGGCCAGTTTGTAATTATTTTCTGGAAACAGCAAATAGGTCGTTAAAAAAAAAAACAAAGAATAAAAAAACGCCAACACTTTTGTTCGTGACTGTACGTGTTCCGTAACGAGGTCGTAAAGTATCATCGCGCTATACAACTCGGGGGTAAGCAGGATATATCCGTCGAGAGCCAACCGTCTTGCTAGCTTGCAACGCTAGAAACGTTTGTTGCGGTGCAACATTGCCATTAAAAACTAGATCATGTTTGTTGGCACATACGAAAGAGGTCTTTGAGTATGAGGGCCGATCTCCACTATGGAGACGAGGCAGTGCTTTGCTTTAGTGGAAACGGTTGAGTAGAGAAACAGGTCTGGTAATAAGGACGTTTCCTATTAAAAAAAAAAAAAACATGATTATACTTAGTCCGTCAGTTAGATTATCGAAGAATATTGGATACGTATTTTTTGTTTTATCAAATCAATAAAAACTGACGAAGATAAAACGCATCAAAGATCATGAGTGGGGGCTTGTGACGTCACTCCGCCAGTAAAAGTGTACTGACATTGTGACGTCACACGAGTTTTCGACGGTCTGTATCGTCTTTATTTTTTGTTTACGTAAAAAAAGAAAAAAATAGGTGTCCAACATTTTTTGGAAATTTATCTGACGGACTAATTAGTTTTTTTTTGGTAAACTACCCTATTGTATAAGCCCATCTTCGTACTGTGGGCGGTGTGCTGTGCTGCGGCGTGCGTCCCGGTGCACATCTTCTCTGCTCTCCGCACAGCTTTGGAGAATACACCTTAGGGTGTATTCTTCTACTCTCTCTTTTATTCTCTTACGCATCTCCTATCGTCTCCGCTCGTCTTCATTTTGGTGGAGTTCGAGCCTGATTCTGTTGATTATAGCTTGTAATCATCCCAGTAACAAGCAAAGAGAGGCCTTTGAAAAGACTTTTTCATACACTCTCTGGGTGTAGGCGATAATAATTATGGCTAAAAATATATAGGACATAAGCTCAGTAAAGACTACGTAAGCTGCAGGAATTGAATGTGAGAACTGGGTCACAGAAACGGCCCGTTAAAGTTTACATTGCTGTAAAATCTGACGATATACTGTCTGAGTAGGAGCTTCTATATGAGGGGAATAAATGGGGAATGAATTTGTTGTAAATTGAAGTTGTGTTAACTAAAGTGCTTGAGGAATAAATTGTAGGTACTTACTCAGGGGTATTCCACAAAGCGCAACTGTTTCTAAGCGCTACCAACTAAACGCAACATAGAATTCATCGAAGCGCAACCATTTGACCAATTTGAATTTGTGAGCGCAACTAATGGTTGCGCTTCGAGGAATAATTTAGTTACGCTTAGTTTGTTGCGCTCAAAAATAGTTGTGCTTTGAGGAATACCCCCATACTCAACCATGCATACAGAGCTTGTAGTTTTAAAGTACTTAATATTTCCATGTGCAGAAAAAATAAAAATAAAAATGGAATTGCTGGACGTTAAAGTTAAAAAAGATAAACAGAGGCTTGGCTTATTCTACGTAATAAATGTTTTTACTGAATGAAAGCCACTGACAAACAACAGTCTACATATTATGTATATGACAGGGTCCAGAAGCGTGAAATTGCACAAGATTTCCTTATATTTGAGATGAAGGCAGGGTACTCCAGGAACGATTTTTGTCGTCATTAAAATACGGGGTTGAAGGGATATTATCCCGAACTTTGAAAAAATCACGTTTTTCTGTAGCAGTTCTTTTTTAATTCACTGTTGAAAAATTGGTTGTCTGTAAACTTGGTTTACGGACGATAGTGTAACGTGGCAATGTCATAAAATCGAGTGGAAGAGAGATAGATGCAGCGCAAGCGTACAATGTGCGTAACGGGACACTTTTTCGTTCATGCGTTCATCGATTTATTAGACGTTGTCACGTCAAAAAATATATATTTGGAGATACGGAATGATGTGCTGAACGTGGGAAACCTTTGTACGTCGATGCTCTTCCATTCAGTCTGTGTAATGCTTTGTTTAAAATTCAAAAAAATGGAACTCTAACTACCTGTCCCGGATACAGATCTTCTCATAATCCTCTCATTATCTTTCACTCCGTTCGCATAGCAACCAATAAATGAGACACTTCACTCAATAGTGTTCTATCTCCGAGCTTATGATAAGCACCTGACAATCTAGCTGGACCATCGTGCGGTGCTGTTCGGTACGGAAATTAACACGACCACACATACGCACAGAGAGTTATGTGGTTCTGTGTTAAGTGCATTCAATAATATAGGCCATATTATTGAATGCATAACTCGTAAAATGGTTCTACTATCCTTCCTCATATAAAATTTTATTTTTTATTTTACCCGCACGTCACCCAGATAGAAGAAGAAAAGGGGCATAATAGAGGATAACTCATAAATTACCGCACCGTTTACCGAATTAAGCCGTTGGTCCCGGCTGTCATTTGTAGATCTTTGGCAGTCGTTACGTAGTCAGTGGCCAAAAAAGTCTGAGAACCAGTCTTACAAAGGGGTATCGTATTACCCAGTACTAACTGGGTTGTGGAGGTCAGACAGGCAGTCGCTCCATGTTAAATACTGGTATTCAGCTGCATCCGGTTAGACTGGAAGCCGACCCCAACATAGTTGGGAAAAGGCTAGGCAGATGATGATGATCCTAATTTATTTGGGGTCGGCGCAGCATGTCTCTTTCTTCCATATTTCTCTATAACTCATCTCAGCACGAATACCATCTCTATTCTATGTAGACTAGACAAAGCTCTTTCTATATAACTCGATATGTCTTCTGCCTGAGCATGAGGCAACCCGTACACGCCCCATGGGGGTGCGGGGGAAGTAGCTAGTGATGTAGATATTCTACGAATCTCGATCGTAGTGTCACTTAGTATTGGTGAAAACGGGTACTAGGCATTGAGTGAGGTGTCACTTAGTGTTGGTGAAAACGGGCATTAGGCGTCGAGTTAAGTGGTCACTTCGCGTTGGTGAAAACGGGCAGTAGGCATTGACTTAGGTGTCATTTAATGTTGGTGAAAACAGGCATTAGGCATTGAGTTAGGTGATCCATAGTGTTGGTAAAAACGGGCACTAGGCATTGAAGTATCTTTCAATCAAATCAATCTGTCATTTTGTCCATTCTTCTGTCGACAAAACCCGTTTCCACGATGGTCATGCCACGCGTGCAGCAGTCATTTCCTTTCTAGCCATATCATCCTTCACACAGTCCATCCATCGTTTCTTTGGTCTTCCTTTACTCTTAATACTCCAAACATTCCTCACGACATTATCCTCATTCCTCCGCATCACGTGTCAATACCACGATAACCAATTACCACACAACTTTGCAGTCATCGAGGCCAATAGCTTCGTATAATTCCCAAAATAAAATTGCTCTTGTTCACCAAGTTCACTGGACGAGGAATATAACGAGAAAACCATATTTAAACAAAACACATGATAAACGTATGCAATTAACTAAACGAATTACTCCACTAGATCAACTCACAACTACTAACTGAATTGCGAGCATCCAATTAAAAATGAGAACTAATTATGCCAGAACTGAAGCGGACGCATTACCGAATTACATTTTAATTTTTTAACTAACTTGTTTCCGTGTTTTAGTAGGGGAATAAATGATAAACGCTGTTCTATTGAAGATGCTCTTTAAATAACATGCATCCCCTTTACGTAATGAATCTTCTTTTAAAGTTCGGTTCAAACTTTATGGCGCGATGGCGGCTCGGAAGTAAGCTACGAGTGACGTACGGTATAACGGTTCAAACTTTGTGGAGGTTCGGATCTTCTAACGTAAAGCTGCTTAAAACACCATTTTAGATATCAGGGAGGTGCAGAGGACGCATCGTCTTGACTGTATAATGCGCAGGCCATCACTTGCAGCTAACTTCCGAGCCGCCATAAAATTTGAACCGAACTATACTCATCTTCTTGTGTGAAACTCCAATCAAAAGAAACCACGGGGCGCAGCTAGTCAGTTTGAATACTTTTACTCACTATATTTTAAGGGTCTATCTTTTAAAGTACTAGGTATTAAGATACGCCGTGGAAAGACTGGTTGTCAGACTTTCTGGCCACTGACTACCTGTAACGACCATCAAATATCTACAATTGTCAGCCGGGCCCAACGGCTTAACGTGCTTTCCGAGACACGGAGGAAACTTGGTATGTAATGGCTGGTTATCCATTCACGGATCAACCCAGGCAAGCGCGGCTTAACGCGAAGATCGACCAAAGCGGCTGTTATTATTTCGCCACGAGCTAACTATTAGCTATTTAACTACTTCAGACACCTTTTAATTAAAACTGTCCTTATATCCTTTGTCTAATCGAACATTCCTCAATTTTAACCACTTAACCACCAATAACATTTTATGTTCCTTCTTTTTTGTAAAAACGCTCTTAGGAAACTTTCACGCCACTTAAAAATAGCACATTGAAACACCACAAATCCGAAAGCCCTTCCTTCACTGCGGGGTCAAGTGCAAGTACCCCTGAGACCCGTCTGATGACCCCAATGGTTCAGTAACGATCTAGCCATCCCTTTCTCTCTTGAACAAGACCGTATATCTCCTTCTCTATCTTGTGTCAACTTGTCAGTACTTAGGTTTGAATGGGCGCAATCGCGGTTTTTTTTTCAACTTTTTTGTTTCTTTTTGTGTTTTGGGTATGTTTGGGTCCGTCTGTGGTGTTCAAGAGGTGATAAAAATGCTTTTTATGTAACCAATATGGTGTTATGCGGGTGGAATGAGGTTGGATGTCGAATGCTATTATGTGGGGGTATTTTTGAAGTCAAGTTGGTCGCTGGACTTAGGAGTCGGGTATGTGTGAAATGGAAAGTGTAATCATTAATTTGAACATCATGATCATCATTTCAATTTGAACATACATAAAAAAAATGTTCTCCCATATTTGTCACACTCCCTTCATAGAATAATCTATGTAGGCAGTCGTTGGCCAATAATGACCATGATGAGACAATCAATCAATTAGTCAATGAGATGCGACAATCAGAAAAAGAAACTAAATCTATCTACTTGCAGGAGCTAACTGCTGTCGTTACAAAGTGTAAGGTGACAAACTTGGAAAAATAGTCATTTTGTCTTCAGGCGTCACTGAGACATGGGACAAAGCATCACGCCTGTAATCCCCGAAGGGTTAGGCAGAGGTGTACCTAGTAGTACCGACACCCACATTTCGCCCGTTATGTTTACGCCCCATGTCACAGCTGCGATTGCAACCACTAGACCAACGAGGCAGTAGTAGCTCAAATATCTTTGCTTTATTTTCCCGAACATTTAAATGAAAAGCATCACAACCTTTACAATGAATCTAGCATAAATGAACGAACATCTTAGTTCCAAAATGGCATAAATATAAACAACTTAATCCAACGTTACAAATTATTACGTTAGCGTCACTCCCTTTTATAAGCAAAGTCATTTCCCGCTCCGCTACGGGAATTAGAGGGCCAGGTTAGCAACTGCACAGATGACGTACAGAAGTACCAAATTTTCGTTGGAACCCCGTTATTATTATTATTAACCATCCTACCTCCTTCCACTTATCCGCCAACTTAGCACTAATCCAGTGCTGTTATATGGCAATCCTTGTGAAAAGGTCGAGGTTCGTCCCGCCATCTTCTGGGCCTGCCGCATTGCTGCTGTTTGGGACACATTGTGTAGTTATTTTAGCTTATAGCTCCTCCGGCATACGACAGATGTGGCCAGCCTCATTGAGTTTGGCAGCCGTGTGACCTCCGTGGAACTCCAGTAAAACGAAAAATCTAATCGAACCAAAGGCACTTTCAGTTGTAGCGCTTGCGACCATTTGACCAATGCGGTAGTCCAAAAGTAAGGTATCTGTGGCACCTGTTTTTCTCCAGCAGTCTGTGGTATCCCATCTTATATCGTATATTGTACTCTTGCCATAATCATCATGGATCCATCAAATAAACCCAAATGAAGTGTGGGTGTGTGGAGCTTCAAAGCTTTAAGTTCATATTATCCTTCTTCTTGCTAATCTGTAAAGCATGCTCAACCATCCTTTCTCATCAACTACGTTGGGGTCGTCCAAGTCTCACTGGATGCAGCTGAATATGAGAATTTAAATGGAGCCACTGCCTATCTGACCATCTGTACTCTCCATCATTATCCTGCCCTTATCCCAATTTATTTGGGGTCAGCCCAGCATGTCTTCTTCTTACATACTTCTCAATTATTTTTCATCTTAGCAGTCACCAGTGCGTACTATTCGGAAAATAAGTGAGGTCGTTGCATAATATTAATAAACTATAAGAAACATGTGATCTCTAAGAAATCGTGGGGGATTTAATAATGCTTTTTTACAGAAATTGCTAACTTTGCATAAATTAAACCTTCTTATTCTATATTCCTGTATCTATATCGTTCCACATCGAGTATTAGGTATCGCTATAGCATAGAAACTTTTAGCTTACACGCGAAACTTACGTCATGGCATAAACCTTGGGGGCGGGTTTCACTACTACGCGTTAAACTGATACTTTGATCGAAAGCTCTGTTTTTAATCTGATTTGGTTTGAATCGTAGTGGTAACCTAGTCGTGTGACCGTCGGACTGCCAATTCATAGGTCTCGAATTCGAACCCAAGATACGCACCTCTGATTTTTCGAATTCATGTGCGTATTGTATAATTACCACTTTTTGCTTCGGTGAAGGAAAATATAGTGAGGAAACCAAACCAGCATACCTGAGAATATCTCTCGAGCGCATGTAAAGCCAAGTCAGAGGCCCGTTGGGCGGCATAATTTGTAATTTTTTTTTTTATTTTTTATTTTTTCTAATTTTATTATGTGTTTCGATTTTATTTTGAATTTAATGTGTTTCGATTTTTATTTTTATTTTTTAAATGCTACTAAAACTTTGTTAGCTTAGTTATTCATTTTATTGTGCATGCTGTGGTCTCCTGTAAGTGAAGGAGTACACCTACGTGGTACTTTTGTCGCTGATTGTTTATTTCTTGTGTTTGTGTACATCCTTTGTTGGAGATCCTAAATAAATAAATAAAAACTGACACCAGACAAGGCACTATTAACCACACGAAAATAGAAAAGATCTGAGTTTGTTAAAAATGGTTTATAAAAATAAGTAAAAAACGTAAGTAACCCAGAAAACAGCCAAGTTTAAGTGTGATTGTGATTGGGCAAGACATATCTGCTGGACGTAAGGTGAGAAATGAGCTAACAGAACTAGCGAGTGGGTGTAATTAAATACCAGAAATATTGCGGTAGGCTAAGGCGAACATAGCGTGACTAGCTAGACTCCTACAGTAAAGACTGATCCATATTCAAAGAAAAAAAAAAAATGTTGGAAGGAAAGAAACGACTTTTCCCCGCATTGGGATAATAAAGGCAAGTAATTTATCTAAGAATGGATAGTTACGAGTTGTCAAAAATCACACTATCAATTGAGTTGTC
The DNA here is from genome assembly GCA_950005105.1 of Lycophotia porphyrea. NCBI lineage: Eukaryota > Metazoa > Arthropoda > Insecta > Lepidoptera > Noctuidae > Lycophotia > Lycophotia porphyrea. The sequence goes on along the minus strand of OX465408.1, from coordinate 2,265,563 downwards.
AAATTCTCATTACCTAATTGACACTCACACATTCCCTTCACAAAAATAAACGTAACACACTTAACGACAGTTAACTGATCCCGCTTAACCGCGCGGTGTGACCCCCCATATTTTAGTTGTAGGCCATCCATCAACCGCGAGGGGAAATGTTTCGCCGAATGTTTTCCTTCCTGGAGTTGCTATCAAAGTGCTGTTAATAACCGGTGCTAATATCCTACGATTGTGTAATACAACTTGCAAAAATTGTTAGGCTTTAGGTAGGGCCAAATAAAGGTTCTATTCTGTTGGAAAAGTTTAGACATTTAAGTTTACCAAAAATACTATCATTTGGGTTAGGTTAGATTAGAACAGTGACCATCAACGCGCGAATGCCGAGCGCCAGGTCCTCTCTGTTGTAGGTGAACCATATGGGTTAGGTTAGGTTAGAACAGTGAGCACATTCACATTCGTTCAGTTACCAGGTTAGACTAAATAGGTTTTATGTCTTTCGAGTGGTATATCAAACGTCTGGGTTCGATTCCCGGGCCGGGCAGTGTTATTGGGTTTTCCCATCAGAAATTTCTCAGCCACGGAGACTGGGTTTGTGCCCGGTTGATGCCTACTATTACATGAGACTTAAAAAAGAAAACAAAAAAAACAACTGTTCTTTTCTTTGTTTGAAAACATAACTTTCGAAATGTGGGTGTACTATAAGGTACACCTTTGCCAACCCCTCGGGGATTACAGGCTCTCTAGGGTGGTTGTTAAGAGCTTTGGTGTGCTGTTTTTTTATATACACCCAATTTTGGCTTAACTTTGACCGAATAAGTAGGTTAAATACCGTATAACCTGTACCTCTACCTACACTACAGCTAAATGGCGTGAATAATCAACTTTGTTAAGAACATTTAGCAAGTACTGGCCACTCCAATGTAGGCGATGCACACAATTGGTCAAATTGACCTCTATAATGAGATCCGTGACCGTTGTACTAGCGGTAACACAAATGCTTTGAAAAGTATTTTATAAATAGTGTTAGACCAAATCATCATCAGCCTACCCTTTTCTTATCGGTGTTAAGCTCGGCTTCCAGTCTAACCGGATGCAGCTTAGTATCAGTATTTTAGATGGAGCGACTGCCTATCTGACCTCTCAACCCAGTTAGTACTGGGTAATACGAGACGAGAGCAGCGGTGGCGCAGTGGTAGCGACCCCGACTTACGAACAGTAAGTCATGGGTTCGAACCCAGGCAGGCGCGAATTACTTTGTGTAATTTATTTCATCACCACTGCTCTCAAAAACGGTGAAGGAAAACATCGTGAGGAAACCGGCATGTCCTAGAACCAAAAATTCGAAGACATGTGACATCTACCAATCCGCACTGGGCCCGCGTGGTGGATTACAGCCCAATCCCTCTCATAGAGAGGAGGCCTGTTTCCCAGCAGTGGGAACATTTATAGGCTGATGATGATGATGATGAATACGAGACGCGCTGGTAAGACTGGTAGACTTTCGGGCTACGAACTATCAACTACTAGCATCGAGTGATTCGCAGACAAATGACATCCACCAATCCGCACTGGCCCCACATGGTAGTGTGCAGTAGGCCGTAACCCATTTTCTCTCATAGAAGGATGCCTGTGTCCCAGTACTGGGAACATTGTTGGCTGATAATGCTAAAGTTGAACAGGCATCTTTTGAGCACGCTCGTTACACCGTAGACCTCATTCTTCGCTTTCCATCAGGAGCATGAGTGCGGGCCCATGAGATACTTTGTGTCATTAATGCTATTGTACAATGTCCAAGGAAGCTATTAAAGTATACATTTTTACAGTACCAGATAATAATATCAGAAATAGTAGAAAAAATAAAATCATATTATTATATCGAACTCAGAAGATATCTTAAACAAAACGCTGTGATCATAGTCAACGTCTTATGGTCCAGATATGAATGTGGACGTCACTAGAACATCCTCAAATAGGTAGATTCATCTGATGGCGAATGACCTGGTAACCTTAGTCTTTAGTCGCCTCTTATCTGACTCATAGTAAGAATTTTCATGGTCCAGTATCTTTTATGTATGAAAGGAAGATATATACTACCCATTTTGCATGAAAAATATAAAATCGACACTTCCCCATTTTAGATCCACAATTCAAATTGGATATCTCTAATCCCACAAAACTGACAGTGCCGCCGAAAACTAACAGTTTTAATGACAAGCTAATCCATCTAACGCGCCTCTCTTTTGTAAATATGACACGACCCCAATATTGAAACAAGAGAAACTACCAGAAGGTTCAGTCCAATAAAATACAATAAAGACGATTGGAAATAAACCACGAGTGCTGCCGAGCTGTTCCACCTCGCAAAAGATGGAGAAGGTTGGTCATCAACTCGGAATATTTCTTCTTGCCTTTAATAATACGAGAGACACCAGAAGAAAAAAAGAATGGTGGATGCGTTGGTAAACCAACAGTTGACCAACAAAAGATAGCAGGAAATACTGGATAGGACTTGCAAAGGCATGGAGTACGGAAAAAAAGTGAGAAGAGGCCTGTACTCGCCAGTGATGAAAATAAGACTGCTAGTGATGATGATGATGATGATCATTGATGAGTATGGATAGAAAAACAGGCCCTAGAGGAAGAGTAGGTATCCAAATATTACTGCAAGCAAATTATAGTAAAACAAAAGATGATGTACTCAAAGTACAAGCAATAAAAGGATAAAACAAAGAATATTATAGAAAATAAAACACTTTTAATCACTAAAACAACTTAACAAAGTTGAATAAAAAATACAACCCTTTAAACAGCATAAAGAAATAAAACACAAAAGCAGCATAAGTAAATATCTTTAAAAAGATTAGCTTCTTCCTAGCATACTCAGTTCCCAATAATCCATCTTTTAGTATGTAATTCCTCACACTTAAGGCCCATAATATCATGTATTCGCGCCAGTCTATTTTCTTGACGTCAAAATTGAATATTTCTTGATCACTTCTGGATAGACTTTCATATAGCGCTTCAGTGTTCTTGTCAACAAAGTTGAAACTGTTGCAGGAAAAGTAGGTCAGCGTAGTCATTAACTTGTAGGTTTTGGTGTAAAGTTTAACGAATCTGGAAATAAAAGAGGAACTATGATAAAAAGATCATTGCTAGAAAAGAGTACACATTAATGTGATACGCATGAGCTCTGTAAGAAATAAATATAAAACTATAGAATCGACGGATGGGATATCATCAAATGACTTCTCCCGCTCTGGGCAGAGCGGAAGGGAGTGTCAGCCCATCCATGTTCCTTCGTTGCCCTTTGTGTTCCAGGGCCGCGGTATCTCTTTCGAACAGCCCGCAGCATAGATTTGGCCCTTGCTTCTAAACCTCTCATATTTCTACATCGACTGTCGTCGGAACAAACATAAACGAGTTTTATGTTGTCATATCTTCGAAAATACTAATATTTGAACTTATGTACATGTTAGAAACACCCTACATGAAAAACCCTAGCCCATGGTATATCGCAGGTTGCTATTGAGGGATGGGTCCCTGGACCCATCCCTCATACATTTGTTTCCCATTCTCCTTTTCGGCTTTTCCATCACTGTTATCACTGAGAGAGTGGCAGTTGGTCTAGGCCCCTAGTCCTTCAGCTTTGACGAGTTTCTCTTACCGTCTCTCTGCTCCAATAAGGATGCAAACGCCATCAATGATATACGCAGGTATTAGATGCAGCAACCAAGCGTGGATCCAGAATATTAAAGGGCTGCTTGTTTTCATATAGAGACTGTACGCCACAAATGTTGGCGATGGATAGTTCACTACACTATCGTTCCTCAATATAGATAAGACTTCACCTGCAAAAAAATACATAAGACTGCAGTCTGGGTGATGAAACGCATGTGACTAAAAGAGTGATGGACATGAATGTTAATGGATAGATTGTGAGAGGAATGATATGAAAGAGAAAGGAGTAAATGATGCCGTGACGTCTGACAGGAGAGAATTGAAGAAGAAAACAAGTTGCGCCGACCGCAACTATAATGGGATAAGGGCAGGAAGATGATGATGATGCAGTCTGCGGCCCAATGTACGACAAAGTGTTCTTATTAGGTATTGTCGCTCAAAAGAAAAATGTATACAAACTGGACTAACGAGAAAATGGACTAAATGCAGCTTACTAGAATCCGTCTCAATATACTAAAACGTAAAATATGAAAGTGCCTATAATATTGTCACTGCTGAGAGGTGGGCCTCTTTTTATTTCAGTCTCAAGTAGATCGATATTTACCACAATTTCTCAGAATTTTTGTTAAAAGGGCAATTCTTGGGACCACAATAGGCTGATTATGTATGCTGTTACTTACCCCAGCTAGCCTGATTTCTCGTAGTCAAAGTCACAGTATAGACCTTCGGATTCGTCTCGTTAGCAGTCCATCTCTTGGCAGTCTCCCATCCTGCAGCTATGGTTGCATTATTGACATAATCAACGGGTACAAAATCCACGCGAGCCTTCTCATCAACTAAGATTGTATGCATCAGACCCAAGCCTACGCCTGCACCCAGCTGAAAATGTAAGCAGGTAGTTTTTTGGCTTTATTGTTAAAAGTAGCAGAAAAAGCTCCTGAACTAAACGAAACTAATTTGTAGATTAAATCTGAAACATCTTCGACAGCACAGCACGGTAAGCCTTTAGCCTCGGCTGTCATTTGTAGATACTTGACTTCTTCTTCTTTACGTGTCAATAAACTCAAACTGTGTTAGACCAGTATGTAGCCACCTGCACATCATAGATCCTTGATAGTATTTATGGGTAACCAGAAGAAGCCTGAATTTCTGACAATCAGTTTTATCAAAGTTTGTATTACCCAGTAACTGGTTGTAGTCACGTCATGTAAAATACTGATTTTCAACTGGATCTGGCTATACTGGAAGCCTTGGATACCAACATCTACTGGAAAAGGTGACTAGACAGGTGATGATGTATGAATTCTGATAATACCTATTTCAGTATAGTTTGTGCTTGTAGACAGATTTTAATCTTACTTACACCAGAAGCCCCATATATACTGGATTCATCAATCCATTCTGGCTGCGGTTCTCGTGCAGAATTTAATACTGTAACAAGATATTTGATAATTATAAAGATAAACAATTATAAAGTAAAATCTCGAGAGCATATTCATAAGAAGTTGGCAGATTCGTCTCAGAATTAAGTTGTTTTAGTTTTTTTTTTCCTATCTTAACTTTATACATTTTGTTATATGTATATATATATATGTATTTATTTCCTTTATTTATTTATATACAAATTCAAATATTTAAATATAAAACGACATAAAAAAACATTTAAAAATATAAAAAATAGTAGCCCACCGGTATCGGGAATAGGGTCCAAGCTACCGGCGGTCAGGGCTCCAGAGAGAAGAACCTCCTAACAATACGAGCCGTGTCCAGGAGTACCGCTTTCTGAATCAAGCCCTTGATCCAGCTGCCTAACGAGAGCCTCCTCAGGTGTTGGTCGAGGCTCTTGGCAATTAAGCCATGGGCTGATACGACTACCGGCACAATGATCGCTGAGTCCACATCCCACATGTATTGTCGACAACCTCGCGAGCTAAGTCAAGATACTTGATTTGTTTATTTTTCTCGGTTTTCACGAGGTTCTCGTCATGCGGGACCGTAATGTCAACAATCATTGCGCGCCGCTCTGATCGATCCACCACTACTATATCAGGCTTATTGGCATATGTATTTATTATTATTATAATATGTAAAAAATATTTTCTAGTCTCTTTTTCTGTTTTTGCACCTACTGTGTATTGTCTCTGCATCACCCTAAGGTAGACTGGTAGAAAATGCCCAAGGCATTAAGTCCGCCTTTGTACAGTAATTTTACTTGTGCATAAAGTTTTAATAAATAAATAAACATTATACAGTATTTTGTGTGGACATAAATAAATAAATGAATAAATAAATAAACTTTGGCTATCTTTATATGTTATGATTTGAGCTGGGCTATCTTAATATTGACATGTGAAAGAAAGAAGAAAGAAAATTGTATCTATTTGACATTAATAACACCTTAAAAATTATAAAAAATCTAGACTAATACTGCCAAAACGGCCTTAGCATAATGCTAGATGGCAACAAAAGGTGTACCACCTGACGCTGGTTTTCAGTTGCAGCCCACGAGTGCCATATGCTCGAAAACATAAACAAACACACAAACAATTTTTTGCACAAATACCCATTAAATTAAATTGTTACTTACATAAATTAGTTCGCTGGTGCCTATCTTTAAAAATAAAGGTTATGTGCTGGAGTGCAATAACTATAGAGAAATAAAGCTAATGGCGCATAGTATGAAAGTTTGGGAGAAAGTTATTGAAAGACGACTGAGAGAAGAGAGTGAAATTTCACAAAATCAATCCGGTTTTATGCCTGGTCGGGGAACGACGGATGCCATTTTTGCCATTCGCCAGCTGTGCGAGAAATACAGAAGTGCGCACAAAAACTTGCACATGGTGTTCATCGACCTCGAAAAGGCATACGACCGGGTACCTCGTGAGGTTTTGTGGTGGGCCCTGAAAGAGAAAGGTATGCCTGGGAAGTATGTGCAGTTGATCCGAGCGATGTACAGTTGATGTAATACTCAAGTCCGGTCTACAGCGGGCACTACCGGTAACTTCAATGTGGCTGTCGGCTTGGACCAAGGGTCGGCTCTAAGCCCTTACCTCTTCCTGGTGATAATGGACGCACTTACGTCGGACATCCAGGAAGAGGCTCCCTGGTGCATGCTGTTTGCCGACGACATTGTGTTGGTTGCCGAGAGCGGCTTAGAGGTCCTGAGCAGATTGGAGGTGTGGTGGCAAAGACTGGAGAACGTTGGCCTGAAAATAAGTAGGACCAAAACCGAATACTTCTTCTGCGATTTCGGCGGTCTCTCCAGTTCAGTGCTCATAAGTCTTGCCGGAACGCCCATACCGATCTGTTCCGATTTTCGGTACCTCGGGTCGGTTGTGCAAGGGGATGGAGAAGTAGCCCGGGACGTAACGCACCGGATCAACTCAGGATGGATGAAATGGCAACAGGTCACTGGAACAACTTGCTACCCATAAAGTAAGAAATGAGTATATTAGAGGATGTTTGAAAGTGGCGCCTGTTACAGAAAAATTGAAAGGAAGTCGTTTGTCTTGGTATGGACATGTAATGAGGAGGGAGGAAACGCATGTGACTAAAAGAGTGATGGACATGAATGTTGATGGATGGAGAGGGAGAGGCAGGCCAAAGAAAAGATGGATGGATTGTGTGAAGACTGATATGAAAGAGAAAGTAGTAAACGATGCCGTGACGTCTGACAGGGGAGAATGGAAGAAGAAAACATGTTTTGCCGACCCCAAATAGAATGGGATTAGGGCAGGAAGATGAGATGATGATGATACATTAAGAAACAATAAAAAGTAAAAAATTATAATATTAATAACATTGGTAAAATTGATTAACGTGTAAAATTTATAAAATACTGTGCCCATTAAAAAAATAAATAATAATAATTGCTGGAGGATTCAGGTCTAGACTACTGGTTGAGGAGAGATGGTCAGGTCATATCTCACCTGCTTTATATGGATGATCTGAAACTCTTTGCCAAATAGCAACTGATGGAGTTATTGAGAGTAACTGAAACTTTTAGTTGCGCCATTAGGGTGGAATTTGGTGCTGACAAATGTGCAGTCATATAAGTAAAGCGAGGGGAGATTATGGAGTCCACATAACTTGTGACAAAGGCAAGAAGGAGATAATGATGATATAAAGCTACACAGTGTAACAGATGAGCCACTGATTGGATCACATTAAATGCTAGGCTGCGACATCTCGGGTGACCAAGAGAAATTGAAGGGGCGATCCTGTTTCCTACAGAATGGAATAACGGAATGCCCCCCAATAGCAAGGGATAGTCGTGTGGTGAAAAGGAAAAGAGAAACTTTAGTCCAGTGGTGGAAAGACCCAGGTTAAATTGATGAATTATGATTGAAACGTGAAAATTTTAAGTTTTGAAGCAAAGCGTATGGTTGAAACTCACCAATAGCAGGTCTAACTACGCATACGGGGAGTTCCTCGCCCATGGTTCGGACTATCTCTTCGGCTAAGGCCTTTGAAAACGTATAGCTGTTTGGCCAGTTTTTGATCAAGCTAAAAAAAATAAAAAAAATATTTTATTTCAGACAACTAATAGATCCATAAATTGTTAGTAACAGGTTTGCACTCAAACACTTTTGTTAGTAACTTAACTAAATACGAATTAATGAGAGGACCACCCATAGTAAATAGCCATAATAACTAGGGGTAACGAAATACTAGGGTTTATGTCTTCACACAAATTGCCTTTACGGCGGAGGAAGTATCGGCCGCCACAGCCTTCAGGATGCTATTGTGACTGCCCCTTATTCTGCTCAGGAGCGAGGCCGTTTTCTTACGGATGATGGCATGAAATCCATCGGTATGGGTTACCGCGAACGTTCCAGAGGCACTGCAAAAACTAAGCAATCGTAACAGCATCCTACAAACACTATTGTATTGGACGCGCAGGACATCCAGCGATCTTTTCGAGTATTTAACACAAAGATTACCGGTGTAAATGTCTGGCAAAAAGCGTTACCTTTACTTGGTCAGTACATCGACCAAATCTACGTGCCAACATATTTCCCCTGACCGCCAGAGCCCTACGCTCCCGTTCAATGTCAACATGGGCACTGAGAGAAAATGCCCAAGATATTCAAACTTTTTCACTCTACGTATTGACGTACCGTTAATGGCAAGTTCTAGTGTACTTTCCCGGCACTTACCAGCGACCCCAAAGACCATGTATTTTCATATTGGCATTATATACCTGTCCATGTGCAGCCGCGAAGGTCTGACATACCTGAAGCAACTCCACAACAAAAAACAAAATGGAATGTCATATAAGTATCACATTTTCCTGTTATAAACAAATATTAGTTGAAACAAATTAAGCCTGCAAAACTTGTATTGAACACCCATTTGACAGTCACTTATTATCTAATCGAAATCCGGTCAGCTTTACGTGAAAAAGGAACAAATTGACAAACTGTCTTTTACATTCATTTATGATCACCACTTACCAGGGTGTTATGGCGTCCAGTCTGGTCTCATCAACTGTCTCAGCTATTTTGATCATCGTCTCCGGTTCTATCGGACTCTGGTAGAAGTCTTCTAATACTTCATCGTTGAGCCGGTGGCAGGTAGCATGAGAGTATGCCGTTGAAACATGAACGTAGGATCTATGAAAGATAACGATCTTTATTATTAAATTTCGTCCACTAAAAATTATTATTAATAAGCAAGAAAAATAAATCACCAAAGGTTTTCCACCACGATAACAATGTTGATACTGCATAATATATGTATAATCTCAAACTCAAAGCATTTAATCAATCAAACCGTTAACAGACACTTTAAATTGTCAAAGAATCGGAGAGGAACGGCCAAGGAACTGCTCGTCTAACCTCCAAAAGCTTGCTTGACCTGGAAATTAAAACCAAAACCCCATGCTCAGCATGAATATAAATCATGTACAGAGGTTACTTACTTAAGGTTTTTACAAGCCTTGCCGAGGAGCAGCGCTTCTCTGGTACCTCGTACGTTGATTATAGTTGTCATATAGAGCGGGATGTCCATATTCGTTGTCGCAGCCATATGGAATATTATATTCACCTACCCAAGCAGATTGTAGCTATTTATATTCTACAAACTTTTCCTGGTGACTTTGCTCTGTGGGAAATTATCTCGCGGGAACGTATTAGAAAAGATACCTTACGAAAGAAGCAAAATCTCGAAAACTCTTGGGGCCTACCATCACCTCTTTTATAAGTATTATTTTAATCTTACTTAATTTTGGGAAGAGAGCTGAGCTGAGTTGAGCCGAGCTGTATAGCTCCCATCTCTTCCTGAAGTAAGATTAAAGTAATGCTGCTATAAGAGATGGTAGTACAGATTCTGACCAAATGATTGACAAGTCAGAATAAGGCAGTCATTCACTATCACAATCTTTTCACTACAGCATCATGCGCGTAGTGTATAATTATCACTTGCTTCGTTGAAGGAGAACATCGTCATGCAAAGCCAAGTTATAGGCCTATGGGCGGTATAAAAACCACCACAGAATCACCAGGTTATGCACTAATAACAGAATAAAGAAGAAGACTTCAGCATAAACAATGAGTTACTGTGCCAAATACTTAGTAGTAGCTTCAACCAAACCTGATCAGTGAGAGTGTTCCAGTCTTGATCACTCAGGCCGAGTCTAAGTCTACCTACATCTCCTGATACTGGTATGATCCTGTCTGCGAAGTCTGGTTGCTGCTCCCGGATTTTGTCGAATAACTGAATTTAAAAATATTATATGATAATATTGTAAAAAAAACCGGCCAAGTGCAAATCGGACTCGCACACGGAGTCACTTAGGTACTGTAACTTATTATTATGGTAAACACTTACGGGTTCCTCTAATATTGTATTTAGCCTTTCATCACCCTTTTTGCCTTTTTTGGGTCTCAGCAACACGAACAATTTTGATATTTTCGTCGCTCTGAAAAGAAGCAAAATAATGTAAATAAATTACAGTAAATTTTTGGCAAAATATTCTCGTCTGTCCAAGTTCCTAAATACATATTTTAATTTAAATATGCAGAAACTATTGAACACCACCTGCTACGATCTTTATACTCTTTTGGCTTTGTCCATGTTCATAGATCGCGTTAAAAGAGTTGTATGTATCTCTGCGACCTTCCTTTAACTCAGCATCATCATTTTCTCGCCTTTGTGCCTATTAATTTAGGGTCGGCTCAGCATGTCTTCTTCTTCCACACTTCTCTGTTACCCGTAATCTCATCGGACACCGACCTCCCTTTAACTAAACTTTATTTTCTAAATTCCAAATCCAAAGGAGCCGCATATTGGAAAGTGCAGCGTAAGACGCCCGCCCTCTAAAAGAACTGATGACCTTAAAACGGTGGCTGATATAGACTGGATGCAGATGGTGGAGGTCAAGGTATTCTGGCACAACTTGGAAGAGGCCTGTGTCCAGCAATGGATTGCCATAGGCTGTTTTGATTCATTAACTATCATTCTTATTACCTGAGAAGTTTCTCAATAAACTGCTTGCCCAGGAAGCCGGAACCTCCCGTCACGAACACAACCGCGCCGCTGTAGAACTGCTGCACTTCTGAGTCTCCGCGCTTCATCACCGCATCCATCAACTGGTTACGAGACATCACCTGGCTGATGAACATCTGTGCTGGATCCATTGCTTCTACCTGTACTTATACCATGGCTGGAAAAAAAAACATTTATTTCGGCCAGAACTAAAAAAAATTACTGATGCTCTAAGACTCGCTTTCTTCTCTTTAGTCCGATGGGGCGGCAATCCGTCACAACCGGAGAAAGATACTCAAATGCAAAAGTATGTATGTATCTAGGGCTATTTAAAAACAGTTTTTATCCGGAGATGAGCTTGGCGATCAATGCTCGTGCCTTTTCCGTAAGAGAAGAGACATCTGCCCAACAGTGGGACAGTATGCTGTATGCAGCTGGTATTATTATCCATCATCTTTATCGCTGATAAAATATCACCTTTGTCTAGGCCTCTGCTGTAAGACTCACCCGTACACTGTATGTCTCATCATCATCAACCCAGAATCACCCACGGTCGGGTGCGACCCTCACCCAAGTAGTAGTTCCGTGACTGACGATGTCGTCAACCCAACGCGCTTTTGCATGGCCATGGTTTGTGTAAATAATGAGTTGTAGTAATGGATGACCAAGCTATGATCGATTTTTTTTTGACGTTTTTTGAAAATAAAACCTAGCTAGATCGATTTTTCGCTCCCGAAACCATTCATGAAAATCGTTGGAGCCGTATCCGAAATTCAGACAGAATTACATATATACAAGAATTACTCGTTTAAAGGTGTTAGATAGATAGATGAGCTTAGTGGCTATAAAAGAGTTGTCTGATGAGATGACGAGTAATAGAGAAGTATGGAAAAAGAAGACATGCTGTGCCGACCCCAAATGAATTGGGATAAGGGCAAGAGAATGATGATGGTTTCTTAAATTGTATTAAACTTACCGAATTCAAACGTCCTACTTCTGGTCACCACTAGTATACTAAGCAACTGCTAGACACAGAATGCATATTATATAGATATCCCAATAATGACCTTTAGGTACTGAATAATGGAATAATAAATCGACCTTCATTAGGTGCATTCATAATTAAATTGTTTATTGACCTACCTAATCGAGTACCTATGCTAAATAATGTTGAACATGCTAAATCTAATCCGGATATCCGTTATTTTTTTTTGCAGAAGAACTTATAAGAAATTAGAATAAAGGAGAGAAGAATTCGGTTTATAAGAAATACTTAATTGTGTTTATTAGAGTCTAGCAAATTTTCAGAATAAATATGAACAAAAACCGGTTTTCACCCGTTCTAGATTTCCAGAACCGTACACCCGGCTATACCCCTGATGGTACGGTGGATAGACCCACTAACCCACTGGCCATAACCCTGGTGGTACGGTGAGTTACGTTAGGAGTACCACCTTACCTTTGCCGATTCGACGAGACCGCGAAGCAACTCGAGAACACGTCTACCCTAACGGTCATCGGTTCTACGATTATATGATCAGCCCATTGCTACATTGCTCTGTCGTTTGCTTCATTCAAGTCCTGGAGGTTGCAAGTAACTAATTGCAACCCACAACACAACTGTGCACGACGGGCAAGAGAGAAGGTATAGCATATTCTGTGTTGGGGCTCCACACTCGCATTGTGTTCGAGATGGGTCGATTATACCCCATCTAGCCAAACTGGATCAGCGCTGACACAAACAGACACAAAAAGCAAGATTATTATAAATAGGTTATACATGGATATAGAAATTGATAGACGACCTACACTTCAAAAATGTATTGTTTATATGCAAATTTACAGACATATTCAATGTACAAAATTAGACGCAGGAAACGTAATAATACTATTTTGCACTTTGACCGCCATTAAAATTCTAACGACGGGTTTAAAAAGACGCGAAGGTCACTTATATTGTCCTCGTCATTGAATAGTATAGGATATTTTTTAGAACCTTTTTTTATTGCACTGCTGGCCTACCATGACGTCTTAAAGCACTTGTCATTCCAGTGTGAGAATTAGGGTAATTTAGGATGGGAAATCCTCAAATGAGGGGGTCATTTTAGGATTTCCCATCCTAAATTACCCTAATTACCACGCTCTGGGCGGAGCGGAAGGGAGTGTCAAACTGGTACTGACTAAAAACCCATCCATGTTCCTTTCTTGCCCTTTGTGGTCCAGGGCCGCGTTATCTCTTTTGAACAGTCCCGCAGCCCTGGCATGCATCGGCCCTTGCGGGCCCCTCCCTGTTTGCTGACATCTCTTTGAAGCGCGCGTGGAACACGAATGCGCCGTCAGCACGGCCTGTCGCCATATGACGGACGGACGGCGAGCTAGCCCATTACTCACCGTCCACAGTTCCGCGCTTACGGTGGCCCCCGATGCCAGGGGCATCTCCCGCGGCGACTGGGACGTCAGGTTCTCTCCCCCTAACGTTCCGCCACCTCCTTCGCTAGCATGACTGCTTCGCAGAGTGAAGTGCCGACGTCCTATTCCCTCTAGCTCCGGACCATGGATTGAACCAGGGCCGGACGCAATAGGTTCCCGCCCCAGCAGTGGTGGCTCTGACTTACGAATAGTAGTAAGTCGTGGATTCGAACCCCGGAAGGCGTATTACTTTGTGTAATTTATCTCATCACCACTGCTCTTAAAACGGTGAAGGAAAACATCGTGAGGAAACCGGCATATCCTAGATCCAAAATTCGAAGACATGTGAAATCTACCAACCCGCACTGAGTCTGCGTGGTGGATTGCCCATTCCCTCTAATAGAGAGGAGGCCTGTGTCCCTGCAGTGGGAACATTATAGATGCAGGCTAGGATAAAGGATGCAGCACCTCACTTCCGACCTCTCCTTGGTTTAGGCATATTGTATGTTTATTTTTCGCACTTCCTGCAAGTGAATATTTTTGCGGGCCTCGTTGGTCTACTGCCGCTGGTCGCAAACGCTTCAGCTGACCTTGGGGTTGTCCGTCACGAAGTCCTCAGTAGCAGCCACGGAATCTAGATTTGTGCCCAACTGATGGCAATAGGCTTGGATTCCCTGGCCAGGCAAAGTGTTATTGGGTTTTTCTATCATTAATCTCGCAGCAGCAGCCGTGGAGTCTGGATTTGTGCCCGGCTGATAGCAATAGGCTCGCCCCCTATTACATGGAACATAACTGGTGCAATGTGGGTGTACTGTTAGCTACACCCACATCTTGGAGATCTTCGGTCTTCGGAGATTACAAGTCGTGATGTTATGTTATGTAATTCGTCAGCAGCAGCCCTGCTTCTAGATCTGTGGCCATTTGATGGCAATATGCTTGCTCCCCTGCTATTTACTTGCATTTTGAACACAACTACCGAGATCTGGGTACCTTCTTCTTCTTCATAATTATCAAATTTGTATACTTTGTTAGCCCAGAACATCGCCATTTCCAGCGGGAACACCATAGATATTTAATCCTCTGCCAAACCTTACATGATTATAGGCCTGATGTTATGTTTAACCTTACCTAACCAGCAAATATCTAAATTAATTTCTATCAGTCTAACTGAAACGGTACTACATAACAGATAAACCCATCACAGACAATCAAAATGCTATTAGTCTATTAACACTAACACATTGGATTGGGTATAGAGAAGGATAGACCTAATTGTTGATTCTAAATGACTGCGAAGTTAAGCCACGCTTGCCGGGGGCATGACTTAGATGGGCTGATTTTCTTCACGTAACTAGGATTCTGTATTCTTAGGGTAGCATAAAATCGATCCAGAAGACCTAGAATGTTTTGTACATCGATAATTATGTCAAACTTAGAGGAGCTCGTGGCTCAATAGTAACAGCCGCTCGGATCAATCTTCAGGTTAAGCTGTGCTTGCCTAGGTTGGTCCGTGGATAGGTGACCACCCATTACATACTGAGTTTCCTTCGTGTCTCGGAAAACACTTAGCCGTTTGTCTCGGCTGTCATTTGTAGATCTTTAAAAAACGCAAACAACCAGTCTTACCAAGGGGTATCGTATTACCCAGTACTAACTGCGTTGTGGACGTCAGGTAGGCAGTCACTCCATGTGAAATACTGGTATCCAGCTGCATCCGGTTAGCCTGGAAGCCGACAATTAGATGATGATGTCAAACTTGGTACAGACGCCAGCAGGTCAAGCTACCCGAAAATATCAGATTTTCCCAATCAACCTTGAACCTAATACTTTAGCAGTGTAGTCGAAAATCTATTAAAGAAATCTAACAGATAGTAGTAGCTTGATGCACTGTCTGTAAATTTAATCTAGTTCTGTGTTTTCCAACGTACGCAGTTATGTTGGCTGAAGTTTATTGATTGGCTTTTCGATAGCTTATGTCAGTTCTATACATTTTTGACTTTTCTGCCAACTTATCTTAGCACTCAATCACTTTGCATATATTGTCTTATTGAAATCATTACATAAACTTCTAAGGAAAAATTTTGATCAATGAATAACTTAGCATTGGGACAACTCCGAAACACCAAAACTGAACCAGGTGCTGAATTTCCACGATCATCATCATCTACCTAGCCTTTTCCCAACTATGCTGGAGTCGGCTTCCAGTCTAACCGGATGCAGCTGAATACCAGTATTTTACATGGAGCGACTGCCTATCTGACCTCCACAACCCAGTTAGTACTGGGTAATACGATACCCCTTGGTTAGATTGGTTGTCAGACTTTTTTGGGCCACTGACTACCTAACGACTTTCAAAGATCTTCAAATGACAGCCGGGACCAACGGCTTAACGTGCTTTCCGAGGCACGGAGGAAACTCGGTATGTAATGGGTGGTCACCCATCCACAGACCAACCTAGGCAAGCACGGCTTAACCTAAAAATCGACCCGAGCGGCTGTTATTATTTAGCCACGAGCTCCTCTCAGTTGCTGAATTTTCACGATATTATTGCCAATATGATTTCATCATCTGTCTAGCCATTTTCCAGATGGTACAGCTGAATAAAGGTTGTAAAAAGACTCTTAACGAAACCGAAAGGCACTGGTTCTCCCTGCGATATATTTTTTTATTTTAGACTATACCTGGGAACCTTCTAGTTATGGATGTTTTTGAGTTACGTTTTTTTTAAAATTCATGTTTTTAATGTAAGATTTTTACTTTAAACACCTCCACAATTACTATTCAATCCACCCATCAGCATAAAGTTTTGAGGGCGTTACATTAAGTCCTACCGTAAAACTTGATTTTTCAGCCCAAAAAAAGGAGTCGTTTCCCAGCACTAATTTTCGCGTAAAGTTACTTAGTTACTTACATAATGCTTCGTTGACAGGTTCGTGAAGAATTTGTTTACAACCTGTATTACATGAAGCGACTGCCTATATATGTGATCTGCACAACTAAGTTGTAACGCGATACCCCTTGGCTCGGTTTGTTTTCAAACCTTCGGGCCTCTGACCACCCGTAGCACTTTACCTTTTATATAAAACACTACCCTCCTTCTGACGCAGTCGGGTAAAAACAAATTGATTTTCCACCTCACAAAATAAAGCTTATTAATAATTGGCACGCACAAGCACAGACAGAAGCAATTGCTAGACAAACACGTAATTTAATTACCAAAATAAAACAATAAACAATACAGCCTGATTGTTGCCAACAATATTAATGATTTCCATCCAAACCACCACGACAATGTAATCTCAACTTTATTATCATGCAGGTTAAGTGGAATCTTCATTGTGATAGAATTTAATCAACAGTCGATTGAAAGACAATAGCAAGTAGACTGGTCTGTCCGTCTGTCCGTTCATTAGGCACGCAATCTCAACTCGAAAACAACTTTGACGAATTAATATTCGTCAAAATTGTCAGGTTTCTTGATTACTGCCGAATGGTGTAGGGTGACCAAGCTTTGCGGTTATTTGGGATAGTTTTGTTTATGATTTTGAAAGTCGTTTTTTTTTTGCGGTTTATTTTACTGCCTAGGCTGGAGCAGACACGTGTGTATACAGGCTAGCGCAGTTTAGCGCGATCTCACACGAAAGACGACCGCCGCTTGCTGCTTATATTGTCTCTGCTCGCTGTCTCAGCTTGTCTCCTCTCGTCTCCGCTGAGTGCTGCTGCCTGCTTGACGGCCAAGTGCAGAGGCTGGCCTAAAAAAATGTGAGTCATGTCCGCTTCTCTCTGCTCAACAGTTTCCACTAAAGCGCGACAATAGGTGTAAATAACGAAAGTCTATTGGTGGTTTACAAGTGCGGTATTCCTCAAAGCGCAAATATTTTTGTACGCAACCAACTAAGCGCAACTAAATTATTCCTCGAAGCGCAATCATTAGTTGCGCTCACAAATACAAATTGTTCAAATGGTTGCGCTTCGAGGAATAATTTAGTTGCACTTAGTTGGTAACGCTTAAAAACAGTTGCACTTTAAGGAATTCCCCTTACTAGTTACAAGACATTCCCTCTTCCCTCGTCTTGTCTGACTCCGAGCCAAATACTTTTACTTTCGATTTTTTCAGGACCAATATTTAAAGACACATTTATTTATTATTTTTATGGTAGTCACGCACATTCGCATAATTCTTCGTAATAAGGTGCGCAGTACTCGCAACCAGCATGCGTGAATGACTCGATCTGTGAACGTGGACGAGGCAAAAGGAGTATTTAAGGATTGCGTTCTGTGGTTTCTGCCTTCCTCCATAGGAAAAGGCGTGAATTTATCTATGTACGAGTATGTAAATAGTACTACTCATTATTTTTAAGTATGAAATGATGACCAGTAGATGGATCGATGAGCTGGTGAAGTTTACGGGGAAACGTTGGATGCAAGACACACGGGACCGGTCAATGTGGCGACACTTGGGGGAGCCCTATGTCCAGCAGTGGACGTCTTTCGGTTAAAATGATGATGATGAAATAACAGAGCTTTTTCAACTTATGCAAATGTAAGGCAAACTTAGGGATATTTTATTTTTAAGCTTAATAAGTTCGTAAATCCTAGCTGTCATTCTTGACAGTTGAATGAAATGACACATGTCAAGTTGACGTAGTGTGTCAATTTACTAACTAAATAATCTCTCTGTTTGTAGCTTAAAATAAAGAAAAAAGCCATTTCTACCTAAGAATTGAAGAAAGTATTATGTAAACAGAAAATGTGGGTGCCATTTATTTGAAGTCAGCACGAAATAAACCCCATTAGAAAGACTTCCCCTTGGTTTAATTAAATGTAAACGACATTTTAAAAATGTACGTCCCCTAATTCTTAAAAGTAGCATGATTACATTAATTACTAATGTGTGGAGGAATTTATAATTAAGCAGATTTGTTTTACTAGCTGTACGTTACTTCAAAATTGGAGTTGACAGTTAAGTGGTGAAAATATCACACCTATAATCCCCGCTGGGTAAGGCAGCGGTACCTTATTAGTACATCCACATTTCACCACTCTGTATATTTAATTTTAATGTCATAAGGGGCGAGCTTATTGCCATCAACCTGCACAAAACCAGAGTCCGTGGCTGCTCTATATGGAAAAACCCAATAACACTTTGTCCAACCTGGGAATCGAACTCAGGGCTCAGCAGCAGCGTTTGCTATTACCAGACCAAGGAAGCAGTCAGTTGCCATGGGCACTCAATGTGATGTGGAGGAATGAGAGACACAGGTCATGAGCTTGAACGTGCATTGCTATAAGGAAGACCAAAGAATTATGGCTTGATCGTGTCCGAGATGATATTCAATTCAATTCCTCTATTTCAACCATCAATTGGATTGCATTGGATACATAAAATTATTAGAAAAATAAATAAAAATAAGACGGAACACAAAATTACCTACAAATTAAAAATTAAATTTGCAAAAGTCACATTACTATAATATTATATTCAGATGAATATTAAACATGTAATGGAAAAGAAGATATTTATTTATTTATTTATTCATAAAGGCATTAAATCCCAATTTAAATACATAATTACTTTAAAATTACAAAATTACATAAGAAATAAGTCATAAAATATAAAATAAATCAATACAAAAATAAAATAAAATAAACCAATATAAAAGTAAAATGAAAACAACAAAACAATAAAATTTAAACTTTACCTTCGGTTGGCACTCTGGTGGACTTCGAACCAATACCTGCGGATCGGACTATTCCAGTCCTCACTAACGACTCTCAGCAGTTGATTGGTTGACTTCCGAAGAATGCTGCAGAACGAAGCAACGCGCGATCGAATAACGGCATAGAAGTCTCGCTTCAGCGAACATGCTCGACGCACTACAGTATCGCGGAAATTTCATTAAAATGCGATAAGCATCGTTGTACTGTACAAGCATAGTACTGAATGAAGATCTTTTAAATTTCGTCCACACCTGGCATGTGTAGAAACAGAGACAGTAGGCACGGAACAATGTCTTTTTAACGCACGAGCTGCAAAGTGAAAATCTGCGTGCAAGCATATTGCAGCGAATCGAGAGTGCCCGTCTTTCCCGTTCTATGTCGGCGTCATCTGTGAGATCGTCAGTGAGGATGTGGCCCAGATATCGAAACGTTCGTACAACCTTCACTGGTGAACCACAGATATAAACGTCGGGGACATTCTCCGGTCCCTTTCCAGCTCTAAAAACTAACATTTCTGTCTTACTGACATTATATACCATACCATGAGTACTGGCATAACGCTCGCAGATCGCTACAAGCTGCCTAAGGGCCTTTATTGAGGGGTTCAAGAGGACCATGTCATCGGCGTAGCTTATATTATTGAAGCACACGCCTCCTATGTGGCAACCGATACCTGCCCTCCTCAGCTCCTCAATGAGCCCATTCATGTAAATATTGAAAAGGTCCGGAGAGGTCAACCCACCCTGACGCACTCCGCATTTTAACCTGTACTCGCTAGACTGGACGTCGCCCCATCTAACACTGTTAGTTTGGTTTCCGTACCAGTACTGAAGCATATTTACTAAGTCCGAGTGGACCCCAGAGTCGCGAAGTTTGCCCCAGAGAGTATAATAATTAACCAGGTCAAAAGCGCGACTCAGGTCCAGGAAACAAGCATAAATCGAGGTGTTACGACCCTTGTAATAATTTACCGTATACTTCAATGATAGAATGGCTAGGTCAGTCGATAACCGAGGACGGAAACCAAACTGAGCATCATCAATCTTAACATTCTTCAACAGTAAGGGCTGCACAAGACGCTCCAGCACTTTGCCCAGGACAGTACCAAGGGAGATCGGTAGTGGGCAGCAGAACTGAGATTCCCTGTCTTATTCTTTGTGATTGGCACAACTATTGTTCTCATTAAGGCTTCAGGTAAATAAGAGTATTTATTACATAAATTGAAAAGCACGAAAAATAAATACGACAAAAAAAAAGTCGAATAAATACGACATCTGAAATAAATAAATTGGAATGGGATTAGAAAGATAAGAATAGAAGGAACGATTTTTTTTAACAAAAACGACAGAATACAAATTCACATTGTTTATTTCTACAAAGGCGTAAAATTAAGCTAAAGAAATATACATGTAGTACCTTTTTTTTTTTTTTTTTTTTTTTTTTTGTTCTCGATGTGGAAATCCTCTATGGATGTCCTCCGCCCTGGGGAGAGCGGAGGGGTCTGTCAGACTCGTACTGACTAAAACCACACCGGTGTTCCCTCGCACACTTGCGTCGGGGGGCAACGGGATCTAATGCGACTTCCGCTGCCCCGGACTAGTGCCGGCCCGCTTGACCTGCGGGCCTCGTCTCGGGGGGGAGTGAGATGTGATAATCCCCCCGTTACGTCTGTGAGAGGCGCGCGTGGAACACGTACATGTAGTACCTAGTTCAACCTATTAATGCGAGCGCAGTGAGCGCGCGTCATGGAGTCGTCGTAGCTAAAGTTGTTACACGCTGAATATACAAGAAGCTTACAATTAGGTTAGACTACAGCAACCCATCTCTTCTTATACTACTGCGGTGTCATCCGACACAGGGATGGGTCAAAATATAGTTGATGTTTTACAACAAAAAACTCAAATACAAAAGGCACAGTAGCTAGGTACATATTGCGAGGTATTTCTTTTACAATATATTATATTTTACATGCCTAATAACTTAGGATTTATGCTGCTACCTAATGTTATTATATACACTTATTTTATATTTACACATATTACAAGTTATAAATTATTTTAGAAAATAACTTTTAAACCAACAATCTTTGTTGGCAAATTATTCTTATCGACAAACAACGCAACAATAATAATCACGATATGGTCTTTTCAATCGACTTTCATAATACTCATACCACAATACCCGGTTACTCTTTACTAAAGGAATGAACAGCGTCAGAACGATTATATGCAAGCAAAATGTAATGCCTCGCACTAATTCTGCAAGGGAAAATTCATCCCATATTACAAATGTTACAACAAAGACATTACTGATTATAAATATAATCGTGACTGTGCATAAACGGCTTAAGTTCTGTTTTACTTTTTCTTTTTTAGTAACCACACACGCATTTATAACTTTACATGGGAAGAGAGAACATAACAATCTGATAAAAATATACAAGTTCGTTAGCACAGGCAAAACAATACACACGAGTATAATTATTGACACGATCACACAAATTAGTTTATCTTCGTTAATAATTTCTGTAAATTTGATAAGGTATATAAGTATTCCACAAATGATGACTACAATAAAAGGCACTCCCCATGCAAAAAGGAAACTTTTAAGATATTTACGTGTAATATCTGATTTAAAAACTTTTACAATATCAACGTAAAACATGTAACACATTATCACCAGCCAATTGTTGTACACTATTGCCAGAAACATTGTGAGAAACTTAAAAAAATATACAAATTCATATTTCAAGTTAATATGTCCGTTGCAATGCAGTATAATAAGCGTCACAACGATTAAACGTAATATATTCACTAGGGTTGCACTGAGACACACATAGTTTTTAAAATTACGGAACTTTCTAATGAGACACCATGATGTTATCCCGTAGATAAAAGTTGGCAGACACAAGGCGTATAAAATAGCGTGTACAATGAAATAAACGGGAGCGGTGCTTACGTAAATATCACACGCTGTAGCGTTGTCATTAGAGTCGATAATAGCCATCACAATCCTCAAACGAGGAGAACTCAGATATTAGAAAACCTCACAGAAAGGAGAGCTTTGCCCCAGCAATGGGAACGACAAGGTGATAACGCTATGTACTCTCAAAAACAAAAATAGAAGTCACTGACATAGGTGTAACTCCTAACACAGTCGGCGAAGTAATAAAATTCCCAGATAGAACAATTTAATATGAAGGATAACGAACAAATGTGATTAAACCAGATTTTGTCCACTTGACTAATCGATTCCGTTAACCTGCCTTATCAGGAAAGTTCGTAATGGAGCCAGTGGTCAATAATAAACATGATAACGTTTGGTGTCGCATACATTGTTTGATTAAAATATGTTATTGCCAAAAAGCACTCATCGATATGTGTGAATGTTTGAGTAGAGTTTGTTAATTACTACAGAAGATAAACTAGGAAAATTTTGATGAAAATTCATTATGCAATTATTAGTCAAATGATAATTATGATAAACAGAAAAAATAAGAAGAAAAGTTAAGTGATGTATTAGCGCATAACCAAAATCAAAACTAACGCAACCTTGTTTTGGTATATGATTCACAAAAAAATATTTTCACAATTTTTTATCAATAGTGTCTCCGTTTCTTTCGTGTGTAAGTAATATTTTAGCGCCAAATATCCTTGTAATACTTGCCACATGTCTATACTCTTGTTCCGTGTTTTATTTATGTTCTCAGACCAAACCAATTTATTTCCTATAAGAATTTATCCACCGTCGATTGGCTGTTACTGCCAATCGAATCGATAAACGTTAGAGTTGATTGATTTTATATTTTGTCATTTTTGTTACACGTTGATATCATCGATCAACCTGTTACACCTACAGGATCAATGTATATCCAGACGATGGTGTGGGTGTTTCAAAACCAATTATTAATGAGATTGAAAAAGTCGTCACTGTTAGATCTTGTTGAGAAACGCGATTCACGCACGGAATTCGCGCGTGTTCTTTTCAATCGATTCTTGTAATACTCGTACCATATTACCCGATTACTCTTTACTAAAGGAACAAAAAACGACAGGACCACTACTTGTAAAGAAAATGAAAGACCTCGTACTATGATTGAACTATGCCAAATATCCCATATAAGCGTAATTAACACAAAGAGGTTGTTCAGCACAAACATAACTGTCGCTATACAGAAACGACTCACATTTTGTTTTATTCTTTCTTTTTTTGGAATAATTGCTCTGATTGGATCTTTGCAAGAAAACAAAGAATACACTAATTTGACGTAAAGGACAGAGTTGATACTCGTAGGTATAACGTTGGATAGGATCCTAATGCAAGATCGGGCTACAATTAGAAGAAGAAGTCTTCGTTCAGTATCAGTCGTATCAGCCAGCTCAAAAAACATGAAAATCAATCTACTAATGACTATTAACACTAGAGGCACACCCCAGGCAAAGAGCGAGCTTTTCAGATACTTTTGTTTGATTTCAGAATCAAACACTTTTACAATATCAACGTACAACATATAACCCATAACTACTAACCAATAGTTATATACAGCAGATAAAAACATGAACATAAAAAAATAAAGATTCATGTTTTTTTCACCCTGGGCATAACACAAGCCTTCAATTAAAGTAACCGTCATAATGGCTAAACGTAAGATGTTCACTAGGATGGCACTGAGATACACGTAGTTGTTGAAATTACGGAACTTCTTGATGAGGCACCATGATACCACTACGTAGAAGAACGTGGCTAGTGCGATGGCGCACTGAATATAGTGGCCGATGAAAAAGTAAAGTTCAATTGCTTCATCATTTTCATCCATTGGAGTGGAATCTTCACTGGTGTCATTGTCAGCCTTATCATACATCAAACGCTGTGCACTCAGAACGCAAACTTTCATTGTTTTTAAACGATTTGGGCACAAAAATAAAAAAATAGTTGTGGCTTCCAACAGACCGTCTAGAAAGCAAGGAAGAACGATATCTAAAGAACTGTGCACAGTATCTTAAAATCTGTGCACGATTTCCAAAGATTTGATTCTCATCTCATATGCGGTAGTAATTTTTCATAATTGTACACTTGAAAACTTCAAATAAACACGCACTTTGCTGTGACTGTCTATCGTATTTTTTTCTGTCGCCTAATTATCAATTCTTTCAAATTGATCTTTGCTGCACCACCGATGGAATATAACTAATCTGATCAGATCCAATTTTGGGCAGTTCAGTAATTTATCTTGTTTTATCAATACAGGTCGTAATTGCATGAGCAGTCAATAAGAGTCAAAAATGTTCAGAATAGCAATTACTTGGATAATACCTTATTACCTGTGTATGTCATTCTATGATAATATCTTTTAGTCGAACGTTAAAGGCTATGGTTGTTCTTAGATGTGTTAGGTACAGTCACATGAACTAATATGTAAACACAAGCGTGTTTCTCCTACTGTTCTGATTAAAATTTGTTTCTGTTGTTACGAACGTAGTATTCTGGAACTCATTTTTTTATGAAGAAGTTCCTATCTCCAGGTTATAATCGTTCTTCCTTGCCAAAATTGCTTTTAAATTTAGGAAAGTATATTCATATTGGTAAGGTACAGTATCTATGTTTATCAAGACGTCGATGTTAAGGTTTCAACGTCCAATGAAAAAGTAGTTACTAGTAGCACAGGCACGCAGGACACGCGCGGAATCCGTGCGTTGAAGGAAAGACTGATCAAATATTAACACCCTCATACAAGTGAAAAACGAGCGGAAACCGAGCGGTTCTAGAATCGTGATTCCAAGGTATCTAAACGACCTCTAAACTGACGAATCGATGAAAGGAACAAACAACAACATGAGCACTTTTATTTGTAAGCAAAACGAAAGAGCTCGTACTATGTTTGAACAGTTCCATAAATCCCATATAAGCATCATCAACACAAAAATGTTGTTCAGCACAAACATGGCGGTCGCTATAGGAATAATTGTATTTACAGCATTTTTGCAAGAAAACCAAAAATACACTAGTTTCAAATAAAGTACTAAGGTGATAATCGTAGGAAAATCATTAGATGTGAACAAAATGCAAGCAAAAGCCCTGTTTCTTATTTCTTGATCAGGTGAATCAGTTATATCAATAAAAATTAAAATCGATCTACAAATGACTATCTATCAACACCAAAGGCAAAGAAGAGGCAAAGAACGAGCCTTTAAGATACTTCCATTTGATTTAAGTATCAAATAAAATTTCATATAAAATTTTAAATTATATTGAAGAATTTTGACTTCTTCAATATAATTTATAATATATATGCCATCTTGTATTAAAGTACCTAAGCGTCCCAATGGCTAAACGTATAAAAATATTCACAAGGATTCTATTGGGAAGGCACTCACTGGAGAATCGACGCTGGTATCACTACCAGTCATGTTGAGCATCAAGAGCTGCGCACTCAGATATACTGCATTTATAATCCAGTAGTGTGCTAACTGGGTTGTGGAGGTCAGACAGACAGTTGCTGCATGTATAATACTGGTATTCAGCTGGATCCGGGAAGACTGGAAGCCGACCTCAACAGATTTGGAAAAAGGCTAGGTAGATGATGCGGTGTTTGCACTACACTTCTAATAAAACTGTTGGCTTAAAATACAGCAGTGACTAAAAACACTGTCGCTAAAATATTTAAGCTTTCAAATCGATGATTGCTTCAACAGCGATGGAATCATACTGATATGGTTAGAGCACTAAATAACTGAAGTGCTTGAACTGAAAAAGCTCTATAAATCGTTTTTTTTTATCTTGCTTTATCAGTTACACTGGCCGTAATGGGCTAGCAATGGCCTTTAATGTTTAAATACACACTAGTTGCTTCGGGGTTATTTCTAATTATCTACGTCATCGTCAACTTGAAGGCTTCATCATTTGCCTAGTCTTTTCCAAACTATGTTGGGGTCAGCTTCCAGTCTAACCAGATGCAGCACAATACTAGTAATTCAATGGAGCGACAGCTTTTATGACCTCCATAACCCAGTTAGTACTGGGGTTATACGATACCCCTTAGTAAAACTGTTTTTCAGACTTTTGGGGTCTTTTATGTTTGACCTCTGAATTTGCTTCAGCGTTTCTTCTCAGACTAATAAGATAAGAAACATCGGCATCATCGAACGGACCTTGTAAATGTGTGTATTATTAATCAATTTACAACATAAATATAATTTACAGTTAGCGTTAGTATAAGCTTCAGAATGTATGGGCGGGAAATCTAAAATTTGTTTATCTAAAGTTGTAATGTTTTTGGCTTCATGAGCGCTTTTATATGTATAACACAAATTGCAGTAATCGATCATCTTCAGCTCTTGCACCTATAAGATCGACGTTTGTTCGTTCGACGTGGAAACATTGTTAAAAAATGATAAAATCTCTATAGCTCTCTCTTCCTCTCTTCCCTTAGTTGATATCTTTTATCTCATCCATCAGACAACACGTTTTCATTATTTTAATGTTTCACCGGCGAAAACGCACAATAAAATATAGAAGTCTAAAATTACAGTTCAACTGATGCTCTTTGCTGATGATAGTCAACATAGTCTCAGGTTATTGGCGGTCGGGAAAAATCAAGAAAAGGTCTTTTTCAATCGATTTTTATAATACTCGTGCCATAATTCTCGATTACTCTTTACTAAAGGAATAAACAGCGATAAGACTGTTACTTGTAAGCAAAATGAAAGGGCTCGTATTATGTTTGAACAATTAAATAAATCCCATAGAAGCATCGTGAACACGAAAATATTGCTTAACAGAAACATAGTGGTCGCTACACATAAACGACTCAAGTCTTGTTTTCTTCTTTCTCTTTTAGGTTTACTTGCATTTATACTATCATTGTAAGGAAACAGTGAATACACAACCCTAATATAAAGGATGAAGTTTATAATTGCAGGCAAAAAGGTACAGGTGACGAAAATACCACCTTTGAACAATTTCATTTGTACAATTTTTTGGTCATCTACTTCAACTGGATCAGTTAATATATAAATCAATTTACAAATTAGCAATAGTGCTAGAGGCATGTCCCAGGCAAAGAGAAAACTTTTAAGATACTTTCTTTTGATTTCAATTTCAAATACTTTTACAATGTCAACATAGAACATATAACACATCTCCACTAACCAATAATTATGCACAGCCGAAAAAAACATGGAAACAGTTCCATTTTTTGCAGATTTGACTGTAGATTTCGACGGAATCGTAAAGTCAAGACGTAATAACAAATGGAACTGGCAAGTTTCATTCAAAACACCTCATTTTCCGTAATACTAGGTGCATCAATCGTAAAATTTCATTCAAAATTATAATGCAACTGTTCTACCTGATGCCATAGAAAATTGTTGTTAGTGGAAATAATACCTTTTGAAAAATAACTCCTCTTGTTTCTTTCGCGATCCAAGATACCAGGACCGCTAGTAGGGATTGCAATAGACGTATACTACGATTTAGTCCATGCGAAGAATACTACAAATCCAGCAGGAAGCGTCGTCTTACACCATATATTATAATATACTCTTATGAATCAGAAGCTCATTTATTTTTAAAAAGAATAAGCAAATCAACTTAGAACTATTTATTCTTATGAAAACACAAAATCAACTCAACTACAAAAAACCGTTAGAACCGTAATAAAAAAAAACTACACTTCACAAAACGTCCATCGCGTCCGAGCTCCCGAGTACAAGTGAACGCGCTCTACGAGCGCACCGCTTATATTATGTCGCCCCTTCCATGCGTCGCTGCGTCACCACGATCGTGCGATGTTCCCGCTCTTTTGACTGACGAATCGTCTAAGAATACTATAAAAGAAAAAGATTTTAATAAAGTACTAAAAAAGCAAATGACTGCATTTGAAAGTAAAGGAGTTTTTTTTTAAACAACCCATTTAAATACACTTACAGTTAACTCATTAACAGTCCATTTTGGAACGAAAAGGGAAAATCATCAGAACCAACGCTGTGCACCGAACGACGTTCCATGATTAACGTCGAACTCTAAGGTGTAATAACTCTCACATTATTGACGCTACAGTCAAATAAACTGATGCCTGTTAAGTATATCTGGACAGGAGTTCGTATTCACATCATACCCCTATTTAATCGATTTTTATAATATTCGTGCCAAACTGATCGATTACTTTTTAATATAGGAACAAATAACGCAAGAACTATTATTTGAATGTTTAACGTATAAGCGCTTATTAAACTTGGAAAACCCAGTAAATCCCATAATAGAAAAGTCGCCACTAATACGTTGCTTATAAGAAACATAGCTGTCGCTGTATATAGACGGCTCCAGTTTTGTTTTCTTCTTTCTTTTGATGAAATTGCGCTCTTGTTTTTAACATTGTTCGGAAACAAAACAAACACAAGTTTGATAAAAATAACCAAGTTCATGGCCACAGGTAAAAGGCTGCATGTTACATAAGCGGAAAACATTACAATAATAAGCATAATCAGTAGATTATCTTCCGTTGCTAATTTCATAAGGAAAAATATGAATCTAAAGATAAGCAATAGTATAAGAGCCCCAGGTGAAGAGGGTGCTAAAAAGATACCTTCTTTTAATTTTACTGTCGTTCACTTTTACAATATCTCTGTAAAACATGTAACACATGACTACCAAGAAATAGTTGTAAACCGCCGAAAAATATACAAATATATTAAAAATATAAACTAGTGATTTGAAGCGGCAAAGCAAAATTTAAGCCGGATAAAATTAAAAAAATCCATACAACTATTAATCGTAATATATTCACTAAGATGGCACTGAGATACACGTAGTTGTTGAAATTACGAAACTTCCTGATGAGGCACCATGATGTCACTCCGTATATGAATGAAAACACAGACAAAACACTCTGAATATAGTTTAAGATCACTTCAACCTCCTTAAAAAAGTTCGAATCATAACTACCCGGTTCGCTGGTTGCGTTATCAGCCATGGCGAGCCTTTAATTGTTCCGATACTCAGGTATACTGCAGTATTTTATTTAAATATCGTGTTTTTGGTCACTAAAATAAAAAGAACACTCTCGATTAACACACCTTTCAAATAATACCAGTTAACTCAATAATACAGTTAATCGATTCATCCGTTCAGGAGCTAATGCCTCAGAGAGACACACTGTTTCACAGATACACTTTTCAAAGTTATAGCACCCCTCTTCTTTGGTCGGGGATTAAAAATAGGTCTACGTTTATGATTGTGACTCTCAATACAACTGATTCAATATTTTTTCAGATCGATCATCGATCCGTAACAATACCTAGCTGGAACAAACTAAATTAATGACTGCGAATTTTGGGCGCTTAGTTTAATCGTGAATGTTTTGATTTTCTTATCTTGTATATTTGTCATAACTCTACACCTACATACATTATGAAAGCCTGTGATAATTTCAAGTGTGGAAACCATTGCTATACTTGAATTATATGTAATTATAGCCAGACTTTTTGTGCGTCAATGTATCTGGAAATAATATGTACGATCATCGAGTAATAGAGATGTATGTAGGAGGAAAAGTTTTGTTGAAAATGATTCATAAACAAATTCGTGTAATTCTGATATTTGGGATTTAACTGTATATCTGAGGCCATTCGTGCTATCTTCGTTTGATTTTGAAGTAATTGGGGCAAATTATTCGTGTTAATCAAGTAAAAAAAGAAAAGACCCAAACTCGAACCTTGAGAAACACCCGTAGTCATTTCAGACTCTAATGAGTTTACGCCATTTAGCTGAACTTTAAACCATCTATCTTGCAGATCATTATCTTACTAAATCAAGAAATATATTTCTAATCCTATAGTGATCCAGTTTCAACAAAAGTGTCTCGTGGTTTACGCATTCGAAAGCCTTTGAGAGGTCGCTAAAAATCTAATGGGGTTATGTGATTCTCCTTTGGCATAGAAAATGTTCTTTATTTGAAATATACTAGCGTCAGTTTTAGAACGGCCCTTAAAGAAAGTAAGGGTGCTCATGAAAGAAGTAGTTTTTATTAAGGAGTCGTAACAAATGATTGAGCATTAACTTTTCAAACCCTTTACTGAGAACTGGGCAAATTGACACGGGCTATAATTGTTCGATTCTTTACTCTCACTGGACTTAAAAAATGGGACTTATTAACTAACTTATTACTTATTTTAAAGGGTAAAATCAAAAAAAAATCTTTAGTGCCTTTAATTGTTCTATACCGTACACTTGAAAACAATAATGATGACATAAACCTAATTGTGCGTATACTCGGGTACACTTCAGTATGTGATCTTGAAAACTAAAACTCTATTTACTTTCAAATTCTCTATTCACTTGATTTAATAAAAGTTTAGATAGAACATAGTTGTAACCATATAAAACTAATGTGATAAAAGTAAAATTTTGGCACTTAGGCTTATAATCGATATTTCATTCCCTTATCTTGTCCCATAATGGCTTTAGTACCCCTAACGGGGTACTCATGATAATGTCAGAGGCAACATTAGTTACTTCACTTGAATTGTATGTGATAAATGTAATAATATAATTCACGATTGCCAAGTCCTGCATATGAAGAAAGAAAATTATATTTGAAAATGATTTATAATCGAAACTGCAGAATTTTGAGACTTCCGATCAAGTCGACATGCTTTTCATCAGTAAAATCCTATTCAGGAAGCAAATCCGTGCAATTCTTAAGGATAGGCCGTTGACCAATGTAATGTAATGTGTAATATGTGTTCGTACATAATTATGTTTGTATATGTATTGTATGCCTGGTTTACGTATAATTGTTATTTTAGTTTACATCTTATACATGTCTCTCTAATTACTTATTATTAACAGTAATCTGTGGAAACCATAGTGGGTAGCATATTTATCATAGTTTAGTATGTAAGTCTTATTATAAATCTGTAATATGATACTGATTGTTTTTCCTAAATAAATAAATAAAAGTTACCTGTATAACTAAAGCAACACGCCAAGATTACACAGCAGATTGTACTTTTGCAGTAACAAACCTATGATAATAAAAGATGATAAAAACATTCATATAAAATTACGAAATGTAAGG
Source organism: Lycophotia porphyrea (assembly GCA_950005105.1). Lineage (NCBI taxonomy): Eukaryota > Metazoa > Arthropoda > Insecta > Lepidoptera > Noctuidae > Lycophotia > Lycophotia porphyrea. The sequence goes on along the minus strand of OX465408.1, from coordinate 2,234,200 downwards.
TTAATTAATTTCAGCAAGCTTAATTACTCGTACATTGTCTGTAGAAAATTTAAAAGAAGAAAAGAAATAAAAATAAACAAAAATCAAATAAGAAAACAAGATACAATAATATTTTCATAAAAATATCACTACTCAAGAAGTTGAAAATTATATATGTCCAAAATCAAGCAGGCAACATTATTCTCGATGCTATTGACATTACCGACAAACAACACAACAATAATAATCACGACATGACATTTTCGATCGATTCTTTAAATACTCGTGCCAATATATCCGGTTACTCTTTACTAAAGGAACAAATAAGGCAAGTAATAATATTTGTATGTTCATTATAATAACACGTGTGAAAACTGACATATCAAGTAAATTGCATATCACCATCGTCAATACAAAAATGTTGCTGACTACAAACAACGCCGTTGCAGTACATAAACGACCCAATTTTTGTTTTCTTCTTAACTCTTTAGGTATTGTACATTGAATTGTGTTATTGCAAGGAAACAAAGAAAGCACAAGTTTAATAAAAAGGACCAAGTTAATCATAGCTGGTAAACAGCTGCTTATGACAAAACTGCAAACTTCAACTAAATTTTCAATAAATTCTTCAGTATCGTCTTCTTCTCGATTGGTAAAGATTATAATCAGTGCAATTATGCCCGCTACTGTCGAGGGTATGCCCCAGGCAAAGAGAAAACTATTAAGATATCTTCTTTTGATGTCTCTTTTAAATACTTTTGCAATGTCGACGTAGAACATGTAACACATCACTATCAGCCAATAGTTGAACACGGTCAATAGAAATAAATAGACCATATAATGGAAATCCTCGTGTTGGGTAAACACTGCAACGTAAATACGATTGAATAAAGGAAGCGATACCACAATTAACCGCAATAAATTCACTAGAAGTACATTGAGGTACACATAATTGTTGAAAGTGCGAAACTCCTTGATGAGGCACCACGATATAAATCCGTATATGGATGTTGCCACAGTTATGGCTAACTGAACATAGTTCAATTCCACATAGTTAAAGATGTATTTCACAAATTCATCACCATTGTATTCACTCACTCGGATGGGTTCGCTAGTTTTGATATCAGCCATGATGAACCTCTTACGTTGTGTCGACACTAGGTCACTGTAAAGTTAGTTTTAGAGTTGAACGGAGCGACGGATATAAAACAGATTCCCAACAAAGTGAAAACAAAGTTATGTATATGAGGAACTTTACTTTACCAGATACCGAAGTCAACTAATGTCATCGAGAAAGTTTTTGACACCTATGTTAATAATCGATTTAGATTTATTGCTCTTATCTCTTAATGACGCAGGATATTGTAACTGAAAGCTTTTGAAGGTCGCGTTTAGCACATAACATTTTACTTGCACGTAGAAGTGGGTGGGACTACCACTACGTGTGGGTCCACTATTAGACAAAGACTTGTGAGCGATAAACACTTAAATCTAAATTTATAACGAACATTATAATATCACAAAAAAGCTGAGCGTATTTGAATGTAATATTTTGATGAAAGCGTGTTAACACATAGGTCCAAGCTCTCAATTGTAGATCATTGACAGTCGTTGCAGGTAAGCGATGGTCCGAAAGTCTATAGTATCTGCCTATGCGGATATTGTATAAATAACACTTTTCCTCACGATTTCATTTGATAATTTCTTCCATGTTACTTATCATCATAAATATAGTATCTGTGGTAACAGATTTTGGATATAAATCATCGCATTAACATATTTTTTTTTATTTATTCATGATTATCGTCATTAACAATGTAATTTTGTCACTTTTATAAATTTTACGAAATGTTATATAATACTTTCCAGAAATAACAATTAACATCAAGCTGTCAAGCTTATTTCTTTCTCTTAGATTTTCTGTTCAATGAAGGTTGCATTAGGATGTTTTACTAAAATAATCATTTATATCGTTTTGGCTAGTCTAAATCTAGTTTTTATATTGAATTACGTTTGTCTTCTGATTAATTGAATACTAAATGATACCAGTAGAAGCAGTAACTAGTACGGTGAAGTCCACTCCACTAAAAGCGAACAAGTGGTAGGGCGCCGACGCTCTGACGCGTCCCTCCACCTCCCAGGAGTCGTAACTACATTCCGGGGCTCCGCTAACGAACTCGCCCGGGAACTCCTCTCCAAGCTGCGGAGTCTGCCTGACACCAGTACGGCCAGGACTGACCTGTCGCCAGTACGGTGAAGCTCGCAGGACCAGGTGCTCCAAGGGCCTACACCCATCAAAAAAACAGCAAGTAACTTAAGAACTTTCTCCTCCTACTACCCGATTCTTGAGTTCGTGTAGGTAGGTGTGTTTTATATAATAACTGTATTTCGTATCTCCCCTCTTTTTATTTATTAAATTTTATGGTTCAGTCTACTTTCTTACTTTTTATTTGTTTAAAATAAGTAGACATGATAAATCTAACAGCCAGTCTTACCAAGGGGTACCCTGTAATAACTGGGTTGTGGATATAAGATAGGCAATCGCTCCATGTAAAATACTGGTATTCAGCTGCATCTGGTTAGACTGGAAGTCAATCGCAAAACATTTGTTAAAAGGCTAAGCAGAGGCAGAGAAAATTGTTGTTTTTATTGTTACTTTGATTGAAAAGAGTGTCCATGGAGTTTCTTGCCCATTCTTCTCCATAGAGATCTACGCTTTGAAATGGGCAACTACAGTACTTTCACAAGTTATTATGCCTTGTGAATGTGACTGTAGCTTAGCCTTCTTTGTTTTTCCGACATTCAAAAGTGCCTGTAAGGGTCTAATTCAAATAAATGTTTTTTGAATTTGAGTTTGAGTTTACTTTGTAAGACCGATTCAGTTTAGTCTTTGAGACATAGGCTGCGTTCCCACCAGAGATGAGCGAAGATGCATAGCCAGGGATATGTGTGAAACTAACCAATAATATCGCTTCTTTTTCACAGCTTGAGGTATTCTACCAGTTTGATTGGTTAGTTCCACACACATCCTACGCTACGCATTCTCGCTCATTTCTAGTGGAAACGCAGCCTTATGCGAGAATTCAAGTTTTGTACTTAAAACTCAGGCCACAATTCTTTAAAAGCGTTAAGCTCTAATTGTTTTCAAAACATCAATCTATTTCTCTACATTGTTTGATGATTGAAGTAACACAATGATTAGATTAGATCGAAACGGGGAGTTAAATTAAAAAAAAAACACAACGTAAACTAATTCGTTTCTGAAATGACAATTGGTGTTTCTCAAGGTTTAATATTGGGTCCATTCCTCTTTTTAGTACAATGGGGACCTCATTTATAACAAACTTATCTTGCGGGGCAGTTAAGCTATGCCTACTGTTAGAAAGAATAAATACAATTGTATTATTTTAAGGAAACAAAGAAAACACAAGTTTGATAAAAAGCACCAAGTTGATAATCGCGGGTAAAATGCTGCTTGTGATAAAAACATCAACAAAATTTTGAAAAAAATCGTCTATATCTTCTACTTTTGCTCGTTTCAAGAAGAATATAAACAGTTAAATTCTCTTCGACAGTCGAAGGTACACCCCCAGGCATAGAGAAAACTTTTAACATACCGTCTTTTGATACCTCTATTAAACACTTTAACAATATCAACGTAAAACATGTGACACATCACTATCAACCAATAGTTGAACACCGTCAATAGAAACATGTAGAGATAAAAATATGAATCCATGTGTCGTAGATATACTGCAATGTAAACTTTACTAGAAGGGAGTGATAAAACAGTTAACTGCAATAAATTCACTAACATTACATTGAGATACACATAATTGTTGAAATTGCGGAACTTTTTGATGATGCACCAGGATGTCACTCCGTATATGAACGTCGCCAGTATTATTGCAAACTGAACATAATGTGCGATCACAGTAATATAAGTCTTTCTCCAATTCTGAATTATCATCGGTTTCACTCTCTAGGTTGGCTTCGCTAGTTTCGATATCACCCATCACGAGCATCAATTAAGTTGTTCTGGACACTTACTGCATGATTACCGTTTTACATTTATTGCTCTTAAGAATGACACAGATTTAAGGTCCTAACTGGCGATACAATGCACCTTTACATTGCCAGGTATCGAAATAAACTAATATAGAATATTTTTCGGCACTTAGAATAATAATCGATTCTGTTTTATTGTTCTTATCTCTACGGGACATGAATACTAAAAGCTTTTTAAAGTGCATACATTGGTTCATCATTTTTTTTTTAATGAAAAAGGTTTTATTCATTGATGTGTACGTTGACGTGAGTTTGCGTTTGGCAAATGTGCAAGTAGGCGAAGTGCCTACTATTGTTCATTCTTTATATCCAGAATCACACAGATTTGTGCATATATCTGAACTTATTACAAAACATCAGTTTATTTTAATTATTTTCTATTTTATTTCTGTGCACATTAATCACATTTTTAAATATGTTTATACTTTTTTTTATTTAAATATATTAAAAAAGGGAAGACTAAAAGTAAGTACCTACATATTTACAACTACAACAATAGGACACTTAGGCGTCAAAAAACTCCTCCGCCACTTTCAATTATTTGAAGATGTTCAAATCCGGTTCAAGTTAAAAACAAAAAAATTCAGCCAGTTTCTCAGTAAGGTGTTTGAAACTTTAATGCTCAATTAAATGCTACATAACTTTAATACAAACTCCAAGGAAGGTACTGCAAGGAAGGAACATGGATGGATTTTAGTCAGTACAAGTCTGACACTCCCTGGAGTCATTTGATGACTTCCTATGCGAAAAAAAAAAATTCAAAAAAAGGGCTTTGTACAATAGAACCCAATGTCTCCTACTGTAGAAAATTTTTAACGCCTGGTAATAGGCCATTGGAATCATTTGCGACCTTTCTAAAGCGTTCGATTGCGTAAATCATAGCTACGTTTACAATATTATGTTGCTGTGAATCTCTAAGGGAATTATTAAAAAGTTTAATATTGTGACAGAGCCTTGCCAAATGAGGTTTATTCCCGTCGGCCCCTATCGAGCTGTCCCCATTAGTGGTAGTTGCAACTATTTGTCGCATCTACTAGCACTGGTGGTGGTTGCATCTGTTTAGTTGTGTTTGTTCCTATCTCTGTCCCCACTGGTGGCAGACTCGACGATCAAGTAGCCCTCTGACACCACCAAGTAATTTACCTAACAAATAGAAAGAAGTATGTCCTTTCTGGTCCCAGCAGTTTGTGAAAATATTACATTAAATGTAAGAAAAAAAGCATCAATAAAATAAGCGACAGACATAATCAAAATACTAAGATTATAGGCAGACCACTATTTAGATTATTTATTATCTAAAACTAAAAACATCTTTTATGGGGAACTGTGTTGAATGTTGCTACAAAATACCTTAATATATTTTAAAACTTCTTGAAAGTATTTTTTTTTTAATATACAGAGTGGCGGTATAATTATTACAATTGAAGGGATTACAATCAAGAAAACAAAACGCTTCGAAACATGATGGTCCTGTTCCATAGGACAATTTAGAGCCTAAACAAAATCAAACGTTACTCGCACACTGATTAATATTTTTTTGTTGAAGGATACAATATTTGTGAATATGTGAGCAGTTCAAAATACTGCGTACTGTATTATTAATTGATACAGTACGCAGTTTAGTCGTCGTAGATTTTTTTATTCTGGTTAGTTATACTTCGTGACTTATAATTATAATTGTTAAAAAAATAGCAAGTGTCGATGGAGTTCCGGGAACGGGCTATAGAATCAATTCAATTCCCTTTATTCATCTTAAAATTCGGCGTTCAAAAGTTCCTGTCAATGACCTAATTAAAATAAATGGTTAGATCTGATGAGGATCAGTAACAGTTCGCCATGCTCTTGACATTACCGCCAAACAACACAACAATAATCACGACATGGTGTTTTCAATTGATTCTTTAAATACTTGTTCCAGTATACTCGATTACTCTTTACTAAAGGAACAAATAACGCAAGGAACAATATCTGAATGTTATTTGTTATAACACGTGTTAAAATTGACATATGAAGTAAATCCCATAATAGCATCATTAACACAAAAGTGTTACTGACTACAAACAAAGCCGTTGCTGTACATAAACGACCCAATTTTTGTTTTCTTCTTAACTTTTTAGGCATCGTACACTCAATTGTGTTATTGCAAGGAAACAAAGAAAGCACAAGTTTTATAAAAAGAACAAAGTTAATCATAGCTGGTAAAACGCTGCTTGTGACAAAAATGCAAGCACTATTAAATTTTCCAATAAATTCTTCATTGTCTTCTCCTTCTCGATTGATAAAGAGTATAATCAATGCAATAAAGCACGCTACTGTCGTGGGTACGCCCCAGGCAAAGAGAAAACTTTTAAGATATCCTCTTTTGATGTCTCTATTAAATACTTTTGCAATGTCGACGTAGAACATGTAACACATCACTATCAACCAATAGTTGAACACCGTTAATAGAAATACATAGATTTTATAAAATAAATCCTCGTGTTGGTAGTACACTGCAATGTAAACATAATTGACCAAAGGAAACGATACCACAATTAACCGCAATAAATTCACAAGAAGTACATTAAGGTACACATATGTAGTTGTTGAAAGTGCGAAACTTCTTGATAAGGCACCACGATGTCACTCCGTATATGAACGTAGCCAGAGTCATGACTAGCTGGAAATAGTGTAAGATCACATTGTAATACACAAACTTCTCAAACTCATCAACGTCGCGCTCACTCACTGGGTTGGGTTCGCTAGTTGCGATATCAGCCATGATGAACTCCTCACTTATAATGTGCCAGCACTAGGTTACTGCATAGTCATTGATTTGGAAAAGGGATATAAGAATGAAGGCGACGTATACAAAACTCTCAACAAAATCAAAACAAAATATGTTTTAATTGGAACTTTACTTTACCGGGTACCCAAACAAACTAATGTAATGGAGCAACATTTTCGGCACTTATGATGATAATCGTTCAATTAGTGAATTTTATCTTTGACTGGCCGTCATGGTGTGGTACATAGTTACTAAAAGCTTTTTAAGGTGCCGTTTACATTGCTTTATCTAATATTTTTTTGAACACTACTGGTTATATGCTCTATTTGTTTGTCCAGTTAAGATGTTGGTCTATGTGGACCAAGTTACCTTATTCATTGTTTAACTCGAACACGGCTTGGGGAGGTAAATCTTGTTGGTGGATTAATAACACAAGGTTCCATCCTGATGACGTGGGCAGAATCATCCTTAGATACTGACGCTATAATAAGGAACCTTAACTTTATCAAATTTAAACGTATGTTGTGGATAAGTCAACTGGAAACCAGGTTTCAAATCCGCGTTAGCAGCCTCTTGAATACGTTTCAAGTTCTGCCAAAAAAGATATGACGGTACCATCACCGTAGGCAAATGTTTTACCTTGGTAATTGGCAATCCCAATGTGCAGAGTCTGTTTATGTATAGGACAAAAAGGGTTGGCCCTAACACGCTACCCTGAGGAACTCCATAGTTTAGGCTAGCATGACTGCTCCACTTTTCACTTATACAAACTTTTTGTGTGCTGTCCGTAAGATAGGACTGAAACTACTGGAAAGCTGTACTTTGTAAACCAATAGCTTCTATCTTTTTAAGAAGAATTCTCCCGGACACCGTATCAAAGGCTTTTGCTAGGTCAAAGAATACACCAGTGCACTTATAAGCTTTTGTCTAGTTTATTTATCATAACGTATTTATCTAAGTAAGGCTCCGGGTCACCGGTGGCCGCCTCTGGTGGCAGTCGCGCGCCACGTCCTTTTTACCGCGCAAACGAAGGTGGTCAGTGGCTGCCACGAGTGGTTAGTATTTATTTATAATTCGCCACCAGTGGCGTGTCGCGGACACTAAGTTGCAAGTGGCCGCCACCGGTGGTAGCGTGTCGCGGCCAATGAGTCGCGAGTGGTCGCCACTCCCTATACGTGTGCGGTGATTCCATACAAAACGTTGTAAAAACCAAGTAAACAGCTCGTAGCCAGCCATCGGTGGCGGCCACCGCTGGCCCGTTTGCGTGGAGCCTTAGACTTAACATTTACAAAACGAGTTTATAAGTTAGTTTTTTTTTGTAAATAGTAACATTTCCAAGAAAAAATAAGACTTATCCTGTAATTTGCCAACACATGGTCACCTTTACGACCCAATCTGATTGGTTCGTGCCACGATCGCTTAGCGGCTTCTAATTTAATAGAGCATGCGTGTCCAGAAGCCCATGGCACCCCATGGTGTAATCACTGCGCTGTCATAGTGAAATGTTAAAAATAACATCGCAGGAGTTGCCGGGTGGAAATAGAATCGTTACTTTGTAATACTAATTAAGTCATAATTTAAGGGACTTTGTTTAGGTTTTTAAAACTTAGTCCATGAAAAACAGATGTAAATAAGATGCAGACAACCTACAGAAGACCTTAGGGAAGACTTGATCATAGACTTATGGTACAAAAGTAAGGTGGCCTAATACTCAATAGTAGATGAAAGAATTTAAGAAAACCAATGATATTATTATTAAAAGGTGATATCAACCACACGATCAAACTCCAACGAAGGTATAGGTCAACATCGATTTGAACGTTCCAGAACTACCATTATGTATCATTACACGAAACTAATAATAATGTATATATTTTCAATTAAATTAAATATCGGTCCGTCGTCGAACCTTGGTTTTTACTACTGATTGAGCGATGAAAACCTTTGGATTTTGTTAATTTTCGATAGGTTATCACAAAACTATTAGACGTGTTCTACAAAAATCATCGATAATCTTGAGGTACCTACGGGATCGATTAGACCACTTATGTAACGTCAATCGGATGGGTGTTTAACGCCATAATTAAGATTTATTCTTACTTCTATACTAATATTACAAAGAGGTAAACTATGTTTGTTTTTCTAAAAATTCTTTCACTAGCAGAAAGTTATATTAGTCGTGGGTGCTTTAAGCTATAAATTATATTTATATCATGCATATTAGCCGAGCTATCATGATTTTTGCGGACGAAGTCGCGGGCGAAGGATTAGTTTAAAGTAAATATATTTGACGCAATGTCGCTACGTTTTATTTATTGTTACACTATTTTATTAGTTAAGGACTTGTTACGAAGATTTTTTTATTTTTATATTATCATTTATTAGGTTAAACTAACTTTATACATTAATAATTAAAAACTATTAAACTAAAATAAATAAACTAACAACAAACTATAAAAGGGCATCAAAAAACTCCTCCTCAACGCTGTCAGCTGGTAATGTGCCCAAGAGACTGGCGGCGTTGCCACGTTGTATCACAACACGTGTGTGTGTGTTGTTTGTTGTTGTACACTTAGCCTCTGGCCAAAGTAAAAGCCAGCCCTTGGGTCACGGGAAGCGTCAACTAGGCGTTTCGAAATTTCCTTAAATAAGCTATGAGCAATCGGACCCCACGGCCCTTGAGTTTCAACCCCAAACGGCTCGAAAATATAGTTACCACAAAGGTTATATACATAAGTAAATGAAAAATAAAGAATTAATAGTACGGTCGTTATTATACCAGTTGATATCTTAGACAGCTCAAATGTACATGACAACAAACATCATTCGCGCTTAAAAGTCAACAAATTAAATAAAACAAATTCCCTTTCTTCACTTCTGAACGAATTATTTAAGCACAATAATTTGTTTACAAAACATGTCACCTAACAAATTGTTGAGGTTAAGTTGACAGCTGTCATTCATCATGGCGTTTTTGGCGGGAACGCGGCCGCCAATCAGGGGCGGCGAGTGAGCCCGTCGGAAGCTGGTTAAGGATGACATGTTGGGATGTTGGCTGAATGATTTGGTGGTGGCGATGAGGGTGTTTAAATTGGGGTGATTCATATTCGAAAATTTGTATCTTTGTTCTAATGTTTAAAATTAATGACCTTTTATAATTAATTTTATGGCCACCTTTCAGCTCCATCATCAGACCCTGGATACCATCTATAGGCAAAGTACTCATCATGACGGATCATACCAGCCTAATCTCGATGGGCTTATGTCATTTCATAACGGAGTTCCTAAGGCCACCTTCCAGTTCCATCATCAGATCAGCTCCATGTCATCTATATATTGTACTATCACGCGATATACACAAGCGTGCAAAATTTCAATTCAATCGGAAATCGGGAAGTATGGCAAATTAAACATGCAAAACTTCATGCGACGTGCGTGATTTAGCAATTAACGTGAAAAAAGAACCAAATTACTGAACCGATATTGATGAAATTTCTATGGGACCAATCGAGAAGTATATCCTTTCATATAAAGGAATAATTTTTCAAATCGGTTTAGAAATGACGGAGTTATGAGGTAACAAACACAAAAGAAAAAAAAGAAAAATACAACCGAATTGAGAACCTCCTTCTTTTTGAAGAAAGTCGGTTAAAAATATGTAAGTAAATGTATTATGAAACCAACCTAAAGAGCAACAAAAAAAATCCTGCAAAATAAAACATCAGTGTATTTTTATCTACCAACATACCACGCATGAAAGTAACCCGAATAAATTCTAACAGGCTTTTGTCGTTTCCAAGGAGTATAAAATTACTATTCTTAGGAATGATGTTGGGGTCGGATGGGTCTCTAAAAGTAAAAATAGTTGAGATAGGGACTATGAGAAGTTTTTCAGCAAAGGACCTACACTACAGCAGGAAAAAAAGAAACGAATATCATCAGATATCTTTCAGACAGCCTAGGGCAGTACCAATCGTTTTCAAGGCGTTTTTTATTTCTATACTTTCAACAGAAATGACGTAAGCTTTTCAGCATTTTTTTAGATACTCCTACATGGGTATCAAATTAAAGGGCTCATCATGAGGATTTTAAAATGGTATATCATGACCATGTAACTAAAAGGGGTAAAATAAAAAAATAAAAACTGAAAAGAGAAAAACAAGTTCAACACTTCTGGACTGATTTTGTTTTTCTCTTTTCAGTTTTTATTTAATTATTACTTATTTTTTACGCAGTCGGGTATTTTTATTTTTATATTTTTATTTTTATTTTACTCCTTGGAAACGAGTAAAACAAAACAAAAGCCTGTTAGAATTTATTCGGGTTACTTTCATGCGTGGTATGTTGGTAGATAAAAATACACTGATGTTTTATTTTGCAGGATTTTCTTTGTTGCTCTTTAGGTTGGTTTCATAATACATTTACTTACATATTTTTAACAGACTTTCTTCAAAAAGAAGGTTCTCAATTCGGTTGTATTTTTCTTCTTTTTCTTTTGTGTTTGTTACCTCATAACTCCGTCATTTCTAAACCGATTTGAAAAATTATTCCTTTATATGAAAGGATATACTTCTCGATTGGTCCCATAGAAATTTTATCAATATCGGTTCAGTAATTTGGTTATTTTTTCACGTTAATTGCTAAATCACGCGACGTCGCATGAAATCTTGCATGTTTAATAGCATACTTCCCGATTTCCGATTGAATTGAAATTTTGCACGCTTATGTATACCGCGTGATAGTGCAATATATAGATGACGTGGAGCTGATCTGATGATGGAGCTGGAAGGTGGCCTGAGGAACTCCTTTATGAAACGACATAAGCCCATCGAGATTAGGCTCGTATGATCCGTCATGATGAGCACTTTGCCTATAGATGGTATCCAGGGTCTGATGATGAAGCTGAAAGGTGGCCATAGGAACTCTGTAAGGAAACGACGCAACCCCATCGAGTTTGGGCTTGTTTGATTCGTCTTGATGAGTAGTTTGTCTCTAAATTGTAACCAGGGTTTGATGATGAAGCTGGAAGGTGGCCATATGATCTCCTTAATAACACGACGTAACCACATAAAATTCGGGCTCATTTGATTCGTCTTGATGAGTACTTTGTCTTTAGATGGTATCCAGGGTCTGATGATGGAACTGGAAGGTGGCCATAGAAACTTCGTTATTAAACGATATAGCCTCATCGAGTTTGGGCTCTTTTGATTCGTCTCGACGAGTACTTTGGCCCTAAACGGAAATGGAACCCGGATAATGAGTGTTGACAAGAGGTTCAACAGAAATGATTAAATAATCATTTCTGTTGAACCTCTTGTCAACACTGCAAAACACAAATATTAAGTGAATTTTATTATTTTTGTGGAATAAACTGTAAAACCGTAAATAAAACACGAAACATACAATATTCATCAAAGTAAACAATAAACAATATTTTATCATATTAATGAATTTTAAATTGCAAGGTTTTTGGTCCCAAATTACCACCATTTCCTTAAAATCTAACAAACTTTTCAAACGTACAGACGCCAGCACATCAAGCTACCCGAAACTTTGAAATTTTCCCAATCAACCTTAAACCTAATGCTTTGGTGATAAAGTTGAAAATCTATTAAAGAAATTTGAACAACACCATCTTCGGCATTAATACTATACTCGATCGTCAATTGTTTGTTTGTGACGTCACAACCCGGGAAGCTACCGGAGTGTCGCCGCCGGCGCTCCCGTGTTGCCATGTTAGTTTCCTCATTTTACACATAAGTACATTACATTAGTGCTTTTTATTACATTGTATTTCTTTTTTACCGGGGCATTATTACTTTGTTATAGATATGCTGTTTACAAGGATTTGTGTTAGATACCACTACTAAAATGGATAAAAGAAAAGCTCTTATGCAAAAAAAAACAACTTTAAAAAAACACAAAATAAAAACATTTTTGAAAAATAATAACCGACTGCCTCAATAAACGTAAAAATAAAATTATAAAAAAAAATTAAAAGTGGATAATAACTTAACTTTCGGAAGTCGGTGGCAAAAAAATCAATGAAACAAACAAAGCCACCGACTTCCGAAAGTTAAGTTATTTTCCACTTTTAATTTTTTTTTCTGTATTTTTTTTACGTTTTTTTTTTGGCGGACGGTTGTTTTTATTTTGTTTTTTTTTTTAGTCTTTTTTTTTGTTACTTTTGAACGTGGGGCACTACTTTTCTTTTCTCATCAGAAATTTCTCTGCAGCCGCTGTTTGTATTGACATAACAAAGCCACGCTTGCAATCATCGAAGGGTTAAGCAGAGGTGTACCTAATAGTACACCCACTTCGCCAATTATGTTTAAGTCCCATGTCATAGGGGGCGAGCCTATTACCATCAACCAGGCACAAATCCAGTCTCCCTGGCTGCTTCTTTTATTTCTGATCGGCTATTACTGTTTCAGCTGTGTAGATTGCACTTGTTCTATTTTTAAAACATGTACCTATTCGGTTTACCATTGAATTGAGAACGCTTTGCGTTACATGTCCCTCGAAACTGTAATTTATGGCCAGTAACATATTGTCATGACAGCAGGCTGTGACAGCTGCTGCTTCTGTCATGTCTGTCTCTATTAAACCGAGCTGGAATCCGTAGTTTTATTTATAAAAGGTGTAAACAGATTCTTAACGAAGCCAAAAGGTACTTGTTCTCCCGGTCATTGCGATCATTTTTTTGTTCTAGACCAGTGGTGGGCAAACTTTCTTAATGGGGGGCCAGAGAGTTTAGGAAATTTCAGAGGATGGCCAGAATTATAGGAAACTTTTAATCATATAAAAATATTACAGAATTACACACTTGCACAAATGTTGAAAATTACAATTTAACTTTTATTCGAAGGCCCTGCCATGGCAGGCGTGTGAGACATATGAAATTGCCTTTGATTTGCCATAATATTTTTGAATGCAAATCGGTAAAAAATGTAAAATTACGCCAATCTTTGTCTTCGAAAATTTGGAAATCATACCATTTGCCTGTTTTATTCTTTAAGAAATCTTGTATTTCCGCTTTTAAATTCCAGATCCGTTCAAATGCATACCCACAACTTAACCATCTTGCTCTCGTGTGGTAAAGAAGGTCAGAATAATCTGCGTCGACTTCAATCAGAAATTCTTGGAATTGCCGGTGTACCAGGCCCCGGGATCGAATCGTATTAATTAGTTTTATAAATATATTATTTGCGCCCCGCGCCCCGCGCCCCACGACCCGCAAAACAATCACGAACTACGCGGCTAGTCTGGCTGGCTCCTTTACCTATGTGTCTGTTATTCTATTTCTGGACCGTCAATATTTATAATTATCGCGGGCCATATACTATTCATGTTGAAGGACCGTCGGCGGGCCGGATTAAATGCTTTCGCGGGCCAGAGCTGGCCCGCGGGCCGTACTTTACCTATCACTGTTCTAGACCATACCTGGGAAACTTCTAGTTACGGAGATATTGGTTAAAGTTCCAACTTTTTCACAAGTTCTTTTTTGAAATTCATGTTTTTAATGTAAGATTTTTACTTAAAACACCTCCAGGACCCCCTTACTATTCAATCCATCCAGCAGCACAATGTTCGGAGTGCGTTACATTGAGTCCTACTGTAAAACGTGATATTTCAACTCAAACAAAAAGAGTCGTTTCCCAGCACTAATTTTTGCGTAAAGTTGCTTAGTTTGATATACGCGCGAAAATTTACAGAATTCAGTACAAGATCGGGTTATTGGACCATGTATGTGGAACGTATGGAGATGTTCTTGATGGTCAATCAGGTGAAGGAAGAATAACGGTTACCTACCTTGATTGTGGCTATGGGTAACTGGAATCCGTAGTTTTATTTAAATACGTCAGAAACAAAAAAAATAAACTGCAAAATCTTTTCCATTACCGCCAGAAATTGCCAACCCTATCATATGTTTCCGTCCACCCAACTTATCCACTACCATCCCCAAAATCATTACTGTTCTAATCCTTCTGTCCACAAGGTTGAAATTCCTTTGTTTTTACTTTATTCACCAGTAAAGCGATTTGGGCATTCTTTTCGTTTAATTATCGTTAATGATGATCAGACCGGGAGTTCCGTTTTTTTGTTCCGCGTGTCAACGAAGGTTATGATTGATGGAGCTCCAAGTTCCACACACGACCACTTGGTTTGATCTAAATATATGTTTGTTAGCAAGAATATTGTCGCTTTTTTTTGTTGTATTTACGATGCGGGTTAGTGATTTTTGTTTACTTTGTTTTAAAATTACTCTTATAAAAGTTTTGTGTGAAGTCATGTTTCTGAAGCAATCTCCATAAGTAACGATTTTTCTTTAAAATAACCTACTCTGAAACCTGTCTGTCTACATTAGATCAGGAATTTCTCAGGTCCAGTCCAGAGTCTGGATTTATAATCGCTTAAGAGGATTAGGCTCACCCCCAATTACATGAGACAAACATATCATAGCATAACATCACGCCTGTAATCTCCGAAGGTTTAGGCAGAGCTGTACCTAATAGTACACCAACATTTCGCTAGTTATGTTTAAGTCCTATATTGGGCGAGCCTATTGTCATCCATCGGGCACAAATCCAGGCTCCGTGGCTGCTACTGAGAAATTCCTGATGGAACGTGATGAAACCCAATTACAATTTGCTAACCCTGGGAATCGAACCGAGAACCTCATGCTCAGCAGTCGCGATTGCGACCACTAGACCAACGAGGCAGACAAGACGAGGGAGATTTCAAAATATCTTGTTTATATCTCTAGTTTGTGATAAATTGTTGTGCTGGCATTTTTGTACATGAAACATATTCAGGTGATTATTCACCTCAATCCTTAAAACAGACAGTACGTGTTCCTCTATCTTATTTTGATAACAGATTTGTTTCAGTAATTAAATTATTATCTAGGCTGCGTTTTATCAGGAAAACTTTATTACTTTTGTCACCTTGTAACATTATAAATAACAACATATCTATATACACATAAAACATGATGCACCCTATTTATAATTAATTAATTTAGGTTAGCCAACAATTGTATACACACAATATTTAAAAGTATACTAGCTTAATAGTACGTTTATAAGTGCAACAATTACTTACAGGGTAACACAAGATGCACCAATTATGGTTATACAATAATACAAAGCTAAAAAATATACAATTTAAAGCTATTCAAGATTTTTTTTTTCGAGAGCAGCGATAACCCAGAGGTGGCAGCTTTGACTTACGAGCAGTAAATCGTGGGTTCGAACCCAGGCAGGCGTATTACTTTGTGTAATTGACTTTCATCTCCACTGGTTTACCTCTCATAGAGAGGAGGCCTTTCTCCCAGAGCGGGAACATTATAGAATGAGTATGCTTATGCATAGGCAAGATTTCTTGGTAATTTGCAATAATAAAAACATCAGAAAAAAATAAAAATTAAGTACATTTCAATTAATTAAGAAACTGATTTATAACATTAATAAATTACTTTAAAAAAAGAATTAGCATTAAATTAACAAATAAAATTAAAATCAAAATTAAAGTCGAAACTAAAACCATAATCAAAATTATCTGTACCTATATACCTTAGGCAATAAGCATGTAATTTCATTACATGCTTTTCACAGGCGGAGGCATTTTTCGTTACATAAGCACCGTTAATTGGGCTAATGTATCATTTAATGCAGGCGTACTACTTTTTATACATAAAGTCAATATAAATAAATACAATAACGTGAAGTACCCATCGATAAACGTGCGGTTGCTGCAATAACAATGAAAATGATAAAACAATAAAATTGTTACGGCAATCGTAAAATATAAAGCTGCTGCGGTTACTGACTGCTTTAGAAATTCAAGGAATATGTTAATGAGTATTTTGAGAGGAACTTATGTGTCTACAAAGTTGGATATGCTTTTAATATGCCTTTAGGGCCGAACTCCATCTAATCGGAGACGAGACGAGAGATGTCTCGTAAACCACCAAAAAAAGAAATGAGTCAATTGATGATTGTTTTTTTTTTATTAATTACCTTATTTACACTACTCGTCTATTTTCGGATGGTAAATCATCAAGTGACTTCTCCCGCTCTGGGCGGAGCGGAAGGGAGTGTCAGACTTGTACTGACTAAAACCCATCCATGTTCCTTCCTTGCCCTTTGTGTTCCAGGGCCGCGGTATCTCTTGCGAACAGACCCGCAACCACACTACTCGTCTGCGCTTAGCTTTTCGTGGAAACGGTTGACCAGAGAGGAGAGGAGGTGTCTCGTAATTATTTAGGCTAGGAAAGAGTGAGTGCATCGACGGGCGCGTGGTGTGCTGTGTGCGGTGGGTGGTGTGCTGTATTATTAATTAGTACCTAGCTTGGCTCGGTAACATGGATAAAATGACGTTTACTAAAAATGAAACCTAGCTAGATCAATTTATCGCTCCCCTGCATACTAAATCTCATGAAAATAGTTGGAGCCGTTTCCGAGATTCAGATTATATCAGAAACAACAAGACAAGAACAAGAATTACTCGTTTAAAGGTATTAAATTTATTTATTTAAACTTCATGTGCAATAGTGGTAGAAAGGTGGACTTAATGCTACAAGGCATTCTCTACCAGTCAACCACATCATATCACCAAATCATCTTATTTCCGCACAGCTTCGGTAGATACACCCTAGCTTTCACGCACCTCCTTTTCTCTCCGCTTCGCACATCTGCGCTCGCGTCCGCTTTGGTGGAGTCCGTTTCTTAAGCCGACATCCCGCATTGCAGTTGTCATTGACCAGTAGTGACTTCGACCTAATACCCACACCCCCACCTATAACTAAAATAATACTTCGTCATCATTATAAACTGCATAGCCTTTTCCTACATCGATTTAAGCTTCCAACCTAATCTGGTGCAGCTGAACACCAGTATTTTACATGAAGCGACTGCTTGTCGTGACTTCCATAATACAGGTACTAGGTAATACCATTGGCTGAGTGTCAGCAGTAAAGGTTCTTTGCATGATAGTATTTAGAAGTGGGGCACTGAGAATGGGCTGCGGGACTTTTCGAAAGAGATACCGCGACCCTGGAACACAAAGAGCAAGGAAAGAACATGGATGGGTTTTAGTCAGTACAAGTCTGACACTCCCTTCCGCTCTGCCCAGAGCGGGAGAAGTCATTTGATGATATCTCATCCGAAAAAAACAAAAGGGCACTGAGAATCAATTTTGAAGTCCATTCCAAGATTCCCTAAACCATGGTTACTCAACCAACAGCCATAGTAAAAATCACGTAACAGTAACTCAACTTGATATAAAGCTCGTTACATATTCCACGCATTGCAACTTCGCTACGGATGCCATAGTTTCTATGGTTCAATTGCGGTAGTAGACCATATCGGTATGGTCAAATTGAGTGATTACGTCTGACGATTGCATTCTAATTACAGAGTATGTGCAGTTAAATAACAATTAAACTGATGGAATTCCGTTACAGTCGGTTATGACTGTTGGTTAGACATGGAAAAGTTCTCTACTACATTGAGAGATCTGATGACGTTGATCGTGCTAACGAGGATCTGATAAAACTGCAGAGGGGGGTGCTATTTGCCTCTGCCGGGCTTCGGGACTGTTCGAATGAGATACCGCGGCCCTGGAACACAAAGCGCAAGGAAGGAACATGGATGGGATTTAGTCAGTACAAGTCTGACACTCCCTTCCGCTCTGCCCAGAGTTGGAAAAGGCATTTGATGATTACCCATCTAAAAAAAAAGGGTGCTATTTGCCAAGGGTGAATTTTATACAGTCAGCATAGTTATGGAAGTCCCATAAAATTCAACCTCTAAAGGGGTTATGGGTAAAGTTAAAGTTGATAATATGGAATAGTTATCGGTATATTCGAAATCTACACTGTCACAAATCATATCTAACTTACTACATTAATTTAGTACTAAGTACCCAATTAACAAAAAAACTAGCCAACTGTTCCCGAGGCCTTCCTATATCCGACGCACATAGCCCGACAAATCCAGACCCGCCCTTATAATAATATATACTCTAATTAATAGTGCCCCCCTCCACAAGGTAAACAAAAGTTCCTAAAGGGGGTGAAAAGGGGGGGTGACACATTAATCATCCTCAGACGACGTTGGGGACATACTTGTTTACTAGCAAAGAGTGCCAAAGGATCGGCTGATAATTTCGCCAAGAATTTTTGGAAGTTCGGAAAGTTAGCGCTTTAAGCCGCTTTTGATAAAGGCTTTGGTGACGGAGTTTGATGGATCATTTAATTTTGTAAAAGTTAAATGCTGCGTAAAAGGTGTTACTATTTTAAGTCTATGTATAGATTTTACGTCTACATGTAAATAAAAATAAGGTGCTTTTGAAGTAACTGCCAAGTTGTCAGTGTACTTCTAGGTTGTAGAACTTGTTCCTAATGATGACTACAATGACTCTTTTGAAGTTACTTGAATGTATGACAGTAGTATTAAGGGCGTAGTAATGTTAAAAAACTATCTCTTATCGTTTATTCAGCAGAATGAAACGAATTATTTATGGTAACATCGGTTCTACAAGCAAGTAACAGATTTAATCAGGATTTAAAAGGAGGTCTTCGAGCCATTAAAGTATTATTTAAAGGCTTTGAAGACGGACAAATTGTGGACTGTATTGCAGACATCACTGCAAGATATTCCATGAAGTATTTGTATGGAGTTATTTTTCCAAGAGTGTCGATGGCAAAAAAGAACAAATGTGCTCAGCCACCCGGACCCCGTTCACTGACGCAGCCATAAGATCATCAAGTGCGCAGGTGTCACAGCATGCAGCCTAAGATGCTAGGTGGGCCATTGTCTGTGGTTAGACGTCGCATACGCACTTCGTTTTCTTTCTTTTTCGTGTAGTTAGTGCCTAACCTGGTGTCAGAGATTTTATGCCCATGGGCCTCTGGTTTAGTTTGACGTGCCGTTGAAAAATATTACGCAGGCACTACACATTTAAGATCTTAGTTGTCCGTGATCTCCCATCTGTGGGAGCTGTCATTGCTCCGTCAGACCTGGGTTCAAAATCCATTTAGAAATTTCCAATTCGGCCACGGCATTATCATTCATTTTTTGTAATGTTTATTTTAAATCTTATGTTATTTTAGCTATACCTAGTCTAAGAACTGTTTGTTTTATTTTATTTTTTACTCATATATTTAAATATTTATCCTGTATTGGCTTCCGCACGTTTTTTCACGGGTGCCCACTGAAAACCAGCGCTGTTCTGTGGGCCCCCATAGCACAGCATCATGCTGAGTCGTAACCTGTTTGTCGCACTCACGACGTGCAAGCTGTGAAGTTTTTATTTTAATTTTATTTATTGTTGTTGTTGTTCAGTTCTGTTGAACTCGAAATGTTTTGTTATGTGATGTATGTTTACTGCTTATTTTTCTTAATTTTTTATGCACGTCATGTCTCTGCGACAAATACTTTTTCTTTCTTCCTTTCATTATGCTACCTTCCCTCCCTCCCCCCTCTTCCTCCCCTCCTCCCTTCCTTTCCTTCCCTTTCTTTTTTTTTCCTTTTGCTTTTCTTCTTTTTTCCTTTCTTTTTTGCTTCTTTCTTCTTTTTTTCTTTTCATTGCTTTTTTCCTTTTATTATTTACAAACTGCACTTTAATCAAAGCCACTTTACTTCCACTTTACCTTCCCACTATCACTAGTTAAACTAACTTAAATTAAACTCTGACCTCGTCCAACATTTTAACCATTATAATTGCCTTTAACAAATGAACTATGAATGATTCAACAGAACTAGGATAGGGGACGAACGTGTTAAGGTGCCTACAGATTATTATGCCCAATTTTTTACGACTGTTTTAATAAAATCACTAGCTTATAGAATAGAATAGAATATCATTTTTCTTTAATCGGGTATCCATGACTCAAAAACTGTGAGTAAAACTTATGACTAAAGGGTGTAAAAAGACTCTAAACGAAGCCGCAAGGCACTTGTCCTCCTCGTCATGGCGATATTTTTTTTGTTCTAGACTATACCTGGGAACCTTCTAGTTATGGAGATATTGGGGGTCAAAGTTCCAACATTTTCACAATTTTTTTTAATACATTTTTTTAATGTATTTTGTTTTACTTAAGTCGCCTTCACGACCCCAACTTCTATTCAACCCAATGTTTTGAATGTGTTACATTGTGACCTACCGTAAAACGTGATTTTTCACCATAAAATAGAAAGTCGTTGCCCAGCAATAATTGTTGCCTTAAGTTACTTACTTAGTTTGATGTACAGAATGCTTGGTTGTCGGCTTCTTGAAAAGTCCGTTTACACTTTATGTTAATAAAAACAAATAAAAAAACAAAAATGTGTTGTTTTGTTTTTTTATTTTTTTTTTTATTTTGACACTGTGGATCACTGCTGTGACAACCCACGAGTAATTTCACAACAGCGACCCAGAGAAACACAGTCAAGACTAGCAATCATGCTTAGGATACTGTTGGTGCTGGCCCACACCCTGCGCACCAGGGAAGCGCACCTTTTACGCATTATGCCCGCGACTTCGCCCGTGTAAAGTTCCGTAAATATCCCACGTACTACAGGGATAAAAAGTATCCTATGTGTTAATCCAGGTTATAATCTATCTGTGTGCCTTTCATCCAAACCCGATCAGTAATTTTTGCGTGAAAGAGTAACAAACATCCACCCATCCATCGATCTATCCTAACAAACTTTCGTATTTATAATAAAAGTAGGATAACATCACGCCTGTAATCCCCGAAGGGTTAGGCAGAGGTGTACCTAATAGTACACCCACGTTTCGCCAGTTATGTTTAAGTTCCATGTTATACGCAAGTCCATTGCCATCAACACGGCATGACTCTAGACTCCGTAGCTGCTACTGAGAAATTCCTGATGGAATAACTCAATCACACTTTGCACGACCCGGGAATCGAACCCAGGACCACTAGACGAACGAGACAGTCAAATGACCATTTTTGTCACTTGATATGTTCGGCTGACATTTACAAGACCGCGGGTAGGATCCTAGCTGAGACTCACGCAAATGTTGATAAAGATCTGTCAGCTTCTTGCATAATATTTGGCCTGTCAACGATCGACACATCTCATCTTACTCGGGTCGTGGCAGTTATAACGTATCTCGATGACTGACATGCTTAGCTAAACGGCGCCATTTCTCTCTGCCTGCCGTTCTCCTTGGGCATTCGTGCATGGAATGGACAATTGAAGCCCTGAATTGGTATGTCCATCTCATTAGAGGTCTGTGGTATGGTCTAACGCACTGTTTGGCCACAATGTAAATCTAGTGTGGGTTTTAATTTTTCAAGTTTTTTCTGATCAGACAGTCAGACACCTACGAAAATCGTTAAACCTCATGCAAATCTGTAAGCACCTTTAATGACTCGGGCATCGAATCTAGGACCGTCACGCCTACGATGCGCCCACGCCGGTTATCATGCAGTGTTCGTAATGGTCATAACATTAGTCTAGCTCTAACGTGTGCGCACGATTTTATGCTAAATATCATTGTGTTTAACCTGCGTAAAATGCGCAGTGCATTTTAGTATGTTATTTTATCTTTACCTTTTTAAAGGCCACGGCGTTTAATGCTGCCAATCCGCTTCGAGCAAGTGTGGTGATCAATGGTCATGCCTTCTCTACATGAGAAGAGTCTTCTGGCCTGCAGTAGGCTGGAATTATATGCACACGGCGACAGCGTGCAGTCGATGTGCGTATACTGACTGCAAACGAAGCTAGCGCATCTTTTGCAAAGAAGAAAAATCTTTTCTGTAAAAAAAATAGCCGACTTCCAAAAAAACATTCGATATTTGTTTTAAATTCTATTGCATTCTGTTTGTTTCATTGACTTTTTTGTCACCGACTTCCGAAAGTAACACCTTCTTCTACCAAATGAAAAAAGAATCACTTAGATCGGATCAGTAATTACGCAGAAATCGGTGAACATAGATGAAAAAAAAAGATGGTGACGGAACACATGTCATAACCTCCTCCTTTTTTTAGAAATCGTTTAACAACAACAACAATATACATTCATTTTCCGGATACTTTGGCCCATAGATATAAAAAATACCTATAAAAAAGAAAGTGAAAAAAAAGAAAAATAAATGTGTAAAAAAGTGTAGACGATGCCTGTTCTATAAATCGTATATAAAAATGCCGCGTGTTTTGGCACCATAGCTTAGACTTGTTTCACAGTTTTGGTTCTAGATTCATTAAGAAACGGAACAATTAATTTGATTAGTGAAGAAAATTAACACACACATTAATTTTCCTATTCACCTGTGTAATATCAAATAAACAGGCTCCTACCTGTCCCACTTACCTACACAAAACATTAATTTCGTGTAGAATGGTACTTAGCGAATAATAGGTTAATTGCAGGAATTGTAATCTATGTTAGCTAAATAAGTAATTTGGCTAACATAGATTCCTAACATAGATTTAGGTGACAATAATATACCGTAGGTAACATAGTTTAGCTTTATGTGACTCAGTTAAGATGCTTAACAGCGTCAACATACATAACGTGATTATTCGAAAAATACGTACTTGATTTATACAGGTTGTTTGGCGCATGGACCGACACAATTTTTCCAGGGATTTGGGAGGTCATTAGCTAGGTTCTACC
The DNA here is from genome assembly GCA_950005105.1 of Lycophotia porphyrea. NCBI lineage: Eukaryota > Metazoa > Arthropoda > Insecta > Lepidoptera > Noctuidae > Lycophotia > Lycophotia porphyrea. The sequence continues at coordinate 2,210,751 of OX465408.1, read as the reverse complement.
CATACAAAAAAAAACAAACAAAAAAGTTATTTCGAATTAAAGGAAACAATTTGGGCATATTTCTCATTTTTTTTTAAATCATATGTAACCAACCGTGACATTTGGGACAAAGGGTGTAGGGTAAAACCTAGCTAATGACCTCCCAAATCCCTGGAAAAATTGTGTCGGTCCATGCGCCAAACACCCTGTATATAAACCATATGTCTATTAAAATAGTATAGTAGTAGTATTTTACAATATTTTCTTACCTTTGTATAGATTCTTTTTTAACGATCGTTTGTGAATATGTGAACACTGTAGACTTTGTAGATTCCTAGATGCTTGTTAACTTTTTTTTTATCTTGTATTAATTTTTTTATGTAATACGCAGCTTATTATCAGGCCTACGCTGTTCCCTCATAGTTAAATACTAATGCTGTAACATGCTAATATTGTAATACCTACCAAATGATTTGAAAAGAGTAACCATGGAGTTTCTTCCCGGTTCTTCTCCATAGGAAACACCCAACCGAACCGAGCACCTTTTTGTCGACGTTTTATAAGCGCTCATCTGGGCCTATGTGAAATAAAATATTTTGATTTTGAAAAGCTTAATAAATAAACTGTAAGTTAAAACCAATATCATAGGAAATACTCGGTGAAGACACTTAAATTAAATAGGAGTAGACATATAATTATCGAGGTAAATAAGAGCAGGCCGATTTTATAATAAAAAAAAATACTTGTATGGCAACACTTAGCCTCTGGTCAAGGTAAAAGCCAGCCCTTTGGTCACGGGAAGCGTCAATTTTATTTATTTATGTACACACAAAATATTTAGTATTTTGTGTGGACATTATATTAAGATATAAGGGCACAAAGGTACTGCAAAAATTAATCATTACATTAAAAGTAGCGCTCAATCTTTTTGAGGCAAGATTATGTGCGCTATCGATTCAGATTTAGGTTACTCGCTCACGAGGTCTTACGTCTCAGTAGTTTCCATCGCTTTGTATAGTGTCCTCAAACTTTTCTTTTCAGTTTAAACAGCTAATAAATATCGGTGTTAAGTTAACCGGGTCAGCTGGGTTCAACTGGTTTATCCACAGTATATGGGTCGGCCGACCCCACCCGGTTCCCGCCGCTCCCTCGTTTCCTATATAAGACTGCGGTTACAATGACTCAAGATTTTTATGTGTAGTCTAAAAGGTTTTCCTTGATAAATTAAAAAGACAATGTGATACTTTGAAAGCTGGTGGAGTTAGGAAGTTTCTAGACATTACAAACGATTCGTTTGGTCGATTTTCACCTGACCTGACATCATCATTATCTAGCCTTTTCCCAACTATGTTGGGGTCGGCTTCCAGTCTAACTAGATGCAGCTGAATACCAGTATTTTACATGGACCGACTCTCTATCTGACCTCCACAATCCAGTTAGTACTGTGTAATACGATAGGTACTCCTTGGTAAGACTGGTTGTCTGACTTTGCCTGACCTGGCATAGTGATGTTCTATCAAAGATAATAATTATTGACAAGGCAAATATATATGATTGTCACTGATGAGTGCGAATGAGTCTACATGGCAGTTGAGTGAGAGGCCGGGTTTACAGGCGTCCCGCGCGATGTACGCAGCGCCGTTTGGTGTAACGGTTGCATATAATAATAATAATAATTTATTGAGTCTCAGACACAATGATCCATTTTTGTTTTTGTTATTTTTGTTTTGTTTTTGTTGTTTGTTTTTTGTTTTTGCATATGGTGGCAGCTTCTGAATGATATCTTGAGAAGGAAAACAGCAGTGCCGCCATTCTTCTACACTACGTTGTTCCCTTCATTTGCTTTTCTGCGATAACTTCTTGGTAATGCACGATAAAACCCGCCATCACAAGTTGTCCATTACTCAACATTACTAGGATGAAGTGAATAATTATACGGATGATGGACTGGCCTGCGCTAAGTTTAGACATGATTCCTGATATTTACTTAGTCATTACAGAATTTAGGCTGAAAATGACTAAATATAAAAATTAGGTCGACTGAATGTATAAAAAGAGCATTATACAAATTGAAAATTATATGAAATGAACGTTATCTAAATGTTATTAGAGCAAAAGAAGGATAAATTAAATATAACATTAGATCATATGAAATTAAGCAAAGTTATTTCAAGTAATAATATCTGTCATTATGTCATATATTACACACCCATCAAAGGGCAAAATTCGTTGTAGCTTTCAATAATGTTTGAACATCGTATAAACACAAAGTAATTATTTAAAGTATCAATTTACAACCTTTATACCTTAGTATAAGCTTGATTGCTTCGCACAGAGTCGTGATGTGATGTCGTGAGAGTGCGTGGTCGGTGGTTGTCGCGTATCAATCAATTGTGGGTAGGGATATTAATTCCCTTGAGTTATTTGAAATATTTAGACAGTCATGTTTTTCATAATACTTTGATTATCATAATATAACTTTTATCACCGCGAGTTTTCCCAGATAAGGATAATTACCGAACTCTAAGCTCGGTAATTATCCTTATAAATTGTCTGTGTGTCAAATTTCATACAATAAGTTCGTGTGTTTTGCGTCATAGAGTAAAATGGAGAAGCGTTCGTTCATCTATCCATCGTCACAAGTCCCATGTCATAGAAGGCGAGTCTACCGAGCTTGCCATCAACCGGGCGCAAATCCAGACTCTGTGGCTGCTACTGAAAATTCCTGATGCAAAAACCCAATAACACTTCGCCCTACCCAGGGAATCAAACCCAGGACCTCGTGCTCTGCAGTCGCCTTTGCCAGACTAGAAACACCAGCTGGACCAGGCAGAAACATAAAGTCACGCCTTTTTCCTATGGAGGTTTTAGCTTCGTTGTCGTGGTGAGTTACGGCTTCATGGAGAACATTTATATAATTTTTTTTTAGAAATGCCAAATTCAAATGACTCATCACAAAATTCAGCTATCTTTTACCCTGAACTAAGTGAACGTGTCAATTTCAGCCAGTAACAATAAAAGAGCTTCCGACATTCCGTGAACGCGCCTTAACGCATTATGGAAGTACTTCCACTCCCCGGCCAGCCCATGACACGCCATCAAACGACTTTTAATTATTTTCAGGGCTCTTCCATTATAGTAGCCAACTGCCTAGACAGCTGTAACAGATATTGTGGAAAATATAGAACGAAAATGTGGCTTGAGTTTTAAAATTTTCGTTGGTTTTCTGGTAATTGAGTAGATGAGCATGAATATCTTTTTTTAATCGTTTAGAATCATTTTAAATTCGTTTCGACTGGATGTCGAATCATGTAGATGATTAATTGTTTTTGAAATGTCATTTTTATTTTTTTACTTCGACCATTTTATTTGTTAAGTTCAAATATTAATTACATTTTATGTACATTATAAACTGACTACAAATAGAACAAAAATAATGCAAAAAAAGGGAAGACTAAAAGTAAGTACCAACATATTTACAACGACAATATTTTTAAGTTTTTCTGCTACAAGCAATGATATACATATAAAGCAATGCTAAAACAGAATTTCAATTAGATTATAAATAAGTAAATCAAATGATGGCTATTTTTATATTAAAACATATTACATGTTACAAAAAAAAAAAAAACAATTAGAGTCTATCGACATTTTCTCTCTGACCCACACTGAAAAAAAGGTATTTTTCTCGTTCAGGAAAGAATTATAATCATTAAACCATTGAAGAATATTTTTTTTTTATGAAAATTAATTCCATGAAACGTTCATAACAGTCGATTAATTTAAATAAAAGAGGGAAGGCTCATTCGTGAAAAAGAAAAGGCTTAAATTGAACCCTGGGGAATCCCCAAATTCACCGCGGATCTTGTAGGTGTCTTGGCAGTTACATCAGCTCACTGAATTCTGTTGTTCAGATAAGAACTCATAAAATTGAGAATCCTGTCCCTCATACCGTAATAGTACGCACGACGACTGATCAAGCTATACAAAACCAGTTTATGCGGATCTCACACTGTACAGAAAAAAATATATAAAGCGAGGCCACGTTATACTGGAACAGTAAAGCTTAATGTGCCGCCATGTATCTTCCTGATGAGTGCATTTAAAATGAGCTTTAAAAGGAGACGCGGGTGGCGAGGAATTTAAAAAATAGGTATTTGAATAAACTATTGCCGCCGCGCTCCGTCAAGCCTGCCCCCGTAGAGATAGGAACAGCTGCAGCTCGGATCGATTATATCACAAACATTTTGTCGAGATCAACGTTTCGTATTCCATTTTTTCTCCTCGAAAACTGACCAAATTCTTTTATTTTTGACATTCAAATTTCAAAAAAGAGTATATCTAGGTTCCTATTAATTTCTTTTAGAAACTAATAAGTAGTTTCTGAAAAAAGGAAATGACAAAGACGTGTCTACATTAGGCCGTGATTTTATGATAAAAAAAATAACGGTCTACATTTATATTGACAAGTGTATAAAAATGGGAAATAACAACAGTATCTGTGCATCATCAAAACGTTTGATGTTCGTTATAGCTGACAACGACACCATCACACAGTAGCTTATTGAGAGTAAGCTACTGTGTGATGGTGTCGTTGTCATCAGTAATAGGGAACGCAATATTATTGCTCCCTGTTATCAAGCCTATCACTATACTCTGTTTAGCGTGACTCTGGTGACGTTCATATACGGAGTGACATCATGTTGCCTCACCAGGAAGTTTCGTAATTTCAACAACTACGTGTATCTCAGTGCAACACTACTGAATATAATGCGTTTAATTGTTGTGTCGCTTCTTTTGAAAGACTGCGATAAACTTTTATCGTTGGTCCAATTTAGAAATACTTATTTTTATTTTTGTGACGACTGTGTATCATCATTGGTTGGTGGTAATGTTGTACCTGTTTTATGTTAAACTTGTAAAACAAATTAATGGAGAAATCAAAAGGAAGTATCTTAAAAGCACTCTGTTTGCGTGGGGCGTGCCTGTATTAGTGCTAATTTTTAGATTAATTCTACTCTTTATTGATCTGTTTGTTGTAGAAAGTTATAAAGTACGTGGAATTTATATATATTTGTGTATTTTATTTACATGTAACATTGTTCCTATGGTTTTCAACTTGATCATGTTTATTAAACTTCTACGTTCTTTATTTTATTCCAAAAACTGAATTGAGGATGCTTTCACAAAAAATGAAAGAAGGAAAGACAAATGGCGTCGTTTTTGTCTAGCGACATCTATATTGTTTTTGAGCAATGTTTTTACATTGACTTATTTTATATGGGATGCTTTCAATCTTTCGATATTCATACGCTTTTTAACAATTAACGTTCAAATATTAGCCGTTACATTATTCATTCCTATAATACAGAGTAACCGAGAGCTATGGTACGAATATTACAAACATCTATTGACAGGGACTATGTCGTAAGCATTGTAGTGTTGTTTGTTAGTAACACCAAGATGATGAGCAGTATCATCATTATTTATTTTATCACTTATGTACACACAAGTGAGTATTTTATTGATTATTATATATATTGTATTGTACATTATTTTATTTCGATCCCGCCAAACTAGATTCAGGCTTGGATACGGACTACATGCACGACCGCTAGGGCGTCCGTCTAGTCAACATCTTCTGAAAATGTCTCACAGACGGAAGTAATACGTGTCAAGTATATTATGTTTGGGTTACACATATGCCGCTCCCCCTTCCGTAAATCAATTTTCTTCTGTGGACCAATCAGTTTTTTTTTTTATTCCAATAACATGATTTGAGTCACGCATTAAAGAGATATCTGCTTTATCATAGGCTTTTATTGACTACCAGCGCCATTACTACTGATAAGACAAGCGAAACAGAATCCATTAGTACACTAAGTACTGCAAACCAGATGGCTGGATCCCATTATTTTATTTCTGTTCTTATTAAAGCCACTGCGTTCTACTGCAGCAAACGCGTTGTTATTCACATCTACATCAGTCAGTGACGTTTTGTTTCCAAGTGTGCAATAATGGGACACGACTACAGTATCATTCCATCGGACGCAGATACGATTCCCTGTTACACGGTTCTAAACTACATTCTGCTTTCCATGACCCTGGCGACGTTCATATACGGAATTACATCGTGGTACCTCATCAGGAAATTTCGTAATTTCAACAACTACGTGTATCTTAGTGCAACACTAGTAAATATAATGCGTTTAGTCATTATGTCAATTGTTTTAAAATATTGTGACGAACTTGTGTCAAGTATTCCATTTATTGATGTCCATTTTTATGTTTTTATGTTCTTGACGACGGTGTATCATTATTGGTTGGTAGTAATGTGTTATGTACTATATGTTAAAGTTGTAAAAGTTTTTAATGGAGATATGAAAAGGAAGTATCTTAAAAGCACTCTATTTGCTTGGGGTTTGCCTTGTCTGGGGGTGTCAATTTGTAGATTAATATTACTCATTATTGAGCGATCAGTGAATAGTGAACATACACAGTTTTCACGCAAACTGTACATAAGTAATTGCATTTTAATCGCGGGCCACATTATGCCTACTTTTTTTAATTTGATTATTTATGTTCAACTTGTGTATTCTCTATTTTTATCTAAAACAACAAACACGAGTGCGGTTTCTAAAAAAGAAAGAAGGAAAGAAACATGCCGTCGTTTGTACACTGCGACATCTATATTTTTTTTAAGTAACGTGTTCGTATTTTTTTTTGTTATTTGGACTGGTTTTAAATTTTCTTTTCTATTACGTATTGTAACAATACATATACAACTAGTGGTTGTAACGATATTCATTCCTTTAATAAAAAGTAACCGGTTATTGTGGTACGAATACTATAAAAGTCGATTGACCAGGAGTATGTCTTGATTAAAATTGTAACGTTCAACACTGTCCTCTTGCCTGTATTGTAAACAATGTATTATCTTACGGTTAAATATGGGTGTTAAGATAAAATTGAACTGAAATGCCACCTTTCCTTCTAAAATAAAGAATTCTCACGGGGTCTTGAAAGTATGATTGTTACTAGCAATTTTATGCAAATAACTGATGTACCGCTCGCTGGCCGTTAACGCAGCACCGCACTCGCTCGCTCGGCTCAAGCGCCTTTTGTCACAGTTCTAACGTAACTTATTTGGTCGGAGTGCCCTAGCTTAGTTACTGCGACCGTCTTAACTCGCCAACAATGGTGCGAACCTAAGTTAAGTTCTCTACCTTGACAAAAAATACTTCAGTTTCAATTATGAGATCGCCATCAAACTTTTCAGCAACGCAGCTGTGGTTAAACTTAAGTCTAGTCAATCTCAAGTGTATTTTCACCTATCTTTAACCGTTCATATTAAAATTTTCCAACTAAACATTATAAAATGAAGAACTAATATGGGAAAACGTAAAACTAATTACCCTCACAAATTATTAATTTTTTGCAATGACGTAATTTAAGTCATACATAACATAACATCACGCCTGTAATCCCTGAAGGGTCAGGCAGTCGTGTACCTAATAGTACACCCACATTTCGCCAGTTATGTTTTAAAGTCCCATGTAATAGGGGGCGAGCCCTTTGTCATCAACCGGGCCCAAATCCAGCCCGACCCGTGAATCGAACCCAGGACCTCATGCACAGCAGACGCGCTTAAGACCACTAGATCAACGAGGAAGTCATATAATGTATGTATATCGGCTTTATCACAGGCTTTTATGGATTACCGGTGCCCTTATGACTGATAAGACAAGGAAAACAAAATCCATTAGAATACTAAGTGCCGAAAAATCTGGTCTTGTTACATTAGTATGATTTTGTTCCTTTTATTATAATGTCGATCTAAAGGTTTTACTGTGTTCATTGTTAATAGTATATTCGTCTATCACAGAGATTTTTGTTTTCACGAGTACAGCGTAAATAAGGATAATATTTTATACTTATCCAGTCATCATGGTTGATAATAACATCATCGTACCCTGGCTTACACAGCAAGCTGGTAACCAGGAGCCAACCGTTTCTTGCTATCAGATCTTACACTACATTGTTATTGCCATGACTTTGGCGACGTTCATGTACGGAGTGACATCGTGGTGCCTCATCCGGAAGTTTCGTAATTTCAACAACTACGTGTATCTCAGTGCAACACTAGTGAATATCTTACGAATGGTTGTTATGTCACTTATTTTAAGCGGTTGTGGCCAAATTGTGTCGACCGTTAAATTTATAACTGTTTATTTTTATATTTTTCTTTTTCTTATGTCAATATATAACTACTGGTTAGTAGTAATGAGTTATGTATTTTACGTAAAATTGGTAAAAGTTTTTAATGGAGATATTAAAAGAAAGTATCTAAAAAGCACTTTGTTTGCGTGGGGCGTGCCAATCGTACTAGTAATCTTTTCAAGATTGATTTTACTCTCTATTGAACTTTTAGTTTTAGAAGGTAACATAGAATTTATACTTATCATTTATATATATATCTTCTTTTTCGTTACATGCACCGTAATTCCTTTAATTTTCAACTTGTCTATGTTTATAAAACTTTTGTGTTCTTTATTTTTTTCTGAAAATACAATATCAAGTGTGGTGGATGAGAAAGAAAGAAGAAAAGAAAAATGGCGTCGTTTTTGTCTCGCAACATCTATATTTTTTTTAAGTAATGTTTTCGTGTTGACTTATGTTATATGGGATGGTTTTCAACTTACTATTTCTATCCGAGCTTTGACAACATACTTCCAAATATTAGTCAATACGTTGTTTATTCCTTTAGTAAAAAGTAATAGAGAATTATGGTACGAATATTATAAAAACCGATTATCAAGGCAAGTCTAGTGGACGTAAATATATTTTTGTATGTCTAGTTTGTAATATTATTAATTTAAGAAAAGGAATCAATTACATTTTTTGTGTAATAAGCAGCGACTTATTGTCAAGCCTACGCTGTTCCCCCATACTTATGCTGTAACATGATAATATTGTAATACCAAATGATTTGAAAAGAGTAACCATGGATTTTCTTGCCGGTTCTTCTCCATAGGAAACGACCAACCCGAACCGTGCACCTTTTTGCCGACGTTTTATATGTGCCCATCTGGGCCTATACGAAATAAAATATTTTGATTTTGAATGGATGTGTATACTTAATGCTATAATAATAATATATTATTTCACAAGTTTTTTTCAAAAACGCTCTATCAGTAATTTAGCATATTTTTGTTAATTAGGTAATAAATAAATTTATTTAAGAAAACAGTGTTTTATTCACCTGAATGAATCTCGTCAGCGAAGTTTTGAGATAGTGTTGTGTGTTTCTCTGTAATCTGTAATATGCAGCGTAAAATTCAGTTTCTTTTTATCTAGTTCTTTTACATAACATAACATCACGCCTTTAATCCCCGGAGGGTTAGGCAGAGGTGTACCTAGTACACCCACATTTCGCCAGTTATGTTTAAGTAAGGCAAAAGCTAGTTCCTGCCAGGGCTGCGGGACTGTTCGAAAGAGATACCGCGCTCTGGAACACAAAGGGCAAGGATCGAACATGGATGGGTTTTAGTCAGTACAAGTCTGCCACTCCCTTCCGCTCTGCCCGGAGCGGGAGAAGTCATTTGATGATTTGCAATCCGAAAAAAAAAAGAAATAGAAAGGATGTAAAAATTGTTTAAGATATTTTTCTTTTTTATCTGTTTTTGGAATTACAAGCGTGATGTTATAGGAACAACATAGCTATTTTGGCTACTATTTCGTTTATAACCACGACACTTTATAGTTTCCTAGTACGAGTAAAAGCCAGATAATATCTCTTTGAAAATAATTCTGCGAAGTTGTAATGTTTCAGGTTTTCAGTACCGCAGTAAAAGTTCGTTTGTGCTGGCCTTTTAGTTGCTTAAGAGTAAAATACTCTTTGGTGAAAATAAAATTTCTTTACAGTCCAAGTAAAATTAGTTGGTTCGAAAAACTCGTTACACACTACATACACTAGGTACATTGTATACTTACTATACAGTAGATACCTACAGTGTTTGTTTACTAGGACAGTTACAGTTAAGAGAACCAAAACAGTCTTGCGCCCTTATCATGTTAAACTTTTTGGCATAACATACATACATTCACGCCCTTTTCCCATAGGGGTTGGCAGAAACCACAGAACGAAACCTGCCACGATCCTTACATACTCCTTTTTGAACCTCACCAATGAGGTCAGCGTATGTTCTTCTAGGGCGTCTCCTCCCGGCGGCGTTGCCACTCACATCTGCCTTGTAAATACCTTTTGATCTGCCAAATCAGAGGCCCATGGGTAGCATAAAAACTCTGACACCAGGTTAGGCACTGACCACACGACAAAGTTAAGACTACTACTAACACCAAAATGTAAACAAAAAAAAAAAAACATGTGTGCAATTCACACGTGGTAGAAGTGAAACCTTCAAAAATTTTGGCTTCGAGGTACACACTGTATAATGCTTCCTATCTCATTTTCTTCCACGTTAAACCTCATGAATTTATGTGCCCTTCTCTTATTACTGTCGCTTTTTCGTTTCATCGACTTTCAAATCAAAATGATGCTAAAGAAGTTTTCACTTCAAAAAGACTAAAAACTCCATGACCATTAATAGAGGCTTAAATCATAGTGTCAATTACATTGTCCCCCCCCTGATTGGATAGATTAGGTTATGAAGGGTTTCCAAACGTCAGTTCGATTGTGATAAATGACCACCCCTAGGAAGAGGGGAGGCAGGGGGAGACCCCAACACTTCTTTTTTAAACGAGGTTATTTGTTGGTACGGCAGGGGGAATTGTAATAATTCTTGGCTTTTGAATTTGTGGTTATGATGAGCAATGAAACTGGTGTTAATGAGAATAATGACAGAGTGGATTATGAAAAACCAGCCAGGTGCGCGTTGGACTCGCGAACAGAGGGTGCCGTAATAAACTTCTAGGTATTTTGATATTAAACTACGTATTTACGGCTTTCAGATTTATTACTTTACATGTGCTGTACGACATAGCTTCTTGCAAATTTAGATTCTAGGTCAACGGGAACTATCCTATAGGTTTTGATTACCTTGAGAAATTACAAAATATGCGACATAAATGGTCATATCTTTTGATCGCGTTGACTTACAAGTGTCATTTTTTCACTGCTCTAAGGCTCCATGCGTTCCTAAGTAAGGGTCTTGACAGACGGACAACGAAGTGATCCTATAAGGGTTCCGTTTTTGTCGACGAGGTACAGAACCCTAAAAAAAGGTTTTGTTTATGCCAGTACTAGTTCTGTGAGTCAGTTGTGAGATTATAAGCTTACTGACACGATAGGTACTCGAATGTATTTCCAATGAAGTCACAAACAGTTGCATGGATGTTTTTTTTTAAATATATTCTCCTGTATCATGGGTGCGTTTATAAAAATTTTAAATCACATACACAAACAGCTAGACCCAGAACAAACACCTTTTTTTTTCGGATGGGAAATCTTCAAATGCCTTCTCCCGCTCTGGGCAGAGCGGAAGGGGGTGTCAGACTTGTACTGACTAAAACCCATCCATGTTCTTTCCTTGCCCTTTGTATTCCGCGGTATCTCTTTCCAACAGTCCCGCAGCCCCCAGAACCACTACTTGTAGGGCAGTTTGTTGTTAAGCAGACACATTCAGTAATGTTGATTCCGTCAGTTAAATTATCAGGCTCATGGAACTGCTGAAGTGAAAAATGGCGTTTTCATAATCCAAAACAAACATGTATCTAGCAGAATCCATTGGAAAACATGAAAATGCTCTTTCAATCAGCGAGTAGACCAAACGTAAAAAGAACAACATATCTTACTCAATCATAGGCCTGGACTTTATTTACCCAACTATTTTGGACTTAGCTTCCAATCTTTCCAGATGCAGCTGAATAGGTAGGCCACTGCCTATCTGACTTCCTCATTCCAATACCACTACAATAAGTACGTGGGCGTTCGAGCTCTGCTTGGATGAAAATAAGAGAAAACGATTTTCCCAGACATCTATCTAGATCGATTTATCATCCCGTCAACCTCTATACAGGGCGTAAACAGACTCTTCACGAAGCCGTCAACCAAGCATTATGTACATCAAACTAAGTAACTTTACGCAAAAATTAGTGCTGGGAAATGACTTTTTTTTTTGGGCTGAAAAATCACGTTTTACAGTAGGACTCACTGTAACGCACCGAAAACATTGTGCTGATGCATGGATTGAATAGTAAGGGGGCCCTGGAGGTGTTTAAAGTAAAAATCTTACAATAAATCTTACAATAAATAAAAACATGTATTTAAAAAAAAACTTGTGAAAAAGTTGGAACTTTGACCCCCAATATCTCCGTAACTAGAAGGTTCCCAGGTATGGTCTAGAACAAAAAAATGATCGCAATGACGGGGAGAACAAGTGCCTTTCGGCTTCGTTAAGAGTCTGTTTACACCCTTTATATTGTAACTTTTATTGAAATCGTTAGAGCAATTTTCGAGAACGTGATCGGATAGAATATCCTACTCCAACAGAATCAGCCTAAAATGTTCACACTACTGGGACACAAGCCTCTATGAGAGGGAGTGGGCCATTATCCCCCATGTGGGGCGAGTGTGGGTTGGTGAATATTACACTCCGGTTCCTTGGTTAATCCTAATACCCGTGAACACCACATATCACCACCATTTTCTACATTACCCTTAATAAACTACATGACCACATTACAATCATTCATCACGTCGCTGTCAGTTGGCAGTTCATACTATAAGGTAAACTATCGGTAAAACGATCAGATAATGAAGTCTCCATGGCAATGGATTGATGGTGTCAACCCGGGTTATTGATTAGATAGCAGCTGGGTATAGCAGTACCCATAACGATGCCAATCGGGCACTAGTTCTCCGCATTATTGCGATATTTTTGTGTTTTAGACCATACCTGGGAACCTTCTAGTTACGATGATGTTGGGGGTTAAAGTTCCAACTTTTTTCAATTTTTATTTTTAAATAAGTACAAGTTTTCAATGTTTATAGTATCTGCGTAAGTGGATATGGTATAAATAACATTTTTACTTACGATTTCATTTTCATTTTTTTTTTATGTTAATTATCATCATAAATATAGCATCTGTGGTAACAGATTTTGTATATAAATCATTGCATTTATATTTTCATCTATTATTATCGTCATTAAAGATGTGATTTCGTCGGTTTAATAATTTTACGAAATTTTATATAATATTTTCCAGAAATGACAATTAATGTCAAGCTGTCAAGCTTATTTATTCTTTCTCTTAGATTTTCTGTACCGGCTGGTTCAATGAAGGTTGCATTAGGATGTATTACTAAAAAAACATTTATATCGTTTTGGCTAGTCTAAATCTAGTTTTTATATTGAATTACGTTTGTCTTCTGATTAATGGACTACTAAATGATAATTAATTAATTATAAATTTCGTACCGCACTCTCGGGTTATGGCGTTTTATATGTCTTGGCCGACTACAGCTGGCAGGTCAGATAATTATTGGCTTCAAGAAATAAATTCGTAAAACGAAACAGAAAGCTCTGGAACGCTGAAAAGTTCCCTATAAAAGGAAGCTTTGACATAGTTCAACCAGTTTACGACGAGATTTCAGTAGAGAGTAACTAGTACGGTGAAGTCCACTCCACTAAAAGTGGACAAGTGCCGTGACAAGTGGTAGGGCGCCGACGCTCTGTCGCGTTCCTCCGCCTCCCAGGAGTCGTAACTACATCCCGGGGCTCCGCTAAACGGACTCACCCAGGAACTCCTCTCCAAGCTGCGGAGTCTGCCTGACTCCAGTACGGCCAGGACTGACCTGTCGCCAGTACGGTGAAGCCCGCAGGACCAGGTGCTCCATGGGAGTAGGTCCCATAAAAAAATAGCAAGTAACCTTAAAACTTTCTCCTCCTACTACCCGATTCTTGAGTGCGTGTAGGTAGGTGTGTTTTATATAATAACTGTATTTTGTATCACCCCTCTATTTATTTATTAAATTTAATTGTACAGTCTACTTTTTACCTTTTTATTTGTTCGAAAGAAGTAGAAATGACATTTTATAACTTTACTTTAAAAACCTCCACGTTCCTCATACAATGCATCCATCAGCACAGTGTTTTGAGAGCATCACATTGAGTTCTACCGTAAAACGTGATTTTTCACCCTGAAAAAAAGTCGCTTCCCTGCAAGATTTTTGCTTAGAGTTACTTAGTAATGATGATGTTCAAAATGCTTGGTTTCCAGCCTCATGAAGGATCCGTGTACATCTTGTAGGTAATTCAAAGTTTTATATTTAAAGTTTTTGAGAACCTTTCTTTTTTTTTTTAACCGATTTTCGTCAAAAAGGTGGAGGTTCTCAATTCGGCCGTTTTTTTTTTGTGTGTGTTACCTCATAACTCAGTCTTTTCTAAAGCGATTTAAAAAATCTTTTTTTTTATGTGAAAGGATATACTTCCTGATTGGTCCCATCCCAATTTCATCAAAATCAGTTCAGTAATTTGGTCTTTTTTCCATGTTATGTTTTAATTTGACACACTTCCTGATTTCCGATTGAGCTGAAATTTTACACGCATAAGTATACTTATGCGTGTAAAATTTCAGCTATATATAGCGTGATAATAGGATATACAGATGACATGGAGCTTATCTGATGATGGAGCTGGAAGGTGGCTTTAGGAACCCCGTTATGAAACGACATAACCCCATCGAGTTTGGGCTCGTATGATTCGTCTTGACAAGTACTTTGTCTCTAGATGGTATCCAGGATCTGATGATGGAGCTAGAAGGTGATCATAGGAATTCCGTTAAAACGAAATAATCCCATCGAGTTTGGGCTTATATGATTCGTCTTCACGAGTACTTTGTCTCTAATCGTAACCAGGGTTTGATGATGAAGCTGGAAGGTGGCCATAGGATCTCCGTAATAAAACAAGTAACCGCTCAATGCGGTTACGTTGTTTAGGGTCGTTTGGTTTATCTTGATGAGTAGTTTGTCTTTAGATGGTATCCAGGGTCTGATGATGGAGCTGGAAGGTGGCCATAGGAAATCCGTTATAAAACGACATAATCCCATCCTACATTTTGTGTGGTATGCTACAAGTCTACAACTAAAAAGACAAAAAAGTCAATAAAAAAAACAATGTCACTGACTTCAGAAAGTAAAGTTATTTTAGTTTTTTAGTGTTTTTTTGGAAGTCGGTGTTTTGATTTTTTTTTTCGGACGGGAAATCATCAAATTACTTCTCCCGCTCCGGGCAGAGCGGAAGGGAGTGTCAGACTTGTACTGACTAAAACCCATCCATGTTCCTTCCTTGCCCTTTGTGTTCCAGGGCCGCAGTATCTCTTTCGAACAGTCCTACAGCCCTGGAACAGTTCCAGGAAGTTTTTGAGAACCTTGTGTGTTGTTGAACCACATTTATTCTGTACCACCAGTCTGTGAGATTCACTGCCGTTTTCTATGTTTCCTGATCATTACAATCTGGATCTCTTAAAAATTTGAGTGAATCGATTTCTTCTTGGCTTGCCGGCTCCTCCTTAGTTCGCATCATCATTTCATATCAGGCGAGAGGTGGCAAAATGTAATACTACTAGAAAAAATTAACGGATCAAAAAAAAAAACAAAATTCAACAGGCCGTAACTTCGGTCTGTAGGTCTACGGTCTTACAAGAAATAAAAAAAGGAAATTGTAGCTCCAAGTGTCTAGTTTTTGGATGAAAATTTTCAAAAAAAACGAAAATTTTCTTGCCGCTGGTTTTTCTAAGATTACTCAAAAACCGCTGAAGCTACAATTTAAAAACTAATCCAAATAACAGTTCTAATCCAAAAACTGCACACTTGGAGCTACAATTTCCTTTTTTTTATTTCTTGTACGACCATTTCTCTCAAAGTTACGGCCTGTTGATTATTGCCCAAAAATTTGAATTTTTTTTTTGGTCCCTTAATTTTTTCCAGTAGTGTATTTATTGAGTGTGAAAAAAAACATCTTTCTGTTACTTGATGGAGGGCCACCCTATTTATATTTATTCGCAATTTCACTTCATTTTTGTATAGCGGACGGCGAAAATTGCTGTGATATACAGACGGACAGACAGACGGACAGGGCGAATCTATAAAGGTTCCGATTTTAGCAACGTTTGGTTTGCCATTTGGCAACGGAACCTAAAAAAGATATTTGCCTAGTTGCCTAATATAATACACTAGCACTTCGCCCGCGACTTCGTCCGCGTGGATTTCGAAAATACAGACCATAAGTATTACTCGATATTGTAGCTTTCTATAGGTGAAATAATGTTATAAAATTTAAGTTTGGTAGGCACCTAATGAAATTAAATAGGTATTTAAATTAAAACTGCTCTGTTTAGAATTTTTGAGGTTGTTTTATTTTCTGGTAACAAAATAATTCAATTTGTGGGTGATCCAATTCGTGATGAACCACCCATAATTATAACTGCCCATGGGTAAAATATTGTTTTTGTAAATGCCAACCAAAGAGAATGTTTGTCACTGCGACTTGTTAATAGTAAACCGGGCAAATGATGTTTTATGGGAAACTGGAGTTGCTTTAACTATATAGGCAGGTCCGTGGGAATCATTGGAATTCTCGTGATCTGCGCCAACTGGGTAGCTCCTGGTCCGATGAGAATGGTCGCTACAGTTAAGTTATCTTTTATTAGTAGCATTGTGCCATTGCAATTGTTAGGTGGGCTTAAATTTCTTAAAAGCACGATAGGCGTTCCGATTTTCAATAGCGGTTCGTAAGATGGCAGGCCAGATGGATTAAGGGACTTTTTGTAAAATTAGTTTATTGATATTTTTGATTATTTACTACCTCGTTGGTCTAGTGGTCGAAAGCACGACTGCTGAGCATGAGGTTCTGGGTTCGATTCCCGGGTTGGGCAGTGTCATTGCGTATTTCCATCAGGAATTTCTCAGTAGCAGCCACAGAATCTGGATTTGTACCCAGTTGATGGCAATAGACTCACCCCATATAACATGGAACTTAGTATAACTGGCGAAATGTGGGTGTACTATTAGGTACACCTCTGCCTAACCTTTCGGGGATTAAAGGCGTGACGTTATGTTATTTGTATTATTATTGATTTCATTGACTGTATCGTTCTTAGGTGAGACGATAGCCTTTGAACAAAGTCAATGAATATCTCTATCTAGTAAAAAATATTCAAGGTCATATACTGCATCTATTCTATACTATCTAGTTGCTGCAAGCTGTGAACTATCCTACCCAGCCTCTCTTTTATAACGATTTCCGCAGCGTTAGCGCCCAAGGTTGGAAAAGAAAAAGACCCGTCTCCAACTTTGAGCAGCTATTGTGGAAAATCGTTAACCATATTTCCGATAAAGTGGGCTCTCGTGTTAGTACGTAAATTAAAGTTTGAGTTATACTCCATAGGGACAATGATTTTAGACATGCCTCAATGATGTCCGCACGTGTCCCTTTTGTGACGACGAAAAGTGTCTGCCGAAAGTCACCAGCAAACATTAAAGTTACGCCACCCACGACAGCGACTGAGTTTCTCAATTCCTTAAGTTTTCGATCCACTGCTTCAACATGAGCTTGACTCATGGTACATATTATGTACTTCCCATATTATCAGTGACGTAATCTTGTAACAACTGACCAATGTTCTAATGCGGTTCGTGAATGTTGGATGGCATTTTGCGATTTATAAATTTTACATTATCTTCGAAACTAATTAACCGATCGACATACTGTAAAGGGCAAATCTTATCTCTTTGATATCCTTGTGATCATAAAAATATTTTTTTGTATAAAGTTTAATATTTTGTGGTTTAAGAAATCGTCCAAACGTAAGTATGTCGAAAAATACTTTTTTAGTACATAAAAGCTACTATATCTGCTAAAATATAAAAGATAGAAATATAGTGCCGCGGACTCTTTTGTAGAAATATTTAAAACGGACCAGGTTGGCCTACATTGTTTTCAATTATATACAACGGTTAAGGCAGCGTATGCAAATAACTCTGTTTTGAGCGGTAATTTTTTTCCGCCTGGCCAGACAATAATTGTGATAGCGCGGCTAATATGCATGATATTATTATAATTTATAGCCTATAGCACTCACGAATAATGCAGCTTTCTACCAGAGAAACATTTCTTTTTTAAATTGGATCATTAGTTCCGGAGATTACCCCCTACTTACAAACTTACAAACAAATTTTACCTAAATATAAATAAAATAATATATATAATATAAGTAATAAGTAAAATAAATAATAATACATAACATTCTCGTTTTCTTGAAGCCAGATAAAAACTAATATTAATTTCACTAGACAGGAAAAAAAAGCACAATATCACTAAAACATCAAGTTTACAAGGAAAACCGCGACAACAAGCGACTCCGAGTTACGTGTAGTCTGCCACAGACAATCCAATATGGCGCTCGTCAGCTGTCACTTGCAGTCGTCCTGTCATAGTGAGCGAACATCTATCGTGACTGTATCTCACAACAACATTAATTTCTACCCTTTATCAGGGAAAAAGGGTTTATTGTTAAAAGCATTACGTAATAAATGTTATGGCTTGGGTATTTGATTGTTTTAGAATGTTTGAAAGAATCAGGTAAATGGTGGCGCAATTTGTTTGGGGTAGTCGTTACGTTGGTCTTTTATTTAAGTTATAGAAGTTTTCTTGTTTTGAGAAAGGTTGAAAGGTTTTCGTTACGTATTGGGTTGGTTGGTTAATTCTTTATAAGTTTTATTGGGAAACAAAAACCCATGTTACACAGGACTTTTTGATTTCATAACCAGCGACGAAGTATAATTTGTGACCAACTGGCATAACATTTACAATATAAGCGTTACTGCAAATCCAATCAATAATTATGTGTTTAAGAAGTATTTCCTAAATATCTATCGATAAATTTCAACAGTGAAAGTCCCTCTCTAACTACCGTGGGTGAGGCAGCATTATGTGCCAGTAACTTGCACAATACCACGTCCTGGGTTCGATTCCCGGGTCGGACAAATTGTTATTGGGTTTTTCCATCAAGAATAAGTAGCAGCCACGGAGTCTGGTTTTGTGCCCGGTTGATGGCAATAGGCTCGCCACCTATTACATGGGACTTAAACAGATTTGAAGAAATGTGGGTGTACTATTAGGCACACATACTGCCTAACAGTTCGGGGATTACAGGCGTGATGTTGTGTTATGTACTATATTGCAGCAATTCGCGTAAGTGCTTTTCATATTGTTGCTGTTCTTGTACCCTTTTATTTTCTCCCTTACACACTTAACTCTTTGGTTCATCGTACTACTAGTATTGACGCAGAAAGCTTCATAATGAGGTAACCAGGTTACTAGGATGCCGGCAGTGTCCTATGCTATACGACCAAGTTGTAGCTGTCTTTATACACTCATAGTAACTTTTCCGAGCAACCGGATATTTCTCGATCGTGGCTTTTTAATGGCGATGGAAAATAGAATTTATGTCGTTTCTGAAAGCGTATTTTATACAGTAGCAACGTAGTACGTTAATTGGGTAAAACTTCTTATGTTTACCTTAGAAAATAGGCTATTCAGTGGGAGAAATTGTGAAGTTTTACGGCAATTAACCCTGGTTTTGGAAAATATGTTGTCTTATAATGTTGTCCTCCTAAAATAAAAATAGATAAAGTCGTTCTATTTTTCTTTATTTTTGCAGGTTTGATAGAAAAGCAAGCAAGATATACTAAGAAGAGTAATGTTTTCTTCTTAAATTCATAAAGTGGTTCCCTATTGGTTCTTCAGAAAGGTCAGGTGCCAAGTACACACAACCGGCGCGCGTGTATAACCAGATGTATGAACGTGGACGAGGTTCTAGGAGTATGTAAAGATCGTAGTTTGTGGCTCTCTGTTTCTGCCTACCCCCATAGGAAAAAAGCGTGAGTTTATATGTGTATGTCTACTACTAGTGTTTAGTTCAAATTTCTCAATAGCAGCCTACGGCCCGCAGCCCGCAACTGCGCGGTTGACGGTAATAGGTTCGCCCCTTATTACATTGAACGAAATGCTGGAGCCCTGATACAGCCAGAAGATGTCGCGGCAGACCTCTTAGAAGATGGCGGAACCAGCTAGACAAGAGGTTAAGCCGTGCTTGTCAAGGTTGGTCTTTGGAGTCTCCTCCGTGCCTCGGAAAGCATGTTAACCTGTTGGTCCCGGCTGTCATTTGTAGATCTTTGACAGTCGTTAGGTAGTCAATGACCCAAAAAGTCTGACAACCAGTCTTACCAAGGGGTATCGTATTCGCCATGGGATCTGGAGGCGATAGT
Source organism: Lycophotia porphyrea (assembly GCA_950005105.1). Classification (NCBI taxonomy): domain Eukaryota; kingdom Metazoa; phylum Arthropoda; class Insecta; order Lepidoptera; family Noctuidae; genus Lycophotia; species Lycophotia porphyrea. The sequence goes on along the minus strand of OX465408.1, from coordinate 2,190,482 downwards.
CCTCACGCGCCTACACGAGTGGCGCGTGGAGGCACTACGCCGGGGGGAAACTAAAGGAACCGCTGCCGCGGCAAACCCATCCATGTTCCTTCCTTGCCCTTTGTGTTCCAGGGCCGCGGTATCTCTTTCGAACAGTCGCGCAGCCTTGGCAGGCATCGGCCCTTGCGAGCCCCTCCCTGTTTGCTGACATCTCTTTGAGGCGCGAAGTGGAACACAAACGCGCATGCCGGTTTCCTCAGTCTCAGTCGGTTTTAAGTTCGAACCCGTGACTTACTGCTCGTAAGTCGGGGCCGTCACCACTGAGTCACCACTGCTCTCACTCTCAAGCTAATCAAATAAGTCTAAATCACACCCTTGAATAAAGAAAGCAAGTTAACAAAAATCTTGGAAGGTCAAAATTCAATTGGCAGGTCGAAAACGGCCGAGATAAGTTCACAAAGGCCGTATTTCGGCTCGGCCCTATAACTTGTACAACACTATAGCTATTGTGCTCCGTATACTTGCGTGCAGGGAAAAGGGTCTACTTGTATTGTTTTAAGTTTGACTTGGTTTTCTGATACAAGGATGAGGTTTTTTGATCCTCATTTGTTTCGAGTTTTTTTTTGTTTTGTTGATCGGTTTCAGTCTAGATTTTCATGTCATTTGCGAATCATGAGCGATAGCCATAGTGAAAAAGTAATAGGTAATTAAAAAAAAATGAATTGTAATATCCGTACCCAGGAGTTTCTGTCGTTGAAGAATTTATATGAAGCGCTTTAAAATCGTTTACTTCTTATATCACCTTTTTTATTTCTCTTTGAATATTATGTAGGAAATATAATTTTACGTTTAAAAAAAACATGTTTATTATTACCTTATTTTCAGGTGAAACAGTTGCAAGATAATCGTAAATTAATAGACTACTTGAGACGTTAGTTGAAATTATGTACGGTCAGTACCCTGCATTACTTGACCCCTCTTACAAAGAAGAATCGGGAAAGAGGGGTCAGGTAAAGCGGGGCACTGACTGTACCTATTTTTTTTTTTTTTTAGTTAGCCCATACTGTCCCGCTCCTGAGCAAAGGCCTCCCCCCAATCCTTCCTAATCCTAATATTCGTCAAAAAACTATTCTGATGATGATAAACCTTATTTGAAATGCATAATACTATTATATTTTTTTTTTTTGGACTGCCTCGTTGGTCTAGTGGTCGCAAGCGCGACTGCTGAGCATGAGGTCCTGGGTTCGATTCCCGGGTCGGGCAAAGTGCTATTGGGTTTTATCGATCAGGAATTTCTCAGTAGCAGCTATGGAGTCTGGATTTGTGCCCGGTTGATGGCAATAGGCTCGCTCCCTATTACATGGGACTTAAAAACATAACTGGCGAAATGTGGGTGTACTATTAGGTACACTTCTGCCTAACCCTTACATTACAGGCGTGATGTTATGTTATGTGATATTATTATAATAATCAGGTCCACCCCTCAGTCTATTTATATTCTGTACAGTATCCAAAATCAGGTAGGTAAGTTAGTAAACATCCAGAATAAATTTCCGGCGAAAACTTTGTCGTGTCTGCATTGGAAGTTTGCAGTAGCAACTGCCCAAACTTTGGCGAACCATTTTCATCGAACATCATCCTAACTCCAGTTGGCTAAAATTAACGGACCACTAAAAGGATTCATTTGGGCACGACCACACATTGTATTTAATTAGTTATTTGTTTGAAATATTATATGGCGTTATTTGGTAGATTAATATGAAGGATGGTATGGCTAGAAAGGAGGTGACTGCTGAGATGATGAGTAATAGAGAAGAATGGGAGAAGAAGACATGATGCGCTGACCCCAAATAAATCGGGATAATGGCAAGAGAATCATGATAATATGTTAGGTAGGTAAATAGTTATGAAAAAATAAGATACTTAAAACATAATTTCGTCGTTGTAGTGCGAGAAGTCACTAAGTGACATTTTTGCCAAAATGAGTTAATAATGTCAAAGTGTTTTTAAACACTTTATTTACCTTTTAAAAAGGTAAGATACAGTATTTTTTTAGTATTTTAGATAATACGAGAATGTCAGCAGTGCATAACTACTTGTTAAGGCAAAACGCCAGCCTATGAAAATTAACTAACGGTACTTGAGTAATTTATGTCAACTAACTTTTTCTCAATTACTGGGGCTTCCCTGCTCATTAATGTTACTTTGTTAGTTTTTGCATTCAATATATTCGACGAAATCCCCTGTAACGTCACTTAGGTATTTCTTGCAGACAAAAGCATTACATTAGATAAAAATAAAATGTCCGATAGAAGTCACCAACAGCACTTAGTTACATTAATCAACTAACCTAAATTTAATATTTTGAGTATGCTAGAATTACCTAACTTTCTTTTTATTATATTTCTCAGTAACAGTAAAAATATTTACATAATTTACTGAATATTAAAACGCAGGGTAAAAATATCAATATTTTGTTCATAAAAAGCATTTTTGTAACTATACACGTTATTGAGATAAACCGATAATAAGAAAAAAAAAAAACTTTAAAACGCGGTTATCTCGAAACTAGCTTTTTGCCCTTAGTGATTTACAACGACGATTTGCGAAAGTTACCTTTGCTGATAACGGACTCTGACTTTCAGGCGAGTAGATCTCGGACGGTGAGTAATGGGCTAGCTCGCCTTCTGTCCATATGTCGACGGCGCGTTCGTGTTCCACGCGCGTCTCAAAGAGATGTCAGCAAACAAGGAGGAGGCCGCGAGGGCCGAGCAGTGATCCCTGCCAGGCCGTAGCCCTGGCAGGGATCACTGCTCGAAACAGATACCGCGGCCCTGGAACACAAAGGGCAAGGAAGGAATATAGATGGGTTTTAGTCAGTACAAGTCTGACACTCCCTTCTGCTCCGCCCAAAGCGGCAGTCATTTGATGATTTCCCATCCAAAAAAAAGGTGAGGAGATCTTGCAAACGGCGTAAAATGATTTTTTGACCAGATGTATCAACGTGGATGAAGCAAAAAGAGTTTGTAAGAATTGTAGCACATGGTGTTCTGTAATTTCTACCTACCCCCGTGGGAACAAGGAGTGAGTTCATGTAGGTATATACAGACTCTTCACGAAGCCGTCAACCAAGCATTATGTACATCAAACTAAGTAACTTTATGCAAAAATTAGTACTGCGAAACAACTTTTTTTTTTCGGGTGAAAAATCACGTTTTAGAGTAGGACTCAATGTAACGCACTCAAAACATTGTGCTGATGGATAGATTTAATAGTAAGGGGGTCCTGGAGGTGTTTAAAGTAAAAATTTTACATTAAAATATGTATTAAAAAAAAAAACTTGTGATAAAGTTGGAACTTTGACCCCCAATATCTCCGTAATTAGAAGGTTCCCAGGTAAGGTCAAGAACAAAAAAAATATCGCAATGACGGGGAGAACAAGTGCCTTTCGGCTTCGTTAAGAGTCTGTTTACACCCTTTTTTATTAAGACTTGAACTAGTCCTGGGTTCGATTCACGGGTCTGGCAAAGTGTTATTGGGTTATTTAATCAGGAATATCTCAGTAGCAGCCACGGAGTCTGGATTAGTGCCCAGTTGATGACATTAGGCTCGCCCCCTATTACATGGGATTTAAAACATAACTGGTGAAATGTGGGTGTATGCCTAATCCTTCGGAGATTATAGGCGTGATTTTATGTTATGTAATTTTTTAGTTTAAAAAACACAATTGCAAAGAAACATTATTTTAAACAATTTTAAGCGTAACTTCCGCTGTTAAAAGTAGCAAAATTATTATAATTTTAGCGGTAGTGAAAATCTTGCTCAAATCCTGCCAGTAGTTTCACGGATTAGCCTACATAGCAGAAATGTAGTAGAAATAATCTTCCTGAAACGTAATCCCAACCTATTGCAGAACTTTACGCTGCAGCCTCTATTAAATACTGCTTTCAACCAGCTTTCAAAGAAGTTTATATTAAATTCCGTTTTCAAACTGCTTCAGAAAGACGTTCTTAAAACAACTATTTATTAAATACAGCGAGTAATTGTTCCTCTGGCGATGTTGGCAAACATTTCTGACAATATTTTGAAAACGTACAGTGCATAGACATGGACATAGTTTTATTGGTTCTACTTGGTCCACTAACTAATTTTAATCACAGTAATTGGTTCCTTTCACTGGAGCCCTGACCGCTGGAAACATGAACTCTGTTCCCAATACCGGTGGGCTACATTTTTTTTTTATAATTTTAAATGTTGTTTATATTGTTTTTAGGGTTCCGTACCGAATGGATAAAACAGGACCCTATTAGTAAGACACCGCGGTCCGTCCGTCTGTCTGTCTGTCCGTCTGTCACCAGGCTGTATCTCATGAACCGTAGACAGTTTTAATTTTCACAGATGATGTATTTCTGTTGCCGCAATAATAAAACAGAATAAAATAAATATTTAAGGTGGGCTCCCATACAGCAAACGTGATTGTTTGCCGTTTTTTTTCATATTTTAATAACAGCGACAGGTAGACACTTGAAATATCCACAGAATATTTAGTTGTATATTTACTTTAAAAATAAATAATTAAATTAAAATAAAACAAATATTTAAGGGGCCCCCCTAAATATTCAAAAAACGTGATTGACGCCGTTTTTGTCTAATGTTGTATAAATAATGGTACACAACCCTTCGTGCGCGAGCCCGACTCGCACTGGGCCAGTTTTTTAAAAGAATATTTATAAAATTTACAAAATTGGTAAAATGAAAGAAATAAAAAAAAATCTCCAACAATTTTTCCTAAACGTCCACCTGATTCTGTCCCGCAGTGTAGGGTAAAAGTGGAAAAACTCTCCCTTCCAATGACTACAACTCGCTCATTGTTATTTGTCGCAGTTACTAGTTGTCGCCCCCTTAACGCTGATTGAGTTCTATTACGGCCATACTTTCTGTTATCTTTACGAATATGAGCGCATTCAGGTAGATTTATTTATGGTTCGGGGATGATTTGTTTTGGTGTTTGAGTTCACTCACATCTCGCCATCAAACGTAAAAGTTTGGCTAGTTTAGAATTAAGGAACACTTCTGTAATTTCATTTTCATTAAACAAAAAACAAAAAAAAAAGTTATTATAGGAATGATTGTGAGCTGGATTTTGGGTTGTTTTGGGACAGGCTTTACTTTTTGTAAGAATAAACGTGATATCACGCCTCTAATACCCGAACGGTTAGGTAGAGGTGTGCTTAACAGTAGGTACACCCACATTTCGCCAGTTTTGTTTAAGTATCATGTAATTGGGGATGGGCCTATAACCGGGCATAAATCCCACCTCCGTGGCTGCTACTGAGCAATCTCTGATAGAAAAACCCAATAGGTCGACCTGGGAATCGAACGCACGACCTCATGCTTAGTAGTTGCGCTTGCAACTACTAGACTAACAAGGCAGTTGAGGTTGAAATAATAATGTTGTATTATTTAGTTGGTGAACGAAAAATGATTTTATTAATTGGTAATATGCAGCTTTTTTTCTATTTGTTCCTCCAGCCTTACTGCCAGGCTCTGTACCAAAGCCGTGTCTTCTCTCACTTCTCTGTGTCGTCTTTTCTAGCCATTTCACCAATTTATTATAAATATTTCTAAGTTCATACTAAAAAGGAGTTGGTGCTATTCGGGAATATCCTGGATAAGACTGGTACAAGAAAGTGGAGCTGGGCACAAGTTAAGAAAGGCCTATACTCGTATCCAGCTGTGGCTGAAGTTGGGCTGTGGATGATGACTTCTAAGCTATCACACAAGGATACCGCGTCGGTGAAACCTGTTGTGTGGCTTCTACTACGTTATCTGTTATGACCGGTTGAGCCATCGTCAGTCCAGCTGCACTCGGCCACATTGTTAATATCATCATCAACAGAGTCTATAAGTCCACTGTGTGACATAGAGTTTTTGAATCGTACATAATTTTACTCCATTCTCGAAACTGTGAGCCAGATTTCACCTGCGGCATTATTACACTTACTGTTATTTTTACTGATCATCTATTGCATTAAGACACGCACGTCTGATTTTTAGAGTTCCGTATCCAAAGGGTAAAACGGGGCCCTATTACTAAGACTAACTGAAAGTTTCACAGATGATGTATTTCTGTTGCCGCTTTAACAACAAAAACAGAATCAAATAAATATTTAAGGGGGAACAACAAACGTGTTTTTTTTGTTGCCGTTTTCGTCTAATGTTGTATAGATAATGGTACGGAACCGACGACCCGCGAGTCCGACTCGCACTTGGCCTGTTTCTTGGATTCATGTGCGTATTGTATCACTTGCTCCGGTGAAGGAAAACATTGTGAGGAAATCAGCATGCCTGAGAGATGTTTTTCGACGGCATGTAAGGCCAAGTCAGAGACCCATGGATGGCATTAAAACTCGACACTAGGTTACTAACTACACGATAAAGAAGCTCAATTATTGCTGATAAAATTGTGCTTGAAATATTCCGATAATAATGATCGCCCTGGTCGTTTTCGGTCATGACGGCCATTAACATGGAAAGCTAACCATCACTAACATATTATAAAACAAAGTCCTCCGCCGCGTCTTTCTGTCTGTCTGTTCGCGATAAACTCAAAAACGACTACACCGATTTTCATGCTGTTTTCACCAATGAATAGAACGGCTCTCGAGGAAGGTTTAAGTATATAATTATTTTGTATAATGTATATATTGGCTAAAATATAATGATATTTGTTGGAGGTGTCGGAAAAAAATAAGCCGTCTGGGAGCTTTCAACGAAAATGCCTTTGAGTTATAACAAAATGGTGTATGGTGCAATTGTCTATCTTATAAAGGTTTATAGAAAAATCCGCGATGGCATATGTCTATCGCTTACTTTTGGTCGCGATAACCGACAACCACCCGGGCGAGACCATGGGCATCAGCTTTAGTAAGATATATAAATAAGACTCAAGTATGTGAGCAAATACAGGTGCACTCTTGTAGTCTAATGGGACGGCAACCCGACACTATCGGAGAGAGATCAGGGGCTGGACCAACGCAACGGCTTAACGTTTGTTTTCGAGACATCGGGGTATCCCACCGCCATCTTGGAAATCCGACTTGCTCCTAATAACTTCCTTACAATAACCAAGCTATTGGTGATGTATACTACATCTGAGGAGCTCTTGACTAAATAATAACAGCCGCACGCGTCGATGTGCAAAGTAAAGCCACACTTACCAAGGTCGGTTCGTAGATGGGTGAGCATCCATACCAAGCTGCTGTCGTGCCTCGAAAGTTTGTACCGGCTGCCACAGCTTCGGGTTGGTAGATGTCACATGTCTTCGATTTTTTGGTTCTAGGACATGCCGGTTTCCTCACAATGTTTTCCTGCTTCACCGTTTTTGAAAGCAGAGGTGATGAAATAAATTATACAAAGTAATGCGCTTGCTTGGGTTCGAACCCACGACTTAGTGCTCCTAAAATGGGGCCAGCACCATTGGGCCACCGCTGTTTTTCTGCCTTTTTTAACATAAAATTCAGAAACATTCTTTCGGGGAAACAAGTCACGTCACAGCATTTAGCAAAAACCTCCGACATTTTAATTCAGTTAGGTTCTCTACAAAATGTGAATGAATGCTGGAATGTGCTAGTTTATTTCATTAATATTTAACCTTACTTCTCCACTTTGTCTCTGCTGAATACAGTTGGCTTTTAAAAAGCACAAAAACTCCATGTAGGAGGAATGCGAATGTTTTGTGAGTGTTGATTAAAATGTATGAAGTGTGTTATTTTTGTATTGACATTTTTGTTTCGCTTCAATCTAGCTCGATAATTTAATTGGTAGTTATGTGTTTGACCCGTTTGGGGTTGAAACACTAGGGCCATGGGGTCCGAGTACCCACATAGTGTTTCGGGAAATCGCCAAGCGGTTGGTCGACTCTTCACATGACCAGAGGGCGGGCCTATTTTTTGGTCAAAGAATCAGCATTGCCATCCAACGTGGCAATGCTGCCAGCTTTCTGGGCACTTTTCCTGTTGACGGCGATGTCGACGAATTTTTTGGCCCTCTAACCTTTTTTTTGTTACTTGTACATATTTTTTTACTAATATAGATTAATTTTAGTTTGTAAATAATGTAAACATTTAATTAAACTTACTACGTAGCTCGATAATCGAACATCCTATTAGCAATAATGATGTAGGGGAAAGTAAAAAATTAATAGAATTGACGAAAACCAACGAAAACGTAAAGAAATACGAAATGGGTTTGCGTTTGTCCCCAACTCACCTGATGTGAATCGATGATGCATGCCGTTTAGAGTGGAGCACGCTTGCCTAGAAGACACCGATTCACTTGAATTCTTAAGAGATCTAGATAACCATTATTCGTTTATACATTTTTTTAATATTTTTACATATTTCTTAAAAAATATTTGAAATAACATTTAACATAACATAAAATATAAAAAATAGTAGCCCACCGGTATCGGGAACAGGGTCCAAGCCCAGTTGTTCGGTCAGGGCTCCAGAGAGAGGAACCTCCTAACAATACGAGCCGTATCCAGGAGTACCGCTACCTCACGAGAGCCTTATTTTGATTATTATTAGATTATTTTGATTATTGATCTTGATTCTCTCTCTCTCTTCTATCACAGACGCAATCAACAAATATACTTTATTTAATAAATTCAATTGTTTTTCAACAACTCATTAAGTACCTACCAAAATTCCATATTCATTTCGGTTTTGAGAGCAGCGGTGGCGCAGTGGTAGCGAACCCGACTTACGAACAGTAAGTCGTGGGTTCGAACCCAGGCAGGCGCGCATTACTTTGTGTAATTTATTTCATCACCATTGCTCTCAAAAACGGTGAAGGAAAACATCGTGAGGAAACCGGCATGTCCTAGAACCAAAAATTCGAAGACATGTGACATCTACCAATCCGCACTAGGCCCACGTGGTGGATTATAGCCCATTCCCTCTCATAGAGAGGAGGCCTGTTTCCCAGCAGTGGGAATATTTATAGGCTGATGATGATGATGATTTCGGTTTTAGTTTGAGTCACAATAGATTCGCTCCCGCTCTATTCCTGCTTCAATGAAAATATGCAGCAGCATCTTTTTGGTATTCCAAAACCACCAACACTTTTTCCAAAACCGCCAAACTTAGTCGTCATCATCATCATTCTCTTGCCCTTATCCCAATTCATTTGTGGTCGGCGCAGCATGTCTACTTCTTTCATACTTCTCTATTACTCGACATCTCATCAGACACCTCCTTTCTTGGCTTAGTGACCGTGTCAAAGACTGAGGAAGCTTTAAAATTTGACGACCTGATCTGATCTAGCAAAACTATCATCCACGCAAGCTTTTGGCTCTTAATTTCGTTATTATTGCCTATTCCAACCACATTTCTAACACTATAAAAGGCAAATGAACTTGAAATGGCATCGTATTGAACAATAAAACGCAGTTGGAGGGACGCACGGTACTTGCATTTTATCGATACTTTGGATCGATCCGGATCGGAAAATCGTATCGAATGGTTTCGGTCGGATTCTCCAAATATCGAATCGTATATTATCATTCAAATATAGGGTACAAGTATCGTATCGTACTTGGACTGATCGATTTTAGGATAAAACATAAGATATCACCTAACCTTCTTAATTGCACCCAAAAATTGATATATACAGCTATTTCACAATATTGTTAATTCTAGGGTTTTATCGCTGATAACGATATCTTCCAGACAACCTTTGGATATACTTTATGAACTTTCAATCGTATTAGTTCGTTTCAATCTTATAATTTAAATCCATTAATTTCGACACCTGCACTATTGTATCGATCCAGGCATGTATCGTATTCATTTATACCGATACAAAATATCGAAGTATCGCATCCTGTTTTATCGATACTGAAAAGTATCGGATCAGAATGTGCACATCATTAAGTCGGTACACACTGCAGTGATCCATTCCCTCAGCTGACATTTAGCGTTGCGTGGGAAGACACAGTAATGGACACACAATCCTGTATCATAGCATAATGTATTCGTAATTATAAATGGTATTTGCTTTTAAGAACTGGCATTTATACCAGACATAGATTCCAAGCTAGTGTAATAATATAGACCTCCTCTAGAGACTACCTCTTTTGTTTAGTTGAGTATGAATGTGGATGGTTGAGAAGGGAAGACCAAAGAAACGATGGATGGACTGTGAGAAGAATGATAATATGGCAAGAAAAAAGGTAACTGCTGTGATGAAGAGTAATAGAGAAGAAGCTATTTTGTATGTTTTTTTAAAGATAAGGTAACGGCTATCCCTATTGAAGCTTCACGGTATAGATACTCCAAAACCAATTCATTTTCAAATTATGTTTTCATATTGCTCCGGAAATTTATTTACCCAATTTTTTTATCCTAATCTAATTTTAAACTTGTGATATGTATTAACATTTAATTTCTTTATTTTATTACATTTTTACGAATTAAAGCGGTGTGAGTTTTTTTTTTTTTTTTTTAATGCCCCAATTATGTCGATCTAAAATAGATTGGGATAAGGCCAGCGGAATGATTAATGGGTACTTCGTTGGTCTAGTGGTCGCAAACCGGAATGCAGAGCATGAGGACGTAGATTCAATTGCTAGGTCGGTTCAAATTGTTATTAGGTTTTTCTATCAGATATTTCCCAGTAGCTGCCTGAAGTCTGGATTCGTGCCTGGTTCTCCTTCTTGTTTGTCGTGGCGATGATTTCCTTTATTAGGTTCAGATTGTGAGCAGCGGTGGCCCAGTGGTGGCGGCCCTGACTTACGAACAGTAAGTCGTAGGTTCGAACCCAGGCAGGCGCATTACAATGTGTAATTTATTTCATTACCACTGCTCTCAAAACGGTGAAGGAACACATCGTGAGGAAACCGGCATGTCCTAGAACCAAACTTCGAAGACATGTGGCATCTACCAACCCGCACTGGGCCCGCGTGGTGGATTATAGCCCATTCCCTCTCCGAGGCCGTGTGTCCCAGCAGTGGGAACATCGTAGGCTGATTTTGCTAAGTTTCAACCAGAACAGTGCCTGGTTGATTGCAATAGAATAGCATCTTCTATCTAAGACTGACAGACTATAAACTAATAGTATACTACCACACACACCACAACAGTGCAGTGGCATGTAGCGCACCACTGCCTAACCCTTCGGGGATCACAGGCGTTATATTAAGTTAAAGATTCTATTAATTCATTATAATGTTTGAATAAAACATTTTAGGTCCTCGCTTAGAGATATTTGTACCAAAAGACCAATATTTCTTCCGAAACTTTCTGCGTTCTTCATCAATAAACTTATCGGGCCTTAGGGTGTTCTGCGTCTGTGAAACATCTAGATTTATTATCTTTTACTGTTACGAAGTCCGGAGATGTGGCTTTAGTTGTTGCTATTTCGAATTTGGTAGCTTTGGGAACTATGTTTTCGTTTAACTAAACAAAATAGTATAAACAACTATGAGAGATTTCATATTTTTGGATTCATCAAAATATTCCAGACTTATATTATAAATATGGAAGAAACTCCGTCCATCTGCTACCATTTCACGTTTTCACAGCTGAACGGATTTGGATGGTTAACACATGGGTGCACCACGACCTGCTCTAGGCCATAGGATAGTTTCCATCCCAGTACTTCCTGAAGGACCGTTTCAGACCAAAACGTGGCTGAAACCGCTTGTAAAAAAGTTAGTAACAGAATAAAAGTTATTAAGCCAAGTTACAGATGAGTTCACTCTTACCTAAGTACAGTAACTACTACCAATAGGATTGCAATACCCCGTCCACTCACTCCAAAAACTTCCCACTTACACGTCCAAAAAGTTTCCTTAAACACTTCAACATCATAAAAACAAAAAAAAAGAACATCGAAAAAATTCACCAAAGAACGCACGTATTACGTTTGACATAAGAAAGCGCGGGAAAGCCGCCATCTTAAATCGAAACCCATTGTGAGCCATCTTCGAGTTCAATCGAGCGGGTAAAAAGTTTCACTACGATATTACTGTTACAAGTTTTTTTACGAATTGTTGGAAGTTTTTTATCTTAACATTGCGATTTAGGACAAAGATTTGTACTTTTAGGGTGCGATGATAAGAAAAACATTCGTGGATTATGTGGAAAATGTTATATTTTGTTTGGTAGTGTTTTTTAATCAGATCTCGATTTATCTGTTTGCTACTTTTGTTTGTAGGAAACTTTATTGATGGCCAGGTATTTTCGACATTATCTTACTAGGAAAACCCACTTTCTAGACTACCTATCAATTTGCTAAACTAATTTATGGTATACTTACGACCAATCACTGGCTGTTCTTTTTATTCTCTTATAATATACCGTGGCTTTTTAGTCGTCTGACAACGGCAGCCCACTTCATGAGTATCCAATGGCTACTATACATTCATAACAAAAAAAATGGCACTTAAGAGATAAAAAAAAAATATTTTTCATTATTATGATGCATAACGTAGTTGAAACATTCTGTTGCGAGCGAAGTTCGATCTACTTGACTCGTGCGATGGTTAGGTATGTTCTACTGTTTGATACGTAAACATTATTAACAGGATGTTTCATAATTCTAATGTATTATTTATTTTTCTTTGTACCTATTATCTCAATTAATGGTAAAAAAAGCACGCCTAGAAGTATTTTATGTCGGATACATTGAGTGGACCACCTTTGTCAGACGACTAAAAAATCACGGTGTATATTCCAGCCTTAGCGTCATGTTAAGTGTGTAAGCGAAGCCTATTACACACTTTTCTGACACCAATAAACACGAATGTTTTACTTCATACAACTTTTATAGAAGTTCCATAACCACAAAGGGTCACCGTACCAGCACAAAGAAAAAGGGAAAATTAACCAAAGGCCAAACTTAATATGGCTTCAGAAAGTTATAATTAATGAGAATTATTTATAAGTTATTTCCTAAAGCTAACAAATGGAAATCGTAGAAAAGATGTCGTGCGTCATTTCAGGTTAGGTAAGAACAACGATGGGTCGAATTCGAGGAAATTGCAAGAAAAAAATACTCTAATTTATATAATAATAGGTACTTATTCTATTTCTTGCCATGGGTTCGAATTCAGACAATATATTTTCATCACCGCTACTCACAAAATGCTGAAGGAAAATATCTTAAGGAAACTGATCGGATCCACCAACCCGCACCGTGGCCGCACGGTAGGTTACAGCCTTCCCTTGCCTGAGTCCTAGCATTGGTAAAGTTATATTCTGATTATGCAAGAATTAAGACTCTCCACGTACCTGAAAGTATCATTAGAAAAGTGTTTTCAACTCGATTCCCGTATAGAAATATACAACCAGTCTTGCGCAACAATTGGGTTGCTTTATTCTTGCCACCGGCTCAGCTAGCTCGGCTTCGTGCTGGCAATATTCTAGAATCCGCTCTGAATCTGAAACTCGATTTCAAACTAGATTTCAGTCGAGATTGCGTTCAAATCTGTCGAATCAATAGTTTTAAGTTTAGATTCACGATTCACTGGTCCTGAATGGAACTATGTTTATTTGTTAAGAATAGGAACATTCGCAACCAATATAAATATGACATAGTTTTACCCAGAGTCAAAAATATGATGTATTTTAAAAGTACTTACATAACTACTATTCGTGTATACAATAATAAAACACCAGCTATAAGACAATTAAATGGAAATATGTTTAAAATTAAATTTAAAAAAAAATGTTTCTCTATAATGTTTATTATAATTTGCATGAGTTTTTTGGCAAAAAATTATGTAGGTAGGTAACACTAAGAACGAATTAATCAATTTTCTTTTCTTTAAGTATTGCATAACCGACATGGGTAGACTGTTGTTCCTAAAACTGTTAATATAAGATATAATTGTACTCAGTTACGCAATAAATAATTCTTATTCTTATTCTGGGCTCTAGCATCTAGAATAGTGGCCACAGATTTCAAATTATTTTCCTTCTTATCGAAGAAGTTGAGTAGCTCAAAGATTCATAATTCTGGCTAAAAAATTCGAAAAATTAAAAAGAAGTACCTATGCAAGAAGTTAAAGCAGGCTACAGATATATGGGGTGAAAGGGACACCGACGCGAAAACGGTTACCACTTACTTATTCAGTACATCATTCTGAGCCCCCCCCCGCATAGAAATTTTTCATTGGTTATAAAAAAAAAACTGCTGCTTTGAGTTTCATACGAAATAAAGTGTAAGAAGTAAGGTGGAAAATATGACAAAATTTTATAATAGCCACGTCTTACCCATAAACCGGTAACCAGCGCAATGAACCCAATTTTTCAACTAAGTAAAGATTATTACCAGTATATCATTTACAGTATATGATTTTACGTCGTTACGTAAACGTCAAATTTGAGTTACGAACGTCATACGTGGCATTAAAATTATATTCCAATAAATCATGGCTGGTTTTTACGGGTTGAGATGTGTGGTCCAAGTGTGGAGCGATAAGCGGAGGCGGAGCAGCTTATCTTAGCTTTATATGAGTGATAGCAGTTCGGTTTACGACGAATGAAAGCTGGGATTGTTTTTATTGGGCAGTAAAAACAAAACATTTTTAGAATTCTTCTTTCTTTATCGTGTGTTTAGTGCCTAACCTGGTGTCAGAGTTTTTATGCCGCCCATAGGCCTCTGACTTGGCTTTACATGCCGTCGAGAAATATCTGTCAAGCATGCTGGTTTCCTCACGATGTTTTCCTTCACCGAAGCAAGTGATAATTATATAAAACGAACATATATGAATCCGAAAAATCAGATGACTTAGCAGTCTGATGATCTGACCACTAGGCTATCACTCCATATTATTTTTAGAATACATATCTAGCTAACTGGTTTCCGTTTCATCTTGTCCCATCTATCCGTTGCTTCGTGAAGTATAATTTATTTAAAAAGTTGTGGTTTTAGTCATCAACGTAAAAATAATATTATGAGATTTTTCATAACAGGATAAACATGCAAGTAAAAAAATTGGTTGTCTGTAAAGTTGGTTTACGGACGATAGTTTAACGTGACAACGTCATAAAATCGAGTGGAAGAGAGAAATTACCTATACAACCTAATCTCCTAGCTCCAGCAGTAGATTAAAAATAATAACCTAGGCTTATCAATATCTGACACTACGAAAGTGGCGCATGCGTACAATGAGCGTAACGGGACGGGACACTTTTTCATGCATGCAGCCGGCGTTCATCAATTTATTAGAAGTTGTCACGTCAAAAAAGTAATCTTAGTAAGCCTTGTGGAATATGAAAGGCAGATGGAAAATTATTGAAAAAAATTTTGACCGCTTCCTCTATAAACTTAAACCGATTTTAAAAATAATCCTGTCAATGACTTTCTGTCTGTACGGCAAACATCACTATTTCGATTATTTCTTTTTTACAACCAAGATCTATTTTTACGGTGGTACTACAAATAATCCATGGCATGTAAGATTTTACGAAAATAGTATTAATTACAACAATTATTTTTAAACATAACCGGTGAAATGTCTGTTTACTAATGGATACACCTCTGCCTAACCCTTCGGGGACTATAGGCGTGATGTTATGTGTTCCGAATTTTTAACACGTTCACTGCCAAGGTATATTTTCTGTACCATCCAAATTTCATTTCTTACGTATTGAATCTTGGTTTATATTGAATAGTTATGTATAAAAGAGTGTTCCCTTTTCTTTATTTGGATAAAAAAACGGTAAAAAAACTACGTGCCAGGTGGTGGTGACTGAGGTCAGTTAAATTTGATGCTTGGTTGCCAGTCACCGGTGCCTGACATGACCTGAACAGATAGTGAGTCTGTCAGGCACCGGTGCCTGACATGGCAGTTAACGTGTTAATGAGATGGATCGATGAAAAACACAATGGCAGTGACAAGCCCCCTAGCAGGGCCTGCCGGGGCTGCGGGACTGTTCGAAAGAGATACCGCGGCCCTGGAACACAAAGGGCAAGGAAGGAACATGGATGGGTTTTAGTCAGTACAAGTCTGACACACCCTTCCGATCTGCCCAGAGCGGGAGAAGTCATAGGATGATTTCCCATCCGACAACTTTAAAAAAAAAGCCCTTTAGTAGGACATACCTAGCATAACCTACCTTCCAAAAGTCTAAGACACCACATGAGATGTATTGCGTTTATTATGTTACACCTTGTATCATCATTTGTTATCTTCGAAACATAGGCAAACACCTCTTCGAATCATATGAGCGCCTAGTACGTTTTACCCAACGCGGCAGTTTTCCGTAGATTGTATGCTGGACATTTTACGAATTGGACATTCTGCGCCTAAACGGACTGATGATTTATCAACGTAACTGTACTTTGGGGGTCGAGAGGAAATCAAAACTTGGGTAGAAAATAAAATCCACTCTTGATCCTCGAGGGTCGAGAATGAACTAAACAGTAATTCTGTTTCCACACCTGACACATCTCATTATTCCCGAACAGCATGGCTTTGTTCTGTCGCGTTCTAGCAGTACGAACTTAATGATTTTTACACAATTTTTATTTATGAATATGGATAAAGGCACGCAGGTTGATGCTGTGTATACTGATTTTCGGAAAGCTTTCGACAAGGTGGACCACAAACTGCTTTTAGACAAAATTGACTTCAACGGCATTAGAGGGAATCTGCTCAGATGGTTTGTATCGTACATATTCCATATAACACAGAAAGTTGTCATCAATGGATACGAGTCTGATTACACAATGGTCGAATCCGGTGTGCCCCAAGGTTCAGTCTTGGGTCCTTTATTGTTTATCTTGTTCATAAACGACATAAAATCCAGCATAGTTAACTCTAACTTCCTCATGTACGCCGACGACATCAAAATTTTTAAATCTTGCACAAGTACGCAGGACTGCTTGCTATTACAAGCGGATCTATGCAGACTTTCGGAATATTGTCTTGTGAATAAACTTCATCTCAGTTTACCAAAATGTCATTATATTTCTTTTACCAAAAATACAAGAACTATTGAATTTCCCTTTACATTAGTGTAAAGGGAAATTCAATGACATGAACTTGAATAAAACGGATTGCACGCGTGATCTTGGCGTACTCCTTGATAGTAAGTTACATTTTGACATCCATATTGACAACATTATTAATATAGCTTTTCAGATGTATGGTTTCATAATGCGGTCTTGCAAATAATTCAAAAATGCTTCTACATTCCTCTTCTTGTACAGAACTTTAGTCCGTTCCCAGTTGGAATACACGATGCCAATTTGGAGCCCATTTTATGAGAAATATAAGCACAGACTAAAAATGGTACAGAAAAAAATTATTCGCACTACACATTATAAGTGTTACCACACCAAGAATTCCTATGCGGATTTGATGAAACCATATAACATATTGAGCTTGGATCACAGACGTACACTAATGATGGTTATGATACTGCACGGCATATGCAACAATAGGTTTAATTGTATGGAAATTTGTAATAGATTATGTTACGTAGTACCTAGGACTGTTATTCGGCGGGAGGTGCGAGCACCCCGCTTGTTCTACACAGATAAGTGTAGAACAAATGCTGGGGAGAGAGCTCCTCTCCGGCGATTGTTAGAAACGTATAACTCACATTTTATAAATTTAGATATTTTCGCTCATAATCATAACAAATTTAGAAAAGTGGCTATTGAATCACTTTCGTTAAGATTTGATGTAGACTAAATCTGGACGGGTAGCGCTGTCCAGAGTTGGTTAATGTGAATTTTCAGTTTTATTCTTATTTTCTTACTGTCCCTTCTGTATACGTCCGTTTCCTTATTTCTTTTAAAATCGATGTAAATCCGTGGACAATAGTGTGGGTTATGCGTTTGTTTACTCTTATACCTAAGCTAAATATCAATATTGTAACGTATAACTGTTTTTTGTCTCAAAAAAAATAAAATAAAAATAGTTAGGGGTCACATTATTTTTTGAAGCCCGGTTAAGCAGTCGACAACCTCCCTAGGTTGAACTGCGAGATTCCCTTAAAAAAAAAAAAAAAACTTCTTTTTTGGGAGTCGAGGAGTGTGGACTAAACGTTTCCTATCGCACACCATAACCTCAGTGTCTGAAGTACTATCAGCTAAAATATCGACAGAAAAAAATATTTCTTCATACATCATTTTATTCGTCTTATACAATTTGGTATCCATCCAAGATCCAAGTTTATGAGTCCAACGACTCAAAGGTTGGCCGAATAAGTTTTTTTAAACGATTCCACGAAATTTTTAATGGAAGTGGTTTGCAAGATGGAATCTAGGTTTATTTATATTTTGTGGAAATACTGCATTCAAAAAATGGTATTTAGAATTCTAATAATCCTACAAATGTGAAAGTTTATGAGGATGGATGAAAGTTATCTCACGCAAAAACTAGTGACCGGATTTGGACGAAATTTGGCACACAGATAGTTTATAACCTGGATTAACACATAGGATACTTTTTATCCCGGTAGTACGGTCCCGTGAGACAATTATCGAACTTCACGTGTGCGAAGCCGGAGGCATAAGCTAATAGTTACCTATAAAGTGTTGTGATCTAAGAAGTTTTGCATATTATGTATTTCGGTTCCGACATCAAATTAACTGGGAATTAACTAGCTTCATAACGCAGTTGTCTCATTGGTCTAGTTGTGGTAAGTGCGACTGCTGAGATTAAGGTCCTGGGTTCGATACCCAGTTTGGGCAATGTTTAATTGGGTTTTTTCATCAATGATATCTTAATATGGGATGGATTGAATAAATTTTCCTATCCGCACGCAAAATACGCTCTTGGACGTGGAATTGCGGACACCAGCCGCATTACTATACGACATATATCTCAATAGCAGCCACGGAGTTTGGATATGTGCCCGGTTGTGGCTATAGGGTCGCCCCCAATTACATGGGATTCATTGTACTCTAATATGTCATGAAAGAGAGAGCAACGGTGGCCCAGTGGTAGCGACCCTGACTTACGAGCAGTAAGTCGTGGGTTCGAACCCAGGCAGGCGCATTACTTTGTATAATTTATTTCATCACCACAACTCTCAAAAACGGTGAAGGAACCGTCGTGAGGAAACCGGCATGTCCTAGAACCAAAAATTCGGAGACATGTGATATCTACCAATCAGCACTGGGCCCGCGTGGTGGATTCCCTCTCAAAGGGAGGAGGCCTGTGTCAGTTCCAGCAGTGGGAACATTACAGGCTGATGATGATGATGATTTCATGAAATACTACTGACTACATAACGTAGTAACAATAAAAGTGGCTATAGCCCAACGGGTACAGCGTTGGACTGGAAAACAAAGAGATCGTGAGTTCACCCTCGTGCCTAATGCAGTATTCTCATAAACTCATTCCTAGAAAGCAATTTTATAACAGCTGGAGGGGTTAACAGGATTCCTGGTTATTATAGAATACACGTCGAATCAGTGACTAGTGCTGTCTGGTTGAGTCCTTTCTTATATTTTGATATTTTATCATACTTTTGACTTTTTCTCGTAAATTAAGCAAAAATTATCAACTTTCACGTGTGATGAAGATTATGTATTTAACAGTAGAAAAGAAACCGACTGCCAAAAACCTCTAAAAAGTGTCTAAATATAACTTAAGTTTCGGAAGTTGTGATTTTTGTTACTTCTTCATTTTTTTTACCGACTACCGGTGCTAAGGTTATTTTTAAATTTTTAATGGTTTTAAAAAAATATTCCCGACCGTTAAAAAGCTCCACTCTTTATCTCCGGTACTCATCATCAGCTCATTCATTTCATTTTCATTTCAGCCAAAAGACGTCCACTGCTGGACATAGGCCTCCCCCAAGTGACGCCACATTGACCGGTCCCGTGCGACTCGCATCCAGCGGATCCCAGCAACCTTCACCAGGTCATCGGTCCACCTAGTGAGAGGCAACGTAAACGTAACGTCTTCCGGTTCGCGGTCGCCACTCCAGAACTTTACGGCCCCATCGGCCATCCGTTCTGGAGCACTGTGCCCTGCCCACTGCTGCTGAAGTTTGGCAATTCTTAGGGCTACGTCGGTAACCTTGGTTCTCTTGCGGATGTCCTCATTTCTGATTCGATCACGCGAGGAAACTCCGAGCATAGCCCTCTCCATTGCCCTTTGAGTGACTTCAAGCCTTCTGATAAGGCCCATTGTGAGCGACCACGTTCCGGTTCCGTATGTAATCACTGCGATCATCACACATCAGATCATTACCATATTTATTTAGGAACAACTTGGAAACATTCCTAAGAATCATAAAAAACGATTCTTATACGGACTTATGGCTGTACATAATAAATATAAAAATACATACTCAACTCGCCTCAACTCCAAAAAAATTGGTATAAGAGCAGGAGAATGATGATGATGAAACACTAACACAGAACCCCCTCCTTTTTGGAAGTCGGTTAAAAACGAGGTAGGCTTTCGATAGTGAACCTGCATTGTAAGCAAGTTCGCAAGACCTCATGAATGGCTTTTTACCAGAAAAAGTCTAGGTTGGGAATGGTCACACATATACTATAAACATTAAAATAAGTAGGGACTGCCTCGTTGGTCTAGTGGTCGCAAACATGACTGCTGAGCATGAGGTTCTGGGTTCAATTCCCAGGACAGGCAGTGTTATTGCGTTTTTCCATCAGGAATTTCTCAGTGGCAGCCCCGGAGTCTGGATTTGTGCCCGGCTTATGGCAATAGGCTCGCCCCCGACTACATGGGACTTTTAAAACATAACTGGCGAAATGTGCGTGTACTGTTAGATAAACCTCTGCGTTTCCCTTCGGGGATTACGAGGCGTGATGTTATGTTATGTAAAATAAACAAGCCAACAGCAACTCTCATCATCTGCCTAGCCTTTTCCCAACTATGTTGGGGTCGGCTTCCAGTCTAACCGGATGCAGCTGAATACCAGTATTTTACATGGAGCGACTGCCTATCTGACCTCCACAACCCAGTTACTACTGGGAAATACGATACCCCTTGGTAAGACTGGTTGTCAGACTTTTTGGGCCACTGACTACTTTAACGACTGTCAAAGATCTTCAAATGACAGCCGGGACCAACGGCTTAACGTGCTTTCCGAGGCACGGAGGAAACTCGGTACGTAATGGGTGGTCACCCATCCACAGACCAACCTAGGCAAGTACGGCTTAACCTAAAGATCGACCCGAGCGGCTGTTATTGTTTAGCCACGAGCTCCTCAACAGCAACTCTGCTATTCCTTAAATAATACAAGCTCAAAGAAACACACACTTTATCTATTGTAAGTCATTACAATTTCCAATAATACATACATGCGAAGGATTTCCTTCGAACACGGCGCAGACGCCGCGCAGAGGACGGAACTAGAATAGATGATTGCAGCAGGATAATGAGGAAACGGCCCACCTACGTTGGGGTTAAGTAAACTGGTGATATCCTAATACAGGAGTTTTGAAGGATAATGTGCTTGAGAATAAACTGCAGTAACGGAAAACTTTAACGCTTTGTAGTACTTCTATATGTCGGTGCCGGTCATTGTTATGGACTTACAATGAATCGAAGTACGCATGTGGTGAGGTCACACGACCTACTTACCCCACCACGGCGGCGTGCTTTACAGAGCCTTGATGTTTTCGTCTCGACGCTTGGACGACAGTCAGTGTCTGATCGCGGCCGAGTTGAGACCTCCTAGAACTGTACCCGATTCATTGTCCCGTGTTATTGTGTTAAGTTGTAATCTCAAGAAATTTGTTAGTTTTGCTAGAAGCAGTGTTTCGCATCCAGTGTATTTTCATAGCACGAAACCCATCGTCTACCCACATAATTCTCGAGCCTAATGGAATAAATCCTGACGTTCCCGACATATCAATAATCGTGGAAAGCAGTTCATGCAGAAGTCTTTGGCAGTTTATAACCATACTAGCCAGCGGCTTCGCTGGAACAATCGTCTTAGGGGATCGTACTACCGAAATAAAAAGTATCCTTTGTGTTAATCCAGGTTATAAACTACCTGTATGCCTGATTTCATCCAAATCCGGTCAGTAGTTTTTGCGTAAAAGAATAACAAACATCCATCTATCCATCCTCACAAACGTTCGCATTCAGAATATTAGTAGGATCATCTCCAGCAATGCTAATGCGAATGCACGGCACTTTGTTCAGTCATCAGAATATTCATAGTTGACGAGGGATTACTATCGTAATTGTTTCACCTTGTTTTTGTAGAGTGATTCATTACGTCTGTGTTTCATTTAGCTCGTTAGTGAAAAAACCTTTCAAACATTGTTCACGCATTGTTTACCTCAAAACCACTAAAAACCATAAAGAACCGTGACCCACTTTTAATCCCAAACCTCACCATCACAAAAAGTCGCTAATCCCCCGCCAAAGTATCATAACCTGAAATCCAAAATGGCGACCGCGACGCCTGACGTTTATTCAAATGTTCCGCCAACCGGCAACCGTCCTCGTCCCGCATAATATATTCAATTAACTGAATAATGGATCAAATGTATTCATTCATTATTAATGTTTTAATATGCGGTGATTATTGCCTTTACTGTTTTTGGCAGTTTCAAATTAAGTTAATGTTTTTAGGTAGTAACTAATGGTGACTACGTTTTCACGTTTATGTAACTACCTTTTATGTTTAATTAACTGTCCGTCTATTTGTTTCAACCTTAAATAGCCCGAACCAGTGGCGATACCTACGAAACCTATATCCAGCTACCGTATGACCACTTTAAGTGTGCAGTTCAAGATTGCGTTACTTGTCAAGAAAAAATGCATCAATATGTCAAACGTGGTACCTACATCTATTTTAGTTCTGTATTTTACTGTCTAGTAAGAAGAGAAGAAGTAGAGGAAGACCAAAGAAACGGTGGATGGACTGTGTGATGGATGATATGGCAAGAAAGGAGGAGTCTGATGAGATGACAAGTAGTATTCTCTACTACAACTCCTTTATTATGTCTTATGTTTCGTATGAAAGAAGAAGACACGCTGCGCCGACCCCAAAATAAATTAGAATACGGACTGGAGAATAATGATGATTTCCCGCGTGTTCAAATAAGATGACTGAAGTGAGTGACATTATTTAGATAGTGATAACGAAACGTCAAAATTGTTTTGTTCTGATCTGACTACACTTCAATCAGCTTATCTTTGCAGCCGAAAAAATACAACTTAATCGAAAGTACCATGTTTGACGTTTCGATGCAGTTTTTCTTGAAAAGTGGAGTCACCTTGTACTGCACAATAAAGTTGTCATACTGTATCGAAAATCGCTGTGAAAACGGATATTGTCTTGTTTATTCCAAGTCATTTTCTACCTGTTTCATTCCTGACTGACCTGATTACGAACACGACATGACCATCCCATGCCGTACCATTCTATTCTATGCCGTTAGTTCAATAGAAAAATTATGATAGCTCGGCTAAAATGCATGATTTAAATATAATTTATAGCCTTATAGCACCCCCGAATAATTTAGCTTTCTGCCAGTGAAAGAATCTTTAGAATTGGATCATTAGTTCCGGACATGACTCCTTACATAAAAACTTACAAACTAATTTTACCTCTTTATAATATTAAGTTTTGAAAAATATAACAGGAGTAAGATATCCTTTCCCAAAGACAGTAGGAGAGCTTCTCATTCTGTAAAATTACCTTCTGAAACTTTTGAAATCAATTTTCAGGGAGGTATTACAAATTGTCACAAACGATTATGAACGGTACATTTCTGATGGGAAAATCATCGATTAAGCAATCAGTGAACCGTTCTGTTTACTTATAGCTATAGATTTATAGAATACGAATATTTACATGACCTTATTTCGCCTGGGCAAATATACTAATGTGTCTACTTGAAAAATCATTTGTAGATCTTTAACAGTCGTTACAGTTACCCGAAAGTCTTACCAAAGGGGTATAAAGAAAGAAAAATATTTATTTGTCGCAGACAGATGACGTGCATGTGTGTGTGTACTTCCTTGGCGTATAAAAAAATTAAAATGTTGACTAGCTAACTTCAGGGTGTATGTTGACTAACTAACTTCAGGGTGTCGGTTTTTCGTGACGATGTGCGCGCGCATCGTAAAAATTTACTCTCATCATTTTTCCCTAACGCGCCAAAAGAAGTATAACTTCAAAAAGAAACAATAAACATACAACGCATAACAAATATTTGGAATACAACAGGACGGAACAAAACTAAGTTACGTCGTGACTACGACTAGCAGGTTACCACTCAGCATATTGTATCAGTTATCAGTACTAACTGGGTTGTGGAAGTCAGATAGGCAGTCGCTCCATGTAAAATACTGGTATTCAGTTGCATCCGGTTAGACTGGAAGCAGACCCCAACATAGTTTGGAAAAGGCCCGGCAGAGGTTGACAGAGAAAGAAAACATCGTCATATTGGTCCGAAGTCTTCACCAAAGCACAGTACAATACTTTCGTCCAATCTCTGTATAGCTCTTACAGGATGCCACACGGCTCGTATCGCATCGGATGGGAACGGATTTTACAATGTTTCATTATCACCATCATCATTTCAGCCGACGTCCACTGCTGGACATAGACCTCTCCCTAAGGGGGGTTTTAGTAGTTCTCCCTAGGGTCGTAATCGCTATGCTTGTCAGGCGGTTTGGCGATCGCAGTACGGTTGTTACAAAGGCAGAGAACGCTGCTGCCCATTCTCTGATAAATCCCTTAGCCGCCTCTTACGACACCCACGGGAAGATATGGTTACAATCTTTAAACGATATTAAATCGTGTACACTGTATTTAAAGTCTATATCACCAAGCCGCGCACAGCAGCTTGACCGCGTGTGTTCCGCGACACGCGATCTTAGCCGAAAGTATGCTGCGACGCGCGATCGGCTCCGTTCACCTGTCGTCGTATCCGATCGGATCCTTTCGGCTGTCGGCACGGTAGGAATCTATTTGACTAGGCGCAGAAACGAATACATTCGCAAGCAACACTACAGAGCCGAACGTATGCATCGACATCCTGCCGCCGGACGCGATCGGCTGTCGCCGTATCCGTTCGTATACTTTCGTTTGGTGGAAATCATCATTAACTCTCGAACCGAAAATAACAAACTGCCATAATTGTTACCCAAACAAAACAACGAATGACGTAACAATCAATTTAGGGGACAACTGATTGAATTGAGTTACATAACTACATCATGATAGATATTGATACATGATAATTATACACATAGCTATGGTTGTGACCAACCTGTTGTATGCGATCGTCAATCGTTAATATCCGACGTCAGAGCCTTATCTGACCTCGGGGAAAGCTGACGCATCTATAGAGTAAGGCTAGTTTCATGAAGCTTGCGAAAATTGAGATATTTTCAGATATTTATATAACATAACATAACATCAAGTCTGGGATTCTTGAAGGGTTAAGAAGAGGTGTATAGTACCAACAGAAGTTGTGCAAAATAAACTATTTTTTTTCTTTTTAGGGTCCCGTATCTCAGTCGGCAAAAACGGAACCCTTATAGGATCACTTTTTTGTCTGTCAGTCTGCCCGTCTGTCGAGACCTCTTTTCTCAGGAATGGGTGGAGGTATCAAGCTGAAATTAATATCAAATACTCAGGTCTACACCGGTATTCATGAACGTTACTCAGTGCGCGCGGACGCACAGTGTCCCAAAAACCTATTCATAAACAATACTTGAGGGACGAACGACACTATGCGCTCATTGTAATGAACGCACAGATATGTCAGTCAGTCAACCTGAGTGAAGTCGCTTCACAACGTTAACCAATCACAGCGCCCCATTCAATGCTATGTGTCCGCACAGCAAAGAGTCGTTCTTGAATACCAGCGTTAAAAAATCAAACTTGTAAGTCAACGCAATCAAAAGATACGACCGAAAAAACCGACTGAGAACCGTAAATATGTACAGACGCCAGCACGTCAACCTACCCGAATCTGTCAGATTTTCCCAACCAACCTTGAACTTAATGTCACAGAGATAAAGTTGAAAATCTAGTAAAGAAATCTGACAGATTGTAGTAGCTTGATGTGCTGGCGTCTGTACATAGTTCAATAACAAAAACCTACAAGTTTATACGGAACTCTCGGTTTTTCTTTCTACACCCCCATATCTCCAGTTATGTTTTTAAGTCGTATGTAGGTATTACAGGGCAACCCGGCACAAATTCAAAGTTCGGGCTGCTACGGTGAAAATCACGTTGGAAAAATCCAATAACGCCTTGCCCAATCCAGGAATCGAACCCAGGACCTCAAGTTCGGCATTACAGCATAAATGATAGATATTGGTACCAACGTGTGGTCTTCGATTTGCGTCAGACCTGTATCTGACCTTGAGGAAAGCTGAAGCATCCGTACAGTAAGGCTGGTTTCATGCAGCTTGCGAAAATTGTGATATCTTCAAACTTACACATGCTAGTTATATGACGAAATGTGGGTGCAATATTAGGTAAGTATGCATATAAAATGAATTGTATAGTTTGTTCATCTGATGATACTTTAGCATCGATGACGAATCGGTACCTATTGATATTTATACTGTTAGCCTGCGTCATCCCACTGCTGGGCAAAGGCCTCTCCCCATGACTTCCAGTTGTTTCGATCCAGGGCTAATGCCGACCACTGGTCGTTGGTTTTGTCCAGCTCGTCCCACCATCTTCTACGATGTCTACTGCGACGCCTTCTGGCTGTGTCAGAGCTCCAGAAAGTGGTTATTTTACCCACCTACTATAAAAAATTTGAAACAGTTGTGAATCGTGATCTTTTGTTTTTTGATGAAAACCGGGACAGTGACGATACGGCCATAAGTCTCTCTACCTAATCCTGCGAGGATTAGGATTGGGCGTTATGTTATGTCACATTATTATTTTCTTATTTTTAATTGGTATATGAATATGAGGTATAAATCAAATGAGGTCCAGGGTTCAATTCCTAGGTCGAGCAAAGTGTTATTGGGTTTTTCCATCAGGAATTTCTCAGAAGCAATCACGAAGTCTGGATTTGTGCCCGGTAATAAGCTAGCCCCTTAATACTCGGGACTTAAAAACATAACTAGCGAAATGTGGGTCTACTATTAGGTACACCTCGGCCTAACTCTTCGGTAATTGTAGACGAGATGTTTAGTTATGTAATAAAATAGAGACTGGAAGATATAAGAAGTTTTTATACGCTTTCTTGGTAAATGAACAAATGAAAATACCTTCAAGGTTACAGGTCAAGGAAAGCTCTCGTAATTATATCCGAGAATCGAAAGGCCTTATAAATATAAATATCAACTTCTAGCTATTTCACTGGAGATTGGCCCTGCTTCGCCTGGTTTTTTACGATTCTACAAAATATGGATATTTGTCCATTTTACAGGAAAGAAAAGGACACCGACCCACAAATGGTTTACAACATTCAATACATCATTTCACATAGAAATTTTTGATTGGTATTTTTTTTTTAATCGGGTTTTCCATAAATTTAGACAGTTTTGTAGGGAACTGTTTTTTTTTTAATAAACAATGAATCATCATCTGCCTAGCCTTTTCCCAACTATGTTAGGGTGGGCTTCCAGTCTAACCGGATGCAGCTGAATTTTACATGGAGCGACTGCCTGTCTAACCTCCACAACCCAGTTAGTACTGGGTGATACGATTCCTCTTGGTAAGACTGGTTGTCAGACTTTTTGGGCCACTGACTACCTAACGACTGTCAATGAATAATGAATAATTTCTATAAATATTACCCTTAACTAGGAATAGTTATATGCTCACTCTATTTATCCCTTAATATCTGAGACTCTCGAGTTGAATAAAAATAAAATATGGACTATTTTATTCTGTCTGATAGATTAAGCTTGAAGAGCTTTTGTGGATTACGGTTCCCAAAATATTCTTATAATAAATGATTTCTTTGAAGATACTAGGATTTAGTTTCCAGTAAATACGAAACGGAGACCTACAAAAAAAAATTGTGAGAATGTATTACTAGCAAAATAATTTATGTAACTAGAAATATAAATAATTTTTAAACTTAGTGCACAACCACAAGAATAAAGTTTTACTTTATAATCCATTTCAGAGTTATAATTATTTTTTTAAGAGCTTTTATAACAAGAAAATGTCTTTCAGCAACATTGAGCACAAGAAAGAAACAATATGTAATAATTGTCAAAGCATTTAACAAGTCTACTGATCCAACAAATTCAATTTGTATAAAAGGACCAAAAATCATAACATAGCACCCACACGAATACCAGACGCATTGAGATACGAACGTTTCGAGTTTATTTATGCATCTTCAAGATCAAGACTGTGGTTCCGGTCTGTGAGATAAGATAAAACAGAGTATATACAGCTACAGAGTTGTACAGTCAGTTTACGTCATTCGTGGAGAGATCGAAGTATTTTTTTAAACTCACCATGAAGCAAACAAAAAATAGACTGATCCCAAATCATCGCTAAACAACTCAAATCCTAATAATGAAAACCAGAAATAGAACGCTCCTAAGCAAAACAGAACACAACACACTTCGAAAATCGAATCACAAGAAACATTTTCAAAAACAGAACCTCAACGCAACCTGCACGCGAAGCCCTTATTTATGACGTGCCAGTTCTATACAAACTTGCGTAGCAAAAGCCATTTCTAACGCCGGAAGGACAGATAAGACAATTCTAATCGATTCTCGGAAAACTTAACACAGCCAGTAACGTGATACTACGCAATAAGCCCATCAAGCTTCGTAACATTCCATACCACTCCTGAAATTGATTAAATAGGTAGTGCATTTTTCCAGTGGCGGAAGCAAGGCGCGGTCGCGGGGGGGAGGGGCGCGGCTAGGGACGCGGGGCAACATGGCGCCGCCATTACGTCACTTTCACAGTCGTACGTTTGGAAATTAGATCAGTATACTGCAAGCCGCCCTCCGCGCGGTCGTATAGACACGCACCCACTTTTTTTTATCTCGAAAACGCGTTTGGACGTATACCGTTTAGTGCCTTTTAGTTATGTGTACGACTTTTTTGTTTTTTTTTTTCATTGCGCTTTTGCGGAAGGAACCCAGACCGGAACGTAAGTTTTTTCTCTTGTAGTACACAGTGATCGATTAAAAGCTCTCAAGCTTTTTGCGGCTGACAAGCGGGAAGTTTTCATTCGGGATTTTTTACGCGAGCATCGAATTACGCCGATATTGACTTCGCGTTTTTTTTTTCGCAAATTGTAAATGATATGGTTGTATT
Organism: Lycophotia porphyrea; assembly: GCA_950005105.1. Classification (NCBI taxonomy): domain Eukaryota; kingdom Metazoa; phylum Arthropoda; class Insecta; order Lepidoptera; family Noctuidae; genus Lycophotia; species Lycophotia porphyrea. Next base: position 2,161,266 of record OX465408.1, on the reverse strand, counting down.
TGGAGCAAAAGCTGTCAGTGCGGCGCTAGGCAAAGATTTATCGAGCTGCACTTTTTTATTAAAATAAAAAAAAAAACGTCTAACATTTTTTTGTAAGTTATGGTTCGAAAGGAATTTTATTGCGCTTTGTGCTTGCGGTTGTGTGAATTTAATGGTGATTTTATTTACGCTGTGGGAATCTATCGTTGATTTGTTCGAATTAAGTCACACATTTGAATTTTGAATTCAATGTTTTAGTATGATTTCGAAATAAATATTTTACGTTCTCAGTAGGTACACATAGTATTTTTTTTTTCTTAAAAATTATCTTCCTTGATTTCCTTTGTTTTTATTTCAAGAAGAAGGATTTTTATTTAGATAAGAAAAAATATTTTCGAAAATTTAACAATGCCAATTTTCCACACAGTAATTTAAAAAAAGAAAAATTATCATCGCATCCTTTTCCTTTTTTCTGCGGAAGAAAAAATCTTCTTATGAATGTCTTTGAATGGGGTGGGCACATTCTAAAAATTGCGGCAAATTACTTCTGGCGCGGGGAACATTTCTCATAGCAAGAAGAATATCTCCATATGTACACTTTTATTTTGTTGCGATTTCATTTGACAGATACTACGATTTCATCGCCATTGTTAGGTTTCTTTAGGTGGAAAGAAAATCCATTATTCGGGCCTCTTGTATTGTAAAGTCACATCGTATGAGATAAGCTGACGGATTTATTTTTAATCTTCTTAAGTACTACTTATGGTTTTCGTTTGGGTCTTTTTGCTCGCTGTTCTTCCATTTCGATTTAAGTTGTCTGGTCTATGGATAGTTTTAATTCAGGGGATCGAAATTTTCTGATAGTAGGTATTTGAACGATTTTTAAATTAAAAAAAAATTATCTTTCGTTCCGATGATAACTTTATGATAAAATAATAAGTATTGAAAATAAATTATTAAAACAATCCAATAACCTTACCACTGAATTCATACACTGAATTAGTAAAATATGGCACAAACCTTCTCCATCAAATTCCTCCATTCCCCAAATACATAACGACCGAAAACTTTTCACACGCGAATTCTCAAATACCCCACATTCCAAAATTAAATTTCAAACTTCCAAATTGAAATCGAATTTCAAGTTTCAACCGTCATTTATCATCAACGTACACGTCTGGAACGCATTTTGAATTGAAATAAAGAACAACAGAAGAGCGGTCGGCGAGGTCACCGCACGTCCAGTTTGCGCTGAGCCCTGCCGTGTGGTGTGCTTGTCTGACGTTTGATTGTTAGTGGGAGGTGGGGTGGGTCAAGTTAAGCTAGTGGTTTGTACAACGTTGGTCATTGTGGGTGTTCAAGCGACCTACATAGTTTAATTATTGCTGGGATGCGACCAGCAGGCGCCGTGGAGGCCTCGGAGTGGGCGAGAGGTACTATCGAGTTGAAACGTGCGTTTAATTGCGATTACAGCGAAAGGCTGTTGATCCTTGTGAAGATCCTGTAATTCAAAATAAGAAAGAAATAGTAATAGATAAAACACTAGATAATTTTAATCATATTCTCAGAACCAATTCTTTTGCAATTTTTCTTAGAAGCGCTTTAAAACATTTTCTGATTTAGATGTAGAGAGAGCCAGAAATATTTTAATAGCTTACATATCTGGCTGATCAAATACCTTCATAACCGTTAACTAAGTAGAGCTTAATAATAAAACTTAAGAGGCAAAGAAAAAGGATTTTAAAAGTATAATAAAAAGCCTAATTTATATGCAAGTAAACACAAACCAGGACTTAATTATAAATGAAGTTGGAAAATTAATTTGTATTAAATCGTAAAAGTTTTACAGTTTTACTCAGCGAAGAGGAAAGTATAAAGCTGAACCCGAAATTAAATAACGGAGCAATATTTCGGAGTCTTTCATTTTTGCGCTGACTCGAAATAATCTAAGAGGAACCAAGGGACTGGAAGAAAATTCAATGTTATGTAAGAGTTGGTTTTAACTCAATATTAAATTACTTGAAAAGGAAAAAAACTGATGAACAATTACGCATCGATAAAGCTCTTAAATCTATTTTAAAAGTATTAATATCATTTGAAGACACTAAGAAAAGTATTAAGTAATATCATTTGAAGACACTAATTTTATTATCTAAAAAACTAATATGCAGTCGGTCCGAAAAATATGCAAGCCGACTCCAAAATAGTAATAAAAAGGCTAGGTTATCTACAAGTGAAACATTTTGCAATGCAAGCGACAAAAACGAAACTCTTCTTTCGTTACGCATTAACTACGCGAATTCACTCTCAGTTCTCATTAAACCTTGAAGAACTCTTTACATTAAGATAAGTTTAATTTGCACGACTCATTATCTTAACCTCTTTGTAATTCTCGCATATTCATTCATGAATGGATAAGACTACAGTTTTCATTAGTTACATCTTTTGAATATCTTTCATTTACTCGTGGTGTTTCTGTCTTTGCATCTTTGCATTACAGACTTTTCTCTTACATTAAACTGTATTTACTAGTACGACTTCTGAAGTCTATCAGGTTTGACCTTAATTTTTTTCGGGTTTTTCGGTCAAGGTCAAATTCTCTCTCTATAATTGCTTTATACTCAAATTCACCAATTTTATCCTCGTAATCCCGAGTACTGTCTGTATTATTGGTTCATTCTCGTCTTACTATATTTTTCTCAGAATCCTCTTCAAGTATTTTGATTCTAAAGTTACCAATATGACCACGTAGGAGATGGCAGGACGAACTGGATGTCTTCCTTGAGAATTGGAAAGAAGTAGCACAGAATCGTGACCGTTGGAAGAAATGGAGGGAGGCCTTTGCCCAGCAGTGGAACAATATTGGCTAACTATAATATAATAATACATATAACCCTAGTGAAGGAAGCAGAAGTAGTTAATCAATCGTGCGCCCGTGAAGTGAATGGCACACGATCTGTCCACGTCCATATAGTTAATGTTCTGAGTAACAGGTGGCTCCATCTATTGGCATTCCATTTAAGTAGAGGACCCAATTTTTTCTACTCGACGTGTCAGGATGAAGCTTTTGATAGGGGTGAAAAAGATGACTTTTTAATTGAACACATCGTCTTTCACGATACAAATGATTTAATTTAAATGGTTTATAAGCTTGCACCAGTACTAGGAAATCCTGTAGGTGTTACAGTTATTAACTATGAAACACTTTGCAACCCAAGCCTACACTATCCATATCAAAGTAGGGACAGTAAATTAGTAGGCCGGCACATAACTTAAACTACATACATACATTTAGCAACCAATGTACCTTTCATTTACTGGGGATAGTACATTAAGCTCTTGGGTCTACTTATATCAACAGATTACGCATGGATATTATAGATAGATATACTGTGGACCTTGAAAATTGTATCAGACCAAGGACTGGTGGAATGACTTATGATACATAATTTATAATTGAATCATAATCTAATGACTTGTGACCTACAGGCTGATAGACAATCGATGAGGTAATGGAGTTAGATAGTTTTAATTTTAGACAATGATCTAATAATCAAGATAGTAACATTGAAATGTTAAGATGCTATATATAGCAGAGAATAAGCTATTAATCTAAAAGAGCAACCCCATGAGTGTCGTAAATAAAGATTAAAGGGTTTAGCATCAATAGTATGGCCACTAACTATCTTTAAGATAAGTGTAATGGCAATTCCAACTAAGAAAGCATGATTTTAAGCTGCATTTGAAGATATTTATTGTGTTTTAGTCCATTCGCGTCCATTGATGACAGTACTATTGATAGTATTAATTCCTCATAGTTAGATAAAGTAGATGTCAATCTTCGTCAGTTAACGTCACAGAAACGAGGCAATACAAAAACAAAGGATACTAACGCAGGAACTATTACCACAACTCCTGACAACAAAGAAAAATGTTCGCAACACAAAGCAGGAAAAACGAAAGACATCCGAAACTATATTCTTTATTCGAGCCGAACAAGTGGGTCAGTAATTAGCATTAGTCGCCATTTTAGGTGTCTACAAAGGTGGGGCGAAGTAGGTTAACCATAAAACGCCATGACTTAACGAAGATTTATAAGCCGCAGTCTATATTGTGAGACAAAGGCAATTTTGTTCAAGGTTTACTCGAAAAAGTTTCTATATTACTTTTGGTTTTGTGTTTGAGTTAGTTTAATAGAACAGTGACAATTTATTTGGATTGTCAGCCATTTTCTTATTGATTTACGGAGCGGAATAAATTTCAGATTGGTGAAGTTTGGTTGTAGCTTCGTATAAAGTTGTAACACTTTATTTTACTACTATAATGTCGTGTTGGAATTGTCGCACTGCAGGATGTTTCAATACTCTTTCTTCGTAAGAATACTCAATCTTATGCTGAATGAATTCTTTCATTTTAGTCATTGATGTCTTAGATGATCTATGCGCTCATTCATGACTTTGGATTTTGGAACATCATCATCATTCTCCTGCCATTATACCAATTTATTTGGGGTCATGCATGTCTTCCATACTTCTCTATTACTCGTAATAATTACTTTAGAATATCAGTCATAATATGGTAAATCAACAATCGTCAATTCAGCATGACACAACCCTGACCTGCGTTTTCTGCTTCCAGCCTATCCTAGCTATCTTTTTAAGAACGTTGGTCCACCTAGCCGAGGGCGTGTCTCACTACGCTTGCTTTTTGTCATTTATTATCACTATTTAGACAATATTTCTTTTCAGTTTAGTTTATACTAGATTAAAGTGCTTGTCTTCTGACAGTATACTATAATTAACGTTCAATCAAAAAAACTTTACAGATAAAGCTGGATCAAGTCAATTTATTTGCCCTTTTTTTACAGTGGCCAACTAGGACTCAATCAGCTGCTCTCATGACATAAGTGACCTCAATCAATCCGTTTTTTATTTTAACTCATTTTATTTTATTTAGATGGTTATCCTCAGCGGCATCTGCCGCAGTGCATGTTTCGTTTTCAGTAATCGGATGGGTTAAAATCGAAAGGGGGTTGAAATTTTTGCACCTTGCCAAGCCATGTGGCTTTGTGCGCCACCTTTTATAAAATAAATGGAGTCTAACGCGTCTGGTTGGGGATATTGCAAATATTAGTTGGCTTATTTTGGGGGAGGGTTATCTCAATATTGAGTTTTAGTTTTCTAATTAACTGCAATAATAATTTGTAAGCAATTTTATACTTTTTTGAATTTCGGAATCAGCATTTCTTTTTTACATTATTATTTTGAATATTTTTACACACTGTGTCGTATTTGCTTAGAAGTTCATCTTTAATTTAGTTTATTTTTAAAGCTTATTCATTTTAAACTCACGCCGTTTTCTCATAGGGGCCAGCAAAAACTACGGAACACCATAATCATCATTTAAAATTTAGTCAAAAAATTTCATTCAAACAGCCATCCACCACAAAAAATATTACCACACACAATTACCAAACGCTTGTGCAACCCACTGTACATGCGCAGGCGCAGGCGTGAGTCAGCGCGCGCGTGTCCTGTTTATCTTGCACATCTGCTGCGATCGCCGGGTTCCGTATAGCTACGAGCCGTACATATTGATACGGAATAGTCGAATTGATGAGGCGTTTTATATCGATGAATGTTTTTGTTTGCCTTGTTGGTCTAATGGTCGCAAGCGCAACTAGCGAGCATACGAATAAAGAAAGAAGCCTGTTTATTTTACACAATCAGAGGCACATCACAACATATTATAAAATAAAGTCCTCCACCGCGTCTGTCTGTCTGTTCACGATAAACTCAAAAACTACTGCACCGATTTTCACCAATGGATAGAGTGGTTCTCGAGGAAGGTTTTAGTATTGTATAATTTGTCAAGTTTTTGTATACATTCGCTAAAATATAATGATATTTATTGAAGGTGTCGGAAAAAAATAAGCCGTCTGGGAGCCGACATCCACGCGGGCGAATAGTTGATGGCTATCAATATTCTTGTCCCCTATTATATGGGACTTGGCAAAATGCGGATCTACTGTTAGCTACACTTCTGCTAAACCTTTCGGGGATTACATGCGTGATGTTTTATTTTGTTTGAAGATCTAATTGAGTTTGATATTGAAGCGTGTACGATAATATTTGAACTTTATCATCAGCATGTTTTGTGCAAACAGTAATTAGACGTTCGTAGCCATTGCCTTAATTGACATTTAGAAAGTTAGGCATTTCATAATTTGTATTGCATCAACTTCAAAAACGCCTCTGACGCCTATTTGTGTGTTTATTTCGCGTTCTTTATGTTCTCAATTAGGAGTTGGCTTATTTGATTTTGGTGCAAAAATATCTTTTGGACTTTTTCCTGTTAAATTCAGAGTGTACTGAACTTTAACCATCGGTTTAGTCTCGTTATCATATGAATTCTGAGGCATTCGACTCGCTTAACTCTAGGTTCAAAGTCCAAACCGGTCTAGCCTATAGATATTAGTATTTTGTAATTGGGTTGCAAAGGTCGATGATGGACCTTTAGGCCTATGAACATAATATTTGCTGTAGTATTTGAGAAGATTAATCAAGAGTGAACTCTCTTACTACCACAAATAAGACAGTTTTCGCTTCAGTTGATTATTTGGATGAGCACTTGAACTTGGAAATCCATTAAAACAAAGAGGTTACTTGTGATAAACCAATTGATGTTCATGAAGTAAATACAGAATCAATGGATAAGTATAAAGCTGATAAAGTTAAAATAATGGTCAATAAATATGAAGAAAAAAAATCAGCATGCCTGAGAGATATTTCTTGACGGCATGTAAAGCCAGAGGACCATGGGCGGCGTAAAAACTCTGACACCAAGTTAGGCACTAACCACACGATAAAAAAGAAGAAGAATATGAAGAAATAGTTATTCACTGTTTTTATAATTGACGTGGATTTGGAACATGAAGGTTAATTAACGGAATTAAGTGAAATAATAGTCATGACATGTATAACTTTAATTGAGCAAGACGATAATTTATAGTCCAATGATTGTCGATTTAATTCGTAACGATATAGTAAATTGAGAAATCGATTTGCCATGGAACGATGGGATTCTACTTGGTGATGGTAAAGTAATGTGTAATTATAGTGTAGGTACTGTTAGACGATTATCAAATGTATAAGCTTTTAAATATTGCCGAATAGTTACAGCATTTGTTTCGCTAGTTAAAGAAATTATAAAGAATTTTTAAATTTGGTAATGGTTGCCGAAAAGTGACATCTATTATGATTTATCATTGGTGAATACTTGAGTTCAATTTTCCAAATATTTCTTAATGGCTAAATAATAACAGCCGCTCGGGTCGATCTTTAGGTTAAACCGTGATGGCTTAGGTTGCCCATTACATACCGAGTTTCCTCCGTGCCTCGGAAAGCACGTTAAGGCGTTGGTCCCGGCTGTCATTTGTAGATTTTTTTTACCTGCTTAAATAGCAATAATCACTTACAATAGTGAAATCCAATCCAATTCACTTTCAAGAATGACATTTACGATTAAATTTGTATTCAAAAGCTGACGTCGCGGATTTTGACGATCGAATCAAAAGGCGAACAAGTAACTTTCTATTCCAATAAACTAGTGGTGGGCTCTTACACAATGCGTAGACAACAGTCGTAACAGCTTTGTTTTGAATTAGAAAAGTTTTGTACGTAGTATGGTTTGATAAAGTTTTGTACGTAGTATGGTTTGATAAAGTTTTGTACGTAGTATGGTTTGATAAAGTTATAGCTACCTCGTTGGTCTAATTTTCGCAAGCGCTACTAGAAAACGTATCAGGAACTGTAGAACTCAGCTGCATGCGAAAAGAACTCGGATTTATTTTTCAACTACAGTACTTTCACAAGTTATTATGCCTTGTGTCTGTGACTGTAGCTTAGCCTTCTTTGTTTTTCTGACATTCAAAAGTGCCTGTAATGGTCTAATTGAAATAAATGCTTTTGAGTTTGAGTTTGAGTTTTTCATTTGCTGCAAAATGATCAGCTACGGGAACTCGGCAAATAATTTTGTTAATTGACTTTTTTTAGGTAAAAACGTCAAAACTATTTATAATAGGTATCAGGAACTGTAGAACTCAGCTGCATGCGAAAAGAACTCCGATTTATTTTTGATCTGCTGCACAATGATCTGCCAAGTTCACACACATACTAGCTGAGTAGGTCTTGGATTTGATCCCAGGGTTAAGAAAAAAGGTGAGGTTGTTTTTTACCATTACATCACTCAGTAGGAGTATGATTGATGGTAATAGGCTCTAAAAGATACTGGTGAAATCAACATCATCATTCTCTTGCCCTTGTCCCAATTCATTTGGGGTCTTCTTCCTCCTTGCCATGTCATCCGTCACACAACCGATCCATCGTTTCTTTGGTCTTCCTCTACTTGTATACCCATCCACATTCATACTTTACTCACGACATTTTGCTCATTCCTCAACTGGTGAAATAATATTTAATTTCAACGTTTTTAAGTTAAAACACTGAGATCATTTTTCATATCTTTTAACAGGTCTGACAAAAAGCTAACGAAATCTTATATCAATCCTATTGGAAGTCGTTGCAAAAACATGAAAAATGTTTCAAGCGATGGGGACGTCTCTCTGCTCTCTTCCGCCATACTTAACCATACTTAATATTATCATATTCACACAATCCATCCACATTTCCTACGTCTCTCATACGCATAACCCCAAAAAACTGAAGTCGACGCACAAGAAAACAATTACAAAACTAATGACACATCGGTCTAATCATGCACTTATGCGGGTTCGCTCAATAAAGGGGGGTTGGCAGGGGCGAGGGAGGGGGGAGGTGGCCTTATCACTCAGCTGATAATCACAGGCCCCTAAACCAGACACTTCATGTGTTGACGCAATAGTAGGGTGGCTTTGTGTCGAGACAGTCCTGATTAGAAAAAAATGTGGGTGATTGTATGTTGTATGGCTTTTGATGAAGTGTGGGTCGGTGATTGGTTGTAATTGGTAGTTGAGTTTGGAATGAAATCATTGTTTGTATTATGCTTTCATTTTGTTTGAAGTTTTTTTAAATAGAAATGCAACATTTGTGCTTCAAACCAAAAATTACTGAAGTCATTTTGCATAAAATAAAATTAAAAACCAACACAAAAAGACAAGCGAACAAATAAAAAGTCAAAAATAATATCTATTGTTGAGCCATCAAATTCGATCGAGTTACACCTATATTTCAATTATAGAAATAGATGGATGGCAATTTAATATTTACTCGTTAAAATGGTGCTACAACATCGCGGCGGGGTACCGCTGGACTAAATCAGACCTAGAATTTCCTGAGAACTTTTTTCGATACGATCAATTTTTTGTTGCAAATCTAGTTATAAATTGTTAACCCTGTAAGCGTTATGCTATACTCAATTTGCAATATTAATTTTTAGTTCAAAAATAAAAATGACTCATAATATTTTTTTTATATATTTTTAAACATTATTATTATTTTTTATTTTTTTTAAGAAACATGCAAAATAAAAAAAAATGTGTATATAAAAAAAGCAATCTAGAGAAAAATATTCAGTTTTGAACACAACAGGCAACTATTAAGCTTTGTGCACGTATGCACAATCAGAAAAAAAAACAAAACCGCTAACTGAACACCAATCAATTCCACTTACCAATAAAAGCCATTAATGGACTGTCCATTATACTTTCAACGCATGGTGACAATAAAACTGTAATTTTATGCCATCGCCTGAAAGAGAGAAGTGATTGCTTACATTTATGAACGTTGTACATTTATGTACATGTATTTATGTAGTGATATTGATTTATTGCAAACCATTTATTTATTTATTTAATAAAGGTTTACCAACAGCTTCTGTGTACAACGATCACAAGCAAAGGTTATACAATATTGGACTTACACAGTCGCCAATTACTGGTTAACCAGCATTCGCAAAAATAAGACAGTGATAACATAATAAGAATATAAAATTAAAACGAGTGGCTCTAGAAATAAAATAAAACTAAACAACTACACAATTAAACTTCTCAAATCTAAGGGTATACGCACATAACTTACGAAATATAAAATTAAAAAAAAAAAAAAAAACAATTACGACTAAAATTAAAAAAAAAAGACATAATATGTAAAGATTAATAACAATAAAAATGAGATCGAGACTGATAGCATTACTATTAAAATTAAAATAAAATAACATAACAAGTAATGAAATAAAAAAAAAAAACTAAAGGACTAAACTATTCATGTTCATACTAACATAAGAAAACATTGTGTTATGATTTTCGGGAATCCAGTAAAGGTTTTAAAGATCTTTAAGGAAACATGGTGAATGTCAACATCAGGTGAGGATTTGATAAAAGAATTCATCTCTCTACTGAGTCTGTTAAGTGGCGAGTTTACTCCAAGCCATGACAGCATTTTATAGTATCCGTGCTTTTAATCTGAAAATGACACATTGATTCGTTTGGCATTTGCCGTTACTGCCTGTTTTTCATCATCTATTCAGCAAAGAGAAGAAAATCTTTGAATCAATAATTCAACTTAAACAATCAACATAACATCACGCCTGTAATCCCCGAAGGTTTAGGCAGAGGTGTACCTAACTAATAGTACACCCACATTTCGCCAGTCATGTTTAAGTCCCATGTAATGGGGTCGAGCCTATTGCCATCAACCGGGCATAAATCCAGACTCCATGGCTGTTACTGAGGGATTCCTGATGGAAAAAAACACAATAATTATCACATTGCCCGACCCAGGAATCGAACCCAGGACCTCATGCTCGGCAGTCGCGGTTGCGACCACTAGACCAACGTGGCAGTCAAATCAATAATTCAGAATCAGAAAAATCAGTAATTTTTATCCGGTTATATATGAAATATTTACGGTTTTTTTTATTCGTTATTTTTACATTCTAGGAATAAGCCGGAAGTAGAACCGGAATTTAAAAAAAGTCCTTATTTCAATCCAAGAAGTTCTTAGAAAAAATGCCAATAATCCTGTTTTTACATAATTAAATTAATTAATATGAGTTTCTATGCCAACAAATTGATTAAAAGGCAAGAGTAAGACCGTCGATAATGCACGGGGTTATCGTTTATATAAATATAATAGGCAGGTTCATTTCCTGATGGTAATTAGGTACATTATTAACCTACTTTTGATGTAAGAATAATTGTATTGTAGCGATAGACTCATTATTTATCAAGGACCTATGTCAACAAAAAATGGACGCAGTTCTCGCAAAACAAGCTAAACCACATTTTTTTATTAATTTTTAACATTTAAAAATGTCAAACTAATCCAACCTTCTTAAATTATTTAGTAAAATCAGTCTTCTTATTTACATTCGAAACGCATGCTTAGAACTTTACTGATTTCAAACTAATCAGCGTAGTAAACTGCTGATTAGTTTGAATCGAAATCAAATCAAATTACAATTATTTCAATAAAAGGTATACATTTAATGTGGGTTGGTACATTTTAGCAGAACTACGCTCTGATATGTCGAACTTTTAAGTCGTATTTATGGGGTATTCCTAAAAGCGCAACTATTTTTGAGCGCAAACAACTAAGCGCAACTAAATTATTCCTTGAAGCGCAACTATTATTTGCGCTCACAAATTCAAATTGTCCAAATGGTTGCGCTTCGAGGAATAAGTTAGTTGCGTTTAACAACAGTTGCGCTTTGAGGAATACCCCGTATTTATAAAGCCCTGAAAACATTTCCAAGTCAGAATGTGAAAAACACTTAAAATAAGAGCAATCCGGAATAAAAGGTGTTGTGAAACTTTAAGATGTTTTAAAACTTGGTTAAACTTCAAAAGTACTAAGTACTGTGATTGGAAACAGTTTATTTCACACTACTTACCTTTAGTCAGCATTGATGTTTTTCGGTATGAGAGATAGAAGATATGTACAGGGTGTAAACATACTCTTCACGAAGCCGTCAACCAAGCATTCTGTACATCAAATTATGTAACTTTACGCAATCATTATTGCTGGGATACAACATTTTTTTTTTCTTTGAGGTGAAAAATCACGTTTTACGCTAGGACTCAATGTAAGACATTAAAAACATTATGTATTTAAAAAAAAAAAACTTGTGAAAAAGTTGGAACTTTGACCATATCTTCGTAACTAGGAGGTTCCCAGCTTTGGTCTAGAGCAACAAAATGATCGCAATGACGGGGAGAACAAGTGCCTTTCCGCTTCGTTAAGAGTCTTTTTGCACCCTTCATAGGCTTAGATATGGCCAGTAAGGCGGTGAATGCAGAGATGTCGGGTAATCGAGAAGTATGCAACAAGAGGACATGCTGAGCCGACCTCAAATGAATTGTGATTAGGGCAAGAGAATTATGGTGGAAGGTTTCTGACATGAACAAGTTTAAAACTATCAACATATCATAAATAAAGTCATACTTTATTAGGTTAAACTAACTATATACATTGATAATTAAAAACTATTAAACTAAAATAGATAAACTAACAACAAACTATAAAAGGGCATCGAAAAACTCCTCCTCAACGCTGTCAGCTGGTAATGTGCCCAAGAGACTGGCGGCGTTGCTACGTTGTATGGCAACACTAAATAAAGTGTGTTAGTGTTTCAATAATCCATAGAAGAGGTCAGGCCATCTCGTGGGGAAACCAGCATGTCCAAAAATCGAAAGTTAAAGATATCAGCCATATTAGGCCATCGTGGCGGCTTACGTAGGTTCCACTCCCTCACACAGGGGAGCAGGCCCCACTTCTTGGTAAATTATATTAAACTGTGTACATTATACTCATAAAACCCCTTCCCAGAATCATAACCAACACGATTATCATTCAATTACACAAAGAAAATAATTACACACAACCTTTTTATCGCAAAACAATGGCCCAAATTGGTTGCTACTGAGTAAACGATTAAATTTTTTGCACGGACCCAGCTAGATAGAAACATAATTAGGTGTTGGAGCCCCGGGTATTTAGATAAGTGTGTGTACTTATGATATGGGGACAAAAACCAACATATTTTCATTTAGATAGCAAGGTGAGTGCCGCCATTGTGTAGCTGGTGAGAGTTTAAGAGAAGTGGTTTATTATTTTCGTCTGTTTTCTCTATGACTAGGTGATGTCTAGTTTAATGGAAAAAAGGCTAGGCAGATGATGATGATAATAATGATGATAATAATGTTATAGGTCTTCTTTATCTTGTGTTTATTGCCTTACCTGGTGTCAAAGTTTTAAGGCGGGCATGGGCCTCTGATTTGGCTTTATATGCTGTCGAGAAATATCTCTCGGGCATGCTGGTTTCCTTACACATCGTAAGGAAACCAGCATGCCCGAGAGATATTTCTCGACATTTTTCGTAATGTTCTAGGTATAATACGTAGATGTTGAGCATTTAATTTAAAATTCGAAGCAAGATTCAATTTTCCTCGTTTTTTTTTGCAATTTGCATGCCAGTGTCAGGTTGTGTTTTGATTTGATGAAAATATGATTCACGCAAGTAACACGTATTTAGTTACAGAATTATAATATAATGATTAAAATCATCAATAAAATCCTTTAAGTTCATTCAATCCCATTGTATAACTATTTTAAAAAGTTACAAACATTTATCGTTTATTTTTATTTTATAACTTGCGAAATGTCGGTGTACTATTTGGTGCACCTCTGCCAAACCCTTCGGAGATTACACGCGTGATGTTATGTTATGTTACAAACATTTAAAATTAAAGGAAACATATCCGAAAGACAAGACATGTCCGAGATATGCACGATCAGCCGATTTTAGCTAAAATATGCAACATCTTCAAAAACAGTCATAATATGCAAATGCATAGGCAAATATGCATATATTCCGGTCTCTAGTAGATTACTTATCATCATTCTTATTTTGATTTGGCTTTAGTGTGGTTGAAATATATGTGGCCATAATCATAAAAATTTTCATACAAAATAAGAGCCTTTTTTTTCATGGTAAATTATCAAATGACTTCTCCCGCTCTGGGCAGAGCGGAAGGGAGTGTCAGACTTGTACTGACTAAAACCCATCCATGTTCCTTCCTTGCCCTTTGTGTTCCAGGGCCGCGGTATCTTTTCGAACAGTCCCGCAGCCCGTTTCGAAAGACAAATATAAACCACCAACCTTGATACATCCATACCAACCCCCATACCAACTTTGATACATCTATAATCTACTTTTCTTAACAGGAAATCACGAAGCCAAAACTTTACGTTTTCCTTGATTCCCTGAATAAAATACAAATGAATCACTGAACTAAATTCGGTGAATAGCTAAATATATGTCGGACGAGAATACATTTGTCAAATAAAAATAGTTTCTGAAAGTTTCACCGAAATACCGCCAACGGTTCCTACTTCCGTTGTTTTATTATTATTTTTAGTTGACTCACAAAATAGTATTATTATGTGTCACATAACTGTAGCTTATGTATATCATAGTAATAAGCTCGTGGCTAAATAATAACAGCCGCTCGGGTCGATCTTCAGGTTAAGCTGCGCTTGCCTAGGTTAGTCCGTGGATGGGTGGTACCCATGATAAGTCCGGGCAGGGCTGCCCTAAATTGGGAATTCAGTGTTCCGGTACCGTGCAGAAATGGCGGGGCGCGGTGAATGTTCCCTTAAAGGTTTTTATATTTTCCTAAATCATATTAATATTCGTATTACTTAAGGTCTGGGTCCATTGGAAAGCACGTTAAGCCAATGGTCCTGGTTATCATGACCTTTGGCAGTCGTAACCGGCAGTCAGTGGTGCCGATTCCCTTATTGTTTACAAACTAAACCAAATTTAAGTACAGTGCATCTTTTTCTTTCTATTTCATTAAGAAAAGGACAGAAGATACATTTTAGTTAAGTCCTGTCAAATTACTGAGCACCTGACGTAATTTGATATTATTTTAAATTTAAATTTAGTTTAGTTTGTGAACAAGGGAATCGGCACCAATGGCCCGAAAGTCTGACAACCAGTCTTACCAACCCAGTTATTACTCAAGAACCCAATACAACTGGGTTGTGGAGGTCACATGGGCAGTTTCTCCATGTAAAGTATTCAGCTGGATCCGGTACGACTAGAACTGGACTTTCTTTCTTTAAAATAAAAGAAGAGACTTTTAGCCATTTTTGTATCTGACCTACACTACCTACAAAGCTAGTGTAGATACATAAAACTGGCCAAGTGCGAGTCGGACTCGCGCACGAAGGGTTCCGTACCATAAACCGAAAAAAACACCTTTCTTGTATTGTCTTCATGAAATTCAGCCTGGTGACAGACGGATAGACAGATACCTACACGTTTTACCCTTTGGGTACGGAACC
Source organism: Lycophotia porphyrea (assembly GCA_950005105.1). Taxonomy (NCBI): domain Eukaryota; kingdom Metazoa; phylum Arthropoda; class Insecta; order Lepidoptera; family Noctuidae; genus Lycophotia; species Lycophotia porphyrea. Next base: position 2,145,940 of record OX465408.1, on the reverse strand, counting down.
CTAAAAATGGCTAAAAGTATCTTCCAACCACTGCAACACATCCAACTACAACTACAACGATCCATTCAAAACAGCCATTGAAACAAGCTGCAATCTCATTAGTAATAATTATTCTAATTAAATATAAAACGTTAGTCTGTCACGCGGCTATCACACACACACACACATACAAACAAACATACATACATACATGCGTCATTCTGAATAATGAAGTGTTCATTCATGATGTTCCTCGTTGCACAATGTCAGTTTGCGTTGCGTGAGGTTCCCACGGATGGACAGTGAAGCTGGTGACCAAGTTACGCGATCGTGGAATAGACCACCCACATTTGCGAGCGTAGGCAGAGATTGTTCTATCTATACTAATATTGTTAGTAAGTTTGTATGCAGGGGGTAATATCTAGAAATGATGCTCCAATTCAAAAAAATCTTTCACTGATAGAAAGGTACATTATTCGTGGGTGCTGCAGGCTTATAAATTACTAGCTTTTGCCCGCGGCTTCGCACGCGTTAATGTAGGATTTGACAATCAATTCGGGTTAACCACAACTTTCAGCATCCGTGTCCAAACATCCATCGCCAATTTGAACAGTGTCTCAGCATTATGTCCCGAATCTGCGTCATTATAAAGGTGGACTCTCATATTCGTTGATAAGCTTATTTTTTTTACTTTTGACCATTAGCATGATGACTTGAGATAGGCTTGGATTTCATCTGCAGGTGTGCCTCTCTGGATCACCGGTAGAGTTTGTCGGATGTCACCAGCCAGTAAAACTACCATGCCTCCCATAATATCATTACTGTCTCTCACGTCCTACAGAGTTCGGCGTCTATAGCTTTTTTGTGGGACATCGTTCTTTCGACCCACACTAAAAGTTTACACTGTCGCGGTCTTAGCACCTGCTTTGTCGTTTTTTTGAAACTTGACGAATTAAAATCGACTCACCATAAAAATGTCTGGGCTTTAACCGAAGGTATAACAAAACCTTTGGGTTATTAAAAAGCTACAAACGTTACTAGATTTCTAATGATTAGGATGATAGTTAAAGATATTATCTAGAGAAAGACAAATGGTAGTTTTGTCGATTAATAATCGTGCGTAAATTTAAAAGTTGTATCTGTTTTGACATGTCCGTGACAGTCAAAGATCATAAAGCTTTCCTGCTTTACCAACGGCACTTGATTCCATCTTCATCATAATCTGCTTAGCCTGTACTCAGTAGAGTGATTAGTTCCATTTCATTTGTATAGGTACGATATTTTCTCTATTAAGGCACTCTCACTTCTAATTTTAACTCAACGGGGACAGCGTACGGGGACAACCGGAAGTAATTTTAATTATTTTATTAAATTCCCATTGTCCCCTTTAACGGGGTCATGGCCTAGGGGGACAACGGGAATACACGGATAGCTTAGGGGTGTGACCGTCGGACTGCCAAGTCATAAGTCTCGAATTCGAAACCAGGACACGCACCTCTGATTTTTCGGATTTATGTGCGTATTGTATAATAAAATTATCACTTGCTTCGGTGAAGGAAAACATCGTGAGGAAACCAGCATGCCTGAGAGATATTTCTTGACGGTATGTAAAGTCAAGTCAGAGGCCCATGGGCGGCATAAAAACTCTGACACCAGGTTAGGCACGGTTAAAACGTACGGTACGGTACGGTAGAACGGCTTCACGAAAAAGTTCACACCGTTTCTCAACCGAATACCGTAGAATACCAGTGTTTTACATGGAGTGACTGCCAATCTGACCTCCACAGCCCACTTTACCTACGGGTAACTTGATTCCACGTTGATTAAAAAGTTTATTTACCAAACTGCTGACGCATTGGCGTCGAAATAGGCTTAATAAATAACTCTGAACGATACTGGGCCAATGGGCGTCTGGCTAATACCGGTGTGAACCAGATTTATCCAGATTTCAGATAAGTACGTGCCACGTAGAGAAATCTGTGCGATTTTTCAGTGTTTGCTAGAATTTGGAGTTAGAGTGAAAAGGGGTTAAGTGGATTTGAGTTGCGAATTTGAAAGAGGAGAGTGGGGATAAAAGTGTATGTGTGTATTTTTTTGGAATAACTGCATACAAAGTCACACCAGCAGCAGTCAGTGCATTATTCGAATAAACTTTTATTAAAGTAACATCAATGTATCGTTAACATCTGAGATAAAAACCCTGTTAACTTTTAAATAGTACATACCACTCAGATACCTCTTAATTGTCAATTATCTGTAATGCGATATTGTTAAAATGATTGTCCGTAATGGAAGCTGGTTGAAAACGTTAATGGAGTTAATTTGACGATCAGATTGACGTAGCGGTGAATGGATAAACGAGGGGTATTTGGACGAAGGGTTCGATACCCGGTAGGCACAAATTAGTCGATAGTAATATTGTATTACTAACTTCCAACAATGGCTTCGCCCACGTACATTAAATTTTTAGGATTCCGTAGTCAATAAGGAACCCCTATTATTTCACCAGGTCCGTCCTGTCTGTCCGCAGTATAGTTAAAAGATTCTTAGTACTAGAAAGCTGTAATTTGGCATGAATATACAAATTAGTTACGCCGACAAAGTGGTCAAATAAAATATCAAGAAGTATTTTTTTAGGGTATCTCCTGTATCACTTATTTTTTCTCGCGTAGCTCGTATGTAGCGCGTAGTGTGGGATGTGCGAGTTTGTATAAATAATTTTTCGATTAAGGGATTCGTAGGGGTTCCTAGTAATAGTCGACCAACTTATAAAATGTACCTCTATAACATATTTTCCTAAACATAATGTATGGTACAGGTTTATCAACTGCAAATGTAAGTTTGTTTTTAATAAATTGAACGAAGCAGTTTAGTTAATCCCCATATTTTGATGGGCAACTATATACGGAAATCCACATTGTGCGTGACCCGATACGCCCTTGGTCGGTTTTTATACAGTATATTTTAATAAAATGTGGCCTGTGATAGTTCTTTTTTGCTGTTTTATCTTATAGTTTCTGAATTGATTGAGTAAGTGTTTGTTTTTTATTGTATAACGGGCTAGTGTCCTAAAGTCCACGTCCAATGCGCGTATTTAGCGTGCGTAAGTAAGTATCTGTAAAAATAAAACAATTTACAAAAAAAAAAATAACATCAATTCATTTCACTTGAACCGTCCATCCATACTAAACGTTCGCGTAAAAATATACAAGTAGTTCTTACTGTATGTATATTACATACGCAATACACGAAGTAAGATGAGCTTTTATAGAAAAACTGGCCAAGTGTGAGTTGGACTCGCGCACGTAGGGTTCCGTACCATTATTCCGTACCTGGTGTCTGTGATACAATGATTTTTAATCATTAGTACAGGCACCAACGATTCATTTTGGTTTGAAATGCTCATTTTTATTGAAAATTGTTTTCTTTTTTGTAAAACCTAAATATGTTTTTTCTGAAATAAAAATTTATTATTATTTATTATTATTAAACCCCCCTTAAATACTTATTTTATTTTAATTTAACTATTTATTTTTAAAGAGAATATATCTGTGAAAATTTCAACTGTCTAGCTATCACGGTTCATGAGACACAGTCTGGTGACAAATAGCCAGACAGACAGACAGACGGACAGTGGAGTCTTAGTAATAGGGTCCGGTTTCTACCCTTTGGGCACAGAACCGAACAGGTCCGGCAGTGCTATGGGGTTTTCTATCAGGAATTTCTCCGTAGCACCCACGGAGTCTGGATTTGTATCCAGTTGGTGGCAATAGGCTTGCCCCCTATTACATAGATATAAAACATAACTGGCAAAATGTGGATGTACTATTAGGCACACCTGGTTACCTACCCTACGGGTATTACTGGCGTGATGTTATGTTTTTATGGTCAGACATGTAAGACAAAAAGACTTTATAAAAATAAATATTTCATGCGTATTTTTTAAACTATATCTAATACTAATGATACATTTTTAATTGTTACAGATGGTTCCACTAAAGAAGAAAATGCTTTGATACTGTAAGTATCTTCAACTTTAATAATGTTACTAATAGGATCATTATTGTGAATCGAAACTAAATATAATACCTAGTCATTCCTGCTAAATTATTCCTCATTATTGGGGATTCCCTTGGAATTTAATTTCACAAAAGAAATTTCTTACGATGTTCAACAAAGTCGTTATAAAGGGTGTAAAACGACTCTTAACGAAGCCGAAGGTTTTGTTCTCCCCGTCATTGCGATATTTGTTTTTTGTCTAGACCATACCAGATATTGGGGGTCAAAGTTCCAAATTTTACATAAGTTTTTTTTTTTTAATATGTTCTTGTTTTTAATGTATTTTTTTACGTAAGACACCTTCGCGACCACTGTATTATTCAATCCATTCATATTTTGTATGCGTGACATTGAGTCCTACCGTAAAACGTGATTTTTCACCCTAAAAAAAAAAGTTTCCCAGCAATATTTTTTGCGTTAAGTTACTTAGTTTGATGCACGTAATGCTTGGTTGACGGTTTTGTGAAGAGTCCGTTTACAGCCTGTAAAAATCTATATGTAATATATCTGATAGATTAACACTGAAAAACTGCCAGGTCACCTATGATCTCGATCGCATAGAACCCTCTAACATCATCTCATCTTATGATAAGGCTGACTTGCCTTTGAAGATAAATGCCTCGAATAAAATACAAGAATAAAAATAAATAATTCTCTTGCCCTTATTCCAATTCTTTTGGACAACCCTGTTCGGAAGAATTTAGAAAAAAATCTTTAATTTTGCAGCGGCGCATATTATCTTACTAAGTCTAGTTTCAATCTTCAATTCTGCCTGTGCGTCGTTTATCAGCCAATCAGTAATGGAGTCACGAAACTATTCCATTATTACATAGTATGCCTAAATTATTTCAAATATTCTGACACCGGGTGCTTTATCATAATTCATAAGCCGTCAATATCCCGGATCTGGTTTCACGATTTCTTGATCAGCATCAGCAGTAACCTTTGGGTCATTGTCTCTCCAGCCAAGCTCTGCTATACTTTCTAATTTATTACATTCGTGAAATATCTCGCTCTAATGTTTCTAGCTTAGTGTATCAATATCAGAAAATCAACCTTTAGAGTGGTGATTTAGTTAGTAGTTGGTGTGTTACGCAATTGGTTGTCACGTAGTGAATTTATAGACTCACTTACGAGTACTTGTTTTATATTACCTTTCACAGTCAAATGATGGACATCGGACTTATTCAAATCACTCTATGGAATTATTATAGCATTCTTCGTATTTTTTTTTAATCATCGCTGAACTCGACACGTATTTTTCCAAACAAAATAATTGACAGAGTCTACAAATAATTTACAAACAAGTTCGTAGCTTGAATAAGAAAATCTTCTAAAAATAATAATGAAATTTTCAGCATTACTAGAAATCTTTGAAATTCAAACTGATGTACCGTTTGCAGCATACCAAAACTAAGCAGAACAAATCTCTTGTTCCAACGAGCGCGTCCGATATGCCAGTTCATTTCGCTTTGTCTATTTCATGCTCCTAACATTTTCATCTTCAATACATCCTCTTCTACTATCTTCAAGGCCTCGTGTATCCTTGTGAGATGTCGCAACGATTCATCCTCTTAATCCTCTAATCCTGCTGATAAATCTAGCAGGTATTTACGATGTCACGTCACGTGCTGTGTTTGTCTTTCTTATCATGTTCAAACATTATGTGTTTAAGTAAAATTTTGTGGAACACTAAAATTAGGAGGTTACGATGTTTTGGAGTTGAATGTCCTCTTTGATGTGGTGGTTGATTATCGTCTGTGTTTACATTTGCGTGTGTGAATTTTGGTTTGTAAAGAATTGGGCCGGTAGACTTGTCAAATGCAAGTCTTGGTAATCATGCAAGATTGCTTTCCTAAATTTTAAATGGAGTCTGTGACAAATCTAATGCGCAAAAAGCAACCATCTATACTTACTAATATTATAAAGAGGTAAAATTTGTTTGTAGGTTTTTATGTAGGGGCTCTATCTCTCCGGAATATATAATCTCCGGAATTAATGATCCAATTCAAAAAATTCTTACACTGGCAGAAAATTATTCGTGGGTGGTGTAGGCTTTGGGCATGATATAGATATAATTTATAAATTAAATTAAAATATTTATTTATTTATTTTTATTAATTAGCCGAGCTATCAAAATTTTTGCGAACGAAGTCGCAGGCAAAGTGCTAATTTATCTATAAAAAGACATAACAGTTGCTACAAAATAAATACATAGTAACAACAGTGAGGGGTTGTTTAAATATTTACTTGACTACCGCAAAAAGGGGCAATGTTACCAAATTATTTCCACCCCTTAAATAAGTAAATTTCTCTTACAAATCCTCAGGAAAAGCTCTATCAACCGAACATCCTCCAAGAATTAGACCGTCCCCAATTAAATATCATTATGACATCAGCATGGTGGCTTCCTTGTCAAGAAAAGGCCTACTGTTTGAAGCAAAATTAAATTTTCCTTTCAAACAACTCTTTTGAATTCTTAATAGTACAACCATAAGGCCTAAATTTAAAATTGTAATGACTACTTGGCCGTAAAAGAATTTTGGTGCTTAGATGTAGGCCAAGCAGGGACCAATTTTCGTTGGTCTCTAAAACTTCTTTGTGTAGCCTTATTTTTAATGCGTGTAGTTGCATGAAGAGGGGAGGATCGGGTCATGTTACGATGGACATCTACTGATTTATTTTTTCTTTGTTTGCTGAGGACAATGTTGACATGTCTTTTTTTTTTAAATTTCGGTCTGGTGTTAGAATAATTTCTGTCTGGCCAGTGACTTATTGCTTTTGTTATTTTATGGACCAACACGTGTTGCCTGACATGTAATGAATGTGTCTTTTTTTGTGTCACATGTTTCACTATTCATTAGTTTTGAGCGTGATTTTGTAAGTTCTTGTCGTCATCTTGTGGAATTTAAGATGGCTACTATAGATTGTTATTTAATGGCAGTCTCTGTTGATTGTGGTAGGCATTAATTATCTATGATTCATGATGTGAGTACTACTAACAATTATTCGGTTTCTAGCTGGGAATAAATAATGTAAGTACCAGCTAGTTTAATGGAATGAATTGTAGCTTATAATTTTCTCTCGTCATTTATATAAGCCTGTGAACTTTACTTTCAATTAGGTTAAAAAAAGTTAAATTACTTCAAAATTATTGAGGAATACTAATAATTAATAATTCAATTATTTATTCACGTAACAAAACTCATATGTTAGTAACAATCTGACTTATTCCTATGTTAGTAAACTAAATTAAAACATAGATAAAGACAAGATAAAGAAAGGAAAGTAACATACAATATACAAGACAACGATATTAACCAATAGCGTCGTTTTATTTTTAATATACACAATAAAAAACTAAAGAGTATTTTAAAATCCTAGAGGAACGATTCTACTAGTTATTCAACTTATTACACAAGAAAACCTTAAGAATTCTCAGGCACTTAATAAAATTCCTACATTAAATATTTTTTTCATTCCTTTAATTTCCTACAACGAACACGTTTTACTTCGCACAGGTGGAAATGAGAAATTCCATTTGTTTTATCTTAACAAAATCTGTATTATTCGGATCAGCGGAACGCGAGCAAAATTTTTATTCGAATGAAATGAGATAAAATAATTATATTTCGCGGTTGTTCCAATTTGCCCGCGCTCACCCTAAGTTAGTGAAATTGTTTTTATTATTCTGTACACGAATTACGTAAATAAAGGTTTGCTTATGACAGATTGTCTTGAGTAGGCAATTCAGAGATCCATATTTAATTTATAAAAAAAAAAAGTATCTGTTTATCTGTTAGCCTGTTACTTTCCACTGAAACAATGGTTTATAAAAGACAAATAGATAGCCTAGGACCTGGAGAGGGTCATACATTTTATCCTAGATATTTCATCATCATTATATCAAACCGGATTCACCTACTGCTGGTGGGCGCTCTACCCGGTTCCTAGATATTAAACATAACATCACGCCTGTAATCCCCGAAGGGTTATACAGAGGTGTAAGGCACACCAACTACTTAAATATTTCGATGCGTTTTTAAATAAGATAAACAGTTTCGTGACTTTTTTTAAGATGCTGAGTATGAGGTCCTGGGTTCGATTGCCGGGTCGGACAAAGTCTCATTGGGTTTTTCCATTAGGAATTTTGATTAAGGTTGATGGCAATAGGCTCGCCCTCTATTATGGGACTTAAACATAACAGGCGAAATGTGGATGTACTATTAGGTACACCTCTGTCTAACCCTTCGTGGAATACAGGCGTTATGATATTTTATGAATGAGAGATCACATTAGTGAGATATGCTTGAAGTTTTTAGATATAATTAATGAGCTAAAGGTCAGGTTGGTCAAAAAGTAGGTATCTTGAGTGATTTGGATGATGATCCGATGAGTCATTGAAACAAAATTAAGAATAGTTTTAAAAACACGAAAACAATGTCATCATCTGCCTAGCCTTTTCCCAATTATGTTGGGGTCGGCTTCCAGCCTAACCAGATGCAGTTAAATACCAGTATTTTACATGGATCGACTGCCTATCTGACTTCCACAACCCAGTTAGTACTGGGTAATACGATACCCCTTGGTAAGAATGGTTGCTACTGACTACCTGTACTGACAAAGATCTACAAATGGCAGTCATGACCAACGACTCAAGGGCATGAAAGAAACTCAGCATGTAATAGGTCACCCATCAACAGATCAACCTAGGCAAGCGCACCTTAATCTGAGGATTATTTAGCCAAAAGAGCTGTTTTTTTTAAACATTAGAACAATGTACTACTATGCTTAGCGAAAGTAAGCAAAGACTCTTTCCAATTTTTTCTTTTTAGGTCTCATACTTGTTGAGGAAAATGTCGTGGGGGAAGTATTGAGTATCTAATAGTTTAGATGACTACTTACAAGAGTTCAGGTTGAGACACGAAAGGTAAACGGAGTGTCAGATAATACGGCAAGAAAAATGAGAAAAACGTCGTGAGGAAAGTTTTGAGTATGAATGTGGATGGTATGGCTATTAATAGGATAGTAATAGGGTCCCGTTTTTACCTTTGGAGTACGGAACCCTAAAAAGTACTACAATGCCATCTGCGCCACAAATGAACAACTAAAACCAAGTTCCTAAATTACCATATTTAAGCTCTCCGTGACTTAAGACATAAAGAAAAACCCGACAACTACTGTCGGGCAGTAGCCCACCAGATACAGCAACCGTTTGTTCAGAGGATATACTGTTTCTATGGGGGATGAAGTACTTTACATCCTGTTCTTTATACCCCAATTCAATAAGAGTATCATATTTAATTTTGAGGTTGTGACGTTTAAGAGCCGTGCCCCAAGTCTGACGCCTCTGTCGACTCTTTCAATGAATATAAGCGTTATATCATGATAATATACGTCTACAACTACGTGATTCATACTACACAAAACAAACGTACTTACTTATACATCGCTCTCGTACTTACTTGTGCCTGTACATCTGTATAACACTCATTTTGTACCTTTAAAGACTCCATTCAGTACAAACGGCCCATTCTTCAAATCTTCTCCAGTCCTCTTACACTCCAAAAACGCTAACACAACCTTTACAACCCATACATAAAGTCTACATTTGAATAAAAACCATTTTACGAACAGCAAACCTAATTTTGTTGCGACGCAAATCGATTTGCGTTCGGAGAATTGGTAAAGAAATCGTATGTGTTTGTGATAAGGTTGAGTTTTGAGTTGATGGGTTGCATAGTGGGTTATTCAAAGGACACGTGCAAGTCGGCCCAGATGCGTTGAGATACATATGCAAATACCCTTTATTGTATACATCATTGCGTCACCGTAACGGTATATGATTATAGCCTGGGGTTTATAATTTGGGACCAAATTTGGAGCTATTTCCAAGCCTTTCGGGCTATTTTGGGAGGAAGGGCGGATGAATTTGGTATTCCATGCTTATATTATACTAATGAGCTTAAAATTTTGGATCTAAGCGCTTGATTGGATTTTTAGTATGGTATATTCCGTTATCTATGCCTACAAATAATTAAAATTAAAGTGTCTGTTTTGTAATTTCAAAATAACAATTTTTTTCAACATTGAATGCATATGAAAGTAGTATATGAAAGTATATACAGCATTTTTTTTTTAATTTTCGTTCTCAATCTGTCTGTTTGTTCCGGCTAATCTCCGAAACGGCTGGACTGATTTTGACGGGAGTTGTACACGCACATAGCTCATGTTTCATGAAATAACTTAGACTACTTTTATTAAAAAAAAAAGGATTAGGGCTCCGTGAAAAAAAAAGCTCGTAAAATTGTTATCAATTTCAAGCGGAAAATATATAATATAAATACCAAACTCACAGAGGTCCACTATACTTAATGAAATATTAACACTTAAGACCTACTTAGCAGTATTTCCTTAGTTAATCAATGTGGGAACCTAAAAAATTGGTCATATTTTAAAGTTTGGAGTAAGTGGCCCGTAACTCTCGGAACAAAAAAATCGGGACGTAAAAATGCACAGCACAAGAACTGAACTTTAAACCTCACCTCACTTCACTAATGACTCCATTGGAAAGAAAAAACATTGATTTTATGCTTTACCACTCCACAAATAAACTCAAACAAATTCTTCCATCTGACTAAATTTTTTAAAGCACTTCAAACGCTGGATTTTAATTGTAAAATAAACATTTACGTTTCAAAACTGAAACAATGAAACCATTTGGTGCGAAACAGTTCACAATTGTGTGTTACATTCGTTCAGAAATGTTACCATTCATTTTTGGATATATTCCTCTGTTTAAAATTGTTTCAAAATACATACGTGGTAACTGGTTGGAGCCATATGATGTAACCATTTTAAAATATAAGTAAAAGGTTTAACTGTTTTTGTACTAGGTAACAAGCGGGTTAAGAATAAAGTTCAGTTTAAAAAAAAAAATGCTTGAATCATGCGGAGGCGCCCCACCCGGCTTGAGAGCGCTTCATGTTGTGAGTGCAAGCAAAGATGAGCTTGGTACTGATCAGGCAGGAGTGTCCGCCATTGTACATCTAAGAGAATATGTCCAAAGGGTCTAAGCAGAGTTGAATTAGATTGACGCAAATTAGCTACCTATAAGTTTATTTTCAAATCTGTTTAAAATCATTGTAGAATTACGAAGCGCTTTGAAAGCGATAGCCACTTATCGAGCGAGGTCCTTTCACTTTTCTGTTAAAAATTGATCTTTATCTCGTTGCCATAAGGTTGCTGTGGCAGTGCTGCTAAGCATGGCTAACCCACAGTACTGTAGGATCTACAGTGTAGACAACTTATTAATATAAAAATTAAAAGGTTAAATAGGCAGGTCATTGTCGAATAGAATTATGGACTCGCCTTGTTAGCACATTCTTTCGACTGTTTAAACGATTACAAGAAAGAATTAAGCAACTATTTGTGTCTATTCGAGAGGACGATTCCCATATTGCTAAGAACGCGTTCTAATCTGTCAAAAAATCTACTAATATTATAAATGCGAAAGTTTGTGAAGATGGATGGACGGGTTGATGTTTGTTACTCATTCACGCAAAAACTATTGAACGGATTTGGATGAATTTTGCATATAGATAGTTTATAACGTGGATTAACACATAGGATACTTTTTATCCCGTTAGTACGATCCTGTGGGACAATTATCGCACTTCACACGGGCGAAACCGCGGGCTTTAGCTAATCTCTAATATTTTTGCATTGATTGTCGCTGAGATGAAATTACGACTTGAACGTATACTATGGAGAGAAATTGGCTCTCAAATAGTCCACACAGGTGGTTAGAATAGCCAACCAGATGCAAAATAGCAATTTTGGATGTTGAAACATTCAAAATTGCCTTTCTATGACAAACTACCTAATGATCAATATTGACTATCAGTATAGAAAGGCAATTCTAAATTCAGAATTTTCATTTCTCACCAATATTCCAAAGTACTGAGAGTAAGTAAGTATAGAGAAGGCTAAAGAAAAGATGGATGAATTGTGTGAGGAATGATATGAAAGAGAAAGGAGTAAATGATGCCGTGACGTCTGACAGGGGAGAATGGAAGAAGAAAACGTGTTGCGCCGAACTCAAGTAGAAAGGGACAAGTGCAGGAAAATGATGATTCCAAAGTGGTGAGAGTGACCAAAGAAAACACCAACCCATCGCACCTCAGATCCCCAAAGGACGGTAAACTGTCTTACAAAGTTAGAACCCGCAATGACTTTGATCCGAAAATACGAGGTATAGGAAAAAGAATAACTGTATTGAAAAAGGATACAGCATGTATAAGCCTTGATCTCCAGAGAGTTAGATTAAGAAGTATTGACCAATAAATTGATGATCCCAGGTGATAGACGCTGGTCGATAACAGTTTTTTCTATACACTTTCTCGAAAACTGGTTCCTAACGATTAGGTTCAACATGCAATGTATTTCACACACGTGGATTTTTAATATTTTTCCGCACTCGTGTGGAAATAAAAATTTCCATAGATAACTAAGTCCAAATTGGTTCAATGATTGAAGATGTAGTCGGCGGTGATTGTTTTTTTTTTATCTCGGCATAGGGATATGCGTCTTTACGGCGTAAGTATTTTTGGGGATTTAAATTATGTTTATATATAGAATATCATAAATAAACATGATTATTAAAACAAATATTTACTTTTATGACATAATTGACATTCATTTGTGTTCTAAATTCAAAAATATTTGATTTTTTAATTTTTCATATTAGGCTGTTTAGCGGGATCATACGTTTGCTTCTTCTTCAACTTGGCGAAAGCAAAGCGCGGAAAAAAGGTAAATTAAATCATAGTTTCCTAATAATTTCTGACAAAAATACTTTCCGTTCTAATATTTTATTTCTTCGAAAGTGTATTGAAAAACGTCGTTTGATATACGCGTGGGGTTTTGTTACTGCAGTTCTCGACTCCATAACACCCACGCCTGCAGTTCAATGGCCTATATTGTTCGTAAAATAAATAAGCAAATAGTACAAAAAGCTTTGAAAATACAATTTTGACCCAATAGAAGCTTATCCAATAATTAATAACGACCAGAGGATTATCTTCACAATTTGCTTAGCTAGCTCTTGCTACGTAATTAATTTATCCGCTGTACAAATATTCAAGCATCATCATAAAATTTTCTACCTGGGTTTTGTTTTACGAGACAGAATAAGACATTGAATGATAATTCAAGGAGTGAAAAGTGTTGCTGAATATAATTTCATGCCTGTTTTTAGGGTTCCGTACCTCAACAGGTAAAAAAGGAACCCTTATAAGATCACCCTGTTGTCCGTCTGTCCTTCCGTCTATCTGTCTGTATGTCTGTCCGTGTGTCACCACCGATTTTCTCAGGAACGGGTGGACCTAGCAAGTTGAAATTTATACCAGATACTGAAGTCTAATAGTCTCTATTAGGTGTATAAAAATCAAGGTCCTGAGTCAACACAAAAAAAAGATATGGACAAATTTAGATTTTCGCGAAAACTTGTAAGTACCAAAAACCTTAATTTTAGGACTTTTCCCTTTACTTGTGCTGTAAGACCTTGCTTTTAATCAAAATTGACAATTAATATCAATTATTAGTTTAACTGAAAGTACCCTATAGCTTTTGGGTCGAAAACCTATATAGTAGTTCCCGTTCACCTAGTATCACGAAAGGCAAGAAGCAATGTCGTACAGCACATGTAAAAAAAAACTTAAAACCGCAAATATGTTGTTTAATAACAAAATACCTACAAGTTTATACGGAACCCTTGGTGCGCGAGTCCAACTCGCACTTGGCCGGTTTTTATTGATAGAGGAGACAGAGGAGTAGTATCCAGTGTGTTCTTACTGCATGATGGTTGAGTTTTTAGCAAGACCATATTTAAAAACACAATCGATCATCATTTTAAACCAGTCTAACAGTACATCCGAGTTTAAGGACCTTTTACTCATAAAAAACACGACACGACACATTGATATTCAAATGTTGCACGAGTAAAGAAAGAAAGCCTTTCAAATAACCTACGTGGGCAAAGACTCTGAATTGAATGGAAATAAAAACGTAAAAATGAGGGACGGGGGTAGAGAGAAGATGTGTAAAAAACTGGCCAAGTGCGAGTCGAACAAGCGCACGAAAGATTCCGTACCATAAACCGAAAAAAAACACGTTTCTTGCATGGGAGCCCCCTTTAAATATTTGTTGTTACAGCGGCAACAGAAATACATCATCTGTGAAAATTTCAACTGTCTAGCTATCACGGTTCATGAGATACAGCCTGGTGACAGACAGACGGACGGACAGACAGCGAGGTCTTAGTAATAGGGTTCCGTTTTTACCCTTTGTGTACGGAACCCTAAAAAGAGGATAATTATGGAGGTACATTGAAGAACTTATCTCACAAAAGCTTTAGGTCTAGGAGCCTCGGGAATCTTACACGGCAGACCACCTCTCTCGGTGGCCTGCTGAGTGGGAGCAGTGGGAAAATCTTCTTCATTAGCGTGTCAATGGCAATCTATTTTGTGTCGGCCCAGAACTGAGCTACTAGTTTGGCGCTTTCGGTAGCATCCATCAGTTCCTGTAGTGAATAAACAACAGAATGATTAGAATACGGAATTTCAACGCTCAAAATACCGATAAATGCTAATACGATGCTACAAAATTGCGATACACGTTACTGCGAAAGATCGTCTCTGCGAAGCATACACTTCGATGCCCGTTATCGCGATAGAACTTCACTGCGATACTACTTGACTTCGATGCACTCCAACAGGACACGCAGGACACGATATTAAGTGCCCCATCGTTTGTGGAATAGCACCACGTTTACACTCCAGGGCAAAGACATTACAGGGAGGGGTCTGCAAGGGTCGATGCTTGCCAGGGCTGCGGGACTGTTCGAAAGAGATACCGCGGCTCTGGAACACAAAGAACAAGGAAGGAACATGGATGTGGGTTTTAGTCAGTACAAGTATGATACTCCCTTCATTCATGAGAAAAAGAGAAGTCATTTGATGATTTCCCATCCGAAAAAAAAGGCAAAGACATTAATAAAAAAAAAATTGGTGGGATAATTATAGGCTAACAATACTTGGTCTAGGAACAATGGTGGCCCAAAGGTAACAGCTCTGACTTACGTCAATTCGTGGATTCAAACACAGAGAGGCACATAACTTTGTGTAACTTATTTTTATTAGGAGGATTTACTTATGAGGAGCTCGTGGCTATAATAACAGCCGCTCGGGACGATCTTCAGGTTAAGCCGCGCTTGCCTAGGTTGGTCCGTGGTTGGGTGGCCACCCATTACATACCGTATTTCCTCCGTGCCTCGGGAAGCATCTTAAGCTGTTGGGCCCGGCTGTTATAATTGTAAACGTTTGACAGTCGTTACAGGGACATAGTGGCCCGAAATTCTGACAACAAGTCTTACCAAGGGATATCGTATTACGCAGTACAAACTGGGTTTTGGAGGTTAAATTGGAAGTCGCTCCATGTAAAATAATGGTATTCAGCTGCACCCGGTTAGACTGGAAGCCGACCCCAACACAGTTGGGAAAAGGCTAAGCAGATGATAATGATAATTTTGAGTTTAATAGAGACAGTATATCGCACCCAGTGTATTTTCATTGAACGAAACCCTTCGTGTAACCCCCACACGATGTACGAGCCTAACGGAATTAATTCTGACTACCCGACAAATAAATATTATCGATATATGATTGGAAGACGGAGGGCGCCACCGAGGCCGGCCCTGAAAAAAGCTAGCGAGACGATATGGACGCGTACCGTGAGGGCTAGATCGAGGAGGCACGTGAAAAGAGCACGTGGAAGGAATTGGGGGAGGCCTTTGCCCAGCAGTGGGACAGTACAGAATGTTAAAAAAAAAATTATTGGTATTGAGAAATTCTCGAAGAAAAATAACAAAACTTCGCCTGACATGGAAATCGAAACCAAGACCTCATGCTCATTAGACCAGTAGACTAATGTAACTTCTGAAAAATATATAGTAACTTCTTTTATTACTTTTTAGAGCTTAGTTATCTGCTCATCCCATTTCACATAATGAATACATAAAAAGTATATATACATTTCATGGGTAACAATATTATAAAGGCTTATTGCAACGTAATATTACAGATTAGGCCGCGCGTAGAACCTTTTTGGGGCCACGAAACGGACGGAACAACATCAATATTTTTTGGCATAAAAATAATTGTAACATAACTTTCTCTGAAATGGTTTTCCGCGTACAGGTGCGGCTATGGAAACCGAACTCAGTGTCCGTGTAGGTTTGATCAAAATTTTACCAGAACTTTTAGACTTTTATTTATCATGGTTACCGACCGGTGTTGAAACGAATGAGTTTTTCCGGAACCGCCTAGCTCAGCTTCCCAAAGAGGATTATCTGACACCTAAATCCGACTCTCAATTCTCTGTTTAGTTTGAGCCGCTATTATGGACCTCAACTTAGAAGAAATATCTAAATCATTTGACCCGATGCATGTATATTGAAATCAAATTCATTTATTTATTTATTTATCAACTACATCTACCATTACAGCTGACCAATGCGGTAAATGCGCCTTAATTAATCCAAACCTTAACTTAATTGTTACTTAAAACTAATATCTATAACTAATTACAAACAAAGCATTCCTTGCGAACTCACTCAGAAAACAACAGAACAAGTCCGTCTCACTCGCTATGAGGTAGAGCGTGCGGAGTGCACGCGTCAGCGGCGCGGCGGCGCCTCCTTTAAAAGGTTGGTCCGAGCACGAGGCTCCGCTAGCAGTCGTGGCTGCCGTCGACGCCACACGTACCTGTCCGGAACACAAATTGAAGTAGTAACCGGTTTAAGAGCATTCTGTTTTTCTACAAAGAACACAACATAACATATCATTACGCCTGTTATCCTCGAATGCTTAGGCAAGTTTTTCTACAAAGAGTCCAACTAAAATGACAAAAAAAGATTTTCAGTAGCTTATGACAGACAATCACATTTCACGCTGATAAAATGTCATATTGTCTAGGTTAGTTTGAGGAGACCAGAGAAGGCATTTGACAACTTACTGTCTGTCTTAACTCAACAGACAGCTGTCAAATGATAGCCGATTGTTAAATTTAAGTTCAAAGTAGCTATATTAATAATTTTACAAGATTCGCTTATTCAGTGGCCACACAGTATGGATTTATAATATCCGTTCCAACGTATTTTATAGAGATTAGTTGTAATACAAAATTTACATAAACCTTACATTATAAAACCGTTTATAATAGATTTGTATTGTGTATTAAATTAAAGATTGTATCGCCCTGCGGCGTCCCTGGAGGTCTTTGATATATTTTGTCACATCGGTGATTTAAAAAGTCAAGTTATCGTAGATTTTTGTGAAAAGATGTTCCGGGAAAGTGACTGTTTTCCTTTTTGACCGACTTCAAAAAAGGAGGAGGTTCCATGTTTCGCTGTATATTTTTTGTTTGTAGGTCGGTGGTAAAAAAGCCAATACTTATACAAAAAATAGTCACCGACTTCCGGAAGTAAAGTTGTTTCCACTTTTTTGTGTTTTTTTTTGGAATTCAGGAATTTTTTTACATTTAAAAAAAAAAATTATGTCAAGTCGTAACTGTGATCCTTTTCAGTGACCATAAAAAAAAATACCTATTGACTAATATCTAATAATCTTTTGAATGACCTATGTGGTATCGCAGAAACTTGATCGGAGTACCTAAGCTTGGCTTAGTTACTTAACTTTGTGAAACTTAAAAAAACAAACACATCTGAGAGCCATAAATTATTCATCGTCATCATCATCATCAGTCTACAGCAGTCCACTGCTGGACATAGGCCTCCTCAATTGCACGCCACTCAACTCGATTCTCAGCAACTCTCATCCAGTTGCTACCAGTCACCTGCCAAGATCGTCAATCCACTGAGCCTGAGGCAAAACTATTAGTTCGTATTAAAAATCAAAAGTACTATCCAAGCCAGTAAACTAATTATTCAATCACATCGCCGACAATTTTAAAAGGCACACGGCGGCACATCTAACTATACATTTCTAGTATAACATGGCATCGCTTTGAAAAGATTTCCGGTAAAATGAGAGATCCGTATAAACTGGTTTTGTATAGCTTGATTGGTAGCCGTGCGTACAAAATAGTGTTTCTAAGAAATATGTGACTGTCTTGTTTGTACTCAAACTAATACTCAAAGCATTTATTCCAATTAGACCATAACAGGCACTTTTGAAAGACAGAAAAAAAAGCAAACCTACAGTCACAGACACAGTTTCCGATACTCATAAGAAGATCTCGTTAATTTACTTTATCCTCAGAACCGAACCCCTCATTAGAGAACCTAACCATTAGTTAGGTCTACATCCACGTCCCTTCATTTTCTGCTACATCTTGATAAGAAGCCATTTTGCACCCAATATTTCACAAGTTAGAGCAGCTTTTATTTGTAGCCTTGATTGAAATAAGTAAAAAGTGAAGATATTATGGTTTTGCAATTTAGGAACAGTTGAAAAGGTGTGGTGATAACCACCCACAATTTATCTAATGGACGATGGTGGGTGGACTCCACTCCTTGAATTGTCATGGATGAACAATTTTTACCTCTTTAAAATAGACTAGCTGATGCCCGCGCTTCGCCCGCGTGGATTATACCATTCTCGAGAACCACTCTATTGGTAAAAACGGCATGAAAATCGGTGCAGTAGTTTTTGAGTTTATTGCGAACAGACAGATAGACGCGGCGGAGGACTTTTTTCATTTATTTCCTCGGCTACTTGAAAACAAGTAGCTAAAATACTAATATTGCCTGAAGCAGTGATTGGGTTGCCAGCCCGATTAACTCCTATAATCAAAATAATTGCTCCGACCACAGGCTCAGGCAAACACATGTGAAATATACGCTACATTAACTTATTGGGATAAAATGAATCCATTAACGTAATTAATGGTAATATTGTGGAGATACTTTAGATCATTTTTGTATCTATATTTTATTAATATACAAGCGACCCGCCTTTGCTTCGAACGGGTGCAATTTACTGGTATGGCAACGTGTCTATACATTGAGATTGCTGTGGTATATTTAAGTTACATATTAATTTATTGAACTGCCTCGTTAGCCTAGTGGTCGCAAGCGCGACTGCTGAGCTTGAGGTTCTGGGTTCGATTCCCGGGTTGGGCAAATTGTAATCGGGTTTTTCCATTCCTCTGTAGCAGCTACGGAGTATGAATTCGTGCCGGGTTGATGGCAATAGACTGGCCCCCTATTACATGTGACTTAAACATAACTGTCAAAATGTGGGTGTAATATTAGCTGCACCTCTGCCTAACCCATCGGGGATACTAGGCGTGATGTTATGTTATGTTAATTTACTATACACATAAACCGTCCGGAATAAATTCTCTAGAAAACGCTGAAAACAGCACCAAACTCTGTCACGTAGGAAAAAAATGGACAGTTTTGAATCCGAGAGATGGCGCCGGGTGAAACAGGGGCGGATCGCTAGTATTCATCATCATCTTCGTCATTATCATTTCAACCAAAAGACGTCCACTGCTGGACATAGGTCTCCCCCAAGTGTCGCCACATTGACCGGTCCCGTGCGTCTCGTATCCAGCGGATCCCTGTAACCTTCACCAGGTCATCGGTCCACCTAATGGGAGGCCTTTTAACGCAACGTCTTCCGTTTCGCGGTCGCCACTCC
Organism: Lycophotia porphyrea; assembly: GCA_950005105.1. NCBI lineage: Eukaryota > Metazoa > Arthropoda > Insecta > Lepidoptera > Noctuidae > Lycophotia > Lycophotia porphyrea. The sequence goes on along the minus strand of OX465408.1, from coordinate 2,126,177 downwards.
AGAACTTTTCGGACCCATCAGCCATCTACTTGATTATTATAAATTAACGAGTTTTAGGACGGCCCTGGTTTCTTTTTCCACCGCTTGGTCAAAGCCTTCCTCCATCCGACATCTGCGCGTCAAGGTGTCCTGCCTGAGTCCACTTGAGGCGCAAAATTTCAGGATAATCGGTTCAGTGGTTTAGGCGTGAAAAGGTAACAAACAACATACTTAAGATTAGGGTTTATTGGAATCATCATAGCGTGGCTAAATCTTTAAGCATCGTCCACTTAGGTGTTCAAACCCTTTAGACGCCCACAATAAAAGAATTCCCTTCGTTAGTCAATCTCGAATTGTTTCGATCGAAACAATTACAGCTATGTCAGGTAACACCGAATGTTTGGCTCCAGTATTCAGTGAGGCTCGCACGAACGCGCGGTGAAAACGTAACGTGGGTAAACCAGGTGTAACTCTAAAATCGCAATACCCCGTAGGAGGTGATTCAGACTATCAAACTGTACAACATTCCAGGAGATGATGCAAAGCATAAGCATAATAAGTTAATGTTCCCACTGCTGGAACACAGGCCTCCTCTCTATGAGAGGGAACGGGCTATAATCCACCACGCGGGCCCAGAGCGGGTTGGTAGGTGTCACAATCATAATATCTTCGAATTTTTGATTCTAGGACATGCCGGTTTCCTCACGATGTTTTCTTTCACCGTTTTGAGAGCAGTGGTGATGAATTAATTACACAAAGTAATGCGCCTGATTGGGTTCGAACCCACGACTCGTAAGTCGGTGCCGCCACCAGTGTGCCACCGCTGCTATCCAGCTGGAGACGATGAGTCGCAAAAAAATATTAAAATTTGGACTTCCCATTCAAAATATCGCATTGGCTGACGTATTTTTTTTTCGGTCTGGTAAGTTTGATACTATAAATTTCATCTAAGAAGTATTGTGGTTTTAAAGCAACACCCTGTATAGTTACATGAATTCGTTCAACAACTATTTTCGTTCATTCCAAGACATGTAACTCTACCAACAGAGCACATAAGTCAGTGGCCCGAAAGTCTGACAACCAGTCTTACCAAGGGGTATCGTAATACCCAGTACTAACTGGGTTGTGGAGGTCAGGTAGGCAGTCGCTCCATGTAAATACTGGTATTCAGCTGCATTCGGTTAGACTGGAAGCCGACCAAAACATAGTTAGGAAAAGGCTAGGCAGATGATGATCTAACTATACCAACCCGAACTAGGCGTGGTGGTTTATAAAAACAGCAGTGTGACGCCACATACTGCTATTGCATTTCGGCATTTTTATGACAAGTTAAAAATCGTAAACATTAAGTGCGAAACGAGTTTTTTCAATGTTATAATCATTTCAATTTTCGTTACGTTTACTCCGCGGCTTTGTGCTAGGCCTACAGTATTCGTGAATCAACAATTCACGTTCAAATTGAATCGACTAATACCGATACCGATACCAATACAAATACCAGTACAGAGCATGGAATTTATTAATTAATTGATTAACGGGTTCGTTCAGCGTTTAAGTGTAAATTTACAGTAACTAGGTACTGTAGAGTGGAGAGAGTCTCGAAGTTATCACAGTTCGATAAAATTGTGGTACTGAATAATTGGAGTATATTTTGGTTACACGTTCTGGATTAGTGACCGCGAACCGGAAGACGTTGCGTTGGAAGGCTTCCCACTAAGTCGACCGATGACCTGGTGAAGGTTGCGGGGATCCGCTGGATGCGAGTCGCACGGGACTTGTCAATGTTGCTACACTTGGGGGAGGTCTATGTCCAGCAGTGGACGTCTTTCGGCTAAAATGATGATGATGATGATACATTCTTATGTTGGAAAGCCGCAACATCAAGCAGGATGTCTTCGATTGGATCTCCAGGTCGGGTATGGTGATATTGGGTATCAGAAATTTCTCAGGAGTGTGGATGTGTGCACATGGGGTTTTTCCGACTGTCAACGATTGAGCACGCTTGAATCGCTTCGAATTCGATTCTTCAGAAATATCAGGTGCGTCGTCGCAACTGACGTGTGTGTATGGCCAGATGTATGATCGTCGACGAGGCAAAAGGAGTATGTAAGGATCGTAGCAGGTGGCATTCTGTAGTTTTGCTTACCCCCATAAAAAAATCTTGTGAGTTTATATTGTGTATGTATTCAATCGTTTCTTCAAAGGCCTTAAACTTTTTTGACGTAATCCATTGATTCTTTACCTAATAAACATACGCACTTATATAGCACAGGAGTTCTCCTAGTTTAAGCCCAGTTGCTCTTGTTTTGTATCGTGCCACTAAGTTACAGTCTAATTTAAGGTACAATAATTGTAAATAGGTTTAAGTCGTAAACAAATAAATATTGTTTATTGTTTTATCTAAAATAACCACTTTCTGGAGCCCTGACACAGCCAGAAGGCGTCGCAGTAGACCTCGTAGAAGATGGCGGGACGAGCTGGATAAAACCAACGACCAGTGGCTCACATTAGCCCTGGATCGAAACAACTGGAAGTTGTGAGGAGAGGCCTTTGCCCAAGAGTGGGATGACGCAGGCTAACAATATCAGTATCAGTATTGTTTTACCTAATAAAGGGCAAAAAATACTGATATTCAGCTGCATATGTCTAGAGCGGTAGCCAACCCACGTATAGTAAGGAAAAAGCTGTACCTACGGAAGATGGATTCCTAAAAATAAATATTAACTTTAAATATTTTAGAAATAAATTGCGTAAATGGTTGACAGAAAATTGTTTTTACAATTTACAAGAATTTCTGCAACACAAAATTTAATTTTAAGATATATGTATAGTTTTATGTGCAATATGTGTAAAAGTTGTAATATTTAATTTAGATACGCATTACATAATAATGTATAATATTTGCATGCCCTAAAAAGGCAAAATATGGTTTGTGCCTAAACCACCAATTGTAACAACTGGTAACACCTGTATTTTATGCAAATAAATGATTCTTATTCTTATTCTTATTCTTATTCTTAACCAAAACCACATCCTCTAACGATACTCCAAACTAAATTCATCCGCATATTTCCGCACTAACGCAAAGCTCCGTAGTTTGTATGAGTTTCCAATTCATAACTGTGCCTATTTTGAGCCGTGACGTACGAGTTGACGTGCTACAATGGAAACTTATAACTACTGGTGTTATAGCTATGCTATAACTACTGGTGTTGCTTGAGTTTGTGAGTCAGCGACTAATATTGACGGGTTATTGAGCGCAAGGCATGGGAGGGAGCGGGGTTGGGACTTCCGGTGTAAATGAGAATAGATTTTATTTATATGTAGCAAAAACGACGCTGAGTATGAGTTCCTGGGTTCTATTCCGGAGTCGGGCAAATTGTTATTGGGTTTTTCATCACAAATTTCTCAGTAGCAGCCACGGACTCTGGAATTGCGGCCTGGTTAATGGCAATAGGCTCGCTCTCTTTTACATGGGACTTAACTGGCAAAATGTGGGCGTACTATTACGTACACCTCTGCCTTATCCTTCGGGGATTACAGGCGTGATATTTAGTTCATATGGTCAGACATTTAGGACAAAGTGACTTTATACAAATAAATATTTAATGCGTATTTTATTTTTTCAAATTCGAAAACTAATGATACATTTTATTGTTACAGGTCGTTCCACTAAAGAAGAAAATGCTTTGATACTGTAAGTATCTTCGGATATTCGTGGCCGGTTGATGGCAGTAGGCTCGCCCTCTATTACATGGAACTTAAATACATATATGTAACTGGCGAAATGTGGGTTTATTATTAGGTACAACTCTGGCTAACTCTATAGGCATGATGTTATGTTATGTTATTCTTATGGGTCGTGGATTGGAAGTTGGAACCCATGTGAAAGCATGTCTTAGAACCTTAAAAATCGAAGACATGTGCACTGAGCCCACTTGGTGGATTATAGCTCACTCCATCGCACAGAGAAGAGTCTTGTGACCCAGCAGTGGGAACTCTACAATCTGATTTTGCTGTGCCACAAATCAAACGGTCTCCTACCTACCCTTTCAGGGTCTGGCGTGAATATAATTCCAGAGAAACGTAATGAGCGTGAATTTAATATTGTAGGAAAATTAAGCAACAAATTGAAAACGACATAAAGTCAATACGGGGTTTAACATATAATTGAATACATGTCTCGCTCTACGGGAATTTTAAGCGAAAACGTGACGTTGCGGAATATCAAAATTAATAATTTATGCGGACGAAAATTGTATATTTATTTTGTTACTAGCTTATGCCAGCGGCTTCGGCCGCGTTGAGTTCGATAACTCTCCCACGGGATCTTATTACAGGGATAAAAAGTATCCTATGTGTTAATCCAGATTATAAATTGTCTCTGTGCTAAATTTCATCCAAATCCGTTCAGGAGTTTTTGTGTGAAAGAGTAACCAACATCGATCTATCCATCCTCATATAGTTTCGCATTATATTATAGTATACTAGCTGTTGCCCGTGACCTTCGTTCGCGTGAAATTATTATTAAAAATGCCCTTTATTATAAGCACTTCCCTATTTGAATTGAATTTTGTTACCAATTTCAAGGGTTTTTTTTCTTTGCACGGAACCCTAATTATTTATCTAAAATAAAAGTAGCCTAAGTTACTCCTTGTTACTTCAGCTATCTGCCAGTGAAAATCCCGTCATTTCAAAATGGGTCCAGCCATTTCAGAGATTAGCCGGAAAAAACAGACAGACGCTCGTGCTAAAAAAATTAAAAACAAAATCCGATTCAAACGGCTAAATCTCCGAACGGCTGGACCGATTTTGACGAGACTTTTACTGGCAAATAGCTACTTTTATTTTAAAATAAGAATTAGGGTTCCGTGCAGAAAAAAATAGTAAATCCCTTGAAATTGGTAAAAAAATCTGATTCAAAGCGAAGTAATATTTTTTTAATAATAATTTCACGCGAACGAAGGTCGCGGGTAACAACTAGTTAATAATATGTACAGACGTCAGCATATCTTTGATAGATTTTCAACTTTATCTCTAAAGCATTAGGTTCAAGGTTGGTTGGGAAAATCTGACAGTTTCGGGTAGCTTGACCTGCTGGCGTCTGTACAACTTAAATAGCCATACTTACTATGAATTTACAATCTCTTATCTCTTGTAACTTAAACCGCCAACCAACCAAAGTTATTTTAACAAGAGTTGATTGTTTTACTAGTATAGCGCACGGTCCAGAGTTCGACTCTTGAAAATGGAATTATTGTTCATTTTCAGTTGTTGAAACAATGATGGTTCTCTTTTTTTTAAGTCACAGTGCGAGCTATTCACGTTGAGTTATGGGGTTAATGTATAGTTTCTATTGTTGGGTAGTTGTAATTTAATATTTGTATAGCTTTGTAATAGAGGAGCTCGTGGCTAAATAATAACAGCCGCTCGGGTCACTCTTTAGGTTACGTCGTGCTTGCCTAGGTTGGTCTGTGGATGGGTGACCACCCATTACATACCAAGTTTCCTCCGTGCCTCGGAGAGCACGTTAAACCGTTGGTCCCGGCTGTCATTTGTAGATCTTTGACAGTCGTTACGTAGTCAGTGGCCCAAAAAGTCTGACAACCAGTATTACCAAGGGGTATCGTATTACCCAGTACTAACTGGGTTGTGGAGGTCAGACAGGCAGTCGCTCCATGTAAAATACTGGTATTCAGCTGCATCCGGTTAGACTGGAAGCTGACCCCAACATAGTTGGGAAAAGGCTAGGCAGATGATGATGATGTAATAGAATCAGGTGGTGAATGGATGGAAGGCGGTGTAGAGGTTGTGGGGTTAGCTTCTTAGCTGTGGGTTGCAGTTTCGATTCTTACACGGCAAAATTTTGATTGGCTTTTTAATCTCTATTGACTGCTTCTTTGGGCGAGTGGTCGCAAGCGCGACTGCTGAGCATGAGGTCCTGGGTTCGATTCCTGGGTCGGGCAAAGTGTTATTAGGTTTTTCCATTAGGAATTTCTCAGTAGCAACCACGGAGTCTGGATTTGTGCTCGGTTGATGGCAATGGGCTCGCCCCCTATTACATGGGACTTGAATATATAACTGATGAAATGGTGTACTGTTACGTACAGTTTAGCCTAAACCTTCGGGGATTACAGGCGTGATGTTATGTAGTTAATCTCGCTATACATATGTATATTAAATAACTCGCATTGCGGTAGGCAGAACCCACTATAAACTAGTCCACTGTTACTATGGGTACATAAAAAGGATTTCGCCCTCTTTGTTCTAACAACCACAGGATTACTTAATTATAACCACAAAAGGTACTAAAATCTAAAAAAAAATGCAAAAACTGAAAGCTTGCCAGGAATTTAATTTGATTCCAATAAAATTTCCATTTAAGTAATTAATCTAGCTAGCTTAGTAAGCAAAGTGGTTTTTAAGTTATTCTCTTGGCGGGCAAAAACTGTCAAAAATTCAACGGAGCTCGGGTTTTTACGTAATTAATTCAATGTTTGCGTTTTTTCTTCCTTCTTTTCTTGAAAATTTTGTTTTAGAATCTGTGTAATAGAATGTAGTAAAGTTATGTTTCATTTTGTTTGTATATCAGTATCGGTATCAGTATTGAAATCGGATTCGGTATCGATTTCCTCTGTTCTGAGTACTGATTCGGTACCTAATTTTGGGAAAACCATCATCAAAATTATCATCATCATATCCTGCCCTTGTCCGATGTTACGTGGGATCCATTCTCCTCTGTCAACCGTCACGCTATCATTTACTCATTTTTCTTTCATATCATTCCTCATACAATCCATCCAACTTTACCTTGCGCTCCTCTCCCTCTCCATCCATCAACATTTATGTTCATCACTCTTTTAGTCACATGTGATTTGTCCTTCCTCATCAGGACCATACCAAGACAGTTGATCCCAAAATGTGGAATGCAAAATCATAATTTTAGACAAAAGAGTCCCACTGCTCCATAAGCCCACACCGAGGTCAAATCGGTAATCACCTATGTCGGTTATAAACCATGTCAATGAGCTTACATCCCGCGCAATTCCTGGAAAATGTAATTGAAATGTCAGGTGTGAGGTTATTTTCCATTACGTATCGATTTTGATAAAAAAATACAATGTTACCAACACCACGTCTATATAAAATTCATAGTTTTTTCCAGCACGTCAAGCTACTACAATCTGTCAAATTTCTTTAATAGATTTTCAAATTTATCTCTAAAGTATTAGGTTCGAGGTTGGTTGGGAAAATCTGACAGTTTCGGGTAGCTTGACTTGCTGGCGTCTGTACGTTCTTAACGTGTTGTTTAATATGCATCAAAAAGTAAAATAACGAAGGCTGATTCGAGGTGGCGCAGGACTTCTCCTGCCAGGAAGGATTATGGGGGAGGCCTTTACCCAGCAGTGGGACTAGGGCATGCGGAACTGGGTTTCGCATGCCCTAAGTGGAATATACAGGGATATAAAAAAAAACCGGTCAATGTGGCGACACTTGGGGGAGGTCTATGTCCAGCAGTGGACGTCTTTCGGCTGAAATGATGATGATGATGACTTATTAAGATGACATATGAGTCATATCTTCATAAATTTAACAACATAAAATTGTGTTACAAGGCGACAATTATGTTCAGTTACCAAGGAAAGTAAGAATTTTAAAACAAATGGTCACGATGCAAAGAAACCACATAATCTAACTGAACGATTAAAACAATACAAAAATTTTAATTTCCAGTACGGTTGCCAAGTAATAAAGAAACTCTTCGCAAAACGTAATTTTTTTAAACAAAAAGAAATAAGGAAATGACCCGCCAACGTACCGAGAATAAAGGATTTGTTTGGGAATGAAACTTTGACATTTCATCAAGGGGTTTTCCTGAAACCTTTTCAGACCCGTTCACGTTTTCGAGACCGGGTTTATAAAGGTCATCCCGAAACTCACGAGTTTCGGTACCCACGGCCTTGTTGAGTTGGAAACAATATTTATTGCTCGAATTTATGCAAAATATTTCAAGTTATTCTGCTTTTGTTCTTGTTTGATTCAGTGTGATTTGTTATTTGACAATTTGAAACTTTTGTCTACTTAATATTTTAAGCAAGATCATCATCATCATGACCATCATTTCAGCCGAAAGACGTCCACTGCTGGACATAGGCCTCCCCCAAGTGTCGCCACATTGACCGGTCCCGTGCGACTCGCATCTAGCGGATCCCCGCAACCTTTATCAGGTCATCGGTCCACCTAGTGGGAGGCCTTCGAACGCAGTCTTAATAAGTATCTGCTTAAAAATAATGAAAACTGACAGAATGACGGTCATCTTTCCTTTTTTTGAATTATTAGTTAGTAGGTTGGTCCGTCGATGGGTGACTACCCATTACATACCGAATTTCCACCTTCCCTCCGAAAACACGATAAACCGTTGATCCCGTCTATCATTTGTAGATCTTTGACAGTCGTTACAGGTCGTCAGTGGCCCGAAAATCTGACAACCAGTCTTACCAAGGGGTATCGTATTGCCCAGTAATACTGGTTTCAGCTGCATCCGGTAAGACTGAGACCCCAATAAAGTTGGTAAAAGGCTAGGGAGATGATGTTAAGTTATTAGGAGGACAGTTCTGCCTATACTTCCAGCTGATATCATATCAAGTCTAGGCACAAGTTTTGACTTAGTCTTAGAAAGAATGCCTGAAAACTAACTGAATGACTGAAAAAATGGCTGTCCTGAACATGTCGACTAAAGTCAGTATACACGAACAAACAGACAGTAAAATGCGATTGCATTTAATAAAACCGTTACATAACAAATTGCTAAATAAAACCGAATGTCCCAATCTATTTACGTAAAGGTGAAAATCTGTCTCTGCCGCATTCAATATTTAAAAAGGGGTACAGATTGACACGACCGCGATAAAAACCCGATGTAAAAATAAAATGGGGCGACTCCAATTTGTGAGGTCTAATTTTTTTTACCTTGATAAATCAGGGCGTATCGCGATTGCAACCCCGCCCGGCCGCACCCTCGCCCGACGATAAACAATTCCACCATCTACGGCACCATCCACATTTTCTTCGACATTTGTTTAACGGGGCGCGCCACCCATATAACTGTATTGCGCACTATAATCGGTCAATCTGTCGCATTATTACCCTGCCCGAACTGCCCTTAGCCTGTCCAAATAAACGATAAAGACAAGAAATGACCTTAAAATAAACAGATGATCGCCAAACGAGGTGCGGTGTCCACCTGCAATAAAGCTGTGTGTACATAGCCGACGCGCCCTTTCTCTAATGAGGACACTTTATGGGGCGAGCTAGCATTTAGTTTTTATTGTCTATGCGCGCGCAACCCCTTGTCGATGGTTTATAAAGAGGGACGTGGGACGAAATCGCTCAGTACTCCACGTGACGGCGTCGCGCGCGGTCGTCTGCGAACACTTCGTTAACTTGATATGTGTTAATTTGTTTCGATCGTGTTATGTTAAATGAGTGACTCAGCTGTGAGTCGAACTCGCCCACACCCGATAATTGGACGCTAGCCTAGAATACAAATTAACGCGTTCTTTAGTTTTTTTTTCTTTGTAAAACACATCGAGTGAAATTTTAGGAAACAATTGGAATTTTAGGTGCGAACTATAAACAAAACATTACCGGACTAATTAAAAAAAAAATTGAATAATCAGTTGTTAAAAGCAGCCGTCATAAAAATCAAGACGAAAAGTTTTCATTTAAGTCTAAAAGTTTTTCGAATAAATCTGAAGAACGAAGCTCTCTTCGTAAAATATTATTCAAACTAACTTTAACTTTAAAGTTTATTCGAATAGTACTGAAGTAAGCGATTCCAAAGTTTTACTTGGAGAAGAATCGGCGTATTCAAAACAGTTCTTCAACTAAAAGACAACTTTAGGAATAAATACTTAAGCGTAATTTATCACACAGAATTCCAATTTCAGGATGATTTATAGCACTGAAAATCTGAAATAGGAGTTCTTGGTGCTTTCAGATAAAAGCTAAGTTTCTTATTTATCAGTCTCGATAGTCGGTATAAGTAATGGTATCGCTGTCTCTGAGTATTCATCATCTGACTAGGCTTTTCCCAACTATGTTAGGGTCGGCTTCCAGTCTCACCGGATGCGGCTGAATACCAGTATTTTATAAGGAGTGACTGTCTCTGAGTATTACATGGACGAAATAATACCAAAACTGAAACGAAACAGACAACAGGTTTTTCGTTGCCAGTACCGAAAATTCACTGCAGTTAAAACTTGTAAATATTTTAATAGAGACTAACAAGAATTACATTATTAACCTTAAATCTTCAACTTACCAGTCAAGTTATTGCGGAGTATTCCCATTTGAGCACCGGTTTCAAAAGCACTAAAGATTTTCCCTTTTGAGTAAAGGGAATATCTTTGGCTCTAAGCATTGGTGCTCTTGAAGTCGGTGCTCAAATGGGAATACTCCGTTATTGCGACCGGTAGTAAGGACCGGAAACCCAGTTCCTCTTTGCATGCACCCTAGTCGTTTTGCGTGACTCGAGGTTCAAACCAAGGACCTTACGGTGTGCAGATCTTTGGCTCTAAGCATTGGTGCTCTTGAAATCGGTGCAAAAATGGGAATACTCCGTTATTGCGACCGGTAGTAAGGACCGGAAACCCAGTTCCTCTTTGCATGCACCCTAGTCGTTTTGCGTGACTCGAGGTTCAAACCAAGGACCTAACGGTGTGCAGCATTGTTACTGCTTAGGTATTATTACTATTGTGATGTTACCAATTACATAATATTTTGAACCATGTATAATTTTTTCTAAGGTATTATTTTCTGATTTCATTATTAGGCTGGTTGAATAATCTAAAGTAAAACTGGACAGCCTGAATAACTGGTATGAAGGACATTTTAAAAATGCATTACCGGATCTCCCTTTTTGAAACGTCTATGTTAGATTCAAATCTATTTTCTTTTTACATTTGGGATAATGGCAGGAAATTCTTCAAATTGCAAAAGCTCTTTAATTTACGCATTAAAACGTAAATTACACATGGGTTGCGGGACTGTTCGAAAGAGATACCGCGGCCCTGGAACACAAAGGGCAAGGAAGGAACATCGATGGGTTTTAGTCAGTACAAGTCTGCCACTCCTTTCCGCTCTGCCCAGAGCGGGAGAAGTAATTTGATGATTTCCCATCCGAAAAAAAAAAGAAAAAAAAGCATGCGTATAACTTTGACCAAATCAAACGCTGGTTATTGAATGACCTGCGGTAGTTGGTCGTGGTATCCCCATTTGTCAAGGAGCTTGTCCGGGAAACGTCTTGAAGGTAGAAAGGTAGAAGGTTGAAAGGTTTGGATTAGTCCAAAAACATGAGACTGCCTTTCTTATCTTTCTATTTAGTTGAACCTTGGTAGAACCTTCTGCAGGATATGGGTACCAGTGTGATTACGGGGACATACAACTTTCGCTTTCAATACTGAACAAATTCATCATCTGCCTAGCCTTTTCCCAACTATGTTGGGGTCGGCTTCCAGTCTGACCGGATGCAGCTGAATACTAGTATTTTACATGGAGCGACTGCCTGTCTGACCTCCACAACCCAGTTAGTACTGGGTAATACGATACCCCTTGGTAAGACTGGTTGTCACTTTTTGGGCCACTGACTACGTAACGACTGTCAAAGATCTACAAATGACAGCCGGGACCAACGGCTTAACGTGCTTTCCGAGGCACAGGGGAAACTCGGTATGTTATGGGTGGTCACCCATCCACAGACCAACCTAGGCAAGCACGGCTTAACCTAAAGATCGACCCGAGCGGCTCTTATTATTTAGCCACGAGCTTCTCTACTGAACGACTTATAGGTACAAAAATACCATGAACATATCACCATTACGATTACTTTTTTTGAAGTAAAACTTCTTAAAGCACGCTTGACTTGGGGAGTAAGCTAGTGCGTGATGAGAGCGTTACGGACAGTGTGCGGGCGAGGCGAACGGAAGTTGAGAGGGTGATATAAGTTAGTGAAGATAGAAAGAGAGAGAGTTACGTTTTAATTTTTTATATCTATGGGCCAAAGTAGCCTGAAATAAATAGATGTTGGTTTTGTTGTTATAGTTATTAACGAAGCCGAAAGGCACTTGTTTTCTCCGTCATTGCGATCATTTATTTTGTCTTGTTTCATACCTATTGATATTGGAGTTGATAAAGTCGTGTCCCAGCGATATTTTTTGCGTAGAGTTACTTAGTTTGATTTATAGAATGATTGGTGCGTTTGTATACCTCGAGTATAACTGCTGTTGTCCATCAATGGTTATGGCCATATGAATTGTCAAAAGCTGATTTAATTTAGTTTGTTTTCCTCGAAACAGAATTAAAATATTCTCATGACGTATAGGAATATTTCGTATTTTAAAGTGGGCGATACCTATCCATGTTAAGACGTAAAAGTTAGTCTCAGTCACGACAAACAAAAAAAATAAGAGGTTTTACGTTAACCAGTTCTCAATAATATATTTTAGTTATTTTCCTTCCTGCTTGAAGAAACTTGGAACAGTTGTATTCCTGTTATAAGCAAAATGGTCGTCATCGACTCAAGATTTTATAAATGTTTTGTAGTTCTCAAAGAACATAGATTTGATTGCCCTATATTCTTGATTGAACTTTAGATGATGAGTAGCTTATTCCCGCGGCTTCGTCCGCGTGGAGTTCAGCAATTGTCCCATAGGATCGTATGTAAAAAGTGTCCTATGTGTTAATCTATGTCATAAACTATCTGTGTGCAAAATTACATTCAAATCCAGTCAGTAGTTTTTGCGAAAAAAACGTCCTCACAAACTTTGCATTTATAATATTAGTAGGATTAAGTAAACCACTAAAGAAACCTTGAAACATCATTATCATCTGCTTAGCCTTTTCCCAACTATGTTAGGGTCAGCTACCAGTCTCACTGGATGCAGCTGAATACCAGTATTGTACAGAAAGCCTGAAGCAAGTATCATGAAAAAAAACTAATATATTTTTTTCATGGGGCCGGAAGGAACTACAGACATACCTACATATACATAAAGGGTGTAAAAAGACTCTTAACGAAGCCGAAAGGCACTTGTTCTCCCCGTCATTGCGATCATTTTTTTTGTTCTAGACCATACTTACCTGGGAACCTTCTAGTTACGGAGATATTGAGGGTCTAAGTTCCAAGTTTTTTTTTTTTTTTAATACCTGTTTTAATGTATTTTTTTTACTTATTCACCGCCTTCAAGACCACTGTACTATTCAATCCATCCATCAGCAGAAAGATTTGATTGCGTTACATTGAGTCCTACCGTAAAACGTGATACTCCACCTCAAAAAAAAATCGTTACCCAGCAATAATTTTTGCGTAAAGTTACTTAGTTTAATGTACATAATGCTTGGTCGACGGCTTCGTGAAGAGTTCGTTTACACCCTGTATATGCTGTGGTCTTTAAACATTCTTCTTATTTACCTCAAATAAAGTTAATGATTTCCTTAAATAGTTATTTTCGCTTCAGAACTTCCCTCAATACAGTTTTCCTCCTGTTAAAGACTGGTTTCTTATTAATTAACTCTGCCATACCCACTAAACGACAAAAGATTGAAGATATCATATCAGTTTCCTTATGAGTTTTCCTTCCTTTTAATTATAATAACAATAGGAATATTTCATTCATTTTACGCCAAACACGTGCCGAGCAATCCTTTTCTTACAAGTTAATATTATGTTCACATTAAAGACGGTGGAAGTATTATATTATGTAAGGCTTTATGTTTTCAGTGATTAAATTTTCATTAGACCTACATTTGAGATTAGTAAGTAGAATAATAAAATGTGTAAAAAGACTCTCAACGAAACCGAAAGGCACTGGTTCTCCCCGCCATTGCGATCATTGTTTTGTTCTAGATCATACCTGGGAACCAGCTAGTTACGGAGATATTGGGGGTCAAAGTTCCAACATGCTCACAAGTTTTTTTTTTAATAAATGTTTTTAATGTAAGATTTTTACTTTTAACTCCTCCACGACCAGCTTACTATTCAACCCATTTATGAGCACATTTAAATGTATTACATTGAGACTTACCGTAAAACGTGATTTTTCACCACAAAAAAGGAAGTCGTTTCCCAGCAATAATTTTTGCTTAAAGTTACTGAGTTTGATGTACAGAATGCTTGGTTGACGGCTTCGTGAAGAGTCCGTTTACACCCTGTATATTCATTAGACCTTCATATTGTCAAAACGGTGAAGGAAAACATCGACATGTCCATACAACCAAACTAAAGGAGACATGTTTAACTTCTACTCTCACACGGTCTTGCTGGGGCGCTTGGTGAACTGTAAACACAAGTTTTTGCCAAAAACCTACATCAGGCACCATCTGTCTCTCACAAAGGTAAAGCTGAGAATTTGAGGAAAAGTTCTTCGGCACGTTCGAGGCTAATTCATTATTCTGCTGCCCTTTTTCCAATATTAAGCTGAAATTATTAGGCTTTAAATTTACCTCGTTGACCGAGTGGTCGCAAGTTCGACAGCTGAGCATGAAGACCTGGGTTCGATTCACAGATCGGAAAAAGTCTTATTTGGTTTTAAATAGGAATTTCTCAATAGCAGCCATGGAGTCTGGATTTGTGCCCGGTTGATGGTAATAGGCTCGCTCTCTACTACTTGGGACTTAAAACATAATTGACGAAATGTGGGTGTAATAGTAATATTAGGTTTAACTATGACTAACGTGTGTGTATGTTTAGATTTCACTTGCGTTTGAGACTGAACCTAAATTCGTGATAATTTTCAGCAAAGTTCCCCAAAGAAATGTAGGCTTTTCCTGTAAGATGAAGTATGTATTTTACATTTAAAATGCTTCAATTTTTTTTGGTAATCAAGGCGGCGTACGTTCTACTTACTAGAAGTTATATAAGGAGGAAAGACGAAAATAGAAGTACCGGACGTCTTATTTCACGATTTTTTATGTATTTGGAAAAACAGTAATATTGTTTGTCACGAAATTGAAATTTGGCAATCATTAAGATCCTATATGCAACATTTGACACGATATTGTGGAAATATCAGTTTCAATATAATAAAGATTACATAAACACTTGCATTCTGTACGAATTTACCATTTGTTTACCCACTGTGGATTAAGACAGCGTGGTGATAAAATAATCATCTTTTTTACGTTTTCTTTTGACTGTCCCTTCAAAGAGTTAATTAGTTTTAAACTGTTTTCATTAAAGTATACAAATAAATAAATGTGTAAATGGGCTAAACACAAAGGGTTTCGTATTACCGTAGGATATTAAGAAAAAAGTTTCTGCCTACCCCATGCAAAGGGCGTGAGTTTATGTATGTATGTATTAAGCAAAAAAAAACATATACAAAAACTAGCTTTTGCCCGCGGCTCCGCACGCATTCATTTAGAATTTGACAATCAATTCGGGTTGTCCTCTGTCTGTGTGTGGTCTAACTATTACACAGTTCAAAAGATGTGACAGACGGATGAACGAACAGGCAGCGGAGCCTTAGTATTACCGATGTCCCGTTGCCACCTTTTGCTTACAGAAATCTAAAAATAATAAATAAACTCTAATATTCTGATGTAATGCAAAATTAGCGTGCAATTACAATAAACTTGAACAGACACTATAACTTGTACACTCATCATCACTTGATTGCTCGAGTGACGAAATGAGCAAAAAATTTGAAACATCATCGAGTGACGTTGCTAACGTAACGAGATCATTGTGGAAACCGCAAACACCGATAAAGGGGATAAAGGTATTTATTTGTACGATTTTTTAGTATGTTTAGCACAGATTTTGTGTGATATTGCAAAGGCCTATCATTATCTACCTAGTCTTTTCCCAACTATGTTGGGGTCGGCTTTCAGTCTAACCGGTTGCAGCAGAATACCAGTATGTTACATGGAGCGACTACCTATCCGACCTCCACAACCCAGTTAGTACTGAGTACTACGATACCCCTAGGTAAGACTGGTTGTCACTTTTTGGGCCACTGACTACCTAACAACTATCAAAGAACTTCAAATGACAGCCGGGACTAACAGGTATTGCAGAGGTCTATGTTGATTGGCAATTTAAATAAAGGGGAAGAGATCATTGTCCTGGTCTTTTCCCATTCTGCTTAGGGTCGGCGCAACACATTTTCTTCTTGCATTCTCCCCTGTCAGGCGTCACGGCATCATTTATTGTTTTCCTGTATATCATTGTAGCCCTTCAAAATAGCAAACAATTGTAAAGGACTTGTGTGTTAACTTTGGTGTAAAATAAAGTATATTTATTCTATGTATGGCACAGGACCGTGGAAATTGGCAAAAAACAGACTTAGCAGAGGGTGAATTCAGGCAGATCCATAGCCTGAATTCACCAACTGTTGGGTATAGATAGATAGATAAACCATTTGTTCAGCACACACAAAAGACAAAAAAAAAGAACAATTAAAAGGTACAAATTACGGACTATATAAAAACAGAGTGCAAATAATTAAAAAAAAAAAACATATTTACTTAGAAGACTAGTAACACCATGACATACTATAAGAGACTAAAAAACTTCCCTTATGCATTAATTTGGGAAAGGCTAGAATGTTGATGATGATGAATACGATTCGAACAGTAACATAACATACATAACATAACATCACGCCTGTAATCCCCGTAGGGTTAGGTAGAGGTGTACCTAATAGTACACCCACCAGTTTAAGTCCCCTGTACGAGGGTCAATAGGCTCATCTATTTCCATCCACCGGGCACAAATCCAGACTCCGTGGTTGCTACTGAAAAATTCCTGATGGAAAAACCCAATAGCACTTTGCCCGACCTGGGAATCGAACCCAGGACCTCATGCTCAGCAGTCGCGCTTGCGAAAACTCGACCAACGAGGCAGTCAAATGTAAAACACACACAGTCGGACTGTGAAATGTAGTATAAAGCTTTTGACACACCCATATCGTACATCTAGGTAGCAACAAGCTTCAAATAGATTAAAAATAATAGAAGCAACGACCTCGGACGACCTATTTTAAATTAAGTTCATTAACCTTCTGATAATTTAGTTACTTACTCCCCGGTGTTAGTCTTAGAGGAGCTCGTGGCTAAATAATAACAGCCACTCGGGTCGATCTTTAGGTTAAGCCGTGCTTGCCTAGGTCGGTCTGTGGATGGGTGACCACCCATTACATATCGAGTTTCCTCCGTGCCTCGGAAAGCACGTTAAGCCGTTGGTCCCGGCTGTCATTTGTAGATCTGTGACAGTCGTTAAGTAGTCAGTGGCCCAAAAAAAGTCTGACAACCAGTCTTACTAAGGGGTATCGTATTTCCCAGTAACAACTGGGTTGTGGAGGTCAGATAGGCAGTCGCTCCATGCAAAATACTGGTATTCAGCTGCATCCGGTTAGGCTGGAAGCCGACCCCAACATAGTTGGGAAAAGGCTAGGCAGATGATGACTCCGGTGTTAGTCACTTTTTTGTCCTCATTTTTTATTACTTGGGAACTACATCATGTTTGGCCCTAGAATAGAATACTCGATGCTTTACTATCACTATCACTACATATTATAAAACAAAGTCCTCCGCCGCGTCTGTCTATATGTTCGCGATAATCTCAAAACCTACTGCACCGATTTTTATGCTGTTTTCACCAATGAATTAAGTGGTTCTCGAGGAAGGTTTTAGTATATAATTTGTCAAGTTTTTGTTGCGGGAACGGGATCAAAATTTCATGATTACTTTTGGTCGCGATAACCGACATGCACGCGGGTGAAGCCGCGGGCGTCAGCTAGTTTGCATTAAAATTAAATGCTCTGGCGTTGCAACGTTAATTAAATAATAACGAATTCTTAGCTAAGTGGAAATTTCTGTGCCTTTGTAATATTTAATAAACTTTTCTTCAGTTGTTCTTGGTATTCATTTGTACATAATTATTTTAAATTCAAGTCTTTTGGTGTCTGTCTGTGCGACAGTGCTGTTCTTTTAAACTATGCAACGATACGATCTTGATGCAGTTCATTTAGATATTTTTAATGTGTATTATTTATTTATATCCTATTCTATCCTCTAATACTATTCAATGAGCAATATTTGTATAAAAGGTGTAAAAATAATCTTAACGAAGCCGAAAGGCACTTGATCTCCCCGTCAATGCGATAATTTTTTTGTTCTAGACCATACCTGGGAACTTTCTAGTGATGAAGATATTGGGGGTCAAAGTACCAACTTATTCACAAGTTTTTTTTTACATACATGTTTTTAATGTATTTTATAACTTAAGACACCTTCACGACACCCCCGTAATATTCAATCCATCCATCAGCACAATATTTTGTATGCGTTACATTGAGTCCTACCGTAAAACGTGATTTTTCACCCCAAAAAAAAAGTTGTTTCCCAGTAATAATTTTTGCGTAAAGTTAAGTTTTATGTACAGAATGCTTGGTTGACGGCTTCGTGAAGAGTCCGTTTACACTCTGTATTTATAATCACGTTCTCGAAAACAGCACTAACAATTTCGATGAAAGTTTATATGGAAGCGAAAAATCGATCTAGATACTTAGATAGGCCTCATATATGGGAAAATTCGTTTTCGCTGTTTTTACCCGAGTAGAGTTCGGTCGCCCAAAAACTTTAACTTTAAGTTATAATAAACTACCTTTGACCACAGCTTCGATCGCGTTAATTTTTGAATTTGGACAATCAATCAACACTCAACACGTGGCCATCTATTATCATAAGAATGTTTTAGTGTTTTTCCTCGGGAACAGTACTTTTTTTCGGGATGAAAAGTACCCTATGTCCATTTCTGTACACCTGACAATGTATATGCAAAATTCAGGATGATCGGTTCAGTGGTTTAGGTGAAATGGTAACAAACAAACAAACTTATTTTTGCATGAAGACGAAGACAAAATATTAGTAAGAATCTAATACAAATGTCTTCAGTTCTTGAAAATCTAGAGTTGCTTGTATTACTATATTGGTATCTCTTCAGTGTAAACTTTTTTCTTCATTTTCTTCTACTAACAAAATATTCTAAAATCACACGAAAATACTTCGCAATTCTCCTTTTATACGTTTTTTTCGCCTCGAAAAATCCCGGATGTCGGATCCCTCACATGAAAAAAGTAGCTGCTGTAAGTGGCTGTTAAACACGGATGGCCGACTCGGAATTACGGGCCTTTTAAATTGATTTCAGCTATTTAATTGTGCGAAAGGATCTCGGCAAGAACCTCCCATCCTGTGGTTTCAGTAATATTTCCTGCGTGTGGTACGGTGATTATTTTTAGGGAGGTGATGTTTTCAGAGAGCAGCGGTGGCCCAGTGGTAGCGACCCCGACTTACGAACAGTAAGTTGTGGGTTCGAACCCAGGCAGGCGCATTATTTTGTCATTCATCACCACTTCTCTGAAGGAAAACATCGTGAGGAAACCGGCATGTTCTAGAACCAAAAATTCGAAGACAAGTGACATATACCAATCCGCACCGGGCCCGCGTGGTGGATTATAGCCCATTCCCTCTCATAGAGAAGAGGCCTGTGTCCCAGCAGTGGGAACATTATAGGATGATGATGATGTTTTCAGCTGGTTATGAGTATTACATAACTGTAATAATAATGTTCGACTATTTGTTTACCTTCAAAGAAAGAGGTGTTTCCAAGTGATTATTTTTGGTCCTCTTGTCGGTAATCATTATCTTGTCCAATTTATTTGTGGTCGGCGCATCTTGTCTTCTTCTTCCATAATTTCTCTATTACTAGTCATCTCATCAGTCACCTCCTTTCTAGCCATATCATCCTTTACACAGTCCATCCATCGTTTATTTGGTCTTCCTCTACTCTTATAGCCATCCACATTCTTACTCAAAACTTTCCTCACAACATTTTCCTCATTCCTCCGCATCACATGCCCATACCACGACGTTTTCTTGCCGGTATCCCTATTAATTTGGGGTATAGCATGTCTTATTCTTCCATACTTCTCAAAAGCCATAATCTCACTACTAATATCCTAGATGGATAACATTCTAACCACATTGCTAGAAACCATTTTATCATTCAGACAGTCCTTTAATTTTCCTTAGTCTTCCCTTACTTCTAAAGCCGTCCACATTTATACTTAAAACTTTCTTTACGACGTTTTCCTGACGGTAGTTTTTATGTAAGCATATTATTCTTAAAGCTGGATGAGGTAGATACAATTTCAGCTCTGAAAAAGCATTTAAACAGTACAGTCTAAAGTAATGAAATACTTCTACAGAGCGTATTTCATTGTTTGCCACCAGAAAACCATTCACTCGAAACATACTAGAAAAGTGTTTTAAAACTTCCAATGACATGACAGCGAAAACCAAAAGAGACTATCAAAATCGTTGTATCCATACGACGTTACATCAAACAATACCTTCCAATACAAACTGAACCATCAATGTATAGACTTTCTACACAGTAGGAGGTCTGGTTTTACTGGGCTAGGGTAGGTTGACGTGACGTCATGTATTCCGAAGTTGAATGACGTCACCTCCCTCGGGAATCTATCGCGGCTTAAAGAGGAATCCAAAATGGAATCCTATAGACTTTTACTGGTATATTATCTACCGTCCCTGGAGGCTGTGGTATGTTAAATCTAAAATTGGTAAAGGATCTGGGAAACGACTTATTTCTCGACCTGTGGCTTTGTGATTTTTTGTGGTTTGAAGTTTTATTTCAGCTTGTACAGAAGTTTCTTTTTTCAGGTTTCAGGTTTTCGATGAAGTTGTTAACTGTACTTCTTGTTCCTTATCGTACGGCAAGTACCTAACCTGGTATCAGAGTTTTTATGCCACCAATGGGCCTCTGTCTTGGCTTTTCATGCCGTCAAGAAAGATCTCTCAGGCATGCTGGTTTCCTCACGATGTTTGCCTTCACCGAAGCAAGTGATAATTATACAATACTCACATGAATCCGAAAAATCAAAATTCCTGTCTTGGGTTCGAACTTGAGACCTGTGACTTGGCAGTCTGTCGGTCACACTACTAGGCTATCACTACTTTTACTTACAGACTCGTGCACCATTGAAAAATAAGCTTCTTTTGTACCAAAAAACAATTAATTTAAACAATTCACCCTTGATATGCTTGGATCTCAAATTATTTATTTTATTTTATTCGGGAAACTTACAGCTAACATAATTATACAATGTTCTCAAACAATATGAATTTGAAGGCCATTTAAAATTTTCTACAGATAAATACTTGAAACATTCGAAACAAAAAAGACAATAAAACAAAGGGTTTGTACAAAATACTATAACATAGATTAGAGAGAAATAAAAAAAATAAACAACGCGACCAAATTATACAAACTACAAGCTAAATATTTGGGAAAAAACAAAAGCTAAAAACTATATAACAGACGCAAACAATTACTTTTCCGTAAAAAAGCTTTTTACCAACAAATTCTTAAGCCGAGAAACACTGGTATTGAAAAGGTCCAAATAATATTCACAAGCAAGTTTATTTTTATTAAAACTTCTACATGTATTTATGCTATAAAACCTTTTGGAAATGTGATCCAGCTTTCAAGTATCCGCATACACAGTAAGATCGATCTTCCATTCTGATTCCGGTTTCATTCCAATAAAACTCAAACTGAACAAAACATCAAAATCATCTTCTTCTTTGTAAGCCCGATACGCTTGCATAGCATGGAAAAACATTCCCTCGCATTTCAAGTCTCTAAAGCTGACTTTATTGCACCTTGAAGTCCTTTGCAGGACAAACAACTATGCTCCTAAAATTATCTAGAATTTTTCTCTCTTCGCTTTTCAGGGCTTGTATTTTTATTTTTAAAGCTGAGCCAGAAAGTAATGGTTATGATTGCAACAAGAGTAGTAAGCATAAATGTTTTCGTGTTACGTTGAAAATTCTGCTTTAGTTTTGATTGAGGTGGGATTGAAATATTTATTCGTCCAAAATATAGTTGTTCTTTTAATATTGTAGATGAGGCTTTTGTACTGTCTACATAGGTACCTCTTCTTATTTTTGTGTCGATGGACTCTTGAGCCAAGTAGTGTGAATAGCAGCATCAGTGGCGGCTTATTAGATCCTAAAACGAACACTGATGACCTTGATAAAGTGACATTCTAACAACGATGTTGGAGAAGGCAAAAAACATATGTAAATCCTGTTGAAACTATTGTAAATAAATATTTATTTTTAATACAAGCTTTTATTTACATGAAAATTTGGTTTATCTAAGCGGATCTGACCGCAGGATCAAGTCTTATCTTTCATAAAAATGTATTGTCACCTAAACTAAAGGCATGTGCAAAGTTTCAGCTCAATCGGTTGGGGGAACTGGTTTGAAATTCAGTTGCAATATTTGACCAATACATACAAGGTAAGATAAAAAAAGCTTGTAAAATACGAAACACTTTGAACTCTTCAGCAAGAGAGTAATGTTCAGAACAGAGGCACCAGGTCACATTGAACATCATAACCTACATTAAATCCAAACATACTTTAGAAATGCTATGATTACGGAAATAAACATCGACCACCATGCTCACAACGGACAACTACAAGTCAAGTTGATTGCTACACTCCCCTGGACAGTCCCAGAGGTGTGAAAGAGCGTTACTAGTGAACTAGCCAGAACTAGCAACTAACTACTCCTAACGGAGAGCCAATCTCCTTAGTCGTCCCTGGAGAGCAATCGCGATTAATTTGCGGACGGCTATCGAGATCGTCTGGTCAATGTTACGCTTCTTAGTTATTTTCATTTCGATTACTCTCATTATTAAGTTCATCTTGAGTTTCATTGTGTGTGTTTTCTTTGGGTCTAACTATGGTATTAACTTACACGAGTTCTTTTATTTCTGAATCATCATCATCATTTCATTCATTTTCAGCCGAAAGACGTCCACTGGTGGACATAGGCCTCCTCCAAGTGTCGCCACATTGATGTCTCCAACGGTTCTTGTGATGGTGATGTCTTACGGTTCGCAGTCGCCACGCCGTTATTTCTGAATGTGACACTGTTATACTTTTATTCATTTTACACTGTTATGCTGTCATTAACGTTATCACATTTTTTCATAATGTAATTTACTTTCGATTCCTGCGACAAATTTCTGAGTAAAAATTTTCAGGTTTCAAAGCATTGTACCTCAGTTTACTTCAAATATTGATGTCATACATTTTATCAATGCAAATAAAATCCGCTTCAAAATCAATTTCAGAATCTAAACTCTAAAATATATTGTGTATTCAAACTCGCTTGCTTATGCAATATATTCCGTATTCCTTCGTACATATATCCTACGTCTCTCCTACATTGCTATTCGTTCAAATCCCATTTTATTGTTCTGCTCCTCTTTTGTATTGTTTTAGAAGCTTTTTTAAAAATGAGGTCACGTGCCTCCGGGGTTTACAATTTAAAGATTTGTGGTTCAGGAGTATCGTAATTAACAGGGGAGTATATTGTTTTATTGTGAGTAAATGAAAAACAATGTGATATTGTTTTAAAGATAATCTTTGGTAAGATATTACTTCCGTTCCCACAGCTGGGACATCGGTCTTCTAGTTTTGAGAGGGAGCGGGCTGTAATTCTTAACACGAGACCTCTACTAGATGTCACATGTCTTCGAAAGCTCGCTGATTAGTCATACTTAATCAGCTAGCAACGTCGAGGTCGAGGTCGACCAATTTACAGCCCTATTACTCAGGACATAAGAGATGAAAAGTGGTCGACCGTGAGATCAACGGTACATCATCTTAGAACTACGACATTATTTGCTGTTCCATAAGTCCCGTCGTTTAAAAGAACCGATAATCTCATTACTGCTAAGCCAATAATCTTGCTAACAGTGGATTCACTACATCACTTGAATTACTTCGGATTCGGGCTCATTACCTTTTAATTACCGACGAGGATAGATGTCTTTTAGATATTCCTTCACTTTTTTACTTCATTCAGTAACACTGGAGTCGTATCTGCGACCCACTTCCTTCTCAAAGAGAGGAGCCCTGTGACTTGTAATTTTTGCTTCTATTACTTCATTAGTTACTATTCTATCATCATCATCGTCCACTGTATTTATGAACATTAAAGTAACTATATAGTTAGGTATAGGTCCGATTTCTCCATCTTTAACTTCGTATTATTGAACTATGAGAAGGTTGTTTTCATCATTTTGATTGTTAATAAAACCTCCAAACGAAACCGTTCAATCATTATGACTTGCACTGTTTCCGATCCGATCGAACTCGAAACCTAATGCTTTAACAATGTACTCTTAATATTACTAACAGGGTTCCTTGTTCATATAATTATATCAATATTCCGACAGTCATGTCTCAATTTACAACATGTCTTGTTAACACAGTTACGTTAGTAACATTGTTAACTAAATTATTGTTTCAAGTGAGTCACTTGAAAGAATTTGGAGTAGGTATTTCCGCCATTTTAACATTTGGTCATTAAGTTCATTAGGTCTGTACTAGATAAATTGAATGAGGGTGGTCGAGCCGTTTGGTTCAAAAGGTCAGTGACCTTGTATTTTGGGGCTCTGTAAAGGTCTACTGTACTAAGTTTAGAAGGGATCGTTAATTTTTTATATAACGACGATATCTAGGTTCATTAAAACAGATGTATAAACGTGGATGAAGCGAAAAGAGCAGGGTCGTAGTAGTAGGTAGCGTTGTGTAGTTTTTGAGTAACGCCATGAGAAAAAGGCGAGAGTAAATGTTTGTTTGTTTCATCATCATCATCATCATTCTCCTGCTTTTCGGGTTCGGGGTCTTCTTCTTCCATACTCCTGTATTTCTCGTCATTGATGTTTATTTGTATATCCAAAGAATATTTTTATCATAATTCTCTTGAACTTTATAACTGTTTATAGATACAATTTTATCATTTCTCACCCTAAACTTAAAAGCGTCATCTACCGACATAACCGGACCAAAACATCTACCAACGGCTAGCAAATTCAACTGATTTCACAGCCGTTCATACTCTTGTGTAAAAGATTACTAGCCAGAAACATTAAGCTATTCTAGTTACCATAAACACATCTATTTTCGAAGCCGTCTGTGTTTGATCAGCGTCGATATCAAAGGATTTGGAGCAACTGCTGTCTGCCAACATGGCGTGTCAATTAAAAAAGATTTTTTTAGCTGGCAAGGTTGTCTGGAAGATTTAGTGTTGCTAGTTACATTCCAGGTGAATTTTAGTGCGGTTGAAATTGAGAATTTGCAAGAGGAAACTGCTCGTCATGGTACCGGAAATTACATACTTATGATTTAGACAATTGGTGTTACAAATGTTAATTTAATTGTCCAATATTGCAGAGTCATGTGGATGCGAAGTTTATGTCAGAAGGAAAATAGGCGTTAAAATGTTTCTTACGAAAAACTTCTTTCTCAAGCATAAATCGGCAGACTTCCATCTCAATGAACATGTTAATATAATATTTGAAACCTTTTAAGCCATTGCTTCTCTGCATTATGAAATATTGCGAAATATCACACGTTTACCGCATAGAAAGAAACCATTTAACCTATTTCTCTGTATGCGGGTCAATTTATGAATGAAATTCCTGACTAAAATTTCACTGCAGTATTTTAGTCTTTGTAAGTACTTCATTCATTCATTTTTCTTCGTTCTGATTGATGATGATGGAAAAATAGTGGCAGAGGACTGCACATAATGCATTTGGTGTGATTTTTTATGAGGGGAATATATAAAAATATATAAAAAGAACAGAAATAATAGAAGAGGGGTCAAACAATATTTCAAAAAGTAAAAAAAATATTGGTCTAGTAAGAGAATGTAGAGTGGCTGGAGCTGAGTGAGAAAGAGGATTGAAGAGACCTATGTCCAGCAGTGGACTGCTGTGCGGCTAATGATGATGAAGAGAATTATTTAACAAGGCAACTAGATATACGAGAACGAGATGTAGACTAAGATCAAGATCATTTATTCTAAAAATTACTTATTACATTAGCTAAGTAATATCAAAAAGAGTCGAACCTAAAATTTATTATCCTTACATTCCACTTCTCAATTTATTTTTACAAATGCATCAACTCGTACTAGCCTCTGCGAGTATAATTAGATACAGTAGTAGGCATTTGATAATGGCATCATACTGTACATATACACATAATCTTTCTGATATCATGCGTCATAACCAGAGAGGCAAGTCTCCATCGTCCTTGATCAGCTGATTCATGATCGTATGCTCCAGAATTTTCTATAGCGTTTCAATCTTCGGTCGAACATCGTTTGCTGACGATGCACTACGCGCTTATGGACAATAACCCTTAATTGGACTGATGAATGAAAGACGAAAATGTTAGAATGTTTGTGGTTCTGTGAGAAAAAAGAATGATATAAAAAAAATACAAACTAATACATATTATAAATGTGAAAGTATCTGTGTTTGTTTGTAACCTTTTCACGACTAAACGGCTGATCGGATCGTAATGAGATAGATTATATCCTAGACACACATGGACATGATAGGACATGATAGGCTATTTCTTTTTCACACATACATCTCAATATTTCCACGTGAATGAAATCGCGGGCAGCAGCCAGTTCTAAAAAATAAATGCATATAGCTAAAGCCCTGTTTGAACTATCAGGCAGCAATGAGGTAGCATGATTGCCCAAGGAGAGACTTTTAACCATTTAAGTACGGTGGAAGTGGTTAAGCGTTTCCCCAATCATATTGAGGCCAGCTTGTAGTCTGGACAATGGAATGCTGGTCATCCTTATCATCATCATCCTGCTCTAGTCCTATGTTACCTGGGGTCGGCGCAACACGTTTTTTTCTTCCATGTTCCTCTGTCAACCGCCACGCTATCATTTGCTCCTTTTTCATATCAATGCTGGTGAATATCAGTATTGTACAAGTAGCAGCAGCCTCTAACTCCACAACCCAGGTACTGAAAAACACGACACCTCTCTCCAGGCGCAGTCCCAGTCTAAGACTTTGGGGGGGGGAGTCACACAGGGCCGTAGCCAGGAATTTGGTTGAGACGGAGAAGAAGTGTCAATTTGGCGTGTATGATTTTTGGATTCTGGTCATTAGGATCACGCCCGCATCTCTTTTGGTGAATGCTTTTTTTTATTTCAAGTTTCAATTACTAATGAAATTTTTCTTTCTTTGCAGGTATACCGATACAATATGGGATTTAATATTGTCTACCTTGGTCGAAGTTTTGGTATGTCATAACTGATTTTCCTTATTCGTAAGTATGAAATAACTGTCATTGTTTTTTGCTTGATCATCATGATTTACATTTTCAGTTCCTTGACTGTTGTTATTGTGTGTTGGTGATTTATATGTATAATCTATGGGTGTAATAACTTCATTATTATCTGAATTGATAGTTTTCTGTTTGAAATAATTGTTGTTTTTGTTCGACAGAGGACGTTTTCTTGTTTTCTGAGCAAAATATTATTATCGGTTCCTTAAACAGCATGTTCTAGATTCCTGTTTTGAATTCTACTTCTTCAAGCTTTGGCCACTCAATGCCGAGTTTAGGGCCTTTCAAACCTTCGGTGGTTTTGAGTCATGACTATGCAGTTTCTTTCGCCCATTTTGATGAGATCGTCTATCCACATTTTTGATTAAAGTGACTCTAATGTATGATCCAGCTGATTTTTTTCCGCGTTTATGATGTTAGTCTAATGGAGAAAGTTGTGCAGTTTGATGTTCTATATAACATCCTCAAATCATCATCATCATTCTCTTGCCCGTACCCCTATTCATTTGGGGTCATAGCATTCTTCTTCCTTATTTCTCCATTACTCGTCATCTCATCAGACACTCTTTTCTTGCATAATTATTATTTTTATTATGAGCCTGATGTGTCTCACTGCAGGATGAAGGCCTCCCTTCCCTCTTTCCATCTACTTCTGTTTTTGGCTATTTGGGCCCAATCCTTTTGATAAGAGTCGTCACGCCATCTCCTTCTGGGCCTACCGCGTCGCCGGGTTCTGTTGGCGTTGCTTGCTGTCACTTTGACCCAATTGCATCATAAAATCCTTAATTTACACCACAATTTTCTGAAACGTGCTGTATTATGACACCATCTAATGGTGGCCCATCTTTAAATGTAGATCTTGGGTTACACTAACCAGAACCTTAAATACTTTCACAGTTTGTAATACTAATAAAATATAAAAAAAAACTATATAATAACAAGCTTGCGTCTGCGCAGCATCACTCGACGGATGGAAACTTTGAGTTTATGCCAAAAAATATTAATCTTTCACTCCCGAAATACACTATAATGTGAGATCGATCTGATCTGCTTACTGCCACAAGTGAATTATAAATTGAGATCGGTGTTACTGGGTGTTTTATTTAAAGTGTAGGTACCTATGTTTTTTTTTTACGGCATTGATTTATAAGTAAAAAAATCGGTCAAGTGCGAGTTGGACTCGTGCTCCGAGGGTTCCGTACAAACTTCAGAATTCCGGCCGGTTTTTTTGTTATTAAACTACACAATATCTACGGTTTTCAATTTTTTTTCCCTTTACATGCGCTGGGTAAAGACATTGTTTCATGCCAAATTTCATGATTTTAGGTCAACGGGCAGTATGATTCCCTTGTGAAATCGCAAAATATGCGAAAATTTACGATATAAACGGTCATATCTTTTGATCGCGTTGACTGAAAAGTTTGAGTTTGATTTCGCATCTGAAAAAGATTGTAGACTCGAGTATTTCATGTAAATTTGAACTTGATACCTCTACGCGTTCCTGAGAAAAAGGATCTTGACCGACAGACAAACAAACGGACAATGAAGTGATCTTATAAGGGTTCCTATTTCCTTTTGAGGTACGGTACCCTAAAAATCAAAGTGGGGGTCAGCTAGTGGCTTGAAATAACTTTGTTTGAAGTCTTTAGTTAGATTATATATATGTATTTATTTTGGATAGCCTAAATTGTGTCCCACTATTGGGCAAAGGCCTCCCCTTTCTCCCTCCAAACCTCTCTGTTCTATGCAATTCTGGCCACGCTTGCCCCGTGAACATGACTAGATTGTCACACCACCTTCGCCGCGGTCGACCTCGTCGGCGGTGTCCACCCTCAGGCGTTCAGTGAGTGACGATCTTTGCCCACCTCTCCGGGTACATCTGTGCGACATGGCCAGACTACTCCCACTTCAGCTTGGCTGTTTTAACTCCAACATAAGCTACTAGAGTTATGGACCGCAGAGTGGTGTATCTACCGCGATCTGATCGCTTGGCCCCTATTATACTGCCCTCCATCGCTTGCTGGCAAATCTTAAGCTCGGATTTTTGTTGTTCATTATGTGACCAACTTTATAATAGTCCTGACAAATATCTTTATGTAAAAACATCTCAAGATTATGAGAGAAGTACCCCTGAAAACATCTGGATCAATTAAAAAGCGTTCTAGAAATCTTTAGCAAAAGCCTTGTCGCATGTCAAGGACTTAACACCGTAATGCGAAGGTACTTTTATCATAGTTCACAAAAAGTTAGTATCACAAATATAGCGATGTATTTTGTAGTAACACCACCACTCCTTCCTCTCCACACTATTAAGCCGCACTACTGGTAGTGTCGTGGGTATTTTTTGTTCCCTTCTGTACTACTGGTTCAGTGGTGTCGTAGAAATTTGTAAATCAAATAAGAAGTAGGTAGCTGCAGACTACTACACGTTTATTGAAAAAATCTGACTTTGGTGATGTCTTTGCTACGCTATTTCTTCTGAACGAAAACACTAGGAATTTGTGAAGAGCAATCGTCTTATGGGGACTGTTATGTAATTTTACCGTTCCAAAATGCCGAATCTCAGCCTTTGTATAAAATATTTTTTATTTGGATTTCGCAGAGAATACTTCAAAACAAACACGGTACAATACATGTTTTATAAGGAAGGAATCAAAATTCCAAAATGCCAATGAAATTTTGTTGCAGACTGTCCACACATAATTTCAGTGCATAACAAAGCTCGCCGTCACATCTCAACATATGGCACGTATCCGTCAGAGGGTCGTATGCGCGTGCGCCGGTTTACGCGCATCACACATGGCGGTGTTTATTAATTTTGTTGATTACTGGAGATTTTTTTGGCGTTTTTTACCCTTACGTAAGATATTTTTATAGTAGGGCTTAATTTCAGGGGATATCGTATACTAAGTTACTGGGTCAGTAAGACCTCATATACAGGTATATACAGTGAGCGCGAAAATCAACCCTAAATAACACCTCCTGCTCATCATCTATTTTGTGTGAAGTCAAATGAAGTTGCGAACACCAGCCCGTTATACTATACCTACTATACTATACTATACTATACTATACTATACTATACTATACTATACTATACTATACTATACTATACTATACTATACTATACTATACTATGCTATACTATACTATACTATACTATCTCCTCTGGGTAAACAAAGTGTATTTTTATTGTAATTTCATTTTCTTCATTGTAATTCTATCTACTAAAACTGTTTTATTTACTTTTATTCTTACATCTACCATATTGTTTAATTTCTAATATTATTACTATTTTTGTTTTGTTTTTACTACTATACTACCCTATACCATTCTATACTATATTATACTATACTATAAATCGTAAAATAATATGACAGAATAGTTCATGTTAATGCAAGACATACGCGGTGAAAGGGACACCAACGGCGACGCGATAACGATTACCACATATACAGTACATCATTCTGAAACTCCCTTCGAAATTTTTCATCAGTAATTTAAGAAAATCGGCTCTTCCATGCATTTTGACCGTGTTGGTGTATTGCAGAATTGTAGGATACAAAATTGTAGGATATTTTTTTTCTTTAGGTTGAGGGTTGTCTAAAATGATGTACCTACTGAATATGTGGTAACCGTTTTAACGTTAGTGTACCTTCCCACTTGTATAAAATTAAATAAGCTATTTTGCAAGGTGGTTTTGGTAACCTGGGCTTAATACTACCCTAGATATATATCGAGAGTACGTCTGAGATAGATACAAGTATTGCATTGACAATACTCTTATAAAAGACTTGCAACAAAAACTTGGCAAATAGTGTATAAAGTTATGTCGATTCAAATTATTTATTTGGATTTCAACAAGAAAGCGACTCAGAATTTAAATGAGATACATGGCTGTGACATAACTTTACCACAGCGTATTGTTACAAAAATCTATAAGGAAACTACATAATTTTGCAGTGGTTTCATTTCTGTTTATCATTCATGTACATATAATTGCTCTAATGTATTCAAAGTGTGCCAAGAACCTACCCCTGGAATTCTTCCATAAATCGTAGCACCACTGCAATGCATAATTACTACTTAAAATAATTCTGCTTACAGTTTGACTTGGAACAATTTTGCAAAAGTAAGTAGGTTGAAATGCTGGCAGGGTTCCAGTAATCGGTTGTGTTAACCTATTTTTTTTTAAACTTCCAAGGAGTAAGAATCTCAGATTTTATAACCGAAGAAGGCCGAAATTGGCTTACTTCCAGAATATTGATTAGGATATTATAATAAACGTGTTTCATATTTTTTTTTTTGCGAACGGTACTTGGTCGGTACGGTGAAATACTAAAATATAATGTTTGGGAACGAAACATCGTGGAGACTTGGGTTGTATCAGATATCTAGGTCTAAAAATATATATTTGCGACAAAAAGATGTAGATAAATGGGTGAAACAGTGCCTTTTTATTTTCTGGACGTTCTTTATTTCTCCGCCTCTTATTTCAAAGCACCTCTCTTTTGAATACATAAGATATTATATCAATAAGTTTTTTGTTTCAAGATTGGCAAAACCCTTTTAGTTAACGCCTACTATGTCCTGAATATCTAAATAAATTCCGTAACTAAGCATCATGAAATATTTGGTCTTTGCTTGCTTTTGAGCAAAAAGGCAACCGCACGTCGACGTAACAATTTGACTTTGACAGCGTCACAGAATGCCACAAACGGTTTTCGTATCTGTTCTAATGTAACTTCATAGGTAAATGCTAACTTGTGGTTATTCATGGTAATAATAAAGGGTATAAACAGACTCTTAACGAAGCCGAAAGGCACTTGTTCTCCCCGTCATTGCGTTCATTTTATTGTTCTAGACCATACCTGGGAACCTTCTAGTTACGGAGATATTGGGGGTCAAAGTTCCAACCTTTTTACAAGTTTTTTTAAAATACAAGTCCTTAATGTAAGATTCTTACTTTAAACACCTCCAGAACCCCCTTCCTATTCAATCCATCCACCAGCACAATGTTTTGAGTTCGTTACATTGAGTCCTACTGTAAAACGTGATTTTTCAGCACAAAAAAAAAGTCGTTTCCCAGCAATAATTTTTTCGTAAAGTTACTTAGTTTGATGTACATAATGCTTGGTTGACGGCTTCGTGAAGAGTCTGTTTACACCCTGTATACTAGGCAGTGCAGAAAAGAAAATGCTATTAGACAACGATGATGTAATATATATGTACTCGTATGTAAGGGGACTGCGGGACTGTTGGGCTGCGGGACTGTTCTAAAGACCGCGGCCCTGGAACACAAAGAGCAAGGAAGGAACATGGATGGGTTTTTAGTCAGTACAAGTCTCACACTCCCCCTTCCGCTCCGACCAGAGCGAGAGGAAGTCATTTGATGATTTCCCACACGAAAAATAAAAATGCAGCCCAGAAAAAAATACTTTAATAATAAAGCATCTAAACAAATTCTTCATTTCAAAACATAATAATTATTTCAAAAAATGTAAAAGGGAGCTCCTACTAATAGTAATGAGGGTTTTATAACACAGGCCTTAACTGCATGTTTAACCGAGCAAAACAAACACAAAAATTCAATTCGCGTGTTCCAACTCCACTAATTCGGACGAGCAACACAAATTATAACAATCTACAAACAGCTACATGACTCACTGTCTAGTTCAGACAACTCGTAAATTGTCTATTAACCCAATTTTTACCATTGACCGTAACACGTAATGGAAACGTTAAACGAAGCCATAAAGATATATTAACTACTGCTGCGTTGCTGTTCCCTGCTGAGTCTGATGAGTTATTGTGGAAGTAGAACACACCCAGGCGATACATGATGTTTTATGAGAGGGCTCTTCCGTCTGCCTAGCCTTTCCCAACTATGTTGGGGTCAGCTTCCACAGGCACGGTCACAGGGGTCATGACCCCCCCAAAATCCAAAAATCATACACGCCGAATTGACACACCTTCTCCGACCCAACCAAATTCCTGGTTCCCTCCCCAAAGTCTTAGCCTGGCACCGCGCCTGAACTTCCAGTTGTACCGGATGCAGCTGAATTCCAGTATTTTACATGGAGTGTCTGCCTATCTTGACCACCACAACCCAGTCCTGGTTAGAACGATACCCTTTGGAAAGACTTTCAGCCCACTGACTGCCTGTAATGACGGTCAAAGATCTACAAAAGACGAAGATTTTTCATTAAATATTCATTGAATAGGGTTACATGAACTAAGAGGGTTGTATTGATGTTTTTCATGATTGTAAGTATGTAACTACATATGTGTTACTGGCGCGACTCATTTCTCATCAACATACAACCTGACACTGACCTGCAAATTACAAAAAACGTAAGAAAAATTGAATTTCGCGAGCTACCTTGACGCAACCACCTTAATACAAGCTATTACACAATACGAGTTTTCGGGCCATGTCCGTACTAAGATTGTGAGACTATGACCTCGATTTAAAAATAGGATACCCTACTACGTTCCCGTGGGATAATTTTTGACCTATTTCAGACGGAGCTGCGGGAAAAAGCCTGTATTATTCTTGTTACTGCTGAAAGGGTAATATTTAATTTGATGGACAAGTTAAAAGCGTTTTTATGCGGGAATAGTGGTAGAAAAAGCCAATTAAAGTACTAAGAAACTTGCTAATTAAGTAAACGAAGAAAAATTGATCTTCGTACTTAATGAGTGCAGAAATTGTAAAGATCTAGGTCATACCAATTAATATAGAAAAATAGGCCATTTTTTGTTGTCAGATACTATGATAGTATCTAATTATTGGCTACTTCATTAATTTACCAGTGATTTCCGTTAACTTTTCAAAGTTCAAGCTTTTAACAAATTGCAAGGAAGTTGAAATTATTCCAGTTCAAAAGGGGAGCAGAATCAAAAATTGGATAAAAAATGGCGTTAAACGGTTTTAAATAAAAAAATGTAGTGAGCTTAATGACCACTTGCATTTTAATTCTTCAACACGTCAATATTATACTAGCGAAATAAATATTGTTCTTTCTTTTTCATTCTACTTAAAAATTACGAAAAATAGGCATTTCCCAATGTCTATTTTCCCATAAGATTACAAATATAGTGGAAATCGTGTCAAACAGTGTTCCAAGTTTTTTTTTACTATTTTTATTATTATCAGCCATTTGTGTCCCACTGCAGGGCAAAGGCCTCCCCTCCTTCCACTTATGTCTATCCTGGGCTGTTATATGACAATCCTTGTGGAAAGAGTTGAGTTCGTCACGCCATCTCCTTCTGGGCCTGCCGCGTTGCCGTTTGCTGCTGTTTGGGACCCATTGTGTGGTTACTATAGCCTATAGCTCCTCCTGCATGCGACAGATGTGACCAGCCCAGTTCCATTTTAGCTTGGCAGCTGTGTGACCTACATCGGCAATTTGAGTTTTAGAACGCATTATCGAGTTCCTTATACGATCAGTAAGTTTAACTCCAAGGATACTGCGCTCCATTGCTCGCTGGCAGACCCCGAGTGCGGAGTTTGACGGTTGGTTAAAACTCATAGAGCGCAGACATGGTCACTAGACCATGTCTGCGCTCCATGAGTTTTCTCTTCAGTGAGAGAGGGAGAGTTCCCTTCATTATTTGCTTCATCGACCAATAGCTCTTCCAGGCGTTCTCGGTGCGTCGAGCAACTTCTTTATCGTGTCTTGCCTGGAAGGAGACTATTTGGCCGAGGTATATACGCTCATGGACATATTCAACCCTCACACCCCCAATTCCTATGTTGCGTTTGGTGCTGTTGGTCATCACCTTTGTCTTCGCCATATTCATCGCGAGTCCGACCTCGAGGCTGCCACTGCTCAGTTGGTCGAGCATTAGGCCTAACTCGGCTGCCGTGGAGGAGAAAAGAACAATATCATCGGCGAAGCGGAGATTTGTTTATCTTTTATCGCCCACGATAATGCCCGCGGTAGTTTTCGTCGTTCCAAATTTAATAATAATATTCCGGCCCAACTTTAAAAATAGAGGCATAACATGTTAAGAACTACCAAAACAGCAGTACACTGCAACGTCACAGACACCATTATAAACATCCATACTCCCCATACCAATAATATCAATACCAATCCATCAATTACACCTATCAACAAATTAAAGACAGATAACAGCTGCGCATTTTGCGATAACCATCAACCGAATGGATAGCTTTAAGTGAATGAGGGGGATATTGGCTAATTCAATTACGTGTAGTGCTACCACTTTGTCTGTGGTCACGCGAGCCGCGGGTGTGGTGGTATTAACCTAAATGTACCATAGACATAGCTATAATAATGGCGGCTATAGGCGTGTAGGTAGATTACTAAAATTCGCGTGTTTTGTTAGACTTTTGCTGTTTTATGGGATACTTCAGTGAATATATTGGCTTTTTTGGTGTTTCTGTGTTTAAATAGTGGTTATTTACATTCTAGGATAGTTAGAGGTTAATTGCTAGTAGAAAATTATCCACTGAAAGTAAAAGGACTCGACTTTACATACAGAAATGCTTTGATTCCCGCACTTTGTCATTGTGTCTGAGTGAATTCTAATCGTGTTTAAGTCTCCTCATACACAGAATTCATCATGTTAATGATTATGTACAGTTGCCAGTAGGTACATCAAATTTCCACAAACTGTCAAATTTCTCCAAATGATTTTATACCACAAAATGTTGATGGTTAAGTTCAAAATCGAATGAAAAAATTTGTCAGCTATTTAATGATAAAAACTAGGATCGGTGTATGTAAGCCTGTTACGATTTAAGAAAATATAATTCACTAGCTAATGCCCACGGCTTCGCCATCGCGACCAAAAGTAATCATGAAATTTTGATCCCGTTCCCGCAACCAAAACTTGATAAATGAATACTAAAACCTTCCTCGAGAACCAGCACTCTATCCATTGGTAAAAACAGCATAAAAATCGGTGCAGTAGTTTTTAAGTTTATCGCGAACAGACAGACAGACGCGGCGGAGGACTTTGTTGTATAATATGTAGTGATTAATATTCATTTCTTCGTACAGACGCAAGCACACCAAGCATTAGGTTCAAGGTGAGGAAATTTAACAGTTTGTTGTTTGCTGGCATCGGTCTGTACATCCCTTAGTACGTCTACACAATATTTAAAAGTATTCTTATTCTTGTTCTTTATATTGCACACAAAAAAGAGAAATACACGCAAAATTAAAGTATTATTTTATACGACTACTAGCTGTTGCCCGCGACCTTCGTTTGCGTGAAATTATTATTAAAAAATCCCTATTATTATAAGCATTTCCCTATTTGAATCGAATTTTGTTACCGATTTCAAGGGTTTTTTTTTGCACGAAGCCCTAATTATTTATCTAAAATAGAAGTAGCCTAAGTTACTCCTTGTTGCATTAGCTATCTGCCAGTGAAAGACTCGTCAAGATCGGTCCAGCTATTTCAGAGATTAGCCGGAACAAACAGACAGACAGACAAAGATTGTAAAAAATGTTGTTTTGGTATGTATATGTACCGTGTATAAATCTCTCCCTAATATTACAAACAGACACTCCAATTTTTTTCAATGTTTGTTTTTGTTTGGACAGAAAAAAGTGTGTGGAGTGTCTGTTGAGTTATATTGAAATCGTATTAATCTAATACTCTAGTAGTCAATATAACTTCAAAGCAAATAAAATAGTCATAAAACAAGTAGGTAAGTACGTCATCATTATTACTTTTCAAGTTCTCAAAAAACTTAGCCATCTAACTTTACATAACTTCCGAACTTACTCTGTACTCAATTTCAAGTTGTTCTCGCTGTAGCAAAGTGCCATATTTTCCATGTTTTTGCTGAAATATTCCTGTTTCCAGCAACAGGTTGGGAGGTTAGGTTGACCGTCCACTGCTATGTAGGATGTGGACAGAGATGTTCGCCTTTTTAGCTGCGCGGTTCATTTTTTTTGACAGCATTTAGTTGGCAGTAGCCATTTTGATTTTAATCATGCGTTCTTGTTATTATCAATTCAAACTGCCACAAACGACTACTGAATGGTGACTATGACTGCTGACTATGAAGTCCTGGTGTAGCTTATGTCTGCCAGGGCTGCGGGACTGTTCGAAAGAGATACCGCGGCCCTGGAACACAAAGGGCAAGGAAGGAACATGGATGGGTTTTAGTCAGTACAACTCTGACACACCCTTCCGCTCCGCCCAGAGTGGGAGAAGTCATTTGATGATTTCCAATCCGAATAAAAAAAATGGTGTAGCCTATGTCGGCAAAATATTATCAGGGTTTTGCATCAGAAATTTCTCAGTAGCAGCCACGGAGTCTGGATTTGTGCCTGGTTAATGGCAATCGGCACGTCCTCTATTACATGGAACTTAGTCATAACTCACGAAATGCGGGTGTACTGTTGTCCAAACCTTGGGTGAGTACATGCGTGATGCTAACAAACTAATGGCGCCAGCATAAGACATCATCATTGGTGGAAAATATGTTAATGTCATTTTATATTTCAAAATAGCTTGACCTTATTGGTCAGATTAAAACTAAGTAGCTACGCACACGCCGCCTACATAATGACCTTTGACAGGCCTTCCTCACTGATGGGAGTTAGGTACCTCAATTTTCCTCTTTGGAATCTTCTGGAGATACATACAGTATACAAATAACTTTTTTTTCCAATTACTGGTATTTTAGGATTTGTTCCGTTGCGGGTTCTAACTTTCTAAGACATTTAACCGTCCTTGGGGGATCTAACATGCGATTTGATCATGTTATCATTGGCCACCCTCAACTCTTTAGAATAGGGGTACATTGGTGAGGACACCAAAATTCTGACTTCATCATTAATCTATCAGAAATTGAAGTCGACTGGCCACTCCTACGAAGGCTGTGTACAAAACGATTTATCTGCGCTGAGCATTTGTATACTCATGACCAAAAGCGTCGCACTCATCTTCCAACGATGACTATGGAGAAAACAATTGAAAAACGTAATTTGGAACATAACCCAATTCACCGCAACTAGCAGAGCGATGAAACTCACGCAAGGGAAACAATTGACGCCCGCGCGGTTTGCATTTGTTTCGCGCGGACGGTCGCAATGGACGATCCCACCTACATTTTCATACAAAACGAAGCTTTGACTTGTATAGCATAATATTGGGCTGCTGTGGAGCGGGGCCTTGGCGATATTTCTTTGATAAATGATGTGTCAGTGCAGTATACGGTTCGTGTTTTTAGCGTTCATTTTCGCTTTCAAATTGTGTTGTTTTGCATGTGTTTTATGTTTTCGTGTGGTTCTGGCGGTTCTGTTATGTAATGTTACCGTTTTGTAACTGCTTTTTAAAGCTTTTCGTATTCTTCTTAGCGTATCGATGGCAATCTAAATTGTGACGAGCCAGAACTGAGCTACTAGATTGGCACTTTCAGTGGCGTCCATCAGTTCCTATAGTGAACAAACAACAGGACACGCAGGACACGATATTAGGTGCCCCATCGTTTGTGGAACAGCACCACATTTACACTCCAGAGCAGAGTCACAAATGAATCTCCACCTGAGAAGGTTTTCTTTGCTGTGATCAACCTGGGTTCGGAGTCTATTTAAAGGCTTCCAGATCAGCCATGGCATGGCATTTTCGTAATTCCACATTGCTTTTTTTCAGGACAGACTGAAACTTTCGGGTAGCTTATGTTAATTTGATACTTTATTTCCCATACACTAAAGTCTATGTTACTTTGTCCAGGTGTCTCAAGCAGGTATCAGTCGGCAGTATTAAATTCTCAGACAAAAGTCTGCATATAAAACCAAAGCAAGAAAAAAATTTGTACTGGTTATTCAAACTCAAACTCAAAAGCATTTATTTCAATTAGACCATTACAGGTACTTTTGAATGTCAGAAAAACAAAGAAGGCTAAGCTACAGTCACAGACACAAGGCATAATAACTTGTGAAAGTACTGTAGTTGCCCATTCCAAAGCGTAGATCTCTATGGAGAAGAATGGGCAAGAAACTCCATGGACACTCTTTTCAATCAAATAATTGTTACAAAATCTTGGTTACATCATTCATGTTGAGATTATGCATAATGTGAGAAGGATGTAGTTGTTAACTCTAAAATAAAACTTCTATCTTTAAAAATGATGAAACAAGTGCTCTATTTTTAGGGTTCCGTACCTGAAGGGTAACCAACAGGTCACTATTACTAAGCTTCCGCTGCCCATCCGTCTGTCTGTCAGCGGGCTGAATCTCATGATCCGATAGGTAGAGAGTTGATTTTTTTTATAGAATATGTGGCCGCTATAACAACAAATAAAATAAAAATACTACGTTGCTACGGAACCTTTCATGCGTGAGTCC
The DNA here is from genome assembly GCA_950005105.1 of Lycophotia porphyrea. Lineage (NCBI taxonomy): Eukaryota > Metazoa > Arthropoda > Insecta > Lepidoptera > Noctuidae > Lycophotia > Lycophotia porphyrea. The sequence continues at coordinate 2,086,590 of OX465408.1, read as the reverse complement.
GACTCACACGTGGCCGGTTTTTTGGTTCAATATCACCACCACTTGTTTATTCAAACAAATAAAACAAAAAGTAATAAATAACACATTACGAAGTTTTCTAGAAATTCACATTAAACATAGACACTAACGCTTTCCTCATAAACAATTTACAAAGGAGGATGAAATATGATTTAAAATAAACGTCTTTGCCAAATGTTTATGACTGAATGTTGGCAGATTTAGTTATTGATGTTGGCAACACTACGGATTGATCTCGATCTCATTATTGGTTTGGGCAACTCAGGTTATTTGTGGTGGGGAATTTACTATTGTATTTGATCTGTGATTTATAATAAAACTAGCGACTCGTCCTGGCTTCGCACGGGTGCAATGTTATACAGACATATTATGTATAAACCTTCCTCTTGAATCATTCTATCTATTGCTGAAAACTGCATTAAAATCCGTTGCGTAATATAAACAATCTAAGCGTACAGACATTGGGGATGGCTTTTTTTTATACTATGTTAAGATTGGGCGTGGTGCCAAGGGTTTCCTTTTGACGAAAGCGTGTAATAGTATGTAGAACCACGAATGTGTTTTCTGTAAGTCAAAATACACAGTTCAAACTCAAAAACCACCATTAAAGTACACTCAGGGAATTTAAGTATAAGGGTGTAAACAGATTCTTAACGAAGCCGAAAGGCACTTGTTCTACCCGTCATTGCGATCATTTTTGTTCTAAACGATACCTGGGAACCTTCTAGTTACGGACTAATATCTCCGTAACTCAAAAGGGTCAAAATTCCAACTTTTTCACAAGTTTTTTTTTAAATACAGGTTTATTGTTGTTTGTTGTTTTTTTAATGTAAGATTTTTACTTTAAACACTTCCAGGACCTCCTTACTATTCAATCCATCCATCAGCACAATGTTTTGAGTGCGTTACATTGGGTCCTGCCGTAAAACGTGATTTTTCAGCCCAAAAAAAAAGTCGTATCCCAGCACTCATTTTTGCGTAAAGTTACTTAGTGTAATGTACATAATGCTTGGTTGACGGCTTCGTGAAGAGTCTGTTTACACCCTGTATACAAGTCTGTTCATTAGACCAGATATGCAAGAAAATTAATAACTAATAAAATTAATTATTGTAAGGTCCAGTAAGTAAGTAAGTACCAGTCTTACCAAGGGGTATCGTATTTCCCAGTAGTAACTGGGTTGTGGAGGTCAGATAGGCAGTCGCTCCATGTAAAATACTGATATTCAGCTGCATCCGGTTAGACTGGAAGCCGACCCCAACATAGTTGGGAAAAGGCTAGGCAGATGATGAAAATTAATTATTGTAAGGCAAGATTTTTAATGAAACGGAATTTTTGTATCACGTAAATCGAACCAGTAATCACGGAGTTATAAGGTAAGTCGGTTACAAATAATCAAACTTATGTCAGTTTAAAAGCTTAAAAATCTACCAGAAACACCTTATAAACATACAAAATTATTGGCTTCAATACCCATTACTAAATATATTACATTACAATATACCTACATAATTAGGTGGGCTATGGGCTATCCAATTACATATTTGGGGCAACCGGTCCGCGAGAAAGGAAGGGCCATCGATTTTTTCATACACGCTATGATGCTAATTTACCACAGGTTATATTCAGGGAGTTGTCAGTAATGAGATCATATTTTCACTGCTGTAATACCCGAAGGGTAAGGCAGAGGTGTACCTAATAATACACCCACATTTCGCCAGTTATGTTTAAGTCCCATGTAGTAGGAGGCGAGTCTATTGCCATCAATAGGGCACAAACCACTCCGTGACTGCTACTGAGAAATTCCTGATGAAAAACCCAATTACACTTTGCCCCACCCGGGAACCGAACCCAGGACCTCATGCTCAACAGCCACGCTTGCCACCGCTCGAGCAACGAGGTAGTCCCAGTCTCAAAATGGCACTGTGATCTGTCTGATCAACCATTTTAGTTTAGTCACTCCATAAGTCAGTTTAAGGCCAGTTATACAGTCTAGTAGGACATTTTTTTCTTCTCTTAAGGAGAAGATACGAACATTAATCACCACCGTGTATTGGCGATATTATTGGGTAATTTAGTACTTTTTAGACTAAAAAAAAATCATTGCGTAACTTCACAGCGATAGCAGTATTTAAAAGTGACGTCTTGAATACACGCCTATTATTTATAATAAAATGTCAAGTATTTCGTTTTGTGTCCACATTCTACTGTGTCCGCTTAACATGGCCGCCATATCGAACCCAAACATAATAACATACAAACTAACCTAAATGTACAAGTCGCTGCGGGCACCCCACGCAACTAGTGTCAATGTTTTAACAACCGCGCAGTCCGGGCGCCCATTATTTTGAAAGTAACACAAATACTACGACGACCAAACTAAGCCAATCTACATATCAGCGATTGTTTGTTCGCAATAAACTTGTAATAGAACGTGTCGTGTTTCCGAACGCGCGTAATTGACAGATGTCAAATGTGTTTTTCGCGCTACTTTTGCTGTCAGTGTGTTAATGATGTAGATTTTTTTGTTGATAATGTCGTGGTCGATGTGTGTTTTCTTTCTGTTTGTTTTGTTTTGTAATTTTTCAGGTAGAAAGTATTTAAGTATTGTTTTCATTTATTTTTATGGTAGAAAGATGCTAGGAAGGACCTTTTGATGTTGATATAATTATGGAAAATTTTGGTTAAACGCTAAAAGATATAAATGCACCCACAGGTAATATTATTCTATTATTTTTACAATCAATAATATAAGACCATGGCCACATTTCCCAATTACACGACATCTTTTGTCCAAACAATTTTTTTTTTATGAATGCCTTGTGAATTTCCTTTCACTATTCAAATAAACAAATGGTATTTATAATAACATGCTTTAATTAAGTAGGTACTCAAGTTTATTTGACTATCAATTACAAAAGAAATATTATTTACACAAGACGACCTTAACGCCTAGACAGGTCTACCTTCAAAATGACTCACGCGCAAGTCGAAAACTGGATCCATTACAATATTACAATATCTTATCAAATCAATCATTTATTATTGAATGATTGGCTACTAGACATATCTATTATTTATAAATAGTAGTAGTAATTAGTCTTGCATGAACTGTAATTAAAAAATTTGATGTGGCAACACTCGTCCATTTTTCTTTGACCTATTATTAAAATATTAAGGCGCGTCTTCTGACATTTTAGAGGCGCCATTTAACTCGGTAACTAACAATCACTTTTAAACGTTTCATATTTCTACTACTTACAACAGAATTAACATACACTTCAACCAAGTTATCGCAGGCGGACTCACCAGAACTAATTATTGAAAGAAGAAAGGAAAGAAACTAAAGAACGATAAAAATCACAGCAAAGAAGTGAAGAATATCAAAGAAGAATAAATGAAGAAGATTAAGAAGAGAGTACGGTACACTGATGGGCCTGAATTGTTGCTCGAACCTGTGTTTTAATCAAGGTGAGCAAACTTTCAGGTGTGTTAGTGCCGACTTTTCTGCGGGAGAAGCGAAGAGAAGAGAAGATTACAGAAGAACGGAAGATATGGTTGATTATGTGTTATGTTTAACTTTACAAGCTTATATTATAGTCATTGATAATTACTGTGTTTATTAATTTTTCGAACTTTCTATTTATAATTTGAAATATTCCTATACAAAAAAAAAAATAGAAATGTACAATTGCTATATCATTTATTTATTCTTTACACATTTCATACATTTTAAAATATTCTCATTTAAAATAATATAAAAATATATTTAAAAATAAATGAAATGGTAGTTAGTCTACCAGCATCGGGAACACAAGCCGAGCTACTTACTTACTATAATAACTTTGATAAATTAAATAAATAAATAAAAATAAATAAATAAATATTTGATTCAAATCAAATCAAATCAATCTTTATTTCTGAACACAGGTATTACAGTAAAGGTCTCATGGATACATTTTAGTCGAGCTCTATTTCCTACAAACTAATATTTGTGCATCAATGAAATTGGTGTTCAAATATTAGTTTTTCAGTAATAAGTGAATCAATATAATACTAAGACAAGTTCGAGTAAAAATTGTGAATGAAATGTATTATTCATAAATAATTAATCAATTATACATGGATGTCAATGGTATATTATATAAGAGGCTAGTAATGTCATATTTTATCATATTGTAAATAATGTCAATTAAATTTATTACTAAGAAATAATTAATCAATAACAATTCGTTTTTACATGCCTGTCAATAGTAAATTATATTAAAGGGCTGGTAATGTCATATTAAAATTCTTCGATAGAGTAATACATGTTATCTATTAGAAAAAAATGCAATTTACTTTTGAATTTGCGGACATTCATGTAATATACAAAGTGTAACGGAAAGGGTATATATAGCCGAAAGGGAGTCACACAACTCGTCATTCTGAACAAGTTTTGTTCTACGTCTTTGGAAAATTCGCGAAAAAATAATTTGCTTCTCCATACAAACTTTGTTGGTCACGTGACTTTTTAGTATGGGAAGAAGATTTTTTTCCGAAGTCGAGTTTAGTCCGAAGTCCTACAACAAAAGTGGTTCAGAGTGAAGAGTTGTGTGACCCCTTTTCGTCTATATATACCCTTTCCGTTACACGTTGTTATGATTATGTTTACCGGTTTCTTATTGTTTACCGTTTTGGGAAGCTGAGGGCCTAAAAGTTTTTCCACAAAGATATTCACCGGTATAAACATAATGTTTACAGGATTGACATAAAACATTTTGATAGGATTCGACAAGATTTTTTTCTTACTTTTCCATCTAAGTTATTAATTAAAAGCCCAGAAAGTTTTTCTAGACCCTCTCTAGTTAGATGTCGACACGGTTTACATCTTGTTTCGTGAAAATAAAATATGTACGTATTTGTGTGAACGTTCTTAAAAAAACCGATTGCAAATGATCTAACTGAACGTATACTAAACATGTCATGTCCAGCTATATAAAAACCTAACACGTTGCAGAAATTAATACGCAAATACAGACAGTAAACAAGACAAGGAAAATCTAGATTGTTAAACTAAAAAACGTTCCAATTTCTTAACATTTTTCCTAACAAAATGATTAAAACTTTAATGCATAACTTAAGCCGACGATGAACGCTTGTAACCTAACCACTCTTCACAGAAACTTACTAAGTCCTCTCTGATGGTTGCTTGATTAAACCTCGGGTGGCGTTGTTAGGAGTTTAAATTATTCACTAGCCCCTTGGACACGACTTCAACGTTCAAGCGTTCAAGCGACGGTGAATGCGGAGAAAAGCAATGAGATAAATTACTTAAGGGATAGGTGGACTAAATTGCTTGACTTTTTCATGCTTGTCAAACAATTTTGTTTGAAGCTTGGTGTTTGACAAGAAAACTACGTGCTTGATAATGAACATTACATAACATCACGCCTGTAATCCCCTAAGGGTTAGGCAGAGATGTACCTAATAGTACACCCACATTTTAAAACAGGTTCAAATAAACCTAGATCGGGCTGGTCGATAACCAACATTTGAATTGAATATTATCATTACTTGCACCTGTTGGATATATTTTAGTTATAGTTTATTTATAAGTACTAATTATACCATTGTACGGTAATAATAATACTACTGCGCCTAAATGTAAACTTTTTGTTCTAATACTTTTTAAATAAAATATAACTTATTCTTATTTCGCCAGTTTTATTTAAGCCCTATATAGGGGCGACCCTATTGCCATCAACTGGACACAACACACAATTGGACATAGGACCAGCTCGGCAGTCGACCTTGCGACCACTAGACCAACGAGGCAATTGATAATACTTTATAAAAAAAAAAAAATTTTGGCAATGCTTGCCAAGTTACACATTCAATAATTAATTAAATGGCTTTGATCAACGGCAATAGTTCAAAAGCTGGGGCACTCTTTGGCGACTAAAATGGAAATAATAATCTTTTTTTTTTAATTAGCTTATTCTGTCCCACTGCTGGGCAAAGGCCTTCCCCATTCTTTTCCAACTCTCTCGGTGTTTTGCCTTCTCTGGCAAGTCAGTCAGGAACGAGTCCAAATCATCACGCCAGCGTTTCTTGGGCCTGCCTCCGTGACGACGACCGTCTTCAGGCAACCACTGTGTGACGGTTCTGACCCATCTGTCATGACCCATTCTGGAAATGTGACCAGACCAGTTCCATTTTAGCCTCGCAGACTTATCGCCTACATCGGCGATGCCTGTCTTGGAGCGTATTGTGGTGTATTCGATCGGTGATTTTGATGTTTAAAATGCTACGCTTCATCGCTCTTTCGCAAACCTTTTTTTTTTTTCTTTTTACGGATGGGAATCATCAAATGACTTCTCCCGCTCTGGGCAGAGCGGAAGGGAGTGTCAGACTTGTACTGACTAAGACCCATCCATGTTCCTTCCTTGTCCTTTGTGTTCCAGGGCCGCGGTATCTCTTTCGAACAGCCCGCAGCCCTGGCAGTTCTTTCGCAAACCTTGAGTTTGGACTTCTGAGTCTCCGTCAAAGACATCATCGTCATTATATATATATATATATATATTTAATACTACATAATGAAAATGAGTGCGGAGGCTCGATAGACATGTTTGACGTTGCGTCTAGCCTTGTTAAGAGTGCTTGTCAAGCAATTTTGATCTAGGGATCTTGTTAGAGCATGCCACCAGTAACCGCGATGCGACAGTACTCCGTGAAGACGACTTAAAAAAAATTTCTTCGTTTCTTGCTCGTCGCATCGCATGAAGACGTGGATGAAGCGTTATAAAGTGGTCTTGTTATTATTCGTGATAACGTGAAGAGGACTTAGTGGGTTTTATTATTGATTGACCTGTAGAACTAGATCTATTGTGTGTAGGTGGGTCTGGACTGGACAGATAATGCGGCATTTGGTCTAGTTTCTTCCAGTGCTCCTTGTGCCCGTACATTTCCACTAAAAAGGATACTGTAAATAAAATTATATTTCATCAATTCGATTCCTTTGTGAAGTTTGACGTTCAAAAGTGCCTTAATTGAAAACCTTTGACTATGACAAAAAAAAAAAAACATTACCACTAATTATTAATCGATCGAGCTAAACGGGTCTCTCGAAGTCTCTCTGATGAATTATATCCGGAACGAGGTGATCTGATAAAGAACCAGAGTTGTCGACATAGCTCACAAAGTAAGCTGAACTGGCAATGGGCCGGTCATATTAGCTGTAGAACCGATGACCGTAGTTAGACGTGTTCTTGAGTGGAGACCGCGAATCAGCAAACGTAAGGTGGGACACCCTCAGGCTCGGTGGAGTGACGATCTTCGCGGGGTGGCTGGGTGAGAGTTGTTGAGAATCGAGTTGAGTGATCTAGAGAGTCTTGCGATTGAGGAGGCCTATGTCCAGCAGTGGACAGCTGTAGGCTGATGATGATGATGGATCGATCGATAAGGTATTGAATTAGGTGTAGGTCTGGGTTAATGAAATCTGGCAATGATTATTATTAGTTGTATTATAAAGTTTGCTGCAAAAGTTCAATATACATATATATTTTTTTAAAACTTTGTCCCACACTTTATTGAATTTCTTCTTTAACGTGGATGCGTTCACAAACATTTAAACTCACATACACAAACAGCCAGACCCGGAATAAATATCTGTAGGCCATACAAACATTTGTTCCGTGCGAAGATCGAACCCCCGACACGCAGCGCAGCAGTCAATCGCTCAACCACAGCGCCACCGCCAATATTACATTTTTAAATCTTCATGAACGTCTCAACAGCCATCCACCTCACTTGAAACCTTATCTATTTATTTTTCGTCGAACTCGTATAATAAATTCGTCTGCCCTACATTTCTTGTTAACAGAACTCTGTATTAATTTATTATGTAAAGCAAAACAACAGATCTTTGTTCTCAGTTCAATACACAGACATTTCTCGTCCACGCTCTAACGCCATAGATACGTCGGTTTGTACAAAATACTTCGATATACAACGTCCATTTATTGGTCAGTCTACAATAATAATAATAAAATAAATTCATTTATTGCAGGTAAATAACTCCCATTGCCACACATAAATTGATAGAAATCAAAGATAAAATTAAAAAAATAAAATACAATATAATCAAACTAAATCTTATTGAATCAATCAAATAAAATTTAATTTATTTTATTTTTAAGGAAATATCCCGCCGAATGGTCGACACTTTGCGTTACCAGAGGGCTGGCTATTTCTTTGGCCAAAGAATTAGCATTGCCATTCAACGTGGCAATGCTGCCAGTCTTCTGGGCACGTTTCCGGATGACAGCGATGCGGAGAAGTAGTTTGACGCCTAAGTGTCCTATTTTTGTAATTGTAAATATGTAGGTACTTACTTTTAGTCTTCCCTTTTTTAGCATTATTTTTGTAGTCTGTATATAATGTAAAAAATTAAAAGTCTAAGCAATAAAAAAAAAAAAATTAAATACATTATCGCAAAAAAATAAATTAATACTTCTCTCCGACACTGGTACAGCAACATGTCTGTCGAATACAATGTCGGATGAAGGGGCAGTCCAGTCTTCCCGCAATCCCGCTACCCCGTACCCTGCGCACCAAGGACGCGGCGCGCTTGCGCATGGTCGCGTGGAAGCAGAACAATGAAACAAAATACTAGTTTGAATACTCTTGTGTAGCGAACTTCTGGGTAGATACCACCTTGGGCAAGTTAGTTACAAGGTGTTACAAGGTGTGTCAAAATACCCTTCACGAAATCGAAAGGCCGTTGTTCCCGATACGCCATTGCGAGATTTTTTTTTGTTCTGGAGCATACCTGGGAACCTTATAGATTCGGAGATATTCGGGTTTGAGATGTCTTTATTTCCCATAAGAAATTTCACTTACATAGAAATATTACATTAATTTTAGAAACATTTGATTTACGTTCAGTTTTGACAACATAGGAACAAAAATATTCTAAAAGTGTTGCGGGTCATAGGTTTAACTTATTCTCAAGGTTATTTTTTAATGCAAGTTTTTAATGTTATTACTTTACATGAAATACCTCCTTGTCTCTGGTACTTTTGAATGCATCCATCAGCACAATGTTTTGACTGCGTTACATTGAAACCTACAGTAAAAAAAGTCGTTCCCAGCGATATTTTTGCGTAGAGTTGCTTAATTTGATGTAGGTACAGAATGCTTGATTGACGGCTTCGTTTACCTTACTAGCTGATGCCCGCGGTTTCGCCCGCGTGGATGTCAGTTATCGCGACCAAAAGTAATCATGAAATTTTGATCCCGTTCCCGCAACAAAAACTTGACAAATTATATACTAAAACCTTCCTCGAGAACCAGTCTATCCATTGGTGAAAACAGCATAAAAATCGATGCCATAGTTTTTGAGTTTATCGCGAACAGACAGCTGTCTGTCTGTTCCGCGTCTGTACGCGGCGGAGGACTTTCTTTTATAATATGTAGTGATAGTGAAATCTTAATGATAGTGATAGAGGTCATTATCATCTGCCTAGCCTTTTCCCAACTACGTTGGGGTCGGATTTTAGTCTAACCAGATGCGACTGTATATCAGTAATTTATATGGAGTGACTGCGTACCTGACCTCCACAACTCAGTTACTGGGTAATACGATATCTCTTGGTAAGACTGGTTGTCAGACTTTCTGGTTAGAACTCGTAACGACTGTCAAAAATCTATAAAAGACAGACCAAAGACTTATAGTAATTTCCGAGGCAAGGAGGAGCTCGATTCGTGATCGTCACCCATCCGCGTATCGTCCTCGGTAAGCGTAGCTTAACCTTCGACCGACGCGTGCGGCTGTTATTACTTAGCAACGAGCTCCTCAAACATTAACAGTGTATTCATTATAATATCTAAATGAGCTTTGATTAAGAGAGAGATAGCATGACCTATGCCCCGGACCACACACGAATAAACAAAAATATTTATCAAGTAAAGCATTTTGCCTACCCATAATAATATCACCAAGCGAGTAATGTTCAATAATTTCATACTGCCATTCAAAACAACGCGGCAGTTGTTCGTAAATGGATAGTTATAAAGATTATTATTCTCTGTGATCCTTTACGATGGCCGTTAAAACGACATAGATTAAATGTTTTGGGAGATATGGCGTTTCGTATAGGTGACCTCTTAGAGGCAATTAATTCAATTCATATATTTGCATCAAAAACAACGATCTACAATTTATTTAGTAGGTACAACTATTAGGTAGTTAGAAATGTGACTGAAAAATCAATCAATCCCTAAATTTTCAGGTGAATAGTAATTCCCTGTACCCACGGGCACTTCGCCCGCATAGAAGAGACCTTATTACCGGGGTGTAAAGTATGAGTGAATAACCCCTTTTTTTAGGATGGGAAATCATCAAATGACTGGGAGGGAGTGTCAGACTTGTACTGAATAAAACCCATCCATGTTCCTTCCTTGCCCTTTGTGTTCCAGGGTCGCGGTATCTCTTTCGAACAGACCCGCAGCCCTGGCAGGCATCGTCCCTTGCGGGCCCCTCCTTGTTTGCTGACATCTCTTTGAGGAGCGCGCGACTGACGGCTAGCTAGCCCATTACTCACCGTCCACAGATCTGCGTCTACGATGGCCAGAAGCCACCACGTGACCTCTGACGCCCGGGGCGTCTCCCGCGGCGGCTGAGACGAGCAGCCTAACTCCTCAAAATTCACAACGATCCGACAGCGACTTATACGAAAAAGTAACAGACAGCGAAACAAATACGAGTGATTTTCGCATAACATTAAGTATGGATACTTTTGACCGTGACAGCGATAGACCCGTTTCATGTTTTGGTCAGATAGGCAGTCGCTCTATGTAAAATACTGGTATTCAGCTGCATCTGGTTAGACTGGAAGCCAACCCCAACATATTTGGGAAAAAACTAGGCAGTTGTACTTTTGACCAAGTCAGCATTGTAACAAATTCAATTTGTTTTGACTTGTTAAATATTTCTTACGCCACGAAACTTCTAGGTTTGTATATTATAACATGACCTGGCTTGGCAGATGTTAGGAGAAAATATATCATGCGTAGAGACAGCCGCCTTAATTCATCCAGCCCCAGAAATAATTCCACAGCAAATGAAGGATAGTCTAATAAACTAATCCTTTCTACACAAATGAGGTTTTACCAGCAGTTTTATTATTTTCTCTGTTTTATTAAAAAACAAGAGTCCCCAGGGAGACATTTGACAAGGAAATCAAGGATGGTTCAACCATTTTTACACACTCGAAAGTAAATTGGATTGTTCTGGGAGCTCCCATGGTATACCTAATGATGCAAACAGATAATAATATGATCGTTTAACATTTTTACAAGATTTTTAGTAATAGGTGACATACTCGCCATTAGTCGTCCTGCTACATGGGACTTACATATAAAGGGTGTAAAAAGACTCTTAACGAAGCCGAAAGGCTCTTGTTCTCCCCTTCATTGCGATCATTTTTTGTTCTAGACTATACCTGGGAACCTTCTAAATACGGAGATATTGGGTTTTTGTTTTAAATACATGTTTTAATGTATTTTTTTACTGAGGATACCTTCACGACCCCCGTACTATTCAATCCATCCATTCGCACCATGTTATGCGTTACATTGAGTCCTACCGTAAAACGTGACTTTTCACCCCGAAAAAAAGGCGTTTCCCAGCAATAATTTTTTGCGTAAAGTTACTTAGTTTGTTGTACAGAATGCTTGGTTGACGGCTTCGTGAAGAGTCCACACCCCCAAGAGTTTACACCCTGTATGTACCTAAGTTCTGGTGAAAAATGTGAGGTGCATGGGTAAACATCTACCTAACCCTTGGGAGAGAACTAGCGTGACGTACGATATTTATCTCTTACTAGCTGGTGCCCTCAAATTTCCTTAGCGTGAAGTTATTAAAAAAACAATACTTCCCTTTTTAAATCGGATTTTGTTCCCAATTTCAAGGGTTTTGTTTTTTTTTTGCATCGAACCCAAATTCTTATTCTAAAATTACGTTCTATTAACGTACGTTAGAGCTAATAACATCAGCTATCGGCTAGTAAAAGTTCCGTCAAAATCGATTCAGCTGTTTCCGAGATTAGCCGGAACAAACAGACAGACGGTTTTTTTTTTAGTTTTTGTTTTGGTCAAGTACCGTATATACTTTCACATGCATTCAGTAGAAAGCTTGTTATTTTGAAATTATAAACAGACATTTCAATTTTATTTTATTTGTCTACAGTTAAGATAAGCTAATGAAGACATCCAGGGGAAGAACCTGTTATTACAATAGCCATATCACTTTGTCTGCCTGCACATGCGCCAAATGAAGCTTTCTAAACTCCATACTACCCCATAACCCATTTCATATTGTCGCCCCCACATCATCCAATTTGACGACAATTCCCCAAACTACCTCATTAGCCCAACCCTTCTACCTGGTGACATAAAAATCAACAGCGTGAATATATGGTACACCCCAATCATATCCTAACAGGCAATATACAAAATAACAAGACCTTTTTGCTTTATAGTCTTTGCCACTTTATGATTCTTTCGCCAATATTTTTTTACCCTTTCTTACTCATAAAGGGGTTGAAATGGCCCCATGAAATGCCTAGCTTTTTAATAACAGCCAGTTAAGGGTGGTTTCGAGGGTAGTTCTAGTTTAATAGCTTTGCATCTTGACGGGCTATTGTATGGCTTTCTTATGAGATGGCGGAGGAGAAAAATTGTGCTTGTTTTGTTATTGAAGGCAGATTCTAAATTGAAAATATAAGTAACAAAACAGTTAGACTGGGATGATAAATGGCCTTTTTTATTTATTGAGCCGTGAAAAATGCCTACCGCATACCGGATCCCCTTGGGGAGACAGATTGGTTATGGGGCTTGCACCCACTAAAAACACCGCCGTGAGCCTACTGCCTTGGTGGAAGAGCCGCGAGAACTGCTACGCATGCGGCATGACGTACGCGACCAAACCAAACCCAAACCCAAACCACACTCCTTAGGTCTTGGTAACTCCTTAGGTGATATCCGGACTTCCCTGAGTCATCGCCGTCACCCGTGAGGGCCGTGCGACGACGATAGATTCATAATGTTATATGGCCTGGCATAAGTCAGTTTTAAAGTCGAGACATACAAAGTAATTTTATGGACCCCAAGAAATAATTGTTGAAAACGAAGAACGCATCCTGAATGGTGAATCTGATTACATCTTTTCATCATCTACAAAGTATCTAACGAATACTCTTCAATTAAACCTTAAAAAAAATTCAACCAATCCCACTCGCATTTAATTAATTCATTCCTATCTATGTTGCAAAATAAAATAAAACTCGATTGGAAATTCTCGGAAAACCAAGACGTATCCGTATTGCTTTATTTTGCTTTAAAATGACATTTCAATTAAAATTTATATCTCTTTATACTCCGTTTTGTCTGGTTTCAGTTTTCAGTACAGAAAAGTATTATTTTTAGGTAATGGCTACTTTGTGTCAGTGTTTTAGTTTGTAAGTATGAATGAGAATTATAACTTTATATTTGCCAACGTACTACGAAGCGCAATATCTTAGGTGTAAAATTAATGAACCGTGTTCGAAACACTACACTGCGCTCCAAAACTCAAATCGTTGGCGTGGCTCAAAAGGCTGCCCAACTTAAATGGGACTGGGCCGGACATGTAAGTCGTATGCCGAACGAACTGTGGGCCCGTAAAGTTCAGGATTGGTGCCCTGAAACAGTGACACGTGGTCACAGCAGACCACGAAGGAGATGGCGGGACGAAGAAGTAGCACAGAACCCTGACCGTTGAAAGGTATGGAGGGAGGCCTCTGCCCAGCAGTGGGACAATATAGTGGGCTAGCTATAATATAATAAAAAATGAATTAATTTTATCTGTTATTCTCAATGTGGCAAATTAAATGCCCCTGGCAGCGATTACTATAGTGAAAATAATTACCTCTTTCTTTGATCTATTCCTGAGCATGATGATGACATACTACTGTGGGTCCTCAGAGCAGTTTTCTTGGCTTTGCTTTTCTGCTTTTCACAGCAGCAACCCAGAGTCTGAAAGCACACCGAAAACTGCAAAAACGTTGCCTGCTAACTCACGTACGTTCGCCATACCTTACGGAACTATGTACTTTTTGCCTGTTCCTAACCCAGGAAATACCAACCGCAGTGACGTGATAGTGTTATTTAAACAAATTTGGTGACCAAATTTTTTAAAAGCACCAATCCTTGAAACAGACATTGCTTCTACGAGTGTCCCACCTCACACATATCAATTCGCAATCTCATCACTTCAAACCACGTCCACCACAACAATCATCGCTACATTTCCATATAACCCGTTAACCAATATAGTAATCCTCGTAAAGCATAGTGCGCAGACTAGTTACACAATCAGCCTGTCCGTCTGTCCGTCCGTACATTCAGATCACGCTCGCTGGCTGCAGATGATGTCATGGCATTGTTTGCGACCTACCTACGTAGCGTGTGTTGTAGGGAGGCGCTGTTTTACGTCGATTTGGGAAATTACTGTTTGGGTTATGTAACATGACATGACGCCTGTAATACTCGAAGGGTTAGACAGAGGTGTACCTAATAGTACACCCACATTTCGCCAGTTATGTTTAAGTCCTATGACATGCGAGTCTATAATTGCCATCTACCGGGCACAAATCCATACACCGTGGCTGCTACTGAGAAATTCCTAAAGGAAATAAAGCAACAACAATATAACACTTCGCCTGACCTAGGAATCGAACCCAGGACCTCATGCTCAGCAGTCGCGTTGCGACCACTAGACCCACACAACAGTCATGTAATGAAGTTTAAATATAAATGGACGTAGAGAGAGAGGAAGACCTAAAGAGAAGACCTAACATGGGATAAGGGCAGGAAGATGATGATGGATTACGCCATAGAAAACTTTATTTGCCAATTTGGAATCGCCTCTTCCTCTTAAAGAATACTAGCTGTTGCCCACGACTCCACCCGCGTGCTACCTCCCCGCCAAATTTCAAGTTTGTAGGACAAAAAATGAAGGACTTTCATACAAACATACGAGAGCCCTGGAGCTCCTTAATCCGGCCCTGTCGCAAAATCCTTTCTTAGCCTGCAGACGTCTACTAACTATAAACTACCTCCCTGCCTTTCATCTTTATACGTCAAACGGTTTTCAATATTACGTGATGAGTGAGTGAGTGAGTGACCTTTCGCTTTTTTATATTTAGGTCCAGTATCTACAAAATAAATATACAAACTGTCTCTAAACTACTACTGAAGTCTGTGTGAGATGTTGTCTCCGAAATCCTCTTAGGTACTACGATAGCTAATCATTCTTTTCTGCAAGACCTTGTCTTTTCCAAGTCTCACTTAATTATCAGGTGAATTCCAAACTCTTCACACCTTTTTTCTTTTATAAAAACCATTTTTACTATTTGATTTTTATTTCAGTTTGGTCTTATCTCTTACTATGACTTTGTTAAGCAATTGAATAACTAACAGAATGAGAAAACACGTGTGTCAAGCTCCCAAAGACATAATGTCCAAATCAGACATTTTTCCAAACTTCGAATTTTCCATTCCGCCTGCAACGTTCACGCTTAACCAATGAAACAATGAAGCCAGAGTTAATAGTTTCTCTTTTACAGTCTAGCAGCCTTTTGTCCAACTGAAGTTATTGCATAGTTTACCATAATTTGTACCTACTGCATTTATGACAATTTGCGGTTTTAAAAATGAAATGATGTAGGTAGTCATATGACTGAGGGTATAAAAAGTTGCTACTATCAGAGCATAGATGGCGTTAGTTATATGAAAAAAAATAACTTTTGATTCTACCCGTAACTTCTTTCGTATGAACTCAATATAGTTTTTATTAGTGAAAGAATTCTTAGAATCTTATAATACTTTCAATGTTTTATTTATTATGGGACAATAAACTGCTACAATATAATATAATGTTTACAAATAACAATAATACAGGGTGTAAAAGGACTCTTCACAAAGCCGTCAACCAGACATTATGTACATGAAACTAAGTAACTTTACACAAAAATTATTGCTGGGAAACGGTTTTTTTTTTGGTGTGAAAAATCACGTTTTACGGTAGGACTCAATGTAACGCATTCAAAACATTGTGCTGATGGATGGATTGATATGGGGGTCGTGAAGGTGTCTTTTGTAAAGAAATTTCATTAAAAACATGTATTTAAAAAAAAAACTTCAATATCTTCGTAACTAGAAGGTTCCCAGGAATGATCTATGTAGAACAAAAAAATGATCGCAACGACGAGGAGAACAAGTGCCTTTCGCCTTCGTTAAGAGTCTTTTTACACCCTTCATATAATGTTTACAAATAACAATAATTTATACATTTATGTAGTATTAACAATATTGCAGCTCACTACATTATCCGCATATTAACAAAATTAAGATAACGTAAAAAACCTAAGGACCATTAAAAACAAACAATTTTACCTCTTTATTATTAGTACTTCATGATAAATATCTCGGAAAGCACGTTAAGCCGTTGGTCCCGGCTGTCATTTGAAGATCTTTGACAGTCGTTAAAGTAGTCAGTGGCCCAAAAAGTCTGACAATCAGTCTTACCAAGGGGTATCGTATTTCCCAGTAGTAACTGGGTTGTGGAGGTCAGATAGGCAGTCGCTCCATGTAAAATACTGGTATTCAGCTGCATCCGGTTAGACTGGAAGCCGACCCCAACATAGTTGAGAAAAGGCTAGGCAGATGATGATGATAAATATCATTGGGGGAGTAGGTATACTTTAGATGGATGCAGCTATAAAAATAAATAAGTCAGTACATTTCTAAACCAACGATTTTGCTTGCATGGCTAAAAAGTAACGATGTTTTAAAGGCCAGTATAGATTTACTGCTGCACATAAAGTTAATGGACCATTTAATGGTTACCCATCACCTCGGCCTGGTATATATAATACCTAGATCTACATTTTAAATAGTAAGTAGAAGCAAGCATGCCTGGAGTTATCACCATCCATTAACTCATCTAATAGTTCAAAAGATTGCGACGACACTTGGCACGCCCAGAAATCATCTACCTGCCCTTCTCCCATTCTATTTGGGGTCGGCGCAATACCTTTTTTATTTTTCCATTCTCCCCTGTCAAACGTCACGGCATCATGTACTCCTTCCTCTCCCATATCATTCCTCACACAATCCATCCATCTTTTCTTTGGCCTTCCTCTTCCTCTCCATTCATCAACATTCATGTCCATCACTCTTTTAGTCCCATGTGTTTCATCCCTCCTCATTACGTGTCCATACCAAGACAAACGATTTTCTTTCAGTTTTTCTGTAACAAGCGCCACTTTCAAACTTCCTCGGATTTCAAAATCAAAATAGCTTTATTAATTCCATGGATAATTACAAAAAGTATTCAATTGCAGTTAATCACAATAATTATAATAAAATAAATTCTAATATACTCCTTATTTTATCCATTTTTGTCACATGCAATCGTTTTTATCCATCTTTTTCACTGCGCAACATTTTGATCCACCAGAAATTGGACCGCCCAGAAATGCAAAGTTTATTTTGGACTGCTGACTTGAACAATATAATGCAGAATATAACATCATGGCAAGCCTTTTAACTCTTAAAAGATTAGGTACCTCTCCGAACATTTTACCTGCCAACTTTTGTTCCTATACTTAAAAACGATCCAACAAAGTTTTGTTGGATCGACTTTCAGTATAATTGGATGCAGCTGAATACCAATTATATACTTGAAGCGACTGCATATATTCTGTCTTTAACAAACTAGTTACTGAATAAAAGAAATAATATTCGCTTCTGTACTCTATGCTTGAAGTGTTAAATAAATAAATAAATACTCCTTGGCTAGACTGATTGTCAAACTTTTGGGCTACTGACTACCCGTAACGCCTGTAAAAGACCTACGAACGATTCCGAGATACCATCAAATTTTAATACACTCTTTTTAAAAATGCCACCCAAGTAGAAAATGTCCCCGACTCGCCACCATTTAAACTGAGACACATGAAAATCGTGTCTCAGCCATTAACCTCGTTGACTGACATTTGACTATATTTTAGATAACGTAAACTGTCACCCAGTGATCTGGAAAAGGCCAATTCAGTTCCCACGTGTTGCAAAATATTGAGAACTGGCCCCATATTACATGGGGCTTAAACATAACTGGTGAAA
Source organism: Lycophotia porphyrea (assembly GCA_950005105.1). Classification (NCBI taxonomy): domain Eukaryota; kingdom Metazoa; phylum Arthropoda; class Insecta; order Lepidoptera; family Noctuidae; genus Lycophotia; species Lycophotia porphyrea. The sequence continues at coordinate 2,068,364 of OX465408.1, read as the reverse complement.
TGTTGGTGTACTGTGCTCCTTTTAGAGTTAGGTTCTTACCCTGCGAAGATTACAGGCATGATATTATGTTATGTATGAGAACAATTCAAACCACAGTTGATCATGGACCTATAAAAACTGCCACTGCAATGGATAAAAGGTTAGTTTACTACACGTAACATGATAGTTGCAGCTGCATCTGCAACATCAGAGGCTAGGATTTTTCTCTTAAATAGAACTTGACTGGCCACATTTGTCGCATGCCGCATTAGCTATGAATACAGCAGCACACAGCAGCATCAACGCAGCAGGCCCAGGAGGAGATGGCGGCATAAACTCGACTGTTACCTTAAAGGTTGACTTATATTAGCACTGGATGGGGGTAAATGGAATGAGGGAAAGGAGGTATTTACCTAGCAAAAGGACACAGATGGCTATTAATGAAGCTGGATCTCATTTACCTTCGCAAAAACGCTTCTATTTTAAGCGGCACTACAAAAAGTACTACAGCCACACTGCGCCATCTATGCGCCATTAATGTAATGAAGAACTGACATTAAGAAACATAAAAAACACCACAACAACTGTCGGTCAGTAGCCTACTAGAAACAGCACCCATCCGGTTGGAGGATCCACCTATATTCCATGGAGGATGAAAAACTTTACACCTTGTTCTTCATAAATTCATAAGAAAAAAATAAGGTACGTAGTACTTCAACGGACAAATTCCTTCACAAATAGCACCCATTATAGAAGATTATTAGCATTCATGAGGATACTGTTGTGAATATTTAGTCATCCTCTGTGTCATCTAAGTGAGCTTTCCCGTTTCTTGCTTCAACCACATTGAACTAGTTTTCTAGATCCCTAGAATTGCGTTTAGTCAAATTGGGTTACTCACGTCCTGGGGTATTACCTCCGAAGGAGGAACCTTTGCTTGATAGATCACTCCCACATAGAAATAAAATTGAATAATATTGCTTTAAAAAGTGGCGGCTGTAAAATAGTTATTTAATCCGGAGTACATCCGTACCACCCAGACCCTCTGATTTTTCGGATTGTTTGCGTATTGTATTTATATGACTTGCTTCGGTGAAGGAAAACATCGTTAGGAAGCCTAAAACAGAGAGAGATATTTCTCAACGGCATGTAAAAGCCAAGTCAGAGGTCTATTTCCCTCTATATCAGCAGAAGACAGAACAAAACAAGGTCAATAGGCACAAAGTGACGTTTACAACTGGGATAAGCCTAGTTGCTGCCTAATAGCTGCTTCTTCTTAGCGTGTCGATGTCAATCTATATTGTGTCGGCCCAGAACTGAGCTACTAGTTTGGCGCTGTCGGTAGCGTCCATCAGTTCCTGTAGTCTGCTTGTATAGCTGCTTGTCTAATATTTCAACCACAGTTTGAGAGAGCCTACTATTGCAGTTCCAAAAACGGCCATAAGCCTATGGTAATGAACCACCAACACCGGCTCGGAGGTACCGTGTGCACTAACATTCATCTCAAAAGTAACTGTCCATATTTATTGATGCCACAACCTCTGTCATTTGCCTACGCGACAAGCTCAAACAGCCTTATATGGTGGACCACGACGCATGTATGACGTATAAATAAACTTGAACTTATGTTACTAGCTTTGGTTCACGGATTTGCTTGCGTGGGATTTGGGACAGCAAATACAAATGGCTCAATGGTTATGGCAAATACTGATATAGTAAAGGTCCAGAGTTTGATCTCCGGTCTTTGCATAATGTGGCTAGTAGAAGAGGTTGACAGGAGCTCTTAACTGTTAATCATCATCATCATCATTTCAGCCAGAAGACGTCCACTGCTGGACATAGGCCTCGCCCAAAGGGGGGTTTTGCCATAATCGCCACGCTTGGCAGGCGGGTTGGCGTACGCAGTACAGTTGTTACAGAGGCACAGATAACGTTGCTGCCCATTCCCTTAGTCGCCTCTTACGACACCCACGGGAAGATGTGGGATGGTACTATTCTTTACGTCCGACACCATACAGTACCTGTTAATGGTGGCCTGCATTATCCCACTGTGGGATAGGGATATCCCAATGGCTTCTAGCTCTTTCGATCCATGGCTATAATGTGGATCACTGGTCCTTTATTTTCTCCCGCTCATATCACCAGTTTCGGCAAGATCTGCCACCGATACCTTCTGGCTGTATCAGAGCTCCACTGTGTGACTTTCTAGGTCTGCAGTTTGTTGGGCAAACGACTGACGTGGCTAGTCCAGTTTCACATCTATTTAACGTCTTTTTAAGCTACGTCAGTCAGTGTTTTGAGCTGAGTGTTGTGAATAACATCACGCATGTAATCTTCCAAGGATTAAGCAGAGGTGTACTAACACTTTGCGCGACCCGGGAATCGAACCCAGGACCTCATACTTAGCAGTCGCGCTTGCGATCACTAGACCAACGAGGTATGTTGTGAATAGTCTGTTAATAAAAAACAAATCTACTATTTTGGGCAAATATTATGTTTGCTGTTTATTCTTCCCAAGTGGGTTTTAACCATTAGAAGATATCAAAATCTATTTGCTAACTCAGCTGTTATAAATAACCGGACAAACTCACGCTTATGCATTTTAAGTATACATTGCACGTGTAAATCCAAATATGGAATACTACTCATTTCATATGTAGGATGTCTGTCGTCAAATATACATAAAAAATACATATAAAAACAGCTGTGGTATGTTAACCTTTCAAAGATTCAAGGTGTTTCAATCATCAACGTGGAATCCTGCGTGCGATCTCCAGGTCGGCCTAAGGGTTAGTTGGTTTTACCAATAGGAATTTCTCTTCTCTAAATCTGTCTCGCTGGTCGAGTGGTCGCAAGCTCGGCTGCTGGACATGACGTCCTTTTTTTTTCGAATGGAAATCGTCACATGACCCTACTCTTGGCGGAGCGGAACGAAGTGTCAAACTTTTACTGACTAAAACGCATCCATGTTCCTTCTTAGCCCTTTATGTTCCAGGGCCGTGGTATCTCTTTCGAACCGTCCCGCAGCCTCGGCAAGTCCTGCAGCTCCGGCAGTCCCGCAGCCCCGGCAAGTCCTGTAGCCCCGGCAATCCCGCAGCCCCGGCAAGACCTGTAGCCCCGGCAATCCCGCAGCCCGGGCGACCATGAGGTCCTGGGTTCGAATACCGGGTCGAGTAAAGTGGTGTAGGTACAAGTACATTCACGCGCATCACCGACTAAAGACTATAACTGCCTCTGCCTCTCTAGATCTACTGTAATGTTAACCATTGACGGCTAGCGCTTTTGTTGTCTATTTTCAATTTGGAATATTTCAATAGCAGTATAGTTCCTGAGCCCGGCTTAAGGCAGTAGGTATTTTTGCATGACTGTATTCTGTCCAGTTGCTAATCTGTCCAGCTGAGAATCTGTCCAGTTGCTACGGACCCCTTTAAAATAACTGGCGAAATGAAAGTTTACTGGATCATCTGCATACCCGCACACTTCTAGGCGTCATCATCATCATCATCATTTCAGCCGAAAGATGTGAGCTGCTAGAAATAGGCCTCCCCTAAGAGTCGCCACATTGACCGGTCCCGTGCGACTCGCATCCAGCGGATCCCCGCAACCTTCACCAGGTCATCAGTCCACCTAGTGGGAGGCCTTCCAACGCAACGTCTTCCGGTTCGCGGTCTCCACTCCAGAACTTTACGGCCCCATCGGCAATCCGTTCTCCGTGCAATGTGCCATGCCCACTGCCATTTAAGTTCTACGCGGTTTTTCTAGGCGTATTGGTATTTAAATAAAGCGTTTTTCGGCATTCATAAATCCTATCTTTACTTTTATTTAGATCAAATAAATAGGCACCTATTTGTTTGAGAGAAACTAAAATAACCTATTTTTTATTTATCTTTTGGGGCGAACGATATCGCAAACATAGAAAGGTTTGGAAGGAGAAACGGGAGGCCTTTGTCCAGCAGTGGGATACATGAGAGGCTAGGTAAAAAAAAACTTACAGCAATAATATTTAAAACTTGATCAAGTTAAAAATACTAACTTAAAAAATAAATTATAGAATGAATGGTTTTGGTCATTCATTTTGCAACTAGTTTTTTTTTTTAAGTAGGCGTAGTATTTATATAGTCGTGATCTCGTCTATTCAATAGAATCAGATCCGGTTAATTTACGGTAAAGAATCCGGATTTTGTTAGAGCCTGAGAATTTTGTTGTACTTGAAAAATGCAGAATGATTTTTTTGAGAATAACATGGGACCATTTTTAGGTGAATGATTCCAAAATCTAGGTTCTCTCGCTAAGCGAAACTTTAGTATTGTTTTACAGAAAAAAAAATCCACAGTGCTGAAATACTGTGGTCCTCCAACAGGACATCCTCCTATTTATGCATAAAGACATCATAAACTCACGCCTTTTCCTGTGGGGGTAGGCATAAACCGTAGAACATCACCTGCTACGATCCTCACATCCGGTCTACTCATTTCGCCTCGTCCACGTTCATACATCTATCTGACTCCAAAATTTTAGGGCAATCTTGATCCAAACAGCTGTGTAGACTGAGGTAGAACTCTTAAATATTGTCAATGTGAACTTTTACAAAAGGGTCATTTTTTTATTGGTAAAATGGAGAGGTAATTATAGTATCTATGATTACATAGGCGGTCTCTGAAGGCCACAAGTACCAGTCGCTTTTCAAGCATTTCAAATAACACTACCACTTTGTGAACATCTGACATTCATTGTGGATTACGAAGTTTTGCGTCTCTTTGAGAGGACGCCTTCGTCCCAACAGTGGGAAATATTATAGCTTAATAATGATTACTAGGGTGAAAAGTGCAGAAGATTTACAAATCATATTACAGATTTGTATAGCCTTGTGTACTTTTCTCACATCATGATCTGCTTAGCCTTTTCCCAATCATGTTGGGGTCGGCTTCCAGTCTAAATGGATGCAGCTGAATACCAGTATTTTACATGGAGCGACTGCCCATCTGACTCCTAGAACCCGGTTAGAACTGGGTAATACGGTAATCCTTGCAAAAACTGGTTGTCAGACTTTCGGGCCACTGACTACCTGTAACGACTGTCAAAGATCTACAAATGACAGCCGGGACCAACGGCTTAACATGCTTTCGTATGTTATGATGATCACCCATCCACAGACCGACCTAGGCAAGCGCGGCTTAACCTTGAAGATCAATCTATGCGGCTGTTGTTATATAGCTAGCGGCTCATATTGTTGTTGTGTACTTTTCATAAATCAATCAGGAAAAAGTGTTCCTAAATTCTAACAAAAAAACTCAATTCACAAAACACATGTCACTGTGACTGCCTGACACTATTAATAATGATTTCTCAGTATAATCAGCCTAAAGTAGGGGCGACAGAAAAAACAGCTGTTTAACAAACGTTCGGACAATGAACCCGACTTTAAAGTCATCTGATCGACCGTTTGAGAGCGTGCGGTTGCATTGTCATGCGGCACGGTTTTAATGGCAAGTAAGTTTATTAATTTAACATAAAATAACGCCTGTAATCCCCGAAGGATTAGGCAGAAGTGTACCTTATAGCACCCACATTTCGTCAGTTATGTTTAAGTCCCATGTAATAGGGGGCGAGCCTATTGCCATCAATCGAACAATAATCCAGACTCCAGCTCTTATTTTGCAATTGCAAGGTTTTACAAACACTTTATAACACACTAGATAAGGTCAGTCTTTCGTACCTACCTACTTCCTACTCTGAGAAGAAACAGCCGAAACAAACTGACAGGTCATAGTCTCTTTTAAGGTCTAGAAATAATCTTGGTCAACTCACATGAGGACTATGCAGATTAATGTCTGAGATGGTATTTTGAAAAAAGAACCACTCATATTTAAGAGGACCTGTCCGTGGGTCTAGTACACTCTACCTGTAAATTAATACTCGTATATACTACCGAAAGTGATTAGTTTAAATAATTGTCGGAAGACATTGGAGCCAGTGACTGTCAAGTCACGCCTGGGCAAGTCACCTTGATCGAGTGAACGCGGCACATCCGTAATGCTGCCACGAAATAGAGCAAACAATCCTTTTTACTTGCCTTAACTTGCTTGGTTTATGTCTAACTAGCATGCCTCGCCCATTAAAACTTTTTTTAGAGGGTGGGACGTTTCGGCGCGAAACCACAAGTCACACGTCTTTATGTCGGCATTGACATAAAGCGCCCCTTGTCATTTCCAACTTAAAGCTAATTAACTCCTGTAGCTTCACCAAAAATAAAAATACGTGTATATAGCTGAAACTATACAGAATCGACATTTATGTGAAAACTAAATTAAGACAACGAGTTCTAAATACGTTAAAAAAAGACCTGTGGCACTCGGAGACTGCCGCGGTAAAGCTATTGCATAGCATTTTTTATCAACTTATCTTTATATATATAATTCTACTGTGCGTGTGTATGTCACTGAACTCCTCCTAAACGGCTGGACCGATTTGAATGATTTTTTTTGTATGCCTTTGGGTGGCACCCTGGATGGTTTAGTCGTTATCTAGATATAAAAATCAATGCCACTTTTCGTTGTAATTTTATAACTCAAGAACGGGCTCACCTATCCAAACCAAATGTTTAGGCTTTGTTCGGGCTATTTAGTAGATGGTTTATAGGTATTTAGGGTAGGGTAGGTAGGGTAGGGTAGGGTAGGTAGGTAGGGTAGGGTAGGTAGGGTAGGTAGGGTAGTCGATTTATTATTTAATTGCATTATGTGACGCAAACGAAGTTGCGCGGGTCAGCTAGTGTAATTATCTTTATATATATAATTCTACTGTGCGTGTGTATGTCACTGAACTCCTCCTAAACGGCTGGACCGATTTGAATGATTTTTTTGTATGCCTTTGGGTGGCACCCTGGATGGTTTAGATTCACAAATCAGCCCGACAGATGGCGCTGCTGTCGTTATCTAGGTTTGACGCAGACGAAGTTGCGAGGGACAGCTAGTAATTATTTATTCACTTTCGTAGTGTCAGATATTGACAATACAAACCTATACAACCTAACCTCCTAGCTCCAGCAGTAGATTAAAAATAATAACCTAGGCTTGTCAATATCTGACACGAATAACTTGAGAATATTGGTTGTAGAGATGAGCGGTGTTAATTCTTTTCTTCGGACCAACCTTCGAAAACGAGAATTTTAAGTATCAGAATAAGGCTTGTTCACTACTTGGTTGGGTTGAAGAAATAATCACCGCCCCCTATTACATGGGACTTAAACATAGCTGGTGTACTATTAGATACCCCTCTGCCTAACCCTTCGGGGATAAAGGTTTTCCCTAGGTTATGTGAATCCTTCATCTTTATCGCTGAAAGAATGTCACTTTGTCTAGTATTGTAATAAATGCAATAATATTTTTAATTTAAACCACGACGCTTACACGGTACCCATTTAAAAATACTCCAAATTGCCATCGAATAAAAAAACCTATTTGAAAAGCAACAAAGCGAAAAAATCAACCGCGAATCAGAGTGCTCACCTAAAAGTAATTTAAATGACTTTTTGAATCGCCCATCGGTAACCAGTCTGCACGTTTCATGTAGTGATTGACTACAGAACTAGTGACTGACTGATGGTCGATTTCTGGTGGAAACCGAAGCCGATTAATTACATAAATCATGATGTCCCTCTGCAGGGCAAAGGCCTCCCTTCCCTCTTCCCACTTATCCCCATACAGTGCTGTTATTTGCCGATCCTTTTGAATACAGTCAAGTTCGTCCCGCCATCTCCTACAGGGCCTGTCGCGTTGCCGTTTGCTAATGTTTGGGAAGCTTTGTGTGGTTACTATACCCCATAGCTCCGCCGGCATCTGACAGATATGGCCAGCCCAGTTCCATTTGAGCTTGGCATGCTTGTGGCCTACATCGGCAATTTAACTTTTGGAACGTAGTATCAAGTTCTTTAAACTAACATTACATAATTATCATCATGCATGAAATCCCTGAGGGATTAGTCAGAGGTGTACCTAATATGGGTGTACCCCTCGCCAGTTATGTTTAATTAATTCCCAGTTCGAGTATATTGCCATAAATGGGGTACAGATCCAGACTCCGTGGTTGCTACTGAGAAATTCCTGTTGGAAAAACTCTATAGCAATTTTCCCGACCTGAGAATCGAACCCAGGACTTTATGCTCAGCAGTAGTAAAAATAATGACAATTTTAAGCTCTCCGAACATTCACACTCTTTGAGTGCTTGCCCGACGCCTTCAATTTCGGCCAAAACTTTGGCTTATTTTAGCCGAAGGCTCGTTCGGGTTTTTTTGTCCGAATGTGGCCGAAGTGGATGGGTCGTTCCGACACACAGTGATGGCGGTCATCGAATGAAATAACAGGTGCTGCTATTCACAAGGACAACCATTCATAATTTATCACGAGGCCTGTACAAATTCACACGATTCTTACTTTTATCGAACTGTTGGCAAATGTCATTACATTATTAATTAGGAAAACTTGGGTTGTTGGTACTTGGCTTATTTTTTTAATACCAATAGGGTAGTAGAGTAGTTTACGTTTTGCTACACCAATGGGGGGGTTGATATTAGACAGCAAAAAAGTTTTATGTGTACAGTCACGAACATCAACATGTATACACTTTCCTAAATTTTTAAAGCGATTTTCGCAAGAAATAATGATTGTAACTTGGAGATAGGAGAGAGGATCTTTTTCATAAAAATATGAGTTCCAGAATACTATGTTCATAACAACATGAAATTTTAATCAGAACTGTAGCAGAAAAGCATTTTTAAAAGTTGTTATGTATTTACTTATTGGTGCTCGTGACTATACATTATTGAAAAAAAACCGGCCAGGTGCGAGTCGGACGAAGGTTTCCGTACCATTATCTATAAAAACGGCAAAAAAATCATGTGTGTGGTATGAGAGCCCCCCTTAAATATTTATTTTGATTTAATTTTTTTAAAGTGAATATTTCAAGCGTCTACCTGTCGCTGTTATTAATATTGAGCAAAAAATCACATTTGTTGTATGGGAACCCCCCTTAAATATTTATTTTGTTCTATTTTTAGTATTTGTTGTTATAGCGGCAATAGAAATACGTCATCTGTGAATATTTCAACTGTCTAGCTAACACGGTTCATGAGATACAGCCTGGTGACAGACGGACAAACAGACAGACAGACGGACGGACAGCGGAGTCTTAGTAATAGGGCCCGTTTTACCCTTTGGGTACGGAACCCTAAAAAGAAAAGCATTACCTAAGGGGCGTCAAAACTTTGTCCACATTGCTGCGAACAGGAAGAGTGGTCTTACCATTGCCACATTGAATGGAAATTTTATACATATATTATACAGGGTGTAAACAGACTCTTCACGAAGCCGTCAACCAAGCATTATGTACATCAAACTAAATAACTTTACGCAAAAATTAGTGCTGGGAAACGACTTTTTTTTTTGGGCTGAAAAATCACTTTTTCCAGTAGGACTCAATGTAACGCACTCAAAACATTGTGCTGATGGATGGATTGATTAAAAACATGTATTTAAAAAAAAAACTTGTGAAAAAGTTGGACCTTTGACCCCCAATATCTCCGTAACTAGAAGGTTCCCAGGTATGGTCTAGAACAAAAAAATGATCGCAATGACGGGTAGAACAAGTGCCCTTCGGCTTCGTTACGAGTCTGTTTACATCCTTTATATATAATTGTATACAAAATATAGTACAGAAGGATTGCATTCGATAACCAAACACATTATTGCATAAACCCTACCGCCTGCATAACCAGCCAGTATCTCCATATCTAAGGTATCTATACCGATTATTAGCACGCTGATAACAATCACTGTTACAGCACAAAGTGACAGAACGACATTGTCATGCCTCGCACGACAGTCGCAGTGACAGCCAGTGAATGCGTGCGTTTACCTTAAGGTAGTACAGTTGCGTGCATTTGTATTGAGTTAGTATAAATTTAATTGATTAATAGCTATTCAACGTAAACTAAACTAAATACTGATGAACTAGATCGAAAGATTTAGTTGATAGTTTACATTAGTTAGTTCAGAAGCATACTAGGTTGATTTTTCAATAAATCATTAATACAAAAATATTTTACTTTATTTCAAGGACTATTAGACAGCTTTCAGCTTCCTGACCTTTGCTTAAATGGTTGAGATTTTTTAGAATACGAATCTTGCTCAAATTAAAAAAAAAAAACTATCGATTCTTATTTCTAAAAACAACAAACAGCCGCTCGGGTCGATCTTTAGGGTAAGCCGTGCTTGCCTAGGTTGGTCTCTGGATGGGTGACCACCCATTACATACCGAGTTTCCTCCGTGCCTCGAAAAGCACGTTAAGCCGTTGATCCCATCTGTCATTTGTAAATCTTCGACAGTCGTTACAGGTAGTCAGCGACCCGAAAGTCTGACAACTAGTCTTACCAAGAGGTATCGTATTGCAGCACTAATTGGGTTAATTAGGTCAGATAGGCAGTCACTCCATGTAAAATACTGGTATTTCAGCTGCATCCGGTTAGACTAGAAGCCGACCCCAACATAGTTGGGAAAAAAAAGGCTAGGCAGATGATGATGATGATATTTCTAAAAAATCTCAACCATTTATGCAAAGGTGGGTCAGTTAATAGCTATGTACATGGCCCATGAAGTATAAAGTCAATTAAATAAATAAATAAAAAAAAAAAAAATGTAAATAGGATTCCTACTTCTAAGAAAATAAGACTAGTTGTTGGAAGTATCTGAAGCTGTTGTCAAGATGACTTAAGACTAATATGAGTCGCAGTGGGTTTCTTCAAACGAACTTTGAAAGTGGTTTCAGTCCATGAACTATTCAGCTATCTACAACTTTTTTATTTGACAATTTTTCTTGCTCCAGATTGTAAGTTTTAATAAGATAACGTAACATCACACCTCTGAAGGGTAAGGCAGAGGTGTATGCGGATCTCTCATTGTACAGAAAGTAGATACAGAGCGACGCCGTTATACGAACAAAAAAATAAAAAAAAATCTTAACATAAAAAAGATCTTATTATACTTGAAATATAAAGCTTGATGTGCCGCCGTGTGTACCTAATAGCAGTTACGCCCACATTTTGCTAGTTATGTTTAAGTCTCATGAAATAGAAGGCGAGCCTATTGCCATCAACCGGGCATTAATCCAGACTCCGTGACTACTACTGAAAATTTCTGATGGATAAACCCAATAACACTTTTTCCCACCCAGGAATCGATCCCAGGACCACATGCTCAGCAGTCGCACTTGCGTCCACTAGACCAAGGAGGCAGTACAAGTAAAAGGCTTTTCCTATTACCAGTCACTTGTACATATAGAATTTCCTTAAGCGAACACAAAATTCATCTAGAAGTGTCAAACAAAGTAAGCGCACTATACCAAAACTATACTAAACTAACTACCTATACTAAAACTAAAAGCGCCAAACTAAACTAAAATGCAAGATTTCCTCCATCGGCATCGTTTCCACGTTGTGCTCCGTTAATTTGACAGGTAGAGTATACCCATACACTGCCTGGTAATTTGACAGTTGATATTTTTTGTCTCGAGAGTGTATAGAGAGAAAATTGGTCGTGTGTCTTAATAATTTATTAAGGAATAATATGCATAGGGAAATGGAGCTAGTGTGAATATTGATTTAGGTTTACTTAGTTAAAGAGAGAAAACTTATTTATTTAACTCGCACAGGACAAAACAAGAATACAAAATTAGCTACATAAAAAGAAAAAAATAAGACATACTTAAACTAAACTGGTCCTGCATAGCTCTTCACAAACGCTTCCATTCGATTTCGATTCGACAAGTCGTATGTCTACTTTTTTTGGCATTACGAAAGCGAACGAGATAGACATAAGACTTTTTTGAATCGAAATCGAATCAAAGCGTTTGTGAACAGCTATGCTGTGTACACACGACCACCAATCAAGCTGTACAAAACCAGTTTGTGCGGATCTCTCACTGTACGGAAAATTTATACAAAGCGAGACCATGGTATACAGGAAATATACAGCTGGATGTGAGCCGTGTGTACAAGGCCAAAAGTCCCTGTATCATTAAAAAAAATGTCACAGCGCTGGTATCCTGAATCTGATAGGGCCCAAGTTGTAGTAGCTGGAGCAGTTGTAGTTGGAATTTTATACAGAGAAGGTTATTTATGCCGCTAAAAGTAAGCAGCAGAATTCCAGTTTCATTATTTGCAAATTGTGCCTCATTTAACGAAAATTCAAAAAGCATCATAGTTTGATAACTTTTGTGATGGTGTGAAGTTAAGGTATACGAGCCCAGCCTGCCAGGGCTGCGGGAATGTTCGAAAGAGATACCGCGGCCCTAGAACATGGATGGGTTTTAGTCAGTACAAGTCCGACACTCCCTTCCGCTCCGCCCAGAACGGGAGAAGTCATTTGAAGATTGCCCATCCGAAAAAAAAAAGGTATACGAACCCTCTAGTAAATGGGTGCGAATGTATTGACACCAAACAGGCTCAAATCTTGACTCCCGGCTGGTACAGAGAAATCTCTGATGGAAGAACCCATAAACTTTACCCGACCTTGGGAACCGAATCTAGGACCTTTTACTCACCAGTAGTGCAAAGTCAGTTCTCACAAAATGACTCAAGCGTCTGGACTCATTTTCTGCGACGCAATTTACGCTGGTCTAAACTCATTGATTAATAAAAATGGTTACCTGTAAAGTCGGTTTACGGACGATAACTTTACGTGATAACGTCATAAGAAAACATTGATGAAAAATTGCAGACTTTCATGAATTGAATTGAATTATTATCACTGAATTATCATTATTTTGTATAATACATAGATGCGTCACAAGCCGAACGCTTAGGCCGATCGTGCCTCTCTATCGCTTGTTCCGCGCTCTCGCTTGTACGCTCGGATCAGGCAGAACGTGACACTTTTTCGTGCGTGCAGCCGGCGTTCATCAATTTATAAGACGTTATCACGTCTATCAAATAAATAATAAATAATTTTTCCGACTGTACAACAGATCCGTATTTGGTATCAGGATTCAGGATGTGAATTATTTAAACACTAACTTTATATCTTTAATTCATTTTTCGATAGTCTAGCAGACAGTTTACATGCTATTGGCAATACTATAATAGACTTAGAGTGGCCACATGGCATGCATCGTAAGGAGTCACAGTCTGGATCAGCTAGGACCGTTACTTGTCTTTTGGTTGCCAATTGATTTGTTTCTGTAAAGGTAAATTTTGAACTTTTGATAGGAGTTATAAGAAGGTATATTCTTCTCTATTTCTCTCCAAGATCTCTTTTTTTGATGCACGAATTGAATGTGATAATCCAACCGAAACATTAGATCTTTAATACTCCTCATCATCTGCCTAGCCTTTTCCCAAATATGTTGGGGTCGACTTCCAATCTGACCGGATGCAGCTGAATACCAGTATTCTATATAGTGGTTACAAACGTGACTATTGACCATGAGGTCCTGGGTTCGAGATTCCCAGGTCGGGCAAAGAGTTATTGGGATTTTCCATCAGGTATTTTTCAGTAGCAACTACGGAGTCTAGATTTGTGCGCGATTGATGGCAATAGGCTCGCCCCTTATTACATGGGACTTAAACATAACTGGTGAAATGTGGGTGCTCTGCCTAACCCTTCGGTATTACATGCATGATGTGAAGTTTAATAGGTAAAATATTGTTCAAATGTTTGCTACTATTTGTATACTCAAAGAAAACTCTAGGTGTTTTTTCGTCAGAACTCGGAATTAAGTTTTTATTTTAAACATTTTTAATGTCATATCACAGTTATACCTAACTCGTCGTCGCTATTTCGTGTTAGTATAATTATACTGTAATCTCAGTTAAGTAAGTATAAACGCAATTTAAGTTCCAAAGGATATTTAGTGTTTAGCTCTTCTACAACTCAACTCAGCCCATCGCAATCCGCAGCTAGTCAAATGCCCCCAAAACACCTTTCATCTTGAACAAAATGTAAAATTTCAATAAAATCTCGGTCCAAAGTTTCGCAAGCTAGGCCCTCGCCAGGCCACGATATATAGCCGCTGTACTACGGCGTAATAACGTAAATCACGTTTACGGTTCGCTTTAATACTTAATTTGTTAATTTGCTTTTACATTGTAATGAATAGGGCCGTAGGAAGTCTTCCCTTTTTTTACAAGGGATTCTTCGAAACGACACCAGTTTACATTTACCGTTGGAATCCAAGACACACCTCTGATCTTATTGTATTGGATTGACAGGATTTTTTTCGTTAGGCTTGTCCATCATGTGGCAGAGCTCCAGGTTTCAGGACCAGATCAGTATCACAGGCATTTTTCAGTTTCTCCTCTTCCTCTTCAGAAGATGGGTTTCGTGCAGTGAAAATACACTGGGTGCGATATGCGATACACTGTTTCAATACTGTAATTGTGTTTCAATAATGTAATTTCAAGTAATTTTTACTTGAAATTACAACTTAACACGGAGCACAAGCTGTAGTGTGGGTAGACTTGTAAGTTGGTTGTGTGATGTCACCACTGGCGCTCTTGCGATTCATTTTATGTCCGTACCAATGATTGGATTCGACCTATTTCTTAATTGTTTCGGTGACGGAAAACATCGTAAGGAAACCAAACCATTATGCCTGAGAGATATTTCTTGATGGCACGTAAAGCCAAGTCAGAGGCCCATTGGTAGCATAACTCTAAAACCAGGATAGGCACTAACCACACGAAAAAAAGTAAAACAAAGTTTTAATTCATAAATTACTCTTTATATTTTTAAGATTATCGCGCGTAAGATGCCAGAATATATATCTCCATTATGGTCAGGTATGTAGAAGGTATTAATATCCGAAACTATCCAGCCGATTTCAAAAAATCTTTTAGTCATGGAATACTTCAGTATTACCGACTGCAATTGGGTAAGATATCTTCGATTATTTGGTATTAGTATATATCTATTCATGGAAATCAGTATCATAAAATAATGACCACAGCAAATAGTAAACCTCTGTTATCGATAAAAATAAAACGTCATAATCGCCGCGCCTTACAAACGCATTAGTGACGGCAGTAGGGGTAGCCAACCCCTCAGTTATATAATACCTGAGTCACCTTTTACAATATACGTAATGACAAAACGATGACCTACACGGATTGACGGCAGTGTTGACGCAGTGACTGACTGATCGACTTGGATTCGATACTTGAACAAAACCATTACGTTTATAAAAATAAAATAAAAAAAGCCTTTTAAAGCCTTAACATCTAAAATCTAACTTACATAATAATAGTTCTGAAAAGTATAGACTACTGAGCAGGTATAAATCAACTATTTGTTTACACTTATAACTAAGAAGTAGTCGCCTCCTCGGCGTAGGCCTCCCCCATTAATGTCCACACATTTCTATCCCGAGCTTGGGTCATCCAGTTAGGCCCAACTTTCTCTTTAAAAATGTCTTCCCACCTTTTCTTTGGCCGACCTTTACTTCTGATTTCGTCTCTAGGTATCCATTCAGTAGAAGAAAACGATTACGTTTAAGTCTTTTAAATCTCTTTATAGAAAACCAAATATTTTTAAAGAGTTAGTTTGTTCTAGATACTTCATCAACTGCCTAGCCTTTTCCCAACTATGTTAGGGTCGGCTTCCAGTCTAACTGGACGCAGCTGAATACGAGTATTTTACATGGTGCGACTGCTTATCTGACCTCCACAACCCAGTTAGTACTGGGTAATACGATACCCCTTGGTAAGACTGGTTATCAGACTTTTTGGGCCACTGACTAGGTAGTCAGTGGCCCAAAAAGATCTTCGACAGTACTTACAGGTGTAAGTACTGTCGAAGATCTACAAATGACAGTCGGGACCAATAGCTTAACGTGCTTTCCGAGGCACGGCGGAAACTCGGTATGTAAAAGGTGGTCACCCATCCACGGACCAACCTAGGCAAGCACGACTTAATCTAAAGATCGACCCGCCCAGCTGTTATTACTTAGCCGCGAACTCCTCAGTTTGTTCTAGATACTTAAGAATCAGTCTTTTTGGTTCACCCACATACACTCATGTTCAGAACAAAAAATAAGAACCAAAAGGATTTTCATTCCTTCCCGCCCTTGTCTCATGTTACTTGAAGTCGGCACAATACGTTTTTTTCTTCCATTCCCGCCTGTCAACCGTCGTGCTATCATTAACTCATTTTTAGGGTTCCGTACCTCAAAAGGTAAAGAAAGGAACCCTTATAAGATCACTCTCTTTTCTGTCTGTCCGTGATCCGATTTTCCCAGAACCGATTTTCTCAGGATTGGGTGGACCTAGCAAGTTGAAATTTATACCAGATACTGAGGTCTATAGTCCCTATTAGGTCTTGAGTCAACACGATAAAAAGACATGGGCAAATTTAGATTTTCGCGAAAACTTGTGAGTACCAAAATTTACCGTAATTTTCAAATTCTTCCTTTTTTTCTATTTTTCGGAAATTTCCCTTTACTCGTGCTGTAAGACCTTGTTTTTAACCAAAATTGGCAATTCTAGGTCTACTGGAAGTACCCTATAGATTTTGGGTCAAAAACCTATAAGGTAGTTCCCAATGACCTAGAATCACGAAATTTGGCAAGAAGCAATCTTACAGCACATGTAAAGGAAAAAATCTGAAAACCGCAAATATGTAGTTTAATAACAAAATACCTACAAGTTTATACGGAACCCTCGGTGCGCGAGTCCAACTTGAACTTGGCCGGTTTTGTTTCATATCACTTACACAATATATCCATCGTTTTCTTGGTCTTCCTGAAACCGTAAATTTTATTAGGTTGAACACCGCAAGGCCACTTTTGGATTTATGTGAGTAACTCCTGTGTGATTAATCTGATCTTTGGTTCCGAAAAAACACTTCATCATGATCCCGTAAACTGAAACTGAAAAATAAGGTTTCTGAAAGACCGAGGAATTTTTATACAATAATATTATTTTGGGACGAAGGAAGCATATTGTTTGGGACGAACCAGGATTTCGATATGTGGGACAAAATTCAGTGTGCCGAACGAAGAATAAATCGAATTTGATTGGCCTGTTGGTCTAGTGGTTAGTGAGCCTGACTGCTAGGACGGAGGTCGTGGGTTCGATTCCCACACAGGACAAATCTTTGTGCGATGATTACGATTATTTGTTTTGTATCTGGGTGTATAATTTATCTATAATATGTATGTATTTAGAAATATTTAAGTATGTTTATCAGTTGTCTGGTTACCATAGTACAGGCTCTGCCTAGTTTGGGATCAGATGGCGGTGTGTTGGTTGTCCCAAGATATATTATATTATTATATTGTTATGCAATGAACCAACGTACAAACATTAAATACCGAGGTTGACAAAAGAACCAATTGAAATATCAAAACACATTTTCAATCGAGAGAAACGCTTCAAATTGTCAAGAACATGGAACCGTGAAAGCTTAAAACAGTGTATGCAATGAATCATCGAAGAATTAATGATTGAGAGAGAACACGTCATCTTGAAGACACACATTAATTTAAACAAGACCTCTTTTAAAATACGCAATTTTTAACCCCCGACACAAAAAGAGGGGTGTGTGTCTGGCTGTGGCACCGTAGCTGAAACTGGAGAACCGATTTGAATGCGTTTAATTTTATTTGTTAGCATGTTTTCTAGTGTGGGTTCTTAAACAAACATGGTCTAGGTCATCCGCTTTTTTGTGAGCTGCGTTAGTATTAGACGCATAATGAACCAATCTGAAAGAATATCGCTTTGGATATAACTGTACTTATATCTATTTTTTATTCATTCCATCACCTCCCACCGCTTCCAATAATACCAATATACTCCCACACCAGTCTTCAATTCGCACAATATCTTCGATATCGTTTGAAAGCCAACCGCACCGGAACTCGCCCCGCTAAAGTCTAATCGTGGAAAAGCAGGTACCTACATATCGTGGCTAAAATAGACGCGCTTCCGTTGGGGTGTGGTGCAAGGTGTAGGCGGGAGCGGTTTGGGGAACGGAGACTTTCAACAGAGAGTAAAGTAAGAAATGATTTGCTTTGATTTGTTGTATTACTGATAAACTACATAAATACCGTAAAGAGAGAGATAAAGAGTTTTTTCAAAATCACAAAAAAATACTAGTAGTGTAGTAATAAAGAGTTTTTTCTTTGTCCTCAGGACAAGATTGAAGTCAAGAGTAGGCCTATTTAATTTAAAATGATCGCTTGTCACTTAAATTCATAACTAACAAATGTTTGTTAATTATGACTTTCAAGTTACAAGCGATCGGAAAACGCATTAAGCGACAAAATTATTCAACGGCTTCTTCATCTAAACTTAAGTAATATCTCCATTTAACATATTACAATAGTTTAATTGCAAGTGGAACTAGAAAAAAATATTTACTTTAAATGTAAATACTTTCATGTTGAATGCCCATGTAACACCCACTCCTATCAAGATCGGAGACTCTACAATCGAAGTTGTAGACGATTATGTCTACCTGGGACAAACGGTCCAGTTAGGTAGGTCTAACTTCGAGAAAGAGGTCAATCGTCGAATCCGACTCGGCTGGGCAGCGTTCGGGAAGTTGCGTGGTATCTTCTCGTCCAACTTACCGCAGTGTCTCAAGACGAAAGTCTATGACCAGTGTGTGTTGCCAGTGATTACATACGGGACCAAAACGTGGTCGCTCACAATGGGCCTAATTAGAAAGCTTAAAGTCACCCAAAGGGCAATGGAGAGGGCTATGCTCGGAGTTTCCTTGCGTGATCGAATCAGAAATGAGGACATCCGCAAGAGAACCAAGGTTACCGACGTAGCCCGAAGAATTGCCAAACTTAAGTGGCAGTGGGCAGGGCACATTGCTCGCAGAACGGATGGCCGATGGGGCCGTAAAGTTCTGGAGTGGCGACCGCGAACCGGAAGACGTTGCGTTGGAAGGCCTCCCACTAGGTGGACCGATGACCTGATGAAGGTTGCAGGGATCCGCTGGATGCGAGTCGCACGGGACCGGTCAATGTGGCGACACTTGGGGGAGGCCTATGTCCAGCAGTGGACGTCTATTGGCTGAAATGATGATGAAATACTTTCAAATTACTACTACATTTACGAAGAAAAATACTTTTAACCACAAATATTTATTTTAAATACTATTTCAGTAATCAGACAAAAGGAGACGTCATTCTTTGTCTTTTAATAGAACCTTTCCAACAACCACCCACACTTTCCTACAAAAAACATCAGCTAAACGTTCCATAATTCCATTGGATGTACTTATACAAACACATCCAACGCCGCCGCCTCTCCCACTCGCCACCACCACGGCTGCACCCACCAGACTAGGTGTGCCACACACTGAACGTAATTGATTAGCGCTAGGGCTCTCTTATTGTTGGTTAGCTTAGTAATAAGGGCAGAGGACATTTGTTTTTTTTTTTTTTTGTAATCTATAAGTTAGGTCATTTTTCTTTCGTTGCTTTCGTGAATTTTATAATTCCCGTGAGTATCGATATGAAAAAGTAACTATGCTTTGTTATGGAGACTTGGGTATGATTCCTGGTAGTGACATTTTCCTAGTGCACTAAATATAGCGTTAAATATAAACGTCAGCCTTAGAAGTTTGTTTATTTATTTACGAACTACATACATTTACGATGCTATTGCTATTGACTATGTAATAAAATAAAACTGATACCTTTGTGTACCTACCTTATTGTTTAGTTATTAATACTTTGCTATTAGACAAAATTATGTTAACGCTCATCGTTGAATTTTGCTTAAAGATTTCTCATGCAGCCATCACAGAAACCTTTTTATAATCCTAACAGGATAAGTCAGTTCTTATTGTTACGTTTTTCGTTACTATGTTCTTCTTTTTTAATGACATATGAAGCTACTACGTGATAAAATGTTCCCGCTACGCGTTAATTTTCAACATTCATTTACCATCCACACTCGCTTCCGCTTATCCGTAACCCCGCTACCGCTCATCAGTAACTCCACTCCCCAGCTCCACCCAGCAGTCGCGGTAAGGTGCGGCATGCATACACTGTTACTAATGGATTGCCTTTTGTGTTGTTTATCATTGTTAGCTAGGCAGGTAGGTAGTAGGTACCTAGTGGGCGTGACGTCATCGGAAAGAAAGTATCTTATCACGCTGTTGGGGCTAGTTTTGGAAGAAAAACTATAGAAAAAAGGAGAAATCTGTTAAAATAATAAGTAGCCAAAGGTACAGAAAAATAACAGGCAAAAAAACAATTAATCGCCTGAAATCATTGCCTTATTGGCAGCTTTTGAATACCGTCGACTTACGGCATTTCATACAAACTTTCAAGTCCTTCTTTTTTCGAAATGATTGAACCGATTTTAATTAAATTTCATACGCATAACCAGGATACATAGGTCTAAAAAGTTGACACATGACTTTTCCAGAATAGTGTTACAGCTAAATTAGACCAATTTTAATTTATCCATAGAAACAGAAATTACCAATTACATTTATTTTTTTAAAAGACATTTCGAAAAGTCCTCTGTCTTTTTAGACCTATGTAGCCTGCTTAAGCGTATGAAGTTTCTTAAAATGGGTTTAAATTTCGAAAAAAATAACCTTTAATGAAATTATCTTCTTTTTATAAGAACTCACATAAGAGACGCTGGAGACGACAGCCATTGTCTGAATGGTAAAAAATTAAAATAACCACGGATTCTGCTTGGCTCATGGACCGCACTCTTGTCAAAAGTATTCCATTCTTTTATCCTTTTCAACTTCAATAACAAGTCGCCTCACAATGCGAAAATAAGTCATCTATTTTTTGTTAAACCCTATCCTCATAAACTAGATAAAACCTATCTTTATGCCCTAGATCTAGGTATTCTGAGCCATAAAGATAGCTATAATCACAAAATCACGTACAAGTTCACACGACCGTATTGAGTGACGTCAAATATTTTTTTTTATCCGGCAATCACATGCAACCGTTGCCTAGCAACCGGATAACAGGTCTTCATAACCGTGAAATGGATATCAGTGGAACAAAACATCTTTAGCAGAAACCACGCGTTTAAGAAAGAGTCCTCAAATAAAAGAAAAAAAAGTTCGAAGTTTGAATCGGCATTATTTGAATTACGTTAGTATTCGATTTTAGAAACGTTTGAAAGTGAAATCTAACTAAACCGTTTGTTCATGACCTTCTGATGTATTGATTAAAGTTTTGCACTAAATCAGGTAAGTTTCTAGCCTTATTCGTGATTATAAGCTGGTTATATAAGCTAGAATTAGTTTGAGAACGTTTTGATGCTGAAATATTTTGATTATAATAATGTAAGTGCCTTATGATTTTCTGTTTTATGGTATTATAACAAAAACGAGGGTTATAATCATAAAAAAAGATGTAATTTTTTTTTTATAACTGTTATTATTCCTACATTCATCTCATTTTTTACATTTTTAATATAATGTTTCTTAAAAATACCTACAAGCACAAAAACATTTAGAAAATAGTGATCCGCCGGTGTCGGGAGCAGGTATAGCGTTAAACTACAAAACATAAAATAAATACGTGATAGAAATAGAAAGAAAATAACGACTTAAGAAATAAGTGATCAAACACATAAATAAATTATCAAAATAAATAATGAAAAGGTTATAAAGCGATTCGAAAAAGAATTTATTACTTGAGAGGCATAAGTGGAAAACTATGTGGAAGCATTTGCGCAACAGTGGGTCAATGAAACTTGATTAAAAAAAACTCCAATTTAATTTATAATAAGAACGTATCAAAGATAGAAATATCGTTTTCAAAGATTCAAAAATACAAGTCGAACTGCCTTCGAAAGCCATTCTTTTGTTTTTAAAAACAAAAGACAGTAGTTCCGCCATTGAACTTCGCTCTTCCGTGCTGGGAACTTGACATGTGCTGACTTTGAAAGTCAGAACCACGGCCAATGTTGGCACGTGATCTTAAAACAGTTAGCAGCAGTTTTTTTCTGAATTTTGCTTTTTTAGGTGGTTATGATAGTGGTAGTGAATGATGAGGTAATTATCACTTGCTTCGGTGAAGGAAAACATCGTGATGAGATCCAGCAAGCCTCAGAGATATTTCTTGAAAGCCAAGTCAGAGGCTCATGGGCGACATAAAAAACACTGACACCAGATTAAGCATTCATCATCATCATCATTTCAGCCGAAAGAAGTCCACTGCTGGACATAGGCCTCCCCCAAGTGTCCCCACATTGACCGGTCCTCTGTGACTCGCATCCAGCGGATCCCCACAACCTTCACCAGGTCATCGGTCCACCTAGTGGGAGGCCTTCCAGCGCAACGTCTTCCGGTTCACGGTCGCCACTCCAGAACTTTACGGCCCCATCGGCCATCCGTTCTGCAATGCGCCCTACCCACTGCCACATCAGATTGATTAAGCACTAACCACACATAAGGAAGAAGGTGGAAATAGGAACAAAAAAGGCTTTGATACTGAGGTTTTGACTGTGATAGACATCTATGAAGTTTCCATCAAGTCTATGACGTTTCACTAGCTGATTAAATTAGAACCTGTCATCATCATCATCATCATCAGCCTAGCCTTTTTCCATGTTAGGGTCGGCTTCCACTTGCAGATGGTAACACCAGTAATTTACATGAAGTGACTGCCTTTTAAACCTCTACAATTCTGTTACTGGGTATTACGATACTCCTTAGTAAGACTGATAAGCCAGGATTATCGGCTTAACGCAAAGTGTAATGAATCTTCCGTCTTCAGCATCAGATCGGCTAACATCAAATCATGATAGAAATAGTAAAAAAACGAGTGTGCTTTAGACCACACGACTGAAGTAAAACTTCTTTAGCTTCCTCTTATGTTCCGTTCGCATCGCCCGAACGTGTCGTAACGCTCTCGTAACGCATTCACCAGCTTACTTTCCAAATCAAGGGTGCGTAAAGAAGTTTTACTTCAAAAATCGATTGTTTTATTTGTAAAAGTCATCATTATTTTGTCCGTATATCCCATGGTGCAGCATGTCTTGTTGTTTTGCGACAAGCCCGCCTCACTGCTACCAAGCGCCGAGACAATGATGCTCAACAAAGCCAGGGAACTATTTAACTGTCTTAGATCCCGCTCCGAAGTTAATAAGAAAAGAAAAGCGGAGGAGTAGGAAATACGTAATTTCCACTTCCTTCATATCAGCAAGAGACAGATCAAAACAAGGCCGATAGGCACAAAAGGACGTTTAGAATTGGGATAAGTCCAGTTGCTCAGCACCACGGATCAATATACACAGCGCAGCATGAATGTCTCAATTTATCTTTCACACAGTTCATTCATCCTTCAAGTCTTCTCCAATTCTTCTTCTTAGCTTAATGACGGCAAAAGGAGCAAATGGTTTTGGCCCGAAATTCACCTACGCCAACTCCACACTCATATGGCTGGGTGTAAAAATGTTATTTATAAACGTGCTTGGTAACCGAACAAAATTTGCTTCGTACAGTAAATCTCTGTGCCCATAATATTATGATAAGAATGAGTAGTTTTTGATGGTTTCCCAGAGATACATAATGACATAGTGATAAAGTATTATAATGAAACTTTGATTACACGCCCATGACTCATTTGTGACATCGGGATTATGTGGTTTAAGATAAAATTGTGTGAAGCGTGAATTGGATAAATACGAGGAAGGGGTTTAAATATGTCCAACGTTCTTCCTGGCGACAATCATAAACCAGAATAAGCCATGAGGGCATACAAATATTAGAAAATATTAAACGATTTAAAACCGGTTGCTAATAGCCCGGTCAAAATAAACATACGCTTCTTGCATAAATTCCCAAGAAGCTGAAAATTTACATGAAGGGATACCATTATAATGAAATTGTGAAAAGTCTCTCTCTCATCGATCGGATCGATGAGGACTTTTGGACTTTTGTGTGCAAAAAATTTTAATGCGAGGTCAAAGTTTGAAAAATTGGGTTTTTTGGATTTTATTGCGAAACTTCTTCGTTAAGAGAAAAGTAGTTCCGGCAAAAATTGTAGAACATTTAATTATCTACAAAAAATGTCTTTACACTTTTTTCCCTAAGATTCATCATTTCAGAGAAAAAGCGATTCTAAAATTTACTAAAGTCGTATTCTCCTTATAAGGCCGTGTTCAAACCAAACATAAAGTAACCCACCGAACCGTGAGCGAGCGTTACGCAGTTTATTGTATTTTCATACACACTGGGTGTAACAAGACCTTTCTGATTAATTGTAAAGAAAGATAGACTCGTTGATTCATTTTCTGTTTATATCAAGTACAGGCCAAGACGTACAGTAGCTGCATCGCCATGAACCATTACCACAGAACATGACCATATTCTTGTTACTCTCAAAACGCAAAACATGTGTCCAGTAACTCAATAAAAATCAAACGCACCACATGAGATGTATTACAGGAAACGTACACCGCGAAATAGTAATTTGAAACTCGTAAAATAATTATAGCTTTCTGTCGAGCAACGGTTTATGATGGCCGTCCATCTAGATTTAGATGGACGGCTTATTGGTTTTAAATGATATTTTTAGGGTCCGAAAATGATATTTGGCTCTATATTCTGTAATTTCTCAAAGTTAACGGTTCTTCGGTTAACTCAGAGTTACGGACTACTGCAACTTGTCAACGGTATTAAAACCCTCAACGAAGCCGATAGGCAGTTGTTCTGCACGTCATGGTGATCATTTGTTTTTGTTCTGACATATCCTAACGCCCCCTTTTTCTTTTTTTTTTTTTTCGCGTGGGAAATCATCAGATGACTTCTCCCGCTCTTGGGGCAGAGCGGAAGGGAGTGTCAGCCTGGTACTGACTAAAACCCATCCATGTTCCTTCCTTGCCCTTTGTGTTCCAGGGCCGCGGTATCTCTTTTGAACAGTCCCGCAGCCTTGGCAGATCCTTATGACCCCTGTACTATTTCATGCATCCGTCAGTAGTGTTTTGAATGCTTTACATTGAGTCCTACAACAAAAAAAACATTTCTCAACAATCATTTTTGTTTGCTGTACAATGTTGCTGTTGACGGCTTCGTGAAGGATCTGTTTACACCTTGTATTACAGTTAATATTTTCTCATTATGGCTTAATCACCCGAGTCGCACATGGTGGTAGTACATGGTCTGATCGGGAGCACAGAATGGGCATGCTGTGCTCCCGATCAGACCATGTACTACTTGCTGGAGTACCCATAGTGTCTCCACTTCTCCATACTAGAGGCCCTATAAGGCTTCTAAGCCTACGTGGGCACCTACCGGGCCCATGAAATGTTATAAACAGTAGGTATACACGGTGATACATCCAGCTTTACATTTTCAGTATAACAAGGCCTCGCTTTGTATAGATTTCCCGTACAATGAGAGATCCGCTTATACTAGAATTGTATAGCTGATTGGTCATCGTGGTAACATCAGTTCGAAAGAACAAGATGACTTAAAAGTTTAGAATCCTTTGATTTCAACTAAAGCCACAAGTAGTCATCATCATCATCATAATTTCAGCCGAAAAACGTCCACTGCTGGACATAAGCCTCCCCAAGTGTCACCACATTAACGGGTCCCGTGCGACTCGCATCCAGCGGATCCCCGCAACCTTCACCAGGACATCGGTCCACCTAGTGGGAGGCCTTCTAACGCAACGTCTTCCGGTTCGCGGTCGCTACTCCAGAACTTTACGGCCCCATCGACCATCCGTTCTGCGAGCAATGTGCCCTGCCCACTGCCACTTAAGTTTGGCAATTCTTCGGGCGACGTCGGTTTCTTTGGTTCTCTTGCGGAGGTCCTCATTTCTGATTCGATTACGCAAGGAAACTCCGCGCATAGCCCTCTCCATTGCCCTTTGGGTGACTGTAAGCCTTCTGATGAGACCCATTGTGAGCGACCACGTTTCGGTCCCGTATGTAATCCAACAAACAGTAGCATTCAACGGAACTAAAAACTGCACTAAAATAATAAAACTAAAGTCCAGTTCACTCATTACACGACTAACTTCAGGAAACTGGACATAAAACTATACTCTGTTTTATTTGGCGGGAACATGTACACGCTTGATCGGGTTTACGAGTCAGACAGAAATACTAGCGGACACCAGCGTATTCGTGATGGTTTAGTTGTGTCATACATAGTACTTACTGCAGATAGTGTACATGAATATAGGTACAATGTCTTTTGTCAGGAACATAAAAAATTATAAATGCGAAAGTTTGGATAGATGGATGTTTGGTACTCAATCACGCCAGAACGCCTCAACGGATCTGGATGAAATTTGGCACCGAGATAGTTTATAGTCTGAAATAGCACAAGGGCTATGTACATTTTTTTTGTTATACGACAGCGTGTAGAAAGCCTTGCCTAGCCTTTGCCTAGGTTGGTCCGTGGATGGGTTACCACTCATTACATACTGAGTTTTATCCGTGCCTTGGAAAGCACGTTAAGCCGTTGGTCCCGGCTGTCATTTGTAGATCTTTGACAGTCATTGTAAAGTAGTCAGCGGCCCGAAAGTCTTACAACCAGTCTTACCAAGGGGTATTGTATTACCCAGTAGTATCTGTGTTTTGGAGGTCAGATAGGCAGTCGCTCCATGTAAAATACTGGTATTCGGCTGCATCCAGTTAGACTGGAAGCCAACATACTTGGAACAAGGCTCGGCTGCATGATGATAATACAAAAGCTTATAATATTGCTAGGATTCTTTTCAATCTATCAGCAGCCAGTAGGTACAGTGCGTGACCAATTGACCATACCAAGGTTATCAATAATGGCTTGCACATCAAGGGCCACCGCTATCAATTAGATAAGTTATGAGTAACTAAATTAAATGGCCAGCGTAAGTAGAAAATCATTTAATTTAATCTTCGGTTATCGGATGGTCGGTCAGTATGAGTCAGGAATAATCGTACTGTAGTTTTAGTATCAACGGCGGTAACAGCAACTTTGATAAAGGAACTCTCGTAGTTAAATAAAAACAGCCGCTCGGTTCAATCTGCAGGCTAAGCCGCGCTTGTCTTGTTCCATGCATGGGTGGCCATCCATTAAATACCGAGTTTTCTCCGTGTCGCAGAAAGTGCGTTAAGCTCTTTCACGCAAAAGCTACTGATCACAGTTTATAACCTTCTTTTTAGGGTTCACAACCCAAAGGGTAAAAACAGGACCCTAGTACTAAGACTTCGCTGTCTGTCCGTCCGTCTGTCTGTCACCAGACTGTATCCGTAACCGTGATAGCTACACAGTTGAAATTTTCACAGATGATGTATTTCTATTGCCGCTAGAACAACAAATTAATATATATAAATTACGTGTCACGTTGTTTGTCCGTGATGGACTCCTAAACTACTAAACCGATTTTAATCTTTGCACACCGTGTGAAGTTTGATCCAACTTGAAAGATAGGATAACTTACATCTCAATTTATAGTCGCAATATTATTCAATTGCATTATGTGACGCAGACGAAGTTGTGCTAGTCAGCTACTAAAAATATAAATTATTTAATATTTAAAGAAACGTTTTTTTTTCGGTTTATGATACGGAACCCTTTGTGCGCGAGTCCGACCCGCACTTGGCCAGTTTTTCTTTATCGTGTGTTTAGTGCCAAACCGGGTGTCAGAGCTTTTATGCCGCCCATGGACCTCTGACTTGGCTTTACACGCCGTCGAGATATATCTCCCAGGCATGCTGGTTCTCTCACGATGTTTTCCTTCACCGAAGCAAGTGATATTACTACAATACACACATGAATCCGAAAATTCAGAGGTGCGTGTCTTGAGACCTATAATAACTTGCCGTGTAGCCTAGAATCCTAGATTAACACAGGATTTCTTTTTAATCCCGGTAGTAGGTACGATACCGTGAAACAGTTTCTTGCAATGCATACTTCTTGTATCCATGTAGTTGCTACAACAAACTTCACCCAAATCTGATTTGTGTGCCCCTAAACCCTATCCATGGGGTTGACCCCATTTGTATTCTATTAGAACTATGCAAATCTCCCCCTTTGAAGATGACATCACGATTTAAGTCAACATGGGGTGTATTATGAAAGATAACGTACTTGCGTAGCTAGAGTATTGCGTAGTTACATGAAATAGTATAAAGAAATTGTCGTGAGGAAAGATTTGAGTATGAATGTGCTTAGTTCCAGTAGGTGAAGACCAAAGAAACGATGGATGGACTGTGTAAATGATGATATGGCTGGAAAAACGGAATAACGTCTGAAATTACTGCTAGAGGAGTATGAATCAAAAGCAATCAATAAAAAACAATCATTCAATTCAATTGTTTAGTAGTAGTAGTTAAGTTTAACCTTGCTGCACGCTTTGGTTCAAATTGTAAGTACGCTTGCCGTACTTACAATTTGAATCTATTTAAACAAATTAATAAATTAATTAATTAGCGCCAAATAAATTGTTATAAGAGTTAGAGAATGATGTCATCATCAGATGGCTAGCCTTTTCCCAGCTAAGTTGAGATCGGCTTCCAATCTGACTGTATGCAACTAAATAGCTGTATTTTACATGAAGCAATTGCCTAAGGTAAAAGTACGTATTCCCGTTAGTGTAACAGTACCCGTTAACAAGTCAGTTTTTTTTATTATTGGACTTTTCTACCAACAATAAATTAAAGTTTGCGAATGGCAATACCTTCTCGGTAATATTTTGTACAATTTGTAATAGCAAACTTGCCCAAAAAGTTTAATGGCGTCAAAACCATGCGATTTCAAAAGTTTGCTCTAAGAAAATATTAAGTAAGTTCAAAGTTCTGTCAGTGAACTACGAAACCACCACGTCGCATTGATCAGCTAACCATACTGCGATGGATAACGTTAAGGTACGAGTGTTAATTTTCTAAAATATTTGAGTATATTATTTCGCGATTTATCCTATAAACTGAGGTGAATCTAATTGAGAAATAAATATTTTTGCCGTTCACATCTATTGGTACTAACAAACCCCTACTTGACCTAGTACCCGTTAAATTCGTATTTTTTTTTACTGGATATTGGTACACGATCCCGAGGTAACCGAAACCCGTTATTGAGTACTTATTGCCTTGAAATAGGTCTCATTTTCCTTTAAAACTGTAGAATACATTTCTGCAATCGCAATAACAGTTGCATTTAAACCCGACATCGTCCTTAATGACTTGTGTTAAGTCCTCTTTTCCTTCGTATCAATAGAATGTAGTTTCCATGTTGTTGTTCTGTTGTAATCACCTGGATTCGATTCCCTCTTTAGGATTTTTATGTTTTCTTATGTTTCGCACTTTTCGCGTTACTGCTCTGCTGTTCTGAAAGCAGTTTTTTCGATTGGAATCGTGTGGCGCGCTGCTGTTGTAGTATGGATATTGATAACCACGCAAGCAAGCAAACTTCAGACCGGCAAACTTACATGACTCGATCTATTATTTCATCACGCTGGCATTGGGTTTCACTGCCTCGTCAATTATCCATAAACCTGATTTAAACAATCACAAAGCGCTAAGTTTTCTCATTCATTATTGATTACATTAAGTTGCTACTTAAAAGCTGGATTATAACTATATTCTATTGACTGATAACGTATAGTTCTGGAGTCTTTGCAGCGATGCCAAGTCGACTGGCGATACATCCAAGTGCTGAGAAATCTCTATGAAAACGCCACAATGACCATCCAAACTCAGAACCAGCAAACAGAACACATCCCATTGCGTCGGAGGTGTGGCAGGGGGACTTAATTTCCCCGAAATTGTTTACCAACGCGCTGGAAGATGTGTTTAAGATGCTAAAATGGGAAGGATGTAGCGTTAACATCAACGGCGAGTACATTTCACACTTGAGATTTGCTGACGACATCGTCATACTGGCTGAATTGCTGCACGACTTGCAGCAGCTGCTGTATGGCCTAGTTTATTCTTCATTACACATTGGTCTCAGGGTGAACTTGGACAAAACCCAGGTTATGTTCAACGAACACGTCACCCCAGGACCTATTGCAATGTTATGTTATTGTTGGCAATGGCGGTCCTCTCGAGGTTGTTCGGGAATATGTTTACCTCGGGTAAACTCTGCAGTTTGGTAAGAACAACTTTAAAAGGGAGGTTAACAGAAGAATCCAGTTGGGCTGGGTAGCGTTTGGAAAGCTTCGTCGCGTCGCGTATTCCACAGAGCTTAAAGACTAAGGTCTTCAACCAGTGCGTCCTGCCTGTTATGACTTACGGGGCCGAAACTTGAAAACGAAACTCACGGTACGGCTGCTCCATAAATTCCAGGTCGCTCAGCGTACTATGAAACTGGCTATGCTCATTCTCTCTGAGGGATCGCTTCCGAAACGAGGTGATCCGACAGAGAACCAGAGTTGTCAACATAGCTCACAGAATAAGTAAGCTGAAGTGGCAATGGGCCGGTCATATTAGCCGTAGAACCGATGACCGTTGGGGTAGACGTGTTCTTGAGTAGACGCCACGAATCGGCAAACGTAAGGTGGGACGCCCTCAGGAGTGGACTCGCTGGAGTGATGATCTTTGCAGGGTGGCTAGTAGCAAATGGATGGAGTTGCTGAGAGCATTATTTATTTTACACAGAAATGCAAAAATAGCATTTCTGTGAACTTTAACGTAAAGCAATAGAGTTCAAATTCGCGGTGAAAATTACCGGAATCAGGGACAATTTAACGTTTACTAGTACAAATCTACCGGGTACTGGTACAACTAGCTCTTTATTTCATTTTTTTGTTTTATTGTTAAAGAAAATTTATTTTAATAAAAAAAAAGTTTAAATTATCTTTCTAGTCATGTAATTATTTGTTTTGTAGATCTTCTAGTTTTAACATAGCAGACCTGCAAAGTCAGTGAAGTTCAAAACTTCACGGTTACTGGGCCGTTTAGCTTATCTGATCTCCAAACCCAGTTAGCACTGGGTAATACGGTATCTCTGGGTAGGAATTACATGTCAGACTTTCGGGCCCCTGACTACCTGTAACGACGTCAAAGATCTACAAATGACAGGCGGAACCAACGGTTCAACTTGTTTTCTGAACCACGGAGGAAACTCGGAAGAATACTATGAAAAGGGCGGTCACCCATCCATGGACCAACCTAGGCAGGCGCAGCTTAATCTAAAGATAGACCCGATCGGCTGTTATTATTTAGCCTCGAGCTCCTCGAGCCAGCGAGCAGGAGAACGACAACTGAAACGAAATAAAATTGCATTTTATAACGTAATATACTTAATAAATACATTACAATAAATAGGTCAACCCAGATTATTTTCGGAAACAACCGACAAATTATTGGAAAACGATAATAATAATTTGATAATTTTCCTATAAATTAGCAATTTTGTTTATTGAATTGCTACTAAGGAATTACGGTACGGGCGTCTCTTTAATTTCTTCAAATCACGAAATATTATTAACAGTATCTTATCACAATATTAAAAAAATATGCTCATAGAAGAACAAAAGGGAGGGAGGGGCTAGTCAACATACACCCTGAAGTTAGTTAGTTTTACTTCTCCCAATATTTGTTTACTTTCGTAGTGTCAGATATTGACAAGCCTAGATTATTATTTTTAATCTACTGCTGGAGCTAGGAGACTAGGTTGTATAGGTAATTGATATTAGACCTTTTTAAAAACTACTTAACTTTCGTTTATGTTCTCGAAAAGTATAATTTCTAACGCGTGCTCATAAGTACACACACAATTTTTTTTTTTATCTCGGGTTCCAGTCAGTTTCA
Source organism: Lycophotia porphyrea (assembly GCA_950005105.1). NCBI lineage: Eukaryota > Metazoa > Arthropoda > Insecta > Lepidoptera > Noctuidae > Lycophotia > Lycophotia porphyrea. Next base: position 2,036,652 of record OX465408.1, on the reverse strand, counting down.
TTTTCAATTAATAAAATATATTACGAGTAGGTGACATAAGTTAGTACAAAAAAACAAGTTTCTCTGTCTGTTCTTTTTGACTGTGTTATAATATTATAAACGTAAACAGGTATTGTGTTTTTCAATCCTAAAAATAATTACGTTAGAAAAAGATGACATTTTCTAAGCTGAAGAACAACTGTTATTGTCACGACTGTAGCCACTATGTGGAGCTCTAGCACAGCCAGTAGGGGTCGAGGTAGACCTTGTAGAAGTAGGTCGTGCGGGACAAAACAAATAACGTGGTCCACATTCAACCCGAATCAAAATAAACTGGTTGGTATAAAGACGCCTAAACGATTGCATGTAGTGGAGATGAGAATGTTGATATGTATGTGTGGAGTGACAGGAATGGATAAAGTAAAGAGAAGAAATGAGTATATTGGAGGAAGTTTGAAAGTGGCGCCTGTTACAGAAAAATTGAAAGGAAGTCGTTTTTCTTGGTATGGACATGTAATGAGGAGGGATGAAACGCATGTGACTAAAAGAGTGATGGACATGAATGTTGATGGCTGGAGAGGGAAAGAAAGGCCAAAGAAAAGATGGATGGATTGTGTGAAGACTGATATGAAAGAGAAAGGAGTAAATGATGCCGTGACGTTTGACAGGAGACAATGGAAGAAGAAAACGTTTTGCGCCGACCCCAAGTAGAATGGGATAAGGGCAGGAAGAAAAAGAATGCAGGCTGACATTAACGGTAACCTTTTTTTTGCACTCAGATACCAGAGACCACTGAACCATGGATGACCGCACGGTAGACCTGATCTTCGGCGGCTCTCTGAAGTTGCTGCCGCCAGTCAGCTCCAAGATTGTCAGGATCTTTACCAGTTCTACCTTTACAGGTGAGGAAACTTGCTTTCATTGTATTGTATATTAGGCTGGTCGCCACAACTCAACGTTCAAAGCGCGTATTTTGCGTGCGGGAGGATGTTACTCATGCAACAGTGAACATATGTAATTGAGCGCTGTTTGCATTGAATACCTATATTGAATATGCAGATTGGGACAAGGAAAGAAAGGCCTGTACCCAAGAATGGGTGAATTCAGACTGCGTATGATGATTATAATATTTGTATCATGGTGGTAGGGTAGGTATTGTGTTCTTTAACAGTTTGTAAAATTTTCATTCCGTAATAAACGGAATAATAATTTTTTTAAATGTTTTTTTATGTCGTTTTATATTTAAATATTTGAAAATGTAAAAAATATGTATATAAATAAATAAAGGAAATAATAATAATTCATTTATTTCGGACAGAATCCATATGTGCTAGTAACAATTTTCTTAAGATCTATGTTAGTAGGTACATAATATAACGCTCACAATCTAATAATACTAATCATAAGTTCATTCCATGAATTATCTTTGTCCTATAAATAGTTGTCGCAATATAACTACGTTTTCATGTAATTTGTTTCCTTGTTGGTAATATGTTGGGTCCTTAATATTTCCTCCACCTAGACTAACAATGCACTAGACGAAAAGGAGGCGGTATGGTAAGAACCATTTTTCGCCCATCACACACTCGAAAAAAAATTACCGATTTCAGAATATTTTTAAACACCTTTGGATAGTTGAAGATACAATTTTTTTTTTGTTTTCTGTAATTTACGTAATAAACAATATAGTAAGTCTTAGAAATTATTGCCCAAAAAGAGAGTGTTTCACCTTTTTTATGCGTTTTTTTTCTTCTTTGAATTATATTTTTAAATGAAGCGCTCCATGAACCATATTGACTTTGCTTTACACGGTTAGTACTCTTAGTAAGCTTGGAGCTTGGTACTATTTAATCTTGGTTCAATGTGCGTTTCTACACAATATAGATTAATATAAGTCTCCGGACGGTTTGCGGATGATGATAATAATATAACCGGAACGCGTTCAGACGTATATTAAAATTATTTTCTTAAACTGTTATTCCGTGTGTTCTTGAAAAACTGATAATAATGCTTCGAATCCCGTGTGATTGTTGTAAAACATGGCGAAAAACAAGTAGTGATTTTCAAATCTGTACTATTAGAAATAATAATATCTTGAGACAACCAACACACCGCCATCTGATCCCAAACTAGGCAGAGCCTGTACTATGGCAACCAGACAACTGATAAACATACTTATATATTTCCTAAATACATACATATTATTGATACTTAGAAATTCTAAAAAGTGTGATCTGCAGAATGGTTCTAAGTTACTACAAGACGCCGCCGCTATTGGATGGTCCAGTAGCGATTCGGATGAAGAAAGCAAGGAAGATTAAAAAATATATTGCTTAATGTGTCGTTTTAAAATAGTAAATTACCGAAAATAATTAGATTATTTTCGGTAATTTATTTTTTCCGTATTTAAATATTGAAACAATAAACATAACATAACACCACGCCTGTAATCCCCGTAGGGTAAGGCGGAGGTGTACCTAATAGTACACCCATATTTCGCCAGTTATGTTTAAGTCCCATGTAATAGGCGGCGACCCCATTGCCATCAATCGGGCACAAATCCAGACTCCGTGGCTGCTACTGAGAAATTACTGATGGAAAAACCCAATAGCACTTAGCCCGACCTGAGACTCGAACCCAGGACCTTATGCTCAGCAGTCGCACTTGCGACCACTCGACCAACGAGGCAGTCAATATTGAAAAAATATTAATAATAAACTCTTTTCATATTAATCTTGCATTTAGTGTCTTAATTACTATTTATTTTGGTGTTAAAATGAACGACAATAGTCAGTTCATATTCATAAATGTATAAAATACCCACATAATTATGTGTTTTATTAATCCCATCAATTACAGAATTTTCATTTAATATATTTTATTTCATGTTTGTCATGAGGAGGAGCTCGTGGCTAAAACAATAACAGCCGCTCGGGTCGATCTTTAGGTTAAGCCGTGCTTGCCTAGGTTGGTCTGTGGATGGGTGACCACCCATTACATACCGAGTTTCCTCCGTGCCTCGGAAAGCACGTTAAGCCGTTGGTCCCGGCTGTCATTTGAAGATCTTTGACAGTCGTTAAAGTAGTCAGTGGCCTAAAAAGTCTGACAACCAGTCTTACCAAGGGGTATCGTATTTCCCAGTAGTAACTGGGTTGTGGAGGTCAGATAGGCAGTCGCTCCATGTAAAATACTGGTATTCAGCTGCATCCGGTTAGACTGGAAGCCGACCCCAACATAGTTGGGAAAAGGCTAGGCAGATGATGTTTGTCATGAGGTATATAACTATTAAATAAAATATAAGTCACATCAAGTGACTGATGGGCGAAACATGGTCCCTATCTACCCACCTCCCTTCAAACAAAATAACTATCCAGAAATACATTTCCATTCTAGCTTTCCCAGAATAGCGAACTCAATCCTTGCGCAAACTATTGGACAAAACTCTGCAACATAACCAAAACCGACGTTGCTTTATAAATATCTGTTCTTCATTGCAAGTTTCCAGTAACAAGTTATGGTTCCGTCGCCTGAAACTATTTCAGGTACATTTCAGAGCAACTGCGGTACATTTCAGGCACTTTAGAGCAACCAATGGGGGCCTTAAGAGGAAACAGGGTCTACGATACTCCTTACAAATGTATTCGCCTTTTTCTTCCTGAATCATGCCTCTAACGTAATGATTTTTTCATAAAACAAGGTTTACTGTAGACACGTCACTGTTATTTTTTTTTTCAGCATCTAATGAGTAAAGAAAATATGACCCTCTAAAATGATAAAAAAATTACCTAATTAAATAAAAAATCGAAAAGTTTTTAGCATAAAATAGGAATAGGAATCTACAGACATACTGTTTCATAAAATGTTAATGTCAAAAATTATTGAATCGGCTCAGTTTTTGAGGAGAAAAATGGGAAATACGAAACGTCAATCTCATCAAAATATTTGTGATACAATCGGTCTGAGTTGCAGCTGTCCCTATCGCTCTCTACGAAGGAAGGTTTGACGCAGCGCGACGGCAATAGTTTTTTCAAATCCTGCCCTCCCAGGCCCTGCTACTGTTGCTTTAAATGTAAGTGTCAGCGGTAGTTGTCTAACCCCGTGTCTTAAATAAAGTGACCGATCGCCCAAATATGCGATTGTCGCGTTCATTATAATAATTTAGTCACTCGTTTGTTCGGAAATCTGGCAAGCTAACCTAAGCAACAAAAACAGAGTCTGACGACTGCGTTCACTCATAATATAGCAATAGCACGTCATTGGCTACCTGTGTTTTAGAGATCCGTTGCCAAATGCCAAAAATGAAACCCTTATAGGATCGTCCTGTCCGTTTATCTGTCCGTCCGTATGTCACAGCCATTTTACTCTGACACTGTTGACACCACATAGTTGATTTGGAGAGTATGTGTCTTCTTTATACCGCTACTCAAGAGAAATTATGAAAAAGAAAAAAAAAATATGAAGGAGGCTCTGTAAATGAGGGTTAAATAATAAATTTCTACGTACATATATAACTGTGTGGGTGTCTAACGACAGCTCTTAAAAATTGATATCGATTTTTCTAAAATACTTTTTTTCTTAAGTTAATGGTTGATGAGATATTCGCTTCAAAAGGCATAAAAATTGACCCCACTCTTACTTTTAAAGTAAAAAGAGGAAAAATCCGAAAAAAATTGGGTTTGAAGAACTTTCAACGTAAATTGGTTTGGAAAAAAAATCATATTTAGTTTTAGAAATATGGGACTTTTTCTTAAAACTGCAACAGTTACTTTGTTCTTCATTCACATAATATTATGTTAATGATAAACCAATTAAGTTTTGCCGTTGAGTGTCAAGTGTGTTGACACAATTACGAATAATCGTTAAAAATATTGTTATTATAGTGGTTGGTGCTACGGAACCCTTTGTGTGCGATTCCGACTCACAGTTTTTCGACCCGGTTTTTTATATATTTATGGTGGTTAATTAATGCCGTGGCTCAAGTGGCCGGTCTACCCAACTGCGAAGTACTAAATACAGCGTTATGTTCAAAAGTCAGTTTAACAAATAAGAGATTTACATAGATAAATGTCTTAATAATAAGCTTGCGAAAAAAACACAATATTGCTCGCAAAGCTTAAAATAGACAAGGTTTGATATAGCTTAGCGTTCACCTACGTGAGTAGGTGCAATTTGAAGCAACCCCCACAACCTCCGCTGTAGGGGAGCGGCGTCGAATGACGCAGTGGATGAACTGCTGTCTCTGTTTAGAGTAGGTTTATTTCTGGGTGAAGACAAAGTGGTTTTGCGTAACTTGTCGATGTTTTGTTCTGAAATGAAATTCTGATCAGGAAATAAACTTAATTGATTAATTTAGTCCACTAATGAATCGTACCAGATAGGAAATAAGTTTGATTATTTAGAAAATAACCATGATAATGTATTCTTTTTTTTTTTTACCCAAATAAAATAATGCGTGAAGTTTCAAACGAAAATCACAAAAAAATAATAATAACTGTGGCAAACTTTTTACTCTAATCTTTTTTCTTGTAGCCCCAAAATACTACTCAAAAATATTTATTGCATTTTTAGGTGGAATCCGGGACCGCGGTCCCGGTCCCAAAATCCCCACGACCCTTAATTTCAACAGAGGGGATTTTGATGCAATTGTCTAGTTTTTGAAGTGAAACTTCTTTTTCGACGTATGGGAGAATTTTTTTTGACGTATCGTCACGTTTTTCGGTTAGGCGCCATGTTGCTTTTTTTATCAAAGTTTAGTATAGTGACGTAAAGAATATAATGTATCATTATTGATCAAATACAACAATAGCAATGATATTATAATAAGAACAATGATAAAATAAATTACTCATTAATTGTATGCATGTCTATAATAATAAAACAGCTTTAATTTAATACGGAAAAAAAAATTTTCTTAAGGCTTAAGCCTTATCTACCCCATTTTCGTGAAGTTGCAAATAGTAGAAAAATGATATGTCGTAAAGAAGTTTCACTTCTTACCTGTGTACTCTGGTACACACACATAGTTTTTTTTAACCTTTTTGATTACCAAACTATGTATATATAAAACAGTTATAATTCCCTATAAATCCAAAATATCTACTATCTTCAAAAATCCACTTTGCAAATCTAATACAAAATCTACTTCATCTATTATCGAACCAAATAGATACCTACCCTCATTTCGTGATCAAATGCAATTTTAAACAACACTCCTTACTTGTAGAGGGGAGGTGAGGAAGAGGGAAGGAGGGGCTTAAATGAACAACTTTTAATTAACGCCATATTATCAGATAACAGTTAGTGATCGGTTTTGAAAATTTAATTTAACTTGACCTACTTTTGACGATGTTTTAGATCGGTTTAATACTGCAACGAGATTTTGTCGCAGTTTTGTAACATTGGAATTGTGTGATTTGCTATTTCGGAGACTCACTGGTGGATTAATTGAAGTGTGATATATAATTATTGACTGCCTCGTTGGTCTAGTGGTCACAACTAGTGACCGCAGCTACTGAGCATGAATGATCTCCTAGGTTCGATTCCCAGGTCGGGCAAAGTGTTACTGGGTTTTTCCATCAGAAATTTCTCAGTCGCAGCCTCAGAGTCTGGATTTGTGCCGGGTTTATGGCAATAGGCTCACCCCCTATTACATGGGACTTAAACATAACTGGCGAAATGTGGGTGAACTGATGTACTATTAGGTACACCTCCGCCTAACCCTTCGGGGGTGATGTTATGATATGATGTTATACATATATTATCGATTTTCTCATTAACAAATAACAAAATCCGCCTTTGTCTTCACTGCTGGGACAAAAGCATCACTTTAGAGAGTGGGCCGTAATCTACCATGGAGACCCAGTACGGGTTGGCGGATGTCACCTGAATCTACCAGTATGCCACATTCAGGTTTCATCGCCATCCTGCCAGGGCTGCGGGACTGTTCGAAAGAGATACCGCGGCCCTGGAACACAAAGGGCAAGGAAGGAACATGGATGGGTTTTAGTCAGTACAAGTCTGACACTCCCTTTCGCTCTGCCCAGAGCGGGAGGGGGCAGTTGATGATTATTGCATCCTAAAAAAAAGTTTCATCCCCATTTTTAACATGTTATGAGAACAAGTCGTGTGAGGCTGTAAATAAAATATAAATAAAACTATTTATGTAAAAACTTCCCAACTTTGTGGGACAGAATTACAAAAATCTTTCCTTAACGCATCGTTCATCTTCGGTATAAAAGGCCAAAGACTTTATTGACCCTTACCTTGCTTCAATTTGGCCGGTAAGGTAACAATAACCTATTATCAATCTCATCTAGCTTAGCCGCTAAGCTTACCTTTATAACGTAGATGTACCGCCAGTATATCAAGTTACCACTTTTTTTTTTATTATAAGCCTATTTTGTCCCACTGCAGGGCAAAGGCCTCACTTCCCTCCTTCCACATTTCGTGATCTAGTGCGATTGCCAATTCTTTGCGAAAGAGTCCAGCTCAGAAGTTACCACTAACTGTCAAATTTCCCAAATGATTTTAAACCTTAAAATGTTTACCGTAAATTCAAAAATTTGACAGTTCGTGGTAACTTGATGAGCTGACTGTACAATGGTGGCTTCAGCAGGTAGCGCAGTATTTATTTATTAAGAAAGGGTGTAAAAAGACTCTTAACGAAGCCTAAAGGCACTTGTTTTCCCTGTTATTGCGATATTTTTTTTGTTCTAGACCATACCTGGGAACCTTCTAGTTACGGAGATATTGGGGGTCAAAGTTTCAATTTTTTAACAAGTTTTTTTTTAAAATACATGTTTTAAATGTGAGATGCTTACTTTAAACACCCCCTTACTATTCAATCCATCCACCAGCACAATATTTTAAGTGCGTTACATTGAGTTCTACCGTAAAACGTGATTCTTCACCCCAAAGCGCTTAGCGCTCTCTAGCCGGGCGGGGCGCCTGATCAGGTGTGAAAGGCCGCAACTGTACACCAACAGGTTCTGTGTACAACATAATCTTAAGTATAGGTTTTTACAGTCTTGGACTTACACTGTCGCCATTTACGGGTTAACCAGCATTACAATACAAACCGGTTCGCTTGTCACTACTAAGTCTCAAGAGATCTGTTGAGCATAAGGTCCTGCTTAATTGGATTTCCACCGAATGGGACTTAAGCATAACTGGTAGTGTAGGTACCTATTATTATTTAAAAAAAACTTTTTGCTCAAGTACAACAAAACAAAGGCGGACTTAATGCCTTGGGCATTTTCTACCAGTCTACCTTAGGTTGGTGATGCAGAGTTACACAGTAGGTTCAAAAACAGAAAAAGAGACTAGAAAATATTTATAATCATATTAGAATAAATACATACGATACATACATATAAAGGGTGTAAACAGACTCTTAACAAAGCCGAAAGGCACTTGTTCTCCCCGTCATTGGGATCATTTTTTTGTTCTAGACCATACCTGGGAACCTTCTAGTTACAGAGATATTGGGGGTCAAAGTTTCAAGTTTATTTTCAAACACATGTTTTTAATGTAAGATTTTTACTTTTAACACCTCTCCGACCACCTAATATACAATCCATCCATCAGCACAATGATTTGAGTGTGTTACATTGAGTCCTACTGTGAAACGTGATTTTTCAGCCCAAATAAAAATTCATTTCCCAGCACTAATTTTTGCGTAAAGTTACTTAGTTTGATGGACGTAATGCTTCGTGAAGACTCTGTTTACACTCTGTATAAAGTTAAGATAGGAGAAAAACTACATCAACTTAATTCTGAGACGAATTTGCCAACTTCTTATAAAAATAAAAATAAACATTTAATTAGGACTAAACATTTTGTATCATACACAACAGCTGTTACATTCCAACAAAATAAATTAGTGGGTATTTTCACATCTTGCGACAAGTTCATTGAGGAAAAAAGTTTTTAATTTATATTTTAGTGTTCTTTTACTAATTTTATCACTTTTCTCAGCCAATCGAGATGATTGAAAAGAGTAGGGGGAGGGGGGGGTGGGGGGGTTATGAATATGCTCTCGAGCTTTCACCTTGAAAGTGAACCGACTGGTCACCGTCCTGATACTCTGAGGGAGCGCATTCCAAAGGAAGACCGCCTGGACAAAGAAAAAAGATTTTATAAAACCACAGCGGTGAGAAGGACATCGTAGAAGACAGTTATCGGTGCGCAGAGCATAAATATTGAATGGGAAGTCAGATAAGAAGGATAGGAAAAAGTATAAGGATAGGATAGATATTATCGTAGGTAGGTACACCTCTGCCTCACACTTCGTTGATTACAGGCGTGATGATCATCAATCGATTTTATCTAGATAAGCCGCTTAATGCCGCTTAGCTCGCCTTTGTAAACTAGGTGCACAATAGCGGCTCTGAACACAGGTAGGCACAATACTAAGTGTACTTACCGCATTACCCTAGTTCGTTTGTCACTAGAAGTGTCACGCGCTACTGTTGAAAATGAGGTCCTGGATTGTGTCAGGCTGAGGACCTATTCCATGCCATTCGATTCCAGATTTATTCGATGCCAGAAGCGGACCACCCAACGGACGACGACGACGTTCCGGAAGTGACCGGGGTAGACCTGAGAGTGGCGGTAGGCAGGCTTAAGGCCAAAAATACCGCCCCGAGACCCGATGGCTTGCCTGGCAAAGCCTGGGTCCTGGCGTCGGAGGCTCTCGGGCCCCGACTGGAGGGACTCCTAAGCGCATGCTTGGAGAGAGGCCAGTTCCCGCTTCGTTGGAAGACGGGCAAACTGGTCCTCATTCGGAAGCCGGGGCGCCCTGCGGACTCTCCGTCCGCATACCGGCCCATTGTGTTGCTCGACGAGGTGGGCAAGCTCTTTGAAAGAGTAATTGCAAACCGCCTCGCCGGGCACCTTGCGGGGATTGGGCAGGATCTTGCGGAACACCAGTTTGGTTTCCGCAAGAGGCGCTCGACGGTGGACGCCATCATGCGCGTGAGAGCCCTCACGACGGGGGATGCGGTGTCCCGGGGTGGGGTGGTTTTGGCGGTGTCTCTTGACATCGCCAATGCCTTCAACTCCATACCCTGGAGCTGCATTAGGGAGGCACTCCGATATCACCAGGTGCCGACCTACCTCCGTCGTATTGTCGGGGACTACCTAACGGATAGGGCCGTCATCTACCCTGGTCGCGACGGCCAGTGGAACCGGCGAGAGATGTCGTGCGGTGTTCCACAGGGATCGGTCCTAGGGCCGCCCTTGTGGAACATCGGTTACGACTGGGTGCTGCGCGCCGACCTCCCTGGTGGCGTCAGCGTAGTTTGTTACGCTGACGACACGCTGGTGCTGGCGCAGGGGAGGTCGTACGAGGCAGCGGCCGAACTTATGACACGCGGGGTTGCGATAGTCGTGGAGAGGATCCGGCAATTGGGTCTCGAGGTGGCTTTGCACAAGTCCGAGGCCATGTGCTTTCATGGGCCTCGGAATGCGCCACCGTCGGGATCCATAGTAACGGCGGGAGGGGTTCCCATCGGCGTCGAGTCGACGTTGAAATACCTAGGGCTCGTCCTCGATAGCCGGTGGAACTTCGTGGAGCATTTCCGACGATTGGCCCCCAAATTGGAACGGACCGGGGCTGCCTTCAGGCGGCTCCTGCCCAACCTGGGGGGTCCAAACGCCTCCTGCCGGAGGCTCTACGCGGGGGTCGTGCGGTCGATGGCCCTTTACGGGGCCCCGGTGTGGGCGCGTTCCTTGAGGCGGCGAGCCGCCCACTACCTGAACGCGCCCCAGAAGGTGGTAGCCGTAAGGCTAGTCCGGGGGTACCGCACGATCTCCGGCGAGGCGGCGAGCCTCCTTGCTGGATTGTCGCCATGGGATCTGGAGGCGATAGTCCTCGCGCGCCTACATGAGTGGCGCGTAGAGGCACTACGCCGGGGGGAAACTCTGCTGCCGCGGCAAATTGTCGCACTGCGGACAGACTTCCGGCGCGATCTCATGGCGACATGGAGAGAGCGACTATCGCAACCCCGTGCAGGGCACGCCACAATAGTGGCGATAAGTCCCCTCTTTGAGGAGTGGCTGGAGAGGGGCCACGGCACCCTCACCTTCCGCCTGACGCAGGTCCTCACCGGACACGGTTGTTTCGGGAGGTTCCTGCACCGAATCGGGCGGGAGGAAACGCCCGGGTGTTACCACTGTGAGGGCCGCCCAGAGGATACGGTGGAGCACACGGTAGAGGTCTGCCCCGCTTGGGCGGAGCACCGCCGTGTCCTCGTAGCGGCGATCGGCGGCGGCGACCTATCGCGTCCGGCCCTGGTCCAGTCCATGGTCCGGAGCGAAAGGGAATGGGACGCCGTCACCTCCTTCTGCGAAGCAGTCATGCTAGCGAAGGAGGTGGCGGAGCGTGAGAGGGAGAGAACCTCTCGTCCCAGCCGCCGCGGGAGACGCCTCGGGCGTCGGGGGTCACGTGGTGGCTTCCGGCCACCGTAGACGCGGACCTGTGGACGGAGAGTAATGGGCTAGCTCGCCGTCCGTCCGTCTTTTGACGACAGGCCGTGTTGACGGCGCGTTCGTGTTCCACGCGCGCCTCAAGGAGATGTCAGCAAATAGGGAGGGGCCCGCAAGGGCCGATGCCTGCCAGGGCTGCGGGCTGTTCGAAAGAGATACCGCGACCCTGGAACACAAAGGGCAAGGAAGGAACATGGATGGGTTTTAGTCAGTACAAGTCTGACACTCCACTCCGCTCTGCCCAGAGCGGGAGAAGTCATTTGATGATTACCCATCCGTAAAAAAAAGGACCTATTTCACGATATATACAGGGTGAACAAGTGCCTTTCGGCTTCGTTAAGAGTCTGTTTACACCCTTTATGAATTAAGAATAAGATAGGATATGAAATTTTTATTTGTCCAAAACATGAGCACACACATGGCATGCAAGATGTCACATCAAATTATATTACAGTCATGTTTTTCCTGAACGGCGTACAAATATAAAAGGTAGGATGTTAAACAGCATCACGAAATTTTTAATTCATCCGTTACACATAGCAATTAACAATCCATTTCAGAGCAAACTTAAATTTAGGTTAAGGGTTAAAGGTACAGCAAAATAGTGTCATGGTAAATAAAAAAAATAAGAAAATTAAATGTTAAGGTAATTATTAATAAAATTATGATGTCCGAATAGTACTACTTACCGAATATAAAATCAATAAAATACCTCCCCACATTCTACAACTAAACGAGACGAAATTTAAATCTTGTATAAAACGCACACTATGTAGGCAAGCATATTATAAATTGGGGGATTACATTGATGATAAAAATGCTTGGCTCACTGCTGGTCCTGCTCCACAAGCATAGGGGCAAACTAATTTATTACCATGTGAAGTTATTGTGGAAGCTGCAGAAGATTGTAATAATATCTTTGCATTGTATAAATTCAATCTCTTAGTATTATATAATTACATAGCACATGTGTGAGTACTATGTACTGTAAAGCTATCATTTACATTTCTATTATATCTTTCATTGACTTGAATTTGCCCTGGTGGCTGAGAGAATGTCATGCTCACTCAAATGTCTCGCTGATGGTGGCGGGTGTGTCGGGTCATTTAGCTCCCTTCAATATGGTTGAGCTGAATGGGTCTGATCCATGCGTCATGTTCGTGAACGGGCGCTGTCAGTTGGGACTGGTCATCTCTAGGCTGCCATGGTTTATTTTAACTACTTACTTTGTTTTTAAATTGTTGATATAATGTTTTACTCTGGACGCTCTTAACGTGCACGTATTTCTACATCGTTCTCACATATGTTTAATCTCAACATGAATGATGTAACCAAGATTTTGTACAATATTTTGATTGAAAAGAGTGTCCATGGAGTTTCTTGCCCATTCTTCTCCATAGAGATCTACGCTTTGGAATGGGCAACTACAGTACTTTCACAAGTTATTATGCCTTGTGTCTGTGACTGTAGCTTAGCCTTATTTGTTTTTCTGACATTCAAAAGTGCCTGTAATGGTCTAATTGAAATAAATGCTTTTGAGTTTGAGTTTGAGTTTGAATAAATCAAAAAATAGAACAGAATTTGAAATTATCTGTGAATTAAGTTAACGGGAACTTAATCGCAGGTGGTGAAACAGGGGATCTAAAATGGCCACTTTTAGCAATTCCTCTAAAAGTAATCATTTTCTGAATTCCCAGCAGATCATTAGCAATTCTGCTAATTTTCGTAAAATGGTGACACATGGTAGCTGAATCATACTCAATTCATTTCATATCCAGAATCAGATTTGTTGTAAATGTTGCCACGTGTAAAATAAAAGACCGTATTTTTACCGGTTATTTTTTCTCTCCAGATTTTATTAATTAAATTCATTTTATTGGAAGCATTCCAGTGATTTAAACACTATTTCAATAAAAGACAAATATGGCACAGTTAAAACACTGCAAATAAGGTCTTAGAAAGGGAATTTGAAACGATAAAGATTGACTTTTTAGCCTGGCAACATGCGCATAGATGTCTATCCTTGATGGAGATGTCAAGACGTCATGTCAACTGTCAATTGGTCTTGTCTATTTGTTGTTATTGGAAATCAATAGTTTTGTTGTATTTTTGTTTTCAATGGTATTTTCTCAAGCAGTATTTATTGATAACTAGGCGTACAGTACCTCTGCTAACCTATTTCTGGCTAAAGCTGCGACCCCACTGGATATACTTCTACATTCACGTATATGTAGCTACTAAATGATACTGGAATTCGACAAAAAGGCCGTAAGGTCGTTGTGTTTGAAGAGATGGCTGAAAATCATAAAGGAGCTGCTTGAAAAATTCTCTTTTTATTCCGTCAGGATATAGAAATAAGCAAATTCAAGGGATTTTCCATTTTCACGCTGATTTCGTGTGATGTGTCGAACCATACCAAAACTATTAAAGGCAGCATGTAGCGAGCTGTTCACACCACAGAAGACCTCTCAGGGGCTGGGACTAAGGAATGACGAAGAACAAGCAGAAAATCAAACCGAGTGAAATAGTGTAGTGTGTGTAATATTGGTCAGAATTTTTCAATACCAATGCGTGTATTTGTTGTGTTCCAATATTCGATATTACCATATTATAATTGAAGGGGATACCTACACAGCAGAGCTATTACGAGCTAAAATGGCACAAAAGAAATGCTTGTGTGTAAAAAAATCCAAAATATTCAATATACAAAGGTTTGAATCTTGTCAACCTGTCTTCAAATCACAGAACCTTTTAACTAAAAGGAATAGAAGAGGATTACATTTTTGCATTATCCAAACCTGTTATGTGTAAAATGAAACTCTTTCAAAATAGAAATAACTTAAACATGTGTGAACTCGTAGAATTACCCGTACACAGAATTTTAATATTTAGGAGTACCATATTATAATGAAAGTAGTTGACCTATCCTATATATTTTTTGTACCTATGTATGTATTATATATGATGTATTGTAATTTGTAATTTTCATGCCATTGAGAAGGGATTGATGAGTATGACGGAATGTGTTCTGCACTGAAATAACTGTAACATCCTTTTCCTTCACATTTTATGCAAATAAAGATGCTTAAGTACATATGACTTTCATTACATGTTTTATACATTTACTTTTAAACAGTACATAGACTTAAAAATGTGAGATTATTCTGATTTTTGACATTTAAATTAGTCCTCATCAACCTAGCCTTTTCCCAACTATGTTGGGGTTGGCTTGCAGTCTAACCGGATGCAGCTGAATACCAGTATTTTACATGGAGCGACTGCCTATCTGACCTCCATGACCCAGTTAGTACTGGGTTGTATGATACCCCTTGGTAAGATTGGTTGTCAGACTTTGAAAATGTCTGTTAAAGTTAAACCCATGTACAAGTTTTTAAATCGATAGATATCCTTTATTCGCCAATTATGTTGCGTATTTTACACGAAAATAAAGTAGGTAACCTTACTTTTCGTTTAAATTCAATAAATTATTGGACTCTTTTTTTGTTGTAACCTCTTTTTGCAGATGTTATATTCTTGTCCCAATTTTTTTTTACCTTTTTCCATTTCGTAAAGTCCAAAATATATCATTATTTCAATATTTCTTTACAAAATCTGTAAAATGAATTGTGAGATTTTGCTCTTGACAATCTTTTTATGAATCTGCTTATTGACAGCAAAGCAATTCATAATAAGTGGACCATTTTACGATTCTCCATACAATACTGTCAAACCAGTGTCTGACAGATGAATTACGTAATATGAATTGGACGCAGTTAATATTATGAATTGTCAATTTGTGGCCATTTTAGGAATTGAAATGTGATTCATATTATTATCCTAATATGATTCTGCCAATGTTACCATTTTAAGCCCCCAGGCTTTAAGTGTTATTGTTTTTTTCCACTAAGAATTTATAAGTAGCGACACGGATTCTTAATTCGTGCCCAGTTGATGCCAATAAGCTCGCCCCCTGTAAGATGAGACTTAACCGTACATAACAGAATAAATGTTGGTGTACTAGAGGTTCATAACCCTTGGGTAATTGCAGGCTTCATGATATAATTTTCATCTATGAATTTTATCGAGATATAAGCCGGTTTTCCATTATAATAGGTATAAAAAAGATGTATATAAGGATAGTAAATCAAAAAACCATGTTCTTTTAAGAGTTCTTCACGATGTCCAAATCGTGGTGAATCAGGTCCTAATTGTGCAACTATCCTACAATTTTTACCTGCACTTTATCGAAGAACTAGCGACCCGCCCCGACTTCGCACGGGTGCAATGTAGATAAAAAATCAGCATCAAAATCTGTTGCATAGTTTTAAAGATCTAAGCATACATAAGGACAAACACAGACATACAAGGGAGAGCGGGAAGTGACTTTATTTTATACTATGTAGTGATTGTAAAGAGACGTCAAAAATGGGCTGACATAAGCGATGACTAGAAATACGAGAAGCCACTAAGCCAACTACACCATCACTACCATGTTCTGACATTGCTGTGTTTTTAGATGACCTGTTGGTCTAGTGGTTCGTGACCCTGACTGCTAGGACGGAGGTCATGGGTTCGATTCTCACACAGGACAAATCTTTGTGCGATGAGTACGATTATTTGTTCTGTATCTGGGTGTGTAATTTATCTAAAATAGGTATGTATTTAGAAATATATAAGTATGTTTATCAGTTGTCTGGTTGCCATAGTACAGGCTCTGCCTAGTTTGGGATCAGATAGCAGTGTGTTGGTTGTCCCAAGATATTATTATATTATTATTATTATATTATTACCTATCACCAATTTCATCTAGCTACGCCGCTTCGATGTACAAATGAACCTCTTGTATAAAATACGTACGCACGACGGCTGATCAAGCTATAAATAACCAGTTTATGCGGATCTCTCATTGTACAAAAAATGTATACAAAGCGAGGCCATGTTATACTGGAAATGTATAGCTTGATGTGCCGCAACGCAGGTAGCACAATACGAAGTGTACCGCATTACCCTGTCGGCTTGTCACCGGCACTCCACTGCCGTGCGAATACTCAAAAGTTCCACAGTACAGGAGTACTGTGTCAATTTGTAAATTGATTTACATTTAGCTATACTTACAGAACTGGTAAGATCATACCTGCACAAGTGCACAAGGTAGCTAAAGAAATTGTAGTGGAAGGTGTATCTGTTGCACCATTGCGAGGATCGCCCAGAGGACACAGTGGAGCACACGGTGGAGGTCTGCCCCGCTTGGGTGGAGCACCGCCGTGTCCTCGTAGCGGCGATCGGCGGCGGTGACCTATCGCGTCCGGCCCTGGTCCAGTCCATGGTCCGGAGCGAGAGGGAATGGGACGCCCTCACCTCCTTCAGCGAAGCAGTCATGCTAGCGAAGGAGGTGGCGGAGCGTGAGAGGGAGAGAACCTCTCGTCCCAGCCACCGCGGGAGACGCCCCGGGCGTCGGGGGTCACGTGGTGACTTCCGGCCACCGTAGACGCGGACCTGTGGACGGTGAGTAATGGGGTAGCTCGCCGTCCGGCCGTCTTTTGACGACAGGCCGTGTAGACGGCGCGTTCGTGTTACACGCGCGCCTCAAAGAGATGTCCGCAAATAGGGAGGGGCCCGCAAGGGCCTATGCCTGCCAGGGCTGCGGGCTGTTTGAAAGAGATACCGCGGCTGTGGAACACAAAGGGCAAGGAAGGAACACGGATGGGTTTTAGTCAGTACAAGTCTGACACTCCCTTCTGCTCTACCCAGAGCGGTAGAAGTCATTTGATGATTTACCATCGGTAAAAAAAAAAATAAGGTGTATCTGTTGCGCGTGATCAAACCGGGTACCGCCATCTTGGATTTTTTAAACGATGCACAAGTCATAACCAATATTAGCGTTTTACGATATCATTCGAGCGTCAAATATCTTTGTAGCATTGAATTGTCTTACAAAGAAAACTGTTCTAATAATTTCTATGAAAAGCTTCGAAGTTTTCACAGAAGTGTGTTAAAAACAAAGTTTTTTATTTAATTAAATATATAACCATCGTTGTTTTTTACGTCTTTGCTTCGCCTTTAAACCATGACTTCCATTCTAGTAGGTTTTTTCATTAAATAAAATAGTTGTATTGAAAAATGCGCGTAGATAAAAAAACCTCGTCCCGTATCTTAATATGTCTTTAATTGAAACCAACTTGACACAGTTAATAATATTTTGCCGGTCATAATCAAAATATTGGTGATACAAATTTTCTCTAAGATCTCCACATCACCAAATTCCAGCCATCATCTCTAGTTCCCAGAACAATAAAAAAAAACAAATATAAATTCCGGCACAGTACCACCTCATCGTTTGCGAGGAATCGACCTAATTCCGTAACGGTCCCGTCAACTAGCTGCATAGCACATAGCAAGCACACTACTGCGGAACAAGGCGTTCATGTTACCAGCCGACGATTTAAATCCTTAGAAAGTCATTTGTTTCCTTGTAGTCTGAGGTGAATGACGGCAACCCGCCAAAGCGCCATCTATAATCAATATTCCAAACTGAACTGATGTCACAGACGTAAGTGAAGCTGGCTGGAATTCTGTTCTGCGGAACGTCAAGGCTTTGCGGGCAGCCATATTGACTTGAGCGGTTGTCAAAGATGGTGGCGCGTGACAAAACATAGACGGATCGCCGATGTCTGTCTTCTAAATCGTATTAAATCTTCCTCAATTATGTTTCAAAGCTTTATTTTAATGTTAAATAACGTCATTAGTGCTAAGATATCTGTAACATGATTTTTGTAACTTCTTTTTCTTCTTAGCGTGTCGATGGCAATCTATATTGTGTATTTATGTAACTGAATGATTATATTATAACAGATTTCAATCAAACAAAAAATAGTTTAACCCGAACTTTAATCGTTATGTTGTTACATATCATGGGTAATTCCGATGGGGGCAGGCCAGAGCTTCAATACTCTTTTCTTTCATTTGTTTTCTCTGCAGCCTCTGGCCCAAAAACTTCTCACGTTTTGGTTTCGTTGAAAATGTCATTAATTTGAATAATATTTTCTCGCTTGTTTATAATGATAATCACATCGGAGGATTTAAATCTTTGTGTATACCAGTGGTAGTACGGTTCGTACTGAGGCTTAAAGTTTAGTCACGTTTTGTGGTCCTTGAATCAAATTTTTAACACACGTACTAAATCTGGTATAAAAGAGTAAATGACAAATGCTGAAGTAAACTAGATTCGAAGTTTTTAACTTAAGCGATGATAGGGACTTTTTTATATTAGATTAGTTTAACTTACTACAAGGGTTATGCCCCTCGAGTTAATGGGGAAAATATACAAGTCCGTGATTAGACCTGTCGTACTGCATAGATAAGAATGCTGAGCTATGAAAAAGATAGGTGAAAAACGATGCGTGTAGCGGAGGTGAGAATGGCCAAATAGATGTGTGGAGTGACAAGAATGGATAAAATAAGGGGTGAGTATATTAGAGGAAGTTTGCAAGAGGCATCTATTACAGAAGAGAGAGAGAGGAAGTCGTTTGTCTTGGTATGGACATTAAATGAGAATGGATGAAACGCATGTGACTACTGACAGAGTGATGGACGTGAATGTTGGTGGATGGAGAAGGAGTGAAAGATCAAGGAAAAGATGGATGGATTGTGTGAGGAATGATATGAAAGAGAAAGGAATAAATGGTGCCGTGACGTCTGATAGCGGAGAATGGGAGAAGAAAACGTGTTGCACCGACCCCAAGTAGAATGAGACAAGGGCAGGAAAATTATCATCATCTGCCTAGCCTTTTCCCAACTATGTTGGGGTCAGCTTCCAGTCTAACCGGACGCAGCTGAATACCAGTATTTTACATGGAGCGACTGCCTATCTGACCTCCACAACCCAGTTACTACTGGGAAATACGATACCCCTTGGTAAGACTGGTTGTCAGACTTACCAAGGGCAGGAAAATTATGATATCGTTTTAATCACTTTTGAGAATGTGTCGTATGTCATTCCGAATATTATCGAGAACAGAGAATATTCGTCGAATTGACACTTACCTATTGCTAACGCGTTACATCCGGAGTTTTATCCAAACCGATTGAGATTTTCCCCGAAATATTTATCGTACTGTAAAACGCTCTGATAATTTCGTGACTTTGATTCGGAGAATATCAGCATTATATCATCAGCCAATAATATTTTAATGTATTGAATGAGCTTCACTCACCACGTCATTCGTACTCTGCTTACCTAGACTTAGTAGTCATGACAACGTTGAGCTCCTTGAATTATAAGTCGAGCTCACGATAACTAACAAATTCTTGCACTGACTGGAACTCAAATCTGTGTGGTTCTTTCTTCCAAAGGCCATCTCTGACACTAATCTGCATAGTCCTCATGTGAGTTAACCAAGTTTATGTCTGGACTTTAAAAGAGACTATGACCTCTGAGTTTGTTTCGGCTGTTTCTTCTCAGAGTAGTCAGGTACGAAACACCGGCCCCATCTAGTTTAAAAAAAACATGACGTGTAAAAGTGTTTGTAAAAACCTTTTTGCAAAATAAACATCATTTATCATTTATCAATGGTAGAAAACGACCATCATTATTATCATCATCATCATCTGCCTGCCTTTTCCCAACTATGTTAGGGGTCGGCTTCTAACCGGATCATCTGAATACCAGCATTTTACATGGAGCGACTAGCTATCTGACCTCCACAACCCAGTTAGTACTGGATAATACGATACCCTTTGGTAAGACTGCTTGTCAGATTTTTGAGCCACTGACTACCTTATATGACTGTCAAAGATCTACAAATGACAGCTGGGACCAACGACCTCAAAATTGTATTCTTAGAATTTCTTAGCCGCAATTGGCGGATCTTCGAAAAAGGTAGGTGACCTCCTACACCAGCCATCCTTATTAAATCCATAGTTGCATTCTGCTTATATCAAAACTAATGATAAGTAACTTTAGTCAATGTTAAAGATGTATGTAATTCTATTGAATGCATTCCTGGTTGAAAATTGGAAAATTAAACTCAGTTATACGCAAGAACGCGTTCCTTTTGACATGATCGCATTCTTATTATTGGTGACATCCACCCTAAAAATACCAATATTATAAACTTCGGTGTTTTCGCTCTCATCGGACTTTTGGAAAGAGACACACGCGTATGAGAGACAGAGACAACGAACTAAAAGTTTACATAACATAACATTACGCCTGTAATCCCCGAAGGGTTAGGCAGAGGTTTACCTAATATTACACTCACATTTCGCCAGTTATGTTTAAGTTCCATGTATTAAGGGGCCAGCTTATTTCCATCAACCACAAATCCAGACTCCGTGGCTGCTACTGAGAAATTCTTGATGGAAAACCCAATAACACTTTGCCCGACCTGGGAATCGAACCCAGATCCTCGTGCTCAGCAGTTGCACTTGCGACCACTAGACCAACGAGGCAGCCTAAAAGTCAAAATCCTTTGCTAAAGCTGATGGTATGGTGGTTTTTGAAAAGCGATCATGTTAATGGTCGATTAAATAATGATTTTGTGTCCTTTTTGACCACATAGGTACTATAATTAATTTCTACCATGTCTTTTCGTGATTTCCAGATACCACAATGGAAAGGAACACATTGATGGCGAAATGCTACCCCCGGATCAAGGACTATTGTCGAGAGAAACATGGCTTGGAGTTTCAGGTAAGGACGATTGTTTTTACGAGTTCTGGAGACACGAAAGCGAAAGAGTCACACTCTCTATCACTGAAGGTACAATTTAGGCCATGAAGACCATAGTGGCCTAATTCAATGGACAAGCCTTTTGAGTACCATAGAAAACAAAAAGTATTTTTTTAATGAACTAGCACTCTTCGAATACATACTTTTTATTACTCTACCTAGTGAATATTCGTTGTATCACTTTTAGGCCACCCTGGTTCTATCAAAGTGTTCAATTTTCACTGGAATAAATCGATTGTTCCCAACGAGTCACACTGTACCATGTCACAGTGTGACTCGTCGGGAACAATCGGAAAAAATCATAGATTTTATTGTACTCATGGCCTTAATTTTGAACGCAACCGCGCAGACCACAGACGGCAGACTACAGCAACATTGCAATTTTTAATAAATATAGTCAACGAAAAAATACGTCTTGCCGCTATTTTAGTGACAGCCATTCACATTTATCGGTTGGCGCAGTGGCTGAGTGAGTGGCTGCTGCGCTGCAAGTCGCGGCATCGATCCCCGCATGGAACAAATATTTGTATTTGTTTTTATGGCCGACTGTTTGTGTATGTGAATTTAAATGTTTGTAATCGCACCCGCGATGCAAGAGAAATTCCTAGTGTGGGGCAACGTTTAAAAGAGAAGGTAAAAACTATAATTCAGTTACCCTGGCAGGATTTTAGCTGGGCCATTTGGCTACCGTTTATAAAAAAAATTCTTTGATGTTTGCCTGAACTGTCCCACTCCTGGATAACGGCATCAATCCATTCCTTCCACTACTCTCGACGCTGCATAGATTCTCGTAATTTTTTGATGAAAATTCATTTATACATTTTCTGAGAAACGGTTTGTTAGTGTTATTTAATCCACACCGAGTTAACTTCACAAGAGTTGCATAAGATTACTTCCTGTTTTATAGAACTTATAACAGGAAATACGGAGGTTTCGACGAATATCATATCAAACGCTTGTTTTCTTAAGATACTATAAAAAAATAATTATGTCTTCCGTCGGATCGTAGTCCAAATCTGTGTGTTGGATTAAGGGTAAGCTTTAAAATATTGAAACTCTAAGAAATACTTTTATAACTTTTTATAAGAACTCTCTCTGTTTCGATAAACTCCATTTTAATTTGGTTCTACAATCATTTTGTATGAACTTGCGGTGTGTTTATTAAACATATTTGAGTACTAGCTTCTTCCCGCGGCTTTGGTCACGTTATTTGTTATTCTGATGATCTCTAAAGTTTCATAAAGATCCGTGCTGTAATTTTTGAGTGACAGAGTAACTGCAAACAAACATTCATCCATCCGTCCTCCCAAACATTCATGTTTATTATAATACTAGATTTCACCCGCGGCTTTGCTCGCATTAATTCAGAATTTAACAATCAATTCGGGTTGTACTCTGCTTGTAATAATATAGGTAATTTAATCATGATTCGAAAGACATGTGGTGTCATCTATTGTAATAAAAACGTTATTGTTGTTTCCTCGGGAACAGTACTTATTTTCGGGATGAAAGGCACCTTATGTCCGTTTCTGTACACCAGACAACGTACACACAACATTGATCGGTTCAGCGGTTCAGGCGTGAAATGGTAACAAACATACAAACTTACTTTCGCATTTATAATATTACTAGCGACCCGCCCCGGCTTCGCACAGGTGCAATGTAGATATAAACCTTCCTCTTGAATCACTCTATCTATTAAAAAAACCCGCATCAAATCCGTTGCGTAGTTTAAAAGATACTAAGCATTCATAGGGACAGACAGCGGGGAGCGACTTTGTTTTCTACTATGTAATGATTGTTAGAATTAAGTAAGATTTCTGCTACGCCTACTATTTACTGGCTATCCTATCGGTATCCCTATAAGGATGGCCGATGGGGCCATAAAGTTCTGGAGTGGCGACCGCGAACCGGAAGACGTTGCGTTGGAAGGCCTCCCACTAGGTGGACCGATGACCTGATGAAGGTTGCAGGGATCCGCTGGAGCGAGTCGCACGGGACCGGTCAATGTGGTGACACTTGGGGGAGGCCTATGTCCAGCAGTGGACGTCTATTGGCTGAAATGATGATGATGATGATCCCTATAAGGGAAGATAAATTATTATTAGTTTCAAATGTCCTTAATTTAAGACCGCTTTTGATAAAATGCAGTTTGATGGTCATGTAAGAAGCACTGAAATATAGATAGGTCTGTTTCATGTTGGGCCTAAGACCATTCTTTTCTACGCAAGTCCCTCACACACGGGCAAAGTCACAGAAAGAACTAATTATTGAAAAACGTCTGACGTCTGACGTCGTCCTGTTGTCAGTTTTTCTGCCGCCTATAGACCTCTGACTTGGCTTTACATCCCGTCGAGAAACATCTCTCAGGCATGCTGGTTTTCTCACGATGTTTTCCTTCACCGAAGCAAGTGATAATTATACAATCCGCACATGAATCCGAAAAATCAGAGGTGCGTGACTTGGGTTCGAACTCGAGACCTATGACTTTGTAGTCCCACGGCCACACCATTAGACTATCTCTGATTAAAAACATAACTCTACACGAATACAAAATAATTAATGCGAAGCAGAGAAGTTCCCTAAAAAGTAAAAACTGTGCGTAAAACTCTCAAATACTACCCAAAATGGCAAGTTTGAATACAACATAATAATATTTCTAAATGTTATTACTATTTATATAGGTTGAGTCCGTTTTTTATGTAAATATAAGGCATTGGGGTGGCTCCCAAGGTATCGGGAGGAAGGTCAAGCCATCTTGAACAAATTGAAAGGGCAAAAGTGGCCTTTTCCTTATTTTTCATACGGTTTTTTCTATTGGGAAAATGTGGATGATATATTTTACAAGTATAGTTTGTAATAGTAATTGTGTGTGCCTTGTTGGCCTGGTATAGTCGAGAGAGGGCTGGTACTGGGCTGTGAGGTCCTTGGTACGATTTCCCGATCGGGCAAAGTGTTATTAGGTTTGCCTGGAGTCTTGGAGATTTGTGTCAGTTTAATGGCAATAGGCTTACCCCCATTACATGAAACTTCAAAAAAACTTGCAAAATGTAGGTGCACTATAGGTTCATCTCTGCCTACCACTTCACACCATTAAAAGCGTGATGTCACGAGTACCAGTAATGAAGTAAGTGAGCCTGTTCGGAGACTAGTAAGACTACCCTTTTTAGATATTTACATATTGTTTGCAGAGCAAAATATTTCCAGATACAGAATTATCTCGACTACGGCCAAGCAACCGTCCCCTTTAGTTTCCACGACACACTATTTAAGTTTAAAATGAAAGCGCGCGAAATTAAAATTTTCTTACGTTTTCTTGCATTTTGCAGGTTACGGTCGGGTTGTTTGTTGAACAAAATACGAGATATTTTTCAAATCAAATCGTTTATTTGTGATACATGGGTTAAATACAGGTGTTCATTTATAATTATAATGTTCATTCCATGATCAGCCACTTGGAAATACAAACGATTAAATAAAAATATGTGTGTGTACCAGAGTACACAGGTAAGAAGTGAAACTTCTTTACGACATATCATTTTTCTACTATTTGCAACTTCACGAAAATGGGGTAGATAAGGCTTAAGCCTTAAGAAAAATATTTTTTTCCGTATTAAATTAAAGCTATTTTATTATTATAGACATGCATACAATTAATGAGTAATTTATTTTATCATTGTTCTTATTATAATATCATTGCTATTGTTGTATTTCATCAATAATGATACATTATATTCTTTACGTCAAAAAAAGCAACATGGCGCGTAACCGAAAAACGTGACGATTTTTAAAAAATTTCTCGCGTAAGTCGATAAAGAAGTTTCACTTCAAAAATATAAGTCTCAAATTAATTCTAATGATAATTATGATGTAAATTCCATTTCAAATGATATAAAAAAAAAAAATTACAATTACACACAAGACTAACAACAACAATAATTTATCGTCAAGCGGACACGAAACTTTCAACGAACTTTTTGAATAAAAGTTCTAGTCGATAAAAATTCAGCAACAGAGTATTCAGAGTACAATTATCTATAAGGAATTGGAACGATTTATTTTTAAAGACAGGAATATTGCAACAATCTTTTATGTCATTAGGAATCTTATTGTAGATTTTTGTAGCCATAGCAAATACACTTTTCCCAAAGAGGATAGTTCTATATTGACTGGTAAGGTTATTATATAAATGACTTCTATTTCGCGATCTGAGCTTCAACGTAAATAGTTGTTTCGCGGCCGAAAAACGTGTGTATTTACAAAATTGTAGTCAATGGGTTTAAATAAACTTGGAAATTTGTATTGATGATCTTATATAACCCAATAAAGCCATCTTCTTTTTCTTCGTTTCGTATCGATGAACTCAATTGTATAAGGCCAGTATCATGTAGCCATATCTGCACAGCTCTAACATTTATGACTCAATAAAGCCATATATATTACGATCGCAATTAATATTTTAATCAATAAACAACCTGACACTAACCTGCAAATTGCAAAAAACTTAAGAAAGTTTGAACTACGCGGGCTACCTTGGCGCTTCCACCTTAATATTCGGCCCTCTATACCTACTTATTAGCTAGAGTATCAACAGTTACACCGATCGAAGCCTCTACGTCTATTGTGTACGATACCAAGTCAATGTCATCGGTGCCTCGACGACGAGATCCTAGGGGAAATCAGTTTTACGAAGTATATATTGTCATAGCACAAGTGGATTCTGTTGTTTACCTTGTTTCATTATGTATTTATTTATTTAGTCTTGAAGGGTTTGTTACTATTCCAAACGCTTCCTGCCGGAGGGTCTACGCGGGGGTCGTGCGGTCCATGGCTCTTCACGGGGCCCCGGTGTGGCCGCGTTCCTTGAGGCAGCGAGCCGCCCAGTACCTGAACGCGCCCCAAAAGGTGGTGGCCGTAAGGCTTGTCCAGGGGTACCGCATGATCTCCGGAGAGACGGCGAGCCTCCTTGCCGGATTACCGCCATGGGACCTGGAACTGTCCGCTGCCGCGGCAAATCACCGTGCAGCGGACAGACCTCCGGCGCGATCTCATCCCGTGCAGGCCACGCCACAATAGTGGCGATAAGTCCCCCCTAATCGATGTACATACAAGACCAAACCTGGACGAATACATAATCTCCTCTTTTTTTAGAAGTCGGTTAAAAATAAAAAGTAGGTTCAATAAAACCCCTCTCGACAATATGCGGAATAAACGAACCAAAAACATGATATACTCGTATCATGAATATTTTCACAACAACCTAGCTATATTTTACCTTTACCTGAAATGTAATTAAACAACCATATTAATAAATTGACACTCCATAAATCAGATTCACGAGCTACCGGTAAAATATTCATAATTGGTTTTAATCGATTAAAAAATCGGCAACCAATAAATCGAATGGAGTATCGATTTGGGAAATAATCGAGTCGGTCACCGACGTTCACATCATACATTATTCATAGTTTTCATGTATATTTAATGCATTTTCAGGGTTTTCCCTGCTCAGGTGTGAATCGACTTGCGTGGTTACATTTTTGACGTGGTACTACTGCTTTTAATAATATTTTGATAAAGACGGTAGTTTTTATTTAAAATGACAAGCACTAAATAATAATTTTGATTTATGATTGTATAATTGTATATAAACAATAAGTTGTGGAGCTCGTGGATAAATAATAACCACACAGGTCGAACGAAGGTCGAATACATGTTTTTAATGTATTTTTTACTTAAGACACCTTCACGACCCCCGTACTATTCAATTCATCCATCAGCACAATGTTTTGAATGCGTTAAATTGAGTCCTATTGTAAAACGTGATTTTTCACCCCAAAAAAAAAGTCATTTCCTAGCAATAATTTTTGCGTAAAGTTACTTAGCTTGATGTACATAATGCTTGGTTGACGGCTTCGTGAAGAGTTCGTTTACAACGTGTATGTAACTTAACTTACACTGTCACTTACGGTATATATTCCGTGATTTTCAAATTAGTCTGAGCTCTCGATCTTTGGCAATGTTGCAAGTGCCCATGATCATGATTCAGCGCCATCGATCATAAGTGACAGTGCAAAATAAGTTATTAACCGTAAAAGCTTAAAACAGTGTTTAAAATGAAACTTTACTTAACTCCTCTGCCTACGTCAGAAAAACAGGGATTATGGTGCCGATTCCCTTGTTTACAAACTAAACCAAATTTAAGTTCAGTACATTTTTTCTTTCTATTTCATTAAGAAAAGGACAGAAGATAAATTTTAGTCTAGTCCTGTCAAATTAACCAGCGCCTGACACAAGTTTAGACGTGATTAAAAAGTTGACTACTAAAATTACATCAAATTACGTCAGGTGCTGACTAATTTGACAGGATTAAATTTATTTTTTTATCTTTTGTCCTTTTTATAATGAAATAGAAAGAAAAAGATGCACTCAACTATTCTAACTATTCTATTCTATTCTATTCTAACGAATAAATGTATATTCTATTCTATTCTATTCTATTCAACTTAAATTTAGTGTAGTTTGTGAACAAGGGAATCGGAACCTATGTCTACCTACTTTAAAATGTATACATTTTCACAGCACCAGTAGTTTTGCGTCAAGCTCAGCTACTGACACAAAGAACCACTTTCTATCGATCGTCTGCTGAAGCCGATACTGTACACTTCAAGGCCGCCTGCTAGTGTTCTCTGCTGCCATTCTTTTGTATTGTAAAGTTTTTAACTTGTATCCGAAGGGTTTTCTTTTCAATATTTCTTTTTTTTTATTTAGTGGTCTTCTGCAAGGTTTGTTTTACTGGGGGAATATGACCATATTACTTATGAAGTTATGACAGATGATTGCGAGAAACGACCATTTGGAACCACGCGTGAAGCGTTTGCTCTGCTCTGCTTTGCACTGCTCTCAAAAACGGTGAAGGAAAACATCGTGAGGAAACCGGCATGTCCTAGAGCCAAAAATTCGAAGACATGTGACAACTACCAATCCGCACTGGGCCCGCGTGGTGAATTATAGCCCAATCCCTCTCATAGAGAGGAGGCCTGCGTCCCAGCAGTGGAAACATTATAGGCTGATGATGATGATGAAGCGCCTGTGGTTTCATAAGTGTTTCTGTAGGTAAAATATATATTTTTAAGTTTTAATAAGAATGCACATATTGATTACTCAGACCTGGCTACCAATCATTACGATCAACTTCTCCTAGGAACAGCCAAAGCTCAGTAAATCACACTTATAGCCGGTTATAGCCCGCACGTGGCACGTGGGTTGCTTTCCGTCACCCAAAATAGCCCAGAGGGTGCTACTGCCTAGCTCGCTTTTTGTAAATGTTTACAATTCCTATGCCCTGTGTTTGTGGCAGCTATTTCGGGTTTGTTGTACTAAGAGGCCATAGATTAAGGAGTTATGGTGGAGAATGGTATGTTGAAATATGGGTGGGAGAAGCTTTGAGCGGCGCTGTTGATGTGGCAAGGTAATGTTGTTTTCACAGAGAATTATGACCACCAAAATAAATTAAAATTATAAAAATGATTTATTTTTCGTTCGTCCTAAAGTTTTGTCCCACATTCCAAAAAATTCTTCGTTTGTCCCATATCACTATTAAACTTCTTCTTTTTCGTCCCAAATTACAAGTTCTATAAAGGTACAGTCAATAAAAAAAAACGAATGTACTTATATAATCGTCTAAAAAAATATGTGTATTTACCGTAGTCACAAGCATGTTGGCACACGCAATGAAACAAAAACAACTGAAAAAATAAAATCTAAATAAAAAAAAAAAAATTGTTGTGTATTATCTCACGGCTGCACCAAATACGCCCAGTTCGGCGAACTGTCTAGCAGCTAGACGACCCGCCGACTAGCCGACTAGTCGATTACCAAATTGCCGACTAATATATTATTTAATTATTTTTATGCCCAAGTGGCTGATCATGGAATGAACATTATAAGTATATAATGAACACCTGTATGTAACCCATGTATCACAAATAAATGATTTGATTTGAAAAAAAAAAATCGGTCTTCTAACTATTTGGCCAAGCCGATCATTGCTTTCGGTGGAGTTCAGGGGCATCAGCTGTGTCCGCGGCGACGCTGGTTGTGAACTGAGATAGTGATGTGCAAGAAACTTAGAACAGTTTCATACTTTGTGTCAAAGAGTGTATGTGAACAGGTACCTACTTAAACAAAATAAGATTGTGTCATTAATAATAATAACAAATATACTACATAATAAAAATACCGTGATAACTACGAAGCAAAACAAAAAGGTAAACAAATGGAAGAAGCCTAAGGCTGACTGATCCCTGGAAAGGAATGCCAAAACAAACTCAGAACTTAACTAACCCTAACTTTAGCTCAAACCCTCATCAAAATACTTGTTAAGTATTCAACATAATAATATCTTTAATCTGACAAAGTCACCTTCTTCTTAGGTGGTGGACATGCGCTGGGGGGTCCGAGACGAAGCCACAGATGATCACATGACCACAGAGCTGTGTATGAGGGAGATCAAGAACTGTCAGCGACTCTCCATGGGACCGAACTTCGTGGTGTTCCTCGGACAGAAATATGGATATAGGTAAGCTTCATAAGCCTTACCTATAGACTAAACTATCTGCCAATAGAAAGTCTGCCGTGTGCGGGAACTCTTAAGGTAGACTTTTAACCACAATCTGCACGCTCAAGTGACACGTGAGTTGCGACTTCGGAAAAAACATAATAGAAATTTATTAGACCAAAAGCTTTGGAGCTTTGCTTGCCCGCGTTTCCGCTCGCGTTAATTAAGAATTAGACTATAAATTCGGGTTGTACTCTGCCTGTAGATATAATAATATAATTCAATCATGATTCGAAAGACACGTAGCGCCATCGATTATCAAAAGACCATTATTATTGTTTTCCTCGGGAACAGCAATTTTTTTCGGATTAAAAGGTACCCTATGTCCGTTTCTGTACACTTAACAACGAATATGCAAAATTTCAGGATGATCGGTTC
Source organism: Lycophotia porphyrea (assembly GCA_950005105.1). Lineage (NCBI taxonomy): Eukaryota > Metazoa > Arthropoda > Insecta > Lepidoptera > Noctuidae > Lycophotia > Lycophotia porphyrea. Next base: position 2,006,458 of record OX465408.1, on the reverse strand, counting down.
AGTGGTTTACGCGTGAAAAGATAACAAACAAACTTAATTTCGCATTTATAATATCTTATACCTTTAAACGAGCAATTCTTGTATATATGTACCTATATATATATATATTTTTTCTGAATCTCAGAAACGGCTCTAACGATATTCATGATATTTATTATGCAGGCGGTTTCGGTGGCGATAAATCGATCTAGCTAGGTTTCATTTATGGAAAACGTCAAAAAAAAACGAGCAAAGCTCGGTCATCCAGGTACTTATATTAAAGTTAGCAACGTGACATGCAACGCGACTATACTCATGCAAAGAAAACAAGTGATACATACTGGTGCCACAAGTCCTCGCAAGTCATATCACCTGAGGTCATGCATGATGCACTACCCTTTAGGTATTATGCGTGATGTCTTATTCTGAACCCACTTTTCCAGGCCAATCCCAACATACGTGCTATCATCAGAACTGCAGTTGTTAAAGGAGGAGCTGGTAGCTGGGGGAGTGGACGTCATCCTGATGGACACCTGGTACAAGAAGGACTCGAACGCTGTGCCCCCCGTGTCTGTGCTGCAGCCCATCTCATCTATATTAATTAATTTTAATAATAAGGTAGGAATACTCACAAAACATCACAAATGTATGGCACTACAATAGTTAAGTTTGTTTGCAATGTAGAACGCAGGTACTTTGACTGTCAAGCTACAAGTGCAAGATCTCGGAACGCAAGATAGAGATCAGTCAAGCACGGGCTAAGCAACGTTTATAGATCTCGCCCTTAGTCCCTTTTTATTTTACATTATAACATAGGAATCAGACTAAAAGAGTCGATTGACGGCTAGTGAAAGTAGTTACTGCCAATAAACACAGTACTATAGAAATTAATTAATATCCATCCATGACGTGGTGAAAATCCTTCAGTAATATTTTTATTCGCAAAAATGGGTTTCGATGGTGATACCCATAGCATGTTAGGCTTAACACATACGATCTAACCTATGAATCTAGTATACTACTCACCCAGAAAGCTAACCAAAAAAGAAATGGGTCCGAGTGCCCACCTAACATTTCGGGAAATCGCTAAGCGGTTGGTCGACTCTTCACGTGACCAGAGGGCGGGCCTATTGTTTGGCCAAAGAATCAGCATTGCCCATCAACGTGCCAATGCTGCCAGCCTTCTGGGCACATTTCCTATTGACAGCGATGTGGACGCATTTTTTGATGCCCTGTAACCCTTTTGATGCTAGTTCATATTTTCATTACTATTATAGATATGTAGTTTGTAAAAAAAAAACATTCATTTCAATTTCCTTTCAGAGAGTTCCAAAACTTCAAGCCGAAGATCAAGCAGTGTGGTGGGACACGCTCGGTAAAATGCAGAAGCTGTTCCGAAAGGCTTCCTTACAGCTGTACAATGCTGGCAAGATTGATAAGGACTGCATGCACAATTATTTTATGTCTGGTGAGTTTCCAGAGAATTAGACGGTAATTTTCTAGATGGACCTTGATCCATCTCATCAGGGGCAATCGTCCTAATCTTGCCTGGCCTATTGTCCGTAAGAGAGAAAACACTTAAATGGATGATCATTCTTATCATCGTGGCTATTAATTAAATTGGCGGTCGGAATAATTGTCGTATTCTGTAATGGTCTACAATTGCCATTACCGTCTATTTTTTTAATTCAAATTCGAATTCATTTATTTGTCCGAACATGGTACATACAAGGTCTCAAATAACATAAAAGTCTCATCACATTCTGCCACTGGGGCGTGCAAATATCAGGTACACATAATAACTTATTACAATACAAAAATAGAAATATTAGGTTAGAATTGATACAATTGTATAACATTATTAATGTTACAATAAGAGGCATGTCAGAGTCAGTGAATAATAATATGTCAAAAAAATAAATAATAATTAAAAAATGTCAATTTCAAAATGTAATGTCAAGCTATCTGTTATATAAGAGAGAACACAATTAGATTATCATGTCAAAGTATCATTCAAAAAGTCGTTTAAATTATAATAACATTTTTTACATAGTAACTCTTTAAGCTCCTTTTGAAACCCATTTAAATTTAACTGTTTAATTTGCTTCGGGATTTGTTAAAAACTTGCGGAGCTAAACAAAATATGCTTTTCCACATTAACGCTGTTTTTGCTCTACGTCCACGCAATTTATCATTACGCCTATCATTCAATGTGTTTATTTAGCAAAAGTACCGCATACATGGAAGACTTGAAAGAAAACTTTCGCATCTGTTACTTCAGTCAAACAGAATGTTAATTAGATCGCCACAAATACCGGTCGATTTAATTAGGGATAATCCCAACCATTTGATATCCACTTATTAATATTCAGTAATAGTATAGTGAGTGCCCTGCTGCAGTATCTAACTCCTCACTGACTGACTTTTACTGATTTAAAAGAGTGTCCATGAAATTTCTTGCCCATTCTTCTCCATAGAGATCTACGCTAGGGAATGGGCAACTACAGTACTTTCACAGTTTTTATGCCTTGTGCCTAGCTTCATTTCATTGTTAACTTGTCGACAATTCAAAAGTGCCTGTAACTGGCCTACTTGAAATAAATGCTTTAATTTTGATTTTGATTTCATACAAAGAAAAAAGGAATGGGAAGAGAGGTTCAAGTTGTTACTGAACCACACCATATGGTACCTGACAATACCCATTTCATTCATCTTTTGCTCTAAAATTCCAGTAACCGAACGTGAAGTTATAAACGGCGTGCTAAACGTGAAGAACACAAAGAACCACTGCTTAGCGTACGTCAGGTACATCAACAACATCAACCTTCAGAACCTGAAGAAGGCCAGCAACTTCGTGGACATCATCAACAGGAGTCTGGATTCTGAGGCTTCGAAGCTGTTGGCTGATCTCAGGGATGTCAGACTACCGGAGAAAATTGAGACTACGAATATACAGAAGTAGGTGTTGCGTCGAAATGGATTTGGATAATTATGGTATTTTTTTCTGGTAGAAACAAAAATGCAAATGAGCCCAGTCGATGGCAAGTGTAATTTGTAGACATTTGCGGTGGTAGAAGCATTGGAAATTCCTGGTTTCTTCTAGTAATTGTGAATAAACTAAGAGCCTTCAGGATAGGTGGAGCGACGATCTTCGCATTTAAATGAGAGTAGCTGACTAAAACTATACTGCATCAGCAAGCGGAATTCGCCTAGCTGAATTTTGGGCCAAACATATTTATTAAAATTTTGCCATCGACACGCTAAGAAGACGAAGAACGGCATGCTATAGAGATGACTATTCTCAGCAGGGACTATTACTAGGACTATTACTGATCAATGATGATGATGCCCGTCAACTAGCACTTTGCAAATTACGGAAGTGTGGTAGGAATTATTTGGAAAAGCTCTGTCATATGGAGTGTTATATTTGTATGGCCTTTCAGATATACAGTGGAATGGATTGGCCGCGAGGGTCTGGACACAGAGACACACGGGGAATATCTGAGCCATTTCATAGCGCACTTTTACAAAAACATCGTCAAATTGGTTGACAGGTCAGTAAAGTTCATGGAAAAAAAGTAAATAAATTGCTTACTACACAGCTTCTCTGATTCCTGTGGCTTCATCTACTTGGAATCCGGAAAACACAGTCCTTTGTAAAGTTTCATCAAAATCCGTTCTGCCGTTAAGGAGTAAAAAAGTAACACAAAAAGAGAGTTACTTTTAAAATTTGAAATAGTTGCGGTGACTTGAAATACAGGTTTTTATAGCACCTGTCTTTCACAAAGTTAATTCCATGTTCGTGCTCCAATGCAAATTCAAATTCTTTATTTCAGACATGAGTCCATAGTGTTAGTAGCAACAAAATAGCTTAATAACTAGTGTTAGTAATAAGGAAATAATAAAGAACTAAATCAATTGGTATGGATCCTCACCCAGTGGCACAACAGAGGGTTGTCCCACCGATCTGAGAACACGCTCAAGAGATTAATGGTGGCGGAGTGCAGCTGGTTGGTATGGAGGCGGTCCTTTTTCTTATAATGGCGTAAAAATCGTCTGTGCGCGCACTTGTGTTGAAAAATAGGAACGACGAGAATGTGAACTCAGAACCTCCTTTCTTGAATTTGGTTGATAATGTATTAATCTACTAGACATTCACCCTGTAATTTTTGCATGGAATTCAGAACTGGAAGTAATTTACATGTAAATGAATCTAATAGAGTTCGCAACTAATCTTGTCATTTGCATTGCATACGTGTAGTTGCAAACTAGGAAAGTTTGTAAGCTTACCAGAAGTCGAATTAAGTTGTAAATTAATTCCTTCTAGTTTCCTGCGTTTTTCTTCTTTCTAGTTGCTCTCTTCATTTTCTACACTTCTTGCTATACTATAATCATCATAATCATCTGCCTAGCCTTTTTCCAACTATGTTGGGGTCGGCCTCCAGTTTAACCGGATGCAGCTGAATACCAGTATTTTACATGAAGCAACTGCCTATCTGACCTTCACAACCCAGTTAGTACTGGATAATTCGGTTCCCCTTGGTAAGTCTGGTTGTCAGACTTTCGGGCCACTGACTACCTGTAACGAATGTCAAAGAACTTTCTATACCCTAATGTGGAAGATTTGTGTATGCATTGGACCGGTACTTCTGATAGTAAATCAACACTAGCCTTAGTGTAGCTTCGATTTCCAGTTAATCTATTGCTCCAAAAACGAACCCATGACTTATTTAGCACTTAGTTACATTTAGTACAATTTCGGTTTTTGTCTTTTACTCCTATCTCAATGATAATATCCTCACTATGGCATTTCGGCCACGCGTAACCCAGCCAGATTTTGGCATAAAATTATTTATTACTCATCATCTTCCTGCCCTTGTCAGTCAGCGTCACGATGTGGGTACCCCTCTTGAAAGCACCTACGTTCCCAACTAGGGTACCCAATTGATGCAGTCCACCGTTCATATGACTATCAGAAATATCTATGAATGACAGCCAGGATCATTAACCCAGCGTGCTTTCTCTATTTGGGGTCGGCGAAACACGTTTTCTTCTTCCATACTCTCCTGTCAGACGTCACGGCATCATTTACTCCTTTCTTTTTCATATCATTCTTCACACAATTCATCAATCTTTTCTTTGGCCTTCCTCTCCCTCTCCATCCATCAACATTCATGTCCATCACTCTTTTAGTCACATGCGTTTTATCCCTCCTCATTACATTTTTTTATTACTGTGGTGTATAAATTACTGCTAAAGTAAAGAATTAGTTTCATGGATTACTTATAATGGTTTCAGAGCAATGCGCAAAGAAGACAGCAGTGCCCAAGGTGTGATAGTGACGGAGATACTGCAGCATCTGCACGCCTGCAACAACTCTGTGAAGGTGTTTCACGGGAGGGAGCCAGACCTGAACTTCATTGAGGACTACATGAAGAACTCGTCTGATAAACCACTGGTTTTGTATGGAGAAGGTGAATACAATATTTCAATCATAACTTTTGTTCTTATTTTGGTGTTTTTTTAATCAAGCGTTGAAGCCTGTGATTTAATAACAGATACTTAAGGCCAAGGCTGAAGGGTAAGAGATTTCCGTCACCTCCTTCTGCGAAGCAGTCATGCTAGCGAAGGAGGTGGCGGAGCGTGAGAGGGAGAGAACCTCTCGTCCCAGCCGCCGCGGGAGACGCCTCGGGCGTCGGGGGTCACGTGGTGGCTTCCGGCCACCGTAGACGCGGACCTGTGGACGGAGAGTAATGGGCTAGCTCGCCGTCCGTCCGTCTTTTGACGACAGGCCGTGTTGACTTAATTATGTGAGTTATGTCTTTATTTTTTGTGCACGCGAGGGTTAAACAATATCAGGGAGGGGCCCGCAAGGGCCGATGCCTGCCAGGGCTGCGGGCTGTTCGAAAGAGATACCGTGGCCCTGGAACACAAAGGGCTAGGAAGGAACATGGATGGGTTTTAGTCAGTAGTTCTCCCGCTCTGCCCAGAGCGGGAGAAGTCATTTGATGATTTCCCATCCGTAAAAAAAAAAAAAAAGGGTAAGAAATTTGTTTCAAACTGAAAGACGTTCCATTGGAAGACCTCCCACTAGGTGGACCGATGACCTGGTTAATAATAATAATAATAATAATATATCATTTATTTCAGGTAACAAAGACCCATAACATAAATACCTTACAGACTAGCATACATAATTATAACAACCAGAAATTATAAACTATTGTACACGAAGTGACGGTGTCGTGTTGCACTGCGTGGTGTCGCGTAGCCTTCCGCGGAAACGCCGATACATGACACCCTTCGGCCAAAACTCTTCCTTGAGGAAGGTCTCAATATGAACAGTCGGAACTCGCACCACGAACGACTTGAAATTCGTGTTGTGGCGCGAACGCAACTCCTCAACCCTCAAGGTCCAGCTGGTCTTCGCTCGGAGATACTCCACGAACTCCTCAACCTTCGTGGTGTGATGTAGCCGGGACACATAAAGCTGCGTCGTTGGAATTGCCGGACGCAGCACATTGGGTCCTGCCAGCGCGGTCCCGCACTGGTTCCGACTAGGGGGCTTCTTCCTCTTCTTCCTCTCCACCATCACGAAGCCCTGCTTGTCACACGTGCCCGTAGCTGGGCCTTGCTGTTTCGTACCCCTGTTGGCAGGTTCATAACAGCTCTTCTTATCCCCTTTCTTAGTCTGTAACACAAGTTTGTTCGTGGCGACGATTGCAGCGTAGGCACGTTTAGGGGTCAACGTACCCACACGAGTCACTAGATCGACCGGCATCGAGTCAGCGACGGCGGCGGCGCAAGGTGCAACGCGTGCAGTATCAGCAGCGGGTGACGCACTGGAGCTCGACGACTCAAAACTGCTGACGGTAGCGTTTCTCGCTCCGCGACATGTGCTCACGTTGAAGGCATCAGGCGACCTATTTACAGTAATAGCGTTGCGTAACAACTCCACTTCGGCACGTAGCTCACCAATGGTGTTATTCGACACCTCCAACTTGGACTGTACCTCGGCCAGGCTTGCCTTGAGATTTATGATGTCCTTCAGCAATCTGGTGACGTCGACGTGGTCAAAGGAGACTGAGGGCAGCTTATGAAGCTCCTTCGCCACAAAAGCGGGCACGTCGTCCGGGTCGGGTGGTTAAGGTTGCGGAGATTCACTGGATGCGAGTTGCACGGGATCGGTCAATGTGGCGACACTTGGGGGAAGCGCTATGTCCAGCAGTGGACGTCTTTCGGCTAAAATGATAACGATGATGACGAGGAGATTTTTAGGGCAAAAAAATTATAGGGTTAATTAAAGTAGCTTTGTTTTATCGGGTCGATCTTCAGGTAAAGCCACGCTTGCCTAGGTTGGTTCGTGAATGTTTGACCACCCATCAAACTCTTCGTGCCTCGGAAAACACGTTAAGCCGTTGGTCCCGGCTGTCATTTTTAGCTCTTTGACCGTCGGTACAGGTGGTAAGAAGCCGAAAGTCTAACAACCAAGTCTTACGAATCGTATTACCCAGTTCTAACTGGGTTGTGAAAGTCAGATAGGTGGTCGCTCCATGTAAAATTGATAGACTGGAAGGGAAGCCAACCCCAACATAGTTGGGAAAAGGCTAGGCTAGATGAGCGTCGATTGCTTTGATCTTTGCGATGTAAAATATTCAAAGAAAGTTTTACAAAAATACTAAACTTCTTTCATTGGTACCTGAAAAAACCCCATTAGTCATGCTCTTCTTTCTCCGCCCAGGTGGTTGCGGGAAAACAAGTCTCCTATCAAAAAGCGCTGCCATGTCCTTGGAAACCTGGTTCGCAGATGTGCGACCAACCAACGTCATCAGATTCCTGGGAACAACTCCTGACTCCAGCGCTCTGACACCTACTCTCATCTCGATATGTCAACAGGTATATCATGTTTTCATCATCAGCTTCCTATATACGAATTCAATTCTATTTGTTTGTTTTTTTTTAGGAAACGTTGCCCTACACTAGTAATTACTCCTGTATCGTGGGTGCGTTCACAAACATTTAAACTCACATACACAAACAGCCAGACCCGGAATAACTATATGTAGGCCATACAAATATTTATTCCGTGCGGGGATCAAACCCACGACACGCAGCGCAGCAGTCACTTGCTCAGCCACTGCGCCAACGTGCCGTGTTTTATCCGTCATCACAATGTTTACTGTTTTCCTAATCATATCTTCTTTTACATTGTTCATCTATCTTTTCTTTGTTCTGCCTTTGTTTCTATAACTATTGTCATTTATTTTTACGCCAGTCAAAAAGCAATGATCATTATCATGTTCCTGCCCTTGTCACATTCTACTTGGGGTCGGCGCAACACGTTTTCTTCTTACATTCTCCCCTGTCAGACGTCACGGCATCATTTACTCCTTTCTCTTTCATATCATTCCTCACAATATCCATCCATCAAACATAACAAAGATACCGTATTTTAATGGAGTCTGTGCACCATGTCTTTTACTTCCTTACTATTCCTTCTTATCTATCAGTCGTCATCTAAGTAGACCCTATCATGCAATATCATCATTCACACAGTCCATTCATCTTTTATTTAGTCTAGATCTATTCTTATAGCCATCCACATTCATACCTACTGATACCTCTACTCGCGACGTCTATAATAACCGAACTAAAAAAATCAAATTCCAGATATCGTACAACTTCGCCCTTCCCTTCGAAGGCATCCCAGATGACCTGGTGCCCCTCACAGCTCACTTCAAGCACCTGCTAACGATGGCCAATCAGCAACAACCACTGCTGCTCTTCCTGGATTCAGTCGACCAGCTCACTGGAATTGGCACTGAGAATAACAAGGTGTCTTGGTTGCCAACTAGGTTGCCTGCACATTGTAAGGTGAATATTTCGTAATGTCTATTGTTATATTCTGAGAACTTGACGTTGCGCCACAGTAAACCTTTGGGTCTAGTCAAGTAATTATTAGATAAGTCAAATTATTATTTAACTTGCTTATACCCAAATAGATGATAACTTTTGAGTTTCTTCAAAATGGATTTTCAGTTTCATTGACATATCTTTAAAATAGTTAAGGAAAGGTTAAGTTGCTCTGAAATCCCATAAAACAATAGCAGCATAACTTCTAGTTAAATTGAAGTTAAGCTGAACTAACTTGCTGAAATTATTTACCTACAATTTTTTTGTCTGCAACATTGATTAATATTTTTTTTACTCTACTATTAAAATTTGCGATAGTTTTACTATTATATCTTTTGGCTTACAGATAATCGTAACTTGCGCATGTGAGGAAGCAAATCCAGAGGTATCCAAAGAGTATGACGTGCTCAGACGCATGATTGACTCCGAAGAGAACTTTCTAGAAGTTAAAGCTCTGGGAGAGGATTTAGCGATGCAAGTTTTGAAGTAAGTAGTTTAACTGCAAAAGTTTTGAAACAAAGTGGTTCAGGTGAAAATGAATATCATGTTTCTTATAAACATAAAGATGTTAATGTTACTAACTTCGGTTGCAGAGCAACTCGACCACAACCTTCTTCTTCAGTCATAAGATCGTCAAATGCGCAGGTGTCAGGGCATGCAGCGCAAGATGGGAGTTGAGCCATCGTCTGTGGAGACACACGTCGTATACACGCATACACACTTTGAGATCTGGCCGTGGCCGAGTTGGAAATCTCTAAATAGACTCCGATCCCAAATCTACCAAAGACAATCTTAGGGTTAGAAATCGCGACAAAGATTGAATTCTGAAGAAGGCCTTTTGATAGTCAATGTTCACGTTCGTCATTTGTTTTATTCCAGGCTGTGGATGGCTTCAGCAGCTCGAGATTTATCGAACTATCAGTGGCGTTTAGTATCTAATGCTATCGCTTCCTGTTCGCTTCCGATATTCGTGAAACTTGTCTTTGCTGAGGTACAACTTTGTTTTATCACTTTTTTATTTGTTTTTTTTGTCCCGATTAGTGCCCGGTTGATGTCAATATACTCTCCCACTAAGACATAGGACTTAAAAAACTAGCGTAATGTGGTGTGGCGTGACGTATCTATTAGGTACAACTCTACCTAACCCTTCGGGGATTGCAGGCGTCCTGATATTTGTGGATTCTCCGATTTTGTCACTAGATTTCTCTCAGCAATTACAAAAAAACACACTCTTTCTCTTTCCAGGTATGCAGATGGAGAAGTTACACCAAACCTCAGGATACTCACTTGGCTTCAACTGTCATGGACTCCATCATGATGTTGTTTGAAAGAATTGAGAAGCAGGTAAATCCTTAATTTTTACAGATCACAATTTTGTTTTCACCAAGTAAATAGAGATGTATAGAAGAAGACATTTTGCGCTGACCCCAAATAAAATGTATAAGAGCAGGGAAATAATGACAATAAATAGAATACTGTTTATTCACTGAATTATGTGGTTCCATATTATCTTATAAAGAACGCTAAGTTTACATAACGTAGAGCCCCAGCAAAATTTGTACTTCTCAGACCTCTTGACCTAAACTAAAGAAGGCTATCTGAAATCTTCAACAGTCCTGAACATGAATACCTAAATATTATTTCATATTTTATTTAGGATTTGTGCCCGGTTGATGGCAATAGGCTCGCCCCCTATTACATGGGACTTAAACATAACTGGCGAAATGTGGGTGTACTATTAGGTACACCTCTGCCTAACCCTACGGGGATTACAGGCGTGATGTTATGTTATGTTATTTTAATATCATCCTCAGCACGGCCGTCTACTGGTCTTCCACGCGCTAGCTTACATCACAGCCGCTCGCAGTGGACTCTCAGAGACAGAACTAGAGGACTTGATCTCCTTGGATGACAAAGTGCTGGATGATGTGTACCAGTACCATCTACCACCTGTCAGACGAATACCACCGCTGCTGTGGACTAGGTAAGTGAAGTAGATTCTTAGACACGAGCAGTTCCTCTTTATGCCCTGATCTCATAGTACCTGGTTACCTGGTTTCGGCGGAAATAGTTCTTCTCTTCAGTTCTCCTGCCAGTCTTCCTTCACTTTTTTTTCATTCACAACATCCTCATTAAATCTTTCCATCGTTTTTTTGGCCTCTTCCTATTTTCATCGAGTTACAAACTAAAATCTAATTACTATATTATGGTTCTGGTTATACACAGATAGTTTCGATTTGCTTACCTCTGTTATTCAAAGAAGTGTTAAGAACTATCTCAACAACAGTTGAAGAGTCAAAACCATATTTTCAATTTATTTTACCGACTTCAGAATGCCTCGTCATATTAAAGTTAAGACCTTTTTTATAATGTAGTTACTGTTTAACCTGGTATTAGTGTTTTTATGTAGCCCTTTGACTCTGCTCTTTGTTATTATTATGTTACTGTTCATTTTAGGATCCGCAACGATCTTCCAAACTACCTATCAGAGCGCGAGGCAGACGGCGTCTCCGTCATGAACTGGTACCACAGGCAGTTCCGGGACACCGCGCGGGAACGGTACTTTAAGAACATGAACATGGCCATGTACTTCCACTCTATGATCGCCGATTATTATCTGGGTACGTTGTTAATTATCATGCTAATTTCTCATAATGCTCTTATTAAATCAATCAAATGAAACGCACTACTACGTACTGTCAAGATACTTACTAAGTACTGTCAAGATTCTTCTTATAAACAGGGTGTAAACAGACTCTTCACGAAGCCATCAACCAAGCATTATGTACATCAAACTAAGTAACTTTACGCTAAAATTAGTGCTGGGAAACGACTTTTTTTTTGGGCTGAAAAATCACGTTTTACAGTAGTAGGACTCAATGTAACGCACTCAAAACATTGTGCTGGTGGATGGATTGAATAGTAAGGGGGTCCTGGAGGTGTTTAAAGTAAAAATCTTACATATAAAACATGTATTTAAAAAAAAAACTTGTGAAAAAATTAGAACTTTGACCCCCAATATCTCCGTAACTAGAAGGTTTCCAGGTATGGTCTAGAACAAAAAAATGATGGCAATGACGGAGAGAACAAGTGCCTTTCGGCTTCGTTAAGAGTCTGTTTAGACCCTTTAGAAACCAGTCAGTCAGAAGAATATTACAAAGATATAACTATACCTATGAAAGCATGTAAGCTGTTAAGCAGTTGGACTTGAAATAAATGCTTTGGTACCGACTGTTTTTGCAAATCTTTGGCAGTCATTATGCGTAATCAGAAGCCCCAAAGTCTGACAACCGGTCTTACCACGGCGTATCATGTTACCCAGTAAGTAACTGGGTTGTGGACGTCAGGAAAGTAGTCGCTCCATGTAAAATACTGGTATTCAGCTTTATCTGGTTAGGTTAAAAGTTGACTTTTGGGTTGGTGTTGTAAGGAAAAGGCTAAGCAAATGACCTTCGAATGTATTCATATTCCAGGCATATGGGGTGGAGGAACACCAAAACCCTTCAAATACACTGAGATCCAACGTCACCGCTTCAACCTGGCTGACAGAGAGGGAGTGGCAGACAGGAAGGTTCCTCTCCAGCCGCTGATCTTCATGTCAGCCGATGGGGCTAACAGGAGATATAACTTGAGGAAGGTAAAGAGAAACCAGTAACTCTCACCCAGTTGCAGCCACCATGCCAAGATCGCCGCTCCACTGAGTCTCAGGGCGTGCCACCTATGCTTGCCGATTCGTGGTTTTCAGTCAAGAACACGTCTCTCCCAACGGTCATCGGTTCTACGGCTAATATATGGCCGGCTCATTGCCACTTCAGCTTACGCATTCTATGAGCTATTTCCACAACTCTGGTTTACACTCCTACTACAACATTATATATATAAGAATCACCAGGAGCCGGACTTGGATCCTCACAGACTTGGATCACGAATCGATCCCTATTTACTGTTTTTTTTTTCCAGTTTGGTGAACTACCATTCCACCTGGTCCGATCCAAGCGGTTCACAGACTTGTACGCTGAAGTACTATTCAACTACGAGTGGCTTCACGCTAAGCTTAACTGCTGTCCTCTGCAAGCTGTGCTGGCTGACTTTGAAGATGCTAAGCTGCATGTTAATAAAGACGCCGTAAGGTATTAATAATTCAATTGTTATCATCTGAGACCTTTATTTACAATGCCTAGTGTTACGATAACTGACAAACGCTTGAACTGCACTCTGGACAGGTCCACTCAAACCTGTATGGTTCTTTGAAAAATCCTCTAGATATCTATTCTATTCTAGCTTATCTGCATTTATAGAATACTCATCATTCATCAATCCGCTCCTATAAGATGATTCATTTATACTATCCAATCTATCTCTTCCAGAGAGCTAATGCTAGTAGCGGACGCGCTGAGGCTGGGCGGCGCGATCCTGGGCACGTACTCCGACATGCTGGCGCCGCAGCTGGTGGGGCGGCTGCTGCCCGAGGCGCCCGGTAACGCCGCCATCTCCTCCCTCCTCAAGCAGTGCGTCAACAACGGGAAGATGCACTGCGCGCTGCTGCCGTCGCATCATTGTCTGCATACTCCTGGTGGGCCTTTAAAGGTAGGTAAGCCGTTGAACAGCCTGAGATTGATTTTCACGCAGCGATGACGTAAACTGGATAGGATTACTTCGTCATTGCTTTGAAGCTATGGATAAGGGCCCGTCCCGGGTTTCCATTTTCTTTGATCTTTATTTCTTTTGATTGATCACTCGGAAATATCTTTTAAATCGCAAAACGTGAAAGATTGTTTGGAAGCTCTTGTCCTGTTTTTGATTCAGTGAGCACATTCCATGGCCTTTCTTATGAATCCAGATGAAGTCTGGTACAGCCTCTAATCATCACAAATCTGTAAAACAATAATTTCAAAACAAAACTAATTAAATCCTTCTCTTCACTTCTTCTAGTACTCCTTAGAAGGTCATCAGTTCGCAGTCTTCGCCTTCCGACTGAGCTCTGACAAACGCTACGTGGTTTCCATCTCCAGCAGAGTCATATCCTGGGACCTGTCCACGTCAGACCTGGCCAGAGACCTCTGTCCTCAACTCGAGGGCATCATGCAGAACTTAGAGCTCTCTCCAGATAATAAATGGGCTGCTGCATCTACTAATAATTCTGTGGTAAGTTGGTATTTCCTTTTATTCCTTGATTTTAATGTTTTTTGGTTGTTTGATGGTTCTGATGATGTATTTATTATTTTGCAGTCTATGCTCCTGAATATGCTGACTAGTGAATACGTTACCATTGATAATCCTCTTGAAGAAGGTAAGTAAAATTTTGTAAAGTACTGTCTTAGCTCATACGAAGTCAATGGGGGCTATCGTTTTTAAATTCACCAGATGGCGCCACTGTCGAGTAAGGTCCTGACATTAATTATATTTTATACTTTAAAGAACAAATAACTTCATAAAAAGTTTATTTCATTTCGTATAATTATCAACATAGTGCCAACTTCAGATATTCATATTTACAAATATTCTCCCTATAACAAGCATGAAACATTTAAAACTCATTCTTACTCCAAGTACTAACAAATAAAATCCTAAGTTGCTACTTAAAATCTTCAAGTCGTAATTAATCAGGAATGGCTAAATCTAGACCAGAATAATGAATATTAGTTAAAATACGTGATAAAAAAGCACGCAACGCGCGAAAACTATGACACGCCTCTAGCGGCGAATTCATGCGCGATAGCCCCCATTACTTCATCACCTTTTTACTAAACAACGAATTGCTTTGGAACTGCAAGTAATTTTATTCTAATCCTACAGGAGTCAGTATTTTTCATCTGGTTACCTAGTAAGGAACTGTATCCAACCCAACAATGTCGAGGTTCACTACACTGGCTCTCCTCTCAATTAGAAATACGAAGACCAAAATCAATTTTCACACAAATGCAAGTGCACATGGAAAGATAGCCATAAAAAGGTTACCATGATGGACTGAATCTGGAAGGCGGAGAGGACAGGATTTTGTGGTGTATCTTGAGAGAGCCCTATCTCCAACTCCAATAGACCGAATTGATTGATTAATAGATTTTGCTAGTTTTCATTCTCATTAAATTAACTTCCAGGTGAGACAGTCCGTGGCGTGTATGTCCTGAACCACCACATGTTCATCTACGGGCCTCACTCCTGGGTGCAGTACAGCATGAGAGGAGAACACGAGCAGACCTTGCCGGCACCAGATACTGCACCTTTTGATGATGTTAGCTGGGAGATACTTTGTGAGTATTATCGATCCTCATCATCATGATCATCAGCCAAAAGACGTCCAATGTTGGGCATAGACCTCTGTCCATACATATATTCCCGTGATGTTCACTCGATAATCACTCCAAATCAGGGAAAGTTCTGAAGTCAAAAAGTTCAGAAGTGCCGATCACATACCGAAAAGCTCTCGATTGAGATTTTTCTGACTTTCATATATAGAGACTAGACCCACTTTCAGAAAGTAGTGTACCTAAGGTTTGTCAAGTTGTAAATTACAGATACAAACGAATTTTTTTCTTTGCCTCTGGATTCAGCATTTTTCTGAGAAAATATTGGCATTATATGTTTATAGTAGATTAGGCCACTCAAGCCAAACATTTTTTGCAGCAATGGAGTTCCGTGACTTAGAGAACTTCCTCCTCGTAATGTGGAGTGGAGACCTGGATGAGGATCGGCTTCTGGTGCAGTTCTGCAAGGATGGCGATTGGATGCAGCCACTGAGGTGCCGAGGAGCTCTGGCCATGAACAAACATTGGACCAGGATCTATTGCAGTGATCCTGAGAGAGGGTATCAGGTAAATTTGAATGACAGAAGTAACTATAGCTGGAGAAATGTGGGTGACACCTACATAACCATGAAAGAGAACAGGTTTGAGAGCCAGACTGGACTAGATCCTATGATTTTATGTAACTCTTCTTAATTTTACATCTAGCAGTTTGACAGTTTATTTCTCTATGATTTTGCATATTTTTTACCTGATCAAAAGAAACTATTAGTGGTCAAAGTTTTAAACCCGCCTCAGTTCGACATTCACGTGAACAGAGGTAGATACTGACGCGATCACAGTTCGACACTGACGTGACTACTGGTTCAGACTAACTTGACTCGAGATTGACACTCAAATAACGGCAGTGACACTCACGCGACTACAGGAGGATACTGAAAATTCACAAGGAGACGCTAATCTGACCACAGGAGGACATTGTTATGACCAAGATAGACACTCACTTGGCCACAGAGATACAGTTATCTACCTGCCTTTCTTAAATTGTTTTAGATATCAATCTTCGAGTTAAACGTGGAAGAAAAATGTTGGATCAAGGTCGAGGAGATCTTTCATAAAGAGACCGACACGGCTGAAGCCATGCTGCAGCTCAAACGCGGCAAGAAAGATCGGATGCTGTTTGGTAAATATTTATTTTACACTATATTTTTCAACACAAGGCACCCATGAAAATGTTTCTTTCAGATTAAAGTTCACTATTATCTCGCATTTTTTAACCAACCAATAGGTTTTTACAGTTAATATTTGTTTCAGCGACAACAACATACAGTTTCGTGGTTTGGGACTTTGATTACACAATACCCAGAGTTAAACCTGAACCTGTAGTTAAAGAAGATGACAAAAAGGGTTTCATCAAACCTGGGAAACAGGAAGAAGTAAGCAACATATTTTTTTCTTAACTTTTGTAGAAACTGACACCTTGAAGTTAGAAAAGGTACCTATACAAGATCGTTTGAGAGATTCATAGAACCGCAGTACCTTTGATTGGCCTGTTGGTCTAGTGGTTAGTGAACCTGACTGCTAGGACGGAGGTCGTGGGTTCGATTCCCACACAGGACAAATCTTTGTGCGATGAGTACGATTATTTGTTCTGTATCTGGGTGTAAATTTATCTATAATATGTATGTATTTAGAAATATATAAGTATGTTTATCAGTTGTCTGGTTGCCATAGTACAGGCTCTGCCTAGTTTGGGATCAGATGGCGGTGTGTTGGTTGTCCCAAGATATTATTATTATTATTTCCTTTATTCATCTTTATACACATTTTTTTACATTTTAATATTTAAATATTTAAATATAAAACGACATAAAAAAAACATTTAAAAATATAAAAAATAGTAGCCCACCGTTATCGGGAATAGGGTCCAAGCTACCGGCGGTCAGGGCTCCAGAGAGAGGAACCTCCTAACAATACGAGCCGTGTCCAGGAGTACCGCTTTCTGGATCAAGCCCTTGATCCAGCTGCCTAACGAGAGCTTCCTCAGGTGTTGGTCGAGGCTCTTGGCAATTAAGCCATGGGCTGATACGACTACCGGCACAATGATCGCTGAGTCCACATCCCACATGTCGACAACCTCGCGAGCTAAGTCAAGATACTTGATTTGTTTATCTTTCTCGGCTTTCACGAGGTTGTCGTCATGCGGGACCGTAATGTCAACAATCATTGCGCGCCGCTCTGATCGATCCACCACCACTATATCAGGCTTATTGGCTACAATAGTCCTGTCAGTGATGATGGATCGATCCCAGTACAGTGTGATATTGCCATTATCGAGAACTGGATCGGGCACATACCTGTAGTACGGCACTTCCGATTCCACAAGGCTGTATTTTAGAGCAAGT
Source organism: Lycophotia porphyrea (assembly GCA_950005105.1). NCBI lineage: Eukaryota > Metazoa > Arthropoda > Insecta > Lepidoptera > Noctuidae > Lycophotia > Lycophotia porphyrea. The sequence continues at coordinate 1,988,919 of OX465408.1, read as the reverse complement.
TGCTGATGGATAATCCTGGCTACAAGGTTGTGTCTATTCGTCATCATAACTTTATCCATAATTGCACAGACAAAACCTTCGGTTTCTCCAAAGAGGTCCCCGGAACGTAGCCAGGCTACGGACGCTGATAGGTCTACATCGGGCCCATGCAGGGCCCGGAAAAAGCGTCCGTGAAGCTCCTTACTTTGCCATACTCCCCTGCGGTCGTTAGTGTCAAGTACTACAGGTTTGCGCCAGTTCTCTTTAGCCAAGGAGAGCGGGGTGAGGCCCTTGTCCACCGCGACCACATCTCGATGCATCCCCACGTCGGCTTCTAGGAAATATTCCCTGAGACTGCATATCTCGCGATTGTGAAGAGTCTTAGCATTTAAAAAGCCTCGACCCCCACACTTCCGCGGGATATACAGTCTCATAACCGAAGAACGTGGGTGATGCATTCGAAATGCCGTCAACAATTTGCGGACCTTCACATCCAAGGCGTCTAGTTCTGTTTGAGTCCATTTGAGTATGCCAAAAGAGTACATCAAAACCGGCATGACCCAACCGTTGAAGGCACGCACCTTATTTCCGCCTGACAAAAGACTATTAAATACTTTTTTCAGGCGGCCAAAGAAGCGCTCCTTCAACGATTGCTTCATGTCAGCAACATTGATGCCCAGCGCTTCTGACATACCCAAATACTTATAGGTTTCGGTTGCTGAGAGGGATCTAAGATTTATGGAATCCGTGAGCTTGGTTCCCACAGATTCCACAATCTCCCCTCGCTTTACATGCATGACCGCACATTTGTCCACACCAAATTCCATCCTGATGGCACTACTGAAAGTTTCAGTTACCTTCAGTAGCTCCATCAGTTATACCCTCAAAGAATAATGAAAAAAAGCTCGAAATGTCTGATAGCTCTAAATAGAACAAACTCAACCTAGACATTACAAGAACCCTCAGGACCGTTTTTGATCATGACGACTGTTCGGTACAATATTTGCGACCGAACAGCTCAGCACTCTTGCCTTCGTGCATTTCCATAAATGCATGTATTGCAAGTATTACCAGTTCAGTGCGTGTTCTGACACCAATCGCGTAACTCAACCAAACTATATCAAACCATCTTAGTGCTAATTTAGCTTAGATTTACCATTTTATAACCAATTTCAATATAAACTTCAAACCATATAATTTCGTATAATTTAACCAACAACCAAACCATAAACAATCAACCAAATATCAACCAACCCAGGATTTAGAGCTAAACAATCGCTAAATTCTACAACGACCAATCTCATCAGGCTTGCTATGAACACAGGAAAAACCTAGACGTACAGAAAGATAGAACATACTAAATTATTCACCCAAATGTTAAAAAAACACATTTCTACGAAATAAACTAGTCTTCAGATTTCTAAAGCTGATGTTTTACTACCACTTCTTCTAGGAGGAGAAACCAGAAGAACCGGAGATAGACCACCGACTCCACGGCATAGTCCTGAAGCTCCCTCATACGATCCGCAACATCTCCACGAAGCAGACGCTCTCTAACTCCTTCATGATCAGCAATAACAACACTTATGCTGTGGCTGGGGTCAGGTATGTGGATTTTAACACCAGCTTCAACATCATCACCCTGAAAATTAAGCAGGATTTTTTACCGTTTCAGAAATTCAATCGTCGCAAGTTAGGCATTAATTTAAAAGACTGAACTGCAAATCTTTGTGTTAGTGCATTGAAAATTTAACAAGCAGGACAATTTTTTTGTTTAGGATGTGATATCATCAAATGACTCCTGCCGCTCTGGGCGGAGCGGAATCAGTGTCAGACTTTTACCAACTAAAACCCATCCATGTTCCTTCCTTGCCCTTTGTGTTCCAGGGCCGCGGTATCTCTTTCGAACAATCCCGCAGCACTGGCTCTCACGTACCAATCGCGATGATCATTTACCTGAATGAAAAATACGTAAATTCGTTGGGTGGAAAGTGTACGTTTTCTGCCAGATAATGGTAAAATTAAATGAGAATTTGATCTAGTATTAATTTTAGTGAGGAAAATTATTCGAATAGCTTTTATCCAGCAATAGATGATACGGGTATGATGATTGCGATCACACGTGAAAAAATTGTTATTTTCAACCAATAATTTATCACTGGCTATTCAGTGTTCGTAGTCATTTTCTTGCTAACAAATTATTCCATCAACTTCCAGAAAGAACCTCTACGTTTGGAGCCTAAAGACTACGAAGCTGATCAAGGTCTTGGACGCTCACTTCGGGAGGATTGTCCAGCTGGAACCCTTGACAGTGGGCTCCTGGAACAATGTTATCACCTCCTCTATCGACAGAACAGTGAAGATCTGGAACATTGACAATATTTTTGAGCAAGTCCATAAGATTGATCGACAGGAACTGCCTATTGATACTATCAGGTAAATTCAGAAATGATACATTTTGAACTTTTATTCTGAGTTACGGTATAATTAGCCATAACGCATGGCTGTTCTTTCGCATCTAGACTGTCCACTATTCATGTAATCATTAGGTTCTTCTGATCAGACCATGTCCACTTACTGGAGTGCCCTAAGTGCCTGTGTACTTGCACGTCTGATGACGTAAATATTGCTGATACCGCAATGAACGTCGTCACTTTCTAGGATCAAATACTCCAAAGTTTTTCCGCGGAGTTTTAAAATTCACGCTTGTCGCCCTTATTTCCAGCCTAGCTCGAGACAAATGCCTAGCAGTAACAGTGACCCGCAGCTGCTGGGGTCTGTGGAACACCAGCACAGGGAAGCTGCTGGCCCAGCTGGCCGAGGCACCACTGGGGGCCATCGTCACCCACGCTGTCATCACCCCCACTGGGGACAATGTTGTGACTGCTGAGTCTGGTAATGTGGTGATTTGGGATACGCCAGAGAAACAGGTAATTGTTTTTATTTTGTTTTTGATTTTCCTCTTTCTTGGCGTTCTTGTTTTTGTACGTATCCCTGGCAGAACATTATATTTTACTATCCTAATACTCCGCCACTTATAGAACTAGATTTTCTTATTAATCATTACAGTAAATTCTGAAGTTGTAAATGTAAGAGCTAAAAAGTTTAACTAAGCTAAGAAGTCTAAGTTTAGTTTATTCTAGGCTAATTATCTTGGCTCTCGCATTCTAGACTGGTTGGTTCTGAAGTTATTGCTGTAAAATTTAAAAAGTCCGCCATGTGCAAACGCCGCCTTGAAAGACCGAAGGAGTTTTCTAGAATTATAACGTTCTTCTTTTCAGGCCATATTCAAAGAAGAACAGAAAGGCATCAAGCAAGTACTACTTTTAGAAGATGGCACCAAGTTCATTACGATCTCCATGCAGGCGGCTTCGGAAAACGTTGATAATGTTGGAGTGGCTAGTATCGTAGCCAGAACGATTCCTGGTAGGTCTTTATAAGGAGGGAAGCCTTTTGCCCGATAGCATTTCCCATCATCGGCAAAAATGCCGAACTGCCATACTGATCCCCTTAAATTATCAGGAAAAAAAAATCGCTTAGATTATCAGGAATGATATAAAATATTTCCTTAGATCTATCATTTGATAAATATATAAATTGTGCTGAAATTCGTGCTTCTAAAGTTTAGCTCCGGTGGTTAAGACTGTTATTATGTTAGTGAATTTAGATTTAATACGGGCAAACTGGGATCAAATCAGTGTTCAAGTTTGAAAGATAATGTGAAGCTATCTACAGTTTTTCATCAAATTTCGAACCATAATTAGTTTTCCATAAACTTTCAAACGTTTTGAGATTTCTTAGTAAATTGTAACCATACATGTCTCTTTAAATCCTTGAATTTCATTGCAGAGGGCGAAAGGATCTACACAGCGGAGTACGAGCTCCGAGGTACAGGTTACAAGGCTGCCGTGGTATCAGCGGACGAGCACCACATTGTGGCTCCAGGAGTTGACAAGTCCTCCAGGGACTGCCTGCATGTGTTCCATGCGAGGACTGGTGCCAGACTGCACAGGTGATTTTGATGATAAAGTGTACACTTTCAAATGGGACTTCCTATGATTTCATGTGGTTTCTGAGTTCAGTAGTAATCTGATTTCTGATTGGTTGAACTTCTAGTGTTGTTTCTTTTGTCAATGCGTTAGCCAACTATTTCAAGTTTCAGTATTGGTAGTTATAACTGAGTTATCAGTTCTTCATCTTCTGCATCCAGTAAAATGTGCTCCATAGTTTAAAACAAGCAGGCAGCATCCGCCAACGCAGTACAGTAATGATATATAAGAATTTCTGATGACCATTAAAAAAATATTAGCTGTCTTGGTGCCTTTTCTTGCCAGAAGAAAAGAAAGATCAGGCACCAAGAGGAGCTCGTGGATAAGTAATAACAGCCGCTCGGGTCGATCTTTAAGTTAAACCGTGCTTGCCTAGGTTGGTCTGTGGATGGGTGACCACCCATTACATACCGAGTTTCTTCCGTGCCTCCAAAGCACGTTAAGCCATTGGTCCCGGCTGTCATTTGTATATCTTTGACAGTCGTTACAGGTAGTCAGTGGCCCAAAAAGTCTGACAACCAGTCTTACCAAGGGGTATCGTATTACCCAGTACTAACTGGGTTGTGAAGGTCAGATAGGCAGTTGCTCCATGTAAAATACTGGTATTCAGCTGCATCCGGTTAGATAGAAAAGGCTAGGTACTCGTAAATGATGATGGTGCCTTTTCTTGCAAGTAATGTGAAGTTTCTCTTTCAGGATTCCAATTAAAAACAGCGGTATCAAAGACATACAGTCGATAGTGGCGCTACCACACAAGCCACTGTGGGTGGCTGTGGTAGGCAACGATAAAGCAGGTATACTGGACATCAAGACAAAGAGGCATATCAGGTGAGCATTCTTCAGTTTTCCGGCTAAGAAATTCCACTATTTAATCAAACATCCCCTGAGATTGACAGATCGCTCCGATAGAATGTGGCTTTACTTTTTACACCATTACTCACTCCCACAAACACACACACACACACTCAATACCCACTCGCATACATCACACGATTCACACGTCATGTACGCTCCTTTTTGGGGTTCCGTACCCAAAGGGTAAAAACGGGACCCTATTACTAAGACTCCGCTGTCCGCCTGTCTGTCTGTCTGGGTGTCTGTCACCAGGCTGTATCTCATGAACCGTGATAGGAAGACAGTTGTTCACAGATGACGTATTTCTGTTGCCGCTATAACAACAAATAATATAAATAATTTTATAATTAAAGGGGCTCCCATACCAGAAACGTGTTAATTTCGGTTTATGGTTTCTTTTATGGGACCTCCTTTAATTATTTTATATTTTTATTGTCATGTATATCTGCTGTTTGCCATCATCATCTTTCCAGTTTATGTAATGCTTCAAAATCGAACCCTTGATTTTTTAGCACTTGTTAGGTACATTTAGTACAGTTTCGGTTTTTGTCTTTTACTCCCATCCCAATGATAATATCCTAACTACCGCATTTTGGCCACGCGTAACCCAGTCAAATTTTGGCATAAAATTATTAATTAGTCATTATCTTCCTCCCCTTGTCCTATTCTACTTGGGGTCGGCGCAACACGTTTTCGCCTTCCATTCTCCCCTGTCAGACGTCACGGACCATGAACTCCCCTCACATCCTCCTTCTCTATTTTATATTAGTCTTCAGACAATCCATCCATCTTTTTTTTGGAGTAATTGATATCAATTTTTATTTTTGTTTTTAGTCGTAAAATAGTTAAGTCACCATAGAAACTGACATCTATTTTTAATCATGGCGGTAGATGAATTTTCTTAATGTCGGTACCTACTACCATTGTACCTATTTCTGTTATTCAATGTTGATACGTTCTGCTTTCGGGGGTGCATTGGTGATGTATGGTACATAGACATTTCTGGGGCTGCAACGCATCTTCGAATCAACGTTGCCTCTCATTTAAAAACTTATATCACCAGGTCAGCTTGTCATGAACATGAAAAATACTTGGTTTCAGACTCGTCCCCCGCTGGAACGGCGCTTGCACACGCGACGGCAAAATCGGTCTCTGTGCGCCCACCCGGGGAGGTCTGGACCTCATCGAGCTGAAGAGAGGCACCTCGGTACAGCAGCTGATCTACAGAGCCGCTGAGGGCGTCTTCTCTATTATCACCATGTTTAGCTCAACGGATCATTATGTCTTCTATTACCATAGTGGGAGGAAGACTTTGAGGGTGTTCAGGTAAGTAACTTTGCACATCTCCCTAGCTATTTTTCAACTATGTTGAGGTCAGCTTCCAGTCTAAGTAGATGCAGCTGAATGCCAGTATTTCACATAAAGTGACTGCTTATCTGGTCTCCACGCCCCAGGCTTCTACCTACCCCCAACGACTACCAACAAGTTATCAACATTTGTTCATTCTTCTTTTTCTATAGCCTCATTAAGTCCTGGGTTCGATTCCCATGTCGGATAATCGTTAATCGTAATATCGTGATAATAATCGTGTTTTTTGTTCGGAATTTTTCAATAGTTAATAAGTACCTATAAGATCGTTTAGTATTCTGTCACCATTTTTAATTCTGGCAGATCTCTCTTTACGCTTACTAAATCTTCATATACAAGGTATAACATAATAAACATAAGACCTCCCTTGTGGTTTCTCGGACCTTATATTTGAACAGCTTTTGTTTTACGAGTTCTTGAAATTTACAAAAAAAAAAAAACTTTTTAAAGGAACTGACGCGATCACCTGCTCAACATGTATTGTAAAACTAAAAAAAAAATCTAAAAATTATAAAACAAAAGCTGTTTTCATGGTGTGAGACACCATGACGGTCTTGCGATCGCCAATTATTACAAATGTGCAGTAAAAACATTATAGGCTTATGTTGTTACAGGGTAGACGGCCGTGCCATAGCCGAGTACCGAGCGCCAGCAGAAGTGACAGGCGTCGCCAGCGCGCACGGAGGGAAGGCAGTGGCCATAGCGTCGCAGGACGGCTGCCTCACTGTGCTGGATATAGTGGACCCGTACGAGTAGGGAGGTGGTTGTGATTAACTTGGTGTGTATGCTGTGGTGGTAGCCCGTGGTTTGATTCAAATTGTTTTATCTATGGCAATTGTGCGTTGCAATAAAATTTCGGATGTCAGAGATGAAAGAATTGAAATAACTGTTTTTTTTTTGTAAAGGCCAAGTTCTGTCTCAAGGGAAACATCAAAATCGCCATTGTTCCTTTACGAAGCGCAATTGCGTGGACTCGCTAGATTGATAAAATACCTGATTCTGGGGTAGCATCTATCCTAATACCATTGTCGAAACGTGAAGGCTTTTGACCTGGTGAATTATGACATTCTGTGGCAAAAAATGTCGGATGAAACAGACCTTCCCCCAGAGCTTATACATGTGTTTAAATATTGGTATGAAAGTCAAAGAAACTGTGTAAAATGGTCAGATGCACAATCAGTACAGTATGGGCTAGAGTGTGGAGTGGGGCAGGGGGGGTTGACTTCACCCAGTCTTTTTAACCTGTTCATAGACCGGCTGGTCGGTGAGCTGAGTAGCTCTATGGTTGGTTGTTCTATCGATGGAAGGATGATTAACAACATTAGTTATGCTGATGACATGGTGCTGCTCAGCCCATCAATCTGTGGACTAAGGAAGTTGGTGGCCATATGTTAGAGGTATGCGGAGCCTCATGGCTTGAGGTATAATGCCACTAAAAGTGAGGTGATGGTTTTTAAAGCTCGTAATAATACACCCACGAATATACCACCGGTGACGTTACAAGGTTCACCATTAAAAGTCGTCACTCAATTCAAATACCTCGGTCATGTGGTCACGGATTCTCTCACGGATGATCAGGATATAGATAGGGAGCGCAGGGCGTTGGCAGTCCGATGCAATATGCTTGCCCGCAGGTTTGCGCGGTGCACTGACGAGGTAAAACTGACGCTCTTCAGAGCCTACTGCCAGTCGTTTTACTCGTGCAGCTTGTGGGTTAGGTATACGCAGAAGGCTTACAACGCTCTGCGCGTGCAGTATAATAATGCGCTGAGGATATTGTTGGGGCTGCCTCGGTTTTGCAGTGCATCGGGCATGTTCGCGGAAGCGCGAGTAGATGACTTTCATGCCATCGTGCGCAAACGATGCGCATCGATGTCGCGGCGATTCAGGGGTAGCCCTAACACTATTTTAGCTACACAGGCGGACAAGGTTGACGGACCTTTTATTAGGCTCTGGGCTGGCAGACATGTGCGTGCACACGTTCATGTAGCCAATTAGTATTTTTTAAGTTATTGTTATTTACTAACATAGGATAAGTTCATACTAACATTTTTATGGATCCATTGGGCTGAATTAAAGAATTTGAATTTTGATTTTGAAACGTCTGCCAAACGCAGTGGAAGAGCTTGAAGTTCTGTTCAATAGGGATGACCATACACATTTTGGCCAGATTAAGTTTTTTTTCTGTCGCAACTTTAGAAATATTTGAGTAGTCTATACTACCTATATGTAATTTGTTAAACCACGGGCCAAAACCACACAACAACATGCCGAGTCGTTTGCTCTGTGATAAGTAGGGATGTGAAACAATGAAGGTTTTTGGTATGGATCTCAAAAAGAGTTGTGGTAGTGTTTGTTAATTACTTCAGTACCCTGATGGTATTAGGGCAGATCGAGTTTTAGAAATAGTTCAGATTTATGGAGTGTCTCCCATACTGGTGTGGTGAGGCCTATAGATTAGACCGTCTCTAAACGTATCAGTCAAACTGCTACGGACAAATTGCGGACTAGCCATGGACACCGGACAGATAGATACTTCACCATCATCATCGTCTTTCTGCTCTTGTCCCATGTTACTTGGAGTCGGCGCAATACGTTTTTTTCTCCGTGTCTACCGTCATGCCATCATTTACTCCTTTATCTTTCACATCATTCCTCACACAATACATCCAGGTAGATAGTTCAGTTAGTGGAAATTTGTATGGATACCTATTTGCGTCTGCAGTTTGTCCCTATTGATTTGATCGAAATTTTACGTCTTGCCGTGTTAACACCCGGGTACTGTTTTTTCCATTCGAGCACGTAGGATAGCGTAGGACATCACTATTAGTGGAATTTACATGTAGCAGTAGAAAGAAATCTAGACAATTTTAGTGTAAGAGAGTTTGTTTCATTTACGAATTCATACATTTTGGCACAATGGTTTCAAGACCCCTATCTTTAAAGCCCTCGTAGACTGCAGACTTAGGCTGTGTGAAATTTACCAATAATATCGCATTTTTTTTCACAGTTTCCTAGCTATGTGATTGGTTAGATCCACACACATCTCCCTCCTTATGCATCCTCGCTCATCTCTGATGAGAACGCAGCCTTACTATCGGCCGAGACTTTAGTCGGGTTGGGCTGCTAGCACGCAGACTAGGCCATCTAAACGGTTGAGTTGGTGACGACTGCTTAAACCAGACCAACACAGTCGGTCAGCTGAGCTCAAACAATTTGCTTGTTAGAACTATCGTCCGAACCTGGCCTTTTAAACGCTCGCCAAGAGTGCGCGCGAGAAGCGCCATACTGATCTAGTAGTGGCCCGATTGTTTGCAGGTAATCGTATAGCCTACAGATTCAGAGCTCGACTAAACTACCGGCCGATAGAATGTTTACAGAAGATCTGCGGTCTGCGGGGGCTCTTAGTGCCTAGAAGTGCCATTAGTCCCTAATTAATGGTCTGTAAAATGCAAAATAATAATATAATTATATCGAAAAGATTTTTTATTTGGAACAAACGCCGTACCTATTGTCAATTCAATATTATGAAAATTAGAAATAATTGATTTTGATAGGTTTTTACTCCGATATATAACCCCATTAATAAAAAGTGCGGATTAACGTACTACCAAACCAACTCGCGTTCTGAAGTTTATAATGGGAGAGAGAATTTATCCATATTCAACGACAGTATAATACGAAAGTAATTAGTGCTATATGATAATGCTTTTTTTATCATGCTTAAACGTAGTAACAGCATTTTCAATATTCCATGTTGAAAGTTGCAAACAAACGTTCAAGTAGCTATCTACCGATAGATATACACGGTGCAGTCTTTAATCCACGTCGAAATTCGGGAGGTTATCACAAAAGACATAAATAATCAACTAAATTACTGTACTTAGTCAATTATATTATTTTTAATTGTATAAATCTGACAGGGCTTCAGAATAACTCGAAAAGTAATTTCAACAAAACAAACAGAATCACCCGTAGTACTTTATCGCGGGGCATTTCGCTGTGTGCGTGAGTGTCGACGACGTCGAGTGTGGTTCACACTTACCGATTTCCAAAAATTAGTAAAAAAATATACCTACCGATTTTATTATTGATTCGGATCGAGAATCATTAGCTTAGTCACCTCCTCGAATTTGACGAGAATACAAAATTAGAGCCTGTATTTATTTTTAAATCTTATCAAGATCAACTTTCAGTTTAAGTGCTGTCAAATATGAATATTTCCCTGTATCTTCAAACACGCGCTATATTGTTGCAGCAACAACTTTTTGTGTTGCTAGAAATGCGTTGCTTGTAACATTGGATACGGTGGCTACCCTATTAGAATAAATAAAATGTGAACAAAGTTTCCAGTAAGCAATACATGGCACATAGATCATGTTGCGACCATTGCGTTGCACAAGTTTTGTTACTATGTTGCAATAAAGTGTGGCTTATGTTTAATGAACCACCAGATTTAGTAAAATTAGTAAATAATCACCAAAATTAATCCCCATTTTAGCGTGACATTAGAACCAAAAATAGTTAGTGACAACCAGAAATTGAACGGTTATGCTCTTGCATCCGAATCGAGAGAGACCCGGTCGACGGAGCCCTGCTAGGCGGGGCTCCTACTTCTGAATGGTTTATAAAAAAAATAACCACGAACCCGCCATACCCTTCTAACCCAATCTATCCGTGTCGGGGTGCCCCAAGTCGGCCTAGGCAAAACTAGTTTGTCATCAACCACCTCATTAAAATTCGGTGCTCATTTACTAAATTTGGTGATCAATTGATATTTTAGGTGACAGATGTTTGGTCACAAAGTTATTTTTGGTGGTCAATCAAACAATCAATCGTCTTCATTTTACAGCAGTGTACAGGATGTTATACATAATATAGTTTCTCTATGTTTTGCCAGTAGGCGTACAAATATACATTTAAAAGAGATTTTTGCCAATCAAGTAAATAAATTAATTATATAGGTACTAGTATTATAAAAAGGTAAAGTTTAATTAATAATGTCAATATCAATTTTAATAAAATGCATTAGGTAATGTCAGGTAATGTCAATATTTAGTTAAATACGATAATGTCAATAATAAATAGTTATGATGTCAATAAGTTACTGCTAAGAAAAATATTTAAAATTGGTATGACAATATCAATTTTAAATATTTTTCTTAGCAGTAACTAAGAGAAGAAGTAAGAGTAAGAGGCAAATAAAACCATCGGATGCTTTATTTCTCTAGGCAGACCATTTATATAAGTTAAAAACAGTGGAGGTCCTAACACACTACCTTGTGGGACTCCGTATTTAATAATCCTACTACTAGATCTGTATCTTCTTTCGTAACCAGTGCGTGGCCATATTCGTGTTATTTCTAAAATCTGCTTTCTGTTGTGTAAGTAAGATTCAATAAGATGTAAAAGGTTATATTTATCTCCATAAAGTGTTGCAGCAATGCAATAGATAAGATACTTCTAAAATATATTCATATTTTAACGCATGATAATATTAAGTAGGATTATAACTAAGTAGTGAATTTCTTCTTTTATAATACCTCTGTCAGTACCTGCTTTGAACTAGATACCTCTCCATAAACCTCCACATATTTTAAATAATCTTTATGTAAGTATGTAGTCTGTTAAACTCAAACTCAAACTCAAAAGCATTTATTTCAATTAGACCCTTTTGAATGTCGGAAAAACAAAGAAGGCTAAGCTACAGTCACAGTAACAAGGCAAAATAACTTGTGAAAGTACTGTAGTTGCCCATTCCAAAGCGTAGATCTCTATGGAGAAGAATGGGCAAGAAACTCCATGGACACTCTTTTCAATCAAAATATTATTACAAAATCTTGGTTACATCATTCATGTTGAGATTATACATGTATGTGAGAACGATGTAAAGAGGCGTGCGAATTAAGAGCGTCCAGAGTAAAAGAATAAATCAACAATAATTTTTAAAAAAAGTACTTAATTAAAATAAACCGTGACAGCTAAGAGATGACCAGTCCCAACTGACAGCGCCCGTTCACGAACATAACGCATGGATCAGTGCCATTCAACTCAACCATTTTGAAGGGAACCAAATGACCCGACACACCCGCCACCATCAGCAGGACATTCGAGTGAGCATGACATTCTCTCAAAACCAATTGGAGGAATCAAAATTGGGTTAAGAATGGCTAACCTCCTGGATATTTCAAAATAATATAAGGGGTGTAAAAACGTTTAAAAAGCCGAAATGTACTTGTTCTTTCCGTCATTGCTGGTTTTTTTTTAACAAAAACGGTTATGGAGATATTGGAGGTCAAAGTTCTAACTAATCCACACTTTTTTTAAATGCAACTTTTATTTGTTATATTGTAGGTACTTTAAAAACCTCCATGACTATTAAATTCATCCGTCAGCACAATGTTTTGAGTGCGTTACACTGAGCGCTACCTAAAACCGTGATTTTAAACCGATTTTGAGCCATTGATGTACAGAACGACGTGTTCGGAAAGGGTCCTTTTACACCCTGTTTATGTACAAACAACCCTAAACCTTGAAGTACCTACGTGTATGGTGTAGAAGAATAAGTGATCGTGTCCTAACGAAAGCGTTAGTTGTAACATGAGACCGTCGTGCTTTGGTTAGGAGATGGCCTGATGAAACTAACAAAACCTCAACTTTACAAATTCGTTTATCTACTATGTTGAAGTAATTCCTAAGCTTCTTTGATTGTTTAACATTTAGAGATTTATCAGAATAAGAAATAAAACAAGAAATAAAATGTACTTAATCATACTTTATTATAAGTAAGTCTATACAATAATAAATACTACTTATTATACATATTGTTTTATTTATAGTAGGCTCATTAGGATTTATTTCAGATTTACTGCATGATTGATATTAATGTACCTTTATTACGTAAATTTCAGGTTTCTCATAGAAATGAAAGATCATTGGATGTGTACATCGTGGTAGAATAAATGACCAATATTAAAAAATGTGTAAAATATCTAATATCTAATCGTCTATAATGGAATAAAATCAAATGGGGATTTAAAAAGATAGCTCTGGAAGTAGATTAATACATTGTTTTATAAAAAAACCGAATCGAAATCAAATATATTTTAAAGAATGCCGCTGACTTGAAATAAAGTCCGAAATTCTAAAAATATCTTACGGAAGTTCTATACTTTATTCACTCAAATTCATTTTTCACTCAAAATAATATAATTATCATAAAATTGTAAATATTATGACGTTGGGTAAAAGTATGGCTATAAAAATAAAAATACGTTCTTATTACTTATTTAAAACAAAACAATACTGAATTCACAGAATGCAGTTTGAAAATACATTGTAGGTATGTTAGTGTTTAAAGAGGCGAGCAAGGAAAATAATAAAATTAATGTATACAAAATATTGTGAAAGAGTAATTATGGGGTTTCTTGCGTATACTTCTCCATACGAAACTTCTTTAGCAAATGGGCAACTAGAATCAATTCTATTCCCTTGTAAATGTTGCCATGCAAAAGTGCCAATATTGAATAAATAATTTGACTTTGAAGGTAGACTTTGATTCAAGGCATGGTAATTGTTTTCACAGATATTATTGTATCAAAAACATGGCTATTATTCATTTCAATCAACAAAATTGCAAAAAAACGAACCTACAACAGTTATTTCATAAAAATCCACAATCACAAAAAAATACTGTGTCACTAATCTTGCTCGCCACTACAGCTCTTAAAACTCGTATTCAGAGACGTAAATGAAAAGTTTCGCGATAGCTGTTCCCCCGAACTGCTCGTGAGTGTACAGCTCCATAGACATCTCCAACTCTATGCTCTGTGGTCCTTCGAGCGGCCGCACTAATGAGGTTAGACCTTCGTTGTTGTTTTGTGTTAATCTGAAAAATGTATAGGAAATTATTGTTATGTAGGTTTTTTTCCAATTATCTTCAGAAATCAAACTAATGTTTTTTTTTAAGTACAAGCACTAGGATTTTTTCTAGTCGAACATTATTAAATATTGCAAGCAAAAACCCGAGAAACTTCCGAGTTCAGCTTCGGTTTGCAAGACGGTCAAGAATTGTCAAATGTCAAGGACCATCGGTCAGAGCTGGATGAGACACGAACAAACTATCTATATTACTCATCATAATTTCAGCCCGGAATCACCCACTGTTGGGAATAGGCCTCCCCTTTCTTCTACCATACTTCTTGGTTCTGTGCGTCCCTCATCTACTATTTCCCGAGCCTTTGACGATATCGTCAACCCAAAGCGCTTTTGGGCGGCTCTGGTTTCTTAGGCCCAACTTTGGTCACCATTTGGTCAAATCTTTACATCGGCCATCTCCAAGTCTAGCCAGATGTCCAGTCCAACTCCACTTGAGGCGTGGAAGCTAGGCATACATGGCACTAAAGGGATGACGACTACGCTCAGCTACAGATGGGACAAATCTGCCAGTGTTGATGATGATAAATCTACTCTTCAAACCCTGATATGGGTAGGTATTAGAATATTTACAAGAAGTCATTGATATCGGCTTTCCTCTTGATGCTAGGCGGCGCGTTCACATTCACCAGTTTGAGCTCAAACCTCATCTTGACGTACGGCCAGACGGGACCTCGCATTGTGAACAGTTTCAACTGAAAATGAAACGAACAGTGGTGTACTATTGTTAAGGACCTACAATTAAAAAAAAACCCAACCACTCCGGGAGTGCCGACAGAAGTGAAAACTTTTTTTTTCCAAGATTCTGGATTATTTTTTAGAAAATATTATTGCATAAGTCTTTTACTTATGCGTTTGACTATACACTGTATTTTTTTGGGTTTTTAATATGTTGCAATACGGTTAACTCTACAACGAAAAAGAGGTCGTTTAACGGTGTCGCGAGTTCAATTGTTTTTCCCCTGCCCAACGCGCCTAAAGAAGTTTTCACATCAAAAACAATAGTAACAGTATTTTGGTACAGGTGCTAAAGGGTCAAATCTAAAATTCGTGATAAAACTTGTTATTTTGTGTAGATCTGAATGCTGGGCCGTGGAAACGACTGAATGAAAAACACTAGAAAACCCTAGCTCAGTCGTAACTTCAGGATAGAGATTAGGTACTGACCTTGGTATCCGGGATGTAGAGGTTAGACACGAAGGTGATGAAGTTGTAGGAGATGGTGGTCGGCTGGTGAGCGCAGTTCCAGTCACCTGGCTGACAGACACGCTCCACCTTGTTGCAGCGGCTAGAAGATGACATACTCGCATTAGAATGGTGGGTGAGGAAGTTGCGGGAGACCAGACCTTCCCACCTCTCTAGCAGCAAAACAACTTGGAACCAACCATCCAGCGAATTACAAAAAGACTGACGTCACAGAATCCTGCATTGATCAGGGAAATATTATTATTAGATATATACAGAATCCCAAAGAGACACGTTGGTCAGTAGCCCAGCAGATACAAAAGCCGCCTGGTCAGACGATCCTCCCTGCTCAATGGAAGAATGTGACACCTTGTTCACCTAGGCACGTTAACCTAAGTAGGTACAAGAGTATTCTGGACGACGGGCGATATCAGTAACTCAGTGTTTTAGTGTATACTCACTGCTTATTCTCCAGCTGGTAGCCAACAGGGCAGGAGATGCGCTGGCAGCGGTAGCTACCTCGTGTGTTCACGCAGACATCGCTGGATGTTAAGGATACTCCTAAATTCTTGGAGCAAGGAGCTTCGCCTGTTTCGCACTCGTCAATGTCTGAAAGAAAGGTTCCGGTTATAGGGAAACTTATAAAGGCATATAAACATAACATAATCGCAAAAGCGATATCTCAAGGAAAGCCAGTTTCGAGAAAATTGAAGTTTTTTAAATATAGTTTGGTATATAGATTAAGGATTGTTTTTTTGCTTATTAGGAAATTTTATGTTTTAAAATACAAAGATACTGCTATTTGGCTTAGTTCACTAAGTGCGTATTTATTTAAGCTATCCGATGCTAATCAGTTTTTTTAGATACCGCTTTTTAGCTTAGTACGGCAGTATTATATATTACTCGCAAAATATCCTTAAGTTTCTGTCGAATGTCCCACCAGATGTGATAAGGATAACAATTTTGATAGATTGCATCATTACAAATAAAATAACGAGTAACGAGATGATTGTGTTTAGCAGGATGGTGGCAAACGAGCCGTCGTTGCCACCCCTTCCAGTGGTCTCTCAGATGCATTGCTATTTCATTTAGAAACAAAACTGGAAAGTGTCAAATTCCTATCACCCGTATGCTGGCAACAGAAATAACTCCCCGGAAGTTGACAATTAAAACCACTCACCAATACAGCTCCTCTTATCCTCAGAGAGTCTGTAGCCAGCAGGACAGGCACACCGGTAGCTCCCCGGCTCGTTGATGCAGCGGCCCACGCAAGGGATCTTAGACTTGAACTCGGTGCATTCGTCTACATCTGAGCATGTACTGTGAGAGGAATAACAAAACTTTAACGGAGAAGTGAATCTAGTAGAGGAATGCAATATTTGTAGTGGTTCGTCCAAAATGTTGGCTAAGGTAACGTCAAAGTCAGGGCTGCGGGCTGTTCGAAAGAGATACCGCGGCCCTGGAACACAAAGGGCAAGGAAGGAACATGGATGGGTTTTAGTCAGTACAAGTCTGACACTTCCTTCCGCTCTGCCCAGAGCGGGAGAAGTCATTTGATGATTTCCCATCCGTAAAAAAAAAAAAAAAAGGAAACGTCAAAGTTTAAGATTGTGATAAACAATAGGTTAGCGAATAACCAATTTTCGATGTAACTGATTTAAGTTATGCTCAGCATTTGGAATACTTCGCTAAGAGAAACATCGTGCGGACCAGCAACTCATAGAACCAAAATTCTAAAACATTTGGTGGATGACTGCTCGCTCTTCGACACAGAGAAGAGGCTAGTGAGGCGGTAAGAATAACATAGGCTTATGTATATGGCGTGTATGCAATGTACATAAGATAAATCTGTGGTAAAGTGCACCCTTACACATCAGTGTAAGTTTGTATTACATCAATACATCTCTTAGCAGTCGTCTTCTTCTTATTTCTTCTTTATTTTTCGTGTGGTTAGTCCATAACCTGATGTCAGAGTTTTTATGCCACCCATGGACCTCTGACTTGGTTTTACATGCCGTTGAGAAATATCTTTTAGGCATGCTGATTTCCTCACGATGTTTTCGTTTACCAAAGCAAGATATAATAAAATTACATAACATGCACATGATTCCGAAAAATCAGAAGCTCTATAATCAAAGATAAGATAAGATAAAATATTTATTTTGCAAAGGGTAACAAAACAGGGTGACATAAAAATATAATTAGCAACAGCCATATTTAACCAGAAGGCATGCAAAAGTAGGTAGAGAATACACTAAAGAGTCTAAGTACATAGTAATAAAGATAAACAATGTCAGTAAGTATAAAGATTGATTAACTACAATAATCATAAAAAACTTCATTAGTTTCAAAGGCAAGGGGGGGGGGGTTAGGGGGATTATATTACTTTATAAGGCTAATATAAATGCATAATAACTGACCTATTATCAGGATTAAGCCGGTAACCTCTGTGACAGGCACAGCGGTACGATCCCCACACGTTGTTACATCGGTGCTGGCAGAGCGAGCCGGGACGAGACTCCATGCATTCGTCTACGTCGACGCATACCTAGGAAAACATGGTAGAAACCTAGTTAATAAGGACCATAGACCCATCTTCTAAAGTGTCCTATGTGCGTGTTCACTTGCACCAGAGATGACGCAAAATAATGCTACTGGGTTCAAATAAAGTAGTCAAATCAAAGTACAGTTGGGAAAATGGTACAGAAATATTGGTTACTCAAGCAAAGTATGCCTGACAATTTTTTCAAAACTTTAGTCTTCTTTTATTTTTTCTCATACATACCATAACGCCTGTAATCCCCGAAGGGTAAGACAGAGGTGTAGTGTACCTATAGTACAGCCACATTTCGCCAGTTATGTTTTAAGTCCCATGTAATAGGGGCGAGCCTATTGCCATCAACCGAACACAAATCCATTTGACCAAACAGCCAGTCTTCCGTTCAGTTCTTCATATACCGCATTCCCACAATCCACATCAACTCCAAATAATATTTTCTCCTTGAAACAGCAGTTAAATAGAATAGCAATGTTAAAAGGGTCTTACCTTATCATTCACGGGTGCAGATCTAAATCCAATGTGACATTTACACTGATAAGAACCGACAGTATTCATACAATCCGCGTTTTGAGAACAAACGGGCTGAAATAAGAGAAATAAATAAGTAACAGATCACATTTAAAAAGTTGTTATCTACATGCAAAAGAAGATCCAGTCCTACCATCCAGTTTTGTTATCTTACCAGATTACCACCTAACGCACACTCATCCACGTCTTCGCACTCATGGTCCTGGACGAGCCGGTGTCCACTGGGGCAGTTGCAGGAGTACCCTCCCGGCAGGTTGGCGCAGATCTGTTGGGGACCGCACTTCGCTTCACCGGTTAAGCATTCGTTTACGTCTGGAAATGCAAAAGTTTAAGAGTATTAGGTTTTTTGTAGAATGATTTTTGGTAAGTGACGTACTGTGTAGCACATAGCATAATATCGCACCTGTATTTCTTAAAGAGTCTGAGGTATGCATACAGTATACCTACATTTAGCCTGATAAGTGGACACAAATCCAGGCTACGGAGTTAGCAATTTATTTTTAACTAGTAGCGCCCCGCGGTTTCACCCGCGTAGTTCCCGTTTCCGTGAGAATACGGGGATAAGATATACATATAGCGTATATTATTTGCTAATAATGTACCTTTCTATAAGTGAAAGAATTTTTGAAATCGGTTCAGTAGTTTTTGACTTATCGTAACATACAAACAAGAAAAAAAAATTATTCAAATCTTTCCTCTTTATAATGTTAGTTTAGATTGGGACAAACCCGCCACACTATTCCCAAACCACTACAACTCCTGAAAGCCAGAATCAACATTGCTGATCACCAGAAAAGCGCCGAGACAATAAAGCTCAACGAAGTACCAGAGAAACAATTCAACTGTCTTAAGTCCCGCAACGAAATTAATCAGAAAAGAATAGCGGAGCTCTGTTCAACCTGAGGATCAACCTGTTTGACGAACCAAGGTTTCCACCACACTCAGCAGTCATGTTGAAAAACAAAAAACGCAGTCGCTACTGGTTTTTTTGGAAAATAATATTCTGGAAATCTTGTACTACTTACCAACACAAGTGTTGTCATCTCCGAGCCTGTACCCTGCGGGACACTTGAACACAGACCCTCGGTCGTGAATCTGAGTGATCTCTGGGTCCACGTAGTTGGTGCCTGTAGTGTGCACCACGGGCTTTGGCAGGGGTGGGTAGACTGAAGCAAGATTATAAGGTTAAGTAAAGTCTAATCTTCATCCATCATATAGGGTTATGTTAGGGAAGAAGTCTAACGTCTGCTTGGATTTACCACAACTATTCCTTCATCAACATCATCATTTCAGCCGAAAGACGTTGCTGGACATAGGCTTTCTTCAAGTGTCGCCACATTGACCGGTCCCGTGCGACTCGTATCCAGCGGATCCCCGCCACCTTCACCAGGACATCGGTCCACCACCTCCTTTGTCGCTGACAAATGCACTTCACTGAAGCAAGAAAGAACGGCCAAGAGATCGATTCACGGCCATTATTATTTTAAAAGTGGTTTATTACGTTAGTGACCTTTGGTGTCAGAAGGCTTCTCGGCAGAACTCGTAGAAGATGGCGGGACAAGACCAGTGACATTGGCCTTGGATCGAAACAACTGGAAGTCCTTTGCCCAGCAGTGGGATGATGCAGGATAACAGTAACAGTATCTTTGGTGTTCTTTGTCCACCCTTTACTTGTCGTTTTCTTAGCTCTGTGGTTGAACTATTGTCTATTACCGTGGCTATCAACTTTGAATTTTTACTTTCTGTTTTAATTTAGAACAAAATTAATTGACTAAGAAACGCATGTGGTCAGTATTTTTTTTAAGAGACTGCGCCATTCTTAGTATTGGTTATTTCATAAGCAGCTAACAAAAACAGTAGTTTTAGCAGAATTAGGTACACTTACACACCCCTTCTGCCTAATTTACGTACTCGCACACGTTCTACCTACTATAACTACTTTGTGAATATCACTGTACTTACTAGGCTCATTCCCGTATCCCGTGGGGAACTGTCCGTTATTCTTGAGAGGCAGACAGCGATGCCTCACCTCGTCCAGCCTCCAGTTGGGAGGGCACTCGCACCGGTAACCTCCCGGAGTGTTGATGCAGATTTCCACCGCCGCGCAGTTCGCTTGCCCATTTGTGCATTCGTTTATGTCTGGGGATGAATGATTGGTTGAGTGAGAAGGATAAATATCAAATTGTGCAATGCAAGACTGTTTGCTTTGTGCTGGTTGATGGTTTCAGGATAGTCAAGACATGACAGCTACAACAAATATAGGAAAAGAATATGCTAGATTCCAATGATGACGCCAATGCTAGGGTTCGTATGTGTATGAAACTGCCACATTAATTCTATTGTCAGACTCTCAGACATTGCGAGATTGACAAGCTACTTTTATATTCATCTTTCAGCCGAACAGTGTCCAGTGCTGAACGGGCCTTCCCAAAGTATCACTCCGACGTCGAATCTTACCTTTTTTAAGTCGTGTGTCTAACTTGTGAAGCCTATCCCCGGTTCTTATTCCAGCACAAGAAACTCTACTAGTAGGTACTGCACTTGGAATATAACCTACCTTCACACTGTCCAGTCTTAGCATTATGATGGAACCCAGCGTCGCACAGGTTTCTAGGTCGGAAAGGCCGCACCGTGATTCCAGTATTATAATCAGGGTAGCCCCAGAAGAATGTCTTTTCTGCAAAAGTTTTTTTTTTTTTATAACATATTTAGTCCAGACTAGATCTTTACGGTAAACGTTAAGAAAGTGCGCTCAGTCCAGCTAGGTGGACCAACAATCTTGACAAGGTAGTTGGTAGCAGCTGGTTGAAAGCAACGAGCTAGCTGCGAGGGAGGGAACTGCAGAGTGTACTATTAGGTACACCTAAGCTTAACACTTCAGGAATTAAAGGCATGATGTTATGTATGTCAAAGACTTACTAGTAGAAGTAGGAGGCGGCGGCGGCGGTGTAGTCGTGGATGTCGTAGAAGACGAGGTGGTGATGAACTCACAGCTCTTGGTGACCAGATCTCTACGGAAGCCAGGTGCACAGATACATAGGTAGCCTCCTATCGTGTTCTTGCAGACTTCCGTGAGACCGGAGCAGCTGTGGCGGTTAGTGACGCATTCGTCTATGTCTAAGGATTGAGAAGAAAGTTAAAGGTTTTTACAGCAGATACATGGTATTTCATAATTATGATCATCATCTTCCTGACCTTCCACACAATCCATCTATCGTTTCTTTGACATTCCTCTCCCTCTCGATCCGTCATCATTTATACGAGTATACAGGTTCATATGATACATAGGGCTTAAGAAAGATACAGCTACGCAGGGATAAGTGACAAAACTGACGGTCTACAAAGCTTCTTTATAGCTATCGTCATGACCGCGTATGAACTGTGTTTAAAAAGTGACGGGGCCCCAATTTTGGAATCTAAAATTTTAAATTCTTGTTTTGATTTTATTTCACTTACTGTGATTAGTTGCACAAAACAAGTACCGATTGATGGTACTCCAACTCAAAAAGACATGGATACACACAAATATTAGTCAGTGAAAGAGAATACAATCATACATCATCCTATTGAAGATAATTTTAGGTGTGTTTACAATGAATAATATTTCTAATGCAAAGAAAAATAAATCTTACCAAAGCAAGCTCCATACTCTTCAGCCTCGAATCCAAACGGACACGGTTTTCTGTCAGCAACCACTGTAGGCCTTCTTTCATTCTCTACATTTACGTCAACCGAGTACGTTGGAAAAGGTTTTGGTTGCTCTGTTGGCGTATACGTAGTTTCTGGTTGCTGCTCTTCAGGTGGTGTTGTTTCATTCGTTTGTTCTTCTTGCTTAGGAGGATAAGTAGCTTCTGGTTGCTCTTCAGGTAGCTTTGGTAACTCTGCTTCGGGAATGTACGACGGTGGTGTCGGACGGTTGAAGTTTACTTCTGGTTGCTTCGGCGTGTAGTTAGGTTCGGTTACTGTTATATACCCTTGTTGTTCTGTTGGTATAAGATGCGTTTGTTCCTCAGGTTCTGATGTTATAGGTTGTTCGTAGCTTGGTTTCGATACAGGTGCGTATGCTTCGTATTTGTATACATTTGTATTCTCGTATGTAGGAGGTGGTTCTACGTTGTTGTCTTCGATTCTTGGTTCAGGTTCATTAGGTGTCTCGGTTGTAGTTCTAGCGGTGGTTGGTGGCTCAGGTTTTGGTGTTGAAGTTGTGGTTGTCGATGGTTCTTTTGGTGGGTTTACGACGGGTGCTGTTTTGTTGGTTTCTGTTTCTTCGCTGAAAATTTTAAGGTTTTTAGTTAATTGTTTTGACCCTGTTTTGTCATATACAGGGTGTAAACAGACTCTTAACGAAGCCGTCAACCAAGCATTATGTACATCAAACTAAGTAAGTTTACGCAAAAATTAGTGCTGGGAAACGACTTTTTTTTGGGCTGGAAAATCACGTTTTATAGTAGGACTCAATGTAACGCACTCAAAACATTGTGCTAATGGATGGATTGAATAGTAAGGGGGTCCTGGAGGTGTTTAAAGTAAAAAAATTACATTAAAAACATGTATTTAAAAAAAAAACTTGTGAAAAAGTTGGAACTTTGACCCCCAATATCTCCGTAACTAGAAGGTTCCCAGGTATAGTCTAGAACAAGAAAATGATCGCAATGACGGGGAGAACAAGTACCTTTCGGCTTCGTTAAGAGTCTGTTTACACCCTTTTTGCTGTTAACTACTGCACAACTTACATTCTACTGACTTACGTACAATTCCCAGCACATCAAGTTACCAAAAACTGTCAAATTCTTCCAAATGATTTTAAACTATAAAATATTGATCGTTAAGTTCAAAATTGAATGAGAAAATTTGTCAGTTTGTGGTAACTTGATGCCATTGTACGTTGAAATTAAAGCTATTTTCGAAATATCATATTCTTCTTAACCAAATTGTATATTACAGTACGTAACTAAGTATTGCAAACATATAACTATCTGTGATACTACTAAGTCTTTTAATTTTCAATTATTTATTATTTCTCAGTAGCATTCACGGAGTTAATATTTGTGCCCGGTAGATGGTATTAGGCTTGCCCCCTATTACATGGGACGAAAACATAACTGACGAAAGGTGTGTGTACTATAAGGTACACAGGTATCTGCCTTACCTTTGGGGAATTACAGGCGTGACATTAACATAATGATACTCACTCAGAATCATAATACTCGTACTCATACTCCGGCAGTGGCGTGGTGGATGTCGTGGAGGTGCGTTTGCGCACACAACGGAACGAGCCGCGAACGTTGAAGCAGCTGTAGTCGGGACCACAGTTGTCGAGGCCTAGACCGCATTCGTCGATGTCTGAGGAGCAATGATAAAGTATTGAATAAGAAGCCCCTACTGTTCTAGTGCAGGTCAAAGGTCTAACAGTTTTTCGTCTTGGGCTAATATGGAACATTCTTTGTTGAAGGAATCCAGTCCATACCATTTTGGATTTGGTCATGTGGAGAGGATGAGTGAAAGGTGGCTAACAAAAGGCAGATGGGAGTGGCAACGCCAGGAAGGGGACGCCCTAGACCTTATTGGTGAAGTTCTACAGAAAGGTCAGGTGCGCAGTATTCGCAACCAGCATGTGTGTATGACTAGATGTATGACCGTGGACGAGGCAAAAAGAGTATGTGAGGATCGTAGCAGGTGGCGTTCTGTGGCTTCTGCCTACCCCCATGGGAAAAAGGGATGAGTTTATGTGTGAATGTATGTTATGCATTGGCCGTGAGTCTAGTCCATTTTCTTGAGACGTGGTAGATGGGTGCTGATCAATTCCAATGTTCCCTTTATGATTTTAACAAGGATTAAGAAATTTGTGGACCGACAGCCTGGTGAAGGTTGTGAGGATCCGCTGGATGCGAATTGCATGGGACAAGTCAATGTGGCGACACTTGGGGGAGGCCTATGTCCAGCAGTGGACGGCAGTCTTTCGGCTGAACTGGTTTTTTAAATTTATTTTTAATTTAAATAATAATAATTGATGATGATGATGAAGAAGAAATTTTCAATGAATTGAGAAAGTAGGACGGATCCAATCGCTAGCGAGTGAGTCTACAATATTGTCGAACCTTTTTAGGCTTCCATAGCCAAACGGCAGAAACGGAACTCATAAGATTTTTTACTCGTATAGAAGATGAATAGATGAATAGAACGAAAAGATGAAAAATAAAAAAAAATAAAAAAGAAAGAAAAGGAAAGGAAGAAGATGAAAGATGTTGAATAGATGTGAAAGGTACTGCGCGCCTTCACAAGGTAATCTATGATCTGAAGTAGCTTGTGTGAATCCACTATTTGCGGGGAGCACAGGACCAGCCATTAATTGAAGCTTCCCCATGGAAGACTCCTATGTGTAAGGTCTTTTAACTGTAATGAATGCAGATGACGAGGAATCAATAGGCTATCCTTACCCTCGCACTTCCCAGTAGAATGATGCAGCACATATCCAGTTCCACAGGAAGTTATCCTGATGCAGAGGTAGGAGCCGACCGTGTTGTCACAACGTTGAGCTTCAGGGATGCAGCTGTGTTGACGGGTAGCGCACTCGTTTATGTCTGGCGACAGAGAGAGAGAATGTTAGTGTACTCCTATTCCTATAATACTCATCATTATCTGCGTAGCCTTTTCTCAACTATGTTGGGGTCGGTTCCAGTCTAATCGGTTGTAGGTGAATACCAGTATTTTACATGGAGCGACTGCCTGTCTGACCTCCACAACCCAGTTAGTACTGGTTAATACGATACCCTTTGGTAAGACTGGTTGTCAGACTATAGTGCCACTGACTCAAAGATCTACAAATGACAGCCAGAACCAACTGCTTTACGTGCTTTCCGAGGCACGGAGGAAACCCATTCACGGACCAACCTAAACAAACACAACTTAACCTAAGCATCGACTCGAGCAGCTGTTATTATTTAGCCACGATCATTTCTTCCAGTCAATATTGGTTGACTTAACTTGGCGTGATGCGTCATTTGTATCATCGTGCATCTTCAAAGCGTGATGTTACTATGCAGGTACTTACCAACACAAGCTCCTGTGATGGTG
The DNA here is from genome assembly GCA_950005105.1 of Lycophotia porphyrea. Classification (NCBI taxonomy): domain Eukaryota; kingdom Metazoa; phylum Arthropoda; class Insecta; order Lepidoptera; family Noctuidae; genus Lycophotia; species Lycophotia porphyrea. Next base: position 1,963,386 of record OX465408.1, on the reverse strand, counting down.
TCCAGCTCGTATCCCAACCTGCAGTGACACTCGTAACTACCGTTAGTGTTCAGACAGTGCTGGTACTGGTCGCAAAGATGCGTGCCTTCCACACATTCGTCGATATCTATAAATTAAATGTTGCAAATATAAGATTAAACAAACTATAGACCAGAATTTTAGATTATCATCATCTCGCTGAGGACAAGGAGAAATATTTTTCGGAGTCGACAGCCAACCTCCAGTAAATGAGGAGGCACCAGAAGAAGAAAAATAATCATCTGCCCAGCCGTTTCTCAACTATGCTGTGGTCTGCTTCCAGTGTAACCAGATGCAGCTGAATAAAAATGGGCAATCTGACGTCCACAATCCAGTTATGAAATAAAATAGTTTTCTTCTTCTTTTTTTTTTCAAGAGTAACACGCTTCTTTTGATAATAACTTACCTTCACAGTAGAGACTTCTTGCGTTCTTCCGCATACCATCAGGGCATTGCTCTTTGCTACAATACGAAATAAAAGTTTAATAAAAATGTTTAACAACCCACGGCGGAAAGTAGAAAAATTGAAAGGAAGCCGTTTGTCTTGGTATGGACATGTAATGAAGAGGGATGACATGAATGTGACTAAAAGAGAGATGGATTTGAATATTGATAGAGGGAGTGGAAGGCCAAAGTAAATATAGGGGACTTTATGAGCAATGATATGAAAGAGAAAGGAATAATGATGCCGTGATGTCTGACAGGGTACAATGGAGGAAGAAAACATGTTGCACCGACCCCAAGAAGAACGGGACAAGGGCAGGAAGATGATGATGATGAGTTGGAAGTTGAAGCAACTCTAGAAGGCAGATATAGTGGCAATCTGGCAGCGTTAGAGATGATTGCTTTAAAACTGAAATAGCTGAATTTCAGAATTTGGATTTGCGACTATTTCATGAGATTAACATAACTTGACAACGAGGATGAACTGCAACATCATCACTAAGCAGTGCTGCACCTCTGATTAACTAAGGATTACAAGCGTGATGTTATGCTTAATCTTAAACTCTCATTACTTTAAAACCCAAATCTTTCCAGATTACCTTAACAAATTTTCTACAGTGGCTTTCATCTTTTTCGCACGCATTAACATCTTCATTCAGAGTCAAATACCCACATAGGCTTCTCTTTGTGCAATTCTCCTACCTACCTTTCTGTAACATTCAGGTTTTACCCACGATGGCAACAATGTCATCTCCTCATCTGGATGGTCAGTACTTCCCTTTCAAGTTCAGAGATCACTTAAAATTCATTCAATTATGGACAAATTCATCAAAAAACTCGCCGTCAACTGGTAATGTGTTTCTAGTAAGTTACTAATCTTTCTACTTCTACTTAGCGTGTCGATGACAAAAAAGTTCGGACATGTTTTATCAACCTATTTGTGAAGAAAAATTAAGGACATTTAACTTACCTGTGTTCAACTTTGGGCTTGCAGTCATACTGTCCTAGCTGGTTGATACATTCTTGATCTGGGCGACAAATACCGTCCTCGCATTCGTCTATGTCTGCAATCACCAAAATAAATTAAAATATAATATTTTTTATAGGTAGGTGGTAGTAGGTGCGTGACATATCAAGGCTGTAAATATGACAAAAAAACCAGCCAAGTGCGAGTCAGACTCTCGCATGAAGGGTTCCGCACCATCGTAGTAGGGGAGCCCCCTTTATTTTTTTAAAGTAATTTTATTATTTGCTATTATATCGGCAACACAAACACACATCCTGTGTAAAATTTCAACTGTCTACCTATTACGGATCATGAGATACAGCCGGCTGACAGACAGACGGGCAGACAAACGGAGAGCAGAGGCTTAGTGATAGGGGCCCGGTGGTTACCCCTTTTTTTTTTTTTTTTTTTTACGGATGGGAAATCATCAAATGACTTCTCCCGCTCTGGGCAGAGCGGGAGGGAGTGTCAGACTTGTACTGACTAAAACCCATCCATGTTCCTTCCTTGCCCTTTGTGTTCCAGGGCCGCGGTATCTCTTTCGAACAGCCCGCAGCCCTGGCAGGCATCGGCCCTTGCGGGCCCCTCCCTATTTGCTGACATCTCTTTGAGGCGCGCGTGGAACACGAACGCGCCGTCAACACGGCCTGTCGTCAAAAGACGGACGGACGAGCTGAGCTAGCCCATTACTCTCCGTCCACAGGTCCGCGTCTACGGTGGCCGGAAGCCACCACGTGACCCCCGACGCCCGAGGCGTCTCCCGCGGCGGCTGGGACGAGAGGTTCTCTCCCTCTCACGCTCCGCCACCTCCTTCGCTAGCATGACTGCTTCGCAGAAGGAGGTGACGGCGTCCCATTCCCTTTCGCTCCGGACCATGGACTGGACCAGGGCCGGACGCGATAGGTCGCCGCCGCCGATCGCCGCTACGAGGACACGGCGGTGCTCCGCCCAAGCGGGGCAGACCTCTACCGTGTGCTCCACCGTATCCTCTGGGCGGCCCTCACAGTGGTAACACCCGGGCGTTTCCTCCCGCCCGATTCGGTGCAGGAACCTCCCGAAACAACCGTGTCCGGTGAGGACCTGCGTCAGGCGGAAGGTGAGGGTGCCGTGGCCCCTCTCCAGCCACTCCTCAAAGAGGGGACTTATCGCCACTATTGTGGCGTGCCCTGCACGGGGTTGCGATAGTCGCTCTCTCCATGTCGCCATGAGATCGCGCCGGAAGTCTGTCCGCAGTGCGACAATTTGCCGCGGCAGCGGAGTTTCCCCCCGGCGTAGTGCCTCTACGCGCCACTCATGTAGGCGCGCGAGGACTATCGCCTCCAGATCCCATGGCGGCAATCCAGCAAGGAGGCTCGCCGCCTCGCCGGAGATCGTGCGGTACCCCCGGACTAGCCTTACGGCTACCACCTTCTGGGGCGCGTTCAGGTAGTGGGCGGCTCGCCGCCTCAAGGAACGCGCCCACACCGGGGCCCCGTAAAGGGCCATGGACCGCACGACCCCCGCGTAGAGCCTCCGGCAGGAGGCGCTTGGACCCCCCAGGTTGGGCAGGAGCCGCCTGAAGGCAGCCCCGGTCCGTTCCAATTTGGGGGCCAAACGTCGGAAATGCTCCACGAAGTTCCACCGGCTATCGAGGACGAGCCCTAGGTATTTCAACGTCGACTCGACGCCGATGGGAACCCCTCCCGCCGTTACTATGGATCCCGACGGTGGCGCATTCCGAGGCCCATGAAAGCACATGGCCTCGGACTTGTGCAAAGCCACCTCGAGACCCAATTGCCGGATCCTCTCCACGACTATCGCAACCCCGCGTGTCATAAGTTCGGCCGCCGCCTCGTACGACCTCCCCTGCGCCAGCACCAGCGTGTCGTCAGCGTAACAAACTACGCTGACGCCACCAGGGAGGTCGGCGCGCAGCACCCAGTCGTAACCGATGTTCCACAAGGGCGGCCCTAGGACCGATCCCTGTGGAACACCGCACGACATCTCTCGCCGGTTCCACTGGCCGTCGCGACCAGGGTAGATGACGGCCCTATCCGTTAGGTAGTCCCCGACAATACGACGGAGGTAGGTCGGCACCTGGTGATACCGGAGTGCCTCCCTAATGCAGCTCCAGGGTATGGAGTTGAAGGCATTGGCGATGTCAAGAGACACCGCCAAAACCACCCCACCCCGGGACACCGCATCCCCCGTCGTGAGGGCTCTCACGCGCATGATGGCGTCCACCGTCGAGCGCCTCTTGCGGAAACCAAACTGGTGTTCCGCAAGATCCGGCCCAATCCCCGCAAGGTGCCCGGCGAGGCGGTTTGCAATTACTCTTTCAAAGAGCTTGCCCACCTCGTCGAGCAACACAATGGGCCGGTATGCGGACGGAGAGTCCGCAGGGCGCCCCGGCTTCCGAATGAGGACCAGTTTGCCCGTCTTCCAACGAAGCGGGAACTGGCCTCTCTCCAAGCATGCGCTTAGGAGTCCCTCCAGTCGGGGCCCGAGAGCCTCCGAGGCCAGGACCCAGGCTTTGCCAGGCAAGCCATCGGGTCCCGGGGCGGTATTTTTGGCCTTAAGCCTGCCTACCGCCACTCTCAGGTCTACCCCGGTCACTTCCGGAACGTCGTCGTCGTCCGTTGGGTGGTCCGCTTCTGGCATCGCAAGCGGCGGAGCCATAGGTGGGGGAGGGTGTTCCCCACGCGAGGGGAACAGAGCGCTCACCACATCCTCCACCAGCTCAGGCCGGAGACTCTGCGTCAGCGGGGGGGCCCTGATGCGGAGTTTGTCCCTCACCATTTTGTAAGGGCGCCCCCACGGATCTGCGTTCAGAGTCTCCAGCATCTCTTCGCGGGCCGCATCCTTGGCCCGCTGGACAGCCTCTAGGAATAAATCCTAAAAAGAGGTTGCTTTTAACTTTTTGAAAAAATAAAACCGCAAGTAACTGCCCTAATTCCCTAATTCGCAGTCTATAAATTATTTCGATATGCCTGTTCTTACCTTCGCACTTCCCAGTGTTGGAGTCTATCTTGAACCCTGGCGGGCAGTACTTGGACTCCTTGTCTTGGCAGTAGAAGGAACTGTGTGTGTTGATGCAGAACTGAGACAAGAGGTTGCAGTCATGTTTGTGGATCGCACATTCGTCTACATCTGAAAGAGATAAAGGCTGGTTTAATTTCAAACGTTTTTGGATAGAAAATTCGGGGAAATTATTTCCATAATGCCACGCCTGTTCTCCCCGTAACGTTTTACAGAGATTGCAAATAGTACACTTACACTTTGCCAGTTAAGTTCCATCTGATAGAAGGCACACCTATTGCCATCAACCGACAATTTCTCGCACAAAATACGAGAACTTTGTCAAACAAACAATTGCAATTTCCACCCTTGATAAGCTAAGTTTTAATGTGAGTGTACGATTAGGTACGTAACCCTTCGGGGATTACAGGCGTGATGTGGTTATGTATGTTCTACCCGCTTCTCGCTATAACCAACCCAGAAAGAAAGCCATCGAATGCAGTCACTATGCACATCATCATCATTACTTCAAAAAACATCACTCTCTAACCTTCACACTCCTCATGCAACCCAATCTTGAATCCTGGAGGGCATCTGTCTTCTACATGCGTCCGAGGCGATGTGCTCAAGTTGATGGGGTTCCCAGTGACCCCGCCGCAGCTGTAGCCCCCTATCGTGTTCTCACACACGAAGGCAGGACATGGGGGGTTCGGCAGGAGGCACTCGTTTATATCTGGAAAGCATGAGACATATAAAAGACCGGCTTTAAGTGGGAAAGCATAAAAGAGTATAGCATAAGCATAATGAGCCTATAATGTTCCCACTGCTGGGACACACGGCCTCCTCTTTATGAGAGGGAATTAGCTATAATCTACCACGCGGGCCCAGTGCGGGTTGGTAGATGTCACAAGTTTTTGAATTATTAGTTTTAGGACATGCCGGTTTCCTCACGATGTTTTCCTTCACCGTTTTTGAGAGAAGTGGTGATGAAATAAATTACTCAAAGTAATGCGCCTGCCTGGGTTCGAACCCACGTCATACTGATCGCAATAGAATCGGGTACCAATAGGCCACCGTTGCTCTCTCTTCGAATCGAATCTTATTCTTTGAGGATCAAAAACCTTTTCTTGTCTTTAGATAAAGCGTAGTCCTAATAGATTCCCTTGTCTTGAGAGAACGAAGGGTTATTTCGGACTCCCACCAACTATTAGGAAACCGACTATTAGAGACCCAGGAGATACTTATTAGCACGGACCCCCGACTGATAAATATCAGCGTAGCGGGCCCCATCACCAAGTGCAAGCAATCTTACTACTGCAAGTCCTCCCATGTCACCTATTTGTGTCAAGCGACGACTTAGTCTCATACCTTATCATTTGCGAAAATTATGATGGGGTAACAAGAATCCTATAAGCCTTTACTACCCAACATTCATCTATATCTTTACTATCTATACTAATATCATAAAGAGGCATTCCTCTTTATATTTTTATGTTTGTAACGAATAAAATTAAAACTACTGAATCGATTTCATAAATGCTTTCAACATTAGAATGCTACATTATCACTTAACTAACAGGCACCCGTGCAAAGCCGGGATGGGCCGCTAGTAAAATATATGAGTGGATGTCCAAAGAAATGATGGATGGACTGTCTGAAGAAAGATATGGCTAGAAAAGAGGTGTGACATGGTGCGCTGCCCCAAAATAAAGTGAGATAAGAACACAAGAGAATGATGATTCAAGAAGTATAATTATGTCGTTACGTACCATCACAAACATCATTGTTAAGGTTCCTGGCGAACCCTGGAGGACACTGACCGACGTTGTTCTTCTTGACTGATATGCACCGGTAGGAGCCCTGCAGGTTGTGGCACTGGGTGCCAGCCAGGCATACTGACACGTCTAGCTGGCATTCGTCTATGTCTGGAAACGAGAATGATCAGTGTGAGGTTAAAATATAAGAGGAACTTAAGGTTGCATTGAAGGTTCCTATAGACGAGGAAGATGGATAGAATTGATAAGAAGAATAGAATACCTAAAATTAAGTAGTAGTTAAAAATAACTATCAAGTCAAAGAAAAATAAAAAGAACTCAAGAGACCATGGACCAAACATGGAAACTTCGCACGTAAAGATAGCTTCAATTTACCACTTTTCGAAAACAATGATAAACAGACATATCTTTTAGTTGAATTTTTGAAGTGAAAACTTCTTTAGCATCGTTGTGATTTGAAAGTCGATGAAACGAAAAAGCGACAGTAAAAAGAGACGGAAACATAAATTCATAAGATTTAACATGGGAGAAAATGAGATAGGAAGCATTATACAGTGTTTATCTTGAAGCCAAAATTTTTGAAGGTTTCACTTCTACCACGTGAATTGCACACATGTTTTATTTTTTTATTTAGCTACTTTTCATTGTGAGTATGACGGACGGACAGAATTGCCAAATTAGCCATCATGATCATCAGTATATTATTATAACTTCCAAAATTCTGCTTCCGATGGAAAAGTCATCATCATCTGCCTAGCCTTTTCCCAACTATGTAGGGGTCGGCTTCCAGTCTAACCAGATGCAGCTGAATACCAGTATTTTGCATGGAGCGACTGCCTATCTGACCTCCACAACCCAGTTGGTACTGGGAAATACGATACCCCTTGGTAAGACTGGTTGTCAGACATTTTTTTGGGCCACTGACTACTTAACGACTGTCAAAGATCTACAAATGACAGCCGGGACCAACGGCTTAACGTGCTTTCCGAGGCACGGAGGAAACTCGGTATGTAATGGGTGGTCACCCATCCACAGACCGACCTAGGCAAGCACGGCTTAACCTAAAGATCGACCCGAGCGGCTGTTATTATTTAGCCACGAGCTTCCCATGGAAAAGTAAAACACGTAAAATATCATACCCTGGCAAGAAGTTCCATCAGGCATCAGCTCGTATCCTCTCCTGCACGAGCACTTGACTTCCACGCCATTGTCGTTGCACTTGTGCTGGCAAGGGTTGTGGGGCTTGCACCTGTTCTTACCCACCTAGAATTAAGAGAAGTGGAACAAGATAGTTTTTATTAGTGAAAAGAACTTGATAGGTACTTACATCTTTCTTTATTTTTCCGGATGGGAAATCATCAAATGACTTCTCCCGCTCTGGGCAGAGCGGAAGGGAGTGTCAGACTTGTACTGACTAAAACCCATCTATGTTCCTTCCTTGCCCTTTGTGTTCCAGGGCCGTGGTATCTCTTTCAAACAATCCCGCAGCCCTGAAGGTACTTACACCTGGCATGCGTGTATGACCAGACGTGTGAAGGTGGACGAGGCAAAAGTACTCCTTATTTTTATTGTTATACTTTATTGCACACAAATTAAAAATATACATACAAATTGCAATAGTATAGCTTATGTACAATGGCGAGCTTAACCCGGAATTGGGTTTTCTTCCAGCGAACCTAATCCAAACCTAAAAACCTAATCCTTTTTCCAGTTTCTGTACCAGCCATGGAGTTTGGATTTAGACCCAGTTGATGGCAATACGCTCGCCCCCTATTACATGGGACTAAAACATGACTGGCGAAATGTGGAACTAGTAGGTACATGCACTTCTGCTGAACCTTTTTGGGAATTACAGAGGTGATGTTATGTATGAAGATACCCACCTCCTTACAATTCCTTCCATCAGCCATCAGCATAAACCCAGGGTTACACTCGCACCGGTAAGACCCTGGCACAGGAATGCAGTGGTGTGCACACAACTCGTTTGGAGCATAGTCTTCACACAGAGATGGTAATTCTGGAACAATGATTTTTGGGTTAAGTGCAGCCAGTAAGGAATGGTCATCCATCCATGAACCGACCTCGGCAAGCGTAGCTTAACCTTCAATCGAACCATGCGGCTTTATTATTTAGCCATGAGCACCCCGAGTGGACATTAATACTAACTTAAAATTCTTTATGTCATTGTTTGTCGAGCCAACATCTTTAGGAGATAATATTTCTCATAAGTTCCTATGTTCTGACTAAACAGTGCTTATCAGTTCGCGTATACAATACATAATGTATAACTATGTACATCATATATATTATAATAGCTGATGCCCGCGGTTTGGCCCGCGCTCACTTTTCTGTAGACCTATATAAGATACAAAGAGTTTAGGCAGCGTTTTCGTTGAAAGCTCCCAGACGGCTTATTTTTTTCCGACACCTCCAACTTATATCATTATATTTTAGCCAATATATACAAAAACTTGACAAATTATATACTAAAACCTTCCTTGTGAACCACTCTATCCATTGGTGAAAACACATAAAAATCGGTGCAGTCGTTTTTGAAATTATCAAGAACAGACAGACAGACGCGGCGGAGGACTTTGTTTTATAATATGTAATGATAGTGATGTTTAAAAAGTGTACTTACTAGCCAACGTTATGGTATTAGAACTTCTTGAAGTGGAGTCGCCCTTCCAGTCTTTGGCTGCTTTCTGAAATAACATCAATAGTCATTGATTTAAGTAAAGTTGGGAATCGCTATCTCCATAACATTCGCCCATCTCCACTTCCAAATGTTTAGCGGAGAAGATGGGTCGGAACTAACTCCAACGCTTCATCATGTTATAATATTATACTAGTGCAAGAAGTATGCTAGTACAGGATTATGCTAGTTTAGCAAGGCGCGGCGATGGCAGGTGGAGTAAAGCTGTGACCGAGTGGCGTCCAAGGACTGGCTGGAAAGAGAAGTCTTGCTCGTCCAGCGGCGAGATCGGCAGACGACATTGTAGCCATCGCGGGAATATCCTGGACGGGGCTGGCACAAGAACGTGGAGCTTGGCACAACCAAAGAGAGATTTATACCCTGCAGTGGATGAAGCTCGTCGGGCTGTAGATGATAGAACGTCTCAAATCTCTGTCGATCGAAGGGCTACAAGAACAAGGCACAGCGTACACGCGCTATGGACAACACAATCCCCTTCTTTTCTTAACTAGAATAGGTGAAATAGAATACATTTATAAAAAAGATAGGGACAAGCCGCGCTTCAAACGACTGGCCCTCTTCCGACAGCGTAGGCTCTGACTGTAAAGTTATTCAATAAAGTAATAAGCGGTTTGCCGATGGGGTTAACCCCCACTGCTTTATCGTTATCCTCACGTGTAATTATATAAGCACTAGTAATAGAGGAAACGACCAGGATAGGTTATACGACAAGACTCTACAGACAAAATGAAACACGCAATTACAAAAAAAAGATTTTTAAGTGAAATGTAATATTAAACTAGAGAAATAAATAAATTCTGTTTCTGATTCTGTAGATGTTGATGACAGGAAGTTTGTAAACTGAACCTGTTGACCTGAAAAACAAACATAGAAAGCAACAGATTAAGTACATTTTAACAAATAGGTATCAGTTCCAGTCCAAAGATAAAACCAAGGACATCGAAGACGTCTGGACTGATCACAAGGCCGTGGTTCGATTCCCGTATCAGGTCAAATATTTGTACTACAAATATTGGTAAGTCACAATGTTATCTTTAGGTGATGGAGCATTGGTGAGAAGTATGGAAGACATGTTGCGCCTACCCCAAATGAGTTGGAATAAGGGCAAAAGAATAATGATGAGTGATGGGGGCAGAAGATTTAGACTAGACTATTTCCATTTTTGAAGACTTTAGGGTTTGAAGACACTTGATATTCGTAGGTACGACCAGTATTCTAGTTGACGTAATTTAAAAAACCTACTAACAAAACCAGTTTGTGTATTTTTTTCTGTGCAAGCAAATTGCATAAGTCAATTTGGGTAATAAATCTTGCTAAAGTTCTCACGGCATCTCATACATAGATTTTCCGGTGGTTGTGACCCTAATATAACTCAAAAAAGTCCCAATACGGTTACAATAGTTTACGTGCAGGCCAGAGCCAAAAAGACAATACTACATGGCGGCTCGCTGCCGATTTGAAAATGGCACGTCCACACGCAAATTTTGATAACTGATTTAGACGTGAAATTTTGAAGATAATACCTATCATTAAAGTTTGGATTTCTTACTTCCTTCTTACACCTTACCTGACAACAAGTGACAAACGCGTCATCAGCTAGCAGTTCCTCCGCGCTCAAGCCATGCTTCCTCTTCGCACAGGCCTCTGGACCCTTGGACGTACCAGCCGTCGTACCTCGAGAGCAGTCGTTGCAGCACACCTGCGAATAACGTAATAATTTAATATTGAGTTGCTTTTTTTCGAAGGTTAGTTAACTAATTGGTGAAATGTGGTTGTACTTAACACCTTTGCCTTACCCTACAGGGAATCAATCAGTCATGAGATTGTAATGAAAGCAAACGTATGCACCAAATTGCGTCCTGCTTTTCAGCTTTAATAACAAAACTCCTGTGGCATTTTGGGTCCACGAATTGCTAACTTCTTTCATCATCTGCCCAGCATCATTAGAACAGCAATCATACTCTACTGTTTTTTTTTCGGATGGGAAATCATCAAATTACCCCTCCCGCTCTGGCCGGAGCGGAAGGGAGTGTCAGACTTGTACTGACTAAAACCCATCCATGTTCCTTCTTTGCCCTTTGTGTTCCAGGGCCGCGGTATCTAGTTCGAACAGTCCCGTAGCCCTGGCAGGCATCGGCCCTTGCGGGCCCCTCTCTGTTTGCTGACATCTCTTAGAGGCGCGCGTGGAACACGAACGCGCCGTCGACACGGCTTGTCGTCATAAGACGGATGGTGAGCTAGCCCATTATTCACCGTCCACCGTTCTGCGCCTACGGTGGCCGGGAGCCACCACGTGGATCATACTCTAGCCTGGAGTGTAAATGTGATACTGTACCACATATGATGGGGCATTTAATATCATGTACTGCGTGTCCTGTTGTTTGTTCATTACAGCAAATGATGTACTGAAGGTGCCAATCTAGTGGCTCCGTTCTGGACCAACACAATTTAGATTCCCATCGACCTGGGAAGACATCTGCCTGCTCTTTTCCCAACTATGTTGAGGTCGGCTTCCGTCTAACAGGATGCAACTGAATTACAGTATCTTATATATTATTGAAAGACTAGCAATCAAGGTATCGGTAAATAAATCGAGCGATCAAAGAAGAAGTAACAGCGGCATGAGACCCTCTACGAGTTGTCTCGGGTAGGACTTCCTTCAACTAGATATTCTGCTATTTGTTTTCCAAGCAAAACCTAAATCACCTCGATAATCAAGACATGCAATTTCTTTGAAAGGCGAATACCAGATTTATATCATAAATTCAGATCGATACCTAATGAAAATAAAAACAGAAATATCCATAAAAGACTGACACCAAACAATCAAAAAGCAACCAATATTTCTGCATACCACCACAGAAAACGAGCATAAAGATAGCTAAGTTAAACAAACAAGGAAGGGTTACAATAACTCAGTCACGTAAACTGTACAAACACGGGTAACATCTTCGCGTTATCAGTTAGCGTAGTGATAAGAGAGTACCCAGTTACCTAGTTACTGCTTGTTTGAATAGTGACTTAGGACCAGTTACAGATCTGCTGCGAAGATTAAAAAGCTAGCATGTTAGTCTTGGATAGGCACTCCATCTTATTGGTGCTATTTGGAATTTGCACAAACAAAACAGTATCCCATGTGGTATCTTATAAACCGGCACTAACTGGATTGTGGGCGTCAGGTACGCAGTCGCTCTATACAGGGTGTAAACAGACTCTTCACGAAGCCGTCAACCAAGCATTATGTACATCAAACTAAGTAACTTTACGCAAAAATTATTGCTGGGAAACGATTTTTTTTTTGGGGTTAAAAATCACGTTTTACGGTAGGACTCAATGTATCGCATTCAAAACATTGTACTGATGTATGGATTGAATAGTATGGGGGTCGTGAAGGTGTCTTAAGTAAAAAAAATACATTAAAAACATGTATTTAAAAAAAAACTTGTGAAAAAGTTGCAACTTTGACCCCCAATATCTCCGTAACTAGAAGGTTCCCAGGTATGGTCTAGAACAAAAAAATGATCGCAATGACGGGGAGAACAAGTGCCTTTCGGCTTCGTTAAGAGTCTTTTTACACCCTTTATATTCAGGTGCATCCGGTTAGACTGGGAATCAACCCTAACAGTTGGGAAAAGAGAAACAAAACCATACACTATACCATACAAACTTATCGCTATGGTTTGGACACAAGTCACTGCTTATAGTCGGGATTTTAGGGCCTGTTTCACAACCTACAATTTAGTTCCCATTAAATTACTTACTTTTTCTTTTTTCGTATTGGATATCATCAAATGACTTCTCCCGCTCTGGGCGGAGCGGAAGGGAGTGTCAGACTTGTACTGACTAAAACCCATCCATGCTCCTTACTTGCCCTTTGTGTTCCAGGGCCGCGGTATCTCTTTCGAACAGTCCCGCAGCCCTGGCAGGCTGCCCCTGCGGGCCCCTCCCTGTATACAACTACTAACCTTACTTGTAGATTGAGTAGCCTCGCAGCTGTAGGTGCTCGTCGCAATATCTATGCCAGTCTCACAGTCGCTTTGCTTTCTGAAACAATAGACCATTATATTGAAATATGGCCGATATATGCAACTTATGGGAATACAGGCTGGCTTGGAGTTAGATTGACTGACAAAATAAAATAAATGAAAATCGGTTCCGGATATGAAATTTGTAATTTAGATTTTTCATTAATTATCAATAAATGAATAAATAATGAATGAAAACAATGTAAACGGTTACAGTTTCTGTCAAAATGTTTACATTGGAACATTGAAAGCCAAGTAGTGTATTCCCCTCCTATGATTCCCGCCATGCTACAACGCTTTTATTTTTTTTCCAAATGGATTCAATCACTTTCATTACAGGCCAGTATTATTCATGTCTACAAAGTAGGTTCCTACACTGCGAAAAAAGCGTGAGACCTTTTTGGTATCTTTTTTTCCTTTTTCAAAAATTTTGTGCCTGCTTATTCACACATTACCTATATACTTATACAATGATTATTGCAATAATAAGGACAACAATATTTTTCTCATTTATTTATAACAGATTTTACCTTAAATGTCACTCTAAGTTCGACTCTAAGTTAGAGAAAACACAACTTTTTTTTCCTCAAAATATAGGTAAAAATAATTCAAGGTCAATACAAACATGACATTTAAATACTAAAAACCTTGTGCCTACTTCATTGTGATAAGAACGAGGAAAGCATTGTTCCTCACAAAACAATATACTTTAAACATTGTTGTATCAGAGCTAGGTAAATATTAATCATTCTTAGTATTTCTATTTAGAATACCAAAACAAGGAAATTGTAGACGTAAGTTTTGTTTTTATAGTCGATTTCCTTACACATTTTCAGGAATTTCAGCACAAACAAGATAAATGTTGTCGCCTTCTGGGAGTTCTGGGTATAAATAATAACTAAATACGTAGTATTTTCATGTGTCCTAATATAGTTTTTTCTGTTAATTTTATAGAATACAAAACAAGGAAACATAATTTAAAGTAAAATAGCTGGGTTTTTTGATGAGATTTCACAATGAATTTCAGGAATACCAAAAATACCAACAATTTATTTATTTTAAGGAACGCCGCGTTACATTTCTTGGTACAGTTTACAAGAATTGTAAACATGTCATTAAAAACTCGTCTTTGCAGATTGTTTGGGTAACATTAATAACAACCAGCCAAGTGCGCGTTGGAACACGCACAGTGAATGGTTCCGTAGTCGTGTTGAATAATTTGATTTGATTTTTTAAAGAATTAGATTTTTATTTCTGACTTTTACAACCCAGCATTGGGTAATACGATACCACTTGGTAAAATTGGTTATCAGACTGTTGGGGCACTAACTACCTGTAACACTATATACCAAAGTATTTAATAAGGTAGTTTACCAATAAAATCTAATTAGTCCGTCAGATAGATTCCTAAAATATATTGGACACGTATTTTTTCTTTTTTCACGTAAACCAAAAGTGAAGACGATAAAGTGCGTTGAAAACTCGTGTGACGTCACTACGTCAGTACACAAGCCCCCACTAATGATCTTTGATGCGTTTTATCTTCAGTTTTTATTGATTTGATAAAACAAAAAATAAGTATCCAATATTTGTCGATAATCTAACTGACGGACTTAATACTCGTAGATTTTTTTTTTTCTCAGGATGATCCCACCCCGGGGTTCTGAGAAACAGGATCAGACAAAAAAAAACGGATCACTTAATTGTCTACTAAAGGTTTTTTTTTCTTTTGAGGTACGGAACCCTAACAATCATCGATACATAAACTTGTATTTAACTGAAAATGTAACTTTTCAGAACATTACACAACTGTGTCGGCTTTTTATGATTGAAATTACACAATTACTAGGTTTTGTTTCTTGAATCCCCAGGTCGGGCATAGTGTATTATTAGGATTTTCGGAATCGCGCCCAGTTGATGTCAATAAGCTCGCCTACTTTTATATGGGACGTAAGCCTAGCTTGGTGGACACCTCTGCCACACTCTTTGGGGATCACAAGGGTGATCGTGTCTTGAATCAGAAAAAAAACATTAAATCTCACCTAAAATATTCCTTGCAGCACTGTGCCTTAGCCAAGAGACACATGGACCCGAAGTCAGGTGGAATTTCAGGTGGCACCGACAGAGTACCCTGGCAGTCAGCCAGGGTGTGGTTCCTTCCAAACCCTGCACCTTCGTTGCAGCATAGCTGGATGGTCTCTGCCATGTCATCGCCGAGGAATCCTGGAAACATTGAAGAAGAAGGTAAGAGAACAGCACCATAATATCATGCCTTTAATCCCCAGAGGGTTAGGCAGAGCTGTACTCTATGATGCACCCACATTTCACCAGATACGTTTAAGTCCTATGCAATAGGGGTCGAGCCTATTGCCATCAACCGGGCGCAAATCGGGATACCGTGTTTGCTACTGACAAATTCCAGATGGAAATTACGAACAATTTCTCGAATCGAACCCAGAACCTCACGCTTAGCAGTCGCATTTGCGACCACGACACCAACGGGCCATCGCCATCGAAAAGCATAAACACCGAATACCCTATAAATATATTTGCTATGCATTTATTTTACATTGTTAACAATACATGTCATGGTAATAGGCTTATCCCTAATAAAATGGAACTTAACATACCGAACTGTCGAAATGTGGGTGTACTGTACACATCTGCATACCACCTCAGAGCATATAGGCGTGATGTTATGTTATGGTGTTTTGTAAACAATAAACATCCAAGCGATTGCAGCAATACCGACAGATTTACTGTCTATTATTGAAAAGTTCCGTTCCATAACTCCGAAGTCCATTTGGAAGTATAAAACAATTTCAAAAAAAAAAAATTCAAGATGAATCTACAATTGACTGAGAAATCGGTGAACAGACATAAACAAATACAGTGGAACATAGAATGTCCTCCTGTTTTGAAGTCGATTAAAAAGCCCTGTAATCTACCTTAAAACAATCCCATATTCACCATTAACGATATGCATTGCAAAATGTGGGGATCATAAAAGTATTCACAAATGTACTCATGATAAGACGGGATTTGACAAGTACTTACTTAAGCACTGAATTTTGTTCACACACTGACCCAAATAAATATACCTTATATTTATATTTGTGTTTATATCGTCTCGCACTTGACCGTATTTTCCTCATACTTCATATTATTATCTGTGCTACTAAGCTGCTGACCCACTTTTCAAGCTTATTTATTCGGTACATTTGTTTCATCGGTCGTAATTTGTTTATTTTGACAGAATTAATTTTTGGTACACCATGTGGTCGACTTAAGTGTGGTGCCAAATGTTGAGATATAACAATGAGTCGTTAGAATTGAAATATGGGCCTTACTCATTGACAAAATGTATCTTGTAACCTTCTAGTGACACAATAACCTAGTTTCTCAAATATCTTTGATTCCCAAAAATCAGACATCCAGTCTTACTAAGTTGTGTCGTATTGCCAAGTAACTGCAGGGTTATGGCGGTTAGATATTCTCTCCGTATAAAATACTAAGCAGCATCAGGTAAGACTAAAAGCCTATCCTAACATAGTGTGGGATAGTAGATAGATCGCAGATCACGATGATCTTAACAAACATAAATACTTCTTGGTATTGAGCCTACAATTCTCAGATATAAATGACGGTTTCAGCAGTAACTAGGTCTTTTTTTTTACGGATGGGAAATCATCAAATGACTTCTCGCAGAGCGAAAGGGAGTGTCAGACTTGTACTGACTAAGACCTATCCATGTTCCTTCCTTGCCCTTTGTGTTCCAGAGCCGCGGTATCTCTTTCGAACAGTCCCGCAGCCCTGGCAGGAACTAGGTCTTCATTTTGTGTTCTCATCGATTTCCGAATCTGCTCACACAGACAGGCCACTTAGTGTAAAGTGATTTACACCTCTTACAGACATCTGCAAGCCATTTGGGTTTTTTCCCAATGTCATTTTATAGACAACTAGCTGATGCCCGCGGCTTCACCCGCGTGGATGTCGGTTATCGCGACCAAAAGTAATCATGAAATTTTGATCCCGTTCCCGAAACAAAAACTTGACAAATTATATACTAAAATCTTCCTCGAGAACCACTCTATCCATTGGTGAAAACAGCATAAAATCGGTGCAGAATTTTTTGAGTTTATCGCGAATAGACAGACAGACGCGGCGGAGGACTTTGTTTTATAATAATATGTAGTGCTTGTGATAGTGAAGTAAAAATCTTCAATATGATTACAGCAATGCTGAAGGAAGGAATATAAATGATATTCATTTAACTTTTATTTTAACACACACATAACCGATATTATCAACCAACCAATATGATTTCAATGTGAAATTGTGTTTGTTTGTCACGCCTTCAGGCCTGCGGCTGTACATATTTCGATGACATTGGTACACTCAACTTGCGAATAGAATAGAATAGAATAGAATCATTTATTTGTGAGAATATTGTACAAAGTTGTTGTATGCATTATATATTACGATCATAATATTCTGCCGTTTCCAGCGTACAAATGGTTATTAAAATTATAGGTCATTATTACATTAAAGTTAAGTTATTAATCATTACAATTACAATGTGCCCAGGGTTACGACATATTTTTTAGCTAGAGATTATTTCACAGGAAATAATTTTCCTGTTCCACACGTACGAAGCCGCGGGCAAAAGCCGCTATTAGTAAAAGCTTTTTTACAAAAAGGATCTAGCGTGGTATGTTTGTTACTCTTTCACACAAAAACTACAAAACTGATTTGGATAAAAATTGGCACACAGATAGTTTATAACCTGGATTAACACATAGGATACTTTTTATCCCGGAAGCACGATACTATGTGACAATAACTGAACTCCAATTAACCCATAAAACTGCCAAGCTCTGGCTACGGCTTGTTTCACACGTACCACAACCACAACAACTACACAACCAGACGACGCGGGAGGGCACAATTTTGTATTAAAAATGAATAGTACAATTCACACGGACCACATTTTGCCGTCAGCGTATCGACCACATGGGTGATACCGACCACAACACAACCACCTTTTGTCGGTGCAGTTGTGGTACGTGTACAACCCTAAATCTCGATTTCAAGTTTATAATGTATTTGAATTGCTTATCGGTCTGTCGCAACTTCCTTGTAAATATTTATATTGCTACTAGAGAATAGATACTGGGTAACCCAATCAGATAATCTGTAACAGTAATTCAAAATGATTTATGGTTTGTTTACTAAAACTCTGCATCGATTTCAGCTGGTATGCTGCAAGCGTCAATAATTTGGTTTAGTTGATCGACCGGTATATGAGTACTTTCATTTTGTTAGCTTAATTGCTGTGCATACCATAGCCCGTATAAATCCATATAAGTGACCTACATAATACCATTTGTTTCCCACTGACCCCACTGCCATGGCCCCACTAGTGGGGCCAACGGGAAAAATCAAAACCATCGTTTCGCTGGCCCCATTACCCTGCCCACTACATTGAGATCAGAAAAATGAAGGAATGAAACAAACAAACTTGGTGTCAGCTCTGATCACGGTCTTGTATATTTTCCGTTCCGTTTGTTGCCAGAGAGGCATATAATATGACATGTATGTCATTACCATCTGCATGCCTAGCCTTTTTATAACCGAACTCAGCTGAATATCAATATTTTACATGGAGCGACTGTATCTGACCTCCACAACCAAGTTAGTACTGGGTAATACGAAACCCCTTGGTAAGACTAGATTTCAGACTTTAGGGCCACTACTGACTGTAACGACTGTCAAAGATTTACAATTGATAGCCGGGACCAACGGCTTAAAGTGTCTACCGAGGCAAGGATGAAACTCGGTATGTAATGGGCGGTCACCCATCCACGGACCAATCAAAGCAAACGCGGCTAGGAACACGTGATGATTGAGGTTAAATGCATAAAAAAGTGAAGTAAGAGTATGCAACGACACTTTTATCTTAGGCATAATAAATCTGTTAAGATTTTAGGGAAGTTTCAGTAGTTAGGTAACCATGCAATGTCACAAAATTACAAGATTCTTCTTTGCTAATTAATTAAAATTCGTTTCGTACTCAGGATTAATACCTATGGAATAAATGAAAAGATACTTCGAGGATTATCATCTTTTCTTTTGTAACGTTTTCAAAGATAAACCGATATCCAGATTTTGATGAAAGTATCTCTATGTAAATAGCTTGAATCTTGAGGATACACAAATCTGTCGATACTTTATATTATTCTTAATCTCGTGTCCTAAATTATAAGCAATTTTAGCGCAAATTTCATACGCCATATTTTATTGTTCGGAAATATAAATACACCCGCAGACATGACTTCATTATAATTGTAAGTTCTTAAGCCGATTGCTTATATTTGGGCACAGCCAAAAGAATGAAATTGTTGGGCTGTTGGGTATTTAAGTTTTGTCATCATTCTCCTGTCCTTATCCCAATTTATTTAGGGCATGTCTTCTTCTCCCATACTTCTCTATTACTCGTCATCTCAGCAGTCACCTCCTTTCTAGCCATACCATCCTTCACACAGTCCAACCACCGTTTTTTTGGTCCTCCTCTACTCTTATAGCCATCCATATGCACACATCCATCATCCATCCACATACCACTTTCAGACTCCCTCTTCTTCTTAGCGTTTCGATGGCAAATTTTTATTAAATATGATTGGCCCAAAGTTCAGCTATGTGAACTCCGCTCGTTGATGCTTTCATAAGATTGTCAAGTGCGCAGGAGTCATGCAGCCCAAGATGGAAGAAGCCATTGTCTGTGGAGACACGCCGCATACACATTTGAAATCTGAGCCGTCCATGAACCCCCATCTGAAGAGATTGTCTTTGCTACGGCCGACTTGGGTTCGCAGTCTATTCAGAGATTTCCAAGTCGGCTACGGCAAAGCATGCCCACTGATGTACTCATTCCTAATTTTATCCATTCGCGTAACACCTCATATCTCCCTTAGCATTCTCATTTCAGCCACATACTTGGCTGGCTTACTGGCTTTCATTCATGCCTTTTGTCGCCCAGCATTCTGATCCGGGATAACTTAACATTCGGAATAGACCGTTGGATATTTACGTTTATATCAAATAACCATGCAAACAAAATCAATCTTGTTTCTAAATATACTCTCCAGTGCTGAAAACTCATTAATATTGCAATCACGAATATATTTATGATCCTCCTTCACAGAAATGATTAACGAGGAACGCGACGCGTCAAATATGGCGGGCAGATGACAATAAATTAATTTTATAAGGTTTCATGTATTTTATTATAATTTATAACCTTTATGCGCGTTCGCATCGGTAATGTGTTACGAGGTTATGTTACGAGTATATGGGTCTATTTTTATAGTTTGTGATTAAAACAAGACCTCACTACTTATTCCTGATTTCTGAATTGAGTAATTGGAGTGTAGAACTTGCTTATAAGTTTGAACATTCTAGTAGTTGAGCTCGTGGTTAAATAATAACAGCCGCTCGGGTCGATCTTCAGGTTAAGCCACGCTTGCCTAGGTTGGTCCGTGGATGGGTGACCACCCATTACATACCGATTTTCCTCCGTGCCTCGGAAAGCACGTTCCTGTTGGTCCCGGTTGCCATTTGTACATTTTCGACAGTCGTTACAGGTATTTAGTGGCCCGAAAGTCTGACAACCAGTCTTACTAAGGGTATCGTTTTACCCAGTACTACATTTGGTAACCCATTGGCTGTGGAGGTCAGATAAGCAGTCGCTCCATGTAAAATACTGGTATTCTGTACTGGTATAGCTGCATCCACAGCAAATATATAAATGACATTGTATGTTACTTAAAATGGAGCAAACTCATTACTCCTTATTTTTCCTTCTATTTTACCTTTGTTATAACAACGAACCGATGAAAATGGCTAACTACTAAAAGACCTCATGGTACTTACTGGAGGAAATGATCAATTTTAGGCCTTCAGCCTCCGGGTCAATGGACCTGAAGTTATTTGTGCTATTGTGTGACCTAATAACGATTTAACTGCCTAATGGGTTTCAGGAAATGGGGCAAAGAGCTTATTGATGGATGTTTGGAGAAAACTGCTCACTGACTGCCTCACTGGTCGAGTGGTTGCAAGCGTGAGTTGGATTCCCGGGTCGGGCAAAATTATATTGGGTTTTTCCGTCAGGAATTTCTCAGTAGCAGCCACGGAGTCTAGATCTGTGCGCGGTTGATGGCAATAGGCTCGACCCCTATTAAATTGGACTTAAACATAATTGGCGAAATGTGGTACTATTAGGTGCACCCCTGCCTAACCTTTCGGAGTTTACAGGCGTGATGTTATGTTATGTTATAATTCGATAACTTTAATAAATCTTAAAACATTTTTGAGTTCACTTTTAAGCAAGTTGTATTTTAAGTGGTGGAACTTTTCTGCTTACACTGTTACCAATAAAGCTTGAACATACTCTCTTTTACAGATCGTAACACTTTATAAGTGTCATTAAAATCAGGTCGCTGAAGTTTCTCCTCAACGAGATGTTATCGTTCCACTGCTGCGCAAGAGTTTAAAATGAACCCTATTTTTAGAGGATCAAGGTTTATTATTGAATATCAATTAAATGAGTTGAGAGAATGTGTAGTATACAGTTTACGTTACATTTTCAGTGTTCCGTATACAAGTTTATACAAAAAAGGTTCTTACCTTACATATACGAGCTCTTAAAGTGGCTTAATAGCTAGCTACTAGATTAAAATAATGGTTTGCTAGAGATAATACGCCATTATTTTGTATTACTTAATCGTATGTGTCTATCCACTGGGTTATACAATAACCCCTTGGTAAGACTGGTGGTCAGACTTCCGGGCCACTGACTACCTGTAACGACTGTCAAAGATCTATAAATGACAGCCGGGACCAACGGCTTAACGTGCTTTCCAAGGCACGGGGGAAACTCGGTATGTAATGGATGTTCACCCATCCACGGACCAACCCAGGCAAACGTGGCTTCACCTGAACATCGACCCGAGCGGCTGTTATTATTTAGCTACGAGTATTGAAAGTTAGAATAAGGATAGAAATAAAATGGAAAACAAATGTACACGTCTTTTCCAAAGGCCAGTCAGGTACTTTGTAACTTAAAGGTCATGTAAGCACAGCTGTTAAGTTGCACATTTTAATGTTTTAAGCGATTCATCATCCTCCTTTATTTTCGTCGTTTCGACGATTCTTGTAAAACACATGACATCACGCGTGTAATCGCCGAAGAGTTAAGCAGAGGTGAACGTGTGCCCAGATAATGGCAAAAGATAGGCTCCCTATTACATCATCATTATCTGCCTCGCGTTTGTCAGTTATGTTCCCAGTTTAACCAGATGTAGCTTCAGCTAATACTGGTATCCATACCAGTATTCTTGATGGAGCGACTGCCTATCCGACCTCCACAACCCAGTTAGTACTGGGTAATACGATACTCCTTAGGCAAGACTTTTGGGCCACTGACTACCTGTGACGACTGTCAAAGATCTACAAATGACAGCTGCGACCAACGGTTTCCGATGCACGGGGGAAACTCGATGTGTACTGTGTGGTCACCCATCCACTGACCAACCTGGGTAAACGTGGCTTTACCCGAAGATCGACCCGAGCGTCTACTACTTTTTAGATACACGCTCCTCCTAGGCTGTCACATGGGATTGAAATACCTATAGATGACTGGTCAAATTAATGTGCGTATACTTTAAGCATACCTTTTGCTTTTTTTTCGGATGGGACGTCACCAAATGACTTCTCCCGCTCTGGGCGGAGTGGAAGGGAGAGTCAGACTTGTACTGACTAAAACCCATCCATGTTCCATCCTTGCCCTTTGTGTTCCAGGGCTGCGGTATCTCTTTCAAACAATCCCGCAGCCCTGGAGGTACTTACACCTGGCATGCGTGTATGACCAGACGTATGGAGGTGGACGAGGCAAAAGTACTCCTTATTTTTATTGTTATACTTTATTGCACACAAATTAAAAATATACATACAAATTGCAATAGTATAGCTTATGTACAATGGCGAGCTTAACCCGGAATTGTTTTCTTCCAGCGAACCTAATCCAAACCTAACAACCGTTCACGAAGCCGTCAACCAAGCATTATGTACATCAAACTAAGTAACTTAATGCAAAAATTAGTGCAGGGAAACGACTTTTTTTTTGGGCTGAAAAATCACGTTTTACAGTAGGACTCAATGTAACGCACTCAAAACATAGTGCTGATGGATTGATTGAATGGTTAGGGGGTCCTGGAGGTGTTTAAAGTAAAAATCATACATTAAAAACATGTATTAAAAAAAAAAACTTGTGAAAAAGTAGGAACTTTGACCCCCTATATCTCCGTAACTAGAAGGTTCCCAAGTCTGGTCTAGAATAAAAAATGATCGCAATGACGGGGAGAACCAGTGCCTTTCGGCTTCGTTGAGAGTCTATTTACACCCTTTATGTTTACTGGCTGTGTTATTAAGAATCAGACTTATATGCTTATCTCCTAGAATTCTAGGATCCTCTTTGCATAAGTGATTACCCGGTATACTTAGCTTATGTAAAATGCTTTAATCAACGATAAAAATAGATATGCAGCTACTGCTAATTATCATGCGTGGGATGTCCTGACCAAGTGTTGTGACCTTAGAGAAACAAGGTAAAGTCACCCAAAGGTTGACTGGTAGAAAATGTCTATGGCATTAAGTCCGCCGCTGTACTTTGTGCTTGAAGTGTTAAATACATGTCAGAGCGGGTCATTGGTATAGACTTAGAATGAATCGCAGTACGCCTGTGGTGACGTCAGACAACGTACTTACTCCCACCTAGGCGTGCTTACAGAGTCTTAATGTTTTCAGCTCGACGCTAGGACGACAGTCAGTATCCGATCGCGGCCGAGTTGAGACCTCTTGGAACTGTAACCGATTCATTGTGTCAGTGTTATTGTCTTAAGTTGTAATCGCAAGTAATTTGTTGGTTTTTCTAGAAACAGTGTTACGTACCAAGTGTGGTTTCATAGCACGAAACAGATCGTCTGCCCACATAATGCTCGAGCCTAACGGAATAAATCCTGACAATTCCCGACATACATAATAAATAAATAAAGCTATTTTAAGACCTCGAACATCTCTTGACTGCTTTAGTGGTTACAAGCGCCACGAGGTGATCATGAGGTCCTGGGTTCGATTACCAGGTCAGGCAAAGTGTTATTTGGTTTTTCCATTAATTAATTTCTCAGTAGCAGCCGCGGCGTCTAGATTTGTGCCCTGTTGATGCCAATAGGCTCGCCCCCTATTACATGGGACTTAAACATAATTGGCAAAATGTGGGTGTTCTATAAGGTACACCTCTGCCTAACCCTTCGGGGGTTACAGGCGTGATGTTATGTTATGTTAACATAATAACATGCTTTACGAGTAATTGGGCTAATCTTACACTTGCAATAATATATTCTAATATTCATGAAAAATTTATTCAATGGGGTTAATGAACTTGAGGACTATTGATGATTTTAATGATATAATTCTGTAACTATGTATATACGTGTTACAGACGAGAATCATATTTTCATCAACATACAACCTGACACTCTGCAAATTGCATAAAACTGGCCAAGTGCGAGTTGGACTCGCGCACGAAGGGTTCCGTTATATCCCCCTTAAATATTTATTTTATTTTAATTTAAGCATTTATTTTTAAAGTCAGATCATACAACTAAATATTCTGTGAATATTTCAAGCGTCTGTCTACCTGTCGCTATTATTAATATCGAGCAAAGAAACGGCAAAAAATCACTTTTGTTGCATGGGAGCCCCCTTTAAATGTTTATTTTATTCAGTTTTTAGTATTTGTTGTTATAGCGGCAACAGAAATACATAATCTGTGAAAATTTGAACTGTCTAGCTATCCCGGTTCATGAGATACACCCTGGTGTCAGACAGCCAGACAGACGGACAGTGGAGTCTTAGTAACAGAGTCCCGTTTTTACCCTTAGGGCACGGAACCCTAAAAACGTTAGAAAATTATACTTCGCGGGCTAATCTGGGGCTTCCTCCTTAAGGGGCTGTTTAAAATAGGGTGGTTTCTTAACGTTTTTAATTCAAATGATTCTATATTAAGTGAACAATAAACTCAATAACGTCAGACCAAGATAAAAACTAGGCATTCAATTATTATTTTACCCAAAAACACTTTATCTCACACATCATAATCAAATCTCAAAGCAATATAATAAAACTAAGCTATTATAAAACTCAATCAAATCGTATGCTCATAACAGATTAACATCTCCACTAGTTACAGTTCTTTCACAGTTAAATTACCTCGAGTAGCGATGGAGTTTCTTCCCTATTCTTCTCCATACGAAAATACCTTTGGGAATTGGCAATAGATTCACTTATATTACCGTATTTGACGTTCAAAGTGCCTGCGAAATAAATAGTTTGCCTTTTTGACTTTGACTTTGACTTTGGAGGTAAATGAAATGCGAATGGACTGTAATCGTAGTAGCATCCCATAAGATGGATAGATACACCTTAGTTGCTACTTGAACCACTTTTGTTTTAATGGCTTTCTGAACTGAATTTGTTTTTGTTTTTTATTTATTTCTTATTGGTGTGTGTAGTCGGGAGGAAAAGGCGATGAATATTCTGTTTTTTTTATAAAATACAATTTCTACGATTTCATCTGCGTTTTTTGGTATTTAATATTTTTTTGGTAATACAATGTTATCCAGGATGGAAAGTAGCTTATATGTATCTATATTCTTTTCCGAATCCAGGCTATCTCTCTGTCAAATATCATAAGGACCGGTTCAGTGAGTTAGTCATCAAAGGTAGCAGATTGACAGAAACAGTACTTCAGCATTTTTTTATTTTTAAATTTCTGACTAGTTTTTTTATACTTACAGTAGTCTTTATAACTTGTTTTACGTGTAAACAAACCAAACTTGTAGCCACAACATGTACTTAGAACATGTTTAATAACTTGGTGCAAAAGCGTAGTTTTATAGTAATTCATTGTTTTAAGATGCGGACTGCCGAACAAAAGGTCATACGATTATAACCTTTTACACTATGCCCAACTCCTCAATTCGTAAAACAATCATTGTTTCAGTAGAAGGTGCTAACAAGCCCCTAAGTGGCTTCCACTTAACACATTTGATACTGAAAGTCTATAGACATCAGTCATCAATTCATGAACACTTAAGCACTTCTGATATTGACTGTACTTAAGGGCCTGTGTTGCCATCAACCGATCAATTTAAAAGCAGTTATGAACTCATAACCTTAGGAATGCAATTGTAGTATCAACTCGATCAATTAATATTGTGCATTTGTTTTGTCTTGTTTTAATAGAGATTCTGTGTCATAAGTGGTTCAGCAGGCACCAATCTTAAGTTAACTACGTTGCTAGTTTAGCAAGCCAAAGAGATATAAAAGACTTATAGCGCGGACATTGAGTTTATAGTTCATTGCCCCTGGCTGGAGGCCTTAACTTCAAGGCATCCACAGGAATAGACCGGTTAAGCAGTAGCCAGCCTCCTAGGCTGAACTGCGAGATGCCATTATAAAAAAAAAAAACATTGAGAATATTTTCATACAAAAATTTTGATTCCAGACATTTTCTATTGCATTTTTCATTTCAATATTACTTATGCATTTTTATTTTCTTCACGCTACTTAAATTCAGAAATTAGAAACCAGAAAAACAAGTGTTAAAGCTAAATTAAAGAAATGTTATTCTTGTTATGGTTCGGTTGAAAAATATATATAATAATAGTGTTACTTATTGCCCATTACTAGTCATGACCAACTGACAGACTTCAGGAACGCATTCTCTCAGCGGCCAAACTGTAAGTAGTCACAAGTATTGGATTATGATTTTCTTCGTCTTGTTCCGTCTATCACTCGTAAATATTTGAGTGTCTTTGTCGCTAGACGTCAATATTTGAATGTCTAAGCGCTACTCGCAATAAGCTCGCCCCTATTACATGGGAATATTGTACCTAACTGGCGAATGTGGGTGTACCTAATGTAAGTATAATAGGTTCATCTGGGTCTAACCCTTTGAGGAAATACACGCGCGTTCTTATGAAATTCTTAGCAATTATTGAATCACGACTACATATACTGCCGTCATAAGAAAAAAGGGCACAATTAACATTTTTTTTCGAAATTGAGTTAAAAATTCTAGCAGAATTGCCTTTTTTTCTGATTCCGAATATAACTCAATTTTGAAAAAAAAATGTTAGTTGTGCCCTTTTTCCTTATGACGGCAGTATACTATAACTAGCTGATGCCCGCGGTTTCACCCGCGTGAATATCGGCTATCGCGACCAAAAACTTGACAAATTATATACTGAAACCTTCCTCGAGAACCACTCTATCCATTGGAGAAAACAGCATAAAAATCGGTGCAGTAGTTTTTGAGTTTATCGCGAACAGACAGACAGACGCGACGGAGGACTTTGTTTTATAATATGTAGTGATAGTGATGATAAATATTTGGAAATCGTTCAAGAATACAAGGCAAACGTTAGCAGAAATACCAATGCTTCTTTACTGGATGTACACAATATGTCATTATCTAGTAATTTATGCATCTTTCAAAGACCGATGTATAAAGCTAGGTGTCATTTAGATACACTGCCTCCTAAAGATTTGTGGAAAATGTTTGAAGTAAACGCCTAATAATTTAAAGAAATGATCAATATTAGACCTTATCGCCTTATGAGTAGAGTGATCACCTTTTACCAGGGTTTGCAGGTTTGTTTTACTTTATATTACGTGAAAAATAGCACATGTACCTATTAAATGAATCTGAACACCCAAACGCTTAGACGGTAGACGTGTTCTTGAGTAGAGACCGCGAATCGGCAAGCATAAGGTGGGACGCCCTTTGTTTTTAGGATGGGTAATCATCAGTGTCAATTATCATGAGTGTCTGACTTGTACTGACTAAAACTCATCCATGTTCCTTCCTTGTGTTCTAGGGCCGCGGTATCTCTTTTGAACAGTCCCGCAGCCGTGGTAGGGGTGGGACGCCCTCAGGCTCGGTGCAGCGACGATCTTCGCAGGGTGGCTGGTGGCAACTGGATGAGACTTGCCGAGAATCGAGCTAAGTGGCGTGCGATTAAAGAGGTCTATGTCCAGCAGTGGATTGCTATAGGCAGAAGATGATGGTGACCCAAAAACGATTACAGAACCGTTTTATTTATGTAGAAGAAAACTTTAAATACGTCAACACCTCCTTCGAAGTGGTTTAAAAATCAACATTTTCCTCACTTTATTTACCATAGACAAACATTACATAACATCAAACCTTCACTCGTCGCAGCCAGAGATGTATCTACAGTACTCCCACGTTCGCCAGTTATGTTTAAGTCCCATGTTATAAGGAGAAGCCTATTGCCATCAACAGGACACAAATACCCAAAGACAATCCGTAGCTGCTACTAATAAATTCCTGATGGAAACCACAGGCATGCGACTACTAGACGCCAACGAGGCCGTTGATAAACTCAAATCAAATAAAAAAACTGGCCAAGTGCGAGTCGGACTCGCGCACGGAGGGTTCCGTACCATTATCTACACAACATTAGACAAAAACAACAAAAAAATCAGGTTCTTTGTATGAGGGCCCCCTTTAATATTTATTTTAATTTAATTATTTATATTTAAAGTGAATATACAACTAAATATTCTGTGAATATTTCAAGCGTCTACCTGTCGCCGTTAATAATATCGAGCAAAAAAACGGCAAAAAATCACGTTTGTTGTATGGGAGCCCCCCTTAAATATTTATTTTATTCTGGTTTAAGTATTTTTTGTTATAGGCGGCAACAGAAAGACATAATCTGTGAAAATTTCAGCTGTATAGCTATCACAGTTCATTAGGTACAGCCTGGTGACAGACGGACAGACAAACAAAGCATATCAAATCATAATTTATTTGAACAAAACAAATATAAATATATATATTTTTTTAAACAGACAGACAGACGGACGGACAGCGGAGTCTTAGGAAAAGGGTCCCGTTTCAACCTTTGGGTACGGAACCCTAAAAAACAAAGTTATACAAACTATCTCCATTGATGATAGCGCCCACGGTAAGTAACGCGAGTACTTAGTAACGAAGATGCATCTTCCTGTTATCAAAGATTGCTTATGCTCGCAGTGATTAGCACATGTTTGAAGCCTACTCATTAATCATGCTTTCATGACTAATTACAGCCAATAATTATCCCTGAGCATTGCCAAGGGATATTTCGTCAAAGAGGAGCAATGAGCTTGGTCTAGACGCATTTTGTAATATTACTAAAGACTAGGTTTCATAACATAACATCACGCCTGTAATCCCCGAAGGGTTAGGCAAAGGTGTACCAGTTATGTTTAATTCGTATGTAATAGTGAGCCAGCCTATTGCATCAATCAAAAATCAAAATATTTTATTTCACATAGGCCCAGATGGACACTTATAAAACGTCGACAAAATGGTGCACCGTTCGGTTAGTTGTTTCCTATGGAGAAGAACCGGCAAGAAACTCCATGGTTACTCACCGACCTCAACCTCGACTCTACCGGGCACTAATTCCGTGTCTGCTACTAAGAAATTCCAGAAGGAAAAACTCAATAATACTGTACCCGACCTTGGAATCGAACCCAGGATTTCATGCTCAGCAGTCAAGCTTGCGACCTCTAGACCAACGAGGCAATCTAAAAAGTCGACGTTTCCTCTCGGTGTGTTCTTTAATTAAAGGTGGTGATAGTACAAGGAAACTTAAAAAAATATAAAATTTAATATTTTTGCAAGTTTAAGAGTCAATTCTGAAACTTCAGACGCATTCCGACGTTTTTGTTATCACAGTGAGGGTACCTAGAATTCATTAATGAAAAATGTACAATGATCTTGTTGCTAATAGAGTATGTAACGAAATCTAAGAGCATGATCCTAATTAGGGAGTAAGGAGAAGCTTAATTGCAGTGATGGTGACTAGGTACTTATACAGCTGTAGAATTGATGAAGATCTCAGAGCTTTGTTAGTTAATTATTTGAACTTTTATGAAGGATAACTGTAAAACGGAACTTCATAAAAAACAATCTATACATCTATCATACATACATACATACATATTATATTACAGATAAATAAAATTGGAATGTCTGTTTGTAATATTAAAATAACCGCTTTTTACTAAGTGCATATGGATGTATACTTACACGGTACATATATACCAAAATAACATTTTTTACAATTTTTGTCTGTCCGTCTGTCTATCTGTCTGTTTGTTCCGGCTAATCTCTGAAATGGCTGGACCGATTTTGACAGGACTTTCACAGGCAAATAGCTGATGTAACAAGGAGTAATTTAGGCTACTTTTATTTTAGATAAGTAATTAGAGTTCCGTGCAAAAGAAAATAAAACCCTTGAAATTGGTTACAAAATTCGATTCAAATAGGGATGTTCTTATAATAATGGGGATTTTTTATTAATAATTTCATGCGAACGAAGGTTGCGGGCAACTGCTAGTAAGAAATAAGATTTAAAAGAATACGTGATTTTAGATTCGTATTGTTTTTCATCAACAAAATAAATTTTATATTCCAAGCTGTAGATTTGAAATGTTGAAAAATAAGGTTCAAGACGCTCATCAAAATATATTTACTTAGTTCTTTGCCAAACTCATAACCTCGAACTTTAAATAAGAATTAATAAATAATTTTCTGGCCAAATCCTTTCAAAATATTTTTACCAATTAAAGCTCCAACCGAAGTTCAATCACAGTATGATGTTTTGCTCTCAAGCTTCAACACATGGCCCACAAACCAAAATTCCAAGCTCGGACAAAACCTAAAATTTTATAAATATTAATGAACTTACCGTAAGCATCTGGACACAAGGTCACACAGACGAACAAACACACAGCAAAACACAAGCGCATTTTCACAAAATTACTAACAAAAATAATATCCAAAAATCACTTTTGACTCAAAAAATCACGGATCCATCTCATTTAATAGATTCACTTGAAAAAGTCTTTGAAGAGTCTCAATGAGAAAGATACATGGATCTATAGATCCTTGTTTTGGCCGGTGCTCTGCGCAGGAGTGTGAGGCGTGCGCGTGCGCTGCGATATCTATTTCGGTCGCGTTCGCACTGCACCCGTCTCTGTCTTGACATAGATTTCTGTTTCGACAGATGCGACATATGGGTTAACGGTGAATTGATTGGTTTTCTTCGTAATTCAGACTGTTAAGATTTATGAAGTGTTCGAGACTGTACTTAAATCGTAATGGCCACTCTGAATTAGTTTAATGGGAATTTAAATGTAGAACTCACGTCTTAATCCGCACAGAACGCTAAAAATAGTCACCATTATTTCGACATAGTCACCACTATTTTTAACGTTCCGTACCCAAAGGGTAAAACGGGACCCTATTACTAAGACTCCGCTATCTGTCGGTCCGTCTGTCACCAGGCTGTATCTCATAAATTGGATAGCTAGATAGTTGAATTTTTCACAGATGATGTATTTCTGTTGCCGCTATAACAACAAATAATAAAAATATAAATTATTTAATAATTAAAGGGGGCTCCCGTACAAGAAACGTGTTTTTTTCGGTTTATGGTACGGAACCCTTCGTGCGGGAGTCCGACTCGCACTTGGCCAGTTTTTTTTACCAACAAACAGTTTATTTTCAGAATATTTTACATAGTTAGTAAAACAAATGAGAGATGACGAGTAATAGAGAAGTATGGAAGAGGAAAACATGCTGCGCCGACCACAAATGAATTGGGATAAGGGCAGAAAATGATAAAGTAAAACCAATACCTAAAAAATAATGCAGTGTCTTTATTTCATACAGCCAAAAATATGAACAGTCATGTAATTTTTTTCAGTAAAGTATCTCTTGATTTCGTTTTAAGAAATAATCTGCATCCAATTTTAGAATAACTCTAGATTTATTGCATAGCTACTAAAAAACAAATATTTTTACTACAGTAATAAACTCACATGAAAACTACACATCTTATCCAAATCAAATCAAAAAAGCATAACTTAATTAATCATACTCTACTAAATCGACTTCAAAAAAATTTTTTTTTTTTCCATACTCAAAAAAAGCTCTTTGTAGGCACAAAAATTGTCCATGTCTCCTTTACAACTTGCTCTATGTCCTCCCTCCCACCGCGGACATGTCGGCTGACTAAGCGGAATGTCTCAGGACATGTTCCAATGTCCTATTTCAGTGTAAGAACAAGTTTATGAAAACTAGCTTCGGCCTAGGAGGTTACGGGGTACCGCGAACACAACGGGATTCCATGTTATAGTGATGTTGACTTCGGGCACAACGTCTATAAAAGGTGCATAATTTTGAGTTTGTGTGCATATCTTAAATGAATTTTTAATATTGAGACTGCTAGCTGGAATGGTAAGTGGAATTGGATTTAGTGTGAGCGTAATTTACCCCAGGAGATCAATTTATGAAGCACAGTGAATTTCAAAACATTTGATTTGTTTAAAAAATATTTCTTTCTTTTAAAGAAAACAAAATTTTTGCTTCGGGTCAAAATTACCACGACGTGGAGCCCTGACACAGCCAGAAGGCAACGCGGTAGACCTAGCAGGAGATGGCGCGATGAGCTGGATAAAACAAACTACCACTGGTCCACATTGGCCCTGGATCGAAGTATTTGAAAGTCATGGGGCCTTTGCCTATTTTGGGATTATTCCACTTTGATCCACAATGCTTTCCTCCCTAATGGTCAAAATGGAGTAATTCCACAATGCAGTTCAATGAACACCAATGCGTGTGTGGGAGCAGCGGTAGCCCAGTGATGGCGACTTCGACTTACGAGCAGTAAGTCGTGGGTTTTAAACAGACGGGCGCATTACTTTGTGTAATTTATTTCATCGCCACTGCTCTCGAAAGACTGAATGAAAAAATCGTAAGGAAACCGACATGTCCTTGAACCCAGTCCCTCTCATAGAGAGAGGAGGCCTGTGTCTCAGCTGTGGGAACATTATTGACTGATTATGTTTATGCTATGCTTACCACCAAAACTGAGTAAAGGTGTCTCAAAAATCTCTCAATTTTTGACGGCTTAAGCGAAACTAAAATATTAAAAAAATCAAAATCGAAAGCTGATTGAACCTAATTGTCGAAAGACAGATCCATATTAGGCGACTAAAAGCAGTCTACCTTGTTGTCTACCTACGACAAACAAATTAAAATCCAAGTAGATAAATGTAGCAAGTTAACTAACACGCTGTAACTTAAGTGGGGACATGATGATTGGTCTCCCTCAGGCTGTGCAATAAAACTGCTCCTGATCCTCTTTCGGCAATCAATCAGCGGAGACTAACCATCGACGCAAGAAATATCATAGTGCAGGAGTGTGTGTGCCAGCAAAGGTGCACTTCTTTCCTTAGGCTATATAAAAAGATAGGCATATTACTGCACGATATTAATTCGGTGTGCATCAACGGTTTGTATTTTTTGTTAGCGCTGCCCGCGGCTCCGCTCTTCATTTTAAGGTTTTAATATTAATTGCCCGAGATGAAAGGGTACCTACGTCGTCATTTATCTTTTTTAAGTCAGGAAGAGCAACAAAAAGGCTACTTATCTAGGCCGGTTCAACGGTATTTCAATAAAATCTAGGTGTCGTGTGTAGTGCATTGAATCATCATCTGCCTAGCCTTTTCCCAACTATGTTGGGGTCGGCTTCCAGTCTAACCAGATGCAGCAGAATACCAGTATTTTACTTGGACCGACTGCCTATCTGACCTCCACAACCCAGTTAGCACTGGGTAATACGATACCCCTTGGTAACTGGCTGTCAGACTTTTTGTGCCACTGACTACCTAACGACTGTCAAAGATCTACAAATGAACCAACGGCTTAAAGTGCTTTCCGAGGCACGGAGGAAACTCGGTATATAATGGGTGGTCACCCATCCACAGACCAAACTAGGCAAGCACGGCTTAACCTAAAGCTCGACCCGAGCGGCTGTTATTATTTAGCCTCAAGCCGTGTGTAGTGCATTGAACTAATGATCAAAATCAAATGTTATTTAATCAAGTTAGGTTGATAATCAGCACTTATTAAACGGCAATTTCATGACAGTCTCCCAAAATGCCCGCTCTTCGCTACTTTCTATTCTTTCGATCAAATATAGGATCCATGGTATTTTAGTAAGACTTAATGCAAAGACATTAAAAGAGAACACAAAGGGCAAGGAAGGAACATAGATGGGTTTTAGTCAGTACAAGTCTGACACTCTCTTCCGCTCCGCCCAGAGCGGGAGGAGTCATTTGATGATTTTCCACTAGAAAAAAAAAGAAAAAGGTTCTTAATAGGTAATAAATCAATAATAAAACAGGATTATGCAGGATATGCCCCATCTTCTTTCTTGCTCGTCCTGCACAGCCACCTGCAACTTTCAGGATTTAATCGAAGCCAATGACAGAGCTGTGCCGATGGCAATATTCTGGTCGGTTACTATTTGAGTCTATCGACACGCAAAGAAGAAGAAGGTCACCCATCGATGGATCAACCTCGGTAAGCGTTGCTTAACCTTAAAATTCCATTTACCGCAGTTATTATTATTTAACCACGAGTCTCTCAATTTCACGTTTAACTACTACCAACATGAACTATTAATAATGTATACATATCTTACCGACACAAGAGAAGTTTAAACAAGCATTATGCAACACCTTTTAACAGCTAAATTGCGTCAAACACATAACTCTCTGTTTACCCGACTGCGATAGTGTTAGATTACGATAATTTTAACAGTTTTCACTGCCGTAGTTAGAGATAACTAATTGTTTGAGCAAATGTTTGGTTTGAGATGACCGGGCGGTTATCGTGTCGTTTGGAGTTTAGGGTTCCGTAGATAAATTTATTGCCACTTTAAACTGTTTGTAAATGGGTTCCGGTCACTTATATGTTTACCGATTTATTTTCTAGTTTTATAATATAAATATTCGAAAAATCTTGCTGATTTGCGACTTTCGAAAAACTGAGCTCTAAAATCATTTAAGTTTTTGGGTCATACATTATTCCCACAATACGTTTTCTTTTTAGATATAAAGAGTGATTCAATACCACATCATAGTATATACATCGATTGATAAACCCTTCTAAATCCGTTATCACTTTAAAACCTCTGTTTTCGCTTACGTTGAAATTTCATTACAGAGTAACCCAATACTCCAATGTGTCTTATAAATTGACAAAAGATGGTTACTCAATGCATGGCCATGCCACTCATGCGCTCGAATGACACGAGCTAAAAGATAAATGGAGCAACTTCACTATGGAATAGTAAATTAATGAAACATTATTCGTAATAGATAACTAACTTTTGTCCACGGTTTCGCGGTATAATTATCCTATGGTAACAAATTACTAGGTTAAAAATAGTTAAATCATAAGGGACAAACTGCAGGTATCTTAAAACACCGAAACCACCAACTGCGTACCAAACATCGAAATCCATTCAGCCATTTAAGCGTAAAAATGTAACAAACAAATAGAGATACTTTCTCATTTATGATACCTGTACGGAAATATGAATTCACATTACATAAAGGAGTTTATCGATCATAAATTTAATTATAATCATGTCAGTGGGTCAGGCAAAGATACTAAAAATTAATAAGGGTCGTTTTTTTTGGGTATGGCAAAGGAATCTTGCGAAACCGCTTCGGGTTGCCATGTGGTGAGGTAGCAGGTTCACGAATGTTTCTCAAGATGGGCCATGTGCCATTACGGGACTGTGTGACTGTTTACATTTTTTTAGTAGATGGCCCTTAAAATTAAATACGTACTTACTACAGATGTTGCCATTATCGGAGCGAGAGTTATATGTTTTTTATTTATTAGTGAGTGAGTGTTGAAATTAAATACTGCAATAATAAAAAAATATATAAAAAGTGTAACGAAACCAGCAACAAAGCATTATGAACATCAAACTAAGTAACTCTATATAAAAATATTACTGGAAAACGACTTATTTTTGCGTGAAAAATCACGTTTTACGGTAGGATTCAATGTACGAGTAACGCAATCAAAACTGTGCTGATGGATGCATTGAATAGTACAGGGGTCGTGGAGGTATTTAATATAAAATCGTAACATTCAAAATTTGTATTTAAAAAAAAACTTGTGAAAATGTGTTAACTTTGACCCCCAACATTTCCGTAACTAGAAGGTTCTCAGGTATGGTCTAGAACAAAAAAACTATATTAATGACGGAGAGAACACGTACAATGCACTACTAATTTTAACGGGAGTGTAAAACGCTCCGGTCTCATCATCGGGCGATACGATTTGCGATGCGTACTCGCGTCACAGTGACTCGTAGAGTTGTGGCATGCTCTAAGCTACTCGTACTTCTTTAGTCTGTTTTCTCACCGCGACACTCGTGCCGCTTGAACGTGAAGTTCGTGGCCAAACAGTTAGAAAAAAATCTCTAACTAATAAACACGCATAATAATATTCTGCAGAGAGAGTCTCATACAGAACCCTCCAGTACCAAACCGCTCGCACTTGTCATTTAGTTTGATTGTATAAAGGTACTAACGGGCTGTTTCTCAGAAACTGGACATGAACCTACACAATGCCGTTTGTTTGGATCATTTGAGAGACCGTGCGCGACCGTATCGGTAGCGGGTTCGATTACTGGTCGATGTTGACACAATGATAGATTTAGAGTGCATTACATAAAGTACACAACTTTGAAGTTCTTCCAGAAACAGTCGTTTGTTTGCCAAGTTTTACGGTATGGTACGGTGACACTGCTAAACCAATTTCCATGACATTTCGTATACAAAAAGATTGATAATATACTTTATTGTACACCAAAAGTCGGTTAAAAATAGTCGAACCTGAGTAAGAATATGAATATAACGTATGTAGGTAGGCTTAAGAATACAATCCATGTCCATGGAGTTTCTTGCCCATTCTTCTCCATAGAGATCTACGCTTTGGAATGGGCAACTACAGTACTTTCACAAGTTATTATGCCCTGTGACTGTGACTGTAGCTTAGCCTTCTTTGTTTTTCCGACATTCAAAAGTGCCTGTAAGGGTCTAATTGAAATAAATGCTTTTGAGTTTAAGTTGAGTTTGAACAATCCCTGGAAGGCTAAAGGGGGATGAAATTTGTGACGGAAATGCATGAGGAAGAAGTTGATGGCTTACAATTTATGAAAAATATCATCATAATCTGTCTTACCTTTTCCCAACTATGTTGGAGTCGGCTTTTCTTTTTTTTTCGCGTGGGAAATTATTAAATGACTTCTCCCGCTCTGCCCAGAGCGGGAAAAGTCATTTAATGGGTTTAAAGGTGAATTTAATGGTTTGATTTGAAGGGAGTGTCAGACTTGTACTGACTAAAACCCATCCATGTTCCTTCCTTGCCCTTCGTGTTCCAGGGCCGCGGTATCTCTTTCGAACAGTCCCGCAGCCCTGGCAGGCATCGGTCCTTGCGGGCCCCTCGCTTTGGAGTCGGCTTCCAGTCTAACCAGATGCAGCTGTGAGAACCAGTAATTAACATAGAGCGACTGCCTATCTGACCTCCACAACGCAGTTAGTACTGGATAATACGATACCCCTTGGTAAGACTCAAACCCATCCATCCATCAATAATTATGTTTTCTTACTTCACTTTAGTTATTTTAGCTGTATCTACACCAATTACTTAAGAAGCGAGCATTCGATTTGATTATCACTATGCAATTATATTGTCTACAATTACCCATAAAAGTAGGAAAAAAGCAATTTTCCCATAGGTGTTATGCAGATCTGCTGTAATTTCCGAGACTATGTTACCTTCCTAGTTTTATGGAAGTTATGCATAATGTTAAAACAGTTCCTTTTAATGTCTGTTACAATACCTAAATAAAAAATATATACTTTGTATGATTATCACTTGCTTCGTTGAAGGAAAAACATCGTGAGGAAACCAAATCAGCATGCCTTAGAAATATTTCTCGACGGCATTTAAAGCTAGTGTCTCAAGACAAAAGTCTATGACCAGTGTGTGTTGCCAGTGATTACAAACGGGACCGAAACGTGGTCGCTAGTCACAATGGGCTTCATCAGAAGGCTTAAAGTCACCCAAAGGGCAGTGGAGACGGCTATGCTCGGAGTTTCCTTGCGTGATCAAATCAGAAATGAGGACATCCGCATGAGAAACAAAGTTAAGTGCCAAAGTTAAGTGGCAGTGGGCAGGGCACATTGCTCGCAGAACAGATGGCCGATGGGACCGAAAAGTTCTGGAGTAGCGACCACGAACCGGAAGATGTTGCGTTGGAAGGCCTCCCACAAGGTGGACCAATGACCTGGTGAAAGTTGTGGGGATTCGCTGGATGCGAGTCGCACAGGACCGGTCAATGTGGCGACACTTGGGGGAGGCCTATGTCCAGCAGTGGACGTCTTTCGGCTGAAATGATGATGATGATGAATGATGATGTAAAGCTAAGTCAGAGGCCCATGGGCGACATAAAAACTCTGACACCAGGTTAGGACTAACCACACGATAAAGAAAAAGTACATAAAAATATGATGGATAAAAATATGATGGATGCTACTAAAGACGCCAAGTTCTGGGCCAATTTAGATTTCCGTAGACACACGAAGAAGTTTCCGGTAGCCTGCAAACTCACTTATCCAAGTAGAGTAATTGTTATAAGTAAGCAGTTCTTAATTGGAAACTACAAATTTATTAATTCAGACTGCCACTTCATCTGTGAATGCATTTTCATGCGCCTTTCAAATAGTCTATAGTAAACTCGACGAAGTAGAAAGGGTCCTACTAATAAGCAAACATAACATAACATCATATAACATAACATCACACCTGTAATTCGCAAGGGGTTAGGCAGAGGTGTACCTAACCTAATAGGACACCCACATTTCGCTAGTTTTAACTATTTAAGTCCCATGTAATGGTGAGCCAATTGCCATCAACCAGTCACAAATAGACGTCTAGACAGTAGAAAAACACTTTGCCTGACCTGCAAATCGAACCCAGGACCTGATACTCAGCGTCACCACTCGACCAGAGATAGCCAACGAAAGCCAGCCATATAAAAGAGAATACATTGAAAAACAAAAGCCCAAACAATTGTTACAAGTACCTGTATAATCCATGAATATTTAACGTCAAATAAAATTTTATTTCCGCTTCGAAGGCCACAAGTGACATGAGTTGAATGTTTATTGGTTAAAGCTTCTTTCGTATAAGGCGTTTTTATACACCTATGCATAGTCAATCAGGGTAGCATGACTCCACGCACTTTTGGATGGCCCTAATTTCTTTGGCCTATTTCAGGCCACTTTTCGACTTTGCTCCATCGGCAATCTCCGCGTCTAACCAGATCTCTGCCAAACTTCACTTGAGGCGTATCTTGGACCCAGGGCTACGGGACTGTTCGTAGGAGATACCACGGCCCTGGAACACAAAGGGCAAGGAAGGAACATGGATGGGTTTTAGTCAGTACAAGTCTGACACTCCCTTCCGCTCCGCCCAGAGCGGGAGAAGTCATTTGATGATTTCCCATCCGAAAAAAATGCGTATCTTAGACCCTGTGGGACTTGGTAAATAATACACCTACGATGGCTTTATTAATTTAACTTTGTCAGAAAGCGACAATCAGGCTTATCATGGGATATCACGTTATCCAGAAACAGAGCTGTGGATGTCAATACAAGCAGTAGCTTTTAAAAAAATACTGATATTCAGCTGCATCAGTTAGGCCAGACGCCGACGTCCACATAGTTGGGGAAATGTTAGGCAGTACAAGTTCTTAAAATGACATGGTCACTAACACTTTGAACGGGATTTAAACATATTTACCATGTTAAAAAGGGAAAAGTCGAAACATTATAGAAGAAAATAGAAAAAATCTGTTAACAATTGCTTTGTTAACAGATTTTTTAATATTTGTTTTGAAAAAAAAAACATTTTAATTCGAGTATTACTGATAGAAAGAAATGAGTTCCCGAGAATTCGGTGCTGTTGCAAGCATTATGATCAGTGATCACAGATGACAAAATGATAGTGCTAGGCATTTTTTGATGGCTATGAACAACGTTAGCTTTTTACAATATACTCTGGCTTCATTCATTTGTTCTATTTTCTAGTACTATGTCTGGTGTTCCAGATCCGTTTGTGTATTGCCTTGTGTCCAGTGACTTGGTTTACATTATTGAATTCCTTAGATCATTAAGCTGATTATAAACACGAGACCACTTACTATCAAGAGTGATATCATGAGATTGTTTTTAGTAATGACTAGTAAATATCCTGGAAGGTATTCAAACTATATTAACTAGCAATTTGGTAAAGGTCATTTTATAAAGTAACAAAAAAGTCACACACTATTTGATTCTGAAGTAGTTTGAGTGTTTTAAACTGCATACAAAGTATTCATATTTTTTTTGCTAGCTTACATGGTGTCCCACTGCTGAGCAAAGGCCTCCCCTTTCTCCTTCCATACCTCTCTATTCTGTGCGATCTCCGGCCATGTTAGCCCCGCAAACACAATCAGATTGTTACGCCACCTTTGCCGGTCGACCTCGACGGCGCTGTCCTTCTTCAGGCGACCAGTGTGTGACGATCCTTGCCCATCTCTCCGGCTGCATCCGTGCCACGTGGCCTGCCCACTCCTACTTCAGTCTGGCTGTTTTTTCTCCAACATCAGCTACTTGAGTTATGGAGCGCAGTGTGGTGTTTCTAACGCGATCTGTTCGCTTAACACCTATTATGCTGCGCTCCATTGCTCGCTGGCAAATCTTGAGTTTGGACTTCTGTTGTTCAGTAAGTGCCCAACTTTGTGCACCGTAGGTTAGGACGGGCAGGATGCACATGTCGACGAGTTTTCTTTTCAGTGTAAGTGGAAGGCTTCCCTTCATATCTTCCTTCAGGGCCCAGAAGGTCTTCCAAGCATTTATCAAAGTATTCATAAAAACACAAATTAGGTACAGACGCCAGCATATCAAGCTACCCGAAACTGTCAAATTTCCCAATCAACCTTGAATGCTTGAGCGATAAAGTTGAAAATCTATTAAAGAAATTTGACAGATTGTAGTAGCTTGATATGATCTATGATATTGATATGTGCTCGCGTTTGTACTATACAAGTTCAACAAGTTCTTCTAACTTCATAATTCTCCAGCACTTACCCCAATTTATTTGGAATCTTCCATACTTCTCTATTGCTCGTCATCTCAGCAGTCTACTTCTTCCTAGCCATATCATCCTTCACACAGTCCATCCATCATTTCTTTGGTCTTACCTACGGTTATGTCATACGCCTTTGAAGAGAGAAGAAGGTCGCAGTCAGATTTCAAACGAGTGATAACCTTAAAGCTAGACCACTTACAGCAATACCCTACAATGTCGTCATGGTGTCTGTGGTGACATATCCGCTTTGTACTCGTAGATTTTCGGCCAAAGTTGGATATGCTAGCCACTTGAGAGCTGCATACCAATGCTCGCGGCCACCACGCTAGAAAGCCACCGAATGCAGTCGCTGTGGTCGAAATTGGCTAAATGGCACCATCATCATCATGCCATCCCCATTCAGGTCATCATCCACTGTGAAAGTCGTCCACTGCTGGACATAGGCCTCCCCCAAGTGTCGCCACATTGACCGGTCCCGTGCGACTCGCATCCAGCGGATCGCCGCAACCAGGTCATCGGTTCACCTAGTGGGTGGCCTCTAACGCAACGTCTTCCGGTTCGCGGTCGCCACTCCAGAACTGAGGTTCTCCACATTCAGGTATTCTAACTTAACACAGATGGATTTCTGAGCAGTTTATTACACCTCTCCTCAAGTTCACACCATGAACTGGTGAACGGTGGGCATTTTGGGGGATTATCTCTAAATAAAATTATACAAATATTATAAAGAGGTAATTTTTTTTAGTATGGAACCAATGATTTAATTCTAAAAATTCTTTCACTGGCAGAAAGCTACATTATTCGTAGGTGCCATAGGCTATAAATTATATTTATATCATGCATATTAGTCGAGCTATCACAATATTTACGGATGAAGTCGCGGGCGATAAGCTAGTATTTATTATTTTGAAGAGGTAAAGTTTGTATGTTTTGATGTAGGGAATAATCTTCAAAACTACAGATCCGATTTTGAAAATTCTTTCAATAATGGGAAGCTACATCACTTCCAAGTTTTATAGGATATATTTAAAATGTTCGCGAGGGATAATTACCGACCATAACGCGATCGAAGCCGCGGGCAAAAGCTAGTTAGCTCAGAAATTGAAATATATCAGCCTAATTTGAATAAACGGCTTTAAATTGTTATATTTTACTAAGTCTGTGGTTTAACAGCCAAATATTTGTCTCCACAGACAATGGCCCATCTTCCATCTTGCACTGCATGCCCTGACACTTGCGCACTTGTCGATCTCTTGACTGCATCAGCGAGCGGAGTTAGCGTAGCTGAATTTTGGGCCAAACATATTTAGTAAAAATTTGCCATCGACACGCTAAGAAAAAGGAGAACAACAGCCAAATCCATCTAAAGCCTTAAAGTTATCCAATGTCACCGGCCCCATAAGGTTATAATAAGCTATACTCCTCCTACATATATAATGATCGTCGTCTCCCTCGCCACTCGCGTGATTATTAACGACGAAATCTTCTTTACTTTCGATTTCACCTCAGCCACGCCGTTTTTGGAAGTTTGCTTAAAGTTCTTGCATAATGTCTAATGCCCACTTCAGTTCATTCAAGGATGAAGTAAAAACGATAAAAATCGTGAAGAAACCGGCTTGTACTGGAACCAAAAATTCGAAGACATTTGAATGTGACCTGTGGATTGTAACCAACTCGCTCTGAGCCCGCGTGGTGGGATGCCTATTCTTTTCGTATAGAGGAGGCCTGAGTTACAGCCTACCCTCTGCCTCACCTTCCCACCACCAGCACCACAACCTCACCTCACCTTCGGCCTGCCTTACCTTGTTCCTATAATGGGTCCACGAAACAAGGAAGCGCCGCGCTGCAGCATCTAGAGATGGCTGTCTAAACTTTGCGGACATCCTTCGCAGCCGTGAACTTCTAACTACGTCATTCGTGTTGTAGTGCAAGCAGTATAGGTTCTAAGCTATACCGGTGACCTAACAATGTTTTTCTTCACTATTTTGAGTGCAATGGTGGAGAAATAATTTACAAAATCGATTGCCTGCAGGCTAATCTACCAACGCGCACTGCACCCGCATGGTGGATTATAGCCCATTCCCTCTCATAGAGAAGAGGCCGTGTGTCTCAGCAGTGGGAACGAAAAAA
The DNA here is from genome assembly GCA_950005105.1 of Lycophotia porphyrea. Taxonomy (NCBI): domain Eukaryota; kingdom Metazoa; phylum Arthropoda; class Insecta; order Lepidoptera; family Noctuidae; genus Lycophotia; species Lycophotia porphyrea. Next base: position 1,920,065 of record OX465408.1, on the reverse strand, counting down.
TTATAGGCTGATTATGCTATTCCCTGGCAGGGGCTGCAGGGACAGGACACTGATGGGCAAAATACATCCCAAATCCTCCTTCGAATCCCGGGTAAGGTTGGCACAGGAACATAGAGATTAGCACAAGCCAAGAGCAAGAGCCAAAAAAAAAACCAGCCAAGTGCGAAACTGACTCACGCATAGAGGGTTCCGTACCATCGTATTCGTAGTAGTGGAGCCTCCTTTAATTTTTAATTTATTTTAATAATTTTTTGTTATAGCGACAACAGAAAAACACATTCTGTGAAAATTTCAACTGTCTACCTATTACGGAAGTTAAGATACAGCCCGCTGACAGGCATACGGATCGACGGACGGACAGCGGGGGCTTAGTAATAGGGTCCCGTTGGTTAGCCTTCAGGTAACCCTAAAATAAATTAGTTCAAATGACAATCAGGCTTACTCTCAAGTTAAATCTATCTGTCAAACACACATATGTTTTACACCTATCATAATTATATAATTGGCATATCAACAATACCACACCCACATATTTCTCCAGTTTTATCACCTAGGCAATAAATAAATCCATTATTATGTAGCCTAGACACCAAGGCGAGAGCCCACGCGGTTACATCATATTACTTATAAGGAATCGGTCAATTTACAAACGAGTGTAAAAAGCAGCTGATGAATTAATCAAATAGTAAGGTTTTAGCATAGAGACATTATTCTGACATCATCAGAAGATCAGCCAAGTAAATCTAAGTAAGTTACAGTGGTCAAGGATCTTTAGATCCCGTTGCCCTCCAACGCAAGTGTGTGAGGTAACACCGGTCTGGTTTTCGTCAGCACGAGACTGATAGATCCCTCCGCTCTCCCCAGGGTGGAGGATATCTATTGAGGAGTTCCACATCGAGGCATCAAGGCAAGTATCCTTGCCAGTAGGACGGATGGCGATTGAGGGAATCATGAATTCGAACCTACCAGAAGATACAGCGTTGGGAAGTTTTCCAAAACTGCACTGGCTAGGCTGGATGACCTGATGAATCAGTCGAGCAGTTCAGGGCCGGACGACCTGGCGACATTTGGTGGAGGCCTATTATCTGGGAGTGGACGTGTTTCAACTGATATGATGATGGTGATAAATACATAACATCACGCCTTTAATCCCCGAATGGTCAGACAGAGGGCAGCGGGACTGTTCGAAAGAGATACTGTTGCCCTGGAACACAAAGTGCAAAGAAGAACATGGATGGGTTTTAGTCAGTACAAGTCTGACACTCCCTTCCGGTGCGCCCAGAGCGGGAGAAGTCCTATCTTAAAAAAAAGGGTTAGACAGAGGATTAGGTACCTAATAGTACACCCACATTTCGTCACTTATGTTTTTTAAAGTCCCATTTAATAGGAGGTGAGCCTAGTGCCATTAATATGGCACAAACCCAGATAATATGGCTGTTACTTAGAAACGGCTGATGGGAAAACCCAATAACACGTTGCCCGACCCGGGAATCGAACCCAGGACCCCATGTTCAGCAGTCACGCTTGTGACTACAAGTCCAAAGAGGCAGTCTGATTATTCTAAGGAATGAATCTGGATGCAACTACCTAGCACCATGGGTTCTTCTGCCGACTAGCAGCCTTGTTGTCGATGTGATTACGAAAGAGATACCGCGGCCCTGGAACACAAAGGGCAAGGAAGGAATATGGATGGGTTTTAGTCAGTACAAGTCTGACACTACCTTCCGCTCTGCCCAGAGCGGGAGAAGTCATTTGATGATTTCCCATCCGAAAGAAGAAAAAAGGCATATGAGATACCAGCTTTTGCCCCAGTTTCGCTCGCGTTAATTTATAATTTGACAATCAATTCTTGGTGTACTCTGCTCGTAATTCAAGCATGACAAATCATGTCACGTGTTTTTCAAAAAAGACACGTGGCGCCACCTATTATCATAAGAACGTTATTGTTGTTTTTCTCGGGAACAGTACTTATTTTCGGGATGATAGATACCCTATGTCCATTTCTGCTCACCTGACAAAATTTCAGGATTATCGGTTCAGTGGTTTAGGCGTGAAAAGGTAACAAACAAACTTACTTCTTTAGTATTTATAATATTTATAAGTATGGAAGTATGAAGGAGCTCGTGGAAATAATAACAGCCGCTCGGGTCGCTCTTTAGGTTAAGCCGTGTTTGCCTAGGTTGGTCTGTGGATGGGTGACCACCCATTACATAACGAGTTTCCTCCGTGTCTCGGAAAGCAAGTTAAGCCGTTGGTCCCAGCTGTCATTTGTCGATCTTTGACAGTCGTTACGTAGTCAGTGGCCCAAAAAGTCTGACAACCAGTCTTACCAAGGGGTATCGTATTACCCAGTACTAACTGGGTTGTGGAGGTCAGACAGGCAGTCGCTCCATGTAAAATACTGGTATTCAGCTGTATGCAGAATACCAGTTAGACTGGAAGCCGACCCATAGTTGGGAAAAGGCTAGGCAGATGTTGATGAAGTATGGATTTAAGTGTAGTCCCCTGATGGCGACAAATCTGCGATTAATGTTATGTTGCAGACTTCCACAAGTTGCGCTAAGGTAATCAGTTTACTTGGCGACACAAAATGGTGATATAACAGCGTTTTAAGATTCTTGAAATCCATCATTCATCACCTCTTGAGAAAATTCACAAATGATGAAAGGACAGGTAATTTAAAATAAATAAAACATTTTTTATATCTACTCTTTAATGAAATAAATATTTCAACGATTTTAATCTACGCTACATATAAGTTTCGAAAATATTTTTTCAATATGGCTTCAAAATTATATAAAAGAATAATTATTTCAATAAATTATGACATATTTTATAATAATAACAAATAAAATAATTATACAATATGGTTTTTTGCAGTATAATTATATAAATAATTGATAATAAATATGTTGATTAAAATGACATGTCGGCTCATAGATTACTCTGTACGATTATTATATGTCCTAAGTACTAAATATTTATTGTTATATTTATTTATTCATATGTTATCATTATTTAGTAAATGGGCGGTTTACATTAACCTTATTTTTTTGAGTAAATACATAATTAATTATGTTTCTAGTTCGTTGAAAATCTTTTTAAATATTTTTAGTTTGTTGGATATCTTTTTATGTGGGTTAATCATCTTTATTGAACACATTTTAAAATATAGTAGGTACACCATCTTATTGTTTTAAATTATAACAATCTTTATTCATAATATTTTTTTTAAATACATGGAAGCACATTTATCTAATTTACGCATAATGTTAATAGATATTAGACACTTTAAATATTCAATTAATTTTATTTTCTTCACATATAAGGATTGGAGTATAATATAACTTGATAAAATCGTTATCTATTGACTTTTTATGCATTAAACATTAATAATATTTACTGGTATATTCGATAATTTATTTTACTTAGTGCCAATATCTCATAAAAAATACAATAAATATCTGAAAATCTACAAATAATAGTGTATCATCTCACTCATTTATTCAAAATCAGGCTACGAGTATCTTATACTTATAATAAATATTTAATTCTCCTAATATATTATTAAAATTTTCTTCAAACACTACGAAGGTAAACAGTTTTAATAAAATTATAGCATTTAATATTTTTTTTATATATTGTCTTATTTTTATAAATGTATAATATAGGTAAATTTTATAAATGGGCTACAGTTTTTTTGCTAATAATTATATTTAAAATTGACAGTATAAATAGACATATAACCTTTTTAGAACACGCTAAGTTGTGCATCTGTTTTAAATTAATTATATTTTGTGCACAAGAAAAATGAAAAATAATTATTTCCATTTAGATATCATCATCGTCTTTTTGTGGCAAGTAATTATTATAATTCATCACTCATTTATTTAACCATCTTGTGCACAAAAATAAAGAAAGATATAACAAGATATATTTTTATAAAATCTACAGTATAATGTAGATACTCGAAACTTTTTGGCTAGAATAGAATATATATATTTTAGATTCTTTGGTCTCATTTAGAACACAGAGGTTTGAACATCCAATGTTAGGTCGCAGTGACTCCAAAAAAAGTAATAATATTACGATTTAATCATACAACTAAATTAAAAATGAATTTTAAAAATTTATTTTTAAAGCTGAGTAACCAAATCGATGAACTCACTGTATGTTTTCTAAATCTAATGATATGAATATAAAAAACAACCATACATCCATTTATACAACATAATATTAATACTTAACTAATACACAGGCCTTTAAATATAAATAAGATTAAATGCATTTAAGAATGATTAATGATTTGAATCATACATTTTCGACAAACACCATTTAGATTCAAAAATGACGCGTCCCGAAGCGCTTTTAATGTAAATCTTAATAATCCAAACATCTAACATCAAACTAACACTTAAATCCTTTAAGGATAACAAATATAATTATTATAGAAGATGTATTTTTCTACTTACATATAATAATAATAAGTGATAAATTAATCGTAATTATGACCAAAATCTAGTGTTCAGTTTGCTAAAATTAGGTTTATCTCGATGTATTATTGTGTTAAAAATATTAATGTGATGTTTAGAAACAAAAAGAGGTAAGTATTTAAATTTTCAACTGCTACTTAATCAATTAAATTCACCCGATTTTAGTCAGAAATAACAAATAGGTAAACAATTAAATATAATATATTAAATATCAATAATAACAGTAAAATCTAAACGTCATGCGTCAGCTACATGGAAGACCAATAGATAGTTTATTTTTTAATAATACTGTTAATTTAACCTAATTATTTATTAAATAATTATAAATAATTATCGTACAATTAAACGTACATGAACGTGTCGACACACGGCAAACGGAAAGTCATCAAATTACCCTAGAAATCTAAAACATAATGCTTTTAAATATTTTTCTAAATACGACTACACGTTACATAATTTTTGAATTAATAATTATTATTACATGTAAATATCATTGTAGTATAATTATAATTTGATATTATATGGCACAGATATATTTGGCACATAATTATGATATTATATTTAAATTGTGCGTGATGTTTTAGAATAATTATTTTCTTTTACTTTCCCACGATAGTAATCCTGTAAGGTTAGTTTTAATATTTAAAGATATACTATATATTATATCCTTTTTTATAAATATATTCTACAGTATAGGGAAAATATCAGATAGTATTGACTTCCCAGATACATTTTAACCATCTTCAATAAAATAAATATTACCTCAGTATATTGCAAAGTGAATACTAACCTAACCTCACAGGACTGAGATGTTACTTTCCGAATCCCTTTGGTCTGAGATCCTGATCTTAAGTGGGAGAGAGTCAAGTTACTTATTGTGCTTGGCCAGCTCCTCAGCCTGCATCTTGGTCCTGAGAGTAGGTACATCCTCGGGGATGCGGACGATTTTGTTGAATTTCTGTAAAAAGATTGTCTTCATATAGAAACTAAGACGAAATTCTTATTAAATCAAAATCATTTATGTTTTTTTCTTTATCAATTACTTTGTTTTTTAAACGTTCTTGACAGGTTGTAAAATAAAAAAATAAATATGAATAAAACAATTAATATATACAATAAACAGATCTGTCTGAAAATACCTTGTAACCTTTGTGACTAAGAAATGTGCACTGTTGAAAATAAGCTTTATCAGCATTTATACAAAGCGTTCGAAAACCGTAACTTTCAAGGTTCCCAAGAAGAAATGACACTGTTTAGTTTAAATATACTGACCGCATTCAGTTTCAATTTTAAAATGCATTCCGAGAGTTAGTCTTCAAAATCACTGCACAAGAGCATCAAGGTAAATATGACTTCTATGTCAGGTTAAAACAAAAGAAAACTTAAGAATCTTTACCTCTCGCCAAGTACCAGGAGTAACGCGCCACAGATAGACCATGTACCCGGGGATGCACATCATGGAGGAGAGGGCAGTGAACCAACCGAACGCGTGCGACCACCAGGGATACTCGTAGTTCATGTATTTGATCGGCTTCCATTGCACCAAGTTGAAGATGAAGACGCTCTGGGGTGATTTAATAATATAGAAATTAGACAAGCAAAAGGTTGACTATAATTTTAGAATATCTTACACTAGACATTGGAAGATACAAAAAAGAAGATAGAAGATTCCGCCATTAGCGATGAGGCAGTCATTGTACCCATAGATTTGAGAATATTGTAGAAGAGCTGTGTTACAATTTCAGTGTACTTATACTAATCAATCTATAAACTCAGGCTTGGTGACAGGAAATATTTCTAAGTAAGGAATTATACAAGCGACAATAGAAAATAAATCTATCGAAACCACTAGAGCTGGCGAGTTTATTCCAATAATGATATCGTATTCAATACAATTATTTTTAGTATCTGTAATTATTTAAAGTCAACACAAAAACTGACCACTTGCTGGGTTTCATTTAAAGAAAAAACATCGACACGAAAAGGATATATCGTAAAAAATATCAGGACCCATACTTACAATGCAAATAGCAGGCGTGAATCCAACCCAGCAGAACTTCCACCAGATGGTAGGGTAGTAGCCAATCATCTCTTTGATGCCATCGTAGAAACGGTTGACACCAAAGGCCCAGGATATGGAGACGCACTCGAAGAAGATCAGGAACAGCAAGCAGAAGCCGGAGACAGCGTACGAGTCGAGGATTTGGAAGACGTACATGCCACCCTGGGAAAGATGGTAAGGATGTAGAATTTTGAGGGTGTGGTGGAGTTGAATGTTGTTGTACTGACTAACAACTATTCAAGAACAAAAACCACACCGTCACCCTTCAAATTCTTTGTTTCAAAGAGTTAGTAGATTTTTGATATTATTATTTATGGTTTTAGTTTCAAATATTCATATAATTTATATTTTCTAACTAGTGGTATTTAACTACTAATTAGACCGCTAGCCCACCCAAGCAAGGCTGATGTTTTCTTTATATGAATTCTCTAAATGTTTTTTTTTATTTCGTCATCAGCAAGTTTAATTAAAATATCCCTAATAGCAACAATCATTTCTTTCCGAATTTATTGTTCGCCGTCATAGAGACTATAATATCACAAGTTAGAGTTAATACGCATACTGTCTGATCGCACCAATACTAAATTGATTTTCAAACAACCTCAGATAATTTTGATCACATTTTCCGCACTCCACAAACTTTATATTCAAGCAACGTACCACAGACATACGTTGAATCTCAATGAGACCTACTACTCCCGTTCAATGTCATATTGAGAGATTTGCTTCGGGTTTGTAGATATTACAAAACCTTGACGTTGGCCATGAAATCTAATAAATGAACGGGGTACCTCATCTAGGTGAAAAAAATTGTGTATTTACCTAGTTATGGATTTATTGCTAAGTACTTTATTATAGTTATTAAAAATAAAAACGAAGCTCCCGGTCTTATTTTTGCCTGCAAACACCATTAGAATTCAAGGTATCTGGAATTAGGAATCTTATTTAGGTCGTAAAGTTCGATGGACTGTCGACCTTGAAAAGTGTCTGAAACAGGCTGAATGCGGAGAGCAGGGTGTTGTTGCGCAGATTGAGACAGCCCTAAGTCTAGAAGTGGAGGCTGTGTTTATTGATGTCATCATCATCATCATTCTCTTGCCCTTATCCTAATTCATTCAGTTCGGCGCAGCCTGTCTTCTTCTTCCATACTTCTCTATTACTTGTCATCTCGTCAGACACCTCCTCGACCTCGGAGGTTGAGTTGATTGATTGTGTACCATAGCAATATTTTAAAGTCGCTTTTGAAGTATTTAATGAGCCTCACGCCTCACAATACATGAGGTACTAACAATAAGCACGATGCGCTCTATCGCACGTAGGCACAACTTAGATACGTTTATACTTACTACCAACTTGATAATGCATTAATTATACGGGGTGTAAACAGACTCTTCACGAAGCCGTTAACCAAGCATTATGTACATACATCAAACTAACGCAAAAGTTATTGCTGGGTAACGACTTTTTTTTTGGGGTGATAAATCACCTTTTACGGTAGGACTCAATGTAACGCATTCAAAACATTGTGCTGATGGATGGATTGAAAAAAAGCATTCATCATCATCATCATTCATCAAATAATGTATTATAAAACTTGTGAAAAAGTTGGAACTTTGACCCCCAATATCTCCGTAACTAGAAGGTTCCCAGGTAGGGTCTAGAACAAAAAAATGATCGCAATGACGGCTTCGTGAATCGCAAGCCGAATTCGCAATGAATTCGGCTTCGTTAAGAGTCTTTTTACACCCTTTATTAGCCTAGGATATGTTCGCAAAAGAGTGGAAGCAGTAGCAAAAACTGCAATTATCAGCTTCGGTTTCGGTAAATTACTCAACTTTAACACTAGTGATTTATATTTGCCACCGTGGTGTAAGGATTAGCCAATCGACTATAGTCGATTGCCCAGGGTGCGCTGGACGTAACAGGAGGGTAGCTGAATTTTGGGCCAAACATATTTAGCAAGAATTTGCCATCGACACGCTAAGAAGAAGAAGAATACTGATATAACAAATCATTTAAATAGTACTAAATACCTCTGAAATACACGACAGCCCAACCAAGTAGGAGATGAAACAGGTGATAGCGATGAAGATCTCCTTTCTCCTCCTGAGGAGTTTGGGCCACTCATCAATGACAGCCGTGATGAAGCCTTCCATGGTGCAGAACTGGCTATCCAGACCGATGAGCAGCAGCATGAAGAAGAAGAGACAGGACCAGAGAGGAGCCCCTGGTAACTGGAGCACTGCTGATGGGTAGGCTAAAAAGGCTAAGCCGGGACCTGGAAAAGATAGTAATGGTTTTTGACTTGTTTTTTGGTGAGAAATTATCTATCTTAAGAAACGCCAAACAGTAAATCTTAACAATGAAAATGATGCATTTAGATTGTATTATTAGATTTGTTCATAACCGCATCATGATTTCGTTAATGGCTGCATTTTGCAAAAATAAAAGTCAAGTGCAATATTTGACTTATTTTTGGAAATTACCTTATACTTGAGGCAAGTTAATTAAAACCGTGTCTTGATACTTAAAATTTCAACCGCTTCTGCAACGCAGAGGCCCCTTCTTATACAAAGCATCGATTGCCTAGTTTGCTTAATGCGGATAATATAAATAATAGCAGTCCTAATAATAGAAATTAAGTATTGCAACTAGAAGGTGATGCAGCCACTATACCTGATGCGGCCACTTCAGCAACCGGTCTTTGTTGCTCATGCGCCATAAAGCCGACCACGGAGAAGATGACAAACCCAGCAAACATCGACGTACTGGAGTTCACAGTACACACTATCAAGGCATCCCTGAAAAATAACATGAAGGTGAACAAAATGTCATATCCCAAATAAAATAAAATTACTCATTCTCTTCTCTCCTTCAACGTTTGGCCACAATGCTGAGTGTACCCAAATACTCTTCCAAATCTCTCTACTTTTGGCGGTTAATAAAATTACAACATATAACTAATAAATGCAATCATCCTTCAGTTAAACGACCAAAAGGATAGACCGTTAGAGATTCTTAATAGACCGGTAAAATTATATATTTTCCTCATGATCATCTAAATGACTTGACACAATAATAAAACTATATAATCGCCTGATAAGTCAACAGAAGAAAAGAATTTTATAACTATTTATTCCTTTTGAAATAAGCAACATTACTACTGCTTATTTATATTCCTTCTGCGTTTGTTCTCAAGAATTATAACCACCAGGTTTTGTAGAAATCATCCAAATAAACTCACTTGTACACATTGTTAGTAAACTTGTTATAACTGCCGAGAGCAACGAGAGTACCAAGACCCAGACCGTAAGAGAAAAAGATCTGGGTGACAGCATCGATCCATACTTCAGACTCCATCAGCTTGGACATGTTGGGCCACACGTAGAACTTGATGCCTTGCATGGCACCGGGCAAAGTGATTCCTGGAACAATGATAGTAAAGATTTTATTGCTGTTCCAAATAGATTGCGATTTAGATTTGTAAATGTCAAGAACATAAAACTATTGTAAAGGTCTAGGTAGGTACTAAACAAAACTAAACGCTTTAATTATACAAACAGTTAATACTTTCAAAGCAATACACACATGCGGTAAATTTTATATAACTGATTAAAAATAAAGGAGAATATTTTTATGAGAATTCAGAAATAATCAAATTCCCCTTGCAGACCCTGCTTGGCCATGTTCTCTCTTCCTGTTCTTCTTTGCGTAACATGTTCTTCATTTATTCTCCCTCATAAACTGTCACTTTATCTTCACATTTCTATTCACTCAAATTTTTTTTCAATAATTCCTCACATAATAAACGTATTTTTGAAGTGAAAACTTTTTTAGCATCGTTGTGATTTGAAAGTCGACGAAACGAAAAAGCGACAGTAAAAAGAGACAGACACATAAATTCATAAGATTTAACGTGGGAGAAAATGAGGTAGGAAGCATTATACAGTGTTTATCTTTTTCTTGTCTTCTTTTTGAACGTTTTACTTGTACCACGTGTGACTGGCACACATATTTTTCTCTGACCGTCCCTTCCCTTCCCGCCACATTTTTTCCTACCTTCTTTAATTTGTCATATTATCATTAGTATTTTTTTTTATATTCATCACTTCTTTATTCAATGCGAACTTTCATTCTTCTTCCTCTTCTGAGCAAATAGAGATATTATTATTTTTGATTGTTATGTTTTCCTCAGTTAAGCCGTTGGTCCCGGCTGTCATTTGAAGATCTTTGACAGTCGTTAAAGTAGTCAGTGGCCCAAAATGTCTGACAACCAGTCTTACCAAGGGGTATCGTATTTCCCAGTAGTAACTGGGTTGTGGAGGTCAGATAGGCAGTCGCTCCATGTAAAATACTGGTATTCAGCTGCATCCGGTTAGACTGGAAGCCGACCCCAACATAGTTGGGAAAAGGCTAGGCAGATGATGATGTTTTCCTCAGTTATTTTCCATACACAATTATTTTCATCGTCATAGTTTTATTTAAGTACGTAATCATTTAAATGAAAATATTTATATTCCAGATTTTGACAATCCACTACAAACCTCTGATCAACAGCACAGTCAGCAAGAAGTAGGGGAACAGAGCGGTGAAGTAGACGACCTTGCCGGTCCACCTGACTCCCTTCCAGATGCAGAAGTAGCACAGCACCCACACCAGCAGCAGTGTTCCCGCCAGCTCCCAGCGAATGTTGCCAATGTGCTCGATACCGCTCGAGATTTGGAGAGCGCGGCGTCTGAGGGAAGAATACTTGGTTTTAGACAATTTAAAGAAGTTTGTTGTATAACACATCATATACTCACACTACGATGGATGAATTGTGTAAAAGATCATATAGCAGAAAATGAGGTGTTTTATAAGATAACGAGAAATAGAATAAATAGTATGGAAGAAGAAGATATGCTGCGCCAACCCCAAATAAATTGGGATAAGGGCAGGAGTGGCGACCGCGAACCGGAAGACGTTGCGTTGGAAGGCCTCCCACTAGGTGAACCGATGACCTTCACCAGGAAGGTTGCGGGGATTCGCTGGATGCGAGTCGCACGGGACTGGTCAATGTGGCGACACTTGGGGGAGGCCTATGTCCAACAGTGGACGTCTTTCGGCTGAAATGATGATGGTGATGAAGTGCAGGAGAATTTTGATAATATACTCAAACTATAAACATAGACAAAGTATTTCTTCTTTAAAATAGTTGCATATTTGTAAGTATTAAATTATTTAACACTGAGCGATCACAACAAAAGTTATGGAGGATTTTTAGTCTAAATTGTGCTTTTGCTGTTTAAAAGTTTGTAACATGTGGATGGGCTAACTACTGACCGCTTAAAGAATATTTCTTTCTACCTTTGGGTGTAGTATTTCCACCAAATATATTCAAAGTAGTGTTTAGAAACTATGGATGGACTGTGTAAAGAATAATATGGCAAGAAAGGAGGTGTCTGATGAAATGACGATAATAGAGAAGTATGGAAGAAGAAGACATGCTGCGCCGATCTCAAATTAATTGGGATAAGGGCAAGAGAATGATGATATTCAAAGTAGAGTCTCATTTACATCATCAAACCATTTAACATCACAATCATACCTTTCGATACAATCCGATCAGTACTTCAGTAATTTGTATAGCCATTTGTGCTTGTAATGAATACCCCGGCATGATCGACGTCTTCATTAGCAAAGTTAGACAGTCATTTGAGTAAATTAACGAAATATTACGTAAACTTCAATCTGTTTACAAACAATTTACTTGGGGTCTGTAATTGCATTATCCGGTTGAGAAACTCGGCAAGTTATTGATTGACTAGTTACAAAAGTTTTACATAAATTAGTTTTTATTCTTTTCAAAGTTTTACAAACTTATGACCATGTTAACACACTACGTGAAAACTTTGTAAATAGTTACAAATGACCTAGTAAAACATCACGCCTGTAATCCCCGAACGGTTAGGCAGAGATGTACCTAATAGTACACCCACATTTCGCCAGTTATGTTTAAGCTCATGTAGTAGGGGGCGACTCTGTTGGCATCAACCGGGCACAAAGCCAGATTCCATGGCTGCTACTGAGAAATTCCTGATGGAAAAAACCCAATAACACTTTGCCTGATATGGGAATCGAACCCAGTACCTCATGCTCAGACAAATCTTTGATACTATTTCATGATTTAGAGCTATCAAGCACGCTGTTCTAATGTCTGAACCCCCAACGCCGAATACTTCTCTACTTACTCCCAGAACTCCTTAACCGGATCCGACAGCACAGCCTTGCTGATGTTCTTCCCGTTGAGCGTGCAGAAGGTGGTCATGTCCATGGTAGACCAGCAGGTCAGGTTCTTACGGTCGTAGGGGTTCACGCAGGTGGCTGTGTTCCAGTAGTTGTCACAGTTCCGCCATGGCACGTCTGGATAAGAGATAAGGGATGAAGGGACAAAATGAAGTGTCAGTACGAGTTTGAATCTAAAAGTTACAGCAAAGTAAGGATTATTTTTCTTTACTTGCATCTTCTCACTGTTTTTATTGTAATAAGTTCAGTGAAAGTTTACTTTTTTCATCTTTGTTTAGGAATTATTTGATAGTACGGATTTGATTCATAGGTGTGGGATAGTAGCTAATAAGTAACAATGATATTTTCCCCAAAATGTATGTGATTTTTTTTGCTAATGTTGTTCTTTGAAGAGGATTAGTTTGTCCTGGAGATTTTATTAACCCAAAAACGATATTTATGACAGCATTGAGCCAATCTAAGCCCTATATTATAATGATAGACAATAGAAACACTAATTTTGTACCAAAGAATCCGAGTTTAATTTTCAGAAAAAAAAAGTTATAGTTTTTTTTATGGAAAATAACAAAATGTTAACAAAAATTAAAAATGCTTCAATATAATATTAAGAAATAACGTTGGATAATCAACAGTCAAAAACTAATCATAACAGTCTTGAGAAGAGATTGACCCCGCGGCACAGGGTATCCTAGTGTTCCTAGTGTGTTCTACTTAAGGATTATTGTTTTTTGTTACTAGCTTTTTAATATTTTACCATGTTAAGCGAACTGAATAAAATCTTATTTATAACATAACATTCAACTGTATAAATAATCAAGTTACTAAAATGCAAAGTTCAGTAAAATAAAAGTGTCATGCAATTCCCATATTACCGCAATGGAAGTCTAATATTCTGGTGAAATATTTACCTGATCTCATAGACATGAAGAAGTAGAAGATGGCCCACGCGAGGATGACGATGTAGTACACGTTCATCCAGCAGGACATCACAGCAGCCGCGTAACCAATGCCTGGACCAAATAGAAGATCTTCTTAGATGTGGTGCTAATTACTACAACTACTACATCCCCAAAGAGTTAGGCAGAGGTGTACTTAATAGTATCCACATTTCGACAGCTATGTTTAAGTCCCATGTAATAGGGGGCGAGCCTATTGCTATCAACCGGGCAGAAACCGGCTGCTACTGAGACATTCCTTATGGAAAAACTCAATAACACTTTGCCCGACCTGGGAATCGAACCCAGGACCTCATGCTCAGCAGTCGCGGGTCCGACCACTATACCACGAGGCAGTCCTACTTATGATATAAGTTGCTTAATTGGTAACTTTACGTATAACAAGTTGTTATTTTCTGATACGATGTACAATACTGCTATTCGGCGGCATCTGGTAAGACTTAAAGCTGATCTCGTCATAGTTGGGGAAAAGCAGGCAGGTGATGATATCCCAAGACTTGAATTGGACAAGATGAAGAAGAAGCTTTTCAAGAATAAGAAATCAACGAATGAAATATTAATTGAAGGAAAACATCGTGAGGAAACCGGCATGTCCTAGAACCAAAAATTCGAAGACATGTGACATCTACCAATCCGCACTGGGCCCGCGTGGTGGATTATAGCCCATTCCCTCTCATAGAGAGGCGGCCCAGCAAGTAAGTGTCCCAGCCGTGGGAACATTATAGGCTGATGATGATGATCAGGATGAAATATTAATTTAATTTGTGCTAGCATTCAATCTTTACAAGTACACGAATGGAATGAAAAGATAAATTTATAAAACATCCTTATTTCATAAAGTTCTCGAATTTATTGTAGCTATCGTTTTCAAACATGGGTTTTGATTAAGGAAGGTATGCAAAAATAGCTGAAATATTTTTAAACCAGTTCTGAATCTACTATTCGATTAACAGAAAAGTCTTGAAAACAAAGGCCTTAAACCTAACGAAATAAAGTACTCAAAAACAAAGGGGTCTTTTAAATATCGACCGTAATGATAGAAGAAAGTTTTTGTCGAAACAAAACCGAAACATTTTGCTATGACCTTCCATTTTATGAATAACTTCAAAAATTATGTATTTTGAAACTGAGAACGAAGAATGTCATCAAGGTAGAGTTTAGCAATTTTAATCAAATAACAAAGTAATAGAAAATTATCATTTAAATGCAATATAGTTTCCCAAAATGTAAATAAACAAGACATACAAAAGAAAATAGAAGTAAATTAGCAAGTTAACTTTAAAAATAAGTCGTACTGACATCTGATGAAATCCAATCAACACACTGTATGGCAAGAAAGGAGGTGTCGACGAGTAATAGAGAAGTATGGAAGAAGAAGACATGCTGCACCGACCACAAATGAATTGGGATAAGGGCAAGGAATAATGATGATACTAAATAGTTTCCATACCTTTGAAAATCGGTGCAATCTTAAACACGCCCAGGCCGCCGATGGTAAGCATCTGTCCCATAGCCAACTCCATGAAGAACATAGGGATACCAGCGAGGAACAAGGTAAGGAAGTACGGAATGAGGAAGGCACCGCCGCCATTTTTGTAGCAGAGGTAGGGGAACCGCCAGACGTTGCCGAGACCGATGGCTAAGCCGATGACGGAGAGGATAAAGTCTAGCTTGCTGCCCCAGGAACCTCTTTCGGGTAAGTCGGATTTTGTTTTTTTTTTCACTTCGCTGGAAACAAAATAATAAATGTTATAGAATTTAGTATCATTGGTGCATATTTAGGAGCTCGTGCCTAAATAATAACTGCCACTTCTTCAGGTTACGCTGCGATTGCCTAGGTTGATCCGTGGATGGAGGACCGCCCATTACATACCGAGGTTTCTCCGTGCTTCGAACGTTAAGCCGTTGGTCTCTGCTGTCATTTGTAGATCTTTGACAATCGTTATAGGTAGTCAGTGGCCCGAAAGTCTGACAACCAGTCTTAACAAGGGGTTCCGTATTACCCAGTACGATGTAAAATACTGGTTTTCAGCTGCATCTGGTTAGACTGGAAGCCAATTCTAACATAGTTGTAACTATATTTAACCTGATAAGGCTAGAAACGGGGTCACTACTGAGAGGATAACCAAATTTTTTTTGGAATCCAGATAAGGTGAAATTCTTATAATGACAATAAAGTTGTATTCAAAGTTCAGTGTTCTAGTGGCATAATGAGAAGAGCCGACATGTCTTTTGATGTCGTCAATAACACCAATTCTCTAAAGGAAATGTTATCAAATGTCAAGAACACGCAAGGTCTCCATTACGTTCTTACATACCTGAATTCATAATGGGCTCAATGTTAAGGATCCATTTGTTTTACTTCATTCAGAACACAAACGAAACATGGTCATTTATGATAACCAAAAAAGCAACCGTGAGTTTATTTAAAAAAAAAAACGATATTTATAAAAGAAAAACACTGTTGCTGGGAATCGAACCCACGAATTAAGACTTGGCAGATAAACTTAACAGGAGTGAATCAAAAAAGCATCATGGGATTGATTTAATCTTTGCAATGCATTCACTGGACTTAAAAACTTTGTAGTCTTGTTATTGGGAGACAGGCAAGTAATTTAATGTTAAGGTGAGCCAGTGTAGCCCGCGAAATTGAAATTGTCTTATGCATTTTGTAATTAGCAGGTCAGTGTCAGATTGTAATATAGCATTATAGGATCATTAAAGTCATCAATACTTCCTTCTAAGTTCTTTAAGCCCATTGAATGACTATTTCATGAAAACGCCATTCAATGGGATTAAATGAACTTAGAGGGTTTTATTGATGATTTTAATTATTATAACTCTGTAAAGCCGTTTTATATACATACAACCTGACATGCACTGCAAATTGCAAAAACGTAAGAAAATTAAAATTTTGCGAGCTTCTTTGGCGCTTCCTGTTTAATGTTCAGTAGATAGTACTAAAGCAACAAAACAACAAAACAACAAAACTTACCCAGTTTTGTTGCTTGATCCTTGTGCACTAAGTTCGATGTCATCTGTACGTACGTCGTTTTTGGTTTCCATCTCTGTTTATTGTCTTCTATCTTTTTCTAATCGAATGTGTTGCCGTTTTTTATCGGTCTCTTTCCCACACTATTTCTTTGTTCTAGGGAAACTGTAATAACATTTTCGTTGAAGTACGTAGACTAGATTCGGAATGCCGCTAATTTTGTACCTGTAACAAAGAATGAGAACAATGACTTTATGCTGGAAACTTCTTTCTTCTTCTACTAGATGGTAAATCGGAACCAGAGTACAACCCTAGTTCTTTTTTTATTCCACTTTACAAATATCACTACTTGACTATAGAACATGATCGCTCGAATATTCGTACTTATACTTAGTACAGCAGTGATTTATTATAATGTTTTTTTTTTTTAAAGTTGATTTGAAGATGGAGCTTCGTCCATTTGTGAAAAGAGCTGGAGTGGAGACCACGGACAGAACGTAGGAATGTTTGAAGGACAACGGACTAGATGGACAGACGCTTCGTGAAAGGTCCTTTTACACCTTGTATACTCGTGTATCTACCTGCTTCCTTTACTGCACACACTCTCTAAAGCCAGGCTCCTGTTTACGAGGTATCAGCGTAAAATATGAACAGACATTTACATCAGACATTTACATCACATGTGGTTCATTTTATTTGCCGAAGAAAATTGGATGGGGACTGGGATTTGTTTAGTGTTGGTTGCAAATGTTTGTGGTATTGACTTTAAATTATGTGGGTATCCTTATTTAAGGTCAGGTAGACAAACTCATTGTCACTTAAAGAAATGAATATGTTTATTAAATGCATTAATATTAACAACCAGTCTTACCAAGGGGTATCGTATTACCCAGTACTAACGGGGTTGTTGGAGTCAGATAGGCAGTCGCTCCATGTAAAATACTGGTATTCAACTGCATCCAGTTAGACTGGAAGCCGACCCCAACATAGTTGGGAAAAGGCTAGGCAGATGATGATGCATTAATATTAATCTTTACCGTCTATGGACGTAGACCTAACTTATTTTTAACAAAAAAGTACCAACAAGTAAGTACAACATCAGGACTGTAATTCCCGAAGAGTTAGGTAGAGCTGTACCTCATAGCACACCCACATATCGCCAGTTAGGTATGTTTTAGTACCATGTATTAAGGGATGAGGCATAGAGATGAGGCCTGTGTCCCAGCAGTGGGAACATTATAGGCTGATGATGATGACGATGATGATGATAAAGGGATGAGCCTACTAAGCTATTATATTAAGCTGACATTGAACTATTTTTTTATATAATTGATCTGACATTGAATAATTTTATTGTATTTTTTCATGATATTAATTTGGATTTATGTTGTTAATTTTTATTTGTGTTACTTATATTACGAATGTTTTTATTATTATTATTCTTTGCTTTTTCAAACACAATGTAAATTGTTTGTGAATAAATTGAATTGACTATCATCAAACGGGTACAAATCCAGACTCCGTAGCTACTGTAGAAATTCCCGATACAACTTTGCCCGACCTGAGAACTGAACCCAGGACTTCAGGCTCAGCAGTCGTACTTGCAACCACTAGACCAAGGAGGCAGTTGCAGTGCAGTCGACTACATACAAGGGTAAAAGAACCCTTTCACCACAAAAAACTATCGCAACTAAACGTAATAAGATTTACATGAAACTTGAATATGAATACAAATGGAATATTTCACTCTCATTACCCATTGCGCAAATTGCGCTGAAAGTACAATAGAATTTATCTACAGAAAATCATCAAATAAAATGAGGATCATCACTGACGTGGGAGTACAGACATCAGCACATTAAGCTACCCAAAACTGTCAAATTTTCCCTATCAACCTTGAACCTGATGCTTCAGAGATAAAGTTGAAAATTTATTAAATAAATTTGACAGATTGAAGTAGCTTGATGTGCTGCATGGTGTCTGTTCACGATCTTGATAAACTTGACACTGTGACTCAATAATGTCTGTCTGTCCATCTGTCACCAGGCTGTATTTCATGAACCGTGATAGTTAGACAATTTAAATTTTCACAGATAATATATTTCTGTTGCTGCTATAACAACCAATACTAAAAACAAAATAAAATAAATATTTAAGGGGGCTCCCAAACAACAAACGTGATTTTTTTGCCGTTTTTTAGCTAGATATTAATAACGGCGATAGGTAGACGCTTGAAATATTCACAGAATATTTAGTTTTGTATTCACTTTAAAAATAAATAATTAAAATAAAATAAATATTTAAGGGGATACAACAAACGTCTTTTTTTGCCGTTGTTGTCTAATGTTGCATAGATCACACTTGACCAGTTTTTTATTATTACTTTCTTAAACCTGGTCTGATGAACCTTTAACTCTAAAAACCAACATTAAATATGTTGGTTTTTACACACTAATAATTAACGTCAAACACGTGTTCAAAATGAATAAGAAACGTAAACTTAAAGTTTTGAAACATCATCCAGTGATTACTCACTTATCGACTTCGAAAGTTACAATGATATGACAAAGTATCACCACAGTTCTATCAGTACTGACAAACACTAACACTTCATCTAGCCCCCCATGCACTAACAACCTCACTGTCTGCTGGTACCCCAGTGCCCTGCCCTAGTACACTGATAGGATAACAACACGACTATTTGTAACAATCCTCTAACTACCCGTGCACGACTTCGGGCGATACGATTTGCGACGCGACTTGGTCGCGCTGACTCTTAGCAAAGAACTTTAAAACAGATATAGAGTGACCATTGGGATTGGGAATATTGTCATACAAATATTTTGATCTCGAGCATCCAAAATAGAAAATTTTATTACTACTGCTATAATAATAATATATTGAAACTAGCCTGCGGCCCACCAGCATGCCCGCGACTTCGCCCGCGTAGATGTCGGTTATCGCGGCCAAAAGTAATCATGAATTTTTGATCCCGTTCCCGCAACAAAAACTTTACAAATTATATACTTAAACCTTCCTCAAAAACCACTCTATCCATTGGTGAAAACAGTATAAAAATCGGTGCAGCAGTTTATCGCAAACAGACAGACAGACGCGACGGAGGACTTTGTTTTATAATATGGAGTGATAGTGATAGTGATGTAGTGATTGCTCGCAAAAACTGCCCGCTTTCTCTCGTCATATAAGCAGTTGCTTTCATTTGATATCTCCGCAGTCGCTGTCGCAACACGTGTAGCTTATGGCCAAGCACTTATGAATAAACTATTATATACAACCGGGCGTGAGACGAGTCACTCTGTTTTGTATAGGTATCAATAGGTGTGGTCTTAGTATTCTTATTGATGCTGCTTAGGAAGATAAAAGAGATCTGATTGTTTTATGTCCCACTGTAGAAAGACATCATCTGCCTAGCCTTTTCCCAACTACTTTGAGGTCGGCTTCCAGTCTAACCGGTCTCAGCTGAATACCAGTATTTTACATGGAGCGACAGCCTATCTGACCTACAACCCAGTTAGTACAGGGTAACACGATACACCTTTGTAAGACTGGTTGACTTTCTGGCCACTGACTTCCTGCAACAACTGACAAACAACTACATACAACTGACAGCGTGCTTTCCGAGGAACGGAGGAAACTCATTGTAGAAAGACATCATCGCCATCATTATCATGAAATTGTTCTATATATCGCCTAATTTTAATATCTAATGTTGGACACGGAAACAAAAACCAACATTTAAGGCATTAACTACCGTACTACACAATATATTTAAAAAAACATATGTATAAAAAAATACAGCTACTGATAAATTCCTAAAAATCCTTTCATTTTGTTTCTCCGGGAAATCGAACTTAAGATCTTACGCTTGCATTCCCTTGCAACCACTAGATCATCGAAACGCACTTCTGAAACTGTTGTGCCCAAAAGATTCTTATTAATCATCATTTAAATGACATAAATCCAAACACGATGTATGACAGAGCAGCGGAGCGGGGTCCACAACAACAATTTACCTATTAAACTCTGTCATAATAGCGTCTACTTACTAATTGACCAATGGCTATGAATCAAATGGAGTAGATACATTGATAGTCGTTTTTGATTTAGTTATTTACTAGCTGATGCCCGCGGCTTCGCCCGCGTGGATGTCGGTTATCGCAACCAAAAGTAATCATTCAATTTTGATCCCAACTTGACAAAAAACTTGACAAATTATATACTAAACCTTCCTTGAGAACCAATCTATTCATTGGTGAACAGCATAAAAATCGGTGCAGTAGTTTTTGAGTTTATCGCGAACAAACAGACAGACGCGGCGGAGGACTTCGTTTTATAATATGTAGTGATAGTGATGTAGTGATAGAGATAAAAAAGCTGCCGAAAGATGAGAAAGAAAAGATGGCTGGACTGTGTGAAGGATGATATGACTAGGAAGGAGGTGACTGCTGAGATGACGAGTAATAGAGAAGTATGGGAGAAGAAGACATGATGCGCCGACCAGAAATAAATTGAGATAAGGGGAGGAGGCCGCGTGGTGGATTATAGCCCATTCCCTCTCATAGAGAGGAGGCCTGTGTCCCAGCAGTGGGAACATTAAAAGGCTGATGATGATGATGAAGGGGAGGAGAATAATGATGATTACTATGATGATGATTTATAGGAAAGCTGACATAAAATAACGCTCAATTTAACAACGAAGGGTGGGCTGAGGTATACCCATAAGTGTACCTTAAGAAGTATGTACCTATATCCAGTTGTAGTAGTGTCAACATCATCTGACTAGCCTTTTCCCAAATATGTTAGGGTCGGCTTCCATTTCGAGTTCCAGATGCGGCTGAATGCACGTATTTTACATGGGGCAACAGGTTGTAATAGTGTAATAGATATAAATTAATGATTCTTCAATACTATTTTAGGCGCTTCACATTTTTAGTAGACCTCTGAAGGTAATGACAGATCAAATACTACAGTAAATACGTAGCAACATTTTAGTATTGATAGATAGTAAGGTATCCGAAAAACGATTATTTTTTAAAACGTAACGCGCGCTTTCCCTTATAATCCTTACTTTAATATTATAAATGCGAAAGTATGTTTGATGGTTTGTTTGTTACCTCTTCACGCCTAAACTACTGATCCGATCATCCTTAAATTTTGCATATACTTTGTCAGGTGTACAGAAACGGACACAAAAAAAATACTGTTCTCGAGATAAACAAAAATAACGTCCTTATGATAATAGATGGCATCACGTGTCTTTCCAATCATGATTGAATTATATTATTACAAGCAGATTACAACACGAATTGATTGTCAAATTCTAAATTAATGCGAGCGAAGCCGTGGGCAAGAGAAAGTTTAAAAGTGGCGCCTGTTACAGAAAATATGAAAAGGAGTCGCCTCTTGATATAGACATAATTGTGATGAGGAGGGATAGAACACATGTAACTAAAAGAGTGCTGAATATAAATATTGATAGATGGAGAGAGAGAGGAAGACCTAAGAAAAGATGAATACATTGTGTGAGGAATGATATGAAGGACAAAGGAGTAAATGAGAGAAAGCCGATTGGCAGCGGAGAATGGAAGGAAAAAACGTGTTGCACTGAAGCCAAATTACATGGGAAGGGCAGGAAGAAGATGCCGTGTAGACGGCGCGTTCGTGTTCCACGCGCGCCTCAAAGACATGTCAGCAAACAGGGAGGGGCCCGCAAGGGCCGATGCCTGCCAGGGCTGCGGGCTGTTCGAAAGAGATACCGCGGCCCTGGAACACAAAGGGCAAGGAAGGAACATGGATGGGTTTTAGTCAGTACAAGTCTGACACTCCCTTCCGCTCTGCCCAGAGCGGGAGGAGTCATTTGATGATTCCCATCCGTAAAAAAAAAAAAAGGGGCAGGAAGATGATCATGAACGCCCCGCTTTCTTTCTTAGAGAGAAATTCATATAATTTTTTATATAAAAAAGCACTTTTTTTTCGGATTGGAAATTATCAAATGACTTGTCCCGCTCTGAGCAGAGCGGAAGGGAGTGTCAGACTTGTACTGACTAAAGCCCATCCATGCTCCTTCCTTGCCCTTTGTGTTCCAGGGCCGCGGTATCTCCCGGTCCCGCAGCCCTGGCGGGCAAAAAGCACTACTTTGAACCTTAGGTCCCACTATAACGTCTTTGAATCAACTTAGATAGCCAACCTAAGTCTTAAAACTAAATCTAAAACTAAAATAACATTACAAATACCGAGGCATTTTACCAAATATTGTTTTTTATTTTATTTTACCATAATGTCAACGGTGTATCACGAAGTATTTGTATCGAGAAGCTAATATGATATTTTCTTATATTTATATTCATCATCATCATCATCATCATCAGCCTTTTAATGTTCCCACTGCTGGGACACGGGCCTCCTCTCTATGAGAGGGAATGGGCTATAATCTACCACGCGGGCCCAGTGCGGATTGGTAGATGTCACATGTCTTCGAATTTTTGGTTCTAGGACATGCCGGTTTCCTCACGATGTTTTCCTTCACCGTTTTTGAGAGCAGTGGTGATGAAATAAATTACACAAAGTAATGCGCCTGCCTGGGTTCGAACCCACGACTTACTGTTCGTAAGTCGGGGTCGCTACCACTGGGCCACCGCTGCTCTCTGGATTTATATTACTACACATATATTGTTTCATTATATTTTTGGTACTCAAATAAAAATCAAGAAATGATGTTTCAAGGTAATGAGCCTTCCCACTTATATTCGAGATTTTGATGCATCGAGGTAGTGAACTGTCGCACTGATAATTTATCGATTTAAAATACTAAGTATCAAGTTAACGTTTTCGAGCAAGTGTTATTCGATCTCATGTCATTCGATTTCAAGTAAAGTCAACTTAAAACCCACCCAAATTGGAACGGCCACTTGTCAATTAAACACACTTTCCCTTAACGAAGTAAATCAGAATATTTAATTAAGCATCCCTTTGTAATGGATGTGGTTTTAACGCACCACCCTCTATACGCATTTACAACACAGCCTGTATATATCAATGCAAACATTTGAACTCGACAGTGACAGATGGGAAAATTCTCATGGAGCGACATACATTTGCAATTCGTTCAGATATTATGTGGTTTTTATTTTGGTTTTCTGGTTTGAAAAAGGGTTATAAACTGCCTTTCCTGTTCTTTATTTTACCCTTTTAAAGTGGAGAAACCTACATTGTAAGCGATGTGAGATGTGGTTTCTTCCTTTTAGGGTCGCGTGAAAAACGATATAGGCCCAATTTTCACGAGCACTGTCATACCGAAATGAATGAATGTCTAAAATAAAGCATGATGCCGGATTTTTATTTAGGGCTTTGCACACCACGTTTTTTTATGCGCTGACGACGCGCGTAGAACGCAACGCAAAACTGAAGTCACGTTGGTACCTTTGCACACGAGCCTTGCCATTTATTTCGCTATAAACGCGCTGATACATTGCTACACGCGCGCTCCAAACGCGCGTTCGTGCTGCTTTTAAAACGACGACCAAGAATAAAGCAAAAAAAAACAGCGCTGCAAGCCCGCGTTTGAATCAATACAAAGGCGTGCTACATTTGCGTTTTTATCGATATAAACGTGTAAAATCTGCTAATACAAGTTGATAGCGCGCAGAGGACGCGCTAATCAAAAACGCGTGTCGTCAGCGCATTAAAAACCGTGGTGTGCTGTTAAAAAAAACTGTTAAACTCGCGTCAGATCGTCAGATCGAATCGGCGGCGCAGGGCGCATGCGCGTGTTTTTTAAGCTAGATGGCGTTGTTTCAAGTTTTCACTTCTGCCGGCACTCTCGGAGTGCAAACCGTCTTTTTTTTAAATTACCGATGGAAACATATCTATGTGGTCCGGAATGGTGCCCTAGCACGTGGTAACCGTTTTAGCCTCCCTTCTACCCTGTATACAATATGAAGGGTTATTAATAAATTCGATACCCAACTAAATAAGCTGACATTACCACCCTATGAAATTATTTAGTAATGGTGTCAATGAGTAGTTTCTAACTTTCTATACTAAGCAATTAGTTAAAAAAATAATGTATTCAAAAAAATTACACAAAAGAGACTTAAGAGTGATTTTTGTGTGTATTTGTTTGAAACTACGTATGCAGTAAAGAATTTAACTCACAAACGCTCGTTTTAACGATATTTTACAAACAAACAAGTGATTATTTCGAGAAAACTATCATCATCACTTTCTCGCATACACGGAAATGCAAAGGCCTTATAGGATATGTCGCTTACTAAGAGTAAAAGCACTTCTTCTTTATTTACATAAAAGCATTATGAAGTAAGCTTCAGGTCATTCTCTTATTGAAATCAAAACCTCCTATTTTTGCCCAACAGAATCTACACAGAAAATTGAAGTATCTGTTTTTAATTTCAAAATAACAACTTTTTATTGAATGGATATGAAAGTATATAACCAAAAAACATTTATTTTTATTTTTTTCGTTGTTTGTGTGTTCTGGTGGCTAATCTTCGGAACGGCTGGACCGATTTTAACGGGACTTTTACGGGCAGATAGAACTGATGTTATAAGGAGTAAGTCAGATAGGACTCGAGGACGAAGTCGCGGGCAACAATTAGTTAAACATAATATGATTAGTAAAGTAAGGATCGTAAGCAGGTGGTATTCTGTAGTTTCTCTGCCTACCCCCTTAAGGAAAGGCGTCAGTTTATATATGTTTTAACTGTATATGATTCACTAACTTTCAATTTCTTAAGACGACACGTATCTGTCGATATAAAATTAATCGATCCTCCCAATATGACCCAGTTTCGAACTCTGGACTAATTTACATACCGCCTACTTTTAATATTAGGACAATAAATTATTACAAGCTATTTCCAGCTTTAGCTTTAGTTTAACGCGTATCTTAACCACAGCGCTTTAAGTGAGTAAGCAGAAAGGGGTAGGTACTGCTAACTGTCCTTTCCTTTTTCATTCTAGGTGTATAATGTCTACTTTTAATATCTGTGATTGGTTTGTACATAATAGAGATTTATATCGTCTAATCCAACCTTGTAATTTTCTATAGTAAAAAATTACATCATAACTACCTATCACTTTGTCAAGCATCTTTATTTATTGTTTGAAATTCATATAAAGATGAGAATTACATTAATTAGAACAAAGTAAAAGCGACACCTAAATTATTGCCCAAGTACCATTAAACAGTTGAAATTTGAACTACTTATCTAGCGAAAAAGCGCACGCGCAAAAGGTATACCTTTTCATCGCGGTAGAAAAGATCCAAATCAAACACAAAAAAAGCAATACTTACACAAACACACAAGCATCACAACACACCTCAGTCCACACACATCACAATCTAAACCAGGACCCGAAAATCTAAAATGGCGACTGGACGTGTCACCTCACCACATGCTAAGCCGATTGTGAGGTCCCAAACTGACATGGCAGCTACTACATGATGGGTATACATGCTAGTCACGAAGCTGTCAGCTTTGGAAAGAATTTATGAGCATCTATGCGCCCCACCGGATGGAGGGATCAATGCGCGGGATACCACAGATTGGGTTCGCTGGGGTGTCCCGATGGCCCGCCGCGCCCGATCCTAGTTCACACTTTAGATGGTGCTTATAGCCTATTTATTTCTTCCTTTATTAGCTGGTTTTTGGGTCGTGTAACTGGCCAGAGTGAAGCCGAGTTTTGGGGGAATAGGCACAGTGGTTGGGTGTAGGGCTGTCGTGCGTTAGGTCTTGAGTTTGATCTAGTGTTTAGCGGAGAGAGAACAATTTCGTAGGCTACAAATGTAGGCTGTGTTGGTGAGTATTTAGGTTTTTTTGTAATGCTGGTATGGCCCCACAAACCTATGCTAGTCACATATTAGACGGTGGTTATGGCCTATTTATAATTCTTCCTATATCAGCCATTTTTTGGGTCGAGTAAATTGGCTAAAACTTGGGGATATAGGTACAGTGGATAGGTGTCGCGCTGTCATGCGTTTACTTCAAAGTTCAATCCAGTGTTTAGCAGATAAGGCGCATTTTCATTGAAGCTAGGTGTAGTTTTAGTTTTGAATGTAGACTAATGAGTGTGCGGCCAATGATCAGTCTAAACTAAATTATCTATTTCCGATAAACTAAAAAACTTTCCCAGGAATAACGGTATGTGGGGAAGCCTACTTAGAATACCATCTTTGTATTATCTTAGTTTTGTGAGTAATAATCGAGAGAAAATAGGGAAAAACATAACGTCACGCCTGTAAACCACGATGGGTTAGGCAGAGGTGTGCCTATGTCGTCAGTTATGTTAAAGTCCCATGTAATAGGGGGCGAGCCTATTGCCATCAACCGGACGCAAATCCAGGCTTAGATGGCTGCTAACGAGAAATTCCTGTTGAAAAAAGCCAATAACACTTTGCCCGACCCCGGAAACGAACCCAGCACCTCATGCTCAGCAGTCGCGCTTGCGACCACTAGACCAACGACGCAGTGAAAAACCCAGTGCACATTTTTTTTTGGAAACACAGTCATACCGATGTGAATAGTCAAAATATATCAGCAGTAGAATTTAAAGCATTAGTGAATATTAAAAAACGACACGATAAAGAAAGAATAAAATATAATTTTACTAAAATTTCCTATTAAGTAGGTCTCAGCCGAAAAAAAAACCGGCTAAGTGCGAGTCAGATGACAGTAGTCTGTAGGGGAGCCCCCTTAAATTTTTAATTTATTTCTATTATTGTTACATACATACTGTAAAACATGACATTTTCAGCCCAAAAAAAAAATCGTTTCCCAGCACTAATTTTTGCGTAAAGTTACTTAGTTTGATGTTCATAATGCTTGGTTAACGGCTTCGTTAAGAGTCTGTTTACACCCTTTATTCTGTGAAAATTTCAAGCATTACGACTCATGAGATACAGCCCGCTGACAGACAGCGGAGGCATATTAATAGGGTTCCGTTGGTTACCCTTCAGGTATGGAACCCTAGAAAAAGGTGTTTTATCTAGTATTTTTCACAACTGAAGTCCCTATGCTTCGACTGTCATGAACTGTCCAGAGACCTTTAGGATTTAGCTAACTTTTATAGCTTGCTGAAAAGATCGCTTTGATCAAACATTTTTAATCCAAAAAAGTGTTTATCAATAGGTGTCTTTTCAATTATTTGAAACTGTGTCTGAGATAAAGATTTAAAAACAAGTAGGAAGAGACAACTAGTCTGTTATCCCGAAAGCCAAAAATGTTTAAGTTTTCTAAATTTGGGAGCTAGCCTATTGCCGGTAACTGGACATATATGACTCTGGACTCTCGACTCTGGACTATTACTGAAAAATTCTTGTATGAAAAACCCAACAAAACTTTCTCTGACTTAGGAATCGAACCCAGGACCTCATGCTCAGCAGGCGCGCTTAATCACCAAGACACACATGAAGAACATCTTATGAACAGTAATCATTTACTAAATAAATAAGCTTTTGACAATTCGATTCAATCCTCATGTTAGAGTTTATTAACTCTAAAATAAAAAAATCTAACAGATATCGTTCTTTCCCGCGTAAATAGTTAGACAGACGTCAAAAGCAATAAACCAAAATAAAGCTTAAAAAAACAAGCTCTTATATTATATTAAATTAAAAAGAAGGAATTTAGGTGTATCTATCAAAATTAAATGTGTATACAAAGTATCGTGTCCGTGCTATTAACCGTTGAGGAGTTCTCTCGTGAGGAGACAATCCTGGCTGCAGGATCAAATCATATTAATACTTCTATACTATACTATATAATCTATATCTATACTAATATTACAAAGAGGAATGATTTGTATCGTTAGATTTTTTTTTTTTTCAATGGTATTTTGTTTATTTGTTTTTGTACTCTACCACAATGCTGTCCTATTTGACCTAAAGGTTGACTGGTAGAGAATGCTTTGTGGCATTAAGTCCGCCTATGTACCACTCTTGTACATGAAGTTTAAATAAATAAATAAATAATTTTAGTATTTTTGTATGTAACGAATAAACTTAAACACTACTGGACCGATTTGAAGAATTCTTTCAGCAATGGATAGCTACATTATCAGCGAGTAACATAGGCGCTATTTTATCCCCGTACTCCCACGGGAACGGGAACGTCCGCTAGTCTATCAGACAAATGTATTGTCACCAAAACCAAAGGTGTGTGCAAAATTTTAGCAGAACAGGTTGGGGGGAACTGGTGTAAATTCAGTTGCAAGATCTGACCTATACATACTAATAAACGACTAAGGCCAGTTAAATAAAACCTTATAATATAACTAGCTAACCCCGCAAACGTTGAAAATTATAGTGTGAAATATACATTACGACCTATTCTCATACCTACCAAATATACGTAAACAATTAATAAAATCTGTCGAGCCGTTTCGGAAGAGTGCGACCACAAACACCGTGACACGAGATTTTTATAGATAAATCTCGTAAAAAACCTTTGAAGAATTTTCCAAAGCGGAAAAATTCCACTGAAAAGCTTTCCTATCTACACCCTTTACTATTAAATAAAAACATTATTTTAATCATCAGAACCAGCGAATCACATATACAACTACTCATTAATAAATACCAACTCATTGTCTCAAACCAAAGTTCATCAAACCTTAACAGAAACAAATCGATGCAACAGTTCATTTACATTACACGTAAATAAAAAACAAAAACATTGTTTTAACTGAAAACCACTGAATTAACCCACAAAATATAAACACAGAAAAATAGCTTGTAAAACCAACTTTTTACTTTTGCAAAAAAATCTTGAAAATATTTAAAGTTTGTGTGAAAAACTTACAGTTTTTAAGTACGTGTCTTCTGTGAGAAACTTTCGATGGAGACAACAGCACCGCGGTGTGGATCCCACCCTTATGGACAAAGGAGCAACGAACACAGCCTCCTGGATCACGCATGCGTAGATCAGGTGTCGTCCTGCCACCCCTACTAAGGGTGGTGTTTGTTTTTGTTATTAGGCAAGGCATTTTACAAGACTATCTCGTTGATCTAGTGGTCGGAATTGAGACTGCTGAGCCCTGGGTTCGATTCCCAGGTCGGACATATTGTTATTGGGATTTTCCACCAGGAATGTCTCAGTAGTAGTCACGGAGTTCGGGTTTGTGCCCGGTTGATGGCAATAGACGCTCCCCCTATTACATGTAACTTAAATGTGCTTAAACTTGTACTTCAACTTAAAGTGGGTGTAATATTAGGTACACCTACACCTCTGCTTAACCCTTCGGGAATTACAGGCGTGATTTTATATTAAATTAAACATTTAAATACAAACACATATTCTGTCATGTGTTATTGAGGATCTAATCATAAACTACTTTACAGATTACTTCCCCTAAAGAGCCCAGCCCCAGCCCCTTCACTACCTACTCTCCTAGACTTTGTAAGAAAGAAGGTGTCAAAACAACTCCTTAATAAATTACTGTCTATGATTTGCCTTTATAAACAGTATACACCGACACCAAAGGAAGAAACACATCACAGGTAGAAGGGACACCAACGCTGAAACGGTTGACTTATTCGTCAACTGGCGAGTGTGAAACTCGCGAGTGCGCGCGAGTTGGCCCCTTCCGATTGTACCTATTTTATTTGTCGTCAACTCGCTCGACCTTAAAAATCTGACGACAATTACGTCAGGTTTACGGTCAGCTACAAGAACTTCTTATAAAAAGTATTATAATGGTACACTTTAAATGTATAAGTCAAATTAAATTTGTAAAACCGCGGCCAATAGCTAGTTATTTTGTTTATTGGTTTGAATCCGTTTTCATTTGACTGTATCTAATAATATGCGAGTGAATTGACGACAAAAAATTTTTGGTAAAATTGGAAGGTGCCAACTCGCGCGCACTCGCGAGTTTCACAGTTGCCTTCCATCCTGTATACGTGCATGGAAATATAAAAGCGATAGATGTAATTATCGGGTAGTTTCTAACTAAGGTGACACTTGTACGTTTAACTCGAACAGAATCTCTACCCATGACCCAAATATCCCCCCTCGTCCTATCATTGTATCCTTATGGAAGCTTTCAAGCGAAATATCTACATCGCCACCTTATGGGCACATATCGTAAACCCATAGTAATGTGGAATAACATCATACTGTATCAAAACATCCCATATTCACCCTGAAACAATTGACATTTTACCCTGTAGTCTTAGACACAAGGTAGAAATTCCAGTGTCTGTAGCTAATATTAAAAGTTTAACGACACTTTCGTTTTCAGGTACGGAGAGTAAGTCTGATTTCGACTTTGCAATGTGTAAGTTAAAGTTTGATTTCCTTTGAAGTTTAGTTTGTTGAATTCCGTAAATGTTTCCAATGACTACAATTTGTTGGATGTCTTTGTATGAAACCCTTTGGATGGTATGATCCATTGCTTTAATTATTTATTCGGATATAAACGGATTTCTAAGATCTTTTACTGTGAGGAATGGGACGTGGGGGGGAATTGTATGATTGAACGCGATTTTCAATCTTAAAAAGAGACTCTTAACTACCTCGTTAGTTGAGCAGGAGGACCTGGGTGCGTGTTCCAGGTCGGGCAAACTGTTATTTGGTTTTGCAAAAGGACTATCTGCAGCCCCGGAATCTGGATTTGTGCCCGGTTGATGGCAATAAGCACGCCCCTTATTACATGGGACTTGAAAATAACCAGCGAAATTTTGGTGTACTCCTCTGTTTTGCCTAACCCTTCAGGGATCACATCAATTTTAGCCATTTATATACCATTACCAGCCGCTCGCCATTGGGCGGCTTTGCCACTGCGATGCCGATGTCAACCTTGAACCTAATGCTTTAGCGATAACGTTGAAAATCTATTAAAGAAATTTGACAGATTGTAGTACCTTGATATGCTGCGTCTGTACCTCTAATACCACCTACATAAAAATGGGTACCCACATCTAAACCTAAATTCTTATTACCTACCGTCATACAGAAACTGTCTATTTCCACAAAGTGTCATAAAAATGGTGAAATAAGTAGGGTTTGTCATTTTGTTATCTGCCGAGCGTTACTTTTGATTGAGCCGGGTCTCAATATGTGTCCGGAATGTGTCCGGTACTGTCGTACACCGGACACCTGTTAGTACGGAGTTAGTTTGTGAAAAATATCGTAGTTCGTTTACTTTTAACACCAATAAAATCTTACATGAGAAACAGTATGGTTTCACCAAAGGACGTTGTACGACTGACGCGGGTGTAACCTTATTAAAACACATATTTACTGCGCGGGAAGAGGCACAAGATGCCATAGGAATCTTCTGTGACCTCTCGAAAGCATTTGATTGCGTAAACCACGAAACCCTACTCTTAAAACTTAAACATTACGGTTTAGGTAAACTTGCGCTTAGTTTAGTGAAATCATATTTAAACGATAGACATCAGCAAATACAAATAAATGGTGTCAATTCAATGAGTTTAAAAGTAAGCATGGGTGTACCGCAAGGTTCGATATTAGGTCCTTTCCTCTTTTTAGTCTATATAAATGATCTCCCCCATTTATTTAAAAACCAACCACAGATGGTGTTGTTTGCTGACGATACCTCTTTAATATTTAAGATAAACAGACGTGCTACAAATCTTGACGACGTAAATAACGCTCTACTACAGTTTCTTAATTGGTTCACTGCGAATAATTTAGTATTAAATGGGAAAAAAACGAAGTGCATCAGATTTGCTCTATCGAATGTCAAAAGTAGTAATAGTGACATAGTATTGAATCATGAGAAACTAGAATTCGTCGAAAAAACTGTTTTCCTGCGGATCACGCTCGACTCAAGCCTACAATGGGGTCCGCATATAACATCTCTTGCAGGACGGCTGAGTTCAGCAGCATATGCTGTTAGAAAAATCCGTCAATTTACTGATGTAGATACCGCGAGGCTGGTCTATTTAAGTTATTTTCATAGTATTATGTCTTACGGTATTTTACTATGGGGACGGGCTGCAGACATCGAATCTATATTTATTCTGCAGAAAAGAGCTATCAGAGCCTTATATGATCTACCTGGGCGTGACTCTCTAAGATAACTGTTTAAGGAAATTAACATCATGCCAGTACCTTGTCAATACATCTATGAAAACATCATGTGCGTTAGGAAAAATCTGCATTTATTTAGTAAAAGAGGTGACAGGCACCACTATAGTACTAGAAACAGGGACCGACTAGTACAGCCAGGTTTTAGGCTAGCTAAAGTAGAATATCTTTCATGGGGTACTGTTTAAAATGTTACAATAAAATACCTCCCCACATACTACAACTAAACGAGACGAAATTTAAATCTTGTATTAAACGCACACTATGTAGGCAAGCATATTATAAGTTGGGGGATTACATTGACGATAAAAATGCTTGGCTCACTGCTGGTCCTGCTCCACAAGCATAGGCTCAAACTAATTTATTACCATGTGAAGTTATTGTGGAAGCTGCAGAAGATTGTAATAATATCTTTGCATTGTATAAATTCAATCTCTTAGTATTATATAATTGCATAGCACATGTGTGAGTACTATGTACTGTAAAGCTACCATTTACATTTAGTTATCTTTCATTGACTTGAATTTGCCCTGGTGGCTGAGAGAATGTCATGCTCACTCAAATGTCTGGCTGATGGTGGCGGGTGTGTCGGGTCATTTAGCTCCCTTCAATATGGTTGAGCTGAATGGGGCTGATCCATGCGTCATGTTCATGAACGGGCGCTGTCAGTTGATACTGGTCATCTCTAGGCTGCCATGGTTTATTTTAACTACTTACTTTGTTTTTAAATTTTTGATATAATCTTTTACTCTGGACGCTCTTAACGTGCACGTATTTCTACGCTTTGGAATGGGCAACTACAGTACTTTCACAAGTTATTATGCCTTGTGTCTGTGACTGTAGCTTAGCATTATTTGTTTTTCTGACATTAAAAAATGAATGTAATGGTCTAATTGAAATAAATGCTTTTGAGTTTGAGTTTAAGTGTTGACATTATACCTCTGTTCTTCGAAAGTTAGCAGATATGTACATAACAGTAGTAAATGCATATTTTCGCCAGCTATATTTAAATTAGGTATATGTAATACGGAGCAATTTAAGTGGCCGGAAGAAATTGGATAGACATGTCACAAAACCGCCAAAAGTGGAGAGATTTGGGAGAGACCTACACTCAGCATTGGGTGGCCAAGGGTTCAAGAAGAAGAAGAAGAATACGGAGCAAGACTATTGCCATGAATCGGAAACAACACCATGCTCTAGTTGCTACTTAGAAAATCCTGAATTCCTGATAAATAGCCTAATAATATAACATAACATTATATATGACATCTAGCCTGTAATCACAGAAGGGCTAGTCAGAAGTGTACCTAATAGTACCTACACCCTCATTTCGCTGGTTTTATTTAAGCCCCATGTAATGGGACCCATGTAATGCGCCTATCATATGGCACACAAACATAACTGGTGAAATTAACTGACTGACTGACTGACTGGTGACGTTTAACTTTTAGGTAAACGTCTGGCTAACCCTTCAATGATTATAGGTGTTCTTATGTTTATTCATGATATAATATGTCATGACCTATACTTTGTGACTGTGACCTCTGCTTTTGTTTCGGTTATTCTTCTCACAGTAGTTATATCGGAAACACCGACTTCATCTGGTTGCAAAGAGATTTCAAAGCATTATAATGCGGATATTTGGAACATTGTCGTATAATTTGGATCCCAAACATTTTCGATTTTGACATACAAGGTGTAAACAGAGTCTTCACGAAGCTGTTAACCAAGCATTCTGTACATCAAACTAATTAACTTTACGCAAAAATTAGTGCTGGGAAACGACTTTTTTTTTAGGCTGAAAAATCACGTTTTACAGTAGGACTCAATGTAACGCACTGAAAACATTATGCTGATGGATGAATTAAATAGTAAGGGGGTCCTGGAGGTGATTAAAGTAAAAATCTTACATTAAAAACATGTATTTAAAAAAAAACTTGTGAAAAAGTTGGAACTTTGACCCTCAATATCTCCGTAACTAGAAGGTTACCAGGTATGGTCTAGAATAAAAAAATGATCGCATTGACGGGGAGAACAAGTGACTTTCGTCTTCGTTAAGAGTCTGTTTACACCCTTTATGAGTGCTACCTGACAAGCGGGCGTATGACACTAAATAGACGAAAGTGTTCGGGATCAAAATATTTATAAGCAAATATTCCCAATATCCGCTCTATAGGTAAGTGTTTTCAATTTCTTTCATCGCTTGTAAATATTTGAATGTCGTTGTCTACCTCAAATAAAAAAGATAACTTGTACAGTGTTTATAATATTTGAGTGCTTTAAACAGATTTACAGAATAAACATCAAAATTTATCGTTTATGCAAAGTATGACAGTTCCCATCAACCCCAGATTTTGATGCTCCGGCCCCCTAAGTTTCAAGTTCGACCTCCATCGATCCTGCTGTGACCCAGTTTCCACTGCATCCCGGCCATGGGCTAAGGGGAAGCTTATGATAGTAACGGTTTATTATAATGGGCCTGCCTTAACTATTTGTTTTGGGTGAGATTATTTTGAATAGGTATATAAAAGCAGTAAGTAGCATTAATAGTCTAGTGACGTGCGCGTCGCGTCGGAATGCCAAGTTCGAACCCAAAACCCGCGCCTCTGTTTTTTTGGAGTTATTGTATAATTATTTTATTTATTTAATTAAACTTCATGTACAAGAGTGGTACATAGGCGGACTTAATGCCACAAGGCATCACTATAATAAGGCATTGCTAATTCTTGCTTTGGTGAGGGAAAACATCGGGACGAAACCAGCACGTCTGAGAGATATTTCTCGGTGGCAAGTAAAGCCAAGTCAGTCCCATGGGCGGCATAAAAACTCTGGTACCAGGACAGAGGCAATAACCAAACGATAAAAAAAAACCAGTCACTGCCAGTAAGTATAGTTGATGATGCATTGTTGGTTAAGTGGTCTTGGGTTCCATACCCAGCCAGTCTAATGTTTTATTGGGTGTCAGAATACAAATTCTCAGTTGCCAGCTCAGTAACGACTGGCCCGGGCAACCGATTGCGATGAGGCACTAGCCTACATTAGCATAGAGAAGACAGGCCTCCTATGTGTGAGAGCGGTCCTGTACACCTATTACCACGCGGCCCAGTGCGGGTTGCTGTAAACGCTAACTTATTTGGGATTTATCAGTAATCAGTTAATATAAGTGGTGAGTTAAAGGGTTCTTTTGAGTTAGCTCGTTCCATCGTCGACCTCATCTCTGCCCTCAGAACAAGATGGAGGTGAAGAGTATACCCAATTAATATAATAAAAAATATGTTAGTAGCAAATTAAAAAAGTAAGCGTAATTTACACTTAAGGTGACACTAGTCGACATTTTTTCCATAGAATTTCGGGAGGGTATTACTCCACTATTTGACACTGTACATCCAAAGATAAACATGATATAATTTTGTCTCATTATTAATTTTGTCTGTGTGGAAACAGAATAGTAAAATAAAAAGCCATTTAAAAGTTACGAGCTACCAAAAATTTGTTTTTATTGCCAATTTTAACGCAACTTTGGGCGTAAATTAGTAATAAAAGACGTGTCAAATTTCCAAAACAAAGTCGGTACTGACAAAGCACAATTATCGAAAAATTCAATAAATTTTATTTGTAATTGATTCATGCAGTGGTTTTATCATAAATCTCGAGTCCACGCCCACCAGTGAGTCCGAGCCCGCGACTTCTGCTACCTTAAGGTGGTTGCGTCAGGGTAGCCCGCGAAATTCAAATTTTCTTACGTTTTTTGCAATTTGCAGGTCATTGTCAGGTTGTATGTTGATGAAAACTGATTCGCGTCAGTAACACGTATGTAGTTACAGAATCACAATCATGAAAATAATCAATATAACCCTTTAAGTTCATGTAACCCTATGAAATGACTTTTTCATGAAATATTTATTGAATACGACGTTGGCGTAGCGTCTTATAAGCGTGATTTTATATTAAAAATGTTATTTGTTGTAGGTAGTCATTGTGTAGTCCACAATGGAGAAGTATCTTTAACTACCTAAGTATGAACGAAAAGTTCACCCCTTTAAGAATTTGTAGAATGTTGTAATTTCGTGAGTTGAGCCCGGCCCATCTCCGTCACTATGTTAAGGTGCGCCATAAAATGTCCACGGTAATCTTACCCACCTGTATCCAACGTACAATGTAACCTCGAACTATGATGACAATGTAGCTTTTTATGATGGCTAGGTACATATTTTAAGCAAAGCTTTCCTGTTTCTATTTGTTTGTATTATTTAAGTAGGTAATACAGTAATATAATTAATCAGTATGAACTTTGTGATAACATTAGTTGTCGCTAATTGAATTGGTTTGAATATTCCCTACTTTCTTAAAATCCCTCGGTCAAAGTCTTTGGTGGCCCAACTAGCTAGCTAGACAGACAACGCACTTCTGGATCGAGAAACTTGAAATTTTGCCCAAGAATTCCTTTTATAACGTAAGTTAGCTCTTTTTTACCAGCCCACTCTGTCCCACTCCTGGACAAAGACCACCCTCCACCCCTTCCATTTCTCGCGAATCCACGCGTCTTCGTCGCAGTCCTGACGGAACCTGTCCAGTTCATCCCACCACCTCCTTCGTGGCCTGCCGCAACCCAGCACGGCGCCAGTTTCCTGCTATTTTGTATAAAGTTACCACTGTGGAAACATTTTCCGTTAATCAATCAAATTGAGGCTAAATTCGATCGCAGACTCTTTTTCTTCTGTCCCGACTGAGAAACTCGTTTTATGGGACTGTATTGTAGGTCCATCAACTACGATTTATAAATAGAACAACCAAACCCTTCTCTTACCAAGTTCAACCGTACAGGTAACTAACAGTTACGAGCGTGTATAGATGGCGCTGGCGTCGCCACGACTCCCACGGGAGCATCGCGACATCCGGGGGGGAGCCACGGATGTGACGACATCCGGCTCCGGGCTACACGGGCGAACGTGTGGAAATATGTCCGAGGATATCTTAGAACCTATTTCTCGATGTCCGAAAAGCCACTACTTACCGAATAAATTCAAAAATGGAACGGAGTTTGTATGAAATTATCTGCCAAGTAACGGGAACTTAATCGTAGGTGGACCCGTATTAGTTTGGGAGCTAGATATCGTGTGGTATTCGATCCAAAAATGGACCATAGACCAAAAAGGATTCTTGAACTAATATCATCTGTCTAGTCTTTTCCCAACTTTGTTGGTTTCTGCTTCCAGTCTAACCGGATGCATTTGAATAGGTTCCAGAATAATTAGATGGAGCAACTGCCTGTTTGAA
Organism: Lycophotia porphyrea; assembly: GCA_950005105.1. Lineage (NCBI taxonomy): Eukaryota > Metazoa > Arthropoda > Insecta > Lepidoptera > Noctuidae > Lycophotia > Lycophotia porphyrea. The sequence goes on along the minus strand of OX465408.1, from coordinate 1,881,906 downwards.
CTCACAGACTGTGTGAAAGGTAAAAGTCTAGAAAATTAGGGTGATTAGGATTACTGAGATGACAACCAAGAGAGAAGTATGTAGGTTAGGTATGGTGAAGAAAACGTGCTGCACCAACCCCAAGTTATTTGGAATAAGGACAGGAAAATGATGATAACTTGATCAGTAAATCAGAATTTAAGTTTTCTATCTAGGCAGAAACTCGGCTCTCTCTTATAACTACGATTCTACTCGAGTGATAATTTGTGTAGGTACGTACCTTCGAAAGCGTACATTTTCGCGCAACCATGCGTGGAAACCTAATTTTTCGCATAAACAAAAATATCTAGATCTCAATTAGCATTTTTACAGTCTATGTTTGCCTATTAGCCAACACCTAGATTGATAGATGCTAAATACCGGTGCGTCGGAGTAAATTTTTACTCGTTTAGCCTAATTTTGAGCTAAGTTCGTTATCCGAGTCATAATATGACCATGGGTTGAAGCCTTGAAGGTAGTAATAGGTACTGTAGTGTATACGGAGTCTACACTATCAAATTATACGGTTTTAAACTTTAACTCTTTATATTGGCTTTAAATCAATGAATACATCTTTTTACATTCGTAGATATTTTTTCTATCTGTCCTCCTGACAATCTATCACTTTTATTCCTCTTTTACATTCAAATGTATTAACTTTATTAAGCAGCCAGTATCAATCTACAATAATATAATCTAATAATACTACAATCTACTGAAGACTTCGTTTGGAAAGAAGTAGTTTTTATCAAGGCAATTCACGTATTTGCAGGACCTGCGTGAGTTTTAAAAAAAAACTTAATGCCCACAACTGTTCGACTGCAGGGCAAAGGCATTAATTGCGGCTTCCAAAAGAGGGAATGGCGATATCAGACTTACAAGAAATAAGTACTCAAATTAAAAACTTCATAACATGACTAATCTTCCTACACACAACACACCACAAGTTGCTGGATATCTTTCTTTAAATATACAAATATCCAGCGACAGATCCCCACACCATAATCTCCTGCACATCAGCATATCATAATACATATCTACGTAGCAACATAACGCCTGTCGCGCTATAGGAAGTAGTTAGTCGCGCCGCCAGCCAGAACTTCCGCCCCCTAGTTCCTACTGGTATTTAGGGCGAAGGGCATGTGCTACTAGCCTGAGACTTTTTAGATGGAGCTGGGGCCCTTCTTGATTTAGATGGCTGATAAACATGTAAAAATTTAAAAATAAAATTCAAAATATTGTATTTCTACATAGCCTCTTAGGAAGTAATTATCCGCCACGCCTTTTCCCAAATATGGGAAAAGTCGTTGGGATCGGCTTCCAATCTAACCGGATGTAGCTGAATATTTTACATGGAGCGACTGCCTATCTGACCTCCACAATCCAGTCAGTAATGGGTAATATGGTTTCTGTTGGAGAGACTGGTTGTCAGACTTGCGGAATACTGCCTACCTCTAACGACTGTCAAAGATCTACATATCACAGCCGGGACCAACGGCTTAACGTGCTTTCCGAGGCACGGAGGCCTCTTACGAAAATAATGTCAGAAGCTATATGCACGGGTCGAATTGATTTAAGACCTATTGAGGAAATTTCGCAATAAACACCATACTTACTCTTATAAATTATCTGTTAAAATAATTCCAGCCTATTACTCCGCGAAGGCTTCACCTTCACATACAGAGAAAGCAAGAGCATTAATCACGCTTACTCAAGACGGATTAGGACTTCAGATTTATATTAATTACCAGGACCTAATTTCATCACGATATTTGAAACGATGTCGGTGATATCCAGGGTAAACTTAGAAGTAACCATGGAGTTTGAAAAGAATAACAATGGAGTTTCTTGCTGGTTCTTCTCCATAGAAAACGACCAACCCGAACCGTGCACCTTTTTGTCGAGGTTTTATATAAAGTGCCCATCTAGGCCTAAGTGAAGTTGGTGGTGTGCCCACGTGACTCAGAAAGTATGTAAAGAACCGTTGGCCCTGCGGCTGATCTCTGCCCAAACTGGGAACAACCTACCCAAACATAATTTAGATAATTTAGGCTAATACATCTTTTTTACTATTTTTTCAACCGAACAACCTTTTCTAAACATTTCGAGAAATTCAATCATGCCAACAAGATAGTACTTAGGGTCAACTCACACCGAAAGAGCGGCGAAGGGCAGCGAAGCGGATCGCAGTTTCAGTGTCATATGAATTTTATCTTTATTTTCATTACTATAATACTTATTATCGCATGAGAAACTTGAACGAGTCGCGCGGATGCCCGCGGCGCCGCAGGAATTCCGGCGAATTCCATAAACGGAGCCGTGCGACTGCGCGAGAAGTAGCGGGAAGTCCCGAGAATGCTCGAGCAGTCGCAAACGGCCGCTGGCAATATCCCGCCCCTCGCGCCCGCTCCCCGCGCGCGCCTTTTGCGCGCGAGCATTCGCATTCATTCCTTGCAGTGCAACGAAAACAGAAGTGATGGAAATGGATGGCAAATCCCATTCAAAGTTGAATTGATATGATATGTTACCAAAAAGTACTCCATTTTATTTACTTAGTTACACTTAATTATTTAGAGACCTTGTTGGTAACATATCATATCAATTCAACGTCAAAATCCCTTTCAAAGTTTTATCTCTATTCATCTCTGCAGTCCTATTCACCCCGTTTTACCCGGTAGTTCAATATGCAAGCGCACTATTATTGACGTGCAACATTTTTGTCGTCCAGAGAGATTTAAAATACTTATAGAGCGGACATTAGGAATATTTTCGTACAAAAATTTTGACCCGGAACATTTTCGATTTTGACACACGAATGCTATCTGACAAGCGACCGATTTTTTACTAAATAGTAACAAGAATTAGATTAGGATTTTCTTCGTCTATAGCTCGTAAATATTTAAATGTCTTTGTTGTCGTCAGTCTACAGCAGTTCATTGCAAGACAGGCATTTCCAATTGCATGCCATTGAACTCGATTCTCGGCAACTTCTATCTAGCTGCTACTATCCACTCTGCAAAAATTGCTGGAAGTGTCTAACAGACTCTGCACACCAATTAGTTAAAGCAATGAAAATCTGCTCCAGAGATTTAGGGTTTTACAACACCAATCGATCGATCGTCGATCGAAGCCATCGATCGGTGGTAAGTCGACGTCGATCGAAGCCATCCATCGGTGGTAAGTCGACGTCGATCGAGGCCATCCATCGGTGGTAAGTCGACGTCGATCGAGGCCATCCATCGGTGGTAAGTCGACGTGGATCGAGGCCATCCATCGGTGGTAAGTCGACGTCGATCGAGGCCATCCATCGGTGGTAAGTCGACGTGGATCGAGGCCATCCATCGGTGGTAAGTCGACGTCGATCGAGGCCATCCATCGGTGGTAAGTCGACGTCGATCGAGGCCATCCATCGGTGGTAAGTCGACGTGGATCGAGGCCATCCATCGGTGGTAAGTCGACGTCGATCGAGGCCATCCATCGGTGGTAAGTCGACGTCGATCTACTACAGCAATCGATCTATCGTCGTCATTTCTACCATCGATCGATTGGTGTGGTAATACCCTCAAAGATGAGACCTAGTTTAAAAATCTGCTGATCCAAAAATGTACAACCATAATATTTTAGTAAATAAAACACAGCAAGTAATTACAAACTATTTATTACAATGTTTCACAACCGGATCCTTTAGGATCACTCAAATATTTTCCTAACTACCATTGACTACGAGTAATACTATCATTGTATACATTTGTGCGATTGTTTTGAAATTGACATGGTCTAATGTTAGGATTCTATTTAACTTAAGGTCAACTGTATCTGATCTATGTAAGGTCTATTTGACCTTACTTAGATCTGGCTCTAGTCAGTCTAAGGTCTATTTCGTCTCTGGTAATCCGTAACCTCGGGTAATCCGTATCACGTCAGTCAAAGATCTATTTGAACGCCATCCGGCTCAGCAGTACACGTCTTTTCAACCCTAGTTCATCCGTGTCTTTGTTAATGTAAGGTCTGGTCTATTCAGAAATATGCAGACTGTTTATCACTAGAGTACTCAGAGTAACATCTATTTGACCTTATGCCGTCCGTCTTTAACCAATGCTAGTTCTATTTGACCTTAGGCCGTCCATCCCTGGTCAGTTTAAGGTGTATGAGTCTGTCGTGGGTGCGCAGTATGCTGGACTGGCTGAATGTAGCTGGACACTTGTTGCACTGGTACGGACGCTCGCCAGTGTGCGTGCGGATGTGGCCTTTCAGGATCTGATTGCGCTGTAAAAAATAGTTATGTGTAAAAAGAGGCTCTTAGTAGACTGCAACGTTATTATAATTATTATGATGAAGATGATTCTCACTGCTGTCATATAGACCTTTCCCTTAGAGAGAGTGAGCTATGACCAGACCACTCGACGAGAACCCATTGCGATTGGATATGTCTTCGAATTTTTTAATTCAAACACTGTTGTGACTTAATAAGTACAATGGTACTTAGCACTTTCACAAATACTAACTATTAAATATTATCAGTGAATAAGGATATACTCACATCAAAAACCTTGTCGCACATAGGGCATGGATACTGTAGCGGTCTTTTATATCCTTCGTGGGTCAAACGCTTGTGCTCCTTCAAAGACCAGCTGTTCACGTAAGTCTGTAAAAGAAATTAATTAATTATCCTAGATATTTCATAAATTTACATTGATATCATACCAGCGCTCGAAATTAATGATACGAGGGTAGGCAGAAACCACAGGACACCACCTGCAATCCTTACATCCTTTTGCCTCGTCCACGAGTTGCAACAACACACGCCGGTTGCGAGTACTACGCACATGATCTTTCTGAAGAACCTTACCAATAAGGTCAGTGTATGTCCTTCTGGGGAAGGGATGGCGAACCAATGGTACGCGTGCCAATGATGGCACGCAATACAATATTTTGGGCATGCCACCGATCAAAATCGTTTGCATTTTAGTTCCAATAACTATAAGGTTCACCATAAAGGGTGTAAACAGACTCTTAACGAAGCCGAAAGGCACTTGTTCTGCCCGTCATTGCGATCATTTTTTTGTTCTAGACCATACCTTCTAGTTCCAGAGGTATTGGGGGTCAAAGTTCCAACTATTTCACAAGTTTTTTTTTAAATACATGTCCCCTTTACTAATCAATCCATCCATCAGCACAATGTTTTGAGTGCGTTACATTGAGTCCCACTGTAAAATGTGATTTTTCAGCCCAAAAAAAAAGTCGTTTCCCAGCACTAATTTTTGCATAAAGTTACTTAGTTTGATGTATATTATGCGTGGTTGGCGGCTTCGTGAAGAGTCTGTTTACACCCTGTTTATTCTACTAAAAGTAACCTCTTATAAGACAACTCTAATATGATTTATTTGTCATCTAATCTGTAACAACAGAAGTCAGACTAATGTTACCTACTTTAATTTGAAATACCTACACGTAAACATTTATCAACATTCAGTGCAAAATGTATATTTGGTAGTACATACAGAGTTTTTAGTTGATCTTACCTATTTAGTTTAATTATTTGCCAAATAATCACTAGGCAAAATTTTTTAATGGCACATCTATGGCCTCATTAAACATTTCTTTGAAAAATATGGCACTTTGATCCATAGATGTTCGCCACACCTGTTCTAGGGCAAGGCCGTGTAGCCCCAGGCCCGACCTTTAACTGGCTCGCATGAGCAAAACAATTTCAGAAATCACATTAATTGTTTGGCACATCTTTATTTGACAGAAGGTGCTATTTATTTTATTATTTTAATTAAACGATAATTTTGAGAATGTTGTTTTATCTTTTATTGGACAATACCATAATATAAGGCTTATTGGCTTTATTGTTATCAAAAGTGGGTACTACTCAAAAATTTGAATCGTGGTGGTCTTGTGAATTTAAATAATTAATTTTGCCCAATTATTAAAAAGATTTGGCGGCCTTGCTCTAAGGCGTACCCTCCCGGCGATGCCACTCACATCTGCCTTGTATCTTACTTTTTGTTAGTCACCTTTCACTCATACTCACTTACCAGTTTTGAAAATTTACCTTATCACAACTATCGCAAGTAAACGGTTTGATATTGAGGTGTACTCTGTTGGTGTGTCTCTCTAGATCCCGACGTATCGCGAAACGTTTTTGACAATACTGGCAGGGTAATCTGAAAGAAAATGATCATTTCTTTTAACTCGATAGCTAAAAGTCTCTTGACAGGAGGAAACACGAAAACTATAAAATTATATTAAGACCCGAGGGTACGGAGTTAGCCAGGGCTGCGGGACTGTTCGAAAGAGATACCGCGGTCCTGGAACACAAAGGGCAAGGAAGGAACATGGATGGGTTTTAGTCAGTACAAGTCTGACACTCATTTCCGCTCTGCCCAGAGCGGGAGGAGTCATTTGATGATTTCCCATCCGGAAAAAAAAGGGTACGGGATTACGTCTTTCTAGTCCATTATGCAGTTTTGAAACTCTGTATTTACGATTTCATGGTAAAAGAAATACTTACGGTAATTCTAAATAACTGACATGGATAGCTGCAGTCTTCAAGTGGTTTTTTAATGTGGATTCCGATTTAAAAGTCCTGCAATTAAACGGAAAGATTTAACAAAGCTCTGCAAAGTAATAGTCCTGATCTAGTGCTAACTGGAGTGACTGGACGAAATGCAAAATGAGTTATCGTTGCTCAAAAATACTTGCAGCAACCAACTGAACCATTACTGACACTTATTTCTTAAAACTGGAACCATCACCTGGTCAATGCAGTGCTATGTAGGCAAAATTTTTAAGAGAGCTCATTCAACTATCTTTCATACTGTTTTGATGCATTCTAATCAGAGATCGGGTGAAAAGGTTAACCGGTTAGACCTATAACCCACATGTTTGGTTATCCACTATACGGGTTAACCTTTATAATATATGGGTTAACCATTCAAATCATCATCATCATCAGCCTATAATGTTCCCACTGCTGGGACACAGGCCTCCTCTCATGAGAGGGCTATAATCCACCACGCGGGCCCAGTGCGGATTGGTAGATGTCACATGTCTTCGAATTTTCAGTTCTAGGACATGCCGGTTTCCTCACGATGTTTTCCTTAACCGTTTTTGAGGGCAGTGGTGATAAAATAAATTACACAAAGTAATGCGCCTGCCTGGGTTCGAACCCACGGCTTACTTTTCGTAAGTCGGGGTCGCTACCACTGGTCTACCACTGCGCTCGACCATTCAAATATTGCTGATTAACTAGCCCTGGATAGAAACTGAAGGAAAAGTGGCAGATCGTAATCTGCGTACTCTTTTCCCAACTACGTTAGGTGACCACAACCCAATTAGTACTGGGTAATACGATACTCCTTGTTAAGACTGGTTTACAACTTACTTTCAAACTCAAAAAGCATTTATTTCAATTAGACCATTACAGGCACTTTTGAATGTCAGAAAAACAAATTAGGCTTAGCTACAGTCACAGACACAAGGCATAATAACTTGTGAAAGTACTGTAGTTGCCCATTCCAAAGTGTAGATCTCTATGGAGAAGAATGGGCAAGAAACTCCATGGACACTCTTTTCAATCAAAATATTGTTACAAAATCTTGGTTACATCATTCATAATGAGATTATACATATATGTGAGAACGATGTAGAAATACGTGCACGTTAAGAGCGTCCAGAGTAAAATATTATATCAACAATTTAAAAACAAAGTAAGTAGTTAAAATAAACCGTGGCAGCTTTGAGATGACCAGTCCCAACCGACAGCGCCCGTTCACGAGCATGACGCATGAATCAGCCCCATTCAGCTCAACCATATTGAAGGAAGCTAAATGACCCGACACACCCGCCACCATCAGCGAGACATTTTAGTGAGCATGACATTCTCTCACCCACCAGGGTAAATTCAAGTCAATGAAAGATAACCAAATGTAAATGGTAGCTTTACAGTACATAGTACTCACACATGTGCTATGCAATTATATAATACTAAGATATTGAGTCTATACAATGCAAAGATATTATTACAATCTTCTGCAGCTTCCACAATAACTTCACATGGTAATCAATTAGTTTGCCCCTATGGTTGTGGAGCAGAACCAGCATTGAGCCAAGCATTTTTATGATCAATGTAATCCCCCAACTTATAATATGCTTGCGTACATAGTGTGCGTTTTATACAAGATTTAAATTTCGTCTCATTTAGTTTTAGAATGTGGGGAGGTATTTTAATGTAAAATTTTAAACAGTACCCCATAAAAGATGAGTCTACTTTAGCTAGCCTAAAACCTGGCTGTACTAGTCGGTCCCTGTTTCTAGTACTATAGTGGTGCCTGTCACCTCTTTTACTAAATAAATGCATTACAAACTACTGACTACCTGTAACGACTGTCAAAGATTTACAAACGACCACGGCGAACCACGGCGAACCACGGCTTAACGTACTTTCAGAGGCGCGGAAGAAGCTCGGTATGTAATGGGTAACCCTCCACGGACCAACCTAGGCAAGCACGGCTTAACTTAAAGATCGAACCGAGCGGCTGTTATTATTTGGCCGCGAGCTCCTCATTCTGAAAAGTGGCAGATATGATGATGATATCATACTTATCACACTCCACACAGTAGTAATCCCGGCTGTCAGAGTGCGAGCTACTGTGCTTCCTCAGTTGAGAAGGTGCCTTGAATGCCATACCGCACTCCTGGCACACATGCTTCTTGCTGATGGGAGGCGCTGATACTTCTTTGGAATGTTTCCTGTGAACAAGTTAAAAAAATTGCTTTTTTTTTTCTATTACTAGTACATATCATGAACATTTATTTATTTAACACTTCAAGCACAAAGTACAGAGGCGGACTTAATGCCATAGGCATTTTCTACCAGTTAACCTATAACATCACGCCTATAATCCCCGAAGGGTTAGGCAGAGGTGTAAAAAACGAATAGTACAGCCACATTTCGCGACTTATGTTTACGTCCGATGTAACTTATTACATCGGACGTAAACATAAGTCGCGAGCCTATTGCTCTGAGTCCAGATTTATGCCTGTTTGATGGCTCCTATACAGCGTGTACCAGAAAGATGTGGTTATGTTTCAGGATGTGATTCAGATCGACAAACTGAATGACTTTCTCCATGGGAGATAATTATTCAGTTTATGGCTCCAATGGACTCAAACTCAAAAGCATTTATTTTAATTAGACCATTACAGGCACTTTTGAATGTCAGAAAAACAAAGAAGGTTAAGCTACAGACACAAGGCATAATAATGGTGGTCCCATAATCAGTTTGATGTTAAAAATATGACCAGACCTCTGGTACACGCTGTATATCAATATATTCCAGCCCTTGGCCTATTTAACTTCTAGTCGGTTCATAACTTTCATATTTTACTACGGACTTAAGCGTAGACACACCACCAGCTAAGGAACGCGCGAGCGAGCCGGGCAAGCCTCTTTTTATTCTTCGTTTCGGCTATTTCGGTAGTTCGCGGTATGAAGTATAAAAAGAGGTGAAACGATGCCTCGCCCGGCTCGCTCGCTCGCTGGCGGTGGGTGTGGCCTGGGGTTTATGATGTTCGCGTAACTCAACAGAGTCTATGGAACTGCAGATTTTTTTTGCGATTTCCAATTCGGTACTATCGTTACTGTAACCAAGGGGCATTCTCGCTCCATGTTAAATAATGGTATTAAGCTGCATCCGGAGTTTCTTGCCCGTTCTTCTCCATAGAGATCTACGCTTTGGAATGGCCAATTACAGTACTTTCAGAAGATATTATGTCTTGAGACGGTGACGGTAGCTTCAATTTATTGATGTTTTAATTTCGAGAAATGAAAAGTGCCTGTAACTGGTTTACTTGAAGTAAATGCGGTCGGAAAAAAAAAAAATAGTGCGTGGAGTCCCTCCGCGCGGAAGAAGTGAAACTTCGTAATGTGACGCATTCACTCTAGCTCTGTCTCTTTCTATTCCCTCTCTCCAGGAGCGTTGAAAGTTTAACGCAACAGTGCTTTCATACTCCCTCCATGGTAGCGTTAAACGTTTAACGCAACCTTGTTGGAAGTCGCAGTAGAAGTTTCACTTCAAAAAGCCTTGTATAACTGAAACCCTTTACATAACCCTTCGGCAAATTCAAGCATGAGGTAATATTATATCAAAAGTACTTACATGACCATGTGATTGCGTAGTATGCCCTTGTCGGCGTACGTCTTGTGGCAGTACGCGCACTGTACGCGGCCCTTGCGCCTGTGAGTGTAGCGTATATGCTTGCGGAGAGACGTCTGGCGTCTGGAGACAGAAATCATAATAAATATAGGAATTTGAATTCCGAAACCTAACCTGAATAGTGCAGGTATTATATATAATTCAAATCATTTATTTCAGACACTATAATCCATAATTTTGTTAGTAGGTACACTTAAAAATAATGTTAGTAATTAAAAAATCAGAAACAAATAAAGACACACCACACAATACTATTATTACTAAATTTAGCATTAAAATAATAGATATACTCATAAATTAAATTAACACAATAATTTTCATGTCAAATAAAATGTCCAAAAACCAAATTAAACAATAAAATAATCGAATACTTTATGCTTTATGATTCAAAAATGATCATTTAAACTATTTTCATTCGCATACTGTTACATTACATTTAAACTGTTATATAATTGCTTCTTAAAAATGATATCTTGAAAGTAGGACGGAGGCAGCGAGCTTGGGGCCAACAATACGGCAAGCCCATATAGCAAGCAGACTGATCAGAAAAACTAACATCGTAAAGAGTAAGGGCAAGCCAAGCTTTTAGGCTTGTATGAAAGTACCACCCCTGGATTGGCCCCGCTCTGGTCACATAGTACATTAGGATACATTTGGAAAATCGAAGAAGAATTGAAGAGTTGTATACTCTAACATTAAATTTGCATGTCACATATATCTGACTATGTATTATATGCGGCGATCAACTATAATTACATTGATGGTGTGCTCACATGCTCGCAGTGTGCGAGGAGCTTCACAAAAAAGATAGGGTACATAAGCCACATGCGAGCGCACCAACGGCAACTGCAGCGGAGTTGAAGTAATCGCCTTGACCGAAATCGGTCGGATCACATCATCATAATCATCAGGAAGGTCAACTTACTTTAAAATCAATATGTACTAATAATATTGTAATTAAATGATTATGATTATTGTAATTAAATCAGAAGTTTCAGTACTTTCTCCACCATTTCTGCGTCGATGTCGGCAATAGCAGCACGGATGTGGTTTTTCAGCTCATCCTTAAATCTTTGGTATATACCGATCGTCCAAAAACCTTGGATGAATAAAGATATAAGGGGTGGAAGGGATATCGACGCACCCTGTATTACTATTAAAGTACACGTACAATTTGAATAATTATAGACCTTATTTTGTTTCAAATATGGTACAAACTCACTTGAAAGTCTTGCTGCAAAACGAACACATGTGAGAGCCCTGACAATGATATGCGTTGTAGTGGTCTTGTATCGTCATTTTACAGTTTCTAGTTAAGCCACATTCTGCACATTTGTAGCGGCTGAAAGAAAACGTAAAGAAGAATATAATTTTTTCTAGTTCAAAATTCTGTTATAAATGAATGGTAGATATTTGTGGTACGGGAGAAGAGTACCTGGAAGGATATGATATGATATGGATATGCCTTTGCCCAGCAGTGTGACATATACACTGTGTTTGGTTAACGGCATATTAAATACTCATTTCTATCGATAAATACACGTTTATAAATACTCCTACCCAGCGAATGGCAGCCATCTTGTTTTTTTAACCGGCTGGATCAGCCTCGGGTATGTTCAATGAAATACTAATAACTTCGAATAAAAGAGACATGCAAATGATTTTATTGCAAGGGCATATAATGAGGAATCACATTTTTATATTTTCTACTCTAGTGCCAAATTAATAATTAATATCTAGGGCAAAATTAGTATTTGAATCAACCTAGAAAATGGTACTTATAAAAAAAAAATACTCTACACGAATTATTTTAAGAGTTACAGCAACTTGAACATAGCCCTGTCCAAACGCATATATTCCACAATTATGCAGGTACCCCGTCCTTTGTTTGAGCAGGTAGATACAACAACAAATTTACGAGTGGGAGTGAGACGGCAGAAAAGTAAGTGAGTGAGTGAAATGGCTAAATATGCTATGGTATGCATGTTTCTTAAAATGATTCCCTCATATGGATGTGATCTTAGCTGCAGCAATTATAAAGTCATCTTTAAGACTAACATAGGGTTAGGCAGAGGTGTACCTAATAGCCACAGTAAAACCTATTGCCATCAACCAGGCATAAATACAGACTGCATGGCTGCTACTGACAAATTCCAGATGGAAAAACCTAACACCACTTTGCCTGACCTGGGAATCGAACCCATGACCTCACGCTCAGCAGTTGCACTTGCGACCACTAGACCGACGAGAGACAAGTAAATCTATAATAATAAACAGTTGCTCATGAAAGCCGAGAAAGATAAGCAAATCAAATATCTTGACTTGGCCCGAGAGGTTGTCGACATGTGGGATGTGAGCTCAGCGATCATTGTGCCGATAGTTGTTTAAGGCAATGGTTTAATTGCCAAGAGCGTCGACCAACACCTGAGGAGGCTCTCGTTAGGTAACTGGATCAAGGGCTTGATTCAGAAAGCGGTACGGCTCGTTTTGTTAAGAAGTTCCTCTCTCTGGAGCCCTGTTCCCGATACCGGTGGGCTACTATTTTTTTTTTTTGTTTTTTTTTATTTATTTAAACTTCATGTACAAGAGTGGTACATAGGCGGACTTAATGCCACAAGGCATTCTCTACCAGTCAACCTTTAGGTCAAATAGGACAGCATTGTGGTAGAGTACAAAAACAACAAATAATGAAATTACCATTTTGTAAACTTGTAGGGATACACATAAACGGGTACATACTAATACATATATATAAAGATATAATAAACTAATATATATTATAATACATAAAAATAGTCTGAAATACGAGAAACCTTATAATAATTACTATGACTCTAGTGATGACTAGATAGTAAGGAATTTAGTTAGACATTAAATAGAACTTCCGAACTGCCCTTTTGAAAGCCATCTTGCTTTCTGCTTTTTTAATGCCAAGGGGTAGCGCATTCCAGAGCTTAATTGTTGAGATAGCATAAGAAGAGGACATGAAACCAGTACGGTGAGAGGGAATTTTAAGAAATATGTAAATATATAAAAAAATGTGTAAATAAAAATGAATAAAAACAGTGACTCACATGAGATGATACCTCATATGGCAAACCAGTCTGTGTTCGCTCTGCATCCTCTGTTTACAAATATCACACTCGTACTTTCCCATGCACTGCAATATTAAACAAAAAACATTACAATAAAGTCTCATTTTCAGTGCCACTTTTATCATATTTTTTTTTCAAACGATGTGTTACAAAATGACATGAATGTATAATGAATGGTTTGTCAAATAATACAGGGTGTAAACAGACTCTTCACGAAGCCGTCAACCAAGCATCCTGTACATCAAACTGAGTAACTTTACGCAAAAATTATTGCTGGGAAACGACTTTTTTTTGGGGGTGAAAAATTACGTTTTACGGTAGGACTCAATGTTGCGCACTCAAAACATTGTGCTGATGAATGGGATGAATAGGAAGCTGGTCGTGGAGATATTTAAAGTAAAAATCTTACATTAAAAACATGTATTTAAAAAAAACTTGTGAAAAAGTCGGAACTTTGAACCCCAATATCTCCCTAACTAGAAAGTTCCCAGGTGTGGTTTAGAGCAAAAAAATGATCGCAATGACGGGGAGAAGAAGTACCTTTCGGCTTCGTTAAGAGTCTGTTTACACCCTTTATGTTACCAAATAAAAGTTTATTGGGTAAATATTTGTAAATACCTGATTATGTTTCTCCATATGCTTATCATAGCTGCCCTTAAAGCTGAATCCTTTGATACAGTTCCCACACTTGTAGGCCAGCTCCAAATATTTCTGGTCTTGCTCCATTGTCGCTCGTTCTTCCATGCATTGTTCTCTAGTTATGTATATTGTTTTTACTTTAGTTATGTCTGAAATCCAATAGACATATTGCACTGAAGAAAAAATTGGAAAGTACTTTCTAATAGCTTGAATAAATATATATTACTAGCCGACCCCTCAAACGTTGTTGTGCTATTTAATTATGGTGTGAAAAATGCTATACAACCTATTCTCATACCTACCAAAATACATCAAAAAATTCATCAAAATCGGTTGAGCCGTTGGGCGGAATGCGACCACAAACACAGTGACACGAGATTTTTATATACAGGCTGAATTTTTCAAGTGGGCATGGATGGCCAAATCCGAAACTATGAGGAAAAGCGAAAAATACTCAAAGGGGTCTCGAACCCGATTTTGATGAAAACTAAAACTGCATCATTACATTTTTGAAAAGTCAATATTCCTAGCCACGAATCGTACTCATTTATTTTGAAACAAAAACACACTGTATTAGTACACCATTCGATAGTGTCGTTAATAAGGATCAAATTCTGGGAAGTAGTTATATACGGCAAACTTTAAAAAAAACTGTTAAATTTTGTTTTTTTCATTTTTTTAAATGAATGTCCTTGATTGATGACACCCGCAGCTCAGTCGATCTTCACAATAGTGTGTTCTAATTTAAATTTTATTGACTCTTCGCGGCTAAAGGCCACAGTAAAAAAATAATTGAAATTAGAACTTACAAATGAGTTGGCGTCAATAGTGATTTTGATCGACGTTTCGTTGATTACTACTAACTGTTTGCATACTGTTATGATTCTAACTTCTATCAAAAATGAACGCTCTCCTTAAATTTGCCGTATGTCATTATTTCCCAGAATTTGATCCTCATTGGCGAGACAATCGAATGGTGATTACAGCGTGTGATTTTTTTCCGAAATCAATGAATTTGAGTCCAGGCTAGGAATATTAAATTTTCAAAAATCTAATGACGCAGTTTTAGATTTCATCAAAATCGAACTCGAAACTCCTTTGAGTATTTTTCACTATTCCTCACTTCAAAAATTCATCCTTAGAAATCTATCTTACTAAGACACAAATTTTTTCCGTTTTCTGCTGGAAACTACGATCCTTTCATTCATGAGACCAAAGGGTTGAAACAACCCTTCCGAAGCATGGGGTTATCTGGCAGAGAAAAGGCAGTGTTCTACATTTTGGTAAAAAAATCAAATCAAAACTGTGGTGATAAGGGTGGGTTGTAACCAGCACTTCCACCAGAGGAGACAAAGTGGTGGAACAAATTCGTCAGGCATACAAAACTGATTGACATAACACATAACGCCTGTAAACCCCCGTAGCGTTATACAGAGGTGTACCTAAAAGTAAACCCTCACTTCGCCAGTTATGTTTAAGTCCATGTAATGGGGGCACAGATCCAGACTCAGTGGCTGCTACTGAGAAATTCCTGATAGAAAATCCCTATAAAACTTTGCCTGACCTGGGAATCGAACCCAGCACCTCATGCTCAGCAGATGGGAAAGAGACCAACGAGAAAACTGATTAAATAATAAAATAACCCACCTCTCTTCATCTCTTTCTCTCGTTTAATTTTACTTTTCTTCTTATTATTATGTTCGTTCTTTTTGAGTGTAGCACTAAGAGTCATCAGGTCCAGGCTATCAATGTCTTCTAGATGAAATTCTTCTTTCAGTAAGGCTTTTAGAGGAAATGTGTCTTCTTCATCTTTTACGTATGACTCGAGAAACTCTAAAAAAAAAAATTGCATTTTAACCATACTATGACGTCCTGCCAAGAATACGTCGAGACACAAGTAACCCTGTATAACTCAAAAAAACTGCAGAAAAACTACAACATACCATCACCGCCATTAATAAACTCCCCTTCCAAATTTTCCATATACTCTTCCTTCATCTCAGTCTTGACCTGCAAGGTTTTACTCTTGCTCCGAGAGCATATGACAAAGGTTTCCTCAGAACTGTTGCTTTCTCCCTCTGCTAATTCTATCACATCAAATGGCACTTTCGTTAAATTGACTAGTGGTTGGACCTGTGTGCGCACTGATTTTAAGGTGTCGTCCATTGCCTGGAAGGATCATAATAAGATGAATTAAACTGTGAGAATAATATAGATCAATGCTTGTTTCTTTCATGAAAATCAACTGTTCCAAGAGCTAATAAAGGGCTGCGGGACTGTTTGAAAGAGATACCGCCCTGGAACACAAAGGGCAAGGAATATGACATAACATAACACACCTTTGTGCACCTTTTTTCGATGTTTTATATTATTATATTTGATACTGATTCATGAGATTAAACTCATATTGTAGGTATGTAGGCCAAATTTACAACAGCGCTCACTGATGGTCAACCACTTTTCAATCTTATCACTGATGACATAATCGTGAACATTGGTTGACAGTCAGTGAGTGCAGTAGTACAGAGCTACACTACACTACTGGAAACAATATATAGGGTGACTGGTAATTAGTGACCGATACTTATACACATGGTTTTTACTCATGATAACAAACCATTTTCCCAAAGAAACATTTTTTTGGCGGCCGGTCTGTGGCGGAGTCGCCGCTTATGGAACGGGCTTGCGAGCCGTGCGTGTGTTCTGCCTGCCTACTGTTGCATGGTATGATTACGATAGTAATGAGATAGAACGGCGTCACGCGGCTAACAGCTGATAGTACACAGGTTTATATGGCTGTTTTATTATGCTGATAAAAGTAAATAAGTATTAAAAGAAAGTTTTTTTAGAACAGTTGTTTGTTATCATGAGGACAATCATGTGTACATAAGTATCGGTCACTTATTACCAGTTACCATCTATAGTCAACGTATTCACTGCCCAGTACTTCGCGAAAACTTGGTGAATTTCGTTCGCGTGCCTACAACCCGTATCCGAGTCGTCGTTATAATGAACTATAGATGACTTGTATTCATACCCAGAACCCGACTAGCGAGTCCATAGCTACGGATACGGATTGTGCGAACGAACAAATTATTGTTCAACTCATATGCTGGGTTCTGGGCACTGAATGGGTTAAAACCATTACACTTACATTCTGAAAGTTTTCCAATAGTATTTGATTACTTTGCACATTCTGTATGAACAGCTCAGTGTGACGAGCCATCCTCTTGCACAAATAACACAGGGACATGCAGTCCATCTGTAAGGAAATAAACAATATATTACCATGGTTAAGTTTATCTTGCAAATAAAGAAAAAAGGAAAATGTATTTAATAGTCCGCACAGGCCAAACCGAATAAAATGGTTAAATTAAAAGTAAAACAAAATTAGAAAGTAAAAGTAAAACAGAAAGAATTTTCGGAATTGGATCAGTAATTTCGAAGATTATCCCCTACATACAATCTTAGAAAATTACAAACAAATTTTACCTCTAGTACAGTGTCTACAAGTACAAGTACAATACAATAGTATTTTTGTTATTTAGTGTTGATTGAAAAGAAAATCAGCCCCTAAGACGACCCACTGACCAAACAGGCATTTACAATTAATTATTAACGAGAAATGATATACAAAACTTGGTCTAAATAGGTTGCTTATTGGCAGAATGTGAAACCATCTCAGCAAGTCTGTATTGATACATCAAGCTGTAATATGTGAACCGCTCTTTGCATTGTGTGAATGGTAAAGTTCTCTCAATGATTAGCAGCTGAAGCTGATATTTTACCAACACTGTTGATTTCAATTCAACCAATATTCAAGTTAACCCAAAATATAGCGTATTTTATCACGAAAATTGCAAGTAAACATGTTACCTGGAATATATTCTTGAGTGGACCGCATTGAAATGCATAGTTTTGTACATTTTTTTCTTCACTTACACACAAACATCCAAAACAATACTTCTTTGTTGATTCGGGTTTTTCCTCCACGTTACAGTGTGTCCAAGTAACACTTTCACCCATTTTAAGCTTTGCTATAGCTACACTTATATCTTATATTATTTATTATGTTTATTTTACAACAAAATTACTTTCATTTTGTTTGCAATACGTAGAATCCAATTCCAATCTACAAATTTACAATTCGAATGTCATAAAGAAAGACCAAAAAATTAAGAAGTTTGCAACAATCGGAATACGGTGAAATACAAATTGAGCTTTACGTTAATGTTTTAAAGACCCATTCTTAAAATTCTAGTCACACAACATAACTTTTTTATTTTGCCGGTTAATTCAGTCGTTGAAAGAAGTTGTTTCGTACAGAAATTGAATATTAAAAGTAAGATTTTTTGTTATCATTTTATGCCAGATACAACATTTGTGTTACATGGTTAGTTTATAGTCTTTTTGACTGTATTTGTACAGATTATTTCTTTTACCGATTGTTTGTGAATGTGTGAACATTGTAGGGCTTTTATCAGCTTATATGCTTCGATCCATATGTCGGAGCGGGTCATTGGTATAGACTTGGAATGAATCGCAGTACGCCTGTGGTGACGTCAGACGACGTACTTACTCCCACCGAGGCGTGCTTACAGAGGCTTGATGTTTACAGCTCGACGCTAGGACGACAGTCAGTGTCTGATCGCGGCCGAGTTGAGACGTCTTGAAACTGTACTCGATTCAGTGTGTCCTGAGTTATTGTGTTAAGTTGTAATCTCAAGTAATTCGTTAGTTTTGCTAGAAACAGTGTATCGTACCAAATGTGTTTTCATAGCACGAAACCCATCGTCTGCCCACATAATGCTCGAGCCTGACTCAATAAATCCGGGCATTCCCCGACACATATATGTATGTATCCTACTAAGTTTATTTGAGGATGTTTAAATTTCAGCTCTCTCAAAGTTAGGCGTTCTGTAGACCAAATGACTACAACGTATAAAATTATACACGGTGGTGACACACGGACAGACAGACAGACAAGAGAGTGATCTTATAAGGGTTCCTTATTATATCCTTATTATATAATTAAGTCTTAAAAATGTTAAAAGTATTCATTTCGTGTTAAGTGCAGTGTAATATTTATCTAGATAGTGTAAATATACCGTGGAACTGTTATCTTCACCGAACTCGCATAGTGAACCTTGATAAAATGAATTTAAAGTTGTGAACTATGAACAATACTGAACTCAATGTGTTGTGTAAATATAGTGTCTTAAATAGTAAATAAAATTAATATTACCTAATAATTCAGCCATAAGTACAGTTTATATTACAGCATAATACCAGTAAACTAAATATAAATTTAAAGTGAATAAATATTGAATGTGCGCGTCGGTTTTTTCAAATCATTGCCAAACAGTTAGCGTCCTAACGAACTTTTGAAAAAGACAATAAATGGAACCAAAATTTCAATTCAACATCTATAAGTTCACGTGGCCAATTTCGTAAAGTATGCGATGCGGTGTACGGGTGCCCAGTTCGCGACCCAAGTGCAGTTATTCTTTTTGTATTTTTTTCTGATTGTTTTTGAACCCAAGTAATTAGTTTCATTATTTTTTACTAGTTTAAATAAATAATAATAACAATTTGTACATTTATAATTAAAAAAAAAAAAAAAAAAAAAAAAAAACAATCTGGTGCTCGAACTGTTGAATTTGAGTTGTAAAAAGACTCATTTAAACATGGGATCACGCAACACTTACACACTGAGAAATAGGCGTCCAAAGCAATCCCTTTCTCAGTTTTCAAGTGAGTCTATGGACAGTTTGGCATCGGACATAAGTGCTAAAAGTATGATAGACTTATCCACATATGTAAGAGGTGAAAAACATATAGAACTACAAACTACAATAGAATGTTTAAAGGAGCAGTTGAAGAATGCTAATTTAGAAATTGATACGCTAAACAATGAAAATGAATCCTTGAGACAAAAACTTGAAGTAGAAAAACAAAAAACCGAAAAATACAAAAATATGTACATCACAAGTTTAACTGGAAGAAGCAACATTTTATCTTGTAAAACGAAATCAAAGAACTCAAACATAAATAGGTCTAATATTTCAGTAAGAAAATTAGATCTGGACATCGAATATCAAACCCCTACAGTTCCTATTAATGTTGAGCCAAATGAAGACAAAATAAGTAAAGAACCATATTTAGGTGTTTCGATAGCGGTCAATTCATCCATAGGAAAAAATATCATAAGTGAAAACAATGTAATAGTCAAGAATAGAGACGAACCAACGACGCATATAACTTTAGATGTACCGGTAACCGGAGACAGAAGAATATTCCTAATAGCAGATAACCAAGGAAAAGGAATTGTGCAAAAGCTGATCAACAAGAAAAGTGAACTTATTCTTAACAACTATAATATATCGGCTATGAGGAAACCTGATGCAAATACTGAGGACGTTTTATCCAGTTGTTATACATTGTCTAAACAGTTAACAGTAAACGACAACGTGATTATTATGATCGGATGCAATGACTCAAACCCAATCAAAGTATTATCTGAAATATCGGCAGCACTTAAAATGTTAAAAAATTGTAACGTTTATATAGTTAATATACTTTATAATGCATTTCTAAACGAATGTAAATTAAACTACAATCTAAAAATATTTACGAACAATTTTAAAAATTGTACTTTCATCGAAGGAAACAGTAGTAACGACATTGTAAGTGAGATAATAAATAAAATAAATATGAAACAATATAACGCATCCTATCAGTCTGACAACTATTCTTTTAATAAAAACTCAATGCCAAGTAAGGGTTCAATTATACCCAACCCTTTTCAAAATAGTTCATTTAACTCAGCCACTGGGAATGATAGCTCTACAAGAGTTAGTAATAAAAGCAAATTACAACCACAAAAAGGTACCATTCCTTACTATTTTCACAATCATAATAAATTAAGAACACCAGCAAAAAATTCTAACGATGAGATGTTTTTTCGTTAACAACCCAAATGCACATGTAACAAAATTCTCAATTTTTCATCAGAATATAGCAGGAGCTCTAAACAAAATTGCTGATTTAGAATTAGCTATCAATGAGATGCAAGAATCTGGTACAGATGTTGATGTCATATGTTTAAGTGAACATTTTATAAAAAAGGATGAAGAAAAATACATGGTCATTAATAATTTTCGACTCGGTGCAATTTATTCGCGATCTGATCAACGTCGAGGTGGTACGTGTATATTAACTAAAGACAATGTTCAATTCATTGAATTAAACGATATAAAAGAATTAAGCATTGAGAAGCAGTACGAAGTTTGTGCAATTGAAATTAAAAAAATACACTTAATAATACTCTGTATTTACAGGACTCCGAGTTCTAACTTAGATATTTTCTTCGACCATTTTGATAAAACATTACTCCAATTGCAACGTAAAAAAAGTAGAGTAGTAATAGCTGGCGATTTTAACATAAATTTTCTTAAGGTGAATGATCGTAACACTATAAGATTTCATGAACTCATCTCTAATTATGGAATGGAATGTCATATAAAGGTGCCTACGAGATTAAATACATGCATAGACAATATTTTGAGTAATATACCTAACGCTATAGGAATAACACATAATTTGTGTTTGTCAGATCATAATACTGCACAAGTATTAGAATTTAAACATGAAAACGAAAATATTTCTAGACACTATTTTATGGCAAGAAATGATATGAGTAAAGAAAATATTACTAAATTTGTATATTACATAAGTCAACTGTCTTTCTCTGAAATCTACGACACGACTGAAACAAATAATGCCTTTGATGCGTTCCATAACTTATTATCTTTATTCTACAAATTATGCTTTCCTGTTATCACGGTAAAAAGTTACTATAAAACTAATAAACTCAAATGGATAACAAGAGGACTTAAAGTAAGCTGTAAAACAAAAAGATTTTTAAGATACAAATATTACAACAATAAAACCAATGAAAATAAATCTACTTTTAAATCTTATGCAATTAAGTTAAGGAAATGCATCAATAACTTGCAATCATTATGTAACCTCAAACACATTGCATATGCCAAAAATAAATGTAAAGCAACCTGGGAAGTCGTAAAACGTAATATGGGAAACCAAACGGCAAAGGAATATATAAACAAAATTATTGACGACAAAGTGACAGCCACATCCGGAGCTGACATTGCTAATATTTTTAATAATTTTTTCATAGACGTTGTCAAAAATAATGTAAGCACTGATCGCGGTGATCTTGATGATAATATAAATAACATAGATATTAATACTAACAGTCATAGTATTTTCTTTGAGCCTACAAATGCAGTTGAAGTCTTTAATGTTATGAAATCGCTAAATAACACAAAATCATCTGGCTACGACAATATTACCACCGATCTTTTAAAACGTATTTCTCAATTTATCGCAGAACCATTAGCTTACATTATTAATTTATCCATAGAACAAGGTTGTTTTCCAGAAAAGCTTAAACTATCTGTAATAAAACCTTTACATAAAAAAGGTTCAAAGACAGACAAAAACAACTATCGACCTATAGCATTAACACCAATTTTATCAAAAATTTTTGAGAGAGTTATGAAAAAACGTTTATTACTTTTCTTTAATAAATACAATGTACTGGCAGAAGAACAACATGGATTCAGGAAATTTCGATCAACTACATTAGCGACTTTCAAGTTAGTAAAATCAGTTATAAATAAGGTTAATGATAAAAATTCTTCTACTGCTCTGTTTCTAGATTTAAGTAAAGCGTTCGACTATGTTGACCATTCTATTCTCATCAACAAATTAGAAAAAAGTGGCATAAGAGGAACGGCCCTAAAATGGTTTCAATCATATTTAAACAATAGAAGACAAATCACAAGAATAACTAAATATAACGATAATACGAACAGCATAGAGGACTTTGATTCTGAACCCAGAAACAATGATCTTGGTGTACCACAGGGAAGTATTTTGGGACCCCTCCTATTCCTCATTTATATTAATGATCTGCCACAAGCAGTACGCAAGCATTTCTGTGTTTTATTTGCAGATGATACTACGGTTACAATAGGATGTAAAGATAAAAGCCTTCAAAATGTTGAAATAAATAATACACTAAAAGAAATTATGTCATGGTTAAACAAAAATTCATTAAAAATTAATTTAGAGAAAACAAAAGTAATAAATTTCAAAACATTCAAAAGCACATATCAAGATTTAGACATTACTTTTAATAATGAAACAATAGAACAAATTCGAAATACCAAATTTTTAGGCATAATAATTGACGAGCATCTCACGTGGAAGGAACACATTGACAGCATTTGTAAAAAGATCAACAAATTTGTATTCGCTTTAAAGAAGGTCAAAGAAACGACTTCTAAACAAACCGCACTATTGGTGTACCATGCCTATGTGTGTTCCATAATTCGCTATGGTATAGTTGTATGGGGATACACAGCAGAGCTGTCACGAGTCTTAGTAGCACAAAAAAAGTGCTTACGTGCTATTTTTAATATGCAGTGGTCAGATTCCTGTCGACCCATATTTAAATCTGAAAAGCTATTGACCGCCCCTAGCATATACATCTATGAAATAGCTAAATTTGTTAAAACTAACATGAATCTTTTCCAAAATAAAAATAACTTTAACAAACGTAAAATCACTCACTCAAATTTAGAATTACCGGTACCCAGAATAGAAATGTTTAGACACAGCAGCGTGTATATGGCACCATTAGTTTATAACTCGCTACCCAAAAAAATTGTAGACCTGCCCTATCGCAAATTTTGTTTTAACTTACGAAAGTGGTTAATAAAAGAAAATTTTTATACTATTAACGAGTTCCTCAAAAAATACTCAACGCATTCTTATCACTTTAAAAATGCATTGTAAGTTTTAATTTTGTTAATTTTATGTTAGAATTTTACAAACTGTATAAACCAAATCCACCTTCATTTTATATTATTACCTATTTGTTAAGGATTTCTTTTTTATGTTGATTTGTTTTGCTTTTTAATTCAAGTTTCATTTGATGGTTTATAATATATGTACGGTGTTCTTTTATTGTGTGTTTGTGCGTGTTTATTATATTGTTTATATTGTGTTAAATATGATTGCAGTTAATATTTAGATGTGTTTATGGTGTAGATGTTTCAGTATTATTGTTTTGTTTGTTTATTTAGATGTATGTACGGTTTTTTCGTATTAACTATTATTGTTTTGTTTGATTATGGTCTGCTAGTATCATTACATAATTGTATATAAATGTCTGTGTTAGATAGGTACGTACCTATGTTGTTCATTTTAATGTGCCTTCCTAATGTAAAAAATGATTTTAAATTTGCATGCTATAATTATGGCGGAATGTGTCCTGCTCTATAACATTTTTATAACATCCTGTATATACCACATTTTATGCGAATAAATATACTTACTTACTTACTTACTTACTTACTTACTTACTACTTATACATGGTTATACCGACGCCTCAGATTTACATGCGGAGCTGTGTCAATTCTTTGTTCCAAATAATTATAATTGCTCTAGAAAGCATAAATTGTTTAATGTCCCATTTTGTCGCACTATAGCTCGATCCACCTCCCGTATTCCGCGTATGCTTACGATGCTCAACGCGCTCGTGGAGACCAACCCTCTGTGGTTCCCCGCCCATACCAAGGTGCGACAAAAATACAAACTACTTTATTTCTGGGATTTAATTAATGAAACATGTTAGATAAGGAGTATTAACGATTTGCTAACGTAAATAACAATAAAAATATTGAATATTACGAAATTAAACATTAAAAATACAAAATAGTAACATTTAAAGAAAATATAAAAAAAATATTTAAAGAAAATTACAAAGAAATAAAAATAACATATCTAAACACAAGTTTATGTAGAATTTAATACAAAACTCTAAAATAATGCAGCTATATTTTGTTAAACAATATAAAACATAAAAATTAAAAAAAAAAACAATACAATGGTGCCGATTTCCTTGTTTACAAACTAAACCAAATTTAAGTTCAATGCATGCTTTTTTCTATCTATTTCATTAAGAATAGGGGACAAAAGTTAAATTTTAGTTTAGTCCTGTCAAATTAATCAGCGCCTGACACTACTCCTTAAAAGTTTAGACGTAAAGAACTTTCTAGCCGTGTTGCCGTGATTTGAAGTCCCCCTTCCGCCTGGTTTAGGTTTCTCTTCTATCAAGCTCGTTTACTGGCTCGTTAATCACCAACCTCCTGGGAACTAGTTGCCATCATTTGCATTGGCTGCTGAAATCCCTCCAACAAGACAGTCTCGCGAGTGTCAAGCCAATCGTTCCGACTCGCCAAGAATCGATCTTTCATGTAGTCGATTTTTTTTCATGTGTTAGGATTCTTTGGCATATGTATAAAATTCGGCTTTTCAATTCTCCGAAAATATACCCTTCCGACTTAAATTTTACGTGTTTGTAGCAAAGTACTACGGAGAGACAACTTTCGCGTAGCACCTAAATAACTCAAAATGTTGGAAAAAGTAGGAAAAGGTTAAAGTAAAATCATCATCATCCTCAGCCTATAATGTTCCCACTGCTGGGACACAGGCCTCCTCTCTATGAGAAAGTAAAATCATAAAGAATAAAGTATCACCGAAAATATAAAAAAAAACTGAGACCGGATTATGCACCAATGTAAATTTTTGCATAAAGTTATTTAATTCGATGTACATACGCCAGCAGGTCAAGCTACCCGAAACTGTCAGATTTTCCTAATCAACCTTGAACCTAATACTGTAGCAATAAAGTCGAAAATATATTAAAGACATCTGAGAGATTGCAGTAGCTTGATGTGCAGGCGTTTGTACATAATGCTTGGTTGACGGCTTCGTTAAGGGTCTTGTTACACCCTGTATAGATATAGGTAACTTAAATACCATAATTATTTTAGTAAATAAAACACAGCAAGAGTTTACAAATTATTTATTACAATGTTTCACAACCGGATACTTTATGATCAATCAAATACTTTCCTAACTACCATTGACTACCGAGTAATACTTTCATTGCATATTGTCTATTGACTCTATTGTTAAGGTCTATTTAATAAGATCAACTGTTTCTGGCCAAAGTAAAGTCTTTTTGACCTTAGATCATCTGTTTCTAGTCAGTCTAAGGTATTTTTCGTCTGGTCAGGATTATGCCTATTCGACTTCATATCTTCCGTTTCTGATCAGTGTACGGTCTATTTAACCACAGGTAATCCGTAGTACGTGAGTAAAAGATCTATTTGAACTTAGGCCTTCCGGCTCTGAGCAGTATAGACGTCTTTTTGACTCCAGTTCGTCCGTGTCTAGTCAATGCAAGGCCTATTCAGAGACATGCAGAATGGTTTTGCTCATTGTAATATCTATTTGACCTTATGCCATCCTTGTTTGGTCAATGCAAGTTCTATTTGACCTTAGGCCGTCCATCCCTGGTCAGTTTCAGGTGTATTAGTCTGTCGTGGGTGCGCAGTATGTTGGACTGGGTGAATGAAGCTGGACACTTGCTACACTGGTATGGACGCTCGCCAGTGTGGGTGCGAATATGGCCTTTCAGGATTTCTTTGCGCTGTAACAAAAAAAAAATGTGTAAAAAGAGAGTCTAAGTCGACTGCAAAGTTATTATAATGCAGATGAAGGTGATTCCCACTGCTGTTAAATATCAATACGCGAGGCCAATGCGGTTTGGTTTTAACATAAATATCTTCGAATTTTAGAATTTGAACAATGTTTTACTTCGCCTATTTGAGAACAAAGGTGTTGAAATATATTACACAAAGGAAAAAAATCTCAAAAAAAAAGAAGAAAGGAAGGTCACAATGAAACTTTAAGCAGCATTCTGGTTTATTGGCAATGAGTATAAGGTTTGATTAAATAATCAATAGTAATACTTTCATAAACAGCTCAAATAATCTAGACACGGCCAGAGCACCATAGCATTCTATGTAAAAATCTCGCAAATGGCCTGGTATTCCTTTCAATATCACGGGTACTTTAAAAGAGTAATGCGACAAAGTTACTTACCGACATAATAAGTATAATTGTAAAATACTAACTATTCAATATTATCAATGAATAAGCATATATACACCGTGACTTTTTAGTCGTCTGACAACGGCAGCCAACTTCACGTATCCAATGACTACTATACATTCATAACAAAAAACAAAATGGTATTTAAGAGATAAAAAAAAAATATTCATTATTATGATGCATAACGTAGTTGAAACATTTTGTTATGAGCGATGATCTATATACCGGTACTCGACTCGTGCGATGGTTAGGTATGTTCTACTGTTTGATACGTAAACATTATTAACGATGTTTCATAATTCTAATGTATTATTTATTTTTCTTTGTACCTATTATCTTAATTAATGGTAAAAAACACGCCTAGAGGTATTTCATGTCGGATACATTGAGTGGACCACCTTTGTCAGACGACTAAAAAATCACGGTGTATATACTCACATCAAAAACCTTGTCGCACATAGGGCATGGGTACTGTAGCGGTCTTTTATATCCTTCGTGGGTCAAACGCTTGTGCTCCTTCAAAGACCTGCTGGTTACGTAAGTCTGTAAAAGAAATTAAAATTAATATCATCCTAGTTCTTTCACAAATTAACATTGATCTGAACCCGGCGCTCGAATTAATGGAAAATGATGAAAGAAAGAAAATACATTTTTTTACACAAAATATAAAACAAAAATAAAAGCAGGCCTGAGGGCACCTAAGAAGCCGATTCCTGCCAGCTTCCCTTTGAGAACAAGGCAGTCTACGGTAGTTTCTAGGTGTCTACTGTAGTCAAATAGACACATACACATTTGTGCGGTATCACACCATAGCACAGACATTAAATACATCATAGGATTGAAAATATTACAAACATGCCAACATTTTTCATGTGACGGAAAACAAATTACAATGCTGTGTTTTTCTTCGGCTTCATCATCATCATTTCAGCCGAAAGACTTCTGCTGGATATAGGCCTCCTCCAAGTGTCGCCTCATTGACCGGTCCCGTGCGAATCGCATCCCGCGGATCCCCGCAACCTTTACCAGGTCATCGGTCCACCTAGGGGGAAGCCTTTAAACGCAACGTCTTCCGGTTCGCGGTCGCCACTCCAGAACTTTTCGGCCCCATCAGCCATCCGTTCTGCGAGCAATGTGCCCTACCCAGTGCCATTTAAGAACTTAAGCTTCAACGGCTTCCTCTGACACAAATTTGACCCTTCGCCACTGCAGTCCAGTCCAGCATTCAGTATTCAGCACTAGATTTAAATAGAGAAGCCGAATCGGTCTCTAAACTGCTGTTGTTTCACTCATCCTTTCCACATGACCATGGTTTGGTCATGTGGAGAGAATGAGTTTTTTTTTGAGAGTTTGAATTCAATATTTACCTTATCACATTTATCACAAGTCAATAGTGGTGGTTTGATCTTGAGGTGTACTCTATTAGTGTGTCTCTCTAGATCCCGACGTTTCGCGAAACGCTTGTCACAATGCAGGCAAGGTAATCTGAACAAAAATTTATATTTCATTTGGATGACTGGACACTCTTTACAGGATGAAAGAAAACGCGAAACAATTAAAAATAATTAAGAGCCGAGGGGTGCGGAGTTACTCAAAACTGAAAATTATATCAGGGTCCATATGATCTAACTGTAAGTTTACCACCTAAGAATACCTACATGTGGAATGCAATAAAAGTATTGAGTATATATTTTTTTAGTCCTATAATGCAGTTATAAAACTATCTAATTACGATTTCGTGGTAAAATAAATACTTACGGTAATTCTGTATTACTGACGTGGATTGCTGTAGTCTTCAAGTGGGTTTTCAATGTGGCATCCGATTTGAAAGTCCTGCAATAAAACGAGAAGTTTTAATCAAGTACTGCAGAGTAATTATCCTGACAGACTTGATGAGATGCAAAATTAGAGAGTTATCGTGTTAAAAAATAATAAAATAATAAATAAAAAAGCCTTTAATTCTACCATAAATAACATCTTAAACATATAAACTTCATCATCATCATCATCAGCATTTTAATGTTCCCACTGCTGGGACACAGGCCTCCTCTCTATGAGAGGGAATGGGCTATAATCCACCACGCGGGCCCAGTGCGGATTGGTAGATGTCACATTGTCACATGTCTTCGAATTTTTGGTTCAAGGTCATGCCGGTTTCCTCACGATGTTTTCCTTCACCGTTTTATATATAAACTTGATTATCGTAAATGTAACAAATCAAATTATCATTACACTATCAACATTTCCTTCATTCCATACAATTCATTCGTATCATTACATTACATAATTAATATTACGTTAGGGACAATCCATTACCTTACATTACATTATCGACATTATATTAATTCTCTGACATTCATTCTTACAATTGCATTATTAACATTACATTAATTCCCAAACATTCGTTCATAACATTACATTAATTTGATTAAATACATACATTACACACATTATTTGTCATTCATTTATTTGCATTCATAAAATTACATTACATTCATACATACAGTGTTAAAAAATACTTAGTGATAATTCCACCGATCCCACTTTCTCTTAAAACTGGACTCCCACCTAGTATCTAAACTAATAATTCCATCTGCCTAGCATTTTCAAATATGTTGGGATTGGCTTCCACCCTAACCGCATGCAGCTGAATACCAATATTTTACATGGGGTGACTGCCTATCTAACCAAGTTACTGTGTAATACGATACCCCTTGTTAAACCTGGCGGTCAGACTTTCTGACTACCTCCAGTGACTATCATAGATCTACAAATGACAGCCGGGACCAACGGCTTAACGTGCTTTCCGAGGAACGGAGGAAATTTGGTATGTAATGTAATGGGTGGTCACCCATCCACGGACCAACCTAGGCAAGCACGGTTTAACCTGAAGATCGTCCCAAGCGGCTGTTATTATGTACCCATCAGCTAATAATAATTTATGTGGACAATTCCTTAAGAACGCTCATAAAAACTTTTTTTCAAACTGTTTTGATGTGTTCGAATCTCCAATTTCTTGACCTATTACCAGAAATAAAAGGAAAAAATAACTTCACGCCTCTAAACTCCAAAAGGTTAGGCAGAAGCGTGTACTTAATATAGTACACCCACATTTCGCTAGTTATGCTTAAGTCCGATATAAAAAAAAGAGGGGAGCCTATTGCCATCAATCGGATACAAACCCAAACTCCGTGCGTGCTGTTGAGATATTCCTGATGGAAAAGCTAAATAACACTGCCCGACCTGAGCGTCGAACCCAGAACCTCAAAGAAAAGAGATAGATGGTATCATACTTATCACACTCCACACAGTAGTAATCCCGGCTGTCGGAGTGCGTGCTACCGTGATTCCTCAGTTGGGAAGGTGCCTTAAACGCCATGCCGCACTCCTGGCAGACATGCTTCTTGCTGATGGGAGCCGCTGATACTTCTTTGGAATGTTTTCTGAGAATAATTCAGAAAATAAGTTTTTCTATTTCTAGTTTTAAGTTTTCTTGAGTTTGATTGGAAGCTCGTGGCTAAATAATTACAACCACACGGGTCGATCTTCAAAGTTAAGCAGCGTTTGCCAAGGTCGATCCGTGGATAGGTGATCACCATTACATACCCCAACGAGGCAGCCTTAACAACCTCAACCTTATAATTTTATTTTTTCGTATATTTTATTTTTTTGTAATAAAAATAAAAAATAAATAAAATTCATTTATTTCAGATAACTTGATCCATACAATTTAAATAAAATAAAATAAATTAACATTGAAATTATTGTCAGAAATTAAACATAGCAATTAATGATTACTTTTGTTAGTTTGGGTCTTACCTGTAAAAACAATTGTATGTGTAACGGTCACCCGATTGCCAGCCATGCCAAAGCCATGCCATGCCGTGTCGTCTTGGTGCAGCCAAAGCCACAGCCACAGCCTCAGCCAAAGCCATAGCCATGACAATCAAGTACGCCACGGCAGCCACAGCAAAGAGAATGTCAATTGACTAGCACGTCACGTGTGCTTGTCAACCTAACGCGATGGGCGTTACCGAGCGGCGATCCCCTCCTCGATTTAGAGTGGGGGTAAACTTATAAATAGGTCGCGCAGCGCATTTTGATGTATTATTTTCTGATCTAGAACCTAGCCTAAGCCGAAACTCTGTTCGATTATAATTTAAGCAATAAATATCTACAATCGAGAAAATTGTGTTTCGCTATCTTGTGTTTCACTCAGAAGTGGGATGAAGCGAAATCGCCGTGAAGAAAGCCGTGAACTTCATGGACGTGGGGTGCGTCCACCCGGATGGGACCCCTCGAGCGACACCGAGCAAGATGAAGACGGCGATTCTACACCACCGCCCGCTAGAAAAATTCTGAAATACCTTCTGAAAAATGAGGTCGACAAGGCCGTCCGCGAACTGGATTCAGACATCGGTACATCCAAAAATCATCGTGCTGCGTCCCTCATTCCTGAATTCGACCCGGATGGCGATGATTGCACAGTATCAGTATGGTTAAGAAAAATCGATCAACTCGGCGACATACATCGTTGGAGCGCTGAGATAAAGGCATTCCATCTGCAAGACAAACTACGGGGACAAGCTCGCAAATGGTACAACCGACTCGACGAGTATAATTACTCGTGGGACGAGTGGAAACAGATGCTGCTGCGTGCCTTTCCAAAACATCGGGACTACAGTGCATTGTTAGACGAGATGATGCAAAGACGGAAGATGTCTAATGAAACAATGACCAAGTACTATCAAGATAAAGTATCCATGTGCTTCCGTTGTAAGCCATCAGACAGCGCCAGTGTCTCGTGCATCATTCGAGGCCTACCCTCATCTTTGCAACCAAATGCTCGTGCTTTCCAATGTGAACGCCCTGATGAACTATATGAAGCATTTCTCTGTGCCCTCGACGACTGCCGCGGCCCCGCTCCAGAAATTCGCCTACCGAGTAAGGATCCTCGCCCAATGCCTGCCGAAAAGAAGATTTTTACGGAGAATGATCCGTGCCCACGCTGTAAGAAGACGGGTCACATGTTGCGAAATTGTACGCTTCCCGATCAACGTGTGTGCTTTAAATGTGGTAAGCAAGGCCACATCGCTACCCGCTGCAATAATTCATCCACCACTCTTCAAAAATCTACGTTTGATGTGAACAACAGCGTCAAGGACATTAAGATAATCCAAAATTACAATGACACCTACAAGAAAATAGCCAAGATCAACGAAGTCCACGTGAAGACCTACATCGATACCGGAAGCCAGGTGAACGTCATGACCAGTCGGATCTCCAAATTATTATCTCTCGACGTCATACCTACGAGTACGATCCTAAAAGGCTTTGCCGGCGGGTTAATTACTTCCCGTGGAGAAGTAAAATTTAATCTGGAAATAGACGGTATTGAAGTTACTTGCGATGCGTATCTGACAGACATCGAGATGGGTGACATTCATTTACTCATCGGTCAACCCGTCATCAATGCCAGCGACATTGCACTCGTCGTAAGCAACGGAACAGCCACACTGATGCGCGAATCTGACTCCATGCCAAAGGAAGATGTGGTTGAAGAGCTCCACAAGTTC
This sequence comes from Lycophotia porphyrea, assembly GCA_950005105.1. NCBI lineage: Eukaryota > Metazoa > Arthropoda > Insecta > Lepidoptera > Noctuidae > Lycophotia > Lycophotia porphyrea. The sequence continues at coordinate 1,849,301 of OX465408.1, read as the reverse complement.
AAGATTGTAACGACTATGCAAGAAACGTTGCCACCAGGAGCTTCCATCATCAAGGTCCTGATAGTGGGCAACCGCCAGAACAACGATATCTGTACCACTGCACGCCACTACGAGCTTCAAGGAGTTTCCTACTCTCTGCCCGCCACTCTCCTTCGAGGCGACAGCGGACACATCAAGGTCATCAATACCGGGGCTGAGGACATCGTGTGGGAGGCTGGCCAGGTCCTCACACGCGCCGAGAGCTGCGACACATCACCCACCATAAGTCAGGTTAGCCAAGCCAAGCCATATTTGCCTTTAAAGCCTTCTGATTTGCCTATTTCATGTGATTTGCCTAAATTAACTGTGCCGGAAAATATGCCTTTTGTTTTGTCTGTGGATAAAGATTCAAATCTGAGCATAGGGGGAGTTTTGTTAGACGACATAAAAATAGGCAATTTGAGTCAAATGGAACGTAAAGATTTAATCAAATTGCTAATTAGATTCAAACAAAGTTTCGCAGTCAGCACTAAAGATCTTGGTTGCACAAATTTAATTCAAATGCCAATTACTTTGACTACCGATAAGCCCGTCTATCGACAACCATATAGACTATCGCACTGTGAACAAGAAATAGTAAAATCTAAAGTCTCTGAATTATTAGAAGCCGGTATTATTAAAGAATCAGAGTCCAACTATGCTTCTCCAGTGATATTAGTAAAAAAAAAGAACGGGGATAGCAGACTGTGCATAGATTATCGCGCACTTAACACCATAACCGTTAAAGACAGATATCCGTTACCTAATATTGAAGATCATATTTCTAAGTTAGCCGGTAAAAAATATTTTACGTGCTTAGATATGTCTCAAGGCTACCATCAATTGGCGCTAAAACCCGAAGATACTCATAAAAGTGCATTTATTTGCCAGGCCGGTCAATTTGAATATGTTCGTGTTCCATTCGGTTTAGCTAATTCTCCGTCAGTTTTCATGCGTTTAATTAACAAAATAGTGAACTCCATTAATTTTTCCCAAAATGGCGGTAGTAGCGATTCATGCGAGATTTTAGCTTTTCTAGATGACATATTGGTACCGTCAGTCGACGTTAAATCTGGTCTTGACATGTTAAAGGTTGTGTTAAATAAATTCGAAACCGAGAATCTGAAATTAAATATGAAAAAGTGTGCGTTTTTAGAAACTCGAGTAACGTATTTAGGACATGAAATTTCCGAAAGTGGTGTGCAACCGGCAGAGTCGAAATTAACCGCCGTGTCACAGTTTCCGGTGCCCAAAAATGTACACGAAGTTCGACAGTTTATCGGGTTATGTAGCTATTTCCGTAAGTTTATTCATAGATTTGCTCAAATTGCTCGTGCCTTGACCAATTTAACAAAGAAAAACGTTGCATGGGATTGGGGTAGTGAACAATCGGAGAGTTTTAACGAATTAAAAAAGTGTTTGTGCTCCAAACCGGTGTTAGCGATTTACAATCCCGAGCTAGAAATAGAAATACATACGGACGCTTGTAAGTTAGGCATAGCGGGTATATTATTTCAAAAACAAATTGATGGTACTTTAAGACCGGTAATGTATTTCAGTCGTGTAACTTCTAAACAAGAAAGCGTATATCACAGCTACGAACTCGAAACATTAGCGGTAGTAGAATCTTTAAAAAAATTCCGTGTTTACATAATTGGTAAACATGTAAAAATTGTTACGGATTGTACCGCGGTGCGTTCCACTTTGACAAAACGTGACATTATTCCGCGGATAGCCAGATGGTGGTTGATGATTCAAGATTACGATATAAGTGTAGAATACAGGCCGGGTGAGCGCATGAGACATGTCGATGCACTTAGTCGAAATCCTGTTGACGCGCTTAATGTTAATCGCCTAGAAGTATCTGATTGGTTCTTTACAGTTCAGTATCAAGATGACAAAGTCAAAAACATAATTGATCGATTAAAATCTGGTTCAGCAGAGCGCGACTTAACAAAGGATTTCGTACTGATAGATGATAGGTTATACCGGAAAACTCTGTGCGGTAATCGTCTTGTAGTGCCGGGACCAGCTAGGTGGAAAATTGTTCAAATGCACCATGACGAAATAGGCCATGTAGGGTTCAAGCGCTGCATCGAGCTTATTAAAAATGACTACTGGTTTCCGAGAATGACGCGGTTTATTCGGAAATATGTTGCGGCGTGTTTACATTGCGCTTACGGAAAAGGAGAGCACGGGAAAAAGGAGGGTATGTTGCATCCTATTCCCAAACCAACTGAACCGTTCAGAACAGTACATGTAGACCACTTAGGACCGTTCTGTAAGACGAAGAAAGGCTATGTGTACATGCTAGTGATAACTGATGCATTTACAAAGTTTGTAATTGCGGAACCAACTCGGACTGTAAACTCAATCGAGACGGTCAGGTCATTAAAACGAATTTTCGCTTTGTTTGGATACCCGGATAGAGTAGTGTCGGATCACGGAAAAGCCTTTACTAGTAGATATTTTAAGAAGTTTGCTACAGACAAACAGTTCAAGCATACTTTAACTGCTATAGCTTGTCCTCGAGCTAACGGCCAAGTTGAACGTACCAACAGAACCATTTTGAACGCGTTACGAGCTACCGACCCTAGTGAAGCCGCGAACAATTGGTCGAATAATTTACCTGACGTAATCTGGGGTATAAACAATACTTTAAACGACACAACCGGATATAAACCTTACGACTTGATGTTTTCACGGAGTAGTAGGCCGGCATGTGATGTTTCTATTCCGGGGCGGGTAGTCGAATCCACTCATGTGAAACGCACCACAGCTAGGCAGCGCATTGAAAAAGCTAGCGCTAAAATGAAACACCATTTTGATAAGCGTCGTAAGCCATGTCACATATATAAGAAAGGTGATTTAGTACTTTGGAAACAGGCTCCTACGAGTAGCGCGGCTAAAGTCAGTACTAAACTAGATGATCTCTATTCAGGGCCGTATATTGTCACAAAAGTTGTTGGTAAGGACAGATACAGGATCAGGAGTATAAAAGGTTTGAGAGGATATAAGAACTTCATAGGTTTAGTATCTGCCGACTCCTTGCGACCCTATCAAAGTGTAGCTCATGTATCTGACAGTGCCAGCAGCTCTGATGAGCAGTTAGAGACAGAGGACCTAATTGATTTACTGGAAAGCTAATTATGTTCCCTTTTCCCATTGCGGGAGCAATTGTTTCAGGATGGCCGACTGTAACGGTCACCCGATTGCCAGCCATGCCAAAGCCATGCCATGCCGTGTCGTCTTGGTGCAGCCAAAGCCACAGCCACAGCCTCAGCCAAAGCCATAGCCATGACAATCAAGTACGCCACGGCAGCCACAGCAAAGAGAATGTCAATTGACTAGCACGTCACGTGTGCTTGTCAACCTAACGCGATGGGCGTTACCGAGCGGCGATCCCCTCCTCGATTTAGAGTGGGGGTAAACTTATAAATAGGTCGCGCAGCGCATTTTGATGTATTATTTTCTGATCTAGAACCTAGCCTAAGCCAAAACTCTGTTCGATTATAATTTAAGCAATAAATATCTACAATCGAGAAAATTGTGTTTCGCTATCTTGTGTTTCATATGTGTTAATGAATAAAATAAATAAATAAATAAATTTAGGGCATAAGAGTGAAAAGTGATCGACTCTTAGTGCACTCGGTAATGAGGTACTACCGAGTGCACTAAGGGTTGATCACTTTTCACTCTACTCTACTCTTTCATCTGAGATTCAGAAGAAAGAGTATGGGTCGAGAGGCTATGAGAGGCTATGGGATGTCCTACTGCGAGAAGGTATCTAGTCTTCTCTGTGCTTTGGAGAGCACGTTACACCGTTGGTCCCGGCTGTCATTTGTAGATCTTTGACAGTCGGTACAGGCAGTCAGTCGGCCTGAAAGTCTGACAACCAGTCTTACCAACGGGTATCGTATTACCTAGTACTAATTGGGTTAGGGCGGTCAGATAGGCAGTCGCTCCATATAAGATACTGATATTCAGCTACATCCGGTTAGACTGAAAGTCGACCCCAACATAGATTGGGAAATAGGCTAAGAGTGTTAAACGTTACCCGTTTTTCTTCATAGAGATCTACGCTTTGGAATTGGCAACTACAGTACTTTCACAGTCAAAAAACTCAGAAGAAAAGTAAAATACGATTTTAATCTAAAACTAACAATGTAGGTTTAATAATGTATGATGCCTGTACTAGGATAATCCTGTATCACAGGCTGGAGTTGTTATGCCTTGTGACCGTGACTGTAGCATTTTATTACCAGACTGCCAAGGAAGGGTTATTGTTGTCTTTGTTTCGACAACTAAAAAGGCCTGTAACTGGCCTACTTGAATTAAAGGGAGTTTGGTAAGAATAGGCAGATGATGATTTCAGGCTCAGTCCCATAGAGATCCACTTGCGGTCACAAGATAGGCCACACTTCCTCCGTCACCAGACTAGGCACTAACCACACAAAAAGGTGAAAGAAGCACAATGACATGGTAGTAGTTGGTACAGTGGGTTTTTAATCGTCCGACAAAACCCTCCGCTTGCTCCAGAGGGCACCCAAGTAGATTACCCCACAAAAAAAAAACTGTCTCAAAAAAAATGGTTACTTCGTAAAGAGTACAATGACCCACTTTCAGATTTTCAAATAACCTTTAATTACCTGAAAGCCTCTACATAACCCTTTGGGCTTTAATATGCAATACAGGCATGAGGTAATATTATGTCAATAGTACTTACATGACCATGTGATTGCGTAGTATGTCTTTGTTAGCGTACGTCTTGTGGCAGTACGCGCAGTGTACGCGGCCCTTGTGCCTGTGGGTGTAGTGTATATGCTTGCGGAGAGACGTCTGGTGTCTGGAGACAGAAATAATAGTAAATATAGGAAGTAAATAGTAGTACAGACTACAGGGCGAGTCGCGGTAACTGCCTTATTTTATAAAATCATAAAACAAAAAGTATTTCGTCATTTAAGTAAGATAATGATAAGGTTCTTTTTTATGGTACACACATTTAAGGTTTTTTTAATTCTTGAAAATGATATCTTGAAGGTAGGGGGATCGGTCGCGACGGCCAGTGGAACCGGCGAGAGATGTCGTGCGGTGTTCCACAGGGATCGGTTCTGGGGCCGCCCTTGTGGAACATCGGTTACGACTGGGTGCTGCGCGCCGACCTCCCTGGTGGCGTCAGCGTAGTTTGTTACGCTGACGACACGCTGGTGCTGGCGCAGGGGAGGTCGTACGAGGCGGCGGCCGAACTTATGACACGCGGGGTTGCGATAGTCGTGGAGAGGATCCGGCAATTGGGTCTCGCTACCGTCGGGATCCATAGTAACGGCGGGAGGGGTTCCCATCGGCGTTAAGTCAACGTTGAAATACCTAGGGCTCGTCCTCGATAGCCGGTGGAACTTCGTGGAGCATTTCCGACGTTTGGCCCCCAAATTGGAACGGACCGGGGCTGCCTTCAGGCGGCTCCTGCCCAACCTGGGGGGTCCAAACGCCTCCTGCCGGAGGCTCTACGCGGGGGTCGTGCGGTCCATGGCCCTTTACGGGGCCCCGGTGTGGGCACGTTCCTTGAGGCGGCGAGCCGCCCACTACCTGAACGCGCCCCAGAAGGTGGTAGCCGTAAGGCTAGTCCGGGGGTACCGCACGATCTCCGGCGAGGCGGCGAGCCTCCTTGCTGGATTGCCGCCATGGGATCTGGAGGCGACGGTCCTCGCGCGCCTACACGAGTGGCGCGTAGAGGCACTACGCCGGGGGAAAACTCCGCTGCCGCGGCAAATTGTCGCGCTGCGGACAGACTTCCGGCGCGATCTCATGGCGACATGGAGAGAGCGACTATCGCAACCCCGTGCAGGGCACGCCACAATAGTGGCGTGCCCTGCACTTTGAGGAGTGGCTGGAGAGGCGCCACGGCACCCTCACCTTCCGCCTGACGCAGGTCCTCACCGGACACGGTTGTTTCGGGAGGTTCCTGCACCGAATCGGGCGGGAGGAAACGCCCGGGCGTTACCACTGTGAGGGTCGCCCAGAGGACACGGTGGAGCACACGGTAGAGGTATGCCCCGCTTGGGCGGAGCACCGCCGTGTCCTCGTAGCAGCGACCGGCGGCGGCAACCTATCGCGTCCGGCTCTGGTCCAGTCCATGGTCCGGAGCGAGAGGGAATGGGACGCCGTCACCTCCTTCTGCGAAGCAGTCATGCTAGCGAAGGAGGTGGCGGAGCGTGAGAGGGAGAGGACCTCTCGTCCCAGCCGCCGCGGGAGACGCCTCGGGCGTCGGGGGTCACGTGGTGGCTTCCGGCCACCGTAGACGCGGACCTGTGGATGGTGAGTAATGGGCTAGCTCGCCGTCCGTCCGTCTTTTTACGGCAGGCCGTGTTGACGGCGCGTTCGTGTTCCACGCGCGCCTCAAAGAGATGTCAGCTAATAGGGAGGGCCCCGCAAGGGCCGATGCCTGCCAGGGGCTGCGGGCTGTTCGGGCAAGGAAGGAACATGGATGGGTTTTAGTCAGTACAAGTCTGACACTCCCTTCCGCTCTGCCCAGAGCGGGAGAAGTCATTTGATGATTTCCAATCCGTAAAAAAAAAAAAAAACGGTAGGGGTCAAGTATTACGTAAGCACTACAGGGGGCGGGGGGGGGGGGGGGGGTCTTTGCATTGCTTATTTTTGATGACATGGGGGATAGAGGGGTCTGGATGGTGATTACGTCAGCAATATTTTTTTTTACTTTTTTGGATTTTCTACAAAATTTTGCCGATTTCGGTTTGAACACATATAGCATACCTATTCCTTCCAAGCCTATTCCTTAATTCTGAACTCTGCTGCTCATGAATCAATCAAGAAACCAGAACACATAAAAAAAATGCACGTGCCAATGTTTACGTAAGCATGGGAGGGGTAAGAGGTTTCCTTACTTTTGCTCACGAGGGGGAGCGGGGTTAATAATTGCAATAAATCTGCTTACGTAATACTTGAACGGCCCCAAGGACAGAGGCCCCGTTCTGGTCATATACATTGGGAAAGTCGAAATCGGCGTATATCTTTATTCATCCAGGATTTTTTGACAATCGGTATACACCAAGAATTTAAGATGAGCTGAAAAACCATATTATTTTTGCTATTGCCAACATCGATAAAGACATGCTGGCAGGCCCGAAGGCTCCTAAGAAGCCGATTGACAGTTATCGGAGTCGCTGATAACGAAACCTAACCTAACCAGTGTTTTACATGTTTGCAAATAAATAAATAAATGAGAATTCAATATGCCGCCCACATTTTTTTTGTTTTTTTCGTCATGAGTATCATTTTCATGGTTTTCGGGGTCACTGATAACAAAAATGTCAAAATAAACAGAAAAAAAAACAATTGTAATTTTTTTTTCTGCGTCCCCGACTCAATTTTGACCCTTCGCCACTGCATGCTGGACAGTAGACTGAAACTTCTGCTTTCAACTTTCCCACGTCATTATAGACCTTATTTAATTCGAAATATGGAAAAAACTCACTTGAAAGTCTTGCTGCAAAACGGACACATTTGAGAGGCCTGACTGTGATATGCGTTGTAGTGGTCTTGTATCGTCATTCTAAAGTTTCTAGTTAAGCCACATTCTGCACATTTGTAGCGGCTGAAAGAAGCATTTTTATTTTTCAGAATATTTTCTATATATATATTTTTCAGAATAATTTTTCAATTAATAGTCTTAATTTTATGGATGGCCGTAGCGGGCCAAAAGAAAAGCAAAGTGACCTCTAAATGAAAAGCTAAAGGCTTGTTTTGCTAAACAAGCTTCGCACGACTAGACTGCGATGATGCGATCTGCATTCGCGGGGAAAAGGTGGATGGGCATTTCGTTTAAACAATGTTTGCGCAATATTTATTGATGTCTTATAAAGTTTTAAATAGCTCGCGGGTCGGATGAAAGACCCATGTGGGCCGCTAGGTGGCGAAGGCCGTATGTTGGACGGGCCTGAACTAGACCCACAAGTAAAGTTTTAATAATAAAACAGTGACTCACATGAGATGATACCTCATATGGCTAACCAGTTTGTGTTCGCTCTGCATCCTCTGTTTACAAATATCACACTCGTGCTTTCCCATGCTCTGCAATAAAAAAAAACAATATATAGTCCTATTTTCAATACCACTTCAATCATACTGGAATACTGCTTTATGAGAATACTAGCGACCTACTTTGCACGGCGCCAACTATCGGGACAAAAACTATCCTGCTGGAACTAACCATATTATTATGTCGGATTATCAGGATTTATTCATTTAGGCTCGTAAATCATGTGGGCATAAGATGAGTTTCGTGCAATGGAAATACATTGGGTGCACTGTTTAATTACAATTTAACACAACAACACGGGACACAATGAATCGGGTACAGTTCCAGCACGTCTCAACTCCGCTGCGATCAGACATTGAATGTCGCCCTCGTCTCAAGCTGTAAACAACAGGGCTCTGTAGAAGCACGCTGTGGTGTTTGTAGACTTGTAAGTAGGTCACCATTGGCGCGCTTGCGATTCATTTTATGTCCGTAGTAATGACACGGATCACACACATACATATTCATAAAATTTCATTGAAATCGGTTGGGTGGTATCAGAGATTAGTAAGTACGAACATAGTGAAACGTGATTTTTATATGTTAAGAGTTTCATCTCCCTATCAAGTCAAATCATGTCAAAATTGGTCCAGCCGTTTCGGTGGCGTACGAGATACCGGAACAAACAAACAGACCGACGGACAAACATTTTAAGAATGTTTTTTGTACCGTATATACCAGGGATGTTGCGGATGTAGATTTTTTGACATCCGCGGATGCGGATGCGGATTTTTGAAGGCTCACATCTGCGGTTGCGGATCTTAATCTTCGTTTTGGTGCAGTTATTGGATATTTTACACAGAGCCTTATCCTGGTCATGTTGATTTTGTATAAAATACTATGTTCTTTCACTTTGTGTCGGTGGAGACATTGGTGCTTCACAGACAATACTTTCACGAAGCCGTCAACCAAGCATTATGTACACCAAACTAAGTAACTTTACGCAAAAATTAGTGCAGGGAAACGACTTTTTTTTTGGGCGCGAAAAATCACGTTTTACAGTAGGACTTAATGTAACGCACTCAAAACATTGTGCTGATGGATGGATTGAATAGTAAGGGGGTCCTGAAGGTGTTTAAAGTAAAAATCTTCCATTAAAAACATGTTATTAAAAAAATAACTTATGAAAAAGTTGGAACTTTGACCCCCAATATCATCGAAACTAGAAGGTTCCCAGGTATGGTCTAGAACAAAAAAACGATCGCAATGACGGGGAGAATAATTACCTTTCGGCTTCGTTAACAGTCTGTTTACACCGTTTATACTCTGGCTTACCTCTTATAAAAATTGACCCTTCGCTACTGGTATAGAGTATAGATAAATGCTTTGAGTTGAGTCATAAATACCTCATGATGTTTCTCCATATGCTTATCATAGCTGCCCTTAAAGCTGAATCCTTTGATACAGTTCCCACACTTGTAGGCCAGCTCCAAATATTTCTGGTCTTGCTCCATTTTCGCGCGTTCTTCCATGCATTGTTCTCTAGTAATGTATATTGTTTTTATTTTAGTTATGTCTGAAATCCAATATAAATATTGCACTGAAGAAACAATGGGAAACTACTTTCTCATGGCTTGAATAACTATAATATATTATTAGAAATCTATTTTACTAAGACACATACTTATACTAGTTTCCGCTGGAAACTATGATCCGTATTCCTTACACTGGCACAAAGGCTTAACATGCTTTCCGAGGCAACAAGTTCCAAACTTTGGATTGCTACAGTGAAATTCATGAAGAAAAGCCTTATTGCAATTTGCGTGACCTAGGAATTAAAACTCAGGAACCCCCTTGCTCTTCTACCTATCACTAGATCAACATAGCACATTAAAGGCAGTGATTTTCTATGTAATAAAAAGCGAGAAAAGGCATCATTCTCTCACTCTGATTGTTCTAAGAGATGCCAACTCCAGACTGCTACTGAAAATGGGATCTGTAATCCCTGAAGAGTTAGGCAGAGGTGTACCTAATTGTACACCCTCATTTCACCAGTTATGTTTAAGTCGAACCCATATCCAGACTATGTGACTGCTACCAAGTCATTCCTGATGGAAAAACTCAATAACACTTTGCCCGACCTGGGTAACGAACTCAACACCTTATGCACAGCATCATAAAACTGTTTAAATAATAAAATAACCTACCCCTCTTTAAGTCTTTCAAATTTTCTTGTTTTATTTTACTTTTCTTCTTATTTTTATGTTTGTTCTGCTTTTTAAGTGTAGCTTTAAGACTCATCAAGTCCAGGCTATCATTGTCTTCTAGTTGAAATTCTTCCGTCAGTAAGTTTTTGAGAGAAAAAGTGTCTTCTTCATCTTTTACATATGACTTGGGAAAGTCTGAAAAAAAAAAAGGGGCTGAGTTTAGACAACGATAATCATCATTTAACTATCAGAATATGGAACATTATATTATGACTGAGGTTTACACAATGGTCTCATCACATTCTGCCACTTGTAACATGCAAATATTTGGTATTATGAATGAATTATGTATTACAGGAAAAGTATCTTTGTAAGACGGTTTTACATTTTAAACTAGTATATTTAGTAACAATGTTTGTCCGCCTGCCAGTCAAATTAAACTACTAATCGAATTGGTTTTCTTGCACATTGACAGGCGTGAACTCCTCTCCTGCACCACGCAGTTATCTCAGGTACCGTCTTTGTTAAACATGTAGTTATTTTTAGTACTTTGTCCATATTCAATCGGGCCTTCTAAAATTCTACAAGTATAATATGAAATAACTGCAGAACAACTACAACTTACCATCACCTCCATTTATATCTCCTTCCAGATTTTCCATATAGTCCTCTTCCTTTATCTCAGTCTTGACCTGCAAATCTTTACTCTCACTCCGAGAGCATAATATGACAGAGATGGTTTCCTCGGAATTGTTTCTGTCTCTTTCTGCTAGTTCTGTCACATCAAATGACACTTTCGTTAAATTGACTAGTGGTTGGATCTGCATGCGCACTGATTTTGAAGAGTCGTCTATTGCCTGAAAGTATCACACTAAAATGAATTAAATGTAGTAAATTTTAGTATAGTCAGTGAGAATGATATACAACAAAGCATGTTTCTTTCATGAAAATCAACTGTTCTAAGGGCTAATATGATGAGATTTAACTCATATTGTAGGTAAGTAGGCCAAATATACAGCTACATTACGCAACTGGGAATAATTCATAGCCAATTAAAACCATTAAACTTACATTCTGAAAGTTTTGCAATAGTATTTGATTATTTTGTACATTCTGTATGAACAGCTCAGTGTGTTGTGCCATTCTTTTGCAGAGATAACACAGGGATATGCAGTCCATCTGCAAGGAAACAAACAATAATTTAACAGTTATGTTCAACTTGCAAGTAAAACATTGGTGATCGTGACTTGACAATTTATTTAGATATAATAAGTCAATACAATGGATTTTTTTGTTGTAGATTGAACAGAGGAACTTAACAGGCATTTACAATGAATGTTTAACGAGAAATTACCAAAAACTGCCTTTTAAGTTATTGGAGAGTTGGGTCTAGGTGAAGCCATAACATAAATAGTCTCAGCCACAAAGTCTGAATTGATACATCAAACTGTAATATTATGTGAAAGGTGTAATATATATTAGGTGAAAGGTTTCCTACAGTTCTTTCAGTGATTATCTGCTGAAACTGATATTTTACCAAAACTGTTGTTGTTCAATTGAACCAAGATCAAGTTAACCTAAAATGTAACGTATTTTATCACGAAAACTACAAGTAAACACGTTACCTGAAATATATTCTTGAGTGGACCGCATTGAAATGCATAGTTTTGTAAATTTTTTTCTTCACTTACACACAAACATCCAAAACAAAACTTTGTTGATTCGGGTTTTGCCTCCACCTTACTGTGGGTCCAAATAACACTTTCACCCATTTTATACTTTACTATAACTACATCTATCTAAACTATACTATAAATTATGTTTCAACAAAATTACTTTCATTTATTTTCATTTTGTTTGCTTTTGGACCAATTCCAACTTTTACAATTCTAATGTCAAACTCACCGACAGCGACCACAAATTAAAAAGTTGTGAATAGTCGGAACAAGGTTATATCCAAATTAAGCTTTATTCAAATGTAAGAAGGACTAATTTTCAAAATTCTAGTCAGCAACAACATAACTTTTTTTTATTTTGTGCCTATTTAGTTCAGTCGTTGAAAGAGGTTGTTTCGTACAGAAATTGAATAATATTAGAAACCTAAGCCTTTTTTTTACGGATGGGTAATCATCAAATGACTTCTCCCGCTCCGGGCAGAGCGGAAGGGAGTGTCAGACTTGTACTGACTAAAACCCATCCATGTTTCCATGCCCTTTGTGTTCCAGACCCGCGGTATCTCTTTCGAACAGCCCGCAGCCCTGGCAGGTATAGGCCCTTGCGGGCCCCTCCCTGTTTGCTGACATCTCTTTGAGGCGCGCGTGGAACACGAACGCGCCGTCTACACGGCCTGTCGTCAAAAGACGGACGGACGGCGAGCTAGCCCATTACTCACCGTCCACAGGTCCGCGTCTACGGTGGCCGGAAGCCACCACGTGACCCCCGACGCCCGAGGCGTCTACCGCGGCGGCTGGGACGAGAGGTCCTCTCCCTCTCACGCTCCGCCACCTCCTTCGCTAGCATGACTGCTTCGCAGAAGGAGGTGACGGCGTCCCACTCCCTCTCGCTCCGGACCATGGCTTGAACCAGGGCCGGAGAGAGGAGAGTCTCCACCGTGTGCTCCACCGTTTCCTCTGGGAGAAACCTAAACCTAAGCCTGATATTTTAGTATCCTGCTCAATAAGTCAGTTAGTTGTCCCGGTTCTGTTAGGTTACCTACCAGAACAGAATCATAATATTTCACGCTCGCTCCGCTCGCGATAATGTTAGAGACGCTGCTTTCGTATGTTTGTCGAGAAATGTGATACATAACCGCTTTTACCGGTATTGAAAACGTGGCATTAGTCCCAGGCTGCCATTGTGCACCCCTCCCCCAAATACAAATCCTGGCTCCCCGGCTGAATAATAAAATTGACTTGTGTAGGTATGCGTCAAAATACTGACGATAGCACTCGCTTTCAGCACTCGCGCGAGCACTTACTTCCAGCACTGGCGCGAGCGCTTCCATCCAGCACTGGTGCGAGCACTGGCTTCTTGCACTGGCACGAACACCTGCTTCTTGCACTGGCACGAACACCTGCTTCCAGCACTGATGCAGCGACCAACTATGCTCGAGGCGAGCGCACATAGCATATCGCTCGGCCGGCGCATATCTATGTTGGTAGCATAACTAAATTGCTCAATGATAACTTAGCAATATTCATAATGAACGGACATTGTGATAAATATTGAAGTTTCGGTAACAATTAGTCACGTTGCCCAATTATATGGCTATTATTCATAATGCCCGGGGATCATGTACCTATAGGTACACCTCTGCCTAACACTTCTGACGAGCTAAGCTAAAAAGCGGTATCTAAAAAAATGAAAAGTTGATTTTAATGGCATTGGATAGCTTAAATAAATACGCATCTAATGGAAAAAGTCAAATAACAGAATCTATTTTAAAACAAAAAAATCCTAATTAGCAAAAAAAAAATCAGTAATGTTAGTTAGTATACTAAATTATATTTAAAAAACTTCAATTTTCTCAAAACTGGCTTTCCTTGAGGTACCGCTTTTGCGTTTAGCACGGCAGGACTTGGCTTACAGGCCTGATGTTATATTTTGTATAATGTAAGTAGCGCTTATAATTATTTTTTTAAGCGCACCCAATTTTCAGTAAAAAATGGCTCTCTAATTAATACATCGGTAAATCGTTGTTGTACCAGAAGGGCGTGATCGCCGGACTAAGCGGTCAGAGATAACTGTATGTTGCGCCTCCGGGTGTTAAGTAGTGGGCTACGACTATATACGCGACTATATACACGCTACTATATACGCGACTGTTAAACTATTTATAACACATTTGCTCGTAAAGGGGCTCTTATTTCACTAATTTCAATATCGTATGGTACCTCATTACGCACTTGTGCGGTAATGTAAAGTAAAACGCACGGCTTCAAGATGCTCCGTCAAAAACGAACGGTACTTTTTTAAATCTTAGCAAAGAGTTTTTATGTCAGAAAAGTGGTCAACATTTTATGAATAAAATTAACTTTGGGAGATAAAATATAATAAATAAATATTAAATTCTTTAATTTCATTAATTTTGACAATAGATTACAACCATTTATCTGTAATAAAAACACAAAAACATTAATTTACTGTATTAGTAATACTGGCTGTTTTTGTGCCTTTGCCTTAAAAAAAAGCGCTAATGCGCGCGCCTCACTAATTTGTGAACAAGTAAAAATTTTTCCGCGCGCTTTTTCTTTTCATCATTACTCAAGTAATGATGAATTTATTAATTCGACACCGCCTGAAGTCTCAGAGGCAGCGAAAAAGGCTACTCTAAGCCTCTTGTCTGAAAAATCGACCGATAGATACTTACAAGCGTATCAAAATTTCGTTTAAGAAAATCCGAGTTTTATTTATTTCCTCGCAAATATGTTATAAAACGTCGTATGACATACGTGCTCTTTGATAATTACAGCCTCTGCTTTCTTGTAGCCCTCGCCTACGGCTCGGGCTAGCAATTTCGCCTCGGCTGTAATTTTCAACTTACCGCACTTATATTATAATGTACTATTACCGCACCATTTCGCGATACTATTTTCGCACTGTACTGTTACACAACTAATTCACTGCTTACACTATAAAATTTGCCGTACCGATGACTACGAATCTATATTTGCTATGATCGATTAAGTACCACGCAACTTTACTGTAACGAGAAGCGCAAATCGCTTCCTGATTTTGGAATATTTTGGCGTAATTTTTTATTAAAAAAATGTTTTTTTTTTTTACAAAAAGTTTTTCTGATTAAAAATATATAAAAAATGGTATGATTGCCTCTGCAGTATACAATAAACCCTATCTACTGTTTCCCAAGCCCCGTCTTTATTTACTTAATTACAAGACTTATAACTAAAAGACAACCAAAATTGCTATTACATAACCGTCAAGAGACCTTCCAGGCTGAGTTATACTGAAACTGTAACAAAAATTACAACAACCCCTATGTCATGTGCTAGGGGGTTGTACGGAATATCAAAATACACTATATACTGTTATGTATCTATGTAACTCAGCCTGTCAGGGTCTCTCGAAAGTCAGTTCGGAGGGACATTTTTCATGTCTAATGCTACTTGGGAGGTTCCTGATGGGCCAATCAACGCTAAGTTGCATCCAGAGCTATGTTATCTGGATTTCAGTACTAAAAATCTTTATCTGTATACAAAACCCGCTGTTATGAGATTGTGTGTGAGGAAAAGCTTAAAATTAGGTTACAACTATCCTATATTCTTATGCTTCTATCACTGTTTATGGTTCACTATATTGCCCATATCACTGACTCTAAGTTATCACTATAAAAACACTATGTGCATAAGTTTTTTTGGTGACGCTTCGTCGCGAACAGTTGTAAAAAATAGCACAATAAACTTATACATATGTATTGCGGAATAAAAAGTACTAAATTTTCTTACATAATACGGAATCTTTAGAAGGATTTGCTTATAAGGTACGTTATCCAGTTCGGGGGGTGTCTATTCGTCTATCGAACAAGCTAGAGAAGACGGTAACACAAGGCGCAGTGGTCATAATATGCTGTAGCTTATAAGTTGATCATCAATCTTGATGATGTGATAAATAATTTAACCAACCAGCAAGTTGGTAATTCTGTTTTAATACAAATACGCCACTTTGTAGAAGACGCTACCGTCAAGAATTGAACCACAATCTCAATAGAATCAGCCGGAGCTATCGATCAGCATGTTGGAGCCAATTCCGCGGCTGTATTGAACTGGCTCGTGTCGGTCAAGAGGCTGCGGGAGCCGACTCTGTGACGGAACATCGATGTGCACGTGAACCGACCACGTAGCTGCTTGAGCACGTAGCGATGCTTCACGTGTATTTGTTGAGAGCTGATGATACCACCTTAACCCTGGGCTGGATCTCACACATCTTGCGGAATAAAAAAAGATGTTGTTTTGAGCAAGCTGGTGGTACGACCTCTACACTTGAAAAAACTGGCCAAGTGCGAGTCGGACTCGCGCACGAAGGGTTCCGTACCATTATCTATACAACATTGACAAAAACGGCAAGAAATCAGGTTTGTTGTATGTTTGTCCTTAAATATTTATTTTATTTTAATTTAATTATTTATTTTTAAAGCGAATATACAACTAAATATTCTGTGAATATTTCAAGCGTCTACCTGTCGCCGTTAATACGAAGCAAAAAACGGACAGACAGACAGACGGACGGGCACCGGAATCTTAGTAATAGGGTCCCGTTTTACTCTTTGGGTACGGAACCTCAAAAATGACGTGTAAAAGTGTTTGTAAAAACCTATTTGCAGAGTAGGTAAACATCATTCATTCATTCACTTATAGGTACTTTATTTTTGTAACGAGACCATTGCTGGGATACTGGTCTCCTCACTGAGTGGGAGCACAACGCAGATTGGTAGGTAAATGTCATCATCATCTTCCTGCTCTTGTCAAATGTTACTTGGAGTCGTCGCAACTCGTTATTTTCTTTCATTCTCCTCTGTCAACCGTCACGCTGTCATTTTTACTCCTTTTTCTTTCATGTCATTCCACATACAATCCATGGTCCAAGTTTCATAGACAATTTCGCGATGTAAAACGTGATTTTTTATCCTTACAATTTCAATCAATCATCAAAAAAAACATACTGTTGTTCATTTATGAACGTGTAAACCCATTTTTGTCAAACTTCAACGGACTTTTGGCAATTCTAAACTTTTATCAAAAAATATACCAGCGGGTGGTATCAATAGCTCCTACTAGGTCACAAGCAAATACAGTAGGAGTAGCGTTTGACCGCATCGTGCTCAAGTGTTGTCGACCACCCCTCCTACCCACCCCTAGATGCCAGCGAATCAGCACTGTATTACGTAATAAGAAAGAAAGTAGGTATTATCGATTTTTTTCTCCGAAATAAGGGTAGGTAGGAAATTATTGATTTTTAGTTTGGAAGTTGGCGGTATGATACCAACCCTTGTGTTTCAGAAACCACGCTAAGCTCTTAGTCTTGCGCCTGATCGGACTATGATATTCTAGACAATTATGTCCGATCATATCCGGCTTATTCGCCCCCTATCCTGATTGTTCTGCAAATGTCCCGGGTTTTGTGAGGAATTTCCTTTCGAAATCCGGTTTGCCCACACAATTGTATACTTTTCCTACGTCGCTGGCTAATTTAAGCTGAGATTGGCCGCCAGGATCGTGGAAAACGGTCAGGAGGACTTTAATAATAGGTATTAGTACTTATTTACTCGCAATGGTAACAAATTAACAATGTCGTCAGGAGCAGGACCATTTTTTTGATAGCCGTTCTGTCCCACTCCTGGACAAAAGCTATCTCTTGCCACCTTTCGGGATCACTGAATTAAATGGGTTCCTTCGTAGAAGTGGATATACTGGCTTAATTTGAAATAATCATCTTGCTTTTATTAATTAGGAAGAAGACATGTTGCTCCGACCCCAAATCACAATTTATTTGGGGTCGGAGCAGAGCAGCATCGTCTTCTTATGCCATACCTCTCTAATAGCCGTCCGTTTTTTAGTCGTCTGACAACGGCAGCCCACTTCATGTATCCAATGACTACTATACATTCATAACAAAAAAAAAAGGTATTTAAGTAATTTAAAAAAAATATTACATTATTATGATGAAACATTCTGTTGCGAGCGAAGATCTATCTACTCGACTCGTGCGATGGTTAGGTATGTTCTACTGTTTGATACGTAAACATTATCAACAGAATGTTTCATAATTCTAATGTATTATTTATTTTTCTTTGTACCTATTATCTTAATTAATGGAAATAAAAACACGCGTAGAGGTATTTCATGTCGGATACATTGAGTGACTACCTTTGTCAGACGACTAAATAATCACGGTGTATAGTCACCTCTTTTTTTCTTAACTCAAAACTACGTTTAGATAGGTAATAATTTAAATAGTAGGAGGCCGCATAGTCTTGGGTTCGATTCTCAGGTCGGGCAAAGTATTTTTTTTTTGTCATTAGGAATATCTCAGTAGCAGCCATGGAGTCTGGATATGTGCTTGGTTGATAACAATAGGACCGCACGTTTTTCAAGAAGCTTAAAGATAACTGGCGAAATGTGGGTGTTTAGGACTTATACTTAGGTACACCTCTGCCGAACCCTTCGGGAATTACAGGCGTATTTATGTTAGAAGCAAGCCATTGAAGATACATTGCCCATTACGCTTATTTCAACATCAACCTACCCTAGAAAACCAGTAATGCACGCTGCATAAAATCCGTCAAATATGTAGATATCAATGCGCATGTCACAAACTTTAAAACGCATCGGATGGTCATCGCGGTATTTTTTTGTCGCGATCCGTCATTACGTTTGCCGCGGTTTCGCGACAGCTGTCAAAAGTGGCGCGCTTTTTATCGTCGTGAAAAATAAAAAAAATATTTTTGTTTTTGGATGTTGTAAATAAGACAAAGTTGATAAGTTTTAAAAGTATGCTCAGTTATATGAAAATAATTACGCTCAGATCTGTTATTTAATCATAGAAGCTAATTATGTATTCGTACATAACTTTTTAAAATAAATATTTCAGTAGACGCTAAATATTAAAACTTAAGAAAAATAATGTAGAATATTAAAAAAATCGTGTCGTAAATTAACAAAGTATTATAATCGTTAAAAATTTAAAAGATTATAGTAAATTATGGTTCGGTAATTAATTAAAAATAAAAACGGTATTTTTAAATATCGGTTTCAAAATGGCGGCCGAAAGACTGCTGTGGCTTACGACTGTGCTTCTTCGTCTCTGGCTCGGAGCTACTGACCTCTGCTATGCTCAGTAAGTATACTTATATTTAGCTAAATGCTGACGACTTTACTTATGGTCCAACAACATGGCATGACTACCTATCTAGGTAGTATCTAAATTGATTATTATAGGTATTTACTAGCATGCTATTTTGATAACTATGGTCTGGTACCAGAAAACCTCTATTTCTTAGTACAATGTCTTTCATTAGCGAAATGTCGCGCGGTCAAATCATTAATCCCGTTTTAAAAATCGCAACTGAACACAAATTCTTGACCACCTACTGAACCAACGTGATCTACTGAAACTAGAGTACCTATCAAATAATGGTGTATCGGTGCATGGACATTACACGTCGGTTATATAACCCACAATTAATTGCGATAACTATAAAGTCCAAAGATATAAGACTCCTGATTTTTGATTACCTAACGTTTATAACTTGACTTTCATTGCTGTCCGTACCTTATAATAGTAAGGTACAGACACCAACAAGTCATCAAGTTCATCAAGTTTCTATAATCTGTCCAATTTCTTTAATAGATTTTCAACTTTATCACTAAAGCATTAGGTTCAAGCCTGATTGGGGTTGATTAGGCTGTACCTAAGTTCGACTATCAGTAATAAATCTATAGTCCATCAAAATCCCCGTTGCCTTGTTGAAAACTGTAATAAGGGTTGCGCCTCATCTGGTAGCATGGAAAATGGAAGGAACATGGAAAAATGGGTTTCCGCGCTGCTAAGTGAGGTGCAACTCTAACTACAGAGGGCCGATGCCTGCCAGGTCTGCAGGACTGTTCGAAAGAGATACCGCGGCCCTGGAACACAAAGGGCAAGGAAGGAACATGGATGGGTTTTAGTCAGTACAAGTCTGACACTCCCTTCCGCTCTGCCCAGAGCGGGAGAAGTCCTTTGATGATTTTTTTTGCAACTCTAACTGAGAGACTTCAAATCTGTACCATACCATAAAACGGCCGCCATCATTATTTCTTTGCACGTCTGGGCGCGATGTAAATGTCAAGTACCTACCTAATGCCCGAGATACACGAGGCTAGTTTTTTTAATCTAGGATAGCAAGCTAGTATTAGTAAGCTAGTAAGTATGGCTTCGTGTTACAGAACTTACTAGCCTGGAAAAGAAGTTAGTTCTAACACTAACAACACACAATCACTAAAACTAACACACACACAACACACACACTAACACACACACACACACACACACAACACAACACACACAACATAACACTAACTAATAAGTATAACACTAGCTTGCTATCCTAGCTTGAAAAACTAGCCTGGTGTATCCCGGGCATAAATTCGATTACAACTATCCTTTAGCACACATAATCAGACTATTTTATTCCCACTGCTGGGACACAAGCGTCATCTCTATGAGGTGGGTCGTAATTTACCACGCGGGTTCAGTGGGTGTTCAACATGGAACATTCAACAACATCATCTGTCAAGCCTTTTCCAAACTATTTCGGGGTCGGCTTCTAGTCTAACCGTATGCAGCTGAATACAGTACCTATTTTATATAGAGCGATTGCCTATCTGACCTCCACGACTCAATTTATCATCATCATTTCAGCCGAAAGACGTCCACTGCTTGAAATAGGCCGCCCCCATTATTGTCGCCACATTGACCGGTCCCGTGCGAATCGCACCCAGCAGATCACCGCAACGTTCATCAGGTCATCGGTCCACCTAGTGGGAGGCCTTCCAACGCAACGTCTTTCGGTTCGCGGTCGCCACTCCAGAACTTTACGGCCCCATTGGCCATCCATTCTGCGAGCAATGTGCCCTGCCCACTGCCACTTAAGTTTGGCAATTTTTCGGGCTACGTCGGTAACCTTGGTTCTTTTGCGGATGTCCTGATTTCTGATTCACGACCCAATAACCTACTGGTGAATACGACTTATACGATACCCCTTGGTAAGAGTGGTGGTCAGACTTCTGTAACGACTGTCAAAGATCTACAAATGACAGCCGGGACCAACGGCTAAACGTGCTTTCCGAGGCACGGATGAAACTCGGTACTTATGTAATGGGTCACCCATCCACGGACTAACCTAGACAAGCGCGGCTTAGCCTGAAAATTGATCCCAACGGCTGTTATTATTTAGCCACGCACGAGCTCCTCAAGCATGACCATTTCATATGAATAAATAAACTATGTACTTAAATATATTTTTCGTACCACTTGCTCAAAAAAGTGTCATTCTATGCCACAAAAAGCGAACATAACAATAGTAATTTTTAATCTGTTAAAAACAGGGAAAGAAAATTGTACTGAATTTCATTCATCCTCTAGGGGGAAAATGTGATTTAAATTTGGAATACTTACCGAAATTTATACTGAACTACATCTGTGTTTACACCATTGAGTTTGTATATAAAGCATTATACATCTTTTTGAAAAAGGAATACGCATTTATTATGCAGTTATGATTATTAAATAAAATTACGAAAACCGACGAGGCCGTATGAGCTTACTATCTACAATGAAACGCAAGTTCCTCAGACGCAAGAACAGAGAAGTACTCAAATCAACTCATCAACAAGAAATGTACCAAACAAAAATGTAACTCTCTCTATCAATAATTGGACCAATGTTTCGAATGTTAACTTTTACTTTTAATTATCATTATTTTTAATAAATGCTTATCTCATATTATTATTGTGTTAATTTTTTCGCAAATGGTACGAAAAGTAGAGTATTTTTCTCGGTGATAAAGCTGTCTTAGTCTTGGGTGAACTTAAATCCCTCGCTACACTCAGGACTCGTCTTAAATCCCTCGCTTCGCTCGTGATTTAAGTTTTTAACACCCTCGCTACGCTCGGGAGTAAAACTCGAGTCCTCCGTTACGCTCGCGATTTAAATCGTCACCCGCGACAGAAGACACTGCTTTATCCCCTAGGTTAATAATCTACTAATAATGTGCGAAACCAGTACAGTCAACAAAACAGATAGGTATGCAGGGTCAAAAGATATAATTGTTTTTTTCTTAAAAACCGATCGATGTTTTCGAATGAAATTAAAATTAATTGAGGAATAATAATCAATTGGTTAAATTAATTCAAATTTCATTTGAAGATATGCAACAGTTTCTAAAAAAACTAAAACTATATCATTCGACCCTGCATACCTATCTGTTTTGTTGACTGTACATATTTTTAAATCGTCCACTTTACGTCTCTCACTGCATGGTCACTGTCAAGTGTCACTGGTCCCCTTTTGAACTATTCTACAACACTTTGATTTATTTTTATCGGCATTCACAGTTAATATTTACCACAACATCACTACATATTATAAAACAAAGTCCTCCGCCGCGTTTGTCTGTCTGTTTGCGATAAACTCAAAAACTACTGCACCGATATTTATGATGTTTTCACCAATGGATAGAGTGGTTCTCGAGTAAGGTTTTAGTATATAATTTGTCAAGTTTTTGTTGCGGGAACGGAATCAAAATTTCATGATTACTTTTGGTCATAATAACCGACATCCACATGGGCGAAGCCGCGGGCATCAGCTAGTGAATAATAAAGCCGTAAAACAATTAAATATTACGTTCGAAATTAGTACCTTCAATTTAAAAAAAAATCGAAGTTTACTCCGCGCATTTATGCCAAGCGAGCCGTCCCCTTTTAAAAACTCTTTGCGACAAATTACAAGCACATTTGAAACGTCCCCGTCAAGGTTGTCAACGCATCGGTAATCCCTTTGAGTAGGTAAGCACTTCCCTTCGGATGGGCCCTCTATGTGTGCCGACCCATTTTTAAATAGGAGAATGTATAAATGTATGTTATACGCAACCTTGACCCATCTTTCTGGAATAAAACTGAAGAATCTTATGTAGCAGGTAGTTAAGGGGTTGTCTATGTATATGTTACCGGCCAAACCCGATTTTAGGATAAACTAGTTTAGCCTAGGCTCAACTAGTTCTTACTATACGTGATAGGATTGCCTGGTAGGCAATCCTGGCCTAGTCCAAACTAATTCGTCCTAAGCCCGATAGGATAAACCAGTTTAGGCTTGGCCAAACTAGTTTATCCTGATATACATACGCGCACTCCTAGTCTAAACCGAGCCGAGTCGAAAAAAATAGAGCGAATATGTCAGGACTTGTACATGCAGTAATTCCCAAATCACGCGAGCACCCCGCACCGCTCCTCGCTCGCCCTTAGACTTCGTTTCGAACACTCACTATGCGTCTAGTTGCTAGCCATGCGTAACATGTTTACGGAAAACCCAGGCACAGTCAAAGCCAGGGTTCCGTTGAACGTGCCAATCAAGATATTGAAAATATGATAGGTTTTTGGATGAAGGACAACGTTTCAACAAAATGGTCAGAAGGCTTGAGATATGTTCAATTCATGAAAAATCGCGCCTACCATTCAGGGATAAAACAATCACCATACAAGGCATTATTTGGAATAGAGCCCAGAGTAGGACTTCCGACTTCCTCTTTGCCGCAAGAAATTATAAATGATATTCAGGATGAAGATAACTTAAGGAAGATAACAGAAGATGATTGCAATGTTAACCTGACAGAAGACAGTGACGGTAACGCTGAAGTAGTTAGTAACCAAGAAAAAGTTTTTTCGTCTGAAAATGACATTCAAAAAGCTAGAAAATCTTGTGAAACAGGCTAAAAAAATGAAAGCTACTTCTGACAAGTCTCATCCACCTGCCAACATTGGAGATAATGTGACAATACCGATTCCAGATGTTGATAAAGGCAAAGGTGATCTCAGAAACATCATTGGAGTTATTCTTCAGAAAAATGATGAAGGCTTTTACAAAGTTGGCACGAAACATGGTGTACTTCAGAAACTACACTGGAGAGCAATAAAATCGCACACTTTGACTTTGTTTTTGTTAAGGCAGTTTTTTTCATGAATATGAACAAATATTAAAAAAAAACATTCACTAATTGAAAGTTTACCTCAGTACCTTTCTAATAATATCAAATACAGTGTAAAAAAATACCCATAAGGGGTTTTAGGGCACAAAACCCAATATACAGGTAAATTTACCCAATATATGAAAATCAAACTTAAAATTCTTGATCGTATTGTTTATTAATAAGGTGTATTTACTCCCCTAGCCTTAATTACAGCTCTTAATCGGTTTTTCATGAACCGTATCAATTTTATCACGAAATCTTGTGGTATAACGTTCCACTCCTCCTCAATGGCAAGTTGAAGCTCTTGGAGGCGCGTAGGAGCAGGTTTTCTTGCTCGAACTCTTCTTTTTAGCTCATCCCAGACATGCTCAATCGGATTGAGATCAGGACTACGAGCTGGTCACTCCATTGCGGCGATTTCGACGTCTTCCATGTAGTCGCTCACTGTTCTAGCAACATGCGGTTTGGCGTTGTCGTCCATTAGGAGAAAATTTTCTCCCATAAGCCACGCAAGCGGCCTCACATGTTGTTCGAGCACTTCTTCGACGTATCGTGCAGCCTCGTCAAACCTTGCGATGTCGGGCCGGTATTCTCCTCAGTGATGAATACAATGTCAGTTTTAGTGTCCAACATTATGCCACCCCAAAACATACACAATCCACCGCCAAAAGCCACACGTTCGCTTATACAGCATTCTGAAAATCACTCTGATGACCTTCTGTAGACCCTAGAGCGTCCATCATGATCATGTTATGTCATTCTGCACTAATCAGAGAAAATAACAGCCCGCCATTGGTCATACGTCTAATTTAAGTGTTCCCTGGCAAATTGTAGTCGGGATTGTCGGTGAGCTGTGGTCAATTTGGGACCATTTGCTGGACGATGTGAAGTCAGTCCTGCTTCACCAAGTCTTCTTCTAACTGTCCACCGACTTATACTGACATTGCGAACTTCTCGAAGCTGTTGTCCCAGTTGAACCGCATTCAGTAGCCGATTTCGTAAAGACCTTGTCACAAGAAAGCGATCATCACGCTCTAATGTTTTACGTCGCCGGCCAGATCCTGGTCGCCGAATGTAGCCACCGGTCACAGTAGTACACACGACGAACCGAGTAGCGGCTCGAATTTAGCCGTCGAGCAACTTTACTTTGGTTAAAGCCTGCTTCGAGCAAGGCAATAACTTGAGCGGCTTCAGCAGGCGTTGTATCCATATTCTTCCAGTGAATCCGTATGCTTCCAGTAGAGATATGTTCACCTTGACCTTTGGTATGCAACTGATAATTATTATTAAAAAATTGACCTTTTTATACCTGCGGGTAAGAAGTACAAGTAGTGATAATGGGGAAAGAAATTTGGGGAATTTGGTGTACGGCTGGTTTCTGTAAGTTACGTGAAGGTCTATGATTTGGGCTGCGGGCTGTTCGAAAGAGATACCGCGGCCCTGGAACACAAAGAGCAAGGAAGGAACATGGATGGGTTTTAGTCAGTACAAGTCTGACACTCCCTTCCGCTCTGCGGAAGAAGTCATTTGATGATTTCCCATCCGTAAAAAAAAAAAGGTCTATGATTTGAATTTGGTGTTTTTGTAAGGCTAAGCTTGTATGCTTTAATTTTGCCTAATGATTTGAACTCAATATGTTTAGATTTAAGAAAAAAATCTGTAATAAACCAAATTACAAGGGGTGTGCGATTTTATTGCTCTCAAGTGTATATTGCAGGTTTTATTTTTTCTTACTTAATTATTTATCTATTTTTTTGGAGCATTAATGATATTCTAAAGTAGCTAATATTTTTTTTTCTGATCAGAATTCGACATTAGCAATCAAAATTTTTTAGAGGTAGCAGATGTAAACCAATTCTAAGTGCCACCAAAGCACACCATGTAAAAATAAATAACAATTATAATAATTGAGGTATAATTATTGCTTCTATAAAAAATAACACTTATTATTTGTTATAGTATGATTTTTTGTACTACCAATTATCCATTTGTTTTAACGACGACGTTTTAATAATAAAAATGATTATTTTTCCAATTACGGCGTATTTTATTCAGTTTATCTATTTATTTTGTCTTTCTAGGTATACTATAATGTTTAGACTAGGCCATACCAGTTTATCCTGCTTAGGACGCATTAGTTTGGACTAGGCTATACTAGTTAATCCTATCGCGTGACGGAAGAACTAGTTTAGCCTAGGCAAAACTAGTTTGTCCTGAAATCGGGTTTGGCCGGTAACATATACAAAGAAGTAAAAGTGTCTGATAGTAATTTCAAAATAACAGCTTTTTACCCGACTGCGTCAGAAGGTGGGTAATGTTTTTTACTTAATGCATAGTAGTACTGAAGTATAATGTGTGTAACCGAAAGTTGCAGTTTCAACTTTTTGACAAGGTTTTAATGTTATAACTTATAACTTTAATTTAAATACCTCCACGACCCTCGTACTTAAATGCATCCACCAGCACAATGTTTTGAGTTCGTTACATGGAGTCCTACCGTAAACGTGTTTCTCACCCTAAAAGAAAATCGTTTCCCAGCAATCATTTTTGCGTCTTAATTTCATGTACAATGCTTGGTTGACGGCTTCCGTTTACAACTTGTAGGCGGTAACAATTTTTTTTTATCGGTCTGTCTGTGTCTTTGTTCCGGCTAATCTCCGAAACGGCTGGACCGATGGTGATTTTACTGGCAGATAGCCGTGGTTACAAGGAGGAGCTTAGGTTTTTACGTTCGAAAAAAGAATATTGTTCCGTGCAAAAAAATTAAAACCCATAAAATTGTTAACAAAATCCGATTCAAATAGGAAAGTAATATTTTTATAACTAGCTGTGCCCCGAAACCTTCGTTACTATAAAAAAATACTTATTTTATGCAGCTCCTTTATGTTGAACATAAAACTCAATATAATTGGCATCAAACCACAACAAAACGTCTAAATATAACCCCTACCAAGCCGCCCTTCCAAAAATAAACAAAAAAATACCTTTTATCTGAAAACATTCCTGTAATTTCAGCAAACAAAGATTTTCATCGGACAATCGTTGTAATGTCTGGCACTCAGTTTATTTTTGTCATACGCCACATGGCTTACGGGCTTTTCAATATTACTTATGCACGATTTTTGGACAATACGAAAATAAGGACGGAAGGCCAAAGGGCTTGAGGAATGGATAAAAATAAAAAGAATCTATAGAAACTTCACTTTATTAGAGAGAATGTCAACAATACCAAAAGTTTTGAAAATTTTAATATCCTTCGAAAGTTTTAATGATTTGATATTGTGAGCAGTTCGGCAAGAAATATGTAGGTAGCGAAACGAATCGTTTCAGGGCAAAATAATCAGGACTTGAGAACTGAATGTGTGAGTACTTTGTACCTTACATTACAGCTACCATTTACATTTAGTTATCTTTCATTGACTCGAATTTGCCCTGGCGGCTGAGAGAATGTCATGCTCACTCATATGTCTTGCTGATGGTGGCGGGTGTGTCGGGTCAGTTAGCTCCCTTCAATATGGTTGAGCTAAATGGGGCTGATCCATGCTGTCAGTTGGGACTGGTCATCTCTTAGCTGCCACGGTTTCTTTTAACTACTTGGTTTTTAATTTGTTGATCTTTTACTCTGGACGCTCGCTTGCCCATTCTTTTCCATAGAGATCTACGCTTTGGAATGGGCAACTACAGTACTTTCACAAGTTATTATACCTTGTGTCTGAGTCTATAGTTTCGCCTTCATTGTTTTTTTTTTCTGACATTCAAAAGTGCCTGTTATGGTCTAATTGAAATAAATGCTTTTGAGTTTTGAATCGGGAAGAGATTTTTATTTCTTCATCTTCCTCATCCACAGTCCGAATTCACCCACTGCTAGGTATAGGCCTATCTTTGCTTGTGCCAGCCAGGGTGAATACCCTGGATGTAAATTATTTCCGCAACAATGCGGAAATAATTTACATGAGTATATTCAAAGTATGGGATACACAATTGTTCGGGCTAGCTTGAACAGCTGGGCATATTTGAGTTTTATGTAACTAGATAATTATGTAGCATTTGGGAAAAAGCCACAAAAAATATGCCGAGCAGACCCGAAAATTATTCTGCAACGGTAGATCCCGAACGAAGTTTCCCGATGACACTGCTTCACATCGAATTGGTTGTTCAACAAATAGATATTGCCAAATCGAATGTGCGACGCAAGCAAGTGTGTAGCATCACCCAAGTAGTCACACAATTTTATCCCGTCTGACCTATACTCTGAACACTTTCCAAGTAAATTTTTTTACTCTCACTTTAAATGTCCATCTTTTTCAACTAGATCTCTAGATCCGTCAGCGTAGTCCGCGAAATTCAAATTTTCTTACGATTTTTTGCAATTTTGCAAGTCAGTGTCAAGTTTTTGTTGATGAAAATATTATTCACGTACATAACACGTATGTAGTTACAGAATTATAATCGTTAAAATCACCCCCATTAAATGACTTTTCCATGAAATAGTATCTTGCGCTCATTATTCTAAGAACTTTATTTCCATGAATTATAAAGACAGGCCTTGCACCTCTTGTTACGGTTTAGACGACGCGAATCAACACTGTGCCGTACTACTTGCGTCAAATGTGGTGATGATGCCTGATCAGCTCAAACCAATTTTGCGTTGATAAGGTCTGGACACTCCATTACAGAAATCCTTACCATTGACTCTAGGTCTGATCTCGTCAACGGTTCCTAATTGCAGGTTCCCTTGTCTCCAGATCCACACTGCTGACCTTCCAAGACCTGCTGCCGGAGGATCCTCGGCTGTACGACAAGATGCGGCCTCCGAAGATCAATGAGCAGCCGACTATAGTCAACTTCCACGTCACTGTCATGGGCTTGGACTCTATTGATGAGACTTCTATGGTAAGATCTCTTAAAGTTTATGTCGCTTCATCATTTTCCTGCCCTTGCCTTTTTCTTTCATTATCCCCTGTCAACCTATCACCTCTCAAACTTTACATTGTTACTAGGTTTAAGCGAAAGATTAGGTTTTTACCCAGTTAGCTCAGGATTCATACTTAGTCTTGTGTGTTTGCTCTACCACTTCTTCCCTCAGCTTCTTCTTCTTCGGCCTCAGCTCAAGTACTATATAGTAAGTGGTGAAGGGCAGGCCAATTTAGAAGACTTATTCGGAGTGATTTTTGTCGGACTTTTTTTTTGGTTCGTGTTTAATCAAGAATTAGGAGGAGCTCGTGGCTAAATTATGATGCCGATTCCCTTGTTTACAAACTAAACCAAATTTAAGTTCAGTGCATCTTTTTCTTTCTATTTCATTAAGAAAAGGACAGAAGATAAATTTTAGTTTAGTCCTGTCAAATTAACCAGCGCCTGACACAAGTTTAGACGTGATTAAAAATTTGACTACTAAAATTACATCAAATTACGTCAGGTGCTGACTAATTTGACAGGACTAAACTAATATTTATCTTCTATCCTATTCATAATGAAATAGAAAGAAAAAGATACACTCAACTTAAATTTAGTTTAGTTTGTGAACAAGGGAATCGGCACCATTAACAGCCACTCGGGTCGATCTTTAGATTTAACCGCACCTGCCTAGTTTGGTCCGTGGAGGGGTGACTACCCATTACATACCGAGTTTCCTCCGCACCTCGGAAAGCACGCTAGGCCGTTATTCCGGCTGTTATTTGCAGATCTCTGACAGTCGTTACAAATAGTCAGTGGCCCGAAAGTCTAACAACCAGTCGTAGCAACGGGTATCGTATTACCCCATTACCAACTGGGTTGTGGAGATCAGATAGGCAGTCGCTCCATATAAATTCTAGTATTCAGGTGCATCCGTTTAGTCTGGAAGCCGAATCCAACATAGTTGGGAAATGGCTAGACAGATGTTTTTTTTTTTTGAATGGCATCTCGCAGTCCAACCTAGAGAGGTTGTCGTCTGCTTAACCAGACTATCCTGTGAGCGCATTCAAGTGTAAGGCCTGCAGCCAGGGCAAAAAACTTATAAACTAAGCGACTACACGCTAGGGCACTGTACCCTGTGGGGTACAAGCCTCGGTTTAGGGCGTCGCTGGGAGAGGACAGCAAGGAGACAGGCTGGATCTGATTATGAAGGCAGATGATGATGATGATTAATCAATAATTCTTTTCACGACCGCATTGACAGCTTGTTCACGAAAAGATTCATCCGAAAGCATATTCACTATGTGTAACATGCAAAATGTGTAGGTATCTAGACATGCTAAGCAGACCATTAGCTCCAGTATTATGCACCCTCCTCATTATGTAGGGATCCGGTCGCCTTGATGATGAGGGGGATGACGGCCTTTGACTTTGCGTGTTGTTCTAAGTCTACCTTTTTATAAGATACTAGCTTATGTTCGCGGCTTTGCCCGCGTGAAGTTCGGTAACGGTCCCACGGGATCACACTACCAGGATAAAAAGTGTCCTATAAGAGTGTAAAAAAACTTTTAACGAAGCCAAAAGGTGCGTGTTCTCCCCGTCATTGCGATAATGTTTTTGTTCTAGCTAGAGCATACTTGGGAACCTTCTAGTTACGGAGATATTGGGGGTCAAAGTTCCAACTTTTTTTTAAATACATGTTTTTGATGTATTTTTTTTACTTAAGACACCTTTACGACCCTTGTACTATTCAACCCATCCATCAGCACAATGTTTAGAATGAGTAACATGGAGTCTTACCGTGAAACGTGATTTTTCACCCCAAAAAAAAAAGTCTCCCAGCAATAATATTTGCGTAATTATAGTCTGATGTACATAATGCTTGGTTGACGGGATCGTGAAGAGTCCGTTTACACCCTGTATGTTAATTCAAGTTATAAACTATCTGTGTGCTAAATTTCATCCAAATCCGATCAGCAGTTTTCACGTGAAAGAGTAACAAACATTCATCTATCCATTCTCACAAACGCATTTATACCGCTTTTGTAAGACGTGTAACGCACAGCTAGGAATTCACAGGATTAGATCTAGAAATCTAGTTGAAAAAAATAGACCTTTTATAAGCTTGTATTTAACTTGGCTTGTGAGTTAGTGCGTATTGATCAAATCTTGCAACTGAATTTCAAACCAGTTCCCTCCAACCGATTGAGCTGAAATGTTGCACACACCTTTAGTTCTGGTGACAATACATTTTTATGACAGACATGACTTGATACTGCAGCCAGGATCGTCTCCTCACGAGAGAACTCCTCAATGGTTAATAGCACGAACACGAAACTTTGTACACGCGTTCAATGTTGATAGATAAATCTAATTTTCTTCTCTTCATTTTAATGAAAACTTCTTTTTTTTAAGTAAATTGTTTTTAAATACTTTTTTCTCCTTGTTTTAGACTTACGCTGCTGATATATTCTTTGCTCAAACATGGAAAGATCATCGCTTGAGATTGCCAGAAAATATGACCACAGAATACAGGTAACTACTTAATACTTGGAGGAATAGCTATTCTCTTTAATTATGGATGCACAGACAAATTGCGATCTTGCAATGCTGCTTGAACTTCAACTTTATGACTAGTGGCTCATCCTACGCCTTGCCAAATTGAAAGCACCTGTAAGTGGGTCAATTGAAATGAATGCTTTGAGTTTGAAACTTCGAACCTTTTTAGGGTTCCGTACTCGAATGGTAACCAACGGGACCCTATTACTAAGCCTCCGCTGTCCGTCCGTCCGTCCGTTTGTCTGTCAACGGGCTGTATATCATGATCCGTAATAGGTACAGGTACACAGTTGAAATTTTCACAGAATGCGTATTTCTGTTACCGCTATAACAACAAAAAATAGAATTAAAAATAAAAGGGACTACCCTACTACATATAATGGTACGGAACTCTTCATGCGCAAGTCTGACTCGCACTTGACCGGTTTTTTATTCATTGCCACCATTATTACCCTGCTAGAGAAACTGTCATGATTTCACACAAACTACTTCGTTTAAGAGGACTTCTTTTCAAGTATGGACTGCTTATTTATCTAATCCAGATTCTAGGGACCTCATTAACCACCTATTATCTTCCAGGCTCCTCGAAGTGGACTGGCTAAAGCACATGTGGAGACCAGACTCCTTCTTCAAGAACGCGAAGTCCGTGACGTTTCAGACCATGACTATCCCGAACCACTACGTGTGGCTGTCCAAGGAGAAGACCATACTATACATGGTGAAGCTGACCTTGAGACTGTCATGTGCTATGAACTTCCTCATCTATCCTCATGATACGCAGGAGTGTAAACTGCAGATGGAAAGCTGTGAGTTTATCTTGTATTCTTGTTTAACCTCTTGAGTCTTGACCTCCACGGACGTCTATGGACGTCAAATCAAAAAGTGCTCCCGACGCCACGGAAGGTATGGGACGTCGAAAACAACATTTTTTTTACAGTTGCTTGGCGTAAAGAACACAGATTTTCGTTATTGACGTGGCGGTCGAAAGTATAGTCGTACTCACTTCTAGGCAGGGGCACTTATGTACTGGCCATCCCATGAGTTTTGAGCTAAACATACGTATTTAAACTTTTTGCCATCGGCTAAGAAGAAGAATATAATTATATTTATTACCTGACGAAATGATACTAAACAAAATTAAACAAAATTCCAAAACCACACTGCAAACTCATAATACCATATTACCCGTCGCCACAAAACGAAAACCACAAACCAGAACCGCAACCCATTGAATTCTCCCCCCCCAAGTTTAATACCTATAGACATAAACTTCGTCTAACCATAAAAATATCTTCGAGAGCTCTCGAGCCAGCTCGTTATACAGTCATTGTGAGCGAGTGGCTCTCACGAAGCGCCGACACAGCCTCTCCCCCATCTAATTATAATCTATGTTTGACATTTTGTCGCGAAGCTTTCATCTTTAGGTGATAGAGTATTTTTGGGGTCTTGGGATCGGGTTTTATTTACCTTAACTACGTATATTATTGTCAGATTCAGATTTATTTATTTGCCATCAATCTAGGTACAAGTTTAAGATGATACAATAGCTGAAGGTTACCGCTACATTCTACCTTACGGCATGCAAGTTCATAGAAATCAGCTGTTCACTTCCTACCTAACTACAGAGTTCTTCGAACTCGACGTCGCGCTTGCCGTTATATAAATATTTTTATAAATTAACAACTAACATGTCATGCTAATTAACACTAATAAACATTACTGATACTGATACTGTTAGCCTACGTCATCCCACTGCTGGGGAAAGGCCTCTCCCCATGACTTCCAGTTGTTTCGATCCAGGGCTAATGTGGGCCACTGGTCGTTGGTTTTATCCAGCTCGTCCCGCCATCATCTACGAGGTCTGCCGCGACGCCTTCTGGCTATGTCAGGGCTCCAGAAAGTGGTTATTTTGGCCCACAGCTCATTGGGCATGCGGTATAAACATTATAAAAGAATTAAAATAAAATAGGCAATTGCACATAAATAAATCTTGTCAATAAAATGAATTGCATTATTTTGTAATTATAATTAGGCGAAATACTATTTTACAAACAAAAAAGAATTAAGAAGAATCGAATGGTAGAATCTTATAGGCCGATTTTAGAAAACTTCGGCTGTTATCATGGTAAAACTAGTCAACCTTTCTCTTACATTACAAATCTTATTCCTGGCACACTAGGTGCAATCAGCACGTAGATATTGTCAGGCAATGACCTAACTAGACGCGGACCTGTGGACGGGGAGTAATGGGCTAGCTCGTCATCCGTCCGTCTTTTGACGACAGGCCGTGTAGACGGCGCGTTCGTCTTCCACGCGCGCCTCAAAGAGTTCATAATTCATAATTCATTTATTTATTGTTGTTGTCAGCCAACAGGGAGGGGACCGCAGGGACCGATGCCTGCCAGGGCTGCGGGACTGTTCGAAAGAGATACCGCGGCCCTGGAACACAAAGGGCAAGGAAGGAACATGGATGGGTTTTAGTCAGTACAAGTCTGACACTCCCTTCCACTCTGCCCAGAGCGGGAGAAGTCATTTGATGATTTCCCATCCGAAAAAAAGAAAAGGCAATGACCTAATTCAGGCGATCACCGCGTGACCTCGTGACTATGTACCCCTGATGGGTAATTAGTTAAAATATACATGCTTTGGTCAATCGGCCCTTATAGTTTGTAAAAGGATCTATCGTCGTGTGGCCAACAACAGACGCCGCCATTTTGTATTTTTAAAAACATCTCTAATATTCACCAACAGCGCACGTCTGTCAACGTCATTCAAAGGCCAAAATATCTTTGTATCACTGTATCTGCATTATTACAGTCATTGTAAGCGAGTGGCCCTTGCGAAGCGCTGACACAGCCGCTCTCCCATCTAATTAAAATCTACATTTGACATTTTATCGTGACCTTTCGACCTCGAGGATCTTTAGATGATAGAGTATTTTTGGGGACTCGATTTTGATCAGGTACCGACCAGGACCACTTCTTTTTGGCATTTTTCAAGGGGAACTAATTTTTTGAACTGTTATTTAAACATTCGATGATCAGTTGAAAAAAATAATAGGCAGTTATTTTTTTTATCGACAGTTGGTAAATTTGTGCGACAGTAAAACATAAACAGTAATAAAAAAAACAATTGGCCGGTTATTTCGTCTTACAATTTCAATACTATAAATACGTGAGCAGTCTAATAAATAAATGGCCAGTAAAAATGAAGGAATGGGCAGTTAGATTATTATTCTTATTATGAGTATGCATTTCGTTATATTATTTCATAAAAGGTGTATTGGATATTAAACGCTGATAATTTTTCTATCTAATTTGATTTAGTTGTTATATTTCTGCCCCCGCATAGGGGATGCTTACCGCAACGCATGGGTAATCAGCAATTAACCCAAAAATTATCCTAAAAGTCTTGCTAGCTGGCGTGAGGAGCGTAGGCCGAAGGCCGGCGGAGCGACGACGATATTTGTGACAGAAAGTGGATTTGTTTTTCTTATTGCGAGCGCAGCGAGCGCGAGTCATAGAGTCTCACTCTCACTAAAGTCGTTGCATGCTTAATATACGAGGAATACATTTTACCACCTCATTTTTCATAGAACTGCTTCTTACCGACAAATTCCGATTTATTACTGCCCACACGTAACCGCTCGTTCAATAATTTTTACCGCCCATTTAATTATTTTCCTGCTCAGTTATATATTCACTGATGCATTTCATTATTTTTTATTACTCATTTTTGTTTACTTTACTGCATAGTTTTAACTGCTGAACTACATAGTTATTAAACGTGCCATTTATAATTTTTAACTTACCAAAACCGCTATTTACAACTGGCTCTTTAAATCAGTGCCTTTTTCAAGTTGATACTTTGTAAATCTACGTACCTCCTTTCTTTCGAATTATATCCCCAGCACATTATGGGATGTCAGCCCTGAGGTAGTGTCATCTCTGTCATCAGCAAGTGGCTTTTGGGACGCACTGACGCACGCTCTTTTCCTTCTAATTACTGGAGCTTTGTGATGACATTTGGATCCTCGGTTTTGATCTGGATGTCAACTTGAACAAGCTTTTACCTGCACTGTAAGAGGTAGAACTTATAGGCTAATTTTGAACCCCTTCCTCTTTGCATATTTTGTCTTTGAAGTTCAACCTTTATATTTTTTAATTTTAATGACAGGAGCTGGACTTTTGGTTAATTCCCACTAGTTATACTGTACAGTTCTACGGTAGAACGAATGGGAATATGTTTTTCGACTAGTCGTACGATTTCAGCTGGTATCAAATAATAAATAAATATATTTTTTATTTCAGAAAAAACACATTTAGGGTTCATAAAAACAACAATTTTCATTAAAAATGAGCATTTCAAACGTAAGTGAATCGTTGGGACCAAAAATACCTATTTGGTCTACCGGTTCTATTACACAATTCTACTTTCAAACTAATGGGGTTTTTGTACTACGTTTTGGCGTAGATCGTACATTCACACTCTTCAAAACTCGCACCAATGCAAAACCCCGCTTTGAATTTGCTAGTTCGTTTACTAGTTCGTGCGTGTAGTTTGCTAATTCGTGCCAACGAATACCAGGTTATGGTAGCGCGACTACTGAGCAAGAGGCCCTAGATTCGATTCCCAGGTCGAGCAATTGGGTTTTTCCATCAGGAATTTCTTGTAGCAGCTACGGAGTCTGGCTATGTGCCCGGTTGATGGCAATTGGCTCGCCCCCAGTTCCATGGGACTTTGACATAACTGGCGAAATGTTGGTGTACTATTAGGTACGCCTCTGCCTAACCCTTCGGCGATTACATACGTGATATTATGTAATGTTATGTTGTAATATATCGTAGTTTTTGGCTGCTTTAATGGTTTGTATTAACGTAATTAATTGTTTAGTACAGACGACGCGAAACGCGAAACTAATACAATCTGTCTTTCTTTAATAAATTTTCAACTTTATTGCTAAAGCATTAGGTCCAAGGTAGCTTAGGAAAATTTGACAGTTTCGGGTAGCTTGATGTGCTGGTGTATGTACCTAGAAACTAAAACATCATCATCATCATCTGCCTAGCCTTTTCCCAGCTATGTTGGGGTCGGCTTTCAGTCTAACTGGATGCAGCTGAATACCAGTATTTTACATGGAGCGACTGCCTGTCTGACCTCCACAACCCAGTTAGTACTGGGTAATACGATTCCCCATGGTAAGACTGGTTGTCAGACTTTTTGGGCCACTGACTACCTAGAAACTAATACAATGAAACAAAAATCATTCACCTACCAAAATCCTCAGCTAAAAATAAACCAAAAAACCAGCCCTATTCAATCACAAATACCGCCATGTCCTCGAGAAAAATACGCAAACATAAAAATCACTCAAAGACCCATACCCGAACAATAAGAGGTCCCTCTCAAACCTGAGTAAAGTTTGTCGCGTGATACAGAAAATTATCGAATCGAGTGGCTTGTAAAATGTAGGCCAAGAGGGACAAGGGGCGCCAAGAGGCTTGTCGTTGGGGCCAGCCCGGTCCTATCTCGCGATCAGGATGAAGGAGCCTATAAATAGACGTTGATGGGTAAAATGATGCTTGTCAGCTATGCACTTGAGATGTGACTGCGTTTTCGAGGGGGTGATTTTTTCGTTGATAATGATGTTGTGATAGACGATATGAGGCTTCGAGTAACACAATATCCCGTGAACCCCGAAGGGTTAAGCAGAAGTGTACCTAAAAGAAGTGCACATATAAAGGGTGTAAACACTCTTAGCGAAGCCGAGAGACGCTTGTTCTCCCCGTTATTGCGATATTTTTTTTGTTCTAGACCATACCTGGGAACCTTCTAGTTACGGAGATATTGGGGGTCAAAGTTCCAACATTTTCACAAGTTTTTTTTTTAAATACATTTTTTAATGTAAGATTTTTACTTTAAACACCTCTAAGACCCCTTACTATTCAATCCATGCATCAGCACAATGATTTGAGTGCGTCACATTGAGTCCTACTGTAAAACGTGCATACTCAGGCCAAAAAAAAAGGCGTTTCCTAGCACAAATTTTTGCGTAAAGTTACTTAGTTTGATGTACATAATTCTTGGTTGACGGCTTCGTGAAGAGTCTGTTTACACCCTGTATTTCGGCATTTTTTAATGAGGACTTGAGGAAGTCCGTCTTTGAAGCAAATAGGCCCGAGTTGGCGCTGCGTGGTGTTTTGGCGCGCCTATCACGTAGAAGGACAGGCCGAGGCGTCCACTGCGCGCGGGGCATCACCGAACACCAGCCAGAAGTGGCGAGGTGAAACATCGTCTGGAAAAAAAGACATATGTCCAGCGGACACTGACAGGCTTAGTAGATTGATAAAAAAAAAAAACCTCTTAACCGGTAGTCATACTCTTAATAGGTACACTGCATTGCCTCTTAAAGTGTTCTTAATTAAATTGCACTTATTTCTTATCATACATATAAAAATTGGTTTTCTGTTTGTTCGTATTTTATGTGCTGCCATACCATTCATCCGATTGCGATAAAACTTCGTCTACTTATTGCTCGGAGGCAAAAAAAACACAAAATTTCACGGTCGAAACCATGGTGGAAGCTAGTATTTCATAGCTTTGAAATATCAATATCATCTTCCTGCCCTTGTCCCATGTTATTTGGGGTCGGTACAACGCGTATTTTTCTCATTATTTCATAGCTCAGCAATCAAAAATACAACAAACAAAATTAAAAACTGAACCAGAGGTAATCTACCAAGGTCTTCCCCAATACTGCAGTTCTTAGTTCCATATTTCCATCTCCGTGAAAGCATTTCAGTATCTCTAATGAACTAAAGAGGAACTGCGATAATTAACGAGAAACCTTTGACTTCGTGGCGAAGGATGATGCAGTCGGAAAAACTGAGTTTTTTTGCTTTTAGTCTGTGACAAAAACGAGTGAAAAATTGTTTAGACTCGTTGGATAAAACTTGAAAATTCTACACCGTGCATCTGAAATGCAACGGATTTTCGTAGCGTCATTAGAGCATACCGAGGTTTCTCACATTCCTAATATACAACATAACAGATAACATCACGCCTGTAATCCCCGTAGGGTTATGCAGAGGTGTACCTAATAGTACACCCACATTTCGCCAGTTATGTTTTAAGTCCCAAGTAATAGGGGGCGAGCCTATTGCCATCAACCGGGCACAAATCCAGACTCCGTGACTGCTACTGAGAAATTCCTAATGAAAAAACCCTTCGCCCGACCTGGGAATAGAACCCAGGACCTCATGCTCAACAGTCGCGCTTGCGACCTCTCGACCAACGAGGCAGTCCTAATATACAATACCACCCGAAAGTCTGACAACCAGTCTTAACAAAGGATATCGTATTACCCAGAACTAACTGGGTTGTGCAGGTCAGATAAGCAATCGCTCCGTTTAAAATACTGGTATTCAGCTGCATCCGGTTAGACTGGAAAAGGCTAGGCAGATAATAAGAAGCCGCACCTATGTCCTACGTTGGCTATGTCCAATAGAGAGCCATCATTATTTCAAACGTCTACTCAGTCCAATAGTAGATATTTGAAATAATGAGGACTTAGATCTAAATACCCTTTCCAAATGTTCACAGTGTCCCACACGACGGACGACCTGATCTTCCAGTGGGACCCTGACGTGCCTCTGGTGGTGGACGAGAACATTGAGCTGCCTCAGCTGGAGCTGGTCCAAAACACTACTGCTGATTGTACTCAAGTTTATTCTACTGGTAAGTCTGAGTGCTTCTGGGGATTCAGTTCAATTTTATTATTTCAGACTTATTTGTCGAATCAGTGTGATTAATACTTATGGAGTTAACAACCTATTTAACATGAAAGTGTATACTTAAACTCACGCCTTTTTCACATGGGGGTAACCACAGAACGCTACCTGCTACGATCCTTACATACTCCTAGTGCCTCGTCCACGTTCACATCTGCTTATACTTACATTATATTTTAGCCAATGTATACAAAAACTTGACAAATTATATACTAAAACCTTTCTCGAGAACCACTCTATCCATTGGTGAAAACAGCATGCAAATCGGTGTAGGAGTTTTTGAGTTTATCGCGAACAGACAGACAGACAGACGCGGCGGAGGACTTTGTTTTATAATACCTATGTAGTGTGATTCTGTCCATCAATTGGAAATACAGTTGAAATTACTCATAATTTTATGTCTGCAACTCTACCTCATGCCCTTATTTTTAATCATAGACAAAGCTGCAGATAATTATGTTGGTTATCATTAGACAAATAGCCATACTAGGTCAAAAATTAAGATCAATTACCACCAAATCTCCCAAAAGCCAGACTTTTAAACCTACTTCAACAATATGAGTAAACATTATCAAAAAAAACTAGGTCATATTCCGGATTAAAGCAACGACCATCACATGGCTGCTAATTTTGATGGATTATGCTCATTTCTAATTGTTATCTTTTAATCCGTTGATAATTGCGACTAATTAAGGTATACAGTCATTCATTTGTAATAGAGAAAGGTCGAATGTTTTTAGGATTGCGGTCGAAATATGTAATACGTAGGTAAATTCTAGATATGAAACTATTCAACACTACAATTCCAAACTATACCTATCAGCAAAGGTTTTTAAACAACAACAGATTATAACAATTGGGTCAATTAACAACTTAGTAAGTTATTTTGACTAGGTCCAGTGGTCGCTATCTAGCTGATGATTCCGTAAATGAGGTTCAAAGTTCGATTCCCAATTTAGGCAGTAATAATATAGGGTGTAAACGGACTCGTCACGAAGCCGTCAACCAAGCTTTATGTACATCAAACTAAGTAACTTTACGCAAAAATTATGGCTGGGAAATGACTTTTTTGACTTTGTGCTGATGAATGGATTCAATAGTGCGAAGGTCGTGAAGGAGTCTTAAGTAAAAATGTCACATTAAAAACATGTATTTAAAAAAAAACTTGTGAAAAAGTTGGAACTTTGACCCCCAATATCTCCGTAACTAGAAGGATGATCGGAATGACGGGGAGAACAGTTGCCTTTCGGCTCCGTTAAGACTCTTTTTATACCCTTTAGATTTTGCTTTCAGATATCTCCGATATCACTGGGCTCACTTCCTCGTGGGACTGGCGTTTCTCTTAGTTACTCATCTGTGTACATCCTGTCCTTTCGGAGCAAATGCATCATTTTATCAAACAGTTTTCTAAAATGTTGTTACAAATTTTATCGCTACTGCACTAGCTTTTTTTAGACAAATTGATCGGTTTCGCATGGAATATTAATCAAGTGAGACGATTATTCCACCATCAGTCGGTCGTTAGAACATCATCAATCATTGTGGAGTCCACCGTATGTGCTGGTGACTCAGATCGCCAGAGTTAGTTACGTTATTTTATTATTTTTAAGCACTTTCAGTTTTTACCTGCGTTTTGCCCGCGAGAAGGTCGAAAATAGGAATGTTTCCTGAGTAAAAAAAATATAATTCTATTTAGTCCGTCAGTTAGATTATCGAAATAACGAAGATAAAAAGCATCAAAGTTCATGAGTGGGGGCTTGTGACGTCACTTTCCGCTAAAAAGTGTACCGAAATGTGACGTCACACGAGTTTTCGACGCACTGCATCGTCCTCATTAGTTTACGAGAAAAAAAAATACGTCTCCAATATTTTTTGGAAATCTAGCTGACGGACTAATTAGATTTTTTTGGTCAACTACCCTATTATCCTACGAGACATAATTACCGGGATGAAAAATATCCTATGTTAATCCAGGTTTTATAATCTAATCTCTTTTCTTTCTTTCTTTCTTTCTTTCTTTCTGTGTCTAGCCCAAGTCTAGGTGTACATGTGGGCATATATGACTTCAAAAATCCCATCCGCTCGTCAGTCGTATTTACTTTCACATTTATAATGTTAGTATGGAAGTATGGATTGGTTTAATA
Organism: Lycophotia porphyrea; assembly: GCA_950005105.1. Taxonomy (NCBI): domain Eukaryota; kingdom Metazoa; phylum Arthropoda; class Insecta; order Lepidoptera; family Noctuidae; genus Lycophotia; species Lycophotia porphyrea. The sequence continues at coordinate 1,807,914 of OX465408.1, read as the reverse complement.
AGTTGGTCGCAATAAGTAAGGCGATAAATATTATGTTCAGAAGTCACTTAAACAGCGATGGAAGTTCAAAAAAAACTCATCACTAATGATGATAATTTTTTCAGGTAACTTCACCTGCCTAGAGGTGATCTTCAAGCTGAAGCGGCGGCTGGGGTACCACCTGTTTAACACTTACATACCAACCTGCTTGATCGTTATCATGTCTGTAAGTATCCACTACCAAAAACATAGACCAAGCGGTAACATGCCTGAGTCTCTAAAAATACCTTTTAGTAAAAACGGTGAAGGAAAACATCGTGAGGAAACCGGCATGTCCTAGAACCAAAAATTCGAAGACATGTGACATCTACCAATCCGCACTGGGCCCGCGTGGTGGATTATAGCCCATTCCCTCTCATAGAGAGGAGGCCTGTGTCCCAGCAGTGGGAACATTATAGACTGATGATGATGATGACCTTTTAGTGCCCGGTTGTCGCAAAAACTTGAATTGGTTTCAAGTTTGGCTTAAATATTGTTTTCTATGAGGTATCTCTAGTAGAGCAGTTGAGACTAGATTTGAGTCAGTTTATTGTATAAAATAGGAGTTATACGTAAAGGGTGTAAAGAGACCCTTAACGAAGCCAAAAGCTACTTATTCTCCACGTCATTGCGATCAGTTTTTTGTTCTACGCCATACCTGGAAACCTTCTAGTTACGGAGATTTAGGGAATTCGTTCCAACTTTTCAAAAGTTTTTTAAATTCATGTTTTAATAGCATAACTTTACCAACCCCCATTATACTATTCAATACATCCATCAGCAGTGTTTTGAGTGCGTTACAATGAGTCCTACCGTATAACGTGATTTATCACCCCAAAAAAAAGTAGTTTTCCAGCAATAATTTTGCGTTAAGTTACTTAGTTGGATGTACCGAATGCTTGGTTGACGGTTTCGTGAGGGGTGTTGTTACACCCTTATAGGTATATCTGCTTTCTAATATGCATGCTAAAAGCCATGAAGGTTACAATTGTGAAAGGCTCGACACTAACAGATTTTTTAGAGGACAGAATCGTAACATTGCCATCTTGTTTTATCAATACAACTTTAGAAATTTTGGTATACCAACGACACCTCCTTGTTCCCTGTAGTCAGTATCACACTCTTCTAATTCAATCAATCACGAAGAGCTTTTAACTCACTCCTTCCTCCAGTGGGTATCATTCTGGATTAAGCCAGACGCTGCGCCTGCGCGCGTCACCCTCGGTGTGACCTCTCTGCTCACGCTGTCAACGCAGCACGCCAAGTCGCAGGCGCAGTTGCCGCCGGTGTCCTATCTGAAGGCGGTGGATGCCTTCATGTCGGTGTGTACTGTGTAAGTGTTGTTGAAGTCCACCACCTTCGTAAAGTATGAAATATGCTAGTTGAAATTCTAGGTAAGGAAGGTATGTTGGTAGCTACAACTATTTTTATGTAAATAATCTTCTGGAGTCACGATACTTCACCAGTAGATGACTATAGAACTTCTCAACGCCGTAAATGGGTCTATTACAGTCTTATCTTATCTTGGATTTCATGTCATGCTGGCCTGGATACTCAGATGTATAATTTCCATCTCTTCCTAACTTCAGATTCGTGTTCATGGCTCTGATGGAGTACTGTCTGGTCAACATTGTTCTGGGAGATGGCGCTAAAGTCAAGGTGAGCAAAAATGTTTTTTGTCTGTCTTGAATCCATCCAACCTTATTGTAGCCAACTGCGGGACATTCCTCCACAAGTTGTGCCACAACACTCCAATTACTGCAACCATTCTGCTTTACAATATTCAAATGGTTCATCTGGATGACGAAACGAAGATTCTATCTATGGTTTATGGCGAAAATTCTTCTGAGACTTCGGAAAGGCCTTCTAGAAATCACATGAAGTCAGTCATTATAAGTCTATAGAAATATTAGTAAGTTTTTGCTTTTGGCGTTAGAACTTGATTGCGGTTGATACGGATGTGCAATAATAGCAGCCTATAACGGCCTCGACTTCGTAGGGCTCGTAACAGGCATGTCTTAGAAACAAAAAATCGAAGATGTGACCTCCGCTGACCCGCACGGGGTCCACGTGGTGGATCACAGCTCCCTCTCAACGATAAGCCTGTGTCCCACCAGTGCGAACATTATAGGCTGATAATGCTAAGGAGAAGCGTATACCCGGCAGTTATTGAGTTGAGTCGATCCGGACTGTGGGCAATGATGGCTACTGTTCTCATTCCAGGATGCACAACAAGCCGCTAAAGCGAAGATGCGAGCCATCGGCATCGACCGGTTCTCCCGGGTGTTCTTCCCGCTGCTCTTCTCCGTGCTCAACGCCATCTATTGGATACACTTCGCTCAGTACATCTGATGGACTTAGTGTAGCTGTGTAGTTTGATGAACTGTGTTATTTGCTCATTCTTATTTTTGTTCATCTAGATCTTCAAACTTTAGGGTGTCCAAACTTTTAATGATTTTTTCAGTATGTCCCAAGAGCCACAACAGTTTTATTTTTTCTGCCCTTAACTATATTTCTAGATTAGTCGCAAAGTGCGCGACCAAATCAAACATATGCTTTTTTTTTCAATTATATTGTGGGCCGTAGTTTGGAGACCCCTGATCTAGATCGAATCAGAAGATTATCGGTACGTTTTTTGTTCGTTCCCTGCCTGCCTGATGACTGTCCCCGGAAGTGGGAGAGAGCAGGTAGCCTGCCTACTCTGTCACACTCCTGGGTGAAGGCCCCCCACTTCCCAATTTCACAAACCCGTGATCCTCCTAGTTTTGACTGAACCTATCCAGTTCGTTCTACTAGGTCCTTCGGAGCCTGCCCGACCCCGCCTCACAGTTTCACGGCCGATGTCCTAGGTCCTGTTTTATTTCGTCCCACAGTTTGTCAGGGTACGGCAGTATCACCACAAATACTCTTAATGTGTAACCATCTAATTAAGGATTTCTCTTTGTTCCTCTTAAAAATCTTTTCGTAAAGTGTGTTTTTAAAGACTTCTTTTAAACGATTCATTTGAACACATATTTGAATATCACATTACGTAATTGCTGCTTAATTAATTTATCAGTTAACTATGAATCTATTTCATAGTGTTTAGGGTAGTTAGATACTCTGCAATGTTATAGGGCCTAAGCTCAAAGAAACTTGTTACTGAAAGCTGATTGATATGGCAACCTTATCAATGAATGCAGATTCTTATAATTTTAAGACAACTCGTTTTTGCCTTAACATTCTCAAAAAAATAGTAGTTTGAATAAGTTTTAGTCAAGAAATGTGCAACTACCCATAGTCGCATAACACACGCCTTTCAGGATTTTAATTTTCCACGTGTACTATCAGAGCCTCATCCAATAAGTCTTACAGGCAAAAATATAGACATCTCATTACTAAAGCAAATTGAAATGATTGCGCTGAGGCAGGACTCCACGCAGTTATCACAGAGCAATAGTGTATATGAAGAACGATTGCTCCTGGAAAGTGATCCACAAACCTGCACTTCACCCACTACGTGGTGGATCGTTGCTAACTCCTTCCGAGGATACCCTCCGCCCCGGGTCTGCTAGACTCCTACTGACTAAAACCACACGGTGTTCTTCTTTGTCACTTCTGGTTAGGGTTCGGGGACACAATTGCATTCTCCACAATCATCCCAGCAGATGCTATGGCTAGCCTAACCTAACCGAGCTGAACCGTAAGCTGCAGAACGCATCTTCCACTTTCAAAATTATTTATTAGAAATCAACTTTTAACATACCTTCTAACTAAATTTATGCAGTTTTATGACTACCAGTTTTAAGCAGATATTATTCGGTTTTAAGTATTTTTTTAAGACTACGTCATGATCTCATAAACTTGTTTAACATAGGTTAGGCATTAATATTTTATTTTTATTGTTTGAGAATGTTAAGATTTTATAAAAAGTTGAATTTAAATCGATTATTGTACAAAATACATAGAGATATTGAAGTTATATTATGTAAAATTAATTAATGAAAAGTTTTACGTGAATAAATAAAATATTATTCGTTTTAAACTGCAGTTTTTTTTTCGGATTTTTTCACCTTCTTGCACATCAAGCTACCCGAAACTGTCAAACTTTCCCAATCAACCTTAAACCTAATACTTAAGCTATAAAGTTGAAAATCTATTGATGAAATTTGAATGATTGTAGTAGCTTGATATGCTGGTGTCTGTACTGGGTGCACTATAATATCTCTTTCATATATGTCTAAATACCTAGTCTCCTATGCAACGCGCGCAAGGCAGAGCACCGCCAAGATGGACGACGCGACCAAGAAGGTTGCTGGAAGCAGCCTGTACCGGTTCACACTGCAGGAGACCGCATGGCTTGGAGACGTGTCATATTTGGTCGCGATCCTCGGCAGCGACGGAACAACGAAATCTCCATTGAGAATGGACGCCGTGACCAAATAAGTGAGTGGACGGAAGTTTGGTCAGAGTTTCGGGAACATTTATATGATTGGTGGTGGTATCACCGGTGTGGTGTGTAAGTGGTGGTGATTTGTATCAACCATCAGACGACCCGTCTACTTATTTTCCATTTCATAATAGCCCATTTCTTTGTCTCCTGTCCAATTCAAAGAGTACTCCAATACCAAAGGCCTTTGGGGGTATGAAGAACAGGGTGTAAAGTCCTTCATCCCCCATAGAAACGGGAGGATCCTCTGACCAGACGGATGTTATGTCTGGTGGGCTACTACCCGACAGTTGTTGTCGGGTTCTTCTATAATAAGTCTTAAGTAGTGGATAACTTAACTTGCGCGATCTAGGAATCAGGTGTCTTTCGCTGTTTAGTTCATCGTCTGTGTCATAAATGGTGCTGTAGTACTTTGTTGCTACTTGTTTGCTTAGTACTTTTTGTAATGCCGCTACAGGCCCAAGGTTTCCCAAGATGGCCAAATGATATGTTTAAAAATCTTCAAAACTGAGCACACTACGCCAATGGCGTCGTGTTTGTTCGTGGTTTACAATGGAAATTGTTGTGCATGTGAGAGTGTTGTATGTGACTATAGTGCGTGTATGTGGGGTGTAGGTGTAGAGTGTGCTTGTGAAACCTCCCCACGAGCACCACTCTCCGCTACGTGTATTTGGTGTGCAAGACTACGGAAGAAAGATCTTTAGGGTTTGACTAAATTCTTCAATTCTTCGTATGTGACTGTATGAAGCCAATTATCAATCAGACTAAGGTAGCGCAGCGGTAAACGCTACCTGCGTTTACCGCTAAGGACACTACGATAATGGAAGCGTGATCTACAAATGAGAGGTAAATATTAGATTAGTTATCAGTAAGCAGGTGAGACGTGCTCTATTAATTAGTAACAATTAGACATCAACTGTCATGAGCGTCCAAGAGGGAGCCTTCGAGAGGGCCACGAGGTTCACGTTTGAATTGATGTTTAATAACTCAGCTAGTTTCTTAGTCTAGATCTTTTAAATCGAACTTAGACTTGTTGGGTACGTAGACTCTGTACTCTCTCTCTGTCTTTCTATACTCTCTCTCTCTCTTTCTCTCTGTACTCTCTCTCTGGCGGTACTTTCATACAATCCACAATACAAGCAAAAGAAGCTTGGCTTGCCCTTAAAACCTACGACTCTTCATGATGTTGTTGATGGTTTTTGAACAATCTGCTTGCCGTATTTTTGACCCAGAGGCACGCCACTATCTGTAAGTAAGTAAGTAAGTAAGTAAGTAAGTAAGTATATTTATTCGCATAAAATGTGGTATATACAGGATGTTATAAAAATGTTATAGAGCAGGACACATTCCGCCATAATTATAGCATGCAAATTTAAAATCATTTTTTTACATTAGGAAGGCACATTAAAATGAACAACATAGGTACGTACCTATCTAACACAGACATTTATATACAATTATGTAATGATACTAAGCAGACCATAATCAAACAAAACAATAATAGTTAATACGAAAAAACCGTACATACATCTAAATAAACAAACAAAACAATAATACTGAAACATCTACACCATAAACACATCTAAATATTAACTGCAATCATATTTAACACAATATAAACAATATAATAAACACGCACAAACACACAATAAAAGAACACCGTACATATATTATAAACCATCAAATGAAACTTGAATTAAAAAGCAAAACAAATCAACATAAAAAAGAAATCCTTAACAAATAGGTAATAATATAAAATGATTTACAATGCATTTTTAAAGTGATAAGAATGCGTTGAGTATTTTTTGAGGAACTCGTTAATAGTATAAAAATTTTCTTTTATTAACCACTTTCGTAAGTTAAAACAAAATTTGCGATAGGGCAGGTCTACAATTTTTTTGGGTAGCGAGTTATAAACTAATGGTGCCATATACACGCTGCTGTGTCTAAACATTTCTATTCTGGGTACCGGTAATTCTAAATTTGAGTGAGTGATTTTACGTTTGTTAAAGTTATTTTTATTTTGGAAAAGATTCATGTTAGTTTTAACAAATTTAGCTATTTCATAGATGTATATGCTAGGGGCGGTCAATAGCTTTTCAGATTTAAATATGGGTCGACAGGAATCTGACCACTGCATATTAAAAATAGCACGTAAGCACTTTGCTGTGTTGAGTGTTCCGAGAGCTGTTTAACAGGGTGATTGGTTAAACGAGGGCGATACTTTAGGGGTGTGAAAAACTCTCATATTTGAACAACTTTTCCTATAAAATATGACAAAAAAGTCTGTTGGTGCCTACATTTTTTCGAGTTTTGCGACCCCGATTGTACGGATTTAAAGATTTCATAGTAACATAAAAGTTGTTCATTTTCATGAGTAGGTAAGTACTACACTCCTTTAAATAAAAACCCGATTAAACGCCCTTTAAGGGAAAACCAAATCACACCTACCTCCGTATTTTATCATTTTTAGGGTTCAGTATCCAAAGGGTAAAACGGAACCCTATTACTAAAACTCCGCTGTCCGTCCGTCTGTCTGTCCGTCTGTCACCAGGCTTTATCTCATGAACCGTGATAGTTAGACAGTTGAAATTTTCACTGATAATGTATTTCTGTTGCCGCTATAACAACAAATACTAAAAACAGAATAAAATAAATATTTTAGGGGGCTACCATATACCAATCGTGATTTATTTGCCGTTTTTATAGATAATGGTACGGAGCCCTTCTTGCGCGAGTCCGATTCGCACTTGGCCGGTTTTTTTCATTAACACCTAAAATTCAAGCAAAAACACAATTAATACCTGCATCAACATAATAAAGTTTTTTGTTGTAGTTTGTATCATAATAAAAACAGAACAGGAAATTCACGTACCTATACCTATTAACCTGTTAAATAACATACTGTATTTTGCCGCAAAAAACTACTCAATGATATCATCAAATTGATAGGTACCTAAAAACAACTAAAATGCTAATTAAACTCATTTATATTGGAAGAGTTAATCAGTACAGGTGGCCTACCATGACGTCTTAAAGCAAGAGTAATTCCAGTGTGAGAAAGACATGGCACTAGACGACCTGTATAGCTCTGTCTCTTTCCCACACTGGAATTACTTCTGCTTTAAGACATCAGAGTTACCCCCGAGGTAATTAATAAGTCGAATGTCATTGTCAAAAGGTTTCAGTCGGTAGGTAAACATTCGCGATTTTGTCTGTGGAAGTTGTAGGTTGGTATAAAAAACAAAATGGCGGCGCTAGCTCCGATTATGGGCAAGCGCGTGGTAAGCGAGAAAAAATCGAAATAAAATAGGTACGATTACACTTCGCGGGCGGTCAAATGAATGAACCAAGACTATTAAACCCACTAAACGGAGCAGACTTCCCGAGACAGGTGGTCTTGCTAAGAGCTTAGAGAAGTGGGGGGGAAACGGGAAGAACAAAGATGAAAACTTGGCGTTCTTATTTGAATGAAGTTGCTGCTTCGTTGACTTCGTGATCCCAAGTGCCAGCACTGAGTGTGGAGACCTCAGAACTACTATTATACTATTGCTAGCTCATAGGTCTCCCTCCATTCCTCTCTCTCTTCGTTCCAAATCTTAAGGAAGACATCCGGTTCATCCCGCCATCTCTTACGTAGTCTTCCGCAACCACCTGTCCCTGGTTCAGGGCAGCAATCCTGATTTCTGAGCTTTAAGGTATGATTCCGAACCACGCTGCACGCAGCAGTGCTGCCGCCACACTACTGGTCCCCATACAATTTCTATAAGCTTATATGAGATTACATTCCAAGCTAGGCAGCAATGTCGCGGCAGCAATGTAAAGAAAATACCTTAGTGGCAGCACTGCGGCAACAGCACTGCTGCTTGTTGCCGAGTTCGGAATCATACCTTTACGGGCCCACAGCTCGTCGGCATGCGACAGATATACATCCATTTAAGTTGGGCAGCTTTTTGAGCCATGTCAACTATTTGCGTTTTGGAGCGCAGTGTGGTGTTTCAAATACGATCTGCGTTAATTTTACACCTAAGACAGTTCAACAAATTTTAGTAGAAATGGCAATATGATGGGCAGTTACATGAACAACTGTAGGAGTCCTTCTATGCAGTGTGATCTTTATTTCGTTTAAAGACTATACGTATTGCTTAATGCACAAGATTACATAAATGGGTTACCAGCCCATCTTACACTGTTAACTGACCCATATCCCACTTAACTAATGCAACTTGCGGAAGAAAGTAATTCATTGTCTCAAACAAATCTTACCCAGCATAACTTGACCTGACATCATAGAGAATGCTGTCGCAAAGACGGCGGTAAGAGTTCGGTACGCTTGCGCAACACATTTACACCCCACTCACGACAGAGAGATGCAACTCGCGACACGGGATACGCGCGCTTTCTCATCAACTTTTTTAAATTGATGCAGTTTCAGAGTGATGTTAACCCGGCAGGGAGATCGCTGTATGGCTTTATTGCAACCGCCACTAGTACCTGGAAGACGCAGCACGTGAGCATGGAGATTGGCTCAAGTAAAGTGGCCTACTTATGCCTAGCAATGAATGAAGTCGGGCTGTGGATAATGATCAGTATTAAATCTGACAATGGTGCCGATTCCCTTGTTCATAAACTAAACAAAATTTAAGTGTAGTGCATGTAATTTGATGTAATTTTAGAAGTGAACTTTTTAATCACGTCTAAACTTGTGTCAGGCGCTGGTTAATTTGACAGGACTAAACTAAAATTTATCTTTTGTCCTTTTCATAATGAAATAGACAGATGCACTGAACTTAAATTTGGTTTAGTTTGCAAACAAGGGAATCGGCACCAGTCTTGTATCAAAATAGAAGCTTGTTCTTAACCGTTGGATACATTATCTGGCTTGTCACAAATAAGGATCTGGCCGTCTAGTCTGCCTAGGCTTTAGATTTTCATTTCAATTTGCAAGAAGAAACACCATCATTGATTCTTACTTCTATATTCCCTCGCGTGCCATTTTATTTTGGTTCATAGGTAGGTATAGTACATATTACATTATATCTTTACGTCTTACTACAGTTTGCGGGGTTAGTCATGCAGTTAATTTCCTAATTTAGATTTCTTGGTACTGTTGAGTTCATTCGTTGTAAAGTGGTTGATGTTCAGAGTTAGTTATAGTTTAACCTGCCTGTGATTTGGTAGCACATCCTTATCCTTACTAATATTATAAATGTGAAAGTAAGTTTGTTTGTTATCTTTTCACGCCTAAACCACTGAACTGATAATCCTGAAATTGTGCATAAACGTTGTCAGGTGTACAGAAACGGACTTAAGGTTCAAACGCCAGCAGGGCAAGCTACCCGAAACTGTCGGATTTTTCCAGCCAACCTTGAACGTAATGCTTTAGTCATATTAAAATAAAAAAAAATAAAAAAAAAGCCTTTTATTCCATCTTCATCAGCTTTAGTGATATAAATTTGAAAATGTATGACATATTGTAGTAGCTTGATGTGCTGGCGTCTGTACCTTACATCCCGGAAAAAAAGTACTGTTCCCGAGGAAAACAACAATAACGTTCTTATGATTATAGATGGCGCCACGTGTCTTTCAAATCATGATTATGACCCTAGTTGATTTTCAAATTCTAAATTAACGCGACCGAAAGAAGCCGCGGGCAAAAGCTAGTTGAGAATGAAAAGACCGTCATGGCTTAGAGAATGCCTTAATTACGCCGTTGTGTTGGTTTGCTTTCACGAAGCATATTTTACCAATAAGTACCTACAGTCGCCCAAAACCCAGGTCCTATTTATTATCTAAGTGAATACTAATATTACAATCTTTAGCAGCATACGATTTACCTTAATGTAGACCTAGGCTTTTTATTCGATCGCCAACATAAAATAGCCGGATTTTCGGATGGAAAATCATCAAATGACTTCTCCCTTCTCTCCTTTCTTGCCCTTTGTGTTCCAGGGCCGCGGTATCTCTTTCGAACAGTCCCGCAGCACATAAAATAGCCTTTCGCTCTGATTTGAGTTGCCTATTTTTGACTACACATCTTTTTCAGCTTGTTATGCAGACCATTCATCACCTAGTCTAGATATAAAAATAAAACATTCAATTATTTTCTTTGGTAAAGCCCTTTAGGCTCTAGTTTTTGCCGAATTTCAATTTTAATCGAAAGCAATCCAATTTTGAATTTCCGTAATCTCTAGATTAACTTTTTTGCTCTTAGTCGTAACAATAGCTGTAGGCTAGCAGTGACATTAATAAAAGCTTACATTTATTTCTCACTTTAGAAATAGTGTTTTTGTGTGTTTTATTAGATTCTTTTTTTTGTTAGTGTCGGTCGAGTTCGGTCAACATTTCAAGATCAAGGGCACTGTTTGTTACCTAGAAAATATAGTTGGTTTACTGTTCAATAGGAGTTATATAAGTAAGTTTTACGTTTTGCACGTAAAGTGTTCCTATGAGGGTGATATGTTTGCTATGTGAACAAACCCAGGGAGGGTTTGCTCACAATAAATTATGATTAAAAAAAAAAACAACAAAACAAACAAAGAATGTACAGCATCACTTTAATCGTTCGCACCAATTAACAAGGCATAGGTACTTTTGGGTTCCAATGCAGCCACTAAACTACTATTACAGCTGGAGTGCAAGTACAGACGCCAGCACATCAAGCTACTACAATCTGTCAGATTTATTTAATTGTCAAAGCTTTAGGTTCAGAGTTCATTGGGAAAATCTGACAGTTTCGGGTAGCTTGACCTGCTGGCGTCTGTACCTAGTACCTACCTATCTGCTATGAGCTACGTCAATTCCTGAGATGTCATAGAAAGAGATGTAAAGATCCTAAGCCTTGAGATGTACACCTATCTATTCACCTATGAGTACCTATTTTCACTAAAACTAGGCAAGACCTATATCAACGCATAAATAAAAGCGGGTTAGTCTTTTAGGACGGCACATGACTCGATGAGTGAATAAGTAGGTATTATAGTAATTAGGTAGGTAGACACTTACTGACTTTATCTTGTCATTGAGCTGCAAAGATAATTAGAAAACTAATTAGGCTTAATATTGTTGTGGTTGGGCAAACGTCAACCGCCATGCGCCATAATGGTCAAATTAACTAACAGGCATACAAATTACCAGCCATTCATTCTTACCCGTGTAGGTTTTCATATGTCTCGCCTACTGTAACAACGGAGACGTCAAATATGTTACAATAATTATTGTGTGGCTAATTGTCAACCAAACACAAGCCTCAATAACAATGGGATGAATATCTTTTGTTTTTAAACGTTTTGTAACGACCGTACCGCTGCCGCGTTTGTTTCTTTTCTACATCTACATCACTATGACCGATTATTCAATGAATTTTACTTATATTCAAGCTCACCAAGTTTTCAGCCTCGCTCTTTTGAAGTGCTCCTAAGTGATGTAAATTCATATGTCAGATGTGTTTTTGATAGATTTATCAGATAAACAGAAGTATTATAGTCACATGTTTTTCGCAAATTAATCTGATAAAAGCATTTATCATGAGTGCTAGAAGCTAAATAAACATCAAATCACATGCGGAACGGAACGTTGATAAATGATCAGATTAGTTGCGTTCGGAATATCATGACGTTTGCATGTCTCTCGCGCTCCGTCTCGTCTGTGTGACTGAATTTAAATAAACAAGACTTTTGACTGATTGTATTGACTACTAAAAATAATTTAAAATTGATGGTGAAAATTAGATACGGTCTCAAACAAATAAATAGATAACGACTAAGTTCAAGTTCATGGTCGCCATTCCAATCTTTTGAATGTGCACTGTCACTTGTCAACTTTTTGTCAACTTGTCAGTCGGTCACTCGATGACGTTCGGTTTGAACGTATGCTAACATATCCGCTGTACGCGAGTAATTTGCCTGAAATTGCGTTTATTCAATTACATATTATCATATTCCTCTTGTACGTTAGTTGTACGTGTAGCGGGGAGATGGCTGAACACCGCCGGACACTGTGATTCTTTGCCACTGTTGTATATTTAGAAAAAAAATAGTTGCGGAGCGCGGCGAACCGCTCTGTTCGCATTGTTTTGATAAATCAGTTTTCTGTGTTAAAGTTTAGAACTATTTGGTGATCATGAAGGTGTCTCATAGCAAGGAGGAGACTTCTGATGAGGAGTCGGGGCTGGGATACCAGAATACTTTGGTAAGTGCATATGTGCAACTTTCTAATTTCTAGAAAATACGTACTTAACTATTACAAAGTGGTTTTCCTAGTTTATGAGTTCGTTCTAGGCTGTCTATGCGTGTGCAGAGAGCATTGCCGTATTTTATCCGTGGTTTCTTTCATGGATTGTACTGGAAAGAGTTTGTTTATAAATTGTAACAGTTTATTTTGATACTTGTACCACACAGTGCCACTGATGGGTATTGTAATATGCAACTGTGATGAACGACAAAAATGATCGTTATTATGTAGATTTCAGAGTTTAACTGTACCTTTGTTTCCACACATCTTTAGCCAAGTTACAAAAAAGTTTTAAACTTCAAAATAACTTTCATAACATAGCAAGTAAAACATATTTTTCATAATAAGTTGGCCCTGAAAAGCCAGTGTAATATAATAATTCTAATCAGGTTCATTCAAATTTGATAAAAACACAACATCATTGATAGTAGATTTAAGGCAAATAATTTAAAACATTGATCATACACATTTTGCTTCATAAATTAAAATGGGAAAAAGTTATTATTTCCTGTTACAAACATCCAATTTTGAACTCGAAAAATGATTTAAAAAGTTACAGTTTACAGTGTAAATTATGCCAATTCATGATATTTATTACTATACCTGCATAAACTTACACCTTTTTTCCACAGAGATGGAGAATCTACAGAACACTCCTCCTATGAGCTTTAAATATAAATAAATACTTAATAATATTAAAACTTAATTACCAATAAGATCACAAAAAGTTTATCAGTGAGTATCTTGGGCAAGGAAACGAAATCAAAGCACTTTTGAAAAAGTTATAAAAAAACAAAAAGATCTAGAGCATAGATCTCTATGGAACTCCTTGGACATAAGAAATACTTGTTAATATTTAATTTGGGAATGCAAAGTCTAGTTTTTATTTTGTATCTTGGGCAAAGACACTAAATCTATTAGTATTATTTCATAAAGACCACCTAAAGGCATTTTTGAACTGTCAGAAACAAAAAGATCCAAAGCATAGATCTCTATGGAACTCTATGGACAATACATTCTTGATATATTACCTACATACATTGCATGTACAGTATAATTGAATACCGCAACCATTATGCAGGTGAAGTCTTGTGCAACTTGACCTTTTAAATAAACATTCGTCATTACAGACACTTTCTTTACATGTATTTCAGTCGTGATTCTTATCATTATTTTTATAGTGTTGAAGAACTTATGCAAAGATGAACAGCTGTCTCCATATAAGTTAGTTATGCAAGCATTCCGAATAGTCTGAGAATCTGTGCTATAGAAATAAAAAAGATTCACAAAACATAGCTGGAAGCCAACCTGGTTGGTCACAGTGAAGACTGTATAAAACCCAACTATGCTTATTTTATTTATGGTGGTTATTTTATACTGTATGGTATTGGACGTAAAGAATAGCACCATCCGATATTTTCCCATGGGTGTCATTAGAGGCGACTAAGAGACTTACCAGAGAATGGGCAGCAGCATTCTCTGTGCCTTTGTAATAACCGTTCTGCGATCGCCAACCCGCCTGCCAAACGTGGCGATAATGGCAAAACCCCCCTTTGGGGGAGGCCTATGTCCAGCAGTGAACGTCTTTCGGCTGAAATGATGATGATTATTTTGGCCTAGGGAATTCAGAATCAGAATTTTTCTTAATTTTTAACTCTATAAAATTTATTATTGAATTAGGTACTTTTCTATACTAGGCATAGATATGCCTCAAAAAATTAAATAACGAAAAATATTCCATTAGTAATAGAGAAATATAGAAGAAGAAGGCATGCTGCGCCAACCCCAAATAAATTTGGATAAGGGTAGGAGAATGATAATGATGATGATGATGATATTCAAAATACCCATCAGATCTCCACAGAAGTGAAGGCTACCAAGGCTATGTTCAGTAAAGAGTTAATTTTACGTTTGCTCAATCCTTTAATTAAAGTATGGGTTTTACATGTTAATATTGCATACCATCAATAGTGCATAACATAATATCACATATTATATGCCACATAGCATAGGGCAGAGCTGTACCTTAATAGTACACCCACATTTTGCCAGTTATGTTAAAGTCCCACGTAATAGGGGGTAAGTCTATTGCAATGAACTGGGTACAATCAGTTAGATTATCGAAAAATATTGGATACATATACATATTTTGTTTTATCAAATCAATAAAAAATAACGAAGATAAAACGCATCAAAGTTCATGAGTGGGGGCTTGTGACGTCACTTTCCGCTATAAAGTGTACCGAAATGTGACGTCACACGAGTTTTCGACGCACTGCATCGACCTACCTCATTTTAAGTTTACTAGAAAAAAAATACTTAAATCTGACGGATTAATTAGATTTTTTTGGTCAACTACCCTATTCCTTATGTAAAAATCCAATAACATGGCATAACCTGGAAGCCGAACCTATGACCTACTGTTCAGTAGCACTATGTTTTACATATTTGGAAGTCAAAGTCAATCCATTTATTTAAATCAGGCCTTTAAAAGGCACTTTTAACAACAAATTACGAAAATCATAACCCTTCCTTTCGCCGTAGTCGGGTAAAAATAGAATTGAATCTGTTGCCATTCGAATATGTACTAACTTACACTTTATTTGAATGAGCCCAGTGCCCAGCGGTCAATTGATTTCGGCTTTTGTCCTGTCTAAATTCAATTCAAACCCAATTTATTCAGGAACAATTCACATTGTGTTTGAAAAAAAAACACATTCATTAAAATTATAAACTAACACAAAAAATATATATACATATAAAATAATATATATACATATATAAAGAATTTGTTCCAGTAAGATTCCCTGCTATGCATTAATAAAATACTAATTAGAATGACTTATTCTTAGCCAAAGCCCACACAGTTTTATTTTTAGCATGATTTGTACTAGATATTGTATTACATGAGGCTTGGACATCAGTGAAATGTCGTCATCAAGGGTGAATCAAGAATATGGTACTTAATATTAGATTTCGGACTTGGCTAATGCCTGTTTGAGTGACATAGACAATAGACATACACTTGAATAAAAGCTCGCGGTTCGATTTTCAGCACTTAGGTTAGCAACAGAGTTCAAATTCCAACTATGCAATAATATTAAGGCGTTTATTTAAATAATAATAATATTAATATCTTGGGACAACCAACACATCGCCATCTGATCCCAAACTAGGCAGAGCCTGTACTATGGCAACCAGACAACTGATAAACATACTTATATATGGCGCCTAGTCTTGGAGAAAACGGTTAGAGTACCTTTTTAAAATAGTAATAGGTATCTGTATGTTTGGGGGATTCCTATGCAATGTTTCATTAAACATTATGAGTACAAAGGTGAGATAGTAATGTATTAAAACCTTGCTTTTTAACTTAAACTCACATAGATGTTAAAATATTTGAATAACATTAGAAAATCCTATTATAATTAATTTCTAGACATATCTCAGGTTTAATGACATTATTAAAACAATGATAACTGAATCATTAACAGGCGCTATAGTAATATTGATTGACATTATTATAGAAGTACCTACTTTATCCATATATCCAGCATTATTCTTATCAGTATGTAGAACCTCATTCAATATTTCTTTGAATCCGTATGTATGAATGAACCAAAATGTTAAATCTAGTAAGTTCTGGGTTCAACAAGGTGGCATTCTTCCAGGAGGTTGAAAGTGGTCCTGAAATACAATTTTCAATAATGAGTACATACATTACATGATACATAAACTCACGCCTTTTCTCCCTTTGGGGTGAGCAGAAACTAGAAGACGCCACGAAATTTTAATTATTTTTGTTTCGTACGTATTCATACATTCTAGACACTAAGAGTAAGGCTGTTCATACAAAATATTTAGTACTTAAATATTTACATGCAATGAAAATAACACAAACAAAACATCACGCCTGGAATCCCCGTAGGGTTAGGCAGAGGTGCACCTAATAGCACACCCGCATTTCACCAGTTATGTTCAAATCCCATATAGTAGGGGGCGAGCCTATTGCCACCAACCGGGCCAATAGCACCTTGCCCGAGCTGGGAATCGAACCCAGGACCTCTAACGTGTGGCATTTGCAATGAAAGTGTATTAAAGTACACAACAACAACATACATTTATTATCAGGCTACTTTGGCCCATAGATATATAGGTACCTTACAGACTAACATACGTATGATATAATACAAATTGTATTAGTAAATAAAACTTTAAAACTATGCTAGTAACACTTCACTGTACTATACTGTATTGTCAGTATTGGTGAACCACATAAATCAAAAAAAATACATAACATAACATCAAGCCTGTAATCCCCGAAGGGTAAGGCAGATGTGTAAGTACCTAATATAACACCTATATTTCGCCAGTTATCTTTAAAGTCCTATATAATAGAGCCTATTGCCAAAACCGGACAAAATCCAGACTCCGTTACTGCTACTGAGTAATTCCTGATGAAAAAATCCAATAAGACTTTGCCTATCAAGGGAATCGCACCTAGAACCTTATGCTCAGCAGTCGTCCCAGACCCAGCCATACCAGACATCAAACCTCGCTTTAGAGGGAAAACTATTACGAGGAAAGTGACCAGCCATTCTGACTTCAGAATGGCTGGACCAAATCGGTTTCACCTAGTTGTAGGCCTTATAAATAGTTCATATTTTCGTTAAAATATAGTACCTCATCAGTACCTCAACATATGTATTTCTTATATTTTTTCGATAAGCCATAAATAAGTTACATCTATAAGCTCGCAATTGCCCGATTTTTTTAAAGCCAGTAGATACTTTATAACAATTATAACGAAACTAAACATGTTTAAAATATATAAATAGGAATCTATAAATATAACAAAAATAAAAACCGGCCAAGTGCGAGTCGGACTCGCGCACGAAGTGTTCCGTACATTATCTATAAAAACGGCAAAAAAATCACGTCTGTTGTATGGGAGCCCCCTTAAATATTTATTTTATTCTGTTTCTTAGTATTTGTTGTTATAGCGGCAACAGAAATACATCATCTGTGAAAATTTCAAGTGTCTAGCTATCACGGTTCATGAGATACAGCCTGGTGACAGACGGACAGACAGAAAGACAGTATAAGAGCTTGGTATTGCTCAAACCTCCAAAATCTCTTTTGGTCTAGCAATCCTGATGCAGACAATAAAATGACAATAAACTGTAAACTATAAAAGAAAATTGTTTTGTTTTTTTTATGCTACTTACTAAAGAATAAGTATCTACAAGTATTATCTAAACATAGAAAATAACAATAAAACCTAGATAAATAAAATCATTATATGTCTGAGCACTAAAATATTGCCAGTATCATATTGTATTGTTATATTAATGAGTAATATTATATACCAACACCTCATAAAACCACAATTCATAGTTATTATGTGGTGTTGTAATACATATGTATTCTTGAAGCCATAACGACAATACTAAAATCAATAGGTACATTATACAGATACTTAAATAACTATTTTATCTATTCTTAACATAAGTTTAAAATAACACTTGGTCATGTTTTTTTTAAACATTGATAGCTTCATTTGATTAAAATAATAACACTTGAGTAACTGATTGACGTGCTTCGTGAAATCTTCTTGAGACCTTGAAATCAAAATTAGATACCTACCCACACATACAAAGATAAACTCACGCCTTTATCCCATGGTGGTAGGCAGAAACTACAGAACGGGACCTGATACCATAAATACTCCTAGCGCCTCGTACTCGTTCATACATCTGGTCATACACGCACGCCGGTTTGACAGTCTTGACGCAAAACGTCACTTTCGCAAAATGTCATCATGAAAAATTGGGTCACTTTCGCATAATGTCACTTTCGCACAACGTCATTTTTTCAAAAGCTGTTGTTGCGAGTTGCGGGCACTACTCACCTGACCTCTGAAGAATCTCACCAATAAGATCAGTGTATGCTCTACCTACACAAGGTATACATTATGACTTCCTTCTCGAGTTCCTCGGTCGGGTAACAAAAATGTAAATTAGAGGTGCTACAATAGACACTTGTTCGGGTCGGTACATTCGGTTCGGTAGTATTTGTTGAACAACAGGGCTAACCCAAAACAATAGGTACACATTCGTACTTATATTTATTTAACAGTTTACAGTGTACTCAATACAGAAAGAACAGAAAAAACACTAGGAAGTGTTGAAGGGCGGGCGTCTTGAGGGACTGTCTTTTGGAAACTTTGACGATCAAAAAGTGCTGACTATCAGCCTAACTTGAATAAATGACTTTTGATTTTGATTCGAGTCGTGCAGATCACCGAACTCCGTTCGGCATCTGAATCATGTTCGGTTCGGATCTGCACAATTTATACTAAACCGATGTTACTCGGCTGTACCGAATCTTCTGCCGACCGCATTGTCAACGCTGCCCGGTGCGATAGCATTCCCTGTCTATTTCTCGCTCTAGTAAATGACGGTTCTTAGTGAAGGAAAAGGATAGGAGCATAGAAAAATGTGATTCCGTGTGTCTGTTGTAACACCCAATTACTCGTTTCTTGCAAAACTAGTGTAACTAGCCGCTTCTGCTTGGGTGCCTGGCTGTCTGCTAGGTAGCGCCAGCCATCCTCAGACACCCATGACGTGGTGACTTTCGCCAGGAGTGAATAAGCTTCAGCAGTCTGTTCAGCTTACACTCATCCGTATACCTCGCTCCATTGCTCTTTGGCACACACTAATACGGCGACAGACATTAAAAATAGTTTAAAATTAATTAGTTATTGTTAATTTGAATGCGTCTAAACTATGACCTAGGAAAATTGCTAAACTTAAGGTCAATAGTTCAACGTACTCTCAGTTATGTCCGTAAAAACATCTTCGCGCTAGACTTGCTTGGTCTAAATGTTTGCTCGTTTTTTAGCGCGAATTTGTTAATCTAATTTCATTGAATCTTTTATACAAGCAAGTTTGTGGAATAAGAGTAGAGGACGACCAAAGACACGTTGGATGGACTGTAAGAAAGAGTATATGGCAAGAAAGGAGGGGTGACCATTGAGATGATATTGATAGAGAAGTATGAAAGAAGGACGCAATCTGCGCCGACCCCGCATAAATTGAGAGTACCTGGATGATTGTTGATTTGATGGTTTTTTTTTTTGACGTTTTCTTAAAATGAAACCTAGCTAGATCAATTTATCGACCCCGAAACCGCCTGCATACTAAATTTCATGAAAATCATTGGAGCCGTTTCTGAGATTCAGAATTGCAAACAATAATTGCTCGTTTAAAGGTATTAGATAGATAGATAAGGGCAGGACACTGATGATGTTTTAGTAATAAACGATCTTGTGGTTTTTTCGAGGTAGACAAAAACCTAGCCTGACAATCATCAAATTCATAATATCGGCCGAAAGAAGTTCACAGCTGGACGTCGGCCCCCACCAAACATCGTTACGTTGACCGGTCCTCGATGATAATGATCTTAACTTGTTCCTCGGCCATTTCTAATGAAGGAAATACTTCGCTAACTAGCCGCCATCGCCATTATCCGACTATACTATTATAAATGCGAAAGTTTGGGAGTTAGATGGATGCTTGTTACTCTTCCAAAAACGACTAAACGGATTTGGATGAAATTTAGCACAGTTGATTGACACTACAATATTTTTTATCCCGGTGGTACCTACGATCCCGTGGGATAAATACCGAACTCCACGCGGGCGATGCCGCCGTCAAAGGCTAGTTATACGTATATTATCTAGTTTTTATTTTCAGATCTCTCTTCTGTAGCCTAGTTTTGAGTGTCCATGAACATGTCACAATAACACGTCTACATTGTCAAGCCACGGTCATAATAATGTATCACACAATAATAATACATCAAAACAAACAATAATATCGCTTGTTATACCATTATTAAAGTATGTTAAAGTGTTATTTGTCTGAGGTTGCGCAAGCGCAGGTTAACTTATCGCTTGCAAGCACTCTAGTAACCTATTTCTTCTAATTGGTTCTATTACTTATTTAATTAATTATGAAATACTCCGTTTTACTTTTGTGCTGATTTGAAAATAAAGTAGCGATCTAGGCTGTCTTATCATTCTTTTCCTGATAGCCTATATTATATATTATATATAGATAGTTTTTTGCAGCATCTCTTTGTCTTACACACTTCACTGTTAGTCCTCTTCGCAGTACTCGCTCAGTAAAGCCATAAAATTACAATCTACCTTCAATTTATTTAAAAGTATTTGAAGAAGAAAACGTATTGCGCCGACTTCAAGTAAAATGATGATTGAAAGAGGAGGGTTAAAATCAAAGCATTAATTTCAAGTAGGCCAGTTACAGGCACTTTTGAATCGTCGACAAGATAACAATGTAATGAAGCTACAGTCCCAGTCACAAGGCATAAAAACTGTGAAACTACTGTAGTTACCTATTCCCTAGCGTAGATCTCTATGGAGAAGAACGGGTAGGAAACTCCATGGACACTCCTTTAAATCAGTAGTGCAGCAGGGTGATGGTGAGACTTTTGACCTGGATATCAAATCCCTCAAAATCTCTTCCGTGGACCCATAAAATACTCATATTTGGCGTCATTTGGTTAGACTAGAAACCGACCACGACACAACTGGGGAAAGGCTAGTCATATGATCTTGTCCTGTCCTCAAACCGAAATTGTTCGTTACCAGGAGAAACTCAAGAGGCAATTCATATGCCGTGTAGACGGCGCGTTCGTGTTCCACGCGCGCCTCAAAGAGATGTCAGCAAACAGGGCGGGGCCCGCAAGGGCCGATGCCTGCCAGGGCTGCGGGACTGTTCGAAAGAGATACCGCGGCCCTGGAACACAAAGGGCAAGGAGGGAACATGGATGGGTTTTAGTCAGTACAAGTCTGACACTCCTTTTCGCTCTGCCCAGAGCGGGAGAAATCATTTGATGATTTCCCATCCGAAAAAAGGGGCAATTCATATTGTACAAAACTTCCATTTCAAAAGACATACGTTTTACGTCTCCATATTCGAACAGCCAACAATTAGACTTCATCATAAAATTGATATGCTCTCTTTATCACCTCATTCATTCTGTAGTATTCAACAACGGGAAACGACCTATTGAAATGGTCGTAGGCGACCAACTGACCACCTGTACCCACCTTAATGGCTTACGTATTTAGTTTTATAGTCTCATTCACTGCGTAGAGACACTTCTTTGCTTTGGATATCCTAGATTCGACCTTTCTATCAAATTTCTGAATTATGTTGACTAGATTCTAAGCTAAGTAAGCTGCTTTTCAGCAATACCCTGGGGATGCCATGGTAAAACCTGACATAGGATTACCTAAGGCTGGTTGGCCATCCCTTTACCGTCATTCCTTAGTCGCCTATTCTAGTGTGATCTTGTAACAGGACTTGAGGGGACAGTAAGTAATAAGTAGCCCGCCAGACACAACACCCGTCTGATCGGAGGATCCTCTCTTTTGGATTGAGGATTGAGGATGTCTACACCCTGTTCCTCATGCTCCTATAAAGTAATCAATGGTAGGCCACCGTTTTCTTGTTCTCTTTAATTTTTATTCCAATTAATGCAATATGTACCGTTAGTTATAGGAATTTAACTATAAACCACACCTTGAGGGATCCTCCACCCATCCTCCGTATTATAACATCCGTCAACAGTGTGATAACTTATCTCTTACTAACAAATGAAACTTCGGAATAGTTTTCACATACCTACTTTTTGTTGAACACAAATATTAGTTTTAGGCTGTAGGTTACATTGACGTGGCTCTGTCCTTTGTTTAAGAGAGTAAAAGTCTAAATAATTGATAATTTGTTAGTACGTACTTATGTTTCACTAGCACAAAGTAATGGCTGCCATAGCTCCATTTACATGAAACATTTTAAAGTCACGAGTGACTCCTACATTGTCGTCCATATTATCATCATTAACATCAGGTGGGATAGCGGTCAAATACAATGCTTTGCATCGTCATCATCATTTACCTAGCCTTTTCTAATTACGTTGGGTAAAGTCGGCTTCAGTCTAACCAGATTTTGCCAAATACCAGTATTTTTCATGGGCCGAATGTCTTTCAGACCGCCACACCTTAGCTGGGGAACCTAATTTCATTTTGTGCTTACGTAACAGCAGGTCACGTATGTTGCATTGACAAAAGCATTAGTGTGCTGAATCATCAATCTCACAATCCCGAGGCAAAACAAATTAGGTTCTCATAACAACATCAGTTCTCATTTGATGGAATTAGATTTTTATTTCCCATTTGTTCCACTTCGAATTTAGATCAAGACAATGAAACGAAGGTACCTATGTTCTGTATCTTTACAAACGTTTATCTACGTCTATATAAACAAGCTATGATCATCATGTTTCTCCCTTGAATTATAAGCTAGTATTAATTGAAGTGTGTTTTATAATTGTTTGCCTTCTTAAGTCGTCGTTTAGACGGTATTAGGTTACGTCTGAATTGAAATGTGTTCCATTTTATGCATTATTAAAAGGTCATCATCTTCATCTTTTGGATCAAATGCTGCTTCTGCTGGCCGTGTGTCGTTAGTCACAAAATAATCTTGTTCCGTCCCACGAGAATGATCACGTGTTCTGGAATCAAAAATATCTCCGTCTTCGCATCAAATCTGAAGATATTTTTTGAGATCTTTGGTTATAACTACAAGTATCTTCTACTGCATTTCTATGAACCCGTAACTACTGATACGCTGACCTTCCGAATGATCTTAACTTCCTTGCTTCCGGTATTTTAGTGTCATCTAGAAATTTCCTTGCACTTGTGTCCTAGTACTCCTAGTCTTCCATTTCTCTTCTTACACCTTCAGATTCCTATTCTGACTGCTTAATTCAATCTCCAATATCATCATCTGCCTAGCCTCTAGTACTATTACCAGCCAGTAACTATTTTGTTACTGGCTTCCAGTCTATCGGGATACAGCCTGCTGTATACTAGTATTTTACATGGGTCGGCTGATTATCGACTGACTTCTATAGCCTATAGTTACTGTGTAACGCGATATCTCGTTCCAATCTCCAGTACAATAGGAATATTGATTCGGTGCCCTGTTTACATGGAGTCCGCTTGGTATGCAAGCGTATCCATGCCGCGACGTTGATTATAGTCAACAACAAACCGTTACCTATTGCCATTCGGTACACTTACAAATTGTTATCGTACTTTAACTAATGTGTTTTTCTTTGGCTTTTCTTTATTTTTTTCATAATCATTCTATTATTTTTCCACTACTTAGTTACACCTCCCTGTCTCTTAGGCTACGGGCCGTAGTCCACCACGCACGCCCAGTGTGGAATTGTGGATCATTATCATCAAAATTCTCCTGCCCTTATCCCAATTTATTTTGAGTCCGCGCCGTATATTTTCTTCCATACTTCTCTATTACTCGTCATCTCAACAGTCACCTCATTTCTAGCCTTATCCTTCAAATTAAATGAACAAAATTAGATGAAGTAAAAAGCTTGGGTTCGAACCTACGACCTGTCTTTTTGTTTTCGGACGGGAAATCATCAAATTACTTCTGCTCCGGGCAGAGCGGAAGGGAGTGTCAGACTTGTACTGACTAAAACCCATCCATGTTCCTTCCTTGTCCTTTGTGTTCCGGGGCCGCAGTATCTCTTTCGAACAGTCCCGCAGCCCTGGCAGGCATCGGCCCTTGCGGGACCCTCCCTGTTTGCTGACAGCTCATTGAGGCGCGCGTGGAACATGAACGCGCCATCTACACGGCCTGTCGTCAAAAGACGGACGGACGGCGAGCTAGCCCATTACTCACCGTCCACAGGTCCGCGTCTACGGTGGCCGGAAGTGACCCCCGCCGCCCGGGGCGTCTCCCGCGGCGGATAGAACGAGACGTTCTCTCCCTCTCACGCTCCGCCACCTCCTTCGCTTGCATGACTGCTTCGCAGAAAGAGGTGACGGCGTCCCATTCCCTCTCGCTCCGGACCATGGTCCAAGAGCCGGACGCGATAGGTCGCCGCCGCCGATCGCCGCTACGAGGGCACGGTGGTGCACGGTGGTGCCCCGCCCAAGCGGGGCAGACCTCCACCGTGTCCCCCATCGTGTCCTCTGGGCAATCCTCGCAATAGTAACACCCGGGCGTTTCCCGCCCGATTCGGTGCACGAACCTCCCGAAACAACCGTGTCCGGTGAGGACCTGCGTCAGGCGGAAGGTGAGAGTGCCGTCCACCTGCGTCCGTAGGGGGTCGAACCTACGACCTGCAACCCATAAATCTTTGCCAACACCACTAGGCCACCTTTGTTCTACATCTATCTCGGTGATAAATAAAACAGACTGTTTGTTTTTCTACTTTTCGTGCCAAGAGATTTGTTTTTCTTTTCTATTTTGTTCTCGAATATAAACATGATTCTTGCTCAACATAGTTTGGAAAAGCTTGAAGTATTTCATGTTTGGGTATTTCCTCCTGCTGCCGTTATTCGGATGTATTTTGATTTTATTATTAAATATCTCTTGTGAAGTTTTGAGTTTTCGCGACTTTTAGCCAACTGAATATCTATGGCATCTTCTTGATTTGTTAATCATTGGCTTGATTAACATAGGTCGACCCATTTCAAAATACAAACCTATCGTTTCGTCTTTAATATTATCATACACTCCTTGCCGTCACAATTGGCGTCTTACCACTTTTTAGGGGTTGACCATCACAGCTTCCCATCTTCCAATATACCTTCATGCGTTTGAATTAAGCTAAATACGCGGAAGAGAATACTAATGGCCCTCATGTATAATGTTACACACCTTAAATTTGATCTATTAATAGATTATTTGCGAATCTTCTTTATGGTTTTATAGTTCTACTTTAAAATTATCGTACTTATGAACAATGACGGAATGAACAATTTTTAAAGCGAGTAAACAAATAAAATACTTTAGATAAATAAGGAACTTGCATATAAAACATTAATAGAATAAGTAAATTAATAGAATTTTAAAATACTTCATAGGATATAAAACAATTCAAACTTAGTAACAAGGAGAAGTAACAAAGCGCTCTTCCTCTCTCTATTTATTTAAAAATTTGCTGTGCCCGACAGGCTCCATAATTGTTTCTATATTTTTTTTTATTTACCACCTGTAAGTGTACATTATGGATATAGCAATAAAAGATTTGAATTTGAATTACTTGACTCTCGATTCAACTTCTTTATCTACGCGTCCGTTGCAATAATCTTTTCGACCTTCAAAATTGGTGGTCAAAGAATAAATTGGTTGTCAATTATTCTTGTCAGAGTGGAGTTGGGTGCCAGAGTTTTTAAGCCGTAGGCTGAAAGGAGGACCCTAGGGCTGATGTTCTTGCAGAAAGGTGCATAGTATTCGCAACCGGTGTGCGTGTATGACCTGATGTATGAACGGGAAAGTAAAAGGAGTATGTAAGGATCGTAGCAGGTCGCGTTCTGTGGTTTCTGCCCACCCTCATAATATCCCTTTAACTTCTGACATAAGCCACCTGATTCAGCACTTCTCAATCAAAAGTTAGCACCATATTATGCCGAAAACCTAAAGGCTTTTTTCTTATCTGGTTATTGCCTAACCTGGTAGGCGTCATAGGCCTCTGACTTGGCCTTACATGCCGTCGAAAACATCTCTCAGGTATGCTGGTTTGGTTTCCTTACGATGTTTTCCTTCACCGAAGCAACTGAAAATTATACAATACGCACATGTTACCGAAAAATGCGAGTTACTGGGTTACAGGTCTTGGGTTCGTAGTCCAGATCTATGACTTGGCAGTCCGACGTTCAGCTTTTACCACAAGGTTAATTAGAAATACTTAAATCTAATTGCAATCTAAGACGAGATATTTCCAATATCAGTATTAAATAACAGTATCTTATCAGTTATCAGTTGTTACGTTCAGATGTTATGCAAAACTTATCTTAACATGTACAATATTATATGTTAAGTATTATTTTATGTGACTTTTTAACAGTCACACATATTTTATGAGCGTAGCATTTTCCTCTGCTGATGACAGGCTTGGTATAATAAATATTGTCTTTGTCTGGTATTTTAAATAGTGGTCATAAAAATCTTCAATGGCTTTGAGTTCATAGGAAATGATCTCGTATATATTCCCTGCTTTGTGCCTGATATCCAATTCATTACTTTCTTACTAATAATATTATAAATGCGAAATAAGTTTGTTTGTTACATTTTCACGCCTACATCAAAAGTAACTGAAAGACTTTTTTGAAAATCACGTTTTACGGTAGGACTCAATGTAACGCATTCAAAACATTGTGCTGATGGATGGATTGAATAGTACGGGGTCGTGAAGGTGTCTAAAGTAAAAAAAATACATTAAAAACATGTATTTAAAATAAAAACTTGTGAAAAAGTTGGAACTTTGACCCCCAATATCTCCGTATCTAGAAGGTTCCCACGTATGGTATAGAACAAAAAAAATATCAAAATGATGGGGAGAACAAATGCCTTTCGGCTTCGTTAAGAGTCTTTTTACACTGTAGCTGCTTCTGAGAAGAGAACGGAACAGGGTAAACTAAATAGAAGTTTTGACTCTACAGTTAAATATTGTTTATTATTATAATTTTTTATTTATTTATTAGAATAACAAGAGGTCCATTGAGTTAGTAACAATATAACTTAGCCTAGGTTAGTACTTAATAACTAGAACAGGTCTATCTGGTGCGATTGGTAAGCGCCCACACTAGCGGGCTGTCTGCCCGGGCGGCTATCGATTGCAGCATAGTGTTGGGACTGCCACGCAACTTGTAGAGCAGCGATGCAGATTTCTTACGCCATCGCCACAACGCATCAAAACCGCCAGTGCGTGCTTCGGAAAACATTGCTGACGCACTACAGAAACGTGGCAGTCGCAACAATACCCTGAACGCATTATTATACTGGATACGCAGAGCATTATAAGCTTTTTGGGTATATGTGAACCACAGGGCTCCCGAGTACAGCGATGTGCCTTAAAAAGGACTATTTTAATTGATTTTTGTTTATAGCACTATCATTATTTAAATCATGTTGAAATACGTCTCCTCAGGTTACGGCCACGCTCTAGTTTAGAACCTCCATTTTCATAACGATATTATGTCAAAAACAAAAGATGGATGGGTCTAAACTAGGAAATCAACTATAATAACACCTTTTATAACAACGTAATTGACGTGACAGTAGCACAAGTCGTAGGCGCCTCGTCATTAATCTATGAAAGATAATCTTTATCACGCAGGAAGGTATCGGACTCATGTGACTTTCTGCCGATAATTTGGATTTACAATCCATACCTATGAATATAAAAATTCCGTGGTTAGGCTGTTTTCTTTTGTTTTTATCTGGTCGATAAAGTTCCCTAAGCAAGCTGGGGCAATTACTCATTTCGGAGTAATCAGTTCTTGGCAGGTTAGCTAGAAGAAAGGGTGCAGTGGGAAGAAAGGAAGCCGAAAGGCACTTATTCTCCCCATCATTGCGATTTTTTTGTTCTAGAGCATACCTAGGAGCCTTCTAGTTACAGAGATATTGGGGGTCAAAGTTCCAAGTTTTTCACTAGTTTTTTTTTAAACATGTTTTTAGTGTTTTTTTTTTGCTTAAGACACCTTTACGATCCCCGAACTATTAAATCCATCCATCAGCACAATGTTTTGAATGCGTTACATTGATTTCTATCGTAAAACGTGATTTTTCACCCCAAAAAAAAGGTGTTTCCCAGCAATAATTTTTGCGTAAAGTTACTTAGTTTGATGTACATAATGCTTGGTTGACGGCTTCGTGAAGAGTCTGTTGTGTTCCAAGGCCGCGGTATCTCTTTCGAACAGCCCGCAGCCCTGGCAGGGTCTGTTTACACCTTGTATGTATAACCAGCTGTTGCTCGCGAATTCGATCGCGAGAAAATTTGATTTGTAAGTGTAAAAAAAAGGATCCTATGTGCCTAGACTATCATCGATCTGTGTACCTTTCACCCAGGTCCGTCCAGCTGTTCTGACGTGATTGAGTATAACAAATATAAATCTATCCATCCAAACTTTCGCGTTTATAATATTAGGATCGAAAATATGTAGATTCTTTTGATTTCAGTTTCTCGTTTAGCTTCTATTTCAGTTCCTTTTCTTAGTAATCCCGCTACCGCCATTAGCAAAATTCGAGTGAAAAAGAGTGCCTTCCTAACTTAACCACAAAATGGTTATGATTTTAAGTTAAGTTTATGGTTATGGGTAGCTGACTGGCAATCCTGAATGCTCTACTGGTATCGACACCGGGGTATTTGCCTCGTGACGGGTAGACATTTATGTCGAGGATATTTGAGTTTCCGTGAGAGGATGAACGGAAAGAGGACTTTTTCTTGTTATTTGAAGTATTTTATTTATTTTTATCTTTCGTTTTTTTATTTTATTACCAACCAGATTACCAACGAGGCACATTACAGTTAATCTTAAAATGAAAAATACTACCTAAGTACATGGTCTTGTAACGCACATTCAATTACCTACAGGTAACCACAGCTTACACATTATCGAGTACAAATGCTCTAAATATACAATTTAATAGAAATTGAAATTAGGAATACAATAAAATAGCAATACAATTAAACAAACATGCAATTAATTAAAGACCATTAAATTAAAAACCCAGAATACAGTCAAATCAAAGTTTGAGCCGTTTGGGGTCCGAGTGCCCACCTAGTGTTTCGGGAAATCGCCAAGCGGTTGGTCGACTCTTCACGTGACCAGAGGGCGAGCCTATTTTTTGGCCAAAGAATCGGCATTGCCATCCAAACGTGGCAATGCTGCCAGCGTTCTGGGCACTTTTCCTATTGACAGCGATGTGGACGAATTTTTTGACGCCCTGTAATCCTTTGATACTTGTACATATTTTTATTACTATTATAGATTTGTACTTACATAGTAATGTCATAGTGAATTAATAATGGTTGGAATTGAATTCCTTATTGTAAATATGTTTCTTATAACTGGGCAGGGACATGAAAATGTCAAACAATGCACCTGCAATGTGATCTCTCAACCGTCATTGGTTGACCGGTAGAGAATGTCTACATTCATACACCGTGATTTTTTAGTCGTCTGACAAAGGTGGTCCACTCAATGTATCCGACATAAAATACCTCTAGGCGTGTTTTTTTACCATTAGTATTTATACCTTTAAACGAGCAATTCTTGTATGTATGTATCTTTATATATATATATATATATATATTTTCTGAATCTAGGAAACGGCTCCAACGATTTTCATGAAATTAAGTATGCAGGGGTTTCGGGGGCGATGAATCGATCTAGCGAGGTTTCATTTTTCGAAAACGTAAAAAAAAACGAGCAAAGCTCGGTCATCCAGGTACTTAAAATAATAGGTACAAAGAAAAAAAAATAATACATTAGAATTATGAAACATTCTGTTAATAATGTTTACGTATCAAACAGTAGAATATCTCTAACCATCGCACGAGTCGAGTAGATAGATCTTCGCTCGCAACAGAATGTTTCAACTACGTTATGCATCATAATAATGAATATTTTATTTTTTTATCTCTTAAGTATGTACCATTTTTTTTTGTTATAAATGTATAGTAGTCATTGGATACATGAAGTGGGCTGCCGTTGTCAGACGACTAAAAAGTCACGGTGTATAGATTTTATTCAAACAGTTCTGAAAGACGGCCTTTGTTATAAACAACTTTAAATCCGATGAGTCTCAATAAATCTTTCTGAAACTCGAATTTAATCCATGCACTGGCTCAGAACCATTAAAAATTAATGCTCAAGATAAAGGTAATAAATACAATTTTCGCCAGCACATAATTGGCTAAGGTTACTATGGACGTATAGGTTTTTATGGATTACAGTTACAACCTACTTTTACATAGATACCATGAAAAAGGAACACTCAGACCAATCTACATGACTACCTCCATTTATTTATTCATTTAACAATTTATGTACACACTAAATAAATAAAAGAAGAAAGGAACAGAAAATAGTACAACAGTGATGCTTATTTGTAAAGAAATCTCTTCCAGCATACCTGCGAAAGGAGATACTAAAAAACAGAGATGTCGACAAAGTGTGTAAAAGAAGAAGAGAAAATGGAATACATAAAACATAAAGCAGATACTTATTTACATATTATATACAATACAACAAGAGGAGCTCGTGGTAAAATAATAACAGCCCCTCGGGTCGATCTTTAGGTTAAGCCGTGCTTGCCTAGGTCGGTCTGTGGATGGGTGACCACCTATTACATACCGAGTTTCCTCCGTGCCTCGGAAAGCACGTTAAGCCGTTGGTCCCGGCTGTCATTTGTAGATCTTTGACAGTCGTTAAGTAGTCAGTGGCCCAAAAAAAAGTCTGACAACCAGTCTTACTAAGGGGTATCGTATTTCCCAGTACGCGCGGAGCGACTGCCTATCTGACCTCCACGACCCAGTTGGGATTGTGGAGGTCAGATAGGCAGTCGCTCCATGCAAAATACTGGATATTGTTGTATTGTATCATCATCATCATCTGCCTAGCCTTTTCCCAACTATGTTGGGCGAAGTGGGCTTCCAGTCTAACAGAAAGTATTTTTTTACCAATATTTTTGGGAGAAACCTCTATACCAAACCGGATAAAACGATACCCATTGATAATACCCATGGAAATTCAGGTCATCATCGTCCACAGCCACAGCCTAAATTCGCCCACTGCTGGCTATAACTCCCTCTTTGTTTTTGTGCCAATCCCCAAGTTCCTGCGCTAACCTCATCCAGATTTTTCTCCCGAGTTAGGCTATGTGTATTCCTGAATTTCTTTTTTTTCTAATTTATTACGCAATTAGTCAAACAAGTGACTGCCTCGTTAGTCTTGTGACCGCAAGCGCGACTGCTGAGCATGAGATCCTGGGTTCGATTCCCAGGTCGGGCAAAGTGCTATTGGATTTTTCCATCAGAAATTTCTCAATAGCAGCTACGGAGTCTGGATTTGTACCCGGTTGATGGCAATAGGCTCGCCCTCTATTACATGGGACTTAAAAACATAACTGGCGAAATATGGGTGTACTATTAGTGATACTTCTGCCTAACTCTTCGGGGATTACAAGCGAGATGTTATGTTATGTTAGTCAAACAAACGTAACAGGCCAAACATGAGGAAATGTCACTAAACTACACTGACATTGATAGCGGTCGAGATTATCTGGACGTTATCTAACGTTATATAAAATGTGTCCGTCTGTTTGTATGGTGCGAGCTAGTTATACTTCACCGCTTTCGTCTTAGTTAGAATCAATAAGTCTGAGTCCTGCTGGCGCCACAACATCTGAAGGTCTACACAATGTGACATTATCAGCGAAAACAAAATTGGTGAGATTGACATTAGTTATCCATTGGAGCGCACTTAAACCTTGTTCGAACTGTCAGTGTCACTGTTATGTCATTGTCAATAATGTCAATTTTAAAATTACGACATTAAAAAAGGAACCCGGGGCCTCGAGTACCCAATGGCGGTTAAGCGTTTTTTATTGCCGGGTCCCGAAGCACCCGCTGGCTTTTTAGTGCAAAACAAGCAAGTGTGTATGCGGCGTGTCTCCAGAGTCAATGGCGCATCTTCCATCTTGCGCTGCATGCCGCACGCATCTAAAGTGCCAGTGTTAATTGTTGTTGCAGAAAAATGGAAGCGCAAATTTTCACTTGTTAGGAACAAGTGAAAATTTGCGCTTCCATCTAGAGCCCTCAGGTTTTGAATCTCAACTTAATGCAGAAGACCACAATACGAAACCCACACACACATCCCTCTGCATTGCTTAAGAGCACTTGTCTAGAAGATCCTCTAGTTAGTAGTCTAGTGTAGTCCTCTAGTTAGTAGTGTATCAGTTTCTTCAAAAAAAACCTAGTTAAGTACTCCTTATCTAATCCGTTTAGCTATCTTAATTTCCCAGGACGATAGCAGTTCTTATCTGATAGGATTGTATCCGGATACCAGTGAATATTATGGAATTCAGTGTTAGATAAGCTTCATTGACAATAAATTTTATTATATTGAGGTATCTTTAAATTACCTTGATATTGAAACTGAAGATTGTAGAAGTTATCGAAATGTTGTATAAAGCAGAATCAGGATTATTCAGTTTGTTTTGTAAGCGTTGAATTACTGAGTCATGAAGTGTTGCTATATTTATTCATTTTGGACTGCATTGAAAGTCAAGGGTGGCAGTGACTCAGGGACTGCGGGACTGTTCGAAAGAGATACCGCGGCCCTGGAACACAAAAGGCAAGGAAGGGACATGGATGTGTTTTGGTCAGTACAAGTCTGACACTCCCTTCCGTTTTGCCCAGAGCGGGAGGAGTCATTTGATGACTTCCCATCCGAAAAAAAGGGTGGCAGTAACTACGTCTGGTTCTGATCAGGAGTCAACCCTGAACCCAATTACCGACTTTGTCGACTGTGTGGTGTTTTTAGAAGGCATGAGGGCTGATGTGCACTTCGCAAAATGTGAACTGGAAAAAAAACGTCCACTTCGCAAATGGAGCACTTCTCATAAAGGGCAATTCCCATAACAGGCACTTCTCAAAATGAGCATTTCGCAAAATTAGCTCTTCTCAAAAGGAGCCTGAAACAAAAGCATAAATAAAAGTGATGTATCTTTTAAATTGAGTAGACCATGGAAGAAGACATGTTTATTGTGCCGACTCCAATTAATTGGGCTGGCTAAGAAAGATCGATGATGAGCAAAAATAACTAGTTTCATCAGTACTTATCAATTCTTTTGTGAAACGCCCCAGTAAAATGTTGAAATGGGTAACGTACTTTTGATATATTTTCAATTTATTCAGTACGATTGTGCAAACTGTTTCTGAAATCTCAGTGGGAACACATCTGTGGCATTTCGTCATTTACTCATGCGAGTTGCGAAAGGTCTCCCTCTTTCCAGAAACGAAACGAATTCATCTAATCAATTGGGTTTTAACTCTTGTAGTCTGTGGTAATACAATCGAAAATGTGACGGCACAGTGATTTTGCGTGTGTAAAGTAATTGGAACGAATTTCACCAGTAAAATTGAACACGATCAGCGAGTTCTAATTGCGTTCATGAGGTGTCAGTGTCCTCATTCCTATCGAATTGTGGAATTCGACCTTCGGCAGATAATTTTACACAATAACACCCTTAGCATAATCTGCCAATCATGTTCCCATTGTTGGATGGATCATAGAGTTGGACCATAGAGAGGGAATGGATAATAGTCCTCCACGTGATCCCAGTGCGGGTTGGTAGCTTTTTATTTATTTATTTTAAACTAGCTTTTGCCCGCGGCTTCGGTCGCGTTAATTTAGAATTTGACAATCAATTTGGGTTGTAATCTGCTTGTGATTCAATCATGATTCGAAAGACACGTGGCGCTATCTATGAGCATAATAACGTTATCGTTATTTTCCTCGGGAAAAGTAAGTTCTGTACACCTGGCAACGTATATGCAAAATTTCAGGATAATCGGTTGTGTGGTTTAGGCTTGAAAAGGTAACAAACAAACTTTCTTTTGAATTATATAATATTATATAAGTAAGGAAGCAAGGATAGAACGCCCGAAGCCAATTACACTATTCAAACATATAATTTATTCAACACAGATATGCATACTTCTCACAAAAAATCAATTATTCTGACAATATCACCTTTCATCATTCATTCGCAAACATATCAAGATCTGTGTTTAAGTTCAGGAGAGCGTTAATAGCGGCTAATGTCCGAGGAATAGGTGACTTGGAGTTTACAACAGTACAGCAAGTTGGACCAGCCAGTAAGCGGTGCCTTCTGCTACGATAGTAATTGTCTGGGACAAATAGATTGCAGATGTCACGTATCTTTGAATTTTTGGGTCTAGGACGCCATTTTGAGAGATACAGGGTGTAAACAGGCTCTTCACGAAGCCGCTAACCAAGCATTATGTACATCAAACTAAGTTACTTTACGCAAAAATTATTGCTGCGAAACGACTTTTTTTTGGGATGAAAAATCACGTTTCACGGTAGGATTCAATGTAACGCATTCAAAACATGATGTTGATTGATGGATGGAATAGTACAGGGGTCGAGGAGTTGTTGTTAAAGTAAAAATCTTACACAAAAAAAACATGTATTAAAAAAAATACATGTTAAAAAGTTGGAACTTTGACCCCCAATATCTCCGTAACTAGAAGGTTCTAGGCATACCTAGAACCTTCAGACCATAGTCTAGAACAAAAAAATGATCGTAACGACAGGGAGAACAAGTGCCTTTCGGCTTCGTTAAGAGTCTTTTACCCCCTTTATATTAACACCAATATATTACTTGCTAGTATCTGTGTCTAGTGTCTACCACTTTTCTTCATATTTCCCTTTTGCCTTATATCTTGATGAAAATGGCTATGACCTAGAGAACAGCTCCCCATACAAGACCACTAGCGAGATGGTACATTTTTTTGCAGTTACTATAACAAGATAAGTGGTCCATTGTCGACGGCAGTCAATTTTGCTATGATTTTATCATTATTTTAATGATAAGATTGTAGCTAAATTGCCAATGTACTTCTTCATGTAAGTATTTCCGTATGTAGAAGAAATTATAACATAAAAATATTGTACTTGTTTTTTCTAGACTCCATGGTCTGAGAGAATCAAGGCTGAATCAGGCTAGTTTTTGTTCTAAAACACGTTTGCACGATAAGCTTCAATTAGGGTAATCCCAGCAATTACTTTACTACACACCATTAAGTAGTTTCGTTAATTTATTAGAATGAGTAAACCCGGAACAATTAGTGCGATAAAACTAGATATCTGTTGAATAATATGTTTTTTCGTACCATCACTAGGCGCTACTTCTTTGGCATATTGTGTATGGCAAATCTGTAAAAACAGACCATCAAAAGACCACTCAACCGTTTGCAAATTATTGAAGCCATGGAGAGACCTCGAAAAAACTCGTCAATTCAAAGTCGAGTAGGGGTACGAGATGCCAGAACCTTTTTGAATAGAAGCAGAAATCGTATTCAGGCGAATTTGGAGATGGAGAATTTCGAAGAGTCAGCAAAAATTCTCCATCTCCAAGTTCGTCCATCATTTATGACCTGTTTAATAATACCCATCAGAACGACAGTTTTATTTGACGAGAAAACAATACTGCTACAGCGAATGAATTGCGCATTTGATGCAGTTGCATTCATTGCAATATTAAACCAACTTCATGCAAAAATAATATCGTGTCACTTTCTGGTAAACAACTGTGGAGTAGATTAACCGCCAAGAACAACATTCTTTACCGTCCAGAAATCTGAACTTTGTGGGAACCGAGGTAGACTTCTCCAATTTCTCATCGGGTTAGTTCGACTGTGGATATTGACAACCTGACTTCACCCACTTCTGAATTTATAGTTTATATGGAGGCCCCTATTTACTTGAGCAAATCTACTAATACGGCCTTGACACGATAACACGATACCCCTACGTTTCCCGTCTGTATCCTCATCATTCTCTTGCCCTAATCCCAGTTAATTAGGGGTCGTCGCAGCATGTCTTCTTCTTCCATACGTCGTCATCTCATCAGAACCCTCCTTTCTTGCCTTATCACCTTTTACACAGTCCATCCATCGTTTCCCGGTTGTAAGCATACATAATACCGATGGCTAATACACAGATAAGCTAAGCGATTGTGAAACATTCCAATGCGTTTCATGCCTTGATTAACTTAATGTTCCAGTCGCTTTGCGCTTATGAAGCGTGGCGATAAGAAGTAAACTAGTCTACTCTATTTGCTGTCATTCGTAGATCTTTGACTTTTGTTGAAGAAGCTGGGAATTCTGACATCGAGTCTTTCGAAGGGGTATGGCGTTATCGAGTTACTGGGTTGTGAAGTCAGATATAAGGTCTTTCTATGTAAAACACTGATATCAGCTGCATACGGTTGGACTGAAAGCCCCAACATAGTCGGAATAAGGGAAGGCAGATGATGACTCTCCCAATCAATCAATGCATATTAGGCATATTGTAGGCCTCTTCTTGACGTTAGCTTCTACCAATTTTTGTCACTGGCCAGAACAGCTACATAGCTTGTGGTCTCTCTTCTTCATCCTGCATCCATGCTGCCTTTAGGACAACTCCATTTCACATCACTTTACCCGATCAGTGTAGCAAGCAGGAGGACTAAGACCGGAGACTAAGTAATTGCTTATGCCGTGATAAAAATGTTAGCAGGTGATCGTGGTAGAAAACTGATTGCCCTGGGTAAGCACCGGAAGTCATCGCCTCACGTTGCCGCGTCGTGGCTATTTCGATACATTCCAATTTTAGCTATTGTCAACTCTCAGTTCAGGTTTGGTTGTTTGTTAATAGATTAGACGACAAATTGCTGATAGAATTAGAGAACTCAGAGACAATAGGTTGATCTAATTCCTGGTAAAAAATCAGCGCTTCTTTTATTTTTGGGATGACGTAAAAGACTATGAAAGGATGGGCAGGAATGACAATATTTGCACTAGTAAAACATACTTACTGATATTCATTGGCCCTGCGTAATGATTCTGGGAAAGTTGAATGGCTCTCTGAAATCTGAACGTAGTCAATATTCAGCTGTGAATGTTCATAGGTTTTATTTAAGTAATGTGTTTAATGATACGAATGAAAACCAGTAACTTTTGTTGTACCACTGAAAACTTAAATCACCGACTAAACAATTACTCACATATTTTATAATTGCAAGGAAAACATTACTTCAGAAGGTCGCCTTATTGCAAATTAAGACATTTCTTATTATCGCATACCTGCATTGTTTCCTTGAACTTAATAAAAACATATCTCATTCAATACGCAAGGTTTTGTAAAGTAGTTATCTGAATTGTTGAGATATGAAACTACTAGTTTGTCTGTATCATAAATTGGTTGCTATAAAAAGGTTTTCGGAACTAACACGTACCTATATGACTTGACATATGAGCGTGAATGAAATTGGATGTAAGTTCTTCAGAATTGTGAAAGTGCAAGTTTAAATTCTTATGTGTTGAAGTTGAAACGCATTTCACGACGCATAATTATCGCATTCACTCAAGTTAGCCTATCGCTGTTCACTGCTGGGCTCTCTCAGGGTACACAACAACACGCTGTCCACAGCCTTGATGTGTATGGCTATGTCCCAGCCCCATTCGTCGGTCCGATACGCACTCTCCACGCCAAGACTTGCAAGCGAGCCTTCGGTCATCGGTCCTTCGATAATCCTGGCAACTTGCACTGGTCAGATCAGTGCCACCTCAGCTTATAGCGTTGTTATATTCCTATAATTAACTAGCTGATGCCCGCGTGGAAGTCGGTTATCGCGACCAAAAGTAATCATGAAATTTTGATCCCGTACCCGCAACAAAAACTTAACAAATTATATACTAAAACCTTCCTCGAAAACCGCTCTATTCATTGGTGAAAACAGCATACAAATCGGTGCAGTAGTTTTTGAGTTTATCGCGAACAGACATACAGACGCAGCGGAGGAATTTGTTTTGTAGTATGTAGTGATGTATCAAGTGCTATTTTGTCTTTTTTCAAGCATTTCTCGTTAGTTATCAATCCGCAATCCCTTTGAACGTTTATTTCTCGAAACATCCGATCGGTTCTCAGATTAACTGTATCATTTTGACTTTCCTTCAGACGTAGTCAGTAACAGTTATCTAGTAGTGTGTAATTACTGTTACTAAGACACAGGAAGTATC
Source organism: Lycophotia porphyrea (assembly GCA_950005105.1). Lineage (NCBI taxonomy): Eukaryota > Metazoa > Arthropoda > Insecta > Lepidoptera > Noctuidae > Lycophotia > Lycophotia porphyrea. Next base: position 1,769,513 of record OX465408.1, on the reverse strand, counting down.
GCGAATTTACAAGATACAATCTGGGTCAAACTTGATGTAAATTCGCTCAATTAATTGTACATTCATTTATTATCTCGCTTGCACTTTTTTTCTGCGATTGCCGGTTGCACTAGATATTCTTGTAGAGATAGTTGTATGACCGAGTTCTTTTCTTTTTCTCTATTTATGAATTTTTGGACTGAATTAGAAATGTTATCGCAATCAAACTCAGAGAGCCTATAAAGGGTGTAAACAGACTCTTAACGAAGCCGAAAGGCACTTGTTCTCCCCATCATTGCGATCATTTTTTTGTTCTAGACCATACCTGGGAACCTTCTAGTTACGGAGATATTGGGGGTCAAAGTTCCAACTTTTTCACAAGTTTTTTTTTAAATACATGTTTTTAATGATCTTTTTTTACTTACACCTTCACGACCCCCGTACTATTCAATCCATCCATCAGCACAATGTTTTGAACGCGTTACATGGCTTTCTACCGTAAAACGTGATTTTTAACCCCAAAAAAAAAATCGTTTCCCAGCACTAATTGTTGCGTAAAGTTACTTACTTTGATGTACATAATGCTTGGTTAACGGCTTCGTGAAGAGTCTGTTTACACCCTGTATATGCATATGAAAATCGCACACAGACACGGATATAAAGCACCCATTTACATTGAAGGGTTTGAGTGTTTTTAACAAAGTACCCGACGTAAAAAAATTAGACATTTCCATTTTTTTTTTTTATAAATTGACAAATCTATTTATGAATGTTATTACTCAATTGACGAATTTCTGACCGAAAAGATTTTAAATTGATAATAATGATATTTCTGTATTCCTATATAATTAATAAAATTTTTGTTTTTTGTGTTATTTGTTTTTAATTATTGACATACCAATTTCCCATGATTTTTCTTTTAATTTTAATTGTAATATGTACTAGTTTTGCACAACTGTTATGGTAGGATATATTCCTGAGCTCTTTTGTCATGTTTCATCCTTATATGTACCCATATTGAAGCAAAATAAATGATTTCATTTGATTTGAGTGTTTAGCGAAGGAGATAAGTACAGTAAGTAAGAAAAGTGATGTAAACCGATCGGCCAGCAGCGAGTAAACTGTCACTGCCTAGGTGCTCGCTAATCGCCACTGTCTTCGACCAATGTCAGCCGGTCTTATGTCATCTAACACTCTTTTCAGATCTTGATCATCTTCCGAGGAGCTCGTGGCTAAAACAATATCAGCCGCTCGGGTCGATCTTTAGGTTAAGCCGTGCTTGCCTAGGTTGGTCTGTGGATGGGTGACCACCCATTACATACCGAGTTTCCTCCGTGCCTCGGAAAGCACGTTAAGCCGTTGGTCCCGGCTGTCATTTGAAGATCTTTGACAGTCGTTAAAGTAGTCAGTGGCCTAAAAAGTCTGACAACCAGTCTTACCAAGGGGTATCGTATTTCCCAGTAGTAACTGGGTTGTGGAGGTCAGATAGGCAGTCGCTCCATGTAAAATACTGGTATTCAGCTGCATCCGGTTAGACTGGTAGCCGACCCCAACATAGTTGGGAAAAGGCTAGGCAGATGATGATCATCTTCCAATCTAACGGATGAATGTTTGACTTGAAGCGTCTGAATAGTTTCTTCGGATGACTTCTTCTTTACGAGTTCATACTCAAATTGTGTTAGACCAGTATGTAGCCACCTACACATCTGGTGAGCATGCAAGGAGCCTCTCCGAGCGATGTAATGATGATAATGTAGTATGTTATGTGTTTGTATGTAAGTGTGTTGTGTGTGTGTTATGTTGTAGTGTTGTAATGTTGTGTATGTTATGTTATGTATGGTTGTGTGTTTGTTGTGTGTTAGTCTGGCAAAATGTGGGTGTACTATTAGGTACACCTCTGCCTTACTCTGCGGGGGTTACAGGCGTGATGTTATGTTATGTTACTAGTTAGAATTTCTTCGAGAATATTCACACGGGAAGAACGCACATGCAATCTGATATTATGATTGCAGAATGTGGTCTTTTGACCTTTAACGTTATCACCTTAAGCTAATAAGTGTGATAACATGGACATCTGAGGACCTAGGTCCAGAACCAAACAGCTGTGAAAATAATTCTGTTATCATAATCAGTGTTCGTGGTGGAAGTAATCTTGAGTGTTTGAATTCATGATAAGAGTTTTTTTGTTGTAATTGCAGAAGAGGATGAGGTTTGAAGACCTCTTAAGAGGAAACACGGTTGGTATTTGAAGAAACTATCGCTTCGCTGTCGCTATGCGAGCGTGATTTCGACATTGGTGCGATAATGACAATTATAGTAAAAAGTCATAATTCGAGGTTTGGCTCTCGACTATTTCCTCCTCCAATTTTCGACCAATTTAAAAGATATTTCATAAACTGAATAAGAAGAATATATACTGTGTCCCTATGTTTTTCGTTTTTCTTTAATAGTTGTCAAATTTGTACACTAGGCCTCTGTTGACAGGCGATAGGAAATTTTTAGCATTTTGTAAAAGTTCTAGTGCTTATAAAGATTATGTATCATCAAAAAGGAAAACATAGAGACATAGAAGAGGTTGATATTTATTTAACTGGAAAAATCATAGCTTTAAAGTCATAAACCAGAAAGAAAACAGGCGAGAGCGTTTGTATGGAAAAAAGACCACCCACATTTCCTCTTAATAATTATTGAGATAAGGCCTTTCTTTCTTTCTTTTCAGATAAGGCCGGTAAATAATTTACAGCAATTGTCCGCAGTACTTCAGTTTTCATTGATTTTCCAAAAATATATTTATACACCGTGATTTTTTAGTCGTCTGACAAAGGTGGTCCACTCAATGTATCCGACATAAAATACCTCTAGGCGTGTTTTTTTTCCATTAATTAAGATAAAAGGTACAAAGAAAAATAAATTATACATTTGAATTATGAAATATTCTGTTGATAATGTTTACGTATCAAACAGTAGAACATACCTAACCATCGCACGAGTCGAGTAGATAGATCTTCGCTCGCAACAGAATGTTTCAACTACGTTATGCAGCATAATGTATAGTAGTCATTGGATACATGAAGTGGGCTGCCGTTGTCAGATGACTAAAAAGTCTCGGTGTATATTATGTACCTTGCGATATTCTCTTTCAGCTAGTTCCGGTTAATGTATTGCTACACTACAGTTGTTTCCACCATAGGCTTAGCCCGCATAATTTAATGTTACTGTTAAGTTTCGTCAAATAGTAGTAAGAAGTAAGATTCGGTATAATAATCTTGATTCGGAACAAATAACTGCTTACCAATATGTTTAATCGGAGTATATTCATTATCTAGTCAAGATCGTCTACATCAGCTAGAAATTGAAAAACCAATCTTCGTCTAACTTGACACAGTGACTAAAATCAAATTAACACAACAGCTAAGATATGTTTTATTTGTTTATATACAAGTTTAATGAGCCCAAATGACCTTGATAACGTTAATTACGCAATGTATTATGTAAATCTGTGAACGTCGTTGACCTGACCGTTTGCTACGCATCGCAATGGTAAAAAGTGGCAAAACGAGCCGGTTCCAAATTGATAAATATAGGTACTTACTAAATGAATGTCGGAGCCGTGTTTGTCATTTCCGCCAATTAGTTGTGAGCTAAGGGTTATTCTTACTCGGGCTGCGGGACTGTTTGAAAGAGATACCGCGGCCCTGGAACATAAAGGGCAAGGAAGGAACATGGATGGGTTTTATTCAGTACAAGTCTGTCACTCCCTTCTGCTCTGCCCAGAGCGGGAGAAATCATTTATTGATTTCCCATCCGAAAAATAAGGGTTATTGTTACTTTTCATATTTCTTGAGTCATCATCATGCCAGAACAGTGGTGGCCTGATGGAATCGCAGATTCAAATCTCTGAGAGTCTGGCTGGAAACCGCTAATTAACTTTGTGTAAATTACTTCATTACTACTGCTCTTAAAACAGTAAAGTAAAACATCGTGAGGAAACCGGCTTTGAACCGAATACTTGGAAGACTTAGGTATAACATCTATCAATCCGTACCTGGCCTGACATGGTGGATAACCGCCCATATTCTCGCAGACAGGTGCCTATAGCAGCGGTTCTCAAACTTTTCTGGTTGCGGAACCCTTTTGAAAAGTGAAACTTTTTGACGAAACCCCAAAATAAAAGAAAAAGTTACATGCATTCTTTAATAATAAGTAATCATGTTACAATGTAAGCGTATACTATAATTATATAAAAAAACAAACATAAAAAGCTCTGAATCGAGACACTGATGTTTAAAAGTGGTGTATTTACTAGTTATTGATTAATAATTAATATTAATACTCGTTATTACTAGAATTCTCGCGGAGCCCCCACAAAGGCTTTGGCTACAGGGCTCGCGGAGCACACTTTGAGTATGGCTGGCCTATAGAATTGATAATGTTTATGCTTAAAGGATTATTTGCACTCCTCATATTTTGTGGGCCATCCTTTTCTAATCTCATCCAACTGCTACTAGCCAAATCTGTCCACCCTCCTTTTGCAGTTATGTAAAGAAGACTTGAAGCAGGTTGCAGGTCAGGCAGACTTGATTAGGTTAGTGAAATCGTATTTGAACGATAGACATCAGCAAGTACACATAAATGGTGTCAATTCAATGGGTTTAAAAGTAAGTATGGGTGTACCGCAAGGTTCAATATTAGGTCCTTTCCTCTTTTTAGTTTATATAAATGATCTACCCCATTTATTTAAAAACCAACCACAAATGGTGTTGTTTGCTGACGATACCTCTTTAATATTTAAGATAAACAGACGTGCCACAAATCTTGACGACGTAAATAACGCCCTACTGCAGGTCCATGATTGGTTCACTGCGAATAATTTAGTATTAAATGGGAAAAAAACGAAATGCATAAGATTTGCTCTACCGAATGTCAAAAGTATTGTTAGTGACATAGTATTGAATCAAGAGAAACTAGAATTCGTCGAAGATACTGTTTTTCTGGGGATCACGCTCGACTCAAGGCTACAATGGGGTCCGCATATAACATCTCTTGCAGGACGGCTGAGTTCAGCAGCATATGCTGTTAGAAAAATCCGTCAATTTACTGATGTAGATACCGCGAGGCTAGTCTATTTTAGTTATTTTCATAGTATTATGTCATACGGTATTTTACTATGGGGACGGGCTGCAGACATCGAGTCTATATTTATTCTGCAGAAAAGAGCTATCAGAGCCTTATATCATCTACGTAGGCGTGATTCTCTAAGAGAACTGTTCAAAGAAATTAACATCATGACAGTACCTTGTCAATACATCTATGAAAACATCATGTACGTTAGGAAAAATCTGCATTTATTTAGTAAAAGAGGTGACAGGCACCACTATAGTACTAGAAACAGGGACCAACTAGTACAGCCAGGTTTTAGGCTAGCTAAAGTAGACTCATCTTTTATGGGGTACTGTTTAAAATGTTACAACAAAATACCTCCCCACATTCTAAAACTAAATGAGACGAAATTTAAATCTTGTATAAAACGCACACTATGTAGGCAAGCATATTATAAGTTGGGGGATTACATTGATGATAAAAATGCTTGGCTCAATGCTGGTCCTGCTCCACAACCATAGGGGCAAACTAATTGATTACCATGTGAAGTTATTGTGGAAGCTGCAGAAGATTGTAATAATATCTTTGCATTGTATAGACTCAATATCTTAGTATTATATAATTGCATAGCACATGTGTGAGTACTATGTACTGTAAAGCTACCATTTACATTTGGTTATCTTTCATTGACTTGAATTTACCCTGGTGGGTGAGAGAATGTCATGCTCACTAAAATGTCTCGCTGATGGTGGCGGGTGTGTCGGGTCATTTAGCTTCCTTCAATATGGTTGAGCTGAATGGGGCTGATTCATGCGTCATGCTCGTGAACGGGCGCTGTCGGTTGGGCCTGGTCATCTCAAAGCTGCCACGGTTTATTTTAACTACTTACTTTGTTTTTAAATTGTTGATATAATATTTTACTCTGGACGCTCTTAACGTGCACGTATTTCTACATCGTTCTCACATATATGTATAATCTCAATATGAATGATGTAAACAAGATTTTGTAACATTATTTTGATTGAAAAGAGTGTCCATGGAGTTTCTTGCCCATTCTTCTCCATAGAGATCTACACTTTGGAATGGGCAACTACAGTACTTTCACAAGTTATTATGCCTTGTGTCTGTGACTGTAGCTTAGCCTAATTTGTTTTTCTGACATTCAAAAGTGCCTGTACTGGTCTAATTGAAATAAATGCTTTTGAGTTTGAGTTTGAGTTTGAGTTTGAGTTTGAAGAGATTATCCTCAGACGTCAACCAGAACTTTAGCTAATTCTTTTGTTGGTGTCACCAAAACTTGAACTAGACTAAGCATGGTGATTTTTAGAGATGCGTACCCGAAGGGTAAAAACGGGACCCTACTATGACTCCATTGTACGTCTGTTTATCTGGCTGTCTGGCACCAGGTATCTCATGAACGGTGATAGATAGACAGATGAAAGTTTCACAGATGATATATCTCTGTTGCCGCTATAAAAACAAATAATAAATATTATTTAATAATCAAAGGGGCCTCCCATACAAGAAACCTGTTTTTTCGGTTTATGGTACGGAACCCTTATTCTTCGGGCAGAGCGGAAGGGAGTGTCAGACTTGTACTGACTAAAAACCATCCATGTTTCTTCCTTGCCCTTTGTGTTCCAGGGCCGCGGTATCACTTTCGAACAGTCCCACAGCCTTGGCAGGCATGGTACGGAACCATTCGTGCGCGAGTCCGATTCGCACTTAGCCAGTTTTTTCAATAAGTACCCTGACTTATTGTACCTAGTCTGACTCGAATAGATCTGTAAGGGCCAATCCAAGTGAGCCATAGCAAAATAATTATGAGAACCAAATATCATAATAAGCACATACTAAGAGAAAACCGATGTGAAAATTATGCAGCTGTGCAAACATCGGTATTGGGTAGTAATCAAAGGCCAATTATTTTATGTCAATATTGAGTAAGTTCGGTTTGTATGTCAAGAAAATATGGCCGTCTGTTCAAATATTATATTTATTTAAATAGTCATATGTTTTAGGCCCAAGTTCTCCCGCTTTTAGTAAACTTATGCCCCGATTCCTTTAAAATTGATAATTTAAGGAATTTACCTCTTGTTTTGTCCAGCGGTGGGCATTTCTAGCGGATAATGAAGGAGATGATAATTATTTCCGTAAAAGACCATGAATGAGGGATAGCCCGTCACTTGGCTGACCATCATAAATTAACATAACATCACGCCTATAATCTCCGAAGTGTTAGGCAGAAGTGTACCTAATAGTACACCCTCCTTCTTAAGTCCCTTATAATATGGGGCGAGCCTATTGCCATCAACCGGGCACAAATCCAGACTCCGTAACTGCGAACTGAAAAATTCCTTATGGAAAAACCCAATAACACTGCCCGACCTTGGAATCGAACCCAGGACCTCATGCTCAGCAGTCGTTGCGACCTTTAGACCAACGAGTCATACTATACAAAACCTCAATCCTTATTTAACTGTTCCGAAGTATTTTTGGGGTATGAAGAACAGGGTGTAAAGTTCTTCATAGAAAAGGGAGGCTCCTCCGACCAGACGGATGTTATGTCTGGTGGGGTACTACCCGACAGTTGTTGTCGGGTTCTTCTATAATTAGTCTTAAGTAGCGGATAACTTAACTTGCGCGATCTAGGAATTAGGTGTCTTTCGCAGTTTAGTTCATCGTTTGTGCCATAGATGGCGCTGTAGTACTTTTTGTTTCATGTTGCTTAGTACTTTTTGTAGTGCCGCTACAGTATTTATTACATTTACAGACAGAGACTTCTTGTAACCACACAGATAATATGACAATATCCGTTTCAAAACCACAACCTACCAACATCCATCATCTGCCTAGCCTTTTCCCAACTTTTTTGGGGTCGGCTTCCAGTCTAACCGGATGCAGCTGTCACCAGTATTGTATATGGAGCGATTACCTATCTGACCTCCACAACCCAGTTAGGTAATACCCCCTTGGTAAGACTGGTTGCCAGACTTACAGGCCACTGAATACCTGTAACGACTGTCAAAGATCTACAAATGATAGCCGGAATCAACGCTTAACGTGCTTTCCGAGGCATGGAAGCAACTTAGTAAGTAATGGATGGTCCCCCATCTACGAACTAACCTAAGCAAGCGCAGCTTACCCTGAAGATTGACCCCGAACGGCTGTTATTATTTCCACGAGCTCCACTACATTCTACCGACATTCTAGCCCACAAATCTCGCATCGAAATGCAATCTACCAACATTGTTCCGACAGATTTGTGTCGAGATATGCTGTAACGCTATTTATAGTATCGTAAACATCTACATTTGTTTGCTTACTCTGTTCTTATCAGCCGTGACCTTCTGTGACGTCAGGTAAAACTTGCACGATGCATTTCGGTGCAATATTTCATTTTTAATGGAATCTTCATCATCAGCATCTACATCCCGACTTCACCCACTCCTGAGTATAGGGCTCCCTGCTTGTGCCAAGCTCCACGTTCCTTTGCCAGCCTCATCCAGGTTATTCTCGTAGTGGCAATGTCGTCTGCCCATCTCACTGCCGGACGACCAACATTTCTCTTTCCAGTTCTTGGAGGCCACTCGGTCACAGCTTTACTGGAATACATGGACCTTATTGATAATAATGGCAGCTGGTGGGCGTGTATGACCAGTCGTACGAATGAAGAATTAATCAATGTATGGACGAAGCAAGAGGAGTTTGTAAGGATCGTAGCAGATGGTATACTGTAGATTCTGTCTATGCTATTTTACTGGTTTAAGTTAAATCGCTGGATGCAGGTGCTATTGGACCGGACACGTTGGAAATCGATTGGGGAGGCCTATGTTCAGCAGTGGACAGCGACGGGCTGAAATTATGATAATGATGATGAAAATTGAAAAAAATGGAAGTGGTTGCAGTTGGTTATTGAAAATTAGAGCTTAGCACCACGTAATATGCAGGTGTTCTATTATCAATAGTGCCTATGTTAGCAACAGTCAGCTGGGCAAAAAGCCTAGTTACACTTAAGTTGTGATAGAGAGTCATGCACTATCTTTTCTCAAGGTTTGCTTGGTTGAAACCAACCGGGGAAAGATCAATGGGCAGGTCTTTAATTCCCTTCACGATTTAATCAAAAATAAAAAGCTCCGAGGTAGAAAGAAAGAAACCGACTTAGCCCGAAGAATTGCCAAACTTAACTGGCATTGCTCGCAAAAAGAATAGTTGATGGAGCCGAAATAAATTTTTGGTCCGTCTCGTTGCCACTCCAAAATGGAGTGGCAACGAGACGGACCAAAAATTAGAAGGCATCCCTAGGGTGGACCGATGACCTAGGTCGCCAGAATCCACAGAAAAGAACAGACACCAGGCGATGTCGCGACGCTCGAAGGAGGCCTAGGACACCAGCAGTGGACTGCGTTCGGCTGATTTAATTATGGGGTATGATTACTTAGAATCCTTCAGAACGCGAATTCACTATAAATCCATAAGTTCCAACCAAATTAAAGTCAGAAGACATCAAGAAAGAAGATATTTATAGATTTTCAGAAGTGTCATTATAAAAATAATGCATCGTTCTCAAAACACAGCAGGAAGTCAGTTCGACGATTTGAAATCTATTTCTAGAGGAGGCAGTATAATTAATGTTAGCTTCATCTTTTAAAGTTTGTTGCGAGACCGGTTACTCGAATAGTACATAACAAGAGAATATGCAAGGGAAAAACCGTACACCGCATTTTCAATTAAAATTCAGGTACGATTGTGGTCAAATGCAAATCTACACAGCGTCATAAAAGAGCTGGGTGTGTCGTTTATTTTGATATAAATTCAAAAAGATAAAAAACTAGTTTTATTTTATGGGCCAACTTAGCTATACTTAGTTCATGTATCAGTGACCTTGTAAATGTTGGATGGTAAAATATTTAAATACCTAAAATCTGGTTTTAATAATATAAAACAGAAAAAAAGTAAACTTGATTTGGATCCATTGACTTTATTTAATAGATACAATATGAATGAATTAAAAAAAAACACCGGTTCTAATGTTTTACCTACTCAGTTTGTTGTTTTTTTTTTTATTATTCTTCATTTGTGACCTTTTATGCACCCAAAAATGTTTAAATTCTTAGACATAACTTACTAACTATAAAGGGTGTAAACAGACTCTTAACGAAGCCGAAAGGCACTTGTTCTCCCCGTCATTGCGATAATTTTTTTGTTCTAGACTATACTTGGGAACCTTCTAGTTACGGAGATATTGGGGGTCAAAGTTCCAACTTTTTCGCCAGTTTTTTTTTTTTAAATACATGTTTTTAATGTAAGATTTTTACTTTAAACACCTCCAGGACCCCCTTACTATTCAATCCATCCATCAGCACAATGTTTTGAGTGCGTTACATTGAGTCATACTGTAAAACGTGATTTTTCAGCCAAAAAAAAAAAGTTGTTTCCCAGCACTAATTTTTGCGTAAAGTTACTTAGTTTGATGTACATCATGCTTGGTTGACGGCTTCGTGAAGAGTCTATTTACACCCCGTATACAACAATTCGCCAGTATTCTTTCTTCCTGTAACGTGTGGTTAGTGTCTCCCCTGGTGTCGGAGTTTTTATGCCGCCCATTGGCCTTTGACTTGGCATGACATGCCGTCGAGGAATATCTGTCAGGCATGCATAGTTTCCTCAAGATGTATTTCGCCAGTAAGCTCCCTTGTGATAGGGGCGAGCCTATTGCCACCGAAAGGTCACAAATTTAGTCTCAAGGCCGCTGATGCACTCAGCAACGTGGAAGCGTAGTTACCTATCCAGGCTAAGCTGGACGCACCTGACGCTGACCTGATTCTTACGAAGACGTAGAGGGAGGGATCAGGTAATGCAGCCCACCCTACGTACACACGGCAGCACATTAAGCTTTACATTTCTAGTAAAACGTGGCCTCGCTTTGTATGGAATTCCCGTACAACGAGAGATCCGCATAAACTGGTTTTGTATAGCTTGATTGGCCGTCGTGCGTACGTTCAAGCATCACCACTCTGTATGAAAGAAAGATAGTAAATTGTTTTTATTCGGTATAATTAACAATAAAAACACCTTAAAAATTAAACAAAATAAATAACAAACAAAACTAATAATTCCAATCGGGCCTCAGCTTAGTTTCCCGATTGGAATTATTAGTTTTGTTGCCAGATGGCAACACAAGGTGTACCACCTGACGCTGATTTTCAGTTGCAGCCCACAAATGCCATGCGCTCGAAAACATTAATAAACACAATATAAAAGTGCAAAATATTTTGCACAAATCTAAAAAAAAGAGAAAAGGCTATGAAGGTTATTTTAATCTTTATTCTTGAAATCGAAACAATTAACCCACTTTCAAGTAAGTCAGCGCACTCTAGTCAAGTGCATGTACTGTAACAGTGTGTCTGTATGACGTCACGTAGCTGAGATTACAGCAAAACTATTATCTGGTTTACTAGCTTAGGCTGGGAGATAGACAGATAAGTTAAGGTGGAAACGTACGGTTAGCCCGCGAAATTGAAATTTTCTTACGTTTTTTGCAATTTGCAGGTCAGTGTCAGGTTGTATGTTGATGACAAAATGAATCGCGCCAGGAACACATGTGTAGTTACAGAATTACAATCATCACTGACCTGCAAATTGCAAAACACGTAAGAACATTTGAATTTCGCGGACTACCCGTACGTACCTTAAGTCAACACATACTTTTTATCGTATAAAGGTTAAGGGAGCCTTCATACCAGCTATGATCATTACCTGTCTGCAGATTTAAATCAGAATATGTCTACTTTCCTTTGACAATAGTCAAAGATAGATGGAATACCATCTATTAGTAATCGAAACACGGCAGATATTGGTATTATCGTAGGATGAATAGGATGTTTCGTGAGTAAAAAAATATAATTCTATTTAGTATGTCAGTTAGATTATAGAAAAATATTGGATACGTATATTTTGTTTTATCAAATCAATAAAAAATAACGAAGATAAAACGCATCAAAGTTCATGAGTGGGGGCTTGTGACGTCACTTTCCGCTAAAAACTGTACCGAAATGTGACAAACGAGTTTTCGACGCACTGCATCGTTCTCATTTTTAGTTTACGAGAAAAAAAATACGTGTCCCATATTTTTTGGAAATCTATCTGACAGACTAATTAGATTTTTTTGGTCAACTATCCTATTTTGTGCTCGAGAAGGACATAACCGTGAAACTTGAAAATGAAGTTTTCAAGTTTCACGGTTATGTCCTTCTCGATCATGGGAATAGATTTCGGGATGGGATGGAATGGTACTGGCACTCGATAACGGTAACGGTCATGAGCTTGGCGGCGTTGAAGTTACCACGTAAGTCAATTTGGCGGTTTAACGTTTGATGACGTTTGTTAGAAAACGGGAAGACGCGTTGGTTCAGCCAATCAGAAACCAACAACGGCTCATCTCATATGAAGTGAGCACTAATTAAAAAAAGGTGTTCTACAGTTACCAAGGCATATATATTTTATGCAGTTTTTTCACTCTCCTGTAAAGTTGCTATTTTTTAATTACGTGGTGTTAGAACTTCAGCGGCAATAGGTATTATTCGGCTATTGTCTGTTTAAGACCTACCTGTTTGTGTCATGTCTTCATAACTAAACTATCATTAAACAAGTGCACTACTCTCAACTGTGTGCTGCATTCTTGATGACGTCACGTCCTCATCTGATATCAAAACGTTCCACTCTGATTTACAAGTTTCCTGTGAGAATATTTTTCTGCTCTTTATTTATAAGTGGTGCATCTTCAAGAATTGGTTGAATAAAAAAGATGAGCAGATAACTGCTGCTGCTTATAATTCACGCGATTGCTGATCAGGTTCGTAAAGTCAATAAAATTTTCGAATGTCAGCAAACCTTATCACAGCATTGTGTTACCCAGAAAGTGATAGAAAAAATACATTTAAAAGGGTTGTGGTGGTCTGATAGATTCCAGGTATCATTTTAGTAACATCATACGGCAAGACTGGAAGTCGTCCACAATCTAGTTGAGGAAAATCTGGGCTGACGATGATGTAGTGATGAATAAGGTAAGACTTGCTGGAAAGGAACATAGATCAGAAGCTGATAAGGAACATCAATCAGAAAAGCCATACGTAAAGTACATAATTATGGCTTTTCTGACATGAGGAAGTTATGAAAAGAACTCGAAATGCTGAGCACATATCTTTAAGACACATTTACCTACTATGCACACGGTAAATACCCCGGCCTGTGCAGATGGGAAATTTTAAACGACAGAAAATACTAGTAGGTACCTAGTTATTTTAACCTTTTGACCGCCAGTGCATAAACGCCCGCCCGTACCCTTCACGCCAAGCCACAATTGCACCTACCATTTTGTCACATATTTGTGTCGTTTGGTGTACTGGGCACGCGCTTGCTTGTCACGTATATGTGTTACTATGGCGGTCAAAAGGTTAAGTCTAAAAAGAAAGTCAACGCAACTTAACATACGAGTAAGTCTGCTTTTGAGAAGTCGCTACTATTTCTTTCTTCATCATCATCATCATCATCATCAGCATCCACAGCCCGACTTCACCCACTGCTCAGTATAGGCCTTCTCTTTGCTAGTGCCAGGCTCCACGTTCTTGTGCCAGCCTCATCCAGGATATTCCCGCGATGGCTACAATGTCGTCTGCCCATCTCGCCGCTGGACGAAGGACACTTTTCTTTCCAGTCCTTGGACGCCACTCGGTCACAGCTTTACTCCACCTGCCATCACTGTGTCTTACTAGATGTCCTGCCCAATTCCATTTGAGTTTCATAACGCGATTTCCAATAACGGTGACCTTCGTACGTCTCCGGATTTCGACGTTTGGAAATCGGTCTATTTGTTTTATGCCGAGCATATTACATCTTCAGTAAAGTTAAATCCTGGTATTCAGCTGCATTCGTTTGGACTGGAAGCCGACCCTAACATAGTTGTGAAAAGGCAGATAATGATGAAAGAAAGTGAACTCAAGTTCAAAGCTGCGCTGGCGACTATTGCCCTCTATTAGTAATGTTGCAATCTTTATTTATTTATGTTTAACGACGTTGATAGCCCAGGATTTTGATAACACAGGCTTGCTATGACGTAGATTCGTGTGTGAATTACCTATCGCGTCATCGACGTGTGTAATATCGAGTTCACTGAGGGTCGGCTCGGTCGACTTTTTAACCTTATTACTTAAGGCATAAGGGTGAAAACTCATTGAACTCGATAGTACCTAGGTATCTTTTTTCAAAAGGTATATGGTGTAATTTTAATACCTAACTGAAAACCTCCTCATAGTAATTGTATAAGTTAATATTATGGGATCAAATTATATAAATCTGCCTCGTTTGTCTAGTGGTCACAACCACGACTGCTGGACACGAGGTCCTGGGTTCGATTTCCAGGTCGGACAAAATGTTATTAAGGTTTTTCAACAGGAATTTCTCATTAACAATCACGGAGTCGGACTTGGTGCCCGATTGATGGCAATAGTCTCGCCACCTATTATTTATTTATTTATTGTTTAAACAGTTACTTGCCGCACTTACAGTTTGCACCAAAGCGTGCAGCAAGCCAACAGCATAGCATACTAGCTAACTAAAATTAACTGCTACTACTAAACAATTGTATGCAATAATTAAGCATAGCTTTACTGGTTTATTCCCGGTCGTCTCCACCTCGTCGTTCCCACTGGATACGAATGGGAAAAAAAAGTTTCGTTCCTCCCCAGTGGTGACGATTGGAACTTTTTATTTCCCACTCGTTCCGCTATAGACCGAGAGTCAATTGAGAGAATTATTGTAAATTCGTTGATTACCTGTGCTTCAGTCTTTTTAAATAATGTTTAATCAAAAACATTCACTCTTGGTCAGAAAGTCGTAATTAAAACATTTTAACAATCCGTGCAATCTGTTATTGAAATCCCTATTACTGCATTTTGGCTCTCGGTCTATACCGGAACGAGTGGGAAATTAAAAGTTCCAATCGTCACCACTGGGGAGGAACGAATTTTTTTTTTCCCATTCGTACCCAGTGGCAGTACGGGCCACGACGCCCCGGGCAAGAATATTGTTGCGCCCACTTAAGGAAATTATTATCAAGTGTTAATTTTTCGCTGAACCAATGTCAACATATAACGTAACATTTGTCGTAGTCAGCCCCAGACCTGCGCGCCCCTCCAAACTTGGCGCCCGGGCCGTCGCCCCATCGCCCCCCCCCCCCCTATCGCACTGCCCAGTGGGGACGACGAGGTGGGGACGACCGGGAATGAACCGCTTTACTGCCACTCATAAACATATCTAGATCCGGCTCCTGAGCATTCAGGGCGTTAAGTAAATTCATCGCCTGGGTTGTGGGCGCATATCGAGCTGTTTGGGTACGTACAGGGGGAGCAACGAACAGGCCTCTATTATGTGGGACTTAAACATAATCGGCGAAATGTGGGTAGGTACACCCACATTAGTCTGCCTGATCCTTTAGGGATTAAATGCTTGATGTATGTTCTATTCCTACACCTATAAAGGTGATTATGGAATGAAGCTGTGGTATGGACATGTGATGCGGAGGGATAAGCAAAATGTCGTGAGAGTCGAGTTTTGAGTAAGAATGTAGATGGTTATAAAAGTAGACGAAGACCAAAGAAACGATGGTTATACTGTGTGAAGAATGATGTGGCTAGTAAAGAGCTGACTTTGAGTAATAGAGAATTAGAGAAGAAGAAGATGTGCTCTGCCGACCCCAAATAATTTGGAATATGGGCAGGAAAATGATGATGGTTTGCTAATCCAAAAAAAAACTCATATTTTATTCAGTTTAAAACAAGGAAAACTGTTTAACAGCCGTTTGAAGTGTGAATCTAGAACTACAGCGTACCTCCACCTCAAAATGGTCATGCATTTCCATACAAGGCGAATAGCTATAAATGCTATAACTAAGTTAATGTAGGAAAACCGATGTTGACAGTTTTAGGGCTCCTAATTATACAGTTACGCAGTTATTGCAAAATTGAAGTAAAGGTATGATTGCAAAATGAGGAAAATCTAGGCATTGCAACATTTCTAAATAGGATATAATCCTAACTTCGTAATAACTATAACTTAACTTTAATTATATAATGTTATAAATGCGAAAGTAAGTTTGTTTGCTACCTTTTCACACCTAAACCACTGAACCGTTCATCCTGAAATTTTGCATATACGTGGTCAGAGGTACAGCAACGGACATAGGGTACCTTCCATCCCGAAAAAAAGTACTTTTCCCGTGGAAAACAACAATAACGTTTTTATGATAATAGATGGCGCTACTTGTCTTTCGAATCATGATTGAATTATATAATTATAGAAACTTTAGTAGTGTATTAAGTGTTTTATTGTCAAATTCTAAATTAGCGCAAGCGAAGCCGGCTGTTATGATGAGTGATGAATTTCTGATGACAAACTTAGTACCCCAACATGAGGAACAGGGTGTATGTTTCTCATACTGTGTTCAAATGGGAATGTCCTCAGGTCAGACGGGTGTTGTATATTCGGGTATTGTGTTCTTGGACAGTCACAATAAAGATCTTTGACTTTGACTTTTGAAATATACATAAATACTTCATCATCATCATCATTCTCCTGCCCTATTCTCAACTTATTTGAGGTCGGCGCAGCATGTCTTCTCTTCCATATTTCTCTATTACCTGGAAATACACGTATTATATCTCGGATAATTTTGATTGCGCGATGTAGGTTTTTGTAGTTCACAACTTGGCTCATAGATGTCGCTGCAGATCTTTTTGTATTTTTGGCTATTTCGCTACAAATAGATTATGTTTTTCGCTCATATTTTTAACCAAGAAAATGTGATGGACAGACAAACATTTTCACATAATAAAGATAAGTTTAGTGTGTGACATTACGATCTACATATCCGTAATATCTGTCAATGGTGCCGATTCCCTTGTTCACAAACTAAACTAAATTTAAGTTGAGTGCATCTTTTTCTTTCTATTTCATTATAAAAAGAACAGAAGATAAATATTAGTTTAGTCCTGTCAAATTAGTCAGCACCTGACGTAATTTGATGTAATTTTAGTAGTCAACTTTTTAATCACGTCTAAACTTGTGTCAGGCGCTGGTTAATGTGACAGGACTAAACTAAAATTTATCGTCTGACCTTTTCTTAATGAAATAGAAAGAAAAAGTTGCACTGAACTCAAATTTAGTTTAGTTTGTAAACAAGGGAATCGGCACCAATGTGTGCATTCTGTTACTTACTTACGTAGAACAGAAATCAGTGCATATGCATGAGTATAGAATTAGCTGAGCATACATAACAATATTGTTCTTCACAGAACACATAGTTATGTAAATAATGTATGCTCCACTTAGTCCAAGCGTAATTATTCAAATTTTATCTCCGAGGCGCTTCGGAGATTTGAATAGGAAGGATGTGTCTATTATTGTTAGAAAATGGTTACAATTTCTTGGTTACTTTTCTTTGCTTTCAATAATGGATATTTGAAAAATAATATTTTGACTAGCAAAAGAATAGAAGTAGTAGTCTTGATTCTTGAGTGCTTGGTGGTGAAATAAACCCTGGTGAAGGCTGCAGGAATACCTTGGATGCGAGAAGCAAAATAGAGAAGAGAGGAAGCAAGAGAACCAAATACAGAGCGGGGTGATGTCGCAACGCTTAGGGTCTATGAACAAGAGTGGTAATTTTTAGCTAGTAAAGGAGTAGAAGTAGTCTTTAACTTACCTGTCAAAATAACTATTCGGGTAGTACAAAGCTGATACAAATACCTAAACTGCAAGTTTTCTGATAAGAAAATAAATAACTAGATTTAAAACTACCTACCGTACAATATATTTTTGATTATAGTCAAAACATAGTGTAGTTACCAAGTCATTTACCTGTCAATTACTTTAACAATAATGATATAGATAGGTCGATGTCCAAGGTACTTAGTGCGGTGCTTATTTACTGGTTTTAACTCTGTTATCATTAATTGTTTGGATCTAGGCGTCAAACAACTCTGTTACTGCTATTCGCTCTCTGGTTTTCGCTGCGAACTCCTGAATAAAGTCCTATTATTATTCATTTATTTCAGATAATATGTATACAGTCATAGAATTGTTAGTGACACAGAAATGCTTATGAAAAACTAATATTAGTAATGACAAGACATAACACTTACAAACAAAAAAAAACGGGTTGCACTCCGGGAGTGCCGGCAGAAGTGAAAACTTGAAACAGCGCCATCTAGCTTAAATATCAGAAATTTCAATAGCTTTCTGCAAGGACGTAAGATGTCGCTGCCGTAGAAAAAAACTCGAAACAACGCCATCTAGCCTAAACTACACACACCCTGCGCCGCCGATTCGATCTGACGATCTGACGCGAGTTAAACAGTTTTCACCCATCCCAAAAAGTGCACTAAAGAAGTGTTTACTTAAAAAAAAAACACTCGCTCAAAAATAAAATAACATGACCTATTGGATACTCTGATACTCGTGCGCGTTTTTACTTGACTGTGTGTAGTCGTATACAGCGCTCCCTTCGCTTCCCCAATCATCGCCTAAATACTATTGCAATCACAACAGTGTGGTTAGTAACTAACCCGGTGTCCAGAGTATTTATGCCGCCCATGGGTCTCTGACTTGGCTTTACATACAGTCGAGACATACGAGTATCTCTCAGGCTTGCTGGTGATATTTTCCTTCACTAAAGCAAGTGATAAAATCGTACAATATGCACATGAATCCGAAAAATCAGAGGTTTTGGGTTCGAACTCTTTCAATCACACGTGATAGCCTGAAACACAGGCTCAATAAAACTGAGATCGGGCAGGTTGCTACAAATCATTTGAATTGAACATTATCATTACTTGCACCTGTTGAATATATTTTAGTAATAGTTTATTTATAAGTACTAATTATACCATTGTATGTATGTTAATAATATTACTGCGCCTAAATGTACACTTTTTGTTGTAATCATTTTTAAATAAATTATTCTATATTAAAACATAAAAATGTGGTTGTCTATAAATTTGGTTTACCGACGATAGTTTAACGTGACAACTTCATAAAATCGAGTGGAAGAGAGAAATTACCTATACAACCTACCCTCCTAGCTCTAGCAGTAGATTAAAAATAAAAACCTAGGCTTGTCAATATCTGACACTACGAAAGTGGTACATGCGTACAATGAGCGTAACGGGACACTTTCGCGCATGCAGCCAGCGTTCATCGATTTATTAGACGTAGCCACATCAAAAAATAATCTTCTGAAAAAAATCCCTAAATTACAAGAAAAAAAGAAGCGCCTTTTTCTGGAACTCTTATTAACTACTGATAAACACTAAACCACAGTCAAATCTACAATATTTTCTCACGTCCATAATGGGTCTAAATCATACTGTTTGTGCTTACCCACACGTCTATATCTCCAGGGAACTACTTGTACTATCTCAGATGCAGTGACGCTAATTAGTGCCCTATTGCCTATTGTGAGATAGTTTAGTAGCGAGCTTGCGCGTGCGCCGATTGTTGCGGAAGTGTGTTAATTTGTGATGTTATTGTTTTGTGTTTTTGTTTGGTAGGTATTTTTTTGTTAATTTGGAAGTTTTAGCGTGGTTTTGCTCCTTTCTTTAAAAAAAAAAAACGTTGCCCCTTACTAGAAATTTCTCCTCTATAACTAGTATAGAAATTTTTCGTTGGCAATTTAAAACAAAACAGCTGTTCCATACATTATATTTTGACCGTGTAGGTCGCACTTTTGAGTGAAACAGTGATTTTTTTTACCCTGTTTAGGCCAATAGCACGCCATTCATAACAATTATCGGCTTGACTGCTGTGTTCATGTAATGCTTTATTCAAAAATACCATTCCATCACAAACTTAAGGCCCTATTTAAATTATATCAAGGTACCACTAAGTTCCTCAGTCTTCCGCTGAACACCAGTAAAAGTCAATCCAGTTTTATTGCGAAAAACATGCGAACAATAAATAATCGAGACCGGTCAATGTGGCGACATCTGGGGGAGGCCTATGTCCAGCATTGGACGTCTTTCGACGGAAATGATGATCAATAAATAAACTATAGAACGCTTTGACCTCAATCATAATAAAACGTATACACTAAGTTATTCTGCTTGCGTCAATCAAAGGAACGACTATTGTCCCATATTAATAAATTATACACTGATCAAAAAATGTTTTGCACTTTTTGTGAATGAAAGTTGCTTTAAAACAAGCATT
The DNA here is from genome assembly GCA_950005105.1 of Lycophotia porphyrea. Lineage (NCBI taxonomy): Eukaryota > Metazoa > Arthropoda > Insecta > Lepidoptera > Noctuidae > Lycophotia > Lycophotia porphyrea. The sequence continues at coordinate 1,749,173 of OX465408.1, read as the reverse complement.
CATTGCTTTCTTAGCTTTTTGGAAATCTGTGACTTTGTTATATCATTTGATGTATGTTCTAGTCAATTCCATTGTTATCAGGTTTTTCCATGGTGGGTTTTTGTTCTAGGTCCTGGGTTTGATCCCCGGGTCGGGCTAAGTTTCATTGGATTTTCCGTCTGGAATTTCTTCAGTAGCAGCCACGCCTGGATTTGTGCCCGGTTTTTGGCAATAGGCTCGACCTCTATTACATGGGACTTAAACATAACTGGCGAAATGTGGGTGTTTGGGGGTATGAAGAACAGGGTGTAAAGCTATTCATCCCCCATGGAAAAGGGAGGATACTTCGACCAGACGGGTGTTATGCTGCCCGACAATTGTTGTCGGGTTTTTTTATAGTCTTAAGTAGCGGATGTAAAGGTTTACTTGTGCGATCTAGGAATTAGGTGTCTTTCGCTGTTTACTTCTTCGTCTGTGTCATAGATGGCGCTGTAGTACTTTTTGTTCTTAGAACTTTAAGTACACCCACCTTACTCTGCCTAACCCTTTTGGGATTACAGGCGTGATGTATGTTCTATTCCTACACTTATAAAAGTGATTTTAAAATAATGAATTAAAGTAATTTGTAATTAGCAGACGAATAGTGTGATACTTTTTTTCATCGCTGTTCAAACCAAAAGAATATTCAAAGAATTCTGTTAATGATGTACTGTATTAACTAATAAGGTTAAGTTTAGTTGTAAGGGATATCCTCATTATCATTAACGATGAATTATCTATTTATTTTAATTGCGTTCGTTAGATTAGGTACAGTAGGTACACCAGACACCTGTGGCTTACCCTTCGGGGATTACAGGCGTGATGTTAAGTGTAAATTACCAAATGAACTGTTAAAGTAATTATTTATACTATTTTGATATTTCATATAAGTCAAATTAATGTATTAGTCAGGAAGTCAGCAGTGCTGTAATAAAGTTTTTCGTATAAAAAGATGGCTTTCTAATCTATTTATTAATTTTTTTGTTGTATATCCCCTCAAATTTTTTCCTTCTATCTTTTCAACAAAATCATGTTAACGAAGTAATCTTACATCAAAGCGACATCTCATTCACATAGCTACCATAACACATTATTTTTTACTGGGACTATGACTGGACATTGTAAGATATTACCTCATTTCAAGCGATAATATCTTACAATGTCCAGTCATGGTCGGAGGAGCTCGTGGCTGAATAATAACCGCTCGGCTCGATCTTCAGGCTAAGCGGCACTTGCCTAGGTTGGTCCATGGATGGGTGACCACCCATTACAAAACGGGTTTCCTCCGTGCCTTGGAAAGCACGTTAAGCCGTTGGTCCCGGCTGTCATTTGAAGATCTTTGACAGTCGTTACAAGTAGGCAGTGGCCCGAAAGTCTGACCAACCAGTCATACCAGGGGTTATCGGATTACCCAGTGCTGCCTGGGTTGTGGAGGTCAGATAGGCAATCGCTCCATGTAAAATTCTGGTGTTCAGCTGCATCCGAGCCTGGAAGCCGTCCCCTACATAGTTGGAAAAAGGCTAGGCAGATGATTCTCTTCCTTTTGAAATATTCTCTCCACAATTCCCGATAACTTTTCCTTACAATCTTAAACACATCTAATGCTATTGTGTTGAATAAGTCTCCCAATTTGGCTTTCCATTCAAATAGTGAGTTCTTAAGCCCGACTATAAAAAATGGATAGAATATCGATAAAATATTGCTAAGGGGGCGTCCATAAATTACGTGAGGCGTTTAGAGGGGGGAGGGGTCGAGTCGAATTTCGCCCAATCTCACGAGGGGTCTTGGCAGATATCACGTAATTTTTTTCCTGCAAGAAACAGTGTAAAATTTATATTAAGTAAACATGTTTCTTTACGTCAATCATAAATTGTCAATGAAAATAATTAAACATACTTAAGTTTTTTAAATGAGTTCAACGCAATCAAGCACAAATTACCGTATTCATACTAAACTACGCATTTTGATAAATCTCACGTGAGATTAGGAGGGGTTGAGGGGGTCAAGTCAAATCTCACGGGGGGAGGGGGTCGAAAAACTTCCAAAATTGCCTCACATAATTAATAGACGCTCCCTAAGTAGGAATATTAAAGAAGCTATGTAAGTAGAAGCGACGATATTTGTTACGAGTTGGACTCGCGCCTATATCACTAGCACAGAACAGAGCATGCAGGGTGTAAACAGACTCTTCACCAAGCCGTCAACCAAGCATTATGTACATCAAACTAAGTAACTTTACGCAAAAATTAGTGCTGGGAAACGACTTTTTTTTTGGGCTTAAAAATCACGTTTCACAGTAGTACTCAATGTAACGCACTCAAAACATTGTGCTGAAGGATGTATTGAATAGTAAGGGGATTCTGTGTAATTCATATGATAAAAGATACACCCCCAGGCAAAAATACCAGTGAAATATGAAAAATATAACACAACACGACTAACCAACACTGGAAAGATATCAGGAATAATATAAATAGCCATATCAATAATGTCTGTCGTTAAAAAATATCTCTGTTGAGATGGACCTTCATGATTGAAATCGCTCTGGAGCATTATTATTATTATCCTCCATCCAATGCAAATCTTCTGAGTAACCCTCAAGTTCCCCACAAATTGAATAAAAGAAACTGTCGCACTAAGAGCCTCAGCACATTGAGCCACTAGCCGCCGCTACTAAACACGACCACCAGTGGCAGCCACTACACGCCGCCATCAGTGGCAGCCACTGGTGGCTGGATGCGGCCTTCAATGGCTGCAGTGCTGCCATTTGCGGCAGGTGTTCAAGTGGACAGAGGCGGACGACTGTGGCCGTGTGTGCGTGCGAGTCGAACGACAAAACGCGGCCACAAGTAGCGAGCGCGGTCGACTCCCGCAGCTTGTGGCTCGGACGCGGCCACTCAAATGCTCGGTGTACGCTGATGCTGAACAAAATGTATGGAGAAACGCGACCGCAACTTGTGGCGGCTACTAGTCGTTCTAATGTGGTCGCCAATAGTGGCTCAATGTGCGGGGGCTCTAAAAGGCACTTAAAACATCTCCGTGTCCTCCAATCATTGAACTAGTTAAATGATAGAACTGGATATGGCCCGCGATTGTGCCGCCACTCAAGACGAGCAGGCGTACAATTTGCATGCCGCTTCCGCTATTACAATCTGTGTGATCCACAGTTCCATTGATAGATGTACTCGATTCTTGGCAAGTGGCAATTCTTGGGAGCATTGTTATTTTATCTGGTGTTCTGAAGTGGTTTTTAAGCTTCTATGATGAAGGGAATGTAAAGTCCCATTAAAATAGATGGACGAACTTTTAGAAATCATTCAGACCACCAAAATAAGGACAATGGTAAAAAAAAATAAGAAAAACGCATTAGAAACTTACAAGAAAAAAAACACCTAATGAAAATACATTATAAATTAATTAATTTATTTATTTATTATTTAATTCAAAATAAAATCACTTTCATGAGTGTTTTTTTTGCTTGGATGGTTAGACGTACTGAACGCTGTGTTAAAATTTGTCGGATCTATTTTAATGGGACCTTATAAATGAAGTCGATGGAATACTGTGTCTCAGTTACCAAGCGAGTTAATCGTGCCAAATATCAATTTTTAGCGGAGTTTGTGTCTAAATAATAAACAGCTGCACTGGTCGATCTTCAAGGTTAAGCAACGCTTGCCAGGGTCGGTCAGTGGATGGGTGACAGTCCATCATATACCGAAGATCCTCCGTGCCTCGGAAAGCACGTTAAGCAATTGGTCCCGGCGGTCATAGATCTGGAAGCCGACCCCAACATATTTAGAGCAAGGCTAAGCAAAAGATGATATTAGCAATCATAAGAAAGATCATGGACAGGCCGATATGCTGCTGGAGAGTTTATTTCCGTTACTTCTCCCCAGCTAACACTTGGAACTGGTTAAGGGTTTGGGGAGACTTCTTATTTAGTGTTGACGTTCAGCTCAAAAAGTGTTGATTCACAGCCCTATTTGAATAAATTACTTTTAATACAGTCGCTAGGAAAACTACGCAGTGTCGAATATTGACACCCATGTATTGTCAAGCGAATCGATTATTAATATTTGTTATCTGTAACAATAACAATCTACACCGATTGTGCATTGATTATATTGATTACGATCATTAGGTAGCGATCTTCAGCAGTTGAAGTTGATGGATGAGCTTACATCAAATCTAGACATACATAGTTTTAAATAATGCCTTATCATCTGCCTAGCCTTTTCCCAACTATGTTAGGGTCGGTTTCCAGTCTTACCGGATGCAGCTGAATACCAGCATTTTACATGGAGCGACTGCCTATCTGGCCTCCAAAACCCAGTTAGTACTGGGTAATACGATACCCTACTTAGTAAGAGTTGTTGTCAGATTTTCGGGCCACTGACTACCAGTACCGATTCTCAAAGATCTACAAATGACAGCTGTTAGTCTGTTACCAACGGCTTAACGTGCTTTCCGAGGCACGAAGGAAACTCGGTATGTAATGGAAGGGCAACTATGCAATACTTACCTGGCGTAGGGGAAACCGTGATCATGAAGGCGATTCCCCCAGGGCGAGGCCTTCCCATTGCACTGCGGATAGGTTGACCCTTGCGATTATCCGTAATGTGGATAACTCGGACGTGTAATTTTTGATAGTGGCGCGAACGCAGCCCGCGTTCGCGCCGTCCCCCATTTATTGCCTCAAAGAGATGTCAGTAATCAGGGTCCCGCAAGGGCCGATGCCTGGCAGGGCTGCGGGACGGTTCGAAAGAGATACCACGGCCCTGGAACACAAAGAGCAAGGAAGGAACATGGATGGGTTTTAGTCAGAACAAGTGTGACACTCCCTTCCGCTTTGCCCAGAGCGGGAGAAGTCATTTGATGATTTCCCATCCGAAAAAAAAAGGGCAACTATCCACAGACCTATCTTGGCACGACGTACTATTTAGCCACGAGCTCCTCAAGACAGTCAAATCATAATTTAATCAATTCAGGAAGGCATCCAGTAGCCTCCACATTAAAGGGTCTAATGCATCAATAAATATTTTAATGGCACTCGTTGAATGTGAGGAAGGAAAGCATGAACAAATCAAAATCCAGACTTCCTAAACACCTAGGCTATTATTATCATACGTTCATATTTAGCCTTACTTCTTTCCTGTAAGATGTATGCTGTGGCATTGGAGTGGTCGAACACGTTAGCAATATAGTTTTTAGAGTTCCGTACCCAACGGGTAAAAACGGGACCCTATTACTAAAACTCCACTGTCCGTCTGTCTGGCTGTTTGTCACCAGGCTGTATATCATGAAACGTGATAGCTAGACTGTTGAAATTTTCACAGATGATGTATTTCTGTTGCCGCTATAACAACATATACTTAAAACAATAAAATAAATATTTAAGGGGGGCTTGCATACAACAAACGTGATTTCTTTGCTGTTTTTGTCTAATGTTGTATACATAAGTACGGAACCCTTCGTGCGCTAGTCCAACTCGCACTTGGCCAGTTTTTTGTGTTCTTGATGTTTCACATGGTTAGGACAAATGGATTGTCTAAATATTTTGCTTATTTGTCAATAGGTACCTTTAGAATACTTCAACAAACATCTGTGTGTTCTAGAGTCTAGAAAATCAATAAAAATATCAGTAGAAGCGGGTACTTCGGGTCTGTGCCCGATTAATGGCAATGAGCTCATCACAACTTATTTTATTTTTTTATAAAAACGTTGCCCCACACTAGGAATTTCTCCTGTATCGTGGGTGCGTTTAGAAACATTTAAACTCACATAGACAAACAGCCAGACCCGGAACAACTACTTGTAGGCCATACAAATATTTGTTCCGTGCGGGAATCGAACCCGCGACACGCAGCGCAGCAGTCGATCACTCAGCCACTGCGCCAACCGCGTCGTCACGTTATTACATAGGTCTTAACCATATCTGCACGCGTAGCATGACCAATTCCATCTTTATTCTACTAAGAATAGACAAAGCTCTTTCTATACAACTCGACATGTCTTCTGCCCGAGCATGGGGTAACTCGAGTTTCTACGAAGACAAAGATTAAGAATTTATTTCCATAGCAACGGGGAAATATTCTACGAAGCTCGATCGTCATGTCACTTAGTGTTGGTGAAAACGGACATTAGGCATTGAGTTACCTAGGTGTAACTTACTGTTGGTGAAAACGGGCATTAGGTATTGAGTTATGTGTCATTTAGTGTTGGTGAAAACGGGCATTAGGTATTGAGTTATGTGTCATTTAGTGTTGTTGAAAACGGGCATTAGGTTTTGAGTTATGTGTCATTTAGTGTTGGTGAAAACGGGCATTAGGTATTGAGTTATGTGTCATTTAGTGTTGGTGAAAACGGGCATTAGGTTTTGAGTTATGTGTCATTTAGTGTTGGTGAAAACGGGCATTAGGTATTGAGTTATGTGTCATTTAGTGTTGTTGAAAACGGGCATTAGGTTTTGAGTTATGTGTCATTTAGTGTTGGTGAAAACGGGCATTAGGTATTGAGTTATGTGTCATTTAGTGTTGGTGAAAACGGGCATTAGGTATTGAGTTAAGTGTCACTTGCTGTTGGTGAAAACTGGAAATCGGCATTAAGTTAGGTGTTTGTGAAAACGGACATTAGGCATTGTCTGATAAAATCTTTGCCGTATAACACAGCAGGCAGATCAAGAGCCCCGGTTAATGCTCCTACAGTATTCCTCACGGAGTACTTTTATTCTTCTCGGCTTAAAAACTGAGGACACTGCGAAGTAGGACACCGATATGTTTTTAAAATCAATATTGGTTAATTAACACGAAGAAAAAAGAGTAACCATGGAGTCTCTTGCCGGTTCTTCTCCATAGGAAATAACCAAAAGAACCGTGCACCTTTTTGTCGACGTTTTATAAGTGCCCATCTGGGCCTTTGTGAAATCAAATATTTTGATTTTGATTTTGAAAGAATAGTTATAAAAATAATCTTATCTAGGTCTGGTAGACTAGGTTGGTAAACTATTTGACATTTGTTGAGAAAAAATGTTTCTACCCCCAAGTGTCAAAAGTAGAAAAAAAAATTGTCGTCATGCTTGACTTTGGTATGGGATAGATCTTTGTCCAGCCGTGGGGTAATACAGATTAAAAACAAAGTCTAGGTAACAAACGATGTTATCGGCAACCCTGACATAGGCTACTCTTCAAGGAAAGTTCGCGACAAAATCTAAGAATAGCTCCTCGAATCAATCAATTAGTCATATCACGCTACTAATGACATGTCTCCTACATTAGTGCCTAATTAATTCACTATAGTCTAGCCTAAAACAAGGCCTATTACCATCGGAATTCATCGCGCATGGCTCTTCCTCAATGCGAGGTGGAAGGTCACAGAAAATATTGTTTATCGGTCACAGACGTTTTGGAGTAGGAGCTCGTGGCTAAATAATAACAGCCGCTCGTTGGCAACTACGTTGGGGTCGGTTTCCAGTCTAACCGAAGCAGCTGAATACCAGTATTTTACATGGAGCGACTGTCTGTCTAACCTCCATAACCCAGTTAATACAGGGTAATACGATACGTCTTGGTAAGATAGGTTGTCAGACTTTTTGGGCCACTTGACTATCTGTAACGACTGTCAAAGATCTACAAATGACAGCCGGGACCAACGGCTTAACGTGCTTTCCGAGGCAGGAGGAAATTCGGTATGAAATGGTGGTCAGTAGTCACCCATCCACAGACCAACGTAGGCAAGCACGGCTTAGCCTAAAGATCGACCCGAGCGACTGTTATTATTTAACCACGAGCTCCTCGAGACCTAACTATACTATCTGACCATAAAAAACTATGAATATTGCTTCCCAAGAATTCCCAAGTCTATTTGAGTATATTTTCTATTAAAGTGTAATTATTGTGCAATTGTAGTATTTATAAGTGCTAATGGATTTGACGCACTTGCAGTACGCGCTGTTTTGTATGTACTCATATTATTGTTGTTTGACCGATTTCAGTTGGACCTTTTTAAGTACATACAGTACATCATAGTATGTATGTAATAGAGAGCGAGCCTATTGGCATAAATTGTACACATATATACAGGGGCGTGCCGTCTATAGAGGCAATTAGGCCTAGCCTACCCTACCAACAACGCCAAATGCATTTATTATAACTATGTAATAAAATAACACAAAATATTAAAAAAGAAAGTTAAAACTCCTGAGCAACACTTATAGCAACTTGTCGAGCCCGTGTGACGTATTTCACAGTACTACGTTTATAAGGCAAGAAGTCGTACGGCCTACCTGTGCATTCATAAATTTACGCATACTGATGCATATTTTCGCGTGTATGAACGGCACACATGTATAGATATGGGAGTCACCTCCTTGGACTGTAGACGGCCATCGTGTGTTGTGATTGGACGAATGGCTGCCCCACAAAAGTCAAGACGTAAGGTCACGGTAGCCCGCGAAATTCAAATTGTCTTACGTTTTTTGTGATTTGTATCACAATCTTGAATGTTTTGCTTTTTCTAACTTACTAAGTTATAAATAATTAGTTTCAAAACGTACAGTTACTGTAAATATTATTTGTTGTGTTTATTATTGGTTTATTTACATAAAAATGGTGATCTGTGAACTTCGCGCTGATAATGGTGCCGATTCTCTTGTCACAAATACCTCTAAATTAGACTAAAAATCACCAAAAATTTGTTTATTCCTGTCAAACGACAATTTCCCATTCTGAAATTGACTTTAGTGACACAAATTAATATTTTAGTGTGACAGCACTAAGATGGCACGGAGATATTAATTTATTGAAAATGGCAAATTTTGCTATTCTGAATTTGACGTTTTTCACCCAAAATTTTGCGATTAAAAAGGTGTGGAATAAAATTAGTTGTCATGGACTAAAATTCATACCAACACCTCGAGTTCAGGTGCAAAACCAGTACTGTCTTTTTTTTTTCTTTTCTTTTGCTTATATCTCGAAAATAGTGTGTCCTATCGCAAAAATAATGAAAATTTCGACCCCCTTTATAAGACCCAATAAATTTCAAATATTATAAATCAATAAAGGTGACTACTTTGAAGGTCATCTTAAGTAGAACGACACTGTAATGTTGCGCGATTTTTTTTTTCGGAGTCAGTATACGTGGCCTACCCTCCGTGGAGGTAAATAGTCTATATATGCAGTGGCGTGCAGTGGTTCTGCACGCCACTGCATATATAGACTATTTAAGATAACCCGTAAGTGACAATATATATAAGTTTTGTTGTAAACCGTGAAAACTTAAAACAGTGGTTACCCTAATCCTTTTTCTAAAATAAAAGTAGCCTAAGTTACTCCTTGTAACATCAGCTTACTGCCAGCAAAAGTCCTGTCAAAATCGGTCCAGCCGATTCGCTTATTAGTTGGAACAAACAGACAACCAGATAAAAATTAAAAAGATTGTTTTTAGGGTTCCGTACCTTAAAAGGTAAAAAAAGGAACCCTTAAAAGATATCTGTCTGTCGGTCTGTCTGTCTGTCCGTGTGTCACCACCGATTTTCTCAGGAACGGGTGGACCTAGCAAGTTGAAATTTATACCAGACACTGAGGTCTATAGTCCCTATAAGATGTATAACAATCAAGGTCTTGAGTCAACACGATAAAAAGATATGAGCACATGTAGATTTTCGCGAAAACTTGTAAGTACCAAAATAAAATTTACCTTAATTTTCAACTTTTTTTATTTTTCGGAATTTTCCCTTTACTTGTGCTTTAAGGCCTTGCTTTTAACCAAAATTGACAATTCTAGGTCAACCGGAAGTAACCTATAGGTTTTGGGTCGAAAACCTATATATTTGTTCCCATTGACCTAGAATCACGAGATTCGGCAAGAAGCAATGTCTTACAAAATCTGAAAACCGCAAATATGTAGTTTAATAACAAGAACCTACAAGTTTATACGGAACCCTCGGTGCGCGAGTCCAACTCGCACTTGGCTGTTTTTTTTTTATAAGTATTGTATATATTTTTCATAAGCATTCAGTTAGAAGCTGTTATTTTGAAATTAAAAACAGATACTTTAATTTTATTTATTTGTATCTAAGATGAAAGAAAAGTAAATTAAATGATAGATTGGGCCCCTGGATATACCAAGAAGTCTGTTACATGATATTAGGAAGGGTTCCGGGCCCTCAATTCCTTAAATATCAGCCTGACCTCGAGTGCCCAGACATTCAATTTATCCAATCAAATCTCAAATACTGATGGCAGTTCATTTATTGAATTCTCCTTTTTATATACTACAACACGATTATAATTTATTATTCTGTATTTTTAAACTGCCTGGTTGGTCTAGTGATGGAAACTTTTAGGCGCTTATTGAGGTCATTCCCAAGTTCGGTTCCCAGGTCGGGCAAAGTGTTATTGCCTACTCGTAGGTTTTAACTTAACATAACACTGTAAACCCACATTTCGCCAGTTAGGTTTGAATCCCATGTAATAGGGGTCGCCTGGCCATAGGTGAGCCTGTTGCCAACAAAATGTTGTTTTTATGTACTATGTTGGTGTCGGTTTCCAGCCTAACCGGATGCAGCTGAATACCAGTATTTTACATGGAGCGACTGCCTGTCTGACCTCCACAACCCAGTTAGTACTGGGTGATACGATACCCCTTGGTAAGACTGGTTGTCAGACTTTTTATGTACTAATAAACTTGGTATTTAAGAGATAAAAAATATATATATATATTATTCATTATTATGATGCATAACGTACTTGAAACATTCTGTTGCGAGTGAAGATCTATCTACTCGACTCGTGCGATGGTTAGGATGTTCTACTGTTTGATATGTAAACATTATTAAAAAAATATTCACGCCTAGAGGTATTTTGAGTCGGATACATTGAGTGGACCAGATTTGTAAGACGACTAAAAAGTCACGGTGTATAGATAGATATGACTTTTGCTTTTGATAAAATGACAGTTTTTGTAAGCGGTCAAGTGAGCGGCTGGCGTCTCGCAAAGGAAGAATCATAATGGGTAATTTGTACGCTCGCAAGGGGCAGACGGTGCGCGTTTCCTTTGAACGCCACGGCACGAGATTTTGCATCTTGCTTTTTTATCAACTTTACTGTAGTTATTGGCCTGTTCCGTTCTTACTTCTGATAAATAATTGACCCTGTGTATGTCCCACTAACTTATAGATTGATCTTATAAATTTAAATTTTACAAAATTGTTCTTTTCATTTGAAAGAGACAGTATTAAAATACTCATACTTCATACTGATGTAGGTTCGGGAGTTTTTTTGTATACATCGACGAAATGAAATAACTAGAACATACTAAAGTCACAGATTTACGTTAAAGCATTAGGCTGTAGGTTTCGTACTATGCCCAAGTTATACATGAATGGCAGATGTAACACTTCATAACAAACTTTTAGCAAGGATTCAAGGATTGTTTTTAATTCCAGTTTTGATTTTGAACTGACTTTAAATTTTATGTAGTTCTACTTAATTTTATGTTCAACCAATAACTTATATGTGTGGTGTAAACTGTTAGCATAAGTTGGTTATAAATAAATAAATAAATAAATAAATAAAATAGTAGTTGATTTAAAGTATATGGTTAATCCCACAGAGCTGAATACCTTATCTGTTTAGAAAAATCAGCTTTTCCAACACACCTGCACCTTTTCTTTTACCTACACAGTTAAAAATAATGAAACAGCAGTTTATTTTGTCTCTGTTCTGAATGCATAGTAACAGGTTGCACATCGATGTCCCACCTTATGTGGGTTTTAATATTATGGGTTTTATTTGTGCTTGGAAAACAATACACGATTCAGAATGGAATCCCTATTCTCGATCTTGTTTATTCTGTCATATAATATGAATAAACCAACGAATCTTAGTCTCACGATGAAGATACCATTGCCTTGTCTACAAATCCAAAAAAAAAGTTTTACCCTTGTTTAAAAGTAAATAATAGATGTTACAAAACGTTACTTATTGCTACGTTTCTTATTCGTACGTTTTTACTTATCATTAACAAACACATCTTACCTTAAACTAGAGTCCCGTCACGTCATTCCGTAATATCGTATCGTGTCGAACAATGGGCACGCACACAACGGTATCACTCACGGTCAACTACACTTCCTCGACTCGTTGTAACATTTGTATCCAACTCCTCGCAACCTGGCAGATCTTAATGACTCACGTAAGAGATAGTAATGTGATACACTTCGTTCTTCCAAGATTTTCGACACAATCCCAGCTGATTGGCAAATAAATTGACAGGAAAACCCAAGAGTGTTTTTCAACCGTTTCATTAAAGAAAACAAAACAAATATCAAGTAATGGAAATCGACTGGAATGTACCATTGCGGCCTATTCCTTTGGCATTTCCCTTAGGCCTAGCATTACAAAGCAGCATTTATTAATTACATGCTGTGCGTGCGTCTTCTCAAGGATACTTTGAGTGAGATAGGCATTCATCATCAGCATTGGCAGCCGTGTTCACCCAGCACGCTAAGCCGTTGGTCCCAGCTGACGTGTGTTAGTACATCTTTGACATTCGTTATACCAGTCAGTGGCCCGAAAGTCTGACAACCAGTCTAGAACTGAGTTTTGGAGGTGAGATAGGAAGTCGCTCCATGTAACTGGTATTTAGCTGCATCCGGTTAGACTGGAAAGCAACCCCAACATATTTGGGAAAAGACTAGGCACATGATGCCCACTGCTAAGTGAACAAAATGGAGAAGGCCTCCTACCTTTTAAGCCAGCGTCCAGTTCTCTGTCATCAGCCCATCTGGCTGTTGGTCTGACGGTGTTCCTTCTATCACTTCTCGGCACGACAGAACTTTTATTGTAAACCGATTACGATAAACATAGCTTGCGTGCACTAATACTATCAGCTTCCCGTAATTGAGTCATTATCACGAACAAATCGATTATTTCCTTCTGTCGCAAGTTCTGAAGAAGGAACCTATTATAAGTTTTACCACCAGAGAGTCTGGGATGTACGACGGCGACGCCAATCAAGTAGAAGCATATACTTATTTTTGCTAGCACCGCCTCTTGTTACTAAGTTATTTCCGTTCATATTATGGTAGCTTAGTATAAAAGTAGAGGAAGACCAAAGAAACGATGGATGGGCTAGGCGAAGGATGATATGGCAAGAAAAGGAGGTGGCTTATGAGATGACGAGTAATAGAGAAGTAGTTCTTTCAGAGAGAGGAGGCCTGTGTCCCAGCAGTGGGAACATTATAGGCTTATGATGATGATGATGAGTTTTTCCAGAAGAAGTCATGGTGCGCCGACCCCAAATAAACGGCGGGAGATTGATGATGAATATGGTTAGACTAAAAGACTTTTTTTTAAACTAATTTTCGCTTTTGTTTTGCTGTTACGTCGGTTTAATTTCTTATTAAAGAGTTTTTCTTGTATACGATATGGTACGTTGGGTTGAAACTCGTCACGATTCCTGAAATCTAGGTCAATTGACCAAGGAAGACACTGAATTCACGGAGGTCACTACACCATGCCTTGCGTGCACTGTAATGATGACAGTTTCCCCAGTTGAATCATAACATGGACGATACAATTACTTCCGCAAATTATTGTCACTGACACATTGTTGCTTACAAGTGAAGAGTTAGCCGAGACCTTCAATACGTTTAAAGAAATAATTGTAGTTGGCACAGCATCTGCTCTCACATAATATAACATCACGCCTGTAATTCCCGAAGGGTTAGGCAGAGGTGTGCCTAATAGTATATTTCGCTAGTTATGTTTAAGTCCCATGTACCACCCACTGCACTATTTTAGTACAAAAAAGCGTTTCTCGACATTTTTACATTTCAACTATAGAGCAGATTTATCAGCATGAGAACCTGTATGTAATGTTTATAGAATAAATCAGTGACAAAACTAGGGCCTATTTGGGGTTTTGTAAACGTTTACAACATCATTATAGTACTAATCATGAACACTAATTAGCACATTCTAAAACGTTCTCAGGACTTTTATAGTACCAAATTTTGTTACTTGGGTAGCTAGGACCAACGGCTTAGCGTGCTTTCCGAGGCACGGAGGAAACTCGGCGTGTAATCAATGGTCACCCATCCACGAATCGACTTTGGCAAGTGCTACTTAACCTGGAAGATCGACCTGTGCGGCTATTATATCAGGTTACTAGCTGATGCCCTCGGATTCGCCCGCGTGGATGTCGGTTATCGCGACCAAAAGTAAGAAATAGACATATGCCATCGCGGACTGTAGACCTTTATAAGATACACAATTCCACCATACATCATTTTGTTATCTCAAAGGCAGCGTTTTCGTTGAAAGCTCCCAGACGGCTTATTTTTTTCCGACACCTCCAACAATTATCATTATATTTTAGCCAATGTATACAAAAACTTGACAAATTATATACTTAAACCTTCCTCGAGAACCACTATCTATTGGTGAAATCAGCGTCAAAATCGGTGTAGTAGTTTTTGAGTTTATCGCGAACAGACAGACAGACGCGGCGGAGGACTTTGTTTTATAATATGTAGTGATATTAATAGCACAATAGAGAGCAAAAATCTGTAAATAGTGTATGTAGACTAACATTAATTGTAGGTACTGCAATATCGGGAAACCAGTACACTTCCTTGTATTGACTAATTTGAAATAATGAAGGAAATCAATACCAGATCAATAGTTAGCACAGTCACTTATTGCTGGTACAAAATTAATGGGTTTCCGACGTAGTTTTATTATTGATTCTGTGGTATTTTTTGTTGTTGATTGTGGTTTCTTAATTTATGTTGCATCTGATCTATGTATGCTTCCGCCTCGTTGATCTAGTGGTCGCAATACTCGCGACTGTTGAGCATGAGGTTTTAGGTTCGATTCCCGGATCGGACAATTTGTTATTGGGTTTTTCGATTAGGAATTTCTCGGTAGCACCCACGGAGTGTGGATTTGTACCCGGTAGATGCCAATAGGCTCGCCCCCTATTACACGGGACTTAAACATAACTGGCGAAATGTGGGTGTACTATTAGGTACACCACTGTCTAACCCTTCGGGGATTACTGGCGTGATGTGATGTTATGTTATCTATGTAAAGTCCCTTCGAGACATACGCTAGATATATTTGTAAAACCTTAGCCGAAAATTAATGCAAAATCATCCTAACCATCCACAGAGATCGGTATGTACAATTGTACAGTCGCGGCCTTTTCCGCCTGACCACAGTAGTCAGAACCCCGAGAGTCTCGACAATCCGTCTTGCCAAGGGAATTTCCTACAAGTGTGATACCGTGTTATGTTAATGTAGAGCAGGGATGCACAGACCGCGGCCCCCCAGCAATATGCCAGTGGTCCGCTAGAAAAAATATTCCCTCGTACATTTGAATGATATTGCTAGGGTTTAACAAATAATATAAGAATCGCGCGCGTTACTAAGTGCGAGGAGCTCGTGGCTAAATAATAACAGCCGCTCGGGTCGATCTTTAGGTTAAGCCGTGCTTGCCTAGGTCGGTCTGTGGATGGGTGACCACCCATTACATACCGAGTTTCCTCCGTGCCTCGGAAAGCACGTTAAGCCGTTGGTCCCGGCTGTCATTTGTAGATCTTTGACAGTCGTTAAGTAGTCAGTGGCCCAAAAAAAAGTCTGACAACCAGTCTTACCAAGGGGTATCGTATTTCCCAATACCAACTGGGTTGTGGAGGTCAGATAGGCAGTCGCTCCATGCAAAATACTGGTATTCAGCTGCATCCGGTTAGACTGGAAGCCGACCCCAACATAGTTGGGAAAAAGCTAGGCAGATGATGATGCGCGTTACTAAGTGCGCTCGCTGGCGATGATGCGTACTGTCGGAAACATGTCAGAAATGTTCGTGTAATTACAATAATTTTCCAAATTGAAAGAAAATGTCTGAAAAATGCAATAAAACTGCGTTTAATCATAGCTTTGTCGAAAAGATACTTTGAAAACCTTTTCTGTTAGATTTTCTGAATTTCAAAAAGTTAAACCTATAATGGACATATTTAGCAATCAGTGTAGTGCAGTTTCAGCATTTCAGCTGAAACTGCACCAGAGTCAATGCAGTCAGAATTAATCGATATTCAAAACTATAAACATTTTCGCAACAAATTCAATGAAGGAGACTTGCTGAACTTATACCGTTGTATAGATAAAACTATGAACAAAAACTTGCGCAAAAATGCTCTGAAATGCGACGTGAACAAACTTTTTGAATATTAGTAAAACAAAAAAATCGAAACCGCCTTGCAAACGAAGTTTGGAAACAATCTTATGTGTAGCTACAAGTAAATTTGAGCTAAATGTTAAAAAAGTTGTAAGCAGGCATTGCCACGCTTTAAACTAGTATATATTTTTTTTAATTAAAGTTTTGGCTATTTTTATTATTTTCTTATTTGTCCTGGTGGCCTGTCATTAGTTCATCATTTGCCCAAGTGGCCCATGGTCTAAATAAGTCTGTGCATCCCTGATGTAGAGCATACAAAAAAAAATTCGTAATAAACAATAATCTTCAAAGCATCTTCATAGCAATAGATACACATGATTATCATGATCCTCAAGTTGCAAAGGTACAATGATGAGGATACTCGCTTCAACATCCTTCCTTACTAATATTCCCTCTTATAGAGAGGAGGTCGTGTGTCCCAGCATTGGGAACATTATAGGCTGATCATGCATCATTGAGCGACTCCGATTAATTAATATCATTTAACATACCATAAAAGAAAAGCTTACTCACCAATTTTCAACATTAGCAACAATGACGTAATATAAATAGACGCGTCATGCATGAACATCACGGCATTCGAAAACAGCGTAAACCCTATCGGTAGGCGGAAAGAAAATTAAATGTCATCTACGGAATTCGAGTTGTTAGAGAGAGATAAATATATTTATTTAATTACGTTGTCATTATTTGGTGGATGCTCATTGGCCGGCACGTGACTTACCTCAGGCGCCAGCCGCCATTAGAAGACATCGAAAAAAATAAAATAAAATACATTTTTCTTGATAATTACGCATGAAATGATACTTTTTTATCTTTCACATTTGCAGTATAATTTTTATATTTCCTACAAATACAGGACGTCATTTGTTACGCTTTTTGAGGAAGTTATTCACACAAGTTATTTTAATGTCACGTACAGTACAGCCGCGGCACTGGTTGGCACGCGACTAAATGGAGGTCCGGTAATTACCTTGCATTCATGTTACCACTACAGAGCGCGGGCAACGTATCTATATTTTATATATCATTGATTAGCAACGTACATCCGTACATCCGCGAACAAAATCACATGATTCATTACCCGCGTCATTACGCGTCAATTATCACACTATTAGAGTTGGGCTAGCGATAAACGCTGTTGTTATCGATAACGGAGGACGCTCTAACTGTTACAGCAAACTGTGGTAATGTGTGAGGCAATGATAGTAAGTAGTTAGGCTGTGGTCTGAGAGGCGCGGAGAACGATTTTCAGGAGAAAATTAAGGTTCTATTTTTGGAAGGGTATTTTTGAGGATTATTAGAGATAAATTATGGATAAATTGAATAGAAAGGGGATGAACAAAAGTAAAACCATCCCTGTAATCTCCTAAGGATTAGCCAGAGAAATCTTTTTACCATTGCCACTCGAAAAAAGGCATTTGATTCATCGATAACAGTGAATAAAACTTTTTTAGTCACAGCGCAAGATTGTAATTTAGAACCCCTTGCTACGCTCGGGATTTTAGTCTAGAAACCTTCGTTCTCTCGGGATCCAACTTAGACCCTCGAATTAAATTCCCTTCTTTTCTCTTGCTGTATAATCTACTAAAGATTCTAGCGAAATATGAGTGTACTTATATGAGTAAACCGATATTTCGCCATAGTCTTTTGCCATAAACAGGGCTATAGTCGGGACTTCGGTAAATTCATCGACGGATATTCATGATTTCCACTGCAGGAACACATGTCTCCTTTAAAAGAGGCGAAAATCTATCACTCGGACCCATTCCGCGTTTATGACTAAATGTTTGATGAACTAAAACCTCCTGCAATGGGATTTAAATTCCAAGAAACATTAAGTACAATGCGTTATGAATGATATCTTCAAACTTCAAAAAATATTGTTTAACGATAACAGATTTGTAAGAAATGGGTAATAAATTAAGTGCCTATGTAATTAAAAATGCTATTCCCCACCTTGTTTGAGTTTTTTATCACTTTCTTCACAATTTTTTATAATCGTACTACGATTTACTAATGAGGAGCTCGTGGCAAAAGAATATCAGCCGCTCTGGTCGATCTTTAGGTTAAGCCGTGCTTGCCTAGGTTGGTCTGTGGATGGGTGACCACCCATTACCATCCATTTTCACGGAAAACCTTTCGAAGCTTAATAGCTTTTAAAATACTTTGCCGAAGACGATGTCGACAAATTTTCGTGAAACCAAAATCCTCTCCATGACCAAACTCCACCAGAATACACTTCGTAAGAAGAAGATTTTATTTAATTCTCATTCCTCTTGCAACATCTTATTTATGTGAAGCCAGATTTTTAAACTTTTATAAAAACTCTGCTTTTTCGACAAGCTAGGGCGCCGAGGCAAAATATTAAAACTGTAAGTACGCCGCGAACTGAAAAAGTTTGGGACTTTGGACATAAGAGTGACATCCTCAGTGGACTAGGTAGTACCTACCGAACTGACATAAACCAAACAAAAAAATATGTACGATTCGGTTATTGGGTCATTTCAATGGCATGTAAACAAACAAATTATTGATTTATTATTTAAATGCTATATTCATTATTGGGGTTTATAAAAAGCGATGCATATTCAATTAATACTCATTTGCATACCGAACAAAAAGCGTAAAGGATTAACTAAAATCACAAGATTATGTTGATGAAATCATCAACATAACATAATATATAGGGTCCCATTAAAATAGATGGACAAAATTTAGAAATCATTCAGACCACTAAAATAAGGACAATGGTAAAAAAAAAATAAGAAAAACGCATTAGAAACTTACAAGAAAAAAAAACAGTTGATAAAATACACTAAAAATGCTGGCAATTTATTATTTTAAGTCAAAATAAAATCACTTTAATCAGTGTTTTTTTTGCTTGGATATCTTTGGTTAGACGTACTGAATGCTGTGTTAAAATTTGTCCATCTATTTTAATGGGACCTTATATATATTGGAATAAAAAGTGGCCCTTATGCATAATTACAATTAGTTTAAGTTTATGAACACGAAACATTACTTACTATATTGCACCAGCTATGGATCCGATGAATCCAATACCTATTTATTTTTAAACATTTCCGTACAATTATTTCTACACCTAATTAAAGAAAACAAAAAAGTACGTAAACAAAATGAAATCCTCACAAATCGCCATAAATCTCGTGGTCGCGAGGACTCGTGCGCAGACGCAGGTGTGAGCGCGCCGCCTTAGTTTCAGCTTCAGATGCGCGCGGGAGCATCGCATCTCATTAGTTTAGTTCACCTGGACGCGACGGACGGCCGCTAAGTAAACCACAAGCCAAAAACAGGCTTTTTTCAAAAATAATTAATCAAAATTTTAATGCAATTTGAATTCTGTGGGCAAAACATAAGGTGTAAACTCGATTAAGACAACCTTTTTTTCTAAAATTCGATTTGTTAAGTTTAAGAATTCGGACCTTGTGAGCATTAGTTTACAGTGCATTTTTGTTTTTGGAATTAAATTTTCTTTTTAGTGATGTGAAAATTTTCTAAGCTGATGGAAATTATTTTTGAGTGATAGTCACATGGTTTTTTTATCTTAATTATAAAGCTGTTGAATGATTACGTATAAACTCATCAATCATTGCCTCATTACTCTAATTTTAGCCTAATTGGCGCCTCATGTTAGGAAAATAGTTACCTAAGAAAAAACTACATACAATCATAATAAGATAATCATGGTAATTTTCTAAAACTCGCATGCATGTATCATATTTTGCAAATTATGCCATAATTGCATTATTTTTCGCATTTTCCTTTATATTTTTTACCATTTCAAAAACTTATTTTAGTATCTTCTTAAGTTCACAATAATTCGTAAAATGACTATAATTTTACTTAGAACCTTACCTAACATATTCCGCATTGAAATTCCAATTATATCTTAACTTGAAGTAAACAAGAAGCTCACCACCACACAACTTTATCACTCACAGTCCACCCACAGAATAAAAACAAAATATATTCAAATTATTTATATTCATACATGTATGTATAAACGCGTAAGAACTTAATCTGTACTCCATAACTTAACTTAAACCACCGTAATTTATATCTGCATAATTTTCATTCACAAGGAATTTATGCGTAACTTTTATAGCCACGTAATTTCTTTCCACAAAAAAACGCGTATCTTGATTTTCAACCAAAAATTACTTTGAAGTAACTTTAGACCGCGTAATTTTCGCTCACAAATAATTTCCCCGCGTAATTTTCACTCAAAACCAATTTCCGTCAGCTCTATCGATATAGCGCGCAACGCTCCGCCAAAAAAAATCTTTATATAAATGTGGTGATACTAAAGTGGTGCGATGAAGTGGAAACGACAAACCCTGGTCTCAGGGGAAACTTCTGAGGATGAGATCGGACACAGCTACTTGAGCACTTTGGTAAGTAATAGATGATAGAAGATGCCTTCTTGAATTTAGCTGGTCCTTTGGATACAGGGCTAACTAGATTTAAGTAAGAGTAAATGGCGAAATGATGGACCAACAAAATATAAAATACTGTCGTTCAAGCGACACAAAGTAGAAGAATAAGCAAGAGTCGAGTTTGATGGAAATTCAGATGGTTATCTTGAAACGAGTGCTTTGGCGACAAGACCCTATAATGCAAAATTACAAAATTTATATCGGTAGAACGTGATAGAAAGTATGCTATTCTATCCAGCTGCATCTGCTTTAGTATCAGCTACAGCTAAAAACTTGTCAAAATTTTTGTATGCTGTCAAATCTGACCATCTACTCAGCGGACCTTGCAAGTTCTCAAAAAAAGTATAGTAAATGTTCATTTTATGAGTAAACCATCTTCTAAGTCCGAATTTGGACAGAAAGTATCATCTGCAATGATAAAATTATCTTAATTTTGGATCGTGTTACCCTAATCAGCTGATCAATTCTAAATTAATGCACCTTAATGCATTCGAGATGATGATACGTTTTTAATTTGTAAAGCTATCAAACGAACCGTCTAATCACGTGGAATTTATTATAATATCATCATTGGGGAGCCACTCAAATAATGTGTCATCTGAAAGAAATTAGAATACCTATAACTTAGCATTTTGATGAATACCCTCACACCAAACTGGTTAAGACTAATTACCTCTACGAATATCCAATGTTAGAAGACATCTAATCTAGGTATATATCATCATCGTTGACAGCCTTGTTTCACTCTCCTATTGTGCCATGCTACTCTGATCCATCCTAGTTTCATCCTGGTCTTGCATGAATGGAGCCTCTCCGAGCTGCGTTAAAAATGTCGTCTGGACAACTATTACTCTGTAACGCAGAGTCTAATTGACAAATCCTTTCACAACAATATCAAAGACACTTTTCAGTGCCAACGGTATCATCATCGGCCAACTCATCCTGGTCTTCATGAAAGTCAGGCCGTCTTTTACCACATTCTTAAGGATCTAGAAAAAGTGTGATTTTACCAGCGATAACAATAACAGTCAAAGATGTATTCGATTGATATAAGGCACCGAAAGCCTATTTCGATTCTTTCGGAAATCGTTGAAGAAATTCGAAACGTTTTGTAAATTACCACCGTCTTGTCTAGGACCTCTGTACTGTCAAGCGTTTCATTTAAGGAGGATTTGCTCTGTATCCAAAACTCTGATAAAATTTGACCCTCCCAAGAAACAAGAGGTCATCGCATTTGAAATAACCCTCCTTACGCAATAGTAACAATGTCTGCGAAATGCCAAAGCGGGATCAACAATTGCGTCTGAGTAGTATACGCCTGCGGGATCGCCTACGAGCTCTTCATTAAAATTGTAGTCCATCAGCTGATCCTTACTACTTACGCGTAAGGAATGTGGCTCATAGTTATCTACAGTATTTCTCATTTAAAATGCAGACAGAATAGTGTGTTTTTTTGGAGAACTCCAATCTAACTCCAAAACATGCTCCAAGGTTCATTTTTGTTACTTTCAATCTAGAGTCTGTTCGATGTTCTGGGCTGATGCCCTGTTTTTTCACGTATTTAATTATCAAGAGTTCTAAGGGTAGCAAGTTCTTTTTCTGCTCTTCTTGAGCCTCTCCAAAAGAGGACCTCAAAAAGCTAGTTGTTACTTACTGCTCTTAGTTTAGAACAGTACATATATAAATTAACATATGACCTAATTTGGAAAGATGTCAAAACAACAAAAAGTTTGAATATTTCATTATCGATATTAATTCTGTTACGTATTAGGTATTACCAGAACCATAAGTTACCGGCAGTGTTAAAAAATAAAAGAAACAATGTGGTCATTATAAATCATATGATGACGCTGTTGATAAGTCACCTTCTAAAAACAAGTTAAGATGATATGGCTAGAAAGGAGGTGACTGCTGAGATAACGAGTAATAGAGAAGTAGACCCCAAATAAATTGGGAAAAGGGAAGGAGAAGTACCTAAGTTACCGTGGGATACTTTCAGACAATCCAGCAGGCCAAAGCAAGTAATAAAACAAAAAGATCCATGATAAACTAAGATATCATTAGTCTATCGCAGATTTTAATGGTCTTATATCATTCTTAAAAGCAATTATGTTGAAACAAATCGGAGACCAATGTTACAAGACAAAAACTGGACTTTCTTGATATTTTGGATACTAAATCCGGTCCAAAAAATTAATACGCTTTTCGAATTTTAATGAAGTACTTATATTTACGATTTATTTTATGGTTTTGTTAAAACCAAAATTCTTCGGCTTTGTCTTGCCTTATATTCTGGTTTTATTCAATTTCTGGTTTAATAAAATAATTCAATTCCCTACAATATGAATCTGAATGATATGTTGAAGAAGTTTCGGACAAGCGGACTTTATAAAGGTCCCGTACGGGTAGCCCGCGAAATTCTAATTTTCTTACGTTTTTTGCAATTTGCAGGTCAGTGTCAAGTTGTAAGTTGATCTCGTTTTATAGAATTACAATCATGAAAATCATCAATACAACCCTCTTAGTTCATGTAACCCTATTCAACCCTCTTAGTTCATGTAACCCTATTCAACCCTCTTAGTTCATGTAACCCTATTCAAAGGATGTTTCATGAAAAAGTCCCCCCCCCACCCTGTATTTAATTAGTATTATACTGCTAACCATACGGAATCACAGATTTGACAGATTTTTAAGGTGATAAGACGTCATGATCGTGATCATCGCATTAGATACCTAACATCTTAAAAAAAATGCGCATTTCAAGCGATTTGTCTGCGCACGCGCATCCTCGCGGGCTTGTGCCAAAGGCTGATATGATTAAGGCATAACATTGAGTATAATTGTTTGCCTTATATTTTGGAGAAAAAAATTGGTTGTCTGTAAAGTTGGTTTACGGACGATAGTTTAACGTGACAACGTCATAAAATCGAGTGGAAGAGAGATAGATGCGGTGCGTAAAACGGGACCCTATTACTAAGACTCCGCTGTCCGTCCGTCTGTCTGTCTGTCACCAGGCTGTATCTCATGAACCGTGATAGCTAGACAGTTGAAATTATCACAGATGATGTATTTCAATTGCTATAACAACAAATACTATATTAATAACGGTGACAGGTAGACGCTTGAAATATTCACAGATTATTTAGTAATATATTCACTTTAAAAATAAATAATTCGATTAAAATAAATATTTAAAGGGGTATAATGGTACGGAACCTTTCGTGCGCGAGTCCGACTCGCACTTGGCCAGTTTTTTTATTTAACTAAATATTGAGATGAATTTGACATACTTAATAGTTAATATCACATGACTATCATTTGTTTGGTAGATTTTCATTTAAATAGTTTTTTCCTCGTCTAGTAGATACAAGACATAAGTTTCTTATTAGCATTAGTTTGTAATTAACATAATTAAGGAAATTTGACTCCAATTGTTATTTGAACAGAATACAATCGATATTTTAATGGTTGTACACTGTTTTAGAGACTAAAGTTTTATAGAATCTCGTTTTATATATATTTTTCTATTATTGTCGTTTCAGAGAATAATCAATACGCAGAATACTTGCTTCGAAGATATTTAAATCATGAATTTTTGTCATTGATTTTCATATCATAGAATAACAAATCAAATATTCTTTATACATATATTTTTTTGTTAAAATAAAACTTATTACCAAGAAAAACATGGAATCGAGTGACAGTTTCTAAATATTTCAATACATACCTTTGACAAAACGCACTTTAACAACCCTCCCATAAAATTACAACACCGCATTCACAAAAACAATGCGGGTAATCTTGTTATTCTCATTGATAGTGATTACTAGTGATTATTATTAAAACCGCGACTGACTGCCTCGTTGGTCGACTGGTTGCAAGCGCGACTGCTGAGCATGAGGTTCTGGGTTCGATTCCCAGGTCGGGCAAAGTGCTATTGGGTTTTTCCATCAGGAATTTCTCAGTGGCAGCCACGGAGTCTAGATTTGTGCCCGGTTGATGGCAATAGGCTCGCCCACTATTACTCGGGAGTTAAACATAACTGGCGAAATGTGGGTGTACTATTAGGTAAACTTCTGCCTAACCCTACGGGGATTATGGCGTGATGTTGTTGATGTTGTGTTATTATTAAAACACATTTGCACCTTTAAATTTATTATAAATGGGCTATTTTATAATTGAACTAGCTGATGCCCGCGGCTTCGCCCGCGTGGCAGTCGGTTATCGCGACCAAAAGTACTCACGATATTTTAATCCCGTTCGCGCAACCCATGGGAAATATTAACTATATTTTAATCAATGTATACAAAAACATGACAAATTATATACTAAAACTTTCCTCGAGAACCACTCTATCCGTGTGTGGAAACTGCATGAAAATCGATGCAGTAGTTTTTAAGGTTATCGCGAACAGACAGACAGACGCGGTGGAGGACTTTGTTTTATAATATGTAGTGATGGAGTGATAGTGAAACGTATAGGTTCATAATGGCCGGAGTCCCCTAATTTTTTCACTGCAGCGACCGATTTCGAGGTAGTTGGTCACAGTTCTAACCTAACCTTATCTATGTGGTCGAAGTGAACCGAACATTTAAACGTCAAGTTAATATCAAAATGTTGTCAAACGGCGTAGTCGACGTAGCCGCGCTAGGCGGGGCTCCTACGAATATTTCTGTCTGCAGGGTTTAAAGTAACTTAGCACGTCTACTTTTACATTTTCGTTGAAATAAAATACCAGGGAAAATATGTACCTATATCTATAAAAAACAATGTTCGTTCAAAAATAATTCTACTGTTTGATAAGTTTGTTAAATAGAAAAATGTGATTATAAAATTCATTGAATTGTGTTTCAAAACAATAATATTCGAAATATAAATATAAAGACCAAATATTATATGAAACATTTTCTGTGAAACGAAATTCTAGGAAATTTTTTGTCTGCGAAACAAGGGAACACCTATTTTATTTTAATGCTAATTAATGCAAAGTATATTTTGATGTTTGTTACGCATCTATTCATTCTAATGGGTGCACAATATATTTTACTAAACATTTTAGCAGAGTAGATTACTATGTCAAATTGGTATGTTCTTTTAAAATTAGGAAACTTAAAAATATTTTTTTTTTTTTTTATGTGGTTGATTTAAAAGCAAGACATCCATTACATAACTTAACATCACGCCTGTAATTCCCCGCAGGGTCAGGCAGAGTTGTACCTAATAGTACACCCACATTTCGCCAGTTATGTGTAAGTCACTTTTAGTAGGAGGCTAGCCTATTGCCATCAACCGGGTACAAATCTAGACTCCGTGACTCCTTTTGAAAACATCCTGATGTAAAAACCCAATAGCACTTAGGCTGACCCGTGAATCAAACCTCGGACCCCATGCTCAGCAGTTACGCGACCACTCAACCAACGAGGCAGTCAAGACATCCATTACTATTTTCAAAATCAGTTATCCGGTTTTGACCCGACTACGGCGAAGCCGAAAGGAAGAGTTATGATTGTAGCAGTCTATGTATGTATGTATTTACGTATTTTCCTGCGTAGCCCCTTAACTATTTAACCAATTTTGATGAATAAAGTGCCAATTGATTCGTTATTATGACCCGGGTATCATAGGTTACTTTTTAACCGACTTCAACAATAGGAGGAGTCTATTTTACCCAGTAAACCCCGATTTTAATTAGAGCGCGATTTATCGGGTTTTTAGTTTTAGTATACTGTATATCACACATATTCTTGTTATCAATAAAGATTACCACAAACCACCGAGATTTACATGCACTTATCACTAAAATGCAGTTTTTACAGTAATCTTGCCGAAAACCGGTTTGGGGACCATAATCAAGGGTCACGAAGACATCCTTATTATTTTGTTTGCAAAAAAAGGGTTCCACATTATTTGTTTTTTACTTTATAAGTTAAAGTTTTGTTTTGTCGAACTCAATTGAACTTAGTCAAGGTGATCCCAACCAGACTTGTAGAAAGGGTTAGATAAAAAAAATGCTTTATAGTTCTATTAATCATGGTAAATGAGTGTAATTGTGTAAATAAGTACATATTAGGCTAGTTGACAAGGTCAAAAATAAAATATAAAAATACGTAGAAATAAGGCCACTCATCTTAAAAACTATCATCACCGTACAGAAATTAAATATTGGGGGACAATATAATTGTAAAATTGGATTTACTGATAATAAGTATGACATTTGATCCCAAATAAGTATGACGTCGCAACGTGCTATTTCATACAAATCACGTACACATTTTGCGTTTTGACAGTTCATAAAAAAGTAACTATTTTGACTTCCTGTCACATACCCTTTTATAAGGTAGGTGTAAGCTTTGCTGTAAGAAAACCCAATTCTGGTTTAAGCTCGCTGTTGTACATAAGCTAGGTATTGTAATTTTGTGTGTATATCTTTTAATTTTGGGTGCAATAAAGAATAGGGGCCTGTTTCACCACCTACGATTATGTTCCCATTATCTTCACAGATAATTTCATACAAATTCTGTTCCAGTTTTGAATCTATTCGGACATCGTGTAATATGCCGTAAGAATATTTTTTACAAACATCAACATACAACCTGATACAGATTTGCAAATTGCAAAAAAACGTAAGAATAGATGAATTTTGCGGGTTACGTAAGCGCATCCAACTTGTAGAATATGTCAGGAAAGTTTAACTCGTAATATTTGTATAATGAAACTAGCAGCGCCCCGCGGTTTCACCCGCGTAGTTCCCGTTCCCGTGAGAATACGGGGATAAAGTATAACTTATGTTATTTGCTGATCATGTAGATTTCCATTAATGAAAGAATTTTTGAAATCGGTCCAGTAGTTTTTGACTTAACTCGTAACAAAGAAACAAAAAATCAAATCTTTCCTCTTTATGATATTAGTTTAGACAAGGCAAGGGTATCTTAGGCTGCGGGACTGTTCCAAAGAGATACCGCGGCCCTGGAACACAAAGGGCAAGAAGGAACATGGATGGGTTTTAGTCAGTACAAGTCTGACACTCCCTTCCGCTCTGCCCAGAGCGGGAGAAGTCATTTGATGATTTCCCATCCGAAACAAAAAAATGTAAGGGGTGAGCAAGATTCAGAAGGTATAATAAGGCGTAATTTCTAGCTACCCGTAGTTTGGATATGAGGCATATTCTGGTTAAGCCGCGCCTGCCTAGGTTGGCCTGTGAATGGGTGACCACCCATTACATCCCGAGTTTCCTCCGTGCCTCGGAAAGCACGTTGAGTCGTTGGTCCTGACTGCCATTTGTAGATCTTTGTCAGTCGTTACAGGTAGTCAGCGGCAACCAGTTTTACCAAGGGGTTTCGTATTACCCAGTACTAACTGGATTGTGCAGATCAGACAGTCGCTCCATGTAAAATACTGGTATTCAGCTGCATCCGGTAACTGGAAGCCGACCCCTATTTAGTTGGTTAAAGGCTAGAGGGATGATTACACCTGTGGGTGAATCCATGCTGAAATGACTCATGACTTAAGGATGTAGGTGTATGATTTACCTACAATACGCTAATATGGCTGTTTTAAGTGGGAATACTAATTATTCATTGTCAATGATTAGCACAAGATCATGTGCTGATTGTATTTTCGTGTCGCTCGCCAATTTGAGTGTGACGTGTGAACTAATATGACTACCTACATCATTTAATTTTTAAACCGCAAATTGTCATAAATGCAGTAGGTACAAATCATGCTAAACTATGCAATAACTTCAGTTGGACAAAAGGCTGCTAGACTGTAAAAGAGAAACTATTAACTCTGGCTTCATTGTTTCATTGGTTAAGCGAGAACGTTGCAGGTGCAATGGAAAATTTGAAGTTTGGTAAAATGTTTGATTGAGACATTATGTCCTTGGGAGCTTGACACACGTGTTTTCTCATTCCGTTAGTTTTTCAATTGCTTAACAAAGTCATAGTAAGAGATAGGTAAAAAACTGGCCCAGTGCGAGTCGGGCTCGTGCACGAAGGGTTTTGTACCATTATCTATACAACATTAGACCATTCAGTGCCCAGAACCCAGCATATGAGTCGAACAATAATTTGTTTGTTCGCACAATCCGTATCCGTAGCTATGGACTCGCTAGTCGGGTTCTGGGCATGAATACAAGTCACCTATAGTTCATTATAACGACGACTCGGATTCGGGTTGTGGGCACGCGAACGAAATTCACGAAGTTTTCGCGAAGTACTGGGCATTGAATGGGTTAGACAAAAACGGCAAAAAAAATCACGTTTGTTGTATAGGGTAGCCCCCATACAACAAACGTGATTTTTTTGCCGTTGAATTAATTGTCAAATTCTAAATTAATGCGAGCGAAGCCGCAGGAAAAAGCTAGTGGTTTACTAAAATTCGAATACAGGTCCTTATTAGGCCGGTTAGGGTAGGTTGGGGTCGACTGCGGTCTCAACGCTAGGGCTGCCTCTCTGACCACCTAAACCTAGTTAATACTGGCTAACAGGATACCCCTTGGTAAGACTGGTTGTCAGACTTTCGGGCCACTGACCATTGACCACCAACATAAAGGACACTGGCGAGTGCTGAAAAAAAAATAAAAAAAGATTTAAAAAGAAAGTAGATTCCGACTGGATTCGGTTTGAGTTTTCCGATTTTTCTCAAAATATTTGAAACCTCTTTGTATACTACGTCCAGTTTTTGGAAAATAGGGTTTACTACCTAAACCACCGGTTTTTATCATATTTGGTGTGTCATCAATTAAACCTTGAAGTAAGCGGTTTGTTTTTATTTTTATTAAGATCTGTAAAAAGGAATTTATTGAAAGAAATTTGGTTTTTATGGTGACTGTATTTTTACGACGGACATCGAATATAATAAATACTTTAACCGTGCTTTTTTGGCCAACAATAAACATTTAATAAGTTATGTGTTTATGATGTTATATCGTGAATAAAGAACAGTGGCAACCCTGAAAATTGCTTCAGGTCAAGTTTATGTTAACTTGAGATTTGTCTGCATAATTTTATTCATAGGTACCGGAAGCCCGTTTTCACGAACACTAAGAAATACCTAAATTTTCGCTTATTAATATTGAATTGTTGAAATTTTAACTCTGAGCCTAACATTGAAATCCATCAGTAAGTACCTACTTTTTTTAAACACTCATTTAAGAGTCACCTTGTGTCAGTGAAAACAGATATTATTGTTTTCTGTTTCAACATATAAAAGTGGAGAAATGTGGAAGCTCCAGGTAGTTACGCCTCTGCCTACACCTCGAGAAAAACAAGCGTTATATCACGCTGTATGCAAAGTTTCTGAACTTTTATCTCTCAACATACATAAAAAATATTTACCAAGGCAATCCCGAGGATTTATCAAAAGTTTATTTACTTATAGTACTAGTGGTTTAATGTAAACATGACGCGGGTGACATGTCATGAGATTAATAACAATAACACATAAATAACATCATATGACTGTTATCTTGAGGGAAAGTGATAACTACAAATCAAAGTGCAAGACATTGTTTTGTTTATAACTAATTAATTAGACATCGGACGAGTTATCAATGTTGTATATGACATGTGATGATTACTGTCACAAGGCAAAACTTTTTATTATCAGCATCAGTATTTTAGCCGAGAAACAGTCACTGCTGGACATACCTAGGCCTCCTCCAAGTGTCACCAGTTCTCTACCTAAGGCGTGATGTCATGGGCTGCGGGTTGTTCGAAAGAGATACCGCGGCCCTGGAACACAAAGGGCAAAGAAGGAACATGGATGGGTTTTAGTCAGTACAAGTCTGACACTCCTGAAGTCATTTGATGATTTCCCATCCGTAAAAAAAAAGTCATCGACAGCCGCGACCTATCGCGTCCGACCGTGGTTAATTCCATGGTCCGGAGCGAGAGGGAATAGGACGCCGGCACCTCCTTCTGCGAAGCAGTGATGCTAGCGAAGGAGGTGGCGGAGCGTGAGAGGGAGAGAACCTCACGTCCCAGCCGCCGCGGGAGACGCCCCGGGCGTCGGAGGTCACGTGGTGGCTTCTGGCCACCGTAGGCGCGAACCAGTAGACGGTGAATAATGGGCTAGCTAGCTCGCCGTACGTCCGTCTTATGACGACAGGCCGTGTTGATGGCGCGTTCGTGTTCCGCGCGCGCCTCAAAGAGATGTCAGCAAACAGGGAGAGGCTCGCAAGGGCCGATGTCTGCCAGGGCTGCGGGACTTTTCGAAAGAGATACCGCGGCCGTGGAACACAAAGGGCAAGGAAGGAACATGGATGAGTTTTAGTCTGACACTCCCTTCCGCTCCGCCCAGTGGGAGGGGCCATTTGATGATTTCCTATCCAAAAACAAAAGGTGCGTCCTTTTGTCCTTTTTTCCGCACGCAAAATACGCGCTTAGACGTGGAGTTGCGGACACCAATCCGTTATACAATACAGGGTGCGTCCAGATTAAGTAACATTTTACAAAACTTGCTATATAACACGTCAAAATAATACAACAATGCTAATCTCTCTATTAAATCAAGTTAAACAACCATGTTTTATAACATGTTGTTATTAGTGAGGACACACCCTTACGGGTATTATTACTTTTAAAATCTATTGCTGAGCTTTTCGAGGTACCAATAACATATTGCTGTTTAATTTGGTATTTTAGGAAAAGAAACCTACCGACAAAGTTATCAACCTATTTTAATGAAATCAATGTCTCTGCGGTCTCTCACACCTTGCGATTTTCCTACATAAAGGACCGACCATCCTTTTTAAGACAACGCACAATTGCACATAGTTACTCTATATAAGAATTGTCACGATTTCCGTCAAGTTTTACATAAGAGAATCATAATAAACTCATCGGCAATCAATTGTCCGTTAATAAGATCAAGTCCGTTCCAAGGCACACGCACGATTGTAGGAAATTATATGAAACACTAGCTTAATGCTCGCGGCATCGCCCGCGTGGAGTTCGATAATTGTCCCACGGAAACATACTATTGGGATAAAAAGTATCATATGTGTTAATTAATTAAGGGTGATCACGCCTGTAAACCCCGAAGGGTTAGGCAGAGTTTTACCTAATAGTACACTATGTTTAAGTCCCTGTAATAGGGGTCACGCCTATTGCCATCACGGCAATAATGACTACACTTTTCAAACGATATTGTTATCAGCTGTATCAACTTTACAAACCATGTATCTCGTAAGAGGATGCTGTATCTACATTCCTTGTAATTCGTTGCCTGGAAATTATCAAGGGCAATTATTACCAATTAACACTTCACAGGAACTTATCAGGAATCTGAATGTCTCTAACTCATTCAGATTCCTGATAATATTGCAATCTCAGAGACAATTTCGGATACAGGAATGTGACTGTTTGGAAAGACCCATTTGTATATACAGAAATCCCGTACTTCAGGATAGAAGTGAAATGACGCCATTTAATTAAGGTGGGTCTACCTTTTATTGCAGATTTTTTTTTATCTCCGTAACTAGAAGGTAGGTATGGTCTAGAACAAAAAAATGATCGCAATGACGGGGAGAACAAGTGCCTTTCGGCTTTGTTAAGAGTCTTTTTACACCCTTTATAGTTTTTTCTTTCAGCTGCCCTGCTTAAACCAATGAAATTTCTTCTCTATACTCGAATAATTAAAAAAAAAACATTTTTAAGACATTTTTGGCATCACGCATGACATGCGTGGGCCTTCTTTAAGAGTGGCAATATTCACATATCGTTACAGTGGAACTGCTTTAAAAAAAACTGCGTTTGCTCTGCGTAACCATGTTTTTCAAAACGGTGCGGCGTGGAAAATTAACAACCATTTTCTTCATCTGTACAAATTAAATAGTAACCTAAACCGCTTCAAACAGGTAAAATATCTTGTAACGATGATAAATTAGCTTGTAATTGTCAATTCTTCAAATGACATTTAGACATCTCTTTTAGCAAAGATTGCAGCAATTAGCTCTCTTGATATTTACCTCAATATTGAATCATAACTGTTTAAACGGTTTATTTACCTATATTGAAGTCTAAACTTGAAGCCGACTTCAGATGCAGCTGAATACCAGTATTTTACATGAACCTGCTGCCTATCAGACCTCCACAACCCGGTTACTTAAAGACGATAGTCGACACCCCCTTTTTTTTAGAATGGCAAGTCTGACACTCCAACCCGGAGCGGGAGGGAGTGTCGGACTTGTACTGACTAAAACCCATCCATGTCCTACCTTGCCCTTTGTGGTCCAGGGCCGCGGTATCTCTTTGGAACAGTCCCGCACCCCTGGCAGGACCCCTTAAGAAAGCATAAAGTTTATAAAAAACTGATCCATCCTGGCAAAAGGCTCGCCCTCTATTGCACGGGTCTTAATCATAACTGTATTGTAAGTCATCGCTGCCTAACTCTTGGGGAAAGACAGGCGTGATGTTACGATCCATCTCCTAAACCCCATCCATCTTAAAAATGTCTCAAAGAAACACAATACGGACTTCCATAAGGAATAAGGAACCCATTTACCTAATTAAGATTGTCTAAACAGGATAGCAAAGCCGGCAAACCGTAATGGCGGCAACGCGAGCCAAACATGCGATATCTTAAGGTTAATGTCAATGCGACACGGAGTAACACCTAGGTACTCTGCAGCAAGTAGTTAAGTAGGTCAGTTCTATAGAAACATCAGTTATCAATAGTTTATGGGTTTGATCTTCGATGAACAGAATTTTAGTTGTGATGGATTGAAGAGTTTAGTGAAAGTTTTTGGGAAAGTGAGAAAAGTTTGTAGTGTCTTAGAAATAATTGTGGTTTTCAACGTGAAATAAACTGAAAGAAAAGCAAGGAAATTAAGCGTCACAGACCTTAAAAGTAGAGGTAAGGTTTAAGTCTTAGTTTTAAAGCAGAAAATCCATGATCAGTTCCGTCAAATCCGTTCATATTCGACTGCCCTATCCCTAGAGTGTAATTTTTAGCCCGCGTAGGCGCGGAGGGGTAGGGTGGCCCGCAAGCTGAGTACCACGTGGTTTGAAGGCTGCCGCAGCTGAAGCTGGCCGGCGAAAGTGATAAAGTTAGAAGTTTTTGGACAGTACAAGTCGGCGAAACAGAGTAGAATTGGATACATTCTGGCGATTATTAAGATTATGTTCAACTATAATAAGATGACTTAAAACGATGGTGATGTTGATGATGATGATGATGAGATTGCATAGCGCACACAAAAACCAGATCCTAATCTATCAGACAAAATACCTAAATAGAGCAAACCAAAGCCTCCTTGGAAATTTGACTTTAACAATGGTTCCAGACAGTAAAGGATGTACAATCAAGTACTGGCTGTAGTCCAGAAAGGCAACACCTTTATCCCTTGCAACCTAACACCAACAAATGAGTAGCCATTGGCTTCTGTCGCCACTTCACGCGAGCCAATTGTGGTAATTGTGAAATTTACTTCATCAGACGGTATTTCCTTCCTCCCACTTGGTGCACAATTGTGTAATAGCTGCGAATTAGTCCAGGTGTTGTGTTTAACGCTTTGCAACTTGATGCCCAGGATATGGTTTGTCCGGTGGAAACTTAACTTAAGATTGTTAGCCGCTGGTTGAAGGCTTCCCAAGGTTCTGCTATAAGCCCTCGGCGATTTTAAATCGTCTTTTTGGTAGGCAGTTTTCTTGCGCATTTACGCATTTAAGGTGTGTAAGCTATGTCTGAGAGCGATTTTAAAAGGTCAAACAGTAAGATAGGCTGCCAAGGATCGTCGGAACAATATGATCCAAAACAGAAGTTTCTTTTTTAATCATATTGTCAGTTGTACGCTTGTTATTTTTTTAACAAAAGATACGCAAATAATGCGTAAAAAGTATCTTGATTAGCTATGACAAGCCTCCAATTTGTTAACATTATAATTTAATAACATTGATAAACTTTGAGGCGGTAACAAAAAAATAACTCGCGTAATTTAGTCGTGGTTTGAATCACATTTTCTCAAGCACGCAGTTCACAAAATCTGACAAATACCAAAATGGCTGTTCCAAATAACTCATCAAATGTTTACCTAAAGTCTATAATCGTCGACTCTAGTTGTCGTTTCTTCTCTGTATGATTTTGTAATGAGACAAAGACAGGCAATTAAAGGAGTTTGTACTTTTTCTTTGATACATTCTGAATGATTGATCATTCCTGTTGGACCAGTAAAACTGATTGGACGACATTAGTCTTCGTACTGTCTAGCTTGTTCAGTAACTTGATACCTACTACCTAGGCGGTAATCGTGCCTGCCTAGGTGGTATCACCGCGTCCGGTAATGTCAACAAACGTTGCTAATGTAATTGTGTCAGTTAAATTAAGCTGGACCAGTCTAACCGTGGGAACTAGGTATTAAGCTGAATTGTTTCTTACAAAGATTAGGCTGCCTCGACTTCATCATACTGTCACAGCCAAAGGCCTTGTTTTTTATAGTGGATTAAGCTAATTTCTAGAAAATGCTGGCGTGATGTCTTAAAGGAATTTGTGAGAGACTGCCCGGAGATTGTTACGCACAGGGAGAAGTGGTAATCTTTAGCAGAGACCTTTGCCCAACTGTGGGACATTAGAGGTTGATTAAAAAAGAAAAGAAAAACTTCATTCCTACACTGATTCTTGTATGGTGAGCCTAACGGATACAGGTGGTATTATTAATAAGGAGGAGATTGTATTAAAGGTACCTGAGTTTTTGCAATACCTATAATTGAAAAGCAATACTTTCACAAACTACTTGAGTGACTGAAAATCAAGGTTATCAATAATTAGGTATATTATTTTAGCAATGTTAAAATAGAAATCCAAGGTCAATCCACCATCACTTTGTGGTCAACGATTAATACAATAATATACTAGTTATAATGCGAACAGTAAATTGTTTTGCAAAACCGCAGAAATCGATACTCTAGAAATAAAGGCACTGCGTTGTATCTCTATCTATAGATATTTCTTGACAGTTGCATGCTCACCACATATGCGTAAAATAGGGGCAAACTAATCAACTATAAGTTTCATTTTATGTTTAACTCTTGCGACCCGCCCCGGCTTCGCCCGGGTGCAATGTAGATATAAACCTTCTTCTTGAATCAATTGTATTGCTGAAAACTGCATTAAAATTCGTTGCGTAGATCTAAGCGAACGGCGGGAGCGAAATTGATTAATACTACATATTTAAAGAAGAAAAGTTTTGGGCATAGGAATTTAAGGCTTATTATTAAAAGAGAATGAATATAAATGTTGATGGATGTAGAGGGAGAGGAAGACCACGATGGATGGATAGTGTGAGGAAAGAAAAAGTGGTATAATAGTGTGACGGTTGACAGGGGAATGGAAGACAAAAACGTGTTACGCCGACCCCAAGTAATATAGGACAAGGGCAGGAAGATCATGATGAGAGTAAAGACAATACTGGCTAATGTGGAGCGGACTAGTCAGCGCTCCTCCTCCACATTCATTATGAACTCAGCTCTCCGCTACCGTCTGCCTTCTCATCTACATACACCCGTCAGTCTTCAAAGTAAGAGTGAACAGGCGTTTTCTGGGCACGTTGGTTCCATCCATCGTTTCTTTCCCGAAGCGAACAGCCAAAACGATCGGCCCTTCTTTTGGGGAAATTTACTTTTTCTCACTTATGTAAACGAGCTGTCATTACCTGTTTCAGTGATCGCATTACTTTCTTTAAAGTCCTTCTTCGTCTCTGACAGGACCAGCCACAGGCCTGATAATTTCTTTAGGTATTTGCCAGATCTCTGCACCTTTGGCATCAGTGGGGTCTTTAATTTTTTAATAATATAAGATGGTAAAGTAAATGCTTCTTATCAGATTGCAAGTCACGGAAACCATATATTTCCTTGTGCTATTAACTGATTTTCACAACGAGATTGTTCTGTAGCTATAAATAATCTAGAGGATGAAATTGCAGACAGATATGTGTGTCGCGGAAGTTAGTTGTGCGGCATCTTGTCAGCTGAGATGTGATGGACGTTTTGTGAACTGCCTTTTGCTACCTCGAACTTGAAAGTACTGATGATCTTAGTCTAATACTTAGTCTTCTAGTCTAATACTTAGTCGTCTTAGACTTAGTCTTAGTCTAATACACACGCACGTCTCCAGTTATATTTAAGTCGCATGCTCGGGACTGCTACTGCAAAAATGCCTAATGAAAAAACTTAAAAGCGGTTTTGTCGGCCTGGGATCCCGGGATCTCATATTAGCATTAACGATTGTGACCGCTAATAATTTATTTGAAGTTTAACTTGAAGCATTTGAGTCATCACCTAAAATTCTTTATCGCAAGATAATTTGAAAATGAACCTATTTGCAAAATTATAAGTAATGATTAGGGTAACGTTATTTTTATCACCACTAGTTGCAATGCCAATTAAAAATAACTGCATTTTTGCAAAGAACTTAACTCGACTATTAACAAAACGTGCAAACATCCAGTCATGTGATCCATATACAAAGTATTTAAATAACTCACATTTGTATGTAATTGCGACTGTTATTAAGATTGTGTAAGCTATCGAGGATAAGTCGTGTGGTGGACGAGGACAGTCGTTTTGAAGACAGTGGCTTGGTAGTTCTTCTCTTGTGTTGGTATGTGGTATAAAAGAATTCTTGATGCCATTGTCCTTTGCTAGGATGATGCTACTCACAAATTTATAAAATGATTATTAGTGAGTGCATACATGAATATGTAAGCAGTTTCACCAATGGGCGAAGAAATAAATCTTGATGCGACATTTTTAACACAGAGTGAACTGTCACTGACGTATAGATAAAATTTTCAAAGACAATGTGACTTATTATCTCAATCCTTTGTATAGTCAGCTGTACCATCTTCCTACACAATTCCGATTAGTTTTGTTTAGTGGTAGCAATGGCTTTCTTTGCCGGGACTGCGAAATTACTGCACTGGCATATGCACGGTCGTGGATGAGGTATTTATAAAGATTTCCTCGCGTAAACTTTGTGTTTTCCTTCCATCAATCTCTGTCAGTTGTCATTTGAGTGATAGCCTTCTTACTATCCATGTATCCCTTGCTTTTATCTGAGAATTTGACGTCACTTTCTCGCTTCTGCTGGCTCAGTATACTTATTGACTTGTTTAATATCCTCGTGTGAAACAGGCTTTAGCCTAAGGTCGTGACTACATGATGTATCCATGTCAATTCAGTCGTAAGACCGCTTACGTAATATTCTGTTATTGTGCAAAGATGTGTGAGATTCAATTACTTAGATTTTGATCTTAATCACATTCATTTGCGACTGCTTATACTAATCTAACCTTAGGAACTTGTTGGACATAAGTGTCGGTTTCCAGAATATTGTATTTTTTTAAAACCATTTTTTTTATTGATATCTAATACTACATTTATCTCAAGTAAGACTCCTTATTCCTTCATTATATTATTCGTCAATGATAGAGTCTCATTTCAAGTTCTAGATGTTCAAATGTATTTTCTAAATCATATCTTTATCAGGTACATAGTTTTTCAGTCTTGGGTCCAGCATACAGCCCTGATCATCGTCATCCATAGCTTGATTTTAACCATTGCTAAGCATAAGCTACACTTTGCATGTGTCAGCCTCCCTATATAATCTATACTATAATGGCGAATAATCAAAAAGATTGGGGGCAAATTTTTCTTTTGTACTTTGTAACTATCCTTGCTTTTTAATTTATAACAAAACCAGGGTTGTCATAAACCAGCATTATTATCTGGTCAGGGTTGTACTTGTTCTCAAGCTTTCCGCTGGGGTCAGTGACACCGCGCGTGACGTCACATGCGCGTGCGCACCGCTGTTGCAGTTTTCTTATAACCTTGCTGCGACTAGTTTAGCAGCTTGTTATGCAATACGGAGCTTATTCATGAATTGAAAACAACGACTTTTTGTTGTTTTTTATTGTGTTTTGGGGTGAGTTGAGTCTAAATTTTTTGAGACTAAAAGAAATAAGTGAATTTTTTAACAAAAATATGAAATTATGTTTTGAATGTGTTCAAGAATACATTTTAAAACTAAAAAATGGGCCAGAAAAGCTTTTGAAAACAAAATCTCTCGTAATAAACATTCGTTAAAAAAGTCTTCAGAATCACTATACCATAGATATGTTATCGCAGTGGGAGGTATATACGACGAAGGGTCAACGAGACACAAACGTGATCACATGTGTTTTTTTTTTCGGATGGTTAATCATCAAATGACTTCTCCCGCTCTGGGAAGAGCGGAAGGGAGTTTCAGACTTGTACTGACTAAAACCCATCCATGTTCCTTCCTTGCCCTTTGTGTTCCAGGGCCGCGGTATCTCTTTCGAATAGTCCCGCAGATCATGTGTTTCATAGTTCAACTGTGTAAGTATTACAAGTTTGTAAGGAACATAGCTCAGTGCTTCTATGCATATCTCTCCTCTACATCAATTTCCTACACATCCTGCCCAGAAAACCCCACCACAAATTAAACCAATTTTTCTAAGCCCTGACACAAATGCTTGAACAAGCACTACCGTGCAAGAAAATAAGTACCAGCCACTGTTTACAGTAGAATTTCAAACAGTGTATGTGTTTAAGGATGAGGGGCTTAAAGATAAGACATCTTACGTAGAAATCTCGTGAACGATTAACTTTACCTTCAGGCTAAGGTAAGGTTTGCACAGATTAAGATTATCGAGCGTACTGATTTTCACATATTTGTTGAAGATAAAGATGTAGGTAGACCTACATTTATGTGTGTGTTCATGGATATCAATATGGAGATCTTCAAGGCAGTTGGAGGATAGTTGCAGTTAGCTGTGGATAATGCAGACTTACAACATAACATAACATTTCGCAATCCTAGAAGGGTAAGACAGAACTGTACCTAATAGTAGACCCACGTTTCGCCAGTTATGTTTTAAGTCTCATGTAATAGAGGGCGAGCCTATTGCCATCAGCTGGGCACATATTCAGACTCCGTAGCTGCTATTGTAAAATGTCTGATGAAATACCTAGTAGCACTTTGCCAGAACCGGGAATCGAACCCAAGACCTCATGCTCAGCAGTCACCCTTGCGACCACTAAACCAACGAGGCAGTCAATAAGTACAAGCATAGCATGATCAGCTTATATTGTTCCCACTGCTGGGACACAGGCCTTCTCATCTGTGAAAGTGATTGGGCCATAATCCACCATAAGTGTCCAGAGCTGGTTGGTGGGTATCACGTTCACAAGCATCGATGTTAAGGTCCCCTAAATGATGAGTCATGAGTTATTTTAAAAAAACTCAGTCTTGGAGTTCTTTTTGGCAGGACTCGAAGTCTTTTTAGAAAAGACTCCAAATTCTGAAGGACTTGAGCTCTAAGTTTTATTTATAAGACTCGAATCTTCAAAAATAGCTAAACTTTTATTAAATAAGACTCCAAGACTCTAGTTTCTTACAACACTACCTGGAATTCCCTGCAGTCAGAATATAAAAACAAACATGCACACAGACTGGTCTATAAATAGTGCGTCCCACGCATCCACTAGGCTAATTACAGTTTTAATTTGTAGTAGTACTACTACGTAACGGGTATTATTAGGATTCATTCAGTTGTGTCCTCTATGGACCAGATTTGTCATGGTTAGTTGAGATTTTTTTATTGTGGTGTGTAGTGCGAGTTGTTTGTATGGAATTTTATTAGTTTACTATTTGAAATTTTGAGGAAAATGTTGAGTATGAATACTCAACATTTTCCTCAAAATTCCATGCTATAAAAGTAGAGGAAGACCAAAGAAACGATGGATGGACTGTGTGAAGGATGATATGGTTAGAAAGGAGGTGACTGCTGAAATGACGAGTAATAGAGAAGTAGGGAAGAAGAAGACAAGCTGCACCGACACCAAATAAATTGGGATAAAGCAAAAGAATGATGATGTATTAGTTTACAATTTGGGATTGTTTTAAAAGTGAACGAAATGTCGGAAGCAATGTGTGTCAAATTAAAACTAATAATTAATTTAAATTAAAGACGGTATTTGATTGAGACTTCGATAACGTTGGGTTGCAATCTTGTACGAACTGGTAGCATGAAATACAGGTAAAGAACATTTCAATAGTGTAATCAAGGAAGACATGCTATAAAGGGTGTAAACAGACTCTTAACGAAGCCGAAGGGTACTTGTTCTCCCCGTCATTGCGATCATTTTTTTGTTCTAGACCATACCTGGGAACCTTCTAGTTACGGAGATATTGGGGGTCAAAGTTCCAACTTTTTCACAAGTTTTTTTTTTTAAATACATGTTTTTAATGTAAGATTTTTACTTTAAACCTGCAGGACCCCCTTACTATTCAATCCATCCAGAAACACAATGTTTTGAGTGCGTTACATCGAGTCCTACTGTAAAACGTGATTTTTCAGCCCAAAAAAAAAGCCGTTTCCCAGCACAAATTTTTGTATAAAGTTACTTAGTTTGATATACATAATGCTTGGTTGACGGCTTCATGAAGAGTCTGTTTACACCCTGTATATTTCCTACTAATTTAGACACGCAAATATACTGATGAGATGACGAATCGGGAACATCAGTGTTAAATAAAAAATCATTTGTTTTCTCGTGATGACTATATGAACTTCTTGTAATTAAAAAAAAACGGTGACCAATCAGAACAGTGACGAGTCAGGAATCACTCTGATGCAGATATGGGAGTGATCGGTGATTCCTTGTTCGATACAACAAAACTGGGAGAAATCAGGGATGTATCAACTAATTTGAATCGAAGGATAATCAACATGAAACTTGTTATCGTCAAAACGACGAAGAAACAAAAATTACTGATTGCGAAAGCAGTAAACAAACAAGACATATCTCTTGTGTGGTTGTACGGGCGTCATCGTCCCCCTTTTGGAGAAACAGGTTGAGCCAGCTGCCTCCGGTTTACGACGACCCTTGGAGAACTGGGCTCGCAACAACAAACCTGCAATAATATATGTAACTTGTTTTGGTTCGAAAAGTTGTCCCACAATGTCCTTTGCCTTTAGGTCAAAAAAGCCATCTCATCAATATTTTGGGTCTTTGAAGTCTTGGGTTCGATTTACAAAAAGTAGGTCTAAAAATAATTCCTCATTATTTTAAATCTGTACATTTTCTACTGGAATTGTACTAAAGCTTTGTGTTGCGGTATCAAGGACATCTTATTGAATTATAGTCATAGAAGATCACCAATTTTATTAGAAGTGTGGTTTATTTATAATACCACACCATAACAAAACATCACGCCTGTAATCACAGAAGCGTTACGCAGAGGTGTACCTAATAGTACACCCACATTTCGCCAGTTACGTTTAAATCCCATGTAATGAGGGCGAACCGGGCACAAATCCATACTCCGTGCAGCTACTGAGAAATTCCTGATGGAAAAACCCAATAACACTTTGCCCGACCTGGGAATCGAACCCAGGACCTCATGCTCAGCAGTCGCAACCACTAGACCCAACGAAGCAGTCTAGTTAATTTATAATACTCGTACAAAATTTATTGCAATAGCTGAATCGAAATTTGCTGGATCTTGCAGATATTCCTAGACCCATACAGAACTTTCTAAAAAGATTGGGCCTGTTACCCTTTACTTCGAATGTTTCATTGCCTGTACGTTACCCTGGCGACTGTGACCCTTCTGTACCCTGATGACTATCGTTACGTGTGTATGTCTAAATTATTTTCAATAGTACATAATCCATGGCCCGATTTCAGAGTGCCAATGAACAGTGCCACTACACACTAAACACACTAAATAAGCCACTTAGCATGTTGGCGCGGCCGATCCTCAACGCGTAGTTTTGGATGAACCTTGCGATACTAATCAGAAGCATCTGCTCTTGCTTCTATTATACAAGGTGTAAAATAATTAACGCAAGACTTCTCGTGTGGTGTCTCCGACCATGAAATGGAACAACTTTTGTTCTGTGACTTTTGGAATTTCATTACGTTTTCTTTTTAGTTTTACCACACATATTTATCAGATGATCGCGTCATCATTTTCATCAGCCTATAATGTTCCCACTGCTGGGACACAGGCCTCCTCTCTATGAGAGGGAATGGGGCTATAATCCACCACGCGGGCCCAGTGCGGATTAGTAGATGTCACATGTCTTCGAATTTTGGTTTCTAGGACATGTCGATCATGCTGATCTCGTCACTTCCTATAGAAGGACCTTTTTTTTTGCAAATTTCAAGAACTAGTCTTGCGTTTATTATGTTACACCATCATGCCTATTCCGAAGGGTTGGGAAGCCAGACTGCTGACTTCGCGCGTAAAACCTGGATGAGGCTGGCACTTGAACGTAGAGATAATCATAAGCAAAGAGTGGTTTATATCCGACAGTGGGAGAAATCGGGCGGAGGATGATATAGTAGAGTTGTCAGCAAACAGGGAGGGGCCCGCAAGGGCCGATGCCTGCCAGGGCTGCGGGACTGTTCGAAAGAGATACCGCGGCCC
This sequence comes from Lycophotia porphyrea, assembly GCA_950005105.1. Taxonomy (NCBI): domain Eukaryota; kingdom Metazoa; phylum Arthropoda; class Insecta; order Lepidoptera; family Noctuidae; genus Lycophotia; species Lycophotia porphyrea. The sequence continues at coordinate 1,705,998 of OX465408.1, read as the reverse complement.
TGGAACACAAAGGGCAAGGAAGGAACATGGATGAGTTTTAGTCAGTACAAATCTGACACTCCCTTCCGCTCTGCCCAGAGCGGGAGAAGTCATTTGATGATTTCCTATCCGAAAAAAAAGAAGGATGATAAAGTAACATGAGTCGTTAGTTATTTTTTAAGACCAATGTAGTACGAGGTGAGCTCTTTGCCTTTAAACAGGCATAAATCTATAGTCAATCTGTCCCTGATAATGACTAAGAAATGTGAGTGAGTTTTCTTTGAGCTGCGTGGTACTGTAGAACCCATATCATCTTCCTGCCCTTGTTCCATTTTATTAGGGGTCAGCGTAATATGTTCTCTTCTTCCATTCTCCCCGGTCCACCGTCACACTATCATTCACTCCCTTCTCTTTCATATCATTCCTCTCACAATCCATCTATCGTTTATTTGACCTTCCTTTTTCTCTCCATCCATCAACATTTATACATATAGTAGCACCCACAAACTCATATCTAAAAATAACACTTATGTCTGGTTCGCGTTGAATGCTTCTTAATTATAATGGACTGTTCCTCAAAATTGGCTTAATAATAAGTATTTAAATTCAGTAGCAATAAAGCTCTCTGCGAAAGAGCTCGTTCGTAGAGATACTGCCACCAATCACGATAGTTACCTATTCTTGCCGCTATCCAGCGATGCCGCGTTCTCGTGCGACGGGAAGGAGGGACGCTGCCTCCGGTATTACAGAAGTTGTGGTCGTGGAAACTTTTTATTATCAGGTGGGCTGCATGCTTGTTCGCCAATCAATAACCAAATTGCAAAATTAGGATGTAAAATTACCGCTGACGGCACACAGGGGTCTTCGCTTTAGATTAGTGTGGCGGGTTTGACCCAACAAAAGCAAAAAAGGCCTCTTCTCCTTGAGAAGGAGTGGTCCAAGTGGGCCCAGTGCGGGTTGGCGGAATCCAGAATTTCCCCGCCAAATGAGCACAAATCAGAGTCCAGAGTGTATCACTGCAATTGTTTGACTTTTCTGTCCATTTAATTTGTCTACGTAAGTTTCAAATTGATCCACTTGAACTTAACGAATTTAAAACAAATTGTGTATCGTTTATGATATAGACGGAGTGATGTCTTAAATATGTTTTGCGATAAATGTATTTGGCGATTTGTGATGCAGCAAAATAACATTAAATCACACCTCAATCTCCGAAGGTTAGGTAGAGATTTACCTAATAGTACACCCACATTTCGCTTGTATAGGAGGTGGGGCCTATTGTCATAAACTGCTCAGAAATTCAGATTCAGTGGCTGCTACTGGTAAAGTTCTGATGGACAAACCCAAAAGCATTTGATGCGTGTGGGCCACAATTTCTGTCTTATATCTCCCAATAGAGGAACTCGTGGCTAAATAATAACAGCCGCTCGGATCGATCTTTAGGTTAAGCCGTGCTTGCCTAGGTCGGTCTGTGGATGGGTGACCACCCATTACATACCGAGTTTCCTCCGTGCCTCGGAAAGCACGTTAAACCGTTGGTCCCTTCTGTCATTTGAAGATCTTTGACAGTCGTTAGGTAGTCAGTGGCCCAAAAAAGTCTGACAACCAGTCTAACCAAGGGGTAGTGTGTGGAGGTCAGATAGGCAGTCGCTCCATGTAAAATACTGGTGTTCAGCTGCATCCGGTTAGACTGGAAGCCGACCCCAACATAGTTGGGAAAAGGCTAGGCAGATGATGATCTCTTGACTAATAACAACCCGCTTAACACCTTGAGACGTCTAACCACCCAAAGATAAAAGTTTTGTCCACAACTTATCAGAAACACATGTTCTTGTCACATTGCCTTGTAATACAACACAATATTAGTAGGACATGGAAAGTACGTGTTTCTACACCTAGATAAATAAGGTCATTTGCGACTACCTGGTTAGGTGATAAGATCAGTATTTGTTTTTGATTTTTATTGGCTTATCTCCGGATTAGTGTTGTGAGTGGACAGTGGTTTTTGTGTGAGTCGTAGTTTTCATAGAAGTCACATGAGTTTTACTCAGGGATTTAGTTGATACCCTACTTCTGTTTTTGTATTGGCTTTGCTTGTGCGGTGGTTTATATTATTACAACCACCTTATCTATCTATCCTAAGATTCAAAGACGAAAATTATTCATCAATCTGTGATTTTTTTAAGAAACTGTAGTGGATATTATCACGAAAGACAGGTCAGATGTGAGAGAACACTAGTAAACACAGGTTCCTTTTACTTGATTAGGTTGACATACATAAACTCACGCCTTTTTCCCATGGGGGGGCCTCTAATAGTCGTTTAATAAATAAATACATAATCATGTCTAGGTTGACATGATTCTCAACCATCTCATCTCATCTCATCATTTTTCTTCTTCTTTGATTGATGTTTTTGATTTTTTTTTGGTTTTTTTTTTGGTCTTCACCAAGATCTTATCAGAATCTATCTATCTACCGAGTCTTAAACAGGGTGTATAGTTAAACGAGGTACGTACAGGGTGGACGGGACACCCACGCACGAACGGTTACCACGTATTCAGACCACCATTTTGACCCCCCCCCAAGCCCCACATAAAATGTTTCATCGGTAATTTTAAAAAGATCAGCGGTTTCCTACGTAAGTGCACACCTACCTACACGGACGAAATGTAACAGCAGATTATTTTTTAAATTACCGATGAAAAATTTCCATGTGGGATTGAAAAATTTCAGAATGATGTACGGAATTTCTACGTCGGTGTCCATTCTACTATACTTTAAGGGAGTCTAGTACTCATCCTGCCAGGGCTGCGGGACTATTCGAAAGAGATACCGCGGCCCTGGAACACAAAGGGCAAGGAAGGAACATGGATGAGTTTTAGTACAAGTCTGACACTCCCTTCCGCTCCGCCCAGAGCGGGAAAAGTCATTTGATAATTTCCCATCCGAAAAAAAAGCCTAGTACTCGTGAAGATCATGGGACCAAGCGCAAAACTGAATTTTCCATTTCTAATGGAAACAGTACTTTTAAAGATTCTTTGACCTCAAATAATTCATCCTTTAATCTTAAAGCGTTGGCCGAGATTTACCTACCATATATTTACCAAAAGTACTAGGGTATATAAAACTCAAATATTGGTATTTTCCGATTTAATATCTTGGCTAAACACAAGATAATCTGATAGCTACTTTAAACAGAGGCTGGATTCAAGGCTATTTCATACTAATTAACCTTTCAGTATTTTTACTCTCTTTGTCGGCGCCAGTTGGTTTAAAAATGTAATTGTTGATAACTGTAGCTCAAATTGAGTGGTTTGATTAACAAGATGGAGTTGCAAGAGATGGTTGAGAGGGGGAACAGGGTGGTGGTCAGTGTTCTTATCCATACTATACTTACCGTACCTACTTACCAGTAGGTAAGTATATATTAAAAAAAATATATTTATCTAATCTAATGTATAAAATTCTCGTGTTGCGGTGTTTGTTACCAAACTCCTCCGAAACGGCTGAACCGATTTGTATGATTTTTTTGTGCATATTGGGTAGGTCTGAGAATCGACCAACATCTATTTTTAATACCCCTAAATGATAAGGGTGACCCACCCCTAAATATTTTATTTTTTTGGCAATTTTTGTTATCTTTATTTTATTAGTAGGTAGGTATCTAGTAGGTCAATTCGAATTCAATATTCATATTTGACAGGACAACGTGTGTTGGGTCAGCTAGTAAATTAATATATTTTATAATATTATAAATATGAAAGTAAGTTTGTTTGTTTATTTGTTACCTTTTCACGCCTAAACTACTGAACCGATCAGCCTGAAATTACAGAAACGGACATAGGGTACGTTTTATCCCGAAAAAAGCACTGTACCAGAGGATAACTACAATAACGTTCATATGATAGTAGATGGCGCCACTTGTCTTTGGAATCATTACAACCTGAAATTATTGTAAAGTTCTAAATTGACGCGGGCGAAACCGCGGGCAAAAACTAGTTACTAATAAATGGACGTATGGTCTGAAATAAAAACAATTTATTATTTACTAGCTGTTACCCGCGACCTTCGTTCGCGTGAAATTATTATTAAAAAATCCACTTTATTATAAGCATATTTGGTTCGAATTTTGTTACCAATTTCAAGGGTTTTGTTTTCATTCCACGGAACCCCTTATTATTTATCCTAAGTTACTCCTGGTTACGTCAGCTATCTGCCAGTGAAAGTCCCGTCAAAATCGGTCCAGCCATTTCAGAGATTAGCCGGAACAAACAGACAGACAGACATAAATTGTAAAAAATGTTGTTTTGGTATACGTACCGTGTATACATCCATATGCATTTAGTAAAAAGCGGTTATTTTAATATTACAAACAGACACTCAAATTTTATTTATATGTACAGATGTGCAGATTAATAACTTGGCTGGGGACTTGGGGAGTTAGTTCTACCACTACCATCTCCCCTGATAGAAGACTAGGAAGTGGCACAGAGCGAGGGTTTACCATTTATGTAATTTCGACGTCCAAAGTGTGTTGGTACTCAACAATAAATGACTTTTGATTAGATTTTTTACTTAAATAAATATTATAAATGCGAAAGAAATTGGTAGAAACCTATTTTATTAGTTTTAAATAGGTTTTCGTGTGATTGGTTGGTGTTAAATTCTGTCAACCAATCACAACTCACAAAAATTACATGAAATTTGTGAGCAGGCTGGTAGTCTCAAGTGTATGTTCATATACCCTGGTACCTACGGTTACACGACTTAAACTGAATTTGGTGTAATTTGGAGCTTTGAAAACAGAGAATTAATAAAGTACATTTCGCCACAGAAATGGGAAATAGCAAGTTAAAATTTCCGTAATTATCATAATCTTTATGTATCTATATTCGTATTTGTTGTAAAGTATTTAGACACCTAATTGCTATGTATTATCTTTAGGCGTTATTGTGCACTTACAAATTATAATACTTTCATAGATTTGTAAAGGTAACATTACCTATTTAATTATAACTGACATCCGTACAAGTATCAAAATAAAACGTGAGGGTTACTGGGATAGACGACACGGTTGGCGCAGTGGCTGAGCGATTGACTGCTGCGCTGCGTGTCGCGGGTTCCCCGCACGGAACAAATATTTGTATGGCCTACAGATAATTGTTCCGGGTCTGACTGTTTGTATATGTGAGTTTAAATATTTGTGAACGCACCCACGATACAGGAGTAAATCTTAGTGTGGGGGAACGTGAAAAATAAAAGTGTAGCCAGTTAAAAAAGAAGAACACCGTAAACAAACAAAACAAACGCTAAACAAATAAATAATCAATACCTTTCTTTCCAGATGTATGGTCGCTATCAACGCGACCTAAGCGAAGCAGCGAGAGAAGAAGCGAGAAGACTCAGGAGGTTAAGGAAGAAGAGGAGAAAAGACGACAAGCTCCGACAGAAGGAACTAGAAGCAAGCGGCAAACACAGACCAAGGGGGAAGTTCTTTAAAGTATTAGGTGAGTGTCTACTTGATGAGGGCTGCTGGCCGAATCATAACAGCCGTAGGGTCCATTTTCAAGGGTGAATAACGCCTGTCGAGGTGGGTTCGTGGATGGGTAACCATTCATTATAAATTGAAGCCCTGACATGCTTTAAGAAGCGGATTATAAGCAAAAAAGTATGACAGTCAGTTTACGAGGGTTCCGAAGACAAGTAACTAGATTATGGAGGTGAGATAGGCGGTTAAAGATCTACAAATGATAGCCGGGACCATCAGCTCAACGAGCTTCCCGGCGGTGCACCGATGAGTCCTGGTATGTAATGGATGACCACCCAGCAATGAACTGACCTCAATGAGCGTAGCCTGGCTTTAGGTCTTCCCGTGCCGTTGCTTTTTTTATGCACAAGCTCCTTTATAAGCGCTTTTTTATGCACAAGCTCCTTTATAAGCGCTTTTTTATTATCATCATCCATCATTCCAGTCAAACTGTATGCGGCTGAATATCAGAATTTTGAATAGAGCGACTGCCTATCTGGCCTCCACAACCCAGTTAGTACTGGGTAATACCCCATGGTAACCGCACTCAAAATACGCGATTTGACGTGGAGTTACGGACACCAGCCCGTTATACAATACAATACCCCATGATAAGACTTTTTGTCAGACTTTCGGGCCACTGACTATCTGTAGCGACTGTCAAAGACCTACAAGCGACAACCCGGACCAATGGCTGAACTTGCTCTCCGAGACACGGAGGAAACTCGATATGTTATGGGTGGTCATCCATCCACAGACCTACTTACGCAAGCCCGGTTCAACCTAAAGATCGATCCGAGCGGCTGTTATTATTTAGCCACGAGCTGTTCTTAACGCTTTTTATCGAATGTGGTGAAGATTTTCGTCTCATCATATAAATTCGTTTCAATATCACCATCGTCATTAACCTATCATTCAAATTCTTTCAAACTTCACCATCTTGTTGATAATTAATATTCACGTGCAAGAAGTTTGTCGCAGGCTATGTATGGAGACACACGTTCGCTCGTTTGGGCGAGGACTGGGTGTTCCTGGCGCTGCTGGGCATCATCATGGCGATCGTCAACTTCGCCATGGACAGGGGGATCGCTGTTTGTCAGAATGGTAAGGAATATTGTAATACCATCTTCAAAAATAGATGAATCATCTGTTTGAAGGCATGCAACAGACGTCACGTTCGATCCATTACGAGCAGTAAGTCGTAGGTTCGAACCCAGGCAAGCGCATTACTTTGTGTAATTTATTTCATCACCAATGCTCTCAAAAAGGCGAAGGAAAATATCGTGAGGAAACCGGCATGTCCTAAAACCAAAAATTCGAAGACATGTGACATTACCAACCCGCACTGGGCCCGCGTGGTGGATTATAGCCCATTCCCTCTCATAGAGAGGCGGCCTGTGCACCAGCAGTGGGAACATTATAAGGCTAATTATGCTATGCCATCCGAGAAAGCCTTTTGCCTTAGCTCAGATGGTGCCGAAGCGACCCAAACATGCAATGTTAGATGCCGATTGGATGCTTTCAATTGTGTAACTAATACTGCGAAACTGAACAAACCTGAACAAGTATGTATCACCTCTAAAGCACCATTGGTTCACCTAGGAAGTTTCCTTTGCAGTGGTATTAGCTTTTGACTTTTAGAAAATTTGTTGGTGCCAAATGATTCATCTATCAATTTATCTTTACATGCTTACGTTATAAGGTGGAAAGTATAGGTAAGTAGCTATCATCATCTTTCTCATTTTTGATTGCGCAGCATATCATCTCTCTCTCTCTGTATCTCCTTTTAATTTATGCTGTATTTTCCAGCCCGCATGTGGATGTACAACGACCTGGCGACGTCCACGTTCAGTCAGTACGTGGCGTGGGTGTCGTTGCCCGTCTGCCTCATACTCTTCGCCGCTGGATTCGTGCATATAGTTGCTGCACAGAGTATAGGTAAGTCTTGTAGAGTAGAAACTCTACTAAAATCTTGTACAGCTAGAAATCTGCTACCTGATGTTACGAAGCAAATTTTTTAATTTAAATTTTTCGGATATTTCATTCCTTTTCAATGAAAACTACTCACTACACTCAATTACTCTTACTGGCTCGTTGGTCTAGTGGTTGCAGGCGCGACTACTGAACCTGAGGTCCTGGGTCAGATTCCCGGGTCGGACAAGGTGTTATTGGGTATTTCCATAAATCATCAATTTCGCAGTAGCAGCCACGGAGTCTGGGTTTGTGCCCGGTTGTTGGTGATAGGCTCGCCCCCTATTACATGGGACTTAAACTTTACTGGTGAAATATAGTAGTACTATTAGGTACGCCTTTGCTTAAACCACCGTGAATTACAGGCGTGATGTCAATAAATATTCTATTGTCCTTCTAAAATTTTCAAATGAAAGAATCCATCTCAGTAATCTAATTGACTCTTAACTTTTCTACTACAGGTTCAGGAATCCCGGAAATGAAGACGATACTCCGCGGAGTACATCTCAAAGAATACCTGACGTACCGGGCGATGATATCTAAGATCGTCGGTTTAACAGCCACGCTGGGATCCGGTCTACCACTTGGTAAAGAGGTCAGCATTAATGGTCTTTTTTTATATGCTACCCAAAAATTTTTGCTGGGAAACGACTTTTACTTTGGGATGAAAAATTACGGTTTACGGTAGGACTGTGCTGATAGATGCCTTGAATAGTACAGAGGTCATGGAGATATTTAAATAAAGTTATAACATTAAAACCTTTTATTAAAAAAAAACGTATGAAGAAGTTGTAACTTTGTTCTCCAATATCTCCATAACTATTAAAAAGTTCCAAGGTGGTCAAAAACTGATTGAAAAATATATTAGTTTCATAAACATGCTTTATTATGACGTCATTCTAGTTCTTCGCATGATCTTCTTAGAACTACTCTTCATCATCATCTGCCTAGCCTTTTCCCAACTATGTTGGGGTCGGCTTCCAGTCTTACCGAATGCAGTTGAAATATAGTATTTTACATGGAGCGACTGCCTATCTGACCTCCACAATCCAGTTAGTACTGGGAAATAATAGAACTACTAAACATTGTTCGAACAAAAAAATGCAAAGTTCTTCGTTTCTTCACCAGGGCCCATCAGTACATATAGCATCAATGGTAGCGACTCTCCTCTCCAAACTGGTGACGACCTTCCAAGGGATCTACTCCAACGAGTCCAGAACTAGTGAAATGTTGGCAGCAGCCTGTGCCGTGGGTGTCGCTTCATGTTTCGCTGCACCTGTAGGAGGTAAGTCCTGGATTTAAATCATCGAATTTGGCGACACGGTTGGCACAGTGGCTGAGCGATTGGCTGCTACGCTGCGTGTCGTGGATTCGATCCCCGCACGATCAAATATGAGATTTTTATGACCTACATACGGGTAGTTGTTCCGGGTCTGGCTGTTTGTGTATGTGAGTTTAATTGTTTGTAAACGTACCAACGATACAGAAAAAAAAACCTAGTGTGGGGCAAAGATTCCTTACGAACGAAAAATAATGATTTAAAAAAGGGTACTATTATGTCGAAGTCTTGGAACTCGTTTCATCATCTCGCTGCCCTTGTTGTTAACAAACACCACAAAAACAACCTCGACTGCCTCTTTGGTCTAGTGGTCGCAAGCGCGACTGCTGAGCACAAGGCCTTGGGTTCCATCCCCGGGTCGGACAAAGTTTTATTAGGTTTTTCCATCAGGAATTTCTCAGTAGTAGTCTGGGTTCGTGCCCGGTTGGTGGCATAGGCTCGCCCCCTATTTCATGGGATTTAAACATAACTGGCGAAATGTGGGTGTACTATTAGATACACCTCTGCTTAACCCTTCAGCGATTATAGGTGTGATGTTATGTAAAAGGAAAAAACCGAGGTAAGCGTGACCGTTTTGCAGTTGCATCATCAGCTTGACTAATCAACTCATATTAGCTACACAGATTTCTATTGATATAAAAGTTATCCCGGTCTTCAATTGCCATTAAATATATTTGACCCAAAATTCAGCAATGCGAACTCTGCTCGCTGATGCAGTCATAAGATCGTCAAGTGCGCAGGTGTCGGGCATACAGCGCAAGATGGAAGGTGGGCCAATGTCTGTGGAGACTCGCCACACACACTTGAGATCTGAGCCGTCCATGGACCTCCATTTGTAGAGATTTCCTTGATGGATATCACAAACTTGACTTCTTTGCTACTTCATTTAATTTTTAGGCGTTTGTCTCTGCTGTGGCCGACTTGGAGTCTAATTAAAAACTGGGATTAAAGTCCTCAATCTGAATTTTTGTTTTACATATCAATCCGAAAACGTATGGCACCTTTTGCTAATCTAGTATTCGCCACTGCCAATGACCTAGTTTTAAATAGCAAGACACTTGATGTGCGCCACTCAATTGGTTATTGAATTTTCATTAATTTATGACTTTTCAATTGAAGCTGGCATGACGTTCTCTAGCGATTGCCGGTTCTGAATACGATTCTCAATTCAATCAAAGTGTAGCGGAGTCTTTTTATTACACGACTGCCAAAGGGTTTTGTTTTTCGCGCGTATCTTGTATGTATGTATGTTTGCATGTAATATTCTTTATAACCTCATATCTTCCATACCGCTGCACGGACTTATTTAATTTACATATCGTTAGATTCGTCTTGATAGCCCAAGTGTTCTTAGATAGGTGACATGAAGACTGTGAGACGCTATAGATTAAAGTACAAAAAAAAAATTTTTTTTTAGATACTGTTAAATGGGTATCAAATTAAAGGGCTCATCATGAGGATTTTATAATGGTATATCATGACCATGTAACTAAAAGGGGTAAAAAAAAATACCCGACTGCGTAAAAAATAACTAATAATTAAATAAAAACTGAAAAGAGAAAAACAAGTTCAGTCCAGAAGTGTTGAAAGCAATTTAATTTAAACTGCAACAGTCGGGACCCATATTGGATAGAATGATTTTGGTCTGGATTATTTAATGGGTCCCGACTGTTACAGTTTAAATTAAATTGCTTTCAACACTTCTGGACGATCTTGTTTTTCTCTTTTCAGTTTTTATTTAATTATTAGTTATTTTTTATTACCCGTCCCTATGTTTTTGGTCAATCAGTTTGAGAAAAGGTAGGGAGCCTCCGACTATATGACTTCGAGCGACTGCCTATCTGACCCCCTTAACTCAGTTAATCATAACCATAATCTTTATTTTGCCAAAAGAATAACGACCTAACAAAAAATTAACACTAGTACTTATTTTCTTTGAAGCTAAAAAATCAGATACCCGATTAGTAACTTGGTACACAATAATAAATTTTGGTGGTTACGAAACCGATTCACGCTGACCCCCGTACTAGATATAAACTGTATTACGGTGGGACAGGTTTCCCAGTTAACAATATTAGCCAATTTAAGAGAAATTAAATTAAATAATCTCACTTTTAAAATAATACAAAGACTTAGTACTGGGTAATGCGATACATCTTGGTAAGACTGATCGTCAGACTGTCAGGCCACTGACTGCCTGTAACGACTATCAAAAATCGCCGATCGAACGTCTTAACGTGCTTTTTGAGGCACGGAGGAAACACTGTATGTAATGTGTTGTCACCCATCCACGGACCGACTTAGGCAACCGCGGCTTAACCTAAATCGATCCGAGTGGCTGTTATTATGGTTCTGCTCAGTAAATGTGCTAATCTGGAGTTATTACTAATTAATTCCAGGTGTGCTGTTCTCCATAGAAGTAACGACAACGTACTTTGCAGTTCGTAACTATTGGCGTGGTTTCTTCGCGGCCTGCTGCAGTGCTATAGTAAGTAACCTCTTTAAATATCATACAAACCAGGAGTCCCTAAAAATGTCGATGGTCCCTACGTACATAGCGACATGTCTAAACACATGGTTTACAGGAGGGAGAGTGTTATACAGATTCAAACGATTCTAAAATGTTTTTTTATGAAATGATGTTATATTTTTATTAATGTAATTAAGTACTCGAAATTCAGAGTTTTTAATGGCGGAATGGAAACTAAATTGCGATCGCATGATAAGTTGACTTCATTCAGTTTTAATAAAACCAAAGGTCATTGCAATACTCAGCTCGTTCAATCCATACATTGTGGGCAGAATTTCTTCGCCAATTAATTTTAATGAGCGCGCGCAGTTTCGGTACTTAACGATCTAGTTAATTCTAGTTTAAACAAATGAATACGTTGATCGCTTCTGGATACGCACACGTGAATCTTAATGAATTTGAGACTATAAATGGACACTTGACACTTGCAATCAAAGTTTTATAACTACAAAATTTGGTGTCCACCTACTAATGTGGCTGACATGTTTCAACACCGTGAAAGAAAAAACGTTTATATGACACTGAAAAAAGAACTATAACATCAGCTATCTGCCAGTAAAGTCCCATCAAATATGATCCTGTCGTTTCGAAGATTAGCCGGAACAAACTGCGATAAAACTTTGCGAAATACTTTTTTTGAAGTGACCACTTCTGTAGGCGCGTTGGGCATTTTTGAGATGGGGAAAAACAATTGAACTCGCGACACCGTTAAACGATCTCTTTTTCGTTGCAGAGTTAACCGTATTGCTACATATTACAAGCCCAAACAAAGACAGTATAAAGGGTGTAAACAGACTCTTAACGAAGCCGAAAGGCACTTGTTCTCTCCGCCATTGCGATCATTTTTTTTTGTTCTAGACCATACCTGGGAAACTTCTAGTTACGGAGATATTGGGGGTCAAAGTTCCAACCTTTCCACAAGTTTTTTTAAATACGTGTTTGTAATGTAAGATTTTTACTTTCAACACCTCCAGGACCCCCTTACTTTTCAATCTATCCATCAGCACAATGTTTTGAGTGCGCTTCATTGAGTCCTACTGTAAAACGTGATTTTTCAGCCCAAAAAAAAAATCGTTTCCCAGCACTAATTTTTGCGTAAAGGTACTTAGTTTGATGTACATAATGTTTGGTTAACGGCTTCGTGAAGAGTCTGTTTACACCCTGTATAGTCAAATGAATAAGTAAAAGACTTATGCAAATATAATTATTTTCAATAAATAAGCCAGAATCATGAGAAAAAAATAGTTTTTACTTCTGTCGGCATTAGTATATATAGTTATAAATAGGTACCGTCTAAACTTTCTTAGGCATTCAGTAAAAAACTGTTGAAAGTAAGTTTATTTGTTACCTGTTCACGCTTAAACCGATCCTCTTGGAATTTTGCATATACATTGGTGCCGATTCCCTTGTTTACAAACTAAACCAAATTTAAGTTCAGTGCACATTAACCAGCGCCTGACACAAGTTTAGACGTGATTAAAAAGTTGACTACTAAAATTACATCAAATTACTTCAGGTTCTGACTAATTTGACAGGACTAAACTAATATTTATCTGCTGTCCTTTTCATAATGAAATAGAAAGAAAAAGATGCACTCAACTTAAATTTAGTTTAGTTTGTAAACAAGGGAATCGGCACCACTGTCAGGTGTACAGAGACACGGACATAGGGTACCTTTCATCCCAAAAAAAAGTACTGTTCCCGAGGAAAAGAACAATAACATTCTTATGATAGTAGATGGCGCCACGTGTCTTGAATCATGATTGAGTTATATTATTACAAGCAGAGTACAACCCTAATTGATTGCCAAATTCTAAACTAACACGAGCGAAGCCGCGGGCAAAAGCTAGTCGAGAAATAAATTTCTTTATCCATATCTGTCTACATAAGGTTCAAGTTAATCCTGCCAGACTGCCGGGACTGTTCGAAAGAGATACCGCGGCCCTGGAACACAAAGGGCAAGGAAGAAACATGGATGGGTTTTAGTCAGTCTGACACTCCCTTCCGCTCTGCCCGGAGCGGGAGAAGTCATTTGATGATTTCCCATCCGAAAAAAAAATGTTCAAGTTAATTTTATGGATACTATTGTTGTTTTAATTTTTGTATTTTTATTCTTTCTTTTTTATTTTTTATTTGACTCCTTAAGCGCAAAATATAGTGCATGTATGCTCTTATTTAAGTAATGGGGCACTTAGACTTAAATTTGAAACGTTTTACGATATATGATATAGTGTACTCGTTGTTGAAGAGCAAATAAAATAAATAAATGTCATTTCAAATTGTATCTTAAAGTACTCTCTCTCATTCCAGATGTTCCGCCTACTATCCGTGTGGTCGGGCGCGATGCCTACCGTGAAGCCCCTCTTCCCCACCAACCTGCCCCAAGACTTCCCCTTCGACCCTCAGGAGTTCGCTGTCTTCGTCCTGTTAGGGTAAGTCAAGGTTGGCGGTGCGTTCGTGTTCCACGCGCGTCAGCGACTGCAAGGGGTCCGATGCCTGCCAGGGCTGCGGGACTGTTCGAAAGAGATACCACGGCCCTGGAACACAAAGGGCAGGGAAGGAATACGGATGGGTTTTAGTCAGTACAAGTCTGACACTCCCTTCCGCTCCACCCAGAGCGGGAGAGGTCATTTGAGGATTTCTGTAGTATGTATCTGTGTCTGTCTCACGCATCATAGCTCCCGAACGGATGAATCAATTTTGTTTTTTTTTTTGTTTGAAAGGTTTGTTAATTATAAGCCTGAAAGCTTACTTTTTGTACGCCAAAATTACACCTACCCTTCGTCAATTTCTATAGTATGTCAGAGAAGTGAGAAGTGGCACATATAAGTAGTTTCTAGTATTAAATGTTCAAGCAGCAAAGTTAAAAACAAACCTAACACAAATTCAATTTCCGTCGTAAACGAAATTAAATTTTAATTCACTGAAATAAGGTTAAGAATCAAACAGCGTGCAGACTTATTATAATTGAATGTGACAGCAAATATATTAATTAATAATATGCTTTTATTTTAATTTTCTTGACTGGCTTTGACTGCCTCGGTGGTCGAGTGGTCTCATGCTCAACTGCTGAGCATAAGGTCCTGGGTTTGATTCCCAGGTCGGGCAAAGTGCAATTGGGTTTTTCCATCAGGAATTCCTCAGTAGCAGCCACGGAGTCTGGATTTGTGCCCGGTTGGTGGCAATAAGCTCGACCCCTATTACATGGGACTTAAACATAACTGGCGAAATGTGGGTGTACTAGTAGGTACAGCTCTGCTTTACCAGATGGGGATTACAGGCGTGATGTCATGTTATTTTCATTTTCAGGATAGTATCCGGTCTCCTGGCAGCCCTATGGGTGTTCCTACATCGACAATATGTGCTATTTATAAGAAATACAAAGACACTAAGCAACTTCTTACAAAAGAAGTAAGTATTCTTGATATCAAGCTGTTATTATTTATTCCTACCAATTACTATGGGTCTGACTGACCAATTGTAGCGTGTGAAGATATTTCTCGTTTTCCTTACTAGTGTACTTTAAGGCGTAAAAGTTTGTGAAGATATTTCTTACTCATTCTGCATAAACAGCACACATTTGCTTAAAATTTGACGTACAATAAGACCAAATCCTTAATATTTTAGCTTAAATAAGTTGCCAAAGGAAGCGAGTAAAACCATGGAAAACAGACGATACTGGAAAATGATTATGTCTTCATACTCATCAAGCCAAATAGAGCGTAAAAAGACTCTTAAAGAAACCGAAAAGCACTTGTTCTCCCCGTCATTCCGATCATTTTTTTGTTCAATACCATACCTGGGAATCGGAAAAGATAAAGAAAGTTACGGAGATATTGGGGGTCAAAGTTCCAACTTTTTCACAAGTTTTTTTTTAAATATACGTCGACCGTAGGTTCAATTAGGGTAACGGACAAAATACGATTTTTCTGGAGAGGCCGACAAAGATTTTTTTCGGATTAAATCGATCATAACTTCTGTTGTTATTAACCTTTTTCGGATCTGATTTTACACATAATCTTATATTTTCGTGCTCTATCTACCTGTATATAATTATAGAATTATTTAATTAAATAAGCTATTTAAGAAAATAGACGTCCCTTACACCAACTTATTTTGTTAGTAATGTCCCTTACTGACCATGTATCTTGTAGTCCGGTCCCTTACATTAAATTGATTGAATTCAAAAATAAACCATGTAATGGTAATTCGTTGATTGGGAAGACCCTTACCTTATTCGAAGTGGATTGGCGGCGGTAATTACACCGGTTCACGTTGCTATATTGCATAGTTTTTCAGATACATGGTTATTATGAGGCTGTTTCGAATTTTTGACCCAAAAAATCAGTAGGGTAAGGGACATTTTTTTAAAGCTAGAATTTGTTTATACACAACATTCGAAAGAGCGAAACATTCTGAACAAAACTGTATACTCAACTCATTTTGGGTGTTGTCCCTTACCTCAATTGAACCTACGGTCGATAAATTAGGTTTTTAATGTATTTTTTTACTTAAGACACCTTCACGACCCCCGTACTATTCAATCCATCCATCAGCTCAATGTATGCGATACATTGAGGTCCCACCATAAAACGTGATTTTTAACCCCAAAAAAAGTCGTTTCCCAGCAATAATATTTGCGTAAAGTTACTCAGTTTGATGTACAGAATGCTTGGTTAACGGCTTCGTGAAGTCTTTTTACACCCTGTATGATAATCAAAACTCTTTCCTTTTCTGTATGAGCAGAACAACGCAGTGGTTATACAAGGTGTAACATACTAACGCAAGACCTCTCGTGTGGTGTCTCAGTCCATGAAACTGAACAAGTTTTGTTCTATGACTTTTGGAAATTCATTACTTTTTTTTTAGTTTTACCATACATGTTGATCAGCTGATCGTGTCAGTTCCTATACAAAGTCCAATTTTTTTTTTGCGAATTTCAGTAACTCGAGAACAAAAGTTGATCAGTTTCTTGGTCCGAGAGACCACACGGGAGGTCTTGCGTTCATTATGTTACACCTTATATAACTTGATATTATTATTTGCAGCCGCTTCATATACCCAGGCTTCATAACGTTAGCAGTGATGTCTATCCTGTTCCCGCCCGGCATCGGCAAGTACATGGCAGCGGATCTCGGAAACCAGGAACAGGTGATTTGTCTATAATAGGGTAGTTGACCAAAAAATATTGGACACGTATTTCTTTTGACGTGACAACGTCTAATAAATCGATGAACGCCGGCTGCATGCACGAAAAAGTGTCCCGTCCCGTTACGCTCATTGTACGCATGCGCCACTTTCGTAGTGTCAGATATTGACAAGCCTAGGTTATTATTTTTAATTTACTGCTGGAGCTAGGAGGTTAGGTTCTATAGGTAATTTCTCTCTTCCAGTCGATATTATGACGTTGTCACGTTAATCTATCGTCCGTAAACCAACTTTACAGAAAACCAATTTTTTTTCTCTCGTAAACTAAAAATGAGCTTTTAGCAGAAAGTGACGTCACAAGCCCCCACTCATGAACTTTGATGCGTTTTAACTTTGTTATTTTTTATTGATTTGATAAAACAAAGAATTCGTATCCAATATTTTTCGTTAATCTAACTGACGGACTAAATAGAATTATATTGTTTTACTCAGGAAACATCCCTATTACAATTTACTTTCAAGCCATTCGTATAGTACAGTTTGATGTATGAAATACTCACAAAACATAATTCTTGTCCTTTTAAATTTTTCATGAAGTAACATGGAATGTTTTACACTTTTCTCGTTATTTTCTAGCTCGACGTTTGTATTGCTTTCTTATTATTTTCAACTTTCTGACATACTGGCAGTGGCGCATTTCCCTATAGGCCGCGTAGACCCGGGCCTCGGGCGGCACAATTTATGGGGCAGCAAAATTTGGTCGTTTTCTAATCGAATAATCTTTCACAGTTGCTACGGTCTTTAGATTGTGATGATTTGATAAACAAATTCGCTGTTCAGAAAGCCAGGCAAAAGACAATTTGTGAATAACGTTTCATTGTTACTCACAAATAGAAATGGTAAGAATCAGTATCTAAAATATTGATTGAGATAATTAAATCATTTACTGACTATCGTTTTTTTCCATTTTAATTTTATTTTCTATAGTTTATTTATTTTTCATGCTTTACAGCACATAGATTACAGAAATAGAATATTGCAGCAACGTCCGACATTATTGCAGATACGAGTTGAGCAAAGGTGTCAAAGGAACCAATCTGTCTATCACTATCACTACATATTATAAAACAAAGTCCTCCGCCGCGTCTGTCTGTCTGTTCGCGTTAAACTCAAAAACTACTGCACCGATTTTTATGCTGTTTTCACCAATGGATAGAGTGGAGGAAGGTTTTAGTATATAATTTGTCAAGTTTTTGTTGCGGGAACGGGATCAAAATTTCAGGATTACTTTTGGTTGCGATAACCGACATCCACACGGGCGAAGCTGCGGGTATCAGCTAGTTTAAGAATAAAACTAAAATGTAATCCATGTTTCTTTTACAAGTTTCTACACATTTAGCCGACAGTCTCGTTGGTCTACTCACAAGCGTAAATGCTGAATATGAGGTCCTGGGTTTGATTCCCGGGAAGGTGTTATTGAGTTTTTCCTTCAGGAATTTCTCGGGTAGCAGCCACGGAGTCTGGATTAGTGCCTGGTTAATGGCAATAGGTTTGCCCTCGTATTACAAGGGACTTTAACATAACTGGCGATATGTGGGTGTATTATTAGGTACCTTTGCCTAGCCCTTTGGGTTACAGGCGTGATGTTACGTTAATGCCGAGAATTTAAGCAAAAAACCGGTGTATACCCGCTGACCCCACCGCCCGTGGCCCCACGGGAGGGTCAGCGGGAATTGATTAAAATAATAAAATAAAATCCCGTTGACCCCACCGTATTTTTGAGTAGTAAAATATTACTCAAAAACATTGCATGGGATCGAGTAGCTATCTATGAGCAGTAACCTTACGAACAGTACTAGGCGGGCATGAATCCAAGAAGGTATTTGTTACTAGAAGACCGTACCTATACCCAGAATCATTTAAATGCATACTATCTTGAGCTCATGTCAGCCTGGTACTTTTTGACGAACATAAGTGTCAAATTATATGCCTCACTAGCAACAAACGGGAACTTTTTTCCCGTTTGAAGCCAGGGAAAATATACAAGACCATGATCAGAGATGTCGTACTGTATGGATCGGAATGGCTATTAATTCCCACTGACATCAAGTTTGTTTGGTTTGTTTCAACCCTTCATTTTTCTGATCTCAAGGTAGTCGGGTAGGGTAGTCGATGGTTTCGATTTTTCCCGTTGACCCCACCAGTAGGGCCAAGCAGATCAGCGGGATTACACCAAAAAATCCCATTTATACTCATGAAGTGTTGATAAAAAAATAATATTCTCCTCCCAGGTTCTCTCACTGTTCTCCAACTTCACGTGGACAGACGAGCTGACAGCCGAGCAGGCGTCCGTGGTGTCACACTGGCAAACCTTAGAAGTGGACCACTTCGGATGTCTCATCATATACTTCTTCTCTATAGTGAGTATTAGCCCATCATCATCTTTATTCTCCTGATATAATTATTCGGCAGCTTCACTCTTATATAAATACATGAAAGTATACAAAAAAAAAATTGAGAGCAGCCGTGGCCCAGTGGTAGCGACCCTGACTTACGAACAGTAGGACGTGGGTTTGAACCCAGGCAGGCGCATTACTTTGTGTAATTTATTTCATCACCACTGCTCTCAAAAACGGTGAAGGAAAACATCGTGAGGAAACCGGCATGTCTTAGAACCAAAAATTCGAAGACATGTGACATCTACCAATCCGCACTGGGCCCGCGTGGTGGATTATAGCCCATTCTCTTTCATAGAGAGGAGGCCTGTGTCCCAGCAGTGGGAACATTATAGGCTGCTGATGATGACGATAATAATGATACAAAAAAATCTGAATCAAAATAATAAAGATCAAATAGATTACTTATCCATGATTTACTTTTCAAATACAAATCTTGTTCTAAATTAATGATATTTTTAAATTAACGGAAATTAAACAAAAAATCCACCTCGACGAGGATGGGATTCGAACCCACGCGTGCAGAGCACATTGGATTAGCAGTCCAACGCCTTAACCACTCGGCCACCTCGTCTTGTGCATATATGTATTAATTTATAGTCTGCAAACGTATTACTATTATTTAAACAAGACTATTTGATAACAAATCAGTTAATAGTTGTGTAACGACTATGATTTTGTATTTTTTAACCGACTTTTTAAAAAAGCAATAGGTTATGTATTCAACCAACATTTTTTTTTTTTTCATTAAGTACACCGATTACTTTGAGATTATTTTATTATATTACCTCGTTGGTCTAGTGCTTGCAAGCGCGACTGCTGAGCATGAGGTCCTGAGTTCGATTCCCAGGTCAGGCAAAGTGTTATTATCCATCAAGAATTTCTCAGTAGCAGCCACAGAGTCTGGATTTGTGCCAAGTTGATGGCCATAGGCTCAGCCCCTATTACATGCGGCTTAAACATAACTGGCGAAATGTGGGTGTACTAGTAGGTAGGTACACCTCTGCCTAAGCCTTTTTATTTTATTTTTTTATTACGGATGGGAAATCATCAAATGACTTCTCCCGCTCTGGGCAGAGCGGAAGGGAGTGTCAGACTTGTACTGACTAAAACCCATCCATGTTCCTTCCTTGCCCTTTGTGTTCCAGGGCCGCGGTATCTCTTTGGAACAGTCCCGAAGCCCAAGTTTTATGACCTTTAAATACCACTCATTCGTTTTGCTATCACGACAGTATTATACATTTTGTTGACTAGCTCTTCGCCACTTTCGATATGAGTTTCATAGCGAAAATTCATTACTATGACGGGTAAAATCATCCCCTTGACAGATCGGCTGGTTATACACATATAGCGCTTAGCTTCCACATTTATTTTGCTGACCGCCCATCTGTAGAATTCACAGCCGGCTTCTCTGTGGGCTGCGGGACTGTTCGAAAGAGATACCGCGGCCCTGGAACACAAAGGGCAAGGAAGGAACATGGATGGGTTTTAGTCAGTACAAGTCTGACACTCCCTTCCACTCTGCCCAGAGCGGGAGAAGTCATTTAATGGTTTCCTATCCGAAAAAAAAGCTTAGATATTCTCGAGCCTGTGCAACCTGCCCCGGGGTTGTTTGGGAAAAAATAATGTGTTTTTGACTAATTAAAGCTATTCCTCTCTCGTCTCCAGTTCTTCCTCAGCCTGGTATCCTGCACACTACCTGTTCCCGCGGGTATCTTCGTTCCAGCCTTCAAGATGGGAGCCTCTCTCGGCAGGTTCACAGGAGAAGTCATGCACTACTTCTGTCCATTCGGCGTTGCGTATGGAGGTCATATACAGAAGATATTGCCTGGTTAGTATCTTCATTTGCCTAGCATTTTCCTGGCTATGTTGTGGTCGGCTTCCAGTCTAACCGGATACAGCTGCCAGTATTTAACATGGAGCGATTGCCTAACTGAATAGCACAAGCCAGTTACTGGGTTATATGATACCCCTCGGTAAGACTGGTTGTCAGACTAGTGGTAACGACTGTCACAGATCTACAAATGCCAACCGGGACCAACGGCTTAACTGCAGAAGCATTGAGGAATCCTGAAAGGTAAAGGGTTATCTTATGGTCAGTCTCGCCGCCTGCCGCCAGGGTGGGAGTGTGCGCACGGGGAGTGCAGGCGCCGCACGGACGAGTAATAAGCCATTCAATACGAACTGTATCATCATCTGCCTAGCCTTTTCCCAACTATATTGGGGTCGGCTTCCAGTCTAACCGGATGCAGCTGAATACCAGTATTTTACATGGAGCGCCTATCTGACCTCCAAAACCCAGTTAGTACTGGGTAATACGATACACTGGTTGTCAGACTTTTTTGGGCCACTGACTACCTAACGACTGTCAAAGATCTACAAATGACAGCCGGGACCAACGGCTTAACGTGCTTTCCGAGGCACGGAGGAAATACGAACTGTACCTCCTATCATTATTATGTCAAGTAATGCAACCCCATTGATATATTTTTAAGGTGGATATGCAGTAGTAGGGGCTGCGGCGTTCACAGGCGCCGTCACACACACTGTGTCTACTATTGTCATCGTTAGCGAGATGACTGGACAGGTAACGTGGCACTCATTTATACTGGGTGCAAAGACCCTTAACGAAGCCGAAAGGCACTTGTTCTCCCCGTCATTGCGATCATTTTTTTGTTATAGACCATACCTGGGAACCTTCTAGTTACGGAGATATTGGAGGTCAAAGTTCCAACTTTTTCAGTAAAGTTATAACCTTAAAAATACTAATTTTCAAGGTTATTAATTTACTTTAAATAATTCCATGACCCGTTTACTCTTCAATACATCCACCGTAAATCGTGATTGGTTACCCCATAAAAAAGTCGTTACAAAACAATAATTTTTGCGAAGAACTATTAGTTTATAACGAGTTGAGCTAGCAACTAAAACCGGCCAAGTGTGAATCGAACTCGCGCATGAAGGGTTCCGTTTATACAGAATGCTTTGAATGCTTTTTTTTTTTTTGCTTTTTTTGCTTTGCTTTTTGTCTTCGTGAAGGATTTGTTTACTCTTCGTATGCGGTAAGAGACCTTAAGGTTACACTAGTCGACATTTTTTCAAAAGAAATTTCGGGAGGGTATTACTCCACTGTTTGACACTGTACATCCAAAGTTAAACATGATATCGTTTTGTCTCATTATTAATTTTGTCTGTGCGGAAACAGAATAGTAAAATAAAAAACCATTTAAAAGTTACGAGCTACGTAAGGTTTGTTTTTATTGCCAATTTTAACGCAACTTTGGGTGTAAATTAGTAATAAAAGAAGTGTCAAATTTCCAAAACAAAGTCGGCCGTACTAATAACGACAAATTTAAAAAAATTCAATAAATTTAATTTGTAATTGATTTATGCAGTGGTTCATAAAACTCGATTTTCGAAAGGCCTTTTCGTATTTTTTTACGTGTGCTTATTACTATGAATTATCTCACTGTCGGGACCGATGCCAGGTGAGACAGCGTGCTTTTTGGCCACGCCCACCAGTGAATTCGAGCCCGCGACTTGTGCTACCTTAAACAAACTAATCTTGCCTCCTCCAGGTGACACATCTGCTACCAATAATGGCTGCTGTGCTCGCAGCGAACGCTACAGCCTCCCTGCTGCAGCCGTCCTGCTTCGACAGTATCATCCTCATCAAGAAACTGCCCTATCTGCCTGACCTGCTTTCTTCAGCTAGTCGTGAGTATAGCTTTGAACAACTTGACAGATAAGGAGACCTTGAACATGACGCCTGTAATCCTCGAAGGGTTAGGCAGTGGTGTACCCTAATAGTACACCCACATTTCGCCAGTTATGTTTAAGTGCCATATAATAGGAGGCAAGCCTATTGCCATCAACCGGGCGCAAATCAACGCTCCGTGGATACTAATGAGAAATTCCTAATGGAAAACCCAATAACACTTTGTCCGACCTGGGAATCGAAGGAAATTTTTTTTTACGGATGGGAAATCAAATGGAGACTTGTACTGACTAAAACCCATCCATGTTCCTTCCTTGCCCTTTGTGTTCCAGGACCGCGATATCTCTTTCGAACAGTCCCGCAGCCCCGGCAGGAATCGAAGAACCTCATGAGAATTTTTTTTTTTTTTTTTTTTTCAGTATTCGACTTTATGTTATTGGGTATAAGGCTGGAATTGAAAAACAGAAATCATTTTATTCTAGGAAAGTTCTGAACCGTATTCTAAAGTAAAAAGGTTGAGTTTCGACTGTGTTATATTTATTCGTCTGAAACATTACGTCACGAAAAGTAATATGCAGTTTTATTTCATTGTTAAGTTCACGAGACGAGGTGGCCGAGTGGTTAAGGCGTTGGACTGCTAATCCAATGTGCTCTGCACGCGTGGGTTCGAATCCCATCCTCGTCGAAGTGGATTTTTGAAATTTTGAGGAATAAGACGTTGATATAACAGAGTAAACAACGCAGCGACTTATTGTCAGGCCTACGCTGTTCCCCCATACTTAAGTACTAATGCTGTAACATGATAATATTGTAACACCAAATGATTTGAAAACAGTAACCATGGAGTTTCTTGCCGGTTCTTCTCCATCGGAAACAACCAACCGAACCGTGCACATTTTTGTCGACGTTTTATAAGTGCCCATCTGGGCCTATGTGAAATAAAATATTTTGATTTTGAATCCATAGTGTTCTAAAAAAGGAATATTGATGATAGAATGTTATTACCACCTCTTGACAGGTTAATATGGATATGTCATCAGCATGTTTCGAACCTTTTGTCAACTAGGTTATGGTCGGCTTCCTGTCTAACCGGATGCAGCTGAATACCAGAATTTTATACGGAGTGACTGCCTATCTGACCTCCACAACCCAGTTACGATATAGACATGTGTTTCATACATTTATAGCAGACTTGCTACAACTGCACATTTTTGAAATAAAACTTCTTTACGCACGCTTGACTTGGGACTAAGCTGGTGAAAGTGTAACGTTACGAGGCAAACGGAAGTTGAGAGGGAGATATAAGTTAGTGAAGATAGAAAGAGACAGAGTTACGTTTTCGAATTTGACAGACGATTGTTCGGCATTTGTTTAAGTTTTGCTTCTGTCGTGTGATCTAAAGCATACTCGTTTTTTTTATGAACTTTTTCTACTACTGGGCAAAGGTCTCCTCAATTCCTGTTTTACCTTTTGAATGAGTGAAAATCGTCACGTGCACTCTTAAAGAACTTAAAAATTAAGCTACTGACGCCGCGATTAATGTAGCCACGTTAAGGCCAGATACGACGTACCATTCATACAATAGAAGTTGTAAAGAAATTAATAGGCAATTAAAACATAATGTGCAATGACTAGAACTACTACTCAAATCATAGTCAAATCGTTTATATCAGTTAAGCCATTAAAGAGCACTTTGAACGTCAAATACGGAAATAGAAGTGAATCTAAAGATTTGTTAATATCTAACTGCGATAGCTGTTACGTGTGGCACGGATAGTCCCTCATATAAAAAAGTGAAACCTTCAAATATGTTGGCTTCAAAATAAACACTGTATAATGATTCCTATCTCATTTTCTCCCACGTTAAATCTTATGAATTTATGTGTCTGTCTCTTTTTACTGTCGCTTTTTCATTTCATCGACTTTCAAATCACAACGATGCTAAAGAATTTTTCACTCCAAAAATCCACCTCGACGAGGATGGGATTCGAACCCACGCGTGCAGAGCACATTGGATTAGCAGTCCAACGCCTTAACCACTCGGCCACCTCGTCTTGTAAACGTAAACTGCAATTCAAAGTTCATACGCACATATACTTATTTATTAAATTTGGAGTCGGTTTCCACTCTGACCAGACCAGCTAAAATACCAGTATATTACATGAAGCGACTGTCTATCTGACCTAATTAATCCAGTTACTGGGATACCCCTCCAAGGAGCTGTAGTAATCAATGTATATAATTGTTTGCAGGTATGTACGACATTTGCGTGGAAGACTTCATGGTTCGCGATGTCAAGTACATCTGGAACCGGATGACCTTCCAACAGCTCAAGGATCTGCTCAAAGAGAACAAGGTAAGGAAACCATATTGTTGCTTTTTTTTAATTTAAGTACATGAAACCAACACCTATTTTATAAGGTTAATGATTGTATGTAAATGATTATGGTATAGAAAAAATAATGGCTTATTCGAATTAATACTGCCATTTATCATAAAATGGGCGAGGGTAGGACGGCATGAATAGAGATGCAGGGGTCAATCGACACAAAACTTTAAAAAGGATTTTTTAGAGTAAGTAATTTAACTTAACAATAGTATTTTTTTTTTTTGACTGCCTCGTTGGTCGAGTGGTCGCTATCGCGACTCCTGAGCATGAGGTCCTGGGTTTTTCCATCAGGAATTTCTCAGTAGCAGCCACGGAGTCTGGATTTGTGCCCGGTTCATGGCAATAGGCTCGCCCCCTATTACATGGAACTTAAACATAACTGGCGAAGTGTGGGTGTACTATTAGGTACACCTCTGCCTAACCCTACGGGGATTACAGGCGTGATGTTATGTTATATTTTATTTAACATAGATGTTGCACAGTATCTAAGTATCTCGTATTTATTTTCACCGTAATTTCAATGACTATAATCAATGTGTCCAAAAGAACCTTTCCACCCTCATTGTCCTCAGAATAGGAGTTTACAAACCTCATTTTTGGACATTATCTGATATTCATCCTAATTTCACACGTCCTACTCCCACAGACAATCAAAAGCTTCCCCCTAGTAGACAGTCCATCCTCTATGGTCCTGCTGGGTTCCATCCACCGCTGGGAGCTGGTGAAGGTGATAGAGAAGCAGGTGGGACGCGACCGGCGCCTGCAGATCGCGGCGCTGTGGCACCGGGAGGCTGAGATTAGGAGGAAGGATGAGGAGGCCCGGAAGAAGGTTAGGAGGCCCTCGAGGTTTGAGGTGAGTCGACAATTTGAGTTTGTTCCACTAAAACGCCAGCGGGTACTGCGGGGCCCGGCAATAAAAAACGTTCAACCGCCATTGGGTACTCGAGGCCCCGGGTTCCTTAAATTGACATTATTGACATTGACATAACAGTGACACCGACAGTTCAAACAAGGTCTAACTGCGGCGCGCCACTGCTTACCATGATCATCAGCACTCCTAGTAAAAAAAAACCAAGTTATAGTCGTACTCGCAGACTTAGTTGTTCCGTACCATCAAATAATAATCAGGGAATATTTCCTAGAAGCCGACGTGGGGATGCATCGAGATGTGGTCGCGGTGGACAAGGGCCTCACCCCGCTCTCCTTGGCTAAAGAGAACTGGCGCAAACCTGTAGTACTTGACACTAACGACCGCAGGGGAGTATGGCAGAGTAAGGAGCTCCACGGACGCTTTTTCCGGGCCCTGCATGGGCCCGATGTAGACCTATCAGCGTCCGTAGCCTGGCTACGTTCCGGGGACCTCTTTGGAGAAACCGAAGGTTTTGTCTGTGCAATTATGGATGAAGTTATGATGACGAATAACTGCCGGAGATTTATTGTGAAGGACGGCACGGTTGACATATGTCGGGCATGCCACCGTCCAGGTGAATCAATCCGTCACATTATCTCCGGGTGTTCTCGTCTGGCTAACGGAGAGTACTTGCATAGACACAACCTTGTAGCCAGGATTATCCATCAGCAACTTGCTCTAAAATACAGCCTTGTGGAATCGGAAGTGCCGTACTATAGGTATGTGATCCAGTTCTCGATAATGGCAATATCACACTGTACTGGGATCGATCCATCATCACTGACAGGACTATTGTAGCCAATAAGCCTGATATAGTGGTGGTGGATCGATCAGAGCAGCGCGCAATGATTGTTGACATTACGGTCCCGCATGACGACAACCTCGTGAAAGCCGAGAAAGATAAACAAATCAAGTATCTTGACTTAGCTCGCGAGGTTGTCGACATGTGGGATGTGGACTCAGCGATCATTGTGCCGGTAGTCGTATCAGCCCATGGCTTAATAGCCAAGAGCCTCGACCAACACCTGAGGAGGCTCTCGTTAGGCAGCTGGATCAAGGGCTTGATCCAGAAAGCGGTACTCCTGGACACGGCTCGTATTGTTAGGAGGTTCCTCTCTCTGGAGCCCTGACCGCCGGTAGCTTGGACCCTATTCCCGATACCGGAGGGCTACTATTTTTTATATTTTTAAATGTTTTTTTTTATGTCGTTTTATATTTAAATATTTAAAAATGTAAAAAATGTGTATAAAGATGAATAAAGGAAATCATAATAATAATATCTTGGGACAAACAACACACCGCCATCTGATCCCAAACTAGGCAGAGCCTGTACTATGGCAACCAGACAACTGATAAACATACTTATATATTTCTAAATACATACATATTATAGATAAGGTAAATGGTAGGTACGCATGGGAGACTTATGTGTAGACTTTTGTCACGCAGTGGATTTTAACGCCATGATTAGCGTCAAGAGTTGAATATCCCCTAAAGTTGACTGGTAGAGAATGCCTTGTGGCATTAAGTCCGCCTATGTAAGCACGACGGCTGATTATGCTGTACAAAACCAGTTTATGCGGATCTGTCATTGTAAAGAAAATAAATACAAAGCGAGGCCACGTTATACTGAAAATATAAAGTTTGATGTGCCGCCGTGTGTACTACTATTGTACATGAAGTTTAAATAAATAAAAAATATTCAACAGTGCGCACAATAGCGACACTCAATCTAATGCAAAACAAAAATCGAGGACTAATTATTTATTTGCCATGTTCACTATCAACATGTTTTCTGTGAAAATATGTTGGCTAAAATACGAAAAAACCTTGTTTTTGAAGTTATACTTCTTATGGCGCGTTAGGGAAAAATGATGAGAGTAATTTTTTACGATGCGCGCGCACACCGACACCTAAATTTAACAGCATGAAGTTAGCTAGTCAACATACACCCTGAAGTTAGCTTAGTGTCAGATATTGACAAGCCTAGGTTTTTTATTTTTAATCTACTGCTGGCTGAGATAAGGCGACAGATATTTTTTTTTAAAAGAAGTATAACTTCTAACGCGTGTACATAAGTACACACACACACTTTTTTTAGTTATATTCAGACTTATTATAAATATCGTTTATTTTCTAGGTGACTCCAGCGCCAGACATGCTACAGGTACCAGGCATCGGCATGACCAGAGGATCCTCACTCACCACCAAGGACCAGGGAGGGCTTATACCTGGTTAGTCCATTTATTATTATAACCGATCTTCTCAGCGTGTCGATGGCAATCTAAAGGGTGTATAAACATTCTTAACGAAGCCGAAACACACGTGTTCTACCTGTCATTGCGGTTTTTTTTTTTGTTCTAGACCATACCTGGGAACCTTTTAGTTACGGAGATATTGAGGGTCAAAGTTCCAAGTTCTTCACACTTTTTTTTTTCAATACATGTTTTGTACGTTTTAAATTGGCTTTAAATACTACCAAGACCCCTGTTATATTCAAAGCATCCATCAGCACAATATTTTGAGTGCGTTTCATTGAGTCCTACTGTCAACTATGATTTCTCAGCCCAAAAAAAGTCCTTTCCCTGCAATAATTTTTGCTTAGAGTTACTTAGTTTGATGAAGAGAATGCTTGGTTGACGGTTTCGTGAAGGGTTCATTCACACTTTACAACCTGTATGATGACTTGGTCTAGAGCTTAGCTACGACCCATGCAAAGCTCAAAGAACAATAGCTAAAGGTTTATTTAAAAAAAATGACGTTTTTCCTTCAGCGCCAGGCCAACTGTTCCGTCCGAAGTCGATCCTCAAGAAGACGAACTCGTTCACCCTAACGCGCGGTCTCTCAGGGTGCTCAGCTCCTCAGACGCCCACCACACCACAACCCTCCGTCTATACTACTGTCACTGGAGCTGAGACCAGGTAAGAACTTCCCTACTCCTGACTTCAGGGTTTAGCTAAGAAAAATGGTCTTTTGAAACCCGCATCATTCCCTTACAGCGTTAAAATTCTTGTCGGATAACTTCAAAATATAAATCACATTCATCATCAGCCTATAATGTTCCCACTGCTGGGACACAGGCCTCCTCTCTATGAGAGAGAATGGGCTATAATCCACCACGCGGGCCCAGTGCGGATTGGTAGATGTCACGTGTCTTCGAATTTTTGGTTCTAAGACATGCCGGTTTCCTCACGATGTTTTCCTTCACCGTTTTTGAGAGCAGTGATGATGAAATAAATCACATTATCCATTCCATCCTCAGGATTCGAGCCGCATTTGAAGCTATCTTCAAGCGTTCATCCCTCCTGCAAGACGTGGAAGGAGGTCTCCCTGATCAGCTGAGTCCCACCTCGCTGCCCAGGAGTCCGTCCATCAACAAGAAAGTGCAACTGGTCAGTATCTTCTCACCGAACAATGGAACGAGATTTATTTTAAGCATAGAGTTGCAGTCTTCGTTTTTCATCTTTTTTTTGGCTTTAATCTCAGAAAGGTTAAGCAGAGTGGTGTGCCTAAAACTCCACCCACATATCACCAGTTGTGTTTTTAAGTCCCATGTAATAAGGGGCGACCCAATTGCCATCAACCGGGCACAAATGCAGACTCCGTGGCTGCCACTGAGAAATTCCTGTTGGAAAAACCCAACTACACTTATCCCGACCCGGGAATCAAATCCAGGACCTCATGATCAGCAGTCGCGCTTGCGATCACTAGACCAACGACGACAGTAATATAAAATAAATTGTATATTTTCCTTTTAGCCTCGCGAGCGTGTATGCGACATGTCTCCCGAGGACCAGAAGGCGTGGGAACAGATGGAGATGGCCAAGGAGATCGACTTCGACCGGATGCTGCAGATCGCAAGGAAGAGAGATATGGTAAGATCCTCACATGAGGCTTATATCATTTGTAGATCTTTGCGGGTAGTCAGAAGTCAGAGAGTCTGATAACCAGTCTGCAGGCCGACCCTGACGTCAGTGGTGGTGCCTTTTAAAAAAAAGTAATGAATTTCCAAAAGTCATAGAACAAAACTTGTTCAGTTTCATGGTCTGAGACACCACACGAGAGGTCTTCCGTTTATGATGTTACACCTTGTATAAGCTTGCCTTGTTCTTAAAACCTAGGTACTACTACTCTCTATAGGGTCTGGGCAATGTGCGTGGCCTATGGGCTGAACCTAGCTGGCTTTGTTTAGTCAATATACAACCTGTCACTGACCTGCTAATTGCAAAAAAAAATTGGTTGTCTGTAAAGTTGGTTTACGGACGATAGTTTAACGTGACAACGTCATAAAATCGAGTGGAAGAGAGATATGCGGCGCAAGCGTACAATGAGCGTAACGGGACACTTTTCCGTGCATGCAGCCGGCGTTCATCGATTTATACGACGTTGTCACGGCAAAACGTAAGAAAATTTTAACTTCGAGGGCTACGCTGGCGCTTCTACCTTCATTTTGAACTCTAGACACTCCACTACCTGGCTTACTTTCACGTAAAGTCTAGTAAATAAATTGTCAAACAAATTGAATACCTAATTAAATATTTCGTATATTTACATCATAACTGTCATTCATTCCTCGAAAGAACGAAGAAAACGGACTATCGGCAAAAAAAAAATCATGCCAGGTTTTAGGTACCTACCTTTATTGTTTTTAATATTTGTATTTCTGTGACGCAGCACCCCGACGACCCTGAGTACGAAGATGAGAACCTGTACATCTGCCACATCGACCCCGCACCGTTCCAACTTGTCGAGAGGACCTCGTTACTTAAGGTATGCAAAATTAACTAACATTATTCTGGCTGTGTAGCCAGTCGCGGACAAAATTGATGGGCCAATTACCAGGCACTGGACAGGTGGACATGTGTGCACAGATGTCCATGTCGCCAATTAAATGTATTTTGTAATTATTACTAGCAAGCCCCGGCTTCGCACAGATGCTATTTTATACATATAAACCTTCCTCTTGAATCACACTATCTACTGCTGAAAACTGCATTAAAATCCGTTTCGTAGTTGAAAAGATCTAAGTGTACAAAGAGCGGGAGCGACTTAGTTTTATAGTTTGTTAATGTAATTGTCCTGTTAAGAATTTTGTGTGTACATAAATAAATAAATAGGTAAGATAAAGTAAATAAAAAATAAAAACTGTTTGCTGCTAAAATACATTGCTAACTTGCCCCGATGTACTCACAGCGGCCATATTCCTTTCAGAAAGCTCTACTCGAATTTGTTAAAATGGACTAGAGAAATAATATAATTTATTTTGTCCGTAGGTCCACTCGCTGTTCTCGACGCTGGGTGTGAGCAGAGCGTACGTGACAGCTATAGGGAGGCTCATCGGTGTCGTGTCACTCAAAGAGGTAAGTTTATTCTTAGTACAACTTGTTTATTTTTGCTTTGTGATTCATTTTGATATCCTCTCGTCTAACTTACCGCAGTGTCTCAAGACGAAGGTCTATGACCAGTGTGTGTTGCCAGTGATTACATACGGGACCGAAACGTGGTCGCTCACAATGGGCCTCATCAGAAGGCTTTTAAAGTTACCCAAAGGGCAATGGAGAGGGGTATGCTCGGAGTTTCCTTGCGTGATCAAATCAGAACGAGAACATCCGCAAGAGAACCAAGGTTTCCGACGTAGCCCGAAGAATTGACAAACTTAAGTGGCAGTGGGCAGCGCACATTGCTCGCAGAACGGATGGCCGATGGGGCCGTAAAGTTGTGGAGTGGCGACTGCGAACCGGAAGACATTGCGTTGGAAGGCCTCCCACTAGGTGGACCGATAACCTGGTGAAGGTCGCGGGGATCCGCTGGATGCGAGTGGCACGGGACCGTTCAATGTGGCGACACTTGGGGGAGGCCTATGTCCAGCAGTGGACGTCTTTCGGCAAAAATGATAATGATTAATTTGTTAAGAATGCGTCATCGTTCTATTCAGAACAAGAATAACCACTCATGTCCGTTTTCTCCAATCCTAGACACCTGAATAATGCGCTAGCGTTGATTAACAGCGTGTGTTTACCTAACTGGAAGGGGGTAATGTGTTTATCGGTCTATACATATATGTTTGTTCCTTTGTGGCGGTCTAGAGACCAAACGCCTGGGCTGATTTTGATGATCCTTATCAATCGATTTGTCTTAATCTTGCGACTGTCACTAAACTATGACAGTAATCAAAATTCAATAAAGCGACCATCAGACGCCATATTGCGATGGATAAAAAATGAAAATCGACGAACTATGTGAAGTATCATTTGATAATCATTTTTTTTTTTCATTCATATAATTTTTCATTTCAAATCATTTAGAATTTGTAACGATTTAAAGTTGGTTGTTCGAAATGTCAAATCATAATAAAAGTGGAAAAATCATCATCATTTTTTTTGCTTTTCAGTTCGGTTGTTTAGTTTTTTTTCTATATTTGGGTATTTAATTTTGTGTGGTGGTGTGCGTGTAGTAATAGTGAAAACTGCTATAAGTTAACAAACGCTGGAGACGTAAGAAATGACAAAGAGGTTGCGCAGATGCGTCCTCCAGCACAGCTCAGCGGGTCCTCCTGACCCGCGCACTGGGCGGCCCGCAGCCCACACCCGCGTCCTCCTGACCCGCGCACTGGGCGGCCCGCAGCCCACACCCGCGTCCTCCTGACCCGCGCACTGGGCGGCCCGCAGCCCACACCCGCGTCCTCCTGACCCGCGCACTGGGCGGCCCGCAGCCCACACCCGCGTCCTCCTGACCCGCGCACTGGGCGGCCCGCAGCCCACACCCGCGTCCTCCTGACCCGCGCACTGGGCGGCCCGCAGCCCACACCCGCGTCCTCCTGACCCGCGCACTGGGCGGCCCGCAGCCCACACCCGCGTCCTCCTGACCCGCGCACTGGGCGGCCCGCAGCCCACACCCGCGTCCTCCTGACCCGCGCACTGGGCGGCCCGCAGCCCACACCCGCGTCCTCCTGACCCGCGCACTGGGCGGCCCGCAGCCCACACCCGCGTCCTCCTGACCCGCGCACTGGGCGGCCCGCAGCCCACACCCGCGTCCTCCTGACCCGCGCACTGGGCGGCCCGCAGCCCACACCCGCGTCCTCCTGACCCGCGCACTGGGCGGCCCGCAGCCCACACCCGCGTCCTCCTGACCCGCGCACTGGGCGGCCCGCAGCCCACACCCGCGTCCTCCTGACCCGCGCACTGGGCGGCCCGCAGCCCACACCCGCGTCCTCCTGACCCGCGCACTAATTCTTACAACTCGTCCCCTCTTTGAATTATGGATTTATTCGATTGGGAAAACTTAACAGTTTTGGTTAGCTCGATATGCTAGCGTCTGTAGAGTCGCCTCGTATAGACTGCCAAAAAATGGCTCCAGCTTTGATCGGCTGCGACAACCAACTACTGTGAATAGAGGCGCCGACATCTGATTAAAATCCGGGCCCGACACCCGACAAGTGGGAATGATCTCTTAGTTTTTACGTGTTTGCTTTATTTTTTTATACTCGTCCTTTATTAAACTTTAATATTTCAACAAATTCAGTTGCGTCCCGTTAGGCTGGAAGCCGACCCCAATATAGTTGGAAAAAGGCTAGGCAGATGATGAATATTTCAACATATCTCTTGTTGGCCACTCTTCTAACCATAAACTCTTCCCCCACAGCTCCGCAAAGCCATAGAAGACGTGAACTCCGGAGCGCTGACCCTCGCCAACCGACCGGAGCCTCCCACCTCTCCGCTCCCCTCCCTCATCAAGGTCACCAGCACTCAGCCGGCTCCACCTTCAGATAGCGAGACTGCCAAGCTTACTACTGCTGTTGGGGACCATTGAACATGCCGTGAGGATATGAGGATATTGTAACAGAGACAGAGGTTGGTATAACTGTCAAGTAACCATCAATATGTCACATTTAGATATAGAAAATGTTAAAATTCGTTTCTATCATTTTCTAATCTATGATATCTTATAATATCAAGATGTATCTAATGTCATAATGAAACTTGATTTATAGTAATGTAAAAGTCTAGCAGATTTTTCTCATTTTAGAGGTCGAATTTTGTTGGAAAATCCCGAGCTTTGTAGACAATTTGAGCCACTGAAGCTTTTCATAAGCAGTTAGACTTTACTCCTTATGTATAAAATTGTGTAACTGAAAAGTACTAAAAACGCTTTTTCAAATTTAAAACGAATGAAACAAGAATTTTATGAATAAGGAGCTGGGTTCTGTGTAGTTCAGTTGTAACATTAAATCGACGTTCAACTATTTATAAAGATCTTTAATAATGATTACAGATCACCCATACAAGTAAAAAAAGAACATCTAAGTTTCATGTAACTGACTAAAACTTTTAATTTAAAGTTTAAAGCGATATAAAGCTAAAGGGTTAAAAAAACTGACCCTGTGATCTATGATTGGGAAAAATCCCTAAGCCGACAGAACTTGAAATGGGAAAATTCCCATTCAAAAGTTCTCGAAGAACTTTTTGGTAAGTATTGTAGTTTTTAGTATTTAATGTTTGAGATTCGAAGCCATGGAATATTGGTAGGAAGCGGCCTTAAATGTGGCTTATCTTTGTGGTTTTGGAAAAAGTTCAGTTGTAACTTTTAAGTTAATGCGTGTTTCGGGTTCCTTAATATCGTGATATTTACACAATTAATATTCCGTGGCTTAAAGCTGTGATGGACTTAAAGTCCAAATGAGTGTGATCAAAAATTGCTCGTCCAAAGATTAGAAAATTTCAATGAGAAAATTCCCAATTCAAGTTCTTCCCATCACTGGGAATATTTCCCATTGAAAAGGAATATATAGAGAAATATTCTCACTATGCATAATTTAAGACTTGTCAAGCGAAGACATATCGAAACGATCATTTTACATTATTACGTAAAATATCAGAAAAAAACTTCACAATTACGTAACATTATGTTGTAAGTAGGTGTATTTTTGATAGATATTTTTGATGTATATGGTGCTTCCGAAAAGAGATTAGTAGTGTACGATTATGAGAGCGATTTGATATATTTTTCCTGCGTGTCCGAGCAATTTTTTTTTAATCGAGCAATATTTATTTACATTCTCTAATTTATTGGAACGATATTTTTAACTACCAATTAACGTTACATTTCTAAGTAAAGTAGCGTTTATCGGTGAAATTGCTCGCGTGTACGGAAATTGCTCGACACGCGTTCAAACAGAGCAATAATACTCTAAGTACATTGCTTGAACTAAGTGCCTTAGACTTTCGATATTTTTATGTACAGGCGGTTGCACTTTTTCGTTCTCTATTATTTTGGAAATACTGTATATGATAAGAAAACCTATCTTTTACACATTGTAATTATTTTAGAAAAACTTGACATTCTTTAAAAGTCAAGAAAAAATTGTAGAAAAAAATCATAAAATTATTCTATACTCATAGATATTTATAACGTAGCAACTATATGTGTTGCCAGTGAAATTATTATCGGTATTATTTTGACCACTGTTCACACTTTGAACAGAAATATTTTAATTCAAAGCAACGCCTGTACATTATACCAAATTAAATAACCCCAAGGCTTGTGATCGTCTTTTCATTCCAAAAGTGTTGTTTCGTAGCTATTAAGTTATAATTATTATTTTTTATTGTAATGTTATAATATCTTTACCTACTAGGAGTCTTATACATATGTGTCCTGCAAAACATTTTGTTAACTGGGTTAGTATTTGATGAAAATAATATTAAATATCATTCTTTATAAGTATGTTCACAGTTAAGAATAGGACATTCCACAGAAAAATTAGGTACTATTCATTAAAGCCAATTGATGATCGCAGTATTGACGAAAGTAAAAAATGCCGTAAGGTGGTTGCGTCAGGGTAGCCCGCGAAATTCTAATTTTCTTACGTTTTTTTGTAATTTACAGGTTGTACGTTGATGATAAATGAGTCGCGCCAGTAACACGTATGTAGTTACAGAATCTCAATCATGAAAATCATAAATACAATCCTCTATGTTCATGTAACCCTATTCAATGAATATTTCATGCAAAAGTCAAGCAATAGGGTTAAATGAACTTACGGGATTATATTGATGATTTTCATGATAGTGATTCGGTAACTACAAACGTATTACTGGCGCGACTTATTTTTCATCAACGTACAACCTGAGACTAACCTGCGAATTTCAAAAAACGTAAGAAAATTTGAATTTCGAGGGTTTACCCTGACGCAACTACCTTAAACTCACAAATTTTGGTTATACTGGGTCTGGCAGGTGCGAAAACTTGCAAAATACCATCATAGATCAACATGACTATGCTGGAAGACTTTTTCTTGGCTCAGGACAATGATTGCATTCCTGGTGGGGATTTTATCTTCAAGGTTCAGAACTAGAGGCTATTTTAGATACGATAGAATGTAATTTAATTAATCATCAAAAACAAACCCAGTATATTAGTGCCATTTATAAATTGAAATAGCAAAATGTGCCATAAAACGATTGGCAAATTGATACAATAAACATATATGTAATAAAGGCATTCACTGCTTCTTTTTTAACAAGAAAAAATAAAAAAATAAAATTTTTAAGGCTAGCCTTTCTAAGAATATGGTCACTTATTTTCAGCTGAAATAATCAAGAATAGAAATAAAATCAGTTTCTGTAGTATCGAATTTTGCCGTGACAACGTCGTATAAATCGATGAACGCCGGTTGCATGCACGGAAAAGTGTCCCGTTACGCTCATTGTACGCTTGCGCCGCATCTGTCTCTCTTCCACTCGATTTTATGACGTTCTCACGTTAAACTATCGCCGGTAAACCAACTTTACACACAACCAAATATACCGTATTTTTTTAATCGATTAAGTATTTGTAGGTATCGATAATATCCTATGTTACATATTTTTTTTCAATTTTCTAAATCATGTTTTATAATATACCTAGTGAATGCCTAGTTCTAGTGCCCCAATAAAAAAATGATTATCGTATTTTTTTATATACATAAAAAAATGGTTGTAACAAACATATCTTGTAAATCCGTCCTATGGAATTTATAAAGAAAAAAAATTAATACTTGTTTAAAAGAGAGACATTATGTAGAATTTGCAACTGCCACCGACTGCTTTGAAAATACAGTGACGATGATTTAATTTATACGGGTGGAAAGGACCACCACCTATTCCTATGCATAGAAATGTTTCTTCGGTTATTAAGAAAAAGACAGCTGTTTCATACATTTTGACCGTGTAGTTTTTAATAGCCGACGTTTTCGCGTCGATGTGGGATTCCATCGCATATTTTATCATTACCAATTATTAAAGAAAAAACCTCCATACAAACAATTACGTATTTATTATTCTTGGACATATTTATAATCAAAATTCTGATTGACAATTTTAATACTATTTAATTAGGCTTGTTTTCAAACTTGAGACTTGACTTGTATAAAGTTACGGGCGTTAGTATTGAATCCGGCCAGTAGCCTGAAAGCTTGTCATCTAATTTTCGTAGACCTTCACAATATCTTATCATAAACTAGCGGACGTCACGCGGTTTCACCCGCGTGACGCTCGAGGTCCCAATCCCGTAGGAGTACGGGGATAAAATATAGCCTATGTTACTCACTGATAATGTAACTATCCATTGCTGGACGAATTTTTCCAATCGGTCCAGTAGTTTTTGAGTTTATATTTGTTACATTCAAAAATACAAATGTTTCCTCTTTATAATATTAGTATAGATGAGTCCTAACATGAATGGCACAAAAGACTATGCATAAGGCGTGCTAAACAATCGACCTAAACTAGTGTGAACACTAGTTGACACTAGTTTAATGACACTTTGCCGCTCGGTTGTGCCTATGAATGCCGAACCGAATAAGCTTTTTAAAATCCTCTTTCCTAACTTTTTCGAGCCCAAAAACTGCATTTTTTCTTTTTGTTCTATCATAATATAAAAACAAATGCAATCGCTAGCAGTTGCAAACTAGTTGTAGACTCCATAACTTTTGGACATGCTTGTATCCTCAAATTCTGTGATTTTTATAATTATTTAATGATATACAAGAAATCGAGAGTGTTGTCTGGTCACCCTCTTTATTTAATTTATGTTTTATTTCTGTTTGGGTGAAGTTTCTTGTTACTTTAAAAGTTTGAGTTTAAAACGATTTTTTTGATTGAAGTTGAAGAGTTTCAATAATAAAAAATAAATTAAAAGGCGAATTAAGATTTTATTCTGCTCTGAACAATTCTGGTGTCTAATCTATAATAATTATAATACTCTTGATCGCCAATTTTACTCCTTGATGCACAATGAACTAGCCAATTTTTGTATATTTGATCATCAATTAAACTATTAAATCGACAATTTCACTTCCAAATTAATCAAAGTACTTCACCCAAACAGTATATGTTATAAAAAGTATTTTAAAGAGTGAAGTGATGGCTTGCAATGTGAGGAAGAAAATGAATGTTAGAAATAAGAAATAATTTATAGACAGTGCCCTTGCGATGGGTTACAGTTCGAAGATGCATTTCTATTGTGATCTGTTGCTATTGTAACTATTAAACGTGTTCTGTGTCGTTAACTAATCGCATTGTTTTATTTTTATTTGTACCTAAATACTTGTTCTTGTATAGTTCGGTTCAAACTTTGTGGAGACTCGGAAGTTAGCTGCGATTGGCGGTCTGCAGGTCCTGTATAACGGTTCTAAGTTTCGGCGGTTCGGAAAATCTAACATCAAGCTGTGTATAAAACAATTTTAAGTATTAGCGGGCACAAAGGACGCATCGTTTTGACTGTATAATGCACAGACCGTCATTCGTAGCTAACTTCCAAGCCGTCATAACGTTTCACACTATAGAACAGGACTATAGTATGAAAGTCTGCGACAGTGACGCGAGGTAATTTTTTCTCATTTTCTCATACAACACTAACAATAGTAGTGTCACGTCACCAGTTTCATGACTAGCATTGAACGTTTTAACCTTTTGACCGTGTCATGTCTACTATTCCGAACAAATCAAAAGTA
The DNA here is from genome assembly GCA_950005105.1 of Lycophotia porphyrea. Lineage (NCBI taxonomy): Eukaryota > Metazoa > Arthropoda > Insecta > Lepidoptera > Noctuidae > Lycophotia > Lycophotia porphyrea. The sequence continues at coordinate 1,667,039 of OX465408.1, read as the reverse complement.
GGAGGTAGACAGTACAATTAAACTTAATTAGAAAAGAGGGAAGATATAAAATACAGTTAAAATAAAAGCACACCTACCTACACGCACTCAAGAATTGGGGTAGTAGGGGGAGAAAGTCTACTTGCTGTTTATATCCGAAGGGTGTAGGCCCTTGGAGCATCTGGTCCTGCGGCTCCACCGAACAGGTGTCAGGCCAGTCCTAGCTAGCGTCGGCGCCCTACCACTTGTCCACTTTTAGTGGAGTGGACTTCACCGTACTGGTTGCTCGCTACTGAAATCTCGTCGTAAACTGATTGAACTATGTCAAATCCTCCTTTTATAGGGAAATTGTTCAGCATTCTAGATTTGTCTGTTGCGTTTTACGATTATATTTGTTGAGCCAATATTCGTCTGACCTGCCAGGTGTAGTCGGCCAAGACATAAAACCTCTCAAATCCGAGAGTGCGTTAAGAATTTTATAATTAACATTTAGTATTCTATTAATCAGTAGACAAACGTAATTCAATATAAAAACTAGATTTAAACTAGCCAAAACGATATAAATGATTTTTTAGTAATACATCCTAATACAACTGCTGTGGCTGTTAAAGAAAATCAAAGAGAAAGAATAAATAAGCTTAACAGTTTGACGTTCATTGTCATTAGTGAAAAATATTATATAACATTTCGTAAAATTTAAAAAAGTGATAAATTAAAATTGTTTAAATGAAGAAAAAGGAATGGAATTGGATGAAGATGTAATTGCCGTGATTTATTTCCAAATTCTGTTACCACACATGGTATTTTTATGATGATAAGTAACATGAAAGAAATTATGAAATGAAATCGTGAGTAAAAATGTTATTTATACAATATCCGCGTACGCAGATACTATAACCGCTTGTGTACATATTTCCGTGCCCCTACCGCTCGTGTCGTGTTTCTGTGACAGAGAACATGCATGATTTTTTCGTTCTATTTTTGCCCTATTAATTGCGTGGTACAACTAAAATCATTAGTAAATAGATATATTATTTATACAAATATATTATTTATTAAAATTATGTCACGTAGCTCTAAGTATTGAAGCTTATTTATTGTAGGTATTATTTTATCGATTTGTAGCCGCGCGCTAGGGGCACGGCAATTGATATTTAGCCAAGCAGTCAAAAGGGTATGTATGTATATGAGTATTTTTCTTCTTAGCGTGCTGATGATTATCTACATACAGAGTACAACCCCTTTCATGTATTCAGTACATCATTGAACCCCCACATAGAAACTTTTCATCGTAATTTTTTTAATCAGCCGTTCCATACATTTTCACCGTGTAGTGCACCTACACGGTGAAAATGTTTTTAATTGTTTTTTAGGTTTTGTAGGAAAAAGTTGTTTTTTTTTTAAATTACCGTTGAAAAATTTATATATGTATCTTAGAACGCTGTACGCTGTAAAATACTGGTATTCAGCTGCATCCGGTAAAAACTGGAAGCCGACCCTAACATAGTTGGGAAAAGGCTAGGCAGATGATGATGATGATGATGAGAACGCTGTACTGAATACGTGGTAAGCGTTGTTCATCAGTGTCCCTTCCACCCAATGTATTTGGCATTATTCCTAGTGTCCAACAATTCTATAGTGTGCAGGCATCAGGGTACGCAGAATATCATGTGTCCCTTTTTTTGTGTAACAGCACCACATTTGTACTCCAGACTAGAATCGTCTATAAATCTCCACCAGAGGTTTCCCTTGCATCGATCAACCTGTGTTCGAAGTCTTTTAAGATACTTCCAGGTTAGCTGAAGCAACACCTGTCCTGATGGGGGATTCTCAGCAGTACGACAAGGGATTTAACACGTTAACTGCCATGTTAGGCACCGGTGCCTGACAGAATCACTATCTGTTCAGGTCATGTCAGGCACCGGTGACTGACACCGAAGCATCAAATTCAACTGACCGCAGTGCACCACCTGGCACGTAGTGTGTTTTTACCGTTTTTTTTATCCAAATAAAGAAAAGGGACTTAACATTCGATATAAAACAAGAATCAATACGTAAGAAATGAAATTTGGATGGTATAAAAAATATACCTTGGCAGTTAACGTGTTAAGATACTCTATCGATAGGTAATTATATCAGAAGAAAAACATAATAATATAATAAAAGTGTGAATATGTAGGTCAATACTTAAGGAGGTAGGAATCAAACGACAGATAAAAAAAGAAAACTTATTTAATTTTCCATATTTATCTCAATATCTTTTCTCTGATTTGGTCTTAAACTATAATACTTAGACACCGTTGTGACGAAATCATGAATAACTGGGACACGACAATATTTAAGTACATTTGATAAAAACTCCTTTTTACACAATGTTAAAGACAGTGCCTTTAGCTCGAAGAAAAAATATCTGTCAGACTGGTACTGAACTACGGGCAAACTGCGGAGGCAATTCCGGATACCAAATCTGACAGAGGACATTCTCGGTCAGTGTCCGGTCGGTATCCGCAGTCAGCCCTATATCGACCCGTACCAGTTTTATCGAACTTGAAATGGTTTATGTATTTGGAAACACTTCGAAAGACGTATGATATTATTTTGGTGAAAGTTTAGACCAAAAATACTAATCTGTTATTGCAATTCTAAATAAAAAACAAAAAAAATCGTAGCTGCCTTAATATTATGTCAGTTGTACTTTATAGTACCTAATAAAAGTTATGGTGAACATTTGTATTTTTGGCCACAAATTGAATTTACTAACTTAAACTATAGGAACAAAATCTTCACAGAAATATATCCTTAACTTAACTAAATCCTAACTATATTACAAAAAAGGTTGATAATTTATCATACTTAACATTTACATTATAATTAACGTAAATATCTCATTTTATAATACGAACTTTAATATACTTGAATTGTGAAAAGCAAAATACAGAACTTTTGACAGGGTCTAAATATTGGACATTGAAAGCCAAGAACCTGTTTCACAATCCATCTCAGAAATGACAAATGATGAGTAAGTATATTAAAATTCAAATACACAAAAAAACATGGAATGTCATGTTACATTAAAGTTATAAATAAAATAAATGCACTGGTTATCGTTAAATAATAATTAATCTTACAATCACAAAGTTAATTACTAAAATCGTAACTGAAGGAGGCAGTGTAAGAAAAGCGGAATTTAATTTACAGTCAATTATAAAAAAACGTGGTAAATCACTATTTGAAATGAAACTATGTAATAGAAATAGGGCTTCAATCAATTCAGGTAGATAAAACAATACTTAGATGTACCAAAACAAGAGCATGAGGTCCTGGGTTCGATTCCTGGGTCGGCTAAAGTGTTAGTGGGTTTTCCATCAATAATTTCTCAGCAGCAGCCACGGACTCTGGATTTGCGCCCGGTTGATGGCAATAAGCTTGCCTCCTATTACATGGGACTTAAACATAACTAGCAAAATGTGGGTGTACTATTAGATACACCACTGCCTAACCTTTGGGGTATTACAGGTGTGATGTTGTGTTATGTTATGTTACTTGGCGAAACAAATTCTAAAACCAGTAATTTCTTTTGAGTTATTTACCCTAATGAAAAGCCCATATTCATTGAATACTATTTTACTTCTTTCGTCACTATCTCCTTCAATCACTAACATTTATAAGATATCACATTTTGCTTATAAAGGACACATAACAAAAATGCTCAACGTTTCACAAGCACTCACACACAAATAATTACTGTCGTAGTAAAAAAAAGACTATAAAAACACTTGATCTAATTATTGTCTTAGTATCACGACCGAAAAGAAATGGTCCAATAATAGGCCCCAGCGCGCACCCCTTCATTCATTTTGGCAAAACGGAACTGTTCTTAGTTCAAATCCAATTATGTAATTTAGTTTGAAGCTTAAATAATGCTGAAGCTGAAGTTTTATCTTTTGCCATGGATGCGTAACTTTTGAAAGTTGGGTTCTGCTCTTCAATGAAAATGCTGTAGAGTATCGAAAGCCAATGCTGAAACAAAACCATAGTGGTTTAATCTGTATTTACACTTCACGTGCTTTCAAAGCTGATTTCATATACCACTATCTTTATTTAGTCTTTTCACATACTAGCGCGTCTAGCTAGTGCCTCTACCTCTCACATACACCCACAGGACTCTACCACCATGTTTGGTAGAGTCTTCTGCGTCACCGTATTCGTAGAGTCCATGTAGAGTAGCTGTAGAGAGCTGAACGTTGTTGGAGCACAGCAAGGCTTGAACTCTGCCTTCCTTTCTGACACCGTATAGAAGTATTTCTGTAAAGAAGAAGGAATTGTTAAAATCCAATCGAAAAGAAAAGACGGCCCTGTAACCAGAAACCGAACTGCATCTTATTTAAATATGTCCGAACTTATTAGCAAATCTCTTGTCTTATTCTTTCACATTTATTTTACCTGTTTGACTTTGCTTCACTGTAAAATAATTCTGAAGAATGTTTCAAAGAATTTGAGTAACAAAGTAGATGCTCTAGATGCATCACAACATCATTCCATTAAACAAAATTCTACCAAAATAAAACAAAAGTTAAACTCACTCTAATAAAATTATGATGATAGCTATCCGTATTCGTCAACGCAGATATGGGCGCACAAGAGCCCTTGCAGAAGTAGGCATGGTAGCCGTCAGGCTTGATGATCCAGTCGTCCCAGCCCAGGTCTTTGAAGCTGACGAACAGGGGTTCCCTGCAGCACTCGCTGGTGGTATCTCCGCACTCTAGAGCTCTGCCCCGGCGGCGCTTGCCTGCGTACTTCGTGTATAGGACCAAGAATGGCCGGTGTTTTTCATGGAAGGAGAGAGGCGCGCGGCGTAGCTGGAGGAAAAATAATTATCGGTAAGATTTTGTTTATGTTTCAAAGTTACAGCTATAGTAAAGTTACTGTTGGATGCAGATTTAAAAAAAAACACACTTTCAAACAGGTACCTGCTTGTGTATACAGATAAAGTGACAGACGACAATCTACAAATTCCAATTTAGGTACACTATAAACTTCGATGTGCCAATATCGTTATCAATAGCGAACTGTACGTCTACATTTAACTTGGCTTACCTAGTTACACGTTTGATAAAGTAAGTATACCTATATACTGGACGATATAATGGGTTCTACTTATAGTTCTATCTAATAGGAATCATTTTCAAGCAGCCAAATACATTCAAGTTTGTAAGTGTAATTTGTAGAAACATATGATTGCAATCTTCAGGTTTAAAATATGGAAATAATATCAAATCTATCTGAACCAAGGAACTCGCTAATTTGACAAGTCCACAATTTCTTAAAGACGAATGTCATTAAGTATGACAATAGCTGAAGGGAAAGAATAAGATGCTTACCTGGCACGTCCTACACGCCACATGCAACGTATGCAGCCTCTCCCGACCCTCCAGCCACACCCTCACAGCCCACGCAAGCTCGACCCGGACCCAGCCCTCCCCGATATCCGTCTCCTTGATGGCGATAGGCTTGGTCTTCTTAAACTGCTGCTGGCTGTCCCAGTGGGCCGCTTCTGATATCACGAAGGTTTGGTTGTATTCGTCTAGCGGGTCGCGTTCCTGTGAAAGGGAATGAATTTGTTAGACATAGTTAGAAAATTATTAGAGGGTTTCGTTTTTTATATTAGTTAAGGAGTGTTTTTAACTTTATTACATTTTAACTTTTGACCGTTTTCTATGGTTTGCGACTCAACTCCATATGAAAGGTTTATGTCTGAATAGTTTGAACTGAGCTGCCTAGTCAATTTAGGCACATCTAGCTTCAGGATCTTATTCACCACCTCTGGTCTGGTTCCGTATAACTTATAAGCAGATACTTTCTTACTATTTCTTTTATCTTGGTGGAACGTCCATATTCAGATATTTCGAAAAATTATTTAAGAAAAAAGAATTTTTTTTACTCAGTAATTGAGTTATGGAGGTAAGATAGGCTGTGGCTCTACCTACATCCCCCGGTCAGACTGGAAGCTGACCCCAAAATAGTTCGGTAAAGGCTAGACTTACTAGAGGTATTTATTAAGATTGTAGTAATTACCTTATAGAACCATAACTCCACCACATTGACCTCTTCGGGCTCCACATCAGGTGGCAGCTCGAACTGCAGGCACTTGAACGGATACCTGCCAGACGTGAGGCATTCACCTGGAAAGAAGAGAGGAGTTGGTTAGGCTAATAGTAACAAAGAGGAACACAACACTAGAAAAAGATGGAACATTATTTACTATTATTTAAAGTCTTTCTTTCGACAATATCAAAATCAAAATTCATTCAATCAAACATTTTTCGAAAATCAAAATTACGGAGGTTCACAAGATACTCCCTCAAAACGCCCGCCCTTCACCACCACTAAACGGTTTTAAGTGATAATGTAGGTATCGTGTTACCCTTAATTCCCAGAAACTGGGTTTTGAAAGTAAGATAGGCAGTCGCTCCTCATGAAATTAGTACGGAGCTAGACTTGAAGCGAGAAATACCATGACAATGTCAGATGTATACTTCAACAGTATTCAGTATCCACACGGATACTGAATACTGTTGAAGTAAGATGCAGCATAATTAAGAAAGTTAAAACATTAAAGGCCGGAAATGCGTGAATATTGATATTGTGATTCATACTTAGTAACTTGTCCAGATAAGATTTGCATAAGAGAAAAACTAAGATGTAATGAATTTAATAGAAAATTGAATCTAACGAATAAATAGCGTAAAATCAATTAGCTAATATCTGCATGTTATGTTATTTAACATTTTCAATTTATTTAATTTATTCATTCATATAACAATTCACATTGTGTTTGAATTATTAATGAACATGATTACATTCATGAATTTATTACAGGTACAAATATTAACTAAAAATATCAAACAGTCACTAAAAATAAAATAAAATCAATAACATGTGATAAATATTATGTAAATACATAGTTGATAAATAAATGACTGGAAATTTATTATCATGTCAAATTATTATAATCTATTCTCTAAAATTTTAAATACCTAATAATGTCTTGAATATATTTAATGTCACATAAGTAAAACACAAAAAGGTAAATTATTAAATATAAAACTACACGGGCACAATTGCACGTGCAGTAGATTAGAGAATAATCACCGTATCAGAATGTTCAATTAAAAATATTAACAACCAATTTGGTTTTCAATATTAGGCGGCGTTTTAAAGATTAAAATAATGCTGATTCTCATATTTCATTGCTTCTCGTTATAACTACATTAGAGTTCTTTATTTTGCGATATCGTCTTTATGCTGGAAGAGTCTGATTTTAGTTACAATTTGGACAAGCATCCACAGAAAAATAAATAACTAACAACCCAATATTTCTGTGAATAATGTAACTTTAAAATGATCAGTTTTATCTGTTTGTAAACAGATGGGGTCAAACACAGCATTTTTATCATCAATAACATCCGTGTAACTGCATACCTTTGGGGTCAAATATACCAAGTACTACTCCACAACAAATTAAAAATATTTGCAAACCAATACTTAAATTACCTGTGAAATAAATCTAAAGTAAATAATTATCTGAAACACACGATAGGTGCTTAAAATATACGGTCTGCATGACCTATGTTAATTGGACCAAGGAGCGACCCTTGGGGCACTCCAAGCGATAACAAGAGAACATGTGTAGGTATAATATAATCGTTTTACCCACATCCCACGACACTTCTTTTAATAATATACTAGGAAAACATTCTTTAATCATTTTCATATAAAGTTATTGTAGTTAAGATAATTGGTTACAATTTTGTGATTCAATCAATCATTGGCCTCACCCGGTTTTGTTTATATTGATAAGATTTACGTGACTGGGACTGACAAATGAAATAATAATCTGAGGATTTGTAGGAGTAATGAAGTTTGGGTATAAATTAAACATTTATTGGTAGGTAATATGATAATTCAACATACAAATGATACTTCCACTACAGATATTAATTGTAACAAAGTAGGTAAGTATTTGCTTTGAAGAGCACAATTAATTGTTGTTTTTAATTGACAAAAATTATCAATACGTTCAGTTGTTTGATTAAACATATATAATTCATCCAGAGCAGCTCTGAAAGGCAGACTGAAGGTTGGCAAAAGGGAGGCATTTGCCCAACATTGGAGTCTTGGGCTAGTAAATAAGTGGGTTGTGGAACGAGAGTGGCAGTCTCAAAGTTATCATCATCATCATTCTTCATAGGCTTTACAGGCTTCCAGTCTAACCGGATGCAGCTGAATACCAGTATTTTAAATGGAACTAATCCCATCTGACCTCCACAACCCAGTTGGTACTACGTAATACGATACCCTTTGGTAAGACTACAGTTAAAAAATTCAGACCAACAATTATTTAACAGTACTTATATCCTCTGTTGAAAACAGTGATGAATCGACAATAATAATAAATAATCACTTTCATCAGGAATTCCAAAGTCCACTCGCAGTAAGACATAACGATGTATCTTAAGATATTGTCCGCATCCGGTAAGAAGGTATTGATAAGGATGATACTACTGAAGTAGCTATAATTATTGTAATCTATACGGAGAAGACTCACATAGATGTGGAGCGGAAAGGTCAAAGACAAGTACCAATTTATGTGACTTATAAATACAGTTGTAAGCAGTTTGTTTGATGCCGTGAGTGTTAGTTTTTTTTGTTTGTGTAGAGAACGTAAAGGATTGCTTTGATTTATACATTTTGCAAGGCTCGGATTTCAAGACAAACTTCCATTCCAACTTTGCTCCTATTTAACCATTAAGACAGTTAATTTTCCAAAATATTTCATTAGTAGTCGCTCCTAGAACCAGTATTTTAGGATCTGTGTGGTCTGTCAGTAAATTAATGAATTTGTGCGAAGATTCTTCTCTAAACCTTAATGGCTTACGCTTTTCGCTTTAATTTCGTACTCTCTTTGCTAGGCTAAAGATAGTATAGTTACTCTTCATTCAAAGATAGCTATGACTCCAGGCACAACACTGTAAAGGAAGCACCTATAATTTAAAAGCTATAGTGCCCGCGTTTACTTGACGGTATGTACATGTCCGTGTGTCTACTTACTCGTAATTATTACAAATTGCAAAAGTACTACGAGGCAGCTCTGGTTGCTAGTTCAGGTTGAGTCAAATGAGAAACAGAATCCCGTAATTAAGTATAACCTCTCTGGTTGCTCCATAACTTGCACACCTATTATTTTAATAATACCAAGTGCATGCTTTGCTTGTAGCATTCATGATTCATGTACAGCCATAATAATATTATGAACTGTGTTATTACGTACCTTATTACCTACTACACATTGGATAGGAATTTCTCTTTCATACATTCTTGTACAATGTATAATCGTAGGCTAGTAAACGTATTCTGAGATTATACTCGTTGAACTGGAAAATAGCAGCAAAGGAAAGACGGATGACCTGGCTGCAAAATACATAGAGTGTAAACGGACTCTTCACGAAGCCGTCAACCAAGCATTATGTACATCAAACTAAGTATCTTTAAGCAAAATATTGCTGGGAAATGACTTTTTTTTGGGGTGAAATATCACGTTTTACGGTAGGACCCAATGTAACGCATTGAAAACATTGCTGATGGATGGATAGTACGGGGGTCGTGAAGGTGTCTTAAGTAAAAAAAATACATTAAAAACATGTATTAAAAGAAACTTGTGAAAAACTTTGACCCCCAATATCTCCGTAACTAGAAGGTTCCCAGGTATGGTCTAGAACAAAATAATGATCGCAACGATAAGGAGAACAAGTGCCCTTCGGTTTAGTTAAGAGTCTTTTTACACCCTAAAGCACTGATAGGATTTACACAAACATTTCAAAAATGAAATCTCTCGTGCCACTTGAATTCATGTATTTATATAATAAATCAGGCATTATTGCTGACCATATGTCACATGTGGAGTGCGAGCGACACCACAAGCCCAATATTACGCACTACGCTAGGAGGTGACTACTGAGATGACGAGTACTAGAGGAGTATGGAAGAAGAAGACATGCTGCGCCGACCACAAATAAATGGGATAGGGGCAAGAGAATGATGATGGTGATGATGATGATTCACCTGATTAAGTTTTTATATACCAAAACAATTTAGAAGTCATCATCAGCCTATTAATGTTCCCACTGCTGGGACACAGGCCTCCTCTCTTTGAGAGGGAATGGGCTATAATCCACCACGCGGGCCCAGTGCGGATTGGTAGATGTCACATGTCTTCGAATTTTTGGTTCTAGGACATGCCGGTTTCCTCACGATGTTTTCCTTCACCGTTTTTGAGAGCAGTGGTGATGAAATAAATTACACAAAGTAATGTGCCTGCCTGGGTTCGAACCCACGACATACTGTTCGTAAGTCGGGGTCGCTACCACTGGGCCACCGCTGCTCTCTTTAATAGTTTTAGTGAAAAAAAATCGAATAATAAGGTTAACTGCAAACAAAACATCAACCGACCATGGTTGGTGTAAGCTCACTAACATCCCATAACATCACGCCTGTAATCCCCGAAGCGTTAGGCAGAGGTGTACCTAAAAGTACACCCACATTTTGCCAATAAGTTAAAAGTCTCATGTAATAGGTGGCCAGCCTATTGCCATCAACCGGGCACAGATCCAGACTCCGTGGCTACTATTGAGAAATTCTTGATGGAATAATCCAATAACAGTTTGCCCGACCGATTTGCAGACCCAACATTCCGCCGCGTATTTTTCGTAGATATGCGACTAGCCAGAATAATTTAACCAGGTACCAATTATAATTAACACAATCAGGGGGCACTTCTTAATTAGATATCTAGCTTCTATAAGTACCTACAATGTATCACGGCCACGAGTAACAGAAACCCAATAAACAGATGATCTTTCAACTTCCTTGTTGACAAAACACGGAATTTTTGTTACAAGATAAAAAAAAGTAAATATTGTTCTAGATTCAAGAAACGCAATAGCCACATGATACGTACTTAATTAAAGTACCTAAATTTTATGAAGATAATAAATGTATTTACTTAGAATTTTAATTGTTTATCAATAAGATTTTTTTCTTTACGAGGTAAACAATATTAATTGGCATCAAATAGTATTAATAAGCTACTTAAATTAAAATACCTCATTATTTTTAAGAAGCTCGTATAATGATTTGTTTATAAGATTTTAACCTTGTTACTTTAAACCTTATTTTTCAATAAGTAATCAAATAAAACTTTGTCCTTACTTTATCAATTTTAAGTGACCTTATTTGCTAATTTGCATATCAGTCTACCAGGTGGCTGATGACAAATCAGTTTATCCCCTGAAAAATATCTTTCTTGGCAATCCGCAGGTTTTACCCAACAACGACAAAGTTAAAATGAAGGGTAACGATTTTAGCAGTCTATTTATGTGAATACACCTATGTATGTTGTTTATGTTTGTTACCTAATATTAAAATGCGGTATTGAAATATTTCCGACGATCCAGATATTCTGGTAATTTATGTACGACATTTTACCTGATTCCTCAAGTAAGTAGGTAAGTATCACAATCAGTATCTCTCTGCCCTTGTCCCATTCTATTTCATGGCTATCGGCCTCCTTTCTCTTACATTCATCACACAAAATCCATCCATCTTCTCTTTGGCCTTTTTCGCCCTCTGCATCCATCAACATTCATGTCAATCACTCTTTTAGTCACATGCCTTTTGTCCCTCCTCATTACGAAAGTATCATATATTTAACGCGATCACAAAAACATTTATATGCGATCACAAAAACATTTCCAGCAACTATGTAAGTTGGGTATAATCGTATTAATTATTATAATAAATAAAGTTGTCTCTTTAATTAACTTAATTGGCTTGAAAATTTCTCATTAACAAATAAATAATAAAAATTGCGCAGTTGTAAACTTTAACTTAACATATAGGTTATTATTAATGTTCGTATGCTGACTGAGATATACTTCTTAGTTAAAATTAACTCAAGAAGTTTTTTATGAACTTCGTGGCAGATACAGGGGTATGTTTTAAACTTAACTTTTAACTTGTTGATGTTGTTGTGTGATTGGCCTGTTGGTCTAGTGGTTAGTGACCCTGACTGCTAGGACGGAGGTCGTGGGTTCGATTCCCACACAGGACAAATCTTTGTGCGATGAGTACGAGTATTTGTTCTGTATCTGGGTGTATAATTTATCTATAATATGTATGTATTTAGAAATATATAAGTATGTTTATCAGTTGTACTGGTTGCCATAGTACAGGCTCTGCCTAGTTTGGGATCAGATGGCGTTGTGTTGGTTGTCCCAAGATATTATTATTTTAACTCCCCTTCGACACCAGCACTTTACAGACTTTGCTTTCTTGAAGTATAATGTTTTTCAGCAGTTTTCATGTTAAACTTAGATATCGTTTCCCAGCAATTAATTTTGCTTAGAGTTACTTAGTTAGTTTTACGGCTTTTTTTTTAACATCCTGTTCATATGTATGTGTACATAATAATATACAGGGACTCTAACTCAGGGATTCCAAGAATCGTGTTATAAAGAATTTGCCTCTATTGATCTTTCAATACCATTCTCTTGCCCTTATCCCAATTCATTTGGGGTCCGCGCAGTATGTCTTCTTCTTCCATACTTCTCTAAAACTCCTCATCTCAGCAGTCACCTCCTTTCTAGCAATATCATCCTTGACACAGTCTATCCACCGTTTTTATTGGTCTTTCTCTACTCTTATAGATTCAGATTAAATCCTCTTTTGACCAAACATTCTAACTATTGGAAGATAATTATGTTGAAAGGGTGGGGAAATTCCTAGTGTGGGACAACGTTTCTTAAAAAAAAAAAACAAAAACAGTTTTACGAAGTGCATTCCAAAGGCGATGTTCCTGCTTGCGTAATGCTCTCTATTCATCTAACAAACTGATCCTTTTTCTCGATTACCATCGTTCTTGTAACTAATACCTATGTTTATTATACTGTACATAGGTACAGTACATAAGCGAGCTGTTACACCCAAGAGGTCACGTTTATCGCGAGTCACGCCACGCGCCCGTGATCATCAGCTTAAAGAATAGGTGCTTATTAGATAAACGGGGTGTGTTGAGTTTACTACTAGTTTGTGGTGTAGTAATACAACTTCAATTAATAGGTTTTTATTTTACTTTGAAACACAGTTGGTATAACATACCTTTTAACGATAGATTGATTATTTATCATACATTAGCACTTCGCCCGCGACTTGATGCACAAAAATTGTGATAGCTCAGCTAATATGCATGATATAAATATAATTCATAGCCTATCATCATCATCATCATCATCAGCCTATAATGTTCCCACTGCTGGGACACAGGCCTCTTCTCTATGAGAGGGAATGGGCTATACCTAATCCACCACGCGGGCCCAGTGCGGATTGGTAGATGTCACATGTCTTCAAATTTTTGGTTCTAGGACATGCCGATTTCCTCACGATGTTTTCCTTCACCGTTTTTGAGAGCAGTGGTGATGAAATAAATTACACAAAGTAATGCGCCTGCTTGGGTTCGAGTCCACGTCCTACTGTTCGTAAGTCAGGGTCGCTACCACCGGGCCACTGCTGCTCTCATAGCCTATAACACCCACGAATAATGTAGCTTTCAGCCAGTGAAAGAATTTTTAGAATTGGATCTTTAGTTCCGGAGATTACCCCCTATATACACGGATACAAACAAATTTTACAACATATTAGTATAGAAAAATACCCAAAAAAAAATAGCGCTTGCTACGGCCGCTACGAGATTTCCGACTACGGTCTACGGGTGCTACGAACAATGTGTACGAATTATAAAAAATGCGACATTTTTCTAAAATTGTTTGTGATTGTTTTATTTTTCGTAGAGGTTCGATATATACGGATTATTTACCTCTTTTTAGTAAGTATTTTACTAGATACAGTGAAGCCGTGATAGTCTAGTGATGAGTCATAGTTCTTGAGTTCGAACCCAAGACACGCACCTCTGATTTTTCGGATACATGTACGTATTGTATAATTATCTCTTGCTTCGGTGAAGGAAAACATCGTGACGAAACCAGCATGCCTGAGAGATATTTCTCGACGGCATGTAAAGCCAGGTCAGAGGCCCATGGGCGGCATAAAAACTCTGACACCAGGTTAGGCACTAACCACACGATAAAGAAGAATAAGAACCAGATACACTTATAATAAGGGATTTCCCAGTAGCAACCACGGAGTCAGGATTTGTGTCCGGTTGATGGCAATAGGCTCGCCCCCTATTACATGGGACTTAAAACATAACTGGGGAAACGTGTGTGAATTATTAGGTACACCTCTGCCTTACCCTACGGGGATTACAGGCTTGATGTTATGTTATGTATACAATAATAATCGGTTTTACGTCTCAAAACTAAAGATCTCATTATAACACCACCCCGATGAATGGCCTCTCTATTGTAGGGTTTATCAAGTGTAACACGACTTGTGATATCTCTCAAATTAAATTAGTTTAATTACCACGTCCAGGGGTCAAACTAACAGTTTTTTATTACCTCCCTCGTTCCACTAAGATATAATTAATTAAAATTTAGTTCCGTGTCACAGTTTGTTTTAATTAGTGGAAAAATACTGAGCTTTCAGATATCTTTCAGAGTAACTTTGTTTATCAAGGAACAAGTGTTTTATTCTCTTCTCTTTTTTTTATATATTTCTTGTCATTCATATAAATAACTGTAATTATGTAACCTAGAGCCATCACCCATTTATCTATTTTCTCTCGGAGCGCGTATCTTATCAGGAAAGTAGGAAGGCACACACATGCGGATAATTACTTCAGGTCCATAGTACACGGGCAATTATGAAACTGATGACTAATTCTTTTAACATATTATTACTTATTCCATGTTATATTGCGTTATGAGGAACGCGATTTACGATAAGTGCAATATAGGTATAGCACTGCTTAACCATTCGGGGATTACAGGCGTGATGTTGTATCTAATGAAGTTTGGATGTCGGAGGTACTTAGTCGCTTCTTACATACATACATAAACTCACGCCCTTTTCCCATGGGGGGGGGATGCGGTAGGCAGAAACGATCCTTACATACTCCTTTTGCCTCGTCCACGTTCATTCATCTGGTCATACACGCACGCCGGTTGCGAGTACTACGCACCTGACCTTTCTGAAGAAGCTCCCGGCGTTGCCACTCACATCTGCCTTGTAAATACCCTTTTGTTAGTCGCCTTTCACTCATCCTCTCCACATCACCAAACCATCTAAGTATGCTTTCTTCTTTTGTTTTCTAGTATCTTCTGTTCTCTTTATTTGTAGAAATTAATAAAATAATTTGTTATGTTATTCAATTACTTTGCTTTCAACTAGTCAGTAAACTACTCGTATTTAATAATTTTAAAATTGGTATTAGGCAACCCAGGTGTACCCATAAGCACACCCATATTACGCTAGTTATGTGTCAGTCCCATGGAATATAATGAATAGGGGACGAGCCTATTGCCATCAACCGGGCACAGATCCAGACACCGTAACTGCTACTGAGAAATTCCTGATGGAAAGATCCAATAACTCTTTGCACGAACCGGGAATCGAACCCGAAAATAAACGAAGTCGCGCAGTAGATTATTCCCTCGGGCAGTTCCCGCAGCTTCAAAACACCCATGTGACAAGTGAAAAGCCTAAATAAATAAACTAGCTTAAAGCTAAATATAGGTAAGTAAAGTCAGCCTTTTAACAGACTAAGTTATTTCATTGTAGTTTCACGAATACTGCGTCTCAATTCTCATTGAATTATCACAAAATGCCAACAATCTACCTCTCATACTACAAAATAGTAAATATTTGTATGTATCGCCGATATTTGGGTCAGGAGCGAGCTTTATCTTTCAAGATAATTGTTGTATTCACATGTTTTGTTTCACGTGTAGGCACCCCGCACAGTCATCATTATATTTATTAATTACACAGATATTATTTACACAGATACATACATACATTACACATAGATATAGACATTATTACATAGATATTATTTTGTATTTTAACGTGTTTTTTTTATACTTTTTATAATAAGTACCTGGATGACCGAACTTCGCTCGGTAACACGGATAAAACAACGTTTTCTAAAAATGAAATCTAGCTAGATCGATTTATCGCCCCTGAAACCCCCTGCATACTAAATTTACTCTTAGTCGGGTTTCGTGATTTACGCAATCAAATGCTTTCGAGAGGTCACCCATGAAGATTCCCATGGCATCTTGTGCCTCTTCCCACGCAGTAAATATGTGTTCAAATAAGATTACACCGGCGTCAGTCGTGCAACGTCCTTTGGTAAACCATACTGTTTCTCATGCAAGATTTTATTGGTGTTAAAGTGGTTGAGCATTTGATTAAGCATTACCTTTTCAAACACCTTGCTAAAAACCGGCAACACGGATACGGGTCTATAGTTATTGGTGTCATTACTGTCCCCGGATTTGAAAAGTGGTATTACCTTGCTGTATTTCATAAGGTCCGGGAAGACTCCTTGGTCCACACACAAGTTAATATTAAAGCTAAGGTCGGTGCTATAGTCTCAATAATAGCTTGACAAACTTTAATCGACATTCCCCATAGATCTTCAGTTAATTTTATTTTGATTTCCTTAAAAGCTTTAATGACTGCTATGGGGTTTATATGCTTAAATTGAAACTCAACCGTACAGGCTGAAACGTTAGCTCTTAATAAATCAATAGAAAGCAAGGTTGAGGAATTTAAGATACTAGTAAAGAAATCTACAAATTCTTGAGCAACTTCGTTTTTAAAGGTTAGAAGATCACGTGAAGTCTCTAGTGTAATATCATTATTATATTTTTTATTTCTATTAGTTTCACTATTGATAATTTTCATAATTGATTAATCTTACTATCTAATATATAAAATTCTTGTGTCGCGGTGTTTGTTACCAAACTCCTCCGGAACGGCTAAACCGATTTGTATGAAATTTTGTGTGCATATCGGGTAGGTCTGAGAATCGGACAACATCTATTTATCATACCCCCAAATGATAAGGGTGACCCATCCCTAAATATTGTTTTTTATATTTTTGTCATTTTTTTTATTTTTAATTTATTAGTACCTACCTACTAAGTATGGTATGTAGCAGGTAGGTAGTAGTAGGTAGGTAGTAGGTCAATTCGAATTCAACGGTAGATAATCCCGTGCGACAGTTACCGAACTTCACGCGGGCGAAGTCGCGGGCACAAGCTATTTATAAAACATAATATGATTGTAATTATTAAGAAAGGGTTTATCATGAATGGAGGCGTGATATATGTCTGAATGACGTGGTTCAGACGTAACGGCTACTTGTGACGTATCAACAGATATTAAATCAGTTGCGTACGTCATTACAGATTAACTAATTTATTGTTATAATTAGCATATCAATACTATTGTTCTATTTATAACCCGTGCGTGAAATATATTATTAGAATTTGTATAATAACATTACTGATTCATAAGTAACATTCGCGTCAGTGACAGCTTGAACCAAAGAAGATAAATAAAAAATAGATTATATAAGATCCCATATAAGCTCACAGAAGTCCAAACTCAAGGTTTGCCAACGGGCGATGGAGCGAAGCATTCTGAATGTAAAAATGTTAAGGAACACCACAATGTGCTCCAGAATGCAAATTGCCGACGTAGCTTATAAAGCTGCGAGACTTAAATGGGACTGGGCAGGCTATGTCTGCTGGATCTGCACAGCTGTGGGCCCGAATATCGCAACACTGGAGCCCTGAGACAGCTAGACGGGGTCGCGGCAGACCGAGGAGACGAAGGCGGGACGTCTTGGATGGCTTCCTCGCAAATTCGCGAGAAGAAGCCTACCCTCGTGAGGAATGGAAGGAATGGGGGGAGGCCTTGGCTTAGGAGTGGGACAGTATCATCATCATCATCATTGGGCGAGTCCATTGCCATCATCATCCACAACCAGACTTCACCCACTACCGGGCATAGGCCTCTCCTAGCTTGTGCTGTGCGGAGGCTCCACAGGAACCTGGAACCTAACCTCATCATATTGCCATCTGCTAAAATTAGGCTGCTACTAAAAAAAACCTAATTAGCAAAACCCAATAAAGGGAGCAAAAGTAGTAGTGTGGTTGGTCGGTTTTGAAAACCCGAGGTGGTTTTTTATACAGAGGTCCTTCAACTTTAAAATTGCCGTTAACAAATCATAAATAATAAACCGTTGTTTATTATTTCGATTTTTGAATCGCTACATTTACCTGATTAAAATTCCATTTGTCTGTTAGGAAAGTTTGTTGATCATTAACATAATCATCATCTGCATAGCCTTTTCTAAACATTGTCGGGTTCGGCTTGCTGTCTAGCTGGGCCTATACCTACCAATATTTTACATGGAGAGACTGCCTATCTGGTCTCCACAACCCGTTAACTGGCCCCCTGGATAAGACTGATTATCCTAACATATCACGAGTTTAACGTAAATAAACTTGTAGGTATTTTGTTATTAACCCATTCAGTGCCCAGAACCCAGCATATGAGTCGGAACAAAAATTCGTTCGTTCGCACAACTCGTATCCGTAGCTATGGACTCGCTAGTCAGGTTCTGGGCATGAATACAAATCATCTATAGTTAATTATAACGACGACTCGGATACGGGTTGTGGGCACGGGAACGAAATTCACGAAGTTTTTGTGAAGTACTGGGCAGTGAATGGGTTAAGCTACATATTTACGATTTCCAACGGGAACTACCATAAAGGTTTTCGACCCAAAAACCTATAGCGTACTTCCGGTTGACCTAGAGTTGTCAATTTTGTTTAAAAGCAAGGTCTTACAGCACAAGTAAAGGAAAAATTCCGAAAAATAAATAAAGTTGGAAATCAATGTAAATTTTGGTACTTACAAGTTACCCGAAAATCTAAATTTGCCCATATATTTTTATCGTGTTGACTCAGGACCTTGATATTTATACACCTAATAGGGACTATAGATCTCAGTATCTGGTATAAATTTCAACTTGCTAGGTCCACCCGTTCCTGAGAAAATCGGTGGTGACACACGGACCGACAGACAGACAGACGGACAAGAGAGTGATCTTATAAGGGTTTTTACCTTTTGAGGCACGGAGCCCTAAAAACACATTCTAAGAAAATATTAATAACAAAATATCTCGTTTTTTTATATTATTTATATTTTTGAAATGTTATCAATAGGTCAATCCCCAACTAGTGGGTCAGACAAAACATAGAAGCAGCAGACACGCACGGTCAGCATTATTTTTTTAATTATCATAGTTTCAGACATAAACATAATCTTCTACAATAGTCACAAAATAAATTAAAACAACCCAATCTTTGCAAAACAATTTCAGTATTTCTAAAAAATCTAAGAACAGGTATTCAAATAAAAGGTATCGACTATGGCTTATTAAAAAAAAACCTGTTAATTCATACCACCTGCTTTACTTTCTGTGACAACTAACGTAGTCGAAGTCCACATTCCATTATTAGCAAAGTTAACAAAAACTAGAATAGACGACCTTAACATACTAACATGCTGCCACGCCGTGCTGCGCTGCGTACAAAGTTCGATTCCTGCCCCAGCACAGTTAACCTGCTAGGCTAGGTAAATGTAAGCGATTGTTACATCATCTTTTTAAGAACTGTGGTTATTATAATGACTTAATTTAGGTATTGAGTTAATTAGTTCAGTAGCTTTGTAAAGATTGCAGAAAGTAATGACAGTTTTAAAGGTGAAGGAATGACGCTTCATTAAGAGTCTAATTGGTGAGATGTATATATATTCAACAGGGATTATCTATTTGATTTTGTTTCGGTGATTATTGTAGATCTTTGACAGTCGTTACAGGTAGTCAGTGGCCCGAAAGTCTGACAACCAGTCTTACCAAGCGGTATCGTATTACCCAGTACTAGCTGGGTTGTGGAGGTTAGATAGGCAGTCGGTCCATGTATTCAGCTGCATCCGGTTAGACTAGAAACCGACCCCAACATAGTTGGGAAAAGGCTAGGCCGATGATGTTAGTGATTGTGTTGTCGAGTGCAGATTTTGCGGGATGTGGGAAAGACCTGAATCCTCTACACATAAGAATAAAGCGTAGATACGTTGATTAAATGACTTCTTGGTTTTATCCACAACCATCTCGAATTTTATGCATTTCAACAAAATGCCGCCTTTTTTATAAGTCTGAACTTAGAAGGGTTCTAAAAGTTACCATGTCAAGTCCTATAATTGCAAAATTAGCACCCATTGAGGTTTTAGCAATTATAACGATGCAACAAAGATTAATAACATTAAGTATTTCTTGAAGGGAAAGATTTTCACCTATCACATTTTTTTCGCTTACTGCGTTAATAAAGATTTTTGCAAAAAGTTTAGCTAGGATTTAGGCTTCCCAAATATTAAAATCAGTCAGGGTTTGCCAGGAAGTAAAGTGTGTACTGGTAACTTAAAAAGTAGCTCTAGTTATACTGACTTGTAAAATACTAGACTAGATTGACAAAATATTTTAGAGGTGTCAAAGCTTGCCTTTAACCTCCATTTCTAATTATACTGAAAACTGTATGAAAGCTTACCTTCAACTGGAAAAATAATCTTCTGTTCAGTTCTGCCATAATAGTCGTCGAACTCTGGCGGCTTGCTGGTGCCCTCGCTAAGGGTCTGGCCCTGCGCCACGGGCATGGGCAGGCTGTTCACCGGCAGCGCCACCGCCGGCTTCTTGCTCAGCCGCAGCTTCTTCAGGATCTGCTGCTTCACAAACTCGATCCGCGCCTGAGTCAACTCCGTCACACTCAGGTCTCCATTGGCGCAATTCGCACAACTACCTAACAACTCCCCCTCTAAACTTAAAAAGTTACTGACTAGAACAAACACGATCACACTCATCATTTTACCCATGGCGGTAAATTTCTGCGTCGGAGACAATTGAAATAGTGGAGAAGATCGAGCCGCATGCGGGCGGTTACTGCGGCGGGCGGAGCGCGACTGACACGCGTGAAAAAACGCAGGGATTATTATATGAGCGTGCGCGCAGGTTCGCTCGCACTGGGGGTGTTCCGTGGACAATTTTTTCTAAGTTTATCGGAGCATTGTTCGTGGTATCGCCAGCCCGGAGGTCGTGGCGTGGACAATGGACTCGCGTGATACTCTGATGTGTAATAAATCAACGCTTTCACTGCTACTTAATTTGTTTTCCTTTAGTTTACGATTGTGTGAAGCTCTAGTGTCGATGTTTTGTTGTTTGTGTCGCTGTCTCCCTCTAGTAATGTCTTGGGGGACAAAGTCTCGGCTCGTTGAAGATGCATTTGTGAGGTTTCTGTTAGCAGCGGTAGCGTTTAATTTTGTTTTTAAATATTTTGAGAGTATTGACCTCAAGATTTAACATATAACGTTTGTGAGTAAATCCAATCAGTAGTTTTGGTTCAGAGTTCGAAATTCCGAATTCTTGAATGCACTTTTCAAAATTGAATTTAACAAAGTATCTACTTACAGTATTTTTTTAACAAATCCAGAAAATAATATGTAAATATAACGAGAGCATCTACCGAGAGATCAAGATGCTCCACATATGTCCTTTAAGTTATTGCAACCGTTATTGTTATTGTTAGTACACTGTGTACTACTTGCAGCCCACGGCGACTTTATGCTATCATTCATAGCCTTGTCTCGTCTTCAATTGCTACTTATGAACACGACAAGACAGAAAATCATAATTTACAACAAATCTATTAATCTATAACTAATACGCTATGGTCGATTCTCCTGGCATCTATTGTTATTCTCTTACAATATCAATGATCATGGCAAGGAGCCACCACATCTATGAATTTTATACCTAAAAACCCTTAGAAAGTTAAAAGAGTGATGTCATATTCTTTACCTTTACATAAAAATGCAGCGTTACACGGCGCTGCATTGAATCCGACTGTCTTCCTTCCACAGATGTCGTTCCTTATAAACGACTGTCGACTGCCTCGCTTCATCTTATAGCCCGATCCTCATCCGGGTAAGGAGGTCAAGCAGTATCTCACAATATGGTACGCGACCTAAACTGGACTCCACCGGCGCGAGTGGCTACTGTATCTGGCCACTTTATTCATAGGCATTGGTGCTTATCGGCCGACAGTTCCGGAGTTACGGCATCCGGGGTTGAAGTCTGGGTACACCCCCATTGAGCGATGACTAGATAAATGAATATATACAGAGATTCAAATATAATATTAAGTTATAACAGGAATAATAGATCTTCGAGTTTAAGCCCCTTATTCCTCGTCGTGCCACCGACCTGTTCCAGTGGCACGTGAAGGAATTGTCATTCCTCGTCGTACCACTGAATGATTGTTGCTCCACCACATAAGATTCGGAAATCGCTGTAAAGTAGCCCGAATTTTATCCAGCAGCAATAGGAACGCCTTATAGAGCTTATACTTTTAAGGTCTATAGTGAAAAGTTGATGTTTTCAATTCTGTTTACCCTTTCAGGACATATGTATACAGGGTGTAAATGGACCTTTCATGAAGCCGTCAACCAAGCATTCTGCACATCAAACTAAGTTACGCTGCGCAAAAATGATTGCTGGGAAATAATAACGGTTTACGTTAGCGGTCAATGTAACGCACTCAACACATTAATGGGCATAATTTAATTCAAGCTCAACTATGGTTAGATTGTTGACCGGCCCTAACATACTTAGGACCAGACTCGGCTGATGAAATCGAAAGGTATTTTACGTGATTTGGTTTGCTTTAGATTATACTCGGGTACCCCTGACTCGAATATATGGGTCAACATGACGTAATCCTACCCACTAAACTTAATTCATTCGTGTACCAATTTTTATTATGTCGATTGTAGATAGACACTGGTATGTCTGGTAACTCTTGATTTGTAGAAAATACTCAAAATGCTCTGTGCTAAATGGGGATGTTTCCTGAGTTTTTTACCCAGGAAACATCCCCATTTAGCACAGAGCTTAATATTTAGAGCTATATATTTTTATCATCATCATCAGCCTATAAGTTCCCACTGCTGGGACACAGGCCTCCTCTCTATGAGAGGGAATGGGCTATAATCCACCACGCGGGCCCAGTGCAGATTGGTAGATGTCACATGTCTTCGAATTTTTGGGTCTAGGACATGCCGGTTTCGTCACGATGTTTTCCTTCACCGGTTTTGAGAGCAGTGGTGATGAAATAAATTACACAAAGTAATGCGCCTGCCTGGGTTCGAACCCACGACTTACTGTTCGTAAGTCGGAGTCACTACCACTGGGCCACCGCTGCTCTCTATATTTTTATATATAATTCTATTTAGTCCGTAAGTTAGATTATCGAAAAATATTGGATACGTATTTTTTGTTTTATCAAATCAATAAAAAAAAACGAAGATAAAACGCATCAAATTTCATGAGTGGGGGCTTGTGACGTCACTTTCCGCTAAAAAGGGTACCGGAATGTAACCTCATTTTTAGAATACGAGAAAAAAAAATACGTGTCCAATATTTTTTGGAAATCTATCTGACGGACTAATTAGATTTTTTTGGTCAACTACCCTATTCAAAATTGATTTATCATTTGCCATCAACGGGTGTAAACAGACTCTCAACGAAGCCGAAAGGCACTTGGTCTCCCCGTCATTGCGATCATTTTTTGGTTCTAGACCATACCTGGTATACGCATACCTGCTAGTTACGAGATATTACGGGTCAAAGTTCCAACTCTTTCACAAGCTTTTTTTTAAATAGATGTTTTTAATGTAAGATTTTTTACTTTAAACACTTCCAGGACCCTCTTATTATTCAATCCATCCACCAGCACAATGTTTTGAGTGCGTGACATTGAGTCCTACTGTAAAACGTGATTATTCAGCCTAAAAAAAAAGTCGTTTCCCAGCACTAATTTTTGCGTAAAGTTACTTAGTTTGATGTACATAATGCTTGGTTGACGGCTTCGTGAAGAGTCTGT
The DNA here is from genome assembly GCA_950005105.1 of Lycophotia porphyrea. Taxonomy (NCBI): domain Eukaryota; kingdom Metazoa; phylum Arthropoda; class Insecta; order Lepidoptera; family Noctuidae; genus Lycophotia; species Lycophotia porphyrea. The sequence goes on along the minus strand of OX465408.1, from coordinate 1,643,031 downwards.
TTACACCTTGTATAGGTATAATGGCTTTAACCCAGTATTAATTTAAGCAATTTGAGTGCCTTTGGTAGAAATATGCATTTTTATCTTCGATTCCAAAGTGAATAACACCGCAAATACATACTTTTTCAGTTCATTCACTTTAACTGACTTTAGCTTAATATGACTCTAAAACAAGTGAACTTCATGCCCCGAAGTTTTTGAATTTGTTAAAGAAAAACAAACACTGTCTTAAGTCATCAAAGTAAGGTTCTATGTACTTGAATTTGGTTTACCTAATCAATAAATATGAGTACCCAAGCGTCCTCCACTAGATATACATAAGTATAGTTAATTTATCTCTCGGCATTTTAATAAACCATAACCTTAGACACTGCTGTAGCACTTCAGATAACTATATGGAAGGTAAATAAGAAAATTAAGTTTCTGACGTAGCATTAGAATCGCCCCTCCATCATCATTATCATCATCATCATCATATCAGCCCGGGATCACCCACAGCTGCGTATAGGCCTCCACTTTTTTCTGCCACAATTCCCGGCTCTATGCGCTCCTTGTCCAGGTGTTTCCCGTAATTTTGAAGATATCGTCGACCCAACGAGCTCTAGGACGGCCCTGGTTTCTTTGACCTGACCTTGGCTACTACTCGATCAAAGCCTTGCTCCATCGGCCATCTCCGCATTTAGCAATCTCCCCTTACATACATTATATTACATCATCGTTGTCTAGCCTTTTCTTAGCTACGAGTAAATTGGGGTTGGCTTCCAGACTAACCGTATGCAGCTGTATAATAAACTAGCAACCCGCCCGGCTTCGCACGGGTGCAATGTTCTACAAATAAACCTTACTCTTGAATCACTCTATCTATTGCTGAAAACTGGATTAAAATCCGTTGCGTAGTTTAAAAGATCTAAGCGTACAAACAGCGGGAGCGACTTTGTTTTATATTAAGTAATAAAGTTATAACTTACTACAACGTGTAACGGAAAGGGCCGAAATAAGCCGAAAGGGGGTCACACAACTCGTCATTCTGAACAACTTTTGTAAATTCGTGAAAAAAAAAAATCTACTCCCCATACTAAAAAAGTCACGTGACCAACAAAGTTTGTATGGAGAAGCAAATTATTTATTTTGCTTATTTTCTAAAGTCGTAGAACAAAAGATGTTCAGAATGACGAGTTGTGTGACCCCCTTTCGGCTTACTATACCCTTTCCGTTACACGTTGCATATACAACTCAGCGTACCCCATTACAGGATAATAAAATACACTACTGTACCTTAGTACCTAAATAAACACATAGTTCAATGACACTATAATCTGGGCTCTAAAAGAAATATCAAACTTCAATCAATGAAAGCAAACATTTAATTTATTTAGGTACTCGTACAACCACGTGTAAATTTCAAATACTTAGTAATTAATTTTAAAGATGGTCAAGGACCTGGGCTTTCAAAGTCGTTGAATTCTGCGGTCAAAGTGTTAATTAATCTGTTCATAGATTAAATATTTTTTAATAGCAAAAACAAAAACTTTTATTTCCTAACTAGGAAATTTTTTTTTTTGTTTTTGCACAACGAACTACGTGATCCCGAAATAACGAAACGAACGTGTTGTCGATGACACGACGTTTTTCGTTGAAACGTGCATTCGTTGTCCCGTAATTCGTGGTCAAGTGCATTCTTTGTTTCGGTATGCGTTGCTGCGTGCTTTCGTCGTAACATCATACGTTGTTGCAAACTTTCGATGCTGTGTAATTCGACATAAAAAGAGAGAAAAAATAAATGTTGTAGAGACATGATTGACTTGCATACAAAATAAGAAAAAAATTAACAATAAACATACAACGCATAACAAACATTAACAACAGCACAGAACAAAAAAAAAGTTGACGCGACTAACAGGCACATAGCATATTGCAAGATCAAGTAGCTCACTCCAATTAAATCATTGCACGCTAAATTAAATTTCAAGCGATGACTAATGTGCCATGTCACTTTATTTATATTAACAAACAAAATATCCAAGTTCAAAAACCGGTTCCTACAAATCCGTTGAGGGCATTATCCCCTAGCACACATTTTAATATATAATGCAATCAGCTTAGTAAATAATAAAAAACCACTTATAAACCAGTTTAATTCACTAGAGAAAGATAACGGCTTTTATCTTAATTATTTGTTAGGTATTTAAAATGTAAGTCAATCACGAGTTTTTACATAAATTGTGTCATGCCATACGGTCCGCGCATGCTACTTACTATCTGTAGAAGTCGGAGAGATATGCCCGAGTCCTCGCACTACCACCTGTAACTTAGTGACTACATCTTTATAAAAATGTAATACATGCCTCCTGGGTTCGATTCCCGGGTCGGGCAAAGTGTTATTTGGTTTTTCCATCAGGGATTTCTCAGTAGCAGCCACGGAGTCTGGATTTGCGCCCGGTTGATACCAATAGGCTCGCCCCCTATTACATGGGACTTAAACATAACTGACGAAATGTGGGTGTACTGTTAGATCACCTCTGCCTAACACTTCGCGGATTAAAGGCGTGATGTTATGAATTGGTCTATAGTTATTTAGGTCACAGACAAGACACAACCAGAAATTTAGAATGACAACATGGACAACGATTCACAAAGTCGGAAAGCCTAGCAGCGTGTTAGACATCCAAAACAGCCTAAACATTCTAGTAGCATGATGTTTTGCCCAAGATTTCCTTATTTGAAAAAAACTCGGCGAGATTTTTTGTAATATTCATAATCTATACGGGTTAAATAAGGAATGATATTTTGTAATAAGTCAGTATATTTCTGGGAAACCCCATATGGACCTATGGTTTGAAAGGGTCTCTGGCAGATATCACTTTTGTAACTCACTCGTCTTCTGCTAAAGACTCATATTCATCTTTGGCTGCAGTGTTAGATTGGATTAAAGGTTTCTTGCACAATTTTTTTACAAAAATTAAGATTCATATCTAAGTTTTTCTCGAAAGCAGCTTTGGTATAAAAAGCTATTAGAACAGAAATTAATTACAGGCGCGGTCCCAATCTAAGATTTTGGAGGGCGTCACACAGGGCCGTCGCCAGGAATTTGGTTGGGACCGAGGAGTGTCAATTTGGCGTGTATGTGTTTTGGATTTTGTGGGAGTCATGGCCCCTGAGACCCCCACCCCCTAGTAGGCCTGATTAGATATAGGCTTTTGAATATAGGATAAAGCATTCTATCTTCATATCGCATTAAAGTAGCCTCCATTCATATAAGTAGGATACTTAAACGTAGATAAGAAAAGATGAATTCTATAATTTTTATTGTATACATTGTGACACTTAACATAACATTTTTTTAATAGTTTATCATCACAAATTCACGCGGATTCAGTTATAAGATGCAATTGGCACCCTTTTGTGTACGAAAGGCGTATATAATTTTCCATGACAACAATTAAATGTTTCACAACAATCCTCCTAAGTTACATTCAACGTATCGGTGGGTGTTTCAGAGTTTGTAACCTCTGCGATAAATCATTAAACTATTCTACCTAATATTAACGTTAATTAGATGAACTTGGACTAATCAGCAAAGGTTATAACAGGCCATAACTTGTTGCTAAACAGTTAAAGTTAAGTTAGGTAAAAAAACTTTTTATAGGTAATAATTTAGGTAACTTTCTTAGAAAACTACATTTTCTGGAATAGGGTCGACGTGTAGTACAGTCATCAGATGACTGGGACTACCTATATAATCTGCACTTCAGAACAAAAAGGTATAATTAAGGCATCCTCACTCGTAGCACAGAATAGATAGACTATAATATACTTTATAACACATTTGCTTGTAAAGGGTCTCTTATTTCACCAATTTCATATCGTACTGTATCTCATTACGTACTTGTGCGATAATGTAATGTAAAACGCACGGTTTATCAAGATGCTTCGTCGAAAACGAACGCTACTTTTTTTAAATCTCAGCAAAGAGTTTTTATGTCAGAAAAGTGGTCAAAATTGTATGAATAAAATTAACTTTGGGAGATAAAATATAATAAATAAACATTAAATTCTTTAATTTAATTAATTTTGACAATAGATTACAACCATTTATCTGTAACAAAAACACAAAAATATTAATTTACTGTATTAGTAAAACTGGCTGTTTTTGATTTGTGCCTTTGCCTTAAAAAAAGGCTAATGCGCGCGCCTCACTAATTGTTGATAGATACAAGCGTATTAAAAATTTGTTTAAAAAAGTCCGAGTTTTATTTATTTCCTCGCAAATATGTTATAAAACGTCGTATGACATACGTGCGCTTTGCTAATTACAGCCTCTGCTTTCTTGTAGCCCTCGCCTACGGCTCAGGCTAGCAATATCGCCTCGGCTGTAATTTTCAACTTACCGCACTTGTATCATAATGTACTATTATTGTACACCAAAATTGAAACACAAGTGTTTAACAATATTGCTAATTCTATGGTTACAATGGTGATCTTATCGCTGGATAGCGATATCTTCAGCTATCTGCATAAGCATAATCAAGGACACAGAGCTCCTCAGAGAGAGGGCGACGCCACAGAGGCCCAAGAGTCGGTTTTGTTGAAGTTCGGTTCTAATTGCCTTTTTTTTAGGATATCATCAAATGACTTCTCCCGCTCTGGGCGGAGCAGAACGGAGTGTCAGACTTGTACTGACTAAAACCCATCCATGTTCCTTCCTTACCATTTGTGTTCCAGGACCGCGGTATCTCTTTCGAACAGTCCCGCAGCCCGGTTCTAGTTGCCTCACATTGTTTTCACTCATACCTAGTGAGAAGAAAACTGGAATTATTTTCGAAAAAAAGAACTGTTATAAACTTACGGTATTAACTCGTCAAATTATTTAAATGACTAAATCTTGCACCCAATATATCTGAATAATCAATTCAGACCGTTACTGGTGCAATAATAATAGTTTGATTGATGATAAATGATTTGATTGATTGAATATTTAGGTTTAAGAGTTACAAGTTCATAAAAAAATCATTCTTGAGGAAGCTTACAGTTTCAATAATATCAAAAAAAGTTCTCCAAACCCATTATTCATGCAATATTTGGTTATACAGCGTGTAAACGGACTCTGCACGAAGCCGTCAACCAAGCATTTTGTACATCAAACTAAATAACTTTACGCTAAATTGATTGCTGGGAAACTACTTTTTCGCATTCAAAACATTGTGCTGATGAATGGATAGTACGGGGGTCTTGAAGGTATCTTAAGTAAATAAATACATTAAAAACATATATGTAAAAAAAACTTGTGAAAAAGTTGGAACTTTGACCCTCAATAACTCCGAAACTAGAAGGTTCCCAGGTATAATCTAGAACAAAAAAATGATGGTAATGACGGGGAGAACAAGTGCCTTTCGGCTTCATTAAGAGTGTTTTTACACCCTGTAAGGTCTATCTATTCATACACGAAATCGAACATAAATGTAGGGAACAGCTGATTTTTTTTCTTGCGATTTCAGTTTTGGTCCCATAGTGGAAGAGATTTCGTGTATGAATAGACACACCTTATATTTCTGCCACATGGGGTATCCAGCGAAATGAAATGATGCAATGATATTGATATTCACGCGATCTGCCCGCTACTAGTTTTGGCACACTTTATTTCCCGCTCCATGACAAATGATCTTTGTATATTACAGCTATATACTGGTTATTTTGCGATAAAAATTACATCAGATGCCACCTGCAAACAACTACTAGCAACAACGGAAAGTTAACATTCTTATGTTTAGCGGTGATAACTAAGAGGTCAGATTGTTTGTGAGTTCAAATATAGGTTTTATGTATATCATTCTGAAGGATAACAGTCGTAATATTGGCGATCGTTACACTGATTTTGTGGACGGTTTATTTCCGGAGACTAAGCTCTATCAGGGATAATCTTATCCACACATCATACCATCTAGTAGTATACAGAAAAGCGCAAGCGTGACTTCTGAGCGAAGAGACTGACTCCGTGGCTGCTACTGAGAAAATCCAATAACACTTTGCCTAACCCGGGAATTATACCCAGGACCACATGGTCAGCAGTCACGCTTGCGACCACTATACCAACGAGGCAGACCCGACAGAACATGGAAAAAAAATAAAACTGAACTAATTTATTGCAAATTTGATTATCACTAGAAGATCAATTAGTTTTTGAGCGATCAATTAATTGAAAGAAAAACCATTAGGTACTATACGGTTTCCATAAAGTAATGGCTTCTCTCCACCACAACACTGACGCTAAAACGGCTACCACGTTTCAGTAAATCATTCTGAACCCTCTGCATAGATAAACGGCTATTTCCTACAAAACTGCAATACTTACACGGTCAAAATGTGTTGAAGAACTGATTTTATATTTAACTAACATAACACCACGTCTGAAATCCCCGAACGGTTAGGCAGAGGTGTACCTACCTAATACACCCACATTTCGTCAGTTATTTTCAAGTCACATGTGTTTTTCATTCCATTTTACTAAATAGAATAAAAATATACAGGGTTTGTTTTCAAAAACCAGCCAAATTTTCCATACATTTTTATAGTGCACTTTGTACTTTTGAAATTTCCGATGAAACATTTCTTGTCTGATGGATTCTGAATCATCTCTGAAAATTTGGCTGGTCTTTGAAAACTAACCCTGTTGATCAAAACTAGAAAATCAGTAAAGAAAATTTTAAATTCACCAATAACTTACTGACATTATTAAAGAAAAAAAAAAAAAAAAAACATTCACATGTACACAGTATTGGTCGTTTTTTTCTTTATTCTCTAAACATCAGGTAGACCATCAGCTAGTAAAGCATCTCTGACCAATGCAGATCTGTGCAGACAGCTACATAGGTCCTGGTTAGACACAACTCGTACAGAAGAAGATCTGCCAGTTCTATCCCTAACATCAAGTCATCTCACGAAACTAAGGAGTGGCCTATATTCAGCCGGAATCACGCTATCAGCCACAGTAATCAGTAATTGGTTCACTATCGCAGCGTGTGGCGCCGGGTCGTGTGACAGGTCATGGTGGCTCGTCTGACAGCGCCCTCCCGCCCTCGGCACGGCCATGTGACGTGGGTATGCATGTCTTCTTGTTCTCGCTTTCATTTCTTGACTTTCTTAAGCCTGTGTTCTCTACCTATATGCCCGTGTTTGAAAGACATCGTTCGTCATCGTTCGTTCGTACATCGTTCGTTCGTTTCGTTCGTTCGTTCGTTCGTTTCGTTCATCGTCGTTTCGTTTGAGGTCTGCCTCATCATCTGCCCCTCATACGAGCTGATCAAAATGATGTTTAGCGTCTGTCAAATTTCTCCAAATGATTTTACCATAAAATATTGATGGTGAAGTTCAAAATCGAATGAGAAAATTTGACAGTTTGTCGTAACTTGATGCGATGGCGACCGTACGTTGTCCCGCTGCTGGACAAAGGGCTCGCCCCATATTCCTCAAGTTGTTTCTACATTTCGCCTTAGAAAAGATAGTTCAGCAAGGTCCAATCCTATTTTGTGTTATGAGAACTAAAACCACCTACTATGCGGGTCTTCTAATTTCTTTGCTTTAATTTCATCATTATTTTGAACTAAGGTATGTAATTCTACAGGAAGGGGCCGGCAAGGGCCGATGCCTGCCAGGGCTGCGGGATTGTTCGAAAGAGATACCGCGGCCCTGGAACACAAAGGGCAAGGAAGGAACATGGATGGGTTTTAGTCAGTACAAGTCTGACACTCCTTTCGGCTATGCCCGGAGCGGGAGAAGTAATTTGATGATTACGCATCCGAAAAAAAAAACAAAAAAGTATGTAATTATTACATCAAAGAGCAATATAAACTCTCGAAAATACTCGAATTGTTTAAGTTTGCGTAAGTGTGGTTGGACTTTTTCAAATTAACTTTTTTTTTAAACTGACGCATTTTGGAAAAGCAAATTGATTGGTACGTACTATAAAAAATAGAATTTAAGTAGGGCTAGTTTACCATAGAATAACTTAAAAAAAATGCAACTCATAGAACGTTGCGGCCATTTTCCATTCACGTGCGGAATATATGCGAGTGAGCGAGACGCAAATAATAATAAAGTATTATGCAATCGCTTTGTTCTTTTACATAATATCCAGTCTTAGGTTACTAAATAATATGAGCAATCATGCTGTCTTATGTATGTATGTTAGATAGTACGCTTCGCAATTTATCGCACTTATTAAATTACTAATTCAATTCCTTATTTCCGTATCTGCAATTGCAAACTTTTGGGTTTTTGTATTTGTGAAGTATCTAACATCTTGGGAGTTTGATTTGTACTTGGTTAAATATATGTAGCAGGATTTAACAACATTATGCCGAAATGTGGGTGTGCTATTTCAAAACGCCAACATTTCCTGTAGACTTCAGGAACCTACAGATGTGATTGTAATGATAATAACTATTCTTTTTTTTTTTTGATAGCCTACATTGTGCCTGGCAAAGGCTTCCCCTTTCTCCCTCCAAACCTCTGTGTTCTGCGCGATTTCTAGCCACACTTGCTCCGCGAAAATGACCAGATCGTCACACCACCTTCGCCGAGGTCGACTTTTGCACACTTTTGACTTTTGACGTGACGACCTTTGCCCACCTCTCCAGTCTGATGGCCTGGCCATGTCGTGTGACATGGCCAGACCACTCCCACTTCCGCTTGGCTGTTTTAACTCCATAATTCTTCTTATTCATGAATAATTCTTCTTATTTCATTTTTATTTGGGTCGAGTGGATATTGAAATTTTGTATAGGACAGCTGAAAAGTTTTTCGCGATAACGTCATTGAGAAAGTTGTTCAGTTTCTAAACCAAATCGTCAAATATGAGCACACCTTCCTCATACATCATGTTGTACGTACCTATATGTCTCGGGATTTTCCAGAACCTTCAACCATCTTAACACTTAGCAAAAAATCTCGTAATTAGACACAAGACCTCGCTATTATCAGGTCCCCCCTTTGGGATGGACAAAGCTTCAGATAACCCCTTGCCAAATATTTATAATTAAGTTCATAATATACACAATAAATACCGAATAGTTCACGCGTGGCACACACGTGGTGCCTACGAGATAATTACTGCTCCAAATATGTTAATCATTCGTTCAGGATTGCCGGAATGGTGCTATTAACAGGAAAAATGGTTCAATTAATTGGTTTTACGCATAAACTCATTATTTTTTGGATAAAGGTGAATTGTTTTTACTCATTTGTTCATTCTTTACGATTTCTATCATTCTATCCAATTTAATTTACTGTCTTATCTCTCGACCAATTGAATTGGTATATACTGCATCGTTGGTCTAGTGGTCGAAAGCACGACTGCTCAGCTTGAGGTACTGCGTACGATTCCCGCGTCGGAAAAAGTGTCATCGGGTTTTTGCATCAGGAATGTCTCAGTAGCAGCCACGGAGTCTGGATTTGTGCCCGGTTGGTGGCAATAGGCTCACCCCCTATTACATGGGACTTAAACCATAACCATGATATGGGAATTAAACATAACTAGCATAATGTGGGTGTACTATTAGGTCCACCTCTGCCAATGCCAAACCCTTCTGGGGTTACGAGCGTGATGTTATGAATTGATCTATCTATGTTTTTCATCAAGAATTTAATATTTTCCTGATGCTTGTCACGTTGGGGTCAACTTCCTATCTAACTCGAAGCGGATAACAGTTGTTCACTGCAAAAAAAATGCCATTTGACCCGCACTCCACAATCCGATTTCTGGGAAACTGCCGGAGACACGGATCTGGTTTGGTTTGACTTAATTTTTTAATCTAGTAGTTTTTTATTATCTGCTAGTTTACGTGGCTTTTAAGCCATGTCAAAATCGGTCCAGCCGTTTTGGAGACTGGCCGTTTGAATCATTTGTTTGAAAACGAAAACGAAATTGAAAAAAAAATGTTTTTGGTTTAATGCTGTTTATCGTGCCGTACATATTCAGTAAAAATCTGTTATTTAGATATAACAAACAGACACTTATGGGGATCCGCTGGATGCGAGTCGCACGGGACCGGTCAATGTGGCGACACTTGGGGGAGGCCTATGTCCAGCAGTGGACGTCTTTCGGCTGAAATGATGAAACAGACACTTCAATGTTAATTATTATTTTTTATTTATTTAGCAATTTATGTACACAAAAAAAAAGAAGAAAGGAACAGAAAATAGTACAAAGGTGATGCTTATTTCTAAAGAAATCTCTTCCAGCATACCTGCGAAAGGAGATACTGAAAAAAAGAGATGTAGGCAAAGTGTGTAAAAGAAGAAGAGAAAATGGAATACATAAAACATACCTACCTATTTACATATAATATACAATACAAGAATATTTGTATAGATTGTTAGTATTTTATTATCTGATAGATACGTGGGCTTTTACTATGTTATTTTATCTGTAATTTAACGTAACCTACCGACCGTACCTACTTACATATCGTTAAACTCTCATTAAACTAAGTCAAAATAAACCATCGGTTACGCCTCGCGACTTCACGGGATGTCGTGTCGTGCAAATCACGAGTTCTGCGCGTGCGCATGCAATCGCGGAAATTTGGGCAAAGTAAACAAACTAAAAGTTATAGATAATTCTGCTTAGTGGAGGTTTTTAGCCAAGAGTAGTTTTAATTAATGGTCATTGGTTCAATAATCTTGTAATAATTTTGTAATTAAAATCGTTCAAAAGTCATGCAGTAGAGCAGTAGATAGGATTATAATAAACAATTTGATAGAATTTATTCTATCATATTGTTTTTTGTAGATAGATTTAAAAAGTTTCTTCAGGGGACACTACTTGGCAAATATTAGTACAGTATGGATGAATATTTAAATGATATTTTCTTGTATGATATTGAATAAATATAAGTTTATAAGATATATTATTATAGATACCTTTGTAAACATTTTGTTGGAGAGTGTCTTCATACACGTATGCGATTAGTTTCCGTTTTCTGACACAGATGGTGTTGTTGCTTTTTCTTTTTGTAGACAAATGTCATGTCGTTTTTGTTGAACAATAAATATCCTTTTTAAAGAAATCTAACGTGAGTTTTGCTGAAATATTGTCGAAACCCAATAGGTTATGGGCCCAGACACATTATATGTAAATATTTCAACAATAATTTGAGTTAAGAGCAAGATTACTGCCGGTAAAAAAATTTACCTACGTAATGGAGGTTTCCAACGCAATGAAAATTGAGAAGTTTGATGGAAGAAATTTCAGGCAGTGGAAATTTGAAGTAAAATGCGCATTAAGAGCAAAGGGATTGGATATAGAAAAAGCAAAACCCGTGGAAACCAGTTCGCAAGTGCAGTGGGATAAAGATGATGGTATGGCCATGTTCATTTTAACATCGTCCATGGATTTGAACCAAATATCTCTTATAGAAAACTGCGAGACTGCTAAACAAGTCATGACAAAATTAGAAGCAATCTATGAACAGAAATCAGAATATAACAAAATGTTAATTCATGAGAAGTTCTATCAATATTCATATAATGCCAGTGATACGATGGCACAGCATGTGTCCAAGGTGGAAGGCTTAGCAAAGCAGCTACGGGAGACTGATGAGAAGATCAGTGACACAGCAGTAATGACAAAGATTCTAAGCACATTACCATCAACATACCGTTCGCTTAGACAAGCATGGTTGTCACTAGATGAAAATAGCCAAACTATTCAAAACCTCACTTCTCGCCTTGTAGATGAAGAAGCCAGCCTTGCCAATGATACAAGTAGTAGTGAGACTGCATTAGTGACGTCAAAAGGAAATTTCAAAACAAGAAATGAAAGTAAACAGAATACTTCAAACGATGAAAGAAATTCAAGTCATAGATTTGTATGCTACAATTGCAATAAAAGAGGCCATTTCGCTAGAGATTGCAGGATGCCAAAGAAAAAGTATAATGAAAAGAAACCTAACAACATGTTGGCATTCAGCGCCGAAGGTTGCTCATCAGAACATGATGAAGAGGCATGGATACTGGATAGTGGAGCCTCAATGCACATGACCTTCAAGCGTGACTACTTCTGTGAGTTGAACGAGTCTCAATACAACAATTCTGTTAAATTGGGTAACAGACAGAATATCAAAGTATGTGGTGAAGGAACTATACTGATAGATAAACAAGTTAATGGTACATGGGAGAGATGTATACTTGAGCATGTGTTGTATGTACCTGAATTACGGAGAAATCTGTTTTCCGAAGGTGCTGCCACTAGAAAAGGATATATAATAGTAAAGAATAATGAAAAAGCAACAATAATGAAGAATAATGTTGTTGTTATGTGTGCACAATTAACAGAGAACAATTTATATGAATTGGATGTCAAAACAATCAAACAAGAAAATTGTAATATTGTGCAAACAGATATAAAAGTTTGGCATGAAAGATTAGGACATTTGAATGTCAAGGAACTTCAAAATATGTGTAAGAATGGTGTGATTCCAATTACATTGAGTGGAAATCAGAATTTTGTTTGTGAAGCGTGCCAATATGGGAAGCAAGCAAGACGCCCCTTCTTGAAATCTACCCGAGCTCCAACACAGCCTGGTGAAATTGTGTACAGCGATGTGTGTGGTCCTATAGAAGAACCTTCTGTGTCGGGTATGAAGTACTTTGTTTTGTTCAAAGATGGAGCTACAAGCTATCGCTATGTTTACTTCATGAAACATAAGAGTGAAGTATTTCAATGTTTTCTGAAGTACAATGCAATTGTGAAGAACAGATTTCAACATGATTTGCACATACTACATACAGATAATGGTTGTGAATATGTGAACACAGAATTTACAACATATCTGGAGAAAAATGGAATAACGCATGAACGTACTGCCCCGCATACCCCACAACAGAACGGGAGAGCAGAGAGAGAGATGCGTTCTATCATGGAAACTGCAAGAACCATGTTATATGCAAAGGACATTCCCTTAAACATGTGGGCAGAAGCTGTCAACTGTGCAATATATTTGTTGAATAGAAATACATCAAGCCAAACGAGAGACGTTACATCATTTGAACTGTGGCATGGAGTTAAACCTAACTTGCAACATATCAGAATATTTGGATCCATTGGTTATGTACATGTACCAAAAGAAAAGCAAAGGAAGCTTGCCAAGAAAAGTGTGAAGATGTTGTTAGTTGGATATGACCATGATAATTACAGAATGTATGATCGTAATACCAGGAAAATTACAGTATCGCGGGACGTGAAGTTTGATGAATGTAGTAGTACAACAGAAGAAAAACAAAGTTTTGTAGAAATGAGAGTTGAACAAGAAGAAAAAGAACGTACTACAAAGTCTACCCCACGGTGTGAGTTTCAACATCAACGAGATGTACCTGAAGAAATCTCTTCAGATGATAGTATGAAGAGTTTAGAAGATACAGATGAAAGTTATATCCCTCCAAAAGGTATATATTTGGAACAGAGGCACATCACGTTACGTCCTCGTCAAAATAATAAGTTAGAAGCTAATTTCACAGAGTTGGAAATACCTAACACTTATGAAGAAGCGATGAATAGTCCAAATTCTCATCTATGGAAGAAAGCTGTGGCTGAAGAGCTTCAGTCACATGAAGAAAACCAAACTTGGATACTGTCGGATCGAACTGAGAAGAAGCCTGTTTCTTGTAAATGGGTGTTCACCATAAAGAAGAATAAAGATGGAGAAATAGTTCGATTCAAAGCAAGACTGTGTGCGCGAGGATTTACACAAGTCAAGGGTTTGGACTATAATGAGACTTTTTCCCCCACTAGCAGGTATGATTCCATCAGGGTACTGCTTAGCATCGCTGCGAGAGACGAACTACAGATCGAGCAATTTGATGTGAAGACGGCCTTCTTGTATGGTGAGCTGTCTGAGGACATATACATGGAGGTGCCAGAGGGATTGAAAACTCAGTCTTCAAAAGTATGTAAGTTAATTAAATCTATATACGGACTTAAACAATCTTCGAGATGTTGGAATGAGAAATTTTGTTCTTTTCTAACTGCTTATGGTTTCAAACCGTGTCCATCTGATAATTGTGTATTTGTAGGATATTTTAAAGACGTCAAAGTAATATTGATTCTTTATGTTGATGATGGATTACTATTGGCCAAAGATAAAGATGTTTTGTCTGATATATTAAATAATCTTAAACAAAAGTTTGATATTAAGATTTTAAACTGTAATTCATTTATTGGTATGGAAATAGATAAAGAAAAAGATTGTATAAGTATAAGTCAAAAACAGTATATTAAAACAATAATAAATAAATTTAATTTGACAGATGCTAAGAGCAGTAGTACACCTGCTGATGTAAATGTACATGTATCTAAGAATACAAGTAATGAGCCTATTCATTTCCCATATAGAGAAGCAGTGGGAGCGTTGCTATTCTTGTCATGTGTATCTAGACCTGACATAGCTTACGCAGTGAATGTTGTTAGCAGGTATGTCAATGACCCAGGTCCTTCACATGTTACAGCTGTGAAAAGAATTTTACGTTATTTAATTAATTCTAGAGATATGTCTATTGTTTATAAAGGTACTGTTGAATTAGTTGGCTACTCAGATTCTGACTTTGCAGGTGATTTGGACACTAGGAAATCTAATACAGGTTATATATTTTTAATGAACGGAGGTCCTGTCACTTGGTCTAGCCGTAAACAAAATACTGTGGCATTATCCACAACTGAGTCTGAGTACATGGCTGCTAGTGAAGCCGCTAAAGAAATTTTATGGCTTAGGCAATTTCTATGTGATATTGGGGAGCCACAAGGCTCAATTACTTTAAATGTTGATAATCAAAGTACAATTAAATTGATTAACAATCCTGTGTTTCATAGAAGAAGTAAGCACATAGATATAAAATATAATTTTATCAGGGAAAATGTTGCAAAGCAAATTGTTGATATTAAATATGTTGAGAGTTCAAATCAGTTGGCTGATTTCCTGACTAAAGCTTTGCCTGTAAACAAATTTAATTCTATTAGAGATAAGATGATGGCAAATATTTAATGTGGCTAATGTTTGTGGATTCAATCCATGTTTAATTCCAGAAATTATGAGATGAGGTATGTGTACCTTTTAAGTTTAAATAGAATAATGTTTATTTACTGAAATTATTAAAAAAAAAAAGGTTTTACTTAAAAGTAAAAGAAATATGTAGTGAATTGTTATTTCTACCTTATAAATTTAAGTGGGAGTATTGAATAAATATAAGTTTATAAGATATATTATTATAGATACCTTTGTAAACATTTTGTTGGAGAGTGTCTTCATACACGTATGCGATTAGTTTCCGTTTTCTGACACAGATGGTGTTGTTGCTTTTTCTTTTTGTAGACAAATGTCATGTCGTTTTTGTTGAACAATAAATATCCTTTTTAAAGAAATCTAACGTGAGTTTTGCTGAAATATTGTCGAAACCCAATATATGAATTATTCAGATTTGTGATTTATTATGATTCTTAATTAACATTTTATATTTTTTTTATTGACATTTCTTATTTGTATTTTTTTTATTTCAATTCACATTTAATATTTGTAATTTTAACGGGCTTTATAGCAAGAGCCTTTATAACTTATAAGATCCTTTTTTTATTTACGGATGGGTAATCATCAATGACTTCTCCCGCTCTGGGCAGAGCGGAAGGGAGTGTCAGACTTGTACTGACTAAAACCCATCCATGTTCCTTCCTTGCCCTTTGTGTTCCAGGGCCGCGGTATCTCTTTCGAACAGCCCGCAGCCCTGGCAGGACTTATAAGATCCTTAATGTTGATACCTTTGTTTAACAAATACTTAAAATATTATTCGGAGTTTGAAGTCAAAAGCAGATTCTACTCCAGAAGAAAACCTGTCTGGAGGTCCACCATGTTCTGATTGGATTTAGAACCAGATACCCTTTGCAATGATTTATTACCCCTAAACTGGCCCAATCCATGATTGGTCCAGTTTTATTTTTGACATCCCTAATTTTTGAACCAAAATTTGTTTGTTTATGGACAGTTTATCATCACCATCATTATCAATCATTCATCTGTTTTACATCTGTAGCGCTCAATCAGTAAGCTAACCGATACAGTGATTTAATTAGGGGCTGATAACCGCGGGTCAAGCATCGGGAGATAAGCTTGGCTTGTGCGGCCGATACTGGCCTGCTGTGCAGTGTCACAACGGTGTCCGGGTGATACCGGCACTGCAGATCTGGAGAAACTTAAATCTTTATTTTGAGTCAAGTTTGTACTGAATTGTGACGGTGTGCGACGGTGGGACGTTGTGTCATTATATTAAAAATTCTAAATCTTCATATTAAAAAAAAACGGCCGAATGTGAGTCATGAAGGGTTCCGTACCATAGTAGTAGGGGAGGCCCCTTTAACTTTTAATGTTTTTTTTTTATTATTAGTTGTTATAGTGGCAATAGAAATACAAATTCTGTGAAAATTTCAACTGTCTACCTATTACTGATCATGAGATACAGCCCGCTGCCAGACAGACAGACGGACGGACATTGGAGGCTTAGTAATAGGGTCCCGTTCGTTAACCTTCGGGTACGGAACCCTAAGATGAGAAATACTACTTATGCGTGGCCAAACTCGTGAGTCCTCAGAAGACAGGATTTGAGATTGGTATACTTGGGCTGCGGGACTGTTCGAAAGAGATACCGCGGCCCTGGAACACAAAGGGCAAGGAAGAAACATGAATGGGTTTTAGTCAGTACAAGTCTGACACTCCCTTCCGCTCTGCCCAGAGCGGGAGAAGTCATTTGATGATTTCCAATACGAAACAACAAAATTGGTATACTTACATCATTCCCAGTGGCAGAGAGTCTGGGCTGCCTGCTGCGACTGCGATGCCATAATGGGCAAACTTCTCAAGTAAACTTTTTAAATAGGTAATTAAACTTAATTAAATTATTGAAATTATGAAAAGATCGGCAAGTGCCTAACGTAAGAAAAATATACGAAATATTGACAATCGCACACCATAATTTAAAAAATGAACTGTCATTGTTGTAGCACATAATATTTATCTACGCGCATGGTGCGTGCTACAATATTTGTACAGTATTTATATAAAGGGTGTAAAAAGACTCTTAACGAAGCCGAAGGCACTTGTTCTCCCCGTCATTGCGATCATTTTTGGGGTTCCGTACCTCAAAAGGTAAAAAAGGAACCCTTATAAGATCAGTCACTGGTCCGTCTGTCCGTGTGTTACCACCGATTTTCTCAGGAACGGGTGGACCTAAGAAGTTGAAATTTATACCAGATACTGAGGTCTATAGTCCCTATTAGGTGTATGTATAGGTGAAATCAAGGTCCTGAGTCAAAACGATAAAAAGATGTGGGCGCATTTAAATTTTCGCGAAAACTTGTAAGTACCATTTACCAAAATTTTCAACTTTTTTTATTTTTCGAAATTTTGCCTTTACGGTAAGACCTTGTTTTTAACCAAAATTGTCAATTTTCGGTGAACCGGAAGTACCCAATAGGATTTGGGTCGAAAACCTATATGGTAGTTCCCGTTGACCTAGAATCACGAGATTTGATAAGAAGCAATGTCTTACAGCACATGTAAAGAGAAAAATCGCAAAACCACATAATTATATGTTGTTTACCGCTAACAAATAACAAAATACGGCGCGGGACTCCAACTCGCACTTGGCCGGTATTTTTTTTCCTTCTAGTTACGGAGATATTGGGGGTCAAGGTTCCGACTTTTTCACAAGTTTTTTTTAAATCATGTTTGTATGCTCTGATGGCGCGTGGCACGTGTCTTTCGAATCATGAGTGAATTATATTATTAAAAGCCGAGTACAACCAGAATTATTTGACAAATTGTAAATTAACGCAAGCGATGCCGCGGACAAACGCATATTAATAGTAAAGATTAGACTATTTTTCTTGTATTTTTTTTTAAATTTTCGGTCGTGTTAATTCCGAGTTAAGCCCCCCTTAAGAAAACCCCTAAACCCTTAATAACTTCAGAATTTTTTATCTTAAAATTATAAAAATATATTTGAGATGCTCACAATGAACTCTTTCATTTGATATGTAATGCGATATAATTTTCATAACTTTTTTTTTTCATTTTCTAATTTACCCCCAAAAGAGGACCTCATGTTTAAAATTCATTAATTTATTTTACACGTCTGTATTATGGTGACCGACTTACATATGTGTACCGAATTTCAACTGAATCGGTCGAGTAGATTCGGAAAAAATCGGCTGTGACAGACGGACAGACAGACAGAGAACCGAGTGATCCTATAAAGGTTCCGTTTTTCCAAAAACAGGTACGGAACCCTAAAAATCAAAACAATAGACACACTCAAAGCTTGACAGCCAATCTTACACTTACAAGATCAAATAAATCAATAAGGACAGTATCTGTATTAATACAGGCGCCAGCATCCAATTATACACGAAATATCTAAGTAATCTTTAGTAAATAAATTTAAAAAAATGGGGTCTCATTAAAAATGTTAACAACCTCTTTTATCTCAGAGTCAGCGGTCACTCAGACACGCGACCAGTGAGTGATCGAGACCTTTACTAAACCACGTGAGGTAGAACTAAACAAAAAATAAAACAACTATTGCATGGGTTCGATTCACGGGTCGGGAAAAATGTTATTGGGTTTTGCCATCAAGAATTTCTCAGTAGCAGCCACGGAGTTTGTATTTGTGCCTGGTTGATGGTAATAGAGCAGCGGTGGCCCAGTGGTACCGACCCCGACTTACGAACAGTAAGTCGTGGGTTCGAACCCAGGCAGGCGCATTACTTTGTGTAATTTATTTCATCACCACTGCTCTCAAAAACGGTGAAGGAAAACATCGTGCGGAAACCGACATGTCCTAGAACCAAAAATTCGAAGACATGTGACATCTACCAATCCGCACTGGGCCCGCGTGGTAGATTATAGCCCATTCCCTCTCCTAGAGATGAGGCCTGTGTCCCAGCAGTGGGAACATTATAGGCTGATGACGATGATGATGATGATGGTAATAGGCTTAGGCGAAATGTGGGTGTACTATTAGGCTCACCTCTGCCTAACCCTTCGGAGATTACAGGCGTGATGTTATGTTGATTTATTTCTCAATCAATGCAGGACAAAACAGACTCATCATCATCATGATCTGCCTGCCTTTTCCCAACTATGTTGGAGTCAGTTTCCAGTCTAACCGGATGCAGAATAAAACATTTTGATACCTTCAAAATAAACACTGAGGAAATCACTTGTTTTCTTAATAGTTAGTTATTAATATTAATTTCAAGAAATGACGATTATTATATATATTTTATCATCATAACACTCCCCGTTCTTGCTTTTAAATGAGTAATTAGATTATAACTAGTATGTTATTTATAGTCAAATGCTGGCTTTTACCTTGACCAGAGGCTAAGTGTTGCCATACAACGTGGCAACGCCGCCAGTCTCTTGGGCACATTACCAGCTGACAGCGTTGAGGAGGAGTTTGTATCTCTTATAGTTTAGCTGGTCTGTTGCGGTTCTGCATCAGGTGTTAAGTTTCCAAGATAAATTATAGCCTATATGTTGCCCAGACTCAATACCTTTACAACAAAAAAAAAACATTCAAATCCGTCGTGTAGTTCCGAAGATTAGCGTGTACAGACAAACAGACAGAATTTTTTGTTTTTGGATTCGTGCTCTATTACTGTTTCTAAACCCCCAACAATTTTTTTTTTAATATATTCAATGTACAGACACAGTTTTTTTACTGTCTTATTATATGTATATAGATAATATAATAATATAGTGTACAATATGTTAAGAAAAATATGTTTTCCAAGTACATTGACGACGCGGTTGGTGCAGTGGCTGAATGACCGACTGCTGCGCTGCGTGTCGTGGGTTCGATTCCCGCACGGAACAAATATTTGTATGGCCTACAAGTAGTTGTTCCGGATCTGGCTTTTTGTGTGTCAGTTCAAATGTTTGTAATCGCACCCACGATACAGGAGAAATTCGAAAAATGTTTCTTATCGCTCCACGATAAGGTTCGACATGCGTGTATTTCACACGCGTGTATTTTTAATATTTTTCCGCACACGTGCGGAATTAAAAAATCCACAGATAATACTTAAACTAAGTTCAAATTGGTTCAATGACTGTAGTCGGCGGTGATTGTTTTTTTTTTAAAGCTCGGCAAAGAGATATGCGTCTTTACGGCGTAAATATTTTTTGAGTATACAATTGTGTTGTTTTTTTTTTAATTTACATTTATTTGTATTCTAATTAAAAAAAAAAAATAGATTTTTCTCATTTTTCATACTAGGCTGTTTAGCGGCATCATACCTTTGCTTCTTCTTCAACCTGGCGAAAGCAAAGCGCGGAAAAAAAGCAAACTAAATCATACATACATACATACATAAACTCACGCCCATTTCCCATGGGGGTAGGCAGAAACCACAGAACGCCACTAAATCATAGTTTCCTAATAATTCTTGACAAAAATACATTCCTGACTGGTCATCTCTAGGCTGCCACAGTTTATTAACATAAACCGTAACAACAATTAAACAACAATTTAAGAACAAAGTAAGTAAATTGTTTATTAATCTTTTACTCTGGACGCTCTTAACGTACATCGTTCTCACATATATGTATAATCTCAACATGAATGATGTAACCAAGATTTTGTAACAATATTTTGATTGAATAGAGTGTCCATGGAGTTTCTTACCCGTTCTTCTCCATAGAGATCTACGCTTTGGAATGGGCACCTACAGTACTTTCACAAGTTATTATGCCTTGTGTCTGTGACTGTAGCTTAGCCTTCTTTGTTTTTCTGACATTCAAAAGTGCCTATAATGGTCTAATTGAAATAAATGCTTTTGAGTTTGAGTTTAGTATATTGGAGAACGTCGTTTGACACGCGTGGGGATTTGTTACTGTAGTTCTCGGCTCCTTATCACTCTCGCCTGCAGCAGTGCAGCTCGGGTGTTAATTCCACCTCGAATGCAATAGTGGGGAAACTTAAGTGGGGAAACTTTGTTCCCCACTTATATCAAAATGTACTATTGACAAACTCGCAATATTTTTAAGACCTATCCAACGACATCCCACATTATGGGGTACGCGAGGAAAAAAAAACACATCCCACTTTACGTGTACAATAGATACCGAAAAAAAAAATACTTTTCGAGGTTTTATTATACTACTCTATCGGCGTAACTAATTTGTAAATTTATGCCAAATTACACCTTTCTTAGTACTAAGAGTCTTTGAGCTAAGCTGCTGACAGATAGACAGACAGACGGACATGGCGAAACTATAAGGGTTGCTTGTTGACTACGGAACACTAAAACTGTGTTTATAGTAACCGGTTTCACTAATGCTAAGTGAGATCTAAGTACCAAACTAAATGTTTCAATATTATTGCACTGCTCCAACAGTGCGTTTTTATTTGGGCAATAGTTTGGGTGTCGCCTGTAATATTTTTATTAGGAACGGAATTTGTGCTAAAAGATTGTATAGTCATCTACATTAACATTAACCTTTACCCTGTTTATTAACTCTGTTTTTGTATTTACTTTATGTGCCTGCGGCGATCAACTATAATTAGATTAATGGTGTGCTCACATGCTCGCAGTGTGCTTCACAAAAAAGATAGGTTACATAAGCCACATGCGAGTGCACCAACGGCAACTGCAGCGGAGTTGAAGTGCTCTGAACTCTTTTATGAACGACTTACCGCCGGAAATCTGCGATGGAATACATGAGAAAAATTGCTCGAAGATCCTAAAGAGATACTTTCTAGGTTGTGGTACAGTCTAGGAAGTGTCTTTTTAGTACCTATAATTCCTTTACTTTTGTACTTTTCTACATTTGTAAATATGTCTATAAATAATTTTGTGGCACCGAGTTGCCGTGTCTGGCATACCACTGTTAAACCCACGATGGTTTGTGTGGTATGTTTTACGTCTTCTAAATTTTGTAATTGTATGTTTTGATTAATCCGAAATCGGTGGGATCACACCATCATCATCATCATCATCACATATGTTAGTTTATCACTATCACTACATCACTACCACTACATATTATAAACAAAGTCCTCCGCCGCATCTGTTTATTTGTTCGCGAAAAACTCAAAAACTTCTGCACCGATTTTCATGCTGTTTTCAGCAATGGATAGAGTGGTTTTCTGAAGGTTAGTATAGAATTTGTTAAGTTTTTGTTCCGGGAACGGGATCAAAATGTCATGATTACTTTTGGTCGTGATAACCGACATCCACGCGGGCGAAGCCGCGGGCATCAGCTATTAAGGTATATATATCTATGGGCCATTGAAGTGTGAAAACAAACGATGTTTATGTTTATCTGCCTAGCCCTTTTCCGAACTATGTTGGAGTCGGCTTCCAGTCTAACCGGATATAGCGCTGAATACCAGTATTTTACATGGAGCGACTGCCTATCTGACCTCCACAACCCAGCTAGTACTTGGAAATAAAAAAAAAATAGGTAAAAAACTAAAAAAGGGTAAAAAACTGTACAGACTGCCTCGTTGGTCGAGTGAGTATGAGGTCCTGGGTTGGATTCCCAGGTCGGGCAAAGTGGTATTGGGTTTTTCCATCAGGAATTTCTCAGTAGCAGCAACGGAGTCTGGATTTGTGCCCGATTGATGGCAATAGGCTCGTCCATAGGGGGCGAGCTTATTGTAATCAAACGGGCACAAATCCAGACTCCGATACACAGGACTTAAACATAACTGGCGAAATGTGGGTATACTATTAGATACACCTCTGCCTAAACCTTTTTTTTTTTTTTACGGGTGGGAAATCATCAAATGACTTCTCCCGCTCTGGGCAGAGCGGAAGGGAGTGTCAGACTTGTACTGACTAAAACCTATCCATGTTCCTTCCTTGCCCTTTGTGTTCCAGGGCCGCGGTATCTCTTTCGAACAGCCCGCAGCCCTGGCAGGCATCGGCCCTTGCGGGCCCCTCCCTATTTGCTGACATCTCTTTGAGGCGCGCGTGGAACACGAACGCGCCGTCAACACGGCCTGTCGTCAAAAGACGGACGGACGGCGAGCTAGCCCATTACTCACCGTCCACAGGTCCGCGTCTACGACCTCTGCCTAACCCTACGGGGATTACAGGCGTGATATTATGTTATGTAAAAAACTGTATAGTACCACCCACATTGTAACAGGAGGCAAGTCTAAGTATATAGCCATCAACCGAACGATCAAAATGAATGACGCAAACTACAGCTGATTTTACCGACCATTTTGTTTACATATTCCTCTCAAATTCACGTGACTACCTAATAACTTAGCAACATAATCTATGTGCTTATGAATTATTTATATCCATCCGAAGCAGAGGACAATGCTCTCGGGAATTCGCTCATAATCTCTTGGCGGAAGGTTCATAAACCGAATTTGTTCTCAATTTTATTTGTGTTTTAAGTTTTTATGCGAAACGGGTGTTTAGATAATACGGCTCCGCTCGTGTGTTTAAAAATGCATTTCAGGTTTAGTGAATTCTTTCATTGAATTTAAACATAGCTTTTGTTTGATTGAATTGCTTTTTGTTAAAATTTCTTCCTTGAGGCTACATAATAACATAATTACTTTTTTTTATGAAGAAAGACTGTCAGGTTTCTGTGGAACAAAATGTTTGTATGTTGTATCTTAAGATGTCTGTTACAATGTTGTCACTCTATTGAAATAACGAATTTTATTTATTGATTTATGAGTCGAAATTTAGCATAATGTGTCTGCTGTACATTTACAATCATACTACCGCCACAATTGTGGCAGCTGCGTAGGCATGGCGTAGCAGCTGCGTAGGCACGGTGTGACAACGTGAACTCGCCGTAGCAGGTACAGCGTAAGAGCTACGTAGGAATGGCTTTGCAGCATAAACTGACCGTAGCCACTGTTTAAACACTGCGTAGCAGTGTAGACTTCTCGTAACATCTGTCAAAGATCTTCAAATGACAGCACCAATAACACGGTTCAACGGCCTAACGTGCTTTCTGAGGCACAGAGGAAACTCGGTATGTAAGTCGGCATTCACGGTCCTACCTCTGCAAGCACGGATTAACCTTTTTTTTATCTTTATTTATTTTAAGGGGTTTTATCACTTAGTGATATTGGTGCCGATTCCCTTGTTCACAAACTTAACTAAATTTAAGTTGAGTGCATCTTTTTCTTTCTATTTCATTATGAAAAGGACAGAAGATAATTATTAGTTTAGTCCTGTCAAATTAGTCGGCACCTGACGTAATTTGATGTAATTTTAGAAGTCAACTTTTTAATCACGTCTAAACTTGTGTCAGGCGCTGGTTAATTTGACAGGACTAAACTAAAATTTATCTTCTGTCCTTTTCTTAATGAAATAGAAAGAAAAAGATGCACTGAACTTAAATTTGGTTTAGTTTGTAAACAAGGGAATCGGCACCAATGTCACCCCCATAACAGCTATATTAAACAACTTAAAACTAAACAATGGATAATGCACAGCTATTATTATAATTATGACCTCTTATGTCCCTTGAAAGTTTAAAGTAGCATTATGCTCGTGTCCCACATAATGATAGGTACTTTAAATTTTAGAGGAATTAAATCACACCGCATGCCAAAGAATAACGGCGTAGTGATTAATTTATAAACACGTTTGACAAACAATTAAACACAATGTTGTCAAACATGCCTCTATTATAAAGAAATAGTCCATAAAATGAAACGGTTTTTTTCAAAACCGTTTGATTCTTCACCCCGCTATTCACCCTATATATTAGAATTAAAATAATAGGCAGAACATTAAGAAATAACTTCTTGAGGTAAAAACAACAGAAATACATTTCTAGGTTCAATGATTAGGTCTTCACCTCTGTTTGCCTCTGCAGTGAACTTGCAGATAAATAGTTGTTTTTCTAAATATAACGAAAACAACTACATATTTTAATTCAAGTGGAGAGGTTACTCACTCCATGACGGCTGTGCATCTCCTTAGTAAAGTTACTGAAGAAAGAAATAAGTGATAAAATAATTGGGTCATTGTTTATCATTTTTGTTGTAGTGAGGTTGATGTCCTCAGCATCTGTGTAGCTTTTTTGGAAACTGAGACAGCGGTAGCCCAGACTTACTAACAGTAAGTCGTAGGTTCGAAACCAGGCAGCCGCATTCTGGCTGTGTGTTCCAGCAATGGAAATATTATAGGCTGCTTATGCTATGCTGCTATTCTTGGCAACCCAAAACCAAAACTTTGATAGAGTTCATGGTCTAATGGTCGCAAGCACAACTACTCAAAGAACTCAATATTAAACAAAGACTGTCATCGCTTGTGCAATTACAAATCCTCAGATTCTTTTGACACGATACCCGCAACAATGATTCCATGGAGCGTTTGGTGATTTAGGGTAGAGTCGAAGGCACGTGACAACGTGGTCGATCACCAACCCGATGGACAGACTCCATCAAATCTGTCACCAAGATCCCTGTGGCAGAATGTGCTCGCCATGCGGCCAATAGAGACTGGTGGTAAACGATCGCGGAGGCAGCGATCGCAGTTCCAGGCGCCAACCCATGACCACGCACAACAACTCTGTCAAGAGTGAACGACTAAGAAGAGAAAGCCCGAAGTCTCGACTCGTCCCGGCTGACGGCAATAGGCTCGCCCTACATGCGACAATGAAATGTTGTTGTTAGTTGTACTATTGTGTGCAGTTCCTTCACCTCCGCAATCGGCTAAATGGACGACGACAGGATGACGCCGTGTAAGAAAACAAACGGATTAACCTTACAGATCACCGATCCGAACCTTTATCTAGAACGGGTTGCTTACCAAGCAACTGCTGGTACCTATAATTCTTATAATAGTACTTTTTCAGTCAGTGACCGCTTCAGTAACGGTCATTGGGGATACTGGTGCAATCACTAACCCTACGCTAGCTTTTGTTTTTTAAATCTTTACATAGTATAATACAAAGTCGCTCCCGTTATTTGTAAGCTTTAGATCTTTTACACTACGCAACGGATTTTAATGCAGCAATTTTAGTTTTCAGCAATAGATAGAGTGATTCAAGAGGAAGGTAACATTGTACCCGTGCGAAGCCGGGGCGGGTGGTAGTATAAAAACCGAGTACGAATCCAGACTCCGTAGCTGCTACTGAGAAATTCCTGATGAAAAAACCCCAATAACACTTTACTCGACCTGGGAATCAAAACCATGACTTCATGCTAAGCAGTTGCGCTCGCGACAGTCGCGACGAACGAGGCAGTCCAAGCAAGGCAAGCTGAATATCAATAAGAGAGTTCGATTAGGCTGGATTTAAGAAGCAATTCAAGTTTTTTTTTATGAAATAAATGCTATTTAGTATAATTTGAATGAATACTTAAATGACACTGACATATCAATTAAATCCAATTTGTATTTAATTGATTAAGGGGAGCTTCCCCTTTATGGAAGCACACTCCCCTTTTGGACAAAATGGATGAAATTATCAGACATACTCTAACGTCAATTTTAAATGTGGCTTTGGACGACTGAGCTTGGGCACAAGCTACTCTTCCTATTCGCATGGGAGGACTCGGCGTCCGCAAAATTTCCAGTATTAGTTTACCGGCTTTTATATCCTCGGTCCACGGCACTAAGAAATTAATCAGGAATATCCTGTCTTCCACACTGATTGATTTTGATGTGCCGTGCATGCCCGAGGCTATCGATGCTTGGAAACTCGCTTGCCCGAATACTGAAGAACCCGACCATCCATTTTCCCAGAGACGGTGGGACGAGCCGCTCTGCAGAGTAGTTCAGAGCAATCTGCTGAACACATCTGCTACTACTGCTGAGCGTGCGCGCCTGCGGGCTGTGGGTGAGTGGGAGTCGGGTCTTTGGCTTCACGCACTACCGTCGTCGAGCATAGGCACATTGTTCGACGACACAACCTTCCGCCTCGCTGTTTCTTTACGCCTTGGTGCCGCTTGCTGTTCTCCTCATCGCTGTCACTGCGGTGAAGCTGTCAACAACCTCGGTCACCACGGCCTGTCATGCAGCCGAAGTGCGGGCCGTGTTGCACGGCACGCAAATATAAACGACATTATCCGACGAGCTCTTGTCACCGTCGGCGTCCCAGCTGTTTTAGAACCCAATGGCTTGGCACGCGACGATGGCAAGAGACCGGACGGCATGTCTTTGTTTCCTTGGAAGATGGGTAGGCCTTTAGTGTGGGACACAACATGCGTCGATACTCTTGCACCATCTCATCTTCCAAGCTCATCGTGCTGTGCTGGTGCTGCCGCTGCGGCTGCAGAGAACCTCAAGCGGCGTAAATATAGAAACCTGTGTGGTAACTATATTTTCGAGCCGTTTGGGGTTGAAACTCTAGGGCCGTGGGGTCCGAGTGCTCATAGCCTATTTAAGGAAATTTCGAAACGCCTAGTTGACGCTTCCCGTGACCCAAGGGCTGGCTTTTACTTTGGCCAGAGGCTAAGTGTTGCCATACAACGTGGCAACGCCGCCAGTCTGTTGGGCACATTACCATCTGACAGCGTTGAGGAGGAGTTTTTCGATGCCCTTTTATAGTTTGTTGTTAGTTTATCTATTTTAGTTTAATAGTTTTTAATTATCAATGTATATAGTTAGTTTAACCTAATAAAAACTTACCAAGACATTTGTATTTATATTATTTCTTATTCTCGTTCCTTTTTTTAATTTTAACTGTATTAAAAATATAATTATTTATAATTTACTACCAATGTAACATGATTACCATTTGTACGCCCATGTTGTAGAATGTGACGAGACAATCTATGTAAACTCAAGATCATGTAGTATACTGCAATATCATCCTACCTATACGAGAAAAATCCGGAAGTCACAATATTTTATCATAGACATGAGTATCACGCTATTTATTCATGACTAGGGGCAATATTTGGGTAATAAAATTACTTCTTTCATATATTTGTCTAGATTCGTTATACAGCTGATAAAAGTTCTCGGAGCAAATGCGCAAATGCGTGGAAGTGGATATAAAATGCGTTCTTTAATCAAGCGAGTCAATAATCTATGATTATTATTGCTAAGTACTCAAATTGGGCGGTATACGCTTTTCCTACGGTTGTAAGATGAAATACGGGATATAATTTGGCTTAAGATGTTTACCTAATCTTTTTTGTACACGACTCCACACAGATAAATGTTTCTACACAACCCAGGAATACCTTAGTTATAAGAATAGAAAATTATTGTAAAATACTGAGGACTATGTTCCTATTCTAGTGCAATATCAGCTAGTTAAGTTAGTATGAAATAAAAAGAGTACCTATGTTTAGTTATATTATCCATTTCATTTCATTGTTATCGTAACTTTTCATTTTATGTTTCGTATTCCAGAAATGGTTAATATGAGAATCCATATTGTTATATAATGTAATGTAACATTTATAAACCATCTATCTACTCATATTATGCGAATAAATTATTTGATTTGATACTTTTTGGAATCAAGGCCAACCCTGGCCCAACAAATAATTTTTAGTTTACTCTGTATTGGCTCGTTCTGTGGTGTCAGTTTTAACCGGCCAGCAAGGAAATAGCGAGGCTGACAGCTCAGTCGATCTTCAGGTTAAGTCGCGCTTGCCTTGGTCGATCCGTGGGTGGATGACCACCTATTACATACCGAGTTATCCTTGCCTCGGAAAGCACGTGGTCCCGGTTGTCATTTATAGATCTTTGACAGTCGTTACAGGTAGTCAGTGGCCCAGTACTAACGAGGTCAGATACGCACTCGCTCTATGTAAAGCCTCCATGGAAGCCGACCCCAACATACTTGGGAAAAGGTTAGGCAGACGATGATAGGGCTTTTTTTTTTCTGATGGGAAATCATCAAATGACTTGAGAGTGTCAGACTTGTACTGACTAAAACCCATCCATGTTCCTTCCTTCCTGTGTTCCAGGGCCGCGGTATCTGTTTCGAATAGTACCGCAGCCCTGGATGATAGGGCTTCAGAAATCTTTTGGCACTGTCAAGGGGGCGTGGTTGGCATACACTTGTGTTTTTTATGAGTTTATTTTATTATGGCTCCGCGCCGCCATATATATAATATACCAGTACAACTATAAGGAGACGTTTTTTTTTCTATAAATAGCTTCAGGTCATGACTTGCACTGTTACTATTCTTGTTAATTATAACAACTCTATTAGCGATAAGCCACTGAATCATCCAGTGTTACAACGTTAAACGTACTCATCTCATATCTGCCTGTTAATGTTTATAATAAGCAATTATAATTAAAAATGATTACCTATCTTCTAGATGAATATGTTTACGAGAGAACAGAATCCGGTAAATGTTACGATACGAGCTTTTGCATAGGCTTGGCCGACGTGAGATGAAAGTTATTTACTCTGGAACCAACCTGCTAGCACGGTGTTCTTCTGAATTTTTAGCAAGCTGGAAAAACTTAGAAAAACTAATTTTTTTTGGACAAAATGGCGTAATGTCTGTCCTGATGGGAGATTCTCAGTACTTGTGTACTTGTTCACGTAGGAACGCGCGGGCGCGGCGGCGGTTGCGGGCGCGGAGACGTGTCGAGTTCGTGTTCACATTTTGCCGCCAGGCATTTGCGCGATTGTGACATGTTGTGAATATTTCTGTTCATATGATGCCTGTGTTTACTTTGCCAAATCGTAGTTCTAGCCTGAACAGCACTAATAAACTCTTCTGTATTGAAAGACATGATGAAAACGGGCTACCGTTTCTAGCGACAAGTTCAAAATGGTTGAACTTACCTGACGTCGCGAGTGAATCGCGCGCTCCGCTGCTAGTTCGACGTGAACACATAAACATTTCACGCGTTTGATACTGCCGCGATCGCGCCGCGCGCGCTTGTCGCTAGCTTGCCCGCTACTTAGACCGCACGTGCGTTTCGTACGTGAATACTTAAATATTACGCCATGTTTGATATTTCGTGACCGCGCCCGCGAATCGACGTAAATGAGTACTCAGGGTGTAACAAGACCCTTAACGAAGTCGAAAGGCACAATTGTTCTCCCCGTCATCCTCTTTTTATAGTTCTAAACCATACCTTATAGTTATTGAGATATTGGGAGTCAAATTCAGTATTTTTTTTAATACAAGGTTTTCATGTTATTATTTTACTTTAAATACCTCTCAACCAACAGCAGAGAGCAGCGGTGGCCCAGTGGTAGCGACCCCGACTTACGAACAGTAAGTCGTGGGTTCGAACCCAGGCAGGCGCATTACTTTGTGTAATTTATTTCATCACCACTGCTCTCAAAAACGGTGAAGGAAAACATCGTGAGGAAACCGGCATGTCCTAGAACCAAAAATTCGAAGACATGTGACATCTACCAATCCGCACTAGGCCCGCGTGGTGGATTATAGCCCATTCCCTCTCATAGAGAGGAGGCCTGTGTCCCAGCAGTGGGAACATTAAAAGGCTGATGATGATGATGATGATGACCTCTCAACCCTATTACAATACTATACTATTCAATGCATCCATCAGCACAATGTTTTGAGTGCGTTACATTGAGTGGTACCGTAAAATGTGATATTTCAACCCAAAAATAAAAATAGTACTAAATGGGATTGACGACATTTTGAAGGATCCGTTTAAACCTTGTCTCGATATCTTTTTTTCTTCGTTTCTTAGCTAAATCTAAAGCAAGGATTGCTCAGGGGTTCCTCTCCTTTCCTCTGCCATAAATTTCTGTTCCGTACGTCCATGTGTTGCTGAGCTAAAATTGGGTAATTGAGAGTTGAATAAAACTCGTAAATCATATAAAACCCACTTTATTTCTCATCTATCTCCCTTAATAACCTCTGTAACTGTACGTAATACTATCATATTTACAATATACACACATCAACATATACCAAAATAAATACACAAAAATAATGTCCTTATAATTTCGATATGTTATAATTATTATACAAAATTTTCCAAAATAAAATCAAAATCTAACAGCCATGATTGATAATCTCACAATAATAATATAAAACATGTATAAAAAAAACATAAGTAATAATTATTATTAATTAACTATTAAAATTAAATTACAGTAACTGGTGTTTTATACAAGGTGAAATTTAATAAACTAGCAAAACTCACATAATTTCGGTGGAGTTCTGCTAGCTAAGTTTATTTTAACCCTGTAAATTATAGGACATTAAAGAAAATGCGTTTTAATCAGTAAGGAAACGGTCTTGATTCGTCATTTTGCTTAATTAGCAAATGATTATATGGTTCGAGGCTAATTATAAATTTTTCTGATGCAATATCTGTTACTTAGTTAAAGATTTTGATTCTACATAACTGTTAGTCTTATAAATAAAATTCAACCTGTCAATTATAATTTAATGTTTACTTCTGGACTTAAATTGAATAAAAACTAGATTTTTTAAAACAGTATGTATGGTCTTATCTGCCTAATCCTAATGTAAGTTGACCAAGATTATGTCTACACCTTAAAAGAGACCACTCTCTGAATTTGTTTCGGCTATTTTCTCAGAGTAGTCAGGTACGAAACATCGGTACCAGCCTTAACAAGTTTAAAAAAACAACGGTTGCATTCCAGGAGTGCCGGCAAAAGTGAAAACTTGAAACAGCGCCATCTAGCTTAAATATCAGAAGTTTCAATAGCTTTCTGCAAGAACGAACGATGTCGCTGCCGTAGAGAAAAACTTGAATCAACGCCATCTAGCTTAAACTACACGCACACTCGCACAAGCGCCCTGCGCCGCCGATTCGATCTGATGATCTGACGCGAGTTTAACAGTTTTTACCCATCCCAAAAAGTGCACAAAACCGCTAAAGAAGTTTTTACTTCAAAAAAAAGACGACGTGTTTGTAAAAAAACTATTTACCAAATAAACATCATTTATCGTGGAATGTAATATAATCTCATTATTTTCAATCTCATACAGTAAACCATGTATTCCTTACCGATTAAAACAATTATCAAATGTCTACCAAAATTAAAATTGATTTAAAATAC
Source organism: Lycophotia porphyrea (assembly GCA_950005105.1). Lineage (NCBI taxonomy): Eukaryota > Metazoa > Arthropoda > Insecta > Lepidoptera > Noctuidae > Lycophotia > Lycophotia porphyrea. Next base: position 1,611,010 of record OX465408.1, on the reverse strand, counting down.
TTCAATTCGGCTTCGAAAACCTTATCACACTACCATCAATAAAATCTTTAATTTCTATAAGGTTTTTTATACGAAGAGCCTTATAAAGTATACTACTCATAGTTTTCACATTTCGGCTTTCATACCTTAGGGTAATCTTTAAAAGCCTATTTATCACCAGTGTAACTGTTGATGGTAATAGGCTCGCCCCGTATTCCAAAGACGTAACTTTACTGGCGAAATGTGAGTGTACTATTAGGTACGCCTCTGCCTAACCCTTCGGGAATTACAGACGTGATGTTATGTTACGTACCTATCACTAAATAGTGGTAAATCAGTAATAGGCATTAAATTTATTATTTTATAACATTAAATAGTTTTTAAAATAATTGAATTACTGAGCCCAAAATAGGCTAAACGTAGCTACAATTATTTTACTACTTAAAAGTGCTTTCAAATTCACTATCACGAAATATGTCAAAGTGAGGTGTAAAAATTAACTATGGCTAAAAATGATAGGTAGTTGCTATTTATAATATTTTGTGGTCAGAAATATTTAGCTGCTAACGTAGTTGCCTTCCTAGAGTTGCTTTTTTTTCTAAAATCACTTTGAATATAGCCAAACTCGATTTATGAAAATTCGAAATCGAACTACAAATGTCGTTACAGATAGTCAGTGGCCCAAAAGTCTGACAACCAGTCTTACCAAGAGGTATCGTATTACCCAGTATTAACTCGGTTGTGGAGGTCAGATAGGCAGTCGCTCCATGTAAAATACTGGTATTCAGCTGCATCCGGTTAGCCTGGAAGCCAACCCCAACATAGTTGGGAAAAGGCTAGGCAGATGATGAAATCGAGCTATAAAATATTTTGTTTGGCTGCCATTTTCTTTTTACACGGTTTTGTGTTCTACTAGATGATAATGTCATTAATCGAGACGATAAATTCCATTTCAAGCGCTTTTTGGTCAGATTAGCAGAATCCAAAGTAAGTAACTAACCATATACGGATAGCTTTTAGTAGCTGTATATGTATTCTTGACATCACAAACCTCTTAAAACTTTCTTCACAGTTATGCCTTACATTCTTGTTTCCCCCACTTTCGTATGGTTGGAGTAGGAGTGTACAGTTCGGTTCAAACTTTATGGCGGCTCGGAAGTTAGCTGCGAGTGACAGTCTGCGCATTATAAAGTCAAGTCGATGCATTGTCTGCACCCCGCTCATACCTAAAATTGTGTTCTGTGCAGATTTACGTTAGATATTTCGAACCACAATAAAATTTGATCCGTCATAACTGCGCTGACCGTCATTCGCAGCTAACTTCCGAGCCGCCATAAAGTTTGAACCGAACTGTAGCCTTGTAAGTGAAAACGAGCATTACACCAATGCTATAAAGTTTAAATTGCATTGCACTGTTTGGTTTGATTAGACGGATCTTAAGGTAGAACTGGCTATTTATTATATTGTAAAGTAGCCTTTATAAGCTGTAAATCTGTACTTGACTTCATCCCATTGTCCATCTTTGTATGTCAGTGCTCAGCTGGTACTGTTCCTGTGGTTATGGTACTAGTGGTGGCCTAGTGTTAGTGAAAATAGACACTATTCCATTGGTATAAGGTTCAAATTGCATTACAAGCGTTACAAGCTACCAATCTGTACTTAACTTCAAAAAACCTACTTTCTTCATTCTCCCTTCACCGTTCAAGTTTGTGTGTCAGTGTTCAGCAAGTACTGGTTCTGTGGTGGTGGTAGCATTGGTGGTGGGTATACTAGTAGTGGTGGCGAGGGTTGAGAGTGCTGTGGCGACGGTGTTGATGGTAGCTTCGCTGTCGAGAGGCCGGTATGACCAGTTGCCGCATCCGTCGAACTCTAGCACGTGAGTGTGGTATTTCCTGTTGAGAGAAACTTGTGAGTTGGTTATGGAAGGTTTTTGCACAACGCGGCATAATTATGGCCCGCGACTACTAATGATAAAGATATTTTATTTGTTAAAAACATGCGTTTACATTGAGTATGCAAGATCATAGTAAAGTAGGTTGGGTCCGTACATGTTTTACTTGGTGAAGTGTACAAATTGGGTTTTTTTTTATTTTACACATTACACAGATTAGATCATTCATATTTTAGCCAATGTTTGTCTAGATTCATTATAACTAATGTTATTTTCTTTAAATTACTTAATCCAAATACAAATTAAAAATAATAAAAATTATCATGAAAGTCGAAATGCAATAAAAGGTAAAATATGAGTTGACTGGCGGCGTTGTTGCTATTCAAGTAACAACTTGAGCAACAACAACGCCGCCAGTCTCTTGGGCACATTACCAGCTGACAGCGTTGAGGAGGAGTTTTTCGATGCCCTTTTATAGTTTGTTGTTACTTTATTTATTTTAGTTTAATAGTTTTTAATTATGAATTTATATAGTTAGTTTAACCTTGAATAAATAATTGAATTATTATTATTATGTCATAAGGTATTTGTATATACACAAACAAGGAATGGCGGTATAGGTTTTAAAACTAAAATTGGATTTTTTTATCAAAAATTCAAAAGGTAAAATATGTCAAAAGGTAAAATGTATCAAAAGGTCATACGGTAATATACGGTGTTACACTTTTGTTTAAGCGATTTGAACTGTCTTTTCGCTTACTTTGTAGTCATAAAAACTTTTGAGTTAAACTCTCATTGAATGAAGTTGAATATAATAGAAAAAGAGGTCTTTCCAAATACTGTTTAACACTGAGGTCCATCTTCGACAACTAGCTACTCAATTTAAAGAGTTCAAAACTCATATCACATACAGAAGCCACGGAAGAAGAAGCTCCATTGGATGCAGCAAAACATACAATTTTGATAAAAGATAATATTTTTCGCCTTACAGTTTATATGAGAAGAATCCTTTAATCTACGTTAAAAAGTAAGAAGAACAAATGTTTACTCACCACACACTAGGTCGATGCGTGATGGAGAGCAGCGTGATGCCTTCCTTCACGGCTTCCTCGTACATCACCACCTCCGTCTCCATCGACACGGCGCTCGTGCACTCGTCCAGTAACGCGTATACGGGCCTGGGGACAGATACATGATGTTAATGTTGACTCCATTTTCATTTTACAAAAGAGGGCAGTCCGCGCTATCTATAAAATGGGGCTCTCGCCAGTCCCTCAGAGAAAAATTTAAAGAGATCGATATACTGACTCTGCCTTCACTTTATATCTTAGAATGTATTTGATATCTCCGCAAAAATCAAGGGGTTTTCAAAATTAGAAGCGACTTCCACAATATAAATACACGCAGTAAACACGAAATTGTAATACCTAAATTCAGATTAGCAAAAACTAGCAAGTCTTTTCTTATTAACTGTATACGCTTTTATAACATGTTGACGAATTCAGTTATAGAATTGACTGATGGAAAGTTCAAAAACTACATCAAACGTGTCCTTATTAAAAAAGCATATTACATAATCAAGGTCTACGTTGAAGATAAAGATGTTTGGCTTTAGTGCCTTCTGCGCATGCGGCTTCCCTGGTAGCTCATAAACGGCACAAATATGTGGATGTCTCTAACTATTCTCAATCTCATATTTTCCCTTCTTTCTAATCAGACTTTTACAATAGTTTTCAAATCATTTGTACATCTTTTGCTCAGAATAGTTACAGCACTGATAACAATATTTGTGTCACTTATTTATATAAAGTATTTTACAATATTTTCTTACCTTTGTATAGATTCTTTTTAAAAAACAATGACAGATAACATAAAAATCGTACACAAATTATTACACATAAATTATTGCTACAATCATAAATTAAACCAAAATGTCAGAATAACACTAAATAAACAAAAATAAATAAATTAACAAGTCAAAAGTAAAATTTAGATAAGAGAGAAGATAGATAAGTTTAGATTTTTTTTTAAATTTAGATTTAGGTTTGGATTTTTTTTTGATAGTTTTATTTTTGAGATTTAGATTTTTTTTTACCGATCGTTTGTGAATGTGTGAACACTGTAGACTTTGTAATTTCCCAGATGCTTGTTAACTTTTTATCTTGTATTACATTTTTTGTGTAATACGCAGTGACTTATTGTCAGGCCTACGCTGTTCTCCCATACTTAAGTACTAATGCTGTAACATGATAATATTGTAACACCAAATGATTTGAAAAGAGTAACCATGGAGTTTCTTGCCGGTTCTTCCGCATAGGAAACAACCAACCGAACCGTGCACCTTTTTGTCGACGTTTTATAAGTGCCCATCTGAGCCTATGTGAAATAAAATATTTTGATTTTGAATGTGGACTTCTAGGATTGAAATGAACCATATGAAAGGGCTACGCAGGTATCTAAATGAACCATATGAAAGGGCTATGCAGGTATCTAAATGAACCATATGAAAGGGCTACGCAGGTATCTAAATGAACCATATGAAAGGGCTACGCAGGTATCTAAATGAACCATATGAAAGGGCTACGCAGGTATCTAAATGAACCATATGAAAGGGCTACGCGGGTATCTAAATGAACCATATGAAAGGGTTACACAGGTATTTCAATTAACCATATGTAAGGACTATAAAGGGTGTAAAAAGAATCTTAACGAAGCCGAAAGGCACTTGTTTTCTTCGTCATTGCGATCATTTTTTTTGCCCTAGACCATACCTGGGAACATTCTAGTTACGGAGATAATGGTGCCGATTCCCTTGTTCACAAACTAAACTAAATTTAAGTTGAGTGCATCTTTTTCTTTCTATTTCATTAAGAAAAGGTCAGAAGATACATTTTAGATGCACTCAACTTAAATTTAGTTTAGTTTGTGAACAAGGTAATCGGCACCATTGGGGGTAAAAGTTTCAATTTCATTACAAGTTTTTTTGTAAATACTTCTTTTTGATTTTTTTTTTTACTCATGACACCTTCACGGCCCCCGTACTATGCAATCTATCTATCAGTACAATGTTTTGAATGCCTTACATTGAGTCCTTCCGTAAAACGTGATTTTTCACCAAAAAAAAGTCGTTTCCTAGCAATTAAAGTTACTTAGTTTGATGTACAGAATGCTTGGTTGACGGCTTCGTGAAGAGTCTGTTTACACCCTGTAGAGGTATCTAAATGAACCATATGAAAGGGCTATTTAATTGCTATTAGGCTGCATTAAACGTTACTTATAGATTTTGAATTTATATGCGTAACTGAATATTATACTATTTCAACCAGAATCCTAATTCTAGCAGTTTAATCGGAATATCGTTTTTCGGACCGAAAACCCATCGAGCATTTTATTCTTCGAACTTATGAAAATCGGAAAATAAACAAATCGCATTTACGACTTTCGGTAAAATAAGTTTCGTGATTTTGAATAATAGACATTATCATTCTTGGGTATTATAAAATTCGAACTTTTAACACTCGGAACATCGAAATTCGAAATAAAATATTTCGGAATATTTGGGTGTTCCCGGTCAAAAAGTATATTAAATACACTTCAGTGGGTATCACATCACATTACAATTACAGTCATTTAAAACATCATAGGATTGAAAACATTTAAAAAATGATAACATTTTTTATGGCATCAAATAAAGCTTTAGAAGAAGAATTCAGAACTAAAATTGTATGATGGACGTGCAGAACCAAATATTAACTACCGAATAAAATACGCTGGTTCTCGGTGGTAAAACAGAAGTATGTATTAAGTCAATCAAAAGTCATAAACAATAAGTAGTAAAAACATAGACAAAAGGTATTAAAAAGGTTTAGTCTTGCATATTCTGGATGGTACGCCCTGGTGAACCATTAAGGAAATACGTGACTTCGCGGCTGGCAGTACCGTTTTGTGAGCATTTCGGTAAGCCGAAGATTATCTAGTTACGACACGGGTAGAAAAAGAAAGTATGTAGGGGAGAACGAGATAGAATGAGTAATGGTTAACGGTCGATATCGTATTTAGTACCAACTAGATTTTTTATTTTGTTTATTGTATCTGATATACATCACTTTTAATTTTAGTTTTTGTTAGTTTATTTATTTTAGTTTAATAGTTTTTAATTATTAATGTATATAGATACTTTTAATTTTTGTTATTAAAATTCCACTGCATTTTATTCTTTTTTTTTTTTTTCGGTTGTGACGTCATGGGTCTAATTTTCGTGGTTTTTGGGGTCGCTGAAAACGAAAACGAGGTCAAAATGAAAATCCAAGATGGCGCTGATGAAATTTTTCGGTTTTTACATCATGGGTTACGTGGTACAAACTTTACCTCAGTGATCACCAACACGGCTTTGTTACCTCGAGGTCAACTGCCACCAACTTGCTGGCTTTCTCGGAGTCCTTAATTGAATCTATCGACTCAAATAAGCAATTTGATGTATTGTACACCGATTTCAGCAAGGCCTTCTATAAAATTCCTCATTCCATACTGATTCAAAAACTAGCAACTTATGGTATGACTGGTTCCTTGCTGAAGTGGTTACAATCATATCTGTCAAAGCGTGAATTTTATGTTTTTGTTAATGGCTTTCGATCTGCCAGCAATTATTGCATGACTTCCGGTGCCCCTCAGGGGTCACACCTTGCTCCTATATTATTTATCATTTACATTAACGACCTGCCCCACTGCTTTTACTTTTCCGATTGTTTTCTTTACGCTGATGACTTAAAGTTTGCTAGAAAAATCGAATCATTGAATGATGTCGCGCTTCTACAAGAAGATCTTCACAGAGTTGTTGAATGGTGTGTGACTAACAAATGGAACCTAACTTAAAAAAAATGTTATCATTTGTCATTTACAAGAAAGTCTCATCCAATACACTCGGAGTACTTTATAAGTAATAAAAAAATACAGGAAGTGGATTTAATTAGGGATCTGGGTGTACTTTTTGATAAAAAACTGACCTTTGTCCCCCACATGGAGAACATTATTAAGAAAGCGTCTAAAATGCTGGGGTTTGTCATAAGAAACACCAGGGGTTTTAAACAGGTTGGTACCAAAAAGACGCTGTACTATAGCCTTGTACGAAGCGTTCTAGAGTAGTGCAGTGTTGTATGGAGACCACATTACGCCACACATAAGTTACTTTTGGAAAGAGTTCAAAAACTGTTTTTGTGGCACCTTGCTTTTTCTAAAGGAAAAGGTAAACAGTTGCTCTCCTATAGTACCCGTCTCAATTATTTTAAAATGTGCTCGTTATCAACTCGGGGAGAAATTAATGATACCTTGTTTCTCTACAAGTTGCTTAGAAATAAAATTGACTGCCCAAAACTACTGAGTCTTCTAAAATTCCGTGCCCCAGCCCGATATCCGCGCAATCCTATCACCCTCCTCTGCGCAGAACAGTTCTGGGTGCCAACTCGCCGATTTCACGGCTGTGTAAAGTCCTAAACAGTTGCAGTGACCTTACTGATATACACCATGACAGCATAGGACAATTTTGCAAAGCAATTATCGAGCACTATTCTCTCAACCAATGATTTTACCACAAATGTTTTTTTTTTTTTAGAGATTGGGGCTGTATAATTTTAAGATAACACTACGTATTTGAAATAATTATGATGTGATTTTGTTTTATTATTTTGATTTGAATGTAATTGTAATTTTAGCATTTTTTAAATTTTGATTTTAATTATTTTGATTTTTATTTAAATTTTGATTTTAATTAATTTTAACTTTAATTTTTAATTTTATTTGTTAATTTTTATTATTATTTGTTTTTAATTTGTTATCGTTTTAAATCTGTATCTTAATTTATTGTAAGGTACTTAAATTTTTTGTTGTTTTTGATTTTGATGTTGTTATTGCAAGTCACCAAAAAAAACTTGAATATCTTTAGATTGTAAGTACCTTTTTTGGCTTTATTCTATTGTATCATAGATAACTATTATTGGTGCATGTTGTGTTAGCCTGTAAGTAATTGTTGCACTTATAAACGTACTATTAAGCAAGTATTATTAATTATAATATTTGGAGTAAGCAATTGTTGGCTAACCTAAATAAATAAATAAATGGGTGTTGCCGGTAACGAAAATGAGGTCAAAATGAAAATCCAAGCTGGCGCCAACGAAAATTTTCAGTTTTTACCTCATGGGTGTCATTTTCATGGTTTTCGGGGTCGCCGGTAACGAAAATGAGGTCAAAATGAAAATCCAAGATGGCGCCAACGAAAATTTTTAGTTTTTACCTCATGGGTGTAATTTTCATGGTTTTCAGGGTCGCTGATAACGAAAATGAGGTTAATATGAAAATCCACGATGGCGTCAATGAAAATTTTCGGTTTTTCATCGTGTCATTTTCGTGGTTTTCGGGGTCACTGATAACCAAAATAGGTCAAAATAAATGTGGAAACAAAAAACTAAAAAAAAAACTCATTTTTTTTTCTTCGGCTTCCCTTGACTTAATTTTGATCCTTCGCCACTGTTACACGGGTATCTAAATACTGGTCGGATAAAAGAGTTCAACTAACACGCTAAGATAAGGTAGGTGACAGCAAACGGAAAACCAAGGACAACTAGCAAACACGGCCGAAAGATTGGGCATATCTCTTACCTGTGGTAGAACATCCTCGCCATGGCCATCCTCTGTTTCTCCCCGCCGGACAGCGTGGCGCGCCAGTCGCGCACGGCCCACAGCCCGCCGTGGCGCGCGGCGCACGCGTCCAGCCGCACCAGCGCCAGGATGTGCGCCGCACGCCGCGAGGCCGCCACGTCGCCCTCCTTGGCGCGGGACGGGTACGTCACCTGGTCTATCAGCGAGCCCTGGGACATGTATGGTCTGCGGGGAACAGAGACAGAGCCTTAATGGACAACTTTCATGATGTTGATGACGCTATATTTAACTAAATGGAATTAAAATATAGGTCAGAATTAGAAAATCATAGTGTTTTTAATTCACCTATAAATTACTGAAATAAATTATCATTATACAGCGTGGCGCTACAATGGTGACATTAATTTAACACACATATACGTTTTCATATTTTCGTTTCATGAAGAAAATTATATTTCCATTAAACATTATTATTTACGGATTTATCTAAAATTTTTGAAAATAGCATCTTAAAGCAACCTGTATCTAAAGAACTGTCGCGCAGCGGTCATTTACCGGGGTCACGGATTATAAAAACGCATCAATGAAATTAAAACGAATAAGCAATACTATTATCAATTAAATAAAGAAAGAGACATCCCATTGTCGGCGAGCGACGCAGGTGACGCGCGCCCTCCCTTCCACCCGCCGCGCCGCACCGCACTTGAATTCTTTTTTTGCTTTTCTAGTGCTAGCCGAACCCGTGTCCTTGACACACTTCTTCAAACTAGTGCGCGTAATTACGTCGTCAAATATTTTTGTTTTGTGAATGTTTCCGCGAAAAAGACGCTTACTTATTGTTTTGTTTATTTATTTTTGTGTAATTAGGATAATAATTAGATTATGGTACTGCGATAAAGACGCTTTGCTGTGTTTTCGTGTTGTGTGTTAATCTAGTAGGTACAACATCTCTTGCGATACAGACGCTTTTATTTGTGATAATAGTGCTTGTGTAAACTTGTGATCGTGATGCCAAATACACATCCGAACTACACAGCAACTGAATATGCTGACATGATTCTAATTTACGGAGAATGTCATCAAAATGCCGCCCTTGCGATAAGGACATATCGCGAGAGATATGGCGAGTCAAGCTAATGCCCTACTAATCCCCGCACTATTGTAGGAGCTCTTCAGCGCATCCGCGAAAACCGGCCAGTGGATCCTAGGTCTCAACGCCCAGATCGACCGCCTACACGACAAAACTCAATCCAGTTAACAGAAAATGTGCTACAATATTTCGCCTCTGCCAGTGGGCTAGGCATTTTCAAGTCCATAACAGAACCATCCATAGGATATTAAAGCGCGAAAAGTGGCATGCATTCAAATTTAGAAAAGTACTTACTCTGTTAGCGCGCGATAAATTTATAAGACTGCATTATTGTCAGTGGTTATTGAGTAAAATTGAAGAGGAGAGTGATTTTCTTTCCCAAATTTGTTGGACTGACGAAAGCACGTTCACCAGAAACGGCATGTGGAACCAGCACAATCTGCACCATTGGGCACCCAAAAACATAATCCGCGCGTTTGGCGGGAATCAGCCCATCAGTACAGATTTTCGGTAAATATTTGGGCAGCTATTCACGGTGACAACATCATCGGACCCGTATTCATTGATGGGGCTTTGAACGGAGAAAGGATTGTTAACCTACTAAATGATACGGTGTCAGAATACACTAACAACCTAGACGTCCACCGATATCAACGAATGTGGTACCAATTAGATGGCGCGGTAGCACACTCTGTAACAACAGCCAGGCAGTGGCTAAATGACACGTTTGGTGCACAATGGATTGGCAGATTTGGACCTCGTAGGTGGCCAGCGAGATCGCCAGACCTCACGCCACTCGATTTTTTTCTCTGGGGATGCATCAAAGAGGATGTGTACGCGGAGAACGTAGATTCGGTGGAACAATTACGCCATCGAATCATAAATGCGTTTGAGAAATTGAGGGAAATGGCTATTAGTGGCAATTTATTTTCAAATGTGCGGGAAAACATGAAACGCCGTTTAGCTCTTTGTAAGCAGTGATTTAGTGATGACAGTTATAACTAATAGTAACAAGAGAGGGTGATATGATAAGTGTTTGACTAAGCAACTTCGCTGTAGGTACCACTTGCGCCGCTCGGTTTCTTTGATAAATGCCGTCAAAGAAACGGACCGATCACGAGTAGGTACAAGACGCGTTGCCGCTCAGAGTTATCGTAAACACAACGTAAGCCAGCTAGGTAAGTAAGTTCATGAAATAATTTTTGCAAGGGTGAACCCAATTTAAGTTAGTTTTAAATTACTTAGTTTGTTTGAAATTTTTTTTTTTTTAATTTTCGAGTTATTTTAACTTATCAAAATTAATATGATTAATGGGCACTACCCGTGTGTTAAATTAATGTCACCATTGTAGCGCCACGTTGTATACGAGCCTACCTGCAATTTGAAAAAAAAAACGTTTAGAAAATTTGAATTTCGCGGGCATATACTGCCCGCGAAATTCTTTATTAATCAGTTTATAGTCCGGTCAATTTAGACATTCGAAGTTACATAAAGTCCCAACAAGCTGAAATTCAGTGAAATTGTTCAAAACATAATTATAAACAATGTCTAGAAGTTCCCCATCATTCTCGTGTATGGAAAAAAAAATATTCAAGGTCAAAGGTAAAAAAAAATGAGTTTTTCGTGATTTTCAGCAAAACGGTAAGCTTTATCATAAAAGTAACTTAGACAAAAATTGTAGATCATAAAATTATCTATAAAAAATATACCAATACTTTTCTCCTACGAGCCACCGTTTCTGAGATATAACTTTATTTCAGCTTGTTGGGACTTTATGTAACTTCACTCTCATTTTTTGGTCTAAATTGACCGGACTATTATGACATATCTTTTAAAATGGTCGAATATTGGAGGAGGAAATAGTCGAGAGCCGAACCTCGAAGACACTAAAATCTAAATCTGTTCCTCGTATATGACAATATAGTTTTATAGAAAAATTCTAAACAGTTCGAGATTAGATTTCATACCGTGCAGTGCGGTACTCCAGATGATGATGAGGGACTCACCTCTGCGGTATGTAGAACATGATGGGGCGGGAGGTGCAGAACCCGGTGTCGGCGAGGTTGGTCTCGTCGGCGCAGTGTGCGCACGCGCACGGCCGCGGCACGTGCAGCTCACCGCCGAACACCGGCCATAGGCCGGAGATTATGCGGAATAAACTGTGAGAGAGAAATAATAACGATTAGATTAAACATTTTTAGGTTTGGAACTGATAAATATCAAACAGGATTTTGGAAAATGCATTAGGATATAAAGAAAAGACTTTGGGTACAAAACCAGCTAAGTGCGGATCACATACAATGAAAACTATCATCACCTGTTTCATCATGGCCTCGAACAATACCTTACATCTTAATGGTCACTGTTTTTTTCCATGTATTGGTAAAGCAACCTCATTTGTTTACACAATAAGGTATGTGACAGGAAGTCAAAATAGTTACTTTTTTATGAACTGTCAAAACGCAAAATGTGTACGTGATTTGTATGAAATAGCACGTTGTGACGTCATACTTATTTGGGATCAAATGTAATACTTATTATCAGTAAATCCAATTTTACAATTATATTGTCCCCCAATATTTAATTTCTGTATGGTGATGGTAGTTTTTAAGATGAGTGGCCTTATTTCTACGTATTTTTATATTTTATTTTTGACCTTGTCAACTAGCCTATTTTAGGAAAATTATTTAGCGATTCATAGAATACAATTTTCTTTCAAATAACATAAATTTAGTGCCACTACTATAGTCTACTAGTAAAATGGCTATACGGAAGAATGACAAACAACAAAGCCAACAGGTGTACTATTTTTCCTTAATTTTCGTTAAGGGGGCGATGAATTCTCCATACAAACGTAATACCAAAATCATTTTCAGTTTAAGCATATTTCGACCTTATTATGCTTTTATTCGGAACAAGACAGTGCTTACCTAGGTTTCAATTTTTTTTTTTTTTTGCAAAATATTTGCCTAAAACGAATTGTAAACAAATTGAATTTCTCACATTTTTACTGTATAATTAAGATGTTTTTATCTCATCTGTTCTATATTAAAAACGGTAATATTTTTAATTTTGTTTATTTCGAAACATGACTTATATGGTTAAGTTACAAAATATAAAAAAAATTGGAAAAGCATTGAGTTTTCATTCATCATATTTGGTATAACGGCACACATTCAAATTAATCAAAAATGTTCAGGGGTGATATGAATGAACGCTAATTATAGAATAGTAACTAGGTAAACACTATTCACACATGCTTCCCGCACGGCTTCGCAATGCGTCGGGAAGTGTGAAACAGAGATAGCAATATTTTGACGAATTTTCCCTTCGCTTCGCATTGCAATTCCGCGCGGCCTCCGCAGGGCTCTTAAGAGACATACCTAGATTTCCCGCAACCATTGGGTCCCACGATGAGCAGGTGCGTCCCGGGCGCGATGTCCAGCGTCACGCCGCCCGCCACCACGTCGCACGCCGGCGTCACGATGGGCACGCCGCGCAGGCGGATGGCCAGGTCCGCCGTGTAGATTATCTTGCCTGAAGAAAAAACAACGTAAATATTATGTGTTGTAAGATATCAAGCTTACGATTTGTGGGGTTTGTCAGTAAAGTCAGCAAATGGTTAAGAAGTGGCTCTATTCCACTGGTTACACCTGTCTGCTTTGAAATATTTTCTCTTTCTATAATACTATTCCCTAGGCAGAAAAAATGAATGACACCTATTATAAGAAAACCGGCCAAGTGCGAGTTGTACTCGCGCACAGAGGGTTCCGTATAAACTTGTAGGTATTATGTTATTACATATTTGCGGTTTTCAGATTTTTTCCTTTACATGTGCTATAAGACATTGCTTCTTGCCGAATTTCGTGACTCTATGCAAGTTATAGAGAAGTATGGAAGACAAAGACATGCTGCGGCTACCCCAAGTGAATTGGGATAAGGGCAGGAGAATGATGCTGATATGCGTCGTCGTACCTTCAGGCACGGGCCTGTTGTCCTTGAAGGTGACCTGGAAGGCGGCGTGCTGCGCGGCCACGTGCACGCGCCGCACGCAGCGCCCGCGTGCCACCTCGCCGAACACCACCAGCATGTCCGACACGCGCGTGGCGTAGCCCGCCAGGGTTACTATTTCCTGGAAAATTATACAAAAAATACGTTATTTAGATTTTTTTTTTGAAAAATTAATCACATCTCATCGATTCGCTGATCAGTACCAAAATTCTTCCGACCAAACCATGACCCACTTACTGAAGTGTCCTAAGTGTCTCTACAGCTACACTTTAGAAAACTTAAAAATAGGCCCTAGACTCAAACAACTTGACAGGACGCCCCATAGACAAGAAAGGAAAAAAACGTCAGTAGAAATTAGATATGCCCTTGGGACATTATTGAACGTGCTGTAATCCAAAAGCACGGCAACAAGAGACGACAGTATCTGACATAAAACAATAGACTAAACTTCAACTAACTTAAATATACCAAAGGAGATGTTTCAAAACGGGCCCAGTATAGGTACAGTACCTGGAAAAATCGAGAAAAATCCGTGGAATTCGGGAAAAATACAAATAAATTGCACAAATGCATATTTTCTGATTTGGTATTTATCAATTATTTTTATCGACTTTCAATAAGGCGTCTCGCCAATATAGGTACTCTGTGGTTAAAAACTATGACAGTAAACCAAAGATCGACCATTGATCATAGATCGTGAACTGTCTACTGTCACTTCACAATAGAATATGACAGAAATAAACATGTCAAACGTCAATAATCAATCAACATGACAGCTTACCGCCATGACGGGTTTTGTTGTGTGTTGCAATTTCAAGTGTACATTTTTATGCTTTACTATCAAACAAAGCCAAATGTAAAGTAATTGGATGATTGAAAACTGTTTTAATTGTGTTTTCCCATTTTTTACTATGGTGTACAAAGACCTGGCCGGGGCTCCATACATTTTGAAACATCTTTGGCCCATCGATGAAAAATTTTCATGACGAACAACGCGACATTGAACTGCACGATTACAGTGATTATACTGTAATATATCCCTCTCATAGAGAGGAGGCCTGTGTCCCAGCATTGGGAACATTATAGGCTGATGATGATGATGATGATATATACATAGATACGCTAATATATAGATATGAATATAGATACGCGCCTACGCAACAATTTATCAAGGCGAGGCTAGTGATGAATATGACATTTTTATTTTAGTTTACCTTATAACTGGACATGAGCCTCTCAATCGCGTCGGCGGCTGAGTTGAGGAGATTTCTTGAAGTCGTCATGTACTCCGCTCGGTCACTTATGGTGCTTCCTGAAACATATACATAACCAAATGAGTCTAAATACATGGAATTGTGAGAGACAGTGGGAAAAAAAACTTGAGAAGTTCTGTGCCCTACTACAAAACTTGGAATTAGAAACTAATATTTTTTGTGTTGTTATTGTTAATTTGTGTCTTTATACTTTATCCCTGTGAAACATTACATAGTCCTGCCTAATAAGTCCTCTGCTGTGCCACAGACCCAGGTCCTCTCTGTGAAGGGTCGTGGTGTGTAATCCACCACATGAATCCTGTGCGTGTCCGTGGGTAGACGTCATTTGTTTCAGAATTTTCGGTTCTAGAATATCCCATTTCCTCAAGCTGTTACTTCCTTAACCGTTTTCAGAGCAGGGAAATAATTACATTGCTTGTGTTAAATTCCAAAACTTATAAGTTTAAAGTTCAGGTGGTGTAACGCCCGTGTGTACTTATTACAGACTAGACTACATTTGTCTATACCAATATTATAAAGAGGAAAGATTTTTTTGTTTGTTTGTACCGAATAGGCTCCGAAACTACTGGACGGATTTGGATGCAATTTGGAACACAGATAGTTTATAACCTGGATTAACACATAGGATACTTTTTATCCCGATAGTATGTTCCCGTGGGAAATTTATCGAACTCCACGCGGGCGACGCCGCGGGCATTACGCTAGTATTTAATAAAAAAATCAAAGGAATTGAAGGAAGGAATTGGCAGTAACCAAAAAAACATCAAATGCACCAACCTTTCTGCCCAATAGTATGCGTGGCCGTCAGTATAGGCAGCGCCAACATGACCATGCCGGTGCCCGACCACACGTACTTCATGCAGAACTGCTCCAGCATCACATACCAGAGCTTCTTGTTGAAGACTGACGTCATCTGGGCTACTAGCTCCTTGTACGCGCCCTGGAGCTGGCCCAGTTCCACCTGGAAAGTTGAAAAATGTTGTTGGGAATCTCTTCTTTAAACATTTCTTCAAGCCTTCTTCTTAACGTATTGATTTAGTTCAGATATTTATGGACCAAAATTCAGGCGGACTCCGCCACCTGATGCAGTCATAAGGTCACTAAGTGAGCAGATGTCGGGCATTATGCGACGCCAGATGGAAGGCGAGCCATTATCTGTAGGGAGACGCCGCATTAGCACTTAGTTAAGTGGAGTAATTTCAACCAATCGCATTTAATAGGGTAGTTTACCAAAAAAATCTAATTAATCCGTCAGATAGAGTTCCAAAAAATATTGGACACGTATTTTTTCCTTTTTTTACGTAAACAAAAAATTAAGACGATACAGTGCAGTACACTTTTACTGGCGAAGTGACATCACAAGCCCCCACTCATGATCTTTGCGTTTTATCTTCGTCAGTTTTTATTGATTTGATAAAACAAAAAATACGTATCCAATATTTTTCGATAATTTAACTGACGGGCTAAATAGAATCATTATTTTTTTACTCAGGAAACATTGCCATTGTTGGGTGTTTTTCAGACATCTGCAGGCTTAATTCTTGTGTTTCTTACATTATTGCTTTGTAAACGTTTGGTTGGAGTTGGGTCAGCCACAATGCATTTTTATAATAAAAACGTAGCTGGTTTAAGAGAATCAGATTTAAGTCGCTACGCCTCTTTACAGCTATATTGCGTCAAACGCATCTTAAGTAATCTATCATAATAAACCGTATCATTTCAAACCAGAATCTTGGATTTTAACAACAGTCCAGAAATCGATACCTATACATAAGTCACACCCTGATTATTTAGTTATGCCTTTTGAAACTAAAGACCAGGGATGTTATGGAGCTCAGGTAACCGTAACCGAAACTATCGGATATCCGAAATAAAAATATATCCGTAACCGTAACCGTATCCGTTTCAAAAATTTCGGATAGTTTCGTATAAGGGCGGAGTCTAACTAAAACGAAATGTTTCGACAGGTTTTTGTTTCACCGCCCGCGCGCCACGTGAATCTTGCAGTTTGTTTGTTATTTCTAGTCATAACATAACCTCTTTCATAACTAGTAAGTTTTTTATATATCCGAAACTAACGGATAATCCGAAATAATTACATATCCGTAACCGTATCCGAAACCGATATAATTTGATTCCTATATCCATATCCGTATCCAGATCCGAAATATCATATCCATAACATCTCTGCTAAAGATAATCCTACAAGACAAGAGCTACTCAGTTACCTTGTGTCCTCCATAGAAGGCGACCTCCTCAGCATGAGCAATGAGCCGCGCATGCACATGCCTCAGGTTGGCCTTCATGCGAGCCTCTTCGCCAGCCAGCGCACCGAACCTGGGACTCAGCAGTCGGAGCAGCTGACCCGTCATGCAAATCACTACTGTTGCTATGCTGGGACCTGGAAATGATAGATTTTTGTTTAATTTGAGTGATTAATTTTATCCCTGAATTATTGAAGTAATTAGCTAATATCCACAATTGGAAGCTAAGCTTTTTGAAGTGGAAACTTCTTTAGCATTGTTTTGATTTGAAAGTCGATGAAACGAAAAAGCGACAGTAAAAAGAGACAGACGCCTAAATTCATAAGATTTAACGTGGGAAAAAATGAGATAGGAAGCATTATACAGTGTTTATCTTGAAGTCAACATTTTTAAAGGTTTCACTTCTACCACGTGTGAATTGCACACATATTTTTTTTTTCTAGGTCTTAATTTAGTTATTTATAACTAACTAATATGTATAGTTTACACCAAACATACAAGTTCCAGATTGAACATAAAAATCAAGCCCTCTCTTCACTTTTTTATGCTAAAACACTCTTAAACCACTAATAACATTTTAATCCGGTAATCAAAGAAACCTAGTATAACACAGAGGACACTCATGTACACAAGTATTGTGATTATTGCAGAAATCCAAAAGGACTGCCTGGCTTGGTCAGTAAGCTGTACAGATGTGCCACAGCCTGAACATTGACACGTCTCCTGATGGTCTACTCACCAATAAATATGTTGCCCTTCATCTTGTTGGAGTAGCTGGCGAGCGTGAGCACGATGAGCAGCAGGTCGAAGCAGGGCTTGGTGAGCGAGCTGTACAGATGTGCCACGGACTGCGAGAACACTGACACGTCTTCTGTTAGCCTGGACGTGGACAGTTACAAAGTATATAAGTATAAGAATCATATAAAATCAGACCATTTCTTGGTTAAAGAGAATTGGCGGAAAAGATACATACAAATCTTTCAGAAAAAGTATGCGCTTCATAATCTACGTCTAGCATCAAAAATACGAACGTTGATAAGACCCATTACAGAGCCTTGGAAGTACATATCATCATATCATGATTTTTAATGAATGATTAACTTCCACTGATTACAAAATAAGATAATATTAACAATTTTAAAGATCATTGCCAAAGAACTACGACATCGAAATTTTCCCTGTGCGGCGTTAATTCAAAATCGCGAAGTCTACCGAAGCGCATACCTGATCTGGGTTAACTGTATGCTCATTTAACTAATATCCCAATAGTAATATCGAAAACCGTTAACTAGAAACTAATCAAGATATAAACAAAGAAGATCATCATCATCTGCCTAGCCTATCTGACCTCCACCACCCAGTTAGTACTGCGTAATACCGAATACGATACCCTTTGGTAAGACTGGTTTTCAGATTTTTTGGGCCGCTGACTACCTGTATCGACTGTCGAAGATCTACAAATGACCGTCGGGACCAACGGCTTAACGTGCTTTCCGAAGCAAGAAAGAAACTCGGTATGTAATGGGTGGTCACACATCCAACCAACCTAGGCAAGCACGTTATTATATAACTAGAGAAGATGTAAAGATTAAATAAAAAATAACCAAACCCATACCTATGATCAGCATTTTCAATCCTAGCATCTAAATTGGCGACCCTATAGTATGTCTGGTTCTTGAAGTACAGGTCGTACGCGTGGTTCACGAGCCTCGTCCTGAACGCGAGGGCCAGGCGGCTCTCCAGATATCTGATCATGGAGTTGATGAAGGTGGCTGGGACGGCGATACCGAACCATTGTAGAAGTAGGGTTGCGAAACGCTTCATGTCTTTTTGGACTATATGTTTCACTGTGAAGCAAAGGTTTGGATAATGTTAGTGATGTTTGATGAGAAGAATGATGAAAGAGAGTCTGTGATATTTTATACTCCACCGTTCCGTTAAGTTATCGAGAAGAAAACATATACAGGGTGGTCCAAATAGTGACTACATAAAAAAATAGATTCCTCACGCCCAGGGGTATCCGAAAAACCACATATATGTACCGCGAGTCTTGATAGTTTTCGAGATATAGATTTTTAACAATTTGAGCAAATTTGAGCATTGCGCTATAAAAAAATCTATCTTTATTTTGACACGGCTTTTTTAACGTAAATTAGTGGCTTTTTTTTTTGAAGATTGGGGCTTTGTTCAACTGAAATACTAATAGCAACAAAAATCCCACTAATTTTATAAATGTGATATTTTCGAACGATGTATGGATGTCTGGATGTTTGTTACTCTTTCACGCAAAAACTACTGTCCGTATTTGGATGAAAGGCACGCAGGTAGTTTATAACCTGGATTAACACATGGGATATTTTTTCTCCCGGTAGTACAAACCCGGAGGACAATTATCGAACTACACGCGGGCTAAGCCGCGGGTATAAGCTAGTAGTAAATAAATAAATTCCACTCACCAATGGATCCTTCTAGAGACGCTACATAAATTGACAAAAAGGTCCTAGTAAATAGGCACAGCGTATGCGCAGACAACAAGGCGACCTCATGACTCCTGACTCCGGGCACCATGATCCTGGCGAGAGAGATCAGCTGACGGAGGAACTCCAGGTTGAGGCCTGGGATGTGTTCCTCCACTGACTGGGTTTCGTCTACATCCTCCTGTGGAAGAAGCTTAGGGGTAGAAAATAGAAATAGTACATTTTTAAGGAAAGTCGACTTGAAAATAAACTTGCGTTTCTCATAGTCGATGTAATGATAAATTGTACAGACGCCAGCACATCAAGCTACTACAATCTTTCAATTCCTTTAATAGATTTTCAACTTTATCGCTGAAGGATTAGGTTCAAGGTTGATTGGGAAAATTTGACAGTTTCGGGTAGCTTGATATGCTGCCGTCTGTACTAAACCAGAACTGAGAAATAAGCAAACTGCAGTTGGAAGTTGCTATATTACTGCGTCCATAGGCACTAAGACCGATATTGACTAGGTTAAACATAAACCAAACAAATAGATAACGGATATCGTCTAAATACATATTAATATGTCTTGTCTAATATTTAGTTCAAGACTCCTACTTTGTTAACAATCAAAATAATCTAAGTTTAAACCTTGGCTGCACAAATTCGATAACAGAAATCACAATTAACTCAATACATAACAAGAAGAGAATAGAGACGCACAGAACCGGGAAGTGTGGCAGAAAAAAGAGGAGGCCTATACACAGCAGTGGATGATTCCGGGCTGATATGATGATGTTGATAACAAGAAGATATCATCATCATCATCAACATCAACATCATTTCAGCCGAATGACGTCCACTACGACATAGCCCTTCCCCAATTGTCACCACATTGACCGATCCTGTGCGACTCGCATCCAAGAAGATTAGGTACATTTATTTCGAAACACTATTAGCATCTGGTAAAACGTTAAAACGAGATCCAAACTCAACACATACACAATCATTAGCGTTAGCTAATTAAACATTGTCATAAACAAAAGCTAGAATTAGGATTAATAAATCATTTGCGATAAAAGACAACATATTATCAAGAAATAGCTAATTATAATTTTCAATGCATGGTCAATTTTAATTAGGTTGTCGCATAAGTACATTTGCGGAGTCAATTAACTATGACGTCGTCATAAGTTATATAATACATTTATTGTCTTTTCGTAGAAAAAGAACCACACGACGTTTTTATGGAAAATTTTGGGATCAGCAGTTTCTTTTTGCCTACCTATTATATGATCTAAACTTTTTACAGTCCAGCGCCCACTTAGTCATCAACATGGCCTGACCTAACCGACGCCAACGTCTTCGTCAGGCTTATTACTCTAGTTGAATAGAATAATCCTTTGTATAGAGTGGAGTTTACCTCTCAACTCTGAAGTCAAACTCAAACCAAGTTAGGGCTTTTATATACTTTCCAGCAGTTTTTGATCAGTATTAAAAATAGGATCGAATGAAAAGCAAATTCAAACATTTTTGCTTGCAATTTACAAAATGTATGAGAAAAGTTTTGGCCATTTATGACTTCTTTAGTACTCCAACGATGGTTGGTCCTGTAGAAGTTTTTTTTATCAGTATTGGAAACAAAATCGATTGGCATCAATGAAAAAATTTTTGTAAAATATCAATTTTCTTGCCAACTGTAATTTTCTGAAAATCTGTGAATGGGGAAAAAAATCACAAAAATCTATGGATACTCTCCTAAGACCATTTTCTTGTAGTTGCAACGGCAAAGGTAATTAATGCCTTTACTGCCCCGCTAAAAGTTTGCACCCTGTATTATATATCAAGTGTGTAGTCCTAAGGTATCAATTCGTTATTAAACATGTTGCACTTACAATGTTTTGTTTATTGTCAGTGTCGGCGTCTCCTCTGCAAAGAGCACACTGTTCTGCACCACAGCGGCCCCCGCATGTGTCGCCGTTTGCTGTGCCATTGTCGACGTTGTGTAGCTTGCCGTTTTTAGCGACCTGCGACAAAAATACAAAAGTATTACATAGGTAGATATTGAATTGGATGACATGGTACGGCTGCAGTCTTATAATTTGGAAGTTTATGTTTAGATCCTTCTGCTCAGAACCCCTTGATCCCCTAGTAGAAGTAACCACAGTTCTTAAAAATCCATTACGTTTTTAACGTCAGAACTAATTGTTCAATTTCGGATAGACTACAAGGATACCACGAGAAAAAGGGGCGTTTATACATGTACAGACGCCAGCAGGTCAACCTACCCGAATCTGTCAGATTTTCCCTACCAACCTTGAACCGGATGCTTTAGAGATAAAGTTGAAAATCTATTAAAGAAATTTGACATGATGTGCTGGCGTCTGTACAGTCACGAGCACTAATATGCATACACTTATCAAAAGCGATTTTCTCGTGAAATAACGGTTTTTTACTTTGAGATAAGACCTACTTCGCAATAGAATGGCTTTCAAAATAGTATGTTCGTGAAAACTTAAAACGTTAATCGTTAATAGAAAACCACTTTTAAAATGCTCGTGACTATACTACAGCGCTTACTAACGGTCGACCACTTTCCAACCTTATTACTTAAGGTAGAAGCGTCAGGGTAGCCCGCCAACTTCAAATTTTCTTACGTTTTTTGCAATTTGCAGGTCATTGTCAGGTTGTATGTTTACGAAAATTGAGTCGCGCCAGTAACACGTATGTAGTTACAGAATCACAATCATGAAAATCATCAATATAACCCTGTTCATTTAACCTTATTGAATGACTTTTTCATGAAATATTCATTGAATAGGGTTACATGAACTGAGAGGGTTGTATTGATGATTTTTATGATTACGTAAAACGTAAGAAAATTTTAATTTCGCGGGCTACCACCTTAAGGCATAAGAATGAACATTGGTAGACCATCAGTGAACTCGCTAGCACAAAGGGATGGATAGTAATGAAACATTTGCATGTTAACTTATCATTTTCAAATAACTTCTTCTTGCGGTAAGCTTTGGTGGTGTCTTACTTAGGATGGGAGCTCCAGAGTAGCCCGCGAAATTCTAATTTACTTACGTTATTTGCAATTTGCCGATCAGTGTTAGGCAGTGTGTTGAACAAAATAACTCCTCACGGCCGTAATACGTAATGTATTTAGATAATTATAATCATCATGAAAAAGTCACCTGACATTGACGTGCAAATTGCAAAAAATGTAAGAAAATTTTTAATTTCGCGGGCTACCTCAGCGATTCCATCTTAAAACAATGAAACACCTACTTCTTCTATTTTGGCTAGATCAGAATGAGAATTACCAACCTTATAATTATTATTATTGTTGCACGGAGGCGCTTGTTTCTTATCCCTCGTCCCATAGACAGCACAGGCAGCCAACGCGACCCCAACTCCAACACCCAATGCAATCGAAGGCTGGACCCTCGAAGCCTGCTCCCGTATCTTTGTCAAAATCGCAGGCATTTTCACAAAATTCTTGTTCTATATAACTGTGATCATTTATGCTTATCTTTAGGAGATCTTTTGACTTAAAATTTAAATCACAGTGAAGTATGATTGCTGATTTGATTCAGGTCATTATTGTGGTTCTGCGCCGTCCATTGTCCTGTAACAAAGAGAATTAGGAGTTTAATTATGTGGAAAATATACAAGTTGTAGAAAACTAAACTCATCATCATCAGCTTCCAAACTAACCGGATGTAGCTAAATACCAGTATTTTACATGTAGCGACTGCCTATCTGTCCCTCAACAACCCACTTAGTACTGGGAAATACGAATTACGATACCCCTTGGTTGGACTGGTTGACAGATTTTCGGGCGCCTACCTGTAACGACTGTCATAGATCTACAAATGACAACCGGGACCAACGACTTAACTACTCCCGAGATACGGAGGAAACTCGGTATGTAATTGATGGTCACCCATCAACACCATTAACCTGAAGATTGATCCGAGTAGATGTTATTATTTAGCCATGAGCTCCTCAAGTAAATTTCAATAAATGTCTTTTGAGTTTGAAACCTACAACCATAATTAATTATGTGATACGTAAAAAGGAGATTTGGAAGAGACCTATAGATATAAGAGGCCACCCAACACCCAATGCTGGGTGCATTGGTTGTTGGGTGGCCATATGTTGAAGAAAAAGAAATAGGAACAATGTTAAAAAAAGTGTATGTGTGTGTGTGTGTGTGTACTTATTACGCACGTAAGAGGTTATACTTCTTTTGCGTATAAAACTAAAATGTTGACTAGCTAACTTCAGGGTGTCGGTTTTTCGTGACGCGCATCGTTCTCATCATTTTTCCCTAACGCGACAAAATAAGTATAACTTCAAAAACTCAGGTTCTCGAGATTTATTCATCCAACATTACGTAAAAATTATTGCTGGGAAATTACTTTTTTTTTTGGGTGAAAAAAATCTCGTTTTACGGTCGGACTCAATGTAACGCATTAAAATCATTGTGTTGATGGATGGGTTGAATAGTACGAGGGTCGTGAAGGTGTCTTAAGTATAAAAAATGCATTAAAAACATGTATTTAAAAAAATCTTGTGAACAACTTTGGAACTTTGACCCCCACTATCTCTGTAACTAGAAGGTTCCCAGGTATGGTCTAGAACAAAAAAAATGATCGCAATGACGGGGAGAACAAGTGACTTTCGGTTTCATTAACAGTATTTTTACACCCATTCTAATTAATTGATTATTTTCGTCTACACTTTATTGGGTGCCAAATATTTGAATTTCGGGTCTTTTAAACTTTAGTACATGTGTGTCAAGTCATTAGCATTTACGAGTTGTTTAGATCATTTTATTGAAGCAATAAAATCATGTTTTATGCGTTGTTTTAATTAAGCATTGAACTTGGATGTTTCGTCTATTCACACCGACGTGACGCGTTGAGTTAGAATTGTTTTATTTAAAGTATTTTTTTTATGTTTATATGTGGAAACTTTAAATGGCCTGTAAATGCGTATTGTTTATGTTAGCTGTAAGTTTCCCGAATAGTATAAAATAGAATAAAATAATAAAGTTTTAATTGTTTGAATCATATTTAAAGTTACCTGTTGTCATTTTAAGTAATTGTAGTTTCATCTTCTTATAATTTTTTGATTTTGACTGACGATATTTTGACAATAAAAGTGACCGTATTTTTTTTTTACTATTTATAAATGCTTTGAGTTTGAAACAAATTAAAATATAGTTGCTTCTTCTATTTTTACTTGCTCATGTATATTTTTAAGTAAATGAGAAAATAATGTTATTAAAATACAATGCAATGACGCATAGAACGTAGTTATTACAATAAACAATAATTTCCGGAATATTAGCTAAGACTCTGAGAAGACGATCATGGATATTTTGTACGTCGAACAGAGACGACTGCGGAAATGAATGCTGACTATTGGTGTTGGCATTGTTTATATGGTTCCGTGCCCAAAAGATGCCAACGGGACCCTAACAGTGGCGTGCCTAGGTGTCAACAATACGGCAAGCCCAAATGGCAAGCAGACTGATCAGAAACCCTAACATGAATATTAGAAGGTTATTAAGGGCAAACCAAGCTTTGCTTTGCAACTACGCGTTATTACTAAGCCGCTGCGCAAACGTGGATACTTTTGTGTCTTGTGTCGGATACAAGCTACCAATGAATATTTGATTTCTATAGAACCAGTATGAAATCAGCCACTCCCTGCGCAGTAAACATTTTTGAAGTGAAAACTTCTTTAGCGGCGTTGTGCACTTTTTGGGATGTGTAAAAACTGTTAAACTCGCGTCAGATCGTCAGATTGAATCGGGGGCGCAGGGCGCTTGTGCGAGTGTACGTGTAGTTTAAGCCAGATGACGTTGTTTCACTTCTGCCGGCACTCCTGGAGTGCAACCCGTTTTTTTGTCCAGTGGCTTCCACATTACACATAATCGTTGACGATCAAAAAGTGTTCGGTGTCGGTAACTGGAAACTAAAAGTCGTCCGTTGAAAACACAAGCAACATTAACGAATTTCCTTACAATTGTGCTGATTGACTACGGTTACCAGTGACCAGGATTAGCAACCGGCGACTGTGTCCGATCGCCGCTACAGGACACAGCAACTACAGTTTCCTGTGATGGTGTGCTGTGTTGGTAGCAAAAAGTGTCTACGTTTGCGCAGCCCCTAAGGCCTCACTGTCTCTGCGGTAGTCACAGGGTTGTATCCGTTTAGGATATGGTTGCTATAACAACAATTAACTATACAAGGAACATGGTTTTGGTTACTCGTTTTTCGGTTACGGTGGTACGGATGGGTAATACGATACCCCTTGGTAAGACTGGTTGTCAGACATTTTGGTTCACTGACTAACAGTAACGACTAGGGCATGCGAAACGAGCTTTCGGAAAGCAGGTCCCATAGTAAAACCCGGTTTTTCCCGGGTTTTACTATGGGACCTGCATTCCGAGTTTAACGTGCTTTCCGAGGCACAGAGGAAACTCGGTATGTAATGGGTGGTCACCCATCCACAGACCAACCTAGGCAAGCATGGCGTAACCTAAAGATTGACCCGAGCGGCTGTTATTATTTAGTCAGTATGAACAGTATGTAAGTATAAAGGGTGTAAACAGACTCTTAACGAAGCCGAAAGGCACTTGTTCTCCCCGTCATTGCAATCATTTTTTTGTTCTAGACCATACCTGGAAACCTTCTAGTTAGGAAGATATTGGGGGTCAAAGTTCCAACATTTTCACAAGTTTTTTTTTAAATACATGTTTTTGATGTAAGATTTTTACTTTAAACACCTCCAGGTACCCCTTACTATTCAATCCATTCATCAGCATAATGTTTTTAGTGCGTTACATTGAGCCCTATTGTAAAACGTGATTTTGCAGCCCAAAAAAAAGTCATTTCCCAGCACAATTTTTTACGTAAAGTTACTTGGTTTGATGTACATAATGTTTGGTTGACGGCTTCGTGAAGAGTCTGTTTACACCCTGTATTCTTGTATTGTATATTATATGTAAATAATTATTTATTTATTTATTTTACTATTTATGTACACACAGTAGACAACACAGGAGAATAACATTATAAAATATGAGTACAAAGGTACTGCTTATTTCTTAAGAAATTTCTGCCAGCAGACCTGCAAAAGGAGAAATGAAAAAGAAACGTAGACAAAGTGTGTGAGAAAAGGACAAGAATAATGCGTTTATGTGCCTTACCTAACTTAACCTATAATATAAAATATAATTACACATATAAGTAAATAATAAATAAATAAATAAAATAAATAAAATAAATTATCTTTTTCTCTTCTTCTTTTATTCACTTTGTCTACATCTCTTTTTTAGTATATCCTTTCACTGGTATGCTGGAAGAGATTTCTTTAGAAATAAGTATCACCTTTGTACTATTATCTGTTCGTTTTTTTTTATTTATTTAAAGTGTACATAAATTGTTAAATAAATAGTTCATTGTCTGCTCAATGCCTTAACAACCGACAACCAATAATTAATATACCTAATTACCTACATAAGTCATACAATAACTAACTTTTGACCCGGAGAGAGAAACGTTCCATTACACAGTTTTTATTGTTTCTAATTATAGTGATAATTAGATTTAATTCAGTTACACGTGTTTCGAAGATATAATCGTTTATGTCAGCTGATTAGTAAGGTTAAGGTTTAATTTGCAAAACACTAAGTAAAAGGTTATCTTTAAAGTTAAATAAATTATTAAAAAAAAAAATTTCAAAGTTTTCTTTAATCATCGTCGATAGCAAAACATACCTCAACACCATGAAAAATTAAATATACTTAATTATAATAAATCATAAAAAATTACTTCCGAAGTAACAACAATACTTGTCAGAAACATCACGCCTGTAATCCCAGAAAGGTTAGGCAGACAGAGGTGTAACTAATTCCCACTTTCGCCAGTTATTTCCCATTTAATAGGGGGCGAGCCTATTGCCATCAACCACGCATAACTCCAAACTCCGTGGCTGTTACTGAGATATTCCTTGTTGCAACAACCCAATAATTCTGTCAAAAATACGTGGTTTACTAACCAAACCACAATGCTTTTTAGTTTGAGTTTTCTTGGATTTGAGTCATCATTGCGTCACAGGATGCTCACTCAAACTAGGGTTAAAATAGTTAAATCATATTACAATAGCACAATAATATATTAATATCTTGGGACAACCAACACACCGCCATCTGATCCCAAACTAGGCAGAGCCTGTACTATGGCAACCAGACAACTGATAAACATACTTATATATTTGTAAATACATACATATTATAGATAAATTATACACCCAGATACAGAAAAAATAATCGTACTCATCGCACAAAGATTTGTCCTGTGTG
This sequence comes from Lycophotia porphyrea, assembly GCA_950005105.1. Lineage (NCBI taxonomy): Eukaryota > Metazoa > Arthropoda > Insecta > Lepidoptera > Noctuidae > Lycophotia > Lycophotia porphyrea. Next base: position 1,583,008 of record OX465408.1, on the reverse strand, counting down.
GGAATCGAACCCACGACCTCCGTCCTAGCAGTCAGGGTCACTAACCACTAGACCAACAGGCCAGTCAGCAAATAACTGCAACAAGAAATAGAATGGCCATTTTATGAATGCACACAAAGCGCAATGCTCACGCGCAGATCTATTCAATTGAAGCTGAACTAGTGCAATTCGGCGCATACAATATGCATTCATGTTGTGATTGTCACACATTGCAGAGGATATATTGTATACAGATCGACGACTAGCAAAAAAAAAAATTGCCATGATTGGACAAAACATTGTCTCTTCAAGTGAGATCTCAAAATACTATATAGTCTAGCTACATTTCGGCAGAACAAATAAAAATGATAATTTTCTTTAAAAAACCAGTAGTTTCGAAGAATCTAACAGTACTTATTATTTATTTTGTGTTTAGTAAAGGGCATTGCTAGTCACATTTTTGTTTTATTTTAATTTATACGAGTAATTTATTTTGAAATTGATGTAAAAGGTCAAAGCAAAAAACGAGCACATTTAAATTAGTAAAAAGTTGGATGCAGGCGAGACCCATTTGAATTTAAAATGATAAAAAAACTGGTTTTTAGTTTTTTCATTGTTTTTTTTAGCTTTTTACTAAAAGCAATGTAAAAGACATCGCAGACGATTTAGTTTTCATTATATTTTTTTTTTACTTTTAATCATTTAGGTTGAATATATAAACACTAATATATTCAACCTAAATGATTAAAAGTTGTGAAACAGACAAATCTAATGACGTATAATTTATCGAAATCAGTTCATCCGTTTAAGAGTTACGAGGGAACAAAGAAACGGATATTGGTACATACATATTACATGTATACCAAGTCAAACACATATTTAACCCTCATTTTATTAGGCTTCGCCGAAGTCGGTCAGAAACACGGTTTTCAAAATGACCTCAAAATGACATCACAATTCAAAAGGAATGTTCTAGAACTAAAAACTAGAGGAGTTGGTAAGGACATAGCCACATTAGATCACTTTTTGCAGAATGTTAAGAACAGACACACAAGAAACAAGGTGAGCTTAAACTTGATGATATAATAGATTAGGTGACCTTACAAAAGGTAACGACATCAATGACGTCGTTACTGCGTCTATAGTCAAGCTAAAGATTGCACAATTTGGAGTCGACAAACTTATAATAAATATAAATATCATTAGCGATGAAGAGGGAGAACCTTTTAAGTTGTTTATGACTTGAAGCTACATAATATAAAAATGAATCATTATCAGACTGAAACAGTCCCACAGTAGGCCAAAGGACTTTTTTTACAAAGAGAAGCCGGCCTGCCAAATCATCATCATCATCATTTCAGCCGAAAGACGTCCACTGCTAGACACAGGCCTCCCCCAAGTGTCGCCACATTGATCGGTCCCATGCAACCCGCATCCAGTGGATCCCCGCAACCTTCACCAGGTCATCGGTTCACCTAGTGGGAAGCCTTCCGATGCAACGTCTTCCCGTTCGCCTACCAAATACATTTTTGGAATTGCAAACCATTATAAATTCAGATACAGAATTCAGGGTCAGAAAAATCCAAATCACTATTATTTTTATAAGTAAACTATAATAACGTTATAGGCTGATTATGCTACAAATTCAGATTTTAGGGGACATTTAAAATATCCTCCAAATTGTAAAAGCAACCAATTGTAAAAATTTACTTAACACATTACTATTAGCAGTAGTGTTACGACTATATGTTCCATAAAAATTCCGGAAGGGATGATGTCGCAGGACCTACACTGATGAGTGGTGTTCTTCATAAAGGTCAGGTGCGTTATACTTGCAACCGGCGTGCATGTATGAACATGGACGAAGCAATGAGGATCGTAACAGGTGACGTTCTGAAGTTTCTACCTTTCCCCATAGGAAAAGGGCGTGAGTTTATTAATGCAAATTAGATTATATCTCTCTAGAGCAACCTACAGTACTAAAAGACGACCACTACAAGTCTTTACTACACGCAGCAATGCTACAATATTGCCACCAGATGACATAAGAGGTCGTTGATGGTCGGTTGAGTAACGTTCATCTCGGTAATCGATTGCGTAGCGTTTAGGCGGTAGGCTGGTGTTAAATGGACATTCTGATGAATAAAGATGGGTTTAGACTTGTCAGAACGATGCATATCATCTTCCTGCACTTTTCCCATGTTACTTGGGGTCGGTGCAACACGTTTTTTTCTTCCATTCTCCTCTGACAACCGTCACGCTATCATGTACTCCTTTTTCTTTCATGTTATTCCTTACACAATCCATCCATCTTTTCCTTGGTCTTCCTCTCCCGGAACGATACATATAAAGGTAATGAATTGTGTTCCAATCGAGCCTGTCCCTTGCAGTCCTCCCCCAGCGACGCCTTAAGCTGAGGCTTGTACTCCACATGCAGTGCCTTTAGCGTGTAGTCGCTTAGTTTTTTGCCTCTGGCTGGAGGCCTTACACTCAAGGCACCCACAGGATAGTCCGATTAAACAGATGACAACCTCCCAAATGACCTGCGAGACGCTATTATAAAAAAATTGGATGAATTGGAAGAGTTTGCTGGTACACCTAAGGGTTGCCTCAAGGTCCGCTCCGTCAAGAAAACAGTTCTCATATTTTTCTCCAAAGTATGGAAGACGCAAGAGGCAATATCACGTGTAACGGCTACAGAAACTCGAATAAACAGGGGTCGTAATGTCCGGTTAAAACAACTAATTTTGTTACCAAAGACACAAATGGCTCCCTTGCTCTACTTAATGAAACAAGAGTAATTACTCCTGTTTCCTGTAATGGCTGTCCGGAAAGAGGCTTCCAAAGATGAAACAGAAGATAAATAAAATCTAACAAGACGTATAGATAGCCTTTTTTTTTTCGGATGCGAAGCCATCAAATGCCTTCTCCCGCTCAGGGCGGAGCGGCAGGGAGTGTCAGACTTGTACTGACTAAAACCCATCCATGTTCCTTCCTTGCCCTTTGTGTTCCAGGGCCGCGGTATCTCTTTCGAACAGTCCCACAGCCCACGTATAGATAGGCTAAGACGGTAAAAGCAAAAGGAGTAATGAAGATTACAAGAATTCTGTAGTTCGTGACCATGGGAAAAAGCGAGAGTTTATATAGACTAGACGGTATTGCACGTAAAATATTAAATTAAATACGTAGTGCTGGCAAATCTACCATCATCCTAACAGTATAAGTTACGTAGACTGTTGCCCGTTTTTTTCCAACACAGGTAAAGTTGTAAGTGACAAGTATTGATCCGTCTGGCTCTCGATACAGGATGTTGCAATCAAGTGTTTCGGCACTAAGATACAAAATAATGTAATAAATAATAGGTTGGTAACTGATATTAAAAACAATAAATGCAATACTTCGATAACAAACATGCAACGATGACAAAATTAAGTTTTGACAGAAACTGTTGATGAAATAATGTTTTGAATTTTATGAAACATACACTTGATAACGTAGGAATTATTTTGTAAATGTAAATTGTACTTATGTGCCAAAAACAATAAATTAATTAATTTGTGAAATAAAATGTACAATAACAACGATATTTCAAACGTCACAAATTATAATAAATAATATTAACTGAAAACAAGTAAATCACCTTAAATATAAAGCTTCCTAAAACCTAACTAAATGACTCGTCTTGATGTTCTTAGATTTTATGAACTTGATTTTTGCACACTTTGACATTGAAATTCAATCGATAATTAAGTTTTGGAAATGCGTAATTGCTGTCTTAATTAATCAAATGTTGAAAAAAAAAATGAATTTATATTCACTTCCGTTTCCTTTGGGCCATAAAGTAAATTTATTTTCGTTAGGCACAAAAACCTAGCATTATTATAAAAGGTGATTAAAAAAAATTGGCATTTTATGTTAATCAGTGGCTCATTGTCTCTATTAATAGCATATAATCTATTATTATTATAGGCCTATATTGTCCCACTGCAGGGTGAAGGCCTCCCTTCCCCCTTTCCACATTTCCCGATCTTGTGTGATTTTAGGCCAATCCTTTACTAAAGAGTCCAACTCATCCCTCCATTTCCTTCTGGGCTTGCCACGTTGTCGTTATAATATATTTATAATCATCATCATCATTTCAGCCGAAAGACGTCCAATCTATGTATATTTTTATTAAATAAAAATATTCCTGACTAAGAAGCTGCATATGGAAACAATTCATTCTTAAACCCATTTAAAAACGCAATTATTTAGTCAAGCACAAGTTTACTTTGAATAATTAACTTATTATATAATCCACACTTTTTCACATACTTAATTTTAATGTCACATTTCAAACAGAGCTGAGTTTCCAGAACGTTTCGCAAAACAATGTCTTACTCATACATAATTGTTTATAAAATACTACAGGTCCTAAGCACGTTCCTTGCGGTACTCCTCACGTGTTTACTCTACTCGGCAATAGAGCCTTGACCCTGACGTGACTCAGATACGCTACAGACAATACTTGGCACCGACCTCTGCCACCAATAAGGATTTAAATAGGAAAAACAATGATATAAGCGAGAGGGAGGACACAATGTTAACTTGTGATAAACACTGTCAAAGGCTTTTGTTAGATCTAAGTAATTATTCATAGCGTGTTTATTCTTAATTATTTCTTTGAAATCTATTTATACGCAGCATTTAAACAATGTTACTGTATTTTGTATTGTCTGCAATCTGTTGACCTCAATAACTTGCAAGATAGCTAGCAAGCTGAAACTTAAGAAGAATTGCTGTAAATACGAATATTTAAAATAATTATTGTGTATTTTTAATAATGAGATACAAGTTAAATATGTAATTTGCATTACAAATTCTAAAATTAACTCTGCTTTAATTGCCAATTGTGTAGTGGGTAATTATTCGGTTAATTTGAATTCTTATTATGCTACAAAATTACATAAACTCCTGCAATTAGCGACTGTGTAAGTCCAAGACATAAAACCTATGTATACCTACTTAAGAAGTGTTGTACACATAAGCTGTTGGTGAAGAATAATTTCCTAAATATTAATGCAGGCCTTTTTTTTTTCTTCGGATGTGAAATCATCAAATGACTTCTCCCGCTCTGGGCAGAGCAGAAGGGAGTGTCAGACTTCTACTGACTAAAACCCATCAATGTTCCTTCCTTGCCCTTTGTGTTCCAGGGCCGCGGTATCTCATTCGAACAGTCCTGCAACCATGGCAGGCATCGGCCCTCGCGGGCCCCTCGCTGTTTGCTGACATCTCCTTGAGGCGCGCGTGGAACACGAACGCGCCGTCAACACGGCTTGTCGTCAAAAAACGGACGGCCGGCGAGCTAGCCCATTACTCACCGTCCACAGGTCCGCGTCTACGATGGCCTGAAGCCACGGCGTGACCTCCGACGCCCGGGGCGTCTCCCGCGGCTGCTGGGATGAGAGGTTCTCTCCCTCTCACGCTCCGCCACCTCCTTCGCTAGCATGACTGCTTCGCAGAAGGAGGTGACGGCGTCCCACTCCCTTTCGCTCCGGACCATGGATTGAACTAGGGCCGGATGAATGCAGGCCTTCCTTTATGATTAACGTATATACAGGGTCTAAAAGTAATAAAACAACAGGCTGTTTCTTAACGTATGACAGTTATGTATGACATTGTAAAATACGCACAATATGTATTAATATTTATTTCAGAGACTGATGAAAATAAAGCCGTTATAATAATGATAAGTTAGTAAACTTTACAAAGTCAATCAATTATTATACCGTATGCAAATTATATGAACTTTAACACTTCAAAAATACGTATTATTATAATAGAAACGATAATTTATTCATAGCTATTTTAACTACCTATTATATAATCACGACTGACGTAGGTAATTTTTGTTGTTTTCTTTGTTCTTAAAATTATTTTTTTCTTATCATCTTTTTATTATACATCTTTCCTAATACTGCTACATATTGTATAAGAATTCTTTTATCCGTGCCAATACGTAAATGCCAAAGTAACACTGTCTGTCTGCTAGTCCATCTGTCTGTCTGTTGCCTTTACACTAATCGCTGAACATTTTTGATAAAACTTCGCATACGGATGAACGATGACCTAGGTTAGGACGTATGATGTTTCATCTCGGTAGTACGTTCCCGTGGAATAATTTGTAACCTTCAGAGAAGGTAAAACCGTAGACAGAAGCTAGTCAACAAGAAAATATGCTTATCTGTTAAACGTCACAGATAAATCTTGATGACAGAACAAATAATAGAAAGAAACTAGAAACGCTCATAGACATAAAGTAAACGAAGATGCACACAGCTGCAAGTACCCAAACAACAAAGTGTCACAATAAACTCCATTAATAAATAGAAAGGAAAGGAAAAAAGAAACAAAAAAAGAAGCGGAATTTACCCGTAACATATTGTGAAGAAGGACGAATGTCGAAAAGGTTTCCTCTTAGGCAGTAAGCAGTATACACGACGAAATATCAAGCTATAAAGGGTGTAAAAAAAAGACTCTTAACGAAGCCGAAAGGAACTTGTTCTCCCGTCCGTAACTGCGATCATTTTTTTGTTCTAGACCATACCTGGGAACCTTCTAGTTACGGAGATATTGGGTGTCAAAGTTCCAACTATTTCACAAGATTTTTTTTTAAATACGTGTTTTTAATGTATTTTTTTTTTACTTAAGACATCTTCACGACCCCCGTACTATTCATATTCAATCCATCTATCAGCAGTACGTTTTGAATGCGTTACATTGAGTCCTACCGTAAAACGTGACTTTTCACCCCAAAACAAAGTCGTTTCCGAGCACTCATTTTTACGTAAAGTTACTTAGTTTGATGTACATAATGCTTGGTTGGCTTCGTGAAAAGTCTGTTTACTCCCTGAATATTACCAGAATTCGATGACCTAGCATCGTTTAGTCTTTCTGTACAATGACAGCTCAATTTGTACTGGTATAGCTTGATATTATTGTCTTGTGTACGTGAATAAGTTGATATAATTCAGAGAGATACTTTGACTTGTACTATGTATCATCATATGTCTAGTTTGTGATGAGGAAGCTGCAGATGTGATCACGTGAGCAACTGTTTAACGAAATGAGTAAGGTAAGTCTGAGACGATATTTATTTATTTTGTTAATTAACCTTGCAAGGCGTTGGCTTCTAAGAGATGACAAGTCTGTTGGTGTTACTCGTAGGATTAAAAATGCTAAGGACTTGATACTTAAGGTTTTATTGAGTTAAGTTGTAAGAATAAAGATTATTGAAGTTGTCTTTGATTTAAGGTGGTTGCGCCAGGATAGAACCCTCTAAGTTCATGTAAACATATTCAATGAATATTTCATGAATAAGTCATTCAATAGGGTTAAATGGACTTACAGGGTTATATTGATGATTTTCATGTTTGTTATTCTTTAACTACATACGTGTTACTGGCGCGACTCATTTTTCATCAACGTACAACCTGACACTGACCTGCAAATTACAAAAAACTTAAGAAAATTTAAATTTCGCGGGCTACCATGACGCAACCACCTTAAATGTTAACAGCTGATTTCAAATTACCATTACTGTAAAAAATGACAATACAAAAGGGAACACGTTTTAAATGCCTGTTTTGAAGATCTAAGTCTCTAGAAAAACAACTTATACAAATTAATTACATAAACGTGATTTTTCAACGTAAAGAATCTAAGATTTAGATAAGATTATAAACAACGACATATCATTAATATCATTCATCACCAATTATAAGGTAACCAAGGGAAAACTGATTACTTAATAACAAATCAGCGATTATACAAGAATACATGTTATTTATTTGTTGCAATCTTTGATAAATTCTACCAGTATCAGTTTTTGTGACTAAAGTATGGAAAGTTTATACTTCCTTTTGAAATGATAGATCATACAGAAAACGTCAGGAAAAATATGAATTAACGCAATTAACGTCAAGGAATAAATGACGACTTATGAGATTTTTGTAAGAGATTGGCCGGAAATGCCGCATAGACAGAAGAGTGGAAGATTATGGGGGAGACCTTTGCCCAGCACTGGGAGATCAAAGGTTTAAAAAAATAATTAATTTACGACGAAATTAATAATAACTTAAGTGGGTCTAAACTGTTCCCACAGCTGGGACACAGGCCTACTCTCCTTGAGAGAGTGCGGGTAGTTGGATGAATTGGTGGTATCACTACTGCTTTAGCTGCCTATATAAATGTTGAACTAAGGCTTCCTTTCAGAGACCTGCGGGACTGTTCGAAAGAGATACCGCGGCCCTGGAACACAAAGGGCAAGGAAGGAACATGGATGGGTTTTAGTCAAAAGTCTGACACTCCCTTCCACTCTGCCCAGAGCTGGAGAAGTGATTTGATGATTTCCCATCCGTAAAAAAAAAAAAAAAAAATTGGGCTGTTACATTTTTTGTTCAGTAATCGGCTTTAATAGGCTGATTCGATTGATTATTTATTAACGTATTATTTATTAACGTATTTTTTATCCGTATTTTTTATCCAAATGTTTTCAAACAAGTTCTCTTACGCACCCATAGCTTTTTTTTTTGTTTCCCGATAAAACACTAACAAGAAATGATTTTACGTGAGTTTAATTGATGGGTAACTAAGTTTTTAATTTGAGCTGTAAAACTGAAATTATATGTATCAATTTAGAGGCAAAATACGTAGTAAGTAAGCATAGCAATCAATCAGTAACACAACAAAACAACATCAATTAGTTATTATTACCTACATATAATTTTTCTCATTAACATTCTTACATTTTATTCAATCTAATCTTTTATCGTAAACACAACAATGTTTCATCAACTACCTAACCATTTCAATATTTGTTAAAAACTTATTAAAATACAATTTTTCTATTAATTACCATCATGCTACCTATGGACGGCTCAGGTCTCAAGTATGTATGCGGCGTGTCTCCACAGACGATGGCCCACCTTCCATCTTGCGCTGCATGCCCTGACACCTGCGCGCTTGACGATCTTATGACGGCATCAGCGAGCGGAGTTCACATACAGGCAAGGCAGGTCCCAATACAGGCATTACTTGCTTAAAGGGAGGCTCCAATCACTAATTTTGTTTGTGTAAAATACTTTGCTGAAGAAATAAATGAATTTTGATTTTGTGATTTGATTTGACATAGCTGAATTTTGTGCCGAATTTATTTAATGAACATTTGCCATCGACATGCTGAGAAGAAGTCTGAAAGTTGCACTGATATCCGAGAAGCTGTGTGGAATTAGGTTGTCATAAACGCAGATAAACGCAGTCGTCAAGGTTTATTTACTTAACATAAAGAATAAACAAGTAAATAAGTAAAAACAAACGTTTCGCCAGAAGTCACGCATAATTAATAAAGTCGTTATGAAATTACTTACGAAATATCAATCAATAATAAAGTCTGTGTGAGTGAAGTCAACGGCCTGTATATATTAGCATTGCACCTTGTCAAATATCGAAGAGTCGTCTCGCCTCCACAAGTTGATGGAAAAGTTATAGACAATAAAATATAATAAGAGTTTAGAGAATAAGAGGCAGACAGTTAGACCCAGAAAAACAGACAGACAGAAAAGAACAAAAATATTTAGGTGTCTTGATTTATACACCAGTAACACCAGTAAGTAAGACGAGTTCTCTCTGCAACAGTAGTCGATTTTCTACAAGTCATTTCACTACAAAAGAATCAAACGCATACTTTTTATATACCCACGATTTGAGATCTAAAATGAAAGAAAAAAAACACGCCAAGTGCGAGTCGGACTCGCGCACGAAGGGTTCCGTACCATAAACCGAAAAAAAAAACACGTCTCTTGTTTGGGAGCCCCCTTTCAATATTAAATAATTTATATTTTTATTATTTGTTGTTATAGCGGCAACAGGAATACATTATCTGTGAAAATTTCAACTGTCTAGCTATCACGGTTCATGAGATACATCCTGGTGACAGACAGACAGCGAGCGATGTCTTAGTAATAGGGTCCCGTTTTTACCCTTTGGGTACCTGTGGAACCCTAAAATAGAGTAAAACGGTGACGGTTGACAGAGGAGAACGTAAGAAATAACCCAACCACTCCGGCAATGCCGACAGAAGTGGAAACTTTTTTTTTTTTCAATATTCTGGATTATTTTTTGAAAATATTTTTGCATAAGCCTTTTACTTATACATTTGACTATACACTGTATTTTTTTTGAGCTTCTAATATGGAGTAATACGGCTAACTCTGCAACGAAAAAGAGATCGTTTGACGGCGTCGCGAGTTCAATTGTTTTTCCCCATCTCAAAAAAGCCCAACGCGACTAAAGAAGTTTTCACTTCAAAAAAACGTGTTGCCGCGACCCAAAGTAACATGGAATAAGGGCAGGAAATGATCTTGACCTGAGAACTAAATTGATCACCAATACCCACTCAAATGAAGATGAGAACCATCTCAATACATCACTTGTACATACAAATGAATTACACACATTAGCAGTGGCGAAGGTGCTATACAACTCGATTCCTACCGGCTTCCCTTCGAAAAATGGCACAGTCAGTATTCTAAAGACAAATAAAATTAAATTACAGATAATTATGTACTCGGGCTTACCTCTTGCAAAAATTGACCCTTCGCTACTGCACAGTAGTCATAACATTTCAACCTCGAGCTGAGCTGGCCTGGCATATTATGAACTTTCAATAGGATGAGAGGCCAACATATACTAGTTATCTTAATGTGTTACCGTACTTTCCCCATAGCAACAGTAACTAATGTATGTTTAATATATAAAGGAACCAGTGCGTATAATGTTTCGCACTATATTGTATACATAATTAATTATGTCACTGGCTGATTGTCTGGCATACTAACGATGTTCTTTTTAAGTTTATGTGTTCGGCGGACGTGATCGATTGGTTCATTAATTGTGTTCAGAAGTTGTTGTTTCTTATTTCTTGATTTATTTGCTTTGCATAGTTTAGCTTCTGCCTCTATACCCACTACTAGAAGTTCACGATACGATATAGTGTCCATGGAGGTTCTTGCCCATTCGTCTCCATAGAGATCTACGCTTTGGAATGGACAACTACAGTACATTCACAAGTTATTATACCTTGTGACTGGGACTGTAGCTTCGCTCTTTTTGTTTTTCTGACATTCAAGGTCCTGTAGTGCTCTAATTGAGTGGTGAAATAAATGCTTTGAGTTTGATACTTCATCAACAACAGCTATTCTAACAACCCCAAACAATCAATTTTTTCTTTTTGACTTTTCAAACTCCACTGTGTCTCACCAAACCTGAATAGCTACCATAGGAATCTCATTCAAAACCACAATATCATTAACATCACTAAATCATAGTACTTCTAAAACCCTATCAACAAAACCGTTGGCATAATTTCCAAGGTGAGATCGAATATGCTCAGTGATCATGATCACGCAGTAAACGAAGCCGCTGCGGTCACCTTGACCGAGCCACAGCTCGCTACTCGCAGCGAGGCAATTACCTACCACAGTTAAGATGAAACAGTTAGTACGTTCATCGAGCTTTCTAATGCATGCAAGATAAGAAAGTTGGCCAATTTGTAGATAGAGATAAGTGAAATAATGATATATGAAGATAACCTTAAGAGACTGCCTAGTTAGTCTCGGTGGTCCCAATCGCGGCTGCACAGCGTGAGGTCCTGGATTCGATTCCGTTGTTATTAGGTTTTTCATCAGGAATTTCTCATCTGTAATACCCGAAAGGTTAGGCAGGGGTGTACCTAATAGTACACCCTCGTTTTGCCAGTTATGTTTAAGTCCCATATAATAGGGGGCGGGCCTATTGCCATAAACCGGACACAAATCCAGACTCCGTGGCTGCTACTGAGAAAACACTAACAATTTACCCGACCCTGGAATCGGACCCAGGATCTTATGTTCAGCAGTTGCGATTGCGACCACTAGACCAACGAGGCAGTACAGGAAGAAAGAGAATATAATTATTGTTAATCACACTAAGTTTTGTCTGGTCGCTGATTGTCCGCTTTTCATTCAAGATTTTCTTGAAACTGATAACACTCAGCGCTCTCTCGCAGTAAATGACCACATTGTTAGCATCATCCCGTGGGTGTCGTAAGAGGCGACTAAGGGACTTAACACAGAATGGGCAGCAGCGTTCTCTGTCTGTGCTTTTGTAACAACCGTACTGTATCGCCAACCCGCCTGCCAAGCGCGGCGATTAGGTATGGCAAAACCCCCCCTTTGGGAGAGGCCTATGTCCAGCAGTGGGCGTCTTTCGGCTGAAATGGTAGTGGTTAGCACCAATAGGTACAAGAAACATAACACATCATCATCTTCCTGCTCTTGTTCCATTCTACTTGGGGTCGGCGCAACACGTTTACTTCTTCCATTCTCCCCTGTCAGGTGTCAAGGCATCATTTACTCCTTTCTCTTTCATATCATTCTTCACACTATCCGTCCATCTTTTCTTTGGACTTCCTCTCCCTCCTTCTACATTCATGTCCATCACTCTTGTAGTCCCATGCGTTTCATAATCATAACACATGATTAAACCAATTCAAATAATCTTTGATGCCAAGAAGCTACCAAAACAGGAACTAATCATAAATCCTTGACCTTTAAGTCTCTGATCTTGCAGCAATCAGAGATGTTATGGATATGATATTTCGGATCTGGATACGGATATGGATATAGGAATAAAATTATATCGGTTTCGGATACGGTTACAGATATGTAATTATTTCGGATTATCTGTTAGTTTCGGATAGTTTCGGTTACGGATATAATAAAAAGCTAACCAGTTATGAAAGAGGTTATGTTATGACTAGAAATTTTAATAACAACTGCAAGAATCAAGTGGCGCGCGAGCGGTGAAACAAAAACCTTCGAAACATGTCGTTTTATTTAGACTCCGCCTTTATAGGAAACTATCCATCCTAAAACGGATACGGTTACGGTTATATTTCTATTTCGGATATCCAATAGTTTTGGTTACGGTTACGGAGCTCCATAACATCCCTGGCAGCAATCTGCCACACAATCTAAGAAACAGAAACATATTTAATAAATTCGTATATTATGTATCTTTTTACATAACATTTAGTATTAAATAAGTCTGTTCATGCTTTAACCACTTGATCTTGTGAGGCGTGCGTCAGGCAGATCGGAGTGACGCGATCACAAGAGGAGGTCGACAATCTTCTCTGTTTTTCAACAATCTTTTGTACTTATTTTTTTCTGCTCTTCGATTTAACTCTAAATCTTTCTACCTAGTGTCACTTCGGTTTATCTAGCTCTCTTTTTCAAACTCGCCCATTACAGCTGAATGTAGGAATCGCACTTCTTTAGTCTAGGTTTTGAACTTTCCGGCTAATCTATTCTTATTCTTATTCTTTATTGCACACAAATTAAAAAATATACATACAAATTGCAATGGTATAACTTATGTACAATGGCGAGCTTAACCCAGAATTGGGTCTATCAAAATTTATAAACTAAATAGAAAGTATGGAAAACACCAGCTATCTCTGCCTTAGAGCTGGTTGTAGGGCCAATTCAATCCCTTACTTTAATTTAAATATCACCTGGGAATTTGGTAATGTCTAACACACAGTCAGATAGGCCTATTAAGAATCTATTGTCGCGGTTAGGAACAATCTAATCGAATACCTTTAAACGAGCAATTCTTTAACTTTAATCTCGGATACGGCTCCAACGATTTTATAAAATTTAGTATGCAGTGGGTTTCGGGGGCGATAAATCGATCTAACTAGGTTTCATTTTTAGAAAACGTCATTTTTATCCGTGTTACCGAGCAAAGCTCAGTCATCCAGGTACTGTTTAATTAATGTATCGTATCGTAAATCTAAGCACGTAATATATGGTATTGAAATTGCCGCCATTTGACATTTGTCAGATGTCATACTCAATCCTGATAAGAGGAGTTATGTGACAGGTGTTACATGACAAGAATTATCATCATCTGCCTAGCCTATTCCCAACAATATTGTCCAGTCTAACCGTATGCAGCTGATTACCAGTATTCTACACGGAACAACTGCTTACCTAACCACCTCAACTCAGTTACTGGGTAATTCGATAGAGGAACCATTAATGGCATTCAGTATTGTTGATTGAGAGGAATAAATCTATGACCCTTGGTAAACTGCTGTGAATTATTAATAGAGTAGTATCATTAATTGGCAAACCCCATACCAAAGCTTGAGCTGGATTCTTTAAATAAAGATCGGCCTTTCCAGACGTAGATAGTAGGATGAGGTACACTTTTCAAATCACAGAAATTGAAAGACAAACAGTCTACCTAAGAAGCATACATGGATTGTTATTGAACTTAATTTCACGAGAGACTGCGTTAAAGATCGAGATATGAGTATTTTAAGTAATTCAGAAGAAATCTTTTCCCGCTTGCATGCAAAAAAACCGGCCAAGAGCGAGTCGGACTCGCGCACGAAGGGTTCCGAACCATTATCTATAAAAACTAAAATCACGTTTGTTGTATGGGAACCCCCCTTAAATATTAATTTTATTATTTATTTTTAAAATGAATATACAACTAAATATTCTGTGTATATTTTAAGCGTCTACCTGTCGCCGTTATTAATATCGAGCAAAAAACAGAAATCGCTTAATGCCAAGTAGGCGTAACTCGTGTTTGGCGTTATGTCGACCGGTTTTAATAACCTGCATTACTGGTGTGCTTACATAATATTATGTCTTATTAATATATATTATTAATGTCATTGTTGTTTTTGTAAAGTTTTTTGCGCGCTGAAAATACGCATGACCTTCTATAGGTCTAGCATGGCATAGCGTAAATTCCAGTACTTCGAACGAAATTATACAATTACTTCATACATACATACGAGTACACCCAGATCCAGCCTGTCCCTTTGGTGCCCTCCCCAGCGACGCCTTTAGCCGAGGGTACCCCACAGGGGGTGCCCATAGCGTGCTGTCGCTTAGTTTATAAGTTATTTGCCCCTGGTTGGAAACCTTACATTTATGGCACCCACGGATAATCCGGTTCAGCAGAAGTCCCACATGCGAGATGCCATTAAAAAAACACAACATGTATTTATCTTTAAAGATTTCATTCATATCTATTGGTGATATTAATTGTGCTTGTAGCAAATATGTTTTTTATTGGATAGTGTTGTAGCTTCAATAACAAAAAAGGTTAGATTAATGTTGTCTGTTCCGCTAGGGCCTCTAAAAGAGTTTAGCATCTGGTTATAAATACACAAATCATGATAAATTGCTTTATACCTTAGAGCAGGGGTTCCCAAACTGTGCGCTGCGGCGCCCTGGTAGAGAGTGAAGAGGAGCGCCGTGAGGCGCTTCTGTTTACTTTTCTTTGGAAACTCATCTTAAGTATTCGATAAAAATGTAATGAGCGTGTTGTCTCACGATAGTTAATGTCCATTTTCACAGAAAACCGTTCGAAGCTCACTTAATGGTTTTTAAAACACTTTGCCGAAGACGATGTCAAAAACTTTTCGTGAGTCCAAAATCCAAAGGATCCACTTAAATTAACTTTGTAAGAAGAAGGGAGTCTCATTGAACTCTTGCGACAGCGGCCTTAAAACAATGTTCACGTGTTCCGATTTGGTGGAGTTTTGGATATTGGTCCAAAATGAATATTGATATTCATTTTGGACCAATATCCAAAACTCCACCAACTTAAAACTTTAACTTTTAACTTTAAATTCAAAACCCCTAAGAATTCTCATTTATCTTGCAACATCTTATTTATCTGAAGCCGGATTTTCAAATGTATTCTTGTGTGTCAATATTGATTATAAAAACTCTGCTTTTTGAATAGCTGGGGCGCCGAGGCAAAAAATTAAACCTGTTTGTGCGTCGCGAACTGAAAAAGTTTGGGTAACCTTTGCCTTAGAGTGTAACCAGGTTATAGTAAATAAGCCTTAGTCATACCGGTATATACTATAGTACAATTTGGAGTTCAGTGCAATTTGTTCTAGTCATCCGGCAATCATTAACAAAAGCCATCACAAATTGTACGTTTTCCGTTGTGAGCCGTAACTTTATATTGCCTCCGGTTATATTTCATACAATCTTTTTTATGGAATTGGCAAATATTCCTATACAACAAGGTCAATATAAATAAGTTATCAAAACTCTGCAAACATAAAGAGTATCGATGATAAAATGTTTAGATGTCCTATTATTAGCCATCGGTGTCCCACTATTGGGCAAAGACCTGGCTTCCGTCTTTCTTCCTTTATCGTGTGGTTAGTGCTTAACCTCGTGTCAGAGTTTTTGTGCCGTCCATGGACCTCTGACTTTATATTTCAAGTAGGCCAGTTACAAGCACTTTTGAACTGCCGACAAAGTTAAACTGTGAAAGTACGGTTGTTACAAAGGCACAGAGAATGCTGCTGCCCATTTTCTTGTAAGTCCCTTAGTCGACTTTACGTCACCCACGGGAAGATATGACTTTACTTGCCATCAAGAAATATCTCTCAGGTATGCTGGTTTCCTCACGATTTTTTCCTTCACCGAAGCAAGTGATAATTATACAACATGCACATGAATCCGAAAAACCGGCCAAGCGCGAGTCGGACTCGCGTACGAAGGGTTCCGTACCATTATCTATAAAAACGGCAAAAAAATCATGTCTGTTGTATGGGAGGTAACCACTGAAAACCAGCGCTATGCTGTGGGCCCTCTATAGCACAGCATCATGCTGAGTGGAAACCTGTTTGTCGCACTCACGACGTGCAGTGAGCCCAATTAAATATTTGTTGTTATAGCGGCAACAGAAATACATCATCTGAGAAAATTGCAACTGTCTAGCTATTACGGTTCATGAGATACAGCCTGGTGACAGACGGACAGACAGATAGCGGAGTTTTAGTAATAGGGTCCCGTTTTATATACTTTGGGTACGGAACCCTAAAAATCAGAGGTGCGTGCCTTGGCTTCGAACTTGAGACCCTTAACTTGGCTGCCCAACGATCACACCACTATCACTGCTTTAAACGTCTTTCCATATCCCTCTACAGTCCTGTTTGTGGCCTCTAGGTAAGAGTTGAATTCGTCCCGCAATCTCCGCCTGGACCGTATGTATCAAGCAACAAAAAAGTGTGTGTGAACTTTTGTACGCAAGTAAGAAGTTATACTTCTTTGGCGTATAAAACTAAAATGTTGACTAGCTAACTTCAGGGTGTCGGTTTTTCGTGACGCTGTGTGCGCGCATCGTAAAAATTTACTCTCATCATTTTTCCCTAACGCGCCAAAAGAAGTATAACTTCAAAAAACAATGACGAATGAACTCATTTTAGCAATCCTTTGGGCGTGATGAGGAAATAAAACAAGAATGAGTCACAGAACTCACAGACATGCTTCAACTTTTACTTTATTTCTTATTAAACTGGGTTACTTACTACTTGAAATATTCTACGTAACTGGTTTTTGATACTTCTTTTTATGCAAGTAGGTTTGTGTAGCTGTCTGAGGACTATTTTTGTTCCTTTTAGATATTACCTGACCTACAGGATATTTTAAATTATTCGGCTATTGGCTCAGTGGCCCAAAAAAATTCTGACAACCAGTCTTACCAAGGAGTATCGTATTACCCAGTACTAACTGGGTTGTGGAGGTCAGATAAGCCGTCGCTCCATGTAAAATATTGGTATTCAGCTGCATCCGGCTAGACTGGAAGCCGACCCCAACATAGTTGGGTTACAGAATTACAATACATAAAAATCATCAATACAACCTTCTAAATTCATGTTTCTATTTAATGAATATTTCATGAAAAAGTCATTCAATAAGGTTAAATGAACAGGAGTGATTCATTGATGGTTTTCATGATTGTGATTCTGTAACTACATACATGTTACTGGCGCGACTCATTTTTCATCAACATAAGTACAACCCGATAATTGCCTGCAAATTGCAAAAAACGTAAGGTGAATTTGACGCAGCCACCTTAATATGTTGTCCACTGTGTAACTTGTACTCCTACTAGCAATTCATGGCTACTTTTGTTAGCTTGGGTCTTACCTATTAAAACAAATGTATGTGTTAATGAATAAAATAAATAAATTTTGGTATTGCACTTCTGTAGGAAACAATTTTATTTTTTTTATTTTGGTGTTTGGAATTTACTGAATACGTGATAATTCTTAATGCGTTCCACGGAGTTCCACCTATGTTTGAACTATGTAGAGGGTACGTGATTTTGGCACCGATCAAACAAAATCGAATGTCACTAAAAAGTCATTTGTCAATCCCACGCTGACGTTTGACATCTCATTAATATTAATGAGTTAATGATCCTGTGATTTTGTTGGCAAGATAGACACGTCAATGTCGCCGATTTTTTTTTTTACATTAGGATTTAATTTGTATCATTTATGTACTTGATATGTGCTTAGAATTTTTGAATAAAATTAGGTATCGACAAAATAAAGTATACTGCAGACAGCTGAAGTACATGGCACTTGATCGACTTGATTGATAGATATATTGGTGGTGCTTAAAGTTTTACTAATCAACTCAGTTCACACCTGGAGTCCTCTGCCTTCCGTGTCTTATTTGTCCTAGTTCCAGCTGTCGGTGAGGTCGTCATTCAAATTTTCAATAATGACTGAGATATAGTGGTGTAATTTCCTAATAGCTTTAACCTGGGAATCTAAGTGAACCTTTATGTAAACACAAAGATAAGCAAAATCTGTAACGGAATGACAAATTAAGAAGACACATAAACCGGGAAGATGACATAGTTGAGATGGCTGGTGCCTCGTGGGCTGAAAGACACATAAGACCGTGACAAATGGAGGAGCCTAGGGGAGCCCGAAGACACCGAAGTGCAATAGTCGTCATTCATAAGTACCTAAGCTATTTATAAATTTAAAAAATTCTATAAAGGTTTTGACCCAAAAAGACAGGATAAGATCTCCCTGACCAAAATCGTTGTCTGCAAAGAACCTGAAACTAAACCCGCACAAGAATAGTAACAATAGATTGCCATAATTTATCATTTACGGTACACGACTACCGTCTGAGAGAAAGTGTACAGACGAACAAAAAAATGGTGCCACGGTACTGGCTCTTTTTTTATAATTTCACCGTTAAGAATATTTTGAATAAAGTTTTTTTGGCCTTATGAAAGAGAAGTGCCTTGACTGTCCCGTTGGTCGAGTGGACGCAAGCGCGGCTGCTGAGCATGAGGTCCTAGGTACGATTCCCGGGTCGAGCAAAGAGTTATTAGAATATAACATGTAAGTAAATAAACAAACTCGAGTTCTTTTAAACTGCGTGCACGCGATGTTGACAAAGAAAACAATATAATAACTAATAAGAAATACTTTTAGCAGTTTGTTGACATTTCGTCAATGATATTTAATGCCTTCAACGCATTGTTGATTCAGTCATAAACCAGTCACCATTATTAACCATTTTAATTAGTGTTATTTTGTTGCACAAATGCAGGTTCAATGATACTTTAACTTTAATAAACTTGACGATTTGTACACCTATTTAAATTTTGCTATCAATATTTATTTAGGGCTTGGAGGATTAGGAAACTGAAAACACAAATAATGTGCGTCTCAAAAAAAAAGACTAAGTACATAGTTACAGAGTTCAGAGTTGTTTCATTCAGAGTTAGTGACTCAATCTATTGCAGGCACAGCTGAACATCATCATCATCTTCCTGCCCTTATCCCATTCTATTTGGGGTCGGCGCAACACGTTTTCTTCTTCCATTCTCCCCTGTCAGACGTCACGGCATCATTTACTCCTTTCTCTTTCATATCAGGCAGAGTTTAAAATACTTCTAACAAAATTATTATTATTAATCAGTTTATTTCAGATCAAATCAATCCGTACAATTACGAATTATAAAAACACGGTGAAAAAAATACAGAGAAAAAAAAAACAACCACAAACAAAACTGCGCCAC
This sequence comes from Lycophotia porphyrea, assembly GCA_950005105.1. NCBI lineage: Eukaryota > Metazoa > Arthropoda > Insecta > Lepidoptera > Noctuidae > Lycophotia > Lycophotia porphyrea. Next base: position 1,563,067 of record OX465408.1, on the reverse strand, counting down.
AACTTTCAGTCCTCCGTCGAAAGCGGATTTAATTATATTTACACACATAAACGCATTTTTCCCATGGAGGTAGGCAGAAACCAAAGAACGCCACCTGCTACGATCCTCACATACTCCGTTCGCCTCGTCCACGTTCATACATCTAGATAAACACGCACCTAACCTTTCTGAAGAACCTCACCAATAAGGTTATATTATTAACTAGCTGATGCCCGCGGCTTCGCCTGCGTGGATGTCGGTTATCGCGACCAAAAGTAATCATGAAATTTTGATCCCGTTCCCGCAACAAAAACTTGACAAATTATAAAGGGTGTAAACAGACTCTTAACGAAGCCGATAGGCACTTGTTCTCCCCGTCATTGCGATCATTTTTTTGTTCTAGACCATACCTGGAAACCTTCTAGTTAGGGAGATATTGGGGGTCAAAGTTCCAACTTTTTGACAAGTTTATTTTTAAATCCATGGTTTTAATGTAAGATTTTTAACTTTAAACACCTCCAGGACCCCCTTACTATTCAATCCATCAATCAGCTCAATGTTTTGAGTGCGTTACATTGAGTCCTACTGTAAAACGTGATTTTTCAGCCCAAAAAAAAATCATTTCCTAGCACTAATGTTTGCGTAAAGTTACTTAGTTTGATGTACAGTCAACAAAACAGATAGGTATGCAGGGTCGAAAGATATAGTTTTAGTTTTTGTAGAAACTGTAGCACATCTTCAAATGAAATTTGAATTAATTTAACCAACTGATTATTTTTCTTCATTTAATTTTAATTTCATTCGAAAACATCCATCGGTTTTTAAGAAAAAAACAATTATATCTTTCGACCCTACATACCTATCTGTTTTGTTGACTGTACATAATGCTTGGTTGACGGCTTCGTGATGATTCTGTTTACACCCTGTATACTAAGGCCTTCCTCGAGAGCCATCGTGATGATTCTGTTTACACCCTGTATACTAAGGCCTTCCTCGAAAGCCACTCTATCCATTGGTGCATAAAATTCGGTGCAGAAGTTTTTGACTATGTTCTATAAGATGTAGTGATCTAGTGATAGTAGTGGTGCAGAAGTTTTTATTATTGATAGGGATACATGTACAAAAGATTAATAAAGTAATCAACAAATAGATTTTTTGACGTCATAACGTCTTATAAATCGATGAACGCTGGCTGCACGCAAGAAAAAGTAGCACGCTCCACCTGAGCCGAGTGTGTATTATACAAAATAATGATAATTCAATGATAATAATTCAATTCAATTCATAAAAGTATGCAATTTTTCAGCAATGTTTTCGTATGACGTTATCACGTATAATTATCGTCCGTAAACCGACTTTATGGACAACCATTTTTTTATAAAAAAAAAACATTGATTTTGACAAATTTTCTTTCATAGGCCAACAATTATTCGTCATTGTTATTGAAAACCTTGTGCAATGATCAACATGAATGTTGATTGAACCTCAAAAAAATCAATCATTACATTCTTAACAATACTGCATGTGACCATGATATCTACATATAAAAAGAAACACCGCAGAATATTAAACTTATTGTTTACTTTTAACTGTGGTTCAAAAGCAGAGTTCAGTAAACTTGACAACCGTTACTTACTAAAGTTATTGTGAAATATGGTTATTTTTAAACACTTATAAGCATATATCGAAATATATTAATGATTGTTGATGTACAGGCTTATACACGAAAGAAATGCAAATGAGTTGATTATTTAGAAACTTACGCGATGGCTCAATAGTCAACAATGAGTAAATAATATTGACACAATATAGTCTTTTATAACATTACTAAGTTATGGCAGACAGATGACAAACCAAGAATTAAAATTATTCATCATGACAATATCTTTACAATGCTGTGGTTATAAATATTTATGTTCATACTAGGAATTTTATATTGGACAGTTACCAACTTATGTATGCAAACAAATCTTTCAGATTCATCATCATTTTGTAGTAGGTACAGATATTATATTTTATATATTGCCAAGGTACGATATTACCAAAGGTACAATTCTTTAAGAGGAAATGCGGGTGGTCTTTTTTCCAAATCGTGCCCTATAGGATCTACAATGGTTCTTAACTAACTCTAAGCTTTTTGTTAACACCATGTTTTTTACCTTGTGGATACGTGACGCAAATAAATGAATATGAACTGTAGCTTCCCCTCCTTTTTTTCTGACATTCAAAAGTGCCTGTTGGTCTAATTGAAGTAAATGCTTTGAGTTTGCCATAAAAAAAAACATTTTTAACCGAAATTTCACAGTAGCACCCCGAAATTGTAGTCTCACTTCTCTTTTACTAAAATAACCCTCGTTTTTACTTCGCCGTAGTTGGGAAAAACAAAGGTCTGCCTCTCCCATTCAGGTATTACACGAAAAATTCCCCTACAGCAATATTCCGGAAAGCAAAAATACGCAAATGTAATTAATCATTCAAATAAAAATAAATAAACGACCGCTCCGGCAGCCTTGCAGTTGCCTTGAAGGTTATTTCGTAACAGCTATATTAGCCCGGCTGGAGGTTTCGTAAGTACTGTTCCGAACGGTGGCTGTGCCTTAATACAACTTGATTAGACAACAACAACAATAGTTTAACATTTATTATAGAACGTAAAATATAAATTCCCTTTTTGCATCGGATTTTGTTACCAATACCAAGGGTTTTAATTTTTTTGCACGGATCCCTAAATATTATTCTAAAATAAAAGTCTGAGTAAGACCTTGTAACATCAGCTATCTGACAGGAAGTCCTGTCAAAATCGTTTCGGAGATTAGCCGGAACAAACAGACAGACCAAACTTGAAAAAAATGTTTTTTTGTTATAAGTACCTACTATAATATTTTCATACTCATTCAGTAAATTTTATTTAATTGTATAGATTAAAAATGGCCATGGAAGCTGTTGTTAATATAATAAAAAAAAAATGGAATCTTGTCACCCCACACTAGAATTTTCCCCTGTATCGTGGATGCGTTTACAAACATTTAAACTTACATACACAAACACCCAGACCTGGAACTACTTCCTGTAGGCCATACAAATATTTGTTTCGTGAGGGAATCGAACCCGCGACACGCAACGCAGCATGACAGCATCCGATCACTCAGCCACTGCGCCAACCGTGCCGTCGACAGTTCAGCTTCGTGGGTTTGTTCTTGAAGTCAGCTGCATCGGTATTAAAAAAAATATACACATAACTAGCTCCATTACCATACAAATAGGAATAAATGAAGATATTTTCTCAGAAATACTTTGTATAAAATAATTAATTTACGCCAGAGAACAGCTGACAAAATATATTAATGTCCTGTTTGTCATCATTCTTAATGTTGATTTTATAATCCAACGAAAATACATTTTAAATCCTAACCACAGAGAATAATTTAGTGATGTTTGAGCTGAATAATATCTTTTTCTACACAGTTGCTCATAAAATGGCTCTAATTTCACCGCAATTAGGCACATAATGACACCTGTAATCAAACTGACTTTTTCATTGCTATTATTCACAAGTGAGATAAAGGTTTTTTATTTTATTTTATAGGTTGATTTGCTTTGTTCTTAAAAAAGTTTCGATACAAAAAAGATCGTGTTCAATAGTACAAATAAGTTAATTTTCTTCACAAGTGTGTTGAAAAACGTCTTATGATACACGTGTGTATTGATGATTACCGTCCTCGGCTCTCTTAAGACCCTCACCTAAGGGCTCGAGTCTCAATGGCGCCTCAGCGGTAATCACCAACATTACACACTTGTACTATAATGTACTATTAATCCTTTGATTGTACTTGCAAACCAATAACCACAATCTATAATTGACTTCGTAAATAACAGGAAAGTACCCCCTTTAACCGTCCAAAATAACAAAATAAGTACACACATATAAAGATAATAATCAATATTCAAATAAATAAATCGCTAATGTGTTGAAAAAGGTCGTTTGCTTTGGAGAAGCCCAAAGTACATAAAGTCTTTGATATCGCCTCAGGACAGTTCATTGCACCTATGTAACTTGGTTACTATTGGTTATATAATAATATGGTCCCCTTGTCAATTATAAAAATAATTTTGTTGGTTTAGAAATATAATTTTGTTTTGCATTAGCCTGCGTTTTACATCGAATAATATTAATTCATCCTAACTGTAATTCGAGAAGAGTTAAGCAGAGATACCCTTTGATGGGCCTTTTGGCCTCGTGTAGCATCAATTTATTTATTTATTTAATTTATAGGTATATATTTTTTTATTTATATATTTTTATATATATTTTTGTACTAATGTATTTATTTTTTATTTTTTTACATTTTGTTTAAGTCTAGTAGTAATAGTTGTCCAGTGCGAATCTAATATATATGTTTCTTTCTTTAATTCTTCTATCTTTCAAATGTATAATCTGTATAATCTTATAATTCACCCACATTTCGCCAGTTATGTTTGAGTCCTTAACAAACCTTATATAATTTAGTATATGTAAAGGGTTTAAAAAGACTCTTAGGGAAGCCAAAAGGCGCTGGTTCTCCCCGTCACGTCATTGCGATATTTTTTTGTTCTAGCTAGACCATACCTGGGAACCTTCTAGTTACGGATATATTGGGATTAAAGGTTCCAACTTTCTTACAAGTTTTTTTTAAATACATGTTTTTAATGTGAGATTTTTTACTTTTAATACCTCCACGACCCCCGTACTATTCAATCCATCCATCAGCACAATGTTTTGAGTGCATTACATTAAGTCCTACCGTAAAATGTGATTTTTAACCGCGAAAAAAAGTCGTTTCCCAGCAATAATTTTTGCGTAAAGTTATTAAGTTTGATGTACAGAATGCTTGGTTGACGGCTTCGTAAAGTCTTTTACACATTTTTACACTGTATGTTACAGTTTCCGAGTGGTCGTTTGTCTGTCTGGAGCTCAAGTGACTTCACATATTACACAGAGGTCAAAGAGGCAATCAAATCATGAATGGTGTGGCATTTTAAATTATTAATTGATACAACGAATCTCCCAACAGCTTAAAAATCCTTAATAAAAAAACATACGGAACTTAGGCAACCTTCGACTTTGTTTTTTTTTAATCTAACATACAAGGGCGTTGTTAAATATTATCTCAGTTTCCCATCGCGGTCATTAGAGATGACCGCGATTAAACCCTGTCTGAGGTTTTAAGAGAACATCTTGAATTCATTTAGGAAATTATTAAACAAATAATGCAAATATCTACAAAGAGAGAGAGAGAGTATATTCTTATTATAAGTAAAATAATGTAAAAAAAACAAATTCAAAACTACCTAAGCTCGCATAAATGGTGTAAAAAGACTCTTAACGAAGCCGAAAGGCACTTATGTTCTAGACCATACCTGGGATCCTTCTAGTTACGGAGATATTGGGGGTCAAAGTTTCAACTTTCTCACAAGTTTAGTACTTAAGACACCGTCATGAACTCTGTATGCGTTACATTGAGTCCTACCGTAAAACGTGATTTATCACCCCAAAAAAAAAAGTAGTTTCCCAGCAATCATTTTTGCGTAAAGTTATTTATTTTATGTACAGAATGCTTGGTTGAAGGCTTCGTGAAGAGTCCGTTTACACTCTTTATATTAATTCTACATTCCAAAAAAAGCTGGTCATTGATTTTCTAGAATGAAAAGGTCAATTTATTCTTTTCTTTTTTGTAAAATTAAGAACATCCATCAAAGTTCTGCTAAAACACAAAAAATCAAAATAACCTAGTATAAAATACGTAATGGTTTGGCAAAAAAATAATATTTATATAGAGATGTTAATACCGCACAGAATCACGTAAATTATCATTTTTATTGCAATGGTGTGGCGTTTTTTATTATTGTATGCTGTACGCTATTTCTATTTAAGTACTTCTAAAAATATTCTGTTGTTATTTCACCCAGTGAGTGAATGTTTGAGCTGCGATATGACAATATTTAACTATGATAATCTAACAAAATATTTAAATACTTATGTTTACAAGCCCAATTTCTAGCCTTGATAAGTGTTGTTTATATATTTTTTGTGTAATACCGAATAAAACATGCAAACAACACCAATGTATTTGTTTAAGACAATATTGGGAATTTGGTAACGCATTTGTTAGGTATAAGAGCATAAATAATCAGCTGCTAGTGCCTTCATTACCATTACAAGATGGCCGCCTACTCATTTCACTACTGCATAAGCTTTCCTCGTATCCCACAGAAAGATCGAATTAAGATATTCCCCAGCAAAAGTTCAGACAAACTTTTTACTGTTTAACCACTGTTTACTGTTTGTCCAACATTTTTCCCCTTTATTATCATTTCTAAGATTCTTCAAATGAGGTCAAATCAAGATCTCTAACAGTAAATAAATGCGTGTCAGTAATAACATAACGAGTTTAAAGATTGCCAGTGCATAAGTAAACATAATTGGATAAACGACTGAGGGTATTGCTTACGTGACTGCCACGTTAAGGAGTGGAAGCTTCTAGACACAATAAACTTCAAATAGTTATGTAATGGAGGTTATTTGTGGAAGCTTCGGGGCTGGTTATGTGTTGGAAACTCGGTCAATGTATTTGTCATTATGTATATCTGTGGGATTGTAGGGAGGCTCGGAACGATTCGGCATACCTTATTTTTCCGAATGGAAATCATCAAATAAATCCCGCTCTGGGCGGAGCGGAAGAGAGTGTCAGACTTATGCCGACTAAAACCCACCCATGTTCCTTATTAACCCTTTGTGTTTCAGGGCCGCGGTATCTCTGCCGAACAGTCCCGCTACCAACGATTCAGTTTTATTTACATATTTGATCATTTTTTTAACCGACATATACCGGAGCTGTGGGCATGGGACATTTTGTTCACAGAATGGATGGCCGATCGAGCCGAAAGATTCTGCAGGGAGGATCATGTGACGGAAGGTGCAGCATTGGAAGGTGGACCGGTGACCTGGTGAAGCACTGCGAGAAGAAGGTCGAGCCTGGAGCTTCGGCTCGGCTGTTACGATACTGATCATTTTGGTATAATGGCAGTATCCGAATTCTCTAAAAAATAAACATAATTTTAAACTACTCTTTAAGACATTAACATGTGAACTAAACTAATTATTCAATAATATTTACCGACATAATGCAAAAATAAAATAAAATGTTTTCAACTCAAATATCAGGGGATTGCTGTTGATATTCCACTTATTTAATCAAGTATAATTCAAAACAAAAATAATAATAGGTAAAACCATTTTAGAAAATTATACAGGGTTATTATTTGGTAATACGCCCTGTATAATTTTCTAAAATAATTGTACCTTTTATAATGTCTTTAATATATTCATAGACCACCAATTTCCACAATTTCTGTTCGATATTATGTCGCTTATATATCATCCAGTAACCGTGTTACTAAATAATAACAACAAAAACCTTCAACCCACCATAATATTGGTAATTATTTTAAAATATACGAAGGTTCTACATATACATAAACATTAAAGTAGGAAGTAATACAAAATCAGGTTTCAATTTATTAATAAATAATTCTTAATTCTCAAGCTATGCTATATTAGGCCTGTTTGCATTCCCCGTGATCTGTAGCGTAGATGCCAAATTTTATGTATTTTTATCAAAAACTAGCTTTTTCCCGCGGATTCGCCCGCGTTAGGGAAATTAACTCAAAGCAGCACAGTGTAAGTACCTTATGTGTTAATCAAGGTTATAAACTACCTGTGTGCCAAAACTTCATCAGAATCCGTTCAGTAGTTTAAGCGTGAAAGAGTAACAAACATCCATACATGCATCCTCACAAACTTTCGCATTTATAATACTACTAGTAAGTAAAAAGGTAAAAATCAACAGGTATCATGTTTATTTTTGATGTAAAAATCAACAGTCATGATGTTTATTTTTGATCTAAAAAGATATTCACCAAATGGTCCGACCAATCAAGATATACAAAACCAGTATATGCGGATCTCTCATTGTATGGGAAATGTATACAAAGCGAGTCCATGTTGGACTGGAAATGTATAGCTTCATGTGTCGCCGAGTGTGCACCCACATTTCGACAGTTATATTTAAGTCTCCTACAAAAAATAACCAAAAACGGCTATACAGTTTAGTAGTAAAACTGTATCTAACTGACAGACAAGATTCTCATTTGCATTCATAAATATTGGTGTGGTTTTAGAACGTGTATAATCCAGAATCGAAAGTTACATAAAATTCGAAAGTCTAGGTTACTTGCTGTCTAACCTCAGAAGTAATCGTTACAATAACAAGTTTTGTTAAACTTATCATTTGTTTGTAAGCATTATTAGATAATTGAAGCTACATTTATTACTATCCCCTGAGATACAGGTTCCCGCCTAGTTCAAGGGGTAGGGTCAAATCTTTCAATTATTGTCTGGTGGTTAAAACGCGGTTATAGAACCTCCTTTTAACCAGCAGACAACAATTTGTAATAAGTTTTATGTACCGACTTAATTGTAACTTTTAATGGTGAAATTAAACCATTTTATTTTATTTATTTTTTATTAAATTTATAATCAGGCAGTCGTTAGTGTTTAAGAATTGTCATTGAAGTCTTAATTAATCTTTTAATTGCAGCAAATTTTTCATCACAAAGTAAGAGATAAATATGTTATAAATATCATAAAAAAGACTTTAAAAGGGTGGCGTAATTGTTTTTAGGGCAGTGAAGAAATTTGATTAAATTTTTAACAAAACAAAAAAATAAGAAAAGAGGAAATATTCTCAAAAAAAACATTACAAGACCATACACGTTGTTAATATAATTTAATATTCCATTAAATACATAAGAAATAAAAAATGTCGACCAAATCAACTTTCACTGGTGTGTGATCGTAACTTCTGAGATCAATAAATGACGCTATAGAAAGTTTTGTGTGTTGCCACTTGGCAGGTTCGATGAATGCATATTATTATATGCATGATACTATGTGCATGCTTCCTCATATATTTGGAGCTATTAAGTGAGGTGTGTCAGTATCATTTTAGTGCGACAAAAATTTTGTAATGAGCAAAAATTAGGCGTTATTAAGTCAAGTAATTGAAAACAAGAAAATAACTGATGGGCTCTCGAAAAAAATAAATAAACATAATGAAATAACTTGAAATAGAAGTGAAATAAGGGATCAAAATTAAACAAAGTAAAAAAATAAGCACTAGGATCAATAACCCATCAATCTCTTCAAAGGCATCATAATTTTAAAAGTCACTCAAATAATTAACAAAACTAAATGTCATCAAAAGTCAATAAACTCCAGGAAATAAAAGTTCAAACAATTAAGCATTCCGGCAATTTCTCAAGACACTGCCAATAATATTTAAAAAGAAAACAGATCACAGACAAAACACTCTTCCTTATGTCATTTGACCTTATAAAGAGGTTTATAGCTGCGTCAGGTTCTGGTTATCACTACTACCGGGTTCAGGGTTCTGTACAAGGCCGCAGGGTAAGAAAGGATAAAAATGTCAGTGGATACTTATATCGTTCGTATTCTGAAGAAAAATGTCCAATACTATAGACAATGTAGATAGAGGAGCTCGTGGCTTAATAATAACAGCCGCTCGGGTCGATCTTTAGGTTAAGCCGTACTTACTTAGGTTGATCTGTGAAACCGAGTTTACTCCGTGCCTCGGAAAGCACTTTAGGCCGTTGGTCCCGGTTGTCATGTGTAGATCTGTGAAAGTCGTTAGGTAGTCAGTAGCCCAGAGAGTCTTTTAACCAGTCTTACCAAGGAGTATCGTATTACCCAGTACTAACTGGGTTGTGGAGGTCAGATAAGCAGTCTCTTCAAGTAAAATACTCGTATTTAGCTGCATCCAGTTAGACTGGAAGCCGACCCCAACATCGAAAAGGCTAAGCAGATGATGATGATGACTATAGACAATATAGAAAAAAAAGGATACTAATGAATAATGAGATGGTTCTCACGATCAAGGATAACAACAATGGTTATTTTTAAATTAAAATTACAGTGGTTACATACTTCAGTTGGATTGGACTTAATTAATGCCATTTCCAGGGTTATATTTAGGTAAACGGTAGACTGACATAAGAGATCTGTCTTCAGAAACAATAGATGAAACAGCGGATTTCTAACTAAGAGATTTCCTATTTAGGTAACTACAGATATTAACGCAGGGAATATGGCAGACTACTGAGGAGTAACTTTGCACAGCAGTAAGACAAAATAGAAGTGAATGAAAAAGGAGAAAATTATATCGTGATAGCTGACTGCGAAAGAATGGAATGGCTAGTAGATATTTAAGTAGTACCCACCGCAAGCGACATGGGACAAGGAAGTACAAGCACAAGAAGACATGTTTAAATGTAATAGTAAGCAACTACTAAGTCCAAAACTACTATTACTGAAAATAATATCATCTAAAAGTTTCTTTGTATTGCCTACGTTGAGGTTCACTTTACTAACAAGTACCTACATACATGACCATAAGACCGTGACACAAAGACCATGAATCCGGTTTCCAAATAAAGTTAAAATAATACCTATAATAAAATGTCCATTACTTAATACATAAAATCGACAATAATAATGAATAAATGCAACAATTTACATAATACCAGAGTCAAATAAATCAAAAGTCATGAGAAAAATGTAAATGATTCAAAATCTGCATTGTTAAAAATTAATTAGGTAGAATAAAGTTTTTTGATAGATGATTACTGAAAAATACAACAATGAAGCTAAAATTACCCACAATATCAGATATTCAGATTACAAAGAATTCAATTTTTATAACTCATATTTTGACAAAAAAATAAAAGACGTGGTTTGTTAAATCAATGTCAAATATTCCATAGTAATCGTTGACTTATCTAAAGCGTTTGATAAAGTTAAGCATATCTGTACTGTACTATCGATTTGTTCTACAACATAGGATATGAGTGGTAGCACAATCAGTTTATAATGCTCTTCCTGCTGAATATGGTCTCCTGAGGTGAATGGTGCTGATCCATGCATCATGTTCGTGAACGGGCGTCGTCAGTAGGAACTGGTCATTTCTTAGCTGCCACGGTTTATTTTTAATTTTTAATTGTTGATTTTATCTTTTTACACTGGACGTTGTTAAATTGCACGTTTTTCTACATCGTTCTCACACATAATTATGTTTAATCTCAACATTAAAGATGTAACCAAGATTTTGTAGGAATACGTCTGATAAAAGTGTGTCCCTGAAGTTTCTTGACCTGTCTTCTCGATAGAGAATAATTCCCCTTTGGAATGGGCAACTACAGGACTGTCACAAGTGCATTTTGACTGGGGTTGTAGCTTCATCTCTTCTTTTTTTGACATTCAAAAGTGCCTGTAATAGTCTAATTGAAATAAATGCTATGAGTTTGAGTTTCCTCTCTGAGGAGTGGGCCGTAAACCACCACGGGTGGATGACACCAGTTTTCCTTTTTTCGGCTAAGACCTGTCATTTTGTCTTTTACTGTTAGCCTGCATCATCCAATATCTGGGCAAAGATTCTGGTCCTAGGGCTTCCAGTTTTTCTGATGTCGGTTTCTCTTCTTTGAAGCATTGCAGTTTTTCGGCTTGGCACTCCCGCCCTGACTTCAAGTTTTTTCAATGCAATACAAAACTGAAGTTTTGGATATTTTTAGCAATTTCATTTCAAAATTAAAAAGCCTTGTGTTATAAACAGATTCTAGATAGTAAAGTGAAGCATTACCCAAGTGTCTGTTTGCATTTCGTAAAGTTTCTTAGGTAAAAGTAAGCAGTTTTATGTTATCTTCCATCAATACTTTAACTGGAGTCTGCTAGTAGTGAAGCAATATTAGGTAACAGTTAAACTAAAAATATATCGAAGTATCTTGTTCTAGATAACTTAAATTAACATAAATTATACAAGACTAGCGAGCCGCCTCTACTTCCACAGGCGTCACCTAACGGGTCAAAACTATCGGGTTGAAATCGGTTGGGAGGTTTCGGAGATTTAGCTTGTACGCGAACATACACTAATTTCATACAGCAACAAATATAAATAATTATAATCTTCCTGCGTTTTTACTTTACTGTTAAAACAAATCTAGATAAAACATAACTCTATAACGTTATATGACCGTGGGATATCAATTACTTAATTTAGCGCAATCTTATAACAATAAATCATTAAGAAAAAACCTGATTTTTTTCTACCACCCATTCGCCTAAAATCCTTGTCTATTTAACTATGTTTTTACTCGAGCTTTTGTTAGTATGTGCCTTGTACATCTTAAATAATACATAGATAATTAATTCTACAAGAAATCTGAAGTTATTTCGACTCACGTAGATCTTGTTTTGGGACAGTAATAATTTTTTTTTTTATTATTGACATTTTCGACTCTCACGGGCCCTTGGACAACGCCAAGTCTATTTCTATCATTTTTTCTAACAAAAGGAAGCGAGCTACAATATAAGCCATCGAGAAATTGTAATAAGCTAATCTTGTTATTTATATCAGGCTTCTAGTTTTATCCTCAACGAAGTTATAGGGGGTCGAAAATGGCCTAAACTGCTTCGAGAAAAGGATGGTAGGGCCGTGCCGCTGTTATGCTCGACTTGACAGGGGCACTGCCGTACTCCTAAATCTAACACGTTGTTAAAGTCTAAAAAACCGGTTAGCTAATAGCTAATATCATCGTATGACGTTGCATCCATCAAATCGTCATCTATTGCAATATTATTCACACTACGTAACTATTACTTACTGATAAAATGATTACATATTGGTTGTTGATTAGCTGTTACTGTTGATGGGGTTAACGTAATATCATTCAAAACTCCAGTATACCTAAAAGTTTTGTCGAATTTAATAGAACCACAGCTGAACAGTCCGAAACTTTGAAAACCAGTCTTACTGACCTTTCTTGTTTCCAGTGACTTGCTTCTGGAGGTCAGATATACTGCCGCTCTATGTAAAACAATGGTACTCAGTTAGCACATAGTAGGAGAAATGGATAGGCAGATGATGATGGCTACAATAGAAGAAAACATTTTCGCCGATCCGGAAATTGGGGCAAGGACTGGCCATACGAAGAAAAATCTTTTAAAGAAACGTAAAATTGAAAACATAATATTTCGATGCGGATATACAAGAATATATACAAGCAAAACAACTGGTTATCATTCTAGACGTAAGTAAATGTCTGAATGCGAAGGATAATGAACACTAAAATCCAAGGTCTGAGAATTTGAATACCAAAGAATTCTTATCGTGAGTACCTAGTATGAGAATTATAGTAAAAATTTTATTGATTTTGAAAAAATATTTGCCAATCAGCAAGATGGAATCAGGGAGATTGCTCAGGGAGAATCTATCTATATTAAACTAAACGTGGATGCTGTTTTAAAAGCACAATGGAACAGAAATTATGAAGTAGATTCTGTGTCTACGTGTCGATCTGTCTGACACCTAGAACATGGGATTAAGACATAAGATACGAATACTTTTTCCGGTTTCCATTGGGTAATTTGCGACTTACGCGGGTGCAAGCGTATTGAAGAACTCATGCCGTAATAAAATATTTTCCAGTCGGCTAGGTAGAAACGAAACGATTGCTCAGGGAGTACATTTAAGTGTATTATTCGTTTTATGTGAAGGTTATTTTAAAGCACTACGGAATACAGGGCATTAACAGACTCTTAACGAAGCCGTCAAGCATTATGTACATCAAACTAAGTAACTTTACGCAAAAAGGAGAGTTAAAAAAGTTGGAACTTTGACCCCCAATATCTCCGTAACTAGAAGGTTCCCAGGCATGGTCTAGAACAAAAAAATAATCGTAATGACGGGGAGAACAAGAGCCTTCCGGCTTCTTTAAGAGTCTTTTTACACACTTTATAAATGATAATGATGTATGAAAGAAAATGTCTATTACTGACTACCAGAACATCCGATAGTTTATCACGGTAGTGCCTAACTGCCACTAGTTGTAATCTACAAATTGTTTGGTACAATCAATCATTAAAAATAATTTATTTGTGAATGAAATCTTTCCGCTCGTAAAAACTTTATGATTAATTAAAACTTTCAATGTTGCATTTAATTTAAATTCTTTAATTACAAATTATTGAAGAATTCTTTAATTATGACGGTAAAGAAAAATTATGACGAGCTGGATAAAATAAAACGTCCGGTGGTCCACATTAGCTCTCGATTGAAAGAACTGGAAGTCATGGGGCGACTTTTGGCCAGTAGCGAGATGATATTAACTAAGAGTAACAGTAATTAAAACTATTGATAACAGAGTATATTAGAATCCAGTTGAAGCTTTTTTTACTATTTTGAGACACATGCAATTAAAAGTTTCAATGAGAGACCCATCATCTCGTTTTACCAAAAAAATGGTTATTTGCTGAAATATTAATGGTTCAATTCAAGGACTTTCTATACCATCATTTCACCCGTCAAGGCTCTCTTTAATAGCATATCCGTAACATGGATGAAACTAAACAATCATTTCAAGGAACTCGTCAAGTATATTGAAAAAAATAATCACAGACTTGATAGATCATCAAGTAATAACAGAAATAATAGCAAAGCAAGGAAAGAAGGTCAGTAACTCATCAATTATAAAAAAACCTCACACTCTGTTCCACTCCGTTAATAATTTAATTTATAACAAGATTGTGTGAAGGCGAACAGCTGATACACAAAGTTTTTTTATTCATTCTTGACCGATTTAATACAAACGAACACGCACAAAACGATAATGTACATTCTGAACTATGAACTTCTAAATATAGATTCGTTTGTATGAGACTAGGAACAATCGTGTCTATCAGTTATCAATCACAGAAGTTTTTTTCCTCATCAACTAAAACAAAGTACAACATCTTGGTTACGGAGACAATTATACAAAATTCTCTTCTAATAAATATAAATAAATTGAATAAGTACGTACCAAAAACCTTGTCCAATTACAAAAAAAAAGCACAGAATAGTATCACCACTAGCACAACACTACCAACGGGTTCGATTTTCAAAACTGTTTGAATCGTGAGGCACCACAAACGCGTGCGTCGCTGCTCGCGGCCGCGAAACGACTGATGTTGGAATCGACGTGAGGCTTGAAAATATCCGAATACTTGATTAAGTACAGTGAGCAACGTTGGTTTGTTTTATTTGTAAGATTCCGTTATTACAACAAAGGAGTTTTCGAAACAGCATATTTATTTGCAGTTCTAGATAAGCCAAAACTCTTGCGGTCCCAACAGCACTTAGGATCATTATAACTTTAGGTTAGAAATCAATGACGTAAAAAATAATGAAAGACAGTCCTGCTATTGATTTTTTTGTCTATATCGTAGAATAGATGTGTGAAATGATTATCATACCAGATGGTATTCAAGGTTGTGATTATTTTGAACATGATATAGTTTGAACGGAGGTGAATACTGAAATAACAGCTAATAAAGATGCATGAAAGGAGAAGACATACTGCACCGACCCTAAAGTAAGGGACAAGGACAGGAGGATGATGATGATGATGGTATTCGAAGTCATAATGGTTTTGATGACATTGGGCCAAGTAAGCCACGTGTAGCCAGCAAGGTCGTCATATTAATTAATTTAGTAGCCGCTCTATGTTGTGCGCAAGTCCTTACGAATTTGGTATCCCCTGAAGCGGAGCCATTAAAATGAATTGCAATTATGAACTGTAATATAATAACTAATGTTCTCCTTAACATGAGGCTTTGATTGTTAGCATTCCGTAATTACTGATATCAAGGAATTTAAGCAACAATTTCGTCGTTGTGATGTAAGAGATTAAACATTGTATTTCAGTTTTCACGTACAACGATAAAACTAGAATATTAATTATAATATCTGTAATTAGCTGCGTCCGCGTCTGGTTTAAAATCGAAGGACTGATAACGATAGAGTTGATAATTGCTAATCCAGCTGGCAATTTTGGAGGTAATAACAATGTAAACGTGTTTTTTAATAATTATTTGACAATGAACTTTGTAAATCAACTTGATTTGATTAATGTTGAAGGTTCTGGGTATATTCCTGCAAATTCTGGTTTCATGGCTTAAGGCCATGGTTGTGTTAATGCAAAAATGTTTCTTAGAAATCTACTTGTTTATGTTTACGAAATCAAAGTCACATGGTTGTTTTTAATTTGAGGAATCAGTATTCATAACCGTTTCCTCCATCTATTGCATAACTTTACTCAGAAAAAAACTTCGTTTATTATGTAAAATTCTTTATAAGAACTTCTATTTCGAACCTCAAAAATGCACACCATTAATAATCTTGCGTTTTTTCGGAGAAAGCTTTTGCTTTGATGCATTAACTTCTCTTTGGTATGCACGAAACCGTTCACGAGCCAACTGCCATAAAATATAAAAGTTTGTAGACCGTGAGTTAACTACTTCAAAATATAAGAACTTGTTAGATACTCCCAGAAGAACTCGGTAGTGACGTCAATGATCAAACAGCTACCAAACAATAAACACATGGTACAAAAAGTCTAACGGTTGATTAGACTTTGACTGATGAAGCGTAGTTTCTTATTGGAAAGCTACAAGAAATGTTAACAAAAACTTTTAGATTATAATAGTATAAGAAATAATAGTGGTTAGGTGGGACTGTGTGAAAGGTGATATAGCTCGAAAGGAAGTGACTCATGAGATGACTAGATAGTAATAGAGAAGTATGAAGTGAACATACTGAGCTGCCCCCAAATAAATTGGCATAAAGGCAGGAGAATGATCATGAAGGGCAGGGAAGTATAACTTGTTCAAAATGAAAATGTAAAAATCAAGTTAGATGAAACCGGAATGCTTCTACTAACAAGTATATAGAAAGATATTTCTATAAAGACATAGATGACGCATTAAATAAACAAGGAAAAGACAAAACACCAAAAAACAATTACACAGGACAAAAGTAATTCAATTAATTCAATACCATTACTATTCTTGTGAATCTGAAAAAACAAAACCACATAAGCAGCTCATCTGTGTTCAATGCAGTTAGTTGATTCTAAGCCATTTATAAGCGACCTCATTGACGTCATAGCGTGATGATATATCGGCGGGTGTCGAATTGACGATAACGTCTTACGCGTTGTGAATACAGATAACTGTGTTTATAAGTTTCAACTGATTGATTCTAACGCACTTTGTGAACTAGCTAAAATACGATAGAAGTCTAACGGTAAAAATTTGAACTCTCACAATCAAGAGGTCAAAAGCGTTAGCTATTGACGCAAATTGTTGATTGATCATCATCATCATCATCATCATCATTTCAGCCGAAAGACGTCCACTGCTGGACATAGGCCTCCCCAAGTGTCGCCACATTGACCGGTCCCGTGCGACTCGAATCAGAAATGAAGACATCCGCAAGAGAACCAAGGTTACCGACGTAGCCTGAAGAATTGCCAAACTTAAGTGGCAGTGGGCAGCGCACATTGCTCGCAGAACGGATGGCCGATGGGGTCGTAAAGTTCTGGAGTGGCGACCGCGAACCGGAAGACGTTGCGTGGCCTCCCACTAGGTGGACCGATGACCTGGTGAAGGTTGCGGGGATCCGCTGGATGCGAGTTGATTGATGTAAAGCTATAAATAAATATAGATATATTGTGATGTTACTTAGATAAAGATGGTTGGAAAACGGTTTTGTAATCGAAGTGACTCGTGCCTCCAGAAGAATATCACATCCAAAAGTACTTAATATTATAAATGCTAAAGTAACTCTGTTACCTTTTCACGACTATACGGCTGATCGGATGTTAATGAAATTTGACAACGAGTAAGATTATATCATTATTATTGTACTGTATGGTGTCGGATGTAAAGAATAAGACCATCCCCTATTAGGGGAGGCCTATGTCAGGGCTGCGGGACTGTTCGAAAGTGATACCGCGGCCCTGGAACATAAAGGGCAAGGAAGGAACATGGATGGGTTTTAGCCAGTACAAGTCTTACACTCCCTTCCGCTCCGCCCAGAGCGGGATGAGTCATTTGATGATTTCACATCCGAAAAAAAAGGGGCCTATGTCCAGCAGTGTGACGACTTTCAGCTGAAATGATGATTATGATGATGATGAAGATTATATCCTGAGGAAGGACATAGGCTCTTTTTTTTTTTCAAAATATCCACCCGAACGAAGTAATGCGCAACAGCAGCCTAGTAACTTTTAGAAACAAGAGAAAATAACCCAGTTGCAATTCAAACATAACATTCTCATAACATTGATTGTTTTTCAAAATATCTTGGATATTTTGAAGAACAATCAATGTTATGAGAAAAACAGTAACTAAACTCGATTACTTGGTTTTCAACGCATAGAATGGTCCTTCTGTCCTTCATATTATCATCGAAGCATCGATTCTCTTAATAACATAACATGGACATACACGTGTTGCATACGGTAATGTACTGACCAAGTTCACTTGTAAGTATTCACCGGAATGGAATCTGGTTTGAACTCGTAACCTCGTTAGAGACTAATTATAAAATTGTACAGTAACACGTCGATGTGGATGACCAAAGATTTGTGGGTATTTTTGTAGTTGCGAGAAAAACTAGTGAAATCAATATTCTACATAGATATAACGGTCTAACCGTGGGTCCATATATTGCAAGACTAGAGCCCTGAGACAATCAGACGGGTTCTTGGCAGGCATAGACGAAATGCCTTATATGGCTTCCTTATGAATTGTCGAGAAGAAGTTCAACATGGAGAGAAGTGGAAGTAACGGGATGTCTTTGCTCAGGAGTGGCTCAGTTCAGGTTCACAATAAAAAATAACGGTCTAAACCAACATAAAACTCGTGCTAAACTCGTCTCCAAATAGGCCGACTCAATTTAAATTGTCATCGACACGCTAAGAAAAAGAGACCAACATACGCAGAAGCCAATACTTGTTACCTGCCGGGGAGAATTTAACTGCTGTTTCAGGGTTATTTAGGAAAGGTACAGCAAATGAATCATTCATTCGAAATAAACTGTCAACTCAAGTAAAAAATCTTGACAACTAAAGTAAAATATTTACAAACAGCTCACAATTTATCGTTCTGTTACTCTACCCAATTAATATAAATATATACGATTATTACTCTAAAAAGAATCTAAAGAATTCAGTAGCACCCACTGAATTCCAAAACGCAAGACCGCAGCAGTATAAAGAAAATGCTGCAGCTATAAAATTATTCAAGACTAAAGCTCAACGCACACGTATGGGTGCTGCACGGGATTAGCATAGCTTCAACTAGTTTTTTTTTTAAGTGAAAACTTCTTTAGCGGCTTTGTGCACTTTTTGGGATGGGTAAACACTGTTAATCTAGCGTCAGATTGTCAGATTGAATCGGCGGCGCAGGGTGCTTGCGCGAGTGTGCGTGTAGTTAAAGCTAGATGGCGTTGTTTCAAGTTTTTTTCTTCGGCAGCGACATCTTTCGTTCTTGCAGAAACTATTGAAATTTCTGATATTGCTAGATGGCGTTTTTTCAAGTTTTCACTTCTGCCGGCACTCCTGGAGTGCAACCCGCTGTTTTTTTAATGGTATCTCTCAGATCAACCTGGCTGGCTTCTGTTTAACCGGACTATCCTGTGGGTGCTTTGAGTGTAAGGCCTCCTGCCAGGGGCAGCTTCAACTGGAGTCGATCATCATTCTTTACATGAAACTCTATAACTCTATAACGTCTCCGCTTCGGATCGGGCTAATTTACAGCCCTTTGACAGTTCATTTATAGTTAGCCATGAAGTTGGCTGACCTGGGGGGTTATTATGACGTCTTAGAGCAAGAGTAATTCCAGTGTGGGAAAGAGACAGAGTTATATAGGTCATCTAGCGCCATCTCTTTCTCACACTGGAATTACTCCAGCTTTAAGACGTCATGGTAGGCCACCTGCTCAGGTCATAAGTGTGCGTTACAGTATAGTCAATCACAAAAAGAATGATGAACGACTAGAGTAAAAAATGGCGGTAATAAAATAAATAATAATGTTTAAACACACTTTCTCGTATTCTTCAGCAAACCATATCATTAGATACCCATATCTTAGGAATGTATAAAAAATAACTAGTCCGCCACCTGTGGGAGACCGCCATATTCGATTTAGAATGACGTCACTTAGCAAACCATGCAACGTCATCCAAACTAGACATGTATGCAACATTTCAGCTCGATCGGACACCGAGAGGTGTCCGATCGAGTTCAAATTTAACTTCTATGATTTTTTACATAGTTACTACAGGTGAAGTGGTGAAAGTGAATCATAGCGTGCTAAGAATCAGGTGAGGTGATGCCAATCCGGTGCTATGAGGTTTACTCATCATCACCATCGTGTTCCTGCCTTTTTTCCAAGATAACAACATGTGTTTTTATCATACACTAGCTGTTGCCCGCGACCTTCATTCGCGTGAAATTATTATTAAAAATATGACTTTCTTTTTGAATCGAATTTTGTTACCAATTTCAAGAGTTTTAATTTTTTTGCACGCAACCCTAATTCTTATCCTAAAATAAAAGTAGCAATTGTTAGACCTTTCATCATCAGCTATCTGCCAGTAAGAGTCCCGTCAAAATCGGTCTAGCCGTATTGGGGATTAGCCGGAACAAACAGACAGAAAGACAGACAAAAATTGAAAAACAATGTGCCGTAATTATTTTCAAATGCATTCAGTAAAAAGCTGTTATTTTGATATTACAAAGAGACACTTCAATTTTATTTATTTGTATATTCATATTTATTTATTTGCGTAAAACATGGTTTACGAAGATGTTACATGAGATAAGGATAAGACCATACATGTTTTGCTTAAGACTAAAGCATGCAAATTGGTTAACACAACTTATGTTCAAGGTATTGCTTAATGCTATAATTTTTTTTTATCATTTAGCCATTACAAGTTAATTTTAAACAGTCTGCCATTTAGTAATTTAAGTTTACATAGTAATTTGTTATATATACGTACAGCCATAGCTAAGCAGCTTTTACTACATTTTGTTGATCGAGGGAATTCATCTAAAACAAGTCTAAATTTGTCACGCCGATTCCTTGAACTTACATCTGCTGCTGCTGTTCTAAATAGGTATAGTAGGTAGGTAGGTAGGTAGTAGGTAGGTATAGTGTATAGTTCCTCCCATCAGCCCTCTCGGTATAATTGACTCCTTTTCCTTACAAAATCCATCCAGCTTACTGTGCGTGAGCTTTACGGGTCACGGTCACAGATGCTCGCGTTTGCGTCGAATGGATTAAACCAAACATCTTAGTCACGTTCAACCTATTTTTGGCAGAACCGCAAACAGCGCATTACGGTTGGATATTTGCCTTAACGTAGATATTATTATGATTACATCTGCAGAATGTAAAGATCTTGAAATCATCATCATCAGCCTATAATGTTCCCTGTACTGCTGAGACACAGGCCTCCTCTCTGTGAGAGGGAATGGGCTATAATCCACCACGCGGGCCCAGTGCGGATTGGTAGATGTCACGTGTCTTCGAATTTTTGGTTCTAGGACATGCCGGTTTCCGCACGATGTTTGTTTTCCTTCACCGTTTATGAGAGTGCTCCGCCTGCCTGGGTTCGATCCCACGACTTACTGTTCGTAAGTCAGGATCGCTACCACTGGGCCATCGCTGCTCTCCTGTGACGATTGTAAATTGACGTCGTGCAGTGTATTCTCTGATAGAGTAAGCAGAGAAGTAGATACCGTGGCACCTACTTTAACTATTTGCCACGTTGGTCTAGTGGTCGCAAATGCTACTGCTGAGAATGAGGTCCTTGGTTCGATTCCCAGGTCGGAAAAACTGTTATACGGTTTTTTTCATCTAGAACTTCTCAGTAGCAGCCTCGGAAACTAGATTTCTACCCGGTTGTTGACAATAGGCAATATAACCCTGCAAGTCCATTTAACCCTATTGAATGACTTTTTCATGAAATATTCATTGAATAGGGTTACATGAACTTAAACGGTTGAATTGATGATTTACATTACTGTCATTCTGTAACTACATACGTGTTACTGGCCCGACTCATTTTTAAGAAAATTTGAATTTCGCGGGCTACCCTGACGCAACCACCTTAACACATAGGATACTTTTTATCCTTGTATAATGATCCTGTAGGAATTGTCCTACAGGATCATTATACAAGGATAATGTATCCTAACTCCACGCGGACGAAGCCGCAGGCTTAAGCTATTTCATAAAAGTCGTGCCAACACGCAAAAAGAAACACACTGACAATAGATTAGAGCTAAGTAAACTAATCCGCCGTTAATCATTAAGAAGAAAGCTTCATAAAATTCACACTATCTTGTTAAATAGCGGTCAACAAAAGCAAAAAGAAGTCGCTAATATGAATGTTAGTCTAGTAAATATACAATTTTATCTAGCACTAGCTGATGCCCGCGGCTTCGCCCGCATGGATGTCGGTTATCACAACCAAAAGTTATCATGAGGTTTTGATCTCGTTCTCGCAACCCATGGGAACCTATTCCAGGGAAAAAAGTAGCCTATGTCTTATTCCAGGCTATAATCGTTCCCTGTACCAAATTTCAGCCAGATCCGTTCATCCGTTAGAGCCTGATTGAATAACAAACATCTAAACATCCAACCACCGACACCTCCAACAAATATCATTATATTTTAGCCAATGTATACAAAAACTTGACAAATTATATACTAAAACCTTCCTCGAGAACCACTCTATCTATTGGTGAAAACAGCATGAAAATCAGTGCAGTAGTTTTTGAGTTTATCGCGAACAGACAGATAGACGCGGCGAAGGACATTGTTTTACAATGTGTGGTGATAGTGATATTAATTTATTTGCAGTTTCGGCTTTATTCGTAATCATATCATCCGAACGATGTCCACTGCTGAACTTAGGGCCCCAAGCGTCGCCACATCGCCTGATCCCCTGGGCTTTTTGAATCTAGTACCTAGATACATGCGGTCTTGACCAGGTCTTCGGCGGTGCGATACGTGATGGTACACTCCAAAATCAGCAATATTGCTCTCACGACGACTTTGTTTATCTTCTAGTAATCTATGGTTTATGGGGTATATTATATACTTCAATTTTTTCCGTAAGTAATTCACATGGGCTTTATCACTAAGCAAACTCAAGCGGCTAGATCAAGCGCAATATAAGAATAATTTATTTTAAAAAGTATTATAAAAAGTGTACAGACGCCAGCAGGTCAAGCTACCCCAAACTGTCAGATTTTCCCAATCAACCTTGAACCTAATACTTTAGCAATTAAGTCGAAAATCTATAAAAGAAATTTGACAGATTATAGTAGCTTGATGTGCTGGCGTCTGTACATTCAGGAAAAACTCGTAGTATACAAGCTTCCTTATAAATAATCATGGCACGTTTAATTGCTGTTCAAATTAAGGAATTTTAATATTATGGTTTCACACAAATAAAAACATGCCATTACCTTATTTAATTCTCGCTACCGCAAATTATTTTAGTCATTACTATGTGTGAAGTGTTAATCTTCCTAACATTAAATGGTCAATCGAGTATAAACCATATTAAGAATGACTCACGCGCATCATCATCAACAACACTCTGGGCTTCCAGATTTAAATTTTCACTCAAGATAGGTTCATGATCGTTCTCCTGCCTTTATCTCAATTTATTTGGAGTCGCAGCATGTCTTCTTCCATACTTCTCTATTACTCGTCATCTCAGCAGTCTCCTCCTTTCTAGCCATATCATCCTTCACACAGTTCATCCATCGTTTCTTTCATAGGTTATCATTTGATTTTTACCCAATCCTTATTCCTGATTCAGATTTTTTGACTCTTTAGACTTGATCTGACTCACATCGGTTTATCTAGATGTCATCCCGACAAACAACAAACAATGAATTATAACGTCAGCTCGACACAATTCACACTATCATTTAAATAGTTTACCGCATTTGACTGTCTCCCACCGAGAAGGCCCAGTAGTGGGAACAATATAGCCTAATAAGAAACTGTCTACTCAATATAAGCCCTCACCCTCCAGAGAGACGAGTAAATAATAGCAACAAGAACCATGTAGCAAAATTAGAAATGTGACTGTTAGCCTGTGTCAAGGCCTCCAAATCTTTCGATGGAGGGCTAATGAACTACCAATTACAAATTAGTAGTTCTTATTTTATTTGCAACAGAATTTACTTTTATTTAACTTCTGCTTTCTGTCCTTATTTTTGGCATAGAACTCGCCAACTAACCCTTTTTAATATTAACAAATTAGTCACGACCAAACCAGCCTACAACAAAATGTGCCCACTAAGTGTAGTGGCACCATCATTCATGATTACCCCACGTCATTACCGTAGCCACGGACCGCACCTGATGTCCATTGTCTGTACCTCTACCATGAGATGTAATCGAAAACTTACTCGCTAGCGTTGAACTCGCTAGCGTGCTAACGTGGATCAAATAGATTTCGATAATGCTTGCACCATGAGATTTACGGAGTCTTACGCAGGCGATAAGGTAAGCTCGATAGATCGTGTCGTCTAGCTAACTTCACTCTACTCATTAGAATACTTTCGTCTATGCTTCACTACTTATGTTTTGCTTCTTTCTTTCCTATTAATAAGAATAGAGAACGGCTCTTATGCTCATAATGTACTGTTATCGCTATGCTAAAAATGTTAAGAAAGTCAATATCACAAATAAACCGACGAATTAGAAAAGTTGACGGTTAGTGGACTACTTAAGGTATTTAGTGGTTTTTGAATTTTTATTCCTTATAACATGTCACTGTCGTCGTCTAGTTTGAATTTATAATTTTGTTTGTTGACGTTGTATCACAGAGCTACGTTGTGGTTTAAAAGTTTACTTTACAATTAGATTCAAAGTATTCAAACAGATTATTTTATACAATGAGGACCAGTGTCTCACAGTTTTAATTGTTGGTGGATTTCATGGAAAGGTATGTTTCAACTTTCTATTCAATTTACTGTATGTATTGATATATAAATTAATAATTTACGTTTTTATTATTACTTATTATTAAATTAATTTGAAAGTTTGTGAGGATGGATTTTTGTTATTCTTTGACGCATTAAGATGACTTACATTAATTTACTTTCTATTAAATTATTTAAAACGTAGAGTTACAAAATTACCAAATAGTTGCCCCTCAACTCAGGTAGACATGCCAAGTCCACTTGAAACTTTGAAAGTGTATTAGGTCAGCTTATCGGCTAAGTTCAAGTGTCCAAAATAAAGACGTGAGGAATGCAACAAATAAGTAAACAAAAAAATATAGTTATGAATTTGATTTGACTAAATTTATATGATTCTTTAGAGAGTCTGTAAAGCTTAATAAACTTTCTTTCACTTATATTTTTCAATTGGTATCCAACATGAATTCTCATTTTGGCTTGAAATTCACGTTGTTCACGTCGTTGGTCTTCAATTTCACATATTCTACGCTAAATAAACTCTTGCAGACATTATTTTCACTGTAATAGACTCAAAAACGTATTATAATTTTAATGTAAACATATGTTTCACTCGTCAAAATGCTAGTGAGCTACGTAACCACTATCGTAAGCGTATTATTCGATAGCTTCAGTGAAATAAGTGACTCATGGTACCGTTGTATATGGTGACAGCTGAAAAACGTTAGTGACTATCGAATAGAATACGTTAGGTTTTTAACCTATCGTAATCTATAGTGCTAATGGTACGAATTTTAATTCTTTCTGTGACCGCTAGGGGCGCTGTACAATATTTCATACAAATAATTTACGGAGACGCTAGCGAGTTTTGGCTGTGTAAACTCATGGTAGAGGTACTGATTCCATTAGTGTGCGGAACTTGGGTTGCTCAGGTTCCGAGGTTGCGATGGCTTTAGTAACCTTTTTGGCAGATTCTGTTTCGTCTTTTTGGGATGTCAGATCTGGACATGGGTTATAATTTTAGTAGATATAGAGGTCTATATTTTTGATTAGTCGGTCGTTGCCTCAGTCTCAAACTCAAAGCCATTTATTTCAATTTATTTCAAGTGTGTCTGTTTGTAAGTTTCGATGTAAAGGGTATCCTTCGAAACTACTGATCCAATTCTGTAAATTCTTTCACTAATGGGAAACTACATTATCACCGAGTGACATAGGCTATATTTAAAAGGCTTATGTTTAACCAACCACCAGATTTAGTAAAATGTAACGGCAAAAAAATCACTTTTGATTGCCAAAATTAGTAAAAGATCACCTAAATTAGATCCCCATTTAAGCGTGAAATTAAAACCAAAAATAGTTAATGACCACCAGAAATTGAACTGATACGCTCTTGCATCCGAGTCGAGGGAGACCCGGTCGCGGTGCTCCTACTTCTGAATGGTTTATAAAAAAATAACCACGAAGGGTATACCCTTCTAACCTAATCCATCCGCGTCGGGGTGCCCCAAGTCGGCCTAGGCAAAACTAGTTTGTCATCATCAAAAGTCAATATCATTATTAAAATTTGGTGCTCATTTACTAAATTTGGTGATAATTTGATATTTTAGGTGATAGATGTTAGTGGTCACAAAGTTATTTTTCGTGGTCATTACATTTATCCCATATTTAAAATGTTTCCGTAGGACACTTTCCGACCACAATGCGAACGAAGACGTGGGAAATGATACATATGTAAAAAAAAAAAATGAACACAGAATAAGTCTTGAGGATCCTGTGAGTCGTCCCTTTTCTTCAGGTTGTTTTAGCCCAGATTTTCTTTTTGCGGTTCTGCTCGCTTTTAACGTTTGGTAACTTTTTATGGCATGTTTAATCACTTTTTTTCACCCAGGTCATTGCCTCGTTATGCGATGAACTCATGAGTAATTCTTGTGCTTTTTTTCAAAGCATGGGTTCCTTTACAATATCGTCAATCAGCCAATTAGGAAATAACAATAGTCAGCATTAGACTCATGTGGTTTGTTGGATGGATCGGGACAGATGGGCCTGAATAGTCACACTGTAGGTGCCTGAAGACGGGCGTCGTAACCGAGGCAGCCCAAGGAATAGTAGTTGAACTGGATTCGTTCCTAACTGATTGGCCGGAGAAGGCACAACATAAGGAAGATTGGAAAGGTATGGGGGAGACCTTTGCCCAACAGTGGCAAGGACAAGTTAACATAAAAAAAGACCCATGTGACCAATGACTACCAACATAAAAGGCAAGCTTGTGCTTCCCAATCCCAGTGACATCCATCCTTCTTTACGTACAGTCATGAACACCGGTGAGATAAGATGTGTACACGAAGTAGCTTTTTAAAGTGATCTTCTCCTGCTGTATTAAGTACGTTTTACATTTTCTCTAACACCTGTGGGCGGTGAGTAATGGGATAGCTCGCCGTCTATCCGTCTTATGACGACAGGCCGTGTTGACGGCGCATTCGTGTTCCACGCGCGCCTAAAAGAGAAGTCAGCAAACAGGGAGCGGCCCGCAAGGGCCGATGCCTGGCAGGGCTGTGGGACTGTTCGAAAGAGATACCGCGGCCTGTCATGTCTACTATTCGAATTAAATAAAAAGTAGAAGGTAGACAGTACAATTAAATTTAATAAGTAATAAAGGGGGAAGATATGATATACAGTCTGATAAAAAACACACACACCTAACTACACGCACTCAAGAACTAAGGTGGTAGGTGGAGAAAGTCTACTTGCTGTTTTTCCGAAGGGGTTAGACCCTTGGAGCACCTGTTCCTGCGGCTCCACCGAACAGGCGTCAGGTCAGTCCTGGCTGTTCTGGAGGCAGGCAGTCTCAGCTAGGAGTGGAGTTCCCGGGCGTGTCCATTTAGCGGAGCCCCAGGAAGCTTGGAGAGGAGAGGAGTCCCGGGCCAAGCTCCGTTTAGCGGAGCCCCGGGATGGAGTTGCGACATCTGCGAGGAGGAGGGACGCGTCAGAGCGTCGGCGCCCTACCACTTGTCACTGCACTAGTCCACTTTTAGTGGAGTGGACTTCACCGTTCTGGTTTCTCGCTACTGAAATCTCGTCGTAAACTGGTTGAAATACGTAAGCGGCTTCTTTTATAGGGAACTATTTTAGAATTCTAGACTTCTTTGTCTTGTTTTACGATTATATTTGTTGAAACCAATATGCGTCTGACCTGCCAGGTGTAGTCGGCCAAGACGTATAAAACCTTACAATCCAAGAGTGCGTTATGAATTTTAAAATTAACATTTAGTGTTCTATTAATCAGTAGACAAACGTAATACAATATAAAAACTAGATTTAAACTAGCCAAAACGATATAAATATTTTTTTAGTAATACATCCTAATACAACCTTCATTTAACAGGCTGATATAGAAAAAAACTAAGAAAGAATAAATAAGCTTGACAGCTTGACGTTACTTGTCATCAGTGAAAAATATTATGTAACATTTCGTAAAGTTTATAAAAGTGCATAATTTTCATTGTTACCACAGAAGGTATATTTATGATGGAAATGATACATGAAGGAAATTATGGATTGGAAATTGTACGTATATTTATTTTTATCGTATCTGCTTTATAGCAGAATACTATAGGCACTGGAACACAAAGGGCAAGGAAGGAACATGGATGGGTTTTAGTCAGTACAAGTCTGACACTCCAAAAAAAAATAAAGGTCTTCTCTCTAAGTAGAAACGTTATTGCACTAGAGGTTTTGATTTGATGATTGCTTATGTCGTGTGTAATGTGTATTATTTATTACATAGTATAAGTACCCTTTAGTTAGTCCGTCCTATTTATCGCAGCCGATTGGTTTGTTCAACATCTAAGTACAATGTCCAGGTGTTGTTATCTCTATAAAATACGCAATAGGATAAACTTTAGAATATTTGCGTGGAAATGTCTGGAATTTTTTGCGTGGAAACTAAGTATTCTGACTTGACCAACGTACGTTGACGGATGTTTTGGAGGACCTGTCTTGAGTAATTTTTACAGTTTTGCCGTTTTAAAACTGCTGATAGACAGCCTAATTAAAAAAAAAAAGTGTGCGTACTTATTACGCACGTAAGAAGTTATACTTCTTTGGCGTATAAAACTAAAATGTTGACTAGCTAACTTAGGGTGTCGGTTTTTTCGTGACGGCGATCGAAATTTACTCTCATCATTTTTCCCTAACGCGCCAAAAGAAGTATAACTTCAATAAAATGTGATTAATGATTTTGTAGCTACCTATTTGGCCTAGTCAGAAACCATATTGGTACACATAAACAGATTCAAGACTGCAGCGTTATTTGACTTACTTATATGGCATGGTAGTCGGAAATCCTAAAATATTTCTAAAAGCTACGTAATTAATTATAATAAAACCACTAAGCACATCTAATATTTCAGGGTATCGAGTCGGAATATTTCACCCATTACATATCGAGTTTCCTCCGTGCCTCGGAAAGCACGTTAAGCCGTTGGTCCCGGCTGTCATTTGAAGATCTTTGACAGTCGTTAGGTAGTCAGTGACCAAAAAACGACAACCAGTCTAACCAAGGGGTATCGTATTACCCAGTCCTAACTGGGTTGTGGAGTCAGATAGGCAGTAGCTCCTTGTAAAATACTGGTATTCAGCTGCATCCGGTTAGACTGGAAGCCGACCCCAACATAGTTGGGAAAAGGCAAGGCAGATGAGTCGGAATATTTCAATTTCTTTTCAATAATCTGTGCAACTAATTCAAAACACATTTTTCTAGCACGTGTAATGTGTGTAAAGTTAAAACACGTGTTATATATTATTGAATAACAATATTATAACTCAGTCAGCTGAAGAAAGCAAACGTCATTCAAACGACATTCCATAACTCCGAGACTTGCTAGTGATGGGAATGTGCAATATCGATAAGTTTTATTTAGACGAGTGAAATGTACCTACCTGCAATTAATATAATATTAGTGATAATTAAATGAGATTGGCTTGGCAAGCAAGTTTGCAATTAAATTAGTTAGCAGCACTTTTGTATAAATATTTAGGCCAGGATACTCCTTTGCTGTGTGTTATTATAGCCGATTAAAAAGTAAACTACAGATAATTTATGTTAGCGAAACTATCTTTAATAACTGTCGCAACAGTGGGAACTGTTACTAGTGTCTAATTTTAACATACACTTATTCAATCGTTTGCCAAATATTCTAATTATGGTTATATTCTAGGTCAACCTTATTAGAAGTTCACGCATAAATCTGCTTTTAGACACTAATTGATAAAATTTACTTAAGATCTAAAGGATATTGTGCTTTCGCGTAATGTTATTACCTAAAAACATAATCTTAAGCCGTACACATTACATTACAAGTATTACCATTTACCACTAATAAGCAATATTAGTGATTTAGTATGCCATTATTGTGGCATTTTATTGTGTTGTTATTAGATACTAGTTAGGTACTTGAATATAACATGCATACCACAAGTTAGGAGGAAAATCCATTAATCCTATTACAATTTTATACGATTATTGATCTAAAAACTATTAACATCAATAAAACTACATAAATCTAAAAAAAAATATACAGGCAAATACGAAAAAAGATAGTGTTTTTGTAAATTTTTGATATAATTTCATTTATTCAACAATTTAAATTGTGTTGAATTAATCGACTTGCCCTTTTGCAAATACAAACATCATAATCATCATAACATCATAATCTTACAAAAAGTTAAAGCAATAAACGGATTAAAGGTATTCAAATAGATTAAAATTACTAGACTTTAGTCTTGTACTTAACCTAATAAGGTAAAGAGTACGCAATACAATTATCAAATAATACCTTACTGATAACATTATCTTAATCTTTGTAATCTCAGCATAATATGTATATCCTATTCGAGATCTTGCTGTATTAATAACTAAACTAACGCGTCTACGAGTATTATTTAAAGTTCCTAATACAGGCCCCTCTCTGTAGGACGGAGGGTGATTTACCTCACGGAGATGGCACGTCTCCAATTGTTTACCGGTACCGGTTTTTTTTAAGACGTTTTAAGAGTAGTGGTGATGAAATAAATAATAGAAAAGTAACGCGCCTGCTTGGATTGGAACCCACTACCTAAAAATCGTAAGTCAGAGCTATCAAATTAAAATTACGGAGAAGAAAAAAAAAAAGACGTGTGGCACACGGAGACTGCCGCGGTAAAGCTATTGCATAGCATTTTTTATCAACTTATGTAATTATAATTATTTATTCACTTTCGTAGTGTCAGATATTGACAAGCCTAGGTTATTATTTTTAATCTACCGCTGGAGTTAGGAGGTTAGGTTGTATAGGTAAATTATTTTTAATCTACCGCTGGAGCTAGGAGGTTAGGTTGTATAGGTTTTACCTATACAACCTAACCTCCTAGCTAATAATAACCTAGGCTTGTCAATATCTGACACTACGTGTTAGGCACTAGGTGTTATTTTCGTTACGTTATTTTCGTTACGGAATTTCTGGATTCGCTCTCCACGCTCAAGGCCCGCGATAGAAGCTATGCAATAGCTTAAAAAATTAGACAAGTCACACTTTATTTCAATTGTTTTAGGTGTAAATCACTTTTTACACTTCGTTAATTTGTTTATTATTTCATGTGACTATACTTACATATCTAATTACTAACGTTTATCTAATCTATCCGAATACGGATAAATCAGAATAATGTTATTTTGATAACTACTTGAATGTTAAACATACGATTATTTTGCTATAAATTCGATTGTTTGACAAATGCACTCGGTATTATATAAAGAAAATGTGCTGGCAAACATTTTCTTTGGTATCAATATATTTTCGATATATTTTCTGCAGAATTTGAAATAACCCAACCCTATCTGTTACGGAAGAAAAGCTGCGAGCTTTTGTGTGGTGCACACACGTCGGTCAAACATCTTGTAAACAATGTTAAAGTTCGGTATTACATAACCTTATGTTCATGGGAGATTCTATTTTGTATTATTGTATAACTTTCGTAAAATATATGAACATTTATGTTTTCGGTTTTACCTAATCGTTTGTTTCAAGAATAATGCCTGCTTATTTCTTGATTTAAACGGGGCCTTTTAAGTAAAATTCTTACTTAAAAAGCCCCGTTTAAGTTATGTTGAACAACTTGCGAACTCGCCAAGTGATCTTGACAGTAAACTTAAGAAAAACTTATTTAGGATTGATTTTGCATTTTTATTGCAATAATGAAATAAAACGGATTATTCACAATAGAACAAAACCAACGCTTTTATCGATATTATTTTAAAATTTTATCGATATTATTTATAGAACGTCCCAACCCTACAGAAGCGGAACGAAAGTGTCCATAGTGGTGCGCAAACGCAGTCAGGTCAGTTTCTTGACACAGTCCACTATTACATAACCTTATGTAGCACATAGGAGATACTACATAGATATGGACAATTAGATATTAGATATATAATAGATTTTGAAAGTACAATAAAGATAAAAGACGTCTTTCGTAGGTCGCAAATGTCATATTTCGTAAGATTTTGTGAGATATTGCCCAAATGTTGCGCGAAATTTTTTCAAATAGCCGTGCAGAAAATTAATCGTTTAGATAAGTAGATTAAAATCATTTATGGGATGCTGTTAAGGTATAAGAAATATCGTAGCTGAGTTTCACAACGTTTAACTTAGTTAATTAAGTTATTTTGACTTCTGTCGAAAATGTTTTATTATGGCCATGTGACTTAGGCTTTTGCAAATCAAAAATGTTATGGCTAACTATAAAACTGGTTTTGAAACTATAATTTGATATTTTATAGTTACTGATGTTGTTAAAGTTACTATACTACACTTGCAAACAATCCAATCGACTTACGTCATAACAGCGCACACATACAAGATTTTTTCATGGGCTTAATTTAATTTTGTATATTAAATGCTTGCTAAATAAGCTTTAAGTTGACACCAAAAATCATTGGAACACCACATATAATTATTACTCAATTATCATTTTTTCTACTTTATCATTCAATTAGCATTCATTTGAAAATGTTGATGATTAGGGTACCAATTAAAGCTAAGGTTTTAACCCATTCACTGCCCAATACTTCGCGAAAACTTCGTGAATTTCGTTCGCGTGCCCACAACCCGAATCCGAGTCGTCGTTATAATGAACTATAGGTGACTTGTATTCATGCCCAGAACCCGACTAGCGAGTCCATAGCTACAGATACGGATTGTGCGAACAAACAAATTATTGTTCGACTCATATGCTGGGTTATGGGCACTGAATGGGAAGCATAGATGAAAATGGAAAAAAAAAGGGGTATCGTATTATCTAGTTAACTTGTTACTGTGGTTGCCGGTTTTGGTCAGATAGGCAGTCGCTCATGTAAAATACTGGGATTCTGCTGCATTCGGAGACTGGAAGCTGACCATAACATAGTTGGGAAAAGGTAGAAAAAGGGTTGGGTAAAGGTAGGTTGGTTGGATAGTGGCAGATGATTTCTTGGTCGGCTCACCAGAAGTCTAAACATCATATAATATTATACATCGGGTTCATTTGTCGATTAGAGAATTTAAGCAATGAAACTGAACACAATCAGCACATGGATAGTACCTGATCTAGCTAATCGTGAAAAACGGTGTGACAGAACAGTCAGATCAGTCAGATCAGTATTTGCACTAAAAATAATCATATTTTATTAGACTAAATTACCATATGGTAGCGTCAGAAGAAATGAAATTCTTCTATTGAAACTAGTTGCCAAGAAAGAATAAAAGCGTTGCGAATAAAGAAAAAAAATTCTTCTGTCGCAATTAGTTGCCAAGAAAGAATAAAAGTTCCTTTTTCACAACTGGTTGTGAAACTCAGTTGCCATGGCGGCCGAAATGATCTAAACCACGTCATTGGGTGTCAATTCAAATAAAAAGAAAAATAAGTGATTCACAAAATGAAAAAAATAACAATAGGAATTAAAAAAAAAAATTAAAGAAAATGGAATTCGAGCTCATGATTTTGGGTAAAATACACATTCAAAAGGACATTTTTCTATATCAATAATTCCATAGCAAAGGCGACACTGGCCTCTTATGCAGTTTAAATGTGCTGAACACGTTCAATTTAATTGCACACCCTTAATTTTTCAGGGGACCCAAACGCAGCCTCCATCGGCCCAACGACGCGTCCAGGTTCGCCGAACAACACGTACGTGATGGTCGCAAGTTATCGCGACGATCGCTGTAGTTAGGTTACGGTCTCAATCATGTATTGAATCACATATTATCGGTATTCTTTGAAAGAAATACTATGTGCACAGCATAAATATTGAACAGTTCCGAACTATCAGTCAAGTATGCAAACGTTTTATGTGCTTAGTATGTTATGAGTGTACCGGAAGTTACGTCAGTATGTCTGTGTCCCGTGACTGAACGGCGTGGAATAACATAGTTTTTGTACTTACATTAATTCTGATTTACTGGTGTTCTTGTGTGCCTGAAACAATTAAAAAACTTATTAAGACATTTTTTTAATTTTTAACGTCAGTCTTAAATAAGATAAATTTATACAAGGTAAGAAACGCATGCGACTAAAAGAGTGATGGACATGAATGTTGATGGATGGAGAGGAAGAGGCAGACCAAAGAAAAGATGGATTGGATTGTGTGAAGACTGATATGAAAGAGAAAGGAGTAAATGATGCCGTGACGTCTGTTAGGGGAGAATGGAAGAAGAAAACATGTTGCGCCGACCCCAAATAGAATGGGATAAGGGGAGGAAGATGATGAGTCTTAAATAAGATCACCTGATTTCAACATTCTTAGCCTTAACCTATAAGAAAGCTATCTAAGTACAGAAACAGCAGAGTTATCAATGTAATGAAATCGCAATAGAAAATGCTAGACATCGAGCCATTTTTCATGAATAACACCCGTGTTTATAGCTAAGTTTAAGTCGTGTGTATGTGTAAGTGTCATTTTAATTAATTATTTTATTAATTCATTTATTGCAGATAATTATAATTCAAAACAACACTTAATTCAACAACATTCAATGAATACATTAAAAATCAATTTGCAAATCTACACTAATATTATATAAAATAATATTAAAATCAATTTACAATACTATCTATGATCATTATGTTAAATGAAATTAAATAATTTTACAATAAAATCACAATTAAATCAATAATGTGTTAGCATAGGACAACTTTAAATCTATGTATATTTCTAAACTATTACTGAATGAAATAGAAAGGCTTTTTTTTTTTTATTATGAGTATGGTTGCTGAGCAATAACAAAGTCCACCCAGCTTGACCATAGGTCATCGACCATCATGAACAGCAGACACATCCACCTGCCTCATACACGTGTACTCTTTAAAAATACAAAAGAACCTGTATACTGACCTTTCAGCTTACAGCTGGACACGATGAACTTTATAGTTATTGTTTAACTAAACAAAGAAATGGGAAGTGAATATGTCAACTGAGACACGACCTTATTGTCCGAAGAAAGTCAGGGTACAAGGTTGTTGTGCTTTGTTTCGAAATAGTTTAGGTCACAACGGTAATAATTTATGGGTAGGATTTGTTAAATTTTATATAAGCTCATGGATTTCCAAGAATGCCCGCTTTTGATGACTTGTGACCCTAGGACCCCAGCTCAGTCAGCACCGCTTTCTTTTGCAAACTCAGTAGAATGGATTATATATTTTTCCACGCCACGAGTTAGATATATTATTTTGCAATTCGTGGTAATACTAGAGAAGAGGTTTATATAATATAGAGGTGTACTAATGAAAGACTGATTGCTTATACCAATGGTGTCTATAAAAATAAACAAACGTGACAGTGACTACAAACCGCGAAAAAGTTCCAAAACAAACTATATCAACACAAAAACCTTATGACGGGGTACTAAAGTCAAACACTTCAAAATTAAAACAAACAGACGCACGCAAAGTCAATGAATCATCAAACAAAAATAATGATCATCTCCAGTTTTTAGAAAAATCCTATTGCAGATTTATCTGTTGACTTTGGCAATAGCGAATATTCTCAGAAGCAGTTTGTATTCTCATAACCTTCGATAAGCTAGGAATCCCCGCAGTGTAGGCCATTCAAATCAAATGTATTTTAAAACAAGTATCAAGGTCCTGCTAAGGTTGGGCTGCGGGACCGTTCGAAAGAGATACCGCGGCCCTGGAACACAAAGGGCAAGGAAGGAACATGGATGGGTGTTAGTCATTACAAGTCTGACACTCCCTTCCGCTCTGCCCGGAGCGGAAGAAGTCATTTGATGACTACCCATGCGAAAAAAAAAATGGTCCTGCTTAGGTTTGAGATAAAGGTCAACAACTTGCATGAAAAAAGTCTCCACAAACGGTACGATTCATTGACTATACTCAAGTTGCTTTGGACATGTCTAATGCCCGTTTTCACCTGTAGCCCCTAAAATTTAAGTGTCTCCTAAACAAATATAAGGGGCACCTAACGCAAAAAGCATTAAGAGAGCCTTATATTTTGGGGGATGAATTGACGACCCCGTGACACTTACCTATATGACACATACTTTTAGGTTATGTTTTGACCGATCAAAATTACTCTTATTTGGCAAGATAAAAATGGAAAGTGACCACGATGTATGTATATGAAGCTTTAGAAGCAATTGAAGCTATAGAGTTATTAAGTAACCGAAGTTTGTTAAGGCGACCTCGTATTTACCGTGAAAGATCGAAGGATTTTAACAAATATGATGACAAAGACTTTTTCATAAGATTAGGTTATCCTAGGAGAGTGTTTTATTTATATTGCTAAAAATTTAACATTTATTAGAACTCCACGATGACAGGTAAGTACCTGCTTAATTTTGTATTTATGTAACTTTATACCTAATTACTTGTATTTTATTTATAGAAATAGTGGCCCTCATTTGTGGCCCCACCTGTCTTTATATTTAGAATAGTTTCTTTGTGATGGAGCAGTAATTCTATCCACTTATTTTTTATCTTCGAGTGAAAAATTTTGTCCACGTTTCCACTTTTCTGCCATTATTCTTTGTAATTAACAGTCGACTTGATAAACTCCTCCTTTCTTGAAGTCGGTTAAAAATAGGTACTATAAACGCCTAAAAAAAAGAACACGCAACCACGCAATAAACAAAATCTCACTCAAGTCAAGTCACGTGACTTCAAAATGTCACGGCGACTTACAGCCAAAAAAAGTACAATTTTACGTTTTATTATTTACCTAATTAAGTTAGGTTACTGTTTAGGGGCTACTGGTGAAAACGGGCATAAGATGTCCAAAGCAGCTTGAGTAGTCAGTAAATCTCTTGTACCAAGATCACAGGCTTTTTACCACGAAATGCGACGTGGGCATAATAATGATAGTATGCAGCTGAGAGTATCTGAAAATCTACCAAAATTGCGAGCGATTGGAGAGGCGTATAATATGCAGTAGTGAACTTCTGTAGACTGACAGTAATGAGGTTGATGATGATTCGTGTGGTCGCGCGGTCGCGCCAATACAAGAAGAAAAGACTGGGAAGACAATCGTCGATCTTATGATATAGGTAAGGAACACGATAGCAAAGTCATCGTGAAGTCTGAAGAGAAACATGCAAAACGTTTTGTTTTGCACGTGCGAACGTTTAACCAACTTGTACAGTTGGAACTAGGTTAAGTAAATTGCAATATTATGCCATGTATTGACAGTTCACGTCGTCTCGGAGACACGATTCGGAACTGGTTTCTCTCAATATAGACAGGCTGTTATAGGGAAGTATATTTATTACTATGCCCGCGGCTTCGCCCGCGTAGTGTCCCACGAGATGATACTACCGTGATAAAAAGTGTGTGCCAAATTTCATCTAACTCGGTTCAGTAGTTTTTGAATGAAAGATTAACAAACATCCATTCATCCATCCTCACAAACTTTCGCATCTATAATATTAGTAGGATTCGTCCAGCCTTTTTTTCTGACGATAAAAGATTTCAGTGTAAATGATTCTGTAAGAACTGATACAAGTTCAGATGCAATGAAATGTCATATCACCAACAAGGGTGTTTTCCTGGCTAGTATATTGATGGAATATTCCTCAAGAGAGGACGCTAAACAAGTTGGCAAGTGACAACATCAACGAACACCTAAAAGCAAATAGTATGTGGCCAACATAGATGCCGTAGAAGGAATGAACCCGTAAGAAATGGAGTAGAGTGGGTTTTTAGAAGCTGAACATGATAAAGATGACGTTTCATAGACTACTATGCATTTATCTGGAGCACAGTAACCTGTATTTTTACTTCCCTTTTCAAACACAATGATAGTACATTGTATATTAATACACATACATTTATGTGCGGTGAATGCAATCGCTTATCCGGCAAGCTTTTGCAACCTGCGCTTGCGCATGTTTGACCTCGTTGTGCACCAGCGGCTTCTGTCCACTACGGTTATTTGTAGAGAGGTTAGTTAGTGTGTGGCCCACATTAGCCCTGGATCGAAACAACTGGAAGTCATGGGGAGAGACATTTGCCCAGCAGTGGGATGACGCAGGCTAACAGTATCAGTAGTTAGTGTGTGCTGAGCCTTATAGAGGGGCGAAAACATATCTTTACCTTAAAATGACCTTAAGAGAATTTTGTGAGGGTTTATATGAACGAAAAAGGAGTGAATGATGAAGTGACGGCTGACAAGGGAGAACTGCAAAAATCGAAACCTGCAAGTAAGAACATGGTAACTCACTTTTTAAGATTTTCCAGGAGAGCGCGTCAAAGATTGCAATAGTCCGTCTACGTGTATATAAAGTCCTAGTGTGAAATAAACTTGATATTGGTAATTAGTACGGTTATATCTAATTATTTATGAGTTTATTTGATGCAAAAATACTTGACCTTCTTTGTTTTTTGTGAGTTACCATGAAATATTTTAACATATCGTAATGCTTAGGATAAATAAAGCTAAATAAATATATAAAAAATGCTTAGTACATTGTAATTCAGCCATACCACTCCATTATGTAAAAAATAAACTGGCTTTCGAAAAATAAACATTCTATGTCTGAGATACAATATCCGAAATGTTGTGTGTTTTGTTGATGATGCTATTTATTAATTGTGTTCGTAACTAAAAATACAATTAAAATACACTAAACACAATTACAATAATTACAATTAAAATACAATAAACTACACACCAATTTTGTTGATGCTATTTATTAATTGTGTTCGTAACTAAAAATACAATTAAAATACACTTGGTGGACCATTACTTACATTTTTTTTACACTCACTAAAACGTAAACGAACAGACGTACAGACTTGTGAATTAGATCAAATGAAAGAGAATTTAATTTTTAATTGGGTTACAATGGAACCTTAATTTGGCTAAAAACTGAGTTACCATGGTTTTACTTGCAGGTGTCAAAATTTGTGACTCTGCCGCCAAGTAACATAAGACAAGGACAGGAAGATGGAAACGGGGGAGAACCCTAATGATGACGATTAAGCACGGTTTGCTCCAGGAATCAATGAGAAGCAGAGCGATGCAAAGGCACCTACAGTTTGGCGTGTAATTCTACCCAATCAACCTTCTAATACAACAAGCAGTACTAAAACTTTTTTTTTTCAACATAATGCAATAAGAATTCAACCTTGATATTTGCATAAAACCAGCTTAGTGAGGTGACTTATATTCAGCTAAAATTAAATTAAGTCTAAGAATAACTATTACTCAAAACTTTCAAATAAATCTATTAATAAATTAACTTAGCGTTATAAATCAAATTATTTAGTTTCCTCTTAACCAGAAGGCCAGACTAGAATGCTGAAGTTACGCCATACTTGCCACACTGGCTGGCCACGTTAGTCTATTGGTACATTGGCCACATATTTCGAGATGTATCTAGGAAGCCGATTGAGGGTAACGAAGGGGAACGAAGGTAAGTTTGGTCTATGAGCCCATCCTCAAATTGCTGAAGATTACCACATTGAAATAGCCAAGTAAGCAGGTATAGGGTACAGTATTGATTTCAAAACTTGATAGATATACATACATCTTGATGTACTGAATGCCGATAAAATTCTACTAGTATTTACGTTGAGGTAGGTAAAGGTACCTACAACAATGTAAGTGTATAATTTTAAGATAATGATAACAAGAATAAAATCGGAAAATTTTGTATACAAAGTTTAGAGACAATTGCAAAAGTTTTTGCTGTTGAATCATCTTCAAGTAAAATTCAGGATAAGTAAGACAACTATTCAGAAAAACCCTTGTTATTACATCGTCATAGGGCACAGTTTGCCAAATTAATTAAGCACAAGCACCTCACCCTTCCCTTCTCAGCCCCTGCCCCACAAATTATGTCTTGACCTAGTTTCGGCTTCACTACACCATAAAACATTATGACCTTAGTAAACTAAACAGCTCTACGGAAGGAACACATTTTATTTTCCTAGTTTCGCCACCAGCCACCGCATCCGTTGCGATTTCACCACGCAAATATTCTATTTATATCCATCTCATAAAACTAAACTAGTTTTACAGGCTCTGCAGTTATTCTGTTTAATTAACCGTATATTACTATAATTACTAAATAAGGCGTTTCATAATAAATAAAAACAGTCTAATAAAGTAATTACTTATTCAAGCCCCTTGATAATGGCAATAAAATAATGGATAATTGTAGGTAACGTAAGAGTTTGCCTAAGACTAAAGAAATAAGTAAAATATTTGTTATAGTAGCTAAGCCAACTAATAAGACAGATGTAACAAGCAAATCAGTTAACCCATTCACTGCCCAGTACTTCGCGAAAACTTCGCGAAATTCGTTCGCGTGCCCACAACCCGTATCCGAGTCGTCGTTATAATAAGCTATAGATGACGTGTATCCATACCCAGAACCCGACTAGCGTGTCCATAGCTACGGATACGGGTTGTGCGAAGGAACGAATTTATTGTTCGACCCGCGTGTCGGGTGCTGGGCACTGAAAGGGTTAAGGCTTCGAGCATTCAGACAGTAGAGTCAAGTTTAATTGCCAATCAGACAACAAAAGCGGGTTAGTTAGACAAACGGATCCACAGACTAACGATGGTAGCCAGTCTGTTAATAACTGAGGACATTCCAGTATTCTAAAGCGTTAAAAGAGAAACTTACATTAACTTAAGGAAGTAAAAAGTAAAGAATGCATAGTTTAAAAAACACGGGAGATCATCAGATTAAGAGTAAAAGTGTTTGTGATTCAAGTTCGGTTGCAATGTAACTAGTAATATCTAAGAATAAAGCCTATGATGGAAGAATACGCAATTTGTCATGCACGTTAGCACGGTTACAGAATTTCTTCACGCAAAAACAGACCGTTTGTACAGTGTCAACTGTGACTAAACATAATAGTCAATAACACAATCCCACAAACGCAACTGTTTGCATAGCCATCGCGACATATGAGTAAATAATCGTGACTACGAAATAGCCCTTCACTGTGCTATGTCTATAATATTGTGCTGGTGTGCCACTATTTATTTTGATAGGCATGTTCATCAATTACTGCCTTGTTTATTCATAAGCAGCTCTTGTAATACCTACGGTTTTTTATTTCCGAAGTTATCTAGGTGATTTCCTTTCTAGCTTTCTTTTATTTCGTTCCCGGTCTCCTCTTTTGTCACATGAATGTTTTCTCTAAGCTCTGTTTTTATTTATTCCTTAGCTGTTCAGTGCTTTAAGTCTTTCAATCCTGTGTACTTGGCTAATCTCTGAGATTTACC
The DNA here is from genome assembly GCA_950005105.1 of Lycophotia porphyrea. Taxonomy (NCBI): domain Eukaryota; kingdom Metazoa; phylum Arthropoda; class Insecta; order Lepidoptera; family Noctuidae; genus Lycophotia; species Lycophotia porphyrea. The sequence continues at coordinate 1,521,375 of OX465408.1, read as the reverse complement.
GCCGTCGCCGGAATCGATCCGAAGGATATTATTATTTTATTTTCTGACATTACAAGAGTTGATTTAGAATAAAGGTTACAAACTTGAGTAGTATAAATGGGATTTTACCATATAGCCTTTGGCATTAATCTTGCACCTGCTTCCTGTACAATATCTACGAGCTCAATCACCTATTAGTACTTCAAGGGACGGGCTGCGGGCTGTTCGAAAGAGATACCGCGGACCTGGAGCACAAAGGGCAAGGAAGGAACATGGATGGGTTTTAGTCAGTACAAGTCTGACACTCCCTTCCGCTCTGCCCAGAGCGGGAGAAGTCATTTGATGATTTCCCAAAAACTACTAACTAAAACGGACTAACGGCGTACCATTGACCATTGCCCAACCATCTAATCTACAGGATATATAAATGTTTATAACTTAAACCTTTAGAAGCTAGGTTTATTTCGCAAGCTGATCAATATTCAGGAGTTACATCCAGTTTCCGAGTGAGTGGTATATTTACATCCTTTCGTATGGACGCAGATGGTGCAATGCAGCGCAAATTTTACGATAATGTTAGGTAGAGCCGATGGATGTGTTATTGAAGCTTGTAAAGTGAGAATGTAGGCTCTATTTGGAACGAGAGTAAAGGATAACTGTTTGCGGTATAGAGGAAAAATTAAACTGTCTTGTTGGTAAGCAAAAAGGTGGAGGGAATGGAAGGACTGCAAATATGAAATGAAAGAAAAATAAGCAAATGATAGTGTGACAGTTAACAAGGGAGAATGAGAGAAAAAGAGCTTGCTAACACCCCAAGTAACATGGGATTAGAGTAGAAGGTGATGATTAGAATCAGAAAGAAACATAGTTATAATTTACTGTAATTTACAAAGGAGAACTGATTGAGGTGCATTGGATGAGAGTTGCTGAGAATCGAGTTGAGTGGCGTACGATTGAGGAGGCCTATGTCCAGTAGTGGACTGTTGTAGGCTAATGATGATGATGATGATGATGGGGATACAAAGGAGAAATAGAGGCTCTCTAACTATACGTAAACAGATCATGCTTAAAATTAAATTTTACCTCATATCTTCCAAATCTAGAAAAAGCAATCAACCAAATATACAAAGTTTGTGCAGCACAAACCGTTTGTTGATTCTAGACTAGATTTACCAAGTTAAACGCTAATTGCACTGCAAATAAGTATTCCTCTTATTTTTAATAGTTGGATGCTGTGACACAGTTTTTGTGTCAACATTATCAATATAATTATCATGGAATGTAGTGCAAAGGTTACGTTGCGCGTGTCATAATATTCAGTGATAACTAAGTGCAACAGCACTCACAACATTATTGTTTGGCATGATTCTATTTTAGCGTTTTCCGGTATCCTACCTAATCCTAACTTAATATGTATTATAAATGCGAAAATAAGTTTGTTTGTTTGCTACCTTTTCACGCCTAAACCACTGAACCGACCATCCTGAAATTTTGCATATACGTTGTCAGGTGTACAGAAACGGACATAGGGTACCTTTTATCCCGAAAAAAAGTACTGTTCCCCAGGAAAACAGCAATAAATTTCTTATTATAATAGATAGCGCAACTGTCTTACGAATCATGATTGAATTATATTATTATAGAAACTTTAGCAGTGTATTAAGAGTTTGATTGTCAACTTCTAAATTAACGCGAGCAAAGCCGCGGGCAAAAGCTAGTGTTGAATAAAATTATTGAAAGAAGATTATGAAATCAATGTTGATGTAAATGAAGTTGAATAAAACATGATTCTAAAAGCAGACACTCATTTTGTAATATTTCTTTCTTTTGTAATCGGAAATAAATTTATATTTAGGATGGAAGCTTGCACAGCTGGTGGAATAAAATAGCTTCAATGAGTGGCGAAACTAACATGGATATTAAAATTTCGCTCGGCACTTAACCTTGCCGGATAGCAAATATTTTTACCACGGCGAGTGCTATTCATAACTACAGTGCATACGATAGAAGAAGTTTCTCATAGAATCAGGTGAATCGTAGGAAATTTAGGAAATAGAGTAATTACTTTTTTGAAAAATTATTAAATATGCAGATGAAAAGATGGATGGGTTGTGAGGAATGATATAAACGAGACAGGTGGACATGGTGCCGTGACATCTGACAGGGTAGAATGAAAGAAAACGTTTTGCGCCGACTCCAAATATAATGGGACAAGGGCAGAAAGATGACATAATTTGATTTAAAAAAAAGTTAAGACAAGACAGACAACTCAAGGTCCAATTTGAACGTTTGCAAGATTGCAAAATTCGAATTTTGAACGTTGAAATTGCTGGTTAAAACTTAGCAGTATAAAATTAAAATCTTGCAGTCACTAAGGTTATATCTAATCTCATAATAAAATCAAGTTATGTGCAGCCAAATTATAGCGTAGATCAAGTTAATTTTAGAATTTCGACACATGATGTTTCCTAATCAAGATTTTTTTTATACTGACCTCTTCGAAGACACTTAGGGAAAATTGACTTGATTACCAAATTAGGTAAACTGATTAGTGATTTAAATCAAGACGATGCTCTTAAAATCACCACCTTTTCTAAACCCTTAAGATAAATTTTACGGAACTAGTGTCATCTATGGACGAAATAGATTCTATGATCATCAAATAATCCAATTTTCTTGTAAGTTCGTAACCTTAAATAAAAAGGAAACAACTAATTAGATCTTTCATTAATGACTATGTAGAAATTCTACATTGCATGTAAAATGGAATTAATGAATGAAACAATAAATGAATTTGAATTATAATCATCCTCCCGCTCTTATTTCAATTTTTGTGGTCGGCGCAGCATGTCTTCTTCTTCCATCCTTCTCTATTACTCGTCATCTCAGCAGTCACCTCCTTCCTGGCCATATCATCCTTCAAACAGTCAATCCATCGTATATTTGTTCTTCCTCTACTCTTATAGCCGTTAGTAAAAATAAAAGTATTGAAAATCTTCGGAGTTTAACTTTCAAAACCGGAAAGCTAAGTACCCAATTGACACAAACAGCGCAGTTGACGTTCATATCGCTCCTAAGTACGTTACTGAAGTGAAACTTAAGAGAGAGGTGCTAATAAGTGTTTAACCACCATTTCTACTAGAAAGTGGTTTCTACTGAGCTGGTTTAACTGGTGTCTGGTCCACGGCCTTGGGATTATAAATTACTAAAATTACTCAATATAGGAGAGCAGCGGTGGCCCAGTGATGGCGGCCCCGAATTACGAACTACGAGTCATGGGTTCAAACCCAGGCAGGCCGCATTACTTTGTGTAATTTATTTCATCGCCACTGCTCTCAAAAATAGTGAAGGAAATCATCGTGAGGAAACCGGCACTTCCTAGAACCAAAAAATCGAAGACATGCGACATCTCCCAACCCGCAATGCGATCGCGCCGCGTAGTGGATTATAGCCCATTCCCTCTCATATAGAGGAGGCGGTGTCCAAGCAGTGGGAACATTATAGGCTGATTATGCTACTCAATTTGAGTAGTATGTAAGTCTATGTGACATTTGATATCTATGCGTAGTTAACTATAAATCTGTAGACCATGTGTTGCAAATCGTTTATGGAGTGCAAAAGTAGGTTGTATATCTTCACAAATTAGTTAAATGTCAGGATACAACTTGACTGCTAGTTAACTTTCGAGAATCTAGTGTTATTATCAATCAGATTAGCTGGTGGCATGTTGACTGATGGTAATGTCTTGGCATTAGTTGCGCCACTACATCATATGCCTGGATCTTCGGTTTACCCCTCAACCTTTAGAATATCCTTCGAATTAACTTTATCTTCATCGTTTTCAACCTTTTTCTCTTATCTGCATGTAACTGATACTTTTGTTTTCAATAAAACCTTTATAATATCTCACGTTTTAGCTTTATTGTCACACCTGCTCCCTTAAATGTATAAAAAGGTTGTCTTGACAATATCTTTTTTAGCTATAAGACCGCTCATTGTGTCACCCTATTTATAAGTTCTATAAAGGGTGTAAAAAGACTCTTTAACGAAGCCGAAAGGCACTTGTTCTTCCCGTCATTGTGATTATTTTTTTGTTCTAGACCATTCCTGGGAACCTTCTAGTTACGGAGATATTGGGGGTCAAAATTCCAACTTAAATAAATGTTTTTATGTTTTTTTTAAGACACCTTTTCGACACCCGTACTAATTAATCCATCCATCAGCACAATGCTTTGAAAGCGTTACATTGAGTCCTACCGTAAAAAGAAAAGTCGTTTCCCAGCAATAATTTTTGCGTAAAATTACTTAGTTTAATGTACATAATGCTTGGTTAACGGCTTCGTGAAGAGATTGTTTTCACCCCGTATTCCTGCCCTGTGTACCTGTCTGTTGTTACCTGCCATTTGTATCGCGTACATACATAATAAAGAGTATATCTGTCTGTCTATCGTTAACATCATCGTTCTCAGCCATTTTCTTCCATTTACATGTATCAGGTTCCTCGGGTTTAATTTCAAACATTAAAAAATCCTTCTTCTCTTCGTTATCATCATTGCTCTTAGCCTTATTTTCATCTTTATTGTGCAGGGCATTAGCTTCATTCTTCATCATCATCATTTCAGCCGAAAGACGTCCACTGCTGGACATAGGCCTTCCCCAAGTGTCGCCACATAGACCGGTTCCGTGCCACTCGCATCCAGCGGATCACCGCAACCTTCACCAGGTCATCGGTCTACCTTGTGGGAGGCCTTCCAACGCAACGTCTTCCGGTTCGCGGTCGCCACTGAAGAACTTTACGGCCCCATCGGCCATCCGTTCTGCGAGCAATGTGCCCTGCCCACTGCCACTTAAGTTTGGCAATTCTTCGGGCTATGTCGGTAACCTTGGTTCTCTTGCGGATGTCCTCATTTCTGATTCGATCATGCAAGGAAACTCCGAGCATAGCCCTCTCCATTGCCCTTTGGGTGACTTTAAGCCTCCTGATGAGCTTCATCCTTATTCCGTTCTTATTTTGTGTAAAGAGGTCAGAATGTATCTCTCATTTATATTATTAGGAAGCATTAGTAGCTGTTTTTGTATCCGTTATCAATGTGTTTATTTTATTTACTTATTTTGTGCAAACATTCATAGGAAATGAGTTCATTGTACGGTTATTATTTGTTAACACTTAGATGATAATGTTTAGTTTAAATTAACCTAAAATTGCGAATAACGATTTAATCTTATTTGTTTTGAAACTGGATATTTTGCTTCTTTATTGGATGTTTACGTTCTATATGTTAGTAATTCGACATTCGAATGACAGAAGAATTACTGAATACCACAAAACTCCCCAAACAGAGTCCCTCCATAAAAAAGGCGCCAGGCAATCATTGTCTTTGCCGTTAGGCCGCTTGATATCCTTATGGAAACAATATTCCATTGAGTACTTACTTTCGATCACGTCTTTGCTTAGCAGTTAAGTTTTTTGCTTTCTAATGGTTTTTTAAACCTCCAAGGAGTAATGCAGCAAAATAAAAAACGGTCTAACGGGACACTCAGATTTGGCACACAAACTATAGAGCAGTTTTAAATCCTTTCCTACCTGTCAAGGATACATTAGTAAGTTACCTAAATCTGTAATGCCATTAGCGATTTTATACACGAACTCATCTTCTAATGTTAATAGGCTAATAGCCTAACTGATTATGGTCACGAGTCTATTGAGTAACATGCGATAATCGGACAGGCTACATTTCAAGAGGTCGTACCCCGAAGGAGGCCATTTTAGGTGCTCAAGCAGTGTTTTGATGCTCAATTTCTACATTTTAAAGTATTACTGTTGTAAAACCAATGGGATAGCTGATATCCTATTCTGCGAGCTTGAGTTGACAGAATTTCGCATAGCTCGTTCTGGAGTCTGATCTGGACCAACTCAGTATAGATTGCCATCGACACGCTTAGAAGAAGGTTTGGTTAAAACCAATTGTAGAAGTTAATGGAATTGCTATGCACAAACTTGTGGCAACAAATTATTAGAATAAATGAACGAATGATGAATAAAAATAGCGATAGAGAGAAAAGAATAACAGTATACAATGATAAATATAGGAAATTATAGAGTTATATATAAAACAAAAGAAAAAGAAAAAATATTCAATCTGCAGCAACGTTCCCTGTTCTTGTGACCTAAGAAATCCTAGTGTTGTCAAATCTTCCGCCTCACGCAAAAAACAGTACAAAAATCGCTACACAAAAAGCTACACAAAAAGCTTTTCAAGGGTCAGTTTATAAACCCAGGTCTAATGTTTCAAGGTTTAATCGAAGATTAAGCTGGTAGATAAACGGAAATCAATCAGGTCTAGTAGCCAATTTAAATATTATTCAAGTTTATACTATGTACAAGTGGTATGGTTTTAACTCCATTCATTCTTCCATTGCTGTTGCACTTAGATTTACTTTCTATTCCATAGTTTACTAGAAAATACTTTCCTTACATAATATTTTGTGTCTTTGTCAAGTGTCGAACGAGGCTTTCAATGATCGTTCTTCTAAAATCGGCGCCGAATGTACCGGTATTATTAAAAAAATTGTTATTGTTTTGAGGACTGCTTAGCCGTTCCGAGTCACAAAGGACAAGGAGTTATATTCAGAGATGAACGCCAAACGTCTGCAATTGTAGAGCCACCGAAAAGAGACATTAGTTAGTCATCGAAGTGACAATATCCGGACGGAAATGCAAAAGCTTGGGTTTACGGATGTCGATCCTTACCAGCAAATTAAATGGCGCCGCAAGATTAAAAAAGACGACCCCGCGTAACGGGAAGAGGCGAGGGCAATGGAGGAGTTACTCATCGAAATAATACTAACACTGGATCTTCCGACTACAAGAATCAGTTATCCTTAAAATGCATTACAAAAAACTATACCCACTTAAGCCTTATCCAATTTCTTTAATTTCAAAAAGTTTGAACGGTGACTAGAAAATACAGCGGCAACTATCACTGCGTTCTGGTCGACAAACATAACGAAAGCAACTACTGTGACCAACCGGTTAATGACTTTTACTGTTTTTTGGGTCATTACGCGCACTGCCTCTTGTACTTTAACACCGGGCAGACTGTTTGTCTGAAGTTTCTTTGGCTTTATTTGTTTTGACGCTACTACAAAAGCCACTACTTCCACTGCTTTCTTTGAGAATTTGAGAGTGGCACAGAATCGTGACCGTTGGAAGGAATGGAGGGAGGCCTTTGCTCAGTAGTGGGACAATATGGGCTAGCTAAAATTATATAATACTACTTTGGAAATTAGGAACAAGGTATTTATTGATTGATAGATTTAAAGGGTGTAACAAGACCCTTCAAGAAGCTAAAATACACTTGTTCTCCCCATCATTGCGATATTTTTTTTTTCTGGATCCGACCTGGGAACCTTCTAGTTATGAATGCGTAGAATATAGATGCTAGGCAGACTAGAATACACCTAAACACCATTAATGCTTTAGGCTTGAATAGCGCTTAGATCAGTATGCCTTAGGTCAGACTGTAACAACGATGGATCAATATCCTCTTTAAATGGTGATGGTTTAGCAGAGCATTCATAATTTAGATCCAGATATAGTTAATCAATCCTTGATCTGCATTATCTGTACCAGCCAACACGAGTTTTAGAAGTGTACCATAAAAACACCTGAAGGATGTGCTGTTCCAATACAGGAGCAGTTATCTGCACCCGTATTTGCATTAGCAGCTGGAATGTCTTCCGTCTATATTTATATCCTGAATACTCCATGACTCAAGTAACAAAACAATGTACTCAATTGGCTAAGAGCAAACCTGCATCTATTTGAACATAATTACGTGCACTTAACTTTATGGTGCTTTATAGTTGCAACACTTGCAGTCTTGACTCTTGCAAGCAAGAGTGCAAGTCAATTAGAGTAAGACGCTGTTAATTTATCGCTTGAGAGCTCAGGCAGACATGATGGCGTTGCCTAAGACATCATAAAATGCCTTCTTGAGGCATTTAGGTCGCCTATGTACTTTGGCATAAAATTTTGATTCTTCTCTCTGCCTCGTTCGTCCAGTGTTCGCAATCGCGACTGCTGAGCATGAAATCCTGGGTTCAATTCCTGGGTCGGGCAAATTGTTATCAGGTTTTTCTATCAGGAATTTCTCAGTAGCAGCAGACGCCGTGGTTGCTGGATTTGTGCCCGGTTTATGGCATTAAGCTCGCCCTCTATTACATAAGACTTAAACATGGCTGGCTAAATGTGGGTGTACTATTAGGTTCACTTCTGCCTAACCTTTCGGAAATTACAGACGTGATGTTTTGGTTTGTTTACTTCTTCTCCCATCGAATTCATCTGCCTTACCTTTTCACAACTATGTCTGGGTCGGCTTCCAGTCCAACTTAATATAGCTGAAAAACCAGTATTTTACATGGACGTCTGCCTACCTGACCTTCATAACCCAGTTTCTGGGTAATATGATGTCCTTGGAAAGGCTGGTAGTCACTTTTGGGGTTTTGCTTCTATCCCAATAAATATTAATGAAAAGAGCTTACAAACATCATGATATTTGATGAGGTGCCGTTGGACGCATCTTATGCAGCCTTTCAGACCCGCAGCCCATCTTACGCAGCCTTAAAATCGACCTAGCAGACCAGATAGTCTTCCCACCACGATGCGAGCTATTATTCTCTTAAAAGGTGGAGGTATACTCTCATTGAGAGACCCCGAGGCAGATCCTAGTAACGCTTTCCTAGCTTCGGTGATCGGTGTTCCTCGCTTACTCTCCGCTTCATGTTGATTTTTGTAAGACGTCTTAAAAAGACAGAGTGCTCTTGGTCGAGAGTGTACAGCCACCATAAAACTGGTGCCAACACGAGACGAGACCGTAATGAATCGATGGCATGTGATAGCGTGCAGCTCATCATGTGCCATGGCGGGACTATGCCATGATGTACAACGCACGATACACGAAGATTTGCACGCCATCGGTACGATGTATACATATATCCGGTCCCATTAAAATAGATGGACAAATTTTAACACAGCGTTCAGTACCTACGTCTAACCAAAGATATCCAAGCAAAAAAACACTTATTAAAGCGATTTTGACCTAAAATAGTAAATTGCCGGCTAATTGTCTTGTAATTTTTAGTGTATTTTCGTTAGCTATTTTTTTTCTTATATCTAGTGCGTTTTTTTTAATTTTTTTTTATTATTGTCCTTATTTTGGTGGTCTGAATGATTCCTAAAAGTTTATCCATTTATTTTAATGGGACTTTGTATAATGCGTTTAGTAATTTAGGACATGCGACATAAGATAAGCATAAGCAGGGGTGCACCTAATAGACCTAATAGTACACCCACATTTCGCCAGTTATGTTTAAGTCCCATGTAAAAGAGGGGCGAGCCTATTGACATCAATCAAGACCAAATCCACACTCCATAGCTGCTATTGAGAAATTCCTGATGGAAAAATCCAATAACACTTTGTCCGACCTGTGAATCGAACTCAGCAACCCATTAAAGTTGCAAGTTTCTACCAGTAATTAAACAACAAGATTTGGAAGGATCTTTCCTAAATATGTATAACATCGTTTAACATCTAAATAACTTCACTAACTTTACTCCGTAATTTTTTGATTAATGAGTGAAAATTCAAAAGATATCCGCACGTACGCAATAAGACCAGTCTATCCGCTAATACGTCCGCTCCGGAACTCGAAGAGTTGCATGCCATCGATACAGGCACCACGCGTCGTGGAGTATTTAGGACACGCACGATAAACTAGCAATACTCGGTAATGTCTTTCTCAAGGATCTAGTTAATTGTTGGTTTAATATTAGTTTTGTAATGTTTAATGCAAACTAAAGTTTAATACTAATATTTGTGGTCTATTTTCGCCATTCTTTAATTGTCATTATCATTAACATCATTTTCCTGCCATTACCTTAAATAATACATTACCTATAATAATGAGCGCAGTGGTGGCCCAGTGGCAGGGACCCCGACTTACGAACAGTAAGTCGTGGGTTCGAACCCAGGCAGGCGCATTACTTTGTGTAATTTATTTCATCACCACTGCCCTCAAAAACGGTGAAGGAAAACATCGTAAAGAAACCGGCATGTCCTAGAACCAAAAATTCGAAGACATGTGACATCTACCAATCCGCACTGGGCCCGCGTGGTGGATTATAGCCCATACCCTCTCATAGAGAGGAGGTCATCACATGGTCTACTATAAAGGGTGTAAAAAGACTCTTAACGAAGCCGAAAAGCACTGGTTCTCCTCGTTATTGCGATCATTTTTTTGTTCTAGACCAAACCTGGGAACCTTCTAGTTACGGAGATTTTGGGGGTCAAAGTTGCAACTTTTTCACATTTTTTTTAAATACATGTTTTAAATGTATTTTTTTTTTACTTAAGACATCTTTACGACCCCCATACTATTCAATTCATCCATCAGCACAATGTTTTGAATGCGTTACATTGAGTCCTACCGTAAACGTGATGTTTCACCCCAAAAAAAAAGTCGTTTCACAGCAATAATTTTTGCGTAAAAAGTTACTTAGTTTGATGTACGGAATGGTTGGTTGATGGCTCCGTGAAGAGCCCGTTTGCACCCTGTATAGCTTATGTCATACACCACCTAAAATCGACTTGACATTTAGCCCTCAAGGTTATTCAGCAGATTTATTATTTTTAGTAAAAACTGACATTGTTGACATTGCATAAGAATTTATAACCTCATTATATTCAAAACGGAAACCACGGATTTAATAAAGGAAAACAAACGCTATCAGCAAACCTTCACATATTTTATGCAAAAAATGTGGAGGCCTTGCATACTGACATATTATTACTGTTCCCTTTTTATGTCAACACAATGTGCATTATTACAAACATGAGAACAGAATATAATGGAAACTATTGTTTAATTCAATAATAGTGTTTTTTTTAGTTGACTAAGGGGCGGTAATATTGCGTAATCTCTTCATATTATAAAACAAAGTCATACGCCGCGTCTGTCTGTCTGTTCGCGATAAAAACTACTGCACCGATTTTTATGCTGTTTACACCAATTTAGTATATAATTTGTCAAGTTTTTGTTGCGGGAACGGGATCAAAATTGCAAGATTACTTTTCGTCACGATAACCGACATCCACGCGGGTGAAGCTGCGGGCATCAGCTAGTTATATTGTAAGTCAAAGTTAAAAGGCGAATAAGTTGAGTTTGTTGTATAGTTTTTGTCTCTTTAACTTTCAAACTAAAAGTAGTTCTTATGTAGTCTTTCATAAAAGCAACATCATCATCCACAAAGGGACTTCACCAGCTGCTGGGTATACTCGTACATCTGACTTTCCTTGTGCCCGTCATAAAATTTCTGTCCCAGCTTCCGGGATCTTCTCGGTATGACAACAATGCTGTCTGCCCAACACACATACTCAACCCAAATAAATGAATTATTGAACATCCACGATATTATTCACCAACCATGATCAAATCATACCATACGACACGTAATTCTACACAGTTTTTTATACAAAACACCATAACCTTGAAACATCCAATTAAAATCAACATAAATCCGTTGATTTTACAAATCATGGTCAGTCGACGTTCACAAATAGTAGTGAAACAGTAACAAATTGTTTTAAACATACATTATTTGTTCGTACAAATTTACTTTACATTATTTATATATTCTCCCGGCACGCGATCAGTTTGTATGGTAATTGTAGCAATCAATGTTCTGCTAAATTGTTCCTTCCATTTGTATTTGTTAAATGAATGAAAATGAAAATGAAAAATGAAAAATATTTTATTCAATTACAAAGTTACAAAGTTGTATAAGAATAGATACTTTTGTACCTACCTACCGTTTTGTTGGACCAGCATCGTTAGAGGCACCTGAGAACTAAAAATAAAGGCATAATCAGAGGTGTCTTACTAACTTCTATTAAAAAACTGGCCAAGTGCGAGTCGGACTCGTGCATGAAGGGTTCCGTACCATTATCTATACCACATTAAACAAAATCGTTTGTTGTAAGGGAGCCCCCCTTAAATATTTGTTTTATTTTAATTGAATTATTTATTTTTAAAGTGAATATATAACTAAATAGTTCGGTGAATATTTCAAGGGCTTACCTGTTGCCGTTATCAATATCGGACAAAAACGAGTAAAAAAATTAGGTTTGTTGTATGGGAGCCCCCTTAAATATTTATTTCATTCTGTTTTTTAGTATTTGTTGTTATAGCGGCAACAGAAATACATCATCTGTGAAAATTTCTACTGTCTAACTATCACGGTTCATGAGATACAGCCTGGTGACAGACGGACGGACAGCGGAGTCTTAGTAATAGGGTCCCGTTTTACCCTTTGGGTACGGAACCCTAAAAACTACTATAACTAACACGCGTCTTTCTTACCTTTATGAAATGTACCAATTATTCAGTTTCTAGGGTCTGATACTTTTTTTTTCGTGTGGTTAGGTGTCAAACTTTTTATGCCGCTCATGGGCCTGTGACTGAGGTTAAGATGCCGTCAACAAATATCTCTCAAGCATGCTGGTTTGGAAGCAAGTGATGATTATACAATACTAGCTGATGCCCGCGGCTTCGCCCGCGTGTATGTCGGTTATCGCAACCAAAAGTAATCATGAAATTTTGATCCCGTTCCCGCAACCCATGAAAACTTATTCCAGGGATAAAAAGTAGCCTACGTCTTATCATTTTGTTATATAATATCTCAAAAGGTTTAGGCAGCGTTTATGTTGAAAGCTCCCAGACGGCTTATTTTTTTCCAACACCTCCAACAAATATCATTATATTTTAGCCAATGTATACAAGAAACTTGACAAATTATAACCTTCCGAGAACCACTCTATCCACTGGTGAAAACAGCATGAAAATCGGTGCAGGAGTTTGAGTTTATCGCGAACAGACAGACGCGGCGGAGGACTTAGTTTTATAATAAGCACATAAATTCGAAAAATTTCAGGTGCGTGTCTTGGCTTCGAACTCGAGACTTCGCAGTCCGACGGTGTACCACTGCTAGATTAACACAGTACTGTCGCTGATACTATTCTAACCCAGGTAATTTAAATGATTTATACACATTTATATGGCATGATTTTAGTAAACACCTGATTTGGGGGGATCAGACCACAAATAGGCTTGACAACAATGTTCTTACTATTGTATTATATTGTAGAGGAAAAGCTTAACGCAAACAATACATTATGAAAAATGAAATCATTTCTGCTAGAAGGGAAATCCAAAATCTAAGGAAGGATAACCTCGTCTTGATTACTGGGTATTTCTTTTGCCGTCCAAAACAAAGAGGAAAATAAAATAATCATAGCTGACAACATGGATTAGACTTACCCTAGAAAAAAACGTAACAGATGATGAAAAAATGAGGGTTCAGGTGGATGTACGGTTCGGTAATACCTACCACATTTGCCAGATTATTATCTTCTGAGGTAAAGAACACCGTTTCAGCAGCAAGAAACACAAGCAAGAAACACGAGTCCTGACTTCATCCGTTATAAAGCTTCACGAGAAAGGTGGGTAAACCCCCGATTGGGGACTGCCTATCTCCTCCTTTTCTGACTGTAGGATCCAAGATACTTGAATCGTTTACCGAGACTCGTCAGCTACTTTGCCTCGACACTTTTCTGGTAGTAACCACTGTTGATTCTGGGTTTCAGAAGTTGCAGTGGTTGGACTGGAGTAAAGAGAGTGACGGGCTTGTCCCATGGAAAATATTCCCAAAAATCTTTGTCAAAACCATTTTGAAATCCTAATAGACTTGCCCATTCACCTCTATTTGAAAACTTTTGTGAATGGGCAACTAGAATCAATTTCATTTCTTTGCAGTTTGACGTCCAAAAGAGCATTTTACGTGGTCAAATTTATACTTTATACTAATCTATGCTAATATTATAATGAGGTATACTAGGTAGGCAGGTAGGTAGGCTCCGAATAAGAACACGCTTGTCCACCTTATGCCAACAACGTATTCTTTCGACCTTGCGCCACACAGTGCGAAAATTTGGAAAAACTGATTGTGGTTGGGAATACCAAAGGCAAAAGATCACGCGGTCGTTCACCAACAAGATGGAACGACCAAATTAAAGCCTTGTCATCCAAATTCTACACGGTTGTAAGAGACGCGCTGGAACAGAAACCGGTGGAGGCAGATCATCCGCTCCAGATGCAACTCTAATCCTGAATTGCTAACCACGATCCTCAGATATGAGTAACCGATCCCAGAGGAGGAGGGTGTGATCTTAGGAACTGCTAATCAGATTCCGAAAATTCTTTCACTTACGGGAACTTACATTATCCCCGAATGTTATAAGCTATATATATAACGTTCTCATAAGTTCATTCCGTACATAACTAGAGCGAAGTCGCAGCAAAGGCTAGTTGAATAAATGGTTTAACTAGAACAAGCCAGAGAAAGTCTTAATCTTCAAGACGAGGCAGGTAAATACTAACCGACCGACACACTAACCTGTAGCCAAGTGTCGAAAGATCAAAGGTCTAATACCTGAACCAAGGCAAATATTTATCTATTCTGCAATGCGGTTTAACTTAAATCGAAAATGGATATCTCACCGCAGTACGATGCACTACGGTGAAAGGATATGTTCTGTGTTCAGGGTCACGAAATAGATGGAATAGTGTTTATTTCAAAACAAACAAGCATTTTCAATTGAATTTATAAAGAAGCTCTGAGTATGAATGAGAATGGCTCTAAGAGTAGAGGAAGATCAAAGAAACGATGGGTGGCCTAAAAAAAAGATGATATGGCAAGAAAGGAGGTATCTGAAGATCTCATCAGATACCTACGTATCTGCAAGTCTCATAGGTCTTAGGTCATAGGTCTTAGGGTGGTAATAGAGAAGTATGGAAGAAGACATGCTACGGCTACCCCAAATGATAAGATAAGGGCATTTGGGATAAGGGCAGGAGAAGATTATGTTAACGATAGTGAAGAACTACTTACAGAGAATATTATCAATGAAATTGAATTCGATGAAAAGCTGTCAGTGTCATAATAGCTATGAAAGTTTGACGCTCAGCTCTTGAGAGCTGTTTAGGTCTTATAGCGTCCAATTGAAATTCGCTCCCAATTAGATAAGTATATAATATACTACAACTGTGTTCAAAACACAGCTTGGGGAAACCTTTAATCTTCGGACTCACTCGAACATCGAACTTAAATTAAGTACTTAGAATCAATTATTAAAATTATACTAGTGTCCTAATTTAAATATGATAACGATGTAGATGTCTGAATTTAGGATTAATTGATTAAAACGTGATTCCTACAGACGTGTTCTTGAGTGGTGACCTCAAATAGGCCAAAAGTTATAACACCTTTGGGTTAGGTGGAGCGACGATCTTCACTGAGCGGTTGCTTTTGGATGAATGAGAGGATCCATTCAAGATAAGTATCTTGCTATTGGAGAGGTTGTTTTGTACAAGCCCGCCACATTTCTAGGAAAACACAAACCACTACAAGTCAACCAAATCAACAATGGCGACCACCAAACGTGCACGGGAAACGGAAGTTCGAGTAGTCTCAAAGAAATGATTCAGCTGTCTTGGATTCCGCAACGAAATTAATTACAAAATAAACATTGTAACCGGAGTAAGTAATTACAACATTAAATTTCACGTAGAAGACAAAACGGTCTTTACTCTTACGATGAAAGTACTCTCACGTCTGAATTGTCAGATTCGTATTAAGTATATCAGATTCTTAGATTGTCTGGTTTTTCAATGGTTTAGGTACTAGTATTTTGTATAAAGATAGATATGGCAACAAACGAGGTATCTGATGAGATGACGAGTAATAGAGAAGTATTGAAGAAGAAGACATGCAGCGCCGACCCCAAATGAATTGGGATAAGGCCAAGAGAATGATGATGATCAGGTACCTACTCAGACCAACAAAAAAAGGAAGACGGCGCGCCGCGAACATCGAAAGTGAAGCCACAAAACCGTGCTCCTGCAAGTAAACATACACGCTCACGCACACACCTGCACTAAAACCATGCTCATCGCTCCCGGTACGTCACGTGTCGTCGTCTAGAAAACATTCATAAAAAGAATAGAATTATGCCTTCTTGTGTAGTGAAAACCTACAAAAACAATAGCAAATCACATAAAGAGTCTCACGGAATCACTTTTCCACTTGTAAGTACTTGAAATAACATCGTTTTTTAATTAATCAACTATGAATTTTTGTAACCTGGAACACAAAACCTCAACGAACAACAGCAGTGACATTAAGTGCCAGGGTTGCCTTAATATGATTTCAAATTTCCCCATTCGATTAAACATAATGAGCGCAGATAAATTAAGTTAAAGAAATGATATGGTATGGAGATAGTAAGTACTATTTCTTTACATGTATTTTAATTTCAATTTTTAATATCAACAATATCTTACTTGTACAATATTATCGTACCGGTACAATATTATTCCCCAATTATAGGGAAAAACTTTAACAAATCGCAACTCTTCGAAACACACATAGATAAGTGATATTTTAGATCCCCGTACCCCGGAAAAAGCTTAAACGTGAAAACTCTCGATACGTTTATCCTGAATGGTACACCGCAGATATTATAAGCGATATAAAGAATAAAGCTAGATTTCATAAAACTTATAAAAATACAAAGCTTATTCTGAATTAGTATTCAAAGTACAGAGCTCGTATTAAAAAATCTATAGAAATTGCACACAGAGAACACAAGTTTAAAATACAAAATCAATTTTCAAATATCCAAAATCATTCTGGCAGTATATTAGGTCCAAACGAAGTAGGTTAAACAGGCAAGTTATTATAAAAAATGGTCAACATCTTTCGGATGAGGAGTATGCTCGACATTTTTCGTCATTTTTTGAGTCGCTGTACCATAAAGAGCGGCCGCGGCTGGGGTCGCGGGCGGCGGAGGCGGAGGCGAGAGCCAACAGTGCACGAGTGCATATCGAGACCCTCAGTCTTCAAGACGTAAGGGAAGCGCTTATAAAGCTCAAGCCAATTGGACGCGCAGCACGGGTTCCGGCCGGCGCGCAGCACTTCATCTAATCTGCTTAACTTCATGGCGAGGGTGGTGCCGGCCGTCGATGCTGTTGTACAGGTAGACGCGGCATATTTTGATTTTAAGAAGGCGTTTGATACCGTCGACAATGATGTACTGCTAATGAAGCTGGCAAAAATTTGCTGTAATCAGCACCTCTTACAGTTCTTCGCCAGCTACTTGGAAGACCGACAGCAGTATGTCGACTACAATGGGTTTGAATCCGAGCCATACTACACCAGGTCAGGTGTGAGCCAGGTCAGCAATTTGGGTCCTCTCGAATTTATTTTAATGATAAATGATTTACCAGACGTAGTCAAACATAGTTTATGTTTATTGTTTGCAGATGACCTCAAATTGCTGCTCAAGATCAGGGGTAGGTCGGACTGTGAGAAATTGCAGGAAAACATAGATAGAGTGGTAGAATGCAGCCATAAAAATAAACTCTATTTCAACACAGCGAAATGCTCAGTGATGACATTTACGCGCGCGAAGACTGCCTTAGCCTACGAATACAAAGTAGAGGATGCGCCGATGCAGCGAGTATCTCAAGTACGAGATCTAGGAGTACTGCTTACCCCGGATCTGACTTTCCGGGATCATATAGTTAAGATTTGCAGAAGGCGTATAGAAACCTAGGTTTCGTGCTTAGACAGTCGCAGGGATTCACAAAAGTTGCCACGCTCAGGGTGCTGTATGACGCATTGGTAAGGAGTCACTTGAAACACAGCACTGCAGTGATTTGGGCTCCTCATGAAGCGAAATACAATGTCATGCTGGAGCGAGTACAGAATAAATTTACAAGACACTTGTATTTCAAACTTTATGGAGTTTACCCATTTTACCCGCTGATGTATCCTACACTGTTTGTGCTGGGTATGGTGGGGTACAACGGACTCAGAGTGCGCAAGGAGTTTACACTTACGGCGTACGCGCTAAAGCTCCTGCGTGGAGTAGCACATAACCCGGGTGTGCTGCGTCACCTGAAGCTGTGCGTATCGGACCGGTACGTGTGGAAGCCGGCCGCCGGCCGCCGCTGCTGGCCTTGCCTATTGCCAGAACCAACCTGCTGTCAAAAACACCCCTCACCCGCACAATACGTGAGCTAAACGAAGTGCATGAGAGGATTGACATATTTTCGTGCAATCTGAGTGAATTCGCAAGAGTTTTGTTGAAATTTGTTAGTTATATTATTATTTTTAATTAATTTCTCTTCTTTTCTTTCTCTTTTCTTTTTATTTAATTTTCTCTGTGTTATATCTGATTTTACATTTATGGTTATGATTTAAAAAAAAGTTTATATGTATTATTTATTTTTAATGTTAGTTTTGTTAAGTATTAGCCGTAAGTTGATTTTTGATTTATCTTGTGTGTGTTTGCAAACCACTATTGTCCTGTATTGTTTATCCTGTAAAGATAGTGTGTGTGTGTGTTTAAATAAATAAATAAAATTAAAAAATAAAATTAAAATAATAAGTTGGCCTCACTTTTGATGTTCGCGGTGCGCCGTCTTCCTTTTTTTGTTGGTCTGAGGGTATCTACTAGTATTTTTGTTTGCTTTCTTGCACGCAGATTAGAGCAATTGGAGAGGCCTTTTTTTTCGGATGGGAAATCATCAAATGACTTCTCCCGCTCTGGGCGGAGCGGAAGGGAGTGTCAGACTTGTACTGACTAAAACCCATCTATGTTCCTTCCTTGCCCTTTGTGTTCTAGGGCCGCGGTATCTCTTACGAACAGTCCCGCAGCCTTGGCAGGCAGGCAGGCCCTTGCGGGCCCCTCCTGTTTGCTGACATCTCTTTGAGGCGCGCGTGGAACACGAACGCGCCGTCAACACGGTAATTGGAGAGGCCTGTAACTAAGAATCCGCTGATATGTAACGAATCATTTTTTTCATTGTGTTCAAAAGTGTCATCGAAACAGCCAACCATGAATACTGAAGGCGACCACAGTACTCTTAGTACACCCGCACTCATAACCCATACCTAAAATATACATAATTGAATGACTAACACCCAACCAACCTAGCCAATTGAACATGATATGCGCAGCCATCTACACAAGGTCCAAATTAGCTTGTAAACGGTAACTGAAACGAACTGGGCTCAAGTACACAGAAACAAAGGAGACGTATTATATTAACTTATCATTTCGACACAAAAGAAATGAATACGTTAACAAGAGTTATTTGCCTAATTAAGTCATTTAATGATGTTTTGCGACAATTTTTGAGAACCCTTTCAAATATTTAGGTTTTATTGTTTCAGGATTTTGTCAGAAATTTTTTGTTCGACTTCACACGATTACAAATAAATTAAGACTGCCGCATGCCGTGGCACCAAATTGCTCAAGAACCATCCTAACGGTTTTATATTAATTAATAGTTAGACCAGTAAGGTTACGTTCTTCAGTAAGGCCCGGTGCGTAGTACTCGCAACCGTCGAGCGTGTAATGACCAGGATGTATGATCGTGGACGAGGCGAAAGGGGTATGTAAGGATTGAAGAAGATGGCATGGATGGATGGGTATGAAGCGCCGCCTTAGTGAGAGTTGTCCTGATGGTCTCCTGGCAGGGCTGCAGGACTGTTCGAAAGAGATACCGCGGCCCTGGAACACGAAGGGCAAGAAAGGAACATGGAAGGGTTTTGTCTGACACTCCCTTCCGCTCCACCCAGAGCGGGAGGAGTCATTTGATGAAATCACATCAGAAAAGTCTGAATCACCACCTATGACGTATTTGCACTAGTTTTGTTACACCCTGTATACATTTTCACATCATTAACTTTCATTTTCCGAAACCATAAATCAATATCAATTGATTTAAGGCTATTATTTCAGTCAGTTCATAGCTGAGATGAGAGCAGCGGTGGCCCAGTGGTGGTGGCCCTGACTTACTAGCAGTAAGTCGTGGATTCGACCCCCCGGCAGGCGCATTACTCGAAGACATGTGACATCTACCAAACCACACAAGGCCCGCGTGGCGGATTATAGACCATTCCCTCTCATAGAGAGGAGACCTGTGTCCCAGCAGTGGGAACATTATGGGCTGATTATGCTTAGCTGATCACAGCATAACTATGATACTTGTAGTCTGAGAGCTAGTATTATTTTAATTAGCCATTCAGTTCTGAAAACAGTTGCTTGATATGCCCATCTGTACATTTATAGGCAACCCTGAACCAACACTAAATAACTGTGCTTGATTTGATATCTTTTGCAATTTATCGTTTTTATTCATATTACACAGGAACAGAGTGATTTTGAATCACTATCGCAATAATTAATGTGCTTGGTGAGATAAAACAAACTATATTATAATTACTGACGATTTATCTGTTATGTACTTCCTATTATTGTGTTTTAAAAATGGTATTACAATAATTCAGGGGAATATTTTAAAATTAAAACCCATTGTTTTCGGAATAGCCTGTCTTGGTATGGACATGTGATGATATAAATGTTGAAGGATGGAGAGGGAGAGGTAGACCAAGGAAACGATGGATGGTGTGAGGAATAATATGAAAAAAAAAGGTGTAAATGATGAGGAATGGAAAAAAAAATGTATTGCCCCGACCCATTATCCATAATTAATTTGGAGTACATGCACAGGAGGATAATGACTTTGGGACCAATTAAAGGATTCTGTAATTAAATTATGGCTCCATTATAGTTAAAAACAATGCTCTCCAAACCAAAGAAATACACATTTTCATTCATTCTTGAATTGTTATCTTTTTTTTAAAGGTTGTATTTTACTGCAACTGTATATTTAAAGCATTATTTTGTTCTGTAGGTGGGTACTTTGATTATGGCCAGTCATGTTTTTTTTTATATCATCATCTTCATTTCAGCCGAAACACATCATGTGGGGTGTAGGTAGGGTAGGTAGGGTAGGTAGGGTAGGGTAGGGTAGATAGGGTAGGGTAGGGTAGGGTAGGTAGGTAGGGTAGGGTAGTTCTAGTTAAGGTAGCCAGTAGACATAATGAATTATAATAAGTCCTTAAGACAAATACAATGCAGTTAATCAGTCACAAACCTATTGTAAATAGAAGAAATTATTGAATATTGCTTTCATTAACAATACAGTCACCTGTAACGTCTTTTTTTAATACTAAAGGTAAATGTAATATTGCGCGAACTGATAATGTTATCAAAATACTATCAAAAATATTTTTTCTTAGATCTACAGCGATTTACAAATCGTGATAATAAAAGTAAGCACCATTGCTCTCACGTTATGCAAGACAAATTACTATAAACTTTTATAACGTTACATAAAATAGCACTTAAGTTGATCAGATGTTTAAAACTTTTTAGAGAAAGGGAAAGGCACCAATGCGTAATACTTTACCCAATCAGATTCTTACAAGAACACAATTTGAATCCTTGAGAAAATCACCACGGGCTTTGTTTATTAATAAAAGTACTAGAGCGCGTCCATAAGAATATAGTAATTTATTACTTACCAATGGAACGATCGCGAATAACTGCAATACGCACCAAATTTAAATGATTACACTTCAACAAAATCCTATTTCTAGGATTCAGTGAATATTTTAACACTAATATTACTGCGCTAACACGTTACACGACACTCGCGCACAATTTAAATGCCCTACTATTTATTATTTTACAATAACAAATAATGCAGCTGACCAAACAATAGCGTTCACTGATAATAAAATGAAATGACAAATTGACAAGAAGAAAACACAAAGGCAGCGATCTGCGATTGGCAAACTGCGCAACCGCGAATGCTGACGAATCAGGAACTAGAATTGAAACTTACCGCCAATCACAGCTTTAATTGTTATTGACGTTTGGTGTAGAGTTGGCAACGGCAATAAATATTAAGTAGCTTTCACACTATTTCATAAATATTAGCGAATTAACTATTAGTTTGGCCAATTTATAACTTAACTGTTAATAACCATTAATTAATTGATAATGATTAATTGTAAATATCAATATTTAGCGTTTTTTCATAAATCATATTTGATTTTTAAAACTTTGGTCCTTTCAACAGCACTTAATCATTACATATTATTCAAATTGGAAAACAATTTAACCAACTTCTCCGACTGTCTCTTTCAAGTTCAAGTTACAGTATGCAGAATCAATGAAATTAAAATACAAGTACATGTTTTCTGCGTATTTCTGAACGTAAGCAGACGATCGAAGAAATCTCGATTCATTTTCGTCATGAATTATGTGGACGTTTTGTGAGTTTTGTTTCACAGTGAGTGCACATTTGTTATAATAATTTATAAGAAATTGAAATGCTTTTCTGATTTAATTTCAGCTTTACTTTAATTTACTCTTTGAAAATAATAATATTACTGGATTCGTTCTACATTTTTTAAAACTCCCGCACTCTGGTTCTCACGCCCAGTTTGACGTCACGCTACGGGGTTCTCGTATGAACCGTACCGCACCCTATTTCGTGCCTCTCCAAAGGTCGCATGTCCAATCGTATAGAATGTTAGTCGATCTTTAGTGGTCTACAGACGGTTCGTTTTTGAATGACTGAATTTTTAGTGAATATTTTGTATCAAGAGATGGCGTTCTTGTATCAAACTACACTAGCGCAGTGAACACCAATCACGTTCCAGGAACTTTGACGCAATTTGCAAATGGCCGTGAAAAGGACTGAACTCGAGAATCGAGGGTGTATGAAAGTCTAATGGTGGATTGTACCGTGATAAAAACTTGTGTATAATTCTATATTCAGTGTGGTGCTGTGCAAGATACAAAATGTGCCAAAAAGTGAGAATCCAGTCTTAATGCTGGTATAGGACGCGCCCGAAAACCGCTGGAGCGACGATCGAAGGGACATTGCTGACAGAAGGGTAAAATCCTGCTATCATTTTAGCCTGATCGTACATAGTTTCTGTGCTTATATTCTGTGTTCTCGATTCGCATAAATAATATGGTTATTTCGTGTGTTTAATAGTTATAAATCGTAGACCAAAGCCGTTATTCTTTTTGGGTGTAAGCGCGTAGCTTCGCCGGTGTAAAACGTCTCGTGAATCGCGCATTAGCGGTGATATGTGAGTGTTATTGGGTTGATAGTGTCACGTACGCCGCCTGCGGAGCGCTAGGACTTCGATTAAGGCTACCGGATGAAAGGATATTGAACATTTATTGGGAAAAGTGGGGGTGTGTACATAGTTATAGGTATGTATGAGAGGCCATGTAGCCACAGCCCTGTTGCTAGACGAAACGACATCGATTCGTAACTTTATTCCGCCTTTTACCATTATTACTGCCAATATGCCATTATTTAAGTGTTTCGTGGGTAATGTATGTGCACTTTTGATGTAAATTGGGTTATAACCATAGTTATAGTCGATAGATATGACGGTTTTCTTACAGATACTAATTTTAATTAAAATTATTTTTAATCAATCATGCCTCGTTTGAGTCGAATTTGGCACATCGTTTTTGTCATTTAGATTAATTTAGTCATAATTTTTGGCCCATGACTGATTACCAGTCTCCGGCCATGCTCTACACTCCACATGAAATATGGGTAAACCTCCCTTCATTACGACGCCAATATACTGAATTAATAAACTAAGTGAGTACTGGTATGAATAATCAATGGTACCACACCCTATGAGTCTAGTGACCTATGTTCTACTGTCATATTAATTAGAAAAAATATCTGTTAATCTATGCCTTTGGGAGAGGCCAGGTGTGGTCATCTTCCAGCTGATAAAATGATGAAAATGTCTAAACTGTGGATAAATTGATGATGAAACAACATTATTACAGTGCATGAGTAATGAACAGTAAAATTCAATAAATTATCATGAAATCCTGTCATAGGTGGTAAAACAAGGAAAATTATGAACAATAGGTGTTATACCTCAACCAGTCAAACTGCCAATCAAAGTCCACTGCTGTAGAGACTTCCACCACCATAGCACCTATTTACAGTCCAGGTTTTATTTATCCATGTAGACTTAGCACTTAGCCATGTGTCTTAAGGCCTTGTATTTTTTTGCTTACTGTTTCATATTATTGTTGCCTCATGACTCAATACATTCATAATCAGTACTGTTATCCTCATGCTTTATATCAATGCATTTAGGGATTGAACTGAGTGAGTGAGTGTGTGAGAGAGGAGGATGTAGGATATATAAATGGACATTAGGAGATTGTAAAATGTTTAACATTAAGTAATAACTAGTTTTTACGAGTAAGTATTCTAAAGTTGTATTTTATTTTACTTCTGTACCTCTATCACATAGGTCTCATATTATTTGTATAAACTTTTGAATACCCTTTCAAGCTAGACTTGAGATATTTGACTTCCTCAGCCACATAGCCTGCCCCATCATCCTACTCTCAGTGACAGCAGAATAGCATGTCAAATTCATTCATTCAATTCATTTATTCAAATTAGGCTGACAATCAGCCATTGAGGACTAAAATGACATAAGACAACTCCCCAGAATATTTTCACCGCTTCCCAGTGTGTTTAACTGGGGAGAAGTTGTGGAACCAGGTTTTTTCACCATTGGGGAGTTCCCCAGCATTTCAAAATGTATTATAGACCTAATGTATCAGGTAGTGGACAATAAAATTGTTAATTTGCTTTTTTATCAGATACCTTTAAAATGTTACCATTTTATAAGATTTTTATTACTTAGAATTGTAATTGATGATTCTTCTCTTGCCTTTATCAAATTCAGTTGGGATCAGCTCAGCATGTATTAGTCTTCCACTTCAATATTAGTTTTCATCTCAGTATTCAATTACTTTCTAGTCATACAATCTTTTACACTTGAATCATACTTGTAAAAAGTATTTCTATATGAATATTTATTACGTCAATACCTGGACTGAATCATTGATCCATACTTCCTCAGTGATTGTCTTAATAACATTACATTTTCCTCTACAGACTTCACTATTGTATTCCCAATGACTTATTTTTTTATATTATTCCGTTTATTTATTCATATATACACATGTTTTAACATTTTTAAATATTTCTTACAAAAATCCATATAAAAAACATTTAAAAATATAAAAAATAGCGGTCCGCCGGTGTCGGGAACAGGGTCCAAGCTACCGGTGGTTAGGGCTCCAGAGACAGGAACCTCCTCACAATGCGAGCCGTATCGAGGAGTACTGCCTTCTGAATCAAGCCCTTGATCCAACCGCCTAAGGAGAGCTTCGAAAGATGGTCGTCGAGGCTCTTAGCCATAAGGCCATTGGCCGTTACGACAATCGGCACAATGACAGCCGAGTTCACATTCCACATGTCGACAACCTCGTGTGCCAAGTCGAGATATTTTATTTGTTTCTCTTTCTCAGCTTTCACGAGGTTCTCGTCATGCGGGATGGTGACATCGATTATCATTACGCGGCGCGCTGATCGGTCTATTACCACTATGTCAGGCTTATTGGCTACAATAGTCCTGTCAGTAATGATAGACCGATCCCAGTACAGCGTGACATGGTCTTTCTCGAGAACTGGGTCGGGTACATACTTGTAGTACGGTACCTCAGATTCCACAAGTTTATATTTCAATGCAAGTTGCTGGTGAATAATCCTGGCTACTTGGTTGTGCCTGTGCAAGTACTCGCCGTTAGCCAAACGAGAACAACCAGAAATAATATGTCTGATGGACTCACCCGGACGGTGGCATGCCCGACACACATCAACCGTCCCGTCCTTCATTATTATTTATTATTATAGCTAGCCCATATTGTCAAACTGCTGGGCAAAGGCCTCCCTCCATTCCTTCCAACGGTCGCGATTCTGTGCTACTTCTTTCCAATTCTCAAGGAAGACATCCAGTTCGTCCCGCCATCTCCTACGTGGTCTGCCGCGACCCCGTGTCACTGTTTCAGGGCACCAATCCTGAGCTTTACGGGCCCACAGTTCGTTCGGCATGCGACAGACATGTCCCGCCCAGTCCCATTTAAGTTGGGCAGCTTTTTGAGCCACATCAACGTTTTGCGTTTTGGAGCACAGTGTGGTGTTTCGAAATGACTTATTTATCTAAAGTTATTTTTTACATGACAAGGTGGGGTTTTCTTTTACACTAAGAGTAGAAATACCTACGTAATTTTCTTTTCTTCTTTAGAAGACAAATAGACATTAGTCGATGATGTGTATGTGTTCTCAGAAAACATAAATGTCAATTTCCTTGAAATCTTTCTCCCACACTGGAATGCTTACAAACACAGCCAGCATTGTTTAACAGTAATGTGAGTGTATGTGCTGGTATAATAGCATGCATTCAATCATATGTGACAATCTTAAGATTTTAAATACCTTATCAGGTTATCATGGAAGAATAGTCTTGAATTATCAAGAATAAGTTTATGTAACATTCTTGTCACCTGAAAAGAGTTAGTTTAAAAGTATGGGTTAGTTTGGGCATAGTTATGAAGGGTCCAATAGAATGTTACTACTCAAACAAATCCAATTTTATTGATTTGATTGTAGGGCCTTTAAACTAACTGCTTGTTGCACCTATGATCAAATCTACAAGATTAACTTTTATTTTTCAAAAACAGGCATGTATTTACTTGATAACAGTTGGCAAATCTTATTTTTTTAAACATATACCACTTGATGAGTCATCAAGTTAAATAGAAAGTATTTACAGTCATATATGAGCAACCACATAGTGAAAGCTTATAATGTACAGAACCTGCCAAAATAAGAGCCCATATACCTAAGTAAACAAATATGGTGGTACAATTTGGCAACTGTCATTTTGTTTATAAGCCAGTATGTCTTCAACAAAAAATTTGGTCAGTAGTTTGTCTTAGGGGTTTGAAGACATTGCCAACCTGGACGGGGCCCACGTGTGAGAAGGAGTTTACGTCCCAGTCTTAGGAACATTACAGGTTGACTATGCTTCCCTCTTGGCCAGTGAGGGTTGTTGAATGGATGTGTGGTGGATTACAACCCTTTCGCAGATAGTAGGCTTGTGTCCCACTAAATCCAGCAATGGTTTTTTTTTTGTTATACATATGATGTTTTGAATGTACTTAATTTTCCTTTAGATTGGAAGTCACTGTACTCATTTCCAGGTAAGTTTTAATACATCATTCAGTATTTATGATGTATGTTGTACCTATTAGTTTTTATGTAGTTTTGTATTTTAAATGTATTGTTGTTGCTTGTAGTGAAATGCAGCCATGTCTAATGTTTTTGAAGAATTTATTACTTTTCCTCTTTATCTAGGTAATTTTTAATTACTACAAGTGTTTTTGACTTGGAACTATTTCACAACTGCCCAAAAAAGGGGGTTATTTTTTCAGGGTCCTTGTTTTACAGTAACGGAATAGCATTTTATATCATGAATTTAATTAGCATAATCATGTCTACTCTTTAGTATATTGATAATCACATTTGTTGAAACATTCAGTCTCTGTGAAAGGGTCAAATAAAAGTCAAAATGATAACATTTGATTATCACATTTTCTAGTTCAAAAGTCCCCACTGATAATGTTGGATGCATACCTGAACTAAGTTTTGCCAGCATCAAAAAAATTTGTGAGTAATTTAATCATAACTAAGCAAATGCATTAAATGGCCAACCTTGCTATTTAAGATTAAGTCATTAATCTAAAAATGAAAACATAGCTGGATAGGAAGTAAATTAAAACTATATTAATTATTACATTTGTCTTAAGTTATAATCTTGTCAAATATTCATTTCAAATTTTGAGCCACCTATTTCTTTATTTGTCTCATTTTCAATAGCATGATGGTTAAAAAACAAATTCACTTGAATTATATGGTGCTTCCTTTTCCAGAGATTTAATTTAAGAGAAAAGGAAAACTAGGAAACTTGGTCACGAAACAGTCCTGCCTAGAACTCGAATTTCAAAGATACTATGTCCCATCCACCTACCTGCACTGGGCACCCATGTTAGACCCCACTCCTCACAGAAAAGAGGCCCAGTAGCAGGACTACCCTGTACCAGGCAAAGGCTTTCAATATGTCCGGAAACTGTCAAGACATAAATGTATGTCCTTATTACTAAAAATATTAATTAATTAAGCTCAATGAATGGAACCTTTCAAACATCTGACTAATGACTAATTACCGAAGTAGCCTTGCTATCATTTACCAGAATATAAGTTGCTACTATACATAATAATTTTATGTGTATGAGCTATAAGTACGTAGCTTGTTATGTGACCTTTATATACTAGACTGACAAGATAAAATCATTACATGTGAGATTTATGATTCTGGCGTTATTATTCGCTTTATTTCTATACATACTTCTCTCTTTTGTGCAGAGTGTAACTCTCCAACACAATATTGAATACTAGCTGATGCCAAAGGCTTCGCCCGTGTGGATGTCGGTTATTGCGACTAAAAGTAATCATGTAATTTTGATCCCGTTCCCGCAACTAAGACTTGACAAATTATATACTAAAACCTTCCTCGAGAACCACTCTATCCATTGGTAAAAACAGCGTAAACATCGGTGCAGTAGGTTTTGAGTTTATCGCGAACAGACAGGCAGACGGGGCGGAGGACTTTGATTTACGTAGTGATAGGGATAGATGAAGGTCAGTCACATAATTTACGTTTGACCTTGATGAAAAATGCGCAAGGTAATTCAACCATCTAAATTAAATTAAATATCTAGAAAAAGTCAAGGAGGGCTGACCCCAAAAAAAATGGGATACTAGGCGGGAGAAAGATGAAGGTATAGAACACAATCTTGATATACATATATCATCACCAGGTGCCTATCATTTTCCCAAGTTGTCCAAAGAAAACGTGTTGCGCCGACCCCAACTTTAGCCTACTCTGTCCCACTCCTGGGCAAAGGCCTCCCTCCATTCCTTCCATCTCTCGAGAACTCGCGCGTCCTCCTTAAAGAAGAAAAAAAGTTTTGGGACCTGGGAAATTCTCCTGGTAACCATCATTCTGTTATGTCGTCCTTGATATTGCAGACATAATCAAAATTATCGAACATAAGCTTCTAATGTAAGTTATTTAGGTATGTAATTCAATTTTGAACGGACATCCAACCTATTTATATGAAGATTCGCCATACCCATAATATTATATCTTCTATTTATAACATCACTATCACTACAACCTACAACATATTATAAAACAAAGTCGTCCGCCGCGTCTGTCTGTCTGTTCGCGATAAACTCAAAAACTTTCAAACTCTCAAATGTCTCGAGTGTTTCTCGAGGAAGGTTTTAGTATATAATTTGTCAAGTTTATGTTGCGGGAACGAGATCAAAATTTCATGATTACTTTTGTTCGCGATCTTCTTCTTAGCGTATCGATGGCAAAAAGTCTAAATAGTATGTTTAGCTCAAAACTCAGCCACG
The DNA here is from genome assembly GCA_950005105.1 of Lycophotia porphyrea. Lineage (NCBI taxonomy): Eukaryota > Metazoa > Arthropoda > Insecta > Lepidoptera > Noctuidae > Lycophotia > Lycophotia porphyrea. The sequence continues at coordinate 1,491,963 of OX465408.1, read as the reverse complement.
CGAACCCTGCTCACTGATGCAGTAAATAAATCATCAAGAGCGCAGGTTATAGGGCATGCAGTGCAAAATGGAAGGTGGATCATTGTTTGTGGGGAGACGCCGCATATGCACTTGAGGTCTGAGCCGTCCATGAACCTCCATTTGCAGAGATTGTCTTTGCTCCGGCCGACTTGGGTTCGAAGTCTGTTAAGAGTTTTTGTTCGCGATAACCGACATCCACGCGCGCGAAACCGCGGGCATCAGCTAGTATATATAACATAATTCATTTAGCCTCTACAGATGAGTTACTAAAGGACAAACTACACACAAGACCGTATGTGCGTGATACGAAGTGCATCATCATCGTTTCAAGGGAAAATATCATACAATGATAATAATGAGATAAGTACTATGTATTATTTCGGTTATTATACCCGTTACGTATTCAATAGTCTGTGTGTTCAGTTTTCCTATCGTTACTAACGTGGGGTATTACGTGCAACAAGCTAGTTTCCATGAAGCTAAGGACCTGTTTATCCCGGAAGGGAAGAATCCCGAAAACTCATTTAGCATTCTATGTGGGACATCATCCCAGGGGACAAGGAATCTACTTACTTCAAACAAGTAATTCACACCGTTGCAAGTTTCCCCCCATCTCTTTACATTATGTACGAAGCACCCCATACCCTACTTGAAGGCATTAGGCAGGAAGTCCCGGGAAAGTAAGTGCTCGCCACGTTGCATTCGCAATTTCCCGGGAATATTTCCAGTCTCGTCTACCGGTAAGAAGTAACAATTTCCTCGCAGAAAACTCGCACTTTTCAACCCGAGTATCGATCGTCGTGCTCGGCAGTCGCTTGTCCAACGAGGTTGCAATAAATTTTACAAGCAGTACGTTATAAGGCTAGTTTTCAAGACAGTACCAAGAATCGACCTTGTTTTCGCGTCAATGTGTGAAAAGGTATAGATAATTGCCGACTGACGGGTATTCTGTACAGATTCTGTTGAAATTCAAATTCCAATATGGCGTACCTAGTAAGTGTATAAATAAAATGGATGTAGACGTTAGTTATTTGAGAATACTGGAACCCCATTTGCTTATTTATATGCCGTTTGAGTGTAAACTGGTGTTATTCATGAAGTTTGTGTTCCGGATCTCGGAAACGGATGAACAGGTTACAAAAGTGTCTAGATTGATCCAGTCTGAATTTGCAGCTGCGATTTAAATTCCTATTAAGCCAGATAATGAGAAAATAAGAATGTATTTTCAATTTTCTTACAAATTAAATTCGTCTCACGTCTCCTTTATTCATTGTATTTTAAGCATACAATACACCCGGGATTTAGAAATGCGCGACGAATTCTTGCAGGTAAACACATCTCCATATTTTCCTTCTGAAAGAAATAAGAATTGCTAAACAAATCAGTAATTCTGGAAGTATACCATATTATGTAGAGCGAGATCTTGTTTATTTGTTTATCAAACTATAAATATTACGTAACATTACAATGCTATTCAGAATAACACACTACGCCGTAGTTGCAGAGAAAACACGTGAAATGTATTGCACTTTTGTACTATTATCGGTGACTAATAAATTTTATAAACTGCAGAAATTTTCTTACTGGGATCATCGGTTTTGTATGAGTTGTCCTAGTTTTTGGCAAGGACATGATAGGTTTGGGCTGTGAATTTGTGAGAGAAGCGTTCCGCTTCTCCTTTAGATTCTTTCATCTTCTTATCTTTGAAAGCAAGAGGTATGTCCTCCGGCACAGCATGAGATCCCCAAAACCACTCATAGACCTCGACAGTGAAAGATCATGAACTGTTTTTGCCATAATCAACTCATCAAACGGGTAGTTTAACTCTCGGTAGCGTGGACAGCGACAGCCCTTGTGAATGTCAAGTTTCTCACAAGGAAGAAGACTAATAAGATTCCCCTAGATCCGATGGCCCCAACGAATATTTTTGTCCAGCATTCAACTTAGATCGCGTAACAATGATTCAAAACAGGTGCATTAACGTATTGTATGGGTTTGTATGGCACTGGTGAATGGTCCCATTGTTCCTACTATGGGACAGGTGGTATTAGATGTTAATAATTATTTAGTTTGCGCAGTGGGAAGCCAGGTTCTTCCTGCAGTGTCGCCAACTCTTGATCCAGTGGCAACTTTGCTGGTGTTTTGATTAATAATAACCTTTCTGCTAACTCATTTTTTGAAAGAGTGCTCTTTTTGTCACATTCGTGTCAAAAAATCCATTTAGCAGTTTTCTATATTAACTCTATAAAGTTGGTACAGTCCTACAGTCAGTACAGTCCCTCTGGACTTCTAAGGTAGTGCGTCCACTTTCATGAGCATAAGAAAAACTTATAAAGGTTAGCTATAGCCTCTTTCTGACTCAGGAACACCAAGAAAAGCCGAAGGCTTAATAGTCTAGCTTACGTCAATCGTTTTTTCTTACACTAAAAAATGAACTACGCTCCGTATCGATTTACGTAAATAGATAAAAAAAAAACCTATCACCAAATACATAAATTGCCTTTAGAACAACTTGTTGACAGTGGAAATACCCAATCATTTAAAGAAACAAGAAAATGGTGTCACGAATGTCTGGCATCTAAGCTTACCTACTTCGATACGTACAATCGAAAAATATATTCACATTGAAATGTCTCGACTTACAAAACAGGTATTTTTAACAGTTCACATATTAAATCATTATTCAAAAAAAAAATCGGACCGAATTTTCCGCACCGAAACTTCAGTAACGTCTGCTCACGAGCAAATCCTTCGTTAACCTAATTGTTCAGACACTGCCCTATAAAATACAGACAGCTGTATCTTTAAGCCGAGAGAGCCCGAGAGCTTGGAGCCGTAACTCTCACTATTCGGTATTACTGGATCAACTAGTGGGTCGTTAACTTGCACCTGCCGTGTAACGTTCAACAGGCCAGTGCCACCGGCCGGATCCAACCAATAAGGTTATCCATTATAACTGCGTTTCTTCCTGCGTATAGGTTTGTGTTTAGTAAGCCTACTTAAAATAATGCTTATGCACCAAGAAGCTTTGTTTTTGAAAGCCGTTCGATTGGAAATAATTTGGTTTTGAGAGCTAATCAATTGAAAACGATATGTTTAAATATCACTTTCGCTGTGTTATTGGGCATAAATTTCCCACTACTGGGACCCTGCCCCCCCTCTCTCTTCCACACCCCGCGGACCCAGTGTGGATTGGTAGATGTCATTTGTCATCGAAATTTTTGTCTGTGATGACTGGTTGACGGAAATATGAACTGACAATCGAGACATTTCACAAGTTGATTAGGCTTTTAGAAAACTACTGATAGCATTGAGTCTGTTTGATTAGTCGGTGTTTTTTTCCTTGTAACTTTAACAATCGACAAATGTTACAGTTATAGGTCTATTAAAAGTCTACTACGAACGACTTTATTAATGCACGCACGGGCGCCTGTAATCAGACCCCAGAATCATGCTGACATACTTATTACCACGGTACTAGAAGCTATCATTATATAGCAAAACGTACAAGATAAAAAAGAATAACAACAATTAATTATTTCTAGCGATATCGGACTTCATTTTAATCCTAAAACTATTGAAAATTTCACCACATTGCGTATGAAAATATGGCACGCAGTAAATCATTGCGATAATGTTTTCATTCAAACAAAAACCGAATTGAACTGGTGTTGTATGTAGGCAAATCCCCTGTTAACCTAATTGGCGGGATCCGGTAGATACGCCGGGTTCCCTTTCCCTATTGAACGCTAGTCAGGCCCAAAAGGCGAATAGCCGCGGTTTTATAAACATGTCAATAACAATACAAGTTTCGGTGGTAACAGACTCATCATCTACCTGCCTTTTCCCAACTATGTTGTGGTCGGCTTCCAGTCTAACCGGATGCAGCTGAATACCAGTATTTCACATGGAGCGACTGACTGTCTGACCTCCACAACCCAGTTAGTATTGGGTAATACGATACCCCTTGGTAAGACTGGTTGTCAGACTTTTTGGGTCACTGACTATGTAACGACTGTCAAAGATCTACAAATGACAGCCGGGACCAACGGCTTAACGTGCTATCCGAGGCACGGAGGAAACTCGGTATGTAATGGGTAGTCACCCATCCACAGACAAACCTAGGCAAGTACGGCTTAATCTAAAGATTGACCCGAGCGGCTGTTATTATTTAGCCACGAGCTCCTCTGGTAACAGACTACGCGGTGTAAATGACGTATCATATGCAAAAGTATCATAGGCAGATCAGTGGCGAAGGTTCCATACATCTCGATTCCTCCCGGGTAGTCCGTTGAAAAATGGCACAGTCAGTATTCTATAGACAAATAATATAATCACATGAAAGACATGTACTCCGGCTTACTTCTTACAAAAATTGACCCTTCGCTACTGAGGCAGATTATTTGTTCTTCAGAAAGGTTAGGTGCATATAAATGTGGATGAAGCAAAACGATCGTAGCAGGTGGCGCTATGTCGTTTCTGCCTAACCCCTTAGAAAAGGCGTGAATTTATGTATGTATGCGGTTTGCTGACCAGAAGTCTACGACTTCTATAGCACAGATGTTGCGACTTTACCGAGCACATTCGGACGTCTTCATTCATAGCCTAAATTATCATTATTAGCACATCTAAGTGCTCTCAAATTCGTTGTTCTTCCATTTGTTACTATGTTAAATCATATTTATTCATAAAACTTCTTAGTGTCGATTGTTTCAAATACCGGTTGAATTTAATTTTATCGTTCGTTATCAGTGATTGTAGCATAGTTAAGTTTAACTGCTTACCTTTTCTTCATAATCATAGCGTAACACATTTTCTTTTGTCCTCTTTCTCTGGACTAAAACGATATGTAGTTTCCGTTATATATAAAGAGAACTCAATTTTCAAGCCTACCAACTGAGCTTGGATTCTTTTTCAAACCTCTTACAGTCTACTAAGCAATTTCAGCCAAAATTTATACCTAGACTACTAAAGTTCTTAAGTAATGTTGATATGACATTAAACAACCGCTGTAACCTAAAATAAAAAACCTATTTTAGTTCGATACATCAGACTGACACTATCGTCCTCGATCGATAGTAATTTTTCGCTGCATAACTACACTAGCAATCGAATTGATTGCAATCGACATTAAACAGAGACAGAGGAAATGCCAAATGATATCGACTCCGATAACTATTGAAATTGCATGACTGAAATATTAAATGTAACTTGAAACTCCCATTTTTTTTTTGCAAACAGCTGTATGTTACTCATACATAACTCCCAATTGGCCTACATCAGAAGTCATGATTCAAATATTGCTGAGAAACTACTTTTTGAACGGTTTATATTACATAAGACAGTTCATGAAAACCCGTGTGTGAGGTTAGAAGAAACTCAGATATTCAGGCCAATTTGCCTAGATTAAGGTCTTTTTTTAATAATGGTGACAAAAATCTGTCTGAAACTTTAAATAGAAACCAAAATAACTTCACCAACCAATACTAGAAGAACAATAATGTCTTGACGAACGTTGAGTAATTGCTTGAACTTTTTCGTCAAACGATCAGTTCGAAGCCACCTAATTTAAAAGGTGTTTTCTTGTTAGTCACACCCAATTTCTGGAGTGTAAGTAGTCGAAAATAGGTAATGCCAACTTACACGCGATGGCACACTGAAAGTTCACGAACTTTTAAGTGTCAGTAGCTGTTATAGCGAACGAAGCTTTGGGAACTTAGACGACTGTCAGTGTTACTGCTGACAGTCGTCTAAGTTCAGATTTCTTAATTTGATGAGGCATAGTTTCTGCATTGATTTCCGTGACGAAGTCAAAACTGACAAGGACAATATTACAATTGGTCGGTTGTGAACTGTCAGGATCGTTAATTTAGTTAAGGGCCTGTTCACAGTTAGTAATTGCTTTAAAACTACCCCAATCGGTATGTGCATTTATGGGAGTTATTACTTCATAACTCCTTTGAGACTGATAAACTGATGTCGCATTAATAGAATCCTTGGAAAACAAATACCTTTGATTTAAAGGCTATTTGAATTGATCAAGTTAGGTAAACGTATGACTATTTTAATACGCAATGTATTAAGATTCAGTTTTGGAAATCCTTTCTATGCACGAATTTTTTGCTAGTGAATTCTAAATTATTAAATTCGCTAGCAAAATATAAATATAAATAAATAGCGGAAGCTGCAGGACCATCCTATAATCCGTTCCCCCTTTTATCTGGGTCAGAGAGCTTAATCCTGTTATCTGTTGTATTTCTAATTAAAGGAGATTTTGACTGTTCCGGATTTGGCACGGTTGTAAGAGATTTTATACATATTTTATTTGGTGTTGATGCTTTGTCTCTTTTTTTACAGTTAATGTGACGGAAACACACGATGATGATGTAATTTTGTACGTGTGTGTCTTTTTATTTATCCAGGAGATGTGTCGCCCCATATGTCATTGTTTGGCGAATTCGTAGATTGACGTTACAATGTATTGTTGCGAAGTCAGACTAAAGTTGTCAATGAATACTAGCCATGCATGATTTTGATTCGATAATGGTATGACCAAAACTTCATGAATACAATCTTCTCGTCACGGTGATAATGCATGAAATACAGCACAAACAAATAGCAAAGTTGAACAAGGTCTTACACAGTTTGCAATTTGTCTAAACAATTAGCATGCTGTCGACAATATTATAATTCCAGTACGCAGAACAAGAAACATGTTCTTTTCCTTTGATCGCCATATTGCTATGGAAATGTTTAGAAAGTTACTTCACGCACTCACAAACAGTACAGTCAATGTCAAGCTTCGACAGTTGTGTATCAGTTAAACATCAAAGAGGCGTAAACACTGAACCACAATGCACCATAGACAAGATGCCATTTTGATTGTGACAAAGATTAGAATTGTTTTGAGGCAGCTAAAACACACTATGAGAACACAAAGCGATCACTAATCCTCATGTCAAATATGGTGATTATATTACGAAAACCGTTTCCTTCCTGAACACGTATTCGTTCGGTCAGCACTTCTCCACAGCTCACAGTTCAAAATTGCAGTAGCTTGTTTGTAAGACCATAAGTAAGACGTCTGATTTTCGCGAAATTAAAGTACTATCATCCCCTGATGTCCATTTTTCCTATTCAAATCAGATCGTTCTTGCTTTTTATCACCTTCCATTAATTCCTCAACATCTACAACTCAGTCAATAACCTCGGCGAACACCGAAAAGTAGCAGACTTTCAGTTGCATGCTCCTACGCCTTCCATTTCAGTTGCGTTTCCGACACATGAGTGTTGATTGCTTAAATAACTCGTCGATTCGCTTAAAACTGTTGTTTTCGTGCAATGTTACTATTTGCACGGTCTACTGGGCTAGTTAATCTATAAAATGTGCGCAATATCGGATGTTGTGCTGTAGTTAATTAGGTGTCGTAGATTTATGCTTTTGCATTGGCTAATTGTGACGGAAAGGGTAGCCTTTATGACAAGAGGTAAGGCGGGTTGTTCGCCTTTGAAGTTTCGGGTTACTTACATTAAGTGTCGTAAGGCATGTGTCAATGAAAAAAGACTCCCTCTTTTTGAGCCCACTGGTTGTACAACAAAGATGCTGATATTTTTTTCTGTTTTGTGCACTTATCATCAAGATCTACAGCTTGCCTTCACTCACTGCAACGTGAAGGCTTTTCTTTGCTTGTTCCAATCACGTCCCTGTACCAGCCTCACCTAGATTTTGACCTGCATCACATCAACTACATGAGATAAAGATATTGTCAGTTAGGTGATGATAGCTGGGCTAATATTGCCCATCAACATCATGCGCCGGCCCTAAGAATCAGTAGCGAAGGGTAAATTTTTGTATGCCGGTGTACATAATCTTTTATGTGATATTATTATTTGTCTATAGAATACTGACTGTGCCATTTTTCAAAGAGGATCCGGTAGGAATCGAGTTGTAGGGAACCTTCGCCACTGCTAAGAATGGTCACTCGTGGAGGCAATTTTAATGACCTTATGATGGATGGAAATGGGTCAATTAAAGAATATTTATAAAAATTGCTTATTTAGTACTGATGATAATGATTGTGTACAGTTTAATAGATATGATTAACCGTTATCTTTGTCAATTTGACAGGAACATAACTAATCGGTAGATGCTTTGTTAAATTGTTATTATCAATTTGTTTTGTATAATCTTTTTTAATCGATTAGAGATTATAAGGTAACCGGTAGTACGGATATGGAAGAATTTTGAAAACAGTTTTTTGTTAAAGTTAAAATTATTAACAATGATAGTCTCAATACTGTATTAAATAAGGGAAGTAGCGAGTCAACCCCAACACGAGTATTTTTAATTACTTACTGGGGCTGTCTCAACTCATGTAAAGCATGTAACTTTTGAGACACAATAAACATTTATTATTTATTTTAAACATTGATTATTATTTATTTAAATGAGGACAAAATTCTGCACATAAAAATGCTATCAGATAAAAACAGGTAATAAAAAGCGAACATGACGCTAAGAATCCAGTCTCGATCTAGTAGAAATATTTCTAACATCTCTGATCTCAAAAACTAGAAAACCTAGTATATTTAAATAATAAAAATTCTTCATAAAAAAATACTTGTTTGGGTCTAACGGACGCAATAAATTACATATTAAGTTATCATCAACAATGTTTTTTATGCTGCTTAAAAACTAGTTTATGTTGATTTCCAATAATGTTTTCTTTTTCAATTGATTATAATGTGGTTGAGAATTCATCCATAACAAGCTTGAGCTATACCCTCCATTATGCAACATTCTTTCACCATTTATTCGTAACTACCCTCACTTTAAGGCGGTTGCGTCAGGGTAGCCCACGAAATTCAAATTTTCTTACGTTTTTTTGCTATTTGCAGGTCAGTGTCAGGTTGTACGTTGATGAAAAATGAGTCACGCCAGTAACGCGTGTGTAGTTACAGAATCACAATCGTGAAAATCATCAATACAACCCTCAAGTTCATGTAATCGTATTCAATGAATATTTCATGAAAAAGTCATTCAATAGGATTAAATGGAAAAAGTAAGAAAATTTGAATTTCGCGGGCTACCCTGACGCAACCACCTTAAAACATTTTTAAACTCCGACAGCAAAGGTTTAATTTCATTCCTACCGATGACGTCATTGTCCTTAACTACCCGTATTTTCCCCGACTACTTCGTCATAGGACGCTGTAAACATAACTACCGCAAGATAATATGGATATCACGTCATAGTTTTACTACAGGAGCACGAAATGGACGTAAACACAGTGTTTAGCTTTTTTCTTGAAACATGTTTTCGTCAATGACTTCTTCGCTTTTTTCACTCATTCTATGGAACCTTTTGTTGCATATTCAAATTTCCCCCAAGCCTAAAAATTTTTTAAGAACAATTTTCTTGAAAAACATTACCATACTTACGGACTCTATTGTAGTCTGGTAAAAATAGTTTCGATTACAATCGTCTATGCGAATTCGCAAATCAATGCAAGCATTACAATAAACTATCTTTCGGAAATCGTGTTTAGTTATTTACCTTACGTTATTGGCATGCTTCGTTCTAAGTTTCCACGTACGAGAGCTATCAAACTATATTTTTAGTAATTCCGACTAGCGCCGGGTTTCCTCGTCTTTTTCCCTAAAAGATGGATAATTTGTTTGTTTATCTGTTCAGGAAAATGAACATCGTTTACTTATCTCGAAGCTTTTTTTTTCTATTATCAACGGAGCTTGGAAACGTCCATCAATGAATAGGCTTTCCTACTACATTCTGTATAGGATAGAATTTCATGGAAATTATGTAATCAAAATTGATAGATTATTTGAATATAAATTAGCTTGATGATGTAGTATGAATAGTATGATAAAACTTTATAATCGTTCAGTCAATCAGTTTCAATTTATGTCAACAAAAAAAATTGTTTACAGCCAGTGTTATTGACGTAGGAGGTGTAGCAGTTCAAGACATATTATATTTACATTGGTCATAGTCACTGAAAGGTTTCCAGATGGAAACCAGCATGTGATGTGTCAAAATTCGTGATGAAACTTTTCCTTCTTTAACAATCGTACACATAAAACATCTCACACTCAACCCACGATCCATTTTATTACATAAAAATGTATTTTCACAGTTGTTACCAAATTTCAATAATGATGCCGCTACGTCGGATGTGCACTGTAATCTATTTGCTCTCATGTAAATGGAACGATAGCTATAAACTTTCAGAGCAATTAAGGCGGATTCACATAGGCTCGGTACTTCTGCGTTTTAGTACTGAGAAAAAGACCAAGAGTCAACAGTTGTGGTTAAGACCAGCAGTTTATCACAATAATGGAGCATGTGGCAGGATTTTCACGGATCTGTCACACACAAAATTCAATTCATGACACATGTCACTAGTGCGTGATATGGCCAGATAAATTCCAGATTCTCCCAAATTTCAGAAAAGCTAATCAATAAATCTGCTATCCCGTTTAATTAAATTGATTGATTGACACAAATACCAACATGCCATGAATCGTTTAATTTAGATAGACTTTCCAAATCCGGGGATGACACAACTTGAGTTTTTATTTCACAACTGTAATCTAAATATGGCCGACATGAAAAGGGACGCTAATAGCTGGCGCATAGGTCGTTCACCTAGTCTATCGATCGCCTGCTTGTCTCATAAACAAGTTAGCAGCAACCGTCTGCTTAGCACATTCCCCCTATAGGCAGACTTATCGATCCTGGGAAACCCTGAAGGGCTCTTGCGTAATGCTATCAGTGTCCATGTCCACGCAAGTGAATTATGCTCCTTTCCAATGTTCTAATTTCATAAATTGATGGTAAAAGCGGATCTGGTTTGTAACAGTTGCGAGGCAGGAAACGTTTACAAATGTTCCCGTTTTCTGACTAGAATTGTTATACGTCCATGACTAGGAATGATCGCTAAAGTGTTGATGGGAATTTAACGCAGTTAAATCTTGCCAGCCAGTATCCGCATGACAGAAGATATTCCACCATGTTCTAGTTCTCATATTTCCGTAGCGTATGTGGTCTTCGAGGATTTTTTTTCCAGAAATGGTCCTCAAAAAGCTGATAAAATCTTGCATTTGAATCTGTCCAATATGTATTCTTCCTTACATGTTACGGCCCTGTATCGTTTCGCACAAACAAAAACGAGCGTCTAATTCTCTCTCGGTTCCCTTAACGACATCTTTCTTAATGTCTTTTTCCTGTCTTTCGATTCTCCGGCCCAGGATAAATAAATTTGATGTTCAGAATACAGAACAAAGTTATTTCAGGGATGCCAAATTGACTTTCGTGTTTACTATACTTACGTTTGTAATGTTTTATGGCGTTTAGCGCATTGCAAGTGTTGTCATATATTTTATTAGTCGCGCTCTGAAATGTTGTGTGTTTTCATCTGTTGTTACGTGTAAATGTTAAATTAATAGATTTCTAACAGAGAGCTTGTCCGGTTAGATGACGATTCGAATATATTGTCATCATCTGTTCAGCTTTTTCCCTAATACGTTGGGGTCGGCTTCTAGTCTAACCTGACGCTGCTGAATAGCCTGAATACCAATATCTCGACATTAGATTTGAAATTTTGCGAGTAGATTCGGGTCTATTGTATTCTCCAGTTTTTTTTTTGGGAAAATTTTGCGTATTCTCTCCTTTCTCAGTCTTCCCTTTCTTTCTCACATCAACTAAACTACTATCGCGTTCATAGACAAGTTAATTTTGATGACGTCACATCGATTCGCCGTGTACGTTCGCACGTAACCGCAACGCATTAGTGGTTCTAAACGAAGCGGAAATATACGAGCATTGCAGCCTAGTCGGGTTTTATTTCAACCAGTCGCTCGTACGGTATCGGCGAGATGTCTGAGCTGTTATCGAGACTGTTTTTATTGTGATTAGTAATCACATCTAATCATTAGAGGTTATCACATCGTGTTATGTCTTAGATATAAGTGAGATCATGATACGTATCCTATAAGTGTAGGAAAAACGATGAACTGTGCGAAAAAAGATATGGTAGTGGTGACCACTAACAGAGAAGTATGCAAGAAGACCGCTGCTGACCCCAAATAAAGTAGGGCAGCTACAGGCAGGAGAATTACTGATGATGACCTATCCTTCTCAGAATAGGGGATTAGGGATGCATTATTTACTGCTTCCAAGATTGTAAACATACACGCATGCGCTCATCTTTCCCTGGGAGGTCATTCTCGTTTCCAAGTATGTGTTCCAAGTCATCAAAAGCATGAGTTATTCCTGACATAATTCTCGCTGACAAGAAGGACGAAGTGCATAGGCGTGAAATCTTGGATTTTGTTCAAAAACAGTAGGATTCCTACGAGCCTGCTTTATGCAGTTAGAATTGAGTACCTGCTTCGAACGTGGGTGGTTTACAGTTCATTTTAATTATGCATGCAGTCTAGCTCAGAATAGATTTCACTGTCTGGGGTGGTTTGCCACCCCGTTAGTAACAGTTAGCGACATATACGATAGAGGGTTTTAAAGCAAAGGGTGATCCCTTTGATTTACCTCTTTTGTTTACACACTTCATACTTTTACTTATTTTCGAGTTGATAGTAGTTTTAGTTGATGATCAATTTTGCCCAGCAGTTGTCTATTTTAATAGCATCGTCAGTGATGTACGGTGGGCTGCATCAATTGGATACACCAGGTGGGAACGTAGGTGCTTTCAAGAGGGGTACCCACATCGTGACGCTGGCTGTACATTAGGTTTATTCAGTACCTACTTAATTCGTTTAAAGAAAATGTTTGCTTATTTTACTTCTGATGATGATGCGTAGCGAAGGATATGTGTGACAAAGAAGCGATATTAATTGTTAGTTTCACACACACACATCCCTATATGCATCCTCGCTCATCTGATGGAAACGCAGTCTAAAAGATAAAATCTTACTCATTTTAACCACATTAGCTAAGTTCAGCTGATTTAGTATTTTTCTATTGTGTTTTGGTGCTGTTCCACAAACGATGGGGCACTTAATAACGTGTCCTGCGTGTCCTGTTACTTGTTCACTACAGGAACTGATGAAAGCGCCAAACTAGTACCTCAGTTCTGGGCCGACACAATATAGATTGCCATTGACACACTAAGAAGAAGAGAATTATATCCGAGGTCACTCCATTGCAATTTTAAAACAATAACAATTACACCATATACCTATTATTCGTTGCTGATAAGCCATCTGTATACAGTATCCTTTTCCCGGTTGAGTCACAAAATTACCATATAAACGCTTGGTTTGATTGTAACCGTGTGTGTTCGGGTTTAGCACGTATTATTTTATCTTGCGGTAATAGTGTGGACGCATCCTATTTTATAATTGCTAGGGCTGCGGTTTTGGTGTAATTACAATTAAATTAGATGGCTCTTATACATGGATTTCGTTCAGTGGGCTTGGTATTTCGAGGCGTTGACTAATTAAATCTTATTTCGGGATAGGCTTTTACCTAGTATTAGGATAAAAGTAACGTTTATTAGGATAAACTAACTATATACATTCATAATTAAAAACTATTAAACTAAAATAAATAAACTAACAACAAACTATAAAAGGGCATCAAAAAACTCCTCCTCAACGCTGTCAGCTGGTAATGTGCCCAAGAGACTGGCGGCGTTGCCACATTGTATGGCAACACTTAGCCTCAGGCCAAGGTAAAAGCCAGCCCTTGGGTCACGGGAAGCGTCAACTAAGTAGGCATAGGATAATAGATTTTCAATATTGAAGTCCTAGTTTTTGTTTGACCCTTATGCAATAAAAGAATAATATAGAACTTCATACGCTAGTAGGCTCTAAACAGGGCAAGTGACGCCTTTTCCAAAATGAACTGATACGTCAGACCCAAATAACTTTAAAAATCCTATCTCTTATTTTTTTCCTATTGATACAAAATTCAAAACTTTGCGGTTGGTTAAGTAAGTAAACTTGGCACCATTTTCTCATCAAAATTTCAACAAAATAAATAGATCTAAAATTTAGTAAATAGGTATACGAACTTGTAAACGCTTATCGACTTGTTGAGTTGTCTAAAGGTACAACAATGATACTTCCTACTAAATCATTCTTATAACAAGTAGGTGCACGTAACACAAATTATACAGTATCTTGAAAGTTTAAAATAAGAACTTCTTTCAATTAATAGGGTTCGATTTTTAAACCTCGTCGACCCCCAAAATCAGTTTTCGTTTATTTCGACCCATGGTAATCCCCGCACCAAAACAATCAGTTGAAATACTTTGCACATGACCAGACCACGGCCCACTCGCTGGAATTATCAAAGTATCCTTATCCTAAAAAAATTGACACTGACGCTGCGAACCCGTACTTTCAACCACGCTAAAAATATGAAACTGATACCGCGATTAACGTGGCTACCTTCTGGGCCAAAGTAACGTGAAAAGATACTTTTGGTTACTTACAACTCCTGCATGCAATAAAAATCATGGATCTTGAGCGCTGACCTTTACCTGCAGTTGTGAATAATTGGGTCTCTCTGGCATTTAGCCATAAGGCTGCGAGGGTTCACACTCATCCCTCGCTACGATGCGCAAAGCGAACCCAGCTCTGCCACTCAGCGCTCAAGATTCAAACCGATATCTGTACTATTGAAAGAAGGACAAGCTACATTCCTCAAAAACCAGTACAATATTAACCCCGCGTTATCTTGTGTAACGTACCTCGGTAACCCTAAATGCGTAACGTAAACACAGTGAACGAGAACACTTATAACAATAACACGCGCAACTAATTTTAGACACTTACTGAATAGTTACAAAACTCTCATTTGATTTATCTACTGTAGAAATACAAAGAAAGTTTAATGTTGAGTTTTGCTTTTTTAACCTGAAAATTCTAAAACTTGACAATAAGTCTAGTTTTATAGTCTTCGGAACATGTGGCAAGCTGAGGAAATATCATAAAACTCTTAGAAATGATAACCACGGTTACAATTTAATTACGTATAACATAATCGTACAATCACGCCTGCAGTGCCCCGAAGCGACAGGCGTTATAGGCATCAATAAAAAAAAAATGTGTAAAATGGCCATTTTCTTCTTGACTACTGTACATTTTTTTGAAAATCTGTGAATGCAGATCAAAGTTTCACGAAAAATTATGGATAGTCTCCTAAAACCATTTTCTTGTAGCTTAAGGTAGTTCTCCTTACTGCCCCGTTGAAAGTTTCCCACCCTGTATAATCCCATGAATGCCATATAACTGTATTTAAAACAAAATTCCTCATGCATGTTGATCCATCTGCTCACGAGGGTTATGTAACCCCATATATACCCCTATCTACGTCATCGTCACCCATGTAAACGTCGACCACACTCCACTGGGCCTCCTATTACGCCGTTACCGAATTGTATTAGTTCATACGAGTTTGTTATCAAACAAAGCGGCTGGC
Organism: Lycophotia porphyrea; assembly: GCA_950005105.1. Classification (NCBI taxonomy): domain Eukaryota; kingdom Metazoa; phylum Arthropoda; class Insecta; order Lepidoptera; family Noctuidae; genus Lycophotia; species Lycophotia porphyrea. The sequence goes on along the minus strand of OX465408.1, from coordinate 1,476,478 downwards.
CGAGTTCGTACTTGTGATCATGATCATGTGGTCGATTGAGGTACTGGTAACCGGCGTGCGTGTACCAGATTTATGAACATGGAAGAGGCGAAAGGAGTATGTAAGGATCGCGTCAGGTGGGCTGTGGGACTGTTCGAAAGAGGTACCGCGGCCCTGGAACACAAAGGGCAAGGAAGGAACATGGGTGGGTTTTAGTCAGTACAAATCTGACACTCCCCTCCGCTCTGCCCAGAGCGGGAGAAGTCATTTGATGATTTCACATAAGAAAAAAAAAAGATCGTATCAGGTAGCGTTTCTGCCTGTCCCCATGCGGAAAAAGGCGTGAGTTTATCTACAAGGTGCTGGTTAGTTGTTAATGTTAGGTTGTATTTTGTAAGAAAAACAAGCTGCTTTATCATGTGCTATTCATTCGTCGTCGATTAGATTAGTTCTCAGGAAAGTTTTTGTGCACCAGGTGCAATAGCCTTTCCAAGCCTAAAAGCGTTGGACCCGATAGACAGCCACAGGGCCTGTGCTCAAACCACCACTCTTTAATGTCGTGTTAGTTCTAGTACTATGGCTGTGTTTACACCATCATAGTAATTCTTATCGTAAATCTAGGAGCTGGGAGTGGGAGTGGAGCTTAGTTTGAGTTGATGTGATATGAAAAATATTTCTAGTAGGTACTGTGACAGGGACTCGCTTGTTGACAGTTTTACTAAATGTACCTGAATTTTCTGCAAGACACTAACAATCATCAAAACCAGAGTAACCATAAAAAAAAATGTCTAGTCTAGCAAATCGCACTGCTGGGGCACAAGCCTTCTCGTGAGGCCAGTTGGTGACTGAAACCGTAACTTAACAAGGCACAAATATGATCCCCAACGTATAATTTTCCATGGAAACTCCTCAAGTACTCACATAATGACACCGCCGTCTCGTTTGCGTTGTGCAACTCTGACGCAACGTAGGACAATCGCCGACGAACAATGGACGCATATAATAACTGCACTGAGATACAAATGCTTGGTCCTTCACATTTTAATGGAGCAGTTTTTGAATTAGTATAGGAATCTGATTTTCATTGGAATGTGGTCAGAATTGTTATCTAGAACAACTATGTCCGATTGAAATCAGCAAGGTCCATTTATCTTCTTGTTATTTTTACTTCACAGATAGTCTGCGGGGATTTGCTCCGCTAATTCTTCTCCTAATTTTTCTCCCCAACCAAATTACTAGGAAGTGGTTGAAGGGCGATCATTTTGGCCTGACCGTCTTATGGAATTTCGAATTCTGATTCTCCACGTAATTCGAATAAAATTACTTTTCCTATTAATGTTCGACCAGAGTTCAAGCCTGCGAAGTTCTTTTGTGTCAAAAATATTTTCGGGCAGTTGTGGCAAGTAAATTTAGCTCGCTCCGGTCTCTCCCCTGTTTCAGGAAGCCGGATACATTCTAAAGAATTTGTCCTTCAAGGAAAAATATGTTGATGTTGAACAAACTTCGAACGGGCAGCTGGTTTTGAATGTCGCCCAAAAAGAAAGGACACTCGCTTACATTATTTTAATGGATGCCGGGCAACCTTAAATCTGGAGGCTTTTTTATCGCTAGATTTGTAAATCTGACCAGTATATTTTGCAGAATTCAGCTGGTTTGTAGTATGGCTAAACACAACTGTAAACCCAGAAGTCCTCATCATATTGTAATAAATGACCCAACCAATCATGATAAACTTACCCACGAAATACTCCAGGTCTATAAAAACAACAGTTTGAGTGCAATGTAACTGAAACTACGTTTGTTCAGGGCGCTCTCGGCGTGCCAAGAAACTAAGATTAGTAATAAATATTGACCAAGGAAAACCAACTGTAAACAAGGGAATTTTACGCTTTTTACACAGAGTATTAGGATTTGAAGAAGAAAGTGTTAAATTAGATTTTTACAAATTGTTCTAATCAAAAATGTTTATTTGTTTGAATATATCCTGCCCTGATATGGCGTACAAATATTTTTATACAAAACAAAGCTTATTTTACTAACCTTGAGGGAGGCCTTTGCCCAGCAGTGGGACAATATGGGCTAACTATAATAAATATTACTAACCCTGTTCTGACAAGGAGCTGGCGCCCAACAAATTAAAACGTATTTTTGCAAATTCTAATATTTGTTTGCAATGACTGACAATAATTAGAAACGTTAAGTTCATGGTGCTTGGATTTATTAACTGAGCGTAGTTATGCTAAGGTTCTGTCTCACTCATTCTTGCATTTTTGTGCTGTCTAAATCCCGCTAAGTGTTATGATAAATTAGTCAATAGTCATGGTAAAAAGCAAACAGAATCGATGCGTTATTAATTACACACGCCCTACTTTTATCAAGTTTATTATTATACCTTCATTAATATTGCGAATAATCAGCTAGTCAAGCGATTTGTTTTGATACCAAAACTACCAGGAACACATCACTTTCTAGAATACAGATCGATGGGTAGGAAAACGAAGCCCGATAATTAGAACTCGCCCAGGCTAACCTCCTTTTGCTGTGCATCCCAACGCATGCGTATTAGCGACCGGCTTCTGTCAAATCCGCGCTTGCGTACTACGCAGGTGATAGGCCGCGACCGGCGTTGTTGCTGTGTGCATTGTTTGATACGAAAGTACGGAACTGCATAATATTACTGGGACATCCTTGACCCCTGGCTGAGGTCTTAAATCAATCTCGTTTGTCATCTAAGGAATATAGAAGGTTAATATTGGCTGTGTTGTTAAATTTTGTATGTAGTTAGTTTGGTTTTTGTTTTTTTTTTTTAACTTGTAGTAATAGACATGACAGCGCTTGTCCGTCCGTTTAATTATGTATCTGTACCGATTGATGTCATGATAAGTTGAGTTTTTGATTCGTTAGTTCTGTCTCTGATTGGTTGTAGGTTTTTGTTGGTATTCATTAGCGTGCTGGAGTTTTTATTAGAATTGTTTCCTTTTGAAGGAGTCAATGCGAGGGATAGGGAGGTTTGGTGTCTTCTTTAATGGGAATCGTAAATATAGATATTGTCTATTAGGTCTGGCAGTATTCTCGTATATTTTCATTGTACTCTTTTAAGTAAGTGTTTTATGAGGTTCCCGTTTGCTTACTAATATCACCGGATGCAGTAAGCAGCATGCCTAGATATACCCTGTTGAGTCAAACGTCAGAGACAGAGAGAGGTCACTTACAGATGTTTTGCTGGGGAGTTTGTTCCACCACTTCTCGTCCCCAGCTAAAACACAATTATTACGTCCTCAGTGCTGATTTTTCAGCCTAATTTGAAGCTGAAACTTGAAGTTCGCTGGTTTATTAACTTTCGGGAAACTGCTTCCTAGTTTTCATATCCACATTATCATGATTCGGCTCAGTACCACCAGTGACGACGTTTACGTTTTCTTTAAATCTTCAAGAGTGCAGGTTAATGGCACGCAGCAGGTGGAACATAGTTTGAGGAGCGCTGCTCTAGCAGTTGGTGTTGGATAAAATTATTCTTCTTCTTTTCGTGTGGTTAGTGCCTAACCTGGTGTCAGAGTTTGTATGCCGCCCATGGCTCACGTGAAAATTATTAATATCCCATATTCCCAGATATATCAGTTGTTTTCAAAGTATTAATGTAAAATGTTTTGTTTGTTCCAGAGGTCGTTGCGTTGCGTGAAATCGTACGCGGCGCGCGGTTGTCGTGCGGTATACTTGTGAGGCCAGAGACAAAGCTCCGAAAATGAATGAATTAGACAGCCTGCGCCAGGAGGCGGAGACCCTCAAAAATGCTATTAGAGTGAGTATTTACAAAATATATTTAGACATTTTTATGAAAGAGAAGGTACTGCACTAACGCAGCATTAGTCAGCCTTAAAGAATGGTCTATTGAAATGATGAGAATCAGGGGATGCGATTCGTCCCGTGTTTCTGTAGCCGCGTCGTTCTAGCAATGATCCGGGGAGGATTAGGGCTAGCTGTGGACATCTTTCAGCTGAAAAACGATGACAATAAGAGATAAGGTTTCATAGAGATGTTAATGATCCCAGGATCTGCTTTCAAGCATCTGTTGATGCTTGTTTTCCGTTATAACTTAACCTACAAAGGTGTTACACCTCTCCTAGTTGTATATCTTAGTCTACATGAACATCTAGATATCTAAGTTGGGAGACTGTGTGATACAAAACCCTTTATAAACATCAGTACATTCCTGTTACTTACACCACTTCCGCAGCGTCGTCGTCGGTGGCAGCGCAGACGTCACTTTTACTGCTTGGAGCCTGTTTTCGGGTACAAAGGGCAGGGTTGAACATGGTATGACGTAGAGCTGCCACATCCAAACCTGCTACCTTTCAGCATGTGAAGCGTTACTTTATAACATTGTTGTCTTTGCGTCTAGGATGCGAGGAAGGCAGCCTGCGACACGTCGCTGGCGCAAGCGACGGCGAACCTGGAGCCCATCGGGCGTATACAGATGCGCACGCGACGCACACTGCGCGGACATCTCGCCAAGATCTACGCGATGCACTGGGGAAGCGACTCCAGGTAAAATTATACAAGAGCTATAAAATGGGAAGCTGGATTTGATAATCACATCATTACATTTGTGACTTTCGAAATCCATAGAAACAAACTCTTCATAAAACAAATCGTAATCTATGTTATGGATTACTCGTTTAACATTTTGACCGCCACGTCAATAACGAAAACCTGTGTTCTCTACGCCAAGCAACTGTAAAAAAGGGTTTTAAAAGGCTTTTTTACAGCCGTCCGTCGTCGTGAGCACTTTTTGATTTGAAGTCCATAGACGTCCGTGGCGGTCAAAAGGTTAAGAAAGGATCTATTGTGCAGTTACACGTCCGTCGTACTTAAGCCCGAATAAAGAAATTTCAAATAAACGACAGTCAATCCACATTCGTTCATCCGGAAGCCAACACCTGGTCCGAACATTCTGAAACGACACAGTAAACGTCTCTTCGATGACTCAACTTCGTGACGTGCTTTCGTGACCGAAACCGTTCAGAATTGAGAGATGACATTGAGTTTTATGATCTGATCGTATCGTGTACTGACCTATTTATTGAGGAAAAACCTGTCATCCGTAGTGACATGGGACGTTGGGAAATACCTCATGCGGTTCGGTTCCTTGTAACGATCTTTTGTAGGTGATTTTTCTCTATTCGAGTTTTGGACAGACAGTCCTTTGATAAAAACTGCCCTCGTATTGACGAACGCTCGATCCGAGATTACGATATCGAGAGAGACAGGTAGTCGGTCCATGTGAAATACTGGTATTCAGCTGCATCCGATTCCACTGGAAGCCGACACGTTTGCGATTGCGAAAAGGCTAAACAGATCTCTGTTCAGGCTTTTTTCTTATCTCGTGTGTTTAGTGCCTAACCTGGTGTCCGAGTTTTTATGCCGCCAATGAGCCTCTGACTTGACTGTTCATGCCGTCGAGAAACATTTCTCAGGCATGCTGGTTTCCTCACGATGTTTTCCTTCACCAAAGCAAGTGATAATTATACAATACGCTCATGAATCCGAAAAAAAGGAGGTCTTGGGTTCGAACTTCAGACCTATGACTTGGCTGTCCGGCGGTCAAACCTACCACTAGGCTATCACTGCTCAGCAGAGACGATTATTGTCAATTGGTTTGTCAGTTTGTCCTGCAATAAGAAAATCAAGGCTAATGAAATAAAACTGACAGTCACGATTCATATGTGTCTAGATATTCAAGTCCAACATATCAGTTCCAAAGCCCTAAGTATATTCATACGTAGTTTATTACTGGATGGGCATAGGTTAAAGTTTTCCTTTGTCATGCCTATAACGCGTGCTAATCTACGATTCTAGAACCTGACAGGAGGTAAACTTGACATAAACAAAAAGTAGTGACTGATATTCAGTACATAAAGAATTATGTAGGCAAACTCGAGGTGTGGCCGTTGCTAATTCGTGGCTGTCTCGATACGAAATATGTAGGCTTGGGCTGCGGGCTGTTTGAAAGAGATACCGCGGCCCTGGAACACAAAGGGCAAGGAAGGAACACGGATCGGTTTTAGTCAGTACAAGAGCGGAACAAGTCATTTGATTGAAAAAAAAGTTTTGTAGGCTTTATTTTGCACTCGCTCAGAGGCCAGCAATTATCCCACTGTATCATTCTTTGAGGATAAAAAGTATCCTATGACCTAATCCAGACGATTTTCTTGTATGTCGAGTTTAAGAGATTATACGTTCTGCTGCAAAACGGTGAAGGATAACGTCGTGAGGAGACCGGCATGTCCTAAGAACCTAAATTCGAAGACATGTGACGTCTACCAACAGGGTTGGTGGATTATAGCCCATTCCCTCTCAGAGTGGCCTGTGTTCCAGCAGTGGGGGAGCATTTAAGGCTGATTATACTAATGCTAAGCATACATTCTACAACTAGAACAATCTTTTTACATTACTCTTTCCTTAACATTCCTTGCTTTTCTTACTCGATACAAACATTGGATCTTACTAAGAAACGTACCCAGATCTACACAATGACGTATTATAAATAGACGCGTCATGCATGAACATCGCGGCACTCGAAAACAGCGTAAAACTTATCGGTAGCGAGAGAAGGAGAAAGAACATTAAATGTCATCTACGGAATTCCTGTTGTTAGAGAGAAATAAATATATTTCTTTAGATACGTTGTCATCTTGTACGTACGGCACTCAAGACAATTGTCCGGTATTTATGCTGCCACTACAGAGCGCGGGTATCGTATCTATAGTTTATATATCATTGGATCTACATAATATAATAAATCTCTTATTTGGACATCTGTGAGTTCTGCGAGTTCTGTGACGTTCGCCCGGCACAGCCAACAATAATAAATGCTAAATTTATAATCATTCTGTTGGTTTTGTCTCGAAACTTTCATCTATTTCTTATAAGTTACCAGAATTTTCAACTCTATGATGTATTGATTTTGTGTTTGGAGAATGAGCAAAATTACATCTTAATTGAGTTTGCTTGGCCAAAACTATGTAATTTTAAAGAGTTTTGGTTAATGGCTTTCCATAATAGACATAGCAGCCCGTACCTAGGATTTGTGCCCAGTTAATGGCAATAGGATCGCCCCCCTATTATATGGGACTTAAACATACATAACTGGCGAAATGTAGGTGTCTTAGATACACATCTACCTCACCCGTTGGGGATAACAGTCGTGATATTTTGAAAAAAACATTGTACAGCTTTGACGTGTATCAAGCTTTCGAGCTTGATTTTCGTAATTAACAAATGGTATTAGCAACCATAATAATAAGTTTTTAGACGTAGGTGCTGTAATTAATTAAATAAATAACAACAATATACTGACGTCATAAAACTTACGTAATAGGCCTTAGGGAATTTGTTTATGGGATCGGCAACATTTTCTGTGTTTAATCAACTAAACCGCAAGCACCTATCTGTTTTCTAAATATGGAAAAATTGCCATTTATCTTAAGAGGCTTATTGTCAAGCTTTATTGTGATTAATTTGGGCTTTTTTGCGATCTGATATAAATACACCCCGTAAACACTCTCTCGAAGCCGTTAACAAAGCATTATGTACATCCAACTAAGTTACTTTACGCAAAAATTAGTGCTGGGAAACGTCTTTTTTTTTGGGCTGATAAATCACGTTTTACGTAGGACTCAATGTAACGCACTGAAAACATAGTGCTGATGGATGGATTGAAAAGTAAGAGGTACCTGGAGGTGTTTAAAGTAAAAATCTTACATTAAAAACATTTATTAAAAAAAAAACACTTGCGAAAAAGTTGGAACTTTGACCTCCAATATCTCCGTAACTAGAAGGTTCCCAGGTATGGTATTGAACAAAAAAAATGATCGCATGACGGGGAGAACAAGTGCCTTTCGGCTTCGTTAAGAGTCTGTTTACACCCTTTATATTTATTACATTTAGTACAGCCTAAACCATTAATTACTAAACGTTTGAAGCATTGTGGTAAAATAATTAGTCATCTAGACTTTGTTGTTGTCCATGGTGCAATTCGAAATATAATCTATCATAAAAATGCTTTGTTTAGAATACTTAACCCATAACTAATTCGCGTCAAGTTGCACATAGAATTGACGACACAAATACTGACACCGTCAATAAATACATCAGAAACAATTAATATCATAACAAAACATATACTTATTACTCACTTTTCCTCCTGATAGCAAACGCCAGTGACTAACGTCATGATTTTTCCTACAAATGACGCAAAACACCAATTTACATCTTATTACTAAAAGCAGTAAGGTCTTAATATCAACCAAGTGTGCTTCTTAGGTTTTTTATTTGAGTCATAATAAGTTTTTTTAGTATTTAATAGTCTGTCTTGACGTCAATCACCATTAATTGGAGAAATCCTAAATGGATTTTTATTCATTTGATTCGTAATTAGTGAATTACAATCAGAAGTATTTATCTTGCACGATTCGTCACAATATTTTGATTTTAGACTAAGTTAAGAATAATAAATAAAAGGGTAATGACATCTGATTTCTATTTAAAAATATTTAATACTTGCTTTACATTGTTTACTGTGACTACCAAACATGAATTTATTAAATTCGTGAAGGAAAAATGGAGTCACGACTAGTACCTTCGTTTTTAAAGGAAACTCCTGATGAACACCCCTCGCCAGAGCATTCTTATGTAATTAAGTTGACAAACAGGCCAAGAGTCTGGGGTCTTAGTTGGTTGGTAGTCCTTGGTTGGTCTTATCTAGTTACTACCAGGCACCCTGTAAAGACTATTGCTCCACCTATCCTGAGCTCATCCTACCCGACGTTTCAGATTACACATCATTGTCCTACCTCTGTGCCATCATTCCCTGTCAACCGCACGCGATCACATTTATCTATATCAAAGAAGAAGGGTCACGACCCATAGGAAATTTACCCAGGCCCGACACAAAAGGAACGTATTTCAGTTATTTTGTAATATTAAATATAACAGAACACACACAACATAATAACATAGCTTGAGAAGGCTGAATGGTTTAACGGTGCCACCGGTTACCTTTGACGGCACAGTGATTCCGTTTAGCTCTGACGTCAAGGATCTGGGTTTGCATGTTGAGACTTGCCTTGATTGGCGTAAGCAGGTCGCGATTGTGAGCAAGAAGGTCACTGGAACGTTGCGGTCGCTCTACCGGCTGAAAAATATTCTCCCAACACACATTAAGGCAATGCTTGTACAGTCCCTAATCTTCCCCATAATTGACTATGGTGATGTGTGCTACTATGACCTGAATGCAGAGCTCCTCAATAAGCTTGACCGACTTCTAAATAACTGCATTCGATTCGTCTTCAATCTCCGCAAGTATGATCATGTATCTGCACATCGATCGCTGTTAAGGTGGTTACCCATCCGGCAGCGCAGAGCATTGAGGGCTTTGACAACCCTGTTTTCTCTTCTTCACAAACCCACTTCTCCTTCTTATCTGACTTTCCATTTTCAATACTTATGCTCTGCGCATAGCAAGAATCTTCGTTCATCCAATAACTGTCTTTTACGATATCCTTCTCACCGCTCTGGTTTTATAAAATCTTCTTTCTTTGTCCAGGCGGTCTTCCTTTGGAATGCGCTCCCTCAGAGTATCAGGACGGTGACCAGTCGGTTCACTTTCAAAATAAAAGCTCGAGAGCATATTCATAAGAAGTTGGCAGATTCGTCTCAGAATTAAGTTGTTTTAGTTTTTTTTTTCCCCTATCTTAACTTTATACATTTTGTTATATGTATGTATATATGTATTTATTATTATTATATGTTTATAAATATTTTCTAGTCTCTTTTTCTGTTTTTGCACCTACTGTGTATTGTCTCTGCATCACCCTAAGGTAGACTGGTAGAAAATGCCCAAGGCATTAAGTCCGCCTTTGTACAGTAATTTTACTTGTGCATAAAGTTTTAATAAATAAATAAATAAACAGAAATAAATTAACACTATTCTGAATATCAGTGGCTAACACCTCCAGTCCTCCATATTGCCGTTTGATTTTGTTCAGGCTAAATATTTTAAAATATTTTTTTTTTTTAATGAATAGTAATTATAATTATATATTTAAAATGACGCCAATTTAGATAAAAACACAAAAATAGACCGTCAAAACGGCCTTTTAGCTCCATTTTAGCTAAAATATTTCTAGTGGAACACTATACAAGGTGATTTTTTAAGTGGGCGTGAATGGCCAAATCCGAAACTATGAGGAATAGAGTAAAATACTCAAAGAAGTCTCGAGCCTGATTTTGATAAAAACTAGAACTGCATCATTAGATTTTTGAAAAAGGGGTAATAAAAAAATCCCGTGAACAAAAACATATGGAAAAATTTTGGTGTTAGCCATTTTTTTTTTTTTTTTTAGTTAGCCTGAACTGTCCCACTCCTGGGCAAAGGCCTCCCCCCATTCCTTCCACTTTTCCCGATGTTGTGTCTCTTCTTGCCAATTACCGAGAAAGCCATCCAAGGCGTCCCGCCATCTTCTCCGCGGTCTACCGCGACCCCGTCTAACTGTCTCAGGGCTCCAGTTTTGTGATATGCGGGCCCACAGATTTGCCGGCATCCGGCAGACATGGCCTGCCCAGTCCCACTTGAGTTTGGCAGCTTTATGAGCTACGTCAGCAATTTGAGTTCTGGAGCGCAGTGTGGTGTTCCTTATTCGATCAGTAAGTTTAACGTTAAGTATGCTGCGCTCCATTGCCCGTTGGCAAACCTTGAGTTTGGACTTCTGTATGTTCGTCAAAGACCAAGTCTGTGCACCATATGTCAGTATGGGGAGAATACACATGTCCATTAGTTTACGTTTTAAGGGGATGGGTAAATCGCCCTTGAATAGCTCTTTCATTGACCAGTAGCTCTTCCAGGCGTTTTCCGTGCGTCTTGCAACTTCTTTATCTTGTCTCGCCTGGAAAGAGACTACTTGGCCTAGGTAGATGTATTCTTGGACATAGTGTATTTTCTCCCCGTCTATGTGCACGTTGATCGGTGAGCTGTTGGTCATGAGCTTAGTCTTTGACATGTTCATCTTTAGTCCAACCTCAAGGCTTGCATTGCTTAGCTCTTGAAGCATCGCTTCCAGTTCCGCAGCTGACGAAGAGAAGAGGACAATGTCATCAGCGAAGCGCAGATTTGTTAACCTCGCCTCGCCGAGACAAATACCTCTCTCTTCCCAGGCGGTCGCCAACGTTCTAAACACTTCTTCTAGTGTTAGCCATTAATTTTGAATATAAAAAATATATATATTTTAGCTATATTTTAAATAACAAAAAAACTGAGATATGTCTCTTTCGTGTCGGGCCTGGGTCACAAATGACCGTTCTCCTTTAACTGTAAATCTTTTCTTTCCATTAGGAACCTGGTATCGGCGAGTCAGGACGGCAAACTGATCGTGTGGGACAGCCACACGACCAACAAGGTGCACGCGATACCGCTGCGCTCCAGCTGGGTGATGACCTGCGCGTACGCACCCTCCGGCTCCTACGTCGCTTGCGGCGGATTAGACAACATATGCTCTATCTACAGGTGAGAAAGAAAGAAGCACCTGCCACGTTGTCTCTCCAGCACCCATGGTCGACTGGTGACGATTGCCTTAAATAAATAAGGAAAATCAATTTATTTTAACCACGTGAAGGTACACGATACTTACGCAGAAAAAAACAGTGCGGATTCTGAAATTTGGTAGATAAAGCAGGATTAAAGTTATGCCTTACAAAATAGGTGTTGGATGAAAAATTGTGTTTTTCAACAGAATAGTCAAACAATTTGAATTTCAGCATAACGAGAAAGCATAAGCTTGCTTTGAAATGTGTGATGTATTTGGCCTTGAAACTGTTTTTGAGCTAATTTACTTGGCGCAGTTATGACATCTCTGCTTATCTCGAAATCGACGATATCTACACTGATTTAGTCCGTGAAGAAGGTATACTACAGTTTTAATGTGCCGAATATGTTTCGTTATCTATGTTACTGTTGGGTACACACTTATATAGAAACATCTCTCATCAGCGCAGAAGGAATGCCTCATATCATCTTTTTGCTTCGACTTGTTCCATTCTAATGAAATACACCTATTCACCATCTTACCATAACATTTCAGTTTGAAGACACGTGAGGGCAATGTGCGCGTATCCCGCGAGCTGCCCGGCCACTCGGGCTACCTCTCGTGCTGCCGGTTCCTCGACGACAACCAGATCCTCACCAGCTCCGGCGATATGACATGGTAAGCACACACCATCAACTTGTAAATTATATAATCAGCCTAGAACATATCCACTGCACACATTATATAAATACTCCGTAATCGGTTTTTGATCGTGATTTTTGTGTTTGACAGCGCCCTGTGGGACATCGAGACGGGCCAGCAGTGCGGCCAGTTCACGGGCCACACGGGTGACGTCATGTCGCTGTCGCTCGCGCCCGACCAGCGCACCTTCGTGTCCGGCGCCTGCGACGCGTCCGCCAAGCTGTGGGACATCCGCGAGTGCCAGTGCAAGCAGACCTTCCCGGGACACGAGAGCGATATCAACGCCGTCACGGTAATACTAGCTTTACTATATCTTACCTAAACGAGAAAGTTGTTTTCAGGGCACGCCCTTGTCGCACATATTCCATGAAATAGTTGTAATAGAGCTCTTAACAGCTTCGCCCCGAAGTCCGCGACAGTAGTGTAGTTAGCAGTACTTCATGTGCTTCAAAGCCACGTGACGGAGAGTTGCACAAAGTGTAGAACAGGTAGGCGAAAACGGGCGTCAAAATTAACCTTTTACATAGACGCCAGTTTCTTTGCCACTAAAAATAAAACATTTTAATAAAGTTGTTGTAGATATACTTTTCTCTTGTACTTACTTAGGCATTTACCAGAAAATGGGCAGCAGCGTTCTCTGTGCCTTTTTGTAACAACCGTACTGCAATCGCCAAACCGCCTGCCAAGCGTGGCGATTATGGCAAAACCCCCCTTTAGGGGAGGCCGATGTCCAGCAGTGGACGTCTTTCGGCTGAGATGATGATGAGATATCCTTAAAATGTCTTAGCACATTGGTTAGTGTGTGTTAAGATGCCACAAGCACTGCTGTGTATGATGTCTTTATAAAAAACTTAAATAATAATACGCGTCATACTAATAACACAGTTCGTGTTCATTCCAGTTCTTCCCATCCGGCTTCGCGTTCGCGACCGGGTCGGACGACGCGACGTGCCGCATGTTCGACATCCGCGCGGACCAGGAGCTGGCGATGTACTCGCACGACAACATCATCTGCGGCATCACGTCCGTCGCCTTCAGCAAGTCGGGCCGCCTGCTGCTCGCCGGGTACGACGACTTCAACTGTAACGTGTGGGACTCCATGAAGAGCGAACGCGCCGGTTAGTACTACAATAAGAATTACGGATAATCACCAGTGGCGTGCCCGCAATGAAATTGAGGCAAAGCCCAATTAAAAAAACTCAAAGCATTTACCTTGCCCGGTATCGATTTCACACACTAATCCTTCACAAGGAACTTGAATCCGTTTTCGAATTCATTTTAGTGTTAAAAAAAACTACAATCACAACTATACAGCGTTAATCATAGCAAAAACTAATCACAAAACTTTAAATCACAAGAAATTAAATAAACTAATCCACAAAAAAGAAGTGCACCAGTAACCGCTCAAAACAAATCTGAACTAATTTGAAATCGTTTGTTTGTTTCTATCAAAATTCGCGCGCAGTAGCGCGAACACACAATTCTCTCTCAAACTTACACTCTCACATTCATAAAAATGCCCTGTTTTTAATTCAATACAAAATTCAAATTTCGTGCCTATTATTGTTATCAAAAACAGAAACATTTTGCTAGAAAAAATGAAAGGTCAGAGAAGCCAAATTACAAGCCAATGTGTGTGAAAGAGCGCTAGCACTGGGTCACTGGCCGTACGCCGTAAGCACAACTCTTCTTTTGATTTTTCTTCTTTTGTGTTAGAGCGAGCCAGAGTCGGCTGGCATTGGAGATATCAGAAAATTTTGACCAAGTCGTGTTCTTGATGCTTTCTGGATTGATAAAGTTGTGTGGAAACCTGGCAACGTTGCGTGTGGCGCAGATTTTGATATTGTTATTGTTTGACATACATTTTTATTTTTGTAAGAATGATTTTTTTTTATTTGTTGAGTTGATTGTAAGGCAAGCCGGGCTTTTCGGGTTGTATGATAGATCCGCCACTGATAATCACGCGTCGTCTTTGGTCCTGCTCCTGATTTCTCCCTCCGGATTGATGTCCCATTGACCCACCATGGCCAAAATCGGTTAGGAAGACTATTATGAGTTACGAATAAACTGAGAAAGAGGATTCAGCCGTATAGATGTCTGTATGGCGTAGGAACCTAATAGAATAAGGAGATTCTGCTATTGTCAGGCATAGAATTGCAAGAATTAGGCGTGGTAGAATAATAAATGCATCTTATGTGAACTTCTTCCTACGTGCTAAAAAAGCGGTCATTTTTATTAAGTACAAAAATGTGAGGCCGTCATGAGTACATTGGCCAAAAATAAAACTCGACTACAATTATAACGACTTAGGACTTTCACAAGAGTGCGCGGATAAGTTTTTTAATCAAAACAAATGACTAACTATTATGTTTCTCTATCCGCAGGTATCCTAGCCGGCCACGACAACCGCGTGTCATGCCTGGGCGTCACCGAGAACGGCATGGCCGTCGCCACCGGCTCCTGGGACTCGTTCCTGCGCATCTGGAACTAGACGTCCCCCTCCCACCTCACACACACCCCCCACTACCCGCACACACACCCCCTCCCGCACCCCTCCGCCCCGCACCGACACCCGGATGTACCATCAACTGTCATGTCATCGTAGTCTGTGGTTATAAGATGGGTAGAGACTAGGATAATGGTATGGGCTTACTTTGAAGCCGAGAAAGGTGAAATAACTATAATACTCGGTTGTGAGTATGACGCATCAAAGGCTAGGAAAAGTCCGCCTTTGTAGAGCTTAGACTTTGTCATATTTATACCCGGATATTGTATGTTTTCGTTGATCTTTTAGTCCTTACCCAGCTGTAGCAAAAGGCTCAGTTAAATTGTGATGGATGATATATGAATGAATTGCGAAAGTTGATGGTAAGCGCCAGTTGAACCGGTGACGACAGTTTCTAGTTTTATATTCGAAATCAAAAGCGGTGTGTGAATGTGTTAGCTTCTAATTTTGATATCTTACTCACTGACGATGGTTCATGTATTTCCTTATTCGGTTCAACCATCGCAGGCATTGAGGAACTCGAATGAGTAAAAGACCTCAAAATCAAAGG
Organism: Lycophotia porphyrea; assembly: GCA_950005105.1. NCBI lineage: Eukaryota > Metazoa > Arthropoda > Insecta > Lepidoptera > Noctuidae > Lycophotia > Lycophotia porphyrea. The sequence continues at coordinate 1,461,162 of OX465408.1, read as the reverse complement.
TCTTTATATTCTAAAGGGGCGGCTGTTACAGTTGTATTATTAAAACCTGAACCTGTATAAAGTCCAGTCATCGCATGTTGTCTAATAATTTCTGATCTGATGCACAAATGACTTCGTGTATATAATGTCGTATTGTGTTGTAAACTTTTAATATCGAAATCGGATAGAAATTGTACTGTATATCAGATCTTTGCGCACTATTAGCACAAAATTTATAATTGCGCAGTGTATAAACGCACTATATTTGTATCACAGTTAAAAGCGCAAGTTTACGCACAAAAAACGCGTCAAACGGCGCTCATGTTGAGAAAAAGCGCATCAAATGATACAATACAACTTGGCCGCGTCTATCGGGACAAAATCCGGTACAGAACTCGCTTTATTTATTTATAATTATAATTTCTAACAATATTAAAAGCATTTAAACAACTTTTAGGGAGGTATGTAGTTTACATTTGTGTGTTTGTGCAGAATGAACGCGCGTGATTGTGAGCGTCATCACTGATCCATTGGTCACTTCATAACGTATATAATTATGTATAATTATAATGATGTAATGATATATTAACGATAGAAGCTGCTGACCTTTCCACGGAGGGGTTATGGCTGCCGGATTCATTTTCTGTTTATTGGTAAGTAGATTAAACGATACACTTAAATATTTTCGCAACAGTATAAAGTCATATAGTATCATAAACATTACTGGCGAAATGTGGGTGTATTATTAGGTACACCTCTGCCTAACCCTTCGGGGATTACAGGCGTGATGTTATGTATTTTTATAAAGTATCACTTTTCGTGCGGTTAAGCTTAGGTCTATAATCTCACCTTATGTGCTAAGCAAGTTGTCAAATGCACACAAATCGATTTAAACCGCTTGCAACTATATTGATTACGGTTTTGTAATTAGAATGTCTGTGCATCTAAATAATTAACCAGAATTTCAATGATGGTGTCCTTGAATAGCTAACCAAGCTGCATTTATTTTGTTGCAAAAATATTAAAGCTTTAAGTGGGTTAAGTCGAGGTGTAGTAGCTTCTTCTAATCGTTTATACCTATGACAGCTAACTTAGCGATACAAACCTGGAATAGTTACATGAATTTTAAAATAACTTAGCTGGTAACTAAGAGTGGTTGCATACGGTACTTTTTGTTGAGAAACAAATGCATGACTACGTCAGGTCACTATAGCGGCTGTATTATTTCTAGGTCGACACTATATCACTGTAAAAAGTCTTTATGTATTCGCACTTGATGAACAATATTCTATGCTATGATGAAGTATCGCTGAGTTAGCATTATTAGGGGTCAAAAGAGCCATAGGTTATTTTTTAAATATTATTATAATTGTAAATTAGTAAGTGTTGTGGCACATTAATGTATGACACGTAATTCTTTACGTTTCAGGTGAGAACATCGCACAACAGAATATTAAACTATCTATAAAAAATTATAATTAAAGAACCAAATATTAATTATAAATGTATCTATGCATAACTTATTGAATGAGAACATTATTTTCGTTTCTCATCACTTAAATGTAATCCTAACGTGGTTGAGCTACTATATATTTAATATATGTTTTAGATTAGTCAACACACCGGTTTGTTATAAGTAAAACGAGATTCTACTGATCTCTATTGACGAAAAAAAATCATTTTTTGTACCTACATAAAGACGTTTCTACACGAACTTTACGCGTAAAACCGCGCCATATTATATGTACGCACAACACGCCACAAAAGTACGCTAGCCACTGCCGCACTGGTCGTGTGCAAACGTCTTTACATTGACAATCACGATTTGTAAAATGATATCTAATCTAGGCTTTAAGCGTACAATTAAAATGATTTATACTTTGACATGCAATATAATTTATCTTTATCCAATAATAATTTGTATCATTATCCCTTGTGCACAGGAATTGGTTACGAGTTGGAATTTTACAGCGTAAGGCGACGCGGGTATGCGCGTGAAATTGTGGCCGGTACAACTTTATGCAATTTCGTTGAAACTCGTACAATTTGTATCATTCCAATCTGTATCCTTTTTCATCAAATGACGTTCTAACTTAGACTTTACCAGCAACTAGACAAAGTTGAAAATACCTGAAATTCCAAAACAAAGCGCATCACAGTTGTGTCGTGAAAATAGATGCATTTCTTTTCTCTCCATTCCTTTTTTGGCGTAGTGACTATTTATTTCTTGTGTAAAAATTGTTTAAATGAAACGTACGTCTTTAAAAAAACTGCCGTTTTTGTGGCAATTAAAAGCCACACTGTTACGGGCTGTATGATAACCATTATTACTATTTAAAAATGGATATTCGCGAACCTATGATATAATCATCAGTTTATTTACGCGAGGCTAACATCTTAGCACAGATATTGGGAAAAAATAATAAAGTAATCGTGCTTATTACTAAAGGACTATTACAGCTTCAAGACGTGTAATCTAGTCTTAAAAATATACTATGGATGGCAAAAGTATAACTTTGGGAGAATAGCGAGTAGAATATGAGATTTTTGATCTTTTAAAATATAAGGGGTTATGGGATAATTGTATTGTTAGTTCTCGCGTGAACAAGCAGAAAATTCACCATTATCATTACGCACTATTTTATATGTTTATACCGCTTTCACTATGATTATTACGTTAAATCATATTTACTTTACATTTTAGTGCTAAACTACCCGCAGACTATATGAAATAAAACATAATGAGCTTACGTTTCATGATAACATGGCGGATTAGTTTTACGAATATAGTTAGTAATGGTAAGAAGTGATTATAATGTAAAGTAAATATGGTTTTAACAATTCATAATAGTACTTAGTCCGTCTTACATTTTGAAACGTTTAAACTTGAAACATTTTCAATCATAGATGGTTAATTTTAAAATAAGCATAAACAGTAGCGTTTTTAATGTCATGTAAGGGTTACCATGTTAAATGTTTCGTACAAGATTCGCTCGTATTCACATGCAGGCATGATATGTTATCCCTTAACAACCATTACATGTAGACGAAACAAGATCACCCGTCGTCCTGCAAGTTCATTTTACTAGATTAAGCTAGCTTTAGATAAGTAAGAATTAATATACATGGATAAAAAATAGGCATTTGTAACTCGAACGTTCTGTGTTGCTAACTGCAAAAATTCGATGCCAATATTTTCTTTGTATAACTTAATTTATATTCGTTGCAGTATTTGTTGGGATTTCAAGCACAAAATATTTTATAATTATTGTTTGTCGGCTTTTTTAATTACACAATCGATTGATGGTTGTCGCGCTATTGTTTTATCTTTTGTTTAAATTAAGCCTTTTTGTCTTAGATAGGTTATAATATAGATGTTTGTATTAGGCAGACGAAGTCAGACGTGGCGACTGTGAGAGCTAATAGTATGATTTGCTTTCGACAACAAAATATAATCAATTTCATTTCTATAGTTTGTCGTGCTCAATTATCATAATATTTATATTGCACAAAGGCGGCGAAAAACTATAATCAGATTGAATATTTTACAATAAAAAGCTCTAAAGACAGACAGGTGAATGTATTAAATAAAAAAAATGGCATATCAAACGATTGCTCCGCCATTTTGTATCGCAAAATAAATCGAGGTATAATCATAGTGTGTGTGAATTATTATGTTGATTAAACACGTTTCGAGGATAATCTATGTTCACGCATGCATCTATTTGTCTATACGTAAGGTAATTTTGCATTATGGGAATTATTTGTCCAACGGACAAAAAGATGGCCGCCCATGTTTAGGAGGGAACGCGGATGAGGCGCAGGCACCGAGCGTATATACAGCCGACGTTGGACAAATAAATAGGATGTAATATGAAGTTAGCTCCGGTCTGCTAGTTTTACGCCTAGGATAAGACTCTTTTTTAAATAATAATAAAAAATTGTTTTCTACTGTAATGGCTTCTTTTCAGATCAATGTACGATAACTATAATAATATTATAGCATTATATGATATGTATTATATTTAATGGATAGTTTTGATGGCTCATATTCGGTTCTTGTCTATTCAGACCAATTTTTCTCACTTTTACATCATATTATTGAATGGACTGCCATATTTTAACCTGTAAACTACTATATTATACTTAAAAAAACGAGGGATAACAGATGGTAGAGCTATCAGGGATGTACATGCCTAATCTTGAAAGGGAACCTACTATTGACAAGATCCTCGAATTTCTTTAAGACCTAAATTATCCCTGGAAATGTTTAGCATTTTCCTTTGAAACTTAAAGGATTCGTATACCTTAGTTAACTTTTATTTGCTAGTCCGCGGTCTTTAATATATTTTTTAAAATAATATAGTGGTATAATACTAATTATAATGTATTGTGTAAAATATTTTTTTTAGTTATTATATCAATAAATTAAAATTTGTTTATTTTAATTGCCTCTTTTATTCCTCTTTTTAAACAAGCTTCACTAAAACTAACTTATTTCACTTTTTTAATGGGTAGTCCTAAGAATTAATGTACCTTTATGATTACGGTACTTAAGACGGCCCTTCCCGGTCCGTCCATGGTCGACGCGAGTATAGTCGAAAAGCTTGTCATCCAGAGCCAGAGCAGCGGTCTTCTTTAAACTCCCCTGTCTCACCCCGCCCCGACCCCGCACGACCCGTCTCCCGCGCACCGCGTAACGCGATGACATTAAACGAAAAATAGTGTACATAAAACTTCATAAAACTTGTTCGAAGAAATACGTGTTTTTGAATTAGCCTTACAATTTTGTGAAATAAATATTTGTAATTTAGAATCTTCATTACATGTGCAAGGTTTCTATCAAGATGTTTTCTTTACTTTTACAATTTATGAGTGCATTATGAACAGCCAAACTTCAGGTAAAATTTGTGCAAAACAGCAGATTTTTGGAGGCTTATACTGAATTTGTTTCTCCAAATTTTTATTTTTTGCTCTCGTAGAAACCTAGATATAGTGCACAAAATACCTTTTAGTTCAAAAAAATCAAAGATAGATGAGTTACGACGGAATAATCACGTATGAGCGTTTGTATGAAAATTATGACGGGTTGGCCGCTCTTAAGACTAGAATCCTGAGAGCAGTGAAGGACTTAAGCTCGCCCAGGACGAAGACTATCCCGAGGAGGAAATAAAAAACAATTCTATTTTCGAAATATGGCTTAGCGCACCCAGGGTGTGCGCCAGTGTTGCTAGATAGACGATTTTTTTTTCCTTAGGGAAATAAATAAATTGTTGTATGGGATTTTTTGGGAAAATAAATCCTTGGACAAAGTTACAACACTAAAAAACAAGGTAAAATATTTAGGAAATCAAGACACATTTTACTGCCGAATTTGTAATATTATCTTGCGTATAAATAAGCCGATTGCATGGTGTCGTGCGTGAACGGGTTCAGGCAAGACGAACACACACGAACACGGTACCTACACAAGGGTAGGGCTATGACCTGATGATGTAAAACCCTGGACTGCATATTGCACAACTATGAAAACTTATCAACGGCTGGTAAACTTGGCACAATGTGTAAAGGATTTAAATTTCGGGCGCTCAACCTTGCGCTTTGTTATGATGATCTATTAAAATAACACCGCTCCATAGTGCCACTTTGGAGAAAAAGTAGCTCAGTAGCACTGCTTGATCACAAGAAGTGATACAACACCAAATAGTTCCACTGATAAGACAAAATCAATAAGTATACAGGCTCAATTTATCAGCTGCGGGACTGTGTGAAAGAGATACCGCGGCCCTGGGCCCCTGGAGCACAAATGGCAAGGATGGAACATGGATGGGTTTTAGTCAGTACAAGTCTGATACTCCCTTCCGCTCTGCCCAGAGCGGGAGAAGTCATTTGATGATTTACCATCCGAAAAAAAAAGGGTCATTTATCAAGCTGGCGCGTGGATGGCCAAATCTGAAACTATGAGGTTTAGCGAAAAATACTCAAAAGGAGTTGCGAGCCCGATTTCGATGGAAACTAAAACTGCGTCGTAAATTTATGAAAAATTAATATTCCTAGCCAGGAACCAATTATTACACCTTACGATAGCGAGCGTCGCTATTAAGGATCAAATTCAGGGAACTAATGACACTGCACTAGTTTTTAGTTGGGAGTCGTCAACATTAACTATTCATTAGCCTATACTAGCTGTTATATGCTATCCCATGGCTGGTCAAAACCAGCCTGGCACATCTCACATAATTGAAACGCCTTTTCGAGTGAAAAGGAAACATCCATGACCCTGAAACTCCAAGACCATACGGCATCCATCCACTCATTTTCTGTTTTCGTGGTGGACTACGACTTTACGACCCTCCCCTGTCGCAGACAGGTCTGTGTCGCAGTTTTAAGACAAAGGCTGATTTTATATTCTGAGTGAACCTTCTGCATCTTCCTGCAATAGTGAGTTATGTGCGTATTTACGAGCGCAACTGGACAACTGTTAACTGGGTTATTTAAGTAATTTTAAATGCAGTTTACTTGCGGTGATTAACATTAATATACTGTAGCGTTTCATTGCATTCATGTTGTGCAACCGATATGTTTGTGCAGATAGAAATGTATCTTATGCTAATCATGGTAATGATGTATCTACCAAATTTTCGCAGGCTCTTTAATAATGACTGATATGAAACATCGTAGCAGAACGTAACATCAGCAGGACTTCGGGTTGCAACTGAAAATTTGGTCATGAAAAAAACCAATAAAATAACCTGGGGAAGTGATATTTAACACAGCTCGCGTTAGGGCTCAGCAGTCCTACTTGCGACGGAGGTGTCTTCAGACTCATACTGACTAAGACCAACTTATAGGCAGCACTGACTTGTAGCACATACTAGAGTTCTCGGCGCGGGCGGCGGCGGTGTGGCTGTTGAATAGTCGTCAGTGTCAGAATGGCTGGTTGAGTCGGCGACCAGTCCGACCAGCTATAAAATAGTATAATGTCACCTCTTTTATATACACGGGACCTACATCTATAGCATGAGTTGAGCGAGAAAGTACCATAGTCGATAGCTTTAGTCGCTTCCATGCGAAGCGGTGACTCAGGCGCCTAATGCATGGTAATAAATTACACCCAACAATTTCCTACAAAATCGTTGAAGTAAACAACAGCAAGGTGATAAAATTTCACGTCATTAGGAGACAGTATGACGACTGTAACATATTACTACGTGGATATGTTTGGCAATTCTGCGCTATGCTGATCTAAGAATAGTGCCCCTCTTCACGTGGGAGGAAAGAAGCAGGTGCCTGTGTATTACAGCAGGTATTTGGACGATATTCACCAGTAAATACCAATATGATAACGTGTTCGAATGCCTACAGCGAGTATCCCGGTGTAGTACAGCGTAGTAGGTAGGTACAGTCCCACTCCGCAATTGCACTCTCTTACCTCATAGATCGATGGTGCGGCCATCCGACATGACCGGGGTGATACCAGGTGTACACCGGCGCAGGAACATATCTGTGTCACAGGCGCATTAAGGTGTAATCCACGGTAGCCCGCGCCCGCGTGTTTCATATTTTCTTAAGTTTTTTGCAATTTACTGATCAGTATCAGTTTGTATGTTGATTAGCTACTTTACTACTTGCCTAATAAGAATAAGAATAAGAATCATTTATTTGCATAAAATACAGGTGTTACCAGTTGTTACAATTGGTGGTTTAGGCACAAACCATATTTTGCCTTTTTAGGGCATGCAAATATTATACATTATTATGTAATGCGTATCTAAGTGAAATATTACAACTTTTACACATATTGCACATCAAACTATACATATATCTTAAAATTAAATTTTGTGTTGCAGAAATTCTTGTAAATTGTAAAAACAATTTTCTGTCAACCATTTACGCAACTTATTCCTAAAATATTTAAATGGGAGTTCTCTTATATTTCTAGGTAATTTATTAAATATAGAAATACACATATGAAACACATTGTTTTTAATCAATGTTGTATTGCAGAATGGTATCATAATTTTTGTTGGATCTCTTGGCCTCTGCTTAGTGTAGCTGTCACCTTTGAATTTAAAAAATTCACTATGTTTCCTTACAAATACCGATACTTCAAATAAATACATGCTGGTCAAGGTTAATAATTTAAGTTTTTTAAATAAAGGCCTACAAGATTCTAGAGGACCGACACCGCAAATAGCACGAACACATTTTTTTTGTACAATAAACGCCTTTTCATAGTCTGTTGAATTGCCCCACATTATTAGTCCGTATCTTAAAATGGATTCAACGTATCCACTGTATGCTATGCGAGCAGTTTTTTCGTCTGACACAATACGAAGTTTCCTTAACGCATACACAAATCTGTTAAGTTTACTGCATACGCTGTAAATGTGTGGCTTCCAATTACAAAATTTGTCGAGGGTTATACCTAAAAACTTAATACTTTCTGTTTCTTCTATATTTTTATCTTTAATTTTAATGTTAATACTATCAGAGGGTTTGCATTTGTATGTACTAAATTTAATGAATTTTGTTTTTGAAATATTAACACATAGATTATTACATTCAAGCCAATTTATTACGGACTGTACAGCTTCGCTTATTTTGTTTTCATGGGTTGAATTTTTAGTTTTATTGGGCACTATAACAGAAATATCGTCGGCGAATAAGACACTATCGTAGTTTAATGAATTGGGTAAATCATTGATATAGATCAGGAATAACAAAGGCCCCAGAACACTCCCTTGTGGTACGCCATAATTATTGAATGTAGAAGAGGATCTGTAGATAGTGGATTCGAGATTTTCATTTATATTTGTAACTTCTACGCATTGCTGACGTCCTGTTAAAAAACTTCTAATCCAATCTAAAGCGACGCCCCGGATGCCATATTTTTCACATTTGTTTATTAAGATGTTATGATCCACAAAATCAAATGCCTTACTCATGTCAAAAAATACTACTGCAACCGGATTTTTTTCGTCTAGGTATTCTGTGATTTTTTTAATTAAGGTAAATGCTGCCAAAGAAGTGGATTTATTATGTTGAAAACCGTTTTGTTCCTGTTTAAGAATGTTATGCTTATTTAAAAACCCTATTAAACGACTATAAAATATCTTTTCAAAAATTTTGGATAATACAGGGACAAGAGTAATAGGGCGATAATTATTTGGGTCTTTTCGATCACCTTTTTTGAACAAGGGTTTAACTATGGAATGCTTTAAATTCTCTGGAAATATTCCTTGTGTCAAAGAATTTTCTAAAATATGATTTAGAACAGGCGCTATGACATGAGCACTTGCCTTAATAACGCGAGTTGAGATAGAGTCATAACCTATTGCGTTGGTGTCATTTAAAGATTTTATTGTATTTATAATTTCCTGTTCTGTGGTCGGTCTCAGAAAAATTGATTCATCATTAATAGGGATTTGAGATTGGCGTTGTTTATTTGGAAAACTTGAGCTATGATCATTTGCAATATTGGTAAAGAACTCATTAAATGTTGATGCTATTTTAGTGGGGTCTTGAATTAAATCCCCGTTGTTTTGTATTGATATTATACTATTTACTGTTCTAATCCTATCATTGTTGTCTTTTATTATGCTCCAAGTAGCTTTTCCTTTGTTGTTTGCTTTATTAATAAGTTTCTTATTAATGTTTTTTTTGACCATACTATGCATTTTTTAAGTATCTTTTCATAACTATAATATTTTTTGCGTGTCTCTTTGTTTTTATGTTTGTAATATGAAAATCTCAAATGTCTTCCAATAGCACTAGATTTTTTTAATCCTTTAGTCAGCCATTTTGGTGATTGTAAGTTGGAACTCATTTTAGTTTTGTAATAAGGAAAACACAGTTTGTAGAATAGTATGAATTCTTGGTGAAAATAATTGAAAGCTTTGTTTACGTTAGGCTCTGTGTAAACTTCTTGCCAGGATAGCTGTGTTAGGTAATATATAAATTTTTCTATATTTTCATCACTAAAATCTTGTTTTTGACAGTACCAATGTCGTTCAATTTTCTTGAAGTCTCCAGGAAATTCAAGTATTTGGGCGGTATCATGATCCGATAAATATAAGGAGATTACTTTACCAATAGCGTCATCATGGTTGCTTGCAATAAGATCTATGCAGTTGCTTTGACGTGTTGGTTCAGTTATGTGTAATGTTAAGTTAAAATTAGATAGTATGTTTTTTAAGTTTATCGTGTTGTTGTTGTTTACTAATATATTAATGTTGAAATCACCTGTTATAATGATTTTTTTATTTATAATTTTATATAATAATTTATGTAATAGTATTTCCAATTTATTGAAGAATGAATTTAAGCTTGATGATGGAATTCTGTATAAACAAATAATAATAGTGTTCATACTAGGAATTTCTATTCCACAGCATTCAAAAACATTATCACAGGAATATTACTTGCATATTTCTATTGGTTTACAGTCAATTCCACTATAAGTTAATATGCATGTACCACCACGTTTCTGTTTTTTCTTGAATACTGACTACCTAGTTTATACCCTTTAATATTAATATTTGACTCATCTCCTTCTTTGACGAAAGTCTCACTAAAGCATAAAATCTGTATTGGACACTTGTCATTTTCAAGTGCACTAAGGCACAATTCAATAGAATCTATTTTATTTAATAACCCAGCAATATTTTGGTGGAGTAATCGTATTTTAATCGTTTCATTTCCAACTTCATTTAATTTTGAAATAAAAAAGATTCTTTGTTAGTTTTAGCTAATGTAGTAGATTGGATTTTATTTTTTGTGCTGAAATAGTATGGAATCGTACCTTTTTTAGGGGTACCCGTCTTACCATTTTGGCTTAATCCATGTAGTTTTTCATTGTTTTTCCCAGGAGAAATGTGTTTGAATACAATATAGTTCTCTGCATCTATGATCGAGTTAATTATTCTGCAAGTATGAGTCTGAAAGTAACGGTATTTATAATAGTATTCATATAAATTAGTTAGATCCAAAAAGTGACAGTTATGAAAAGAATGACATGTAAATTTTAAAAGGGAATTTAGTTTAGTTTCATTTAAATGCAAATGTTTATTAATGCTTAGTACTATGACGTTATGCTTTTGTAAATAGTTTAACACATTTCGCAATTCGAACTGTATTTGATACGGGTTTTGGTCATTTTGACCAATACATATTATTACCCAATCATTTGTGTCGTCTGTCGTCTTTAAAAATTGCAGCTTAAAACGGCCAGTAGGTCGTCTTTTTGTCCTAAACATATCTGCTACATGGAAAAGGAGCAGTGATTCGGAAAAGCTTTGCATAATTTAATGAAGCTTTTATTTTTATACAGAAAGTGCTTGTTTAACCTAATTCAGATAGGAGCGTATTTCAAAACAATTACAAAATGTTTTCAGTTAACAGATGCCATATGTTTCTAATTCTGAACAAGTTTTTCGGTTTTCAGTTGGCTTGCTAAGAGATATCTTCTCTACTCCATTAATCATCAACTAGGAGCATAAGCATTTCAAAAATGTCATTCGTGTTTGCGATTCCGGATAAGCGACGTATGTATAGACGCTAACACATCAAGCTAATCGAAACTGACAAATTTTCCCAATCAAAAATGTGTTTATGTTTGACAGATTGTAGAAGCTTGATGTACTGGCGCGTGTACTTTCACAAAACTATATCAAGAGAGATGGCTTCTACAGGTCTTTCACTAAACATTTTGAGTCTAATGCATGATGGTCTGAGAAGAGAAATGAGCAAACAATACGCTAAAAGTACATCTGGACAGAATAAAATTTCCTAATTTACCGACTTATTTAGTTGGTGCGGGGCAAATTCGAGGTACCCAGTCAGTTTCACTCTAACTAAGCCGTTGCCTTAGGTTCCGACTTAGGGTGGAAGGCACTACATCTCAGATGTTCACTTACCTACTCTACGTAGCTTCTTACATATGAATACGTGCGCAGATGCACGTTTATTTTATCACTCGCCAGTCGCCTCACCGTTAAGGAATAGGATATTATGTGACTGTTCAAGTGTAAGTGACCGTAGGTACTTGTACCTGGCAGGTTCTAGCTACCAGTAGGTAACACGGGTCTGTGATCGCAGCTTATATGGACTGGCAAAGTTAATGACAGCTTTACGTTTAGATGAGTCATGCTGATATCAAGTGTTTGGACAAAAGAAATAACACATTGCAGGTGACAGGTGGCTGAGCTACATCTGTTCAGTTAGGTCTTGTTCATCGCTTCTCTGACTGTGACTCACCAATCATTTAGGACCTAACTTGTCAGCGGTGAAACTAGGAGGTTAGGGTTAATCTAGGCAGAGTAGATATAGTGTAGATTAATTTATTACCTACGTGGGAAAATCCTCGTGGATGGTGGACAAAAGCGGCAGTGGAATGGGCGCCTGGGCTGTGTGCATGATTTATTAGTTTTCATCTCGGATACCACCAGTATGAGACAAAGATTGGCTGAAGCATGGGCCTTCAGCCAATCTCTGTCCCATTTCTAGCAGTAGATGAAATGGGAACAGAAAACCTCTATCTCTTTTGGCGGGTATCAATGTAGTAGTACCTAGTTGTAGGTTAACCTTGCAGGAAAATCACATATTCGACGTCTGACGATGTTGGTCTAGAATGTAAACAACATTTTAGAGAGTTGGATGGAAATGCATCGAAGCTTCATGCGTAAATAAACTGAAGGTCGTTTAGTAGTCCTAAAACTAAACCAACACTAAGAGTAAACTACAGGAGGCCGTGATAAAACATATCTGAAAATTGTATTTTAAACTGTTCGGACCTACTGGAGTTAAAAATAAGCCCTAACAACAACGGGTAGCATAAACAGCTATGTCCGCTAGAAGCATACCTAGTACCTACAGGTGTCTACAGTATGCACCTTTGCACAGGAGATCCTTATACATAATATAAAGAAGGTAATGAATACGGGTGAATTTATGAAAATTCATCGCTTACGGGGATGAAATGAGGAATACATAACTGAAATAGCGCCATTTTTACCGACGGAAATCCGATGGGACTTATGGTTTGTACCTGATAAAATACTTTTTAAAACTAGGTATAAACTTTATAGACACCAACATGGTCCGTGGATGAGTGACTATTTATTAAAACCGAGTTTACTCCGTGCCTCGGAAAGCATTTGTCGTTTGTAGATCTTTGACAGTCGTTACAGGTAGTCAGTGGCCCGAAAGTCTAACAACCTGTTTTACCAAAAGGGTATCGTATTACCCAACGCTAACTGGGTTGTGGAGGTCAGATAGGTAATCGCTCCATGTAAAGTACTGGTAGTCAGCTGAAAAAAAAGACTGGAAGCAGATGATTATGAATGAAGCAATAGTAGACTATCATTATTGTTCCTTGATATTGTTTCTCAGCTGCATATCTCATTATGTGATGAGGAACCTCAATGCGACGCAGTCAGTTCGAGTCATCCGCTGTCCAGTAGTAGAATGTTATGGGTTTTACCCGAGCTTTGAGGATAATGTAAGTGCGTCTCCAAAATAACTGGGCAAAACCAGCGGTAATCACCCACCTCTCTATTCGCAAGAACTCCACAATCATGGAAATATCCCTGTGCCTATTAAACCCTACAGATTAACAGTAAACCTGTTGATGCATGAATTGAATTCATGTTTGAATTGTAAATAATGCTAAGCGTTTGTGTTTGGATGTTGAAACTGCGGCGCGCCGCCCGCCGGACCAAATTAGATGCTGGCAGGCGACTGGTCCAACTGGGGTGGCCGTTGTTTTGTAGATTTCAGAGACAATCTTTGGAAATTGTTTAGGTTTTCTGATAACAAAGGAAATAGGGTAAAGAATTTTGTTGGTCGCATAATAATTGTGATTTATTTCAGTCTCTTAAATAAAAGATACAGATCACAATTGCATTTATGATCTGTATCTTTTATATACCTAATCTAAAAAATACATCCCCCTCCCCTCTCCCTAAACGATATAAAAATAAAGAAAATAAGTGTCAATCAATCATGTTTATTGGCCCCGACTGACTGTGTTATCAAATACTTAATAAACTAGTATTAAGTAAGTACCTTTTATCCTGTTTTTATTTAGAAAGAAATATACGATTCTACCTACTTATATAAATTAATAGCAGGTAGGAATCGTTGGGTTCTCCGTTCACGACGTGATTATTCGCCGTTGACTCATGAAAGTAGGTAAACTGACGGACCTATCCACTCAATTAGTCTTAAATTAGTAGTAAATTAGTAGTCTCTTACATTATTTATTTGCATAAAATTGATATAATGTATAAAGGGGGTAAACAGACTCTTAACGAAGCCGAAAGGCACTTGTTCTCTCCGTCATTGCGATGCGATCATTTTTTTGTTCTAGACCATACCTGGGAACCTTCTAGTTACGGAGATATTGGGGGTCAAAGTTCCAACTTTTTCACAAGTTTTTTTTAAAATACATGTTTTTAATGTCAGATTTTTACTTTAAACACCTCCAGGATCCCCTTACTATTCATTCCATCCATCAGCACAATGTTTTGAGTGTGTTTTATTGAGTCCTACTGTAAAACGTGATTTTTCAACCCAAAAAAAAAATCGTTTCCCAGCACTAATTTTTGCGTAAAGTTACTTAGTTTGATGTACCTAATGCTTGGTTGACGGCTTCGTGGAGAGTCTGTTTACACCCCGTATAGTACTTACTGCAGCTGCACGATGAGTTATATGACTGAGACTAGTTACATTACCTACATTCACGGTTTAGCTATAGATGATCTAATAAAATCAATATACGTACAGTTTAGTCTCTGATATTCATACGACCTTATAAAGTAATGAGTTTATTTCTTACAAGTCTTAAGTCACGTCTGCACAAATATTATAGGTAGCCTATTGTAAGTAAAAACGTACTTTAGTTGAGTAGACTCATCGGGTTTAAAGTGCAACATTATTACGCCTTTTATGTTTCATCAAAACAAAACCAACAATTTGTTACTTACTGTAGTAAAACAGTTAGTTAAACCTCGTTCAGTAAATTCTTGCATAATTACAGTTAATAGGTAATTTATTATAGAATAGAGCAAATTAATAACAAGAACTGATAGACTACTGGAGGTTCTAAACTCATAGCCATTTTCTGGGCCGAGTCAATTTTGATTGCTAGCGATAATCGACACGCCAAGTAGAATTAACAAACCGTATATGTATAGGAACTATAGTATTTTTAAATGAAAAGTTTTTCGTAGGTATACTTTCTTTTGAGATTATCCGTGAAAATTCCCACAGCGTGGTCACTGCACTCTGGAGCTTTTCTGCGTATTATGCAATGATGTTTCAGTACTTATTTTAGTTTGTGAGAAATCACCGCGCGAGGCACACACCGCGCCCCAAATACATACAAATACGGTCTTTATCTAACTAAAAATAAGATTTTGAATTGCTTGCGTTCAATTTTATTAGTGGAAATCAAGTTCATTTGGGTATTAGAGGTGCATTTATCCTTAAATTTTCCCGCGTAGGTGTTTGACAAGCGGCCATGTTGTTTTTTTGTTGTTTAGTTGAGTGGGTAGTATTGTTCCGGGGTGACACATATTAGTGACAGTCATTTATTATTACTGGCATATCACTCAAGTATTTAAAAAGAAACACGGAAGATTGTCCTAAATAATTGTCTTTAAAAACGTTCGTTTATAATAAGAAAGCATTTTTTTACTGTAGGTTTTTTAAATGAATACATACTAAAAGTTACTTCTTGTACTGACACAACCAATTCCAGGAATTTATTGATAGTAAAAAGCCTTTTTTGGACATTCATACCTCCCTAACATATTGTCACATGACTATCTGTCTTACTCCTGGACCTGCGTAGTAAGTGAATGGAATTCGACCTGGCTTTTCCCCACAGTATAAAACCACAATAAAAACAAATATGACGTAAACTTACAAACGCTCTGACTATCCACATGACATTTTTTTTCAATTGACCACAAATACCTAAATATTTTAGAGGAAGTAACAACCTTACCTATATCGAAAAAAAATGACTGTGGACAACAAAATGTTCTATTATTTTTTTAATTTGCGGTTATGTTCCATCTCCGGGAATTCCTAATACTTTTTGTAGACAAAACAATGTTTCAAGATTTCAGTACATATTGTCAATGGATTAATGGAATCATTGACGAATATGGCATATTATAAAAGAGTGTTTATTATACAAGGTGGCAGGGACACCGTCGCATTAGCGGTTACCACATACAGGGTGTAAACAGACTCGTTACGAAGCCGTCACGCGTCAACCAAACATTATTTACATCAAACTAAGGAACTTTACGCAAAAATTAGCGCTGGGATATGACTTTTTTATTTGGGGTGAAAAATCACGTTTTACGTTATGACTCAATGTAATGCATTCAAAACATTGTGCTGATGGATGGATTAAATAGTACGGGGGTCGTGAAGGAGTTTTCAGTAAAAAAACCATTAAAAACATGTATTTAAAAAAGAACTTATGAAAAAGTTGTAACTTCGACCCCCAATATCTCCGTAACTAGAAGGTATGGTCTAGAACAAAATAATGATCGCAATGACGGGGAGAACAAGTGCCTTTCGGCTTCGTTAAGAGTCTGTTTACACCCTTTATTCAGTACATCCTTCAGAACCACACCTCATTGATCCACAGAATTCTTTAAGGAAGTAAGTATATGTATTTGCATAAAATATGGTATAAACAAGAGGTTATAAAATTTTTATAGAGCAGGACAAATTCCGCCATGATTATAGCACGCTTGTCGCCGCGATAAAGACGCCCAACAGAATTACTTTATGCGCGCGCGACGAATAATAACTGTCTTGACGCGTGATCATATCTTTAAATATTTTTTTTACATATGGTAGGTACATTAAAATGAACAATAAAAACGTACCTATCTAACATAGATATTTATACATCATCATCATCATCATCATCAGCCTTTGAATGTTCCCACTGCTGGGACACAGGCCTCCTCTCTATGAGAGGGAATGGGCTATAATCCACCACGCGGGCCCAGTGCGGATTGGTAGATGTCACATGTCTTCGAATTTTTTTGGTTATATATATAGATAGATAGATATTTATACATACAGTTATGTAAGTAAATAATTTAAAAAAAATATGTACACACATTCTGACCGTGTATTTATTGAACTTTTGTAGGGAAAAACTGTTTTTCTTCTGTTTGGGAGTTCAGAATGATGTTCTGAATATGTGGTAACCGTTTGTGTATCTGTGCCCCTTCCAGCCTGTATCGATGATACCTACTGAATTCGTTTGTTTTTATTTTTTACTGGATTGAAGTTTTACTTGTTGCAATCTTTGCCGTTCATTTAAAGCATTACCATTGGAAAGCATGAATGATGATTGGTTAGTCAGCATTGTTAACTCATCACCAGGTAGCTTAGGTGATAATTGGGGAAAGGCAGACTATATCTATCATCATGACTTTCTTAAATATTGCTCATTCTACTAAACAAAATCTTGACTCATGTTTTCTTACTGTATTCCCATATTGGCCATCTCAAAGATACAATTTTCAAAGGGGACTGAAACTTTATGAAAAAGATTGAAGTAGAGGGTTAGTGGCGGTAATTTCATACAAACCAAGACGCTTGGCTTGTCATTAGAAATTACTCTGTATTATTTAAAGAAGCTCGGCTTGCCCTAAGAAATTACTCTGCATAATTTAAAGAAGCTCGGCTTGCCCTTAGAAATTACTCTGCATGATTTAAAGAAGCTCGGCTTGCTCTTAGAAATTACTCTGCATAATTTAAAGAAGCTCGGCTTGCCCTTAGAAATTACTCTGCATAATTTAAAGAAGCTCAGCTTGCCCTTAGAAATTACTCTGCATAATTTAAAGAAGCTCGGCTTGCCCTTAGAAATTACTCTGCATAATTTAAAGAAGCTCGGCTTGCCCTTAGAAATTACTTCTACATAATTTAAAGAAGCTCGGTTTGCCCTAAGAAATTACTCGGCATAATTTAAAGAAGCTCGGCTTGCCCTTAGAAATTACTTCTACATAATTTAAAGAAGCTCGGTTTGCCCTAAGAAATTACTCGGCATAATTTAAAGAAGCGGCTTGCCCTTAGAAATTACTTCTACATAATTTAAAGAAGCGGCTTGCCCTTAGAAATTACTCTGCATAATTTAAAGAAGCTCGACTTGCCCTTAGAAATTACTCTGCATAATTTAAAGAAGCTTGGCTTGCCCTTAGAAATTACTCTGCATAATTTAAAGAAGCTCGGCTTGCCCTTAGAAATTACTCTGCATAATTTAAAGAAACTCGGCTTGCCCTTAGAAATTACTCTGCATAATTTAAACAAGCTCGGCTTGCCCTTAGAAATTACTCTGCATAATTTAAAGAAGCTCGGCTTGCCCTTAGAAATTACTCTGCATAATTTAAAGAAGCTCGGCTTGCCCTAAGAAATTACTCTGCATAATTTAAAGAAGCTCGGCTTGCCCTTAGAAATTACTCTGCATAATTTAAAGAAGCTCGGCTTGCCCTAAGAAATTACTCTGCATAATTTAAAGAAGCTCCTCGGCTTGCCCTTACAAATTACTCTGCATAATTTAAAGGTTTCTAACGTTTGAAGGTTTTATTTACTAACACAATTTATATTTTATCGTATGTATGTTAGTGTGCAGTTTGTATGGGCCAAAGTAGCCTGAAAATAAATGGATGTTGCTGTTGTTATGGGCTTGCCCTAGTTGACCGTAATATTGACCCTTAGGCACTCTACTGAGAATGGCAAGGCCGCTTGTTGCCATTTTAACAAACAACAAGATGTGTTGCGGCCGACATATTTCAATGACACAAACAAAATACTTGACAGTGTAATGACTTACAAGAAACACGAACAAATTCTAGAAGCAAATGAATCATTTGTTTTCTTGCCAAACGATTTCCGATGAAGTTGCACTCTTAATTAATGTTGTTAAGATTTATTGTGCCTCATGGCACTTGCATTCTAGTGGTAGAAGCAACCGATGGAGGTATGCACAACTGGGTATTTGAGGTGGTTGCGTCAGGCTAACCCGCGAAATTCAAATTTTCTTACGTTTTTTGCAATTTGCAGGTAATTTTCTTTCAGTGCCTTTATTAGCATTATGTTTAAAATAGCGTTTCTGTAAAATGTTTTAAGTTAACAGAGACAAAATGATGTTTTAAATACTAAAGTTTGCAAAGAATTAGAACAAAACGTTGTTAATTGTCCAAGAGACCTCAGTCTGAACAAGTTTGCACTTCGACGAGTGCATAATTACGTTGTGGTATTAGCGACAAACTTGAAGTATGTACATATTTCCATTTGAGCACCGATTTCAAGAGCACCAATGCTTAAGGCTCCTACACACAATGCCGGCGGCAATACGCCGGACTTGCCGCACACACGAGCCGCCGGCATGGCATGTTTCCTATATTTCTTGTTTATTTTATACGGCTTGCATATGCCGGCGGCATGGCCGCTCGGCAAAAACCCGCCGGCACTGTGTGTAGGAGCCTTTAGAGCACCAAAGATAATACCTTTGCTCAAAAGGAAATATTTTTGGTGCTCTTGAAATCGATGCTCAAATGGGAATACTTCAAGTTTGTGAGAGAGAATTTCTTCATTGTTCTACCTTTCTTTAAATTAATATTTTTAAACTTCAATTTTTAATTACATACCTACCTCTCTATACTAATATTATAAAGCTGATGAGTTTGTTTGTTTGTATGGTAGAACGCGCTAATTTCAGAAACTACTGGTTCGAATTAGTAATACTTATTAAAAATATTTTAGTGTTGGATAGCCCATTTATCGAGGATGGCTACGCTATATAGGGTGTAAAAAGACTCTTAACGAAGCCGAAAGGCACTTGTTCTCCCCGTCATTACGATCATTTCTTTGTTCTAGATCTAGACCATACCTGGGAACATTCTAGTTATGGAGATATTGGGGGTCAAAGTTCCAACTTTTTCACATGTTTTTTTTTAATACATGTTTTTAATGCAAGATTTTTACTGTAAACAACTCCAGGACCGACATCTATTAATCAACATAATGCTTTGAGTGCGTTACATTGAGTCCTACCGCAAAACGTGATTATTCACTCCAAAAAAAAACTCGTTTCCCACCAATAATTTTTGCGTTAAGTTACTTAGTTTGATGTACATAATGCTTGGTTAATGGCTTCGTGAAGAGTCTGTTTACACCCTGTTTAACATCACACTACGACCAATAGGAGCGGAGCATCAATGAAAAATATTGCAAAAACGGGGAAAATTGATTCAGCAAAATAATGATCAAGTACATAGTAAGATACAAGTACGCGCGCATTTTATTATGCTCTCTCTCTTATGTGACGCAGACGAAATTGCGCGGGTCAGCTAGTGTATGTGTAATGTTGCTGATATGATACAGCTCCATTCTTAATTAGTTTCTTGGAAAGATAAACCGAAGACAGATCACAGTTGTACCAATCTTCTGAAAAAAATACCAATGAAAGCTATCGCTTCCTTCACATGACCTACATTCATGTTTGAACTATTTCATCAGTACAAACAACTGTTACACTGTTTATTCATCCAAGTTTTAAAACCCCAGTCCGTGATGACTCAAATTGACTTATTTGTTTTAGCTACGAAATTGTTCTGATAAATATTATATGTACTACGTATTTCGTTTGCTACAACTGACCTAGATTTGACCGGATTCGAAGAGATTTGTAAATGAAACGGAATATTTTGTGTTAATTTTCGTAGCGTATTCTGAAATGTTTATAACGCAGGTCTCTGGCATGCAAGCAATTGGATTGCCGCCATGGGATCTGGAGGCGATAGTCCTCACGCGCCTACACGAGTGGCGCGTGGAGGCACTACGCCACGCCGGGGGTAACTCCGCTGCCGCGGCAAATTGTTGAACAGCGGATAGACTTCCGGCGCGATCTCATGGTGACATGGAGAGAGCAACTGTCGCAACCCTGTGCAGGGCACGCCACAATAGTGGCGATAAGTCCCCTCTTTGAGGAGAGGCTGGAGAGGCGCCACGGCACCCTCGCCTTCCGCCTGACGCAGGTCCTCACCGGACACCGCATCGGGCGGGAGGAAAGACCCGGGTGTTACCACTGCGAGGATGGCCCAGAGGACACGGTGGAGCACACGGTGGAGGTCGGCCCCGCTTGGGCGGAGCACCGCTGTGTCTTCGTAGCGGCGATCGGCGGCGGCGACCTATCGCGTCCAGTCCTGGTCCAGTCCATGGTCCGGAGCGAGAGGGAATGGGACGCCATCACCTCCTTCTGCGAAGCAATCATGCTAGCGAAGGAGGTGGCGGAGCGTGAGAGGGAGAGAACCTCTCGTCCCAGCCGCCGCGGGAGACGCCTCGGGCGTCGGTGGTCACGTGGTGGCTTCTGGCCACCGTAGACGCGGACCTGTGGACGGTGAGTAATGGGCTAGCTCGCCGTCCGTCCGTCTTTTGACGACAGGCCGTGTAGACGGCGCGTTCGTGTTCCACGCGCGCCTCAAAGAGATGTCAGCAAACAAGGAGGGGCCCACAAGGGCCGATGCCTGCCAGGGCTGCGGAACTGTTCGAAAGAGATACCGCGGCCCACAAAGAACACAAACGGCATGGAAGGAACATGGATGGGTTTTAGTCAGTACATGTCTGACACACCCTTCCGCTTTGCCCAGAGCGGGAGAAGTCATTTGATGATTTCCCATCCGTAAAAAAAAGGTGGTGCTTATTGTCAAATTAGCATCGATATGTCAAACTTGCTCCAATTATTTTACTTATATTTTCCCGCTGCACAGAAAACGTGGTTGAAGTTGTACAACTAAGCTTTTCGGTAACTTTTGCCAATCCAATACGTACATTTTCGACTATTCAGTAAAGTAGAAAATATTTCTATTTAGACCCGAGCACACATAGATCCCTAAAATTATGTATCTAAATGAAATTGATCTTTGTAGCTTCTTAGATTGGTTCTGTAAAATATTTTAGTCAGCTAAGAATGTTTTAATTATTTTGATAATTGTTGCATTGCGCTCATCGCATACAGACGTGCACATCAATGCAGTATTAAAATAATAAATTAACACTTGCTATAAATACTGACCCAGTTTAAGTGCGCTTGATATAAAAATCAACGTAGTAAGCAGTTTCCACTGAAAATAATGGAGTGACTGGATTACAAATAGTTATTATAATCTAAAAAATGGATAGCAGCCCCTTTAATCGGAGTGGGAGGACGCCACGCAGCCCTCCGTCGACACCAACACCGAGACCACCTCAACAACCAAAGCAGCAAGAAGAAGCCGTTGAACCAATCTCTACTGCGGAGATTCAGAACTGGCTGGGGACCATCGACGAGCACCTAAATGAGGTCTGCTTTATTGCCGCTGAGGGAAAACTTAATTCTGAGCAGAAGCAAAGAATTGGCAATCTCTGCCGTAAAGTTGGACATGGTGTTTCACAATTGGCTGTGCAATACCAGTCCCTGAAATCAAGAGCCATACAAACACATACTGCCTTGAAAACTATGACCGAAGCTCGAGACCTAGCCGACTGTCTCACAGAGATGAATCGCACGATTCAGGAATCGTGTACGAAGCAGGGTGTAACTCCTAACTCTTTTGCCGATATGGTGAAGAAGGGGTCCAGCAGTTTTATTCGCCCCAATACTCTTAGTTCCGTGGCGATTTTTCCATGCGACAACACAAAGACCAGTGACGAAACCAAGAACATGGTACAAAAAATCATATGCCCTGGTGAAATGAAGCTGAAAGTACGAGGCGTACGTAAAATAGGAAAAGGAGGACTTATCATCAGCACTGAGACCAAGGATGACCTAGACAAGCTCAAACAAACAGTCCAAATCGCTTCGTCAGGCCTTACCGTCGACGAACCTCGGAAACGCAAACCTCGCATTATTGTAATAGGAGTTCCCGCAACAATGGCTGAAAATGAGGTTTATAAATGCATTTACGACCAGAATATTACGGAAAAGCTGCCTATGACACTGGATACATTTTTGTCCTCAATTAAACTTAGCCACAAATCAGGTAGGAAAGATGCTGAGAGCTGTAATTATATAATAGAAGTTTCAGCCGTCATCCGCAAGGCCCTCATCACACAGGACAGATTATTTATAAATTGGACCTCCTGCCCGGTACGAGACTTCACTCTAGTAACAAGATGTTACAAGTGCCAGCAGTACGGACATGCGTCTAAGACATGCAAGAGCGCTGTCCCGGTTTGTGGACATTGCGGTGAAGAAGGACACTCTAGCCAAGACTGCGCAAAAAAAGCTGAAGATCCAAAATGTGCTACATGTATGCGCTTTAAAAAACTAGCCAACCATAAGACGGGAGACGCAGTTTGCCCGGCTAAACTAGCTGCCGAATACAGGTATATTAACTCCATTGACTATGAAGGCGCCTAAGAGCGCCACTTATTTTGTTTATTCTTAGACATAATTTATTGTTGTTTGTTATTTTTAAATAGAATGGATAGTAATTTAATTACCGACATAGATAACACTTTTTTAATGGAGTCAAAGTCATGTGAGGTTGAAGACTGCAAACAATATCTTTCTCAGCATCAAAAGTCACTAACCATACTAACCCAAAACATACGTAGTGTTTATAAGAACATAGATAGTTTTAATATTTTTCTTCATAGACTTAACTTTAATTGTGATATTATGGTTCTAACAGAATGCTGGTTATCAAATCGCTACGATCATCTCCCAACAATACCAGGTTACAACTTATTGTACACTAAAATTAACCACACTCAAAATGATGGTGTCGTTGTCTTTGCTAAGGAATCATTAAAGGTCAAAGTCGAAGAACCTGATCTACAAGATTGTAGTAGTAACTGCCTTATCATCAAAATTGGTACAACCACAGCGATAATTGCTTTGTATAGATCCCCATCCGCTAGAAACGTAACCTCTTTCAACAGTTCCCTAAACCAGATCTTTCAAGCACTTAGCCCATTCAAGAATGTAATACTAACAGGTGATATTAACATTAATATTGGCTCGGAAAACTGCGATGCGGGGACTCAAGATTACCTTAACATCTGCTCATATCATGGCTTTCTGCCTGCTCACACATTGCCTACTCATCAGAGCGGTTCTTGCCTCGACCATATGATGATCAAAACCAGGTTTTCATATATTACGCTTGTTACTAACTCAACAATAACCGACCATCATTCTGTGTTACTAGCCGTAAACTTAACGCTAGCTAAGCAAAATCGCCAACAGACAAAGACTAAATTAAACATAAACATACTCGAATATGATTTACGTAACATTGATTATAGCCTAGTTTACAATACTGCTGACGCTAATTCGGCTTTATCGTACTTAATAAAACATGTCCAACAAGCAATATTGCGTAATACAACAGTTGTGACAGTAAATAATCGTCATCATAATATTAAACCTTGGATTACTCCTGGACTAATTCGGTGTATAAGACACAGAGATAAACTTCATCAGAGAACTAAGAAGTTTCCTGATAATTTAATCATTCTAAACAGCTACAAAAGATACAGGAATTTCTGCAACAATCTCTTAAAGAAGCTTAAAAATAATTACGATAAAAATGAATTAAATAAAGCAGGCAACAATAGCAAGCAAATTTGGAAGCAAATTAAAAACGTCACCTATATGACTAAACAACATGAATCAAATTCGAGGTTACTGCTTTCTAATTCTTCACCTCTCATATCCGCTAACAAAGTAAATAAGTTTTTTGCTAATATTGGGAAAACTTTGGCCGAACAGATAGCGAAATATCGCGCCCAACCACCTTTCCAAAAATTAAACAACAGCTGTAACCTGAAATCATTTGCTATGATGGATATTGACGAAAACGAAATATCCAGAATCATTTCTGGCCTTAAAGATGACTGTGCAGTTGGATGGGATAACATAAGCAACAAGATCCTTAAACTTTATAAGCATGTATTGGCACCTCCCTTAACGCATATTTTTCGAATCTGTCTCTCCAAAGGAATTTTCCCTAAATGTCTAAAAAAGGCAGTTGTTATCCCTATCTATAAATCTGGAGACAGGAACTTGGTTAATAACTATAGGCCAATATCATTACTCACCTCAATCTCAAAAATACTTGAGAAAATTATAAACCACAGACTAGTTAGCTACCTAGAAAAAAACAGCTTCTTGTCACCAGCGCAATTTGGCTTCAGAGCCAAATTATCCACAGCCGATGCGGTGCATAGCCTGACAAACTATATCTCAGAAGAGCTAGGCAAAGGAAACCAGGTCTTGGGAGTCTTCCTTGATTTAGCGAAAGCCTTTGACACTGTCTCTGTATCTCTGCTCCTAAAAAAATTAGAGGCCATGGGAATAAGGGGAACGCCGCTGACACTACTTGCTGACTACTTAACCGACCGATACCAGTGTGTTAGGATTGACAACTTTACGAGCGATGATGAGAAAAATTCTGGATTTGGTGTTCCCCAGGGAAGCATTTTGGGCCCCACCTTATTCCTGGTTTATATTAACGGCCTATGTAATTTAGATATCAAGCACGGCAAAATAATATCATATGCTGACGACACAGCACTAATATTTTCTGCTAAAAACAGTGGCGAACTGTTTGAAAACGCTCAACTCGCTTTTAATACTGTGACTAATTGGCTTCAAAGCAATTTACTAACATTAAATGCTGACAAGACTAAATATATTCACTTCTCCATGCGCAAGCCTCAGCTAAACACTGCTAACTTTCTTATATATGCACATCAATGTGGTAACCTGTCAGCTAACATATGCAATTGTCCTACTATCCTCAAAACCTGTAACATTAAATACCTCGGGGTGATAATAGACGACACACTCTCTTTTAGGCATCATATTGAAAGTCTGGTTAAAAGAGTGCGCAAATTAATATATGTATTTAAAAAAATTCGTAATTTTGCAGATTCAAAACTAATAACACAAGTTTATTTCGCCCTATGTCAATCAATAATTCATTACTGTATCATTTCATGGGGTGGTGCATCAAAAACTATCTTGCTTCCCCTTGAAAGAGCTCAAAGAGCAATTTTAAAGGTAGCAAACTTCCATCCCTTTTTCTTTCCCACAGATCAGCTCTATAAATCCTGCAACGTGCTGACTGTGCGTCAGCTTTTCATTATGCACTTAGTACTAAAACAGCACACCATGCTCACGTACAATGCTGACAATACTAACAAGAGGCGGAATGATATAGTATGCGTTTCTAATGCAACCTCCAAACATGTCTTTGTCGAGAGATTCTTTTCATTTTTAGGCCCATTTCTGTACAATAGATTAAATAGAAAATTAGGTATATATAAGTTAAATTATTTTAGCTGTAAAAAATCTGTAATTACCTTTTTACAACCCATGTCTTATGCACAGACAGAAGATCTACTTGTTGTGTGCAAATAAACTGCTAACACGCTGTTTTTAATTTGATTTTTATTTATGTTTACTTTACTTTTCTTGAAACGTTAATTTATTTATTTTAAGTAGGTAATTATGCGCTTTGTAGCCTGAAACACAGGTTCAACCTAGTTCAGGCAAATGAGCAAATTGTGGTGTATTTTAATTGTTAAGATATTTTATTGTAAATGTGCCCCTTTTTATAAATAAACGATTTATTATTATTATTATTATTATTTATTATATTTTTATTGAGTTTTTTCCAAATCTTAAAATCACTAAATATTCCCAGAGCGAGAAATCGAAAAACAATTACAAATATACAGCTATAGTCGTAAACAGTACTGAAAAACATCGCCGACGCGGCCAGCAACAGAATTTTTCACAAAATTATTTCTGTACATCGCACTGTTTTCACTTACGTCAAAACTATTGTACAGACGAAATTGAACTTTGTTGCATTACACTAAGAGCTTAGAACTGTAGTAGTTGAGTTTGGCATGGATAAAAGGTGGGTTGTGTGTTTAGATCTTGCGTAGTTGCGCTACATTGATGGAATGATGAATCGTGTGTATTTTCATGTTTGAAACCTTGATTTTCGGATACCACAGGGCGTGAGGAATTTTTTTTATGACGTCACTATTTGGCCACCAGTATAATATCATTAACGCCATCAAATTGTCCTCTACTCCAAAGTAGAGAGGACCGGAGCAAAGATGAGATGTGTGGAAATAACCAATCATTGATATTGACATTATCGACACCATGTCTCTCGTCTCTCCTAAGGTTGGTTGAATCTTGCACTTCTTATCTCCGCTTGTCTCCGCTTGTTTGAAGTCCGGGCCTTAGCCGATAGGAATCTCCAAATTTAGGACTCGTTCAATTTCAATCTTCCAAATGCAGCCAATCTTAACTAGAGCTTTTACCAACGCAAGTGAATGCGATCAACACATGGGCTAAACCGAGTTCAATAGCCGTCAGTGTCATTATTGTCAATTCTTGAACGATAAGCTGTTCAATTTAATTGGTGAAATTCTCCTTTAGGTTCCCAGCGTTTGATCTTTAATAGTGATGCTATCGAATTGAGTAATAATACGATGTGTGTTTTTATCCAAAATCAACAGGTTCTTGACTAGGAGTGTTGATCTTTCAAAAATCAAATAACGCTGGTTTAATTTTCATCAAAATCGGGCTCGAGACTCCTTTAGCTATTCCTCATAATCTTGGATATGACCGTCCACACTTACTTGAAAAAACAGCCGGTATAATAGTGCCTTATTTTTGGTCTATCTAATGACTGAAGGCTAAGAGGTTCATGCATTTAAATTAAGATACATATTTTAAGAAATTAAAATAAATCAATCTTAAGCCATAACCCAATTCTACATCAATCGGAGTGTGCACTATCTTACAGTCAGACTGACGTATGACAGAGTTGAAAAATCTCATTTATGTCAAAACAGCAAGAGTTTTCCAGGTCAATGCAGAAGTAAATCAAACAAGAACACTTACTCTCAATCGACTACTTCTAAAATTTTAAAAACATCTGGTTCTCTTTATAAATAGTTTAATGGTTCTATAAAACGTTGAACGCTAGTGAAGTTCTTGGAAAAGCTTGGATTTTCAAAATGTGTTAGCTTTTATGTGGCAGTAATACTAGATGACAAATTAAGAGTCTATTTAGGATGTTAATACTCTGTAGAAAAGGGTGATATTCAAATGCCGTGAGTTTACTGTCCATTTTCACTAAACGCGATGCCTAAAAGTAAAGTTTGGCTCCACCTTATTTGCCCTTTGCAAAAGTATAAAAAATATAAAGTGTAACCTCATGTATGTGTTACTTATTGTTAGTGAAAACGAGCATACATGACATTTAGTTACTGCTTGTAAAACCCATCATGTTTAGAAAATTCCTTCTCCTAAAATCTAAACTGAAAATTCGTTTCTTAACTTTCTATAGCTGCTTTACTTAAACAAATAAACATTACTCTACATACTCAAGTACTTCCTTCAACAATTATTTATTATTTTAGATACCTACACAAAAACATTACATATCTGGTATACACACAACTGATTTCCATTGTTTTCAACAATTAGAGACATCAGTAAAAATACCCCAAAAGTCTCGTAGCACTAACGTAGCTCACGTAGCCAGCTACGAACTCCTGCGCTGGTCATGCCGGTCATTCCTCATTCAGTCACTCGCAGTCCATTGACACACACGTCGCGGTACCGTATCATTTAAAATAAAAACACACTTTTACCGGTAAATAAAAAAAGAAAGTATACTCAACGTCACAAATATCATTTAAATCATTCTAGAACCAGCAAAAAAAATACAAGTGACAGTGTAAAGTGAAACGAATAACTTTGTCAAAATGATGACGATAAGCGAAAGTCAGTTTTCTTCAAACAAAATGTCGAGTATCCACAAGATTAACGACAGGATCGTTCACAAGGACAGCTTTGATGACACCAAGAGTTCTTCGAGCGTCAACAGCACCTTGATCACGAAGAGAGGATTCAAGCCTTCGGACATGTACGACCCTCAGAAGAAGGAGTTCCTCACAAACCTCAGTTATAAGTTGTTCCCTGTAAGTTGGGTAAGTCGTTTCTTATCTGATAAGTCGTTGGTGCTTCTAACACACGCGTATTGGGTGGACACGTATATTGAGTAATTGATTATGATTTATTTATTTATTTTTTGTGTTAGCGTTGTCAATGTTTGAGATTCGATCTGAGTTTTTAACACAATAAATATGTCCATAAGGAGAACAAAATGTAAACATTTACGACGTTAACTGTATATACGTATTGATGGAAACAAAATTGTGTAATTAATTACTTTTACCTTAACCAAAGACATGGAAAATTGTTTTTTTTTTAAATCCATTCAAATTCAAATTGTACTTAGTTATTACAAATCTTGAGAAACCACAATGCTGCAGAAGACACTTGAGGACAGACATCTTTGTCATTGTTATTATGAATGATAAATCTTAGTCAGGACTGAGTCAACCATTTCATAGAAATATGCAAAAAACTATACGAAAACACAGTAAAAATGTATAGAACATAGAATGAATAAAGTGCTTTAACGTTCCAAGGTGTTACAATATAATGAACCTATTCGTTAATTGATCACAAATTCACAGATTTAAATATTTGATACCTTTCATATACATTCTTAAGTATCATATCAGTAGATCAGATTATTCTCAAAGGTCCTTGTTTACTGTTTGTTTATGAGTCACTTTCCGCTTTTGCAATATTATCGGTTTGTTTTCATGGATGTTCCTTTATGAAATCAAACATGTGACAAACAACATATTCACGTACATTTTCTACGAAATGTTTACTCTGCTTTCCATTTCCGACAGAGCTATTTACATAGTTCATAAGTTTATTTTACACAATTTTGTTTCACTGATTTTATTATTTATTTATATTACATGTTATTATTGATATTTATTTTTCAGTAGTTAGATTACTGACGTCACTAACTGTTAGACAACGTTAATAAACAAATTTAAACCAAAATATTGCAAAATCGAGAACCCATTCAAAAATTAATAAAAACTTAATAATTATGTTAAAAACGTTTTATAGACATACTTAAAAAAAAAACTTGTTATTTTAATAGTTTTTAAGAACGCAGACAACGGTTTCTTTTGCCAAAAGAAAGAGGCAATGACCCGAGGCATGGTTAGTGCTACTAATGAGGTTCAGCAGTAATCAGTGACATGTAAACGTAACCGACTGTACTTTTTACTTTTTACACCAAATAGCCGCTTGGCCACAACTTATTTATTCTTTTGCTGAAATTATATTAGTAAAAAAAATCCTGTTTACGTCGGTTAAGCAAACTATGATAAATCATTGATAGAAAATAGGTTTCACACAATCAATCATTATGAATTAATAAGACAAGTAAAGATAGATATAGAAGTAAAGATAGTCGTAAGATCAATAAATAAAATGTTTAAAAAAATCATTAGGATTAAGTATTCTTTATTAGGTTAAACTAACTATATACATTGATAATTAAAAACTATTAAACTAAAATAAATAAACTAACAACAAACTATAAAAGGGCATCGAAAAACTCCTCCTCAACGCTGTCAGATGGTAATGTGCCCAAGAGACTGGCGGCGTTGCCACGTTGTATGGCAACACTTAGCCTCTGGCCAAAGTAAAAGCCAGCCAATCTAATCATTATGATTAGATTATTACAACAAAAAATATGTTGAATAGGAGGCTGGTATGCTTTTGAAGAGAATAATTAAAATCAAAGTAGAAGAACATGATAAACCTATTTCCTGAGCAGTTCCAAACGTTTCTAGATCACATTGATGAAACTGATTTTTATTACGAGTAATTTTAGACTTTAAACACTGACGAATTTTTTTTTTTGTACTTATCATCAATTAAATACACTGATACAAAGATAAGAGATAATAAATAAAATAAAAAAGGAGCTCGTGGCTTAATAATAACAGCCACTCGGGTCGATATTTAGGTTAAGCCGTGCTTGCCTAGGTTGGTCCGTGCCGGGTGCCCACCCTTTACATACCGAGTTTCCTCCGTGCCTCGGAAAGTACGTTAAGCCGTTGGTCCTGGCTGTCATTTTCGTAAATCTTTGACAGTCGTTACAGGTAGTTAGTGACCCGAAAGTCTGAGAACCAGTCTTACCAAGAGGTATCGTATTACCCAGTACTAATTGGGTTGTGGAGGTCAAATCGACAGTCGCTCCATGTAAAATATTGGTATTCCGCTGCATCCGGTTAGACTGGAAGCCAACCCCATCATGTTTGGAAAAAGGCTAGGCAGATGATGATGACAAAGATATTATGAAATAAACAGACTGTGTATCAATTTTTTACATTTTATTTCTTAATTAATTCTTAACAAACAAAACCTCTTCTAAAACGTTACGAAACTGTTGAAAAGCTTGGCAAGACTATTTGAAGACGGACAGACGAACAGATTAACCTATATACGTTTCCACATATAATAATAATAGCTGGCAACAACGGACAGACTCAAGTTACTATACTTTTTATTATTTTAAACTAGGAAATGTAATATTTTCAGGTGTTCTTTAGAAATTAGTCAGTGCCTTGCAGATTTAATACAAGGTGTAAACGGAGACTTCACAAAGCCACAATAAGCATTCTGTACATCAAACTAAGTAACTCTAAACAAAAATTATTGCTAAAAACGAGTTAAAAAAAAATTGATTTACGTTTTACGGTAGGACTCAATGTAACGCACTTAAAACAATGTACTGATGGATGCATTGAACAGTACGGGGGTCATGGAGGTATTTAAAGTGAAGTTTAAATATAAAAACTTAAATTAAAAAAAAAACAAACTAGTGAAAAACTTGGCACTTTGACCCCCAATATCTCCGTAACTAGAAGGTGCTCAGGTATGGTCTAGAACAAAAAAATGATCGCAATGAAGGGGAAAACAAGTGCCTTTAGGGTTTGTTAAGGTTTCTTTTACACCCCTTATTTGCGCTAAAAAGAATGCTCAGATACAAAATAATCTTTTTAAACAAACACAAGATAAGTGGCTACCATTTGCTGTAAATACAGATCGAATTCAAGTTGTCAGGTTGAACATAATTATTTACATACTTATGGGTAACAAGACTACGTGATGATAATAGCGCTTGGGAACATAATAATCACATTCCAGAGGGACAATTCCATATAAATCAGTCGTATTCTTACTTACAAGTATAAGCCATTTCTTATTTCACAACACAAGATAAATAAACAGGAAAATTACATAAATAAAAACACATTGAAAGTAACAACAAAAGAAGTCTGTCACACGCGGAGAATTTTAAATGAAAGGAACCATAACAAACATTTCCTGTACCGTGAACCCATAACTTCTAACCCATTAAAGCAAGTTTGGTTTAATTAAACTCCATTATCTTATAATTTTATGACCAGACTCTTATACGTTAACTGTGTTACTCTTGTCGTTCCTTTGATCTCTACAACCTAAAAATAATCCTCATAAAAATACGACGTCAATGAATGCCAACATTCCTTGCAGCACGAATGATACCCTTGCCTTCGAAAAGGCCGAATCGTATTGAAATTAAAACGATACCCACTTGACCAGAATTCACTCGCACAACGACCTTAGTTTCATATTTTAAGATGCAACAACTAAAACTAAGAGTGGAGAACTATAAAAGAAATATGGATGCGACCACGCTTGAGTTCACTTAAGCCAACTGCAACGGGCTGGACAGCTTTCTTTAGTTTGGCTACACAGTCGTCAAATTCAAAAACATCATTTTTTTTAATGGCATCCTGCACGTCAACCACTACAAGGCTGGATTCTGCTTAGCCGGAATATCCTGTGCCTTGCGTGTAAGGCCTCTAGCCAGGGGTGTAAAGCCTCCAGTCAGGGGACCAACCCCATCAATATATAGCCATTATTATTAGTCCTAATGCAGGATAGTGTCTCCTTCTTATATATGAAAAGAACAGGCACTGATCACTACGCTTTCGCAATACTAGACTTACCTAAGTTACCGATGTTTTAATCCTTCTTTCCCCGTTTTTAACGACTAGTCCACAAGTTGTCTTAATTTACATAAGTATGATGGCTTTGCCGGGGAACCTCAAAAACTGGCGGAAAACCCATGAACCACCGACCAACTCAGGCATCGAACTCAAGGCAATACACTCGAAAGTTCTTTATTGATTGGTATCTTGCACCAATGAGGCAATTTATATTTTTAAAAAGAATAACTGAAATTGAAACCAAAAAAAGACATTAAAAAGCCAACACACGATAGGAACAGCTACAAATAGCCGTGATCCGAATTTGTTTCAGCCGGGCATCGAACCCGTGTCACTCTGCACCTCTGTTCTTGGCCTCCGGGTTATTTAGGGCCCATTTACACATCACCGGCGCAAGCGCAGTTAGAAGACTGTGTTAGTGTAAATTCAGTTAAAACTGAACGTTTGAAGACAGTTTATGGGAGTCTGGCTTTTGTTAAAGGTGTTATAAGTCTCGGCTGTGGAGACTTCAAAGGGTTTGACAGAAAACAAGCTGGTTGGAGGCCATGATTTGTTATACCTAACTGAGGGACATTGCTTAAGGGTTGCGGGACTGTTCGAAAGAGATACCGCGGCCCTGGAACACAAAGGGCAAGGAAGGAACACGGATGGTCTTTAGTCAGTACAAGACCGACACTCCCTTCCGCTATGCCCAGAGCGGGAGAAGTCATTTGATGATTTTCCATCCGGAAAAAGGGACATTGCTTTCTACACAAAATATAAAACTGTCGCATTTGCTAGATATTGGGACATGTTGAGTTTTTCTTGAATCTCGGACAAGGAAAAGGATAGGGATAAAATGCTTAACAGGAGGGCTACATGGTATATCTAAAGGTTAGTCATTCTCCTGCCCTTATCCCAATTCATTTGTGGTCGGCGCAGCATGTCTTCTTCTTCCATACTTCTCTATTACTCGTCATCTCATCAGTCACCTACTTTCTTGCCATATCATCCTTTACAAAGTCCATCCATCGTTTCTTTGGTATTCCTCTACTCTTATAGCCATCCACATTCATACTCAAAACTTTCCTCACGACGTTTTCCTAATTTTAAAGGGTTATGGGACCTTGAACCCTGTACCCGAAATAATCTTTCCCTCTTTTACATTTCTGAAAAGTAAGAACAAATAAAAACACGCACAAAGCTTGATTTTTATGTATTTACTAGCAGTCAGTAGTCCGACCTTTGTTATTACTATAAAAAATATTTCTTTCGGAATCGTATTTTGTTACAATTTCAAGGGTACACGGAACCCTTACTCTTATTCTAAAATAAAAACCTAAGTTACTCCTAATAATATCAGCAATAAGCCAGTAAAATCCCACTAGAATCGGTACCGCCGTTTCGCCGGAACAAACAGACAGCAAGACAGACATAAATTAAAAAAAAAATGTGTTTTTGTTAAAAGTGCCGTATATATTTTCATATGCATTCAATCATTCAAAGCTATTATTTTGATTTCACAAACAGACAGACACTTCAATTTTATTTATTGGTATAGATTTCTAAGGATTTGCATTGCCAAAATTTACACAAGGTAATAAGGTATAAAAACTTCTTAAATATTATTAAATTTTTATTTATTTTAAATATCATCACACCACACTTTATATCGAAATTAATCAACCAGCAAAATATGACCATGCTCTAACAGTAAGGGTTGCCAAAAATATTATAATGATTGTCATACAGAAATATAATACGTCAGACATGACATTGTAATGACGTTATTTATGACTGACAACTGTTCATCTGTGATTAGACGATAGACGTGTTTGCATGAAGACTGCCCAAGTATCTACTCTTATATTGAGTTGGTGATAAAAATATATTAGTTATACATTGGGATTTTTGTATTATAGTGTAAGTTTAATATTGATTTATTAATACACATAAACATTTCGGGATAAATTCTATAAATGTGGTTTAAACTGCATTAAAATCTGTTGAGGAGTTTAGAAGAAAAACGCGGTCATACATATAGATAAAATGGGCATGTGCTAAGTGAATTTTATTTTATTCGGATCTTTTTTATGTTGTGAGTTTTAATGACAAACTGCTTTCTTTAATGTTTTGAAGTGATGATTTATTATATTAATACAAGACCACACTTTTTACTATAGTTTAACGTTAAAAACTGTGTCGTTTATTTTCAAAGAACATTTTTGACGTAAACAGTTTTGACGTAATTTATCATAGTTGTAGGAAGCGGTGATCGAATTACATTTGTAAATTAAAAGTACAGTAAAACATTTTTATTATGCGTTAGTGAACAAATATAAATAAAAGTCAAGATCATCGTACGTCGTTTCAGACATAATTATAAAAAAAACATTGCTAAAAATAATAAAAGGCTTACGGCTGGACCTGTAATTAATACTAGGGAGTTGGTTCAGCTACTTCTTGCCAGCTCAGCATCACTAGGAAGTATCGAAGGACGGGTGCTTTGGGGGAAATTCTCTTGTAAACTTTGACGTTCAAAAAGTGCTGATAATCAGTCTAATTCGAATGAAAGAATTTTGAATATGAGTGTGAAATCGCCGATTTACTTGTAGCAAGTGTGGCGATCAATGCTCAAGCCTTTTCTACACGAGAAAGGGTTTTTACCCTATAGAAAAACAGTTTAGGGCATTAGGCTGGTAGAACAATGAATGGGTTCCGTGATAATATAGCAGTTTTATAAAAAAAAACTTTGTTCTAG
Organism: Lycophotia porphyrea; assembly: GCA_950005105.1. NCBI lineage: Eukaryota > Metazoa > Arthropoda > Insecta > Lepidoptera > Noctuidae > Lycophotia > Lycophotia porphyrea. The sequence continues at coordinate 1,425,446 of OX465408.1, read as the reverse complement.
ACTTAAATCTCAATAGTCCAAGAACCTTCTTACAGTAACCTATAAAACTTTAAACCAATCAATAAAATTATATTCAAACTCTTTAATAAACACATTGGCCTCGATTTCTTGAAAAAACCAGTCTATTATAAATTTTCAAAGCAGTTTCATTTGCCAGCGCAATTTGGAAACGCGCCAACCCTGAATAACTGCCACGTTAAACTACAAAACGTCAAATTCGTGTTACCAATCGATTTAACACTTTACTGCTATTGTTAATAAGTATAAAATTGGATGTAGAGAACAACAAAAGCTTTATTTTTGTCGTCGAAATTTATTTTTTAATTATTTATAATTATCAGAGAAAATACTGGTGAAAATATTTCGTAAAATAAATTATTTTTGTAATGATTATTAAAAACGTTGTATCGCTTATATCGCTACTATATATTATGTTATCTAAGCAGATAATATGTAAAAAAAACTACATTTCGTGGAGACATTGAAATCTCTCCTATGCATAATCATAATAATTTAGGTGTCAACGACCAATTTGTATAGAAACTGTTGATTCGCTACAAAGTGTGCGAATACCTACGTATATTTCTAGATTTTAAATTAAACTCTATTTTTAATTCATCAAATATTAATAATAAATAATAATAATAATATCTTGGGACAACCAACACACCGCCATCTGATCCCAAATTAGGCAGAGCCTGTACTATGGCAACTAGACAACTGATAAACATACTTATATATTTCTAAATACATACATATTATAGATAAATTATACACCCAGATACAGAACAAATAATCGTACTCATCGCACAAAGATTTGTCCTGTGTGGGAATCGAACCCACGACCTCCGTCCTAGCAGTCAGGGTCACTAACCACTAGACCAACAGGCCAATCAAAACACCAATCTGTTTTTCTTTAATAGATTTTCAACTTTATCGTTAAAGCATTCGGTTCAAGGTTCATTGGGAAAAATTGATAGTTTTGGGTAGCTTGACCTGCTGGCGGCTGTACAAGCATTAAAATTCTAGGTTAAGTCGGTCCCAATCATATTTGAAATTATTGAACACGTACAAGAAACAGTTGACATGATTATCGCGTTCTTATTGCGTACCTACCTACTTACAATTTATTTCTAGAAATATTTGGTTCTAACTGAAATAAGACAACGGCCAAATTTGTACACCTTTTAAAATAAAAAAACTTGGTTATAAAAAAATCTCGCAGCTGCATATATTTTAATGAAAAAATAAATAAATTAAAAACGCGAAAGAAAGCATAATAAATGAATAATTGACGAAGTTATAAAATTTTATATAAAAATGTAGAAAATGCAACAAATTAATAGAAAAAAATATGCTAATCACACAGAATGATGGCGACTATTCCCGAGACCCCGAGATATTGGAGCCACTGGACTGTCTCACTGTAAGACGATCCCAAAATATACCCAAATTGCAGACACATTAGTTTCATAAATGTTACCAGTGTAAATAATTATCATTCTCATTTAAAAACAACAAAAAAACAGGCTAGTTTTGTGGCCATTTTTTCATGGCTAGGAAACATTTTGTTTTCGTTTTTTTTTAAGAATTTATTACTCACTTTTTAATTTACTAACTCATGATTTTTATTTATTTATTAATAATGTATATTCTGCTTTCGCTTTATCTGTCTGATTTTATAATTAATTAACTTTTCGGTTTTCAATATTAACTAATAACTGTTATATTATGCATTAAGATTATAACTATTATAATTTCAGTCTAGGTGAAATAGTCGATTATCAATTGGAGAGAACTGCCCTTTCAATGTCAATGTCCTATTAAATATTTTTATTTCGATTGCAGATTTAAAAGATCAAATGAACATTAAAAATTTAAATGCTCTTGTGTGGCCGGTTATTCGACTGCGAATAAAGAACTCAAATTAGCTCTTGTCGTGTTTCTTGAATGAAGTCTATACAGATGATGATTTTAATAAAACTAGACTAGCATAAATGCAAAAAGCAGTTAACTAGTTCAACTTTCAGTCTGAAAGTTTCAACGCCGCTTCGACGCAAGCGCAACAGTCAAGAGCCAAAACATTTCACACTGAATGTCGTTGAGTAATGACTTACATTTCTGTCTACTACGTGTATGTCTGTCCTCAAGGACAATGATGTATAATGATGTATTTATACATTCTTATCTCATTCTTCAGGAACAAAAGAAACAGAAATAAAAGTGACCTCAGTGAAGGAATAGCTATTTGTTATTGCGCAGAGTTACGTATAATGTAGTACCTCGTTGGTCTAGTGGTCGCAAGCGCGATTGCTGAGCAATAGGTCCTGATTTCTATTCCCGTGTCGAGCAGTGTTGTTCAGTTTTTCCATTGGGAATTTCTCAGTGCAACCATGGAGTCTGGATTGGTGCCCGGTTGATGGCAATAGGCTCGTCCCTTATTAAATAAGACTTACATCATAACTGGCGAAAAGTGGGTGTCTTATTTATTAGATACCAACCACCTCTGTCTAATCCTTCGAGGATTACAGGCGTGAAGATGTTCAAATGTTATGATGGCGATGCCATCTAGCCGATTTCGGCCATAGCGACTGCAATCGATGGCTTTCTAGGGAGGTTGTCGAGAGCTTTGGTGTGTTGCTCTATCATGTGCTCTCAAGTGGCTAGCACATCCAACTTTGGCCGAAAACCTTCGAGCACAAAGCGGACATGTCAGAACACCAGTGACGAAATTGTAGGGTATAGCTGTAGGTGGCCTAGCTTTAAGGTCATCACGCTTTAAGTCTAGCTGCGACCTTCTTCTCTCTTCAAAGACGTTGACCTACCGATGCACACGACGTCTCCACTCGACCCGATTTTGTACCTGAACAAATGTTAAATGTTAATATGTTGTTATTGTTATGTTTGTTGTCAAATCTTATATAATGTAACTCAATTTAAAATACTGGTATTTAACTGCATCAGGTTAGACTGGAAGCCAACCCCAACATAGTTGGGAAAAGGCTAGGCAGATGATGATGAAGTGGCAAGTTTTGTGGATTATTGCCGGCTATAAGAGATTATTTAAGATATACAGGGTGTAAACAGACTCTTCACGAAGCCGTTAACTAAGCATTCTGTACATCAAACTAAGTAACTTTACGCAAAAATTAGTGCTGGGAAACGACTTTTTTTTTGGGCTGAAAAATCACGTTTTACAGTAGGGCTCAATGTAACGCACTCAAAACATTGTGCGGATGGATGGATTGAATAGTAAGGAGGTCTTGGAGGTGTTTGAAGTAAAAATCTTACATTAAAAACATGTATTTTAAAAAAAAAACTTGTGAAAAAGTTGGAACTTTGACCCCCAATATCTAACTAGAAGGTTCCCAAAAATGGTCTAGAACAAAAAAATGATCGCAATGATGGGGAGAACAAGTGCCTTTCGGCTTCGTTAAGAGTCTGTTTACACCCTTTATACTCTTCTTCTTTATCGTGTGGTTAGTTCTTAACCTGGTGTCAGAAGTTTTTATGCCACCCATGGGCCTCTGAGTTGGCTTTTCATGCCGTCGACAAATATCTCTCAAGCTTGCTGGTTTCTTTAAAAAAAACTACGATGAAATTCTGATAAAAAAATGGTTTCTATAGTTTTTTTGTAAAGTCATCATCATTATTCTTCTGCTCTTGTCCTTCAATATTTTTGTCTTCTTCTATACTTCTGTAGTCTCCACACAAAATAATAATAGAGTACTTTACCAAAAAAAAACAATTAGTCCGACAGATAGATTTCCAAAAAATATTGGACACGTATTTTTTTCTTTTTTCACGTAAACAAAAAATGAAGGCGATAAAATGCGTCGAAAACTCGTGTGACGTCACAATGTCAGTACACTTTTACTGGCAAAGTGACGTCACAAGCCCCCACTCATGATCTTTGATGCGTTTTATCTTCGTCAGTTTTTATTGATTTGATAAAACAAAAAATACGTTTCCAATATTTTTCGATAAAATAATCTAACTGACAGACTAAATATAATCAAATTTTTTTTTATTCATGAAACATCCCTATTGACCATTTCGCCTAACATTATATAATGTCAATCCTGTTTGTATCAAGAAGATAGAATTGACAATGTAAACTATAGTTTTTGCGTTCTCACATTTCTCACACATAAACTGCTTTGTTCAACTCTGTACGTCATTCAATTCTTTCTCTGTTTTATTTTAATCTTGCCTCAGAATTCAATTCAATTCAGCTGTAATCAAGGTTTTTCAGGGTTTTCAATCGATTACTCTATTGCCATTTTATAAATCCTCTCAATAATACAAGGTTTAAACGGAGCCTTCACGAAGCTGGCAACCAAGCGTTCTGTACATCGAACTAAGTGACTCTATGTAAAAAAATATTGATGGGAAACGATTTTTTTTTTTTGAGGTGAAAAATCACGTTTAACGGTAGCACTCAATGTAACGCACTCAAAACATTCTGCTTATGGATACATTGACTAATAAGGGGGTTGTGGAGGTCATTTATATAAAGCTGTAACTTTAAAAACTTGTATTTAAAAAGAAAATTGTGAAAAAGTTGGAACTTTGACCCCCAATACATATCTCCATTGGTAGAAGGTTCCCAAGTATGGTCTAGATTAAAAAAAAAACCCAATGACCCGACGAGGACAACAAGTACCTTTCAGCTTCGTTAGGGGTATTTTTACGTCCATTATAGTGCAGTTACTGAATCCCTAGCCCCATTCATACACTATATTTTCATATTTTGTAAAATGTCCACATCTACTTGAAATTGTGAATTTTGTCATGCTTTACTGAAAATATACGTCTGTACTACTCGTTTTTTAGTGAATAATAATCAATTACATGCTTATTACATGACATTATAATTATATCAATATCAATTTCACATGTCAATATCATAGCATTTGTTATTTCCTATCACTATAATTGTGGTAACATCACAATAAACTTGATAATATTACCAGAAACATGATAATAAATCATAAAACTCATAATATTACCCAAAGACAAAGACGAGATCACTACAAAACTAACATCCTCTCGCGTGATATTCCAGGAGGACATGGAAAACAAGCCAATCCTAGTCGGAGAGAAGGAGGTCGACCTGAACAAGATCTTCACGCCAGCGCCTGATGCTGAGGAGCATATCATCAAGAAGGATCGCAAGTTTGGTGAGTCACAACATTTATTTCACTAAGGCCATAAATAGTACTTTTAAAAGTAACAAATAAATATAAATTAAGTAAGAAACTGTTATTACTTATTGATATTTGAGAAAACACAGCAACAGGCCTAGCGTTACGAAAGGCTAAGATGAATTGTTACAGTTCTAATTAATTAAACAAAATGTCATCACTATCGTTAACTGACGGTCGGTAACCGTAGTCGTCCACTTCCGTAATTTTTAATGAGATGATCATTAGTTAATTAATTACCATTTTTTTGTAAACTTTGCCCCGCACTTGGAATTTCTCCTGTATCGTGGGTGCGTTTACAAACATTTCATGTTCTGCAAAGTAATCGATTGTAGTAGATGTGTTTAATATTGTTATGGGATATGTGATTGAGCCCCATAAGCCTTGATCACATTCAGTCTAATGTGTCCACTACTGGGAGACAGGCCTCCTCTCTGTGACTCACAGAGAGGAGGCCCTCTCTCACAGACTGTGAGAGAGGGCGGGCCGTAACCCACCACGCGGGACCAGCTTGAGATCGTCGATTTTTTTAACACAAAATATTGAACAGCTTCCCCACGTTGAATTCCCTTTCTGTTTTGACGAGTTAAAATCACACGCAATATGATGTGCCTACAAGTCGTTAATCAGGGCTAAAACCTCGGGTCTCCATAGACGTTTTTCAGGTTGCGTCATTTAAACACAAACAAAGACTAGAGAACCATGAACCAAAAACCCCATTAACCTTCTAACTCACAGGAAATAAGATAGGAGTTTCCAATTCAAGCTTCAGAATAAAATAAACCAGACATTAGGTTCTCTCCCCGGAGACCAAGACGCACAGCTGTTCAGTGTCAGCGCCATATTTGTTTCATAATGTTGACGTTAGGGTTGCCATTTTCTTGCAATAATTAATGATGGATTAGCCCGTGACTTCACTACTTTTTATTTTGCTTTTTGCCATGAATGATACATGTTTAATGCCTATCTATCTATACACACTAAGTTGTCTTACCGAAATGGTTTAGATCATGTAGTATTCTTGTCTCCATTTTTTTGTCACAATCGTGTAATTTAAAGAGTTCTGATAAGCAAGCTCAATGTTTCAAACTCAATACAAAAAGACCTGTTACCTGCACCTTTGAAAACGAAAAGATGAAGCTACAGTCCCAGCCACAAGGCATATAAACTCTGAAAGGACTGTAGTTTTTATAGTTAAGCATTTCGAGCTATTGTAAAACCAATTAATTTTGCTAACGATTATCTTAAACATCATCATATTAACTGTCATAAGACCTCTTCAAGCATCGTCGTCACGACGATCAGTCCTGTAATCCTCACATCCAGCCGATTCCGTGGACAGAGGATTGCTTTCTTCTATTTTATATTTTAAATGTACTCCAACCATTAGAGACACCCCTGCTCCTAAACTATTCCGGGATTTAGACGCAGTAGCCACGTTGTTTACATGGTATTGTTCGCCATGACTCCAAGTTGCCTCTATGCCAACTGTTTTTGGTAATAATGCGTGATTTGCGTCAGTGGGATGCTGAGTCAGACCTTTTCTGATAACTACAGTAGTTTTAGTCTTTTATAGGTCGCAGATTTTTGCTAGAGATATGACCTAGATTGAGTAAGTAAAAATTAGTTTATTTCCTTTTGTTTCTAAATTAACATTACAGAAGATTGGGGTAATTACTCATCAAGTTATGAGTCATTGAAAAAAGTACATTCTGTGTTGAATCATCCACATGAATTACTGCTAAATATTAGTAAAATAGTCAATTCTGGTGCTGGCTGAATGTATATCCGATTTATGTTAGTAGATAAATATAACGCTTTTTGATTTGTTAAATAATTTAAAAAACAAACAAACCTAATAAGTGTAGCACGACATCCACAGGAGGTCGATGTAGCGACACTTCGGGGAGGCATATATCCAGCAATGGAAGTCGCTTCACTCTAACGATGATGATAATGGATAATTTCATCTCTAGATAGAGAGAGTACGGGAATATGTGGTTTTTGAGAGCATACATGAGGGCCTTAATATTCGGAATGTCTTTTTTTGCAATTTTCTGGTGCAGAGTCACTAGCAGTGGCGAAGGTACTACAGAACTCGATTCCTACCGGCTTCCCTTTGAAAAAAGGCACAGTCAGTATTCTTTAGACAAATAATATAATAAACATTAAATATATTATACTCCGGCTTACCTCTGACAAAAATTGACCCTTCGCTACTGGTCACTAGAGAGAGTTCTACGTCTGTTATCATTAACACCTTATCACTGTACACTAGTTTAGTTAAATGCTGCCCACTCACCTGACACAACTTATTCTTAGACAGATAGTAGACTGACCTATTCCACTGCCTATTCTTAGGTACCAAATACACCACAAAATACATAGGCCATAGACTATACGGAGTACGGTTGTAGACGATCTCTTACGCCATTTCTTGGCTCACACAATCTACATATATCAACTAAATCATCATATGCCTAGCGTTTTCCTAACTATGTTGGGATCGGCTTCCAGTCTAACCAAATGCAGCTGAATACCAGTATTTTACATGGAGCGACTGCCTATCTGACCTCCAACTGAATACCTGTATGAAATTCTTTTTCATCATAAACCAGTGCTATGAACAGCTCTTTTCCCTTCATCACGCTAGGAAAGAACATTGATGATATGGTCTGTTGGTATTTAGTCATCTCAAACTCAGAGCATTTATTACAGGCACTTTTTAATGTCAAAACGATGAAGCTACAGTCACAGACACAAGGCATAATAACTTGTAAAAGTACTGTAGTTACTTATTCCAAAGCGAACATCTCTATGGAGAAGAATGAGCTAGAAACTCCATGGACACTCTTTTAAATCAAAAGACACTAATGTCCGTCTTATTTTAAATTTTAATGGTATACGTAAAGAGGCGACAGACGGGGAGAATAGAAGAACAATATGTTACGGCTGCCTCAGCAGGCAGACTATGATTTATTTATATATTTATTGATGATGATATCCCTAGGAAAGTAATAATTATATCACAAAATAAAACAGATGAAGTACACCGTAGATAACTGTACACCTTACTGCAGATCTAGCGAAATGTATGATTTACTGATAGTCTCTCAATTTTTTTCTTATCTATACCACACCATGATACCCAATAGATGGCGCTAATCCCAACTTTCAATTCTTCCAGAGAAAACATTCGCCTCATCAGCATTCTACGTGCCAGGCGTGCACCCGACAGTGAAGGAGCAGATGGACCTAGCGAGGGCCATCTCCAAGTCTCTGAGCGACTCCAGCAACCACATGAGCAGAGGCCAAAGCATGTATGTGAACAGGAAGAAGAGGTCCGTCAAGTGGGTGCATGAGGGACGAGGTATGTAGTGTTTATCTTGTGTAATGGTTCTTTAAGGTTAAAAACTATCGGCGATCGGCGGCGGCGACCTATCGCGTCGGGCCCTGGTTCAATCCATGGTCCGGAGCGAGAGGGAATGGGACGCCGTCACCTCCTTCTGCGAAGCAGTCATGCTAGCGAAGGAGGTGGCGGAGCGTGAGAGGGAGTGATCCTCTCGTCCCAGCCACCGCGGGAGACGCCCCGGGCGCCGGGGGTCACGTGATGGCTTCCGGCCACCGTAAACGCGGACCTGTGGACGGTGAGTAATGGGCTAGCTCGCCGTCCGTCCGTCTTTTGATGACAGGCCGTGTTGACGGCGCGTTCTTGTTCCACGCGCGCCTCAAAGAGATATCAGCAAACAGGGAGGGGCCCGCAAGGGCCGATGTCTGGCAGGGCTGCGGGACTGTTCGAAAGAGATACCCCGGCCCTGGAACACAAAGGGCAAGCAAGGAACATGGATGGGTTTTAATCAGTACAAGTCTGACACTCCCTTTCGCTCTGCCCAGAGCGGGAGAAGTCATTTGATGATTTCCCATCCGAAAAAAAAAAGGTTAAGAAACTAATCTAAAATTAAGAAACTATCCTGTCGTTCTATTTCCGCATAGCTATTCACAAACGCTTCGATTCGATTTCGATTCGACAAGTCGTATATTTATCTTTTTTTGGCATTACGAAAGCGAGTGAGATAGACATACGACTTTCCGAATCGAAATCGAATCGAAGCGTTTGTGAATAGCTATGCTGGTGCTCACGTATGATGGACTAACTCTGCTAAGAGTAGGTATCAGGCCCGAAGGCACCTAAGAAGCCGATTCCTGCCGACTCCCTTTCGGGAACAAGGCACTCTATGTCGAGGTATATAATATAACATCACACCTGTATCCCTATTTTTCTCAGGGGTATACAGAGGAGTATAGTCACATTACATTTCGCTTGTTATTTAACTATCCATCTCATGTTTACGAGGTGAGCATCCGGAGACTGTTTCGGAAAAAAAACAACATCATACAAGCACAACTCATCCGCACACTCAGTAATCTAGATTTAGCCAGACTCGTGCTATTTATAATTAGTATCTTTTATATCTCAATGTAACAATTGTACGTGTAATCTTCCAAGTTATTAAAAAACATGTAACTATAATAATCTGTCGCTCGCCCGATACAAATGGCGGCAGCTGATATTGACAGATTGGTCGGCGCGGCGGCCAGATCGGCGGCCTCGGAGATTTCAGATTATTTATAGGATTCAGAATGTTAATTATTGTTCACTGCTTAAAGTTGTTGCGGAGATGTTTTCAAGTCTGGCGATGGTAGATTTATTACTTAGCTTTAAATTAATTAGGTATCCTGAAAAGTTTATTTACGGAAAAAAATGTAGTCCTTATCACTTCGTTAGGCACTTTTTCGAGGTTTTGCGGAATAAAAAAGATTTCACAATGACGCTGTTTTTACCTAAATGGAGTCCCCACTTACTAAATCATTAGGCTTTAGGCACTAACTGTCCTAAACGGGAGTGATTAGCTTATTAAAACGGGAAGTATGCTGGGGATACAAAGTTAAGCCATAATAAGCACTAATATTAATCATTTATACTCAGTGGTATAGACAACTAGCACAGTGTCAGTTTTATCACCGTAGCTAGTTCTTGGTAATCACTGGGTCGCGTGTTCAATTCCTAGACAAATTCAGATTGGAATACGCTATTCACAACAGTGGATTTTGATACCAAGACTTTCGTACTAGCGTACCATTCTAACAGTTTTTCTAAACAGCGTGTTCGCAACAACGTCATTCGATATAGCAGTTTTCGACTTAATGAGTTTTTGAAATGGCGTACCACTCGTAAAATTTTTCGAAATAGCGTGCGTCGCAATAACGTCATTCGAAATTTCATATCACTCCCTTCCTAAACATTACCTGACAGTTAAGTAAGTTCTTACCGTGTTAACTTCGAGTGTTAATTCAATTTAACCAATATTCGCTTGTTTTATAATCGTTGTATCGAAACGTCAATTTGACACATTAATGCTCTGCCTAGCCAAATTAATTACCGACATCTTATTAAGATTTTTAATTGTATTTCCAGGTCGAAACACATCGAACGCCTGTTCCACACCGACGCCCGTAGCGAACCACGACACGCCATACCGCCCGCCATCTAGTTTGCGCAACCAGAAAACATATCCCAAGTCGGCACTCAAACACTCCAGCAATTGGCCCAAAATGGAGCCGTTCCCCATCACCCCTCCTACGATTACTGTACAGAACATTCAAGTACCAGTTCCTATGGCACCTACAAAGCTGAATGATGTTTATGCTTCGCCAAAAAGCCCACGATTACCGCTAGTTTCAGGACCAAACTTCAACGTGGCGCCGCGCGGTTGGGGGGAAATGACAGACTACTACCGACCAGTCGTACTAGATGGCGTTGGCGTATCGACGCAGTACACGGACTTTTAAAAATTATTTAATTCAGTTTTTTGTTAAATAATTTTAAGACTAAGATGTCATATCGTTACGTGAACTTGTTTATTTCAGTTTTCTCTTCGATTGTTAAATTATTCGTTTTTAAATGTCGTCTTTGTGGGATTTGTTAGATAAAATAAAGAATTTATTATTTAAATACGGTTATGTATCTTAAATGAGTATATTAAGCACAATGACTTTCCATTAAATGTGCTTTCATTTAGTCAACATCAAGAACATCGAAAAGTATTTATGAATAATTTTAATTTTAATTAATATAAGCATTTTAATTTTATCCATCTTGAATTATGACTATTAATGACTAGATTTTAGATTTAAGTTAAAATATTGTATTTAATTTAAATACCTAATGAAAAAAAAATGTAGTCGAGTCCTAGTCATATTTAAGATAGAATAACTTTTAAAAATAGGTATTTAATACATAAATAAATAGTGCCTTGTAATGTATAATATCTAACCAAAGATCTGTTGTAGGTGTTTAAGTATTTAAGAAAGAAACATTTGTACACATTTGCACTTGCAAAGTGAAGATTTTTAACTCTGTCAATTGTTTGTAATTAAAGAAAGATCTTCGAAGAATTAAAAAAATAAAACAAAATGGACTAGGTACTTAATGTTGCCAGTCGAAAAAAATAATTATGATAAAGTTAATAGCATATTGTTAAGATAATTTAAAATAACTTATTTGTATGGAAAGTTGTAGGTATTTATTTGATGTGTACGACTGTTGTACATGGAGATCAATAAAGTACGTTATAAACTAATGCATTATTTCATTTCAGTCTCCATTGTCCTGATCCTGATGATGTCATACTCTTCCTGACTCTTCATGATTTACAGCACTGACTCACTGCCTTTTTTCCGATGAGATAGCATCAAATGACTTCTCCCGCTCTGGGCAGAGCAGAATCCCAGTGTTAGACTTGTACTGACTAAAACCCATCCACGTTCCTTTCTTGCCTTTGTGTTCCAGGGCCGCGGTATCTCTTTCGAACAGTCCCGCAGCCCTGGCACTGACTCACTGCCTGACAGACTGACTACCCGTTGGTCTAGTTACTAACGCGACTACTGACATGAGTTCCTGGGTTCGATTCCCAGTTCCGGGAAAGTGTTATTGGGTTTTTACATCAGGAGTTTCTCAGTAGTACGGAGCCTAGATTTGTACTCGGTTGATGGCAATAGGCTCGCCCCTTATTCATGGGAGTCAAACATAACTTGCAAAATGTGGGTGTACTGTGTGTGTAATGTCACACCTCTGCCTATCCTTATGGGGATTACAGGTGTGATGTAATGTATGTATGTCTTTTTTTTCGGATGGGAAATCATCAAATAACTTTCAGACTTGTTCGACTAAAACCCATCCATGTTCCTTCCTTGCCCGTTGTGTTCCAGGGCCGCGGTATCTCTTTCGATCAGTCCCGCAGCCCTGGCATGTATGTATGTCTTACAGCACATTAACAAGAGAAACTACAATGAATAATGAATAACTTTAAAACACCAGTAATGTCGCCTTCTTTCATAATTTTGTTGAAATTGGTTCGGTGGTTTCGGAGAAAAAGGTGCCTTTCTGAGACGGGCTGCTGACTGCAACCGCAGGCGACAATGACCTGCAAATTGCAAAAAACGTAAGACAATTTGAATTTCGCGGGCTACTTCTTGACCGAGACCTCTGTACATCGCGCAAACCTGCGGGCCTGCATATTGCAGTTGCACCGTACCGACAGCGATCTACGTTCCCTGTCAATGTCCTTAAGTAGTAACTTTCAATTCATCGGTAACCCATTGACCCAAGTACCTTAAACAGGTCACCTTATTTGAGGGTGCTCCGCAGAACGATACTGGTATAGTTTGCACCTGTCTTAAAATCCATAATTTCGCTCTTTTTATGTATTATGCTTGAGTCCATGGGCTACCGCGTGCTTTACAGATTGTTCAGGTCTTAACGCCTGAGCGCCAGTAGTTCGCGAGTACATTCGGAAATAGCAATCAGTTCGTCACAACGGTAATGTTTCCCTTTGTTTGTCTTTTTGTTTTAGTATACCCGTGTAAATGTCTATTTACATTATAAAATATATATTTTGATATATATTTGTCGGAGCCAGTTACTGGTATGGACTTAAAATGAATCGCAATCGCGCCTGTGGTGGAGCATCACGGGACCTAGTTACAAGTCTACCTACACTACAGGGTGCTTCTACAGAGCCCTGATGTTCGCAGCTCGAAGCTGGGTCGACAGTCAATGTCTGATCGCGGCCGAGTTGAGAGTTCTTGGAACTGTACCCGATTCATTGTGTCCCGTGCAGTTGCGAAGTGCGTTCCATACAATTCGATTCCTACCGGCTTCCCTTTAAAAAATGGCACAGTCAGTATTCTATAGACAAATAATATAATCACATGAAAGACATGTACTCCAGTTTACCTCTTCCACCAGTTTCCTGGTCCCGTGTTATTGTGTTAAGTTGTAATCTCAAGTAATTCGTTAGTTTTGCTAGAAACAGTGTACATTTGTACCCAATGTGTTTTCATAGCACGAAACAAATCGTCTGCCGACATACTCATAATGCTCGGGCCTAACGGAATAAATCCTGACATTCCCGACATATTTATAGTATTTTATATATTCTTGTAGTTTACCTTAGTATTCATTTATTTTCAGATATACACCTACCACTGCTTGTCTCTCCATCATCCAAAGGTTGACTGGTAGAAAATGCCTATGGCATTAAGTCCGCCTGTGTACTTTGTGGTTAAAGTGTTAAACAATTAAATAAATATGATTTTTCGTCGCTCAGAGAACCGTCATTTCATATTATAAGAACGTGCAACAGAAGAGCCCGTCTAGGACGATGTGCTTGCGCATACAAGACGTTCAATAAACCTGCGCACGTTTTATTTCGTTATGCAAGCGTGTGGGCACTGTTTAAGGATATTGTTTTGTTTGTTGTTCACCTTTACAATATTCACGTGACTGTCTGGCCGGGTGAGAGACGATCACTCTAAAAAGAAAGCTCTGAAGAAATTACCATGATCAAGGTTTTTCTTGCGACTGTTTTCAACAGTTAGGTATACAGTATGTCTAACTGTTGAATTGTCCTATTCAGGAGTGTAGAAAGGTAAGGTTGTGAGATACATATCATATCACCGACCCGTGTTATATCTTATGAATATGTAGGACTGTAGGTACATATATTGTAATTATCGACCTGGCGAAGAAGAATCAGTTATTTCTTCTATACATATACTAGCTGACCCGCGCAACTTCGTTTGCGTCACATAATGCAATTAAATAATAAATCGACTACCCTACCCTACCTACCCTACCTACCCTACTCTACCTACCCTACCTACCCTACCTACCCTACCCTACCTACCTACCCTACCCTACCTACCCTACCTACCCTAAATACCTATAAACCATCTACTAAATAGTCCGAACAAAGCCTAAACATTTTGTTTGGTCAGGTGAGCACGTTCTTGAGTTATAAAATTACAACGAAAAGTGGCATTGATTTTTATATATATAGATAAGCATTAGCATAACGACAATATAGCATTTTAATGAGTAGTCCTGATTCCAAGCATGTCTGACAGCTAATAGCGCATATGACCATGAATATAACTTCCACATTGAGACTTGAACTAGCAAAAGGAACACACACTCTAGCAAGATTGGCGCTTTTACTTTTGACTGATATCATAAAAATATTATAAATTACAAGCAAATTACTAGCTGACCCCGCAAACGTTGGTCTGCCATATAAATTATGGTGTGAAATATACTTTACAACCTATTCTCATACCTACCAAATATACTGTAATTACATTAAAAAAAAAACATAAAAATCGGTTGAGTCGTTTCTGAGGAGTGCGACCACAAACATCGTGACGCGAGATTTTATATATAAGAAGGTTAATATGGGGTAGCAAACATGACGCAACCTTTGCAGCATCTAACTAGGCTGATTCCCAAAGCAGAGTATCACGCGTAAACCAAGTGAATACTCATGTACTTCCACTGATCGATGATGCTGATTTTTGAAGAAATGAATCACAACTTGAGATGAAGGAAAACCTAACTGTTATCGGTTCCCAATGTTGAAATCAATTCATTTACTGATACCGGAACTAAGCCCTGGTGATTTGATTACAAAGATGAGCTATTGTCTATTAAATGCCATCAAAACTAAACAAACGACAACAACTAAGTAAACAATAGCCAATTTGAACGACGTTTCAAGGACCATGATTACCTGCTGCAAGTTTATTTTACGTTTCAGTAGAGAAACAAATGTGAATCTATGAGTTTGGACTGCGGGACTGTTCGAAAGAGATACCGCGGCCCTAGAACACAAAGGGCAACGAAGGAACATGGATGAATGAAGGACGGGGCAAGAAAAAGACTATTGTAATTCAATACCTGTTACCGCTTACCATTTCTAGTGTCACACGCCCGCTTGTCAGGTAGCATAGAAAATGTTCAGGGTCAAATTGTATGATTTTATTCCCGATGTCCGTTCTATAATTCTTTTAAATCTGCTTTTAAATCTCTTTGGTTTCAGTATACGGGGTGGAAGGGTCACCGACGCGAAAATGGTTACTACGTATTCAGTAATCAAAATGGGACCTTAACATAACTGGCGAAATGTGGGCGTACACAAGCACACCTCTGTCTAATCCTTCGGGGATTACAGGCGTGATGTTATGTTACGTTTGAAACGAAAATCCCAGCAGACAGAATAAAATGAATAGAAAAGTATTCTTAACTTGAACTAAGGGGGATGATTTAAGGTGGATTATTTTAGGTTTCCAACTTAAAACGCCATGAGTCCTTCAAATTCAATCTATTAAAAAATCTAATCATTCATTGATTCTCGGACAGGCTAGAAAGCAGGATGAAAGTTTCTACGGAAGACCGTCTCTTATACTTCTGTTGTACTAGTCTACTAATGGTGCCGATTCCCTTGTTCACAAACTTAACTAAATTTAAGTTGAGTGCATCTTTTCCTTTATGAGAAGGACAGAAGATAAATATTAGTTTAGTCCTGTCAAATTAGTCAGCACCTGATGTAATTTTAGTAGTCAACTTTTTAATCACGTCTTAACTTGTGTCAGGCGCTGGTTAATTTGACAGGACTAAACTAAAATGTATCTTCTGTCCATTTCTTAATGAAATAGAAAGAAAAAGATGCACTGTATTTGGTTTAGTTTGTAAACAAGAGAATCGGCACCACTGTCTTTTATGCTTGTCTTTTAGGCATGGCTTGTTTTATTTTAATTTAATCGAGTTATTAAGATTGAAAAAAAACGATACTCCGTAACACATATCATATCACATAATCAAAACACCTTTTTATACTCTTGCCATTGAGTAGCAGCGTGTCGTGAAATCGAATGATCAAGGCCAAATGTTAACCTAAAGGTGAGCCTTACTTGATGAAAGACATACCTTTATAGAGGTACCAAAGATACCTATGTATAAGTACAATACACCGTGTCATGAGACCACAAGTGGTTGCTACAAGTATGCAACACCAGCTGGGCCAGAACGTTGCGAAACTTTAACTAACGCATTCACTAGAATGTTTTGCAAGACTGAAGGCACGAACCCTATTAGACGTACGATTAATGATGGTTAATTAAACAGACGGTTAAGTTAAGGGAACTTTTCTTAGAGAATTATGTAGTTGCTCCATGTAAAATACTGGCATTCAGCTGGATCTAGTTAGACTGGAAGCGACCCCATTGTCGTTGGGAGAAGGCTAGGCAGATGATTGCATAGGATAGAGGGGCTTGGAAAGCGAAAGGGGAAGCCTTTGCCCAACAGTGGGACTCTATAGGCTAAAAAAGACATCCTCGACCTCACAACAACACATCATCATCATCTGCCTAGCCTCTTCCCAACTATGTTGAGGTCGGCTTCCAGTCTAACCAGATGTAGTTAAATACCAGTATTTTACATTGAGCGACTGCCTATCTGACCTCCACAACTCAGTTAGTACTGGGTAATACGATACCCCTTTGTAAGACTGGTTATCTGACTTTTTGGGCCACTGACTACCTAACGACTGTCAAAGATCTACAAATGACAACCGGGACCAACGGCTTAACGTGCTTTCCGAGGCATGCAGGAAACTCGGTATTAAACGGGTGGTCACCCATCCACAGACCAACCTAGGCAAGCACGGCTTAACCTAAATATCGACGCGAGCGGCTGTTGTTATTTAGCCACGAGCTCCTCAACAACACGACTTTCATGAAAAATAGCTCCGATGTCTCGACACGGAAACCATTCTACTTCATCAGTTCATAACGCAATTCGATTTGAGCAGTTGCCACGAGCTCTTCATGGTTACTACTTCCAATTCCTGGTGGCTATAAATACCGAAGCCATGAGGTTGATTAATTAATCGTTTGTAGTCATGAGCATTTGAGCAATGACGCTCAAACGTTAACGAGTTGTCAAACAATTGACGAAGATTACAAGCATGTGTACTTGTCCTACGGATCGGGTGACATCAAGACATACCTTGCCTTGCCGACTGACATTGAACTAATTATTTTTTACTCTTCTTTATCGTGTGGTTAGTGCTTAACCTGGTGTCAGAATTTTTAAGCAGTCAGAGGTCCATCCTCTGACTTGGCTTTACATGCCATCGAGAAATATTTCTTAGGCAGCATGTTTTCCTCACCATGTTTTCCTTCACCAAAGCTGCTAGTGATAATTAAGTGCGTGTTTTTGGTTCGAACTTGAGCACCTATAACGTAGCAGTACCATGGTCGCACCACTAGGCTATCACTGCATTATTTTTTACTTAAATGATTAATGTAAAGCTACGTCATCTTACTCCTGGGCAAAGGCTATAAAGAGGGTAAACAGACTCTTAACGTAGCCGAAAGGCACTTGTTCTTCCCGTCATCGTCATTACGATAATTTTTTTGTTCAAGACCTTACCTGGGAACACTCTAGTTACGGAGATATTGGGGGTCAAGGTTCAACTTTTTCACAAGTTTTTTTTTAAATACTGTAAACTTACATTCACTATTCAATCCATCCATCGGTACAATGTTTTGAGTGCGTTACATTGAGTCCTACTGTAAAACGTGATTTTTCAGCCCAAAAAAAAAGTTGTTCCCCAGCACTAATTTTTGTGTAAAGTTACTTAGTTTGATGTACATAATGCTTGACGGCTTCGTGAAGAGTCTGTTTACACCCTGTATTCAGTTGACTTTGTCTAAGTCGTCAGCAATTACACTTATTAATATTTTCATGATTTGTAGAGATATAGGTTTTCCCTTTGCCGCTCACTTGCAAGAATATAAATGTTAATGAATGGATGAGGTATGCGAAAGGAAAGATGAATGGAGTTTTTGAAGGATGATATTAAAGAAAAGAGAGTAAAAAGGGAGAATGAAAGACGAAAACGCCTTACACCGACCCCGAGTATCATGAAACAAGGAAGATGAAATGATTGTTGTACTAGCCGACCCGGCAACCGCTGTTCTGCTATATAATGGTGTGAAATATACTTAACGACCTATTCTCATTAGTTATGAGAATAGGCCAAATAAAAAATCATAAAAATCGGTTGAGCCGTTTCGAAGGAGTGTGACCACAAGCACCGTGACACGAAATTTTTATGAATAAGATAAGCAGGTCCACAAAAACCTGGATTAGTGTAATTCAGCTGCAACACACGAAACTTTTGACATTTTCGATGTAAGCTGAGTAACCGTATTATGCCCATCGATTTCTACCTCTGCCTCTACCGGTAACATAATAACAATTTGGTCTAACCCTCTTACGTTAAAGTGTTTGCTTTCGCTTAACTTCAACAGCTGTGTCATCTACTTACTTCAGCCTTGAGTAAGTAAGTAGAATTTGTGTTGTTAATTAAGAGTGATAACTCTGATAACGTTCATTTTTTTTTTTTAATGAAATAGCAATCCGAAATTAACAATTATTTTATTTTTTAATTAAAATGTTTATGTTGATTCAGCTTTTATTAAATTTTCCCAATGGAGATACGCATTAATTAAGAGCTCATGAGTTTGTGCAATTAAAGACTTTTACTTCATTTGACTATGTTTGTGTGCTTGAGTTAAGGGTTAGATTCCCGGGTCGTAGCATCCCGGAGTCTATATTTGACCCTGGTACATGGGGATCAAAACATAAAAGTAGGTAAAATATGGGTGTACAAATACATTGAAATCACCTCTGCCTAACCCTTCCTGTAAAATTTGCGTGATGTTATAGGCTGTCTTACATATTTATGTAATGGACAACACCTTATCTATGTAATCAATTTACTTTACACTTGAAACAAAAGGACTTACATTCAACAAAATAAAAAACTGAAACAGCAACGGAACAAGGCTATCAGTAAGAGTTTCACACCTAGCCCCAGGTACCGGTCTCAGGTCACAACAATATGTAACATATAACTACATACTATGGCGCATGGCCCACGATGGTCCACACTGGCCACTTCAAGTTTTGCCAGTATAAGCCACGCTAGCACTCAGACCACGCGTGTTTCTGTTTATCCAACTTGTGAATAAATTGTATCGTGTAAAAAATTTAAATGTGGCAGTGAAAATGAACACTTAGAACTGTGTTTTTACTGTTCAAATGCAGAATGTAAGTGTTTTTTTTTTGTCAATATTTTTTAGAACTATGAATGTGGTTTTTTTTTTGTTTTTTTTTTTTTGTGTTTGTGTAAGACATGGTAGCGCATCTCAGCTGATTTGCGTGAGTTGGCGGGTTGAACCTGCGTTGAAGTAGAAAGTTTGTAATAATATTATTGTAACGATGAGTTTCATTTAAAAACATGGCTTTCTTTAACTGTCTCTTATAACTTAATGTTAAAGCATGCCCTATTAGACTTGTATGAAACAGTTATTTAATAAAGATAGTTAATTGTTAATTGACTGCCTCGTTGGTCTAGTGGTCGCAAGCGCGTCTGCTGAGCATGAGGTTCGATTCCCAGGTCGGGCAAACTGGTATTGGGCTTTTCCATCAGGATTTTCTCAGTAGCAGCCTCGGAGTCTGGATTTGTGCCCGGTTGATGGCAATTGGCTTGCCCCGCCATCAACCTGGCCCGCATCGCCGCGCTCTAAACATAACAGTCGAAATGTGTGTATACTATTAGGTACACCTCTGCCTAACCCTTCGGGGATAATAGGCGTGATGTTCATCATCATCATCATCACAACATAATTTCAACGACAAAGGGTTAAGTCGAGGTGTACACCTAAAACGGGGGCCTAGACCTGGGAATCGAACGAAAGACGTCATATTCGTCATTAGCGCTTGCAACTTTTAGACCAACGACTCAGTTAATAAGCAATTGATTAGTATAGGTATGTCATTTCCGGAAACACCATAAATTATAGAACAAAAGGTTTGAAAAAACGTAACAAGGTTCCTAATTTTATATTCAAGGTCAAGATTTGCAAATGGCAAAAGGAAGATACATAATAATATTATGATTGTCTTACAAATAAGCTAGTAAGCACTACAAAAAAGTTAATACCTAACAAGATTTCTTGTTTCAATTACATTTTTTGCAAAGACTGTTTTGTTGTATCATCAGAAACACGGTTTATTTTCGACTTGATGTGTTACTGAAGATAACACTATGTTTAAGTATTCCATAATTATTACGTCTGAGCTGAATTACAGATATATAGGGTGTAAACAGACTTTTCACGAAGCCGTTAACCAAGCAAGTACATCAAACTAAGTAACTTTACGCAAAAATTATTGCTGGGAAACGACTTTTTTTTTGGGGTGACTAATCACGTTTTACGGTAGAACTCAATGTAACGCATTCAAAACTTTGTGCTGATGGATGGATTGAATAGTACGGTGGTCATGAAAGTGTCTTAAGTAAAAAAAATACATTACAATCATGTATTTAAAAAAAACTTGTCAAAAAGTTGAAACTACCCCCAACATCTCCGTAACTAGAAGGTTCCCTTCCCAGGTATGGTCTGGGACAAAAAAATGATCGCAATGACGGGGAGGAAAAGTGCCTTTCGGAGTCTTTTTACACCCTTTATGTTACTGAAGACAACAATATGTTTAAGTATTCCATAATTATTAAGTATGAACTGAATTACAGATATATATTATGTAGTTTAGTTTTTACTGTGTATTTGTTAAACCATGATAGCTTTGTTTTTGTAATCAGAAAAAAAACCACAACAATCGTCTTGTTAATCTATGTTATTTGTCGAACTCGGAGCAGCATATGACCTTCAAAAAATTAAAATTCAAAGCATTTTATTTCAAAGAAGAAAGATCAGAGACACTTTTGAATGGTCAAAATCAAAAATAAGAAACCACATTCCCTTATGCCACAATAAGCATAAGATCTTCCTCACACATATCTCTAATTACTTAGCTGCCATCACAGGGGTCACCCCCTTCTCTCCATGTCATTTGTCACAAAATCCTTCCATCATATCTTTGGTGTTCATCATCATCATCATTTGAGCCGAAAGACGTCCACTGCTGGACATAGGCCTCCCCCAAGTGTCACCACATTGATCGGTCCCGCGCGACTCGCATCCAGCGGATCCCCGCAACCTTCACCAGGTCATCGGTCCACCTAGTGGGAGGCCTTCCAATGCAACAGTTCCTTTGGTGTTCATCAAATCTTAAAGAAAATATCGTATGAAAACTGGCAGAACCGGAAGCAAAAATTTGAAGACGTGGCGTCCATCATCAACTGCCTATCCATTTCGAGTCTTACCAGATGCAGCTGAATACCTGTATCTTATATGGAGCGACTGCCTATCTGATCTTCACAACCCAGTTATTGATTGATCTTATACCTCTTGACAGTCCGACAACACTTTTGGTTTTCAGACGTACGGGCCACTGACCACCTGTAACGACTGTCTAAAACCTACAAATGATAGCCGGGACTGATGAATGGTCACCCATCCATGGACCGATTTTTATTTAGCTATGAGTTATGACTCCTCTCGAAGTCCTAACAAATACATAATGAAATAATTTTGGAGACTGAAATAAGTCTTTGTGGGCACTTGTCTCGAAACAACTGAAGTTAGGAGTGTTAGGACACATAGGACAGGCAACGTTTAGTACATAACCCGCTACTCAAATTGCACTAAACTCAAACCAAACCCTTAACTGCCCATTCAAGTCACCAAATTCTTATTGTTAAGTTAGGTTAATGGCGCACTAACCTGCATAAAAACCCAGGACAGGGCTTAGCTTTTCAGCAAATCCACGAGTTCTCGGTTATTGGTCACATGGTTATCTTGATACCGGTTATTATAACGGCTTGACCTTTCCGATTATTTCGGAAACCGGACTTCTGTAAAAGCAGCGGGGAACATGAAAAAATGTTTTGTAGCTGAGAAGGATTGCCTTAAGATCACATGATGAACGACGAAGACGAAATGATTGGGTAACGAAGCCGAAAGGCACTTGTTCTTGCCGTCATTGCGATCATTTTTTTTGTTATGGACCATACTTTTTGTTCTACACCTTCAAATTACGGAGATATTGGGGTTCAAATTTCCAACTTTTTTACAAGTTCTTTTTTTAAATACATGTTGTTAATGTATTTTTTTTACTTAAGACACCTTGACGACCCCGTACTATTCAATCCACCCATCAGCACAATGTTTTGAATACGTTACATTGAGTCCTACCGTAAAACGGGATTTTAAACCCCAAAAAAAAAAAGTGGTTTCCCAGCAATAATTTTTGCGTGAAGTTACTTAGTTTGATGTATGTACATAATTATGTTTGGTTAACGGCTTCGTGAAGAGTCTGTTTACACCTCGTATCTACTTTACTGGGAATCTTGTACATATTAAAAATCATAAATTCAGTGACAGACGACACACAATCTCCAGTCGCTCCATGTAAATGGTACCCAGCTGCATCTAGTTAGGCTGGAAGTCGACTCTAGCATATTATTTGGAAACGGCAGATGATAATTATGATGTAAATGAGGACAATAATACTTTGAATATAGATTCGTGCAACCCAATTTGGTTAAATAGGAAGGAACTTTTAATTTGACCTAGCTAGGACGAATATATGGAAACAAGGAAATGTAACTTCCTACCGCACTTGTAAAGGCATACAACTATTGTAATTGTCGCGTGAGTTATTACCAGTTAACAAGATATATTATTAAAGCAAGTTTTACGTTTAGAGGTCGGGCAGAGACGTAGCTTAGTGCATCTGTAGACACTGGTTAGTCTTAACTATATTGTAGTTTTATCGCGGAAGACCGGTATAAACTAGGAAATAACTAAATCGATATGGATACAATGTCTTTACTTAGATAGGTCAGAAGTAATGTCCGCTTTTAATTGTTTAATTACTCGTTCATAGGAAGTATATCGTCATCTGCCTTTTCCCAACTATGTTGGGGTCGGCTTCCAGTCTAACCGAATGCAGCTATGCGACCAATGCCGCCTATCTGACCTCCACAACCCAGTTAATACTGGGTAATACGATACCTCTTGGTAAGACTGGTTGTCAGACTTTTAGGACCACTGACTACCTGTAACGACTGTCAATGATCTACAGTTGACAGCCGGGACCAACGGCTTGACGTGCTTTCCGAGGCACGGAGGAAACTCGGTGTGTAACGGGTGGTCACTCATCCACAGCTGTTATTATTTTGCCACGAGCTCCTCTAAGCGTTTATTCATCTATATTAATAAATAAATTATTGAGAAGAGTTCGGTCTAGGAAACGGACAGAATAGGTACAGAACAAACCGATATGAATCTACGTGTTTCGAATAAAACTGGTGGTACGAAACGGTTTATAGTTTTACTTACCCGCGGCTTCGTCCTCGTTAATTCAAAATTTGTCAATCAATTCGCACTACTAAACATTTTATATTTTTAAACGTTAATGTTGTTTTCCTCGAGAACCAACTTTTATCCAGGATGAAAGGTACCTTTCATCCTGTGTCCATTTCTGGACATGACAACGTATACTTACACAAAACAGGATGAGCTGTTCAGTGGTTTAGGCTTGAAAAGGTAACAAACAAACTTACTTTCGCATTTATAATATTATAGTTAGGATGGCAAATTATGCGGAATTTCCAATTATTTTAATCGGAATTAAAATTTATATGACCATAGATGTTGGGACGAACTTGATTTAACAAATTATTCTGTGATTTGCATTCATTGATTGATTCAGTCACATAAGTGCAGTGTAGGTATTAAACTGATACGCTCGAGGAAACTGCACTGAAGAATATTGAACAGGAAATTGTAAGTAAGTAAGTAAATATAGTCTACAGCAGATTGATTATGAGATTACTGTGTGCTCTCCTGGCAAAGAATATATGCTACTTTACTTTACTTTCTAAAAACTCCTCCCGCTCTGGGCGGAGCGGAAGGGAGTGTCAGACTTGTACATAAAACCTGTCCATGTTCCTTCCTTGCCCTTTGTGTTCCGCGGTATCTCTTTCGAACAGTCCCGCAGCCCTGGCAGGCATCGACACACATTTTACCACTTTGGAAGTGTCTCTCGTGCAAACTATTCATTTTAGAAAAAAATGATATTAGAAACCTCAATATCATTTTGAAGACCTATCCATAGATATCCCACACGTATGGGTTTTATGAAAAAAACATTTTTGACCCCCAAAATTTATTGTTTCTTTTTTTCTATTTTTGTGTGAAAATCTTAATGCGGTTCACAGAATACATCTACTTACCAAGTTTCAACAGTATAGTCCTTATAGTTTCGGAAAAAAGTGGCTGTGACATACGGACGGACAGACAGACCAACATGACGAATCCATAAGAGTTCCGTTATTTGCCATTTGGCTACGGAACCCTAAAAAAGGGTACAAACCTTTCACTTTTCAAATACTTTGATAGATATAATGTCGTATGTTGTTCGTAGCACAACCTTGCCTGCTCAATCAAATGTTATTTCAAGTACTGAGGTTTATAATATGCTTGTTGCAATCTCGTGTCATTATGTAGTCAATATAAATAATCATCGTAATCTCATTATTCTAGATTGGTATTAATTTAAAATGGCATGTTGATTATTATTATTTTGAATTTTTTATACTAATATTGATTTTTTTAAATGTCATTTTGTTTATGTTATTGTATTACTCATAGATTATGAAATGACATATTATCTCTAGTAACAATTATATTATTATCATTTCTTTTTTTTCATCTTTGACATTATATTTTTACTATTTCTTTTTACAATTACAGTACAGTACAGTTTTAATTTACAAAATTTCTACACAATGTATATTGTTTCGAAATAAATGACTTATGACTTATAAATAAGTATTTTATTCAAGGCGATGGGTCACGTACGTCTATGGGAGTTGAAATGAGTTACATAGCATACTTATTTGTAAGACGTAGTAACTATAAAAAAATTGTGCGTAAAGTCCCTCCGCGCGAAAGAAGTAAAACTTCGTAATGTGACGCATTCACTCTCGCTCTGTCTCTTTCTATTCCCCCTCCCCAGGAGCGTTAAACGTTGAACGCAACCTTGTTGGAAGTCAAATTAGAAGTTTCACTTCAATAAAAGCTATTTTAAAAATTAACGGTCGAATCCTAATACACAAAACTGGAGCCCTGAGACAGTTAGACGGGGTCGCGGTAGACCGCGGAGAAGATGGCGGAACGCCTTGGATGGCTTTCTCGGTAATTGGCAAGAAGAGGCACAACATCGGGAAAAGTGGAAGGAATGGGAGGAGGCCTTTGCCCAGGAGGACAGTGCAGGCTAACTAAAAAAAAAAAAAAAAACCTAATACGCAACTTGAACAATTAGAAGCCTCCAAGTTAGGCTGCTGTGATGCTGTCTCTATTGGTCAGATTTAGGAATACAGTTCAAAAACATCTCAAAGTAGCAGGTAGGTAATAGATATGGTAAGTATTGTCTTTACATAGTATAAAACAAAGCCGCTCCCGCACGGATTTTAATGCAGTTTTCGTGCGAAGCCGGGCGGGTCGCTAGTTCTGAAATAAAATTGTTGACTGCTTCGTTGGTCTAGTGTTCGCCAGCACGACTGCTGAGCATGAGGTCCTGGGTTCGATTTCCGAGCTGGGTAAAGTATTATTGGGTTTTTTCATCAGGAATTTCTCAGTAGCAGCTACGGAGTCTGGATTTGCGCCCGGTTGATGGCAATAGGCTCGCCCACTTTTTCATGGGACTTAAAAACAACTGGCGGAATGTAGGTGTAGTGTACTATTAGGTACACCTGTGCCTAACCCTTCTGGAATTACAGGCGTGATATTATGTTATGTATTCTGATACAAAAATGGCTGCTTTCAGTTTTTTAGCCAAAAAAATTAAGAACAATGTACCTCTGTAGTTCATCAATCATTTTTGACTATCTACGCACATTCGTAATTTAATGTCTTAAATTATGTCTCACGCGATGACTTTATCAAATTAGGAAACCGTAAAGTTCATGTTACAAGAGCAAGGCCAGGAACCTCTCACAATACACGTACATAGCGTTATGTAAAGACCATGTGACAGAGAAAGTGAGAGAAAGCTTTAAACAATATTTGAAACATTGCAAAACACACACTGTAACTTACCTTCTAGTACAAATTCGCCTTCTATAGCTATTCATAGCATTTGTATAATGTCGTTTCTGTGTACAAAATACAGTAATACTTATTTCAAGAAATTCCGTGTTTTGTCAACATAAAAACGTTGCAAAACAGGGGTAGGTCGCTAGGTATAATATGATATGAATAGGGCATGCCTAATCCTGCCTGGGTTGGTTTCCGGGTGAGGCAGTGTCATTAACATGATTAAACCAATCATAATAACTAGCTTGCGTTACTAGCGGCCCGTCTCGGAGTATTCCCATTTGAGCACCGATTTCAAGAGCACCAATGCTTAGAGCCAAAGATATTCTCTTTGCTCAAAAGGGAAAATCTTTGGTGCTCTTGAAATCGGTGCTCAAATGGGAATACTTCCCCGTCCCGGCTTCGCACGAATGGTATTTTTTTTTTAATTATAGACAATGTTACTAAGGGATAATGTAGCATTCTAATGATGAAAGAATTTTGGAAATCGGTCCAGCAGTTTTTGAGTTTATTCGTAGTGTAAGTAGTAATATTATTAGTGTAGATTACACTCCACTGCCTGTAAACCGTACATACTCGTACATGCGCAACCAATCACGCTACACATTGAGCAATTTACCAACCAACCCATTATCTATTACACGCGGAAATATAATGAAAACTGCACATCACTCTAGTAAATGAAGGGTCAATTGTTGGAGTCAAGTGAGGGAAACAGATTGTTTTCAACTAGAAAATGTACAAGAGATGCGATCCCTTGACAGGTTCTATCAAATCAATGTTTTATGACCATGATTGTCCCGTTGATCTAGTGGTCGCAAGTGCCACTGGTGAGCATTTGAGCATGAAGTTCTGGGTATGATTCCTAGGCCGAGCAAAGTGTTATTGGGTTTTTCCCCCAGGAATGTCTCAGTAGCAGCTAGCAGCCTGGAAGTGTGCCCGGTTGATGGCAACATTTAACTTAGATTTCTAGGGCAAGGGTGATGTAACAGTGCTTGGCAGATATATGAGTGAAATGGTGATCGCATAATCGAGACGACAGGAGATAATTATTTCATATTAATATTGCCCCCACGATACATTCAACTAGAACACTAACTTATTGAATTCTACAGACAATGCAGGCATAAACAGGACTTGAAATATGGGATAATCCTAATCAACAATCCCATACAACCCTGATGAACCTGATTAAATAAACTAGGTATGTAGGAAAGTCCGGGTAACATTTTTCCTCGTACGGTAAATAACCCGGTTTATCTCTGTCCCTGTCTAACTCTAGTGCAGTATCCTATTTTGTCCCTTTCTGTCACTTGACAAGCACTTGACTTTCTCTGTAACACTTAGGTCTTTACTATCTAGGAAATAGTATCGTAATGTAAAATTAAAATCTGAGTAATTTCGAGGCAATAGCTTTAATAAAATAATGCTATTCTAACAGGGCGTTTTAGAGAACTGCAAACTGAAACTATACTGGAGCGAAGTTGGAAGGTGTTCTCATCTGAAAACGTCTTTAATTTAATGTTTCCCGATTTTGTTAAAAACAATTTGAAAAAAAAAACAGGAAAATCTAATAGCCGTGCACGCGGCGAGGTGTAAACGAACGGGATCATATTTGTTTCCTCACCTATCAGATACTGTTCAACGGAACAGGCGATGATATGTTACGCGGACCGAGAGCCAAAACAGCCCTAATGAGGAAAAGCTTATTCTGCATAGTCCCGCAAGTTTACAACAAGATTCCAAACTCAATTAGAGAGTCAAACTTAAATGGATTTAAAAGGAAACTCAGTCACAAAAGTTTATTATGTAATAAATGTTATTATAAGTTAAACGACTATTTGAATGATAATTTGACATTCTAATTGAATTGTAATTTTTACTTTGACATATACTCTCAGATACTCTATCGACATTAAATGATAATTTGACATCCTAATTGAATTGTAATTTTTACTTTGACATATACTCTCAGATACTCTATCGACATTAAATGATAATTTGACATCCTAATTGAATTGTAATTTTTACTTTGACATATACTCTCAGATACTCTCTCGACATTAAATGATAATTTGACATCCTAGATAAATTGTGTGTGTTTTATAATATTATTTTTAATTGACATTTATCGGAAATATTGTAATTTTAATTCGTAATTTATCATGAGCTGAATGTCTACTTGAATAAGAATTTGAAATCCTAACTGAATTGTAATATTTTTTTTTTTGACATCTATTCTTACTCTTTGACATCCTCGATAAATTATGTGTGTTTTATTATTTTATTTTTAACCGACACATCTGAAATACTGTTATGTTAATTTGATACCTAGTCTTTTATTCTGTTTGTACCTAACATTAAAATTTGCACGCCACAATTGGCAGAATGTGATGATACCACTTACGACCATTATGTACCATATTCTGACAAATAAATGATTATGATTAGGATTACCCTAGCGTGTATGGCCTGCTTAAAATGTACAGGCAAACCTGTCAGGTACACCCTAGCGTGTATGGCTTGCTTAACTCTTTCGAGCACCCGAATACGGCCTAACGACCAAGTGTAATTGCGCCATTAGATTCGTTAGTTTTCTGCTTCGTTGACAATAACATTTTAATGGTATTGTATCGCCTCTTCAGTGTGTAAATCGGATATATTATTCCATGCGGGATCATTATTCTAGTGGATACTTTTATTGACACGAACTCAAAGTATACCTACGGGAACATCAACATCTTCCTGTCCTTGCCCCCTGTTAGGTCGACTCGGCGTGACACACTTTTTGCTTCCTGTTTCCCTTTTTATTCTTCTATCTTTTCTTTGGACTTCCTCTTCCTCTCCATACGTCAACATTCACATACACCTTTAAAAATTACAATCTTTTAATTCAATTATAAATTAAATTAATTTAACTAACGTTAAATGCCATGTGAATTTAAAAATATGTTTCCTTATACATTCACTGCTCATTTGATATTTGGCTCTCAAGATCTCAGAAAGTTAGAATCACTAAGTTTAAAACAAAACGTCCAATCATATAAGTCGTGTCTACCTGTATAGGACATTATGTGTTAACCAAGTGTTAACTGCTTAATTATTTATTGCCGCCTTTCTCAGTCAGGCTAATCCTAGCGAACGTCAGTGAGTAGTAAAACCAGGATTGTGGATTAGAAAACTAGTTATTTGCAACAGTGCACGTGATTCTAGTGTGCTATGCAAAATTTTACGTTTTTCCTTATATTTCTATATCTAAAGTCGCTTTTTGAGTCAGACTACATGGACCAAATTGATTTTCTAACGCAACGGATTTTAATACAGGAATATTTTATTTGAAACCTTGAGAGTTTTTTTGGGGATACTTATGTGTATGATAATCTCGATCTAATTTTGGCTACGGCGGCTTAAGATGTTTCTTAGGAAAAACCTCCATGTTCAACGTTTGTAAATAAACCTTTTAAATTATAGATTCCTTTGATTTAGTTTCCTATTATTTATAGATTCTTTCGCTTCTTTCGCTCTTAAATGAGGGTTTCCCACGTCCCAGTCCTAGAGGAAGGATTTCCAAAGAATGAGGCTTAAAGGCTGTGCGAGCCATTATCGTGGTTACTAAATTTTCTTTCCCTTTTGCTCGTTCTTACATTATTTTAGTAAAATCGATGACCGGACGCAATTTTTTTTGTTTTGTATTGGCCGCACTCGGTTTCGTAGAGCCTCCAAACAATTTTGATACAGGGCCTTATTTAAACTAGCTACGCCACTGGTAGCAGCCCTGAATCGTATCACCCTCTACTAATACCGAACCCTCCGGAGTAATCCCTGGCGCGATGTTACGTATATGAAATCTTTCTTTCTTTATCGTGTGGTTAATACCTAATCCTGGTGTGAGAGTTTTTATGCCACTGCCTCTGACTTGGCTTTCCATGCCGTCGACAAATATCTCTGCGGCATGCTGGTTTCCCCACAATGTTTCCTTCACCGAAGCAAGTGATAATTATACAATACGCACATGAATCCGAAAAACCATAGGTGCGTTGTCTTTGGTTCGAATGTGAGACCTCGCAGTGTGTCTTTATAAATCTATCATTACAAAATTTTTCACACAATCCATCTCTCGTTTCTTAGGACTTCTCTTAGACTTGTAGCCGCAGTTTAGCCCCTCAGTATGCCTAATTAAATCTTTATTAAACCTCATTTCTTTTGTCAACAGATGTCCATAATATAAGTAGACAGAAGTAAACCTTGGACGTTCCAGAAGAAGAGTGCTAACTCCATCAGTATGACAGAAGGAGCGTACCAGAGGCTGTCTCCGTTCGTGAGACAGGTTTGTTGTACCTATTTATGTAGCTTTATTTTATAACTTACATTTAGTTTATAATTATCTAATATACAGGGTGTAAACAGACTCTTCGTGAAGCCGTCAACCAAGCATTATGTATGTACATCTAACCAAGTACCTTTACGCAAAAAGTAGTGCTGGGGAACGACTTTTTTTTGGGCTGAAAAATCACGTTTTACAGTAGGACTCAATTTAACGCACTCAAAACATTGTGCCGATGGATGGAATGAATAGTAAGAGGGTCCTGGAGGTGTTTAAAGTAAAAATCTTACATTAAAAACATGTATTAAAAAAAAAAAACTTGTGAAAAAGTTGGAACTTAGACTCCCAATGTCTCCGTAACTAGAAGGTTCCCAGGTATGGTCTAGAACAAAAAAATGATAGAATGACGGGTAGAACAAGTGCCTTTCGGCTTCGTTGAGAGTCTGTTTACACCCTTTATATTGTGTTGTGTACTTTTTTATTTGTTAGTAATGTTAGTTTTTGTACTTAAATTAGGATTAGTATTCGCCTTTTGCGGTAAAAGCCTCCTCTCTTTTGCTAGTCTGGGTCATAAGTTTCTGACTGTTTTTACGTATTAGTAAAGAGTAACATTGCATTTTAGGTGTAAGTTATATCTTTTTTTACATACTTAAAAAAAGCCAAGGAACCCTTTAATTTTTTTTAAACTACAATCAACATTCTAACCAATGCTCTAACTACATTTATTGTGATTATGATTGATTGCCAATAAATTACAGCTTTTGTACAGACGCCAGCACATCAAGCTACTACAATCTGTCAAATGTCTTCAATAGATTTTCAACTTTATCGCTGAAGCATTAGGTTCAAGGTTGTTTGGGAAAATTTGACAGTTTCGGGTAGCTTGGTGTGCTGGCGTTACACCAAGAGTTAAAAAACAATTGAAAGTATAATAATTGTAATTTTACAGCATTTAAACTCTAATTTTACTTTATCAAAAACTCAAAACGAATTGAATTATTTTCATTCAAACATCTTCTGGTACTTTGACTGCGTGCGAGGGTTATCCCTGCAAAATAACAGGTTTGGGTCCTGCTCTCCGGTCACCAACGCGTTCGACTCCAGTGCAGTGACTATTCAATGTCACTGCCTCCTATTTCTGGAGAGTCCACCATTTTGATTGTCTGCAAACAAACAAAATATGCAACAACACAGTCACCGTTACCGTGTCATCATCGAAGCTTTTAACCAACGGGCAAATAAAACAGGTTTAGTGAAAACATTGTGCATAACAGTGGTTGCCAAACCAACATCACATGACTTTGGGTGTGGGGGTCAATGGCCAAAACCACTTATATCACGGTCGGCCATTCTTGTTGAAGTTGAATTGGGGATAGATGACATTGAGGTTTATTAAGAGAAGGATATAGCTCACAAAATAAGCAAGCTAAACTGCCTATGGGTCGGCCATATTAGCCATAGAACCGATGAACCGTCTGTTAGGATGCTGTTGTCCGCCTTTTTGACGTAATCCTTATAATTGAGTTTATTTGTATGAGTTCATTGTGTGGTGTGAAGCATGTGGTGACAATGAATGAGAAAAATATCGTGAGGAAAGTTTTCAATATAAATGTTTTGGCTATAATAGTAGACGAAGACCAACGAAACGTTGGATGGACTGTGTAGAAGATGATATAGATAGCTAAAAAGAGGCGTGACTCATGAAATAACTATAATCAGGGAAGTATGGAATGCTGCGCGGACCACAAATGAATCAATTGAGATAAGGTTAAGAGAATGATGATGATGAAGGGACTAATCATGTAAACTCCATCTGTTCCATACATGCAATTGTTTTTCGTGTATTCCTTTTCCAGCTAACCCCTTGGCTACTTTCCAGCTGCTGGCAGTAAGCGGAGTGGTGATGTACACGCCTTCCCAGGAGTGCTGCTGCAGCAGCTTCGAGAGCCAGGGTCTGCGCTCCGCCTTACTCCGGAACACGAGAGCTGGATAGGTATGTTATTCTCCTTCTTTTCCAGGTGCCTCTCCTAATACTGAAGGTTTGCCATCAACTAGGAATATTTGTCCTTGTCTTTTGCGAGCTGGAACAGCTGAGCAGCACTCATACTCCCGGTCTTTTTGTGAAATTATTTATTATACGTCTATACATTTTGCTCCGGTCAGCACTGCGTTTCCCCGTTACATTATAACATTATCTTTACATAGTATAAAATAAAACCGCACCCACTATTTCTTCGTTTAGATCTATTAAACTACGCAACTTTTAATACAGTTTACAATATATAGAGTGATTCAAAAGGAAGGTTTATATGTAAAACATTGCACCCGTACGAAACCGGAGCGGGTCGCTAGTTTACTTATAAAAACGTGTTCAAACACAAGGTGTGTGATCACTGGGGTGGTAACTCATCGCGAATTAATGATCATTCTCATTCGTATTAAAATGATTATAATGCATTATTAACTCTGGCTGTCAACCAGTCTTACAAACACATACTGCAAGATCACTGAGGTGCCAATATATTACGACATTACATGCTCAATTTAATGAATCTTCGCGTGTTTATTTAATACCATACCGTACTATAGGGGCTAGCATACATTAGGGCGGGTCGGGCCGCATTGTAAAACCTCTCTACATAATGTTTGTACATTTCATTTATTGGTAAAATATAACTGCCGCTCGGGTTGATCTTTAGGTTAAGTCGCGCCTTGCCTAGGTTAGTCCGAGATGGGTGACCACCCATTACATTCCGTGTTTCTTCCGTTCATCGGAAAGCACGTCAAGCTGTTGCCGCGTTGGTCCTGGCTGCCATTTGTAGATCTTTGACAGCCGTTACAGGTAGTCGGAAGGCAGGTAGTGGTCCAAAAGTCTGACAACCAGTCTCACCAAGGGTCATCGTATTGCCCAGTACTAACTGGCCACTGGGTTGTGGTGATATAGGCAGTCGCTCTATGTAGGATACTGGTATTCAGCTGCAGCCGGTTACACTGGAAACCGACCTCAACATAGTTGGGAAAAGGCTAAGCAGATGATGATATGAACTATCGCTCAGGCTCACTAAAGGTGGGCAGCAGTGCAACACACTGGTAGTGGCTAATCGCTCGTCAGGCCTATTGCGGCCTATTTGCGGCTGCTGCTATGCATTCATATGCGGGGATGCGGCCCACCTGTAGTATAATATACTCCAGATCGTTTATAATAATTGATGCAAGTCGATTTTGTGCAATGCGCCTCAATCTGCGCTTGCCTTAAACATGGCCCACGTGACTGAAAAGTATGTTGGATTGCTAGTAAAATAACTGTTATTATCTGTGGTTAGATTAAATAATCCTTTGGTATTCAACGCTGAGGGAATGCGTCATACAATTTCCTTGTTGAGTTTTTTGTGACGTATTTTGTGGGCATCATTTTTTTTTTCTTGCATAGTAATCAAGTTTGTGAATGTCTTGAATTTTTTAGTTATCTTTCTATCTATGCTTATATTAGGAGTACGCATAAATCAGACTATAATGTCCCAACTTTGGGACACAGACCTCTGATCTGTCAGGAGTGGCCTGAAAGCCAGTTAACTAACACACGGGCCCAATGTGAGTTCGTTATCACTTGTCTTCGAATTTACGATCGTAACTTCCAAAGACATGTCGTTTTCTCCACGATTTTCCTCCTATACCATGATATCTTAAAGCAGTTGTCCTTCCAGTGTGGGAAAGAGATGGTGCTAGACGACCTGTAGAGCTCTGTCCCTTTCCCACACTTGAATTACAACTGCTTTAAAAGCCGTCAACCAAGCATTTTGTACATCAAACTAAGTAACTTTACGCAAAAATAATTGCTGGGACACGACCTTTTTTTTGGGGTGAAAAATCACGTTTGATTGGACTCAATGTAACGCATTGAAAACATTGTGCTGATGGATAAATTGAATAGTACGGGGGTCGAGAAGGTGTCTTATGTAAAAAAAAATACATTAAAAACATGTATTTAAAAAAAAAAGACCTGTGGCACTCGGAGACTGCCGCGGTAAAGCTATTGCATAGCATTTTTTATCAACTTATGTAATTATAATTATTTATTCACTTTCGTAGTGTCAGCAACCTAGGCTTGTCAATATCTGACACTACGTGTTAGGCACTAGGTGTTAGGTTATTTTCGTTACGTTACGTTACGAAAGTTACGTTACGGTTATTTTCGTTACGGAATTTCTGGATTCGGTCTCCACGCTCAAAGCCCGCGATAGAAACTGTGCAATAGCTTAAAAACTTATGAAAAAGTTAAAACTTAGGTCGAGGTCCATCTAGCTAGGGGCTTTTTTGCCAACCAAAATCTATCAAGTAAGCGCGACAGATCGAATTCCGGGTCGGGCAAATTATTATTCGGTTTATCCATCAGAACCACGGAATCTGGATTTGTGCCCGTTTGATGGTAATAGGCTCGCCTCTATTACATAGGACTTAAACATAACTGGCGAAATGTGGGTGTACTATAAGGTACACCTCTGCCTAGCCCTTCTTGGATTACAAGCATGATGTTATGTTATACAAAATCTATCAGTGGAATAGTTCAAAACTTTAGGGCTTACGTCACAACCTCTCTATCGTCAGTCAGTCGGTCAAATCGCCGCCAAAGGTGAACCTAGATTAAGAACGGTGTTCAAAGTGCGTGATAAGCCAAACTGAACTAAAACGGGGAATTTAATGTAAACACAACAGAGGGTAATGACTCTAGTTAGTTAGTTGCTGCTAGTGTTATTTAAATTAGGTATTATTATGTACATTATTATCGCGATAGCTGGGTACCTAGATACACGGTGTCGGTGGAAGGAGGACATCGTGAATTCGACATAAAAACTTTTGTACGAAAATCGGCTGTCTCATACGAAAATACAGTACCTACATGTATGGCAAAATCAAAGCTGGGGCACCTGGGGTGTCTAGAATCATGTAGGTACTGAGTTCATGTTAGAACGTGTTTCCCACGAACGAAACGAAACGAAAGAAAACGAAACAAACGAACGATGAACGTGTTTCTATGTCCCTAATCCCTAATCGTGTATTCTTTTGGTAGTCTTACTTCCTTATCTTACTGCTTTAATACAGCGTGTACTAAAAAGGTGTGGTCATGTTTCAGGGTGTGATTCAGACCACCAAACTGAACAACTTTCTCCATGGGAACACCATCGAAATCGCGACAAAAAACTCAGCTGTCCAGTACAAAACTTTTCGCGATATCGATGATGGCGATATACAGAGTGGTTCAAATGTTTGGACTACTTGTATATAAGCTACTTTTTAGGGACCCTATTACCAAGAATCCGCTGTCTGTCCGTCTGTCTGTCTGTCTGGCTGTCCGTCTGTTACCACACACACACAAGCTGTATCACATGAATCGTGATAGCTAGACAGTTGAAATTTTCACAGTATGATGTATTTCTGTTGCCGCTATAGCAGCAAATACTAAAAACAGAATAAAATAAATAATTAAGGGGGCTCCTATAGAAAAAACGTGATTTTTTTGCCGTTTTTGTCAAATGTTGTATAAATAATGGTACGGAACCCTTCGTGCGCAAGTCCGACTCGCACTTGGCCAGATTTCCTATTTTGTTATTTCGATGTCTATCTAGATTAGTATGCTATATTTCGATGGACCTAATGAGCAATGGTACACATACATCTCCAAACTTGTTAATGTGACCTTACTAATAGATGTCAAGGTTTTATAATACAACAATAAACTTGTATTTGTTTAAATTAGCTACTATTCTTTATACCTTCAACACATACATATAAATTCTTCTCGCCTAATGCTATTTAAATTCAATTCAATATAAAACCTACCAATTTAGTGTTTTTTCTCATAGCCTGTTTTCTAAAACTTAATGAAAAAAGATTATTTCATCTGGTAGTGATTAAAATCTGTATACAGGGTATTTTTTTTTTTAATAAAACAAACAGACCAAATTTTTTAAACAAGCGCTTTTTTTGTTCTTTTTAGTTTAGGGTATTATTTAAAATCATTCGATCTATAATGTTTCATTTCTAGACTACATCTTTTCAAACTCGCCATAGTAAATTAAATATGCACAAAAAACGATCAATGGATAAACATTTATTTTATGTTGCGTATATCTAATCAATGTTTATTTTTTTGTTTATGAATATTGTATATTCATAAACAAAAAAAAAACATATGTACAACATATGTAATCTACATATGTTGTTGTTGTTCTAGAAATTCTTCTCCTCGGTCGTGTTGATTATTCCCATCGTCATCATCTGCTTAGCCTTTTCCCAAGCATGTTGGACTCGGCTTCCAGACTAACCGGTTGCATTCGAAAACCA
This sequence comes from Lycophotia porphyrea, assembly GCA_950005105.1. NCBI lineage: Eukaryota > Metazoa > Arthropoda > Insecta > Lepidoptera > Noctuidae > Lycophotia > Lycophotia porphyrea. The sequence goes on along the minus strand of OX465408.1, from coordinate 1,388,099 downwards.
GTATTTTGAATGCCTATCTGACCTCCACAATCCAGTTAATCAACATCATCATTTCATTCTGCAATCACCCTCTGTTGGGTATAGGCCTTCCTGGAGGTGGAACATCGTTTGTGATGAGGCTCCGAAGTCGCAACCTGCTTCATTAAAACACCCCCACCGGACCCAGTTGTACCTGGATTCTAGAAATAGCAAATCGCTTCACATTGTGATTCTAATTCAACCTAATTCTAACGCTATATCTTGACAACATTGAATATGTGCGAAAAAATATTGGGTCACGTGTAAGATATCATAATCGATTAATCAAACCGGTACCTTAGTTTACTCCTATTTAATCAAACCGGTACCTTAGTTTACTCCTATTTAATCAAACCGGTACCTTAGTTTACTCCTATTTAATCAAACCGGTACCTTAGTTTACTCCTATTTAAAATCACATCACATATTGTGAAGTCCATGTTAACTGATTATTTATTCAAATCATGACCTAGGTAGCAGGTAGCACTTAATGTTCCTAGAATATTAAGTGAAGTGTTACCAGGTAACCTGCGAAACTCAAAGTTTCAAACTCTTGTTTTTAATTTAAAAAGCTCGCCTACCTTTGTAATCCTTTAAGAGGGTTTGACAAGTTCTCAACTTCAACCCAGAAAACAGAAGGCCTCTAAGCACAAAACCCGAAGTTACGGGTGTTTCTTACTCCGTCGGTATCATCTACAGACATAAAATTCGAACTAAACAAAGCCTTTTTTTTCGGATGGGAAATCATCAAATGACCCCTTCCCGCTCTGGGCGGAGCGGAAGAGAGTGTAAGACTTGTACTGACTAAAACCCATCCATGTTCTTGTCTGCCCTTTGTGTTCCAGGGCCGCGGTATCTATTTCGAACAGTCCCGCAGCCCTGGCAGGCATCGGCCCTTGCGGGCCCCTCCCTGTTTACTGACATCTCTTTGAGGCGCGCGTGGAACACGAACGCGCCGTCTACATGGCATTATAAATACCCTCAATTACAGTTTAGTAAATAAGGCAAAGAAGTATTTTAAATTCAACCTTAACTTGCAGTTCATAAAGCAGTTAAGTTTCTGAAGTAAAATTACAGTAGTGCAACAATCGGAATCGAGCACATTTTATTCAACCAAAAAGAAATCTATGCTAATTTCAACCTTATCTTTTAGTTAACTGAGGAGGGTTTATTATTTTGTAAAACAAGACGGTAAGGTGCTAATATTATCACACAGACCGTTATCAATCTTGTTCGATAAAAGGAGTAATGCTATTCGAATTTTCGTTGAGATTGCTAATTGAGACAATAGCCTAGTGGTATAAGGCACGGTCTAAATAACCCACTGGCGCCTAGTGATGCGGGTTCGTATCCTTAACCCCACGTATAGTGTCTTTTTGTAAGTTATCTTGTTTCAGCCAGAATCCGAAAATACCATAATTATAATTATTAAAAACATGCAAATAATATTTGAATCAACTCGGCGGATGCTCGGGCAGAAATGGGTGCGGCAGCGGGAGAGGGAGCTGCTCGGGGTCAGAGTCACGTGACGCGCCCGCCGTCGCTCGGGCGATATTCTTTAAAGACTTGGGGGGTTCCTTTTCTCTGTCGCTGACTGTACCTAAAACAATCTGCTTCGACTACTTTACTAACGACATGTTCTATCATGTTTCCAGCGTCAATCCTGGGCCTGGCTTTGATCTCCGGCATCATTGTGGCGCCCTTCAGTCTTCAGAAGCTCGGCAGGAAGCTAACCAACCAGCTAAGCACTTTGCCAACTCTTGGAGGATGGGCGCTGTTGGCTACGGCGAGAGGGCCTGCTGCGTTGCTGATCAGCAGATCTTTACAGGTATATTTGCTATTTATTACAATAAAAAAAAACATAAATCTACACAAAAAATATAACACTGTGTCTCACGCCAGACACAGTTCAGCGAAATGGCGGGCAATTACTGCCCGACGCTGATTTTGAACTGGATCTGGTGGTTTTCAAGAGGATGTTTGTCCCAGCTCCCAGCAGAGGTAACATTGAAACATCACGCCTGTAATCCCCGAAGGGTTAGGCAGAGGTGTACCTGATAGGACATCAACATTTTGCTAGTTATGTTTACTTCCTATGTAATAGAGGGCGAGCGTTTTGCCATCAACCGTTGCTTTAGTGTTGCTCCATAAACTTTTTTCTCTATTCTCATAAACGATATTCTTCTCTTTCCACCATCATTTTATCCTTGCCATGCGTCTTTTTAGCGTAAATCTTACTTTGAAGCCCACTCGACCCACTTAGGTAACTGCATCGTCCTTCCCAATCAGATGGGTCAGAGCACAATATTTGCGCGAATTTATCGCCAATGACAGCAATTGCTACCAATATACTTAAGTTAATTTTGATGAGCAGCAAATTGACCCAGATTTATGGAGACCGTCTAAAGAGTATCGGTGCATGGTACTCACGTGGTTGGCTCGACAAGTAGTCTTGTGGTTGGTGGTTGACAAATGAGGCACTTTAATGTTTATTGTGCTTTCATTACTGGGAAAGACGCAATTGCTTACTTTACCTTACATAGTATCTATGCTAAATGTCAAATTGACAATTAATAAATGTAACACCAGCCTGATACGTCCTCCTGCGGGGGAAAGGCCTCTTTCCATACAGAGAAGTCATGACCTAGGACATTTTCTCGAGGTAAATTTGCGACTTTAGACTATTATTAATGTTAAGCTCAGATTTCCTAACGATGTTTTCGTTTACGAATTTTATGACCATAAAATTAGAAAGTACATTTGAATTTATAAAAGTCACATGGGTTACTTGCCCGAGTTTGAACCCACAACCTGGTGCATGAGAGGCGAGGCCTTAACCATTGGACTATAATGACATTAACCAGTAAATCAAGATTGAACCCTTTTTTTTCGGATGGTAAATCGTCAAATGACTTCTCCCGCTCTGGCCGGAGTGATTTTCCGCGCGTTTACTAGAAATGCAGCGTTACTTGCGTTGGAGCGGACGGCTTCGTTTACACTCTGTATAATATGGAATTATATTATTTCTTATTTAAAAATTCCAGGGTTTCGGCATGGGCATCCAAGCAGCGGCTGCTCCAGTCTCCATAGCTGAGTACTCAGCTCCCAAGCACCGAGGAGCTTTCCTGGCAACCATCGCCTTCTCCTTCGCTACCGGAATGCTGGTCGCGCACGTCCTCGGGACCTTGCTGTACTGGAGAGCAGCTAGTTTCGCTTGCGGAAGCGTATACGTCCTGTCCTTCATCCTGGTCACTTTATCACCAGAAACTCCACCATATCTAGCCTCAACAGGAAAAACGGAGCAGTGCAGGAAGTCTTTCCATTGGTTCAGAGGTTACGACCCTAATTCAGAGAAGGAATTGGAAATTCTCCTTAACAGTCAGAAGAAACCTACAGGAACTAGAAGAGGATCTAGATGGCAAGCTTACAGACAGATCGTCAGGAAACCAGAGTTCTACAAGCCAACCATCATCATGATGTTCATGTTCGTGCTGTTCCAGATATCTGGGATGACAGTAGTTCCATCGTACACTGTCCCGATGATGGAGGAAGTCAGTGCTGGAACCATTGACTCCAATATCAGCATGCTGATGGTGGATGTGGTCAGGTTCGTGACAGCTTGTCTCTCTTGCCTCGTGGTCAACAAACTCAATAGAAGAACCGTCCTCTTCCTTGGAATTAACATAAGTGTTGTATCTCTACTACTTGCCGCAGTTCTCCTCTACCTAAGAGACTTTGGCTACATACCTGATGACTACAAATGGACTCCTGTCATACCAACCCTAGTCTACATCTTCGGAAAGACTTTAGGCATCCTACCAATCCCCTGGGCTATCGCTGGAGAGGTCTTTCCTCTAGAATACAGGAGCTTAGGAAGTGGAATTTCCGGAATGTTCCTTTCGATCATGTTTTTCGTTGTGGTCAAGACAGCTCCGTTTTCTTTCGAGCGGATTGGTGTTAGTGGCACCTTCTGTGTCTACGGAGTTTGCATCGCAATTTGTGGGATTTTCCTTTATTACTTATTACCAGAAACAAAAGGAAAGACACTATATGAGATCGAGTGTCATTTCAAAGGGATTAAAGGTGATATCGGGCAGGTTGAGCTGCATGAAGGGGAGAAGATGTTGGAGCTGAAGAAAGTGGAGTGTGGATGAAGAGGGACGGAAGACCACAGGATGTGCTTTACTACTTCGGCGCAGTTGGGGGGAGTGGCTTTATTTAACACGTTCAGTGCTCCGGCACTGTATTTTGAAGTGGCTGGTATGATCTGGCTCATTTCCGTACAGGCAATCGTTGTAAAGCCTAGCATACATGAGAAGCCCATGAACTTGCATTAGATTCACCTGATCGAATCGGTGCCATCATTTGAAACTGTCTGTCTCATTAGTTAAACGATAATTACTTCAAGAAGTGGTGGTTCCCCGGTTGGAATACTTGCAATCTGGATACACTTGATACGGCTTTTTGAGAAATGAGATGTAGGTATTTGAAGTTAGGTCTCATCATGTATGTTAGTTTTTACGCATGCTTTGCAATAAATGTGTGACGTTGCTAATCACAACTATAGTACATACCTAGAGCATACAACAAAATTAAAAACCACAAATGGTTTAGCCAAAATATAAACCAGTAACATAATATTGAGCCTTTCTAGGGCACTGAAAGTGTTAAAACATAGTTATGAGAGCAATAAACACATTAAACGTAAAAATAGTTTTATTCACTTATCTGAGATTTAATTTCACAATTCATAAATTACGTAAAATTAACTTAATAATTAAGATAAGAACCTATTTAAATTCATCATCTTATTGAGTAACAGTAACACTTCAAATTGTTTCTAATTCACAATTACTTTTCAAGTCTTTGCAGAATTTCTGTACAGTTTAATACATTATAACAGAACTAACTCTACGCATCATCAATTCTTTATTTGGTTCGTTCAGAGGCTCTCTAGTGCTCGCGTCTCCACCAGACAGTCCTCGGAAACCGTCTTCTATCTCCTGCAGAGTTTTGCCTTTCGTCTCCGGCATCATCCACCAGACTACCGCCATACAAAATGCAACCACAGTAGCATACAAATAATACGTTTTCGATAAACCGATTGAAAGCGTCAACATCGGGAAACACTTTAGGGCCACAAAGTAATTCAATGACAAACCAAGGATACTGACGCCACTACCTAAACCACGGTATTCCAACGGGAATATCTCCCCAGAAACCGCGAACGGTATAGACGATATACCAATAGTTAATGAGAACATGTAAATTGCTATCAAACAGATTGGAAGCCACTGGCTCTCAATCGGCAACAGGCCATTTTGCTTCGCATAGACGTAGTATCCTTTCGCAATGTAAGAGAAGATGCAAATCAACCCAGTGCTGAATAACAGAGTTCGTCTCTTCATAGTCTTCATCAGATATACAGTAAATATGTTGCAGATAAGCCTCTCGATGTCCAGAGCCACCATAATGAGATTAGCATCGGCTTCAGGACCTACAACCTGCCTAATAATATCCGTAGCATAGGAACTGATGATATTGATACCAGCGAACTGGAACATCATATATAGGAACACCATTATAATAATAGGCTTGAAAAATTCCGGCTTTTTAATAGTGTGTCTGAAATATTTCAAATACCATTTTATCTTTGCCCCGAATGTCAGATTCGCGTCCATCACACTGGATTTGCTCACCATCCTCTGGGCTAATATCATTTTGTCCAGTTCATCTATTTGTTTATCACCGTCTCCACGTAGCCAGATGAAGACTTTTCTCGCTTCGGATATCCTTCCTTTTGAGATCAGCCACGATGGTGATTCAGGGGCGTAAATGATGAGGCAGAGACTTGTAAATGTAATGAAGGAGCAAATTAAGGCGTTTTGCTGCCAACTGAAAAATGTACCCAAAGAGTGACAGAATAGTACTCCTATAGTCAATGACAACGACACGCAAGTAAGAAAGGCGCCTCTGTTGACTGGGTCCGTCATTTCACCTATGATGATGGAGCCGAGAGGTCCCAGCATGCCCATAGCAATACCCTGTAAGAACCTGGCTGCGATGAGACCTGCCACGTTGTCCACTACGAGAAGGAGGAACCAGCCGAAGAGTACTGGCACGATGGTCATCAGATGGCATTTTTTCCTGCCGCAGGGGCCCATGAGAGGGGTGATGATGATGTTGCCGGTGATCAGCGCGATGCCGATGATTGCGGCTGGTCAAATAGAAAATGTTTTTGTTAGTTTTAATTTTAGAGTTCCATAAACATTTATTTTTTCAAATTGTCTAGTTGCCTGGTTTTGAGGATATTTTCGATTTAAAAAATAACTTCGAAAGTCGGGTTTTCTTTACAAACAGAACTTTTGTAGGAGTTAATAATGATAAATGTAGACTAAAAAAAAATAAAGTTTGATTTTGATGCAATATGGGATTCCACACGTTCATGAGCTGATATGTATAATACCCGGTGCATGTATAATAGGCCGATCTTCTTACCAATCCATGATTCTTCGCTGGGTGTGGCCTTTATGTGAGACTCTGGGAGACGCAGTGCGGGGATCAAGATCGCTGAAAAGCCGATGACGCCGCCGTGAGCTATGATGTTCGTCGACACACTCGCTGTGACGAAGGCCTGAAAACATAAGAGTAGTGTGTTACTTTAATAACGTTACATCACGCCTGCAATCCTGGAAGAGTTAGGCAGAGGTGTATCTAATAGTGGGTGTACCACATTTCGCCAGTTACATTTAAATCCCATGAAATAGGGAGCCGAGCTTATCAACATCAACCGGGCACAAACCCGACCTGGGAATCTAAACCAGGAAGTCATGCTCATCAGTATCGTTCATCACTTGCGAGTTGCGACCACCAGATCGACGACGCAGTCAGGTCAACGTTACACCTCTTACCATATTACAAATATTATGTGAATTATTAAGAGCCGGTTGATACAGGCAATAGGCTCGTCCCCTGTAACATGGAACTTAAAAACACAACTGGCAAAATGTGCGAGGACTATTAGGTACACCTCTGCCTAACCCTTCTAGGACTACAGTCGTGAGATAGTGTTATGTTATGGAACTTTAATCTTAAGATAGTAAAAGCCTATTTTACCAGTACTGGAGTTTGCGATGGTAAGATATCATCGCTTTGCTTCGTAAAAACAAGATAAGTATCGCAGGAAACTGACCTTGGGATTTCTAGGCTAATGACTTTAACGCGTGTTTGTGTCGTGAGATATTATAGTACAGATCAACAATGTACCTAATTGAACTACAAGTGATTGGCATTTACTGAAGTGTTTAAGGGGCTTTGTACATGGAGCAACTTAAGTTGAGGCAACTATCAACATTTTAAAAGTTTCCTGTAAAAATTTGATAGTTGCTATAACGTTTACGGTTACCGCAATTTTAGGGCAATCTGTGTGCTTTCATAGCCGAATATACGCAGCGATCAGCGTTCAGTGTGACGATCCCTCTCATTTGATTACGTCGTCGCCGTCGACGGCGCCAACAAAGACAAATTATTTACAGCAATCGTCGATTTTGGATTACTCCCTTTTTTCTAGATCGAACTTTAAAAACTAGTATTTAGTCGTTATTCAGTCGCTAGTTACGGCAATTAGGAACTAACTTAGTCATCGATTACAGCAACTGAAATCTGTTGACGATCACTGGATCTCGAAACTCGAGTTGCTATGTGTGCGCAGTCCAATTGAAATAAAGGGTGTAAACAGACTCTTAACGAAGCCGAAAGGCACTTGTTCTCCGCGTCATTGCGATATTTTTTTTGTTCTAGACCATATATGGGAAAATTCTAGTTACGGAGATATTGGGGGTCTAAGTTCCAACTTTTTCAAAAGTTTTTTTTAAATACTTGTTTTTAATGTAAGATTTTTACTTTAAACACCTCCAGGACCCCCTTACTATTCAATCCATGCATCAGCACAAGGTTTTAGTGCGTTACACGATTACATTGAGTCCTTCCATAAAACGTGATTTTCAGCCTAAAAAAGAAAGTCTCCCGGCACTAATTTTTGCGTAAAGTTACTTAGTTTGATGTAACATAATGCTTGGTTGACGGCTTCGTGAAGAGTCTGTTTACATCCTGTATATGTAAACAGCTAGTTGCCAGTTGCTGCAATAGTTGCTCCATGTGCAATGCGCCTTACAGCCACTTTTCAAGATAACATACAAATCACCTCACCTGTTTTTGTTCGAAGGATTACACAGAGGTAGACATTATAATATGTTACCTGCACCCTCATTTAGTCAATTCTGTTTTAGTCTCATGTAATAGGGGCGAGCCTGTTGCTGGCAACAGGTCAATAGGTCCTGACCTCTGGCTGGTACTTAGAAGTTCCTGATGGAAACGGCCAAGAACATTTTGCCTGAACAGAACTGAAAATCGAACCTAGGATGGAGGACCCCATGCTCAGCATGGTCGCTAGAGTAGCGCTAGCGACCATTAGCCCAGAGAAGATAGTTAGTGTACGAGCATCGCCACATTATAGAAATTGTTGTAGTTTTTACTTGAACAAGCAATTGCCAATTCACCGATTATTGATGTACATTCGCTGACTAGGCTATTACGCCCGCCACAAGTCACCTACTTTAGGTATTATATAATTTAATGTTTCACCGAATAAACTGTCAATCTTTAACGAACACAAAACAAAGATTTTATTTCCTGTACACATCCCGTGGGATTCGTCCATCTACATACTACATCTCAGTGTGCGGAGCTAATAGCCCGTACAGTTAGGAAACAAAGTATACAGGGTGTAAAAAGGCCGATCGCATGCTTGTCGGCATTTCGTCGTAGGGAAATATACAGCGGGTCTCAAAAAAAAAATCAATTTTATGGTATGGAAACCCTTAACCCTTTCTTCATGGGATCAACATCGTGGTCGCCAAGAAATTATCAGCTGTCCCATACAATTTGGTCCAGTAGGTATCTGTCATACACGCTGAATTATCTGTGCCTTAAATTACAAAACATTTTTCTATGTTCTGATTAATTAACCTTAACCGACTTTACAAAGGTGAAGTACTGTGTCATTACAAGTGCATATTCGATAAGATATTGGATTTAAAAGATTAGTTATTACCTTTTTAAATACATTGTTAGATTACTCAGTGAATTATTTATTACAAAAGCGATGTCTAAATTTTTAATTACGATATTTTGATTAGATATTTTTAATCTAATTATTTGATTATTAAGACGCTGTTTTTAGTACAATGCGTGATATTCAAGAGCTAGGCCGAAACGTGGCAAGGGCACTGGTGCCGATTCCCTTGTTTACAAACTAAACCAAATTTAAGATCAGTGCATCTTTTTCTTTCTATTTCATTAAGAAAAGGACAGAAGATAAATTTTAGTTTAGTCCTGTCAAATTAACCAGCGCCTGACACAAGTTTAGACGTGATTAAAAAGTTGAATACTAAAATTACATAAAATTACGTCAGGTGCTGATTCGTCGTTTCCCAGCACAAATTTTTGCATAAAGTTACTTAGTTTGATGTACATAATGTTTAGTTTACGGCTTCATGAAGAGTCTGTTTACACACTGTATATCTAGTAAGTGTACGAATTTTAATTTTGATAACCACTCAACATAAATTAGGAAAAATAAAATCAAACATACGTTTTTACGTAAGCACGAAACACCAGGTTTTTCAATAGTTTTTTTGGCTAATTGGTAATGAATTATAATCTGAAAAAAAATTATTGCCCAGGTCAGGACGCTACGTCTTGGTTATTTTGGCCCACAGCTGTTCGGGCATACGGCAAACATGCCAACCCAGTCCCACTTTAGTTTAGCGGCTTTTTTAGCAACGCCAACGACAGAAGGCGACGCGGTATACGGGTATACCTCACTGGAGATGGCGGGACGTGCTGGTCAGAACCAACCACCAGTGGTCCACATAAGCCCTGGATCGAAAGATTTAGAAGTCATGGGGAGAGGCCTTTGCCCAGCAGTGGGATGACACCGGCATAAAAGTATTGCTTTAGAAGTACCAAAGCAAACCTAAAAAAACGCTTGGCAACTAAACAACCGCATATTAATAACACGTGCAAAATAGCAACCATTCGATCGTCTAGTGATAAGAGTTAAAATTACGCATTTACGATATGATACCTTGGGATAATGCTGATAAGAGCAAGTACAAAGTGATACGATCTTATCTCGACATCTATTAATTTTGATTCATGATTGTGGTCAATAAAACATACTATTTTTGTGTTAATGTTACTAAGTTACGCCATGTTTAAGGCTAGGATCAGTTTCAGACATGGCAAAACATAATCTAGAAGGTTTCGCGGTAGACCTCTTAGAAGATAGCGAACCAAGCTAGGCTAACCCAACGTAAACCAACCTATAGTCCACATTAACTCTAAATCGAGGAATAAGAAGCCATGGATCTTTGCCCAGCTGTGGGATGTTGAAGGCTAATAGTAAAATTTAAAATAATATAAAGTCCACAAGGACTACTTATTTTAACTGTTTTATGCAGATTTAGGACTTCATCATTCTTGTTGAAATGCTCGTTGTTTAATTCTATCTTGCATAGCTTGCAGAGTGAGCCAGCAGAAGAGGTAGTGGGCTGGTCATGTTTGTCGAAGGAGTAGTGGCCGGTGGAGCAGACTTACAGTGGAGAACTAAAGACAGGATACTGGAAAGTGTTAGAATGTAACTACCCTCCCAGAAAATGGATCGCCGATCTTAAAAAGAGACAAACTGTATACGGTAGACGGTATACAGAGTGTTGTGACATCGTTTAGGAGAGGCCTAAGTCCAGCAGTGGACCGCGAAAAGCTGAATTGATAAATTGATATTGAACCTACTGAAGATCTCATATTTTGTCCAAAAGCCTACCTAGCAACATGATTCACACATCAAATAGGAAAACACCATCAACCAAATAAGATCAACCTCTAAAAAATTCATATGCTTACTTCTATGCCATTTTAAAAATGGGAATGTATCCACTGGAATGTATGTATGAATGTATCTGTTACCTTTTCGCGCCTGAGCGGCCGAAAGGATTTCCATGAAATTTGCCACACCGGTAGACAATAACCTAAGTTAGAACATGAATATTTGATTACATACTTAGGTATGTTTATCTCGTTAGTACGTGCCCGTAAGATAATACCAGACATCCAAGTGGGCGAAGCCGGAGGCAAAAGTTATTCCTCGATCATCGTAGGACAAGGGCAGGAGGGGTCGACGCAACACGATTTTTTCTTCCATTCTCCCCTGTCAGACGTCACGGCATCATTTACTCCTTTATCTTTCATATCATTTCTCACACAATCAATCCATCCTTTCTTTGGTCTTCCTCTTTTTTTAGTCACATGCGATTCGTCCCTCCTCATCACATGTCCATACCAAGACAGTTAGCTCTCGATATTTGACAAAATTATGCTAATAACTTACAAATGAACCCAACCTTATAAAGATCCTTACGTTCACGTAGTTTCCTAGTATTCTGCCTATAAATAAATTGTTATTGACTATAGAATTTTCCCCTTTACAAGCATGTGTAAAGATTACAATGGATACTTGACAAATATTGACTTTGCTCAAGAACTTATTGAGCGATCAATCTTCATTCATTAGTTTAGATGTTGTGGCATTATCATTACTTTGACAAATAATGGATAACAATAAGGTACTTGGTGGAATTGTCACTAAGTGCAGACACGAGACACTTGAGGTTTTTTCCTTTGTGTCTCTTTAGCTGCTACCAGCCACGGAGTCTGAATATGTGTCCGGCTGAGGGCCATAGGCTCGCCCCGTATTGCATAGAACTTAAACATAACTGGCGACCCTTCTTGAACTACAGGCGTGATGTGTGATACGGCGTGGTGTCTACACAAATTGTAAAGACAAATCAATGATCCTCATCCGCGAAGCTTGAAATTCAGACAAAATAACCGTGAAATATGGAAAACACGATTAGAAAGAAGAAATCGATTTATCGTTCGCATCATATACCCTTTTCCCTGCTCTGTCGGCTTACAGTCTAACCGGATGTAGCTGAAAACCATTATTTTGCATGGAGCAACTACCTATCTGACCTCCACGATTATACGATATCCCTTGGTAAGACAATTGTCAGACTAGAGTCAGACTACCCGTAACGACTGTCAAGGATTTACAAAATGACAGCCGAAACCAACAGGTTTCCGAGGTACGGAGGGAACTCAGTGTATAATGTATGATGGTCACCCATCCACAAACCGACCTCGGCAACCGTTGCTTAACCTTGAATATCGATTGCGGCTTTACATTAAATGAAAACAAGTAAGACATGCCATTGAAAGTCATAATGACGATCAAGAAACATCAAGAACATGTGGCGATAAGACTAATTAGTGAGATTAGCAAAGACAACGGGTAATGAGTTCGGAAATATGACATAATAACGCTTTAATATGTAGCTCTTAAAGGGTAATATAGCAACGTGTTTTATTACACGGAACTATACGTTGAAAGAAGTACTAAATAAGGTCTAATAGAGGAATACATAACCTCCTCTTTTTTGAAGAATTCGGTTAAAATGGAAGATGACGACATCCTACATGCTACATTGAAATTAAGAAACTATTATATATGCATGAGGTCCTGGGTTCGATTCCCAGGTCGGGCAAAGTGTTGTTGAGGTTTTCCGTCAGGAATTTCTCATTAGTAGCCACGGAGTCTGGATTTGTGTCCGGTTGACGGCAATGGGCTCGCCCCCTATTAAACGGGACTCAAACATAACTGGCGAAATGTAGGTGTATTATTAGGTGCACCTGATGTTATGTGATAATTAAAAATAATATTTTTTTAGGGTTTTAATTAATAAAATGACACTGACCTGTTTCCAAAACGGAGACAATCTCTGCTTAGGTCCTGTGGGAACTTTGGTGTCCTCTTGACTCTTGATTCTTGTAACCTCTTCTTCTACAGTCTCACTTTTCTGTAATTCATCCATTTTTGTTATAGATCTAATAAAGAAAATCTCCTACAACGCAATTTTTTTAAAATATTCTGATTTTCATTGTTTTTATCGACACGTTCACTCCACAACACAGTAGATGGACAAAGGCTTCTGTTATCAAATAATCGAAGTGATATTACTGTGCAGATAAGGTATATCTTTGAGCTATAAGTACTGATTATTATTTTTTAAACGTTACGGTCGAGTGTTAGACGTGCACTGGTTCGCTAGGTCTTACTAAATGCTTTGCTTGCTATCTCTTGGATATGTTCTGTAATGTACAGTTGCGGACAATAATATGTATACATTTAACAAAATCAAAAGTGATTGTCTACAAGCCTGAGATATGACTTGCGGAAAGGAGATATTAAAGTGCTTGGGAGTGTTCACAAATACTGGTCTCTCTTGCTTTATTTTCATAGTCTAATGTTACGACCGCCATCGTACGTATGGAAATTCCTAAAGGAAAAATCCATTAACACTTTTTGCCCGCCACGGGAATCGAAACTAAGGCTTCATCCTCAGCAGACGCACTTGCGACCACGAGATCAAGTTCGTAACTACATAAAATTTAATTCTATACAGAAGGAGAACATCACAGTTATTAAGTCACTAAGTGCACACATAATAATGCTCGGGCATGTACATACATCGATTCGTCATTGACAGTGATGTTTAAGTATATATGATGATTTATCAGCCATCTTGTAATCCTCTGTTGTTCAGTGTAGATGTATGCATGTACGGCTTTTGTTTTAGAAACGTGATCTTGTGATTTATTGTCCTTTTCATGACTCAAACATCTGTTTCGTCTGCAGTTTTCAATAGGTTTGATTATTGAAGGTTGATTGATTGTGAAAGCTAATGCTGGAACAGCTAATTTTGGTAGTGTAGCTCATGTCGTTGTTGGGAAACTTGACGTGAGCTACACGACATGCCGCTACAGCTCCACAGTACAACATTGGCGAGGTCTTTGCTGCTGTCAAAGCAGTTCAACAGCTGCAAATCTAGAGCACACTCCAGCGCCTTGTTTTCTTGTGCATAGGCAAACGAGGTAGACGTGGTCTAAGTTCAGGCGGTGTGGAGCGCTACTCCCGGAATGCACCTTCCAAAGCGCTCCTCAACTGTACGTTGCATTGGGTACTCACGGATATAACTTCGTCATCATCCTCTTCACCATCGTGGTCGGATCGCGGCTGCGCACTGGAAATATTTTGCAGCTGCACCGCGATCGAAACAGGCGTAACTGGGTTACTCCGTGATTCGGTGCGTAGTCGATCAAGTACGGTGTCATCCAACATATTGTCATGCTGGATGACACACACTTGATCCGACAGTCATTGCGCCGACACGCTGACAGCCGGCTCAAGCACCTGAAACAGAAAGAGCATCCGAACACGCTACGCAGTCAAGTTGCTTCCCCCCTCAGTAGCCCCATAATATGCGCGCATGACATTTTCATAAATGAACTGAGTCCATCGCATGCGCGACACATTTACACCGGCAGCGGGGATCCTGTTCGGGGCCGAGGAGCAGTTTATTGCTCTCATGACTATGTTTAGAAGTAAAAATAGTTTTATTCACTTATCTGGGATTTCATTTCACAATTCATAAATTACATGAAATTTCTTAAAGTACTAACTAACTTAATAATTAAGATAGCCTATTTAAATTTATCATCTTATTGAGTAACAGTAACACTTCAAATTGTTTCTCATTCACAAATACTTTTCAAGTCTTTGTCAACAGAACTATTTAACTCTGTGCATCATCAATTCTCTCTTCGGTTCGTTCAGAGGCTCTCTAGTGCTCGCTTCTCGACGAGACAGTCCTCGGAAACCGTCCTCTATCTCCTGCAGAGTCTTGCCTTTCATCTCCGGCATCATCCACCAGACTACCGCCATACAAAATGCAACCACAGTAGCATACAAATAATACGTTTTCGCTAAACCAATTGAAAGCGTCAACATCGGGAAACACTTTAGGGCCACAAATAAATTCAATGACAAACCAAGGATTATACTGATGCCACTACCTAAACCACGGTATTCCAACGGGAATATCTCCCCAGAAACCGCGAACGGTATAGACGATATACCAATAGTTAATGAGAACATGTAAATTGCTATCAAACAGATTGGAAGCCACTGGCCTTCAATCGGCAACAGGCCATTTTGCTTCGCATAGACGTAGTATCCTTTCGCAATGTAAGAGAAGATGCAAATCAACCCAGTGCTAAATAACAGAGTTCGTCTCTTCATAGTCTTCATCAGATATACAGTAAATATGTTGCAGATAAGCCTCTCGATGTCCAGAGCCACCATAATGAGATTAGCATCGGCTTCAGGACCTACAACCTGCCTAATAATATCCGTAGCATAGGAACTGATGATATTGATACCAGCGAACTGGAACATCATATATAGGAACACCATTATAATAATAGGCTTGAAAAATTCCGGCTTTTTAATAGTGTGTCTGAAATATTTCAAGTACCATTTTATCTTTGCCCCGAATGTCAGATTCGCGTCCATCACACTGGATTTGCTCACCATCCTCTGGGCTAATATCATTTTGTCCAGTTCATCTATTTGTTTATCTCCGTCTCCACGTAGCCAGATGAAGACTCTTCTCGCTTCAGATATCCTTTCTTTTGAGATCAGCCACGATGGTGATTCAGGGGTGTAAATGATGAGGCAGAGACTTGTAATTGTAATGAAGGAACAAATTAAAGCGCTTTGCTGCCAACTGAAAAATGTACCCAAAGAGTGACAGAATAGTACTCCTATAGTCAATGACAACGACACGCAAGTAAGAAAGGCGCCTCTGTTAACTGGGTCCGTCATTTCACCTATGATGATGGAGCCGAGAGGTGCCTGCATGCCCAGAGAAACACCCTGTAAGAACCTGGCTGCGATGAGACCTGCCACATTGACCACTACGAGAAGGAGGAACCAGCCGAAGAGGACTGGCACGATGGTCATCAGATGGCATTTTTTCCTGCCGCAGGGGCCCATGAGAGGGGTGATGATAATGTTGCCGGTGATCAGCGCGATGCCGATGACTGAGGCTGTTCAAATAGAAAATGTTTTATGTTAGTTTTAATTTTCAAGCATGTTTTTGGAACTCTCAGCTCTTCTTCTACGTGCAATAAAATATTGTCAGTAGTAACATCTCGTACTACTACTACACTACACTACAAACTAGTGGTTCGCCCATTTTTATGTTTCACTAAAGGACAGTGACCAAAAGTTGTACCAAAAAGTCTCATGCATCAAAATCAAGTTTTTAGAGTTGAGATTAAATGAATTATTGTATTGTGTGTTGAGAAGTAGAACTTGTTCGTATTTTGTGAATTTATTGAAGTGATAACTTCTTATGGGAGAGTAAACCCCTTCGTTACGTAACGCGTTACGGCGCCAGTCTGTCTGGCTTGTTTAAATTATCACTTCTGTCGGGCGTCCCGAGACGCACAGTTATTTCTGTGTATGTTAATTTTGTCATTGCGCAAATATGTCGAGTCGTGGGGTCAACCGAATGACTGGATGAATGCCCGTAAGTCACCTGGCAAAACCGATGTTTCAAATCATTCATTTTGTAGTTGCCTGGTTTTGAGGTTATTTTCGATTTAAAAAAATAACTCCGAAACTCGGGTTTTGTTCACAAAAAGAAGTTTTGTAGTAGTCCATAATGTTAATTGTAGACTATAAAAAACAAAGTTTGATTTTGATGCAGCATGGTAAGGGATCCCATACATCCATGAGCATTGTCCTTTACCGGTGTGTGTACTACTTAAGTCTTCTTACCAATCCATGATTCTTCGCTGGGTGTGGCCTGTATGTGAGACTCTGGGAGACGCAGTGCAGGGATCAAGATCGCTGAGAAGCCGATGACGCCGCCGTGAGCTATGATGTTCGTCGACACACTCGCTGTGACGAAGGCCTGAAAACATTAGAGTAGTGTGTTACTTTAAAAACATTACATCACGCCTGCAATCCTGGAAGAGCAGATTTGTGCCCGGTTGATGGCAATGGGTTCGCCCGCTATTACACGGGACTCAACATAACTGGCGAAATGTAGTTGTACATCAGATGCACCTAACAGGAGCACCGGAAGGTGTTATATTAATAAAAAAATATATATATATTAGGGCTTTAATTAATAAAATGACACTAACCTGTTTCCAAAACGAAGACAATCTCTGCTTAGGTCCTGTGGGAACTTTGGTGTCCTCTTGACTCCTGATTCTTGTAACCTCTTCTTCAACAGTCTCACTTTTCTGTAATTCATTCATTTTTGTTATAGATCTAATTAAGAAAATCTCCTACAACGCAAAGTTTTTAAAATATTCTGATTTTCATTGTTTTTATCGACACGTTTTATTTATTTATTTATTAAAACTTTATGCACAAGTAGAACTATACAAAGGCGGACTTAATGCCTTGGGCATTTTCTACCAGTCTACCTTTGGATGATGCAGAGACAATACACAGTAGGTGCAAAAACAGAAAAAGAGTAGAAAATATTTATAAACATTTAAGAATAAATACATATGTAATATACATACATATAACAAAATATATTAAGTTAAGATAGGAAAAAAACTGCAATAACTAAATTCTGAGACGAATCTACCAACTTTTTGCTTGTGATTGTTGTACACAGAAGCTGTTGGTAAACCTTTATTAATAAATAAATAAATAATTAATAATAAGAGCATATTCATAAAAAAGTTTTTTTTTAATATTTTAAAATGTTTTTTTTTTAATACTTATGTTTTAAGAAATATGTAAATATATAAAAAAATGTGTATATAAAATGAATAAACAAAATAAATAAAATAAAATAAACTTTTTATGAATATGCTCTCGAGCTTTCAGTTTGATAGTGAACCGACTGGTCACCGAAGTGCATACATAATAATGCTCGTACGTGTACATACATCGGTTCGTCATGTTTAAGTATTTATGATTATTTATCAGCCATCTTGTATTGACGCGAGAGGAGAATCTTTTGATCTTGTTGGTGTAGAGAAACTGTTATTTTGTAAGTTATTTCGGAAACGTATCGGTGTAGTGATCTTTCTATCTGATAGGGTAACCTTTTTATATGTATCAATGGTGTAATCCTCTGTTGTTCAGTATAGATGTATGCATGTACGGCTTTTGTTTTAGAAACGTGATCTTGTGGTTTATTGTCCTTTTCATGAATCAAACATCTGTTTTGTCTGCAGTTTTCAATAGGTTTGATTATTGAAGGTAATTTAAAAAGTAGCTGTGCTAAAGCTAATGCTGGAACAGCTAATTTTGGTAGTGTAGCTCATGTCGTTGTTGCGAGTCGCACGGGACCGGTCAATGTGGCGACACTTGGGGGAGGCCTATGTCCAACAGGGGACGTCTTTCGACTGAAATGATGATGATGATGATGATTTAAAAAGTAGCTATGCTAAAACTAATGCTGAAATAGTACATTTAGATATAAGTGGGGCAACTTTGGTATTGCATTCGAGGCGGAATTCACACCCGAGCCGAAGGCGAGGAGAGAGTCGAGAACTGCAGTAACAAATGCCCACGTGTATCAAACGCCGTTTTACAATACACTTTCGAAGAAATAAAATAATAGTTATAAGCCAGTTCTCGAGGAAGTGTTTCATATATATTATTGTTGAGTACTCACCTATCGAAACTATCTTGAATTATCTATCTAGATCTAATAATGCAGTCAAAAATCGACAAGTGATACACGTGCCACTTCAAACATAGATATCCTAAGCGTTCTATTCTCATCAATTAAGTACAGTACCTGTTTATTACTATGTATTAGGACTACATAAAAAGTACATTACATTCTATACAACTCTCTGCCACTCAACCGGTTTTGCCTCACAAACCCAGTCCTTTTTTGGCCGTGTCCCAAGTTTCCCATCCTATAACTAGATGGCGTTGTACATTTACGTCACGTTACTGAATTGCGGTGTTAAGATTCTCCGCGGTCGAACGACGTCCGCGCGGTACTCTAAAGAATTCATACTTACCTGGCATAGGGGATACCGTGATCATGAAGGCGGTTCCCCCAGGGCGAGGCCTTCCCATTGCACTGCGGTTAGGTTGACCCTTGCGATTATCCCTAATGCGGATAACTCGGATGCGTAATTTTTGATAGTGGGGACTGCGTACGCGCTGTCCCCTCAGAATCCTTTGGAAAGTATGTAGTTTCATCTTACTACATAATTAATGAGTCGTGGATTGATGGAAAATTGGCTACGGTCCTACCGACTAGCGACTTAGTAAGGGTGAGTCTACACTACTAACATAGCATGTTATAAAACATGATTCAATATAGACATTAGTATGTTGTATTATTTAGATGTGTTATGCAGCAAAAGTTTTGTAAAATGTTACATAATCTGGACGCACCTTCAGCCAACTCCATACCATACTCCGCGGTAAGAAAGCTATGTATTTCTAAGAAAAACTACATTACCTACTTGGATGGAATCATGGAGTTTATCTACATCAAATAGGTTGACTTAATACAAACATACGCTCTAAATATTATACAAGGAAGCGAACAAATAATTTTAGGTACCTTTGTGTTTGTTGAAGACGCATTTTCAGCCATTTTCATCACATTTTACAATGAGATAACCTCAAATACCAATTGACCGCGTTTGGGACGATTTTTTTGACGTCCATTTCTAGATACATGTACATACATATTTTTAATTGTATTTTAAGTCTATAAATAATATAATTATCACTACCTTGTAAAATATTTTCATTTAAACAAATAAACAGACTAAAAAAAATAAACATAGACTAAAAAGGGGAGATCTGAGCTTTTTCACCAAGGAGGCTATTTAATGAAAAGTCTCCCGGTGAGGGAGCGCATTACTTTTAAAGTTATTCAATTTTTTGACGTGATAACGTCTTATAAATCGATGAACGCCGGCTGCACGCACGACAAAAGTTCCACTTTCCGCCTGAGCCGAGCGTGCAAGCAAGAGCGCGGAACAAGCGATAGAGAGACACGTTCGGCTTTTCTTTTTTTTTTTTACGGATGGGAAATCATCAAATGACTTCTCCCGCTCTGGGCAGAGCGGAAGGGAGTGTCAGACTTGTACTGACTAAAACCCATCCATGTTCCTTCCTTGCCCTTTGTGTTCCAGGGCCGCGGTATCTCTTTCGAACAGCCCGCAGCCCAAGACACGTTCGGCTTGTGACGCGACTATTTATTACTTATACAAAATAATGATAATTTAGTGATAATAATTCAATTCAATTCATAAAAGTATGCAATTTTTCATCAATGTTTTCTTAGGACGTTATCACGTAAAACTAACGTCCGAAAAAAAATTGTTCTCTATAAAGTCGGTTTACGGACGTTAATTTTACGTGATAACGTCCGTAAACCGACTTTATAGAGAACAATTTTTATTCGTTTTTTTTTACAAAATTTGTTTGTTAAAAGTAAATGATTCGTTAGTATAATTGAAGATATTCACAGAAGGCTCATAAAAAAACGTGCTAGATCGAGAAATATTGCTAATTCTTTTATCTTGTTTACGCTTTTTTCAATTACCTCCTAAGTACATAAGTACGTGAACCTAAGTAATTTTTATGTCCTTTAAGCCCTCAAATGGTTGACTTAGCTTGCTAATCTTGTTATCATGTATTCTTTGTCCTGATAACCAGCCAATTGACCGTGGAACATGTTTATTAGGGAATACCTCATCGCAAGTCTATCTTGAAAAGATAAATTATGTTTTTAGGGTTCCGTACCTCAAAAGGAAAGCCCCCGAAACGGCCCCGATCATGCTTACGTAAACATTGGCACATGCATTTTTTTATGTGTTCTAGAGTTTTGATTGATTCATGAGCAGCAGATTCTAGAATTAAGGAATAGGCTTGAAAGTAGGTTTGTCATGTGTTCAAACAGAAATCGGCAAAATTTTGTAGAAAATCCGAAAAAGTAAAAAAAAATTGTACTGACGTAATCACCATGCAGACCCCTCCATACCCCATGTCATCAAAAATAAGCAATGCAAAGACCCCCCGCCCCCCTGAAGTGCTTACGTATTACTTGAATGGCCCCAAACTATATGGGATAACTTTCTTGTCCGTCTGTCTGTCAAGACCCTTTTCTCAGGAACGCGTATAGCTAACAAGTTGAAACTCGGGTCTACGGTTTCTTTCAGCAGTGAAAAAATTTAACTTGTAAGTCGCGATCAAAGCCTTATAGGGTACTTAATTCCGATTGAACTAAAATCATGAAATTTGGCAAGAAGCAATGTCTTAAAGCAGTAAAGGAAAAAAAAAACATGTGTGCAATTCATACGTGGTAGCAGTGAAACCTTCAAAAATTTTGGCTTCAAGATAAACACTGTATGATGCTTCCTATCTCATTTTCTCCCACGTTAAATCTTATGAATTTATGTGTCTGTCTCTTTTTACTGTCGCTTTTTCGTTTCATCGACTTTCAAATCACAACGATGCTAAAGAAGTTTTCCCTTAAAAAATCTGAAAACCGGAAATAACGACATACCTAGCGAGTTCAAATCGCACTTGGGCGGTATTTTTTCTTCGTTTTAAAACATGCATGAGTATTGAGTGAGGGAAAATAGTAGCCATCTGCATTTTGATGCCCTCTGCTATCCTTTTCCCGATTTACGACTCTTATAAGGCTGCAGTTTTGAACTCAAACAGTCCCATAGCTTTGTCTATTTACTTCGTTGTCAGTACTCTTTAGAACAGTGAAGGGAAAATTCGCGAGGAAACCAGCTAACTCTACTGGCCCCCTACCTCTCCCCGAGAAGATCCAGCATTAATTTAGCCAGCATTGATTACATAACATAACATCACGCCTGTAATCCCTGTAGGGTTAGGCAGAAATTCTAGCTAATAGTACACCCACAAGTCGCCAGTTATATTGAAGTCACATGTAATAGGAGCCGAGCCCATTGCCATCAACTGGTCACAATTCCAGCTGCTACTGAGAAATTCCTGATGGAAAAGCCCAATATCATTTTGCCAGACCCAGGAATCGAACCCAGGACCTCAGGCTCCCTTCTGCGAAGCAGTCATGCTAGCGAAAGAGGTGGCGGAGCGCGAGAGGGAGAGAACCTCTCGTCCCAGCGGCCGTGGGAGAAGGACCGGGTGTTGGGGGTCACGTGGTGGCTTCCGGCCACCGTAGACGCGGACCGGTGGACGGTGAGTAATGGGCTAGCTCGCCGTCCGTCCATCTTTTGACGACAGGCCGTGTTGACGGCGCGTTCGTGTTCCACGCGCGCCTCAAAGAGATGTCAGCAAACAGGGAGGCGCCCGCAAGGGGCGACGCCTGCCTGGGCTGAGGGACTGTTCGAAAGAGATACCGCGGCCCTGGAACACAAAGGGCAAGGAAGGAACATGGGTGGGTTTTAGTCAGTACAAGTCTGACCCTCCCTTCCGCTCTGCGCAGAGCGGGAGAAGTAATGTGATGATTTCCCATCCGAAAAAAAAAATAATGACCTCAAGCTCAGTAGTCGCGATTGTAACTTTGCAGTCAAGTCAGTCAGTCAGTTGCTGATCTATCTTATTAAATATTATATGGTGTGGCGCCTGCTCAATTTCAATATAAGTAAGATTACGTACAGATAATACGAATAACGACCGCGCCCCAGGTGTCACTGACAGGCATGTGATAGCGAAACCAAATCTGTTGCTTACAACGATAACGTTAACAATCCACCATTCATTTAATATACTTACTGCAGTAAAGCAGGATAAAACAACCAGTTATTGGTGTGTTTTTAGGGCAGGCCACGATAAACTGACTATCAAACGTAATAGTGACACGTCAGTCGTGACACATTATCTGCTGGATAGTGTAAAGTCTATCTTCAGGCTGTTACTAGGGTTTATCTTGTGGTACTAAATCACAACTGGAATTGGGAGTTATTTATTTATTTAATTTTAGGAAAACTTACAGCTAAACAGACAGTGGTGCCGATTTCCTTTTTCACAAACTTAACTAAATTTAAGTTGAGTGCATCTTTTTCTTTCTATTTCATTATGAAAAGGACAGAAGATAAATATTAGTTTAGTCCTGTCAAACTAGTCAGAACCTGAAGTAATTTGATGAAATTTTAGTAGTCAACTTTTTAATAACGTCTAAACTTGTGTCAGACGCTGGTTAATATTTACTTAGTGGTATAGACAACTAGCTCAGTAACAGTTTTATCACCGTAGCTAGTTCTTGGTAATCACTGGTCGCGACTTCGCGAGTTCAATTCCTAGACAAATTCAGATTGGAATACGTTATTCGCAACAGTGAATTTCGATAGCAAGACTCGTACTAGCGTACCATTCTAACAGTTTTTCGAAACAGCGTGTTCGCAACAACGTCATTCGATATAGCGGTTTTCGACTTAATACGTTTTCGAAATGGCGTACCACTCGTGAAGTTTTTCGAAATAGCGTGCGTCGCAATAACGTCATTCGAAGTTTCATATCACTCCCGTTTGTGGGATTACTATGATCTGCCTCTGTTGTATCTGCGCACTGAAAAGTAAAGAGCATCATCATAATGTGTCTAGCCTTTTCTAGGCTTCCAGTCTAACCGGATGCAGCTGAATACCAGTATTCTACATGGAGAGACTCCCTATCTAACCTCCACAACCCAGTTAGTACTGGGTAATACGATACCCCTTTGTAAGACTGGCTGTCAGAATTTTTGGGCCACCGACTACCTGTAACGACTATCAAAGATCTACATAATGACAGCCGGGACCAACGGCGTAACGTGCTTTCCGAGGCACGGAGGAACCTCGGTACGTAATGGGCGGTCACCCATCTACAGACCAACCTAGGCAAGCACGGCTTATACTAAAGATCGATTCGAGCGGCTGTTATTACTTAAGCCACAGACGCCAACACTGTAGAAGGTTTAAACAGATTTAACACGCGAGCGCCTGATCAGACGAGCTCCTCCTGAATAGTATATTATGTAGAACAAATTACGTTTACGCTTTTTACGCTTTTTATTGCTCACAGGATTTGATCAGGCGCTCGCGTGTTAAATCTGTTTAAACCTTCTACAGTGTTGGGGTCTTTACTAAGATGAACTCGTTAGCAACTAGAATGTGACAAAATCTCTTTGTCCAGTCAGCTTTTATTCTAGTTCTTGCCTAGCCTGTACACACTGGACAATTTGTCCAGGACAAGTATTTGTTGAATCGCCTATATAGATTTTGACCTTGAATAAAGACTCCCACAAAATGGTCTTAGGGTGTGTACCCACTAATACATAACATGCTATAAAACATGGTTATTTAACTTTCATTTATGATTCAATAGAGAAATAGGCAATGTTGTATTGTATTATTTAGACGTGTAATCTAACAAGTTTTGTAAAATGCAAACGCAAAAATATTGGCTAGGGAGTAAAAATGGCTGAATTTCCTCTTGATGCAATTCCGCATTGCTGTTTGCCCGCTCCATATTAATTTTAATGAGGAGTGTCAGTGTAATTTATTGAAAGGGCCGAATTTATGTAGGAGTTTCTGGCGTTATGTTTGCCTTGACTGACGGCATCTGTGACTATTTTAGGTTTTGGCAGTGTTTATTTAGCTACAAATATTTTGATGAAATTGTGTACGATTGTACAAGCTTCCTGCTTTTGTCTATAATTAACGTTTTTACTACCACCTGGGCCAAAAAGTCTGACAACTAGTCTTACCAAGGGGTATCGTATTATCCAATACTAACTGGGTTGTGGAAGTCAGATAAGCAGTCGCTCCATCGAAAATACTGGTATTCTACTGCATCCGGTTAGACTGGCAGCCGACCCTAACATAGTTTGGAAAAGGCTAGGCAGATGATTACTGAACCTGTGTGTCTGTTTATTAAAAACAAATTATTAGGTCTGTTTAATGTAATTGTATTCCTACCATAAAATGTTTTGAAGAGTTTTGAAATTTTACTTATTTCTGTACCAAACAAAGTGTGTGTTGATGTATGTATGTAAGTACATTATCTGTGGGAATATGTATATTAGGTACAGTATGATATTTCTTGTTTTGAAATGAAACATGGAATAATCTTATGAAACAGATTTTATTTACACAATTAACTAGTAGATCTTACACTCAAATTAAACTAGCATTTAACATAATTCAACAGAGATTCATCATAGGATCATATGCTGACAAAATTAATTATTCAGTCTTATATATTAATATCACAATCAGAACTAGATAACTTATGTTTTGGTTTAATCAACTTCCTCTACGGTTGGCCCGCTGCTTTGTTGGTATCCACCATAGCCACCGGGCATTCCTCCAGGCATGCCACCGGGCATTCCTCCAGGCATACCGCCGGGCATTCCTCCAGGCATACCGCCAGGCATGCCACCAGGATTGCCACCCGCGCCGTGCATCTTACTCATGAGCGGCGAGCACACGCGCTGCAGGTCCTTCAGCCGGTGCTCGTACTCTTCCTGCTCCGCCAAGGTGTTGTTGTCGAGCCACTTGAGCACGTCGTCGCACGCGCTCCTCGCTGTGCTCTTGTCCTGCTCCGAGAGCTTGTCTCCGGCGTCATCCAGCGCCTGCTTCACGCTGTACACGTACGCTTCGAGCTGGTTCCTTGACGTGACGCGCTGCCTTTGCTTCTCATCCTCGTCTTTGTATCTCTCCGCCTCGGCGAGCATGCGCTCGATCTCCGCCTGCGACAGACGTCCCTTGTCGTTTTTGATGACAATGTTCTTGCTTCGGCCGGTGCTGTTCTCTTTGGCCGACACGTTGAGGATGCCGTTCGCGTCCAGGTCGAAGGTGACGTCGATCTTAGGGACGCCGCGCGGCGCGGGCGGGATGCCGGTCAAGTCGAACGTGCCCAACAGGTTGTTGTCCTTCGTCATCGCTCGCTCACCCTCGTACACTTGGATGGTGACCGCCGGCTGGTTGTCCGAGTACGTGGTGAACGTCTGCGACTGCTTGCACGGGATCTTAGAGTTGCGCTCGATGATCTTCGTCATCACGCCGCCGGCAGTCTCGATGCCGAGCGACAGAGGGGCCACGTCCACTAGTAACACATCCTGGATCTTCGCGTCTTGCTCGCCGCTCAGGATAGCTGCCTGGACGGCCGCGCCGTACGCCACGGCTTCGTCGGGGTTGATGGACAGGTTGAGCTTCTTGCCGCAGAAGAAGTTCTGCAGCAGGCTCTGCACTTTCGGGATCCTGGTGGAGCCTCCGACGAGGACGACGTCGTGGATCTGGCTCTTGTCCATCTTGGCGTCTTTGAGCGCCTTCTCCACGGGGTCGAGGGTGCCCCTGAACAGGTCTGCGCACAGCTCTTCGAAGCGCGCGCGGGACACGCGGGTGTAGAAGTCGATTCCCTCGTAGAGCGCGTCGATCTCGATGGTGGCTTCAGTGCTGGACGACAGCGTGCGCTTAGCGCGCTCAGCGGCTGTGCGGAGGCGGCGCAGTGCGCGAGGATTCATGCGCATGTCCTTCTTGTACTTGCGCTTGAACTCGTCCGCGAGATGGGTCACTAATCTGTTGTCAAAGTCCTCGCCTCCGAGGTGTGTGTCGCCCGCCGTCGCCCTCACTTCGAACAACGAGCCTTCGTCGATGGTTAGGATTGACACGTCGAACGTTCCGCCGCCGAGGTCGAAGATGAGGACGTTCCTCTCGCCCTTGAGGTTCTTGTCGAGGCCGTACGCGAGCGCGGCGGCTGTGGGCTCGTTGATGATCCTGAGCACGTTGAGACCGGCGATGGCTCCCGCGTCCTTGGTGGCCTGGCGCTGAGAGTCGTTGAAGTAGGCCGGCACTGTGATGACCGCGTCGCGTACTGTTGTTCCGAGGTAAGCTTCCGCCGTCTCCTTCATCTTCGTCAGCACCATGCTGCTGATCTCCTCGGGCGCAAAACGTTTCGCTTCACCCTTGAACTCCACTTGAATCTTTGGCTTGCCGCAGTCGTTGACCACCTTGAAGGGCCAGTGTTTCATGTCTTGCTGAATCTTGGGGTCGTCGAACTTCCTTCCGATGAGTCGCTTGGCGTCGAACACTGTGTTGCCGGGGTTGAGGGCGACCTGGTTCTTGGCTGCGTCTCCGATGAGGCGCTCCGTGTCCGTGAAGGCCACATAGGAAGGTGTTGTGCGGTTGCCCTGGTCGTTGGCGATGATCTCCACGTTCCCGTGCTGCCACACGCCGACGCACGAGTATGTCGTACCAAGATCTATTCCTACAGCTGGCATTTTGTCTTCTTCTTGTAGATTGTACTTTTCACAATAAACGTGTTGCAAAGTAGTAGTAGTAACGTATAACGTTGAATGTAACTTGCGAGTCTAGTAAACTTCTCCGGTTTGCACCGAACTCTCGTCGTCTGCTTTGTATCGCGTTTCAAATAATTCTGAGTTCGCGCCGAGCGGCTGCCGCTTATATAGTCAACAAATGAGATTCGAGAGATTTCTACCCCTTGCACGATGTCACTAGATATGGCCAATCACAGAACAGAATCAAAGGAACGTTCCGGAGGGTCATTTTATTTCCACCAATCAGAGCGCGTGTGAGAAAGAGATAACAACACATTTGCTATCTCAAAAGGGCTGTCACTGCAGAAATTTACCCCGAAACTGGGGAGATTATGAAAATGCATTAATATGTATTGTGTTAGGTTATAATGATCTTTCCAGAAACTGTATAATTCTTTATTTACGTAGATAAGTATTTTTGTGTACAAATTTTAATAATCTCCGTGAAACAAATGATTAAGTACACAAGGGGATTCCTTGAAACAAATACTGAAACTAGGGAGATTTTTAAACTGTTTAGCATTGGTTTGTAAAATATGGTAACTAAGTACTATTCAACTGCAACTTAATATAGTTGGACTACTATAGGAAAAATATTTTTCTTTCAACTACGTATTAATGTTATCATTAATCACTACAAAACCGATCTCAGAGGACATATTTTTTGCTTAGAACCAAAACAATGCAGAAATGTTATATGAAATCTCATTGTTGCACAGTTTTTCATTAATGCACTGTTTTTTTATTTATATATTAATTTTATTCACAAATAAACCAAACAAATAATAGAATAAATGTTCCAAGTAAAAGTGCAAATTTGGTTCAATGTTTTGTTTCCTGTGTTATTTTATTTATATTACCTTATAGTTTATTAACATTCTTACATTCCTTTTTAAAATGGGTCAGTTGTGTTTTGGAGATTTTACTTTACAGGCTGGCAACTCAGTCAGGGAAATATCTAGATCGTTCCAGACGTCACGCATGCGCACTCCCAACCTTCTCGACTTCCCGCGCGTGTCACATGTGTGAAAGAGACAACAATAGAATGGCGTCAGACTATTATTGAGTATTGTGCATACAAAATTAAATTGTATAGGATTTGTTTACTAACTTTTAACAGTTAATGCTTATTCCTAAAACATTATGGTATTACATAATTATTTTTTCTAGAAGATTACACATTCATGCTGCTTAAAAAGGAAATGCATCTTTAAACTTATGAATCCATAAATACCGTAAGAACTAGTACCTATATACTTCTATATATTCATAGTTCTAGTAGTGGTCTAAAAATATTCTGAAACATTCTGAAACCATTCACCAAATGCTGTTTCACCAAACATAATTATTCACCATGAAATCTTGATGGCCGAGTACCTAAGTAATGAGATCACTAGATGCCATTTGAAAACTAATTGGAACTATTTGGAATTTCTTAGTAGCAGCCACGGAGTATGTATTTGTGCCCGGATGATGACAATAGGCTCGCCCCCTATTACATGGGACTTAAACATAACTGGCGAAATGTGGATGTACTATAAGGTAAACCTCTGCCCAACTCTCGGGGATTACGTGGCGTGATGTTTTTTTTTTTTTCGAAAACTTTGTATAAAAACTCATTGTTGCTCGTGGTGATTTTTCCAACATAGATTTACCGGCGATAAAGGACGTTCCCAAAACAAAAGCACTTAAGTTGGAAGCGTCAAGGTAGCCCGCGAAATTCAAATGTTACGTTCTTTGCAATTTGCAGGAATTACATAGGATTACAGTCATGAAAATCATCTTTATAGCCCTCTACGTTCATGTAACCCCATTCCATAGGTAAATATTTCATGAAAAAGTCATTCAAAGTCAAAGTCAAAGTTTTTATTTGCTAAACTTATGTGTATAAGGTGTAAATATAAAGTTATGAGATCGCTATGTTTTGCCGTTAACGGCGTACAAATATTAAAACAAAATTAAAGAATTAAATTTGTTAAAAGGTGATAATATTTCTTATTTCTAGGTATTAAATTTAATTTTACTATAAATTATTCTTAAAATTATGTTAGCTAAATATTTGCAGACAAAATTGTTTTTAAATATACAAACTGTTAGAAAAAATTAAAAACATTATTATTCCTTTATATTATTGAACTATAAAACAATATAAAAAAAACATTTAAAAATATAAAAACATTTAAAACATTTATTATTAGAAAAATCAAATAAAAAGTTCTTAAATTACCATCTAATTGACTTAGCTTGCATTATCGTCTAGATATTCATTAATAGAGTAATGGTTCAATGGAGATAAATGAACTAGGGTTGTATCGTAGTATATTATAACTCAATTGGTTGTATTGATGATTTTCATGATTGTAATTCTGTAACTAGGTACATACGTGTTACAATCGCGACACACACACACCTTAAAGGCTACCTCCTACGAATAGTTTCGATGATTCTAGAAAAAAGTTCTTTAGCGAGGGATTTGGCCGTTACTTGTATTATTACCTGGATATCTACGCACCCTTGTCGGTACCCATTCAATACACTAGGGTTCACAACACAAAAAGAAGCAGTTTTTGTATTCTAGAATATTCCAAAGCTTGCAAAAATGCGGAAGTCCCGCAACGGTTTCGTAATGGTGGTTTTTTAATTACAGTAATTCTCTATACAAGGTGTAACATAATAAACGCAAGACCTCTCGTGTGGTGTCTCAGACCATGAAACTGAACAAGTTTTGTTCTATGACTTTTTAAAATTCATTACTTTTTTTTTTGTTATACCATACATGTTGATAAGTTGATCGCGTCAGTTCCTATACTAAGTCCAATTAATTTTTTGCGAATTTCAATAATTCTTAGAACAAAAGTTGATCAGTTTCTTGGTTCGAGAGACCACACGGGAGGTCTTGCGTTTATTATGTTACACCTTGTATAATAATTTGGAAACTTTTCAAGTTTCAGGTAGGTACTTATGATAAATGGTAAAAATCACATGAAAAGCCGTCTAGAGAAAACAAAAGAAATATGGATAATGGAAGTCAACAACATATGAGTGAATAGATCGATTTCATCTGTTTAATTTCAATTATTTCTGTGTCCAATCAAATGTCAGATTATGGAATGTCTTTGAAAAAAAAACAAATACTTAATTATTATTTAACTAGCGACTCGCCCCGGCTTCGCATGGGTGCGGGACATTATAAACCTTCCTCCTGGATCTATCTATTGCTGAAGACTGCATTAAAATCCGTTGCGTAGTCGAGAAGATCTAGCGTACAAACAGCGGGAGCGACTTTATTTTATATTTCAAAATCGGTTCTGAGATTACCCCTACAAACTCACAAACTTTACCTCTTTATAATATGTATTATTATATTGATTATGTAAAGATAAAGATTACTGAATTGTGCGACTTGCGTGTGATGGCCTTATAGTCTTATTTTTATGAGTGTCTCATTTATTACGCCGTTGCGGTTATGTCCTCCCCACCCTACGGCGTGCAATGTATACATCTGCTCTGTAGTTTTTAAATTATTAAAAATCAACGCGAAAGTATTTTGATATTAAAAGTGGTTTCTAACGCTTATAGTGCATAAAAGAACCAGTGCTAATGTGGACAATAGTGAAACTGCAGTACATATCATGAAACATTAGTGAACTTAACCCAGTGAGTTTCGAGTGATAACATCAACAAAACAGTGACATTTTATAAATAAAACACAAATAAAGTGTTCCCTTCTCAAAGTAAAGAAGATAAATTAATTGAATTTTAACAAAAACCAGTGAAACAGTGAAAAATTTCAAAAAACAAAAAGGCACATTCAAACCGTCACATTGCTACATTACTCAAATGACCTTTGGACCCGAATACACTTGACAGACTCAACCACTCGACACGTCGTCGTGCGTGTCCAATAGCTGTCAAAACAAAACATTTTGCAACAAAATACAGAACCACTATTTCATCGGTATCAATAACGTAAGCTTGGCATAGCGGTAGCGGCGACGATTCATAAGCAACGTGTCGCGAGTTCGAATCTCAGAACCTGCAGTCTTTTTGAGATTTGTCATCATCCGGAAACAACAACAATTTGTAAATAATTATGAATCCCCAGCGCACTCCGCCTAATTTCTGTGAAAACCAATTGTTTAGAAATATAACACCGCACCATAGCTCGGACTCTGCATTAAATGACACAGTAACAAAAATAGATGAGTCGTTAAATGTTGCCAGCAGAAGAAACTACAAACGTAAGATGGATGATCACGCCGAATGCTTTGAAAAGTTCATGACACAAATGAAGTCTATGTTTGCCGATTTCCAGGAGAAGCAAAATGAAAAATTTGACATAATAAATCAATCTATCAACTGCATCAAGGAGCTGCATCTTGAATTAAAGGAATCGGTTTCTTTCGTATCGATGAAATATGATGAATCCCTGATGATTATTGGCCAATTACAACAGGAAAACAAAAATACCAAAAAGCAGGTGCAGTTCCTAGAACAAAAACTTGAATCTTATGAAAGGTCGGCACGGGCATCCACACTAGAAATTCGTCATATCCCAAAGCGTGAAAATGAGACTAAGGAAGGCCTAGTGGACGTTATTAAGGACCTCAGCTCAGCAGTCAATCTACCGACTAAAGTGGTAGAATCAGAAATACGCGACATCTACAGGACTAATACTAAGACCGAATCAGTAGTCGTTGACTTTACTACCGTAGCCAGAAAAACGTCGTTTATATCCGCCGTTATTAATTTTAATAAGATACAGAAGGAACAAAAACAATTACCTCTAAACACAAATCATCTAAAGATAAAAGGGCCTCCACGAAACATTTATGTTTCAGACTCTTTAACTGGCAAGGCACGCAGACTATTTTACTTAGCCAGGCAATGTGCTAAAGCCCATTCTTATGATGGCTGCTGGATTTCTTTCGGGCGAATCTTTCTACGCAAGACTGAAGGCGAAAAACCCGTCCAAATAAAAGATGAAGTAGACTTAGATTTAAATAAAATATGACTAGTATTAGCGGCTGTCTTGATATGGTTTAAATTCACTGTTTTTTGTTTTCAAACTGAGATATTTTTATCTACACTATACACTACATTTTTACAACACTATATTATACACCTAACACACACACACAAAGTTATAATACTATTATTTACAAAATTCCATAAATATTACAAAACTAAATCAAATATTCGTAGCGCAGTTATCAATCAATTAAATAGCTTTAATTATCCAATAACTTTTTCCTTCGAACTCCATAATTTATTGTGTTCGCCGCTGTAAATGATTTACTGAACAACGTAGAACAATATCGAGTCTCTGAACCTGTTACATGTAATCCCGAACAATGCAGTTCATACATAAAGCCCCCGAAATATTTGAAAATCTTACAACAAAACATCCGTAGCATTAATCGCAACTTTGATGAATTATTGATAATGATGGCTAGGCTGAAATTCGATTGTGATATAATAGTATTATCAGAGTGTTGGCTCTCCCAAGTATCTAGTCTCCCTAAAATAAATGGCTACAGTTCACATAAGTCATCCAAAAATTACAATCAAAATGATGGTATTGTGGTTATGATAAATGACCGACACAACTTTAAAATTGAGGAACCGCTGTTTATGGAAGCTAACTGCTTGGTTGTTAAGATGGGAACAAATCATACCGTTATAATAGCTATATATCGACCGCCGTCTTTTAAAAAACTTGATAACTTTTTAATATCACTTAATGATCTACTTGATAAATTATCTAATTTTAGGAATATTATTATAACGGGTGATATCAATATAAATATATTAAACTCTGATGCTAACTCTTTAGCTTACCTCGACATTGCCTCTTTCCACGGTTTACTACCAGCAATCTATTCACCGACTAGGGGTAATAATTGCCTTGATCATGTTATAGTTAAGACGAAACAAAATGCTTTTACCTTCAATTTAAAAACTACGATATCTGATCATGAAGCTATATTATTTTGCCTAAATAGCAAAAGTTCTGGAAAGGCAAAAACCACTAGCTCGGTTAAGAAAATTAATTGGGAGGGAGCTGTGTTGGACTGCTCGGAGATAGATTTTGGTCAGATTTATAATGAAGTTGATCCTTGTTTAGCTACTAGTATGTTTGTAAATATTATGGCTGATTTAATACAGAAACATACTGTGGTCTTAAAGATTCCCCGAAACAAAACTCTCCTAAAGCCATGGATCACTACTGGCCTTCTACGCTGTATAAGAAATAGGGACTTGATGCACTTAAAAACTAAAAAAGATCCAAATAATGTAACCTTTTGTACAACATATAAGCGCTACAGAAATTTCTGTAATAATCTACTGAAAAAGCTGAAACGTCAGTATGAACAGGATCAATTGCAGATGGCTAAAGATAACTCTAAAAAGTTGTGGAATTCAATAAAAGCCATAACAAGTTATAATAATAGTAAAGAAAATATCTCATCTCAAGACTTGCTATCTGCAAACTCTTCCCCGCAGTTGTCTATCAACAATGCAAATGAATTTTTTGCTAGAGTTGGTAGTCGACTAGCCCAAATTATACCTCCTACCCCACCTTTTCAAAATGTTGTTGAACATAAAGAAAGTTCACACTGTAAGTCTTTTGTCCTACTAAATGTGGATTGTGAGGAAGTTAAAAAAGTTATACTTAGCCTAAAACACGATTGTCGAGCGGGTTGGGACAACGTCTCGTCTGGGTTTTTGCAAAAAGTGGTAGGCCTCGTTGCTCCTGTGCTTACCGATCTCATAAATCGCTGTCTAGAGGCTGGTGTTTTCCCCAATGCACTTAAAAGATCTATACTTATTCCTATACACAAGGCAGGGGATACCGACTGTGTCAACAACTATAGACCTATCTCAATCCTCACATCATTGTCAAAGGTATTTGAACGTGTTTTAAATAGTAGGCTCATAAATTATCTAGAATCGAATGGACTACTTTCCTCATCACAATTTGGTTTCAGAGCAGGCAAATCTACTGATCAGGCTGTTCATAATTTCACCGCCTTTTTAGTTAGAAAAATGGATGGAAATAAAAAATGTATTACCATCTTCCTTGACCTTGCTAAGGCGTTTGACACAGTCTGTATCCCCAACCTCTTAAACAAGCTTAACAGCATGGGAATTCGGGGAAAACAGCTTGATCTTTTCGCTGATTATTTATCGGGAAGATCTCAGTGTGTGAGTATCGGTGAGTACACGAGTAATGAACTTAAAATGACGTTTGGAGTCCCACAAGGGAGTATTCTTGGACCCACCTTATTTTTATGCTACATAAATGAGCTCTGTCAGCTTGAAATCCACGACTGTAGTATTATCTCATATGCAGATGATACTACTTTGACATTTGTAGGTGACACTTGGGAAGAGGTTTATGCTAAAGCTCAGGCTGGGTTTAACACTGTCTGCCACTGGCTGGCTGCAAATTCACTGACATTGAATGCGGACAAGACCAAATTCATTCAATTCTCCGTTCGTAACCCAGCAGTGACTTCACAAAACGTATACCAAATATTTGCTCACCAATGTTCGGTGCCTCCCGTATTACAATGTAATAATTGTCCTCAAATCAGATCAGTAAAATCTATACGTTACTTAGGCGTTACTATTGACAATAGGCTCTCATTTGGAGAACACATTCATAACGTCTCACAGAAAGTGCGTAAACTCACGTACATTTTTAGACAACTCAGACACATAGCAGATAGGAAGACACTGATTATGGTTTACAAGACGTTGATCCAATCTATTGTGACCTACTGTATTACTACATGGGGCGGCTCAGACAAAACAAAATTGCTGGAGCTAGAGCGAGCTCAAAGGCTGATTTTAAAGGTTGCTTTCTGTAAACCTAGACTCTTTTCTACCCGGAAATTATATCAGGAAACTGGTGTACTAACTGTTAGACAACTGTACATTCTTCTGAGCGTCCTACGACAGCATAGATATATATCGGTTTTTAACCAAGAAATTACGAACACAAGAAGGCACTATGCCGTTTGCAAAACCTCAAAAACTAAAACTAGATTTGCCCAAAAATTTTACAACTTTATAGCACCAAGATTATATAATCAAATTAATAAAGTTAAAAATATATTTAATTCTAATTCAAAACAATGTAAGGAAAAGGTAACTTCGTGGCTGTTAGAATTGGACTATAAGGGGACTGAAGAACTTTTGGAAATAAAGAAGTAAAAATTAATCATCAGGTTTTGTAGTATTTGTAACACATAACACACAGTCACCACACACCACACGTAGTACATGCATACATGAACACACACTCATACAACAGGACTCATACACTGTCACACAATCACCACACGCCACACATATTACACTCGTACATGAACACACACTCATACAACAGGACTCATACACTATCACACAATCTCACGCTCCTTTACTCTTCTACGCTATTTCAAATAAGTACTATGGATTACTATACGTTTGCCCATCTGGTTTAAAATGTTCTAATCCATATTATAACACATTGGCACCACTTTTGTTAGATTTCCTAATATGTATCAGTGGGGACCTGGTGTCCTAAAATACAGGCCTCGGCTTAGTTTAGGCGCCAGTCTCCCACAAATAAAATACTTTTTTCCTGTATAATATGTTACAACAAAGTACTGATATTCTTTATTTGTGGAAGAGAAATAAACAATTTTTTATTTTATTTATTTATTTGAAAAAAAAACAAATACTTAATTATTATTTAACTAGCGACTCGCCCCGGCTTCGCATGGGTGCGGGACATTATAAACCTTCCTCCTGGATCTATCTATTGCTGAAGACTGCATTAAAATCCGTTGCGTAGTCGAGAAGATCTAGCGTACAAACAGCGGGAGCGACTTTATTTTATATTTCAAAATCGGTTCTGAGATTACCCCTACAAACTCACAAACTTTACCTCTTTATAATATGTATTATTATATTGATTATGTAAAGATAAAGATTACTGAATTGTGCGACTTGCGTGTGATGGCCTTATAGTCTTATTTTTATGAGTGTCTCATTTATTACGCCGTTTTTATTACTTATTCATTTAGAACGTACCTAATTAATAAAAAATACCCTGGTACCTATTAAGTAAGTAGTAAGTACCCCATCCGACAATTTTGGAAGATTACAAATTCTGTAGGATATATAGTTCTAGCTAGAAATCTCCCCCAACTAACAATAGTTTATGGGCACATTGCCTACAACCTGTGCAGCCTGTGCTACACACTATGGGAGTAGGCTAGGCAGACATCAGACGCTGATGATTAGATCTTGATGTGCTGATGCTGAATGCACTCATCTAATCAAAGAAAAGTATTTTAACTGATTTCGAAATATAGAAGAGGTAGGTACCTCATACAGGCTGTAAACGGACTCTTCACGAAGCCGTCAACCAATCATTATGCACATCAAATTAACTTTACGCAAACATTATTGCTGGGAAACGATTTTTTTTTGAGGTGAAAAATCATGTTTTACGGTAGGACTCCATAACGCATTCAAAATATTGTGCTGACAGATAGATTGAATAGTACGGGGGTCATGAAGGTGTCTTAAGTAAAAAAATACACTAAAAACATGTATTTAAAAAACTTGTGAAAATGTTGGAACTTTCACCCCCAATATTTCCGTAACTAAAAGGTTCCCAGATATAGACTAGAACATAAAAATGATCATAATGACGGGGAGAACTAGTGCCTTTCGGCTTCGTTAGGAGTCTTTTTACACCCTTTAGTTGGGAGAAATAGAATAGTTGTCACGTAATTAATTATAGGTTAACACCAAACAGTAGGTACCTTAGTACTCCTAGGCTCTCAAAACCTTACTAACTTCCTCTGCGTATTATTATTTTTAAGATTCTTGCAGAAATAAATTTAGACTTAATTACATCCAGCTGTATCATAATTGTAAACAATACGAAAAAACCTAATAGACAATGATAATCAAAGTCAATTAGGCCGATAAGACCCTTCTGGAATTCCCGCCACAATACATTAGCTATCTCTTTCACACTTATCGTGTCTTTCAAGAATGCTCTAGATATTTCCCCCATTGTTGCCAGCTTGCAAAATTTGTTCTCCCGAATAACCACTATGGTTTTACCTTACTATTTCCTGATAGACTCTGTACCTCTAATTTACAAAAATGAGAAAAATATATATATATATTTTTTTTTTCATCAGCATGTGCTGTCCCACTGCTGGGCAAAGGCCTCCCCCAATTCCTGGACACGGCACGTATAAACAGCACGTGGAAAATATAAATATCTTTGTATTATTTTTTATTAAATAGTCAATTTTTGGTATCTTCCTACAACTCGATTCCTACAGGCTTCCGTTTGAAAAATGGCGCAGTCAGTATTCTATAGATAAACATTATAATTACATTAAAGATAACCAGACTTTTTTACAATAGTTTTTAAATGGAGTTTCTTGCCGGTTCTTCTCCGTGCACCTTTTTGCCAACGTTTTATAAGTCCACATCTGGGCCTATGTGGTTTTTTTTTTATTTTGCCTAAAAGCGAAATGACACACTGAACACGGGCTACTTTTTATCCCATGTGAGTAGTGCGTCCCCGTAGAATAATTAACAACTCACACCGGTGGGAACTGATAAACCTGTTTAATTCTAATAATTCAAGGCCTACATTTTGTTTAAACATCTCCCATGTTTAAGGGAGAAATTTTACAGTGACAACCCTGTTGAGACAGCAAATGTTTTATTTTCTCTTTCCCGCAAGCGCTCTGATTGGTCAAATCTCTCTAGACATTTCCCTGGCTGAGTTGCCAGCCGTCAATTAAAATCTCCAAAAACAGCAGACCGAATTATTACACATATTATTTTAAAATGTTTCTTAATTATCAGGTATTTCTTGTCTAATTTACATAAATACTTTTACGTCCTTGACAATGAAACGCGCTAAATTTGATTGAAGAAGGTAGATGACCAAAAAATAATAATTAGTCCGTCAGACAGATTTCCAGGTATATTATTTCTTTTTTCACGTTACCAAAAAATGAAGACAATACAGTGCGTCGAAAACTCGTTTGACGTCACATTTCAGCACATTTTTTTACCGAAAAGTGTCGTCACAAGCCCCCACCTCTATAATTTGATACGTTTTATATTTGTCAATTTTTATTGATTTGATAAAACAAAAAATACTGTCGGACAAATCAAATATTTTTTTTAGTCAGGAATCATCCCTACTCTATCAGTGTTTAATGATTGTGTAATAATTTGTCTCACAGATATCATAAAAATTTGTACACACAAAATACTTATCAACTTAAATAAAAATTATACTTATAAGACACCATATTATCACAAACCAACAAAATACATAGATATTAATGCATTTTCATGAAACTCCCTTTTGAGACAGCAAATATATTGTTATCTCTTTCCCGTAAGTGCTCTGATTGGTCGAATTGCGTTAACCCTCTAGATAATTCTGTGATTGGTCGTATCAAGTGACGTCGAGAACGAACTCGAAATCTCTGGAAACTCGTTTGTTAACTACATAAGCGGCGGCCCGCGGCCGCTCGGCGCGAACTCAGAATTATTTGAAACGCGATACAAAGCAGACGACGAGAGTTCGGTGCAAACCGGAGAAGTTTACTAGACTCGCAAGTTACATTCAACGTTATACGTTACTACTACTTTGCAACAAGTTTATTGTGAAAAGTACAATCTACAAGAAGACAAAATGCCAGCTGTAGGAATAGATCTTGGTACGACATACTCGTGCGTCGGCGTGTGGCAGCACGGGAACGTGGAGATCATCGCCAACGACCAGGGCAACCGCACAACACCTTCCTATGTGGCCTTCACAGACACGGAGCGCCTCATCGGAGACGCAGCCAAGAACCAGGTCGCCCTCAACCCCGGCAACACAGTGTTCGACGCCAAGCGACTCATCGGAAGGAAGTTCGACGACCCCAAGATTCAGCAAGACATGAAACACTGGCCCTTCAAGGTGGTCAACGACTGCGGCAAACCAAAGATTCAAGTGGAGTTCAAGGGTGAAGCGAAACGTTTTGCGCCCGAGGAGATCAGCAGCATGGTGCTGACGAAGATGAAGGAGACGGCGGAAGCTTACCTCGGAACAACAGTACGCGACGCGGTCATCACAGTGCCGGCCTACTTCAACGACTCTCAGCGCCAGGCCACCAAGGACGCGGGAGCCATCGCCGGTCTCAACGTGCTCAGGATCATCAACGAGCCCACAGCCGCCGCGCTCGCGTACGGCCTCGACAAGAACCTCAAGGGCGAGAGGAACGTCCTCATCTTCGACCTCGGCGGCGGAACGTTCGACGTGTCAATCCTAACCATCGACGAAGGCTCGTTGTTCGAAGTGAGGGCGACGGCGGGCGACACACATCTCGGAGGCGAGGACTTTGACAACAGATTAGTGACCCATCTCGCGGACGAGTTCAAGCGCAAGTACAAGAAGGACATGCGCATGAATCCTCGCGCACTGCGCCGCCTCCGCACAGCCGCTGAGCGCGCTAAGCGCACGCTGTCGTCCAGCACTGAAGCCACCATCGAGATCGACGCGCTCTACGAGGGAATCGACTTCTACACCCGCGTGTCCCGCGCGCGCTTCGAAGAGCTGTGCGCAGACCTGTTCAGGAGCACCCTCGACCCCGTGGAGAAGGCGCTCAAAGACGCCAAGATGGACAAGAGCCAGATCCACGACGTCGTCCTCGTCGGAGGCTCCACCAGGATCCCGAAAGTGCAGAGCCTGTTGCAGAACTTCTTCTGCGGCAAGAAGCTCAACCTGTCCATCAACCCCGACGAAGCCGTGGCGTACGGCGCGGCCGTCCAGGCAGCTATCCTGAGCGGTGAGCAAGACGCGAAGATCCAGGATGTGTTACTAGTGGACGTGGCCCCTCTGTCGCTCGGCATCGAGACCGC
This sequence comes from Lycophotia porphyrea, assembly GCA_950005105.1. Classification (NCBI taxonomy): domain Eukaryota; kingdom Metazoa; phylum Arthropoda; class Insecta; order Lepidoptera; family Noctuidae; genus Lycophotia; species Lycophotia porphyrea. The sequence continues at coordinate 1,347,846 of OX465408.1, read as the reverse complement.
CGGCGGCGTGATGACGAAGATCATCGAGCGCAACTCTAAGATCCCGTGCAAGCAGTCGCAGACGTTCACCACGTACTCGGACAACCAGCCGGCGGTCACCATCCAAGTGTACGAGGGTGAGCGAGCGATGACGAAGGACAACAACCTGTTGGGCACGTTCGACTTGACCGGCATCCCGCCCGCGCCGCGCGGCGTCCCTAAGATCGACGTCACCTTCGACCTGGACGCGAACGGCATCCTCAACGTGTCGGCCAAAGAGAACAGCACCGGCCGAAGCAAGAACATCGTCATCAAGAACGACAAGGGACGCCTGTCGCAGGCGGAGATCGAGCGCATGCTCGCCGAGGCGGAGAGATACAAAGACGAGGATGAGAAGCAGAGGCAGCGCGTCGCGTCGAGGAACCAGCTCGAAGCGTACGTGTTCAGCGTAAAGCAGGCGCTGGATGACGCCGGAGACAAGCTCTCGGAGCAGGACAAGAGCACAGCGAGGAGCGCGTGCGACGACGCGCTCAAGTGGCTCGACAACAACACCTTGGCGGAGCAGGAAGAGTACGAGCACCGGCTGAAGGACCTGCAGCGCGTGTGCTCGCCGCTCATGAGCAAGATGCACGGCGCGGGCGGCAACCCCGGAGGCATGCCTGGCGGTATGCCTGGAGGAATGCCTGGCGGTATGCCTGGAGGAATGCCCGGCGGTATGCCTGGAGGTATGCCTGGAGGAATGCCCGGAGGGATGCCTGGCGGCTTCGGAGGAATGCCTGGTGGCATGCCTGGAGGAATGCCTGGCGGATACGGTGGAATGCCCGGTGGCTATGGAGGATACCAACAACATAACGGCCCAACAGTGGAAGAAGTCGATTAAGCGAACAATGATACCTACCTTCAAGTACCTACCTGAAACAATACTTTAGTTTGTATTATTTTGAAAGACTGATTTGTTTATATTGTTAACATTAGCATAATTCAACAGAGGAAAACAATGTATATATACGTTTAGATAAGTCATAATAAAGTTTGTAAATAATGTGTAAATAACAAATAAATAAAATGTTGTTGTTTATTTCTTCGTTTTATTTCTTAATATGATATGAAATTAATATCCCTGAAATACCCAAGAAGGGTTACGCATCACGGAATTGCACTTTTCCATGCACCTTTGCGCTCAGAATCGTCATATGCTAGAGCGAGAAACAGAACGTGCTGCCAACCGATGAGGTTCAACCCTAAATTCAAACTGTGCAAGCAGCGATGTGGCAACTGGCAAGTCTCAGTAGCCAAAAAAACACACATACACACACAAATATGATGGGTACAACCGCACACCTCTTTGTAACTTTGTTTTATACAAATAGCGCACACCAGGGACTGCATTATCTTGTGGTCACTAGCTACGCATGAATTTATGTTGAATAAAGATAAAACGCTCGGCCCTGCCGTACCCGGTGTAAGCTGGACATAAAGCCAGAAAAAAGGCGTTTCCACCCAAGATTTAAATGTCAGATTAACTTTCTGTCAGTAAGTAGGATACATATTAGCTTATGTGAATTACTTGTATAATCACAATTAATATGAGACAGCAGACGAAGTAAGTCAATGCGGTATACAATTAATTTCTCTGACTGTACTGATAAGTACAGTCAGAGAAATTAATTAAACATGAGGTTCATAAACATGAGGTTCATAGAGGAAATAACTAACCATTACCAAAAAATAAATTAACCGTTCATTCCCGTGAAACAACCGCCTATAATTTTTAGTTGCCAAATGGCAAAAACTTATGGATTCGTCCTGCCCGTCTATCTGTCTGTCCGTCCGTATGACATAGCCATTTTACTCCGAAACCGTTGACACAACACTGTTAAATTTGGCCAGTAGGGGTCTTCTATGAACCGCTACATAAAAGAGTTGGGAAATTTTGAAAAAAATAAAAATGGGGCTGCTCTCCAAAGCCATTCACTGCCTAGTACTTCGCGAAAACTTCGTGAATTTCGTTCACGTGCCCACAACCCGTATCCGAGTCGTCGTTATAATGAACTACAGCCTACAGGTGACTTGTATTCATGCCCAGAACCCGACTAGCGAATCCATAGCTACAGATACGGATTGTGCGAACGAACAAATTATTGTTCGACTCATATGCTGGGTTCTGGGCACTGAATGGGTTAATCACCATTTATGTAACAAAGATTTAAAAAAAAAAATGTATACAGGGTGGTAAGGACACCAACGCTCAAACGGTTAAAACGTATGAATTCACTACATTCTGAATAAGTGGTAACCGGTCGTGCGTCGGTGTCCCTTCTACCCTGTAGTAATGTGTGGGGTGTCTATCGTCAGCTCTTAATGGTTAAAGCTCAGACCAAATAAAAAACCAAGACAGCACTGCGAACAATACAGTGAAGCATCCGCAAAACCACGCCTCGCTCTGTGCATACACGCTCACACGCACACATTTAAATCAAACTACAACTAAACTCAATCAAAAACTAAGCTCACAGTGCACACATGTTTACGAAACCGGCTTCACGTCGTTTTGTTGACATTGCTGCGTCTTAGTTTTTTATTTGGTCTGAGGGTTAAAGATTCCTAAAACACTTTCTTACAATGTCAATTGTTATTGAGATATTTGCTTCTAAAGCCGTAAAAATTGTATCACCCACTTCCCGTACCGCCCCCCCGGGGTCCTCTGATTTCTAAAGTAAGACGACGAAAATTCTGGAAAATGTAGGTTTGTAGAACGTAAAACTTTGAATGAAATGGTTTGACATTTAATTTTTGAGCATAGTAAAAAATACACGATTTAAATACATGTGTATTCAAAAAATATTTACGCCGTAAAGGCGCATATCTCGATCTCATTGCCGAGATTCGTTAAAAAATTTGGACTTAAAAAGAAAACTATAGTTATTAATTATAATTTTCTGAGCAGCGGTGGCCCAGTGGTAGCGACCCCGAATTACGAACAGTAAGTCGTGGGTTCGAACCCAGGCAGGCCCATTACTTTGTGTAATTTATTTCATCACCACTGCTCTCTAAAACGGTGAAGGAAAACATCGTGAGGAAACCGGCCTGTCCTAGAACCAAAAATTCGAAGACATGTGACATCTACCAATCCGCACTGGGCCCGCGTGGTGGATTATAGCCCATTCCCTCTCATAGAGAGGAGGCCTGTGTCCCAGCAGTGGGAACATTATAGGCTGATGATGATGATGATGATGAGTTTTCTGTGGAAAATTTTATTTCCGTACACGTTGTGATGAACTGATGAATGAAAAAATCTACGTTTGTGAAATACATTGCATGTTGGACCTAATCGCAGTGCGATAAGAGCCACTTTTCGACGAAGTGTGTTGAAAAACCGTTTTGGTGTTGTGTGTTTATAGAGGACACCACAGGAGGAAAAAAACTCTTTATTCAACGATGTGGTACCAACAGTCCCAGGGTAAAATGGCTGTGACATACGGACAGACTGACAGGCAGACAAACGGACAGGGTAGGTACATCTAGGATCTGTTTTTGCCATTTGGCTACGGAACCCTAAAAAGAGAACTGGCCAAACTTTATTGGTACGAACACTTTTATACTATAATAATTTTAAACTTTAAAATGTATTTGTAGGTTACCTATTTATTTTCAAAAGTCGTTGAACTTCTAGCTCTCTTATTTATTTTAATCAAGTTATTCAATAACAGCATTAACGAAAAAAAGTGATTCTCATTAAAAGTGTAAAGTAGGTACTAGAACAATCATTTTCTTAGTACGCTTGTGCGCACGACGGCCAAACAAGCTTTACAAAACCAGTTTATGCGGATCGCTCTGTGTACGGGAAATATAAACAAAGCAAGGCCAGGTTATACTGGAAATGTTGTGCCGCCGTGTGTACAAACCACCTTCGATGTTACTAGAAAAAGTTCTTTATTGAGGAAGCTTTGGTCGTTACTTGTATACTTAAACATCTGCTCACCCTTGTTGGTACGCCTACTAAATACACGAGGGTTACACACAAAGGTTCGGTTACGTAGTTTGGGAGAAAATTCTAGTAATCCAACAGCTGCAGACAAACCGCCTGTCTTTGCAAAGAACTTTATAAATGTTTTTTTTTCGAAAATAATACACAGAAAGTGCTCACAAATACTTTTTGGAACAAATATACCCGGACCGATTTTGACGACACTTTCACGTACTAGGTATTTATTCTGTGCTTTTACTGGCAGAGGCAGATAGCTGATGTTATACAGGGTGTAAACAGACTTTTCACGAAGCCGTCAACCAAGCATTAAGTACAACAAACTAAGTAACTTTATGCAAAAATTAGTGCTGGGAAATGACTTTTTTTTGGGCTGAAAAATCACGTTTTACAGTAGGACTCAGTGTAACGCACTCAAAACATTGTGCTGATGGATGGATTGAATAGTAAGGCGTCCTGGAGGTGTTTAAAGTAAAAATCTTACATTAAAAACATGTATTTAAAACTTGTGAAAAAGTTGGAACTTTGACCCCCAATATCTCTGTAACTAGAAGGTTCCCAGGTATGGTCTAGAAAAAAAAATGATTGCAATGACGGGGAGAACAAGTGCCTTTCGGCTTCGTTAAGAGTCTGTTTACACCCTTTAGGGAGTATCTTAGGCTTTTAGGGTTTTTTTAGTTTTAATATTACTTTTCCAGCTTTTCTGTTTAGTAATGTGAAAGATTTCACTTCTTGATTTTTAAGTTTTATAGGTATGATTTTTCACTAGGGACAACCAACAAATCGTTATAAATCCTAAGTAGGCATTCAAAATGAAAAATGAGATGAGAAACCAAAAGATGATTTTTAAATCCTAGGTATTCAATGATATCCCACTTGCTTGACATTTTATGTACAGACGCCTGCGCATCTAGCTACTATCTGTCAAATTTCTTTAAAGGATTTTCTACTTTATCGCTACAGCATTAGGTTCAAGGTGATTGGGAAAATTTGACACATTCGTGTAGCTTAATGTGCTGGCGTCTGTACGATCACACGAGTAGTCAGTCAAATCAGTGATATTCAGATTCGTGGATCATCTAAAGATTCAAAAGTGTTGGTATTTTGAACTATTTATGTTATAGACAGTTATAAATCAGTTATCACATTCGTTGCTCATCTGAAGTGTTAACATTTTGAACCGTTTATGTTTTAAGCTAATGTTATTCCGATTCATTGAAAAATTAAACTGTTGATTATATTATGGTGTTGATATTTTGATTGTTGATGTTTTGGTTTTTGAAGTTGAGTATCGATGGACAAAGTTGACAGTTAACTTCATATGGTGTCTGTAGGTACTTAGTAAATATGACCACACATTTTTATAATAGTAGGTATAAGCATTTATGCAATGCCTAAAGTAATTAGGTATAGTCATTAATTATAACAAAGTTCGGCTGCTGAATATTCCATTGCTGGATCAAAATAAGTCACATAATAATATGTATAGTTACATTCACCAGCTGTTTCATGTTTGTAAACAGCACAAAGTTCGTACACAAAATAACTAATTCATTATCACACATTCACACTGCATTGATGAGGCCATTGTGTGTCCACCATTATGGTTAACGTTATTGATATCTCTTTCACTCCTGTGTAGAAAGTCGAATAGGCGAGAAGTAACTTGAATGTTCTGGATATTTCCTCGTTGTTGCCAGTCGACAAAGCTTGGTCTCCCTGATAACTATACCGGGGGGAACAATGCAAATGTAATTATTGAAAAACATGAACCTATAGTTAGGTAATTCAAATAAATAAAGCCTTATATTTTGTTTATTAAACTTTTACATTAGTATTCACACGAACTAGGAATAAAGTTTGTCATAAAATTTCCAAACATTACGCATTACTAAAATTACACACTATAACAGAAAATAAAACAAGCAAAAACTACCAAATTAATTTCACAACCAAACTTACAGGGTCCATTTTATTAATTCGTAATCTCCACTGCTTCATTGTTTTTTTTTTTTTTAATTTCAATGACAGAGACGTTTTCACTAACATAGTATTTTGAAAGGCATACTATAACGACATAGATCTAAAATCAAAGTAGAAACCGTTATTTCACATTACTCGATTTTTTAACTTGTGACTGTACAGAAAGGTTGATAGTATTAAAAGGTTGTGTGTTAGTGTTGGGGATCGCCACACAACGATAATAGAAATCCTTACTAATTAACCGTGAAAGTTTGTATGTAAGAATGTAAAGACGTGTGCTACTCTTTCACGCAAAAACTACTGAACGGATTTGGATGAAATTTGGAACACAGATAATTTATAACCCGGATTAACACATAGGACTTTTTATCCCGATAATATGTTCCCGTGAGACAATTATTTATTTATTTATTTATTAAAACTTTATGCACATAATGTACAAAGGCGGACTTAATGCCTTGGGCATTTTCTACCAGTCTACCTTAGGGTGATGCAGAGACAAAACAGTAGGTGCAATAGTATAGAAAATTTCCAAGAATAAAATATAATAATAAATACATATATACATACATACAACAAAATATACAAAGTAAAGAGAGATATAAAAATACATAGATGAAGAAAAACAACAAATTAATTGTGAGACGAGTCTACCAACTTATGAAAGTGTTCACGAACTTTAACCTTAAAAGTGAACCGACTGGTTGCCGTCCTGATATTCAGAGGGAGCGCATTCCAAAGGAAAACCGCCTGGACAAGAAAAGAAGATTTAAGAAAACCAGAGCGGTGAGTAGGACATCGTAGAAGACGATTATTAGAAGAACGAAGAGTCTTGCTGTGCGCAGAGCATAAATATTGGAAGTGAGAAGTCAGATAAGAAGGAGAAGTGGGTTTGTCTAGAAGAGAAAACAAGGTTGTCAAAGCCCTTAACGCTCTGCGCTGTCTGATGGGTAACCATTTTAAGCGTGACCTATGTGCGGACACATGATCATACTTATGAAGATTAAAAACGAATCGAATGCAGTTATTTAGAAGTCGGTCAAGTTTATTGAGGAGATCTGCATTCAGGTCATAGTAACACACATCGCCATAGCCATAGCCATATAATTATCGAACTCCACGCGGGCGACGCCGCCGCGGCCATAAGGTAGTAACTTAACTTTTATAATTGCAGAAGTAATTAACACATAAAAATCTTTTGAATGTATAGCCAAAGGATTTAGCAGGTTAATACATAATTTTGCGAATTCAATGAAAGTGCGAACCGTTAGTGATTTATTTTCGGTATCTGCCAACATGCAGGGAAAATTTCTACAGTGACAACCCTATTGAGACAGCAAATGATTTATTGTCTCTTTCCCGCAAATGCTCTGATTGGCTGAATCTCTCTAGACAATTCCCTGGCAAAGTTGCCAGCCCATCAATTAAAATCTCCTAAAAGTGATCTTTTTTTTTGTGATAAGAACTATAACCACTGTGTTTAAAATTGAATTTGACAGAGGAATCAAATTTATTAAAAAAAAGAACTGGTTCTATTTTAATTATCAAGTACTAGCTGTCGCCCGTGACTTCGTTCGCGTAGGAATTTGATGTGTATGTGTAAGAATAAAAAGGAGCCTATGTGCTAATTTATTATAAACAATAATATATCTGTGTGTCAAATTACATCCTGATCTAATAATAAAAGTTATTGACTAACAAACATCCATCCATCAAAACCGTCGGTATAGTAATAGTAGAAACAAGTAGGATTTCTGAACAAAATTGATAACGAAACTGATTGATTACAATTGAATTCTCTCAGTGCTTAGGTGGTTTCATTACCCTTCACAATTAATGAACACACTACATTACTTATCTACATAAATAAAATAGATTATGTACTTATTAACATTTTATGGAAAATTATAGAACAATACAAACTAATGCAAAACACTTTTTATAGTCTCCCCAGTTTCAGGGAAAAACTCTACAGTGACAACCCTTTTGAGATAGCAAATTTATTGTTATCTCTTTCTCGCACGTGCTCTGATTGGTGGAAACATAATGACCCTCTCGAACGTTCCTTGGTTTCTGTTCTGTGATTGGCCACATCTAGTGACATCGAGCAAGGGGTAGAAATATCTCGAATCTCATTTGTTGACTATATAAGCGGCGGCCGCTCGGCGCGAACTCAGAATTATTTGAAACGCGATACAAAGCAGACGACGAGAGTTCGGTGCAAACCGGAGAAGTTTACTAGACTCGCAAGTTACATTCAACGTTATACGTTACTACTACTTTGCAGCAAGTTTATTGTGAAAAGTACAATCTACAGGAAGACAAAATGCCAGCTGTAGGAATAGATCTTGGTACGACATACTCGTGCGTCGGCGTGTGGCAGCACGGGAACGTGGAGATCATCGCCAACGACCAGGGCAACCGTACAACACCTTCCTATGTGGCCTTCACGGACACGGAGCGCCTCATCGGAGACGCAGCCAAGAACCAGGTCGCCCTCAACCCCGGCAACACAGTGTTCGACGCCAAGCGACTCATCGGAAGGAAGTTCGACGACCCCAAGATTCAGCAAGACATGAAACACTGGCCCTTCAAGGTGGTCAACGACTGCGGCAAACCAAAGATTCAAGTGGAGTTCAAGGGTGAAGCGAAACGTTTTGCGCCCGAGGAGATCAGCAGCATGGTGCTGACGAAGATGAAGGAGACGGCGGAAGCTTACCTCGGAACAACAGTACGCGACGCGGTCATCACAGTGCCGGCCTACTTCAACGACTCTCAGCGCCAGGCCACCAAGGACGCGGGAGCCATCGCCGGTCTCAACGTGCTCAGGATCATCAACGAGCCCACAGCCGCCGCGCTCGCGTACGGCCTCGACAAGAACCTCAAGGGCGAGAGGAACGTCCTCATCTTCGACCTCGGCGGCGGAACGTTTGACGTGTCAATCCTAACCATCGACGAAGGCTCGTTGTTCGAAGTGAGGGCGACGGCGGGCGACACACATCTCGGAGGCGAGGACTTTGACAACAGATTAGTGACCCATCTCGCGGACGAGTTCAAGCGCAAGTACAAGAAGGACATGCGCATGAACCCTCGCGCTCTGCGCCGCCTCCGCACAGCCGCTGAGCGTGCTAAGCGCACGCTGTCGTCCAGCACTGAAGCCACCATCGAGATCGACGCGCTTTACGAGGGAATCGACTTCTACACCCGCGTGTCCCGCGCGCGCTTCGAAGAGCTGTGCGCAGACCTGTTCAGAGGCACCCTTGACCCCGTGGAGAAGGCGCTCAAAGACGCCAAGATGGACAAGAGCCAGATCCACGACGTCGTCCTCGTCGGAGGCTCCACCAGGATCCCGAAAGTGCAGAGCCTGTTGCAGAACTTCTTCTGCGGCAAAAAGCTCAACCTGTCCATCAACCCCGACGAAGCCGTGGCGTACGGCGCGGCCGTCCAGGCAGCTATCCTGAGCGGCGAGCAAGACGCGAAGATCCAGGATGTATTACTAGTGGACGTGGCCCCTCTGTCGCTCGGCATCGAGACCGCTGGCGGCGTGATGACGAAGATCATCGAGCGCAACTCTAAGATCCCGTGCAAGCAGTCGCAGACGTTCACCACGTACTCGGACAACCAGCCGGCGGTCACCATCCAAGTGTACGAGGGCGAGCGAGCGATGACGAAGGACAACAATCTGTTGGGCACGTTCGACTTGACCGGTATCCCACCCGCGCCGCGCGGCGTCCCTAAGATCGACGTCACCTTCGACCTGGACGCGAACGGCATCCTCAACGTGTCGGCCAAAGAGAACAGCACCGGCCGAAGCAAGAACATTGTCATCAAAAACGATAAGGGACGCCTGTCGCAGGCGGAGATCGAGCGCATGCTTGCCGAGGCGGAGAGATACAAAGACGAGGATGAGAAGCAGAGGCAGCGCGTCGCGTCGAGGAACCAGCTCGAAGCGTACGTGTTCAGCGTGAAGCAGGCGCTGGATGACGCCGGAGACAAGCTCTCGGAGCAGGACAAGAGCACAGCGAGGAGCGCGTGCGACGACGCGCTCAAGTGGCTCGACAACAACACCTTGGCGGAGCAGGAAGAGTACGAGCACCGGCTGAAGGACCTGCAGCGCGTGTGCTCGCCGCTCATGAGTAAGATGCACGGCGCGGGCGGCAACCCCGGAGGCATGCCTGGCGGTATGTCTGGAGGAATGCCCGGTGGTATGCCTGGAGGAATGCCCGGTGGCATGCCAGGAGGAATGCCTGGCGGGTTCGGAGGAATGCCTGGTGGCATGTCCGGCGGTATGCCTGGAGGAATGTCTGGTGGCTACGGTGGAATGCCCGGTGGCTATGGAGGATACCAACAACATAACGGCCCAACAGTGGAAGAAGTCGATTAAGCGAACAATGATACCTACCTTCAAGTACCCACCTACCTGAAACAATACTTTAGTTTGTATTATTTTGAAAGACTGATTTGTTTATATTGTAAACATTAGCATAATTCAACAGAGGAAATAATAAATGTATGTTTAAGTAATTTATATTAAGTTTTTAAATAATAAATAAAAATAATGTTTTTGTTTTATTTCTTCGTTTTATTTCTCAGTATCTATTATCTATTCTCAGCGATGCATTAATAATTAAAGGGAAATAATTTTTTGAGCTGTTATTTAATTATTCGAGATATGTTATTATGATCAGTTGAAAAACATATTTAGCAGTTATTAAATGGCGGTTGATTAATTATTGCGACAGTTAAACATGGACAGTAATAAAAATCAATTAGTCGGTTACTATTTTGTCATACAATGTCAATTCTAAAAATAATTGAGCAGTCCAATAACTGAATGAGCGGTAAAAATGAAGGAATGAGCAGTAAAACTGATGAAATGGGCAGTTAGATTATTATTCTTATTATGAGTATGCATTTCGTTATATTATTTCATAAAAGGTGTATTGGACATTAAACGCTGATAATTTTTCTATCTAATTTGATTTAGTTGTTATATTTCTGCCCCCGCATAGGGGATGCTTACCGCAACGCATGGGTAATCAGCAATTAACCCAAAAATTATCCTAAAAATGTCTTACTAGCTGGCGTGAGGAGCGTAGGCCGAAGGCCGGTGGATCGACGACGACATTTGTGTGACAGAAAGGGGGTTTGTTTTTATTATTGCGAGCGCAGCGAGCGCGTGTCATGGAGTCGTCGTAGCTAACGTCGTTGCATGCTTAATATACGAGGAATACATTTAACCACCTCATTGTTTATATAACTGCTTAGAATGAGATTTCTTACCGACAAATTCCGATTGATTACTGCCCACACGTAACCGCTCGTTCAATCATTTTTACCGCCCAATTAATTATTTTCCTGCTCAATTATATATTCACTGTTCCATTTCATTATTTTTTATTGCTCATTTTTGTTTACTTTACTGCTTAGTTTTAACTGCTGAACTAGTTATTAAACGTGCTATTTATAATTTTTAACTTACCAAAACCGCTATTTAGAACTGCCTCTTTAAATCAGTGCCTTAAATAAAAAGTCAAACTTGCAATTAACACACACAGTATACCTACACACAACTCTCTTTAGGGTCAATTTATACTAGCGCAGAGTCGAAGCGTGAAATTCTTTACAACTAATGCGAAGCCGCACAAATGAATGAATATTTCATGAAAAAGTCATTCAATAGGATTAGATGAACTTACAGGGATAAATTGATGATTTTCATGATTGTAATTCTGTAACTACATACGTGTTACTAGCGCGACTGGCGCGAATTGCAAAAAACGTAAGAAAATTTGAATTTCGCGGGCTACCCAAACGCAACCACCTTAAGCAAATCAAATTAGATTGAAAGTAGCGGCGAAAATCTATGTTTTTTTTTTTTGCCATAACGAAAGCTAGCGAGCTGGGCATAGACTCTCCGAATCGAAACGTACCTAGCGAGTGCGTGACTGTATTCACCAACACTCGGTTTGAGATTTTGGGCTGTCTTGGATACGAACAGACATCGTGGGACCGTCAGTTTACCGAACGTTACAAGTGGTAACATCGACATGCGACTGAGAATGATTTATATATAACCATTTACTGGCAACACGGTCAAATGTCAAAGTCAAAACTTCAAAATAGTTCAATCAAAAGTTTGTTGTTGTTTGTTTACTGTATGTTATTGATTGGGGTTGTTTTATTTTTGTAAAATACTACTTCCCTTCCCTAAGTCGACCACTTTTTTCGATCTGGTAAGAAACTAAGAAATATGATAGCTTAGACGTCGAAACCGAAAATGGAAACAGGTTTCGAACCGGGTGATAGCGCGAACTTGCCTAGAATGGACTGTTTTATGGTGGCTGCCTATTTAGTTACCCTGCCCAAACGAGATCTGAGTGCTGAAACAACTAGGTGAGAACCTGTATCTAATAGTTATTTTAAATACGTAATCCATACTTAAAAATACAAAAGCGAAAATAACTATGTCATAAAATTTTGCCGCCATAGACCATGACTTAGACTAGACTAGACTTACTGAAAAAATCATTGACCTCGAAACCTCCTTGCATTATTTCTAACCTCTATGCTGGCGAAGACACAGGCAAACACTAATTTATTCCTTTTTGGCACTCTAAAACCCAATTTCTTTGTCCTCAGGTTTTCTGAAGAATGTTACGGCGATGACGCGATAGGCTACGTGCAGCTGCGCCGCGACGCTGGCTTGTGCATTCTGAAGGCAACGGTTTGCCCTAAACCTCAAGCTTATGCCAATGTGACACTGACATTGAATCAAATTGAAGAAGAAGTGGAATATTCAGTGTCATGGCTGTGAAGGAGATAGTGGTTGTATGCATGGAGCTGCCTTCTTGCTGTGGCTACATAGACGGAGTGATGAACCCGACCTTCGACACAGAGAGTTCTATTGGTAGAAACCTTGGATGGCAGAAGTAAAGTGCTCTTGTTAATATCTCAAATTCTTCTTGCTACAATAAAATATAAATGGTACATATTAGTTATAACAATAGAGATTAAAATAGTCCAGTCTTTACGTTGATTGAGTTTTTGAAGACACTATAACATTTTATAACGGAACTGTGAGTGATGAGACACCAACACAGAAGTGCTGCCACCTATTCAGTACATCATTCTGAACCACTTCAGAACAACACAACAATTAACTCTTTGACCGCCACGGATGTTTATGAATGTCAAGTCAAAAAGAGCTCACGACGCTACGGACGGCATGGCACGTCGAAAATACACGTATTTTACAGTTGCTTGGCATAGAGAACACAGATTTTCGTTATTGACGTGGCGGTCAAAAGGTTAAGGTACTGAATATGTGGTAGCAATGTTTATTTTCAATGTTAATGACTGTAATTATATTCTTGTTGCAGCCTGTGAAATTCATCACAAGTAAAGAGCTTTCTAACACATAACGGCCACCTAAAGCTAAGAGGCCTGCCGACCCTGCTGTGCTTAATGACTTCTTAGCAGAAGCAAAGAAACGAAACCTTGATGGCCTCTTAATTAGGTAAGAAGCAACCTAAGCAGTACCATAATTTTAGACTTTGTGAACTGAAATCAATGGAATAAGAATGAAAAGCTAAAAATATTCTGGGTCCTGGGTTTGGTTATGCAGTGTTAGTTGGGTTTTTCCATCAAGAATTCCTCAGTAACAGCCAAGAATTGCGATATGTGCTTGGTTGGTTGTTGGTAAGGCATGCAAAACCTGGTTCCTGTAGTAGTTGATGGTAATTGGCCCTAGGATGTCACAATGTGATTGGCACAATGTGGGTGGGGTGCACCATAAATACACCGCCGCCCACACCTTAAGGCAAAATAGGTATGTATAATATTTTATTTTATTAATTAGCCTTCTCTGTGCAACAAACACAGGCCTCCCTCAAGTCCTACCAAGCAGAGATGTTATGGATATGATATTTCGGTTCTGGATACGGATATGGATATAGGAATAAAATTACATCGGTTTCGGATACGGCTACGGATATGTAATTATTTCGGATTATCCGTTAGTTTCGGTTACGGATATAATAAAAAATTAACTAGTTATGAAAGAGGTTATGTTATGAACTTATGATTAGAAATAACAAACAAACAGATTCACGTGGCGCGCGAGCGGTAAAACAGATCTCCGGCTAATTGAAATATTCCTGATGGAAAAACCCAGTAACAGTTTGCCCGACCGGGGAATCCAACGCAGGACCTCATGCTCCGCAGTCGTGCTTGCGACCACTAGACCAACAAATAACAAAGGATGTAAATATAATAAGCATAATAAATAAAAGACCAATGTTTTCTTTTTCAGATATCTTTCACCTGAAGAACAGAATGATTGAAAAGCTGTTACCAGCTATACTGCCAGTTAAAAGCAAGGAGGTTATGCTTTTTTAATAATGCCCTTATTAAAAAAGCATAATACAAAATCAAGGACTATGTTGAAGATAAAGAAATTTGGCTTTAGTTCCTCCTGTGCATGCGGCTTCCCTGGTAGCTCATAAACAGCACAAATATGTGGATGTCTCTAACTATTCTCAATCTCATATTTTCTCTTCTTTCTAATCAGACTCTTTTACAATGGTTTTCAAATCATTTGCACATCTTTTACTCAGAATAGTTACAGCACTGATAAAATTTGTGTCAGTTGTTTAATTATATAGTATTTTACAATATCGATCGTTTGTGAATGTGTGATTCCCAGATGCTTAAACTTTTTATCTTGTATTTCATTTTTTGTGTAATACGCAGCGACTTATTGTCAGGCTTACGCTGTTTCCTCATACTTAAGTACTAATGCTGTAACTTGATAATATTGTAATACCAAATGATTTGAAAAGAATAACCATAGAGTTTCTTGCCGGTTCTTCTCCATAGGAAACGACCTACCTGAACCGTGCACCTTTTTGTCGACGTTTAGTAAGTGACCATGTGAAATAAATATTTTGATTTTGGTTTTGATGAGGTGCTTACACAGTTTCCCGCAAACAACTCCAAGACTCTATTTTAACTATGATATAATATTTTTTATTTGGTACATACATCAACCTCGACTGTCTCGTTGGTCTAGTGGTCGCAAGTGCGACTGCTTAGCATGAGGTCTTGGGTTCGATTCCCATGTACATCAGAACCGCGGGTGTACTTATCAGTGGGCTAATTCACGTAACTAAAGAAGTGCAGTTTCAGTTAAGTTTCGATCAAAACAACGCTTTTCGTATTCTCTACCGCTGTCAGACACGCTCGCGTCAACGGGAGCGCAATAACGGCATTCTACTGTTGCGCGTCTTTGGTGCGTGTTTCGAAACGCAACAAGATCGGTATTCTACTATTCGTTTGACGTCTCAAAATGACATCTTATAAGTTTCAATTCGATCAACGTGCAGTTTCGGTTACGCGCAACATAAGTTCATCGTTATTTACTTTTGTTGGCATCAAATTGTATTTTTTTTAAATGTAAGTTTTAAAAATGGATTATTGTATGTAGACAAGTTAACTACAAGTCGTTTTCAATGAAATTCTAAAAGTTTTTTTTTACTTTTTAGTGAATATGAGTTTCCAATTTGGTTTGAGAATTTTATTCCTCGCTGCTGAAATTTATGACCGAGAACGCCGTCAAGTAATAAGAAGACAAAGGTTTCCTGTGGATCCCTTCCGTATTTTTACACATAGGTACAATATCGATAGAATCTAACAGACCTTGCCCCACTCTTTGGGAGTTCTTTGATCCCCGTCTGCCTCGGCATTTAAAAAGTTCGCGCACTCTGTCCAAAGGCGTGATGTGAAGTCACTCCCCTCTCTAGACCTTAGTCTGCCACGGGCAAGGTCCCTGTGGCCCTCCAAATATTCAACCAGCAGTTCTATTTGCCGCACAGAAAGGCGTTTGCGTGAAGTCATACCTACTGAAGAATCAAGATGAAACATATGAAAAAAGTTTAAACTGCTACTTCGTAAACTTCACTTTAACTACATCCTTAAATATGATTTTATTCATATTATATTATGATTATAGTAGTCGTTTTTTGCACTGAGTCTTGAATTTCAACTTTCGCGTCATTGGCGGGTATCCTGTTATTTTGACAGGTTTGGTTTTATGGGGCAATGATAGACCATCATTCAGCCAAGTTTTAGCAAAATAGTGTTTAATTGTGAAACAAAACATAATTGTTTGTTTATAAGTAAGAAAAAGCACTAAAATCTGTACTGGGGTATTATTTTAATATTATAATAACGTCGTATTCATTGAAATGTAATCGATTCTATTCGATTATTTAGTGAGTTATATTTTTTCTCTAAGTCAGTTTGGTTGACGTGCAATTCACGCGCAACTTACGCGCAGTTCAAAAATTACAAGAATACCGTTTATCACTCAAACTTGAACTTAACTTAAACTGCGCTGCAACTGCACTAAAACTTCATCGGCGCGTCTTGAGATTTCGTGAATTAGCCTACAGGTATGGTCTAAAGCAACAAAATTATCGCAATGACGACGTGGAGAAAACAAGTGCCTTTCGGCTTCATTAAGTGTCAGTTTACACCCCCCTATACATTTAATGTAGTATTAATACATCTACTTTACAACCCTATAGTAGGGGCAATAAAATAGACAACCCAACAGGTTCTTGGCCCATATGCTTTGTAGTTATCAATTTTGATTTGGAAAACACGTTAGTTCTGTTAATTTTAACAAATGGTAGCATTGACTTAATTTTATCAGGCAACCCATTCGCAATATTATATTTGGTAATGGTGCCGATTCCCCTGTTTACAAACTAAATCAAATTTAAGTTCAGTGCATCTTTTTCTTTATATTTCATTAAGAAAAGGACAGAAGATAAATTTTAGTTTAGTCCTGTCAAATTAACCAGCGCCTGACACAAGTTTAGACGTGATTAAAAAGTTGACTACTAAAATTACATCAAATTACGTCAGGTGCTGACTAATTTGACAGGACTAAACTAATATTTATCTTCTTTCCTTTTCCTAATGAAATAGAAAGAAAAAGATGCACTCAACTTAATTTTAGTTTAGTTTGTGGACAAGGGAATCGGCACCAATGTCTACCTAAGTCTTACGATTGCTAAAAAATATTGCCGCGCTTGCCTGGGTTGGTCCGTGGATGGATGACCCACCTCTTACTGATGGGTGAGGTAGAGATGTACTTTATAGTATACCCACATTTCACCAGTTATGCTCAAGCCCAATGAAATAAGAGGCGAGCCTATTGCCATCAACCGGGTAGGAATTCAGACTTCGTAGCTGCTACTGAGAATTTCCTGGTGGAAAAACTCAATAACACATGACATGACATGACATTTCAGACTTCGGTTCCCCATACTTCTTTTTTGTAGAAGTCATCATCATTATTATCATTCACCTGCCCTTATCCCCATTTATTTGGGAGGCATGTTTACTTCTTCCATACTTTCCTATTACTTTTTGGAGAAACATTTGAAGGAAAAAGAAACTGAAAAATATTAACACTCTCACCGCCATTCACATTTAAGGTTTTTCTAGAACAACAGGCCACGTGGGCGGCGCGCGGGCCATGCAATGTCTTTTACACCACGCCACGCTAGATTTTGTGTAACTTTTGCAGCACGCCATGTGGGCTGCCATGCCGGCGGGACACGTTGTTAAGTTGCCGTGTGGTCCGCTGTGATCCCACAAATTCATGCGCGAGCAACGGAACTAATTACACGTATGGCCTGCCCTTACAAATATGTGCAGGTTGCAACAAGTACTATTGTCATAGAATTTGGCGCGCTAGTTGTGGTACGCAGGCAGCCCACATGGCCTGCCCGTAAAAATTAAAGAATCTATAATGGCTTGCTGCACCGAAATTTATGTGGGCGGCAGGCGGACCACATGGCGGTGAGAGAGTTAATACAAATCACAAAAAATTAAAATAGTAGATTTCTGAGATTTGAACATGCAACCCATGGTTTACAGAGCGGTCATGAAATCACTGTAATCAAAATCAAAATTTACAATCTAATTACAAATTAAATTATTAAAATCAAATCCATGAGTGTGAACTACACTAAATAATCTCTGATTTATGTGTTTTTTAAAGAAATAAACATATGATAAATGCTTATTAATTGTTGATAAATGCGAGCGCTATGGAATTAGAGGTCCTGCACTAGAATGGCTAAAAAGCTATTTGAGCAATAGACAACAGTGTGTTGAAGTATCCCGTATTAGTGATAAACTTGTTGCAATGCTATACAGATCCTTATTTCGTCACAACGGGTCAGGAGTGCCTCAGGGAAGTATCCTTGGGCCTCTTCTCTTCCTCTTATATATTAACGACTTACCAAATATTACAAAACATAAATGCATATTATTTGCCGACGATGTGTCAGTAATAATACCGGAGACTGACAAAACACTACACGAAAAAGAAGTAAAACAAACCATTACCGACATAATAGATTGGCTAAATGAAAATAACCTAAAAATTAACCTATCTAAAACAAAATTCATTCAATTTTCAAATTATAAACAGAACCCACCAAAAATTAATTTAGAACACAATAATGAAATAATTAATAAAGAAAATAAAATAAAATTTTTAGGGTTAACTTTAGACCAAAATTGTAATTGGGGAATCCATATTGACAACCTGTGTAAAAAAATAAACAGATTTGTATACGCGCTAAAAGAGCTACGCAAAACAGCAAATGAAGAAGCCGCACTTAACGCCTATCATGGCTATGTAGCGTCTGTACTGAGATACGGCTTACTCTTATGGGGTAACTCGACTCATGTCCAACGAGCATTAATAGCGCAAAAAAATGCTTAAGAGCAATCACTGGGACACCGCCATATGAGAGCTGCAGACCAGTTTTTAAAAAGTTAAAGGTTTTAACTCTAGCTTGTATTTATATATTAGAAATAGGTGTATTTGTTAAAAAAAATTCGCACTTCTTCTCCACAGTAGCCGAAAACAACAGATTCACAAAAAGGGACCCCACTAAACTAAAAAACCAACTTTGCAATAGTACTCTTCACTATAAAAACAGTTACCTAATGTCTATTAAAATTTACAACCACATTCCGAAAGTAATAAGAGAATCACCGCTGCATTTTTTCAAAAAAAAGTTGAAATTATGGCTACTTCAAAAGACTTTTTACTCAGTAAAAGAATTTTTTGAAGATATTAAATATAAATAGATAGTGTTATTATTATTTCTTTTTTAATGTTTTCATGCTATACCTAAAATTAATATTAATGTTGTATTTTATTTTATATTACTGTTTTATTAGATTATAGAGTTCACACATATTAGTTTTGTTTTTTGTTGTTTTACTTTATTACAATGTTAGTAAACTAGGGTTAGGTATTATGTGAGTAAAATATGTAGTGTATCAAGTACACTTACTAATGTAAATATTCGTATGCCGCGTCCAACGGCGGATATGTCCTGAACTATGTAAATTTTATTAACAACTTTGTGAATACCGTATCCTACGAATAAATGTCTTTGTCTTTGTCTATGTTGTATCTAATCGTTTCATTTTAATTTGATTTAGAATCCTTGAGATATAATTTCTAATATATAGGTGGACAGTTTTCTGTAAACAATAAGCCATGGTCAGGTTATCGAAACATTCAAAGCGAAGGTTTTACATTATGAAAAAAAAAAAAAAAAAATTGCCTTCTAATAATAGTTCTACATATTAATAATTTAATTGGTGTTGTTTACAAAGTGAAGTTAATGCTTGCTTTCTCTGATTGAAAATCACGACTTATTTGTACGCGATATACGGTAGGAATCGCGCTACAGCTCGTGAAATATAAACCTAGGATTTTTGTTGTATTTTTACATATTTCGACAAATTAAAATTTGTGTTTTACAAAAAACTGTGATGCTTTTTCAACGAGAACGTGTTTTTCACCGTTGCAATGGCGCGACCATGGGGTTTTAGTATTACAGCTCCTGAAATATAAACCTAAGATTTTTTTCTCTATATTTTTACAAACAGGACTCCGCAAGCCATGTTTTAATATTGTGTAGGTACTAGTGTATTATTGCTGTGTAATATGTACCTACCTACTTTTATTTTATTTATTATGTGTTTCAAGTACTTATGAGTCGTAGTTTAAGTTACAAGTATGATTTTGTTAAATAAAAGAGGGAAGTAATGTTAATATTTTTTTATTTTACAAACTTACATCTAATTAAATATTAAGGGATTTATAACATAATTCAACAGAGGATCAAGTGCTGACAAAATAAATAATCAGTCTTACAAATTAATATCACAATCAAGGTTAAGGTGATTGGAACTTTAAGTATTAATCTACTTCTTCAACTGTGGGCCCGCTGTTCTGCTGGTAACCACCGGGCATTCCTCCTGGCATGCCACCGGGCATTCCTCCAGGCATACCCCCAGGGTTGCTGCCCGCGCCGTGCATCTTACTCATGAGCGGCGAGCACACGCGCTGCAGGTCCTTCAGCCGGTGCTCGTACTCTTCCTGCTCCGCCAAGGTGTTGTTGTCGAGCCACTTGAGCGCGTCGTCGCACGCGCTCCTCGCTGTGCTCTTGTCCTGCTCCGAGAGCTTGTCTCCGGCGTCATCCAGCGCCTGCTTCACGCTGAACACGTACGCTTCGAGCTGGTTCCTCGACGCGACGCGCTGCCTCTGCTTCTCATCCTCGTCTTTGTATCTCTCCGCCTCGGCAAGCATGCGCTCGATCTCCGCCTGCGACAGGCGTCCCTTATCGTTTTTGATGACAATGTTCTTGCTTCGGCCGGTGCTGTTCTCTTTGGCCGACACGTTGAGGATGCCGTTCGCGTCCAGGTCGAAGGTGACGTCGATCTTAGGGACGCCGCGCGGCGCGGGCGGGATGCCGGTCAAGTCGAACGTGCCCAACAGATTGTTGTCCTTCGTCATCGCTCGCTCGCCCTCGTACACTTGGATGGTGACCGCCGGCTGGTTGTCCGAGTACGTGGTGAACGTCTGCGACTGCTTGCACGGGATCTTAGAGTTGCGCTCGACGATCTTCGTCATCACGCCGCCGGCAGTCTCGATGCCGAGCGACAGAGGGGCCACGTCCACTAGTAACACATCCTGGATCTTTGCGTCTTGCTCGCCGCTCAGGATAGCTGCCTGGACGGCCGCGCCGTATGCCACGGCTTCGTCGGGGTTGATGGACAGGTTGAGCTTCTTGCCGCAGAAGAAGTTCTGCAACAGGCTCTGCACTTTCGGGATCCTGGTGGAGCCTCCGACGAGGACGACGTCGTGGATCTGGCTCTTGTCCATCTTGGCGTCTTTGAGCGCCTTCTCCACGGGGTCGAGGGTGCCCCTGAACAGGTCTGCGCACAGCTCTTCGAAGCGCGCGCGGGACACGCGGGTGTAGAAGTCGATTCCCTCGTAGAGCGCGTCGATTTCGATGGTGGCTTCAGTGCTGGACGACAGCGTGCGCTTAGCGCGCTCAGCGGCTGTGCGGAGGCGGCGCAGTGCGCGAGGATTCATGCGCATGTCCTTCTTGTACTTGCGCTTGAACTCGTCCGCGAGATGGGTCACTAATCTGTTGTCAAAGTCCTCGCCTCCGAGGTGTGTGTCGCCCGCCGTCGCCCTCACTTCGAACAACGAGCCTTCGTCGATGGTTAGGATTGACACGTCGAACGTTCCGCCGCCGAGGTCGAAGATGAGGACGTTCCTCTCGCCCTTGAGGTTCTTGTCGAGGCCGTACGCGAGCGCGGCGGCTGTGGGCTCGTTGATGATCCTGAGCACGTTGAGACCGGCGATGGCTCCCGCGTCCTTGGTGGCCTGGCGCTGAGAGTCGTAAAAGTAGGCCGGCACTGTGATGACCGCGTCGCGTACTGTAGTTCCGAGGTAAGCTTCCGCCGTCTCCTTCATCTTCGTCAGCACCATGCTGCTGATCTCCTCGGGCGCAAAACGTTTCGCTTCACCCTTGAACTCCACTTGAATCTTTGGTTTGCCGTAGTCGTTGACCACCTTGAAGGGCCAGTGTTTCATGTCTTGCTGAATCTTGGGGTCATCGAACTTCCTTCCGATGAGTCGCTTGGCGTCGAACACTGTGTTGCCGGGGTTGAGGGCGACCTGGTTCTTGGCTGCGTCTCCGATGAGGCGCTCCGTGTCTGTGAAGGCCACATAGGAAGGTGTTGTGCGGTTGCCCTGGTCGTTGGCGATGATCTCCACGTTCCCGTGCTGCCACACGCCGACGCACGAGTATGTCGTACCAAGATCTATTCCTACAGCTGGCATTTTGTCTTCTTCTTGTAGATTTTTCACAATAAACTTGTTGCAAAATAGTAGTAACGTATAACGTTGAATGTAACTTGCGAGTCTAGTAAACTTCTCCGGTTTGCACCGAACTCTCTTCGTATGCTTTGTATCGCGTTTCAAATAACACTAAGTTCGCGCCAAGCGGCCGCCGCTTATATAGTCAACAAATGAGTTTCGAGACATTTCTACTCTTTACTCGACGTCTCTGGTCTACGTCCAATCAGAGAACAGAATCGAAGGAATTATCTAGAGGGTCGCCCCGTTCGACCAATCAGTGCGTTTGTGGGAAAGAGACAGCAAGCCATTTGCTGTCTCAATCGGGTTGTCACTGTAGAAATTTTCCCTGCATCTGGGGAGATACCGAAAATAAATTACCACGGTTTAAACTTAGATTGGATTCTCAAAAATTTGTACTTGCTGGCTAAGTCAAAAAAGTTATTTTCACGTGAACGGTTTTGTAAACGGTTTCTACTTTGACTTAACACCTATTTCATTACAGTATGGTTTCCAAAATACCATGTTCGTGAAAACGTATAACATGAATCAATACAGCGGGAGAGAATCTAGATTCTATGAGTGTACATTGTATTTAGAAAAATAATTGAAATGAAAATTGATTGATTGAAATTGTATTGTTTTTAATATTTTAAAATTGGATTTAGTTTTAAATTGATATTTTAAATCTTTTGCATGCCTACTTGGTAAAATATGGCTGTACTATTATATGTCTTTTTGTCATCCTTTGATGTTACCCGTATTTGCAAAATAAAATAATCTTTATCTTTGTCTAAAAAATAAATCCTGTTCTCTCTCATGCTAATATTATAAATATGACGGTGTGACGTTGCCTTGGAACCGTTAATATAGGAGAAGGAATTTGAATATTACTTAGCTATTTTCATAATAGTAAGTATACTGATGCAGTACCGCTGTTAAATTTATGAAAGTTAAAATGTATAAACACTTTTCTGGAAACTACTTGCTTTGGGGTGTAACATAAATTATATACCTATCATTTTGGAAAGACAAGTTAAAAGTCGTAACATGAAAAAAAGTCGGTTGTGTCTGAGGCTTCTAGGGAAATTGAACTTAGTGCACTGGCAACACCGGGGAAATATCTCGAATGCATGACGCATACCTACACCCGCGCCATTGGTGAGTGTGAAAGGAATAGCAATAGTATTATATTGTGTTTACAAACTATGAAACAGTGGGCTAGAAAATACGGTGATCTCCAGAATTTTCTACCCTGCTGATGAAATAATCCAGTAAATTCGTTCATGCCTTTGCAATGTTTCCAGAAAAACGGTGTCCTTTTAAAAAAGAGACAGCTGTTGCCGACGTTTTGCATAATGGAGAATTTTATTATTGATATACCTAGGTAGGTTCGTTTACCTTTGCCCACACATTTTTGATGATTCGACAGTAGGCTAGATTTCATCGATTAAATTTCCACACGTTACTACCTAATGTAATTTTATTTTTAGAAGGCAGATCTATATTTGGAATGACTTAGTAAGACAAGTTAAAAGTCGTAACATGAAAAAAAGTCGGTTGTGTCTGAGGCTTCTAGGGAAATTGAACTTAGTGCACTGGCAACACCGGGGAAATATCTCGAATGCATGACGCATACCTACACCCGCGCCAGTGGTGAGTGTGAAAGGAATAGCAATAGTATTATATTGTGTTTACAAACTATGAAACAGTGGGCTAGAAAATACGGTGATCTCCAGAATTTTCTACCCTGCTGATGAAATAATCCAGTAAATTCGTTCATGCCTTTGCAATGTTTCCAGAAAAACGGTATCCTTTTAAAAAAGAGACAGCTGTTGCCGACGTTTTGCATTATGGAGAATTTTATTATTGATATACCTAGGTAGGTTCGTTTACCTTTGCCCACACATTTTTGATGATTCGACAGTAGGCTAGATTTCATCGATTAAATTTCCACACGTTACTACCTAATGTAATTTTATTTTTAGAAGGCAGATCTATATTTGGAATGACTTAGTAGTTATTCCAGCATGAGAATAAAGAAACAGAAATAACGTAAACATGAATCTTCGAAAATAGTGTGTCCAAAGGTACCTACTTATAATGAAGGCCAATTACGCTGATTGTTCGAAAGAGATACGGCTCTGGAACACAAAGGGCAAGGAAGGAACATGGATGGGTTTTAGTCAGTATACTAGTCTAACACTCCCTTCCGCTCTGGGCCCCAGAGCGGGAGAAGTCATATGATGATTTCGCATCCAAAAAAAAAAAGGGCCAATCGCCATGACACGAAATAGGTAGTGAGCCTTTTATATTCCCATTAACCAGTCACAAATCCTACCAGTCCTATGAGTCCCCCTCCTCCAGGATGTTACTGAGATAATTCCTGTTTGAAAAACTCAATAACACTACACGAACTGGGAATCGAACCCAAGATCGCATGATCAGTAGAAGCGCTTGAGACCACTGGACCAACGAGGCAGTACTATCTCTTTATTTATCTAAATAACCTAAGAAAAGGTGAGGTAAGTAATTGTGATTTTTTTTCCGAAATGCCTTTTATAAATAGGTAGGACTCTCCAAGTCATGGTCATCCAATTCCGGTCATTGTTGAGGTACCTAGTGCTCAATCACAAACTTTAAAAAATAAATAGGTACAGTCAACAAAACAGATAAGTATGCAGGGTTCAAAGATATAATTGTAGTTTTCTTAAAAACCGATCGATGTTTTCGAATGAAATTAAAATTAAATGAAGAAAAATAATCATTTGGTTAAATAATTTCCAATTTCATTTGAAGATGTGCAACAGTTTCTAAAAAACTAAAACTATATCTTTCGTCCCTGCATACCTACCTGTTTTGTTGACTGTACCTACTAACCTATTTACGTAGACTAAGTACCTTCAAGTTAACTACCGAAGTATAACGGGAAATCTCCAAGCGGTTGGTCGACTCTACACGTGACCAGAGGGCGCGGCGGGCCTATTTTTTGGCCAAAGAATCAGCATTGCCATACAACGTGGCAATGCTGCCAGCCTTCTGGGCACTTTTACTGTTGACAGCGATGTGGACGAATGTTTTGACGCCCTGTAACCCTTTTGATACTTGTACATATTTTTATTACTATTATAGATTTGTAGCTTGTAAATAATGTAACTATAATTAACAATTAAAAAGTAACATACCTAGTTCTCCCAAAAAACGAAGTATTTAAACCTTGATACGCCACAAATCAAACGTTTTCATTTAAATTTCGTCATTCGCAATCTAGAAGCTTCATTGCATTAGACGAGAGCGAGTCAGCTCTCTCGAGGGGTGGTTGGCATGGGTCGCGCGCGCCGTGTGCACCCCTTTGTGCTAATTGCTATACTATGACTAGATACACTATTTTTACTGACTCCGATCTTTTGTAATGGGCTTCAAAATCATAACTTAATTTTTTTATTTAGTAGGTACTATGTAAGTATGTATGTAAGCTATAGCTACGTCCATGTGGTACGTACATGGTTAGCCCAAAGTAGGTACTCTTTTTTTTTACGGATGGGAAGTCATCAAATGACTTCTGCCGCTCTGAACGGAGCGGAAGGGAGTGTCAGACTTGTACTGACTAAAACCCATCCATGTTCCTTCCTTGCCCTTTGTGTTCCAGGGCCGCGGTATCTTTTTCGAACAGCCCGCAGCCCTGGCAGGCATCGGCCCTTGCGGTCCCCTCCCTGTTTACTGACATCTCTATGAGGCGCGCGTGGAACACGAACGCGCCGTCTACACGGCCTGTCGTCAAAAGACGGACGGACGGCGAGCTAGCCCATTACTCACCGTCCACAGGTCCGCGTCTATGGTGACCGGAAGCCACCACGTGACCCCCGACGGCCGAGGCGTCTCCTGCGGCGGCTGGGACGAGAGGTTCTCTCCCTCTCACGCTCCGCCACCTCCTTCGCTAGCATGACTGCTTCGCAGTGGAGGTGACGGCGTCCCATTCCCTCTCGCTCCGGACCAAGACCAGGGCGGACGCGATAAGTCGCCGCCGCCGATTGCCGCTACGAGGAAAAGTAGGTACTTGTATGTAACTTTTACTGTTAGCAGCTGCATCAACTCGCTGCTGGGTGAAGGCACCATAAGTTCCAGTTTCCATCCAGGGCTGAACTGGTCGTAGGTTTAATTCAGTTTGTTTCGCCATCTTCTAAGAGTTTTGCCGCGACGTCTTTATATTTGTATGAGGGCTCTGTATAGTGCTATTTTGGCCCACCCACGGCTCATTGGGCAAAGCCCACAGCAACGACAGACGATGTATAAACCTACAAT
The DNA here is from genome assembly GCA_950005105.1 of Lycophotia porphyrea. NCBI lineage: Eukaryota > Metazoa > Arthropoda > Insecta > Lepidoptera > Noctuidae > Lycophotia > Lycophotia porphyrea. The sequence continues at coordinate 1,321,342 of OX465408.1, read as the reverse complement.
TATAATGGTTACATCCAATCCGCTTCATTAATTAAAAACAATATGATCGGTAGATGATTCGCCGGAAATCACCCACAAAGAAAGTGGCCATATTACCAGTTAATTAGTAATCCCGAGGTTTTAGAATATAAAAAGTCATGTTGATTGTTGACCAAATTCAGCAGGCGAACTTTTAAATAACGACAAATTTAGAAAACCCGCTTCTTACAGGGCCAACCTAATTCTTTGTAATAATGTTACTAACGGACTAACGGTAACATTATTACTTGCAGTGAACATCTGCGCTACGTACAAATGGTAACAAAAGAAAATAAACTGTTTGAAGATTCCGGAATTTGCTACCCAGCTACCCAGCCCAGTTTCTTTTGTGTTCGTCGAGTTCAAACTGAGTAGGGATCTGCATTCTTACTTGATTCATCTCTAATCTACCTATAAGCGGCGCAGTGGGTGTAAAATAAAAAATCACCTCTGGATGTTATGGTTTGGTAAAAGTATAAAATAACACCTAGGTACCTATGTCTTGTTGCTATTGTATTTTTTATTAGGTCTTAAAAGAGTATCCGGATCTGTAATTTTCTAGACGCAGGTAGAATTAAAACTCGATATACCTACGTTACATATTGCAGGTAGATATGTATGTATGAATTGTATGTATTGATCCAGCCCCCTGACGTCAATCTAAGTCGCTCTCGTTGCACATACATAATTATGTATAGGTACCTACGCCAAGTACTGGAAGGATCTGGAGAGCATTCATACATAATCTACTAACAGCTGTAGGAATATAGTTGATGTGTCTTCGAAGTTCATAATAATATAAAAAAAACTATGAAGATTTTGTCATTCTAGATTATTCGTAGAGGAACAAAAACATTTGAATGTTTCGTACCGCCACTCGATACTAGAGGGCACTTTCATAAACTTTGTCATCGATGAAAACTATTTTATTCTACTCTGAGATTTGTGAACATTAGAATGATTTGCCAGTGTTTTTAATTTAGATTAGAACCTCTTTGGGCATTGGTTGGTGTAAAACCAAACAATAGCAAAATAACCCAACTTGCCTTTTGTCAAAATGATGTCAAATTAGCGTTGAACAATTTGTGTTGAATTATTTTCTAAATTCTAAAATTATTAAGTGTTCTTGTGATCGTTTATTTATTTATAGTCTAATTTATTTGTAGGTGAAATTCATAATAATGGTTCGCTGCAGTGTCCCATTTTGCTCCCACGAGGCTACCCACCGCTTTCCAAAGGATCCTAATATAAGAAATTCTTGGGTGAAAGCTATAGGACGCGGTAATTTTGTTCTAAGAAATGGATCGAGGATATGTCGCAGACATTTCCAGAGTACCGACTATGTTGAAGTCAGTCGTGCTACTGGTTAGTAATAATTACACATACCCTGGTCTACCTACATATCCTCACGCCACAAAAATATATAAGAAAAGATATAGTAAAAAAATCAAGTGTTAGCCGAGATGCTAACACTTTATTTTTGTACTATATCCATGATTTTGAGTTTTGACGTTGCGTTGCGGTGCGAGTAGCCTGCCTAAATGAGCGTAAACCTCTAAGTATTATATTATAAGTATGTTGCTTTGTGCTCTAGTCCACAAAAAATATAAAGGGTGTAAACAGACTTAACGAAGCCGAAAGGCACTAGTTCTCCCCGTCATTGCGATCATTTTTTTGTTCTAGACCATACCTGGGAACCTTCTAGTTACGGAGATATTGGGGGTCAAAGATCCAACTTTTTCACAAGTTTTTTTTTAAAATACATGTTTTTAAAGTAAGATTTTTACTTTAACAGGACCAGGACCCCCTTTCTATTCAATCCATCCATCAGCACAATGTTTTGATTGCGTTACATTGAGTCCTACTGAAAATCGTGATTTTTCAACCCAAAAAAAGTCGTTTCCTAGCACTAAATTTGCGTAAAGTTACTTAGTTTGATGTACATTGCTTGGTTGACGGCTTCGTGAAGAGTCTGTTTACACCCTGTATTTAACAACACTGAATAGCCGGCGCAGCGTTGTACGAAGTTTCAATGCAATAATATGCTTTTCATGTTACAGGACAACCTCTTCAGCACAGGCGTCTCAAGAAGTCTACTGTCCCTTCAGTTTTTCCCTGGAATAGAAAATTAGTTCCAAGGCGGCATGAAGGTAGCGAGGGACGTAGGGATTACCTTCATACATGTAGAAGCTTTGTTGAAATTCCATCTCGGAGACACCATGGGAAAGATCCGAGAAGTGTTTCATCCGAAATAAAATTCATTTGGCATAAGACTCTAGTTTCAAGACCCGGAAGAGCTTTGAAAAATAAACAGTTGTGTCAAGGAACACAAACGGAGAGTAGTCTGAGACTGTTTGCATCCACAGAACTGTTACTCTCTGATGATGAGTCCGTAGTATTCTACACAGGCTTAGATAACTATGCCCAGTTCAGCCTTCTGTTATCCACCCTGATGCCAATGGCCAATGAGATCAAATACCAATCGAAACACGTTAGCAACTTAACTGTAGAAGATCAGTTTTTGATGTTACTCATGAAATTACGAAGATGCAAACCTGATTTTGAAATAGGTAAAATGTTTGGTGTTAACAAAACTGATGTATCCAATGTTATCATCACATGGGTGAGCTTCGTAACTGATCACTGGAGCCTTCTAGAAAGCTGGCCAAATCAAGATATACTTGATTCGTATATGCCTGAGACTTTAAGAGGGAATTGTCCCTGCAATGGAGTTGTCGGAGACGCTGGAATTCCTATAAAAGACGGAAATGTTCACAATGCGGTCAAAGTTTCTTTTAGCCAATATAAACTCAAGAAATCATTGAAATTCATAGCTGGGTGTTCTACAGACGGCCTCGTCTGTTACTGTTTAGAGCCGAAAGTACGAACTGCAGGAGAGCTTAAAATAAGAGACGAGGACGATTTACCTGTACCTGATGTCATGAGCGTTGACCATAAACTAGCTAAAAGTATACCCATGGACAAACTTATAGGTTCAACCAAAATGTTCAAAATACTAGCAAGTTCACTGAATCAGATTTATGCACCTTTGTCTCCGAGAATATTTAGTGTTTGTATAATGATTTGTAGTTTCAAAGTCGGTATTGTAATTGTCAATAAAGCTAATTCATGATGAGTAATAAAGTTTGTTTTAAATTTTTCATTTTCATGAGCTTGCGCAACGTAGGTGCCTATTGCAATTTTAAAGGCTCTCAGGTGGCGGGCAGAGTCGCGTTGCTATAATAATTCCTGATGCTACATCACTTCTACTATCATATGTCAATCATCAGTTCATCACACGCTACAGGCGTGTCGCACCGTGATTGGTATCAGACTTCAAAAAGGAAGAGGTTCTATGTTCCACTGCATATTTTATTTGCAAAAAATAAAACCGACTTCAAAAACACAAAAAAGTGAAAAATAACTTTGGCTTCACTGTGACAAAAAACTAACTCAAACAAACAAGTCATACTAGTCACCGACTTCTGAAGTTATATATTTTTCACTTTTATTTGTGTTTTTGATTGTACTGAGGTGCGATACGTTAGGGTTGCGGGACTGTTCGAAAGAGATACCGCGGCCCTGGAACACAAAGGGCAAGGAAGGAACATGGACGGGTTTTAGTCAGTACAAGTCTGACACTCCCTTCCGCTCCGCCCAGAGCGGGAGAAGTCATTTGATGATTTCCCATCCGAAAAAATAAATAAAAAAAAGGTGCGATACGCTACGGCCCGATGCGCTGTATGGACCAGTATGGACGCCACGGTGCGCAGCGTCCACGACTTGCTTGTCGCATGACCGGCCGCTATATTGAACAAAAGTGGCCGCCTGGCCGGATGCCCGGTTGAACGATCAAACTTTCTTCCTGGTTTAATTTCCGCAGCCAAAGCGGTAGAGGCCGTGTCGTGCGTAAGGTCCCGTAATGTGAATATTTCATGAAAAAGTCATTCAATAGGATTAAATGGACTTACAGGGTTATATTGGTGATTTTCATGATTGTAATTCTGTAACTACATACGTCATACGTATTACGGGCGCGACTCATTTTTCATCAACATACAACCTAATACTGATCTGTGAATTGCAAAAAACGTAATAAAAATTTGAATTTCGCGGGCTACCCTGACGCAACCACCTTAAGCACTATTCTTTAAAGAAAGAAAATACTGCTTATATGAAAACTAGCCAAAACAAACGATCTATGTCACTACCATCTTTTGGCACGCCTGCAACGGGAGGCCTCGTGTCGTCACGATCGCCGTGCGTAGTTGCGTACGCATTAGGAATGCTTTTTAGGGTTCCGTTGCCATTAGTGGCAAAAACGGAACCCCTAAATAAGGTCCCATTAAAATAGATGGAGAAATTTTAACATAGCGTTCTGTACGTCTAATCAAAGATATCCAAGCAAAAAAAACTAAAGTCGTTTTATTATGACCTAAAAATAAGTTGCAGGCATTTTTAGAGTATTTTCGTTAGCTGATTTTGTTTTTCTTGTAAGTATTTAATACGTTTTTCTTATTTTTTTACCATTGTCCTTATTTTGGTGGTCTGAATGATTTCTAAAAGTTTGTCTATCTATTTTAATGGGACCTTATAAATTGATATTTTACTCCGACATTGTTGACACCACACTCTTGAAAAGAGAGTAGTTGTCTTCTATGAACCGCTACACAAAACTGAGTGAAATTATGAAAAAAAATATAGCCCTCCGAGGATTGAAACAATACATTTTTCGTAGAATATAACTGTCGATCGACAGTTCTTCAAAAACGATATTGAGGTTTCTAAAATACTTTTCTCCTAAGACTACGTTGATGAGATATTCACTTCCAAAGCCATGAAAATTCTGAAGAAATGGGTTGCGTTGCCGTTAGTAGGACGTAAAAAGAACTTTCAACGAAAATTGGTTTGAATAAGATTCGATATTTAGATACTGAGATATGGGACTTTTTCGTGAAAATGCAGCAGTAACTTTGTTTTTCATTAAGATAATATGAAAAAGCAACTGTTGAGTGTAAATTGACAGACCTATAATAATGATCGTTAAAAATATTGTTATTATATTGTTTGGTGCTACGGAACCCATTGTGTGCGAGTCCGACTCGCATTTGATGGTTTTTTTTTACTAAAAGGGCCGTGAGCTAAGTAGTGCCATGTTGTGACACCAATTAGCTTCAAGAAGAAAACAATGTTAAGGAGCTGAGGGCATTCCCCTTGTTAGCATAGAAACCAACTTAGTAATTTTAAACGGTTTTATTTGGGAGCCAATAATACGAAGCTTGCTTACAATCATTTCTTTGAACCGGAAGTGAACGCAGTCAAAAGCAACTTGTGTTGCCATATAGCACAACCACAGAGTCTATAAACAGTATTTATCTGTGGTACAGTTTCTGTTTTCTAACATCCTCCAACGCCGAAAACAATAGCATGTATAAATAAATAAAAAATACATTCGATCGACGCGTTTCGGATAACTGTGTGACAGCTTTTGATATCAAATTCAGATGACATTAGTGACAAGCCTTGTCAATCAGTGACATTGTCATAATCCACAAGATCTGCTTATCTATCCCCCAGAAACAATTACCTACCTTCCTGATGTGACGCCCCTTATGTTATGCCAAGATACTTACACACGTTTATGATCATCTATCTGACCACATTACCCATTCAACAGCCAAAATAAGATTATTGGCCGGAGAAACTGAAACTGGAAAGATATGGGGTAGGCCTTTGCCCGGAAGTGGGATAGAAAGAAGTAGCTAATTTAAGGTGGTCGCGTCAGGTTAGCCCGCGAAATTCAAACTTTCTTACGTTTTTTGCAATTAGCAGGTTATTGTCAGGTTGTATGTTGATGAAAAATGAGTCGCGCCAGTAACATGTATGTAGTTACAGAATTATAACCGTGAAAATCATCAATACAACTCTCTAAGTTCATATAATCCTATTCAATGAATATTTCATGAAAACGTCATTAAAACGTAAGAATATTTGAATTTCGCGGGCTACCCTGACGCAACCACCGTCAAACTATACTGCATAAAGAATTTTCTGTCTTTCATATCAAGCTGATTTCATAAATAGGTTTGCCTTTGATCACAAACGTATACTTGCACTTTCAATCTACGGCAGATTGATCGGGGAATACCCTACAATAAAGTATAGTTCAAGCATGTAAAAAACCGGTCAAGTGCGTTGCCCATCAAATTTACGGACACTTCCTGCGGTCCGTTTTGCCTCCGAACGATGATTTTTATTATAATAATAAAAATAAACTTACATTTGTAGTTGAAAAACCTGTGCTCCCATACTTTGTGTTTAGAAAAATATATTATCCAAGTAGGAACATTTTATAAGTTGGTCGACTATTACTTTTAAACTTGTTAAACTCTGATAGTTTTCCTTTTAATTTCACCGTGATTTTCTGACACACCCAAACAGCCATACCAGCTAAACGGTTAAGCTGGTAGAGGGGGGGGGGGGACACGGGAGTCTAATAAAGATTAGCACTGTAAAGCTTGATATTTAACCCAATTAATCGAAAAAATATTTGTACAGACGCCAGCAGGTCAAGCTACTCGAAACTGTCAGATTTTCCCAATCAACCTGGAACCTAATACTTAAGCGATAAAGTTGAAAATCTATTAAAGAAATCTGACAGATGATAGTAGCTTGATGTGCCTGTACAAACTCGCAGTATTTTTAAAGACCTATCCAACGACATCCCAAACTCACTATGGGGTACGCTAGAAAAAAAAAACATCCACTTACTTTACGTGTACAGGAGATACGAGTACACTAAAAAAATACTTTTCGAGATTTTATTTTACAAACTTTGTCTAACTAATCTGTATATTCATGCCAAATTACAGCTTTCTAGTACTCAGAGTCTTTGAGCTAAGCTGCGGACAGACAGACAGACGGACATGGCAAAACTATAAGGGTTGACTTACGGAACCCTAAAAATTATACATTTTAAAAATTATTACCTACTAACATCTTTCACGCTAACAGAGTCTTACAGCATTGTACATCCGGGCTCCCGGTTCGATTATAAAACTATTTATATATATAACATCAGATTATTATGAAATACTTATATCTGCAACTACTTCAGTGGGTACACTGGGTACTATAGGTATTATTATTTATCTATTCAGGCCTCACATTGTTGTCGTGTTCAATCTACATGGAAAATCTTTTGTACGCACATATAAATATTAATTTGTTTAAAAAATACAGTGATATCCATAATATAAATACGAGGAACAAACACAAATTTGTTGTTCCTACAACGAGGCTCAAAAAAATTGGGGGTATGTACATTTAGATGCCAGTGCATACGTTTCTACAATCTCGTGGGAGGAGGAGCTCGTGGCTAAACAATAACAGCCGCTCAGGCGATCTTTAGGTTAAGCCGTGCTTGCCTAGGTTGGTCTGTGGATGGGTGACCACCCATTACATACCGAGTTTCCTCCGTGCCTCGGAAAGCACGTTAAGCCGTTGGTCCCGGCTGTCATTTGAAGATCTTTGACAGTCGTTAAAGTAGTCAGTGGCCCAAAAAGTCTGACAACCAGTCTTACCAAGGGGTATCGTATTTCCCAGTAGTAACTGGGTTGTGGAGGTCAGATAGGCAGTCGCTCCATGTAATATACTGGTATTCAGCTGCATCCGGTTAGACTGGAAGCCGAACCCAACATAGTTGGGAAAAGGCTAGGCAGATGATGATGATGATGTATGTTTGTGCAAATCAATAAATGATTATGATTATTATGATTATGATTAAATACACCATTAGACTTCATAGATTCCTTTATATTCCGCCATTTTGCTGACATCAATTTACCTCCAACCTGCGACCCAAAAAACACGTAAAATGAAAAACAATAATGTAACTTTTGTATTGTATTTTATTGTATAACGGGCTGGTGTTTGCAACTCTACGTCAAAGCGCGAATTTTGCGGAAAAAAATGTAACTTTTGCAGCAAAAATGTAACTTTTCAGGAAACGAAACGTTACTTACGACTCAAGGGCCCTGGCAACACTGGCGTTTACACCAACATGAATATAGCCACCACACCCAAAAAAAAAAACAAAACAATCTGTTGTTAATACCACAGGACCAATAGGTACTTATTTGCGCCTAGTGTTCATGACCAGCACACAATTGGCTAATGGACCATCAATCATCATTCACAACCTGATGCTGGGCATAGGCTACTTTTTCCTAGGGCCAACCCACGTTCCTGTTCCAGTCGACCTAGATATTTATGCTAGGTATTGGTACTAGGTATCCTACCTAGGGTCATAGTGCAATGCCTAGGTTTAAGTCTTAGGTACCTACCTCGGATAAGACCACCAGTATTGCAGCTGCTACAGTATACCTACCTATGTAGTCTCGTTGAAGTTCGTGGTCACCCAGCAGAACTATGGCCAGGGTCTGCCACTGACAAAGGCTTGCTTTTTGACTGTGTGCATGTTTTGTGTTGCAACTCCCACACTATGGGCTGTCGATAATTACGGTCCAATGACCCTACTGAAAGGTTCTAAGCTTTCATTTCAAGTGATTTTACCCAACATAAGCTCATTGTGTGTGTGCATTTACTCATGGTTCAAAGTGGCAAATAATAAAATAAAATTTAATTGGGTAATAATTGCTATAAGGTATAATTTATTATTATTTACCACTTTTCTAAGGGTGTGTAGGGTATGTGTAAGGGATCATGGAATGATAACAAGAAAATAATTTGTTAATTTTACCATTTATTTTCAATAATGGAATTTGAACTAAATCAGTCTTTGGCTGTACACCAGTGCACAAAATAACTTCGCGATACAATCACATAAACACCATTACAACATGGCTAAAAGCTGAGATTTGAGATTTTTAATCGACTTCCTCCATGCGCGACGCGTCATCAGCATCGCCCTCTAGTGGGGGCACGTCGCCGACGGTCGTCTCTTCAACCTGGACTGGCTCGTCCTCATCAATGCCAAGACCCAACTTGATCATGCGGTAGATGCGGGAAGCATGCACCTGGGGCTCATCAAGAGCGAAGCCAGATGACAGCAGTGCAGTCTCGTACAGCAGGATGACGAGGTCCTTCACAGCTTTGTCGTTCTTGTCAGCTTCTGCCTTCTGCCTCAGAGTCTCAACAATGGAATGGTCGGGGTTGATCTCAAGGTGCTTCTTGGCTGCCATGTAACCCATGGTGGACGTGTCACGGAGAGCCTGGGCCTTCATGATACGCTCCATGTTGGCGGACCAACCATACTGCGCAGTGACGATGCAGCAAGGTGACTCAACCAGACGGTTTGATACAACAACCTTCTCAACTTTGTTGTCAAGGATGTTCTTCATGACCTTGCAGAGATTTTCGAATTTGACCTTGTCTTCCTCGCGCTTCTTCTTCTCTTCCTCATCCTCTGGAAGTTCCAGACCCTCCTTGGTGACCGAGACAAGAGTCTTGCCGTCATACTCCCTCATCTGCTGTACTACATACTCATCAATAGGTTCCGTCATGTATACAACTTCATAACCACGTTTCTTGACGCGCTCAACAAATGAAGAGTTGGCAACCTGGTCACGGTTCTCACCAGTGATGTAGTAGATGTGTTTCTGGTTCTCCTTCATGCGGGAGGCATACTCCTTGAGGGAGCATGCCTCGTCACCAGAGGCCGATGTGTGGTAGCGGAGCAGGTCAGCCAGTTTGGACCTGTTCTGAGAGTCCTCGTGGATTCCAAGTTTCAGGTTCTTGCTGAACTGTTCATAATACTTCTTGTAGTTTTCCTTGTCTTCAGCCAACTCCTCGAAGAGTTCTAAGCATTTCTTAACTAAGTTCTTCCTGATGACTTTAAGGATCTTGTTCTGTTGGAGCATCTCACGAGAGATGTTGAGGGGCAGGTCCTCGCTGTCGACCACACCCTTGATGAAGTTCAGGTACTCGGGGATGAGATCCTCACAGTTGTCCATAATAAATACCCTGCGCACATACAGCTTGATGTTGTTCTTGCGCTTCTTGTTCTCGAACAGGTCAAACGGAGCCCGGCGAGGCACAAATAAGAGTGCTCTAAACTCCAACTGACCTTCAACAGAGAAGTGCTTGACAGCGAGATGGTCCTCCCAGTCGTTGGTGAGGGATTTGTAGAAGTCACCATACTCCTCCTGTGTGATATCGTCGGCGTTGCGGGTCCAGATGGGTTTGGTCTTGTTCAACTCCTCGTCCTCTGTGTACTTCTCCTTGATGGTCTTCTTCTTCTTCTTGTCTTTCTTGTCCTCGTCCTCATCTTCTCCCACATCCTCGATCTTAGGCTTGTCCTCTTCCTTCTCGTCCTCTTTCTTCTCCTCCTCAGCTTCGTCGTCAGAGAGCTCCTTCTCGCGTTCCTTCTCCACCATCAGTTTGATGGGGTAGCCGATGAACTGAGAGTGCTTCTTCACGATCTCCTTGATCTTGTGCTCTTCAAGATACTCAGTGAGGTCTTCCTTGATGTGTAGGACGATCTGTGTGCCGCGGCCGAGGGGCTCGCCGTGGTCGGGGCGCACCGTGAAAGAGCCGCCCGCAGACGACTCCCACACGTACTGCTCGTCGTCATTGTGCTTGGAGTGGACTGTCACGCGGTCAGCGACCAGGTAGCATGAGTAGAAACCCACACCGAACTGACCGATCATGCTGATGTCAGCGCCCGCCTGAAGAGCCTCCATAAACGCCTTTGTTCCCGACTTAGCGATGGTACCAAGGTTGTTGACGAGGTCAGCTTTGGTCATACCGATACCGGTATCAATAAGAGTGAGTGTACCTTCGCTCTTGTTGGGAATGATCTTGATGTAGAGCTCCTTGCCACTGTCCAGCTTCGACGGGTCGGTGAGTGACTCATACCGGATTTTGTCCAGGGCGTCTGACGAATTGGAGATCAACTCACGAAGGAAGATCTCTTTGTTGGAGTAGAATGTGTTGATGATCAGGGACATGAGCTGGGCGATCTCCGCCTGGAAGGCGAAGGTCTCCACCTCCGCGACATCGGTCTGCATTTCTTCGGGCATTTTGACTGTTTCACTTACTATAAAATAGTCCTCAAATTATACGTATAGACTTAAGCACAGATTGAATACTTTCTTGACTTGACTAGCGCGGTTTTAAATACACGTGTTGTAAGATCGCGTGGAATCGCAGCGTATCTCTCACTTTGATTTTCTTGAATTAAATGACGCCGGGCGGAATGTCAGAAAGCTTTTATACACTCGATACGCAAGCGCCATCTCTGAGCGAGTAGAAATTTCTAGATTTGGCGTCAGGGGCTCGAAACATTGAGCGATTTACAGTCATGAGTACCAAAGCAAGCACAATGTTTTCTACTCGTTTTATAAAACATTATTTAGTAAACAAAAACATATTGATTTGAGCACTTAAACGACTAAGTAATATTTATTTTTCACTTTAAATACAAAAACACTTGTAATTATGTGATTGTCACCTAGTAGTAGATAGTCTATTCATATAAAACTAAACAAAAAAATCTTTGGAAATAGTCGAACAATATGTAATCATTATTAACAATTATTAAATAATTTTACAGAAAATATTATGAAAAATATACAGGTACATACCTAAGTAATCCAATAATTTTGTTATTTAAGATTCTAATATTCTAAACGCAACGTAAGTATAAATTGCTTTAAAACAAATTAATAATTGCAAGAGTTCACCAATATAACATGTTTAAAAAGGATGCTATCTAGTTTTTTAAATTTCCAAAAAGAGGGAATTCTTTGAAAATGTTTAGAACCCCGCCTTCGTTTTTTGTAACTACGCTATTCGACGAGTGATGGCACTAGCATCGCAGTATAGATTTCCTGAGAAACGTTCTGGAACCTTCGCGATTCTTCTATGGAATTTGTCCAAACTTCTATATTTTGTATGAAAGTACAACGAAATATGGGCTCAATCAGAAGCTTAGACCTAAATACTGAATTAAAAAATATCGCATTTGATAGTTTCATTCAAGAAAACATAATTTAGACTACTTTACTGGTTTCTACTAGAATGTTCGAACCAGATCCGGTTTGTAGTTCGGCTTTTACCCGCCAATGGCGCTAGTAGCATCCGGGGTAGCATTTATGTCAAGTTCAGTGAAGTGTTTTGGGTTACCAGAAAATAATGAATTGATATTTATTCTTTTAAGTATAGTTATGTAATTTTATCGCAGGACTCCTTAATTTTTCATAGAGATTATAGTTTTGTTATTTTCTATGGGTAAGGATTAGTGGATCGAATGAACTCATGAAAGATTGTAGAAATTTTAGTGTTTACTTCTACCATAGGTTAAAATTATGAGACTTACAGCAAAATCTTGCACCCCAAAACACAATGTGAATTGATCACTCACTAGGTATGTCACAGTAAAAAGTATTGTGATTTTGGGTGTATTGAGCAATTAATATTTGAGATTGAGAATACATAAATTATATCGATAAAAAGAATAAGGAAAGTTCAAAATTTGATGACCGTTTTTATTCTTTTGCATTTCGATTAGATTTGTTAGTGATTTTCTGAATCATTCTTATCGGAACTTAGTACCCACATAGTGAGTTTTTTTACTTAATGATCTGGGTGGCCTTTGTCCAGCAGGCAAATTAAAAACTATTTTGTTAATAGCATCGTCTTTTGTTTCACTGACAGTCTATATCCAACTATGCAAGTTCAGCCTTAGTCGTGGTCGAAAGATTAGCAGTTGGCGTCTCTCTGTGCAAGTTTGGTATCGATATAAATTTTTGGTATGTTTTTATTCCCTTAAAAACTGTTGCATTTCATAATTGTGCTTTGTTTCCAAGAGGGAATTAAGTTGATTAAATATTCTTCTTATAAAATAACGCCTATAAAATAACGAAATAGTGTTGATTTTAAACATTTTCAATAATGTCTACGTTTTTATGAAAAAAATCAAACCTACGTTTTTTTTTATCAAAGGCTGGCAACTTTAGTGCTAGACAGTGTATTGATTATTACTTAGGCATTTTGCAGGTGTTTTATTTTAGAATCATGCCCTTTACAAGCACACAATGATCCGTATGCACCTAAATATTGCACATTTTGAGATAAAGCGACTTATTTATTGCAAAAGTTGGTAAATAATGTATTTCCATAGTATTCTCGAAAAACCGATTCGCCGGCACCGGAAACAATGCGTTTCTAGACAATTCTTTAGAGGAAATGAGATAATTTATTTCATTAAATTTCAGCTGTACACATAAAGAACTAACGTAGGTTGGTATTTATTTACCTAGGTAGGTACTTAAAGTATTCTAATTACTTAAATTCTCTGTACCTATGTAACACGTGTCGTTTTTATGTTGGACACTCAGATCAAGTAAAAAAGGACATCACAATTTCCAATTTGGTTCCTACTTATTTAGTTTAGGTAGTTCAGTACTTTATTATAGTAGGACGTACCCAAGTACCGACGTTAAGCCCTTTTTCTAACGAATTTTTACTTACCAACTTATCTTTCCTTTTTTAAATAAATACCTAAGTACCTACCTAGGTAAGGCTTATGTACCTACATACAATAGCTAGGTACCTAAGAACTCACCTTTCTAGCTATAACTTTAATTGCAATATCTAGTCTGGAACCGAAAGTTCCACGACCTAAAATCAATAAGCCGACCTACCTATTCTAGAACATTATTCTGATTATTCTGCAGTTGCTGTTAAGAGTGTTAAGCGCCGCGCGCCGTTAGGAGTGCGTGATAGGCACCATTGAATTGTAGGTTAAATAACACTGGAATTTGATAAGGAACATGAAATGAACGATATGCTTGTTTCCATGTACAATTTAGGTACATACAGAAATTGTTTTAACACTACAAGCTGGAGTACAAGTTCCCATTTTAATCATACAATGTTACATTTTTTCATTCATGTTGAACATTATACGTACATAAGTAAGTAGGTACCTAGTCCGTAAGAAATACCGGATAAGCCGGTTAATAATAGATGGTCCTTTATATAAATAACACATTAAATTCAATGAGTTTAATTTTATTTCACAATATTCTCGAAATTGTCATACAACTCATCGTCATCGCTTGATGAAAAAATTCGCGCGCTAAAATACCTAGCGGAACGTTCAATGCCTATTTAAACACGTGGTGATCGTTTTTAGGTTAAATTATGCCTAAAAATGAATTAAATATAAATTGAAATACAACCAGAATAATACCCCAGAAAGCCGTTAATAAATTATAATTCATGAGAACAATGTGCTTTAAAAGAATATAATTTTACATTGCAAGAAGGAAGTCTTACTTTTTATGTAAATGATAAGAACAGGCCGGGGCGAGGTCAATGACATGACTTATAATAGAATCAATAAGGGCAATCTAGACAAATCTATTATCTAATAATTCTGCATCGAGCAATTCATGTTAGCATTTGTTTCTTTCTAATTCCTATTTATCCTTTGTTGAAGATGTCAAAACATGACAATGCATTTTAATAGTGAGTCAACAGCTCTTGTTTCGTCTCTCAATTTATTATTGATTCATTGCGCTGTTGTTAGTAATTTAGTATGAACAGGGTGAGATGGGGTGGGGTTCTACAGTATTCTAGATTGTTCCCAGTTCGTGGCATCTTTCCACAATGTTCTATGGAAACGGAAATCCCGTTGCAGATTGCAGACTCAGCATTCGATTGTTACGCCCTCTAGTGGGGAGTAGTGTAAACATTAGACTTTGTTGTAATTGAGTAAGGTTATTATCGTCGTGTTACAGATATTATAAAAATAGAACAAAATACTAAATGAGTCAAAGAAACTATTGTTTCTATTATTAACGTTAAAGTATGAATCCTTTTGTTTGATTGAAATTGTCAAATGATCAACTTGTCAACAGCGCTACCTATTGGCGAATAGAAACCAAGTTAAGGTTGATTACTTTTAACAGCTAACGCCACTCACTAATAGATGTCGCTTATCTTAGAATCATCCAAAACATTCGCCAATGTTCTCGACGTTTTTCGAACACTCTACTCCTCTGTTGGCAGGAAATATAAAAGCGATGCGCGCCTCTAACGGCGACAGTATTGAACTAAACGCAAGCGAGTAAAGAGCGAGTGAGAATTTGAGGCGAGTCTACAAGCAATTAGAGCCCAGTGAGTCCACACAATAAAGTATAACAAGAGAATTGAGTATTTTGAAATAAGAGTTTTGAGTATCAAGTTTTATACCAATGGCGCTTCTACCCTACTTATTGGACGACCTACGTCCCCGTCGTCTCCGAGACCAACTGTTCGGCCTAAACCTTACTTCAGACGACTTCCTAACAGACATAGTTGACCGACCTATGCTCTCCGTGCGAAAGTACCTTCGTCCGTGGAGGAACCTGGCTGCGATCACTCGGGACGTCGGATCTACCATCAAATCCGACAAAGACAAGTTCCAGGTCAACCTAGATGTCCAGCATTTTGATCCCGAGGAGATTTCTGTCAAGACATCTGATGGATACGTGGTGATTGAAGGGAAACATGAAGAGAGGAAAGACGAACATGGTTTTGTTTCGCGTCAGTTTAAGCGTCGCTATGCCTTGCCCGAAGGTTGCAACCCTGAGACAGTGGAGTCTAAACTGTCTTCTGACGGTGTTCTAACAGTGGTGGCTCCAAAGGTACCAGAGAGTAAGAACGAGAGAGCTATTCCTATCACCCACACAGGACCTGTGAGAAGAAAGCAGCACGATGAAGAAGAACAAGAAGTCAATGGTGTTGCTGAGGAAGAAGCTAAATCCCCGCAAAAGAAACGTAGAAAGTAGAATTAGCTAACTTAATTTTAATTTTGTAATTAAGTACTTTACTTTCAATAAGACTGATTTCAGTATTCTTAAGTTTTTAATAAAACCGTTTTTTTTTGTAAGTCGTTGTTTTTTTCTATCTGACCCTGTAGTGCCTTATGAAACGTGGGTTTGCAGATTGCTCAGAATACTTTTGTAGGCAAAGAAGGGAACTTATTATTTACAGGGTTACTGAGACGATAGATTATATAAATTAAATTAAAGTTCCCTTAGGGTGTGTCCACACTAATAACATACCTAACATGTTATAAAACATGGTTATTTAACATTATTCAATAGAGATTGGCAATGTTGTGTTATTTAGACGTGTTATGTAGCAAAAGTTTTATAAAATGTCACACAAAAAATGTAAACGTTGCACCTTTAGGCTGCAGTTCCCGCCACACCAGAGATGTGCGAGGAAAATGCTAGGGACGGACGCGAGCCTAAAAAATATAGCAGTCACTAAACTAAAACTAAACGAAACGAGCCCGCTACACATCCACGCACTGCTCATTTGCGCACCGTTTCACAGCATCGCTATGCGTCTTCGCACCGCTCAGCGGCCTAGCGCATCTTTGGTGGAAACTCTCACACCGTTTCACAGCCTCGCCTCGCTCCGGTTCACCTAGCCTTGTAAATGTCTGGTGCAAACGCAGTCTAATAAGCAAAATATTGCTACGCCGATGGGGTTTTTGAAATCTGTTTTTAAAAGACAGTTGTCCGGTGTTGGCGGGCCACTTCCATTGCGTTGGTGGGCCACAGTGGCCCGCGGGCCTGGGGTTCAGCAGCCTAGTGCTACAGGAAATACTGGGTACCTGTACTTTACCCGGCCTCCGGAATATTGGTGGTGATTATGAATAAATATGTAACTGCGGTACGTAACCGTACCTGGCGTCTGATACTTCTAAGTACCAAGTACAAAACATACCAATAACTTAACTGCCAAAATTTGGGTGTTTGTATACATTAGTGTGCCCCTCAAAGATACAGGCGCGAAATTACGTTATGGGATTGTGTCAACAATACATAAAACCAAGCGATTGCAGCAATAGTGGGAGATTTGCAATAGTTTATTGAAGAGTTCCATTGTCTATGTCCGAACATTTTCACCAAAATCATATCAGACCACCGCAAAAGAATCTTCTTCCAAACAGAAAAAAAAATATAATCAGAAATTGTTAACAAATGCTGAAGATATCGCTGAACATACATAACTGGCGAAATGTGGGTGTACACTTGTACAGTGTACTGTACATGTCTGCGTACCCCTTCAGAGCATAAAGGCGTGATTATGTTATGAAATTGTGTAAACAATCAATATCCAAGCGATTGCAGCAATCACGACACATTTGTCGTCTATTATTGAAGAGCTCCACTGTATATCTCCGAAGATCAACATCAGATCTTCACAAAATTTAAACGGGACCACCGCGAAGTGATACTCTTCCAAACAAAAAAGAATGATCGAAATCGGTTAACAATTGGCGAAGAAAAGGCTGAACATAGCCTTTTCTTCGCCAATTGTTAACCGATTTCGACACACAAAAAAAAAAACTTGCGAATTGATAACCTCCTTTTTTAAGTTTGTTAAAAAATAGAACGAATTCTGCCAATTAAAAAAAAAATTCGTGAATGCAAAGAATGGACGAACATTTTTACACTCCACCTATATTTTCGTCTGACCATCATTCGTACTAAAGAATGGTCAGAAGAAAATTACAAGGAAACTGTTGTTTATTATATAACCATTTATGCAAAGACTAACTTTGTCGACATAAACAGAAAAGCTTACCAATCGAAAAAACGTAGGATTGAAGAGCGAGCGTAGCGAGCTAAAAAATTTTAGCACTCACCTCAAATTTGATGAGTTTTCTTTTAGGTGTATCAATTTATAAAAAAATGTCGTGGAAGCAAAGAATGTACGAAAATTAATGCACTCCACCTGGGAAGGTATATTTTCTTCTGACCATTCATACTGAAATAGGAGTTCTGCAGATACTTTGTCGACTAATGCAGAGAAGATCTTAGAAACAAGAGAATGCAAGAGAGAGCAAAGCGAGCTCAAAAATTTTGACAACCCTCCTCGGATGAATCATGTTCTATTTGCTCATTTATTCAGAATTGAGAATTGGGTTAAATCTGTCAACTCATATTGAATTGAGTATCTAAGTATAGGATTTGTATCAGCGAGCGAAGCGGGTTCGAAATTTATATTATTACGCCTGGGATATTATGTTGGTTTCCTTGTTTTAACCCCTAACGGCGGTGGGCGGGTTGGGATACGCGGGGTTCCCGTTGGCGTGGGCCCGTAGCAATTGCTACTCCTGCAACTGGGTTAATCCGGCACTGGCTATAGGACTTGTAGGTATTACACACAAGATGCTGATAAAAGATATAAGCACGGTTGCGGCATAATCGTTGAAAAGAGGTTGAGCGTGGTTCTTAAAATGCGTGTTTACCTCAACACGAAGATGAATAATGACAGCATAAAGACAATGTTTTACTCTCGAAAATATTTATTGTTTATCAAAATTACATTGCAAATAATAAAACCTTAACACTTCAAAGGCCAAATTAGAAAACACGCTCCGAGCAGTACAACTTTACTTTTGACGTCTATTTCTTTTGGAAAGGTGACCCCAAAGTTAATCGCGTCGATAGCAAGACATTGATCCTGCATCTCCCCGATAGGATGCCCACCGTAAGTAACTAAGCACACCTTGTACATGTATCGACACACTCCTGTGGCACGGATCTTGAGTATTTTTGTGCCAGTGTCGTCCTTTATTATGTAAGTCCTGGTGCACCTTGGTCGCTCGCGGACAGTTCCCAGCAAATTTCCTGGAGGAGAACACACTAACACTTTGTTCGTACACAAATGGAAGGGCCTCTGAACGTGTATAACTTCGTTGCCATAGTTATTAAATATCTTCACATCGAACTGTTTAAAACGTTTCTTTAGGACTGCTAAGAATACTTTCTGCCCTCCGCTGTTAAAGATTGTGTATGCGTCGCCAGTTTTGCTTATGACATCGTGCAAGTTATCTCTTTTTTTAGCCACAATCAGTTGGTCCAAAGGATAGACGAAAGCAAGACCTGGATGGACATCATCTTCATCGTAAGCAGGACATTGCATCCAAACAGAGCCAGATGAGCCTACACTTGTTGTGACTGCGACGGTGACCATTTACGTTGGAATGTCGGCGTGACTGAACTTCGGCTTCATGATAAGTATATGGTACCGTTGTTCTGAACGGTTTACATGATTTTGTGATTACATTTTTCTTTGAAACATGATTTAATAAAATGTCATGTTTAACTTACGATTTACAGTTATGGACAAGGACGAATGTCTTTGGTTTTAAATCTAGAATGTCTGTTACAATGATTAAAAACTTTTATACGAACTCGTTTGATATTCTGAAGATAGTAACATAAACTGGTTGTGTATAAATTGTGTTTAGTCATGGTATAATAATATAGTATATTATCATACCATGGGTTTAGTGACATCTCTTGACTACAATAAAAACGATGTAGATTCCAAGTTAATGCTTCAACTAGCGCCATCTATTAAAAGTTGTAATTTTAGACGTGAAAAAAAACCTGAATAGTGTTGACTGTTCAAGCAAGATGGCGTTACCTCAGTCAGGCCATGTTGTTGTGCTGCTGGCCTCAAAAGGAATAATAACAGTCGTAAGTGTAGTTATCTCTGGAGGGTGAATAATTTTTAAAACGATTTAATTATCATTTTATCAACGTTCGTAGGTTTACTGTCACTTACGTTGCGGGTATGTAAGTGCCCTTTATCTTCATCTAAAGATGATTTTTGTGTACTATACGTTCTAAGTTTACATAAATCTATGTTTTAATTTTATTTGAATAATCGAAACAATGTAAAATATGTAGCCGCCTTATCGTTATTTTTCAATAGCTGTGTGTGAACTAACAACCATTTTGACTTTACATGAAATGGTTATCGAGAAACATGTTACTACATGTTATAACCTAACTACTCATGGAAACCATACAAGTTATCAAGTTTTCAATAGAGATGTGGGGTAAGCAGTAATCAAGCGTCTTTAATCAAGAATAGAAGTGTGCTTACAGACGAATTTGGACTTACCCTAAGCTTGGGGATTTGGGGCCTGCGTCCCGTAGGGGCCAGTCAAGGCTATTGTATGGGGGCCACGGGGAGTGACTGACACGTAACTTCCGTAAGACTGATGTAAGTGAGTTGTCATGTTGGATTGGCGGTCTGGAGGCCGTGAGTTCGAACGGTGGGCGATGTATAGTTGCTTTGAAATTTTCTTGCATATTATGTTATAAATTAGCTCCTTAAGGTAATTTACACGTATTTCAAAAACCAATTTATAAAAATATTGGTAGAACATTCAGCATTACATACCGAGTTTCCTCCGTGCCTCGGAAAGCACGTTAAGCGGTTGGTCCCGGCTGTCATTTGAAGATCTTTGGCAGTCGTTAGGTAGTCAGTGGCCCAGAAAAGTCTGACAACTAGTCTTACCAAGGGGTATCGTATAACCCAGTACTAACTGGGTTGTGGAGGTCAGATAGGCAGGCGCTCCATGTAACATACTGGTATTCAGCTGCATCCAGTTAGACTGGAAGCCGACCCCAAGATAGTTGGGAAAAGGCTCGGCAGATGATGATTGGTAGATCATTCAGCATTTTAGAGTGAGCTTATATCTCACATTTTTATCATCCTCGCTACGAGTCCGCTTTGTAAAAGCTCAATAAGTATTTCAGGATTATTTTTGGGTTAAATATATCGTCGAAATCGCGGGATAGAGATGGATGAAAGATGCATAGAATCGGGAACTGTGGTAGAAGAAAGTGGAGGCCTGTGAGGGCGGTGGGTGATCCCGGGCTGATATGATGATGGTTGTTAACAGAACTAATTGTTTATTTAGCCGTTACCGAGAAATAAATTCACATCTTATACAGGGTGTAAACAGACTCTTCACGATGCCGTCAACCAAACATTATGTTGTACATCAAACTAAGTAACTTTACGCAAAAATTAGTGCTGGGAAATGACTTTTTTTTGGGCTGAAAAATCACGTTTTACAGTAGGACTCAATGAAACGCACTCAAAACATTGTGCTGATTGATAGATTGAACAGTAAGGGGGTCCTGGAGGTGTTTAAAAATCATACATTAAAAACATGTATTTTAAAAAAAACTTGTGAAATCTTGTAACTTTGACCCCCAATATCTCCGTAACTAGAAGGTTAGTTATGGTCTAGAACAAAAAAATGATCGCAATGACGTCCCAAGAACAAGTGCCTTTCGGCTTCGTTAAGAGTCTATTTACACCCTTTAGTATTAACTGTTATTTAGTATGTAGTTTTATAGTCAGGGGGTTACCATGACGTTAAAGCAGTTGTAATTCCAGTGTGGGAAAGAGACAGCTATACAGGTCGTCTAGCGCCATCTCTTTCTCACACTGGAATTACTCCTGCTTTAAGACGTCGTGGTAGGCCCCCAGTTCTTTACTAGATCAACATTTGCAAGTATCAAAAAGTGCTTCTCGTCATCAAGCTTAAAATATTGGCGAGTAAACTTTGTAAGAACAAAAAAATATATAGGTACTGAACAATAAACAAAAAAAGAAAGTGAGCAATTCACACGTGGTAGAAGTGAAACCTTCAAAAATGTTGGCTTTAAGGTAAACACTGTATAATGCTTCCTATCTCATTTTCTCCCACGTTAAATCTTTTGAATTTATGTGTCTGTCTCTTTTTACTGTCGCTTTTCCGTTTCATCGATTTTCAAATCACAACGATGCTAAAGAAGTTTTCACTTCAAAAAGATCAAAATGAAACTTTCTATACTTAGTACCTACCAAACAATCGTTGAATTATGACATTGAAACAGAGTTTCATTTTCTTATTCTCTACAACTGTCTAGCCCCTTTCCGGTTAAGAGTGAAGATACCCCTACATTAGTCACTTGACGACTGTATACTCAATCTTTCACCAAATATACCTGTCAGAGTTGTAGATCTGCGATCTTACCAACCATAAACAAGAATTTTACGACACGGATTTTGAAGAGAAACCAAACATTACAAAAATCCTGCATTGCTAACAAAATATAACAATATATAACGTTAGCAAATCTTCAAGATTCTTATTAAGGGAAAATGTTTAATTGAGTTTCTTCCCCATTGTACGAAGACACGCACACTACGACAATTCTTTGATATATAAATAGTTGCTATATATATAGTAATAAAGTATAAATGATGGAACTAACATATAGGAAAATATAATATATTTGTTCGTATAGCTACGGCCTGAGCTATATATATTGCTCGGTGATGGAATATGAAATGAATGGAGAGGGTTGCAATTTTTTTTTGGTAAATATTTTTTAATTTGTGTTTTTTTTTTTTATAATAAATTCGCGAAATCGTGGCAAAACGTATAGTACAGGCGATGTTTATCACAATAGGTATTTTTAATAATTAGCTTTCAGAAAAGTTTCAAAATTACATTTTTCATTTTACAACGAACAAAATAAGGAAAAAAATCTTGCACCTAATATCACTGATTACTTAATTCGTTTGATAAAGTTATGGTGAAATACAGGAGCGTAGGTGTAATTAAGTACAAAATAAAGCAAGCAGATTACTAATGTAATCTATACAATATAGGTATATAAGTGGTAAAGTTTGTACTAGCATATTCGTAAGTTTGGAAGAGTAACCTCCGGAACTACTGATTCAGTTCCGAAAAATATTTCACAAATTGAAAGCTACATTGTCCCCGAGTGTCATAGAATTTATTTAAAACGTTTCCGTCAGATAATCTCCGGCCATAACGCGAGCAAAGCTGCGGGCACAAGCTAGACAAACAAATTACTAATGTAATTAAATGAATAATATTACAGAATAGGTAAAACTTGATTAGCTAATGATAGTAAAGTTGCATTTTTTTTTCATTTTGTTTATAATATGTATACTTACGTGAGCAAAAATGCATTGCAATTGTGCCTGACACAATGTGATAAACATTATGACGTTAACATGACAGTTTTGTGTAAGATTAGTTAATGGATTTTCGATGTACCTACTAATGTATATACATACATAATTACATGATGCAGTTCACCAATAACGTCATACACACATACATTTTGATCAAAGTCAAACTACTTATTTCAGTTAAGCGATTAAAAGGCGTTTTTGAACGTCAATTTTTTTGTTGTGCTTGTGTCATACATAACCCTAGGGATCTGCTAATACAAATGTCAGCGGGGAGTAATAGATTTATTATATTATATTATAGCTAGCCCATACTGTCCCACTGCTGGGCAAAGGCCTCCATCCATTCCTTCCAACGGTCGCGATTCTGATAATAGATAGAGTAATCGATTAATTAAAAAAAAACTTTTAGGACTATTTCACGAGGTCCGATGCTGATCTTGCTGTTAGAGGTACAATTTTAAATGTTTTGTTTATCATTTTACTTCAAAGATTACCTGATTTTACAGTGGCCTGTCATACACATTTAAAGGTATAAAGAACAGGGTGTAAAGTTCTCCATCTCCCGTAGAAAAGGGAGGCTCCTCCGACCAGATTGGTGTTGTGCCTTTTTTTGTATAGTCATAAGTCGCGGATAACTATATCACTACTCGTACGTGATTTAGAATTTTGATTTTAGTTCTTAATTTATGACATAGATGGCGTAGTACTTTTTGTACAGTTGCTGTAGTATTTTTTGTAGTGCCGCTGCACATATTTCAATTTATGTGTGATGTCTTTTTTGTTTTTTTTGGATGGGTAATCATCAAATGACTCCTCCCGTTCTGGGCGGAGCGGAAGGGAGTGTCAGACTTGTACTGACTAAATCCCTTCCATGTTCCTTAGTTGCCCTTTGTGTTCCAGGGCCACGGTATCTCTTTCGAACAGTCCCGCAGCCCTAGGTGTGATGCCTGGGATTATGAACTGAAAAAAGTTCTAAACAAAAACTGTTTCAGAGCGCTATATCATGCACAACGGTGTCTGATTGTCTGATATACTTTCGCTACAAAACAAAGTAAGTCGAAAACCAAAGTTTGTAAAAAAAAACAAAAAACTCCAGTCAATGAGAATAATTAACAGCGACTCCACGGCTCCCATGTTCGCAACACACATACGAAGCGCGGCGCGCTCCGTCTTAAGGACGACATATGAAGTAATTTTTTTTCCAACTCCCCAACACCGGAAATTCAACCTTAACATCCAAATAACAAAGTCCAAATCCCCTATACATGCGAAATATTTTTTCCATTTCATATTTACGAATATGCCCCAAATTCCCCAAAAATTAGAACCGTGAAAGCGGCGGGGGGAGGGGGTGGCCCTATAAGGGTAGCAAGTACGAATTTTTCTACACACACAGATGTATTGTAGAGGGTGGAAAGTGGGGGGGTGAGCTAGTAGATAGTTTTAGAGAAAGAAAATATTATATATGTTTGTTGCGATGGATTCGGAGGAACACTTCATTTAGCGTTATTGTTAATTGTGAACACAAAACTGAAAGCTCTGGAGTGAAGTGGGGCCCCTCTCGGGGACCGCGCGAGCATGTGCGGAAATTGCTGTTTTATTACCTAGAATAGACTTCGTAACGTTTAAAAAAGTTCCCGATACGCAGGAAGAAACCGTTTTCAGTACAAACATCAACATTACATAATATCAAGCCGGTTTTCGGCAAAGGGTTAGGTAGAGGTGTTCTACCAGTGGTATACCCATATTGCTCCAGTGTTTTTCAGAAATCAGACCAGAACCTACTGCTCATGGTCTCCTATCTTTCAGAACTTATAGTGATCACCAATCTTGCCTTCAAGATTGGTGATCACTATCGCGAGCGCGCGGTGTATACGCAACGTAAATACATCCATTTTTTTTAAATCGAAAATACATTTGTCCTATAGCATTTTTATTAAATTGTTTTCAACAAGCACAATCAGTCTCATACATAGATATGAAAACATTCTTAAAATTAGGAAAACATTATTGTTTGAAACGGGTATTTTTAATAAAAAAATCGAAGTATTTATGTTTCGTTCACATCACGCTCGTCCTTGGGTGGCAGCATGTAATAAAACAGTCTAAATAAATTCAGATGTGAAAAATCTTTATTTACAAACTACAAATCTATATAATATTAATAAAAATATGTATAAGTATCAAACGGGTTACAGGGCATCAAATAATTCGACCGCATCGCTGTCAACAGGAAAAGTGCCCAGAAGGCTGGCAGAAGGTTGCCACGTTGGATGGCAATGCTGATTCTTTGGCCAAAAAATAGGCCCGCCCTCTGGTCACGTGAAAAGTCGATCAACCGCTTGGCGATTTCCCGAAACACTAGGTGGGCACTCGGACCCCATGGCCCAGTGTTTCAACCCCAAACTGCTCAAACACATAACTACCAATTAAAATATTGATTTGGGGCCTTTTGAGCACAGCACCTACAGCAGCCGTGATATGAACAATAAATTAGTTAAAAAAACAATTAATACTCCAGTTCCTTGTCTGACTGTCAATGAGATAATGCAAAATCTAAACCTTCATCTAATGGTATGGGGCGTCAACATTTGTGGGCAGGTTTTATAAAAGAAATCCTGCACTTCGTCGTTGAAGTTCTAACTACTAACACTATGTAAGTCATTTTAAACGGTTTTGATTTTTTTATTTTTGATGCCGTTTGCTAGAAAATCGGAAGACGAACACAGCCAATCACAGGAACAAGCAACGTTTCTATTTAATTTGACGTTTACACAAATTATAAAATGGTGTATCGTAACACAACAATATTCGTTAATTGCTAGGCAACTTTGGCCCATAGATAAAAAAAAATAATATGCAGTTTTCTCAATCTCCTGTAAAGTTGCTATTTTTAACCTACATGGTGAAAGAATTTCAACCACGATTTCTGAAATCAAAACAGACAAAACCACGTGCAAAACCTAGTTCCATGATAGAGCTCCATTTTCAACCCTCGCAGTAAAGCATGCTAACTCCATATTTTATTTTATTGCTTACTTCCACTACGGTTCAACTCATAAGGTTAAAACGGAAGGACATTAAAATCACATACAACTGCACGTTACGGACATTTTTAACGGCTCCAAGTAGCAGTCGTTAAAATTAATAGCTCATTTACATGGGGTAACTTGTACATTCTTATGTAAAAAGCTTTATCTGTACGATATAAAAGCGGTATTTTAAGTCATGTGAAAAGGGTAAGAAGCTTATGTATGACTTATGTATGGAAAAGATTATTTGAGATGCTTCCTTATTGATTTAGACAATAGGAATATTCTTTAGTTGTAAGTTACTATGCGATACCTATAACCTAACAAGATTATCAAAAAAAATTCAGAGCAAGGTTTTCAAAAAAATCTTGAAACCAGATGCATCTGAACCAGGGCTTTTATGGAGCTTCGTAACCGTAACCGAAACAATCGGATATCTGAAATAAAAATATATCCGTAACCGTAACCGTATCCGTTTCAGAAGTTTCGGTTAGTTTCGTATAACAGCGGAGTCTATATAAAACGACATATTTCGACAGGTTTTTGTTTTACCGCTCGCGCGCCACGTGAATCTTGCAGTTTGTTTGTTATTTCTAGTCATAACACCACCTCTTTCATAACTAGTTAGATTTTTATTATATCCGTAACCGAAACTATACGAAACTAATGGATAATCCGAAATAATTTTATGTAACCGTATCCGAAACCGATATAATTTTATTCTTATTCTTATATCCATATCCGTATCCAGATCCGAAATATCATATCCATAACATCTCTGGACTGTTTTTCCTACTCGTCCGCTATTTCTTTCTGATTAATTTCATTGCGGGATCCAAGACAGTTAAATTGTTTCTCTGGGACTTCGTCGAGCTTCATAGTCTCGGTGCTTTTCTGGTGGTCGCCACTGTTGATTCTGTCTTTCAGGAGTTGCAGTGGTTTGGGATTAGAGTGGCGGGTTTATTGCATTAAAAAATTAAAAATAAGTCGGACTCAATCTACTTGAGAAAGCTCGACAGCTGTTAGCTGGTAGCTCTTCCATAATTACTTTTAGAAATGTTATTTGAAACTATTGTACAGGTAATGACTTTCCATCTTCATATAAAAATACTATATTCATACAGAAATAACGCAACGAATGTTGCTGAGTTGTCAAAAACGTTTGGCAGTAACATTGTAAGTTTATATAACGCGGATTTGTATAAATATTTCAGAAAACTGTTATAAAATAAAAGATTGCGATGTCAAAGCAGCAAAAACGCCGAAATTCACGCAAATTTTCACATCACATTGAGGACGTTTTTTGCATTGAAGTAATTCTCTTTGATTGTAAGTAATCGTCTAAAAACGCACGGTATCGTCCGAAGCGACGCAACAAAGCAAGTTTCCCTGAGCCCAGGAAGTAGAAGTGTTTGTTCACAACACGTAAATACGAAATAAGGGTCGTTGTACGTCAGAGGGTGCAGTCCACGAAGGGTGGGCAGATCTATAACGAAATGATAGACTAGGCTCCTATATTTGTAGGTATTAGGAGAAATATGGATAGCATTGAAGGTATGAAAATATGTTCGAAAAACTACGACAATGGAAGTAATGCAAACGAATGTTGTTGAGTTGTAAAAATGTTTAGCAGTAATTCTGGGACAGAAAACACACATCCATGCGCGAGCATAATCAGCTTAAGTATAATGTTCCCACTGCTGGGATAAAAGCGGGCCAAGCGCCCCGCTGCTGGGATACAAGCGGGCCAAGCGCCGCGCTGCTGGGATACAAGCGAGCCATGCTCACCACAGCTGGTATACAAGCGTGCCAAGCGCCGCACTGCTGGTATACAAGTGAGCCATGCTCCCCACAGCTGGTATACAAGCGTGCCAAGCGCCTCACTGCTGGGACACAAGCGGGCCAAGCGCCCCGCTGTTGGGATAAAAACGGGCCAAACGCTGCAGCAGTTGGTGTATGCCACATTTTCGATTTTTTGGTTCTATAACATGCCAGTTTGCTCTCAATGTTTTTTAATGAAATAATGGACACACTGTTTTGACGGCATACAAGTGATGAGTCGTGCTAATTACCGTTGGGCCACCGCTGGGCTACACTTCTACACTGTCCGACTGTACACTGTTGTATTTTTGTCGGGTTGCTATAGCCGAAACGTATGTGGAAATTTTGAAAAAAGCAGATTGTGTCCTGTTTTTTTCAAAATTTCCACATACTTTTTCACAAATTGCCTGGCAAACACAGATTGTCGTTAAACCGCCGGAGGACCTTGCTGCACTTTACCAAAAGAATTATCACCACACTTGGCATTTTGTCTGATGATTTCCTCTAGACAAAATCATCAGTGACTGCCTCGTTGGTCTAGTGGTCGCAAGTGCGACTGCTGAGCATTATGCCGGGTCAGGCAAAGTGTAATTGGGTTTTTCCATCAGGAATTTTCAGTAGCAGCCACGGAGTCTGAATTTGTGCCGGGTTGATGGCAATAGGCTCGCCCCCTATTACATGTTTCGTAGACCCTGCTACGGCGTAGCAATGTCTTCATCATTGTTTTGCTTGCAAATATAAGTTAATTAGTACAAACATTAAATACGAAAATACAGTAGTGAGGAGAATCATAGCAATACATACTTTGTGCAGACTTATTGAAAAAAGTCACTCTTTTCTAATACTGGTATACTGACATCCACCGGCATCATCAACTGCCCAGCCTAATCCCAACTACGTTGGGGTCGGCTTCCAGTTTAACCGGATGCAGCTGAATACCTGTAGTTTACATGGAGCGACTGCCAATTTGACCTCCATAACCCAGTTAGTACTGGGTATTACGATACCCCTTGGTAAGACTGGTTGTCAGACCTCTGATATCCAGCTGACCAGATCAACGCTGGGCTGAAGCTGATGTGATGAATAGATTAGTCATTAGTCATTCACACAATTAGCGAAGCGTACGTACAAAAACATATATTATAATATTTTGGTTACATTCACGGATTAAAATAGTATAGAAATTACGGTTTATTTAATGAATGCAGGCTACTTTACAAGAAAAACAAAAACCAAAATAACCGTTGTTTTATTTACTTTAGCCCTAAAACAGTAAGGAAATAAACGTTAAATATATTTAACAAATACTCACATGTATATTTATGAGTTAGAAGTACAATGTATGTAGTCGAACGGGCGCCAAACAGTACAGTCGGGAGCATTTGTAAATTACAACATTTTTATTTTAGGGAAAATACAATTTTTACCTACACCTTACATAAACTGACTCATTGGGGCAGAAACTACAGAAGACCACCAGCTCATCCTTCATACGGCTTTTGCCTCATCCACGTTCATAAATCGACACTTGCAAGTAAAAACATGGTAGCTCACTTTTTAGCCAAATTAAGGTTCCATTGTATCTTGATTTGAAATGAAATTCTCTTTCTTTTGATTTAATTCACGAGTGTGTACGTCTTTTCGATTGCGATTTAGAGAGTGTAAAAAAAGGAATTTTTTAAAGGGTGTAAACAGACTCTTAACGAAGCCGAAAGGCACTTACTTGTTCTCCTCGTCATTGCGATAATTTTTTTTTCTAGACCATACCTGGGAACTTTCTAGTTACCTACGGAAATATTTGGGGTCAAAGTTCCAATTTTTTCACTAGTTTTTTTTTTTAATACATGTTTTTAATCTAAGATTTTAACTTGAAACACAATGTTTTGAGTGTGTTACATTGAATCCTACTGTAAAACGTGATTTTTCACCCCAAAAAAAAATCGTTTCCCAGCACTAATTTTTGCGTAAAGTTACTTAGTTTGATGAACATAATGCTTGGTTGACGGCTTCGTGAAGAGTCTGTTTACACCCTGTATACACGTAGACGGACTATTGCAATCTTTGACGCGCTCTCCTGGAAAGTCTTAAAAAGTGTGTTACCATGTTCTTACTTGCAGAGGTCGACATCTGGTCCGAGGGTTGTTGCGAACATCAGCATCCACTGAACTTCAGCATCATTTTCAACATAAGCAACAGATTTCGCATTGATTGATGCTGATTATGAATGCTGAAGTTCGAGTCCTGACATGACCGCAGAGGGGGCGGGGCTTATATCACGTGTTCCCAAAATTATTGTAACAATCTTTTATTTCAATACCAAGAAAAACTATGCAACTTTTAGATGTAAATATATTTACAATGGTAACTACCTTTTCCCTGTTTTTTAAGAAAATGATTAGAATCAGCATCCGCTGATGTCAATGATAAAAGAACAGCATCAGTATCAGCATCCACTGATGTGAAAAAAAATTGTATCAGCATCGACATTTCTTTTTTTTTTTCGAATGGGATATCATCGAATGACTTCTCCCGCTCTGGGCAGAGCGGAATGGAGTGTCAGACTTGTACTGACTAAAACCTATCCATGTTCCTTCCTTGCCCTTTGTGTTCCAGGGCCGCGATATCATCAGCAACGACCCTGATCTGGTCTTTCACCCACGCCGGGTGCAAGTACTATGCACCTGATCTTTCTGAAGAACCTCGCCAATAAGGGAGCTAATGCTATTTTTAAGGGTAGCTAAAACGACGAAACTACACTTTTTATCTGCAATATTTGAGCGAGTTTTCTGATGTGTCACTTTAGAAACAAAGTTAAAAACTCACTATATATTGTCATGTGTCCTGAACACAGAAACGCTCTTTGACGGTTGAAACATATTTCAGTTTCTATAACGTAGTATTCAGAAGGAGCTTTACAACTTACTGTTACAAATTTTGCAAATGCTGATTAAAAGATATCAATATGAATGCTCAAATACTATGTTTAGTAATAAGTCTCTTGGGACAAAAGAGGTCGGAAAAAAAAGTTTTATTTTAATTTTTTTTATTGCATCTCACGGCAGTCATGGCTCACGGTGGAATACATCATGATTTTCTATTAAGGTTTTAGATTGCTCACACTTTACTTCAGGGGGTACTATGCCCAGGGCTGCGGGACTGTTCGAAAGAGATACCGCGGCCCTGGAACACAAAGGGCAAGGAAGCAACATGGATGGGTTTTAGTCAGTACAAGTCTGACACTCCCTTCCGCTCTGCCCAGAGCGGGAGAAGACATATGATGATTTCCCATACGAAAAAAAAAGAATAGGGGGTACTATGACGTCTTAAAGCAGTTGTAATTCCAGTTTGGGAAAGAGGTACAGCTATACAGGTCGTCTATCGCCATCTCATTCCCACACTGTAATGAGAACTGCTTTAAGACGTCATGGTAGGCCACTTGGTGTGATTTTTCTGTTGTTTACTTCCAACTCACAAAGATTCCATGGTGGGTTTGGTGATTCAGGGTAGAGTCGAAGGCACGAGATCACGTGGGCGATCACCAACCCGATGGACACACTCCATCAGATCTATCACCGAGCTTCTCTGGCAGAATGTGCTCGCTATGCAGCCAATAGAGACCGGTGGTAGCGACCGCAGTTGTGGGCGACCCCCATGACCACGACCACTCTGTCAAGAGTGAACGACTAAGGAGAAGACTTCTTACTCATTCTTAGTTTAAGTAACAAATCTACAAAGTCAGAGAAAAATAACTTAATTATGAAGGTAGGCATATCATCATCATCATGCCTAGCCTTTTCCCAACTATTTATTTATGTAATTACAACGGTTTTATTAATAACCAATTACAGTAACTAAAATTGGACGTAGTTAAGCAGAAAAGACTCAATCCACATATGACTTAATGTGGATTGAGTCCATTCTGCTCAACTACGTCCAATTATAAAGAGATAATTATAACACATTAAAACATACAACTATGTTGGGGTCGGCTTCCTGTCTAACCGGATGCAGCTGAATACCAGTATTTTTCATGGAGTGACTACCTATCTGACCTCACAACCCAGTTGAACCTAAGACTATCAACTTACCTACAAAACTATTATTTTCTAATCAGTATCTTATCAACATAAAAACCAAATGAACCATCAATGAAGTTCAATAAAAAATAATCGCAACATAAAACACCGCACCCCGGTACCCCAGAGCAAACCTTTAAAAAAATTGGGGGCGGACTGTACCCCAAAATATATAGGGCAGTAGGAAATTTTTAAAGTGAGTCAAATAAGCGTCTTGGGAGCGAAAGGGTCGCGTTTTGTAAGGGGCTGCTCTCACAGGGGGTGGCTAGAGAACACGCGGAATGGTAAAAAATAAACAGGTGTATGACTTTTTTAAGTTTAAAAAAGAAATTGCTCTAAAAATCTAGTTTGCAGTACTTTTTTAGCTAACTACGGGAGTAGTATTTTTGCAAGTAGAATATAAAGTTTCCATCAAAGACATTTAAATATTTACGAGCAATAGACAAGACGAAGAAATTCGTAATCCAATACTTGTTAATACATAGTATGCAAAAACGAAAATATTCGGGATCAAAATCTTTGCACGAAAATATAACCAATGTCCGCTCTAAGAAAATTTTAAATCTCTATAATTTTCATAAAAATTTTCAGTGACGGATTTTCACATCAGACACCTAAAGTTACTTGGAAAAATAACAATGATTGTAGTATCTATAGATAAGTTGGCTAGCACTTAAAACATGGTAAAAATCCTGAGGATAACTGGTATAAATTAAAATAATAGGACTTATTTTGATTGCCATTAGCGCGCAGTCGCTTAGTTTATAAGTTACTAGCTGACCCTGCAAACATAGTTCTACCATATAATTTACACTATGAATATACTTTACGACCTATTCTAATACCTACCAAATATACATAAAAAATTTCATAAAAATCGGTCGAGCTGTTTCGGAGGAGTGCGACCACAAACACCGTGACACGAGATTTTTATATAGATTTGCTCTTGTCTGCAGGTCTTACACTCAAAGCACCCTCAGGATCGTCCGGTTAAGCAGAAACCAGCCTCATAGGTATACCTGTGAGGAGATGCCATAAAATAAATGATTTCTAGACAATAGGGTATGTGACAGGAAGTCAAAATAGTTACTTTTTTATGAACTGTCAAAACGCAAAATGTGTACGTGATTTGTACGAAATATAAATAATATAAATAGCACGTTGTGACGTCATACTTATTTGGGATCAGATGTAATACTTATTATCAGTAAATCCAATTTTACAATTATATTGTCCCCCAATATTTAATTTCTGTACGGTGATGGTAGTTTTTAAGATGAGTGGCCTTACTTCTACGTATACGTATTTTTATATTTTATTTTTGACCTTGTCAACTAGCCTATTTATCAGTGTTTGTAACTCCTGTAGCACCTTTCTCCCGCCGACCTCGTAGCTTAAAGGTATTACACTTATTTTCACGCTTTTTATCTCTAACAAGGTCAGCACCGGTTGAAGTAACACGTTACACACAATAACAAACACACATAAAACCTACTATTATCATAAGCTGAACAACGAGTAGAAAGAGAAACCTTCGGCTTTTAAATGGTTGAGAGGACTCTGATCGGAAAATCTGCTGTCAAATGTCTTGTTGGGTGTTGTTATTGGCACAAATGGCCTTCTGAAGGTACTTGCTGGCTGAACAGGCCTACAATTGGTACGTTTGTCAAGCTCCATGTCATGGCTTGATAAACTTACCTAAGATAATAAAGGTAAACAGACTCTTAACGAAGCCGAAAGGCACTTGTTCTCCCCGTCATTGCGATCATTTTTTTGTTCTAGACCATACCTGGGAACCTTCTTCAAAATTCCAACTATTTCACAAGTTTTATAAATACCTCCAGGACCCCCTTACTATTCAATCATCAGCACAATGTTTTGAGTGCGTTACACTGAGTCCCATTGTAAAACGTGATTTTTCAGCCCAAAAAAAAAAATCGTTTCCCAGCACTCATTTTCACGTAAAGTTACTTAGTTTGATGTACAGAATGCTTGGTTGACGGCTTCGTGAAGAGTCTGTTTACACCCTGTATTGTTTAGTATTTTTTCTTCATCTTTTGTCATATTAATTACATTTTTTTAATTCACTTTTTGAATCGCATTTTGTTACCAATTTCCAGGGTTTTTCTTTTTTTGCACTGAGCCCTAATTTTTATTCTGAAATAAAAGTAGCTTTAGTTACTCCTTATAATATCAGCTATCTGCCAGTAAAAGTTCCATCAAATCGGTGCAGCCGTATCGAAGATTAACCGTAATAAACAGAAACATAGACAAAAATAAAAATAAATGTGTTTCTGTGAAGTGTCGTATATATTTTTATATGCATTCAGTAAAAAGGTGTTATTTTGATATTACAAACAGACATTATAATTTTTTTTTTTATAGATTACTTATACGGGTCGAACTTCGTCCCACAAGGTATGGTACCCACCGTATTAACATCTACACCACTACCACTTATATACAGTGATTCAAAATTAAAGTTACTGATCCTTATCACGCGTATTCCCATGAGTTACGAGTTTTTTCCATTCTTTCATGGAAATGACCTAGTTTTTTCATTATTACGTTTTACAACGTTTCTATTGTTAGTTTTTAATTTTAAAAGTATCTATAAACTTCGTCGCTTGACTCTTTGGTTGAGTGGTCATAATCGCGACCGCTGAGCATGAAGTCTTTGGGTTCGTTTCCCTAATCGGGCGTAGTGTTATTGGGTTTTTCCATCAGATTTTTTTAGTAGCAGCAACAGAGCCTTTGTGCCTGGCTATAGGCTCACCCACTATTACACGGGTCAAAACTTAACTGGCAAAATGTGGGTGTACTATTAGGTACACCTCTGCCTAACCCTTCGGGAATTACAGGCGTGAGGTTATGATGTTATGTTAAGTATCTATAAAGACATCAAAAAGGTTACACAAAAATATTCACCATACGTAGATATCACACACGTAAAAATAATAATTTACGGAAGACATTTCTACTCTACTATTGATTTACAAAATAATTAGTTTTCTGTAAAATTCGGTAAATATTACAAAAACAAGAAAAGACAAGGGTCTCTATAGTGTACTGTGACATTTAAAAATCACGACCTTTTTTATGAGTAAAGGCGTAACCACACCGGCGTCGTAGCGCGCGGCGTAGCGATCTCGTAGCGGGGTCTACGCGGGCCTACGAAATTTTCTAATGAAAGATTTTCTTTCAACCCGAAGTATTTTTTATCAATTCCTGGTTCGTATTCTTACTAGATTTTTATTATATTGTGTTCTTAGACATTTTTGCTGGATTTAGGCCTCTAGAATGGTCGTAAAGGGATGCGAATGACGTCACAATTTAGATTTCAGTGTGCTGTTGTTTTCTCGCAGGAATATGATAGTATTTTTTGTTTTTGGTATTGAAAACACCTACACTTAAATAAGTTTAGTCTATTATTTGATTTATCTGAAGGAGAATGACTATGGTTTAAAAATAAGGGGACCTTTGGGATGTTCTTCATTGTAGTTTTATTATAAAATAGCTGTTGTCCCCAGCTATGGTTGAAAATAATTCTGCGAGAATGGATTACCGAAATAAAAACTACGAATGACCTAACCCAGGTCATTGTCTATACCTAGACGTGAAAACACAGCCAGAAAAACTTATTATCGCATTTATAATATTATAAGTATGTATATTCTACCTATATGATTGGTCACTGTCTCACCATGAATGATAAATAGGTGTGTTTTTATTGTGCGTGTGTTTTCTTACGTCATGGCCAGTAGCATTAGGAAACAGTGTACTAAATGGGGCTTTAAATAATATAACATCACGCCTGTAATCCACTAAGGGTTAGGCAGAAGTGTCCCTAATAGTACACCCACATTTCGCCAGTTATGTTTTTAAGTCCCATGTAACAGGGGCGAGACTATTGCCATCAATCGGGCACAAATCCAGACTCAGCAGCTGGTATTGAGAAATTCCTGATGGAAAAACCCGAATGGTGACCGAAATATACGACATTAACAGTATCATAATTATCTATCTGTAAAGCAGTTTGATTTAAATGTGTATCATTAAAACTACTGTTGACAGACCTTGAAAAAGTACTTAGTTGTGGAGAGAATAATATGTAACATCACGCTAGTAATCCCCGAAGGGTTATGCTGAGGTGTATCCTACAATACCCCCATATTACACCAGTTAAGTCCCATGTAAAAAGCAAGGCTAATGCCATCATCAATAACTTATATAAAGTTACGCAAAAAAAAGCTTTCGCGACAAGAATCGTGTTTGAGAGCACTCCCTTACAGCTAAACATTTTACGATGTGGTCGTGATCGTTACTGATGCACCTTCCATTGATATTGCATGTCAGGGTTACGACCATTTGCCATCGACGAAACATTACGATATCACTTGAGGCCCTGCCTACCCCGAAACGAAACTAAATTCCTCACACAGAACTGAACCAATCCGAATTCAATTTTAAAAAAGACGCCGAAAAAAAACAATATAATTTTTTTTTATTCAAAAACCTACAGCCTACACAGGGTGGTTTAAAAATCGAATCAGTCCCCCGGCCTTGAGGGGAGAAACGCGTTGCCGTCAACACATAAATCATATTTCTGGAGAATTTTTAAAAGTCCTATTGCTTTCGCGTATTTGCCATGTACTCCCCCGCCGGGGTGGTGGGTGTGTGTACTTACTCCCTCGTTTCCTAGTTCTGCTGTGTATACAGGGTGTTTGAAAATGGTGGTTTGTTACTTAGTGATTTGTGATGAGATAGCGCTGTTGCTATGTTGTGAGGTTTTCATGTGTGGGGTTTGCGATTATTTTGTCTTTGCGAAGGTAGGTGTCTTGTACGCTGTAAAATACTTGGTTTTAGAACGGCTTCATATTTTTTTTTGTGTACAATAATCTAAAGCGTCTTTTACCGTAAACAAGTAACAGACATTTTGATTTTACTCAAAGAGACCATGGAAAAAGTAAATGTCGGCTAATTGCTACTGTGAATCTAGAATTAAAACATTAAATATTTTTAATGGTAAATTATTAACGTCTCATCCTTATAAATTCGCACCCAGCTTCAAACCCGAAACCACCACCAAAATCCCAACCTACCACCTACCAGTACACATGACAACAAAAGGCAATAAATTTCAATTAATTAAAATAAAAATAGGTTGGTATAAAACAACATGCTGTATATTTGTAAGGCGCCACGGAGGAAGGAGGCCGGGCGCCCGCGAACTCACTGTTGTATATGTTGAGGGAACAGATCAATTGGATGAAATGTTTTGTTTTCGGGTACTTAGAACTTAGGAATAATACAAGTAAGGGAATCTTGATGAATCTAGTGCTAGCTACGTTGGTAGGTCATGCTATCTTTTAGGAAAAGGTTTAAGGTTTCTAAAACCCATAATATGTAAATAGGAAAGGAAGTTTTATAATCGGTTATCAGAATGCAGAATTGCAGTATTGTAGTGTAAATTAAAACGCCAAAAGTGGAGAGATTTGGAAGAGACCTACACTCAGCATTGGGTGGCCAAGGGTTGAAGAAGAGAAAGGGAGAGAGTGTAAATGATTCTGCCAGGGCTGCGGGACTGTTTGAAAGAGATACCGCGGCCCTGGAACACAAAGGGCAAGGAAGGAACATGGATGGGTTTTAGTCAGTACAAGTCTGACACTCCCTTCCGCTCTGCCCAGAGCGGGAGAAGTCATTTGATGATTTCTCATCCGAAAAAAAAATGAGTCTTAATGATGGGCTACATAAACTAACCCAACTAAAAAATCAGTCCCAATAATAACTCAGTACGTATGTGTTCATATTACAGATATGTATAGATTCCTCATCTATTTATAATTCTTATCATCACGTTCAGTTGATATGACCTGAAATATTCTTAATTTTCAGCTGTAAACCTTATCAAGATAAGATAAAATGAAAAGCAGAAATGTAAAAACAGGTACTTTTCCAAAGCTGACAGTAGTCTAAGCTCTAGATTTGATAAAAGATAACAGGAATCACGTATTACCATCACGCTCACCCACAGAGATAACAGATTGAGGTTCTAAAACAAGAGGCAGATGAAACCGGAAACGATTGGCTTTTCATGTGAAAGCTTTGCATATACTGTGGCCAGCACACATGTGGTGGGGTACAAGGAAGAAGAAAGCAGGCGAAGAAAAAATGAGGGAGACGAAAAACTAGAGCGGGACGGAAAAGTGGGCGAAAAACGAAAAATTTCGCCCCCTCCCCCCGCGACGCCGCGCCCCCGCGCACCCCGCTCGCCCCCTAGCACACGCACACATGCGTGTCTGTAGCGCGCGTGGAAAGTCTTGATCGTTTACACTTTCGCTTTCTTTTAGGAAATGAAAAGTGTTCTGGTTTGTGGGGTCTCGAGACTTTTACAGAGTACAAAATATAGGAAAGGGGATAATGCATTTTTAAAGAACGAAGGTTTTAAGGTTTTCTGTAATAGTATGATTTTGTGCGTTGCACTTTTGTGGCTTTTTATTTTTTCAGCAATTGAAGAACAATTTTTTAAGTACTGTGTGATTATATAGTTTTGGTTTGTTATTTTTTAAATTACCTAGTACTATTTACAAACACTTCTTGGAGTATGCGTAATGTTTTATAACGACTTGACACGAACGTTTTAAAATTTAATTACTGAATAAAACGAATGTAAACTTTAGAGTTCAATTATATTACAAAATTTGTTTGAAATATTTCTTGATAAGGAAATATTTCTTACTACTACATATTTAAATTCTAGTAGAAAAGCAAACGATCAGCGATTTTACTCATTATACACATTACATCTTAGGTTGTAAGTCTTAAAGATCAAATTGGCTCGCGGTTTCCTGTACATTTTTCTCTATATACCGCGATGCGCGCGATTTTTCCGGCCGGTGAAAGTATCAAGACGGCTCACTCCCGCAGGAGGCTATTGTAGCATGTTTTTATACCCAAAAATTTTAAGTCAGTAGGCGCTCGCACTCAGAGCCGCTAGTACGTTTATATTATTATTAATATATATTTATATTTCGTTTTAATTTACAAGTTTTCCATCGTTCATAATTTTAATATTTTTATACCGTTTTATACAATAATAAAGTGTTTATAGATAGGCGTAATTACAACGTAAACATAAAGTTACTACACCAAACAGGAGTTGAAGCGCAAAATATTACGAGAGGGAGTTTTTCGAGTATTAGGCGGTTTAAGTTCGACCAAGTTTCGGCCGGCCGGAGTTTGACAGTTCGCCGATTGGAAAATTAAAAAAAAAATTGACGTTTTGAAATACAACATGGCGGCCTGTGTGTTTGTCATCGTGCTCTCCGGGTTCGACGACCTCGCCGGGGTCCACTAACAATGCTCAACTTTCATAACATTTGACGGCTGCTGTATCCGTGAGTACTTGTTTTTTTTTCATGGAATCAATCGTGTTTAGGAATTATTGATGTGCGATATATTACATAAGGGCGCGTTCATAATGTGGCATGAATATTGTAGCAGTTAATATGATACGTTTGTTGGGGCACGGAGCGAGCCACGCACACAGCGGATTGTTTTTATCGTAGGTAGTAAATTAGAGGGGCTGCGATAGTGGCCGATATCCACTGACTAGTGTTGGTATTGATTTTTTTCCCTCATTCTGTTAAATTTCATTTATTGGGGGAGAGACCGGACACGCCGCGATGACGTGTGCGAATGCCCGCGATAGCCATTGTGGACCGTTGCTAAGAAATTGAACTTTACGAACGGCGGGTATTCCGAACTTTCGGAATGGTTTGCTGTCGATTGCGCCCTCACTTATACTGTGTTATTGTAATTTGTTGCGGAAATGCAGCGTTGTGTGACGAACCCGGAAGTTGTGACGAATTTGATTTTATGTTGTCGCGAGGGTAGTTTTGAATTTGTTATAAGTCTAAATGTTGGGCGCCACTTCCGGGTTGCTGTTATCATGTGTTTTTACCCAAAAATAGCTAATTTTAGAATAATAGTTGTAGCTTGAATGTTAATTTATTATTGTTCTGCCATATTTGAAGGGTAAGTACAGATATCTTTGTTATTAATTGACAATGATTAGTATTGATTGTCTGTATTGAGATTGACGTCACTATTGACATTTTATTTCGTTGCCCTTATATTTAATTACTTATAATTTCTGCTATATTATTGGAAGACTTTCCATTTAAAATGTTTATAAGTGCTGGAACACATAGAAAATGGTACCCGATTCGATTCCTTCCTTCGAAGACAAAATGTTACTTTCAGGACGTGATGTTTTATTTGTTTTATCTTTTTAGCATTGTTTTGAATATGAATGAATGCAGATTTCTTGACGTTGTGCCCTTCTAACCTATTAATGCTGACAGTGAAAGAGGAGCTCGTGGCTAAATAATAACAGCCGCTCGGGTCAATCTTTAGGTTAAGCCGTACTTTCCTAGGTTGTTCTGTGGATGGGAAACCACCCGTTACATGCCGAGTTTCCTCTGTGCCTCGGAAGGCATGTTAAGCCGTTGTTTCCGGCTGTCATTTGTAGATCTTAGACAGTCGTTACAGGTAGTTAGTGGCCTAAACAGTCTGACAACAAGTCTTACTAAGGGGTATCGTTTTACCTAGAACTGTGTTGTGGAGGTCAGATAGGGAGGCGCTCCATGTAAAATACTGGTATTCAGCTGCATCCGGTTAGACAGGAAGCTGACCCCAACATAGTTGGGAAAAGGCTAGGTAGGTTAATCAAGGAAGGGTGAGCTAAACTTTATCAAAACCAAAGAAATGAGAACTATAAATAACACTACAATGTATAAAGACGTTTTAATTTTTCGTTACTACCCTCATTCTTTTTGTATTATTTGTTGGGCGCCAATAAGACATGGCGTCATTTATGCCACTAGCCTCTGCGCATGACTTCGTCTGCATGACAACAGACGGTTAAACCATGTGATTTACCGCGATAAGATATCCTATGTGTAAATCTAAGTTAAAAACTATTTATATGCCAAATTACATCCGAGTCAGTTCAGCCGTTTTTGCGTGATTGAGTAACAAACATTCTAACTTTGACATCACTAGCAATATAAGAAGTATTGTACAAAGCATTTAAAGATAAACATAATGTTTACGGTAATGTCTATATTATTCAGATCTACAATAGCCTTTTTTTTTTTTACCTACCGGTAATCATCAAATGACTTCTTCCGCTCGGGAGCTTCGCTTCCGCAGGGAGTGTCAGACTTGTACTGACTAAAACCCATCCATGTTCCTTCCTTGCCCTTTGTGTTCCAGGGCCGCGGTATCTCTTTCGAACAGTCCCGCAGCCCTGGCAGGGTCTACAATAGGCTGATGGCCTGAAATGGCACATGGCTTAGTAGTTGACTTATTGCGCTATTTAGCTCCAGGTGGATTGACAATGACTATTTTGGAGATCGTGGCCAAATAATAAACCGTCTACATCCAAGGTTAAGCGCGCTTGCCTAGGTTGGTCCGTGGATGGGGTGGCCTTCCATAACATACCGAGTTTCTTTCGCGCTTCGGGCAGCAGTTAAACCGTTGCTCCCCGCTGTCATTTATAGATTTTTGACAGTCGTTATAGGTAGTCAGTGGCATGGAAGTCTGGCAACCAGTCTGACCAAGAGGTTTCGTATTACCCAGTATTAACTGGGCTGTGGCGGTCAGATAGGCAGTCGCTCAAATACTGGTATTCAGCTGCATCCGGTTAGATTGGAAGTCGACCTCAACTATTAATCGTTGGGAAAAAGCTACGCAGATGATGAGAGGCAGTGGAATTGAAAGCAGTATAATGGATGTATCAAGACCCCTAACGAAGCCGAAAGGCACTTGTTCTCCCCGTCATTGCGATAATTTTTTTGATCTATACTATACCTGGGAACCTTCTAGATATAAGAGGTCAAAGTTCCAAATTTTTCACAAGTTTTTTTTTTAATGTAAGGTTTTTCCTCAATCCACGACCCCCATACTATTTAATCTATCCATCAGCACAATGTTTTGAGTGCTTTACACTAGTTGTCTCCTACCGTAAAATGTAATTTTTCACCTCAAAAAAAAAAGTCGTTTCCCAGCAATAATTTTTGCGTAAAGTTACTTAGTTTGATGTACAGTCAGCTTCACGATGTGGGTAGCTTCCTTGAAAGCTCCTACGTTCCCAACTGGGGTACCCAATCGATGCAGCCCACCTTACATAATGCTTGGTTGATGGCTTCGTTAAGGTTCCTGTTACACCCTGAATAATTTAAGGTCACACTCTATAAACAGACCTGTCTAGATAAGGTTGGTGCCCTACAGTCAGCTGCATGAAGACTAATACATTGCATAATCAATCAATGACACATGTGCGCTCAAACCTGCCTCAATGCAATCAATGAACACATTGTAGGTAGACCAAGTATGCACTTAATTATGCTTCGGGACAGGTTCTACCTCTCACTATTCCAAGTTTACACTTGACTGTCTCGACACACCTTAGGATCTGTTCACAGTTGTTACTTTAACTAAATATTTATATCTGGCTCTCTTACTTGTGTAAATTGGTTTGATTAGAACCAAACATGGACAACCAGTCTTACCAAGGGGTACCATATACCGCGGCCCTGGAACACAAAGGGCAAGGAAGGAACATGGATGGGTTTTAGTTAGTACAAGTCTGACACTCCCTTCCACTCTGCCCAGAGCGGGAGAAGTCATTTGATGATTTCCCACCCGTACAAAAAAAAAGGGGTATCATATTACCCAGTACTAACTGGGTTGTGGAACTTGTGGAGGGCAGATAGGCAGTCGATCCATGTAAAATACTGATATTCAGCTGTGTCCGGTTATACTGGAAGCCGACCTCAACATAGTTGGGAAAAGGCTAAGCAGAATATGGTTCATCACTGTGAAAAAACCTTACTTTTAAAGCTTTTCAATGTCTGTCTGGTAATAATCATGGAGTACTTTTTTTTTTTTTACGGATGGGAAATCATCAAATGACTTCTCCCGCTCTGGGCAGAGCGGAAGGGAGTGTCAGACTTGTACTGACTAAAACCCATCCATGTTCCTTCCTTGCCCTTTGTGTTCCAGGGCCGCGGTATATGGTACCCCTTGGTGCCATCATGGAGTCCTCCATTGTACTTACTTAAAAAAATAAAGATACGAATGTCATCATTTGTCAGCTTACTGTTGATAACGGATAAAGGATAACATTTTAGGGTAATATTTTTGTTCAGTCAAGTTACTCATCAAGTTAGAACAAACTGTCGAATTTCTCCAAATGATTTTAAATCATAAAATGATGGCTAAGTTCAAAATTGGACGGAGAGTTGGACAATTTGTGCCAACTTGATGCACTGGCAACTACACATAAGTCTACTGATCCAAACATTCTGGAACTGATTCTCCTTAGCGTGTATAAAATATGTTTTCGAAGTATCAACAAGTTTGGCGCCTTTAGTACTAACCGTCTCTGTCAGTTGCTGTAACATGCTGCAATAAAAAGCGCCGGCGCAGAGTGAACATCTTTCAGCGTTGTTTATGTTGGTAAGGTAATAAAAATGCACTTTTTTCTCCAAAAAAAAGCCGTTCGTATGAAGCCGTTGTAGGAATACGAAACCCTTTCATAGCGATGTCTACTTCTCCAGGTCCTCGGGAACAATTTGAACAGATTCAGTCTCAACAATTTTAGACATATGCGTCTGTAGTTCTTCCTAGTACTGCCCATGATTAGGTCATTCGCAGAAACCTAAGCGGATCTAGAAGTTTCTCGGGCACCATTGCAGCAGAGGTGACGAAGCTATGCACATGCAGACTTATGACTGAATAAGCAGAAGTATTATGACTAGGGTTACCATTTCTAAATTTTATAGTTCCGGACAAAAAATCGGATATTTGCAGAAAAGTTCGGTCATTTTACTTTTTAGTCTGTCTTTTTTCTAAAATAATCTCATTTAGTCTTCGGACTTTATGTCCGGACATATAAAATACTTGGCCGGACAAAGTCTGGGCGGAGGCCCAAAAACTGGACATGTCCTGACAAATCCAAACGGATGGTAACCCTAACTATAAAACGAAATAAGACATGTGCAGATAAATAG
Source organism: Lycophotia porphyrea (assembly GCA_950005105.1). NCBI lineage: Eukaryota > Metazoa > Arthropoda > Insecta > Lepidoptera > Noctuidae > Lycophotia > Lycophotia porphyrea. The sequence continues at coordinate 1,277,482 of OX465408.1, read as the reverse complement.
TATGTCTGTTTGTCTGTTCAGCCCGGATACTTCCTATGACTAAGTGTTTTTTTTGTTTGCATAGATAATCAAAATCTTTCAGCGAATTACTGGCCTAATCTGTTACTGTTTATTGTAGTTTTAACTGAAAAAATCCAAGCATCGAATACATTGTTGAAATCAGTTACAAAGATATTGGCTTACATTTAGTTCTTGCCATGTTTTGAAGTCGATTAAGATATTTACTGTTTTAAAAAAACCTCCCTTCCCTCTTAACTTTTAACCCTCTTTTCCTCTCATTCATTGATATGAAAACTTTGTGTAAATGTGACCAGCTGTAATAAAAAGTTTAATGTTTTCAAGCTTTGGGTAGCGGGTAAAAAGAACAGGGCGAGATTTTTATTAATTTTTTAAATAAAATATTGAATAATTCAAACTCGTGTAGAAAACGTGATTAGAAAATCGTGTCTCCAGCTTTGTTTTGTAAGTCGAAAAATTAATTTAACATGTTCACAGTTGGACATAGGCCTCTTCCACTAACACCCTGGTCTCTGTCTGCTGCATCCAGTATGTCCCAGCCACCTTTGAAAGTCATAGGTTCATCTAGCTCGAAGGCGTCCTACATCACACTTGTCTTGCACCATCAGCTATCGGTCTTCGACAAACATGGTCCGGACGAGCAATTCCAAAAACAAATCTACTGGCAAGAAAAAACAAATGTTTTTGAATACATAACATCACACGTTTAATCACCAAAAGGTCATGCAGCGGTAAATACCTATCTTACTCCCGCATTTAACCAGTTATGTTTAAGTCTTATAAGGAGCTCGTGGCTAAATAATAACAGCCGCTCGAGTCGATCTTTAGGTTAAGCCGAGCTTGCCTAGGTTGGTCTGTGGATGGGTGACCACGCCTTACATACCGAGTTTTCTCCGTGCCTCGGAAAGCACGTTAAGCCGTTGGTCCTGGCTGTCATTTGTAGATCTTTGACAGTCGTTAGGTAGTCAGTGGCCCAAAATAAAGTCTGACAACCAGTCTTACCAAGGGGTCGTATTACCCAGTAATAACTGGGTTGTGGAGGTCAGATAGGCACTCGCTCCATGTAAAATACTGGTATTCAGTTGCATCCGGTTAGACTGAAAGCCGAACCCAACACATTTGGGAAAAGGCTAGGCTATGTAATAAGGCCAGTCTATTGCCATCAACAGGGCACAAATCCTGAATCACGACTGATACAGAAAAAATCCTGATTAACAATTTGCTCGACCTGGGAATCAAACGTGAGACTTCATGCTTAGTAGTACCATGCTCTTGTGAGTGCTTGCGCCCACCAGACTATTTGGGCAGTTATGATCAGCCATGCGAAACTACATAGCGTCGTTGTGGTTCTAACACAACGTAAGTAAAATTTTGGTGATTTTGACACTTTGATGCCGTTTGCTAGAGAAACAAAAGATTCACTATTTGAGCCAATCAGAAGAAGCTCTAATTTTCAATTTCATCTAATTTGAAGTGAACACAAATTAAAAACTGGTTTTTTACTGTTACCCCCAAGAACCCCAAAGAAATTGGGATAAGAGCAGGAGTATGATTTTACCTAGAAAATCACAAGCAATTTACTCCCCATCAAATCATAACAGCCATAGTCTTAAAAACATCCAGACAGCGTTTAGCACGTTACACCAATTTCCTACAGACACTACAAAGGCAAGGCTTTTGTCTAAGGATATTTCCTAACCCGAACGAAACCCTTGTAATAAAAAAGGTTATAATAAGGTCTTCATGTTTTATTAGGTTAAACTAACTATATACATTGATAATTAAAAACTATTAAACTAAAATAGATAAACTAACAACAAACTATAAAAAGGCATCGAAAAACTCCTCCTCAACGCTGTCAGATGGTAATGTGCCCAAGAGACTGGCGGCGTTGCCACGTTGTATGGCAACACTTAGCCTCTGGCCAAAGTAAAAGCCAGCCCTTGGGTCACGGGAAGCGTCAACTAGGCGTTTCGAAATTTCCTTAAATAGGCTATGAGCACTCGGACCCCACGGCCCTAGAGTTTCAACCCCAAACGGCTCGAAAATATAGTTACCACACAGGTTTCTATATTATAATAATGAGTATAACTATGCAGTTTTTTTCACTCTCCTATAAAGTTGCTATTTTTGACTTATGTGGTGTTACAACTTTAGCTCCTTGACAATTCAATTTTAAAAAAATCTATCAGCTTAACCATCTATAGCAGGGCCCAGAACAGTCCTTGTAAACTCAGCTTTACAAATGGCAGCGATGTACCCACATTAGCATAGCAAGCATCAGCACGCAGTCGTGACCACGATCGACACTCCTTTTGTGTCGCCTATGGACGTCGGATGCCCTTTTGTAGATACTAGCAGGTCTTATAGGTAGCCATTGGATATGATTGCTGTGTCTTTATGTGACTAATGGCTTCCAGACAGACGGTGTTCCTGTTCGAAAGTAGTTAGGAAAATTAAATCTAATGTTTGCGGATGCGTTGCGTATCTTATCGGTAAAGTTGAATATCTCATCATGCCACAAGCACGGAGGAAACTAGGGGTGGTCAGGGTCAGTATCCACGGACCAACTTAGTCAAGCAGGGCTTAACCTAAAGATCAACCCGAGCGCATGTTATTATTAAGCCACGAAACTTATTTACGATAAACACGAGTAAATACCTGTTCCGAGCGAATGAATTGGTCGCAGCAGATTTAAATGTTCTAATTTGAGGTCGATAATGGTGACCTGCCCTTTTGTACTGGATAGACCGGTGTAGCTAGGAATCTGTCTAGTGTCTGTATAATATCACATCCTATTACGTGGCCCACTTTCGATCACCTTGAGGTCTATGTACAGATCACCCAGGATAAGTTTGCGCTTCGGAAGTCAACGTCCATTTTTAGGGTTTCGTACCTCAGTCAGCAAAAACGTAACCCCTATACTCACTTTGTTGTTCGTCTGTCCGTCTGTCGAGACCCTTTTTCTCAGGAACGCGTAGGGGTATACAGCTGAAATTAATACCGAATACTTAGGTCTGCTACCCCTTGAAGTAATGAAAAAATAAAACTTGTAAGTCAACGTGATCAAAAGAAACGACCGTTTATGTCGCATATTTCGCGATTTCACAAGGGAATCAAAACCTATAAGGCACTTCCCGTTGACCTATAATCATGAAATTTGGCAAGAAGCAATGTCTTTCAGCTCATGTAAAGGAAAAAAATCTAAAAACCGTGAATATAATAGAATAGAATAAGTTCGGGAAAATACGTAAACAGTCTATTCTATTCTATTTTGGTTAAGTGGCAAGCAAAGCCGATGTTGTCGACTATTCTGCCAATATCCAGTGAATTAGAAAAATAAATAAGCATGATTAAAAAAAAATACTACAGTCTCAAGTTAAATTCTTCGATTGATACAATTGGACACAATGTAGATCTTGTTGGGTTAGTACAGGACTGAAACAAACAAATAATAATAAAAATAAATAAATATTATAATTGTTAAAACATAGAATATACGCATACCACACCCACATCGGCAGATTTATAATTTCATGGTATTGTGACGGATGCCTGTTTTGGCTTGTCACTCAAAACGTCATAGAACGTCCAGACGACCGCGACAATCACCAACATTGTCAATCTTCACGATGACGAAACGAAATGAAACCCCCAATCTTCGAACCCGACGATTAACTACTTCAATACAACTTTTGGTGTGCCAGGTAGCTGTTCCACTATCGTCGAAACGAGAGAAACCAGAAAAACGAGTTGTTTTGATGAGAGTGGTCTCGGAGGAGGTCGTGCCTAAATAATAACAGCCACTCGGGTCGATCGTTACATACCGAGTTTCCTCCGTGCCTCGGAAAGCACGTTAAGCCACTGGTCTCCCGGCTGTCATTTGTAGATCTTTGACAGTCGTTACAGGTACTCAGTGACCTGAAAGTCTGAAAACCAGTTAGTAAGAATCAAGCGAGGGGTATTAACCAGTTCTAACAAGGTTCTGGAGGTCAGATAGGCAGTCGATGATGATGATTGAATCTACTGACTTGTTTTTGAAAGGAAATCAACGCACCCCCCGAAAAATTTTTATGTGGGGGACTTAGAAACTTCGGTAATTAAAAATTGGATGTTCCATACATTTCTGAACGTGAAAAAAAATACCAATGAAATATTTCGATGAAAAATCGGCCAAGTATGTGTCTGGCCACGCACAACGTAGGGTTCCGTAGTTGCTCTTAATAATAAAAAACCAACTTTGCAGTTGAAAAACCTGTGCTCCCATACATTATGTTTAGGAAAATATGTTATCCAAGTAAATTTTATAACTTGGTCGACTATTACTCGTAAACTTGTAAAGCCTACTTAACTGGGATAGTTTTCTTTTTAATTTCGTTATATATGTATGCATCAAAATCACAGATCGAATACGCAACACCACAATACGCTCCAAGACAGGCATCGCCGATGTTGGCGATAAGTCTGCGAGGTTAAAATGGGACTGGGCGGGTCACATTTCCAGGATGGGTCAGGACAGGTGGGCCAAAATCGCCACACAGTGGGTGCCTGAAGACGGTCGTCGTCACCGAGGCAGGCCCAAGAAACGCTGGCGTGACGATTTAGACTCGTTCCTGACTGATTGGCCAGAGGAGGCAAAACACCGGGAGAGTTGGAAGAGAATGGGGGAGGCCTTTGCCCAGCAGTGGGACAGAATAGGATATATATATATATATATATATATATGTATACTACAACCGTTTAGCTGGTAGAGGGGGGCGACACTTGAGTTTATCCAAAATTAGCACTTTAATGCTTAATATTTCAGAGACTTTTCCCTTAATCGAAAAATTATTTGAACACACTCGCAATATTTGTATATTCACCAATTACAGCTTTCTAGTATTAAGAGTCTTTGAGCTAAGCTGCGGACAGACGGACATGGTGAAACTATAAGGGTTCCTTGTTAACTTCGGAATCCTAAAATCCCCCCACATCTATACCTCTATACCAATATTATAAAGAGGAAAGATTTTTTTGTTTGTTTGTACCGAATAGGCTCCGGAACTACTGGACGGATTTGGATGAAATTTGGAACACATATAGTTTATTACCTGGATTAACACATAGGATATTTTTTATCCCGATAGTATGTTCCCGTGGGACATTTATCGAACTCCACGCGGGCGACGCCGCGGGTAGTGAGCTAGTAAAGTATATGGTTCTGAATGATATACTGAATGCGTGGTAAGGTGTCACTTCCACCTTTTGTAAAGTTTGGTAAAAAAAAAGATAAATTATTGCTAAGTAATGCTAAGGTACGTGACACTAAACCATAGTTAATTCTACCAGTGACGCCGATGTGACGACGGCTTTGGAACTAGTTGGTAATGGTATGCTGGAAATACGTCATCACTGTAACCTATAGATAAAGAGCAAAAGGTTAAATCACCTTTTTTTTTTTACGGATGGGAAATCATCAAATGACTTCTCCCGCTCCGGGCAGAGCGGAAGGGAGTGTCAGACTTGTACTGACTATAACCCATCCATGTTCCTTCCTTGCCCTTTGTGTTCCAGGGCCGCGGTATCTCTTTCGAACAGCCCGCAGCCGAAGGTTAAAACACCTTGAAGAACTTTTGGTAATTTAGTATTGTCACCGTGATAAAATCATAGTGTCTGAATCTGAATACAGTGGTACATGTATCTTTGGCCCTCGAACGACTAGGAGTGCTCATTATCTGCTTAGCCCTTTGCCAAACTATGTTGGGGTTGGCTTCCAGTCTAACCGGATGCTAAATAACAGTATTTTATATGGATCAAATGCCTATCTGGATATATTGGATAATACGATACCCCTTGATAAGACAGGTTGTTAGTCTTTCGGGCCACTGACTTCCTTTAACGATTGTCAAAGATCTACAAATGACAGCCGGGACCAACTGCTTAACGTGCTTTCCGAGGCACGGAGGGAACTCGATATGTAATGCGTGGTCACCCATCCACGCAGCTTAACCTGAAGATCGACCTGTAACTAACCGTAGGCAGCTAAATACTGATGATGTTGAGTACTGTTGATAAATACTTGAGATATGAAAAATGTTAAAGAAGAAAATGGTGCAGTTCTGATTTCATTCATGTACCAAACGATAGTACTTGTACAGTTGTACATGGTGAGCTGTTTTAGCAACCAGAGATTCTTTTAAAACTCAAACTCCAAAGCATTTATTTAAATTAGACCATTACAGGCACTTTTGAATGTCAGAAAAACAAAGAAGGCTAAGCTACAGTCACAGACATAAGGCATAATAACTTGTGAAAGTACTGTAGTTGCCCATTCCAAAGCGTAGATCTCTATGGATAAGAATGGGCAAGAAACTCCATGGACACTTTTTTCAATCAAAACATTGTTACAAAATCCCGGTTACATCATTCATGTTGAGATTATACATATATGTGAGAACGATGTAGAAATACGTGCACGTTAAGAGCGTCCAGAGTAAAAGATTATATCAAACATTAAAAAACAAAGTAAGTTGTTAAAATAAACCGTAGCAGCCTAGAGATGACCAGTCCCAACTGCAGCATTTATTAATAAAAATCATTTTGGAATACAATAAAAAAAATTGGTTAACTGCGAGTTTTCTATAAAATTACTAAATCTGGCTAGTGTTTTTAATGCAGTTTGACTTTCTTCATTTCAGTGTGTCGCTAGAAAAACATCTGGACATCAGAACATGTGAAAAAATTAACTCCACTTTTTAGGGTTCCGTACCCAAAGGGTAAAAACGGGACCCTATTACTAAGACTTCGCTGTCTGTCCGTCCGTCTGTCTGGCCAGGCTGTGTGTGTCTCATCAACCGTGATAGCTAGACAGTTGAAATTTTCACAGATGTTGAATTTGCCGCTATAACAAAAAATAATAAAAATAAAAATTATTTATTATTTAAAGGGGGCTACAAGAAACGTGTTTTTTTTCGTTTTATGGTACGGAACCCTTCGTGCGCGAGTCCGTCTCGCACTTGGCTAGTTTTTAGTAATCTATCATCATAATATTTTTTTTTAATGGTATCTCGTAGTTCATCCTGAAAGGCTGGCTTCAGTTTAACTAGACTATCTTGTGGGTGTCTTGAGAGTAAGGCCTTCTACCAGGGGCTAAAACTATTATTGACCTTCTGCGCTTATATCTTGTAGGTTGACCCCGTAAGCGCGTGCGCAATCTCGGGTCTCAAAGTGGGTTTGTCCGCCAATCAATAGGTCGATTGGTACGCTCATTCGACAAGTGTTTTTTTTAGATACTTTGTTTTGGATTCATTAATGAATTATGCATGCTGTTCTTGTATTTCGTCTAACTAAACGAGAAACGTAGGGAAACTAATCTAGTTTTATAATGATTTGCATCAATAAATAAGCGTGTAATAATATTTGAATTTAATGCGGCAAAATCTTCTTTATTTTTTATCAGATCCGGGTTTTTGGAAACAATGAAACCAGATAAATAAATGTTTACTTTAAATATTTTCCTGGTGCTATGGTCTAGCAGTCGCAAGCGCAACTATTGAGCATTATGTTCTGGGTTCAATCGTAAACAAAAGAGGCGAGGTGCGTGTGCGCTCCAACACGAGTAAGTCGAGTAACCATGGAGTTTCTTGCCGGTTCTTCTCCATAGGAAACGATCAACCCGAACCGTGCACCTTTTCTCGACGTTTTATAAGTGCCCATGTAGGCCTATGTGGAATAGAATATTTGGATATTTATTTTGGATTTTTACACCTTTGCCTAACGCTTTGGAGTTATTTTAATTTATGTTCTAAACAAAACAAATGTTGAACGCGATCAAATTATAGGTACCTATGTTAAAATCAAAAAGCCTTCACACCAGCGGAAGTAAATCATTCGTAACCGAGCAGTTTCCGAGGTCAATAGTGACACACGACTAGACAGCTCACAATAACATACCCATTGGAGCGCACCGGGGGATTTCCCGGGCAGACTTTGAAATAGAAAGTGATAGCTATTAGGTAATACCTGTAATTGGTTAAGATCATGTAGTATCGGAATAAAGAATAGAAAAATAATTAATTGTTGTCGTGGGTGATCATAAATACAGGGTGTAAACAGACTCTTCACGAAGCCGTCAACCAAGCATTATTTACATCAAACTAAGTAACTTTACGCAAAAATTTGTGCTGGGAAACGACTTTTTTTTTTGGGCTGAAAAAACACTTTTTTCAGTAGGTTTCAATGTAACGCACTCAAAACATTGTGCTGATAGATGGATTGAATAGTAAGGGTGCCCTGGAGGTGTTGAAAGTAAAAATCTTACATTAAAAACATGTATTTAAAAAAAAACTTGTGAAAAAGTTGGAACTTTGACCCCCAATAACTCCGTAACTAAAAGCTTCCCAGGTATGGTCTAGAACAAAAAAATGATCGCAATGACGGGGAGAACAAGTGCCTTTCGGCTTCGTTAAGAGTCTGTTTACACCCTTTATAGGTGGTAATTTTTGAAGTTATACTTCTTTTGGCGCGTTAGGGACAAAAGGGCGAGAGTATATATTTACGATGCGCGCGCACACCATCACGAAAAACCGACACCCTGAAGTTAGCTAGTCAACATACACCCTGAAGTTAGCTTAGTGTCAGATATTGACAAACCTAGGTTATTATTATTAATCTACTGCTGGAGCTAGGAGGTTAGATTATAGGTAATTGATATTAGACCTTGTTTCTACAAACGTAGGATAAGGCGAAAGATAATTTTTTTTTAAAGATTTTTATCTTGTTACGCCAAAGAAGTATAACTTCTAACGCGTGTACATAAGAACACACACACTTTTTGGTTTTAAAAGTGCCTCTACAACTTACTGGACGCCTATTGGAGGAAATTGCAGTCGAGGTAGACCGCGGTTGGCTGCGGGACTGTTCGAAAGTGATACCGCGGCCCTGGAACACAAAGGGCAAGGAAGGAACATGGATGGGTTTTAGTCAGTACAAGTCTGACACTCCCTTCCGCTCTGCCCGGAGCGGGAGAAGTCATTTGATGATTTCCCATCGAGAGCAGCGGTGGCCCCGTGGTAGCGACCCCGACTTACGAACAGTAAGTCGTGGGTTCGAACCCAGGCAGGTGCATTACTTTGTGTAATTTATTTCATCACCACTGCTCTCAAAAACGGTGAAGGAAAACATCGTGAGGAAACCGGCATGTCCTAGAACCAAAAATTCGAAGACATGTGACATCCACCAATCCGCACTGGGCCCGCGTGGCAGATTATAGCCCATTCCCTCTCATAGAGAGGAGGCCTGTGTCCCAGCAGTGGGAACATTGAAAAGGCTGATGATGATTTCCCATCCGTAAAAAAAAACAAAAGGTAGACCGCGGCGAAGGTGTCACGACCTGATCTGGTTTGTAGGGCGAACGTGGCCGAGATTGCACTGGATAGAGAGGTTTGGAAGGAGAAAGGACAGACCTTTGCCCATCAGTGGGACTCTCAAATAGGCAAACAAAAAAAAAACATGTGTGCAATTCACTCGTGGTAGAACCTTCAAAAATTTTGACTTCAAGGTAAACACTGTATAATGCTTCCTATCTTATTTTCTCCCACGTTAAATCTTATGAATTTATGTGTCTGTCTTTTTTTACTGTCGTCTTTTCGTTTCATCGACTTTCAAGTCACAACGACGCTAAAGAAGTTTTCGTTTCAAAAAAACTGCCACAGCCGGTGTTCAATAATATATAGAAAGAAAGTAAACGAAGGAATACTAGTACAGTTATTAACTAGAAAACTAACATTGATAAACTAAAAAAAAAGTTTAGTTTAGTTAAAATTCTAATGCTGGGTTTAGTCAAAATTCGGTATTTTATTAACTAAGCAAAAGTACTGTTTACTTTCTTAACAACAACAAGGTGTCATTTAAATAAATAGAATTTCAGGATAGGTTCGATAGTGATGGATGGCATCTGTTAGATTCTCTGGTCTGCAATTTTTCCATATCAGCTTCTTGCGCTATAAATGCAGGTACTTTTATTACCAGTCCATATAAAGTATTACCTACATATCTGGAAAGATTAATCTTTGAAACCTATTAAATTGACTAGTCTTTAGGGCTCCGTACCTCAAAACAGAACCCTTATCGGATCACTTTGTTGTTTGTCTGTCTGTTTGACAAGACCCTTTCTCTCAGGAACGCGTGGAGGTATGAAGCTGAAACAAATATCAAATACTCAGGTCTGCTATCCCTTGGACCCCTATAGGTTCGGGGGGTTGTGTCAGGTTTGTTACTCCTCTGTTTTCAAATCAAACCTGTAAGTCAAAAGGTCAAGGCAATCAAAAAATATGACTGTTTATGTCGCATATTTTGCGAATTTACAAGGGAATGAAAACAGGTAAGAAGCATAGTCGTACAGCAGATGTAAAGGAAAAAATCTGAAAACCGTAAAAATGTAGTTTAATGACAAAATACCTACAAGGTTTATATGGAACCCTCGGTGCGCGAATCCAACTCGCACTTAAACGGTTTTTTTACATAACATCACGCCTGTAATCCCCGTAGGGTTAGGCAGAGGTGTACCTAATAGTACACCCACATTTCGCCAGTTATGTTAAAGTCCCATGAAATAGGGGGGAGCCTATTGCCATCAACCGGGCACAAATCCAGACTCCGTGGCTGATACTGAGAAATTCCTGATGGAAAAACCCAATAGCACTTTGCCCGACCTGGGAATCGAACCCAGGACCTCATGTTCAGCAGTCGCGCTTGCGACCAGTCGACCAACGAGGCAGTCAACGGTTTTTTTATTTATAAAAAATCTAGCTCAGTGAGCCAAAATGAATTAAATCAAGTTGTACAATGAACTATAGGTTCAAACCGATCGCGATGGTTCAGTGAACCATTACGACCCTCGTACATTTTTACGCTCCCTGTTATAAACTAGACTTAGTTGTTATCATATAAGTATGTCTTGCAATTATGCTAATACGGCAGGGTGTGAAGAAATCTGGGTATGGTGTTCTCCAGTACCTAACTGGGTTGTGGACATCAAAGAGAGGGGCAGTCTCTCCATGTAAAATACTGGTATTTGGTGGCACCCGTTAAGACTGGAAGCCTCCCCCAATATTTATTGAGAAAGGCTAGACAGATCCGCATCATCATGACATCCATCAGCAGTATTGGGCCCGCGCGATGTAGTTTGGCCCACTCTCGCAGAGAGGAGGCCTGTGTCCCAGCTGTGGGAACATTATAGGCGGGTTATGGATGGACAGTCTGAGTGTGGGCAAGGGCTTCGCAGGAGATATCAGTAACGTTAAAAAAAAGCATTTTTTTTATCGTAGGAGCTCGTGGCTGGAGAATAACAGCTGTTTGGGTCGATATTTTAGGTTAAGCCGTACTTGCCTAGGTTGGTCCGTGGAGGGTTACCCATTACATACCGAGTTGGTCCTGGTTTGTAGATCTTTGACAATCGTTACAGTGGCCCGAAAGTGTGACAACCAGTCTTAGTAAGGGGTATCGTATTACCCAGTTCTAAAAAAACGTTTCACTGAATGTCAAATTTACAAAATGTCAGAAAACATCTATAGGTTAAAAAATATTTATAGTTCGATACGGGAATTGAACCTCCGATATACAGCGCATTAGTCATTACGTTAACCGTGCCTCCATTGCGTTATGTAACAAGACATACCTTATAAAAGTGCCGACTCATCACGCCTCACAAAAGATGACTGCCTTGCCCCTGGCCTTACTATCAAGGTCAGTCTCAAAACCGGTACTAATTCCTACGTTAAGGTTTATCTCATCATAGATCACCATGACAGTACATAGATGTGGGCGTCATTGTGACGTACGAGTGGTGAGAATGTGGATCCTATGTTTTTCAATAGGACCAACCAATTTGACCAACCAAAATACCGCCGCATAATCAGCCTATAATGTTCCCACTGCTGGGACACATGCCCTCTCCCTATGAGAGGGAATGGGTTATAATCCACCATGCGGGCCCAGTGTGCGTTGGTAGCTGTCACATGTCTTCGATTTTTTGGTTTTAGGACATGCCAGTTTCTTCACAATGTTTTCCTTCACCGTTTTGAGAGCAGCCTGGGTTTGAACCTACGACTTTCTGCTCGTAAGTCAGGGCCGCTACCACTGGGGCACCGCTGCTCTCGGGCCACTGCAGGCTGCTATCAATCGACCCCGACATGGCTTATTATTAAAATTATTTTATAATTTCGGAGACAGAAAAATCCTAGTGGATTATTGCACACTCTTCTCCTCAGAGATGACCACGGGGGACCAGCTCCGAGAACATTACAGGCTGATTATGCTGATACACATCATCATTTCATCACTAGTTACGGGTGAAAAGGACACCGATGCCAAAACGGAGATACCACGTATTCATAAATTGACGGCACGTTTGGCGCAGTGGCTGAGCGATTGACTGCTGCGCTGCGTGTCGCGGGTTCGATCCCCGCACGGAAGAAATATTTGTATGGCTTACAGATACTTGTTCCGGGTCTGGCTGTTTGTGTATGTGAGTTTAAATGTTTGTGAACGCACCCACGATACAGCAGAAATTTCTAGGGTGTTGCAACGTTTTCAAAAAAAAATAATAACCGATGCAAAATTTCTATGTTGTGGTTTAGAATGATGTAATGAATACGTGGTGACGGACTGGTCGGTATTCCTTCCACCCTGTATTTAAAGTTACATAACATAACATTACATGTTGGCCACCTGTTAGATAAGGTTGATCACGCTTTCCTTAACCTTTGTAGAGTATGCAAATACCTGTTTTACCTAAATTAATATAAAAAATAACACAACAATTATTAGATCTGACGCAAACAATGAATCATTTTACACTTTTTCCATAAGATGGGCGTCATATAGGTAGAGGAAAAAACACATGTATTACATTATATGTCGTATATATTAATGGACTGCCGTAATAATGTGATGTATTACCAAAGATCGGACGTAGAGGACCGGTCTGGCATCCTCTTTGATTGTCTATGAAATGTCAAACTGTTCTCTAAAGTATGTCATGACGTTAACGCACGTTTAGGCACTTTTAATAGGAGACGGATTTTGGTTTTGTGGCCTTATTTTAGGTGTAAATTAAAGAAATACGATTACAAAAGCAATTTATATGGCGCCTCATAATGTAGTCTTAACCGGGTCAGGTGCAGATGTAAGTAAGTTCCGTTCAGGGAAAAATCTGAAGAAAAAACTAGTAGAGCATAGTAGTCCAAGAAGTCATGAATCTTTGATTGCGGATAAAACAGAAATGCATCTTAAGTTTCCCCAAAAATGTGGGGCCTTAACATCTTCAAAAACACACCTTAAGCGCAAAGCGCTTAAGGTGTGTTTTTGTCAGTGTGTGTAAGTCAAAGCGCTATGCTTCCACATTTTATTGTGCGAACCGCCAGTCCGTAGAATTCACTGCCGGCTTCTCGGTTCCCTGATCATAATAATCTGGATGTATTCAAAGACCTAGTGACCGGTTTCTTCTAGGCAAGCTTGCTCCGCCTTTGGCCGCGTAATTTCTCTACATCAGACGAGTTGCGTGCGGCCAAACACAAGCCAGTTTAGTTAAAAAAAAAAAGTGTGTGTGTACTTGTATACACGCGTTAGAAGTTATACTTTTCTAGAACATAAACGAAAGTAAAGTAGTTTATAACAAGGTCTAATATCAATTACCTATACAACCTAACCTCCTAGCTCCAGCAGTAGATTAAAAATAATAACCTAGGCTTGTCAATATCTGACACCACGAAAGTAAACAAACATTGGGAGAAGTAAAGTAAAACTAGCTAAGTTCAGGGTGTATGTTGACTAGCTAACTTCAGGGTGTCGGTTTTTCGTGACGGTGAGCGCGCGCATCGTAAAAATTGACATCATTTTTCCTAACGCGCCAAAAGAATTATAACTTCAAAAAACATAATTTTGGACGTAACAAAAGAGTACGTGAAAGTTGTAGGCCGTGGCGTTCTGTCATTTCTGCTTACCCTCATGGGCCCCGGCGTGATATACCTGTACCTTTACGTATTGTCATGAGTAGGTACTTACATACATACCTGCATGGTATTACATTAGAAATACCTATCCCATATTGCTTTAGTACTACATAATATTATGACATATTCATACTTATGTACGTGTTCGAAAGCACATATACATAAGACATCATTATACATGGAATGGTGAACTTTCCTTGGGTTTTTTAATCGACTTATCCTTTATGGTCATGATAGGTAGGGGCATGCATAACATTGTGGTGGACTCACCAATTAATTAGGTACCTACCTATTAAAACGTTTTGGTAAGATTATAATGTATTGGTAAGGTCACCAACAAAAGTCGGATGGAAACTTTAGCTTTCGAACTTTAATGGTCGAGCATAAACATTGATAAAAAATCTGAACTTATGTAAAACAAGTTAAATAAAAGCTTGTAAAAAGAATAACTCTTAGCTATTCCCTGAAATGCTGAAAAGCAATGTATAATTTTTTTCTAAATAGTTACAATACACACCAACAACAACCTTAATTTCTTAATCTCTCTATTTTAATAGTAAGTTCATCATTCTCCTGAATATATTTGGGGTCGGCGCAGCATGTCTTCTTCTTCCATACTTCTCTATTACTCGTCATCTCAGCAGTCACCTCCTTTCTAGCCATATCGTCCTTCACACAGTACATCCAACCTTTTTTTTGGTATTTTTCTACTCTCTCTTATTTTAGTATTACAAACATTAACATAATAGAAGGAAGAAAAATGTTTATTTGTCGCAGGGACATGACGTGCATGCAAAATAACAAAAAAATAAATAAACAATAAACATACAACGCATAACAAGTATTTATAAATACAGGACGGAAGGCCCACAGCACAGCGCTGTTTTTCAGTGGTCACCCGTGAAAAAACGTTACCAGCCTGTTTGCACTGCTACAGTTCATGCCCCTCTGGGGGAGGGGGTGCCACTGACCACCACGCGGGCCCCGTGTGGATTGGTGATAGTCACATGTCTTCGAATGTTTGGTTCTTTCACTTTTCCGTCAGCGTTTTGGGAGTAGTGTTTTTACCCGACTACAGCAACCAAAAAGAGAGATTATTGCAGTAGTATTTTGGTAAGACCCTCGTTGGTCTAGTGGTCGCAATCTCGATTTCTGAGCGTGAGGTTCTGAGTTCGATTCCCGGGTGGGGTAAATTGTTATTGGGTTTTCCATCACGAATTTTTCAGTAGCAACCACGGAGTCTGGATTTGTGGTTGATGGCATTAGGCTCGCCCCTTATTACGTGGGACTTAAACGTAACTGGAGAATTGTGGGTGTACTATTAGGTACACATATGCCGGGCTTACAGGCGTAATGATATGTAAAGAGAGAGCATTAAAATGCCCAAGGCATTAAGTCCGCTTTTGTACATTATGTGCATAAACTTTTAATAAATAAAATAAAGCTACCTATTCTGCTATTCCCATAGTGTTTGTGATTGTAACATGAATCAGCTCTCTCGCACTACAAATAAGGGGAACCTGAAGGACATGTTCATTCATTCATAAAAGGAGATTACTCATCCCGTACTAGATGACTAGTGTTCGTTACTGGAAGACATTGATATATTCTAATGAGAATTATACACCATAACATTACGACAGACTGTTCAGAATATTTGATGATAAATATTATTATTTCTCTTCTAAGAAGAACACACGCTAGGAATCTAGACAAGGTGTAGCGTGTCAAGCCAAGTTCAAGCTAACAGAACTGGCGAGCCGCACCGTGTGTAATATTACACGAACCATTTGGAGCCACTTTTGACCCCCTCCTAACTCAAAAACTATTTCACATATACACGTCAAATTTGTCTCATATTTTGAGACTTGCGAGGTATATTTGTGCTTCAAATTTCATAAACACACATAAAACGGTTATTTAGATATTAACGACCAAAAATCATCATTTTTATACAAATTATATTATAGCCTTCGCATGTTTTAAAGCTGCAAGTTCTTGTTTTATTCTTCCAAAAATTTGGCTGCTGGTAGAAACTAGCCATTGAACATAGGGCTCTTTCATGACGGTTTTAAAAGGTACTTAATAATAATTTGTACATGAGAACTAGCCAAGTCAAACCTTAGGCTTCAATATATTACCCTTAGTTATAAGAAGAAATGATATTTTAAGTTGTTAAAAAAGATTTCATGTTATAAATAAATTTCAGGACTGAGCATTGAACTTGGCACCCATTTAGATCTCACTTCTTTTGTCGTCGAAGTCAAAAACCAAGGCATATTTTCATAATATTGAACTTGGCTCTAATTTCACCTTGCCATATGTTTTTGATGGGATAATATTATTACATGTTTTACCCTGTTTTTTAACTGCGAAGGTAGAGTTGAGATTTCTTCTATTTAATGCATAAAATTCAAAGGTTGACCTTTTTTTTTATTTGAGAACTAATCACTTTTAGAATTTAAGAAGAGTTTGACAATTTCAAAACTTCAAATACTGAATCCGACAATTAAGCTATCCACCTTTGACAACGAGTTTCATTAACGGGCATTTCCGCTTAGGACCGGTTCAGAACAATGCAATGGCGACAGATATGAGTATGGTGGTAGGACTTCCCCAGCCATGCACAACAACAATTACTGCAATTAAAATTCTGACCTATGTAAAAAGCAATGTTTTTGTAAGGCGGCCAGGGTTAACTGGCTTCGACCAAATAATGGACAGGACTAATATAGTCGGGCTGCGGGACTGTTCGAAAGAGATACCGTGACCCTGGAACACAAAGGGCAAGGAAGGAACATGGATGGGTTTTAGTCAGTTCAAGTCTGACACTCGCCTCCGCTCTGCCCAGAGCGGGAGAAGTCATTTGATGATTGCACAAACAAAAACAAAAAAAGGACTAATATAGATAGAGAAGTTTACAAAATAATAATAATTAAAAACACTCGTAATTGCCGTGACACGAGTTACGTAAAGTAACAATTAATGCAAAGGCAAGTGACCTTGAAGGTCGCCGCCTCAAACACGATACATTTTTTAACAGGGAGTTTTTAAGTACAGTAAGCAAACTTCCACAGGTCCGTCTTTGACAATGGAAATGTCTTCTCCTAAAAAGTTCTCAGAGTGAAATCGTGAGAACGCTACGATACGCTACTTCTGCCAGAAAAATATTGAAAAACTGTGGGTATACATATAAGCATTCCTAATAAAAATCTGAGATGTAGGTACCGCTTTTCATCCGATACTTTATACTCTGATTCATTCATGAAATCAGAGCTTCCTGTAAAAACTATTGAGTCTTAGAATCGAATATGGGCCAATCATCCCTCGAAGGATGCGCAGACAGGTGCCCTCTCTCTTATCTCACTCTCATAAGCGACCAGAGAGGGATAATGCGCGTGACCAGCGGCTTGAAGTGCGTTCCGAGGTACTGGGTACTTATAAATAGACATGTAGAAATGCTTTGTGGTACTTTATCGACAGGTATTTCACTATGGCACTAACAAAACTATCTATTAATGACCCTAGCATATTCCAGAAGACGATCAATCAAAATGCCGTTGGGCCTAATTACCTAGGGACTTAGGACCTGGGAGTAGACGCGTTTTTAATCACGACAAATAGAAGAAAATAGTACATTGACAAGATATTGACCGAGTCTATGGTGGTTCCGTATCTAGCCATGATTTTTCTTCCACCAGCTTGAAGGTTTTTGGAAGAGAAACCTATAACTAGAGGATACAGACCAATGATGATGTTAATCACAACAATGACTTTGGGTTAAAACATCGCGTTGAAGTAATAGTTACCTTCCCGTGGCCTTAATTGTTGTTGATTGAAGTAATTACATGACTACGATGCAAGATGACGGGTTTTTTTTCATATCTTCAAGCTGCATACTTCATAACAGCATAAGCTGGAGTTTACCCTTTAGCTTGGCTTTACTCCAGTGAGGGGTGAGTGCGAAGGTTCGTGTCTCTCCCGGGCCCTTGACTCATACTAGTAGTAACCGTGGGGTTGCAGTCGGTAGGAGACGGAACCCTCTATTCTCCTCAGACGGAAGGCAACGGAATAGAGTCATAAAAAAAATTCATGAATGTACTGGAAAATACAGCAGCTGCGACCGACGAATAGCCCGATGAATTATAAACTTAAGTGACAGTGGGCAGAGCACATTGCTCGCAGAACGGATGGCCGATGGGGCTGAAAAGTTCTGGAGTGGTGACCGCGAACCGGAAGACGTTGCGTTGGAAGGCGTCCCACTAGGTGGACCGATGACATGGTGAAGGTTGCGGGGATCCACTGGATGCGAATCACACGGGACCGATCAATGTGGCGACACTTGGGAGAGGCCTATGTCCAGCAAGAAAATGATATTGATGATTGATGTGTTGGAAAATTGAACTATTCTTGAAATTAAAGCACACTGAAAATACTTTTACGATTTTGTCCGTTTGTCACGTTGTAGGCCAAAAATCTAATAAAGTATATCTTTTTCATAGTTTGTTTCAGCTTTAAGTTTTCTGAATATATAACAAAATGTATATATAAAATTAGTTCTTACTCGTTACTTGACTGACATGAAAATGAGTTTTAATCAATGTGATAAGAGGGAACCCGTGTGCAGGCCCTTTTATGCAATACCCCCATACATGCATGCATGTCCCTTATATTAACGGTTTTTCTAATATTCTCGACTTAATATAAAAAACATACATTTATGGTCAGCTTCCGTTTAACGTTGGTTCCTGGGAACCCCACAGCGACGCTTAAGCATATCTCTGCTTACCCGTTTTTCCTGTTACATCAAACGTTACGGTACAACTACGTATTCAGATGAACCTACGTGCAGAACTATATAAAATATTTTCCTCATCGTCAATAAGTAGGAAAATCTCAGCATTTTGCATATTTTAAAAGGAACAATTTCAAAACGTATGAGTCATACAATATCTAAATGAATAGTTATTACATGTTCAGGTATTTCCCTCTAAAATACGATTAAGTAACGGTTTGTAAATATTTCCGTTTTGATAAACCCCGACTGACCTTACTTATCAGCTTGTTTTAAAAAGTGCTTCTCATTAGACGACCAGCGGCAATGAGTTAGTTTAATTTAATACTCTAAAATAAATAAATTCATAAAATACAATATCGTTCGAAGTAAGTTAAACTATTACAAAAGCACATTAAAAAAAAATAAAAAAAAGGTTGTTAGTAACAAGAATAAAATATAACAAAAAAAGTGTGTGTGTACTTATGTACGCAAGCAAGAAGTTATACTTCTTTGGCGTATAAAACTGAAATGTTGACTAGCTAACTTCAGGGTGTATGTTGACTAGCTAACTTCAGGGTGTCGGTTTTTCGTGACGGTGTGCGCGCGCATCGTAAAAATTTACTCTCATCATTTTTCCCTAACGCACAAAAAGAAGTATACCTTCTAAAATATTTTAAATTCGTACATTTTCCTTTTTCAATGAAGATAAAAACTGGAAAAAACTGCATAAATTGTTAAAAAATCCCGCACATAATTAGGCGACCAATGGCAGTGAGGTTTAGTTGAATATAACACTGACTAATAATCCTAAATACATAATAAGTTCCAATGTTAATCACCTACAGATTACATAAAGGCAATGTATAATATCACTAATGTACATACTTAAATAAGGACAATATTAGAAACAAATAAGACGCTTGGCTTATGCCCATAACATCACGCCTGTAATGGTTAAAAAAGGTTAGCACAGGTGTATAATAGACTTAGTGCACCCACATAGTGATTGTTCCCAATAGTAAAGTATATACACCGGGTTGTAAACGGACTCTTCACGAAGCCTTTAACCAAGCATTATGTATATCAAACTAAGTAACTTTACGCAAAAATTATTGCTGGGAAACGACTTTTTTTTTTGGGGTGAAATATCACGTTTTACGGTAGGACTCAATGTAACGCATTCAAATCATTGTGATGATGGATGGATTGAATAGTGTGGGGGTCCTGGAGGTGTTTAAAGTAAAAATCGTACATAAAAAACCTGTATTAAAAAAAAAAACTTGTGAAAAAGTTGGAACTTTGACCCCCCGACATCTAGAGAGCTAATATCTGTCTAGAGCAAAAAAATGATCGCAATGACAGGGAAAACAATTGCCTGTCGGCATCGTTAAAAGTTTACATCCTTTATATATAAAATATTTTGTTTGCTATGAGGTGATAAGAATGAAACCAATTTTTTTGGTAGTAGGTATGACTAATATCGTTCATAGGCTGCGATGACTCTTATTTCGGGCACGAGGAACATTCTTAGAATATTATGTGTGACACACTTAGAATTGTCTAATTTTCTTGTAGGTTGAGTTACGTATCTAATAGTTACAATCGACCACATGATGGTTAAAACTTTGACCTAGAGTTGACCTATCGTAGTACGGACTTTTAATAGAATTAGAGGTCAGCTAATACTGGTTTCTTTTCAACTGACGTGAGCCAACACAAGTGACTTCGTTAAAGTTTTTTTAACTATACACGATGCCTTGATAAAAAAACTTTTATTGCTCAATAGATTCCTGTCTAGACTGGTCAAATTACAGTAGCCATTAATTAATGACGTATTACAAGTTCAAAGTTGACTTATCAATTCTACGATCGTAATAAATGTATATGGTCTATCTATTCATACACGAAATCTCTCTAGGGGGTCATTGTACTCATCATTACGAACAACTCTCACTATGGGACCAAACCTAAAATCGCAAAAAAATCGGCTGTTGCCTACATTTATGTTTGCATACTCGTCAAAATGTCGGTTGTTTTTTTTTTTTATTTCTGGTTTATGGAATGCTTATCTTCGATATTGTAATGTTTACGAGGCCAGACTTATATTTGTGTGTATTGAAATGCAATATTTGTTATATTTCATGTTAATTATTTACTCTCCAAAACCTGTTGGTCAGAAATTGTGAGATTAGAGAGCAAAAAATAACTAAAATCAAAAGAATGATTTTATAAAATTTTATGAAACGAGTATTTTATACAGCATTTGTATAAGAAAAAAAAATTAGATTTGTGTCATCTGTATAACAGAAGTGTGTCGTGTGTTTGTGTTTTTTTGGTAATAAATAAAAAAAAATGCATAAATTATTTTAAATTACTTTTTTTTTATTAAAAATACTTAAAACTAAAATACTTGGAATGTCACATCACATCTCTAATAAAGCGACTAGTATTGGTATATCATAATTCATAAGTTGGGCCGACATTTACATAAAAACGTGTCTTAAATAATTTATAATACCTAGAGCATTGGCATTGCACTAAATCCACATTTTAAAAACAATAAGTTAATTTCTTTAATTAACTAAAATTATTTACACAAATTAAATGCATTTCCTAGAACACTTAAAACAGTGTTGTCAAATTGTTGTTAATTTAACTATTTTACCCTGAACTGGTTGATTGGAGATCATGAAACACCATTTAGGGTTCTTTAGGGTCACTTAGGGTTCACTTGTCCATCACGTACTTCTCGTTCACACACATGATCCCGAACCAGACGTATCCATGAGGACATTTCGGATCCCTTCGCTCGGCGATAGATTCTTCGCTCAAGTAAGTATCTTCCTCGGAATCCATCAGCTCAGAATCCCTCACTTCAAAATCCCGCACTTCAGTCAGGACCTTGCGTTTCCTTCTTGTCTTATCTTGCAAGCAGTTGCAGTCGAGAAGTGGTGATAGTACAGCAGGAAGTACAGCATCCAATCGATCCTCTTGGTCAGGCGCTTGTTCCGACAGTTTCTTGAGGAAGTCCCAAAGGGCGGAGTTCTCCGTTTCACTGGGTGGGTCGCACTTGCAGTCGGTGTCAGCTGCATAGGCGACTGCCGCGAAGACAGCGAGGATGAGGAATACTTTGGCGGCCATATTTAGTTGTTTACGTTACGAGTATCGCTACTGGAGTGATTCAAAGTTCGCGCCCGCGCGCTTATATACCATTCTCTGACTCAATTCACCTAGTGGCCACTATCAGTGGGGTATGGTCAGCATGTTCATTTGAATAATAATAATTGTTTGTTTGGTTTACGTATATTGTAATCGGAATACGTCAGTGGTTGTGGTTTGTTGAATGTTCTTGTTTTATTTTAATCTGCATTTAATTGTTAAATTTAAGTTATAGAATCAGGCATTACTTTGCGGAAATCCATGGCATTAAATTGTTTAATGTAATTTTAGAATTTCAGGTGTTTTGTGTTGCATATTGAATGCTTCCTTTTCAATATTTTTTTTCAAAAACCAGTTTCCATTTATCTATTTTTTAAGTGGGTGCCTCTGCCTAACCCTTCGGCGATTGCATGCGTGATGTTATGTTATTAAATTTATATTTTCATACCTTTTTTGAACTCATTTTAAAATGAATCTGAGTAAATATAAAATGAATCTGAGCAAATATAAAATAAAAAACTAGCCAAGTGCGAGTCGGACTCGCGCACATAGGGTTCCGTACCATAAAACGAAAATAAACACGTTTTTTGTATGGGTGCCCCCTTTAATTATTAAATAATATATATTTTTATTATTTTTTGTTATAACGGTAACAGAAATACGAGTACATCATCTGTGAAAATTTAAACTGCCTAGCTATCACGGTTCATGAGATACAGCCTGGTGACAGGCGGACGGGCGGACAGCGGAGTCTTAGTAATAGGGTCCCGTTTTACCCTTTGGGTACGGAACCCTAAAAAGGCATTTTTTACTACTTGTCTTCTTCTTATTTATTTCTTGTATTTTTAATGGTATTGAATATGCTACTGTTACCAGAAGAATAAAAAGTAAAGTAAAGCCAAGGTAATCTTTAGTATAAAAGTAGGAAAGTAAATATGAAACATGTAGGTAAAAAAAGAGTATTTTTTTGCCAAATTGCCGCCTCCTGCTGTTACAAAATTATATTAAATTATTTCTTGTATCCGTTCGTCTAATGATATCGAAAACATTTCTGAGAAATGTATGTGTTACGTATAGACATAATATGATGTTATGTATTACTATGTATTTGTTATTTATGTCTCGGCTTTTCTGAAGTTTTTCTTTGCAAGCAGTTTTTATTTGTTTACTTAAGCACTTATACGTAATTTTTACAACTGAAACCCTTCTAATTAATAAAGTAAATAGTCGGGTTTAGTTTTCGACTTCATAAAGATTATCAATGCTCAAAACGTCTCCACCCTTGTAGCACTTTAAAAACTATGTTAATCGAAGGGCCATAGCCATGGGCTGCGGGACTGTTCGAAAGAGATACCGCGGCCCTGGAACACAAAGGGCAAGGAAGGAACATGGATGGAAAAGGGCCATAGCCAGCTCATCATTTTATTATAAAGGGTGTAAACAGACTCTTAACGAAGCCGAAAGGCACTTGTTTTCCCCGTCATTGCGATCATTTTTTTGTTCTAGACCATACCTGGGAACCTTCTAGTTACAGAGATATTGAGGGTCAAAGTTCCAACTTTTTCACAAGTTTTTTTTTTAATACTTGTTTTTAATGTAAGATTTTTACTTTAAACACCTCTAGGACCCCCTTACTATTCAATCCACCCATCAGCACAATGTTTTGAGTGCGTTACATTGAGTCCTATTGTAAAACGTGATTTTTCAACCCAAAAAAAAAGTCGTTTCCCAGCACAAATTTTTGCGTAAAGTGACTTAGTTTGATGTACATAGTGCTTGGTTAACGGCTTCGTGAAGAGTCTGTTTACACCCTGTAGATAGATAGCGAAACTGAAATGTCCATCCGAAAAAAGTTATTTCGACATGTAGAAACCTGAATCAGTCACAATCATGTTCCCGTTTAATATTCTTTCTCAACATGATGAAACCCAAAAATAAGAATAATGACATCAGATTTTATTTATTTAATCTTTTACTGTATCGTCTTCAATTTTTGTTTACGTGAAAAAAGAGAAAATACGTGTCCAATATTTTTTGGAAATCTATCTGACGGACAATTAGATTTTTTTTTGGTAAACTACCCCACTGTGCGCTGCATTGAGGCCATAAACGGGAGATAGATTCAAACGCGATTTTAAAATGTTCAGGAACGTAATATTCAATAAATCACTTCCTCATCTCTTTACGGAGTATTTCCACTTGAGCACCGATTTCAAGAGCACCAAAAATTTTCCCTTTTAAGCAAAGGGAATATCTTTGGCTCTAAGCATTGGTGCTCTAGAAATCGGTGCTCAAATGGGAATACTCCCTCTTTACTGACTTCCAAATTGCTGGAGCGGTTCTCAACACCTTCAGGGAGCCTTGTCATGATAGTGTCTACGCCACAGACTTCGTAGAATTCATACAAACAATTACCTGGGCAACTACGCTGTTTCAGAAAATATTAACATACAGCGGGCTGCGTTCACGACATTGACTGACGAGTTCATAAATATATCGTTCCCTGAATTGTCAAACGAAGATATTATTTTGTTTAGCTTGGGGACATACCATCTAAAAGTGACAGCTTCCTATGTCAGCGAATATTTGTGGGGCGGTGTCAATAACATAGAGGTTTTCGCAACTAACTCCGAGCCCAATTATGAATCAATACGATTTAGACTCGGAAGATTGTTCTGAGGGGTCGAATAGTAGGGAAAAGGCTAGGCAGATGAAGATGATATCCCTTTAGCTTAGGACAGTAAGCTTAGGAAGTGTGTGCCTAAGTTGTCAAAAACATACCGAACGTAAACTTTTTTAGGGCTCCGTACCTAAAAGGTAAAAACGGGACCCTATTACTAAGACTCCACTGTCCGTCTGTCTGTCTGGCTGTCTGTTACCAGGCTGTATCTCATGAACCGTGATAGCTAGACAGTTGAAATTTAAACAGATGATGTATTTCTGTTGCCGCTATTATAACAAATAACAAAAAAATATTTAATAAAGGGGGCTGCCATACAAGAAACGTGTTTTTTTCGGTTTGTGGTACGGAACCCTTCGTGCACGAGTCCAACTCGCACTTGGCCAGTTTTTTACCACCACAAATCGTACTTAATTAGTTAGCACGTACTACTAACCATAATGCTAGTCCACTTGCCTAATTATCAAATCATATACTCGTAATTATTGTTTTAGTGGACTTTCCTGAGACTAAAAAGGTTCTAGTCCGCATAAAGCAGAATTGTTGTTATAATCTATTTATATCAGTTTAATACTATAAAGCTTAGTAACTAATAGTTTATAAAGCTTAACTTATTTTTAAAATAAAGTGGGCATTGATCACAATCTCGTATGGCCAGTGTAGGAGTCCAGACCTGTCCAGACATATCCAGACACGGGGTCCTACTGAGAATTTTCTAACAAAAAAATGTAAAAATTCACATTCAACGAGGACTATTGCTTTTTCACTCCACTCAATTGAAAAGGAAAGGGAGAGGAAGAGTATCTAACCTGTTTAGAAATATCAAGTTTTTTGAACAAGGGGCTCATCTCATATCTGGATGAAGAATTTGGATTTCAGGAAATGACTAACACCAAAGATGTCTCGAATCGAACTTGGTTTCCGATTGTACTTAAGTTGAAATCGTCTGACCCAATATTATTTGGACAGGTTCTCCAACATAGTAAGATAACTTTGGTTTGTCTTTCTGCCGACAAAATAAAGATGCATGCATTTTTTGGACGGTCGACTTATCAACTAATTTTATATGCAAGCATCATGGAGCTTTCAGGTTCTCATTTGATTTTTGAACATAAGATAGTTTAAAAAAAGGTGTTCAACTTTGTAAGTTAACTGGGTTTTTTTTTTAATGTACAGACGCCATCACATCCAGATACCCGAAACTGTCAAATTGTCCCAATCAACCTTAAACCTTAAGCTTTAGGGATAAAGTTGAAAATCTATTAAAGAAATGTGACATATGGTACTAGCTCGATGTGCTGGCGTCTGTACTTGGATGACATAAATTACCTACATTTCACTTTTTACTAAGAATAAGCAAATATCTCTAGATCTTGTGCTAGAAATAGTTGTATTTACCTTATTTAGTGGATACTTCGATAGACGTTTCTAGATAGGTAGGTAAGTTTTTTTAGATTTTGTAATGTATGGGTTGGGTAAACCCATAAATAGTATTGATGATTTTAATTTTATTGAAGTGAAAACTTCTTTAGCATCGTTGTGATTTGAAAGTCGATGAAACGAAAAAGCGACAGTAAAAAGCGACAGACACATAAATTCATAAGATTTAACGCGGGAGAAAATGAGATAGGAAGCATTATACAGTGTTTATCTTAAAGCCAACATTTTTGAAGGTTTCACTTCTACCACGTGTGAATTGCACACATGTTTTTATTTTAAGGAGTTACTACGATGTTTTTAGAAACCGATTTATGCAAAGGTTAATAATATTATGTAATTTTTACAACCTAAAGTTAAAAATGAGTAGACAGAATGACACTACTCGAAAGTATTTTCTTTCGAGTTGCGTCATTCTGGCTACCTACTCATTTTTAATTTTAGTTTTTCGAGTAATGTCGTGGACAGCGTGGACAGGGTATTTTGTGCATGATCCAACATTTTATGATTTCAGAAAAGCAGCTGGTAATTTTCTTTGGCTCCTGAATCTAATGGAAAATATTCAACTTTTCTCTATTATTATTTAAGCGATGATGTTCACTACAGGAATTGATGGATGCTACCGAAAGCGCCAGACTAGAAGCTCAGTTCTGGGCTGACACTGGTACCGATTCCCTTTTTACTTATAATGGAGTTGCAAATTATCCCAAGACATAATGAGAATCTAGAATATACGAGAAGAATAATTAAACGTCTTAATTACAATAACAGTAAACAACTATTAACCGTGATTACCTAATAGAGGGAGATAAATAACACAAGGTATATAGCAAGTTTATTTAAACCTTTTATTTAATCTACGATATTATAGTACCTAAGTAATTGTAATATTTGTATGTTAAACATTTCCAAATAAATTATGATAGTATTGTTGATCTGTCCGTCTAGATAGTGTAACAAGCAGGGTTCGAACCCACTTACGATGCGTGATAGTGCACAAGTATGTGCGCAGACGCAGGTAAACAGTCACGAGCACCAATATGTAATCAGTTAACAACTTTTAAAAGTGTTTAACTCCTACTGTTCTGATCAAAATTTCATGTTCTTACGAGCATAGTATTTTAGAACTCATATTTTTCTGAAAAAGATTATATCTTCTAGTTACAATCGTTATTTCTCGCGAAAATTGCTTTTAAATTTAGGACTTTTTTTGCCCCACTCTTGGAATTTCTCTTGTGCGTTCACAAACATTTAAACTCACATACACAAACAGCCAGACCCGTAACAACTATCTGTAGGCCATACAAATATTTGTTCCGTGCGGGGATCGAACCCGCGACACGCAGCGCAGCAGTCAATCGCTCAGCCACTGCGCCAACCGTGCCGCCAAATGTATACATGTTGGTGGTCGTGAACTCGTGACTGTACCCTCTCTGTCCTTACTCCCACAGTCAGGCAATGCGGAGGGAGATCAGGAAATCAGGAGCAGGACCAAGCTTAACATACTTTCCACGAGGATATCACACCGGCAACTTCCAAATTCGGGGCTGCTATTTGGAAATTCCAAATGGAAAAACACAATAGTTACAATTTTGTCCGGCTTTTTATCGCGTGTGATAATTCTCAAGGATAGCCAGGAGGCTATCATAGGGAAGACCCTGTGGCTGGCGAAGGGGTCTGACGGACACTTACTTCCTGAGATATGCCCTACGTGGGCATCAAATACAAGACCTCTTGATAAGCAGTAGCGTTTGTAACCATATAACCGACAAGGCAAATCATCATTACAATGAACAGAACAGAAAGAGTTTCGTGAAAGACTTTTCAACACAATGTCATAATACTAAGTGTCTGAATTTCATACATCCATATTTCCATACTAGATATTAAGGGTGTAAAAATACCCTTAACGAAGCTGAAAGGCACTTGTTCTCCCCGTCATTGCGATCATTTTTTTGTTCTGGACTATACCTGGGAACCTTGTAGTTACGGAGATATGGGTGTTCAAAGTGAAAAAAAACCTGTGAAACAGTTGGGCTGTTTCACAGGTTTTTTTTAAATACAAGTTTAAATATTTTAACCTTTACTTTAAATATCTCCATGACCCCTTTACTATTAAATGCATCCATCAGCCCAACGTGAATGCGTTTTTTTGAGTCTTACTGTAAAATGTGATATTTCACCGCAAAAACAAAGTCGTTTGCCAACAATAGTTTTTGCGTCGATTTTCTTAGTTTGATTTTCAGAACGCTTGGTTTACGGTTTCGTGACTAATTCACCTTTTCACACTTAAATAGCTGAATGTATTTTGATGTTCGGCATACAGGCAGATAGTGACCTGGTTAGGATACTTCTTATCCCCATTGTAGGTTTGTTCTCAGGCGACAAAAGCAAGTAGTTACACTTATATTATAAATGCGAAAGTTTGTGAGAATGGATGGATGGATGGACGTTTATTTATTACTTTTTCACAAAAACTACAGAACGAATTTGGATGATATTTGGCACACATACAATTTATAACCTGGATTAACACAAGGGATACTTTTTATCCGGGTAGTACGGTCCCATGCGACAAATACTGAACTCCACGCGGGCGAAGCTGCGGGAAAAAGTTAGTATTACATAAACATGAAAACTATAATAATTTTTGACACTCCCAACTCGACACTTTGACAGGCCAATGATGAGGCGCAATAAAAATTAAGTAAACAGGGCTCGGTTACCACTTGAATGGTAAAGACATAAAAGTGCAATTCTAGTTTATTGTAACGGACACTAGGCGAGCCAGGAAATTGGGCAGTGGCGATGGCGGGGGGGTATGACGTCACCGAGACAGGAGGAGGGGGGAGACGGGAGGGTAGGTAGGTATAGTATATTTTTATAGTAGGCCGGTTTTTTCAGGCAACAGAAATGTATTTAAAAATAGATTGTTGGTATAATGGGCGGGTTTATAAGTGTTGTCGACTGTACTGTGTTAGTGTCTAATGCCTTTAGAGGGTCGATGATTGTGGGGTTAAATTAGTACTATGGGTCACAACACATAACATAACATCACGCCTGTAATCCTCGAAGGGTTAGGCAGAGGTGTACCTAATAGTACACCTACATTTCGCCAGGTATGTCTCATGTTATAAGGGGCCGCCTATTGTGATCAACCGGGCGCCAATCCAGACTCCGTGGCTGCTAGTAAGAAATCCGTGATTGAAGAACCCAATAGAACTTAGCCCGACTCGGGAATCGATCCTAGAACCTCATGCTCAACAGTAGTTCGTTGAAAGATTGGCTTCTCTACCTGTGGGAATTGGAGAAAGTTGTCAAGAAATTAAAAAGCATTGCTTTTAACATTGCCGCCTGGTCGACACTGCGCGTGACCAGAGCGTTGGCCAAACAATCAGGAGTGCCATTCAATATGGCAATACTGCCAGTCATATTATGGGTACGTTTTCGGATGACAGCGATGTGAAGGACTACGTTGGCGGCTTTTTTTCTTGTAGTTAGTTTTATGTAATTTAGTCCTTTTGGAAATATTTAGTTTGTAGCGGAATATCATTCTCACAGAAATAATACAACACGTAGGGTATTTCTGCTGCTCAGCTGGGCAGCGTTCGGAAAGTGGCGTGGTATCTTCTCGTCCAACTTACCGCAGTGGCTCAAAACGAAAGTCATACGGGACTGAAACGTGGTCCGTGGTCCTTGCTTGATCAAATCAGAAATGAGGACATCCGCAAGAGAACCAAGGTTACACACGTAGCCCGAAGAATTGCCAAACTTAAGTCGCAGTGGGCAGGGCATATTGCTCGCAGAACGGATGGCCGATGGGGCCGTAAAGTTCTGAGGTTGCGACCGTGAATCGGAAGACGTTGCTTTGGAAAGCCTCTCACTAGGTGAACCGATGACCTGGTGAAGGTTGCGGGGATCCGCTGGATGCGAGTCGCACGGGACCGGTCATTGTGGCGCCACTTGGGGGAGGCCTATGTCCAGCAGTGGACGTTTTTCGGCTGAAATGATGATGTAGACTATTTCGACAATATGGTATTCGCTATTAGCTAGTCTGGGTAGTGGGTACCCACTATGCATTGATTTTTATAACAGACTAGCTCAATGCCCGCGACGTCGCCCGCGTGGAGTTCGATAAATGTCCCATGGGAACATACTATCGGGATAAAAAGTATCCTATGCGTTAATCCAGGTTATAAACTATCTGTGTTCCAAATTTCATCCAAATCCATCCAGTCGTTTCGGAGCCTATTCGATACAAACAAACAAAAAAATCTTTCCTCTTTATAATATTGGTATAGATCTTGTGACCGTCTTTTCGAGCTAAATTCATTCCATACTCAACCTCACCACGAGTCTCATTTTCATACCCTGCGTATCCAACAAGTTCATCGAATTATGTTCAGCTTTAAGACAAGTCAAAGTCTGTGGAACTGACGCTTTATTAAAACTAATAAGGTTTGGAATGAGAAAAGCAAAGCTGTTGTCCAACAGTGGGATCCAACGTGGGCTAGCAAGCGAAAAAAAATAATGCAAGTATTAACAGAAAACAATTTAAGTTTATGACTACAGTATCTATACTTACCAATAACACAAGAAAAAAACTTTTTAGTTAAAAAAAAGAATTAGGGTTCCGATCAAAAAAGTTAATACCCTTGACATTGATAATTTTATGCGGACGAAGGTCGCTAGTAATAAATAGAATCATAGCGCCGTATTATATTCTAATAATTCTATTTATTTAAACTAGACAGGAGTTCCTCACTATCAAAAGGTCGGTACTACAGATAACCTAAATATACTGTAATTATGATGTTTACAAACACTTTATTAAATTCATAGTAATCTATCAAGATGTCACTTCGAAATCCCCAGTTGAAGGAAATTAATTTATTTATCAAAAAGGGGTATTTTATAAACATAATAAATATGATAAAAACATGTTTATACAATAATGTATTTATCACGAAGCCGTCAACTAATTGTTATGTACCAACTAAGTAACTTTACGCAAAAATTATTGCTGGGAAACGATTTTTTTGGGTTGAAAAATCACGTTTTACGGTCGGACTCAATGTAACGCAAAACATTGTGGTGATGGATGGATTGAATAGTACGGGGGTCGTGAAGGTGTCTTGTGTAAAAAAAATACATTAAAAACATGTATTTAAAAAAAAAACTTATGAAAAAGTTGGAATTTTAACCCCAATATCTCCAGAACTAGAAGGTTCCCAGGTATGGTCTAGGAACAAAAAAAATACGGGGAGAACAAGTTCCTTTCGGCTTCGATAAGAGTCTTTTTACACCCTTTATGAATATATTGCATAATATTTATAATCTGATGTCTGACACGCTCCGACTTCAGACAGTTTTTCTCAATTTTATTTGTTTAACAACTTTTATTCCATCAGGAGTTTCTCATCAGCAGCCCTAAATCTGGGTTTGTGCAGGGTTGATGTCAATTGGCTCGCCCTCTTTTGGCGAAATGTGGTTCTGCCTAACCCTTCGGGGATTACTGGCGTGATGTTGTGTGCTGAGTATTTTACACACACATTTTAACAAGGCAGTAATGGACAGCCGGTTATATTAACTTTATGCAGTTTAATTTTATTAAGTTAAGAGTAAACTATAGTTTATTCTTAACTTAATGACGGGCTCACTGTTGACCAATTAATGTAATAGTTGGATCATATTGTTATCACCATAATAAGTGTAGGAAATCCCCTTTAATTAACCCCCGTGTAACTCGTAATCTGGGCCTTTCCTCAAAAGAAATTGCACCATGATTTTAAATGCTATTTCTGTCTTCATCATCTGCCTAGCCCTTGGTCAACTATGTTGGTGTTAGCTTCCAGTCTAACCGGATGCAGCTGAATACCAGTGTTACTGGTTGGTACTGGGTTATACGATATCCCTAGGTAAGACTTGTAGCAAACACTAAATATATGAATTATTATAAGACTGGTTGTCAGACTTTCGGGTCACTGACTACTTGTAACGACTGTGCAATTAAAGATCTATAAATGACTGGCGTGACAAACGGCTTAAACTCACGGCACGGAGGAAACTCAGTAGGTATGCGATGTATGGTCACCCATCCACGGACCAGCATTGGCTAGCGCGGCTTATCCTTGAAAATCAACCTGCATGACTGTTATTATTTACCAAGAGCTCCTCAACAACTTAGTCACCTCTCATACAAAACTGTATGACCCATCCTTGCTCGAACACGCACTGAAGCGCACCAATTACAAGTAAATAATAATAAATAATTAATTAATTAACAAAACAACACACGTAACAGACGTACACTATGGAGTGACTCAAC
This sequence comes from Lycophotia porphyrea, assembly GCA_950005105.1. NCBI lineage: Eukaryota > Metazoa > Arthropoda > Insecta > Lepidoptera > Noctuidae > Lycophotia > Lycophotia porphyrea. Next base: position 1,245,089 of record OX465408.1, on the reverse strand, counting down.
TGCAGTAGGTCATAACTTCATAAGTGACGGAGGCCATTTTATCACCGACTCGGCGCCTGCGCAACTGCGGGTGATAAGACTCGAAATCTTTGTTTTACAGTGTGAGGGGATAATGAAATAGGTTTTACCACTTTGTGTAACATTTCGAGCGAATATCATCATGCTCATGCCCGTATCCCAATCTATTTTGGGGTAGGTGTAGCATGCCTTCTTCTTCTTATATAATACTAACTGATGACCGCGGCTTCGCCCGCGTGGATGTCGGTCATCGCGACCAATAATAATCATTAAATTTTGATCCCGTTTCCGCAACCCATACAAAATGATATACTATAACCTTCCTCGGGAACCACTCTATCCATTGGTGAAAACAGCATGAAAATCGATGCAGTAGTTTTTGAATTTATCGCGAACAGACAGACAGACGCGGCGGAGGACTTTGTTTTATGTAGTGATAGTGAAATGACTAGCTGTTGCCCGCGACTTTGTTCGCGTGGAAATTTAGATGGATGTTTGTGTGAGAAAAAAAGTCTTCCTTCCCCAAGATATAATCGATCTCCTTGCCAAATTTCATTACGATCTGATCAGCCGTTTAGTCGCGTAAAGGTAACAAACAGAGTTACTTTCGTATTTATAATATTGCTAGCTTTTGCCCGCGGCTTCGCTCGCATTAATTTAGAATTTGACTATCAATTCAATATGAGCATAATAACGTTATTGTTGTTTTCCTCGGAAACAGTACTTTTTTTCGGGATGAAAGGTACCTTATATCCGTTCCTGTACATCTGACAACGTATATACAACATTTCAGGATTAGCGGTTCAGTGGTTTAGGCGTGAAAAGGTAACAAACAAACTAAATTTCGCATTTATAATATTAAATAATATAAAATATAAATAAATAAATATAGTTGGGATAGAGTATGGATTTGTAATAGGTATTTGCTTTATGGCTAATTTTATACCTTTGTTTGTTGGTATTGTTGGGTAATTTTGGTTATTTTAGGTAAAATGATACAAGTTTCCTTCCTGTCTGGTTGACGTCAAGCGAGGAGGATTGACTTTATGTGGTTTTCATTATTACCCGACTGCTAAGGAAGGGTAATGTGTTTCGCGCGTATCTTGTATATTTTGTAACCTCGGATGTTCTAAATGACTGGATGGATTTTGACGATTGAAGTTTCATTAAATTCTTCTCAAAAACACATGCACTTAGAAATATGCTTTTCTTAGGTGTTTGTAAAAAACAATATGGCAAATTTTTGGCGCTAAATTGCAAGACGGTTTTTTTAGGGTTCCGTACCCAAAGGGTAAAACGGGACCCTATTACTAAGACTCCGCTGTCTGTCTGTCCGTCTGTCACCAGGCACTCATGAACCGTGATAGTTAGATAGTTTAATGTAATTTTACAGATGATGTATTTCTGTTGCCGATATAACAACAAATACTAAAAATATAAATTATTTAATAATTAAAGGGGGCTCAGACAAGAAACGTGTTTTTCGGTTTATGGTACGGAACCCTTGGTGCGAGAGTCCCTATTACTAATATAGCGAGTACCAATATATATAAATAGGTACATAATACAAATTGCAGTCGGGTTTTTGATATTTTTAATGTAATGTTACTTGCTTATTTTTATTAATTAGGCTGATTATGCTAAGTGATGTGAATCATGGATACCTACATGAACTTTAAAGAATTTGTAATCATTAAATAGGTATCCCACTATTTTTACACATTCTATCCAGCCAGTTCATCTTCCACACAGCCCATCCATCGCTTTTTTGGACTTCCTCTACCTACTCTTAGAACTATCTAAGTATATTTGTAATCAAGATTTTCTTCACTTTATATGCTACCCAGTCACCGGTGCCACGTTCGGAGACTAAACGTTACATTTTTTCCTTCTATGCATTTTTGCAGTTTGATAAATCCCAAATTCTAAGGCCAATTTCATAAACGTTACTTAACACGATTTTTGTTTGGCATGTACACGTACAGTTATGCATGACCGTTTTAAATGGCCATGCAAAAACTTCATGGTAAAACCGAGTTCCATTCCAAGGAAATGTACAGTTTTCGCCTACATACGTTCAGGCATGAACAGCGACCAATCAAGCTATGCAAAAAAGAGAGGCCATGTTATACTGGAATTATATAACTTGATATATCGCCATGTGTACAGGCAAAACTGCGCATGCACCACCTATCGTCAATGGCGGGCTCGTCAAGATGCTTAATATTGTTTGACATTTGGCTTTAAGACTAGCAAAGAAACTATGAATGGACTGTTTGAATGATAATAAAACTAAAATGGGGGTTGACTCCTGATATGAGAACTAATAGAGAAGTATGCAAGAAGAACACATGGTGCGATGACCCCAAAGAAATTGAAGTAAGCGCAGGAGAATGACGCTGAATATGTAATTTGACAGTTGTTCTTTCAACTGTCACTGTCATCAGTGACAGGAATAATGCTCTGCCAAAATAGGTGCTACATAACGTTTCTAGATCTCGGCCTAAGTCGTACGCGTAAAATCCCAGAATTAAACTTAATACGAACAATCTAGAAGTAATACCATAAAAGAATACATAATTTAATCCTCTGGCATTTTGAAATAAGGCCGTCTTTCCACCGAAGCTGCGAAGCTATAGATGTGTTGGTAGCATAAGTGGATAAAATGTTCCCACTGCTGGGATATGGGGCTCTACTCTATGGGAGGGAGAGGCTCTACTCTATGGAAGGGACTGAGCCACTTGGGCATATCTCGGATGGGTGGATGTCTTCGATTCTATTGTAGTTATCATCCGTTTAATTTTCATAGTATAGTTTGGCTTAGATTTGGTGGAAAGATACCTTGCCCCGTTTTGGTGCAATTAGACATTTATGCTGGTCTTCAATAGGCATCCTCATCATTCTCTTGCCCTTCTCCCAATTTACTTGTGGTCGGCGCAGCATGTCTTCTTCCATACTTCTCTATTACTCGTCATCTCATCAGCCACCTCCTTTCTCACCATATCATCCTTCACACAGTCCATCCATCGTTTCTTTAGTCTTCCTCTACTCTTATACGCACTAACATTTGGATCGATCTAAGTATTTATTGAATAGAATTTGATTTTTAACTCTCTGTGTCAACACGTAGAGCTGAAAATCCAGGTGCAATCATATTTTAGCGTGTGTTCTAACACTAGACGAAACCTGAACGAATACTTAAACAAAAGTGCCATATTGAGTTAACGACCCTCGGCTCAGCACTGAAAGATGAAAATCCAACAACATGCTACTATTAAGGTACTCCTGTAAAACGGAGAACACTTTCATAGCTTTCCTTAACAGCATAGCTCCGTTCGTGCTGGAAAGGCACCCTAAAGCCAGCTCAGACGTCGCGTGCGGCTGATCGACGGTTTATCGACCAATAACATGGGACCTTACATCTAGCCCACCATTACCACCACTAACTATTTCAGCTAATTTTAATTTAATTGAAATTATACTTTTGGGCCTAATTTTTTCGGTGAAATTACTTGTAGGTATGTGTGTTAGCTTAGAATAATTGTGGAGGAAAATATTGTGAAGCGTGACTTAAACGTGCTCATTTTTACGTTCAGTATCGTTGGTGAAATTCATTTATGGTCTGAAATGTTTCGTAGGGAGCAAGACGTTCAATTGTTCGTTCCTTGATGCACTGCTTCGCAAACGCCTGTTACAGGTTTCCTTTACATGTGCTGTAAGACATAATGAACTTCTTGCCAAATTTCATGATTCTAGGTCAACGGGAAGTACCCTATAGGTTTTGATTCCCTTGTGAAATCGCAAAATATACGACAAATATGCGGTCGTATCTTTTGATCGCGTTGATTTAGTGGATTTTTTTCACTGTTCCAAGTGGTAGCAGACCTAGGTATTTCATATTAATTTTAACTTGATACCTCTAGGCGTTCTGGAGAAAAAGGGTCTTGCTTGACAGACGGACATCAAAGTGATCCTATAGTGGTTTTGACGACTGACATACGGTACCCTAAAAAACAAAATCCGATCATTATCCATTGCTTGTTATGTTTATATTTGTCTGCTCCACACCGTAAATAGCACGATGTATATTATTGAGTTGACAAAATGAATGGCATTGTAATTATATAACGCAATTATTCTGCAAGACACTAGAGCAACATGTCTCGGAGATTTGTACATTACAAATTCGAACTGCGTGAGATGTCTAGTTTGAGAGATTTAACACGTTTTACAACTACACGAGGAATAGCTTAGTATCTTTAGTCTTTCACATGTGTGTACTAAAAACATATACACTGACCAAATAGGTGAGGTGCTTCAGAAAGGTCAGGTACATGGTACTTGGCGGCGTGCGTGTATGACCTGATGTATGAACGTGCACGAGGCAAAAGGAGTATGTAAGGATCGTAGCACAAATACGGACCGGTATGTGTGAACGCCTTATCTACCTGATTGACGCGCTGGCCAGGAAGGTCTGCCATGATGAGGAAATACCGGAAGAGGAGGGAATTTAAAACAAACGTTACATTTATGTATTCTGTGGCGAATTATTCGCGGTGCAGCTAAAACCCAATATTTATGCTTTAGTAAGGACATGTTGAAGTAGCTTTGGCAGTCGTTAGGTAGTCAGTGGCCCAAAAAGTCTGACAACCAGTCTAACCAAGGGGTATTGTATTACCCAGTACTAACTGGGTTGTGGAGGTCAGATAGGCAGTCGCTCCATGTAACATACTGGTATTAAGCTGCATCCGGTTAGACTTGAAGCCGACCCCAACATAGTTGGGAAAAGGCGGGGCTGATGATGAAGGACTATTGAAGTAACATAAGATGCCGAAGCGTTTATGCGGTAGTTATTCCTAGGTAGGCAACAACTATAAGGCGACTCCTAACATACAGGTACACTTAGTTCAGGAGTCAGAGGCTTCAAACAAGTTTTTGTAACCTATTATGTCAATAAAGAATTATTGAATTGTATTGAGAGCAGCGGTGGCCCAGTGGTAGCGACCCCGACTTACGATCAGTAAGTCGTGGGTTCGAACCCAGGCAGGCGCCTTACTTTGTGTAATTTATTTCATCACCTCTGCTCTCAAAAACGGTGAAGAAAACATCGTGAGGAAACCGGCATGTCTTAGAACGAAAAATTCGAAGACATGTGACATCTACCAATCCCCACTGGGCCCGCGTGGCCCATCCCCTCTCATAGAGAGGAGGCCTGTGTCCCAGCAGTGGGAACATTATAGGCTGATGATGATGATGTATTGTATTGAAGCAGGTGGCGTTCTGTGGTTTCTGCCTTCCCCCATGGGAAAAACGCGTGAGACATGTACCAACAACAGAAACTACCCTGGTATTGATTTGATTGGCCCAGCGTGTCTTCTTGTTCCACACTGATTACGCATCCTGAAGCGATTTATGTTAACACCACTTTGTATATTAGGTATTCTAGCTAATCTAGCAACCTACAACATATCAACGACAGGCTTCAAACTTGCTAATATGTAGATAACAGATAATTTTGTTTTTTTTGGTAAAACATCAGCCTCTATACTAAATACGATACCTTGGTAAGACTGGCTGTCAGACTTTTGGGGCCACTGACTACCTGTAACGACTGTCAAAGATCTACAAGTGACAAGCGGGACTAATGGCTAAACGTGGTTTCCGATGCACGGAGGAAACTCGGTATGTAATGGGAGGTCACCCATCCACAGACCAACCGTGCGTGGCTTAACCTGAAGATCGACCCGAGCGGCTGTTATTATTTAGCCTCGACCTTCCCTCACGCCGACAACTACATGAATGCCTGAATAAAAGCGCGCTTTTGGACCTCAAGCTTTGGTTACCATATCGAAATTGGGAAACCGAACAGGGCGTTTTTGCTTTTATTTAGGACTTCAATAAGCTCTGTTTTAAATGGCATTAGTATTTCTTATAAGCATAGTCACGGAAAAGGCTAACAACGTAAAAGAATTACTTCTAAGTAGTCGCCATGCTTGTTTCTAATCTACACATAAATCTTCTAGGGATTCATTAATTTTTCAACAAGGAAACTAATGATCATTCCAACTATGAGTTAATCAATAAACTACCATCGCCAGCGCTTTATTGCAAAATATTAATCTCGATTGATACATACATTTATATCTATATACAACACACACAGCCGTATCTTCGTTCGCTGTAGAAAAATCTTAGTAGCTCCCCCTACGGCCGCTCACAATAATTAGTTTAACAGTGTTCGTACACCCCCACCCGGCACCCCCGACACCCCAAACACCCCCAGAACACCCCCTCATTGGAACACACACGAGGATGCGAGGATGTGTGCGTGCCAACTATTGGGAAAATATCCAGGAAAATTGGGGAAAATAGCCATTTGTATTTAGCCAGTGCTTACGTAGAATTGTAGGTTTTTGTATGACAAACACGTTTGGATTAAACAGATACGATAGATCTGTTCCCATTAACATGGAGGATTTAAATTTTGAAGAGATGCATGTGATAACTAAAGTGTGTACAGAGAATTTATTTTAGTAACTCTGGACGAAAGCCAGAGGAAAGAAGATGGCCGATCTCCGCAGGGTTAATCATAATAAATCTTGGTCGTTCAAGAAGTGAATGCTTTCTCTTCCGGAAAATGTGTAGAATATAGTACGTCCTTGTAGATATCACTACCAAACTGATGGCTTTGTGACTTCAAGTAATTAGTGCATGATCATGAAGTTCCTTGACAGTTGTTCTTCATAGTCATCTAAGTCTCTAGCTTCAACTTTCTGATAATCGACGTCCGTCTCTGATTCTAAAGTGGCTGTGAATGGTTTAATTGAAATAAATGCAATGAATTAGGGTTCAAGACCAAAATTTACTACTATTTAAAATCCGAAAGTTTGTGATCATGGATGTTTGTAACTCTTTCACGCAAAAACTACTGAACGGATTTGGGTGGAGTTAATTTACTATTCTGGATTTTGGACATATGAATCTGGGTAGTACGATCACGTGCGGAAGAAGCTGCTGTGTTTACATAGCCTTTATGAGTGATAGTAATAGTTAACTGTGTCATATATCCATCTTTATGTAATGTCGTGAAGAAAGTTTGGAGTAGGAATGTGGATTGGTATAAGAGTAGAGGAAGCCCAAAGAAACGATGGATGGACTTTGTGAAGGATGATATGGAAAAGAAAGGAGGTGTCTGATGAGATGACGAGTAATAGAGAAGTATGGAAGAAGAAGACATGCTGTGCCGACCAAATAAATTGGGATAAGGGCAAGAGAATGATGATGATATAACTTTATCTCAATATTTACAAATTTCATCTAGCTGATGCCCTTATAAGGAAAGACGATATTGAGTTGTATGTTTGCAATTCCGATCCACTTTCCGATGACACATGTCCTCTTAATCATCAAGATACTGCATGTTAGTGATGCAAGCATAGGTCAAGGTTAACTTAGCAACCGTAGAAAGAAATTACGAAGAATTGAAGTTTCAAAATCGACATAACTTTCTAAAGTTGCATCACTTATGAATCTTCAAGAGGCAAAGACTGAATTTTTAAGAGATATTTTGTGGCTTGTGGCTAGCTGCCTGAAAGTGATCACAGCTATTATTATTATAGTTAGCCCATATGGCCCCACTGCTGAGCAAAGGCCTCCCTCCATTCCTTTCAACGGTCACGATTCTGTGCTACTTCTTTCTAATTTTCAAGGAAGACATCCAATTCGTCCCGCCATCTCCTTCGAGGTATGCCGCGACCCCGTGTCACTGTTTCAGGGCACCAATCCTGAGGTTTACGTGCACACAGTTCGTTCGGCATGCGATAGACATATCCTGCCATTGTCGAAAAACTAGCTTAGCTATACCTCAATAGATTAACTGCATTGCTTGTCTCAAAATATAAGCCATGACCAATCCCCTTCTAACCAGCTAGTCATAATAAACCAGTCTCATAATTCTCTTGCCCTTGTCCCAATTCATGTCTCCTTCTTCCATACTTCTCTATTACTCGTCATCTCATCAGACACCTCCATTCGTGCCATATCATCCTTCACACAGTCCATCCATCGTTTCTTTGGTCTTACTCTACTCTTATCATCCACATTCATATTCAAAATTTTCTTCACAACATTTTCCTTATACTAAGCAATTAAATCAGTCGAAACCATTAAATCATCATTCCATATTAATTTGGGTGCCCGAAAATGTTCGCTGAATTTTGATAAAGCGGTGTTGGTACCTACTAGCTACGGTGTTGGTAACTAGGAGCTCGTGGCTAAACAATAACAGCCGGTCGGGTCGATCTTTAGGTTAAGCCGTGCTTGCCTAGGTTGGTCTGTGGATGGGTGACCACCCATTACATACCGAGTTTCCTCCGTGCCTCGGAAAGCACGTTAAGCCGTTGGTCCCGGCTGTCATTTGAAGATCTTTGACAGTCGTTAAAGCAGTCAGTGGCCCAAAAAGTCTGACAACCAGTCTTACCAAGGGGTATCGTATTTCCCAGTAGTAACTGGGTTGTGGAGGTCAGATAGGCAGTCGCTCCATGTAAAATACTGGTATTCAGCTGCATCCGGTTAGACTGGAAGCCGACCCCAACATAGTTGGGAAAAGGCAGATAGATGATGGTGTTGGTACCTACTACCTTTCATCATCAAACTCTTATCCTAATCTCCTAATCTTTTAAAATTGATTATCTTGTCAAATTGTGTATTTTTATATAGAGGTCTTCTATGGGTTTTCCTTCATAGCCATGGTGATGTAATTGGCCATTTAACGGTATATTTGTGACTTCACATCTTTAAACGATTTCCTGTATGAATAGGGAAGTTATGGTAAAAAGTAACGGGAAATTGTATTGATACTACCCGTCACTTTGTTATTAGAACGTGTTATGAGAGTGTTTTATAATGAGTTGTTGTTATTTCGTGAAAAGTACTTTTTAACTGGAAAGGTATAACATTGTTTGCACACACACAACACAACGACCCAGTTTTTATCGCTATTTCCTATTTAACTGACTTCTTTCATATTGTGATTTGTACGTATTCTCCTGTCTCAATAAGTTTTCCTTCATGGTCTACTGAAGAAAAGAAGTAATTCTCACATTTTCCTGCAGATAGATCTTCATCATCACCTTCCTGCCCTTGTCCCATGTTACTTGAGGTCGTCGCAACACGTTTTTTATCGTCCATTCACTTCTGTCAACAGTCACGCTATCATTTACTCCTTTATCTTTCATGTCATTCCTCACACAATCCATCCATCGCTTCTTTGGTCTTTCTCTTCATCCATCAACATTTCTATTCATCACTCTTTTAGTCACATTTTAGCTAGATAGATCACCACTATTGTAAATTATTTAATGCTTGTTGTGTTCAAATACATTCCCTATAGTTTGACGTATAACCAGGTAGTCTCTAAAATCTCTCCATTGAACTCTTGTATGTACAACTATGAAACTTTATAGTGTCGAGTTTTTCGCAAAATATCATCATTACCTTCTTGACTTGATCCATTTAGTTGGGATACTTGGGATCTGCGCAGAATGTCGTCTTCCATAAATACACCTACCTTCCTTCTACCCATGTCATCATTCACAGAATCTATCCATCGCTTCTTTGGTCTTGTTCTCTTGGTGATTGTTACAATTTCTACAAAACGACCGTTACTATTTTAAGCAAATTCTTATTCTGTGTGTGTTATTTGAATTGTGCACTTTCTTTTGCCAAGACACGTAATGGGCTACTTAAATAATTTTAAACCAAACAACATAGGCACTAACAATTTTTTGAAAGTATTTTTTTGTCGTTATGCAAATGTTAACAGCGATGTTTTGGACCAGTTTCACTGATGTCGTCTCTCCTGCGCAAGAGCACAGTTATTAAGTATGTAACGCACGCTACAGATCCAGATTGTGACGTATTTTCCTCATACTATCTTCAGCAGCTCGTGCTTACCTGCGGTTGGGCTTGACTGCCTACGTCATAAGGAAAATAAAATCAGTAGTTTTGACGTAAAGCAGTTTTTGGGATAGTAGGTACCTACCTGATTACTATGGTACCAACGTAGTTGAATGATATGAAGATTCCATAGTCTTTTCTATATTTGGCAGTGCTTTAAGTATCATGTTGTATTTTATAATTTTTAGAGCAGATTTCACCAATCAACGCCCCACGCTCAAGAGCTGGCAGTTTCATCATTGATAAGGATTATTGATACTGAGGGGTCTTGCATTGTGGTGTAAAATTAATAAGTTAACTGGTAGAAAATGCTTATGGTATTAAGTCCGCCTATGTACTGTTAAATAAATAAATAAGTTTAGGTTATTTCACACATACAGTAGAAACCCAGAATCTTCATTTGTACCAGATTTATGTCAGGGTGATAGGTTCACCCCTTATTAGATCGGTTTGAAAAAAATACGAGAGTAATACATTCATTTCCGCTGGGATGAGTAGTATGTTGGATTATTTGTTATCAGATTTTTATTGAACACTTTATTATTATAGACTAGTTCATGCCCGCGGCTTCGCCCGCATCGCGTTCGGTAATTATCTCACGAGATCGTATTACCGGGATTAAAAGTATCCTATATGTTATTCACTATCACTGCATATTATAAAACTAAGTCCTTCGCCGCGTCTGTCTGTCTGATCGCGATAAACTCAAAAACTCCTGCACCGATTTTTATGCTGTTCCGTTCACCAATGGATAGAGTGGCTCTCGAGGACGGTTTTAGTATATAATTTGTCAAGTTTTTGTATACAATGGCTAAAATATAATGATATTTGTTGGAGGTGTCGGAAAAAAATACGCCATTTGGGAGATTTCAACGAAAACGCTGCCTAAACCCTTTGAGATATAACAAAATGATGTATGGTGGAATTGTGTAACTTATATAGGTCTATAGAAAATTCCGAGATGGCATATGTCTATCTCTTAAGGATAACATACTTTATTACGATTAATAAAGCGGTAATTGGAAAGCTATTTACACAAATACGGTATTAAACCTTATCATTTTAAATAAATTAGGGGCTTTAAGCTGTAATTTGGTACAGGGATAGATTATAGCCTGGAATAAGACATAGGCTACTCTTTATCTCTGGAATAGGTTCCCCTGGGTTGCGGGAACGGGATCAAAATTTCATGATGACATTTGGTCGCGATAACTGACATCCACGCGGGCGAAGCCGCGGGCATCAGCTAGTCCAGATTATAAAATATCTGATCAAATCCGTTCAACCATTTTGGCTTGAAAGAGGCTAACATTCAGCTATCTTCACCAATTTTCGTATTTATAATATTAAAAGGATTGCTTAGTTTCTTCCACAATTCGTAATCATCATCATCACCTGCCTAGCCTTTTCCCAACTATATTGGGGTCGGCTTCCAGTCTAACCGGATGCAGCTGAAATACCAGTATTTTACATGGAGTGACTGCCTATCTGACCTCCACAACCCAGTTAGTACTGGGTAATACGATACCTCTTGGTAAGACTGGTTGTCAGACTTTTTGGGTCACTGACTACCTATAACGACTGTCAAAGATCTACAAATGACAGCCGGGACCATCGGCTTAACGTGCTTTCCGAGGCACGGAGGAAACTCGGTATGTAATTCCACAATTCATAATAATTAATTTAAATCAAATCCAAACACAGAATCTACGATATACTATAAACTTTCCTCCCATCCATTCTCAATTTCACAAGACATACAGAGACCATTGCCCTTTAAATAAAATTCAACCAAATCTACCCAACTTTACTGCCCAACCCAGAAACCGAACCCTGGACCTTTTGTTTTACTGTGAACCGTTTAATATTCCTCATCGAGGCTGAAGACGCACATAAATCGTTCCCCGGTTAACAATACGGGTTCCGTACTGCAACTACATATTTATGAGGTGTCTGCGGAACCCTGAAGATGGCCAATCGATATCCTTGGCTGTTAATTGGGCGCTGAGATTGGAACCTTTGTGTCGTACGAAGTTATATGACATGTGGCTATGGAGAAGAATGAGGGGTTAGGAAAATGGAGACGGGTTCAAAAAAATCTTGTGTAGGGTGTTCAGAAAGTGTGGCTACGAAAATTGAGACCAGACTTCCGTATATTTTTTTTATTTAACTGCGGATTTGGGTTTAGAGCGATTCATTTCTTTTTATTTACATTTACGACCAAATTCTTATGTATATGTGTTGTGAAAGAACCAGCTGAAGATTTTACGGTTTAAATTATTTGTTTGTCTAACTGGTCCCTCTCTTAGAGAGGAGGCCTTTGTCCCGACAGTGGGAATGTTATAGGCTGATTATGATTATGCTATGTTAACTAGTCCCTCTCTTATGAATATTGAAATTGGCCCAAAGAACACCCTTTTTTAAAAGCATAGAGCAAAACTACTTCGACATCCATTTAATATTTAAATGAATGTGTTAATTGCAATTAATTTTATGTCAACCGTCACCATATCAAATAAATATGATGAGGTCAGATGAGTGAGAGTATGAGCCTTTAAATAGACTTCAGACACAGTTTGGCCAAAGCAAGGAAAACCTGTCCAAGTAGAGATTCATAGATGGCTTTTACCTGGAGTGTAAATGAGGTGTTGTCCATCAAAGGAACGAACGAAAAGTTTGGATGACAATGCATGGTTAGCTAAGTGAGTGAATAAGGCGGAGGTCAAGATGACAGACTAGTTATTTTTTATGCACCCCTTTATGGGTATCAATTAAAAAGGTTTCTTGATAAGAATACTAAAACGGCAAAAACAAATAAACAAAAAACCCAACCACTCCGGGAGTGACGAAAGAAGTGTTATTTTTTTTCATTTTTTTGAAAATATTTGTGCATAAGGCTTTTACTTATACATTTGAATATACGCTGTGTTTATTTTGATCTTGTAATATGTAGTAATACGGCTAACTCTGCAATGAAAAAGAGGTCGTTTAATGGTGTCGCGAGTTCAATTGTTTTTCCCATCTCAAAAATCGCGCCTAAAGAAGGTTTTACTTTAATAAAAAAAAAAATTGCCCTATAAAGCAGTAAATTAACTTTGTAATTAACTGTAAATAACTGTAAATTAAATGAAACTCATCAATTTTTTAACATTCACACTTCCAAAACCTTTCACTTTTTACGTCTTTCATAGCGACGACATTATTTTTTCCAAACTGAGAAACTAAATTTTGATGCGGATATCATTACCGTTTCTAAACTTATCGTCATCCGCCTAGCCTTTTCGATGCAGCTGAATACCAATATTTTACATGAAACCACAGCCTATCTGACCTTCACAACCCAGTTAGTACTGGGTAATACGAGACCCCTAGCTAGTCTGTCAAACTTTCAAGCCATTGATTTCCTGTAACGACTGCCAAAATTCTACAAATGACAGCCAGAACCAACGGCTTATGTGCTTTCCGTGGCACAGATGAAACTTGATATAAAAAGGATATAGCCATGCACGGACCGACATTCTCGAACACCTGACCCTTGCGTCGCATATAAGAGCAGCTCGTAACCGAGCTGCCTTTGCTATGGGTAGACTCCAATAGATGATCGCGGGTAAGAGCAAGTTGTCACTAGTGTTGCCCAAAATCGGTCTTGGTCTTTTCCCTTTAGCAGTTCCCGCCAGTCTGTAATTACTTTCTTCTGTAAATATAAAAGCGCACACAAAGCTCATAATGTAAAGATTTAGCGAGTTTAAAGCCCAAAATCGGTCTTGGTCTTGCAGTCTTGGTCTTCTTTTTGCATTTTCGCAATATCAAGACCAAGACCGATTTTGGACAACACTAGTTTTCACTCAAGTGCAAGCTGCGTTTCTACACCGTCTTATTATGACATACGCTTGTGTCGTATTTGCCCATGCCCATCCCCGCCACCTTCATAGGATGCAGACCTTGCCGCACCGATTCCTCCGTAAAATTACCGGACCTCCCCCTTATACCCGTAATGACAGTCTACACTTAGACCTCAAAGTGCCTACCGTCCAACAGTTTCCAAGTGTTTCTTTGTCTCGGCTGTCAAGTACAAGAACCCCCTGATCGCATGGCCGCCCCTATACGACCCATCGCGTATCAGTAGCGTTCGCCATCCACGGCATGCTCTCTTAGCTCCTGAAGACCATAACACCCTCCTCCAGCAAAGCAATAGGGAAACCAATACTCTTAGGAAATAGAAACAGAGACCGTCGTCATTCCGACGCCATAAGCCTCTTACCCCGCAGGGAGTGCCCGTAGCGTGTGGTCGCTTAGTATCTAAGTTTTATGCCCCTGGCTGGAGACCGGTCTAATCCTGTGGATGCCTTGAAGTTAACTTCACATCATCCACAGGATTAGACCGGTTTAGCAGAAGCCAGCCTCATAGGCTGAACTGCGAGAAGCCAAATAAAAAAAAAATGCACGGACCGACCTTGGCAAGAGCTGCTTAATCGTCAAGCTCGACCAGTGCGGCTGTTATTAATTAGCCACGACTTCTCTTAAACTTAAAAATTATTATTAATCCTACTTCCTACTATTTATTTAATATTATAAATGCGAAAGTTTGTGAGGATGGATGTTACTTACTCTTTCACGCAAAAACTACTTACCGGATTTGGATAAAATTTGGCACACAGATACTTTATAACCTTGATTGACATATATGATACTTTTTATCCCGGTACTACGATCCCATGGGCCACTACCGAACACCGAGAGGACGAAGCCGCGGGCCTATGCTAGTATTCTACACAGGCACATCGGATGTTTTGTCAAGTTGCAAAAACGGTGTGAAGCAGAGGCGGGCTCGCTAGTTGATTGTAATTAATTAATTTCAAAGGTAACCACAAACCACAATAATTTTTAACTAGGCACTTTCATCAACCTCCGGTATGTTATATTATTTCAAGTTGAAGTTATGTAGCTCTGCCAGGAGGGACAGTTTTGTGGTTAAATACTTTTATATATTCATTTAAATAAATAAATAATTTGAATTGCACTTGAAAAGTAGTAAGTGTTGGGAAAATTTTACAATCATGGTGGTCTGATTCTTGAGTACGTACACCTTGGCTGCTGGTTGAGTCTTGAGGCTTCTTGACATGTCTAAAGCATGACGTATGGTTGTAAATACCTACTCATGTGACGTTTGTAACGGATGTTGTACTTTCTAGGTTACATGTGTAATGAGCATGATGGCATCAGCTTAGCCCACTGGCTATGGTGTCAATGATATTATTTTTTTCAAAAACATCAACTGCCTAGATTTTTCTTAACTATGTTGGGTTCGGCTTCCGGTCTAACCAGATGCAGCTGAATACCAGTATTTGATATGGAGCGACTGCCTATCTGACTTCCACAACCCAGTAGTACTGGGTAATACGATACCCCTTGGTAAGACTGGTTGACTTTCGGGTCACTAACGACTGTCACAAATCTACAATTAACAGCTGAGACCAACTGCATAACGAGCTTTCCGAGGCACGGAGGAAATTTTGTATGTAATGGGTGGTCACCCATCCACAGACCAACCTAGACAAGCGCGGCTTTACCTGAAGATAGATCCGAGCGGCTGTTATTATTTACCCACGAGGTCCATTTTTTTAAATTCAAATTCAAAGAAAACAATTGGGTGCTACCCAAGTTACCAACCCGGACTGTGCAAGTGCTTCGTTGATTCTTAAACAAAAACATGTGTGCAATTCACACGTGGTAGAAGTGAAAACTTCAAAAATGTTGGCTTCAAGATAAACACTGTATAATGCTTTCTATCTCATTTTCTCCCACGTTAAATCTAATGAATTTATGTGTCTGTCTCTTTTTACTGTCGCTTTTTCGTTTCATCGACTTTCAAATCACAACGATGCTAAAGAAGGTTTCACTTCAAAAACTTTCTTTTTAACTTGAAATAGAATAATTAGCATCTTGCTCTCTTCAAGTTAATAGTAGTCAAGGTAACAATTATAAGCTGAGGACGTCCACCATATACTATCGACTGGATGGCTATTTCCAAAAGACTGACAAGCAAGCTTACCAAGGGCTGTCGTATTAACCCGAGCTAACCGGGTTGTAGAGATCAGATAGGCAGTCACTCCATGGTATTTAGATGCATCTCGTGTGATAAGGATGATGAGATATCTATTCGATATGTTTATTATTTGATTTAAAAGTAAAGAATTGAGTGCTCTTTAGAGCGTGCATGGTTTCAGGATTACAGCTAGCTACATGGTTTAGTCACTCTGAAGGGACGCGGTTCTGTGTGTATCCGTTTTTTTGAGTATTATAGCACTACTGTATTATTTTTCTATATTGCTAGTTTTATTTTTTAGGGTTCCGTACCCCAAGGGTAAAAACGAGACCCTAATACTAAGACTCCACTGTCTGTCTGGTGGTCTGTCACCAGCCTGTATCTCATGAACCGTGATAACTAGACAGTTGAAATTTTCACAGATAATGTATTTCTGTTGCCGCTATAAGAACAAATATTAAAAAAGAATAAAATAAATATTTAAAGGCTCCCATACAATGAACGTGTTTTTTTGCTCGATATTAATAACGGCGACAGGTAGACGCTTGAAATAATGGTACGGAACCCTTCGTACGCGAGTCCGACTCGCACTTGGCCAGTTTTTTTTCTGTTTTTCGATCACTATCACTTAAAGTGAGACATTTAAAAAATTGGTTGCAGGATCTGCTACTTTGAGCAGTATTGCAAAACTATCAGTGACATATGAATATGAAATCATTCAGCATTAAACATAAAGTAATTTATAAGCCACAAGAGCTACAACGATCTTATTGAAGAGTTTCTCCGAACTAGCGCTTCCGTAAGAGCGAGAGCGCGATACTCGCTACTCTTCCACCCCCGACCTTTCAATTTTCGTCCAGCGTTTCTTATTTAGTTTCTCGCAAATTATCTCCAATTCTTCATATTATTAAACATCCAAGGGGAGAACTAACCTCCCTTCACCCCCAGGGGGTGGCGGGGGGCTTAATGACGGGGAGCGGTCAGTTCCCCCTCCCAGAGCCGGCACACTTGTTTCTTGTAAAATTTTTCCCCAATCTTTATTTTCTTCGTGGACGTATATAATTAGAGTTTTGGTGCGTGCGTGTGTGCGTGCCCGGCGTGCGTGTGTGCAGCGTGTAGCGTGCGTGTGTGCGGCGTGTAGCGTGCGTATGTTGTATACAGGGTGGTGTAAGACGGGTTATTAGTTTTCTTACCAGTTTCGGTTCGGGATGCTTTTGTTAGATTTCGATAATTTCGCAACGGCCGTCCGTGGGGTGGAAAAAATCAATATAGTTGTTAGTATGTTGGATATGTTTGAACTCGCGTTAATTAATATATGAAGGCGTTGTGTTGGCAACACTGTAGGGACCTACTTGTGTTGTGACTTCTCCAGAGATTGGGTACCGTGGACGTAGATAGGTACTTATCTCGGATATTATCATAATATAGGTACTGACTTCATGGAACTTAGTTTCTTGTATATTATTAAGTAAATAAGAAGAGCACGTGTAGCGAACATTATTATGTTTGGAACGAGGATAATATATAATGTTGTTAGCTTTGTTTGTAATGTTTGGAAGGAAAACATGAAATATTTAGGAGCCTACCTAATATCTCTATGAATATAAAATTTGATATTAAAATCATTCACAAAAGTTCTTAGTACATGAAATATTGAATATTAAAACTTAAATAAACTTAATTACAATTCGGCTTATTTACGGTGTTTTATAAGACTAGAGAAGAAATCAATGATTTTTTAACAATTTAGTGATCATCAAATCAATTTGATACCATAGAAATGTGTTAAGGAAAACAAACCGTTATTATCTGTATAAATTAGGCACCTTTTAAATTAAAACTTTCATTCGAACTTGTGGTACCTAATTTAGTGATGAAGGATCAAGACGAATTGGGCAGAGGTCGAGAGTACGATTACCATGATGAAAATAATGTAGACGGACAGTCCTAGTTATAGGTAAGGAGCTTGGGGCTAAATAATAATAGTCACAGGATCAAGGTCCGACCGTGGATGGGTGACCACCTATTACATTCCGAGTTTTCTCCGTGCTTCGAAAGCATGTTTGGAAAGCATGTTAAGCAGTTGGTCCGGGCTGCCATTTGTAGATCTTTAAAAGTCGTTTCAGGTAGTCTGTGGCCTGAATGTCGGGCAAACCGTCTTATTGAGGTATCGTATGCCTTAGTACTAAATGGGTTGTGAAGATCAGATAGGCAGTCGTTCCATGTAATATATTTGTATTCAGCTGCACCCGGTTAGACTGTAAGCCGTCCCCAACATGAAAAAAGGCTAGGCAGATGATGGGTTCTAGTTATAGGTACCTAATGTTTAAAGTATAATAAGCCCCGGGTCCGATTTATACAAGAGGGAGGCTAAAGGGGGAGATGCACCATAAAAAAACAGATTACAAAAAAAAAACTAACCCTCTTATTGCAGTCGAGTAACAAAAAAAAACAAGATTGCACGAGACATATAACAGTTTGAAGAAACCACTAAAACGCCGTGACCGCTTTGATGTCAAGAGGAATCAATGGTCCCCTAAAAAACTAACAAATAACTTAAGCTATTGTTACAAACAGTCGCGACCCCGCCTTTCTTACTACGTCTAAAGGTAAACATCCCTGTTCTCGTGACCCCACACCGCAATATTTATCGTATGAATGTACTAGCTATTTTTTTTTTATTGTAGGAGTTATAATATTGCAGTTGATAGATAGGATTTAAGTTAGACGTCAGTGTCTGTCTGTTGCATAGAGGATCGGCTCAGGAACTAGATTCTTTCAAGTAGTTTGGGGTTTTTTAAACACATAAGATGATGGACACTCCAAACGGTGAAGGAAAACATGGTGAGGAAACTGGCATGTCCTAGAACCAAAAATCGAGGACATGCGACATCTACCAACCCGCACTGGGCCCGCGTGGTGTATTAAAGCTTATTCCCTCTTATAGAGAGGAGACCTGTGTCCCAGTAGAGGGGAGTTTATAGACAGATTATGCTATTTTGCTAAGATTATGAACAAAGAAGATGAAAGATTAAAAGGAATTTTTAAATTACAAGAAATAAGCAGGGCTGTCAAAGATAAATGTTAATTTTATAGTGGTGACTCTGGTACAGTATCTAAATGAGCATATTCCTGTACAATATTTAATATCGAATTAATTACCTATTTATTGACCATCTTTAGTATTTCGTAACAAACCAAACAAGATTATTCTCTCTTAAAAATTAAAACCAGAAGTTTTTTGTTAAACTGTACAGATAATAGGGAAAGAAAACGAGAACTGAAAGGCCACGCATA
This sequence comes from Lycophotia porphyrea, assembly GCA_950005105.1. NCBI lineage: Eukaryota > Metazoa > Arthropoda > Insecta > Lepidoptera > Noctuidae > Lycophotia > Lycophotia porphyrea. The sequence continues at coordinate 1,225,771 of OX465408.1, read as the reverse complement.
AAAAACTGACATCTGAACCTATTGTACGAAAGCGTGTCGATTCGACCCCACCTTTCTTACAACGTCACTGAAGGTAAATACCCCGTTGTCCCGCAATCGTGGTCACCCTACTACACCGTAATATGTATACAAGTTGTTTTTTATTGAAACAGTTATTTCACCACAGTTTTGTGGTATTATTGTAAAGTGTTTTTAGTTTTTTTCTGATAGATTTTCTCACTCAGTTAAGTACGATTTGCAAGGCTGTATAGCTTTCAGGGGGGTTGGAAGGCCTCCTACTAGGTGGACCGATGAACCTTTACCTGTTCAAGGTTGCACGGATCTGCTGATGAAGACGCACGGGACCGATCATGCGACACTTGAGGTCTATGTCTTTCGGTTGAAATCAAGATGATGATGATAATTCATCAGCAAGTGACCCGAAATAGACTCTAGATATTGCATACAAAACCTATATACAGAAGTAATATATCAACTGGATTTGTTGGATAATGCAAGAGATATCAGGAAAGGTTGATTTTTCAGGTAAAATGTTGGTTTCTACAGTTATAGTTCGTCTTGGCTTAGATATTGGGTCGTTTGTCACGCGTCATATCCGAATCTCCGATACCTACACGTAGCACATATGTATCTTAGTGGACATACAGTCTTACTTTAGATTATTGGTATTTTACTTAAAGATCGAGGAGGTCAGATGGACATGAGACGTAGTAAGACTGGAAATAGGAACCCTAGCATAAGCAGTTGGGGAAGGGATACTGAATGAACTGATCAGTACACAAGAAGTTGACAGATTCGTCCCAGAATTAAGTTGTAGTTTTTCTTGTTTATCTCTCTTTTCACTCTATATATATGTTCTTTTAAATGTATTTTGTATTTGTATTCAAATAACATTTTCTCGTATTTTTTGAAGTTATACTTCTTTTGGCGCGTCAGGGAAAAATGATGAGAGTAAATTATTACGATGCGCGCACACACCGTCACGAAAAACCGGCACCCTGAAGTTAGCTAGTCAACATATACCACGAAGTTAGCTAATCAACATTTTAGTTTTATACGTCAAAGAAGTATAACTTCTTACGTGCGTAATAAAGTACACACACACTTTTTTTCTGTTATAGCACCCTGTGTATTGTCTCTGGATCACCCTAAGGTAAAGCTGGTAGAAAATATCCAAGGCATTAAGACCACCTTTGTACAGTTTTACTTGTTCATAAATAGTTGCCACTGGTAAAAAGGTGATTCCAAAACAATCATAATAGAAATCAGTATAGAAAACAAAACGATTACATAGCAAATTGAAACTGATTTTCTAATCTGTTTATTCCAAGATAAACGTAACAAGAAGCAAGTGGCCACAACAACCGATGTCTGCGATACGGGCCGAATTGAGAAAACATTCAAATGGCCGAGGGGGACAGATGTAACGGTGAGATTAGACCTCTTTTGTTAACAACGTGTTATTTGTAAACTATTTGTAGTTTACATGGCCAAGGTTCTTTGCTAAGGTTTTAAAAAGTTATTGTATGACTGCATAAGCATAAGCACAATCAGTCTGTAATGTTCCCACTGCTGGGACACGGCCTCTCTCTATGAGAGGGAATGGGCTACAATCCACCATGCGGTTCCAGTGCGGGTTGGTAGATGTCACATGTCTTCGAATTTTTGGGTTCTAGGACATGCCGACATGCTGTTTCCTCACGATGTTTTCCTCCGCCGTTTTGAGAGTAGTGATGATGAAATAAATTACAAAAAGTAATGCGCCTGCCTGGGTTCGAACCCACGACTTACTGTTCGTAAGTCGGGGTCGCTACCACTGGGCCACCGCTGCTCCCCACACTATAATACACTGCTAAAAAATTCTCATGAAACCGTATCACAGCACCGCTAATTTTAAACCTGAAAAGTTTGTGTTTAGTCGCTTATGTGAAGCTATGATGCGGCCTAGCATGGAGCACGCTAGCCTAGGAGAAACCGATTCAAGCATTTATTTCAATTAGACCATTACAGGCACATTTGAATGTCAGAAAAACAGAAAATAAAGCTACAGTCACAGTCACAAGGCATAATAACTTGTGAAAGTACTGCAGTTGCACATTCCAAAGCGTAGATCTCTATGGTAAAGCATGGGCAAGAAACTCTATGGACGCTCTGGAGCCTTGAAGAGAACCAGATTATAAATTAAGCAGAATTAATATGTATGGTGGTGGTAGGTGGTAGTGGTACCTTCAGGCAAGCTGGTTCACAAAGAACTCTTCATCTAGTAGAAGTTGCAGTGATTGTACTGAATGATTCTAAAAAAGGTTCCCTCAATAACTGCTGCACGTCCCTTTACACGTGCAGCCTGTGGGGGAGGTACACGCGTGCATCATACGGGGCCCTCCGCGTCCAATTCAACAACGCGCTCAGGGCAGTATTGGGGCTGCCCCGCTACTGCAGCGCCTCAGGTATGTTCGCTGAGGCGCGCACTGACTGCTTTTATGCGACCATGCGCAAGCGGAGCGCGTCGCTGGTGCGTAGGGTGTGGCGCAGCCCCAATGCTGTCCTGGCGATGATCGCTGACGGATGGAGTGCCCATACATACGGCACTGCTGTGATAGGCATGCTGCCGTCAGCAGGGCCGGTTAGGTGTTGCCTCTTTTATTTTATATTTTTTTTTTGTTATATTATCTTGTGTATGTATATTAATTGTTGTCTGTATTTGTGTGTACTCCACATATGAGTTCATGTTGCTCGAAATAAATGTTTTTTTTTTTTTTTTTTAATAATTCGCGGGCCCTGTTTTCTCACATGGATGGAGTGTTTATTTTGTTAAACCTTCAGATATTCTCACGCAGGTTTAAGCATCGAATAACGTAGTAGGGAATAAGCATTATTTCCTTTATTGGTTTAAATACATATTTGTTACATTTTCAAATATTCAAATATAAAAAAAAACTTTAAAAATATAAAAAATAGTAGCCCACCAGTATCGGGAGCAGGGTCCGAGCTACCGGTGGTCAGGGTTCTTGACAGAGGAACCTTCTAACAATACGCGTTGTGTCCAGAAGTACTGCTTCCTGAATCAAGCCCTTAATCCAGCTGCCAAGCGAGACCCCCCTCAGATGTTGGTCCTGGCTATCGGCACAATGACTGCTGTACTCACGTCCCACATTTCGACAACCTCGCGAGCGAGATTTAGATACAGGAACTGCAAAAAAAAAACGTTATTATTAGTACTTTGTCTTTTAGAGCTTGCATATTTTGGATGAGTCAGTATGAGAGAAGTTAGGGTCTTAACTTGGTATATTGGCTGAAGAATCCATGAAGAATCTCTAAATTCTTCAGGTGTCAGCGATCTTGGTAATATCCACTGTCTTTTCATAGGTGTTCTACCTCTTACCATGGCTATTCACCGCCACCTTTTCGTAAATATCACTATAATTTTCACAGACTTGTCAGCAACAGCTTGTCGCTTGTTGTTGGCTAGTCTTAAGAATAAATATCTCTGTGATTTTGACAGTGACGTCAGGGGTAATATCTTTGTGAATTGACTGTAGAAAGGTAGGTACTCCAGTTATGCTCGTCTATAATTTAAATGGTAAACTAACTAGGTGTAGGTAGTTTCAGTTGCTCTTTATTCAGAAGAAATAACTTCGGCTACGCATATGTTCAGCATTATGGTATAATAGGCTGAGTTTGATACAAAAGCACGCGTCTCGTTACCAGAACACAAAGTAAATATTAAAGATCAGCAAAACTTTGAAATAAATATATCAAAGTTACTCTCTTTTCCTTACACGTGTCTTACTTTTCAAGGACAAGCGACATTCCGAGCAACAAAATGTAATAAATTGTCTACTACTAAAACGTTATATTTTTTCACGTTATTAATTCAAAGAAACAACAATTTTTTTCACAAATAAAACTCTAATCGCGAAAAATTCTTCAACAAAGTGATTTGTACGTGAACCATCGTATTTTTCACCAAATATACAACGAGGGAAAAAAGCCAAAAAAGCATATTTTAAGGCGCGCGTTATAATTTCAGAGCGACACAAATGTAACGTCGACAAAATTCGATTCGGCTATATTGTCATCCGAGGCTCCGCTACGTCAAAGAAAATATAATAAAAGTGAAAAAAAAAATACTACATCACATACGGAATAAAATAAAGTAAAATGAAATAAAAAGACATGCGTAGGAAATACATTGCCATTTCTACAGGGCGCGCACACATACGCGCCGTCCAATTTATAATATTGTTTTCCTTAGGATATATTTTTTCACTAGTGGGGGTGGAGGGTGAGTTCCTCCCCGGGTGAGCCTCCCCACAGATATTATTAAAGACGTATACTCACACATTCTTGCCGAAACGGAGTGTGATTAGATTAATATACGTTCGTGTGTTTGTGTTCGCGTCTTGGAGAGGCAGAGGGGCGAGGGACGATTTGAGGACGGACAGCCGACCTAATACAATGATATGAGAACCTTTTATAACCTGTGACGGTGAGTGTCAGATTTCAAAAAGGATGGTTGTAATATTGTATAATTGGTGGAGGCGCCCAGGGGAGAGGCAGTTACCAAGTGCGGTACACCCTGGTTACGTTAACTTTAAAATTGTGTTTTTTACTGTTACCACTCGCTATCAATCAAACTTGTTTCCCTTTCCGCTTTGTCTATGTGTGAGTGTAAAGGCACTGTTTTTCTACAACGAATAGAGGAAAAATTGTGAGTTTTTTTTATACGTATTGCAATAGAGGGCTGTTATTTCTGCTTGCAAATCAAATTACAATTCGTATTATGTCTTTTATCCATATCATCAAGAATCCTTAGTACCGCGTAGCAACTGTAGCAAATGCAAATATTTTGAAACCACGTGTTGTGCAACCTTACGTATTTAAATGATTAAATTAAAGATTATTTGAGTGATATTCCCGCAGTAAATTGTACGTGTCCACGTTGAGAATCGAAGTGTAAAATGATAGGATGCATGATCTTGATCTTATTATTTTTTATAGTGAACTACGTAACTCGGTTCAATTAGGGCCACATATATATTTTCACATTCATTTTGGTGGCCACCTTAGACTTTGAACTAAAATATCCCAAAAAGTTATCGAGATATTCTGAGACCTCTTCAAGATCCTTCTAGCTTGGACTTTGTATTCTTATACCAGGTCCTTATTTTTCACGAAAACTGAAGAAAAATTTAGCCACCAAAACGACAAAAAATGAACTCCGTAAATATTCACCCATTTGTAGATACGTCTAGGAAAGAATGAATTTCTTCTACGTAGAGGAAGACCAAAGAAACGATGGATGGACTGTGTCAAGGATGAGATGGCAAGAAAGGAGGTGACTGCTGAGATGACGAGTAATAGAGAAGTATGGAAGAAGACATGCTGCGCCGACCCCAAATAAATTGGGATAAGGGCAGGCGAATGATGATGATTTGTAGTTACGTCTAAAATAATCCCTAATTCTGTATAAGCTAATCTATAATCGTAACTAGACACTAAACGATCGAAAGATTTTTTTCGCAGCCTAACGAAATCGATTTTGATTTGAGAGCAGCGGTGGCCCAGTGTTGGCGGCCCCGACTTACGAGCAGTAAGTCGCGGGTTCGTACCCAGACAGGCGGCATTACTTTGTGTAATTTATTTCATCACCACTGATGACAAAGATGAGATCTCGGTTTCGAGATCGAGATTTCTGCCAATTGTCTTTCTTTTTACGTTTCTAAAATGGTCATGCTGCATACGCGTGCTGCCAATACTTAAGCATACTTATTAAATCGTAGAGGTTTTTAAGGTTTCGTACCTCAGAAGGTAAACAACGGAACCCTTATAAAATCACTCTCTTGTCTGTCTGTCTGCTCGTGTGTCACCACCGATTTTCTCAGGAACGGGTGGACCTAGCAAGTTGAAATGAATACCAGATACTGAGTTCCTATTAGGTGTATAAAAATCAAGGTCCTGAGTCAACACGATAAAATGTTGTAAAGATATTGGCTTTAGATTTTCGCGAAAACTTGTAAGTACCAAAATTTACCTTAATTAACAACTTTTTTTTATTTTTCGGAATTTTGCCTTTATTTGTTCTATAATCAATCGGAATCAACCGGAAGTACCCTATAGGTTTTGGGTCGAAAACCTTTACGGTAGTTCCCGTTGACCTAGAATCACAAAATTTGGCAAGAAGCAATGTCTTACAGCACATGTAAAGGAAAAAATCTGAAAACCGCAAATATGTAGTTTAATAATAAAATACCTTCAAGTTTAAACGGAACCCTCGGTGCGCGAGTCCAACTCACTTGGCTGGTTGTTTTAACTCAAAGTATCTCCACGAACTCCCTGAACGAAGTAGTACACCGTATCATCTGCCTAGCCTTTTCTCAACTATGTTGGAGTCGGATTGTCGTCTACCAGGATACCACTGGATACCAGTCTTGTACATGGAGCGACTGCCTCCTCCACAAACCAGTAACAGAGTATCAGGATGCCCCTAGGTAAGACTGGTTGTCAGACTTTTGGGCTGTTCCTTAAATATGTTAGGAATATATTATGAGTGTACGTTGATTAGCCCTTTCATAGATATTCAAACAAAGGATTTATGTCCTCGTAAAAAATCATAGGACAAACATCCTTATATGCGAAAGTGGGATATGTAGGCCAACGGTGTATGCTGTGCAATTCTTGGAAATAAATCCTCTGAGATGTAGGTTGTAGTTCATGTTTGATCTGGTACCTTTGATACAATGCTTTTAGTATGTGTAGTAAGGATAAAAATCCATATACATTATGGGAATTAATTATTGAGAACAATTTTTTAACCTCTCCTTTTAGTTTCCTTCATATATTCATAGTATTTCTTGTTTGTAAACGAGTAATACTAAATACTATTTATTTAAAGTTTCAGTTTAGTTTGAGCATCATCATATTCCAGCCGAAAGACGTCCACTGCTGGACATAGGCCTCCCCCAAGTGTCGCCACTTTGACCGGTCCCGTGCGTCCCGCATCCAGCCTATCCCCGCAACCTTCACCAGGTCATCGGTACACCTAATTTGAGCGTATCTTCCGGTAAAATATACATAAAAATATCTACGGGCCACAAACTTTCTTAGTTGCTTCATATTTCCACCTGTGTCTTCTGTGTTATTACTAAATCCCTGGCTATTAACATTGTGGTATGCTATCCAAGTTCGTATTTAGTAATCCAAGCTTCTACATTTGGGCTGCGGGACTGTTCAAAAGAGATACAGCGGCCCTGAAACACAAAGGGCAAGGAAGGAACATGGATGAGTTTTAGTCAGTACAAGTCTGACACTCCCTTCCGCTCCGCCCAGAGTGGGAGAAGTCATTTGATGATGAAAACCTTAGATCTAACCTCAATTACATTACGAAACTATCAAATTCGCTACCATTACAATATATTTATATCCATTCCGCAATATCTTCGTCAACAATAACAATTTTATAGAAAGTGTCGTAGTTAAGATGTAATGGACTGTAAAATGTTATTCCTATCGTTTAGTTTGCCGGCCTTCGATTGGATGTTCATGTGTTTGACCCCAACATTGCGATTTGTGAACTCTGAAAGGCGGATATTACGTACCTATAGTTTATATTAGTTTTGATACTTTTAAATTGGTACAGCCGGAAATAAGGAAATAATTTTTTGATCAGTATAGTTTGTAATATTATGTTGTTATCTGCCTTACTTGTTCCCAACTATGTAAGGGTCGGCTTTCAGTGTAACCGGATGCAGCTCAATAACAGGATTTTACTTTTTGTAATAATATTTGTTTTTGTAAGAATAAATTTCGATACAAAAAAAAATTGGTAACATTAAATATGTTACCATTTTTTTTTGTATCGAAATTTATTCTTTTGAAGTACCTGTGCAAATATACTGTATTTAGCCGTTTGTAAACATACTATATGAAGATTTGATAGAACTATTTTTAGAAGCTTAAAATAGTCACAAAGATTCTTAGTTATGTTAGTGACGCTGATTGTACCACTACGTATTGTTAAAGCACTACAAGCAGGTACAATCAAAAATACAGGCTTACTCAAAATAAATCTCTTCCTAAGTACGTAGTACATAGGCATTGGTACAAAACAAAACACTAGCTAAGCTTGCTTGGCCCCACAAAATCATACAGTGTGCCAAATACGCAGATAAAACTAATCGATGAATGATTTACTACATTTTTAATTTCGCTTATCGCTCCCACTTTATCTTAAAACTAGGTAGTCCACAGATAAAAATATAAACTTTTTTCGACGCAAAATCAATACCGTTCGCCGTCACATATGAGAGGTATACATACATACTGACGTATACATATTTATGTCAGCTTGTCTGTTCCCGCGACGTCGCTCGCGATTTTTATCTAAGAACGTGTGCAGATGGGCTGCGCATGGTTTTTACATTAGGAATTTTTCGGTAGCACCGCAGGAGTCTGGATTTGCACCCGGTTGATGGCAATAAATCGCCCCCTATTACATGGGACTTAAATATAACTGGTGAAATGTGGGTGTACTATTAGGTACACCGATGCCTAACCCATCCGAGATTCAGGCCTGATGTTATCTTATGTTTTGAAACCTGCGATGTGTTGTTGACCTGTATTGTTCTCTGGGAAGGAGTATCTTTGGAGTATGTCTGAGGAGAAGGAAAGCTGAAGAGTTAATACACACAAGTAGAATTTCGCTCAGCCAATGACTAGTCCTCCAATAGTCTTTCAATAGTCAACTCCAATTATCGAACTCTATGCGGGCGAAACCGCGGGCATAAGCTAGTATTGTAAATGCAAAAGTGTGTGTAACTCTGTTTGCCTATTAGCTTTAAATGTCTTAAAGACTTTAGCGGCTTCGATAGATTTGGCACTGTTAGCACACCTCCCAGCCACAGCTGGCCGCAAGGATACTACGTTATTCAAGCAGTATGTGCGCATGGGATAATTTCCGACCCCCATCCGTGCAAAGCTCGTCCTTCACAAATTCTGCTAGGTCCATATCTTTTCCATATATGAGTAGTTCAGTTACTTGTGTAACTTTATAAAAACGGGACACGAGATTTTACTTCCCTTTTTTAATCGGATTTTGTATCTAGTTCAAGGGGTTTTTTTTTGCACGAAACCCTAATCTTGTTTCTAAAATAAAAGCCTAACTTAGTCTTTATGACATCAGCTATCTGCCAGTAAAAGTCCCGTCAAAATCGTTGCAGCCGTTTTGGAGATTGGGCGGAACAAACAGACAGACAGACGGACAGAAACAGAAAAAGAAGCTTTTTTGATATAAGTACCGTTTTATATGCATTCAGTAAAAAGCTTTTAATTTTAAATTACAAATAGACACTTCATTTTATTTATTTGTATAGATGTCTAGATAATCATGACAATTGCGTCAGGGGCCAGGACTGCTGTGAGTGATCGAATATTCGTGACTGTAGCTATGATCAGCATCACACCACCATGACGTGAATCCATACCTAACAGTACTTAAATATACTATTTCAGTACTTCCGGGAATATTTTTAATGTTATCAGTATCTGCTTAGCCCTTTCTCAAAAAGAAATGCAGCTGACTACAAGTATTTTACATGGAGGGACTGCCTATATGACCTTCACCGTGTCCACAGTGACCTCTTGGTGAGACTGGTGGTCAGATCAGCAGGCGTCTTAGTACCAGTAAAGACCTACAAATGACAGCTGGGAGCAAACGGCTTAACCAGGTTTCCGAGGCACGAACTTTTCCATGCCTCTCAACGGATGGTCACCCATCCAATGTAAAGCCAACAACTACTTTAAAAATAAATCAATACTTGGTTAATCGTTCGCCGATGGGTCGAAACGTGCTTGCCTAGGTTGGTCTGTGGATGGGTGACCACCCATTACATATCGAGTTTCCTCCGTGCTTCAGAAAGCACGTTAAGCCGTTGGTCCTGGCTGTCGTTTGTAGATCTTTGACAGTCGTTAGGTATAGTCAGTGGCCCAAAAAATCTGACAACCAGTCTTACCAAGGGGTATCGTATTACCCAGTACTAACTGGGTTGCGGAAGTCAGAAAGGCAGTCGCTCGATGTAAAATACTGGTATTCAGCTGCATCCGGTTAGATTGGAAGCCGACCCTAACATAGTTGGGAAAAGGCTAGGCAGATGCTGACTTGGTTAATCGTTGTTACTTAAAATAAAAATCTCAAATAACTTTTCAGACGCGTCGTTGCAAAATATTGTCGTCTGAACAAACCGTTCGTCCTTGATTGTTTGTATATCGTTAAACATAAATAGGTTCAGGGCCAGCTAACTTCGGGATGTTCACGCTTGCTAATACTGGGACTAGGCTGGTAGATGGGTAGGTTTTAAGTTGGATCATCATCATCAGCCTATAATGTTCCCACTGCTGGGACACAGGCCTCCTCTCTATGAGAGGGAATGGGCTATAATCCACCACGCGGGCCAGTGCGGATTGGTAGATGTCACATGTCTTCGAATTTTTGGTTCTAGGACATGCCGGTTTCCTCACGATGTTTTCCTTCACCGTTTTTGAGAGCAGTGGTGATGAAATAAATTACACAAAGTAATGCTCCTGCCTAGGTTCGAACCTACGACTTACTGTTCGTAAGTCAGGGTCAGACCTTTGTGCCAGCTGCGCTGCTCTCCAGTTGGATAGTGGAAGTTATGATATGGAAAATAAAGTCTTACCAAGGGATATCGTACTACCCCGTACTAAGTGGGCTGTGTAGGTCAGATAGGCAGACGCTCCATTTAAATTACGGGTATTCTGCTGCATCCGGTTAGACTGGAAGCCGACCCCAACATAGTTGGGAAAAGGCTAGGCAGATGATGAGTGGGAGTCAGGATATGTCGGGTGGGTGACGATCATGGTAGGGATTTTTTTTAATGATATGTAGTCTTTTACAATTATAAACCCTCATTTGAATAAGAAGGATTTCATACTTGCTTTTGTAAATTACAAGTAAATACGTAAAATCAGGTATGGCCGAAAATCTTAGTTCTTATTATTAGTATTAAAAATGCAAAAGATAGTGAGGATGGATGGATTTTTGTTCCCTTTCACGCAAAAACTACTTAACGCAGGCGAAACCGCGGGCATAAGCTAGTCCCCTATAAAATTGTCGTCATTTTATCAAAGAAGGTTTTTTGTTGAAGGTGAGCTACATGAATATTTAAACACAAACGTAACATGACTCAAAAAGTTCATAAACATTAAGTAAGAATGCTGTTTACCCTCCGAATGATAACGGCGACATAATCATAATAATATACTGTTAACACTATGTGGGGACATCTCTGCCAACCGCTCTTAGCCGTTGATTTGTGTTTTAGGGTTCCGTGGGTAAAGAGGGAAACCCTTGGTTTGATTTTTGACCCCACTTTTGTGAAGTATTTTTTTGTTAAGTTTTTGCAATGATTTCCTATACAAGGTGTAACGGAAAGGCTAATGTAAACCGAAAGGGGGTCACACAACTCTTCATTCTGAACCACTTTTGTTCTACGACTTTCGGAAATACGTGAAAAAAAAATTTTACTTCCCATACTAAAAAGTCACGTGACCAGCCAAGTTTCTATGAAGAAGCCAATTTTTTTTCGCGAATTTTCCAAAGTCGTAGAACAAAAGTTGTTCAGAATGACGAGTTGTGTGACCCCCTTTCGGCTTACTATACCCTTTCCGTTACACGTTGTATAAAACATCGTAATACGGGCTGGAACACCGAACACCGACGCGAAAACGGTTACCACGTATTTAGATTATCATTCTTATACATATGTGGTCACAGAAATTTTTCATTAGTTAATTAAATTAAAACAAAAAGAATCTGCTGTTCCATACATTTTGATCATGTAGGTATTGCACTTTTGTAAGAAACAGCTATGGTTTTTTTGATAACCGATGAAAAATCTCTCGTATAGGTCTTCCCAACGCCTCAATAGAATTCTTACCCACCCGGAATCGATCCACTTACCTTGTAAATTAATTGAATTTACTTACATAACTGAAAAGTGTAAAAATGTTAGTGAATAATGGAATTACACTCGGCTGGATGGAGAGACTTAATTATAAGGATTCCTTACAAGTGTCGTATTCTAATAAAGTCACTAATGAGGCTGCTAAGTGACACATTTTAAAGAAAACTCATGTAAGGTTTCGCGTAAAACCGTGGCTGAAAGTAAGCCACTCTTATACCACTTGTGAGTGTGGTAAGATTGGACAATCGGTTTAAAGTTTTACGTGTAAAAATTACGGCAGCATTAATATTTTAGGTGCCAAAAACATTGTTTTGTTGTAAACGTGTCAGAATGTAGATGTTTCCATTACCATCATATATTTTCCAATTTTCAAATGAGGTGAGGCACCCTTGATTTATAAAATTTACTAGCTAATGCCCGCGGCTTTGCCCGCGAATAGTTCGCTTAATGACCCACGGGATCTTACTACCGGGATAAAAGTATCCTTATGTGTTAATTCAGGTTATAAACTATCTGTGTTCCAAACATCGAAATCCGGTCAATCGTTTTTGCGTGAAAGAGTTACAAACATCCAGACATCCTCACAAACATTTGTATTAATAATATTATATAGTGGGATAGGATATACCTAAGTTAATTTTATTCAAAGGTGTTTCTTGCACGTAGAACTGTGGCAAAGAATGTCTACGGAACCCTCACAAAATGCCCAACTTCGACCACAAGTGCAGCTTTAAAATGTACCCGCGTCAGTCACAGGCATCAATTATAAAATTATAAGCCCTTAGCACCTGGCAGTGGGGGTGTGGGTCGCGCGTTCGACTCCCGCCCCGACTGATTGAATATAAATACACGGTGACATGTCTGTTGAGTCGGAAAGGGATGGAGAGGAATTGAAAATTAAAAGTTTAAAATGTTAATGTTTGATTGTAATTTTTACACGTGTGGGTATATTGCTATGCTTTATCCGTCCGTTATTTCTTTGACTGTTAGATATACATACATCTGCCTTATTTATATTGTTAGCTCTAATTACTGTAGATCAATTTAGGCCTGTTAAAATTGTCTGCATAATACATCAGTTTTAATTTAAGAGCGTTAACGACTTACGGCATTTCATACAAACTTTCAAATAGTTTTTTTTTCGAAATGATAGAACCGATTTTAATGAAACTTCATACACATAACCAGAATACATAGGTCTAAAAAGTTGACGGAACACGTTTTGAAATGTCTTTTAAAAAAAGATAATTGGTAATTTCTGTTTCTATGGAAAAATAATAATTGGTCTAATTTAGCTGAAACACTATTTTTCGAAAAGTCCTCTGTCAAATTTTTAGACCTATGTATCCTGCTTATGATTTCGAAAAAACACGACTTGAAAGTTTGTATGAAATGCCGTAAGTCGTTAACTCTCTTAAATACGGCTTCCAGAGTCAAAATCTTGTTGATAGTGAAAAGTTTCGCAAAAATATATTGGTAATAACCTACCTACTCCCATCATTCATCAGCCTGTCATAAATCTAAAAACCCCAAACTGCTAACACAGAAACCAAGCCCAACTAGAACCTTTAACAAAATAGTTCACTGAAATATAACAAAACAAAAAATAAAAGCTGAATTCGCCAAAAAATCACGCGTTGACATTTAGGAAGTCTCCAGCGCGCGCCTCGTCGGCGCCCGCATGTCATTTCATCGTCCATTATAAAATGTCGGCCGTAATCGGCCTTTATTTTTATTTTATTTGCCAACCACCCCCCCGACCCACACGCCTCCCCCGCGACCGATATTTCAAAGTTAACGACTTCGCAGTAAAATATAGCACTTGACTCGAAAAAATGAATGAATATTGAGTGGTGTTCGTAAAATGGAACCACAGTTTGTTCAGTGATCACATTTTTGTAGTTGTAATTAATTCGGCGCCATGTTGTCTCTGTTTTGTTTCTAGAACGTCGAGTAAGCAGGCACAGGCTTTATCTCTACTCAGCCTATCCTGCCTGTCAATCAACAAAAAAGCGATTTATTAAAAAATGATAACCTCTTTTCTGGTTATCAATTTATGAACTTTTTTTATACATACATACATACATGGTGTCTATCAGTTCTTATCTTGATCATAATATAGCTAAAGTTGTTTTGTTTTTATTCAATTGGTAAGCTCGTCCCAAATGTTCGCTCTAGTTACCCATATTCAGTCGGCAACAGCGAATAGTGAAACCATAAGACGACTTTGATTTGCGTTAAACTTTCGGTCGCAGCCAACCTACTGCTGTGTAAGAAAAAGGCAACTTCCTTATACTGGACTTCTACGGGTGAGTAAGTAGGTGTTTGTGTGAAATGCTAAGCCATCTAAGCCCTTAAATTGGCACAAACCTAACATGGGTATCCCTATTGTTGCCCATGGCTATTTAGGTCACACCAAAGGGCGCGGCGCCCAAGGAACTCATAATTAGACCGGCCAAAGCCATTAACAAAAAACTTGAAAAAGGAAGAAAAACTCATTAAAAATATTTGGGAAACATTTTAAAATGAATGGAATCTAAATGACATCGCGAAACCGAGGTATTCAGACAATCCACTTTTTAATATGATTAAGTGTGAGTTCAAGTGAAGTCGGTCAGTGTTCCGTATATTCTCGGCTCAATTATTTAATGAGTTGAAAAATTATGGTTTTAAGATAATTTTTCCTTGTTTTTTTGGCGTACGATACTGTGGAGGATTGTATACATTGTAGGTAATTCGGGACATTGGAAAAGTGCTGAACTTACTCCATTATTAAAAAGAGCTTCGATTTATTCAATCTTATTTGAACTAGAACTGTGTCGTATAACTAGAGTCGCCAACGTATCAAGTTACTACAAACTGACAAACATTTTCACATTCGGTTTTAAACTAAGCCAACAAAAGGGGTTTGAATATAATGGCCGGCCTTCCGCCATTTTATTTTTTTTCAAAGTTCATGTATATAACCTATATTAATCGATAAAATACACAATGTTGTAAAGTGTCACGTTTCCGAGATATAAGCTGTCAAAGTTGTGGTGAAGATGCCATCAGTAAATGGACTTTAATTTTGATAGCATATCTCGTCGGAAGTAAGGCCGATCAGGCTTCATACAAAAATCTTCCAAGCCCTTTATGGTTTAAAATCATTAGGAGAAATTTGACAGTTTGTGGTAACTTGTGCTGGCTGTACCAGATACCAGAAGACCTAACTTTGTCAATGTAATCCTAATTATTTTTATAAACCAACCAAGAGACAGTTTATTTAAAAAAAAAATATTTTAGGCATACTGCATTCTGTTGTAATATTGATATAAACTCTTTGAGGATCGATGCCGAGAATATCACATACATATAAGATTCCATTAAAATGGACAAACTTTTAGGAATCATTCAGACCACCGAAATGAGGACAGTGGTAAAAAAAAAATAAGAAAAACGCATTAGATACTTACAAGTAAAAAATTAGTTAACAAAAATACACAAAAAAATTAAAAATATACTAGTAATTTATTATTTTAGGTCAAAATAAAACCACTTAAGTCAGTGTTCGATTGCTTGGATATCTTTGGATAGACGTACTGGACGCTGTGTTAAAATTTGTCCATCTATTTTAATGGGACCTTAAACATATAAATAAAAATCCATTATTTCTTTTTTGAATACGAACCCAGAAACCAAACAATAAATGAAGCTGGCTATCTTAAATTACAATAACACTTTAATAAGGCAAATTGATGTCGGCCCGTCCACTTCCTAAAGAAGTAATTAAACTTGTTTTTTCGACTTTTTAATAACAACTTTTTACTTTGGTGGTGAAAAAATGTTATAAGAAAGCGTTAGCGGGCTCCTTGTTTATATCAAATAATACTTGTCTGAACTTTTCATGATTTTTTTTCTGATATTTTTATATTTGTTGGTCTTTTTTCTAACTTGTCTTTTCACGGCTTAAAAAAAAGGTTCTAAAGGTCCCGCGGTTTCGCCCACGTGGGGTTCGGTAATGTCCCACGGGATCGTACTACCGGGATAAAAAGTATCCTATGTATTGCTCCAGGTTATAAACTGTCTGTGTGTCACATTTCACTCAAATTCGTTCAACCGTTTTTGCGTGAAAGAGGAACAAACCATTCATACATACAAACTTTCGCTTTTATTATTATAAAAGCGAAAGTTTGTATGTATGAATGTTTTTTTTCTTGATCAGTAAAAACTCACATAAGATAAGATATGTGTCTTCACTATATTTTTATACCGAACCCCAATATTACTTTTCTATAATACATGTTAAGATGAGAATTGAACGTATTTTTATAATTTAGTTTTCTAAAAAAGGTTTTAAAACTTAACAAAAAAACAACATTTCTTCAAAATCGAAAGTAATATTTATAACACCATAACTCATAATAACCATTACGTAGACAGTTAGACACTACAGTGAAAGAAAGAGAAGAACATGCTGTATATAATGAGAGGGATATAGATGAAACACTTATATGTGTGAAAGAGAAACAGCATGTTTGATCAGAGACGCCCTTTTGATAGTGTTTCCAAATTTTTGGAAAGTAACGCGTATTGTTTGGTATTAGATTTGGTTTACATGGAACGGGGTTGATTTTCTTAGTCGGGTAACTTGGATAAATTTATTGCTGTTTTAGAGTATGTATAAAAACCTGCTAGTTTGCTATGTGAGTTAGAGTTTATTAAAAATAAAAAATAAGTCTATTTGCAGAAGTACCAATGCTAACTGAAGGTTTTGCAAAACATATAATTTGATAACTGATATTATCTATGTCTTGATAAAAGTTGTGTCAGTAACTTAGTAAGAAAAGCATCAATTTAATCTTAAGACATAGCAGAACAGAGAACACAGCCAGTAAGTAGTACTTAGAAATTTTGAAAACAAACGCCAAATTAAACTGTTCAAGATAGATCTAACAATAGGTGCGGCATTAAATAATGCATTGGTGCCCAATTTTGCGATAACTTATCATTTTCGTTATAATGACAAAAATCAAAATCAAGCCACAAAATTGAAAACAAAAAAAAAATACAAGAATCTCCAACAAAATAATAGTCGTGGCATGTAAACCCACGCTGCACCGTAATGCACCGGCCCCCTGTCAAATAATCGACTGTGGCAGGGGTGGCCGGGTGGGGAACACCGTTTTTGCTATTTTCTAACAAAAAAAAAAAGAAATGCAGCACGCGTTTTTACTTAAAACATCAGTTTTAAACGCGCACGCGCAAGCGAAAGCACGTGCCAAATAATAAAAGAAAAAGGTGAGAAGTTTTCGCGAGTGACTGTACTTTGTGGTTTTTAACCAGTAGTTTTTAGCACTGATGATACTTTTTTTGGTGAAGTGCGTGTGGTGATTTTGAGATAGTGGTTATTTTTTATAATGGTGATTAGGACTAAGTGATCAATGGAGGCGATTGATCTGAGACAGGATAATAATAGGTGAGGAGTTTTCTTATTGGAATCTTTTATGGCATTGAAACTAAGAAGTATCCTATACACTGAAAAATAAGCTGCCGTGCTAAGTTAAAAAGCGGTATTCAAAAAAAATGATTGGCATCGGATAGTTTAAATAAATACGCACCTAATGAACTACGCCAAATAGCAGTATCTATAATTATATTTTAAAACATAAAAAATTCTAATAAGTAAAACAAACAATCCGTAATGTGTATATCAAACTATATTTACAAAACTTTAATTTTCTCGAAATTGGCTTTCCTTTAGATACCGCTTTTGCGTTTAGCACGGCAGTATTGTAACGATCACATGACAAATTAAATTAGTAATAACAAAATTCTTTTTTACTATTAAACCTTTACATACACAGGTTTGATACCTATTTAAATTAATAATATTATAGTCGTGTGGTGGAACAAATGCGGTTCTTAATACTTTCTTAAATTATTTAGGTGTTTATTCTAAATAGCCTATTTCTATTTATTTCTTTAAAGGTTTGGGCTCGTGAAGCAGTGACGTCAATCAAATATATTTACTGACACTTTTTATTATTGTAAACACAACTAATGTACAAACAGGGTGTAAACAGACTTTTCAAGAAGCCGTCAACAAAGCATTATGTACATCAAACTAAGTAACTTTACGGAAAAATTGGTGCTGGGAAACGATTTTTTTTTGAGCTCAAATGTCACGTTTTACAGTAGCACTCAAAACATTGTGCTGATGGCATGGCACTAATTTTTGCGTAAAGTTAACTCAAACTCAAACTCAAAAGCATTTATTTCAATTAGACCATTACAGGCACTTTTGAATGTCAGAAAAACAAATTAGGCTAAGCTACAGTCACAGACACAAGGCAAAATAACTTGTGAAAGTACTGTAGGTGCCCATTCCAAAGCGTAGATCTCTATGGAGAAGAATGGGCAAGAAACTCCATGGACACTCTTTTCAATCAAATATTTGTTATAAAATCTTGGTTACATCATTCATGTTGCTATTATACATATATGAGAACGATGTAGAAATATATGCACGTTAAGGAGCGTCCGGAGTAAAAGATTATATCAACAATTTAAAAACGTAAGTAGTTAAAATAAACCGTGGCAGCCTAGAGATGACCAGTCTCAACTGACAGCGCCCGTCCACGAACATGACGCATGGATCAGAACCATTCAGCTCAACCATATTGAAGGGAGCTAAATGACCCGACACACCCGCCACCATCAGCGAGACATTTGAGTGAGCATGACATTCTCTCAGCCACCAGGGTAAATTCAAGTCAATAAAAGATAACCAAATGTAAATGGTAGCTTTACAGTACATAGTACTCACACATGACACGACGCGAAAGAGGTCCACTGCTGGACAAAGGCCACCAAGTGTCGCCACATTGACCCTGTATCGAGTAAAATTAAAAGTTATTAAACAAAAACAGAATTAGATTAAGTACTTTTTATGTATTTGCTCTATCAAAATAGTATAGCCCTACCACTAAGTTTACCAATAAGTTTTACTGTTTTTGAATAAATATTAATTTCTTTGAATAATTTAACTCGGCGATGATATTATCATTAATTAGAAAATGACTATTACCTTCATTTTAAAAACAGTTCTGTAGAAAATTATATTTTTATTGCAATCATTATGTTTTTAAACTAAAATCAATTAAGTTGCAGTTAATTTTTAATTTTAAAAACCAATTTTGTAATAATTATGATTTTAATTATGATTGCGTTAACTGTTTTTTCTTTTGTTAGAGATTTTTGAAAAATTTACAAACGATGAAGATGTGTTTTAAAAGCTAATAGTAGTTGGACGGGCCGTCATGCAAAAAAAAAGAAATAATTATCATAAAATCCTTTATATATTTTGTATATTTTACATGAATCGTAGCGTAATAATGGCAATACGGCCGGTCTGCTCGGGCTGCATGCGGGCAGCAGCGCAATTTTTTTAAATGCTGTAATGTGATGCGCTGCATCCCGATGCGGCAGAAATCAGATCAAATAAGTTTTATTACAGACAGACTCCATAGTATAATATTCGTGGCCTTTATAATGTTAAGTAGTACGTTTATGAATTTGAACATAATGATTCCTGTATAGTATACCTATTATCGGTGGCTAAATCCCTTAATCTGATGTTCAGTTGATGTTGTACGAATTTTAATCGTAATATATTTGGAGTATGCCCGCTATCCCGCAAAAGCACCTCATGACTTGTGTTACTCTTCACCTATAATAACGTCTTGTCTGTATCATTCCAGATGCGGCGGTGACGCGATGTCTGTCGCGCCAGCGGTCAAGCGCGAGCTGGACCTGGAGAGCGGCGGCAGCAGCCCCGGGCGCAAGCGGCGCAAGCAGGCGGCGCCCTCGCGCGCCACGCCGCAGCACCTCGCGCCCCCGCCCCTCGACCTGCACGCCAAGATGGCCGACATCTACAAGAGCGCGCTCGCTTTCGGAGAGCTCGGCCTGCCCACCTTTGACCCCCTCGCCGCTTTTCGACTCCTGCCGCGACACGAACCCCCGCGCATCTTCAACCCCGAGGCATACTGCGACCTCTGTTGCAAAGAGTTCTGCAACAAGTACTTCCTGAAGACTCATCGCGCAAACAAGCACGGCATCTACGACGGCGGTGACCCGCAGCCTGCGCCACCGCCGCCTGCGCATCCGTCGCCACCGCGCCGCTCCTCCGACGAGGAGTCGGGTGGCACTCCTCGCCGCCTATCACCAGATTCAGCACGGCGCGCGCGGGAGTCGGGCTTTCAGCCTGACGCGCTGCGCCGGCTTGGTGTTGTGAATCCAGAAGCGTTCTGTGAGATATGCTGTAAAGAGTACTGCAACAAATACTTCTTGCGGACGCACCGCGAGCGGCGGCACGGCGTGCCCGTGCGGCGCTCACCCATCAACGAGCACTCGCCGCCGTCAGCCACGCCACCCGCGCTCTGCACGCCGCTCGGCACGTCCCTCACCACGCCGCTCACCACACCACCCGCCCTGTCGGGACCACCGCCCGACACGCCACCGCGTTCACATTCGCTGCCACCACCGTTAGATCCTGAAGAAATGGCTGAAGTGAAAAGAGAATGCGAAGATGAGCTCGAGGCAGCCTTACGTGACGGTCAAACGAGTCCACTCAATCTAATAGTAGAAGAGCGCGGTGTAGCATCACCCGGATCCGCGAGTGAAGAGCTGCGCAAACTGCAGACGATGATCTCTCAGTTGAACGAGCTGGCAGCCGAACGGCTTGCCGACGAGCCGAGCGAGCCGGGCCCGCGCCCGCCCTCCGCCTCACCACCACCACCCGACGAGAGACGAGCATCCTCGTCCGGCTCGAGTTTCTGCGAGATCTGCAACAAGGAGCTGTGCAACAAGTACTTCATGCGCACGCATATGCAACGCATGCACGGCATCTCCCTGGAGAGCGGCACGCAGCTCGGCGGCGTCACGTGCGACATCTGCCACAAAGAGCTGTGCAGCAAGTACTTCCTGCGCGTGCACAAGCACAACACGCACGGCATCCCCGCGCCCCCCGCGCCTGCCGCCACTGCGCCCGCCGAGCCGTGCCCGCTGTGCGCGCGCCGGTTCCGCGGTCCACGCGCGCTGCGTGCGCACCTACTAGCCGAGCACGCACCACCAGCGCGACCGCCACCGCCACCACCACGGCCTCTAGATCTGCTCACGCGTGATAAACCCTACGCCTGCTCGTACTGTCCATTTACCACTGACGTGCTCGCGTTCCTGTTTGCTCACGAGCGTGCGCACGCGCAGCAGCAGAACGAGCCGCCGGAGATGCCACCGGAGCCACCGGGCAGCATGTGCGGCAGCGAGATGGAGAGCGGTGAGGGGGGCCCAGAGAGCGGGGAGGGCGAGGGGGACGCGGACGCGCAGTACTCGTGCTCGCGTTGCGAGTTCCGCGCGGAGGGCTTCGCGGCGCTGGAGGCGCACCTGCGCGCGGCTCACGGCGGCGCGGGCGCGCTGCTGGCGGTGCCGCGCGCCCCACAGGCGCCGCTCACGATGCAGCCGTTCGTGGTGGAAGAGGCGGGCGGCGCGCTGAGCCTGGTGCCGGCGCTGGTGTTCCTGCCGGTGCGGCGGCGCGCCACTCGCCGCGCCACCGTGACGCTGACGCTGACGCCGGCCTAGCCGCTGACGTCAGCTCGGCCGACGTCGGTCTAGCCGCTGACGTCGGCTCGGCTGCCGGACGCGGCGCGCGCGCGCGGCCCGCGACTACACCGCCGCGTGCGCGCGCCTACGATCGCTGAACTGTACTAACTACATTTAACGCTGTGTGCCTTCAAGCGATTGCTGAAATATTATGAGACGTAATTTGTAAAGGGAGAAGCTGTCAGTGGCCGCCCGCTCGAGCGCCACACCGCGTGGCGGCCCCCGGCCTCTTTTTTGTCAGAGTCTAACTTCATATATTGAGAATTATATTGAACGGGTGATATATGAAACGTTGCCGCTTATAAATTCGATTATTTATTATTATCTCCTCGATGTTCCGTCGGGTCGGTCCGAGACGAGTTTATGAAACGTCGATTTCGATCGGGAGAAGAAATACACCCTAGGAGTAATTATTATTTAAAGGTATTTTATCGGTGAGTGCGCACTCACGATAGCGTCGTAGTACCGGTGCGATGTTGATCACTGAGGAGCGCCGCGCCCGTGCCCGCGCGAGCCGAGCGGTCCGAGCGGGTCGAGCGACGCGAGCGCCCCCACTGTGCTACACTGTACCAGCGCCTGCCACGTAGTACTACGACAACCGCTCTACCTCACGACGTTAGTTTTTATATTAGCTGTTATTGTATAAATTATATTTTGGAGTTACAATAAAGTACAAATATAGTTAGTGCGTTACCTCGCCGCGCCGGACGGAGGCCGCGCGCATGTTAGCTACTCGATACTATTTATTGTTGTCTACGAGTGACTTAAAGCACAAAGATACGTACTATTGGGCAGTGATCAACATTAAACGTAATTTAGTATTAAATTTGATTAGATATGTGGTCGTGGGGCTCGGTCAGACGGGTTTTGTTGTGTAACACACCAATATTTATATATACGGGTCATTGTTTGGGGCGCGCGCGGGCTGAGCTTGGCGCGCCCGCTGTAGCCCCGCTGCATTATACTTATTTGTATTGTAATCGTAAACATAATGTGTTACAGCGGCCGGTGCTCACGCCGCTCCGCTCTGCACGAATATTAAACAGTTATAAACCGCTTTAAATTTAAAAAAATATTTTGAAAACAGGATTTTGAGATGTACATTTTTAATAGTTATATTTACTGCCATCAAGAAAGACTGAACACTTAATAAAACCATGGCTACTGCAGAGCGGAGCGAGGCGAGCGTCGCTTAAATATTATTATCTTGATAATCAAGACTTATTTGATGGGTAAATTGGTAACAAAGTTTGTTTAAATAATTCATTATTGGTAGATCAGTGTGGAGGTTAGCTTGTACAAACCATGCAGCTTCTAAAGAAAGTTCCTATGTATGTACGTAAGTTGTAATTTAAATTTAAAGAAACTAGAGGTCGCTCTCGTAACGGCTCCGGGTAGGGCAAGCTATACCTGATTGTTATGATAATAATTGTGATTTTGGATCAGGGTAAACCTTATGAGGAAATAGAGTAACTACGCTTATGTAATGGTTACGTAATCCAATAAATCGTAATCAGATATGAAACATAATAACATTATACCTCATTGTTAAAACGAAAAAATAAAACGTTTAAATTAAAAAGTATTTTGATTTTTGTAGAAGTAAAATGCAAAAATCGTTTTGATATTCAATGTAAATGAAACAAAGTATTAACGGTTTTGAAGATTATTCTTGTTGTTGACAACGAATTTCCAAGGAGTATAGTTTCCTAATATATTTTCGAAGTTCCTAAGTATAGTTCCAAAAACAAGATTCCTACTCCAAAACGTCAAAAAATTAGGCATAGAATTCAAAATAAGGGCAGAATTTATTTTGAAGGTCCATCTTCCTATTAGTCTTCCTGGATGCTGAGCCAAACGTCGCCTTACCTGGAGCCGAGACGCGGGCGCGCGATACAACAAATTATATTAATAACGTTTTAAATATAACAAATTAATACAATTGTACGCGTGGTAAGATCTAAAGTCATCGACCATTCTCTATGAGCATTCGTGGAACAATAGTAGAGAATGCCGGGTTTTTATTATATTTGGAGAATGGCCGGTCACTCCGATCGATGTCATTGGATGTAGTGAAAAAAATGTATTAAAAATTGTGTTCGAGTCGTTTTGTTTTCCAAAACGCGTTGTACTTGGTGTGGAGACCAAATTAAGGTTGGGGACGTAGCAAAGATAGGAATAATAAGTAATTTCCTGTTGTAATGTTGATGGAAATTACTTGGATATAAAAATATATATTGTAACAAAAAAATATTCACATATACGTATATTCAGTGCTAATCGAGTAGTAGGGGAAAACATTTGATGACCCCGTAAGAGAATTTTATTATATTATATCAGTTATATTACATGTATAGTATAAAATAGGCATATATGGATAGTATTTATGTATAGTTCTGAAAACTGAAATCAGTAAAATAATAAATCGGGATGTTAATTACAAAGATAACGGCCATTGCTGGAGAAAAATTATTACTATACTCAAGAATAATGGTATCGGAGTCCATGAAAACACAAAATACTTTTTATAAAATTATATGTATTTAACAAATATTAGTGAATAAAGTAATTTGACAGTCACAACAAAAATAATTGACAGTCAGCTCCATGATTTAAATGTTTTTATAAAAAGAACGCATCATTTCAGGATAATACTAGTTAGTCAATTAGAATTATTCCTTCATTTGAAAGCACTAGTAATTAGAAAAGATAAAAAAAAACACATTTTCTCATCAGCACATATTGTATTCAACTGAGTTTTTGACAAACATTAGTTTGATGGTATCATTCACCTTTCATTGTATTTGCTGTAACTATGGGATTCCAATGAAGAATTGAGATTATAAAATGAGAAATAGTACATAAAAATTAGTTTAAAATCAACCAAAATGTTCACGTGCAACCTTTTTTTTACAAATTATTTGGTGTTAACAATTTTTGTTAGCTTAGCTCACTGCTCTCTACCGAGACTATATTGTAAGAAAGTTATATTACCTATCTATCTATATCACAAGTTTTTATAAACGTGTGAAATACAGGCACATGGTATTTGTCCGTCTGTCCCATCTTAGCTACGTCTGCGATGTAACAATAGTACAAATTTGTTAACCAAGTGTGTAAGGTATCGGAGATTGGTAAACAAATAATAAAATACAGTACAAATTAATTATTAAGATTAGATGAAAGGTTAACAGGAGTGATATTAATAGTTAACAATAATTCACTCAAGTACAACGCTTAGAAGCAGGCAATACAGTCGCACGCTTTCTAAAATAATAATTTGAATTATTATTTTCAAAATCATTTTAAGTGTATATTATTGTTATTGCAAAAAATGATTTTAATTTTTAGAGTTAGGATATTTTTTTCGCAAGGTCACTATTTATGTTTTTAGTGGTCTTATTATTCAAGATTTGCGCTGGTACGCAATTATACGCGTTGCGTCTAAGATTTATAGAACAGAAAAAATATTTGATGAGTCCAAATACATATTGACAAAACCAAACTACCAATAAGTGCTTTACAATAATAAAATACGTACGTCTACACGCATTCACTGTTTGTAAAATAACAGGACATGAAAAATACTTTAAAACAAAACGGGTTACTAATAGTTAAATAATGTGTTAAAATATTTTTTGCAAAAATAATATGTTCCTAAGTTAACATATAGTTAAGTATTTTAAATAACAAGTGGACAAATGTTTTTTGTGGTTGATTTCAGATCAAAGTTTTAATATTTTGTGAAGATCTGAGATAAATCCCTGATAACTTTGTTACTAATTTTGTCAATTTCAAATATTTATGAGGTTTACTATTAAAAAGAATATTTGATGTTGACAGAAACGTTATGATCTCTATACAAAAGTTCCTTCATTCCAAATAATATGTAATTTGTTCTAGTCGCTCCTATTTTTAGTTTTAACATAGTTTTAGTGCGACTGTATTTTGTAAAACGTGAAAATAATTTTTCGAGTTATATAAAAAACTGTGTTGTTTCTAGTCAAATTATTTTATAAAAGTTTTACTAATGTGGATGGCCATTTGTTCGAAAATATAAGAAATATATATTTAGGAAATTACAATATATAAAATTGGAGGAGGACCTACGTGATTAATTTTCAATTTAAATTGCAATAGCGGTTTAAAAACTTCTGGCGTCCACATTGGATAAAATTATATTTTAAAATATATAAAGAGAATTATATTCTGGCTTTAGGAGAAAGCCAAACCTTATGCTGCTGCCATTTTGTAGAACTTATTATTACTTAAACAAAAAAAAGAAAAAACATTTACTGCTTTAAAAATGTTGATATTTTTTTTAGGTCGAGATAAAAATATTTTGCAAAAAAAAACTTCTGTCGTCACTTTTTGATGGTTCATTAATTAATTAATTAAATTATAATTACTTTTTTGGGGACGAAATATTACTACAAGGAAAAAGTCCATTCGTCACCTTTTTGAAGTTTAATAGTCCAAGTAAAAAAAAACATGTAAATTGAACGATTTCTCGGTATCTTAGTAATAAGGGCTACAAGGTGGTTTGCGGTCGGTATATGTTCCTAGCTCCGTCTGTTCGTTATATATTTGTTTTCCATTAATTACTACGAAGCATTTCTACCGTATTCAATAAATTAAATATACAAATAATTTATGAGTTTTTATTTTCCTTCCTCAAGGTGCGTTCACACGCCGGGTAGACGGCGCGTTCGTGTTCCACGCGCGCCTCAGAGATGTCAGCAAACAGGGAGGGGCCCGCAAGGGCCGATGCCTGCCAGGGCTGCGGGACTGTTCCAAAGAGATACCGCGGCCCTGGAACACAAAGGTCAAGGAAGGAACATCATGGATGGGTCTTAGTCAGTACAAGTCTGACATTCCGCTCTGCCCGGAGCGGAAGAAGTCATTTGATGATTTCCCATCTGTAAAAAAAAGGGGCGTTTACACCGGAATCACATTTTGTTGAGTACCGCTAGGAAGTATTAGTAGTTAGTATTAGTTAGGCAACAATCGATAGCAAAAAGTTTAAGTTTAAGTTTGCAAAACGTACCTCTAGAAAAAGTAAATCCGATGTGGATACACCATTAATTACCAAATTAAGAGCCATTAGAACAAATGTTCTCTAAACTTCAAGGAAAGTAAAAATTACCTACTAGTTATGTAGGTAAGTACTCCTTGTTAAATAATACAGCCCAGGAAACCACAAATCAGCCACTTTTGAAGTAAAAATATAATTTTACTAGGTTTTACCCGTGGTTTCAGTTAACACAACGATTTACGGAAATTATTCCACGGGAATAATGTAGATTCTCATTAGTGAAGGATTTCCAGAATCTAACCAGAGTTCCGAAGATTACCCTATCTTAACTAACAAACTTTACTTCTTTATAGTAATTTTACCTGATGTCACAACTCCATGGCACTTGACTGTGACAACCAAGGTGACACAAAAATGGGGTAATTTTCATCATCACCAGCCTGCATCACTCCACTGCTGGTCTGTTGGTCGTAGACCTCTTCTCGACAACTCTCATCCAGTTGCTACTAGCCTCCTGCGAAGATCATCGCTCCACCGACCCTGACTCCACCGACCCTGAGGGCGTCTCACCTTACGCTTTTCGATTCGCGGTCTCCACTCAAGAACACATCTACCTCAACGGCCATCGGTTCTACGGGTAATATGGCCGGCCGAGTGCCACTCCAGCTTACTTATTCTGTGAGCTATGTCGACAACTCTGGTGTCCTGTCGGATCACTACGTGCTGGATGCGGACCATTTTTTTTTGGATCATCAAATGACTTCTCCCGCTCTGGGCAAAGCGACAGGGAGTGTCAGACTTGTACTGACTAAAACCCATCCATGTTCCTTCCTCACCCTTTGTGTTCCAGGGCCGCGGTATCTCTTTCGAACAGTCCCGCAGCCCTCGGATGCGGTGCCTCAGAGAGACTTCAAGCATAGCCCGGGGTAATTTTACTTGTATTTAATTAAAGTTACCTCAACTAACCGGAATGAGATAATGCATCATCTAGTTTCTTCAGCCAACATCACTAACACGAAAACAAGAACCTAGTCGTTCCTCAAGCAAATGATACTGAAGCCCCACAGATGGCAGCACCGATAATACCGCTGATAATACCGTTGCAGCCTCTTTTGACTATTTGTGTAGTTAGCGCTGACAGGTTTCTGCAAATTATTCGGGAGGGTTCAGATTAATTTAATTAGACAACTGGCACTCGAGGTCATCGATGGTGTTTAATGTTAACACACAAAGAGAGGATCAGACCTCTTTATGTTACAAATACGTATGTAAGAGTACTAACTTTTCAATTGTATTGTTAAATGCAAGCATATAAGAAACCTTAACTAAATTAACTCAAGGGGATTGGCGCTGTGAGCCGAAATACAGGTTCCTCCTAGTTCAACTACAGATGCTAAAACTTTTGTGTACAAAATACTGTTTGTAGCATTTATTTTGTAAACTAGATTAAGTACTATTAGTATTTTATTTCACATTAAGTGAAATAAAATAAAATTATTATTCCATTTATTCCAATGTTGAAATGTAAATTTTTCTAGAGCCTGCCAAGAAGATATTGGTGACTTCGACTTAGTTTTGGTATATTTAATTAAGCTAGATAAGTAAGTAAGTAATTTAAATACAACACATAATGCATCGTTTGTTGCAGATAAGTGCTTTAACGAGGGCAGTCTAGTTATTGTAAACATTAATTAAGTCTACAATATGAATTGAGTCATCTCAGGTACCTTCCTCATTACGTACTTGCCCATGCATATTTGAATATTGACAGAAAATACAAGTAAAATACTGATAAAGAATATCATACATAACATAACAATGTAATCCCCGAAGGGTTAGGCAGAGGTGTACCTAATAGTACACCCACATTTCGCTAGTTATGTTTAAGTTCCATGTTATAGTGGGTAAACCTATTGCCATCAACCGGGCATAAACCCAGACCGTGGCTGCTACTAAGAAATCCCTGATGGAAAACTCAATAACAATTGCCCGACCCGGGAATCGAACTCAGAACCTCATGCTGAGCAGTCGCGATTGCGACCACTAGACCAACGAGGCAGTCAAATAACATTAATTACATTCATTATTATGTTGTGAACTATTTGTGGGAAACTTAAAGAGCAGTTAACGGGTCAAAAATGTTGCTAGTTCAAAATAACAACTGTAATCAACAAGACAATTACAATTTCACAGCAAAAGTAAGCTACAAAAATTAGATTCAAAATAAAAAAAAAAACTGCTAAAACCATTCAGCGCGATAATCTATAAATAAATCATACAATTACAACCCTAACTTGAAAAGAAAAAAAATCTCCACCAAAAATAGCCTTAATTAAAGATTATATCCGCGTCAACTGTCAGCTTTAGATTAATAAAAAAAACTTAACAAAAATACGCGTTTTTAGTAAAAAAAATCGACATCCATTAAAAATCGCGAGTCGCGAGGGTTGTTGGATGTCGCATCTGTCAAACGTATCGTGGGGGAAATGCAGTAAAATTGTTGAAAAATGGGTTAAATGTTAAAAAAAAAACATGGCAAAACATGGAGCGGGCGAGGGGTTAAGCTGACAGTGTCAACATTACACGGGTTAACCCGACGGTCGCAGGCCGACACGCTTCGTTATCGTTTGAACTCGAAATTGAGTTTTTTTTATTCAATTGCATTATTGTTGTTATTTTTATCGAAATTTCATGCTATTGAAAAAATATCTGTTAGTAATTTAGGAACTTTCATTTTAAATTTTCGAAAAGTTTTAAATCACCTGAGTTTCTTCACTAGCGGGGACACATAGGGACTTAAACCTATTAACCGATATTTGCCTTCGATTAAAGTAGTCATGTCATTGATTGTTCTCAGCTAAGTTAGCAAAAAACCCATCTTCCAATACAGTCATCCTCATTATCATTCTCCTGCCCTTATCCCAATTTATTTGGGGCTGGCGCAGCATGTCGACTTCTTCTCTATTACTCGTCATCTCCATCCAACAACAGTCACCTCCATCCTCAAATCCAGTATTTTCTTCAATTAATATTGGCAAATTTTTAAGCTGTATATTACAAGACTGGAGCCCTGAGAGAGTTAGACGAGGTTGTGGTAGACCGAGGAGTATAAGCACAATTGAGAAAAGTGGAAGGAATATGGCAGGCTTTTGCCCAGGAGTGGGACAGATCAGGTTAAGGTGGAAGCGTACGGGTAGCCCGCAAAATTCAAATTACTCCTACAATAAATTACTCTATTCAATGAATATTTCTTGAAAAAGTCATTCGATGGTGTTAAATGAACTTAGAGGGTTGTATTGATGATTTTCATGACTGTAATTCTGTAACACGTGTTACTGGCGCGACTCTTTATTTTCATCAACATACAACCTGACCTACAAATTGCAAAAACGTAAGAAAATTTTAATTTCGCGGGCTACCCGTACCCTTCCACCTTAACATAAAAAAAAAAAAATGTCACCACCATCTGCTTAGCCTTTTCCCAACTCTGTTGGGGGTCAGATGTAGCTGAATAACTGTAATTTACATGGAGCGACTGACTATCTCCGCAACTAGTGTTGCCCAAAATCGATCTTGGTCTTGATATTGGTCTTGCGAAAATGCAAGAGCAAGACCAAGACCGCAAGACCAAGATCGATTTTTCCCTTTAGCAGTTCCCGCCAGTCTGTAATTACTCACACAAAGCACGTGATTTCGCGGGTTTAAAGCCCAAAGGCGAGCACCTTTGAAGATCGGGCTGGCTGGTGTTATTATTTAGCATCTTCAATCATACTTGTAATATTTTCGATAGATAAGTACGTATCTTTTTATTTTTTGCCTATTTACATATAACGCGTGCTTACTTTCATATACAAGGAAACTATACAAAAAACAAAAACAGACTCTTAGTAATTCCTGAAATTCATTGACACGACAACAATAATACCTATTAGTACTTACTAGTTGTGTTATTGTGTTATTGTGTTAGTTATAGTAGTATTCATTGATTCAACAATATGAATCAATGAATACGACGTAAATACCTATTAGTAAATTCTTAAACTTGTTTGTTTTTTAAGATGAGTAATTATTTTTGTTTTAGAGGAAAACTGGAATGAAGACAGGTCACAGGTAGCGTGGGTTAAGGGTCATCAGTGTTTATTTAAATTAGGGACTTGATGCACTTACAGTTTGTACCAAAGCGTGCAGCAAGCCAACATACAGTATACTATCAACTAAATAATTGTACGCAATAATTAAGAATAGCTATACTGCTACTGGCCGGAAGAAACTGGATAGCCATGTGACCATGTCACAAAACCGCCCAAAGTGGAGAGATTTGGAAGAGACCTACACTCAGCATTGGGTGGCCAAGAGTTGAAGGAGAGAGAGAGAGAGAGAAGAGACATTCTGCTACTCGTAAACATATCAAGATCCGGTTACTGAGCATTCCGGGGGTCTAAAATGGCCGCTTTAGCATAATAATCATAATAAGATTACAATATGAATTACGTTACAATTCGTAAAATGATCACAAAGTGGCAATTCATAATATTAACTGCGTCTGTGACCATTTTAAGAATGTTTACGTGATGTTATTTTCCTATTATAATTCTGCTATAGCTACCATTTTAGGCACCCAGGGCATGTATCAGATTCATCGTCAGGGTTGTGACATATCGAGCAGTTTAGGTAAGCACAGGCGAGCTCGTGGCTAAATAATAACAGCCGCTCGGGTCGAGCTTTAGGTTAAGCCACGCTTGCCGAGGTTCCTCCGTCCCTAGTAAAGCACGTTAAGCCGTTAGTCCCGGCTGTCATTTGAAGATCTTTGACAGTGGTTCAAGTAGTTAATGGCCCGAAAGTCTGACAACCAGTCTCACCAAGGGGTATCGTATTACCCAGTACTAAATAGGTTGTGGAGGCCAGATTGGCAGTCGCTCCATGTAAAATACTAGTATTCAGCTGCATCCGGTTAGACTGGAAACCGACCCCAGCATAGTTGGGAAAAGGCTAGGCAGATGATGATGGGAGCTACCCAGGATTGTTCCAGATATATCCAAGTTTTTGGTGCCCCGTCCGTATTTTGACCATACTGACCGCCATTTGTTTTCAAAATTGTGGCCACGCTTGTTGCCTGTTTATATGGATAGCTGGCACCAACACAAACAGATATAGTCTACGAGACAAAATCTTCTAAAGCATAACTTTTCAGGCATATAAGCCATCTATACTCATAGCGTGGTTCACACGTCACACCACACTGCAAAAGACCGCATACATTGGAGACGCGTCGTATGTGGTTACGAATCTTAGCATTCAGGAAAAGATGTTAAGCATGAACCTTATGTATTGTGCTTACGAAGTTGGCAACGAAGTTTTACACAAGGTAAAACCTTTGTAAATAAACAAAAATTACTAATACAACACTGCGTTTAATTCCTGTTAATTGAGCACAAACGCAAAATTAAAACTAAATAATTGTTTCTTGTAATTGCACTACATTTTTAAAGACTATAATTGTTATTTTAGATTCAATTATATAGGAATATTAATGTTTATTGACGTAAGTAATTGCAAAAATGATGAGTTTCTTGTGTTGGTGTTTGTTGAGACTGTAAACAATTGTGTCCTAAATGAGTCAGAATCAGGCACAGGTTGTAATTTTAGAATTTAGTATAAAAGTATATTTTTATTATTCTCAATGAAAATGGAGTATTTTATAACTGCTGACAGCTGTTAAGGGACAAGGTTTCTATGAAAGAAAACTACTGGCTGCCGCGTTTACTTGAAATATAACAATATAGAGTTGTGAAGATGTACCAATGGAGTGTTGGGCGAAAATTCAGGGCATTAAAGCCGAGTTTTTTGTAATATGTACATCAAGTTAAAACTGTAAGTAGAAAATTTAATTAAAAAAAATACATACTTTGTATTATCTTTGTTAGGACGGATATTTCTGAGACTACCTTCGTATATCAAACTCAAAGGCATTTATTTCAAGTAGACCATTACAGGCACTTTTGAATGTCAGAAAAACAAAGAAGGCTAAGCTACGGTCACAGACACAAGGCATAATAACTTGTGAAAGTACTGTAGTTGCCCATTCCAAAGCGTAGATCTCTATGGAGAAGAATGGGCAAGAAACTTCTTGGACACTCTTTTCAATCAAATATTGTTACAAAATCTT
The DNA here is from genome assembly GCA_950005105.1 of Lycophotia porphyrea. Lineage (NCBI taxonomy): Eukaryota > Metazoa > Arthropoda > Insecta > Lepidoptera > Noctuidae > Lycophotia > Lycophotia porphyrea. Next base: position 1,192,950 of record OX465408.1, on the reverse strand, counting down.
GGTTACATCATTCTTGTTGAGATTATACATATGTGAGAACGATGTAGAAATATGTGCACGTTAAGAGCGTCCAGAGTAAAAGATTATAAATCAAAAATTTAAAAACCAAGTTAGTAGTTAAAATAAACCGTGGCAGCTTAGAGATGACCAGCCCCAACTGACAGCGCCCGTTTACGAACATGACGCATGGATCAGCCCCATTCAGCTGAACCATATTGAAGGAAGCTAAATGACCAGACACACCCGCCACCATCAGCGAGACATTTGATTGAGCATGACATTCTCTCAGCCACCAGGGTAAATCAAAGTCAATGAAAGATAACTAAATGTAAATGGTAGCTTTACAGTACATAGTACTCACACATGTGCTATGCAATTATATAATACTAAGAGATTGAATTTATACAATGCAAAGATATTATTACAATCTTCTGCAGCTTCCACAATAACTTCACATGGCATGGTGGGCGCAGTGGCTTAGCGATCGACTGCTGAGCTGCGTGTCGCGGGTTCGATTCCCGCACAAACAACAATGGAACAAATATTTGTATGGCCTACAGGTAGTTGTTCCGGGTCTGGCTGTTTGTGTATGTGAGTTTAAATGTTTGTAAAACGTACCCACGATACAGGAGAAATTTCTAGTGTGGGCAACGTTTTCTTAAAACAAACAAAAACAAAATGGTAGCTTTACAGTACATAGGTAGTACTCACACATGTGCTATGCAATTATATAATACTAAGAGAATATGTTAATAAAGCCATAAGGCATGACGATTCCGGTGCGATTCCATAACCACAGTTATTGACGTCACCAGCCCTGATAAGCTCTTCGAGAAGACGAATGCTGCACAGGTACCTACTTAGGTATAACTTACGTCAGCTTGTTTGAGTAAACAACTTTGACGGCACACTCTGGGTACACACTCAGTGCATCCAAATGAACTGTTATGCCGATATAAGTTTAGATTCTGTACCTTCATCGTGCCACCTCCACGATAGACTGCTACAGCTGTACTTATCTTCTTTTACTATTTGCTTTATTTATCTCTTTAAAAATTAATTACAAACAAATAACAAATATTCTTTATAAAAAAACATTTAAATATAAAAAAAATTAACCCACCGGTATCTGGAACAGGGTCCAAGCTACCGGGCGGCGCGGCAGTCGGGGCTCCAGAGTCCAGACAGAGAAACCTCCTAACAATACAAGCCGTGTCCAATCCATGGTCCGGAGCGAGAGGGAATGGGACGCCGTCACCTCCTTCTGCGAAGCAGTCATGCTAGCGAAGGAGGTGGCGGAGCGTGAGAGGGAGAGAACCTCTCGTCCCAGCCGCCGCGGGAGACGCCCCGGGCGTCGGGGGTCACGTGGTGGCTTCCGGCCACCGTAGACGCGGACCTGTGGACGGTGACTAATGGGCTAGCTCGCCATCCGTCCGTCTTTTGACGACAGGCCGTGTAGACGGCGCGTTCGTGTTCCACGCGCACCTCAAAGAAATGTCAGCAAACAGGGAGGGGCCCGCAAGGGCCGAAGCCTGCCAGGGCTGCGGGACTGTTATAGAGAGAGATACAGCGGCCCTGTAACACAAAGGGCAAGGAAGAACAAGGATGGGTTTTAGTCAGTACAAGTCTGACACTCCCTTCCGCTCTGCCCAGAGCGGGAGAAGTCATTTGATGATTTCCCATCCGTAAAAAAAAAAGAAGGAGTACCGCTTTCTGATCAAGCCCTTCATCCAGCTGCCTAACGGAGCCCCCTCAGGTCACTGATCGAGGCTCTTGGCAATTAAGCCACGGGCTGATACTACTTATTTTTCCACTTATTATTAAATATTGAAATAACTTAGTATAGCTGAAGGGTACGCACATACTCATACCTATCACCATCTGCCTAGCCTTTTCCCAACTATGTTGGGATCGACAAATTACCTATTAAAATACGATATTTTGTTAGTTGGAACAACTCGAAAAGTCTCTGCTTCATAGTTCAGGATAAATTATTTTGGATTGTGTACGTGTACCTACCCGCATTTGTAACTCAGTCATCCAGTAGGTATGTGTGTATTTACAGGTAAATTCTATAAGGGAAAACTGTTCTTAACCGATGTGGTTTGAAACCACCATATTTATTTTTATTTCTTTTAGGTTATTTTCCATATTAATATTTGTGCGCCGAAACTAACTACACTGACCAAATTATAATTTAGGAGATGGTACCTGTAACAGGTAACAAATGGGTCACTGGTCTACTGAGTCGTACTTGTAAATGTTCATAGTTCATAACACAATGCAAATCTTTACATAGTATAAAACAAAGTCGCTCCCGCTGTTTGTACGCTTAGATCTTTTAAACTAGCCACGGATTTTAATCCAGTTTTCAGGAATATACAGGTGATTGGTAATTAGTAATTACCAATTCAAATGGGTGATACAAGAGCTCATTTCCAACAAATTTGACCCGATACTAGGGTTCCTATGCGAGACATGTATTCTTTTCAAGACAGATTACTCAAAAGTAATCTGTCTTGAAAAGCAAGGGTAGTTTCAATTTGTTATTTTTTGCGCTTTTTAACGCTCTGAGCGACGTAGATTTATCACAATTATAAAATTTTGGAGTAAAATTTCCAAAAAAAAAAAAAAAAATTCGAAAGATCTTTGATTGTAAATAATGAAAATCAATTAAAAATCCAATCACAAAACATTCAATTTTATGAAAAAAATTGTCGCCCGTATATAATTCACGAGAGATCAGAATCTATCTCCACATCCTCATTTATTTTTATTAAAATCTAACAATACGCGATCAATCACCCGAGTTCGCTCCGACACGCGGCCCTGCGACCTTATTATTTACAAAACAGTAAAAAATACACTTTTTTACAAAAAAATGTAATTTCACAAATCTACCGCGAAAAAGTTCACTAAATCATTTTATAAAAAGCCATTGTGATTTTTAAACCCTTGCTTTTTTTGGAAAAAGAGACATGCGCGAGCCACGCTTTTTTATTTGCGAAAAAAACTTTTAATTCACTAAAGCACAGTGACCTACATACATTTTTCCCCATTTCTGTAAAAGCACCCTTTTATTACTCGTTTTTTTTTCATAATTGAATTCAATCCTTTGGAAAAAAGGGTTGGATAAATTCCCTGTAATTTAGTTTTTTTTCGCAAGTTTTAGTTCGCGCCAAAAATTACGCGCGCTGTCAAAATTTCGCGCCATTACTCTCGGACATCTGCCGAGAAAAAAAGTTAACAATGCAAATAGGGGAACGACAACATTTTTAGGGGAATTTTGTCGTTTTCGTTTGCAAAATGGAGAAATGCATTTAAACTATAACGCAACGATGTCCCCTCATTTCAATATTAATGTCCGAGTATTTATTTTTTAAGATAAATTAAGCGATATGTTAATACTGTAAGGTTTAAAATCGCGTGGCAATACTTTTTAATGTTTTGCATTTTATGGGTTTGTATTTTTATTATTAATGGATTTTATGGATGTTGTACAAAGATTTAATGTAAAGTAAATTATTATTGGAAATGTGGACTTGATTGGTTAGTATAAGTTAGATTTTTAGTAAAATAATAAAATTGGGATGAATATCACCCATATTTACAGCATCTCATTGTCTGTAACTTGTCTTGTGACTGTGTCTTATCCGTTTATTGTGTTGTTCTTAAAGTGTTCGCTTTAGATATTCCCTGCTCCGCCCGAGAGAATACGGATAAAATTAGGGGCCTTTTCAAATTCAAACATTATAAAGTTGTTTAGTGCGAGTTCCTAAGAAGTTGAATGAAAGGCAATTACATATGGGCTGAGATGTTAAGGGGACCGTGTGGAGTTACGCCAATGGATAAAGTAAGACATAAGAGGAAGTCTGAAAGTGGTGCCAGTGACTGAAAAATAGTGCGGTAGTCGGTTGTCGTGGTATAGGCATGTGAAGCGGAGGAATGAGGAAAATGTCGTGATTTCCTCACGACGTTTTGTGTGTGAATGTGGATGGGTACCTATAAGAGTAAAGCAAGACCAACGAAACGATGGATGGACTGTGTGAAGGATGATATGGCGAGTAAAAAAGAAGTATGGATGATGAAGACATGCTGCACCGGCCCCAAATAAATTGGGATTAGGGCAAGAGAATGATAAGTGCAAGTGCCAAAGACATGACATATTTCTAAATTGAGTATTTTTATATGAACTCGTTCTTTAAACGTGTTTTATGAGCAATTACCTTGCTAGGTACTTACGTCGTATAACATCATAAGCAATAAGTTCACCTGGACTCAAACAAAGCAATACTCACTTCAGTGCACGCCTATCTATAAACCGCAGCCAATAGGTACATAAGTACACTAGGTACAGCTTGGAAGAGGAAAACATAAACAATATCACGGCTATAACCATCGATGGGTCAGGCAGACTTGTACCTGTACACAATGGGTGGTAAAACGAGGGACATACTTGGAGGAAGTGTATTCAAGAAATAAACAACATTTAATACGAGACCTCTGAAATCATCATCTGCCTAGCCTTTTCCCAACTATGTTGTTGGGGTCGGCTTCCAGTCTAACTGGATGCAGCTGAATACCAGTATTTTACATGAAGCGACTGCTTATCTGACCTCCACAACCTAGACTGTTGTCAGACTGTTTTGGGCCACTGATTACCTAACGACTGTCAAAGATCTTTAAATGACAGCCGGGACCAACGGCTTAACGTGCTTTCCGAGGTACGGAGGAAACTCGGTATGTAACGGGTGGTCACCCATCCACAGACCAACCTAGGCAAGCACGGCTTAACCTAAAGATTGACCCGAGGGGCTGTTATTATTTAGCCACGAGCTCCTCCTCCACGAGACCTAAAAAAACGTCTGTACTCGACATTTTGTCAAGTTATGTGAATGTAAAGAGGAGCTAAATTATTTTCTCGATTTTATAACTGGTCAAGTCTAAGTCCCATGTAATAATGGTGAGCGAGTATATTATTAACAGAAGGAAAAGTAAATAAAACAGGGCATTATTACACATTGTATTACATAGAGTTCAGGCGTCGTAGTACATGTAGTCCATCAGCAGGGTGGCCGCCAGGAGCAGGCCCTTCTCCTCCACCGTCAGGTCCATTTCGAATGCTATGCCGAAACTGGAAGAAACATATGAGTTTTTTGCATAAGTAATACTACATAGCCTTTTTAAGTTCAGTGTCCTATAGACTAATGTCTCTTTTCACTAACACCAGACGAGATCTAAATCATCTTGATTCTCCTTATTTAGTGAAATGCCTAAAAATAAGGATTTATTAAAATAGGCGTTGCGCGGATTGCTAAAAATCTAACAGAGCAACAATTAGGTAAATAATAGGTTCTAAAACATATCAACACCATTTTTTTACTAGCCTTGCCATATGACATTACTTATTATGAAGACGTGGTACGCTGGAGAGTTGTAGATCGTCACCCATACATTGACCAACTTCGGTAAGCATACCATGAGTACTACTGTTAAGTCCCTGTTTCTTAATTAACAGTTAGGCCTTGTTAGGCCTTTCTTTTACTTTTCATAGCGATCACATCATCGCTTCTATCGCGCGGTGACTACTATCGATCCGTATCGCTGCAAACGCGCGACTGTTTCAACGAGACCCATCTTGCAACTGTAGCGTTTACAGGCATATATGTTTCGAAGCTGAATTGCATTTGCATCGCGGAAACGCAAGAGCATCATCGCAATTGTAGCGATGTAGTAACGCAGCCAGCGACAGCATCGTGACTGTTTCGCGGTCGTTTTGCGATTGAACCGCTGCACAAAGTCGGGTGTCCTTTGATTTCAAAAGAGACAGAAAGAGACTAACTTATCAGTGACCGGTTGGAAGAAGATGGCGTGCGTGAGTCCCTGCCAGCGCTTGCAGGTGGCGCCCACCGGGGTGCCGTCCGGTCGCAAGATGTCGAACTGGACGTCACTGTAGAAGCTTACCGTCATGAATGGACCTGGGTGGGGAACACGAGGATTGGATTCAGGAGTTTTATTAGGTTGTGATGCGTTTAACTGTTGGATGCTTTCGAAAGAACTCCAAATACAATTTAACAATTTTGGGAGGTGCTGATACTATTAGTAAGAAAAAACTCAAACTCAAAGCTTTTCTTTCAAATTGACCAGTTACAGGCACTTTTCAATTGATAAAAACAAGAGGATAAAGCTACAGTTCAGCCACATGCCATAATAACTGTGAAAGGACTATAGTTGCCCGATACAAGCGTAAATCTTTATGGAGAAGAATGATCAAGAAATTCCGGAAACACTTGTAAAAATCAAGTAAGATATTCCAATAGGGTTTTTATTGTTAATTCTGTATGTGAGAAAAATGTAGACCAACAAAATACAATTCAAATATAAATATTAGGGTAAGCCGTGGAAGTTAAGAGATGACCAGCCTCAACTGACGGCACCCGTTCACGAACATGACGCGTGGATCAGTACCATTTAGATAAAATCTGTAATTAATTGTAAAGCAAATTGCCATTTTTATGAAACGGATCATCAATGAGCTCACCTTGTATCCAAAACATATCTTCACCACTATCATTCTTAACAAGATACACCGGCTTGACAGCCGACCACTGCTGCTCCACAGTGCCCAGAAGCTGTCCAGGGGGTGAGTAGACGTCCAGGTGCTGCAGCTGGCAGGGGAGGCAGCGGCCGGTGCAGGCGTAAGGCCGGTCTATCCTCATCACCTCTGTACCCAGGCCGTTGGTCACTCTCAGCTGCAAGGGACGTAAACCCAAGCAGAAGTAGCCAGCCCATGAGCTGGTGATGTTGAGATGGTGTTAGAGTATTGCAGTAATGTTTTAAGTGTAGTATAATGGTCGCATAGCTGTACCCATAGCTGGAGGCTTTGCTTCCTCTCTGTGGAATTGGTGGATGCCACATGTCTTCGGATTTTTGGTTCTAGGACATGCCGGTTTCTTCACGATGTTTTCGAGGACGTGTGGTGAAAAAAAACCACTGTCTTTTATTTTTATTCTGACACGCGGTGAAGGAAAAGATCGTGAGGATGGGAATTATGTAAGTTTGAGGTCGCCAGCACGCATCTTACCTTTACACTCTATAAGTATCTATTAATGTGACTTACTCTATCATTTACTCCTTCTCTGAAACGGTGATGGAGAACGTAATGGTTGACAGGGGAGAATGGAAGAAAAAACGTTTTCCGCCGGCTTAAGTTACATTTGACTAGGACAGGAAGAAGATCAAGGTTTCTATAGTGTAACTTGAGAACTTATCAAAAGGAACTGACTTGTTATGCTCTTCAATAGTATAGACCAGGCTCTCATCTGAGGTCCTGATGTAGTATCTGTTCCGCCTGCCTTTGAGGAGCACCACGTTCCTCACGCGAAGCTTCTTCGTGATGAAGAGTCGGTCGATCGGCAGCAGGTCGTTAAGTAGGGGTGGGTCTGGAGACGGCTGGAATGGAAAACTGTCTTACAGAGACACACACATTAACTTATGCATTTGTTATCATTTGGGCTGGCAGAACCTACAAAACCTGCTGCATTATCTTTAAATACTCATTCGGCTTCATTCGTTCATATATCTGGTTGCCGCACGCTTGTCGGTCGCGATTATCAAGAACAGTATATGTCCTAGGGTATCCCCTCCTGGCGTTTCTACTCCACTTCCTAACCAAGGTATGTTATGTGTTCACCAATTTCAACTGTGGACCAATGCAGGACGCATCCAGGCTGCTAATGCAACTTACAATTATTTAATGGCTAATTTTACATCACTGTCAAAATCACAATGATCTTTATTTTTGTTCTGTAGTTTGTAGCTGAGAGAGATAAAGTCACTGTGGTCATTATTCTCCTGCCCTTATCCCATCTCTTTCATCCTCTATCATCCTTAACTTTTATTTGGGGTCGGCGCAGCATGTCTTCTTCTTCCATACTTCTCTATTACTCGTCATACTCAACATTCTCCTCATTCCTCCGCATCACATGTCCATGCCACGATAACCTATTACCTTACAACTTTCAGTCACCGGCGCCACTTTCGGACTTCCACTTATATGTGCGCATTCCTTATTTTATTCATTCGCATTACACCAGACATCCCCCTTAGCATTCTAATCTCAGCCACATGCAGTTGCGTTTCATTCATCCCTTTTGTGGCCCAACATACACACCAACATAAAATCACGTGGTATATAGCCTAATTATGATGTCCTACGATTCCCACCTGACGTGTTTCAAGTAAAGGTTCCTCCGGCCCAATATCCACTAGCGGTAGCGGTGCGGGTTTTTCTATTTCTACCATCTCCTGAGGAGGAATCGGAGTCGAATGCAGCATCATGGTTAGCTCAAAACTTGTATCCACTCACACACTAAACCTATTTAAAACATCTTCGATGTATTTCTTGTATTCTCTTCTTGATTTCCGAAAATATATTCAAAACTCCAGTTAAAACCATAAAACGCTTGACGTTAACTGCCAGGCTGACAGACAACCAGCGGGCATAGATATGAGATGGCAGTTCTAGGTGAAGAGGTGGGAGTAACTTGAAAGGTTTTACGTCACATAAGTACACAGGTGGTGATTTTCTAATGATATATAAACACAATGTTGAAAACTTGAGCCAAGCCAAGGAGTTTATATTTTAGGACAAACATAGATTACTTACATAAGTAGTTTTCTATCAAGTGACTGCCTCGTTCGTCTAGTGGTCGCAATCGCGAGGTCCTGGGTTCGATTCCCGGGTCGGGCAAATTCTTAGTAGTAAAGTAGCAGCCACGGAACAGCTCGCACCCTATTACCTGCGACTTGATGGAACTTAAACATAACTGGCGAAATGTGTGTAGGTACTATAAGGTACACCTCTGCTAAACCCTTCGGGTATTACAGGCGTGATGTTTATGGATTTTGTCCTATTGTCTATCACAGGTACATGAGGCATTTGTCAGTTCGGTTCGTCCAGCTTTGTCTGTAATTTGATGTTGTAACGGATGCCTTGGCTGCGTCCAAAGAAGAAAGTTACAATAAGAAGAGAAATATTATATGTTTACATATTTCCCCGAGTATTATCTCGGGGAAATCAAATCACCCGAGATGTCTGTATCTATGTAGTAGGTGAATATACAGGATATAAACAGACTCTTCACAACCCGTCAACCAAGCATTCTGTACATCAAACTAAGTAACTTTACGCAAAAATTATTGCTATGAAACGACTTTTTTTTTGGGGTGAAAAATCACGTTTTACAGAAGGACTCAATGTAAGGCATTCAAAACATTATACTGATGGATGGATTGCATAGTACGGAGGTCGTGAAGGTGTCATAAGCAAAAAAAAAACCTGTAAAAAAGTTGGAACTTTGACCCCCAATATCTCCGTAACTAGAAGGTTCCCAAAGAAGGAACTACTAACTAGAAGGTTAGAGTAAAATGATCGCAATGCCGGAGAGAACAAGTGCCTTTCGGCTTCGTTACGAGTTTACACCCTTTATACAGATCTCCAAAGGCGGCAGTGACTAGAGGTACATACTGGTACAATTCAGATGGTGCTTGCGAACAGCAATCCTTGCTGATTTTGTGATCGTTTCAACAAATCACTATATCCTGGCCTAGAACTTTACTTAAGCATTTTTATTAGCCTATTCTGTCCCACTGCTGAGCAAGGGCCTGCCCCATTGCTTTTCAACTCCCCGGAGTTTTGTCTTCTTTGGCCAATCAGTCAGGAACGAGTCCAAATCGTCACGACAGCGTTTCTTGGGCCTGCCTCGGTCACGACGGCCGTCTTCAGCTTTAAGCATTCTTTTGACAAAATATTAAACTAAACAAAACATTGCCGATACGGTTAGTTTCCAATATCACAAATAAACTAACCCCACTAATATATTTTCAATGCATTTTATCGATTCCCGCAGCACCCATAAACTAAAATAGCAGTTAGCTTGATCTGAATAAATGCAAATGTCGGGATTATTATTACGAATGGGGGAATTCATTTAAATTTTTGTATAAAAAAACTGGGAAACTGTATCGCTTTTATCAGTCGGGTGCAACAATATACGCTATTTACAATGGGACACAGGGTGACCATGCGGTATGGGCAAAAGTAAAGTGACCTGAACCATAAAAGTCAAAGCCTTTTCGTCAAGCACAATAGTGGTAAAGATGAAGACGCTTTATTGAAAGTGATAAAGATCAACTCATACTGATCCAATAGACAGCTATAATCTAGTAGTAGTCTCAAAAAACTGTAAATAATACAACAGTTACTTTTGTCTCACTATTTTAACCACAACAGGATCTCTTTAGAGGTAATATTTTCAGCTGTAGTATGACATGTGGGCACGGTCAGTAGGTACAGTCGCGGCATTTTCCGCCTGATCATTTATAAAAAAATCACTTGAATCATGCGGAGGCGCCCCGCCCGGGTAGAGAACGCTTCATGTTGTGAGTGCAAGCAAAAATGAGCTTAGTGGTGATCAGGCGGGAGTGTCTTCGATTGTACCTTTATTTCGTTTGAACACTATAGTTTTCCTTTTGCACAAAGACAGAGGGGTCTCTCTGTCCACCATGGTCACTAGCTTAAAAGCTCAACCTTAAAGCAGCTTTACCTATAAGTACTCCATGTGTAAAGTAGCTTCGGCTTTTACGAATAGAAAGTAGAAGTTCATAAACAAAACTTACACCAACCTATGTTTACTGAGACAAAACATAAATGTGTTCAAAATAAAATCGTCAACCATAATCAAAATACAGGACATTATCATGTCCTAATATTCTTGCAAGTCGTGTGGTCACTGAGCTTTTTAATGGCGCACGCGCCGGCCGTGCACCATTTTATGCAAAAACGCAAATTTCGTTCGAAATTTGAAACGCTCCATTGTGTTGCCAGCTTGAATGAATAAAAATAATTGTTGCCAAGTTCAATTTTTGGGGGAAATGCGTTTTGCGCAGGTCTCGTCCATTGTATGCGCAAGAGTGTGCCGAATAGAATTAACGATAGTTTTTATGCAAGCGACGTTTTGAATTAATAAGGATTTTTGCATGGTCAAACTGCGTATTGATTATATTGAGAACGGGCGACCAGAGGGGATGTAGGGCACTGTTGTACTAGGTCAGGTACTGTTGCAGTTTCTATTATTAGAGTTATTTACAATGTAGGCAGTTTCGAATTTCATATACTAAGTGAATCCTGTTTAAGACCCTAAACGCATTCAATTTATGTTTTCTCTTAATTCAACAGATATGGGCACTAATTAAACGTAAGAATCGCGGTCCAATTGGTAGTTTTCTAGATAGAATTAGATTATAATACTTCATATTCTTCTCGTGTCTTTGACTCATATTAAGGGTGTAAAAAGACTCTTAACGAAGCCGAAAGGCACTTGTTCTCCCCGTCATTGCAATCATTTTTTTGTTCTAGACCATACCTGGGAATGGAAATGTTGGCGGGCAAAGTTCCAACTTTAATACATGTTTTAATGTATTTTTTTTTTTGCTTAATACACCTTCACGGCCCCCGTACTATTCAATCCATCCATCAGCACAATGTTTTGAATGCGTTACATTGAGTTCTACCGTAAAACGTAATTTTTCAACCCAAAAAAAAAGTCATTTCCCAGTAGCCACTTTTGCGCAAAGGTTGGTTTGATGTACATAATGCTTGGTCGACGACTTCGTGAAGAGTCTGTTTACACCCTGTATTATGTAGTCAGCACGCCGCTACCTGGACAGCTTTTTCATTTAATTCATTAAAACAGTTGTGCACGACGCCAAGGGGAGGAGATGCGATATATTATGCTGTGTTTACAAGGACCGTGGGTAAAATGTCATAATTTTTCTTTCCTAGAGCTTAAATGGGTGTAAGGCTGCAACTCAGTTAAAAGTCAAGTCACTTTTTTTATAGAACATCGAAACTCCTAAGTTATATCGTGTAACTTGTGCAAAAGGGTAGTTGACCAAAACAATCTAATTAGTCCCTCAGATAGATTTCCAACAAATATTGGACACGTATTTTTTTTAGGAATCTAAATACCCTCTTATTTAATTCCTAAAAAAAAATTACGTTGCAGTCCGTCGAAAACTCGTATGACATCACATTCCGGTACACTTTTTAGCGGAAAGTGACGTCACAAGCCCCCACTCATGAACTTTGATGCGTTTTATCTTCGTTATTTTTTATTGATTTGATAAAATAAAAAATACGCAACCAATATTTATCGATAATCTAACTAAAGGACAAAATAGAATATATTTTTGTTTTACTCTTAAGGAAACATATCCCTATAGTACCTATGTTAGGAGGAAGATTGGGTATATAGAACAATAAAAGTCGAATATTACTCGTAAATTCATTGTTATTCACTTTTTGTACTTCAACATTTTTTAATCTCATACAATATTAAATAACATTCATACAATATAACCCTTTGTCTTCGCGTTTCGCTCGATTATGTATCAATCCCTTACAGGGAGAATTTGGGGGTAATTTCAACTTATTGCATCTCAAAATGTCCGCCATTTTAAAGTTTATCAATTAATATAATTGACGTCGTATTGCTTTAAGTCATAAGTATTTATTTATAGATTTTGATGCTCATATTTGAGATGTAATAAATGGTCTTAGAATAATTTTTGCCACAAAAGAATCTTATGATTTTTAACAAAAATACGTAGGTAGCTAAATAAAGAAGTCTGACAACAAAGTTTAAAATATAATTACAATAAACTTAATAACTTATTTCAAAAGTCTACTAGAAGGAAAAAAATATAATAACTTAGCACTATTTCAATAAATAGTAATTGAACTAAACTACAGCGTCTATTTCGAGCGAAAAACATAGTACATACATACAATAAAAACATGCGCACGATCATAACATTATTATATTACCAAAAACGATCTGCATTAACTAAACAATAAGTGATAAGGCTCACTGATTCGCAACTTCTCTTTCTTAAATCTTAAGGAAATACGTTTGTTCGTAATTCTTGACAAACTGTAAAGAGTTGCCATGTTTAAAAATCAAAATATTAAAAATATTTTTCAATAGACAGTAATTTAAAAAAATAAATAAATAATTTTGTTGGCAACCCCTCAAAGTTCGTCATGTTTAAAGTCTAAACACGACTCAGTTGACTAAACCAACTAAATTAAATTATTTTTATCAGAATTACTAAAATATATTGCAGCTGTTGTATTAATTTGTCGGTAAGTCAACTCAATGATACGACGATCTATAGTCGCATAGTCTCAAAAATATCATAATATAATGAAATATTGTAAATTCATCATAAAAACTTAACAAATACATAGTGTTTCTCTTAACCAGTGTTAGATTTTTAACAAAAAATCTATTTACATTTTTTTAAAGAAAAAAAAAAATCAAGCTTTTCCTTCTAAATTGGCTAAAAAGCAAGGCACTTCGTGAACTAACCTCTAAGTTTATTATATACAAAAAATATAGTTTTTATATATCTAAATAAATATCATCTAAAAATATATTTTGTATCACAATGAATTATTCTGTACAAAAATATGGTCCTTCGTTTGTTATAATATCCCAGTTTCTTTAAACATTAAAGTGTTTATCAAAAAATATAGCACCTCTATCTAAAATAGTATATAATACTTGTTTTATTATGTAAATATGTATGTAGTGAAGACGATCTTGTGTCTAAAGACATTTTTATATATTTGTTTCTGTATATTTACATTGATTCTATTTATATCTTCTATTAAAAATATCGGTTTTGTGTTTGACAAAACTATCCTCAATTTCTGCTGTCTTTATAAAGAATCTCATTTTACTGAATAAAATGATATACATATTTTCTAGAAGACTGGCAATTCAGCTACTAATATTGTAAACCTTTATAAACATATATAGTTTAATAGAAGACATAAGTACAAACATATTTTATATAAGTTTAAATATGAACCAGCTGCAGCAATTTAGACTAAAAACAATAAAATTTCCAAAGATTTTATATACAATTTACTATGCTACTGATTCTCAAACTTTATAAACAAGTTGCCCCCAAAAAATAGCGGTACTGAGTGCATATCACCCTCTCATATACCAGTAATATTTTAACTTTAATGTGAAAAAGAGATAGCGTATAGTTCCTCTCTTTCCTACGCAGAAGTAAGATTAAAAGAATATGTACTGCTTTAACTCTTTCAGGCACACTTTGAATACGATGACTTTATAAATAAAACAGTTGAACATTTTGTTTAGCTGGTATTCATTATTAAGAAAAAAAATATTTTACGAAAATATCAAAAAGGCTTTTGAGGAATAAGGGGGTTCGTTTACTATAACCACCATGGCGGTTTTCGCAACACACGGTCAACAATGACTTAAAAAAGCATAATAGTCCAGCGCATTGTCGATAAATGACGTGGAAATATGTTTAAACAACCTAGAATAAGTGGTTAGAAAACTAATCACCAAACCTGAAAGAGTTAAAATAGTATGTACTGCTTTAAGAGGTTGTGGAAAGTCCACTGATCACGCTATGGATAGACATTATGTCCATGTGTAATAATGAACGCTTTCTTATAAAAAGTATTAAACTATACAGTGAGTCGGTAACTACTCAATCACAATGTTCTAGACAGTACCTAAACTAATAATGGAGAATTTTACTATAATGCTGGACTTATAAACGGTAAAAAAAGGTAAAATAATTTCAATGATAAAGTATAATTTTTTAAAATCGGATTTTAATGTAGTTCAGACATACAATTTCTTAGGCTTCCGTATCTTTTGATGATTTTTGTGTCCGTCCGTTTATTACAAAGGTTATTGTTTAATATAAAATAAGCCTACCCCCATGGGAAAAAGGCGTGAGTTTATGTATGTATGTATGTATAAAATTCGTTTTTTTTAATTGAAAACAGAAGTAAATAACACGGGAACATTTAATTACGCTTTTCTTTTTTGCCTAAAGTCCAGCAGTGTTAACGAGGTCGAAAATTAGAAAAGATAGTAAGTACCTATCTTTTATTGTTTTAAAATGAACTCTTTGGCTTTCGATCAACTGGGATTCTGTGATTGTGTCGCGATTTGTGTAAATAGTACGTTTGTGTACGTACTTCGTTCAAATTCTTTAAATTTTCAAACGGCTTTTTAAATAAAGGTGTTTGAAAAACTTTAAGATCCATTGCAATATCTGACATAAGTTAAAAGGGCCATGTTACGTTTGATATATAGTTTCAAATTCTGTTATTGATAGTGGCCTGCGTCATCCCACTGCTGGGCAAAGGCCTCTCCATGAGTTCCACATCATTTTGGTCTTCGACATGTTCATCGCCAGTCCAATGTCAAGGCTTGCATTACTGAGTTGGTTTAACATTAACTTTAGTTCTGCTGTCGTGGAACGGAATACGACAATGTCGTCATCGATTTGTTAACCGCTCCCAACTGATTTCAATACCACTTCTCTCCCAACTAGCCGATAGTTTTAGAACACTTTTTCAAGAGCAGAAATTCCTTACCAGAACAAGTGGAAATTGTCTTACATTTTAATTATTTAAATATTGTAACACGTCACATTTTAGAATAGAAATATAACATGATTTAAATCGTCGGTATCTAAACCCCAAAAGAAGTAAATAATGTGAGTAAATGCCACTTTTTTCTTATATCAGACAGCAAAAATATATATTTTTCATACATTCAATATCATTGTCAAAGACATTTTGACGTTTACTATAAATCTATAAAATCATTCAACTCACTTATTCTCCTATTTATGTCTGTTACTGAACACATCATCACTAGAAAACATCGATTTGGGTTCCGTACCTAATAACTTGAAAGAAAACACGTTAAGTGTCCGATGTGTGTTAAAACGTCTTATTTCTAAATGGATATGCGAATAGGAACAAAAGTGGTAGGTACGGAACACTACGTGCACATGTCAGTTCGCTCCTGTCTTAATGAGAATCTTATTCGTAAGGCACTCATACTTGTCTTGTACATTCAAACTTATGGAAGAGATCTCTAAATTGTGTTTCTTAATGATGTTTTTAAAAAAGCTACCAATACTCTTAGCCAAGAAATTCTACTAGATTCTTCTCCATCTGCTATGAAATGGAGAAGATTGTAATATTGCTGTACAGCGCCATCTGTTGATATCAACCGTAACTACGTAAAGCAAATAACTAATTGTCTTTTTAGTGGTTATTACAATATTCTATACTTCTCACTTACATCATCATCGGTTAATAAACCAAATGAATTATTCCTTAACAAAACCGATGTACAGTTCCCAAATGAGTTTCAAAGTGTGCTGCATAGATGGCGCCGTATTAAACCTGTGAGCGTCCCGTTCCTGGCGGGTTGCGGGTTGCGGGTTCCGCTACGCGCCCAGGTCCATGTCGAAGCAGTGCTGCCGGGGGTGCGAGTGCGGCGAGTGCGGCGCGTGGTGGTGCGGCCCGCCCAGCAGCAGCGCGGGCAGCACGCCCTCCGCCAGCGACAGGCCCAGCCCGCCCAGCCCGCCCAGCGCGCTCTCCGACAGCAGCGACCCGGGGCCTGCACCGCACCACACGTTAGGGTTATCACTTTATTTTAGCAGTATTATAAAGACTGTGGTATTCTGTTATTAAACTGATTTAAAATAAACGTGCATAAAGCGGGCAGTGAGGGCAACCCCGACGAGGTGGGTGGGGGGCACTCCGCTGTCATCCGCCGTAGAGGACGGCCGTTGCGATCACTGGGCGTTGGATGCACCCAAAATACAAACCTTGTGTTTTATTTCAATATACAAACTAATATTATTAGTGGTGGTTTGGAGTACACCACAAAGACTATTAAAACAGTTATATTAGAAGAATTTTGTGAGTGAAAAATCTCTTTATTTATATCTTTGGATTAAGGAGTATACAAGCATTATTTCGTTACCTGCGTTGTGGTAGCCGGCCGAGTCGTCGTGTAGCATGGCAGCGATGGTTCTGTCAGCTGCTTCGGCCACCACGTTACTGAGACACAGCTGCGACGTTGGTGATGAGCATAGCATTGGATCCCCTGAGCGACAGTATACACAGTTAGTCTCCATGATATATTTTTGAAGTGAAAACTTCTTTAGCATCGTTGTGACTTGAAAGTCGATGAAACGAAAAAGCGATAGTAAAAAGAGACGGACACATAAGTTCATAAAATTTAACGTAGGAGAAAATGAGATAGGAAGCATTATACAGTGTTTATCTTGAAACCAAAATTTTTGAAGGTTTCACTTCTACCATGTGTGAATTGCGCAAGTATTTTTTTAAAAATTTTCTTTATTTTTTCATTTTTCAGTAAAACCAGATTCGATATCGTGAAAAAAAAAACGTGCAATTCACATGTAGTAAGTGAAACCTTCTAAAATTTTAGCTTAAAGATAAACACTGTATTGTATAATGCTTCCTATCTCATTTTCTCCCACGTTAAATCTTATGAATTTATTTGTCTGTCTCTTTTTACTGTAGCTTTTTCGTTTCATCGACTTTCAGATTACAACGATGCTAAAGAAGTTTTCACTTCAAAAAAGGAATAATCTGAAAATGGATTACTGTCAAGAGGCTTTTTGTCTAATTACTGTGCTGGTTAGCCGGAAACAGGCCACACGTAGCAGCTATCGACATGGTTGGTGACCATGTCGACCCGTTTCCCGAGCATGGCGACTTTCAACGTCTCTTGATTATCATGCCTGCCTCTTCCCAACTATATTGGAGTCGGCTTCCAGTCTAACCGGATGCAGCTTAATACCAGTATTTTTCATGGAGCGACTGCTTATCTGACTTCCACAACCCAGTTAGTACTGGGTAATACGATACCCCTTGGTAAGACTGGTTGTCAGACTTTTTTGGGCCACTGACTACCTGTAACGACTGTCAAAGATCTTCAAATGACAGTCGGGCCAACGGCTTAATGTTCTTTCTCTTTAATGTATTTAATTTAATTTAATGTCTAGGTAATTAACTATTGTATGCCCTATGGGCGGGACATAGCTGCTCACAATTGTATTATTTAAGACCTGTATTCTCCTGCCAGGGCTGCGGGACTGTTCGAAAGAGATACCGCGGCCCTGGAACACATAGGGCAAGGAAGGAACATGGATGGGTTTTAGTCAGTACAAGTCTGACACTCCCTTCCGCTCTGCCCGGAGCGGGAGAAGTCATTTAATGATTTCCCATCCGTAAAAAAAAGACCTGTATTCTGTACCTACCTATGATCCACAGTAAATATTAACACGTTAACTGCCAAGGTATATTTTCTGTACCATTCAAATTTCATTTCTTACGTATTGAATCTTGGTTTATAATGAATAGTTATGTATAAAAAAGTGTTCCCTTTTCTTTATTTGGATAAAAAACGTTAAAAAAAAACTACGCTTGATGCTTCGGTGTCAGTCACCGGTGCCTGACATGGCCTGAACAGATAATGATTCTGTCAGGCACCGGTGCCTGACATGGCAGTTAACGTGTTAAGTAAGTAAAAAAAAAAGGCTTTCAACGTCTCTGGTGTCCAGTATTTGCAGCACTGAATTTCCAGAAAAACCACATTGTTTAGCGGATGTTTTACTGTTAAGGATAACATTAAAATGCTATTTACCTGATGTCACAGGATTATGTGAGTCGTCGTCCATAAGGTCTTCAATTTGTGCCAGGTTGAGCACCGCGTCGCTGTCCTCGTTGCTCAGCAGGTTGGGAGTCGGTGACAGTCGCATCTGTGGCAAATACAATGAGATTAAAAAAGAACAAAAAAAAGTGTGTCTGTACTTATTACGCACGTAAGAAGTTATACCTACCTCTTTGGCGCATAAAATTAAATGTTGACTAGCTAACTTCAGGGTGTCGGTTTTTCGTGACGGGTGTGCGCGCGCACCGTAAAAAATTATTCTCATCATTTTTCCCTAACGCGCCAAAAGAAGTTTAGCTTCAAAATATGACTGTGACTTCCGTAGTTAAAGACAGCAGTGAACTTATACAAGGTGTAAACGGACTCTTCACGAAGCCGTCAACCAAGCATTATGTACATCACACTAAGTAACTTTACGCAAAAAATAGTGCTGGGAAAGGACTTTTTTGTTTGGGCTGAAAAATCACGTTTTACAATTCAATGTAAATTTCAATATAACGCACTCAAAACATTGTGCTGATGGATGGATTGAATAGTACGGGGGTCTTGGAGGTGTAGAACACTTTGCCTCCCGGGTCAGGCAAAGTGTTATTGGGTTTTTCCATTAGGAATTTCTCAGCTACGGAGTCTGGGTTTGTGCCCGGTTGATGGCAATAGGCTCGCCCCCTATTACATGGGACTTAAACATAATGGCTAAATGTGGGTGTACTATTAGGTACCTACACCTCTGCCTAACCTTTCGGGGATTACAAGGCGTGATGTTATGTGAATAATTTCTTAATGATTCCATTGCACACGTATTTCTGCCTCCATAGCTGCAAATAAGCTCATCTTCTTGAGCCTAGCTAGAGGTTAATATCGCTTACCTTAATGTCCTTGTGGGTGAATAGATGGTCGGACACTGGCTCCAGGCACAGGTCGGGCTCTAAGCAGTCCAGCGATAGGCCCTCGTCTCGACTGAGAGGCGAACACGAGCCTAGCTTCAGGCCATCTGTGGATATACAGGTGATTGTTAGTATTTTAGGAGCTGTTTAGTCGTAAGGGCATCAACCCGTACAACAACATCGATGACATGCATCATAATAATATTATAGTTTAAAAAAAAAACATGCTTTGGAGTTACGTCATTTTATTTCTCGCATTTTTCTCAGCAAACTCTTTCATTTGATACCCATATCATGGCTTTGGGAGTTCCCATATTAGATTTAGAATGACGTCACTTAGCTATTCATGCATTGTCATCCAAACTAAACATATATGCAAAATTTCAGCTCAATCGGAAACCGAGAAAAGGGTTAAATTTAACTTCTAAGATTTTATTACATAGTTTCGCGTGAAGCTAATAATTATGACCCAATAATAGACAGAAGCAGATGGACTCAGTATTTTCTGTGATACATAGTAACATGATTCGATATCATGTTGTAAGTTTGACGTCATGTAAGGCGCAGTGGTTGAACAATTGCCTACTGCACTGCGTGTCGCTGGTTCGATTCCCGCACAGAGCAAATATTTATATGACCTACAGGTAGTCGTTTCCGGTCTGGCTATTTGTGTATGTGAGTTTAAATGTACACCCACGATACAGGAGAAAATCCTAGTTTGGCAAAAAAGTAAGATTTTCCGACGCACGGCGTATATTTTTGAAGCAAAACTTCTAATGCGACTTCCAACAAGGTTGCGTTAAACGTTTAACGCTACCATGGAGGAGGTATGAAACCACTGTTGCGTTAAACGTTCAACGCTCCTGGGGAGGTGGAATAGAAAGAGACAGAGCGAGAGTGAATGCGTCACATTACGAAGTTTCACTTATTCCGCGCGGAGGGACTCCACGCACTATTTTACGATGCGACGTCACATTGCCGTGGTTGAGGATCAAGTTATTGTGAGTATTGATAATGGGTGAGTACTATGTGTGTCGTTGGTGGCAAACGCGACTGTTGAGCATGAGATTCTGTATACGACTCTCAAGTCGGGCAATTTCTCAGTAGCAGCCACGGAGTCTGGATTTGTACCCAGTCAATGACAATAGGGTCGTCCCTTATCACATAATTGGCCAAATTTGGGTGTACTACTAGGCACACATCTGCCTAACCCTTCTGGGAGTGGTGAGTAGGTGTGTACGTACCGAGCGCGTCCAGCGCGGGCATGTCGCGCAGCAGGTCGGGCGGCTGCGAGCCGAACTCCATGAGGGACGGCGGCTCGCTCTTAGGGAGGACCAGCTCCTGGAACACAAACAAACCTTGATGGTGCTACAATGTTATGCCTTACTTCCTATCGTGCTCTCTGAGCAACAACACAAGATCGTTGCGAGGCCAATACCAACTATAGACGTGACTAAATTTTGTTTGAAACTTACATAGGTATGAAGAATCGTATGGATGACGAAGAAGAAAGCGATTCGAATAGTCTATTTATTTAAACATTTAACTAAGTACACACGGCGCCACACCAACCTATACATTTCCAGTATAACATGGCCTTTTTTTTTATGGATGGGAAATCATCAAATGAATTCTCCCGCTCTGGGCAGAGCGGAAGGGAGTGTCAGACTTGTACTGACTAAAACCCATCCATGTTCCTTCCTTGCCCTTTGTATTCCAGGGCCGCGGTATCTCTTTCGAACAGCCCGCAGTCCTGGCAGGCATCGGCCCTTCTCTTTGAGGCGCGCGTGGAACACGAACGCGCCGTAGTATAACATGGCCTCGGTTTGTATAGATTTCCCGCACAATGAGAGATCCGTATAAACTGGTTTTGTATATTTGCACATTGCTACACTAACCAGTGCCAATGCTGTGTACCCGCTGTGTGTGTGTGTTGGGAGCCGGCGGCGTTGTACCCTGGATTCAGGTGCTAGCTCCCCCGCAGAGTACCTAGATGATGAGGAGCTACACTAACCGGTGCGGGCTGCGTGGTGGCGGGTTGTGCGGGTTGTGCGGGTGGTGCGGGCTGTGCGGGCTGTGCGGGCGTGCGGCGCGGCTCGTGCGCGGGCTCGGCGGCGGACTCCACGCCCGAGTCGTCCGTGTGCGGGGAGGCCCAGCCGCCCTCCCCGGGGGACACCGGGAGCCCGTGCACGCGCGCTAGGCGCTCTAGCTCCTGGAACATTAGGGGACGTGTTAGGAATTCATTGTCAGTAGGAATTTTGAAAGCGGTGGAAACATTCCGACTCGAAACGGTCAAAAAACTCAAAGATAAAGTTACACAGTGATCAGTATTGCTAGGAATCGGCATCGCCTCATATCGAGCCTTTTGAAATGATTTTTATGAAACTCCGTACTGCAACGCACACTTATAAATCCGTAGCGACATGGCCTCAGATTGGGAACAGCTAGTAAAATAAGGTGAGGCGATCGCGACCCAGTGCAGTGCTTATAAGTGTACTATGAGCCTAAATCTGCACTAGTTTAAACATGTTGCTGATTTTGGACTAGGTGTCAAATCCGATACTTCGATTAAGGTGTGAATAAAACTTTTTCATTTACATATCATAACACCACGTCAGCAACCCGCGAAGGGTTAGACAGTGGTGTATCTAATATTACACCCACATTTCGCCAGTTAGGTTAAAATCCCATGTAATAAGGGGCGACCCTATTGCCAACAAACAGGCGCAAATCAGACTCCGTGGCTGCTACTAAAAAAAACCCAAAAACACTTTGCCCGACCCGGGAATCGAACCCAGGACCTCATGCTCAGCAGTCGTAATTGCGACCACTAGACCAACGAGTCATTTACGTCGATAAGAAATCTTATGAGAAATTCTATAAATAAAAAAAGAGACAGCTATACAGGTCGTTTAGCGCCATCTCTTTCCCCCACTGAAATGACAACTGGTTTAAGACGTCATGGTAGGCCCCCTGAACAAGACAACAGCAGTTTTACTCCTTTTTTTTTTCGAATGGGATATCATCAAATGGCTCCTCCCGCTCTGGGCAGAGTGGAAGGGAGTCAGACTTGTACTGACTAAAACCCATCGCTGTTCCTTCCTTGCCCTTTGTGCTCCAGGGCCGCGGTACCTCGAACAGTCCCGCAGCCCCGGCAGGCTTTGGCCCTTGCATACCAGTTCTACACACCTGTATCCTCAACATAAGCTTCCTATTATGTATCTCGATCTGTTTCCTCCTCTGTTCGCTCTGCTTCAGCCTGTTCACCTCATCCCGGAGACACTTGATGTAGTCCACGCTGCTCTTTAGGATCGTCCCCTTGTTGGGTCGCACGTCCCGGATGACCTCGTAGAAGGGGTCGTTGGTCTTCGGCAGGAGGGTGCCTAGTTCTTTTATTCTGTCGTTGATGTTGAAACGGCGGCGTCTTTCGACTGGAATTGAGAAGATTTTGGAATTAGCATAATAGGTACGAGCACATAAAGGGTGTAAACAGACTCTTCACGAAGCCGTCAACCAAGCATTCTGTACATCAAATAAATAACTTTACGCAAAAATTAGTGCTGGGAAACAACTTTTTTTTTTGGGCTGAAAAATCACGTTTTACGGTAGGATTCAATGTAACGCATGCAAAACATTGTGTTGATGGATGGTTGAATATTACGGGGGTCGTGAATGCGTCTTAAGTAAAAAAAAATACATAAAAAAAACTTGTAAAAAATTTGGAACTTTGACCCCCAATATCTCCGTAACTAGAAGGTCCCAGGTATGGTCTAGACCAAAAAAAATAACGCATTGACGGGGAGAACAAGTGCCTTTCGACTTCGTTAAGAGTCTTTTTACACCCTGTATTTTTAATAATGGCTATTCCTGCATTAGACAAGCGCAGGTATTACGATTATTAAAGGTACCTTTATTACTATAGGTCAACCGTTGTGCGTACCTAACGCACAACGGTTGATCAAGCTGTACAAAACCAGTTTATGCGGATCTCTCATTGACCATATATATACGGTATATAAAATATAACCTAAACGCGAGGCCACGTTATACTGGAAATGTAAAGCTTGATGTGCCGCCGTGTGTACTAATGTTCAGTATTGTTCAGGTTGTAACACCTATCTTGTAACTGCACAAATATACGTATCTAATTTCATAATCTGACCTGCCTTCCCCTTTCAATGTTGGGGACGGCTTCCAGTTAAACCGGATTCAGGTGAATACCAGTTTCAATGAATAACCAACTTCACACATTATTGGGGTAGGTAGCAGTACCAAAGAATTGAATGACTGACGGATACCGATAATAAATCAAATAACATTTGTTTCAGAGACTCCGGGACATGTTCAGCTTTCTAAAATCATAAACATTAGAAGCATTCATTTTTAGAATTCAATGCAAGTAATCTTTTAATTAAAATAATCAAAAAACCCGACTACAAATTGTATTATATATATACTTATATAGGTACATATAAGTATATATATATAAATATATATATATGTGAGTAATCTCCTTTTAATTTCTTCCATTTTGATACACTAATCGACAGGTTTGGTCGACAAAAAATGACGACTTTCAATCCATCATTTTGTTTTTTTTTAATTACCTATCTAAGGACACTTGGGTTTTTGAGCCGAATCAAATGATACCTTAATCGTCGAAATCCATCCAGTCATTTAGAACATGAACAGCCATTACAAAAAACTAACGAACATACAAGATACGCGCGAAAAACACAACCCTTCTCTCCTAGTCGGGTAAAAATGGTTAACTTTAGACGAGATGTAAATCATTCCAATTTCCAACAATGTCGCCTTTTCTTGCACCTTTCCAGTTTCACATATCGCACCCTTAATAAAGTAAAGGCCTATTTAAAAAATATCAAGTTTTGGGAAATTGTGTTAAAAAGATTCAAGGAACCCAATATTTATTATGTGAAAGAGACACGATTACAGTTTTTGCTTTAATTTTGTCTTTTTTGCTTTCTGTGAAAACCAAGTGGTAGAATAGTTGATATTGAGTCCGTCTAACAAAAAACTCAATGTTTCGAGTTGTGCCCTTACATTACTAAGGGTGCGATATATTATGTGGGCCGATCCCGGCGGCACTGCAATGCCGGGCCAACCCGTGACGGGAGTGGAGCGAGCCCCGAACATCCCATCAGCTTACAAAAATCAGATTAATATACTGGTCCCTCAGTGAGGGAACTTTCAGATATTAAGCTGAAAAGAACAGATACTACACTTTGATCTTAGCCAAAAGGCCGAGAAGCGATACCATACTACAAGTATCCAAGGGGGGTCATTCAATCGCGGAGAATCTTAACACCGCGATTCAGGAATCGGTCTTAAATAAAAAGTGCCATCTAGCGGTGCTTTGCAGAACTATTAACATTGGGTCGAGCGCCATCTTTCGTTGTGCTTTGTCCGACTGGTTATAGGTGTAGTCAACTCAGGTGTATACAACCTTTTTTGGCCATCATTTAAAATGGCCATATTTTTACAGTGGTTTGATTTTTGAAATTTAATTAAAGAGCGGTAGGTTCACTTTCAAAGTGAAAGCTCGAGAGCATATTCGTAAGAAGTTGGTAGATTCGTCTCAGAATTAAGTTGCTGTAGTTTTTCTCCTATCTTAACTTTATATATTTTGTTATATGTATGTTTATAAATATTTTCTAGTCTCTTTTTCTGTTTTTGCACCTACTGTGTATTGTCTCTGCATCACCCTAAGGTAGACTGGTGAAAAATGCCCAAGGCATTCAGTCCGCCTTTGTATAGTTAGTTACTTATGCATAAAGTTTTAATAAATAAATTCGTTAAGGGGCAGATTGTCAGACAGCAACTACCGCATTAAATTCCATAATATTGTATCTTGAACAAATAGAAAACCGACTCAACTTTATTTATCAGCAAACTTACAAGACAAGTAACTAAACCCATTCATTGCAAGACACAAACAGACACACATTACAAGTAACTAAACCCATTCTGAAGGGGATTCGCAAAGAAGAAAGACTGGACGGGTTCCGGATCGGGAGACAAAAAGCAGGACATGTCCAGACAACTTCCTCGTGTGTGGTCACAAGCACGACTGCTGAGTATGAGGTCCTTGGTTCGACTCCCAGGTCGGACAAAGTGTTATTAGGATTTCGCATCAGTAATTTCTGAGTAGCAGCCACGGGGTCAGTTCATAGCAATGTGCTCACCCCCCATTTCATAATACAACTGGCGAAAGATGGGTGTACTATTAGGTACACCTCTGCCTAACCCTTTCACAGGGCCAGTAATACTCACTCATGTTGTGGTTGTCCTTCTTCTGGCGGTCCTTGGCGAGCGCGTGCATGTCGGAGTCGGTCAGCAGCGCGCAGTCGCCGGCCACCGAACTGGCAGCCGATGGGGGGCCTGATGATGACAGTGGGCCTGCGCCCGAGTCCAGGGAGAGGATGTCCTCTAGGAACTCGTCAGCCTGGAAAGATTTCGAAGGTGGTGAAGAATTTGTTCTTTTTGTGAGAAATGAAAGACTTAGGTTTCATCAGAATTATGAATACGTGAATAAAGCAGTTTGTCGGGCCATAAATACTGGATTTCTGGGTAATTGCAAAAATACTGGGTTTCTCAGCTCAGTAGCAGTTCTTTAACTTTATGTTATATTCGTTCTAGGTGCAAAACTAGTTGAAAACACTTAGTCCAGGTGAAAATATTATAAAGAGATGACAATTTCTAAATCCAGCTTTAGGCCCAAGGTCTTTAGAATCTTAGCTTAAAGCTTGATTTCAACCAAGATTCTTAGTTGTTTACTGTTTTACGTTTAAAGAAGGTTAGGTTTAAGTTTACCTCTGAGTTATTGCTAGCGGAGGGCATGGCGGGCGAACGCAGGGAGGAGGAGGGCCGTTCCGGGGAGGACGCGCGCCGCGTGCCCAGCTCCGGCGCGGACTGCGCCGGCGCACATCGGGGTGACGCCTGGAATATAGAGGTCTATGGTCAATAACTGCGGTTAACAACTAGAAGACTGGATACAATTAGTCTAGTATTAAGCATTTGAGCGCCTTGCATGGACAAATCGTTTTTATTTTAATACTTACATGCGTGTGTATTAGGTACACCTCTGCCTAACCCTACAGGGATTACAGGCGTGATGTTACGTTATGTATGTACTTACGTGCGAAATCTTAAGAACCGAGTACTAGCAAGTTGTACATCTTCCTTTAACTAGTCCATAGCTTCACAAACAAGTGCCATACCTCATATGCCTGGCAATTTTCAGTTTTGAACCGAGAATGGCATTGTAGAATCAGGTATTTCACCATCGTCATGGTGTTCCCACAACGAACCCTTAATGAAAATGTCTGACAGTAAAAGTAACAAGTTGAGGGTACCGTACCTGCGTCTGTGGTTGAAATGATTCACTGAGGTACTGGCGCACTTGACTCTTCTGCTTCTGTATCACGTGATACCGGGTGGGGTTCTCCAGAACTGTTCGCACCTGAAATATGGATTACTTATAATTACTTAAAATGTATTTACGTAAAAACTGCTTGTTATACGCTTAGAGCAGTAACTTCACGTGGATGTTGATATATAGGGTGTAACAAGAGGGTGAACCAAGCATTCTGTACATCAAACTAAGTAACTTTACGCAAAAAATATTGCTGGGAAACTTCTTACATTAAAAACATAAACTAAAAAAACTTGTCGAAAAGTTGGAACTTTGACCCCAAATATCTCCGTAACTAGAAGGTTCCCAGGTATGGTCTAGAACAAAAATGATCGCAATGACGGGGAGAACTAATGCCTTTCGGCTTCGTTAAAGGTCTTGTTACAGCCTTTATTAATATCCACAATCGATTGAGCAAGCTTGTTCATCAAAGCTCCTTGCCCAAGATGTAGGTCTTTGACTTTTGAAAGGGTTTATAACGGAAGGTAAATATCCTTTTGCGAGCACCCACACAACTCTCAGAACGACGAAGTCATCAACTTCTGTCTAATGTGAACAAAATGTGATGGAATAATGTGGAAACCGTGCCTGTACTCAAAATTATTAATTTTTAATAAACGTGGGCTCACAAATGTCGGGTTGTTACTGACCTGTAATACTTGTGGCGGTAATTCAACGTGAGGCGTGATCCGCGGCACCTCCGCCGGACTTGACTTCTTCTTGTCCTCATTGTCCTTGGACTGGCCTGCTTGTTGTGCCTGCAAGAAACAGACAATATTCATCAGTAGATGGACACTAGGAATCTATCACCAACTAAGAAACACAAAATTTTGATGCAAAGCTAGTACATTTTCTATTCAGCCGATTGGCAAATTTTTTGCATCATCATCATTTCAGGCAAGAAACGTTCACTTTTATAGTTTTCTCCCAAAAATCAAAACATCTACCGGTTCTGCCTCGTTAGTCGAGTGGTCGCAAGCGCGACTGCTGAGCATGAGGTCCTGGGTTCGATTCCCAGGTCGGGCAAAGTGCTATTGGGTTTTTCCATTAGGAATTTCTCAGTAGCAGCCACGGAGTCTGGATTTGTGCCCGGTTAATGACAATAGGCTCGCCTCCTATTACATGGGACTTAAACATAATTAGCGAAATGTGGGTGTACTATTAGGCGACAGGCGTGATGTTATATTATGTCTACCGGTTCGATGATAATTAGCATAGTATGAAAATCCGTGAAACCAAACACGGGGCGTTAAAACTGAAGCTCCAAACAACAAGCGAATCATCAACATCGACCATTTAGAAAAAAACTAAGTGAATATCGACAAATTGATCTTTAGTACATCAGTAAAGCTACTATTTAACAAGAAAACCTACATTCTATGCTAATAGGATTAGATATAATATGACAAACAGACGTGAAAACAAATGCCACATATACGGATAGTGATACTTGCTTAGACAATTGATATATCGTTAAATGATATACTTGGCCTTGAGAATCAAGATTTAATGAGGATTATAGACAAAACGGTAAATATTAATGTAGGTCAACGTTAAGCTTGATATGAAGATAAGGACGATGCAGGGAATGATTGTAATAAAAGATAAACTAAGGTGGTAGAGGACAGACACCAAGAGGTACAAATTAGAAAAAATACTACACAGTGTGCTATACAAACATCTAATCAACAATATCATCTTCGTAGACAATGGATAGGACTGATCCCCATATCGATGACTGATTTGGCTAGTGTTCCTTTACCAGAGATAAACAATCATAAAATCCAACGAACTTAAACTTTGTAAAACTGATATTTGGCTGAGAAAACGTACTATAACATAGTTAACCGGAGAACATCAAGAGATGCCAATGCTAACGACGAAAGTTTTGGTATGTGGACAACAGAACATAAGTCAAAATGCAAAACGGAATCAGTACTTAAATCACGCCTTCACTCACAATACTCCACTACTTTATTGTAATGCATATGTTTATAGAGCACCAGTTCAGTAACCTATGGTGGTTCTACCACGATCAGTCAGGTTTTCCCCTGGAGTCCGCGTGGGAGTTTAGCGGCTTGATCTACTTGGTGATTTTATATCTTTCGTGAAATCAGACGTGCTAGGATCATGCTTGCATTACGTATGAAGCCTGTTATTTAAATTAATGTTTGCAAAATGTCTTTAAAGCCTCTGATCTCTAGTGGAATGATATTTTGCTTCGCTTTTCCTTGTCCTGGTGTTTCCCCGGCGGGTTAAACCTTTGTCAAGGGCCAGGTCTATAACCTGTTTTACCAGTTGTATCTTAGTAATTTTTCCCACTTAGTAAATTACAGGTAAGATACGTACGTTCGTATAGTATGTCACATATAACAGCGCTTATTTTTGGAATGGCTATTACATTATCTCTTACCAAAACCACCGTCTTAGGCTTGTAGTGTCTCGGTATTGGTTAATGTTAACCTACTTGTTAGTTGCTTGTCTCACCTACCGACCGTGAAAACGCTTAGTTTTGGAGATTCAAAATTATGCAAAAAAACCAAATGCCTTCTAAAATACTTTGAGTATCTTCTCCTATGGGTACGAACTATAAGTCCGAGGGAAGCTTATGCTGAGGCCTTTAGTAGCTAGACAGCTAGTTGCCATTGGAGCAAACGAAGGTTTGAATGTTCATTTATGGCGATAGTCGTACTGCTAGATAATGGGATAGTCTGATGACAAAAGAGTAGAAGAAGAAGCTACCTACTTGTAGTGACTCTCTGCGCAGCTGTTCCTGTGCATGCTCTCGCATCAACTGCTGCTTCAGCTGAGTGCGAGATGTCGGCGTCAATGTCTTGAACGTAGGCGGGCTGCAACAAGGAGAAAACACTGTTAGTTTTGCGAAACTTTAAAACATACTGTGGTTATGGATAACCAAAGTGACACATGAGCGACTCGGCGATTTCGATGGAAAAGCTACAAATGTATATATAACTGTCATAAGCTCACGAAAAGCATAATATGTCAGTCCAGTTGACAATCGTTGCAGAAATACGTAACGCTTTGAAAGTCAAGGCCCTCTCAAAGTACCGGTAAATATACCATGTTAAAAAGTAGCACCTGAAAATGTTGTGAAAAATACATAAATACTATGAAAGACAATATTTCATAAATTCCGCTCACATAAGAACAAGAAATCATGTCGTCACGACATAACGGCTAATACATAACATTGGTTTATCCTCGATCCGCAGTTAGGACACAAAATAGATAGCTACAGAAGGCTGGCTACAAACAAAGAGGAAAACGAACGCACACATAGACATAAAACGAACGCACACATAAACATGATTCACGTGCAAGCGCACTCGCGAGTTGTAAGTACGCTTGCACTCGACGCGACTGTCATTTGTTTGACATCGCCGTACGTTCGCGTCTATGTGTGCGTGCGCCTGTCTTCGCTTGTTGAATGAAGGCTTCTAGACCTTTCTACTTTGTGGTTACAAGTAAGGTCTTGCTCACGTCCTAGGCTGCAAGTACGCATACTGAGTCGATGGTCGCGCACGAGTTGAAATACAGGTGGGAAATGTATCCCGATTGAATGATTTTATTTGTGTTGAAAACGTGTACGACAAAGAATTTAAGAGCTTAGATATTTTGAGTTACCTAATAGTCAGTGCATGGTACAGTCATCTGGTGACTATTGAGAGAAGCCTAGGGTTCGATTATCAAACCAATAAAAAAGATTTTGGGCTTTACTGATGAGAATGTCTCAATGGAAACCCTGAATTGAAATATTACATTTGGAGAACTGGAAATTGTGATGCAATTAGGCAGAGGTATTCAGGTGAACCGATGATCTGGTGAAGGTTGCAGGGATCCGCTGGACGCGAGACGCACGGGAACGATCAATGTGGTGACACTAGGGGAGGCTTATGTCCAACAGTGGACGTCTTTCGGCTGAAATGATGATGATGATGATCATTCAGGATCAGTCGATGTGGTGAAGCAAAGGGGCCTATATCCAACAGCCGAAGACTTTGCTTACTAAAATTATTTAAAAAGATAGTGAGCTTGACTGTGCAATCTGTGTGTCTGATATATTCACTAATAAGTAATACTCAGGCTAACAGCTTAGATGCAACCATGCAACATATCAGTTATTAAATGTCAAGTACTCAGGTACTGAACGGTCTCATACATGTGACACGCACGATCTTGAAGGGATAATGCCGTACCCTTGGGACCTAAGCAGATGCTACGTAGGGATGATGCATTCATTGAATAGGAAACACATTCTTTCCGTGAAGAATCATCATTCTCTTGCCTAGTCTCCCAAATATGTTCGGTTCCGCTTGCCTGTTCCGCAGCCCTGGCAGGCATCGGCTCTTGCGGGCCCTTCCCTGTCATCTTCCTGCCCTTGTCTCATGTTATTTGAGGTCGGCTCAACACGTTTTTACCTACCATTAACTCCTTTTTTAACCGAGTTCAAAAAGGAGGAGGTTACCGATTACGCTGAGATTTATGATCCGATTTACGTGATTCTTCTTTAGTTTGATGCGGAATAGTTGCCATTAGAACCCATAAAAATTGAACATAGTTTGGGCTAGTAGTTTTCATTTTATGAACATTTTTTTAACTTACTTTCAAAAGGCGGTTTATGCATGTTCGGGCATAACACCGTCATATATAGACAGATTCGCAAAATTATTTTTTGTTCGAAAGAGGTTTATTCCGAAATGGTCCCATTTAAATTTCATATCGATCTGATGATCCCTTCATAGGTAATAGCTACTCGTCATAAAATATTTAGATATTTGTTATTACTGTAAGTGATGGCCATGTAACGATCATTTGATGTCTACTTACTGAAGTAAACTTGTCAATTGATGTGTTATTATGTCGAGGGTTTGCATGCAATCATAGTTATTCTTTTGCATCTGCTGTTTCCGCATTCCTACGTTTTATTTTAGTTTCATTATTATCAAATTGTTTTAATTCATTACTGAATGTACAGACGCCAGCTCATCAAGCTACTACGATCTTTCAATTTTCTTTAATAGATTTTCAACTTTGTCGCTAATGCATTAGGTTTAAGGTTGATTGGGAAAATTTAACAGTTTCGAGTTGCTTGATGTGCTGGCGTCTGTACAAGATACTTCTCTATCCCGTAATGTATCCCAAGATTCTTGAAAAAGTATAATATGTTCAGAATATTACATAAGGAGTCTCCTAATATTGAACTATTAAAAATAGTGGTCTTTAATCATAATTGTTATCATACAAACAGATCCACAACCTAATCATAACTGCCTGGTGGCCAGTGGCCATGCATCGGCATAATTTGCCCGAACGGCTGTATTACACTGGCGCACGCGCATGTGTGCCCGACAAGTGAGCCTTGACCGTTAATTCCCGTCAATACCAACATTAGCTTATGTAGATACTAGAGTGTTGTGTCTCTATTCGGAATTGTTCCAATGGAGAAAGAAAGAAAGAAAAGGTATTTTTTAGCCCGCACAGGACAAAACACACAAAAAGGAAATAGTTTTACAATTAGATCAATGCAGTAAATTTATATTAAAAGTAAACAGCTTTAGAGATTTAGAGAGCTTTAGAGAGCTTTTTTGAAGTTGAAAATCTATTAAAGAAATTTGACAAATTGTAGTAGCATGGTTTGCTGGCGTCTGTACATGATTAAAGTAAAAGTTTATTTTTTATGATAAGTAGATGTATTTTTCAAATTCTGCATTACAGCATTTGCAGCACAAATACAAATTTTCAAAGTAAGTAAGAGATTTAATTAAATTAAATTTAAAACACAAATAAACTAAAACAGCCATGTCCAAGAAATCTAGGCTTCAACCTGTTAGTACCTACTAAACTGTAAGTATTTTATGATTATAAACCATGTATTAAGTAAAATGTTATTAAATAGGTAAATGGTTATTAGTTATTACGTACTAAAATGTTATTGGCGTTATTACCCGTAGGTGCCGCCGGTTAAAAGCTTTCCGCTTATTGAGAATCAGGATTATTGTGATTATCCTAATTTTCATAGATTTTAGTGATAAATAAGAAACTTCTATTTAATTTTAGTGCTTTATTAGTCACCAATCAACTTTAATGAACGAATTAATCACGCCATCTTAATATAAAATCTACAGGAGAGAGGCAAGTGTAATATTTTTGGTGATGCAGATTATCTTTGTATGAATTAATTTGTTATCTAGTTGAAAAGTCTAAAATTTATTTGACTGACATAAGCTATTCAAAAGCTTATCTCAGTACTGTTGAAAGTCGTCCTAGAAAGTATACGAAACTTTTGGAAAGCGAGTGCAGTTTTTTAATGAAGGTTTTAAGCGCGACTGCTGAGCATGAGGTCTTGGGTTCGATTCCCAGGTCAGGTAAAGTGTTATTGGGTTTTTCCACCACGAATTCCTCAATAGCAGCTACGGAGTCTGGATTTGTGTCCGGTTCATGGCATGGGGATGACATGGAATTTAACCTCTGCCTATTCCTTTGGGATTACAGGCGTGATGTTATGTTATGGAGACTAAAAGCTCACATCAATGATAACCTTTACGCCACGACGCTAATCTCAACACACACTAACTACTATATACTAATATATTATTTACCTTTCAGCCTAAGATTGGCGATGGCATACCTATTATATACTGTAGTCTATAGGAATAGGACTTCGAATCATCAGAGCAGAAAGTAAATGAGGTGTAGAAAGAAAAGAGTTCAATCATAGTGGTAATAGTTTGGCACCAGTTCCAACGCTAGCTGTCGAGCGCAATGATACGGTTAGTTATCTAGTGCCAAAGACAGGTGGCGGATTATACAGGTAATTTACTCGTATATCCTTTATTGAAACGCATTGTATACAAGATGTTACAGATATAAAATTCGAGGAGGCGTGTACTGTATTTGAACAAACATGTGAATAACCAAAAATTCAGTTTAATTAATCGAGATAGCATAGAAAATACTTTTAATATAGTAGCAATCGAAAAGACAGGCAATAAATATCATTAGGTAAAGGTACACAATTTCCAGGATGGATCAGGACAGATGGGCCACAGTGGGTGCCCGAAGACGGTCGTCGTCAATGAGGCAGGCCCAAGAAACGATTGGACTGGACGCGACGATTTGGACTCGTTCCTGATTGATTGACTAGAGAAGGCAAAACACCGGGAGAGTTGGAAAAGAATGGGGAAGGGCTTTGTCCAGCAGTGGGACAGAATAGGCTAAAAGAAAAAAAATAAAAATCAAATTTGAAGAAAAAAATCAAGTGCTGAAAAAGGCTATCTATCGTTCGATAAACATCTTCAATCAACGACAACTTTTATCATGTTGTACTCACACAATCAGCTGTTGAATTTGGGTCACTATCTAATCTTTTTTCTTTTCGTATAACATAGAGTATATTTTATATGGCTATCTTTTGCCGGCTCCTTCTTCCCTCTGGTTGACGACTGAGCATTTGACTCCAGCGAGACGAATATCACAAAGTTCGGTTCTCTTTAAGCCGAACTTTGTGATATATATTCCCAATATCCCAATATTCAGCTGAACATTTGAAGTTTATTGTGTACTTTCTATTATGTTGACAAGAAGCTCTAAACTAAACCAGCCAAACAATGAAACAGCGTCCAAGCGTAAATACTTCACCACGCAACGAACAAAGTTGGCAATGCCACCCATCATCAAATTAAGCCACTAAAAACAATGTGTAGGACCATTAGTATAAATAAATACAATAATTAGTCACACGAGCATGTTCAAATGATCCGCTTGACCCTGCTACTACGGCATTTCGACAATTATTAATCAAATATTTAGGACGCGAACGAAACAGTCGCGAAATTTCGCGTGCACAGAATACAGATCGCGAATTTCGTTCGCGAATTTTTCTAAATTAACATTTAGATGTGTTGTTGGTTCTCATGGCGGCTTTGTGTGTGATGCCAGCCTTCAATGGGAAAACAACAACAGCACGCAGCGTAGAGATATATACGTAAGTCCATCGCTTTGTATGCTAGTCTTGAGCTTTTGATTGACAAGTTGTCTTGTTTTTGTTGTAAGTAGTTGCACGCATTTGAATGGGATTTGCGGTTAAAATGACGGAGTTAGTAGTGTCATCTTTTGAAGACACTACTATTTTTATTATTTATTGTAATTGTGGAAGATGAGCTGCGCGGTGATTTAGGTCAACTTTTAGTAATTAATTATTTATTCAAACTTCATAGAGGGTGTAAACAGACTCTTCACGAAGCCGTCAACCAAGCATTATGTACATCTAACTAAGTAACTTTACGCAAAAATTAGTGCTGGGAAACGACTTTTTTTTTGGGCTGTGAAATCGCGTTTAAGTAGGACTCTATGTAACGCACTCAAAACATTGTGCTGATGAATGGATTTAATAGTAAGGCGATCCTTGGGGTGTTTAAAGTAAAAAACTTACATAAAAAACATGTATTTAAAAAAAAACTTGTGAAAAAGTTGGAACTTTGACCTCCAATATCTCCGTAACTTGAAGGTCCCCAGGTATGGTCTAGAACAAAAAAATGATCGCAATGACGGGGAGAACAAGTGCCTTTCGGCTTCGTTAAGAATCTGTTTACACCCTTTATACAATAGTGGTACATAGGTGGATTTAATGCTACAAGGCATTATCTACCAGCCAACCTTTGGGCCCAATAGGAAAACATTGTGATAAAATATAAAAAAATAACTTCTTGTTTTTGGAAAATTAATATACATACTTATATTGAGTAATCAATGAGGAATCGACTTAAGCAAGTCAGAAAGAGCCTTATGAAAGAGTATCTGGGCCTATTTACTTATTTAGGCATTCTTTAAGTATTTAGTATGGTCAAAGCAATAGTTTGTTCGTTTCCCGTTCTTCGAGAGGTAGCCTGTTACTTTGATTTATAGAAACTGATCTCAGCAACTAGAAAAGCAGTTGAAGTACGTTTATTGTCAGACTTATGGATCTTTTGCATCAAGACAAACATATTCGAAGGTCTTTAGTCAGCCCCAAGTCTAGACATCCATTTACACAATATACCGATACCCACAATAGTGTGAAGTGCAAATCGAATCGTTTATTGTGTCAGCATTACATTGAAGTAGTAACACACATATTCCTTTGACGCAAGCGGCGTGTTTGTGATTTTCATAAGCATTACGTGACGGCCGAGTTAGCGAGCAGCAGCAAGGACGAGCATATTGTGATGCTTAACTGTTCGTGTTATCTTGTATTGAGTTTAAATTGTTGCTAGGTTTAAGTTTATGGAGGATTGTGTTAGACTTGAGTGCCTAGACAACTAGCAACCGCTCTAAAAGCGACCTCGTTGTAGAAAAACGGAACGTTTTGAAACTTTAAAAGTTTACCTATGTCTCTTCAACAGAATTTCAACAGAAACTTTCGGTAGCTTATTATGTGAATCCATTTTTTTTTTTAATTTTCCCTGATTTATTCAGCTAATAGAACTTTAATTTGTCTAGGTTAGTGTTCATTGACTGCACTTAATATTGCACGAGTCTTACAGTATAGATGAGCTTTAGAGGTAAGTTATGTATACTTTTTTAGCAAGATTCTGAATTCGTAAGTATAGGAAATTTCTCCAGAGTGACAACTATAAAAGACATTTTATACAGACAAAGAAATTTGCCTTCCTCTTTACCGAGCCCCAGGAGAAATCATCGTGACCGATTCGTGATTCTATCCTCCCTGGGTGTCTACGAGAAGTTTCAGAGAGTTACGAGAAGTTACGTTGGTACTCTGTCCTATACTCAATCAAATCACAATCAGCTTTCAACAGGAATCCTATAAAAGCAACTTGACGACACGCTGGCAAGCAAGCGGGTAGGTATGTTACGAAATACTACAGATTACTTAGTAGTTACACGATGTGACGTATGCGTGTGTAGTACTATAGATACAGGGGGATTACTCGACATAATTAGTGATAATGTACTGACGCACGGCCCACGTAGATAGTGAAACGTGGAATAACTGAAATGCGCCGCCATTTTGTTTGGGCCACTTACTTTAGTAGGTAATTTAAAGTGCAAATAAAAGTTCGACTGACATTACGTTGAAACATGAAGTTACAGGATTCTGCATCTGCTCCCACGTTTGCCCGGATCAAACAAGTAGCCAGTACCCACGAATTGACCTGAGGTATACAGAAGAATTGGGCTGCAGGACCGTTCGAAAGAGATACCGCGGCCCTGGAACACAAAGGGCAAGGAAGGAACATGGATGGGTTTTAGTCAGTACAAGTCTGACACTGCCTTCCGCTCTGCCCTGACCAGGTGGATCTGAGGTACATAGAAAAAGAAGGTTTATTTGCAGAACGGATAGTACCAAGATATGGTGACATATCTAGTCAATCTAGCTTAAGAAACTGACGTTCTACTTAGCCGAAGCCATTTCTGAAAACTTGGGACAGTATTTGAAAAAGCTTTTCGTCTTTTTTTATTTTGCCAATAAAGTGACTTACCAAAATAAAGGTAGCGCCATTCCCCCTACTTATCATTTAATCGCAATAATCTTTATTTTTACTGGTATCTTTGATATCCGCACGTTTGGCTAGATAAGTGAAAACCGTATCTTTTGGCAATAAAATTCTGATTTCATTCGGTTTTCCCACGAGTTGGCGTACAATTAAATGAATTGTTTTATTTTATTGTTGGTTGTATTTAGAGTGTAAAATTACCCATTCTTAGAATAATGTTATAAAGTTGGGGAAACGGTGTTTTGGTGGATTATTATAATTTTGTTGTTATTACTTTATTTCCGTAATAAAGATTATGTACGAGTAGGTACCTATAGATACCGATAAAATGCAAACATTTGAGTCACTTCAGCTTTGTCTAATTCTGGCAACAGGGTGTTTCCACCCAATCTTATTTCAGCCATCGACGTCTACGTCCACATAATGCGATTTTCTTTCTTTCACTCTTAGTTTAAAGCCTCTATCAAGTGTCAGAATTTAGGAAAAGGTTAATACGTACCTTCACTATCACTACATATTATAAAACAAAGTCCTCCGCCCCGTCTGTCTGTTCGCGATAAACTCAAAAACTACTGCACCAATTTTCAACAGTGGATAGAGTGGTTCTGTAGGAAGGTTATTACTATATAATTTGTCAAGTTTTGGTATACATTGGCTAAAACATAATTATAATTCATCAATCCATGGGTTACGGGAACGGGAACAAAATTTCATGGTTACTTTTGGTCGCGATTTAAGCACAATTATAATGTGAAAGCAGCGGCAAAGCCACTCAGCAGCGTTAATTTAACCACCGGGTTTGTACGGCTGGTTTTGACATTTTTGACACAAAACGCAACCAAAATATTCAGAATTGATATTCAGAATCCCACGTGTTCAAAATAGGAAGTCATCAAATGCGTAAATTACTAAAATAATATCTCAATTGACCGCAATTTATTGTCGCTCAATTGAGACGTTATTTTAGTAATTACACTAAAGTATGGATAGAAAAAAACTTGAAAAATGATTTTATTTCTGGATTGGATGACACTTTAAATGCCTTTAGCATGCATTTAATAACAACACATTATTTAACACATTGCACCTTACATACATTTGGAATTAAGCATTTACTTAAAAGGAGTAAGGTTTTTAAGGGTATGCCTTATCTGACTTGATTTCATAGAGTGTCCAAGGAAGTTCTTGTCCGTTGTTCTTTAAAGAGATCTTTTTAGAACTTACGGACTAACCAACTGACTCCTTGACAATTCAAAAATCTGTAAAAGGCTTAGACAGTTTTCAGGGAAACTAATGATCTTCTTATTCCCTTACAAAACGAAATATGTGCAGCAACATCAAAAAAATGTTCAAAACCCCCAACACAACACGTAACTGGCCAACAATGACGTGGCAAACCTGTAATAATGGTGTTCGATGATGACTGGTAGTTTCTCGCGGAAGCCATGAAACCATGGCAGCACGGCTTCCCGTCATTACCCTAATCACGGCTGTGCTCTATGGGCGTACAACAAACACAGCGACGTGACGTAACGAATGAATTGTAAATACTGTGCTGTAGCTTGTAGGTCATAAGAGTTATTTGTATTTAATAAAAAAACTTACTCTTCTGTTACATGAAATCATAAATAGGTAAATAAATTCTTTATTTCACCAAAAGCCATCACGGTACAAGATCCACAGTCTAAGAGCATATAAAGCTTTTAGCTAGGTTAACTTTAATAACTAGGTTTAACTTTTAATAAGGAGCTCGTAGCAAAATAATATCAGCCCCTCGGGTCGATCTTTAGGATAAATCGTGTTGCATAGGTTGGTCTGTGGATGGGTGACCACCCAATACATACCGAGTTTCCTCCGTGCCTCGGAAAGCACTTTGGTCCCGGCTGTCATTTACACATCTTTGACAGTCGTTACAGGTAGTCGGTGTTCCAAAAAGTCTGACAACCAGTCTTACCAAGAGGTATCGCTCCATGTAAAATACTGGTATTCAGCTGCATCCGGTTAGACTGGAAGCCGACCCCAACATAGCTGGGAAAAGGCTAGGCAGATGATGAACTAGGTCACAATCATGTTAAGACTCTGTATGAGTCTCATGCCTGTCTTAGGAGTCCGTGATTCTCCGTAACAAACAAGGCTATGGCCTTGTTATACTAAAACGGGACGTAAGAAAAAAATGGTTGTATTGTTAAACATAAGCTTTAAAATTTCTAGAAGTCTGTTCCGGTGATCTAAAATAGCAGCAAAGAAGATGGCGGCAGTAAAAATGGCGGAGGCGAAAATGGCGCCAAAAAATCAACTCTGGCTCTTCTGGGTACAAATGCTCACTGCAAGCATCCGATTTGGCTTTTTCACTCATCGAAAATAACTATTTAGCCTATCGTATACCAAAAATGTAATAAACCAACAATGCAGGTATAGATTACTGTCAAAAATAACCTTTTTAACTTCAAAACAGCTATGCATGACACAAATAACCTTTCAAAGTCAGTAAGTTAAAAATAATGTATCAAAAATGTACAACAAAAACGTGGTTTAAACATGAA
Source organism: Lycophotia porphyrea (assembly GCA_950005105.1). Lineage (NCBI taxonomy): Eukaryota > Metazoa > Arthropoda > Insecta > Lepidoptera > Noctuidae > Lycophotia > Lycophotia porphyrea. The sequence continues at coordinate 1,152,948 of OX465408.1, read as the reverse complement.
TGAATGGTACAGCTCCCACCGGTCATAATAGCAATTAATTTATATTTTGTAGTGTGGTTCGTGCGATGAACGGGAAGCGGATACGTCCGGAGTATGGAGCTCTTATGCAGTGAATATTATGCTTCACAAAACATGTTTGGGATGAGAAAAATGCAGTTAGGGTGGACGGAAAATACATGTATGAGACGTCTTTGAATTTGCAATGCATAAAATTAATTATTGATAGATAGAATAATATGCTAATAATACATAAAATCACGCCTGTAATCCCCGAAGGGTTTAGCAGAGGTGTATCTAATAGTGCACCCACATTTCACCAGTCATGTTTAAGTCCCATGTAATAGGGGGCGAGCCTATTGCCATCAACCGCTGCTACTGAGAAATTCCTGATCGAAAAACCCAATAACACTTTGCTCGGCCTGGGATTTGAAACCAGGACCTCATGATCAGCAGTTGCACTTGCGACCACTAAACCAATAAGGCAGTCAATATGCTTTAATTTACACAAATATTTTAACAAAACTCATTGATATACCGTACTGAGTGCAAAGCGCGAATTTGACTGAATACTTACGAGCATTCGAGTATTTTGATATCCCTTGGGTTCTGAAGACGATATTCGCTTCAATTCAACTTCGCACTAATTTGCCTCTTAAAAACGATGCTATACCCATTCACAAACGAGAACGCACTTGAATCGTGCGTAAGCGCAGTTGCAGATGCGAAATATCCAAATTACAACAGAATTTTGTGAAAAACCCGTTTACGCAGTTAATAAATCGCTACTAACCGATACTTTAGTCTTGCGTTATAATCGGTTAATGACAAAAGACATGCGATCAGATATTTTGTCCCACTGGCCATGTTTTAAAACACTGGATAAATTGAGGCGGATCTCTTAATTGATTGGAGTAATCTTTGTCTCTGGCACAGTTTAATATGATGCAAGGATGGAAATGATGTCAGGGATCCATTCATCTTCGTCATTGATGATTTTTAAGACATCAATACAACGTCTAGGTAACGCCAGTACATCCAGTTACTACAATCTGTCAAATTTCTTTAAAATATTTTCAACTTTATCGCTAAATTATTAGATTCACAGTTAATTGGAAAAGTTTGACAGTTTCGGGTAGCTTGATGTGCTGGCTGACTGCTCCAGCGTTCTTTCCATTCCTGGTTGTCTGCCAGCAACTGCCTTGAACTCTCGAAGAGCGCGATCCTAACTCTTTCAATCTCGGTAAACTCACTACAAGAAATCTTAAGACTCCCAAGATATCGGGATACCTAAGTATTTAGAATACAGTATGCTTCACTGAAATACCTGATCTAATACTCATATTAAAGCTCGTCGAAGTCCAATCGAAGTTCCACATTCACCCAGAATCCAGATACAGTACATCTAACAAAAAAATAACCAATCTATAGTCCGAACTGTCACGGTCATTCGACCTTGGCAGGTGTGCAAATAACGCTCTTCCTTTGGCCAAGGACATGAAATCGCGTGAGAGACTACCCGCGTCGCTGTGGCGTGACATTTCCGTATCGTACAGTATTCATTACTCATTTGTAGTAAAGTGAGTTTTACTATTTCAATAGTAAATTGAGTGTGAATTACGGTTAAGCGGTGTTTAGGGATGAATTGCATGAGGCTACACGTGTGATGGGAGTTTAATTTGGCGGTTGGAACGATGGCAGCCTAGCTTTTGACCTTGTTGTTGTTTGTTGGAATTTTTGCACTAATCAGAAATCAGAAATCAGAAATCATTTATTTGCTGATAATGTAGGTATACATATATGTGAGTTGACTAACAAAACGTTTTTGCCCATAGTAACTGTACATGGAATAGTGCGCTAGAGTAACTGTACATGGAATAGTGCGCTAGTTTTAGGAGACTCTCTGCACCAGGATACCCAAGTCTCACCATTCTTCATTTTATACCATCATTAAGTACTACCAGTAGTTTTGCAGGGTAGTCATTTGAAGCGTTTTGTATTTCCACGGTTTTCAACGGGGTTTGACTTAAGTATGATTCTTTTCGGTAATTATGGAAATAAAAGGAGTAAATGATAGCGTGACGGTTGATAGGGGAGAGTGGAAGAAAAACGCGCCGACCCCGAGTAACATGGGACAAGGGGCAAGAAAATGATGATGATGAACTATGTCACTGGAAAACATTTTTGACTTCTTCATCTTCATTATCGTCGATAGAAGGTCTCTTAGTCAAGGCTCTTTGGTATTTTGTTATTATAAGGTTTTATTATACCGGCATGTCCCAGAACCAAAAATTCGAAGACATGTGACATCTAACAATCCGCACTGGGCCCGCGTGGTGGATTATAGCCCATTCCCTCTCACTAACCTATAAGAAATTGTTATACTAACCTTAGATATAAGAATCTTTATTTTAACATGTAACAGTAAAAACAATTGATGGTTGGCCAGAAATAATAAATAAATAAATAGAGAGGAGGCCTGTGTCCCAGTGGGAACATTATAGGCTGATGATGATGATGATGAAGCTTTTATTTAACTTGCCTTCTAAGTTACTCAGTATGTATTGGTCAAGTCAACTGAATTTAAAAAAAAGTGTGTGTGTACTTATTACGCACGTAAGAAGTTATACTTCTTTGGCGTATAAAACTAAAATGTTGACTAGCTAACTTCAGGGCGTCGGTTTTTCGTTACGGTGTGCGCGCGCATCGTAAAAATTTGCTGTCACCATTTTTCTCTAACCCGCCAAAAGAAGTATAACTTCAAAAGTTCTCCCCAATCGATTAACCTGAAATTTTTTGCACCTTTGGTTCTGGTGACAATACATTTTCATGACAGACATGACTTGGTCCTGCAGCCAGGATCGCCTCCTCACGAAAGAACTCCTCAACTTCTAATACAAGCTTGTTTTAATTTATTTCTTGCTGCAAGTCATCATTTACTCGAATGAAGTTACGAAACAAAACACAATCAGTTTGCAACTTCATGTAACTTCAAGTTGTACACGATAGCCATCGTGAATACTAATGTTGCATTCATAGCCGACACCTAGAACATTAGACAATGTTATTAGCACCAGCACTGCTTGTACCGTCACGCACATAAGTGTTTGTTAAAGACCTATATAGAGACGTGGGTTTAATATTGAAGAGGATTTGTCGACAATGTAAGTTCTTATACTTTCACTGGACTTCCGTGGTAAGATATGGCCCTGCCAGGGCTGCGGGACTATTCGAAAGAGATACCGCGGCCCTGGAACACAAAGGGCAAGGAAGGAACATGGATGGGTTTTAGTCAGTACAAGTCTGACACTCCCTTTTGCTCTGCCCAGAGCGAGAGAAGTCATTTGATGATTTCCCATCCGAAAAAAAGAAAGATATGGCCGAAGTCGGTGCCGCGGATAAGACGGTGTGACGAATTGACCGTGATCAGGGCAACTAAAATAATCCAGAGATCACTGGAGAGCTTTGGAAAAAAGGGGAGCTCGTTGCCCAGTAGTAGGTTTCAGTTTAGGCTAACGGAAAAACAAAGTTGATTTCTGCTAACATTAATTTTCAATAAAGGCTTCGGTACATTATCGTTTTGAGCGTTTTCAGTAGGTTCATGTCATATTTAGATGCTTTTTACGTAAGTAACCCATGGCTACGATGACGGTATGGACGACAGTGCAATATTCGTAGCCAAAATAATTTACACAAGAAAGCTGTTACTTAGACTTCATCATTTTAAGTGTTCTTTAATCAGTGCTTGGATTTTCGTTGTTGGGGTTTTTACTCAGCCATGTATAGCACTTAAGAGGAAACATGGTAGATATTTGAAAAAAAACTATAGCTGTCGCTCTGCGAGAGTGATTTCGACGTTGGTGCGATAAGGACAACTATAGTAAAAAGTCATAATTCGATTCCTCCTACAATATTCGACCAATTTGAAAGATATTTCATAAAAATAAGAAGGATATATGTTTTTCGTTTTTCATTAATCGCTGTCACTGTACAATAGGCCTCTGTTGACAGGCGATCTAAATAGGCAATTTTGCGTATTTTGTAAAGGTTCTAGTGCTTATACAGATTATGTATCATCAAAAAGGAAAACAATAGGGACATAGAAGAGGTTGATATTTATGTAACTGTAAAAAATCATAGCTTTAAAGTCATAAACCAGAAAGAAAACAGGCGAGAGCGTTTGTACGGAAAAAAAACCACCCACATTTTCTCTTAAGCCCGCAATACACAATCTTGTAAATAGCATACCTTTGTGCAACGCGCTGTCACGTGTATTTGAGGCTTCCGTAATATCCGTCTACAAGTTGAGTATCTCAATTTAACATCAAAATATGGTCGCAATACAAATAGTGAATAAGCATAAAGTGTTTCTCGTAAACCTCTGAAACTAATAATATTAAGATAACTAATAAGGAATTACATCTAATGAGGGTATTGTTAAAATCTGATAGTAAGTTTGATTGCGATAATTTTACTAATCTAATCTGTTTTATAATCTAGTTATTAATTGCCAGGTGTTGTAATTTTTTATTGTTGTTAGGCGTAGTGGCGCTTAGGGTTTACGTCAGCTGGAAAAATGGGTAAAAAGTTACAAAGGTGGGATTCCGCAAGATATGGGTTTGTTTCCGAAGATAAATCCACAGATATTCTTTATCGTGCGCTGAAAAGAAAAAGCATCTGATAATGTAAAAGTGAAAACTAACAACCTGTAATCCCCGATGGGTTAGGCAGAAGTGTACTGTACATTTCGCCAGATGATACATGAAAGTCCATGTATGTACATCCGTACAAATTCTGTCTCTGGGACGCTACTGAGAATTCCCAATGTTTTTGAAGTGAAAACTTCTTTAGCATCGTTGTGATTTGAAAGTCGATGAAACGAAAAAGCGACAGTAAAAAGAGCCAGACACATAAATTCTAAGATTTCACGTGGGAGAATATGAGATAGGAAGCATACAGTGTTTATCTTGAAGCCAATATTTTTGAAGGTTTCACTTCTACCACGTGTGAATTGCACACATGTTTTTTTTAATTTTTATTATATACCGTGTACTAGTTTTGCACACCTGTAAGGGTTACCCTACCCTGGTTATGAGTTCTATTTTTTTATGTTACATTTATATTCAAGCATAATAAATGATTTGATTTGATTTTAGAATTTCTAATGAAAAACCCAAGTACAATAATGCAAATATAATTACGTTGTTTGAATAACTATTTTTAGCACAGATAGTCAAGCATTTACAACAAAGTTGCAAAAGAATAAAACGGAAAACGTTTTTCAGTCATTAGTTTAGCAGCGTTTATGGGCACCGGCCCTGAAGGGAGCCTAGACCCACATAGTACCCCCATATCACCATGATTACCAATATTAATTGCTGCGGTACATTTTCCATTGGATTCCGATAGGCTGTTAATTATGAGGCTTAACTTATGTAGAATGTTATCTATTTTTGATGTAGGAAATAGCCATGATTTCGAAAACTTTTAAAAGATTTCCTCATACTTTTATCAACAAGCAGGTAATTCAAATGGTGGTTTATAAATTCATTTAAAAAAAAAAAAAACAAGTTTGGGTTTAGCTTTGGGTCAGAGCGTTCTTATAAATAATGTTCAAAAGTCGAGCAAAAGAAAATTCGTCTGTTAAACAACTTTTTCACTCCAGCTTAATCCTCTATTTCAAGAACAACTGTTTGGCGATCTGAAATTTGATTGAAAGCATGTTTTTAATAAACATAAAATAAAATGATAACTACTGCCACCCTATAATTAGCCATTAAATAAAATGTGAACAAAGATTAATAGAAACATTTGTATTTAACAGAATGATTAGCGTTTCAAGAATCCACGTTGTGTTGACAGACTTAATATGATTTTAATTGACAGCAGCATCATTTTCATTAGGCATGACATTTGAATTCTTATACTAGGGATCGAGGCTATGGTCATCAGAGATACCGCGGCCCTGGAACACAAAGGGCAAGGAAGCAACATGGATGGGTTTTAGTCAGTACAAGTCTGACACTCCCTTCCGCTCTGCCCAGGGCATGAGAAGTCAATTGATGATTTTCCATCCGAAAAAAAAAAAGCTTTTGTCATGAACAGTGCACCAATGCAGACTACGGAGTCTGATTTTGCGCTCTGTTGTTGTTATTTGCGCTCTGTCGTTGTTATTTGCGCTCTGTTTTTGTTATTTGCGTCTGTTGTAGCAGCCACGGGTCTGCTACTGAATTCTTGAAAAACTGATGGAAAAATTCAACAACACTCTGCCTGACCTGGGATTCTAACCCAGGATTGTATGCTCTACAGTCGCGTTTGAGACCACAAGACCAACGAAGTATGTAAAAGTAGGGGAATTATATTTTTCTTGGTCAAAAATATTCAGAGCAGGAAAATTCTTAATTCCTTCAAAATCACTTTGGACTGTTAGTCTTAGGAAACATTGTGGTTTTAATTTTTCCTTATTATTTTCCTTTAGAATGTTTAAGTAATTCCCCTGTTAGGTACCTACTTTGGTAATTTGTAGGTACATATGGTCTGTTCCAAAAGCATTTGATGAAATTGTAAACAAAACGTACCAGATGATGAGATATAAAGACGCGACAATAGCCAACTTTGCTTACACTCAGCAAAAAGTGCTCTAATGTCGACAAGCTTTTTTTGTATGGCCCCTAAGATCTACAACAAAATACCTCAGTCTTACAAAGCTACGACTACATATTTATTTAAAAGCAAAATTCAGAATTTATTAACAGACAAATGTTACTAATAATAAAGGGTGTAAACAGACTCTTAACGAAGCCACAAGGCACTTGTTCTCCCCATCATTGCGATCGTTTTTTTGTTCTAGACCATACCTGGGAACCCTCTAGTTACGGAGATATTGGGGGTCAAAGTTCCAACTTATTCACAAGTTTTTTTTGAAATACATGTTTTTAATGTATTTTTTTTACTTAAGACACCTTCACGACTCCCGTACTATTCAATCCATCCATCAGCTCAAGGTTTTGAATGTGTTACATTGCGTTCTACCGTAAAACGTGATTTTTCACCCCAAAAAAAAAAGTCGTTTTCCAGCAATAATTTTTGCGTAAAGTTACTTAGTTTGATGTACATAATGCTTGGTTAACGGCTTCGTGAAGAGTCTGTTTACACCCTGTATAAATAATTTCTGATGAGGTTAAATATATCAAAAGGATCCTTAGGATACCTTTTGACATATTTTACCTTTATATGTCTATATATTTTTCCTTTTGACACTATCTTACCTTGTATTTCAATTCTATTTTCATGACAATTGGACAATCTGTACTTTTTTTTTTTCATTTGTATTTGGATTATGTAATTTAAGGAAATGCCGACATTAGTTATTATGAATCTAGACAAACAATGGTTAAAATATGAATGATATAATCTGTGTGATTGTATATACAAAAACCTCCACCAGGTAAACTACGGTAGGTAAACATGTACGGACCTACCCTAAGCTTTACTAAGATCTTGCATCAATTTGTGTATAAACGCATGTTTTTAACAATCTCTATAAAATCGTTTTTTTTTTAAACACATTATAAACTATGAGTGATTTATTACGATAGATTTTCAAAGAATTTCCAAGCCATTTTTTTTAAATTCAACATGCAAAGATAAATAGCTAAGGGCATTTTATCTGAATATTTTACATGAATAAATACGCAAGTACTACAAAATATCTTGAATGGAAACCATGAATGAACCGACGTAGCCCATTATATGCTAATATTATCGGAAAATCATCTTAATTGCCCACCACAATAGGGAGAAAATGGCTTGTATCCGCTGCGATGACAACTGGCAAGGATGACTGGTTTGCCGTTTATTTAATTATGTATTTCTTGTAATTAGAGTCTTTAATGAAATGGTTGGTTTTTTATTCTTTATGACATCGAATGATTATGCTTAGAATTGTGATGTCAGATTAATGAGGCTCTTGATATAAGGCTATCTAATGATTAGCAAGGCTGCGTCTAAGAACTATGTTATGCTAAAGCTATTTATCCTTTTAATCAGTTTTCTATACAGTTATTTTTGACTTCATAAAAGTACATCAATTTTACATGGATTCGCTCTTAGCTGGGCTTACCGTCCATCCAGATTTGTTTATATGTACGGATATTCCATGTTCAGGGGTTTTTTATTGGTATTAAGAGTTCACTAGGAAAAATAAATAAGAAAGATCAAAAAGTAAGAGGATTTTCTTTTTATAAAATGTTCTTTTGCTTTTTCTCAGAACTTATAACCCTAGGTTTTATGGAGTAACAGCCTGAAACTTGCAAAGATTTACCTATTGACAGAGGTGGGGGCTTGTCACTTCTACAAGACTATTATTATAAAAGAATGTGTGACAATATCCTACTTATTACAAACACGTGTAGGTAGAGATTGTTTCGAGTGTTTTCAACAAAGTAAAGATTTCTGATATTATTCATTCATTGACACCTGTTAGTCACACTTAACTAGACTTGAACTTGACACTAGAATTTCAAGCAATATCTTGGGTTTTGTACTAAAAGTACCTATTTGGAGAATATTTAGAAAACTAAAAACTGTGGCCCAAGATGTCGGATAACTCTCTTGGTTATCCTCTTTCGGCGACCATATGGTAATCATCTGCCCAGACCTTTCCCGAGTACACTGGGGTCGGCTTCCAGTCTAACCGAAAGCAGTTGAATACCAGGCATTTACAAGCCGCAGCTGCCTATCTGACCTCCACAACTCAATTACTGGGCACTATGATACCCCTTGCTAAAACTTGTTGCAAACATCTGCGTTAATGTCATCTTACTGCTATAGTTAATCCGTCGTTACAGGTGTTCAGTGACCCAAAAAGTCTGACAACCAGTCTTACTTACAACCAGTCTTACTTTGGGTATCGTATTACCCAGTACTAACTGGGTTGTGGAGGTCAGATAGCCAGTCGCGCCATGTAAAATACTGGTACTCAGCTGCATCCGGTTAGACTGAAAGCCGACCCCAACATAGTTGGGAAAAGGCTGGGCAGATGATGTTGACTGCTAGTTAGTTAGTCTTGCCACGTGTGGTGATGTGACATGACGCATGATAATGTAAGACAATCTCATTTCCTTCCCTATGATGTCGAAAAAACCTGTCTTGTAAGTACCAACTACAGGGAAGGAAGTTTTTAAGGAAAACCATGGCTAACCGCCTTTCCTCAAGGTGTGATGAGGGCTTCTTAGCACCGTTTTTATTCCGTAACAGGATTTTGTCGAAGACGCGCGTAGAAAGAAGGATCAGTTCTTACTATAAAGGGTGTAAACAGACTCTTCACGAAGCCAAAAGGCAGTTGTTCTCCCCGTAATTACGATCATTTTTTTTTTGTTCTAAACCATACCTGGAAACCTTCTAGTTATGGAGATATTGGGGGTCATAGTTCCAACTTTTTCACAAGTTTTTTTTTTTAAATTAAGATATTTACTTTAAACACCTCCAGGACCCCCTTTATATTCAATCCATCCATCAGCACAATGTTTTGAGTGCGTTACATTGAGACCTACTGTAAAACGTGATTTTTCTGCCCAATAAAAAAAGTCGTTTTCCAGAACTAATTTTTGCGTAAAGTTACTTAGTTTGATGTACATAATGCTTGGTTGACGGCTTCGTGAAGAGTCTGTTTGCACCCTGTATGTATGATATACTAAACTATTATAAATGCGATAGTTTGTTGTTGTTGTTGAACAAACCTCCATACATCCTTATGGATGTTTGTTCCTCTTTCACGCAAAATGGTTGAACTTTGGTATTTGAGTGAAATTTGACACACAGATATTTTATAACCTGGATTAACACATGGGATACTTTTTATTCCGGTGGTACGATCCCGAGGGATAACCACCGAACTCAGCGCGGGCGAAGCCGCGCGCATAAGCTAGTGCTCCATAAAACCAGAACTACTTGCTAAAGAGTGCCTTCACATTGTGTGTTTGTCCAGTAGCTCACAGAGGAGGCCTAAAAGTTTCAAAACAAAAAGACTTCTGATTCTGGATCACCAAAAATGAAGGCACTCATAAAGCACAGATTAAAAAAAAAAGTAAAAATACTCACTCTTTCTTATTGTTGACTACAATGACTAGTTTCACTTTCCGAGGGCCCTTGGTCATTTTGCAGATATCCTTGCTTGTATCCAGTGGGCCCTTGGATAAAATTTTTAATAGGGGAATGTTTTCAGTTACACAGCCTCCGCCGACCGGCCCCGCCTCTCGTCACCTCACTGACATAATCACTTGTGTCGACCACTGTTCCTTCTTGAACACATTTTGTTAAAAAATCACTGTTTTGTCCATTTAATACTGATTGATTGACGTTCACTGATATACTGAATACTGTTTGTAGCTGAATTGATAAGTTATCGTCAATCGAGTCGCCTTTTTTAATTACAGAGGTTTAGGTAATTAGATATTTGGGTTTGATTGATGCCAGTTTTTTTTAAGGTTTTAAAAGTGATAGTAGGATTAGCTGTGATTACGATACGTAATACTCGTTAATCTGAAGAATGTATACGTAAATCAGACGGTAAGATATGTTTTTTTTATACACACGTTCAACTACAAAAAATATTTTTTTTGAAGACTTAAATAATCTCTCAACAAAAATACTATTAATGTAACACTATTATTCAAATAAAATCACAAACCACTCTACTACTTTATTACATAACAAAACCGAGATTCACAAATTAGCGTCTAATAACCTACCTAAAAATTACACGTTTTCAACACTACCCTCAAATTACATAAAAAATATATGTTATATAACAAACTTACAGTAAAAATCACACATCTTAACCTGACCGAGTAGTTAGACGAAATGGCTCACAGAATCAGTTCAGTTTTACGTCAAAATGATGATGAACGATGATGTATGTAGCTGATTGTGAAGATTTTGGATAAAATGATAACAGTTATCAAAAAGTGGATAACTCGGCGACCAATTATTTAGTGTACCGTCTAAACTTAACGGGATTCCTTTTTCGGCGTGATTTATTTTTGTTACTTGTTCTTTGGCGGAAAACCATGTTTGCTTCTAACAAAAATAAAAGGTTTGCAAGTAAAAACTTTTGCCATCACATCTGTCTTTCAATTACCTACTGATTGGAAGACGAGACATAATAGATAGCTTCATTTATATTTTAAGAATCCTACCAAGGAAATAGCTTTCTTTTGTCAAGAAGTACATAGAGGTCTATTGTAGGCATCTACCTAACCAAAACTTTGCAAAATTACTTCATCTTCTGCTGAAACATTTAGTCAGGCAAGAATCCATATAGACAAGGCATTCCAGAATGCTTTTCAGGTAAGCCTCTCCGGAAGTTACTACCAAAATAATCCATGGACAGAAATCTTACGTATTTTCCACAATGCCATGTTTGTTTCTAATTAAAACTAAGCCCAGGTAGTAAATTATATTATTTAGCTGCCAGACACTACCGATCAAAGGGTAGATTTAGGAATTAAAAGATAATACACACATTAACATCCATTTTATCTTTTAAACCGTGTTAATCTACGTCAGATTATAACTAAAACCATAAACTAATCATTTATTTTAAAAACTACGGCGTAAGTGCAAATATACTGATAGCTATTTTTACTAATAAAAGGTCATACCCAAATGTAACGCCTAAACTAAAAGCACTGTTGAATTTCCAATGCTCGGTTCAGCGTCGACAGATGAATATGCAAAAGTGAAAAAAGTGTTAATGAAAACGGTCGTGAGAAAACATAAAGCAAAAACGAGTACAAATCTTTTTATACCTACTTGTTAAACTGATATTTTACTAATCTGGAGACTATAGTAACAGATTGCATTTGTCAAAGATTAAAAAAATTGCAGCCCAGAAGGACACGGCAACAATGACGTACCCATGTTATTTATTTTTACATGATAGAGGAGAACCCTCATCGGAGTTTTCGCTTGTAATGTAAAAATCCAAGATTCGATATTGGAAATCGCGTTACGGAACTCAAAATGGAGTTGGGCAGGACACCTAGCAAGGCGCAGTGATGACAGCGCAGTGGCTAAGGCTGCCACCGAATGGCAGAACGGGGAAAAAAAATATGGGTCGTCCGGGGGGCGAGATGGGAAGACGACATAGTTGTCATCGGGGGACAAACCGGGTTAAGAGTGGCACAAGAACGTGGAGCTCAAGAAAGGGAGGACTATACCCAGCAGTGGGTGAATTGTGATGATGATGTATCTTTACAGGTTGAGCACTGTAATGCTCGGTTCTGAACGGTTACATTACAGATGAATGAAGAAAGAATGCTCCCGGCTTAGTAAAATCCACAACCGAGTCGCTAGTTCTCTTGGAATTTCCATACAGTTCTTTATTTTGAAATTATAATGACATAGTTGTGTCTATTATCTTTTTAACACATTTTTTCAGTTTATCTGAAGACAAACATAGACGTGTTTGTATATTAGGTTGGAGACACATGGGACTTTTTGGTCTAAATTAAGATTCAATCATCAATCATGTTTATATTTGTTTTTTCAAGAAATAATAAGAAAAACATTATTGAAAAAGAAATTAGATTTTTATTGGCCTTGCAAAACGTTTCTTTAAAATGAATGTGCGAAGATTAAACGTAAAATACAATATGTAATCATTTGATTACATTTCAGATAGGTATACTTATTTTGATAAAGTTTTCAGTAGGTAATGCATACTCACTCATATTATTAAGATTGAAAGATTGAATGGATATCAATTGATATTAAGTATTTCATTACAATTACAACTTATTATCCATTTAAGATTTAAATCTAGACAAATAAGTTTACGTAGGTTTTTTCCTCTCCTGTCTTTAAATAGCCTCTCAGACATAGTTTACTTAATCTTAGATATCTAGTCATACATTCTATATTTACCACAAAAACGTATCAATCAGCGCTAACCAAAAAAGTGTGATGGGCGAATTAATACTTTACTAAATACAATTTACATAAGAATTGGAATAACTTACTTTAGAAGAATTAGAAAAACATATATTTTTAGATAACTAAACAGAAGCAACCGGATTTGTGCATGTTTGATCGCAATAGGCTCGCCCCCTATTACATAGGACTTATACATTACTGGTGAAATGTGGGTGTAGCAGTAGCGAAGGGTCAATTTTTGCAAGAGATAAGCCGGAGTACATATCTTTAATGTGATTATATTACTTGTTTTTTGCAAGAGATAAGCCGGAGTACATATCTTTAATGTGATTATATTACTTGTCTATAGAATACTGATTGTGCCATTTTTCAAAGCGAATCTGGTAGGAATCGAGTTGTATGGAACCTTCGCCACTGGGGTGTAGGTATGTACTACTGCAGGTACACCTCTGCCAAACCCGTCGGAGGTAACGTGATTTCGTTTTAAACAGACGTATTGTAAAGTTTAAGATAACTAAAATAACTATATTTACACAACTATGTTACTTGGTGACAACAACCAACAACCAACCAACCATCAACCTTGAGTTCTGTAGATTTTCTCTGGCACGACTAAGATAATACAAAATGTATGTACTTACTTTTAATTATTATGACGGATGTAAACTATGGAGGGTCTTTGAATTACGGGATAAGACTATTAAAGTCAGATATAAAAAAGATTTGAGAAAAACACAGCTGGGACGCAAAAGGAGCTTGTTTGTCCAGCCGAAAATTGTGAAAATCTACTTAATAAGAATCTTAAATTCACTGACAGACTACACGATCAAATTTTGCAGATTGCTAGAGTAGGATTAGGGGATGAAAATTAATACGAAAGATGATAAAACCCCTTGCGCACATGATTTTTCAGAACAAAAAGCTGACACAAAATAAATCAAAGGCATTGATTTACCAGGCGCACATTTAAAACACAATGTTAAAAACACTAGTAATTATACAAATCTGTGCAAAACAATTTAAAATACCAAAGGCATATTCTTTTAATATTCCAAAGCCTTAACAAATATTCCAGCACGAAACCATTCCACAGTTAAATCCACCAGATAACAACTAAGCCCTAGATAACCGACATAATTTCAAATCAAAATAAAGGCTTTTAGTAAAAATTGCATTGAATTTAGTCCGTACCCGACACAAATGATAGGTTATCACTGTGATTGATCGAATGGGCTGTAGGTCTTAAGTCATGTTCCTGACACGTGTTGCGCAAATAAACAAAAGAGTATTGATTACCTGTTCGCGCATATGATTAATTGCAGTAATTGTCCGACTGTGAGTACTGTTAGGCTTCCGACTGTGATAGAGGGAACGACGTAGATATGTTTCCATTCAAGACAGATTTTGAGCACATGGTGGATATTATACCAATTTCTGGGTCGACCCAATTCAGATTTCCAACGTCACGCTGAGTAGAAGACGGATTTTGAAAGGAATATTTGAATGTATTTCTCTTAGGTCTTAAAACTTTACTTGAGAAGGATAAGTCATAATGAAAGAGACATCTTCATAAAAATAACAATTGTTAAACCTGGAATCCTGAAAGTTCTAACTGATAAAATTTGTTGTTTTAGAGATGTGACAAAATTAGCGAGTTATATGACAAAAGTCTTGCCTTCCGTTAAGTACTAGCAAGCAGCAGGTAACATTATCGCAGAGTCAGGTATTCTTATCACAATTATGTCAGGAGGTTGATAAATTGTGATAAATGTGTCACTAGTACATGCAAAGGAAATCACAAACAATAATAATGTAAATATTATTTTGTCGAGGTGACGACAACGGTGGTAAAAAGTATTCTAGAAGATAGCATAAGGAACGAAAAGTCTCATTCATCAATATTTCACTTCAAAGAAGAAGTTATCTGAGGCGACATCAGTAACGACAAACGCATCGCATCTGACGTCACACAAATCGTACATCGCCCAAGCAGTTATAATTGCATGATTAGGAACACACAACCACCTAACAACAACTGTCTAGGTTCCACCAGGCACAAACACGGTTTGATCGGAGGATCTGTGTACAATGCGTACAATGCGAACGGCGAGATGGACACACGACATTGTTGCCATCGCGGGAATATCCTGGATGAGGCTGGCACAAGAACGTGGAGCTTGACACAAACAAAGAGAGACCGAGCAGAGGGAGAAGTAATGCTGGGGATGATGATGATGATGATGATAAACATACAATAAATCCTAACATATTCTATACACCCTAGGTTGGTGATGACACCTAATAATAAGGCAACGTAAACTTATCGTAAATTGTAGCTTCAGCACCCATTAGTGAAGTGACGTGAGCAGTTTCCATCCAACAGGTCATGGCGACCTTTAAATACAATATGATTGATGGATTTAATCCAACTCGTCGTACTATCGTGTCTCGCCAACACACGTTTACGATAACAGAAATTATCTAAGTTATCTGCTCCGATGGTGTAGTGGTCGTCAGCGGTCTTGGTTTTAATTCTCAAGTTGAGCAAAGTGTTATCGGGTTTATCCACCAGAATTTTGTCAGTAGCTGTCTCGATTTATGCCCGGTTGGTGGCATTAGGCTCGCCCCCTATTATATGGGACTTAAACATAACTGGCGAAATGTGGGTGTACTATTGGGTACACCTCTGCATAACCCTTCGTGGGTTACAGTCGTGATGTTATGTTATTTCAGTTAAATGCACTTATCTAGATATTGACTGGCGCCATTTTCAAACAATGATTTCTTTACATCGTAATGTGGTGCAGTCGTGTTCTCTTCAGTGAAGTTAATGAAATGATCGTATTAGGTACTTGTTGTTTTCCTTATAAGTAGATGGTAACGTGTAAGTATTATATTGTATGGAGTAGTATGGCTTTTGTCGTTCATGGATATCGATTTGTAGAAGGTTAGACACTTAGAATGCATCAAATCTAATCGTCTGCTTAGTGGTAAAAGCACTATAACCATGATTTGTCATATAGGTAAAAGAGTAAAGTGCATTCTAATAAGATTGGTATAAAAAGGATGCTTTTGGCAAAATAATAACTGCCGCTCGGGTCGATCTTTAGGTTAAGCCGTGCTTGCCTAGGTTGGTCTGTGGATGGGTGACCACCCAATACATACCGAGTTTCCTCCGTGCCTCGGAAAGCACGTTAAGCCGTTGGTCCCGGCTGTCATTTGCACATCTTTGACAGTCGTTACAGGTAGTCAGTGGCCAAAAAAGTCTGACAACCAGTCTTACCAAGAGTCTTATCGTATTACCCAGTACTAACTGGGTTGTGGAGGTCAGATAGGCAGTCGCTCCATGTAAAATACTGGTATTCAGCTGCATCCGGTTAGACTGGAAGCCGACCCCAACATAGTTGGGAAAAGGCTAGGCAGATGATGATGAAAAAGGATGCTTTTGCAATGGTTTTACCAAAGCTTCAGATGATAAAGATCTACTTTTGGAGAACCTCTTCATCTAAAGCTTTAAGGCTGTCAAAACAAACATATTTTTTTTAAGGAACCGGTAGTACACACCCGACCTTTTTCACAAAAAGAAAACATTTTATAATCTTAAAACATTTGAATGTCTAACATAAGGATGAACTCCATAACATTTACAATGAGGCACATAACAGTTCCATACAATGTAAAAACGTTACGTCAATTCTGAACATTATACCTGTAATAACGAGAATTACTTTAGCTGTGTTAGCTTCAGCTTCATGAGTTTGTCTTTCAGTGACTCTGTTATGTAATGTAGTGGTCTAGAATGACGTGGTCAGTTTTGTTGTTTGGTTTATGTTAGGCTGTGGATACGCAGTTCTATTGCTTAAGACGGAAGACGTCTACCAAAGTGGCATGCTCTGTTTTTGAGAAAGGCCTTTCTTCTTGTATTTGCTACCTATACCTAAGCCGTGTCCTCGATTGAATTGCCATCGGCAAATATGATGGACTTTTTGTAACTTTGATTACTAATGAAACCCCCCAAAAAACCTACATACCCTAACCACCCTTCCGAGTCCACCTTTATTTCAAGGAACTCTTGCTTCTAGATCCAGTGATGTGGGCTGCCCAATGCCTGTCAGAGACTAAAGGACTTTAAGATTTTTCTTAAGTAGATATTGCATCAGTCACAAGTACAAGGATTATTTATCATTCATTCTTGATGACCTAATACATTCATTAAGAGCATAGAGGCAGACTTAACACCATAGGCATTTTCTACCAGTAAATCTTTGTGTTTTTCATCTTGTACCTCTATGCAAGAAGTTTTAATTAAGATCGATCATCAAGCTTGTTTACAGTACATTCATTCATATTTTATTTCTCTCTGAATTCCAGGTGTATCTCCAGCGATATATACACTTCCATCAACACTGTCTGTTATCTTTGCAATTACATCACTGAAAGTGAATCTTACAAAGATAATGTAATTATGTGAGCTGAACGGTTTTTTCCATTAACTGATTTTTATATAATTATTACTAAAAAGCTCATCTTATATTTACCGTGTTTTGCTGTGACTTTTTCTTTATACTGCACTAAGTTATCGTGAACACCATCTTTGATCACGTTCGTTCACTTTACACAATATATCAATTGCGATTGGTGGTCGCTCAGTGGCGTAGTTTTGACGGCGACTCAATTAACTATGCTCGTTGTTAATTGGAATTCCAGTACAATTGTTTTGCGTAGTATAGTATTATGAAGAGTTTTTACAGACTGAAAAAGAAGAATAAATAGAATTTTATAGTTAGACCTTTAAATCATTCTTTTGAAAATATTTTTTTTTCTTTCTTTAGCGAACTAAGTTGAAGTCGACTCTCAGTCTCACAGGATACAACTGAATACCAATACTATACATAGCTTTTGTCATATCATCAACGATAAATTCGCAATTCAGAAAGGAAAAAATATGTTAATTCTTATTTTCACGACTAGCAATTGAGTTGGTATTTAAAAGATTCTACCATTGGAAGTAATAACACCAATTTCGACCAATACTGATATATTCATTCAATGAAATGTGGATATCAGTGACCAAAAAACCAAATGACAAGATTGATCGAACCGTACGGGAGAATATAGAAGATTAGATCAAGATAACGAAGAATAAAGTAAGAAAAGTTGTATGAACTGTTACTTGTCACACAATCTTGATAAATAATACTATGTGAGAGAACTCACAATTTGAAATACTCATATGGGCATGATAAATGATAAGTTTCATCTAATGCTGACTTAAGACACTTGTGAAGGACTTGTTGTTAGAACGGAAAAGACAAGAAGCATGGTAGCAAGCAAGTCTTCGCAGCCGCTGGAAGAATAATAGAAATGTGCATGACGAAAGACAGAATGAAACCTCTTTCGTGGTCTCTATCAAGTATAAAGCTTATTGTGGTCCTCACCACCATGAACTAACCATGTTCGAGCTAGTCTATACAGACATGGAACAACCATTTAGCTATCAAAGGTAAAATTAACAAGAACCTCATTTCCGAATGATCATTCTCTTGCCCTTATCCCACTTTATTAGGGGTCGGCGCTGCATGTCTTCTTCTTTCATACTTCTCTATTACTCGTCATCTCATCAGACACCTCCTAACTTGCCATATCATCATTCACACAGTCCATCGATAAGTTTCTTTGGTCTTCCTCTACTCTTATACCCATACATTCAAAACTTTCCTCACGACATTCAACCTAAGTTCCGAATATGGTTTTCAAAATGACAATATTTCTACATGTGCTAATAAGTAGTCTCAGTAGGACTCAAACAAAACCGGTTTAACCGATTGATGAAGAATGACAGATTAATCATGATAAAGATTATGACTGTGCCTGTGGTTTTCAGCATATTCCGGTTCAGCAGATAAATGGTATTTGTCACGAATTCGATAAATGTTGCGTTGGGATAAAAGGATGAAGCTGAAGCGATAGTAGGGCTATATTTAGATGTTACCAATAATATCATTCTCACAATTATAATATTTTGTTATTCATGATTCTATTTTGGTTATGATTATGTTTGCTACATAGCGATTGCAATTGTTTAAGTAATTTAACCAAAATAATGAAGTACAAGACATAAAGAAAAAAAACGGAAATTCTGATTGGCTGGGTTGGTCTTGAGTAAAGTAAAATAGAGACAGTCAGTTATTTTAATAGGAACAATACTAATAAAAAATTAAAGGAAAGATAATAAAGCTGTTCCTCGAAAATACCTATTTCGGTAACTGACAATGACACCATGATGCATGACATGACCAATTCATAGTACGTATATGGAAATCAACTGAGGACCTAAAAGATTTGACCTATCTATTCCACTTTCTCAACGTAGCACAGTTCAAATCGAATAAAGCAATATTTAATCACTACAAGCCATGTGACTGAAACCACGTGATGAAGACAATTACATGGTATTACATGAGAAAGTGTTTAAGTACTCAGAATTGTTTTATTGCGCGTCATTATTTTAGACGTAAACGATTTGTTATTGTTATCATCAAGGCACAAGAGACATATGGCAACGAAAGTGAATTGATGGAAAATGAAATAGTAATACTTGATTATAAGCTTCAGTAAGCATATCATAATCAGCTTACAGTTCATGTACTTACGGCTGGGACACACCAAGCAAGCACAATTGGTACAACACCGGCGGTAAAAAAAAAACTGTTACCTGTAATTATCATCGATTTTTTTAAAATCAATCAAGGCAAGTCAACTAAAAAGCAAGGTCAAAAATATTTTGCAAATAATGTTTTTTTAGAATGAATTGACAACAAAAACCATGACCATGATGATAAATAATTAGAGAAAAAAATTAAAGAAATTGGTCAAGGTGATGCTATTCAGGCCAATGATGATTTCGATATGTTTATTATTGTAAAAATTAAAGCTAACAAAGCATAAACATAATCAGCTTACACTGTTCCCACAGCTGGGTCACAGGCCTGCTCTTTGTGAGAGAGTGTGGGCCATAGCTCACTGAGTGCTGCGAGCCCAATGCGGCCTGTTGGATAGTTATACATAGTTATACAGGTAAAAATATATCGGGGGTTTTCATGTTACTAATGGAAATGGAAACCAATGTGTGGTAACAGCTTTCCTTAGTGAGTAAGTGGTGGTAAAAGCCAGGTGCCCTACATAGAATAGGTAACTTTTCTAAAATGTTACTTAAGTTAGTATAGATAATATAATAATAATGGACAATTAATTACGCACAAGTAAGTCGAAACTCTTCATTAGTCTTTTGTTAATTGCTAGAAAGTCGAGGTAGTATTCTGCTCTCAATCTAATGTTATAGTATTGCAGGTCAAAAATGGCGAACTCTAAAAATAGGAAACCTATTCCTATACTCAGCAGTTAGGAAACGAGGATGTCAATGATTGGTGATAGTCAAAGAGATAATAAAGCGGACATTAACGCAAGAGAACATTGAGGTTTCAAGCATTATCGTAAATTAGGATAGTGTACCATTTGATAATACTAACTGTGGATGCTTGTCCCTATATATATTTTTTTATAATTTATTAATAATCACAGCAAAGTAACCGAATTAAGACGAAAATAGAATACTAACTAATGATTAATCTACAAATGTAGCCAATGATATAAGATTGATCTTTATTAAAAGTGCCTTGGAATAAACAGGAAAAAAAATATAGCAGATAACCATCAACAAATAGTACATTTAGTGGACGAAACGGTGTCAATAATGTTACTATAAAACGAGACAATGGCACAGAATTTGTAACTAACCACAATTACATTGAAATAGGTATTTGTGTGGATGATATTGAAAAGATCAATTGTGTATTGTTGTGTCATCCAGAGGATTTGTTTGTAATGTACGATGCGTGGCTTTATTTGTTTGAATAGGAATAGGTTATGCCCTTTTTGGGAGAGGTGGTAATGACTGAGTAGCGTCAGTTTAGTTATCGGGTTTTGAAATATTTGAGCAGTTTAAGCTGTCAAATATTTCTGATACAGTTGATATTTATGATACAGTTTTAAATATAAGATTGCTATTGGTTATAGCAAGATGATTTTAATTGAAAATTTAGCTAGTTGTCTCGAATTTACGCCTATATCCATAATAAGTAGCTTATGTGTGTCTTCAGGTCCCAGGTTAAATCAGTTCAGTGATATAGGTGTGAAGAAGTAACAGACAGGTAGAGAGATTGACATATCGACGGATAAATTGAGTTATTTTCGCAATTGTTCGAGTAATATTAAGAAGTACGAGTATAAATTGTTTTGTTTTACCAAGTTAATCCACATAATATAATAAAAATTAAAGCGATTATAATTTAGCCAACTCATGATAAAAAATGTCACAACGTAAGTGTAACGGGCAAATATTTAAATACACATAAAACGTGTTATAGGCAAATACATAACGCTCCATGATACGTCTAGATAAGATAAATGCATCTGAGTGATATGCAGTTGTAAATTAGTCAGATTTGAGGTGAAGCAGTAATATCATTCTAAGAATCGGTTGAAGCCATTATGATTAAGTGTTTGTTATCACTCTTGCCATTAGAAGGGATGTCATAATATTCTAGATTTTTATATTTTTATATAGTTATTTAGAAACGCATTCTAAATCCATTAGAGAATCTAAATTGGTTGCATGTAATAAAAAAAATGACCTGATGAGATCTGTAGCACGGGACAATCGTAATGATTACGACCCTACCTAGTACCTATAGATATCTCCTACTCTATACAATTGACGATATTTAAGGAATTTATCAACTGAATAACTGATGTCAGAGAGGCATACGTCCAGCAGTTGCCTGCTGATGACTGATGACAACGACGTCGCTTAGACGTCCTTTTTATCCTACCCTCCAATTATCCTTATTCCAAGTAAAACCAACCAGAAATTAAAAAAAAATCACCTTGATAATGTGTGTGATGTGTTTTTAGTTTCTAAAGAAACGCAACTAAAGATAGACAGAATTAGTTGCCAGATCGTCTGGGATCAGACAAACTAGACAGCATGTCTAGATTTTTTAGCGCTTGCATCTGATGTTGAAACTTATTATCCAGAAAATTGTTCTTCCCGAAATAAGACGTCCGAATCAGACTATGAAGCTAGTAGAAGCATAGATAAAAATGGTTTGACAAATGATTATATCATTGTCCACAGAACTAGATTTCGTAAACCGATACTTTGTATAATATTAGCGAAGTCAATAACCTTATGAATGATTCTTTAGGTTGAAATGATACTGTAAAATGAGTACAATCCCTTATAAATTATTCGTTGGAAAACCTAAATGACACACATAACCTAGAAAACATAGATATTACAGAATCATTGATACTTTTCTCTGGAGTCTCCGAACACAGGCTTTAGACGCCTAACAGGAAACTCCAATCACTAGTTTGTGAGAAAAATTTGGCAAAAACAATAAATCATTTTTCATTACATTTTCATTTTCACTTTCGTTTACATACAGTGAATCAATCACTTCTGGCTCCTATTTCCTTTATCAAGTTGTTGTAACGACAAGATTCACACTTCAGGTAAATTATATCTTATTGTTTTAAGTTTATATTGTGTAATGAAGGAATGAAAACATTTACAAACACTGCTGAGATAAGAGAAGTAGGATCTCTCATGTTTTCAATTCTTTTTTTTTTCAATTACATCGTTTATTTCTTCTACATTTTCTTCATTTCCATATGTTCTGAGCTTAAAATATCTGTTGTTTCATGCAATATAACTGCCAACTTAATAATGTTGGAAATTAAGCGAACTCCGACCTATGGAAAATAAATAATTGCGGAGGTCATACTTTGATGCGCCTTCCATGTCTGCAAGACGTGATGAATAATTCAATTCGTCTGCGTCGCCGACCACTGGTTTTACTTCAAATAAGGTTGATCATTTTGTGTTCTTCAACTATGATGGCATGGCCAATATGGTTCGAGTCATCAATGTGATTTTGATTAGTTTTACTGAGAACCGGAAGTTGAATTAAATAACTAATCACCTAATGACACACTATTTACTTCAGTTACAGATGACAGGTCTTAATTTCAAGGGATAGCTATGGCTATTTCACGCGCTTCAGGTTTGAAGTTTTAGCGAGGTCATTCGTC
Source organism: Lycophotia porphyrea (assembly GCA_950005105.1). Lineage (NCBI taxonomy): Eukaryota > Metazoa > Arthropoda > Insecta > Lepidoptera > Noctuidae > Lycophotia > Lycophotia porphyrea. The sequence continues at coordinate 1,129,860 of OX465408.1, read as the reverse complement.
AGCCACAATCAGTTTTATCGTGACACGAGCTCAGCCGACAGATTTGAAAACGTAAACTGTTTATCGTTATCACCCATCGATAAAAGGATTTCGAAGATTTTGATTTTGGGTAGTTGGTGCATTATGTAACACGTAGGTATCTAAGCTTTTCATTGTTTAGTGTTAATTACATGGATTACTTCCATGTATACATTTCTTATTATCTTTATGAACAATGTCGGAATTTGTAACATAAATTAAGTCATTCAGAATTTTTGTTTTTATCTCTCTTTGTGATTTGGTGAGGAAACGTGTTCTTATCCAACTGAGCATAGAGTTGAATACTAATAACTCCAAAATAATAGAGAAGATGAAATAATAATTTGCACGAATTTCTTTGGAATTTTAATTTCCATTTCAATTTTTGCAATTTTTGCATCACCTTAGCATATTTAACAAGGAAGCAAAACTTTTGTTACGGAATTTCTAAAAACTGAAACGAATTTATTGACCTCAAAGCTGAAGATGATGGAACTACCGAAATACTGACTGAAATGTTAAAATAATCAGGATACCTGAAAGACGGACATTTTGTAAGGGATTTGCGTCTGATAAGGTCTGACACAGTTATCTTAGAACTTAGACAAGTTATTGAAGATGGAGCAGTTATTTCAGTGATAAGCTGTCACGTCGAAGACAGATGCTGATAGGAGCACTTTCAAGGTGATGCGACTGTGTTCACAAGTCAGATGTTATATTTATGAAGTTGACAAATATTTTGTAATATATTTTTGGTGTGAATATTTAGGTTATTTACGAGAATTTGGAGGATATTTTAGTTTTTTTTATCAATGATTACTGATAGTCAAATTAAGTTAGAGTTATTTTAAGACTCCCTAAACTGGATTTCAAACAGGTATTTTATTTAAAAAAAATTTTTAGTTGTTATATTATAGTCCACATCTGCCGCATGTGGCATCCAAATTGGGCCAAAGTGGGAACATATTGGGTTCCGAACAACAGAACCCGGCGACGCTATAGGCCCAGAACTAGATGGCGTGACGAGCTGAACTCTTAAGCAAAGGATTGCGCCCAAATAGCCAACGACAACGACAAATGGAAAGAGGCAAGGGGGCCTTTGCCCTGCAGTGGCACACATGGGGCTCATAGAAAAAGATGTTATATTAGATTTAAGTTATTTTGTTTATTCTTGCTAAAGAACACAAAGAAGAAGATTACTGGAATATATTCCAATTATCTCCCTACAATGGATGACTTTGTGCAATTGTCTTTAACAAAACACTTAAGCTATTAAAAATAAACACTTGACTGGGGCGCCGGGCCTATAATAATTAAGTGTAACAAGTTAAAGAGTGGCAAACAGCAATTAAAACAATAATTATGAACAAGGAGCCGCTACTGATCGTAACATCGTTGTGGAATTACGTCATCAGAAGTTACAATGGCGTCCTAGACAATTGTTGGAATTGTAACCATTTCAAATTTGACATATTTATTTCAGAGGTTCTGTATGCTTGAAAATTCGCTTAAGACTTCGTTACACACAAATAGGCCAGATTTGGTGTTTGCTCGGTGAGTAGGATTTTAATGGTAATCTAATTGTAAAAGCCGTGAACTTAGCTACAAGTTCTGCATTATCAGTAAGTACCATATCTTTTCTGTCTACTATTTGTGTATTATTTTAGTTACTCCTAGACAACAGTAGTCAATTCATAACTAAGTAGGCTTTCTTTCCTTTTGGATTCGCACTTGAATTTTTACTAAACAAAACAATAACATACTTAATATCGTCTATGAAATCACAAGAAAGCCTTTAACACTTAAGGACAGCACAGAATATATTACTTCTACAGTGTTTAGTACTTAAAAGTACTCTCTCCTAAACCCATTTACAACTATTGTTTGTTTTATCAACGTCATTCAGTACTTGGAATGGGACTACCCTGAGAATATCTAACCAATTCAAAGACACGATTTTGACTTTAATGAAAACGTCATGAATTTCAATGGCTACGAGTACAACAGATATTATGTGATCAATTTATCTCATTGACACATATTTTTGTCGTGATTTGGTGACGACATGGTAGCAGGGTACAGCCACAACGTCATTTCGAAATTGACTGTGCTGTTACTATCCTGGCTGTTGATGTTGATGTCTCTGACTGAGCGGTTTCACCGACGACACATGTTGCAATCTCTATTTCTTTCTTACTCTTTTATTTGTTGAAATCTTTTATCTCTACCGTCCTCATGGTGCAAATGTCTAATAGCGATTTGTGCCAGTTGTACATTTTTTCTAGGGCTTGTTGTTTTTCAGTACTTTTTAATTATCATCTACAACCTTATCTCCTCGATACCTTTCTTTGACTTTTACATTTACATTAGTTTTGCTGCTGATTTTCAACACAGGCACAGGTCCGATTAAAATTATTGGTATTCTGTATCAGAGTATGTATTACAAAAATTACTTGTTGTTTTAATTTTATTATGAACAACAAACACAAATTCACATAGAAGATGTTGATCAAGATCAACGTTATTTTTTCTGTTGTTTTCCTCATACGGAACTCCACATTAGTCTGGGTATTGTCGGTCAAAGTTTCGACTAATTGCTCTAAGTAGCGTGAAGCAGTGTACGACGTCGCTTGTATGCTAATTCATTCACGTAGAATATTGCTAAAACGCGAGGTTTTACTCAACTTACTATGAAAGATGAATTTAGCAGACTCGCGCAGAAACGTGTTTCTTTGGATATACGCTTCTGCACGCATTTCTGTTCGTTGTATGGAGTACTTTACTGCAGGTTTAAAAATGTTTAAAGTTACAAATACGAGTATCAAGGTACGATTATTGTTAGAATAGCAGTTGATATGGTTTGATTAGTTATTTAAGAATAAATAATATTCGTTTTACAAAAAGGTTTGTAATTCACGCACAGAAAGAGTTAGTAAATTGTACCCATTTAAGAGAATGACTAAAAGACACTAGTTCTAAGTAACCCTCATTAACTTACCTGTAACGAAAGACTTTAAAGATCGCAATCAATTACACGATGATGAGCAGACAAGCATGAAAGCGGACAAGGTTGGTGAAAAACTTGAGGGCAGTGAAGTTGAAACGGATAAAACTGATGTATCTACTATTTCCTTAGAAGATCTTAGTTTTACATGGGCCAATTTTGTAGTAAAATACCCTGAAGGAAGTAATTAGGACTGTCTGGAAGCAAAAATTTGTAGGACCGGATAATGGACGGAATTATTTGTAGTAGTAGTGAAGTTGGCTCGATTAAAGATGTAAATTATACTCAAAGAAGATCAAACAGACTCCTTGAAGACTGAGTAGTTATAGTTGTCTTATAGACCAACAAATGAGTGCTAGATTTCCTGAGTAGAAGGAAGGACGATACCAAAGAAAGCGAAAAAGAATGTAAGTGAGTTGGAAGTGTGCGTCAGTATTATGATAAGGATGGAAAATGACAGTTTCTTACATTTGACGTCACCGAAGGAACAAGATATCACGATAACATGGCAGATGATATGAAAGACGTTGGCAACTGCCACGTAACTGTATACACAAATTAAGTAGTACTAATGTGACGTCATCAAAGTGTAGTGAAATTATCACAATTTAATATTACCGAAGATTAAGATCTTTTTTGCCAGTAATACGCAGGTTATATCTTTTCATTGATTATATTCCAACAATTTATTAGTAATGGCTGTTTCTTTGATAAATCCAAGATTTGATTATCTGAAGATATAATGCGGAAGTTTGTGTTTAGCAGTTGTTTTAAAATATGTTGTTATCTACTCATGAATGATTTTTGCTAAATAATAAATTGAAATATCTGCTGAGATTTTCAAAGAATATAACTTGAATTTTAAATGGAACTTTGAGAGCTTTTGGTCAGTGGTATCATTCGTACTTATGATCTTGGAAAATAATTTTACCATTATTATCTACAGATATTGCACAACCATCCTTCAAATCGCCGTAAATTAAAAAAATAACCACAATGGAGCTCATAAAAGACGTTCATTTTTATTATAATTATGACAGATTATATTATACAAATCTTGATAATAAAACTATGGCTGGTACTGAAACAGGAAATACAAGAGCTGTAAAAGGTACAGTTATAGTGCGAAGTAGAATTGTACTAGTTGAAAGAATATCCCAATCTTGACACTATAAGCTTTCCGATAGTGCAGATTAAGTTTCAATAGTTGACCCTGACAAATATTTCGAAGAACTTGAAGCTGTCAATTAATATCAACACTTTGTCTACGATATGACAATATTCTATGATAGCGGATCGCTCAAAGGTTTATTGTTGTATGGAGATACTTGAACAATATTGGAAGCGGTTAACTGTTCTACGTTAACATCTTTCAGACATTTCAGGGTTGTGCTTCGGCTCTCGTAGCAAGATACTGCACAATCAAAGATGGCTACTGAATATTTATAAACCGAGTCTTTTATGTGTAGACCCGTATCTATAAACAAGTCAAAGTGATTACTTGAGTTATTACTTAAGATACGATTTTTATTCTGTAGTTTAGTAATTGCTTGAAGTTTAAAACTGTCAAAAGTTAGAATTTTTATTTTGCTTACTTTGAAGGTTTTTCTTCGTTCCAATTGTTGTTGTTTGTTCCAATCTTTTGCATAAAAATTATTGCTTATGACACTTGAAGTCAAGTAATTAATTTTATTTGACTTTAGAAAGTATCCCATTTTATCAGGTAAGTCCTGTGGCCAAAGACCAAAACACATTTGGAAATGCGTTTACAATAAATGGTGTAGATAGTTTTATGTTAGTTGATTATTCGGGTTTTAGGACGAATCCTTTTTCGTTATTTCAGTCATAAATCCCGCCTTCTAAACTCGAACACAATGCCGTGATTGAACACGCAAAAGCGTAATTACGTGCGACTTTGAGTCCAAAATATCGACAAAATCGTGGTATCGTGGTAACTATTACTAGATATAATTATTAAAATAGTTTGTGATTTTTTTTGTCAATTTTAAAGTTGATAAAATGTTTCGATATGAACTAAGAGCTTTCCAAAGTTGATACTTCACGAAAAAAACCTTCACAATCAGAATTAAATCACAGACACAAAAAGCGTCTGAACTTCCAATAATTCATCTCCGCTATTAACAACGGCTTATTGTAAATTATGCAACATAAATTAAATGAAAAATGTGTAAATAATCAACTGTACCACGTGCCATTTCGATAGTATTTTCACTTCTACACTTACTACTTACTATTACATCATATCCTTTACTTTTTACTTAAAGTTTGATTCATGAAATCATGACATAAAATCTCAAAGTTGTGTACCATTCAGTATACCACGGACGACTCCAGTCGACAACTTGTCAGACCAAGCGACACGACAAAAAAAACTCACTCGCGTAAAATAGTATATTTGTATTGAAAGCACAACACTAGTGAATGGGGCATAGAGATGCGCTACGTCAATTCACGCTTGAAACCCGAGTGGGACTGATTACGGCGTTGCCATTATCGCGTGAAAAAAAACACAAATAAAAGTCAACGCTGTGATAAACCACAGGTATCGCCAGTCGAGGACATGCGGTGCGCGCGAATGCACGTATCTACAAACATTGTAAAGAGTTTGATTTTTGAATGAGGATTCTATTCTGAGGTTGGTAGTTCATCTTCTGTTTAAATTGGATTTAGAAGCTAGCTTACTTCTTTTATCATTTCTGACTGATTTTCTTAGGATTTATCAATCATAAAATCATTTACGTTTTCTTAATGCCATTAGCCCATTACTCAACAGTTTGTCTATAATTATACTTTAGACGATTATGTTTTGAGGTCCGTATCTATGAAGTGTTAATGAGATGGTCGCGACAATAGTTTTAGATCATCAAGGCCGTTCGTAGTAATACTGTGCACCGTTGTTTATCCATCTGGAGAAGAATCAACAAATACAGTTTACTCGGCTAGTTTACGACGTTTGTAAGGTAATTTCTCTTATCGTGCATTGAAGGAATTTAATTTTCATTTCGGCTTATTAGGTGTGCTGTTTGTGATTTTATTTGGGTTATCAAAATCAATATCTTCAAAACTCCTTTTCAAATCTGAAAGCATCGTTGTAATTTCTAGTTCATATGATATTCTGAAGTAAGCTAATTTTGCGCCAAAGCTTCAGTGAGCTTCATCATGCTTCGAATTTAATTTTGAAAACAAAATACGACTACTCATAGAAACTATATTTCTACACCAAAACAGAAAGAAAAATACAAGAAAGAATAAAGCCATATCAAAAATATAATTATAGCCGTAATCACGTAATAAGATTACGCAGATATAAAAGTAAATCGGTATGAAGCACATAATAGTATAATAATTTAAGTAAGTAATGGAATTGTTGAACCGCCAAGGTCTTCATGTGTCAACAGTAATTCTTGGGATATTAAGATTTTTCTTGTAAGTGCCATATCTTGAATGTTTAGTAAGTATTTGATAACAGGCGACGGAGATTCAGATGGAAACAGATCTAACGTTGTAAAATGTTTCCTTAGTACAGAAATAGTAGTGAAAGTATTGTTATTTTGTTATTAATACAGTCTTCACATTAAGGGAATTTAGTTCAATTTGTTTTAGATCTTTTCTTTTTAAAAAAGTTCAATCAGAATTAATACTATTATTGATTCAGATGCTTATCTAAATCATCAATTTTCATGTTCTTTTATTGGTGGTTTTTTTCCAACTCCGTAAATTGTGTCTTAAACATCTTTTTGTGGACCCTTCACACATCTTTTCAATACCAATATGACTGCTTTACCAAATCTTTTTCTATCTATCTAGCCTTTATTATTGAGTGAGCTTACAGTTGAATGGGATGCAGCTTAATACCTAGTATATTACATGGAGTGGCTGCCTTCATAACCCATTTACTTAATCAGCAAGATGTTACGGTAATTAGTCGTCCTTATCCGTGACTCATGAATATAAACGTGCTGCACAATAGTAAGCTATTTGCGGAGACGCTCGCGTGCGACTGCGCAGTGGCTCACGGATAGATCGCGGTTAGGGGTGTCAGTTATTACAGGTGGTTTCTTTCTGGCAGAACTGTGTTTGGATTTTCTTGAGTTATCGTTACTGTTAGATTAGAAGTATCTTCACTATTGATCTAACTTTAATTAAAGTAAGTAATTATTTTATGATCAGTCATGACTGGCTTCACATCCACACATTTAATCGAGTCCAAAATGTTGACTATGCTCTCATCAATGAAATATTATCAACATAATATTTTTGTTTCAGCCAGGGGTTTCACCTAAAGATTAAAAATGAAACGTATTAGTAATGGCATAAATACGTATCATAAGTTTCTTTAGTACTTTTGGTTTCCACATCCACAGTCACCAATTAAAGCTCCTAGTTCGCCTCTCTCTTTTCTCTAATGAAATCGTGAATAACTGTTTTCTTTCCAGTTTCTATAGACTTAAATTCAGTGGCCAATGGCGCAACGTCAAGTGAAACTTCACCCACATTTCTGACGTTAATATAAAAATCATGATAATCGTGATCGCTATCACTGTGTTTGTCGAAGATTGCTGATATTTTTAGGTTATCTTATACATGTGTGCTTCTAATTACACCTAGTGTTGTAACGTTGTCGTAGTATTTTTCTACGTCTATTATTTCCTCAACACTATTTTCCTACTTTGACTGTTTCTATAAATTTGATGGTTATTATTACTTTTATTTATATCTTCGTCAGAACTACAGTCGTTGAACAATATTTGGCCAATTTAGGTCGATTTGGTAGACCTCAATAATTCAGTAGCTTTCCATAGAAACCATGATCATTGCAAGGTGTTCTGGGGCACAAAGGCAATAAAAATGATTTGTAAGGTGACATGGATGTAAAACTTCATTTTTTTACTTAGGCTACCTATATTGTTGTAATTTGGAGAGAAATTCATCCAAAATTGATTGTATGTAATATTCAAATAAAAAATCATGAAAATCGTGATAGAATCGGTTAGCAATGAATACGAAAAGCGTGTACACGTCGTGTTCCTCTAATTTGTAAGTCTGTATGTCACAAGTGAAGAAATCAAGGATTCGGGTTGAGGTTGGCAGATGTATCCAATGATATTATTAGCTGGTAAACTGGTAACTTATGTATTGGAGGGCCTTTACTTTAAAATGACGTTAAGCTTTAAAATTACACTGTCAGTTATTATACAAACTGATTATTGATGTTATTATGAAACTGACAGTGGTGATAATTAGTGTGAATGCATATGAATGGACAGGGAGTTATAGAAAGAAAGAAAGACAAGAAGTGAATGATAGAGTGACGGCTGTCAGGAGAGAATGGAGGAAAAAAAACGTGTTTCACCGACATCAGGTAATGGGTCAAGGGCAGAAAGATGAGGATATTATACTAATGACAACGTTCGGCTTGCTTTTTACAATATCCTTAAAAATAAAGGAGCTTTTTGCTTTTCCCCGTCAAATTAGCGACGCCTTTCAATCAAGTCCTAGCTGTACTTAAGTTTGCCCTAGTTATTTCTTCCACGACAGTGACAATGAAAATAGATACCAGTTTTTTTTTACCCTATTTTTTTTTTAAATAAGACAGTCGAAGTGGCCAATATAACTTTTTACCTATTTCATGACATAACCAAGTACGTAGCAAAAGTAAAACCTTTTATACATAGTCACGTTTGTGACATACGGACGTGAAACGGTACCTCACGCCGCCATTGTGGTGTTAACATTAAGTCAAACAGGTGTGTAGTGGAGTACCATCGGGAACTGTGGACATTGCTTCAAGTCCACCGAATGTAACGTCTGTAGGTTGATTTTGGTGCATGTGTACGGCGGTGGAGTATTTTCGTGATGCAGACTACGCCTGAGAATGTAAGTAGTATGCGTAGGTAGGCGTAGGCATTCTATATTAGGTAAGTCTAGGTTTGTTTTTTTTATAATTTAGCTAGACGTTGGAGTACTAATGTACCTACGTGTGAAGAGAAGCGATAAATAATAACGTGAATGTTTGCAGGGCTTGTCAACCTGTTTGGTTAACGGAAGTAATGTTGTAGAACAATATCAGTCAGTTATTTGTTGAGGTAAACAATTACTGCACAATACAAGATTGTACTAGATCACAAGGTCAGTATCGGCCTAGTGACAGGCTAAAACGTGTAGAGAAAATAAAAATCCGAGCAAAATCGTAAGTATCAACAAAGCAGTTTTTTGTTCATCACTATCCAAGTACGTAATATTGGAGTTCTAAGAATTACAGTTTGATAACCAGTCTTGCCAAAACAGTAGCGTATTACCCAGTGGCTTGCCTGGTTTGTGGAAGTCAGATAGGCAGTGACTCCGTGTAAAATACTGGTATTCAGCTGCATCCGGATAAACTGGAAACCGACCCCAACATAATTGGGGAAGTCTAGATAGATAATGGCGATGGTTATAAGAAGGAAAACAAAATCTAATAGGAAAATGGAATTTTAAAAATTTAAACCAAAAACGGAGTAAAAGTTAGTTTAACACTAATTGCAAATTATGTAACAGTTTTATAACAATGCAAGACAATTTTGTATATGAGATAATAAATAGGGTGGTTATTTTTCCGTTACGCGCTGCAACACACTCAACAGAAATCTTTTCAGAAGGCTTTCTCGAAACAAATATTTTCGGGCTTATTTCGAAATCTTGCCAAACCTTGTATTTTTTGATGATTTTACTTGGCACACGGCAATTTAATATTCGGCCAATTTCCACGTCCTAATATGCGACCATATTCATAGAGATAAGTACTCCGCTTGTTTTAACCGTGTCGATGACAATCTAAATTATTCGGCCCATATTATATTTATTGGCTACAAGTTTGGCGCCTTCAGTAGTGCCTATGATAAAAAAGAAAGATAAAGAAAAAAGAAAGATAAAGAAAGACTAAAAAAAAAGAAAAAGATAGAAAAGAAAAAAAAAGAATAAAGATAGGTAGTTATTGAATGGGACTTCTATCACTTTTACATTTCCAAGTAGGTATGTCCAATAGTAAATGAATCATGTATAACGTCACCTGCGCCGGCGCCGTCTCCTTACGTTCAGGTAAATAATATTTGCCTTGTGCCATATTGTTCGCTCCTTCTTATGAAGCTTCACTATCTCTGTAATTTATGGGGTGCGATACAAATGTACATAATATGTTTATTCATATTTGTCTTTTGATCATTGTTCTGGCCTTTTTTTTTGTTGTTGCTGAGGAGTTTGTTTCACCACTTCTTCTCCACATTTAAAACACTAAAAGGGATTTTGAACCTGATCAGCTCATCAAAACAGCGGTAAAGAGTTGTCATGGTCAATATTTCAAATCAATGATGACACTGATAGTTCTTAAACGCAGTTCAATTCTGATCGCGTTCAGTTTCATTGGTTCATTATCATCATCATTATTTCAGCCGAAAGACGTCTGCTGCTGGACAAAGGCTTCGCAGTGTCGCCACATTAACCGGTCCCGTGCGACTTGTTTCATTGGTTAATAAATCATAATTTCATGGTTCGAGTGAATCGGTTTCTTTAGGGCAAGCGTCTACCCTAGGCCGCGTCGTCGCCTCGCAGTAGGCGAGTTGCGGCCAAACGCAAGTTTATTTAGTAAAAAAAAACCGTCCTTAGTAATGGCGAAAGCCGGACATTTTGGTAGACTGGCTTCAGTAATTTTTACGTTTAAAAAGTGTTGTGTGTATTTATGACAAAATAACTTTGATTTGATTGTTTGCAGTGTAGTAGTTACTCAAAATAAAATGGAAGCAGAAACATCAAGTGTCTACATACTCGATGTGATAATTATTCCGCGTAATCTGATTTATAAAACAGATTAGGATAAGTGACAGATTAAGGAATAAAATACTAATAAATATAATCATTTAATTACATAAAAACTCAAGATGTTTCGAGTAATACTCTCGACACAGATGCAGTTATCGTTCAAAGAAAACGAGAGTTTTGTTATCAGTCAGTCTGGATTTAATCTTATATTTGGGTCAGACATTTCATACTGTCAACTGTTTTTTTAAGACAATTCAAAAAGATTGCACGGTTCGTGATAAGGTAATTCACGAGGAGACGTGAAGCCTTAAGTATTTACGAAATAGTAGCTTTGGTCGGTGTTTATACAAGAGTTTAGGACGTTGTTGAGCTAAGCATACGTATTAATATCAGGCTTACCTAAGATTGTGCTTTTTTTTTTCAACTACACTTCATAACAGATATCTCTGCGACAGCTGTCAGTAAAATCACGCCTATGAAGTCCTGAATTTCATAATAGTACAGACAGGGATTTTATATATCAATGTACAGACAGTACCTGTCAATGTCATACTTAATGGGCATGCCGACCTAATTAGTGATGGGCGATGAATCATCGTGACTACAAACTATAAACTATCGATATTTTAAATAAAACTTAATTTAAAATTAATTTATCTTTTAATTAATTGTATATTTTAATATCATAACATTACATTTATACATACTTGATATAAATAATAGTGATACATTCCTTCCATCAACGTAAGAAACGTCGATAATTTCTATCGACAATTTTTTACATCCTGACAACCCTAAGAATGTCAGTTTGACATATGTCGCAGAGTCCAAGCTATCTTTTATGTAGTATAGGGTTTGTCCACTTCAACATTCTTCAACATTGATTTTGTGGGTCTTCTCCTTCCATACACATCTATCAACGATCATCTCAGCATTTACCTTTTAATTGCCATCCTACTATCTAGATGTCTTGTTTTCGATGCAATCCATCCAACTCTTCTTTGGTCTTTCTCCCCTACCAATAGCAACACAATTATGGAATTTGATTGGAATAAAACTCAGTACGTCAACACCCATATCTTTTGAATTTTCAACCAAATAAAAATGTGTTCCAGTTGTAACGCTATTGTATAAACTACGTGTGTTATCTTATCTTACGGAGACTGCCAGATTGCAGTGATCTATCACACAACCCACTGACAGGTAACTGAAGTAACCAAGGCGCCATGGTTGCTGAGCGGAGATTTTCAACCTTTATGTAACTGTTTTGAAATTATTTCGTTAATGAAATAATGTTTCAATTCCACAATATATTGTTTGTTAGATTGTGCGTTTGAAGGAGTCATTTTCGTGCTGGCCATCATCTTTCTTACTTTTAAAAGTTTTATTTTTAAACTGACATGGTCACTAACACTGTCATAAACACAGAAAATGGGATATTCACCATGTTTACTATTTGGTTTGAGTTCCGTTTCCGTTCTCAATTCAAATCAACATATCTGAGAGCATGATCGGGCTGAAATGTTCCCACAGCTGGGATACAGGCGTCCTCTCTGTGATAATGTTACCGAGCATTGCTGGTAATGTCCTGAACATGACTATTAAAATATTAGATATTGTTAGATCATGGGCTGTCTGTGATCTTTGCATATAAGATACTGTGTTTTTCCAAGTTGATTGCTAATTAAGTACAATAATAGATTGAAGGTCTATTCAAGGTCAATTCACCAAACTCGTAACAAAAATACCTCATAAAAGTTTGTACCGCTAAAATGAAAAACTTTGGATTGCTCATCATTACAGAGTGACGAACGAGGAAAAGGTCCAGAGCCATCTGATTCGCGTCTGAAGGTCGTGTGAACAATAACCCATATATCAGGTGAGCTGCACGTGTGGTGTTGCTAGACGACTTGATGCGACGGAATAGTAAGTGCAGATAAGACGGAGCAGGCATCTGAATTCTGTTGATGATGAAAGATTGAAAGCAAATTGATGTGTCGGGATTACTAAACTAAAGGGTATAGATCTAGAATCTATAGTTATTGTAATAAATAACAATGATATCAATGAAGTCAACATTTACGACGATTTTCTTCTGAATGAGGTATAGAGGTTTGCTTATGACACCCAAATTGACAATTTTGAACAGCTCGAATACGGAATAGTTTAGGGGTCAAGGCTGCAAATTAAATAACGAGAAGTGCTCCCTATTAAAACTGTAATATCAATTACTCTCATTACTCCCAACGTATACGGGAAGCTTACCAATTAACTGTAATTCATAGATAAATCACCGTTCGGTCTACCTACTTCTATTGATTCAACCTCATACTGATAATTACTTGAACTGATCTCCACTAGACTCTCATTATCTACTGCAACCTTGGTGACAACTAATAAAAATAAGTCTACAACAATGGCTGGCAACAAATGAATTCTTAAAGACCCATCCTTGACTATTGAAATTTAGCCTGAAAATTATAATAAAAACGTTGAGGTCAGTCTGACCTTACGTCGAACAATTATTTCTATGTAAAAACAAAGCTTATCGCTCCATTTAACGTTTATTGTTAGGATTTAACTGTTGATCTTGGTTTCCGCTTCCATTGGGTTTTCGTTTCTTCCATGCTAGAGTTAATGAATGTCCAAATTGGTTGTTTAACCACACATGTTGTTCATTTGCTGCATTATCTCTCTCTAGGTGGTAAACATCAGTGGCGGGGTTGACATGGTGACCAAGATAATCATTATCATCAACAAGCTCTGTTACTTTTACTAAGTATCACCCATCTGAGATTGGAGGACTGGATATTTTGGCACAGATTTGGAGAGGCTTATGTTCAGCAATAATTAATAATGAACTTGTTACACCAAGAAATCCTTCAGGGATTCATCATCATCATCATCATCATTTCAGCCGAAAGACGTCCACTGCTGGACATAGGCCTCCCCCAAGTGTCGCCACAATGACCGGTCCTGTGCCACTCGCATCCAGTGGATCCCCGCGACCTTCACCAGGTCATCGGTCCACCTAGTGGGAGGCCTTCCAACGCAACGTCTTCCGGTTCGCGGTCACCACTCCAGAACTTTACGGCCCCATCGACCATTGGTTCTGCGAGCAATGTGCCCTGCCCACTGCCACTTAAGTTTGGCAATTATTCGGGCTACGTCGGTAAACTTGGATCTCTTGCGGATGTCCTCATTTCTGATTCGATCACGCAAGAAACTCCGAGCATAGCCCTCTCCATCGCCCTTTGGGTGACTTTAAGCCTTCTGATGAAGCCCATTGTGAGCGACCACGTTTCGGTCCCGTATGTAATCACTGGCAACAAGTTGCGGTAAGTTGGAAGAGAAGATACCACGCAACTTCTTCAGGGATTACAAGGTTAATTTAATGAGGAATTAACCAGAAATGTTTCCAATAATTGTATTGCGTCGAAACCCGCGCTTTTATCAATTAATTAATTACTTCACGATAGTCCAAAATCACCAGATAACGGTAAATCTGATTTATTTCGTAATTATATTGTCATAGCATAGTATTGATTGGAATCATTAAAAGTTTATCACTTTTAATGATTCCAATAATAAGATCGTGACACTTTTCTAAGTTCTACAATTTTTATATGCAAAGTTTCTATCCTTATTAGCCTATGAACTAGTTCAATTCTCCTGAACATGGGCATCATTAAACCACAATGAATGGTCGTGATCCATATTAATTTAATCATTGTAGGTGAAAGAATAGTTGGTCAGTTTTATCAGTGCTTACTAACATAGTCTTAAGTTTTACTAACAGTTCTTGAGTCATGGATACTTCATTTAAGAAAATTATATTAATTTGTATAGTTTTTCATGTAAAGAATATTGGGCCAAATAAACCCATAGATATAAAATCCTTGAAGCTTAAAAAATTGCAAAAGAATATGCAGGGTGGTCTTATCAATGATGGAATATATTTTTCAGGTCACAAACTATTACGAAGACAAATAAATATAAGTATCTATCATAAATATAACTAAGAATGGAAGGGAATCATTACGGCGGAACTAATTTACCCATTAACAATACCAAGGTCGCGGTGACTATTTAGTATTCAAGACACGGACGATGCATAGATTATTAATTAATTTTGTTACATCTTTTAGAAACAATAGCTTTCAGAGATGAAGGTGAACGTGAAGCTAAAAATTGTTACGAGAGACGAAACAAGATCAAAATCTGATTACGATATAGAATGTAGATGGCTATAGGAGTAGAGAAAGACCAAAGAAACTATGGATGGACTGTGTGAAGAATGATAAGGCTAGGAAAGAGGTGACTTCTGAAATGACGAGTAATAGAGAAGTTTGGAAGGAGAGGACATGATGCGCCAACCCCAAATAAATTGGAGAATGATGATGATACAGATATGCATATGCATTTATATTTACTAGAGCAATAAGTAAAGGTGGATTGGATAGAGAAAATTAACGAAGCGGTATCAACCTTGATAATTTCATAAATATAACGATAGTCTCAACATGAAAACACGAAACCAAACGACCTTTACCATTTGTTCTTATGGCTTAATTAATGAATGAATGCCGCGAAATTCTTTGAGAACGACATTAAGCCAGCAGACATCCATTGATGGCATTTTAATGATGAAGTACATGGTAATCAAAATTTTACGAACTTTAATGATCTTAATTGTTGTCATTTTATTACTTTTTTTGTGTTTAATGTAGTGTGCAATGACACAAAGGTTTTGTTTCCTCAAATATTAATAGCTTTAGCTAGGAATCACACTTTGAAGTACGCAAAAACTATGAATCAAGATCGCGTTGGATATCAAAAAGTTCTCTAACATCAAACCCGCATTATAATAGCATAGCCAAAAAGTAAAGTGTCAATGATTATTTTATGCAAATGTTTCCATCCATTGATCAAACTGGCCAATTTGTCCGGAGGTATCAAATCGCCATCACTCTAATTGTGCGCAAACAACTATTGCGCAAGTGATCGGCGCAAATCGGGGACAGTACTATGACGAAGGCCGTCGAAAGTGGAGTCATTTGGGGCTCTCGCTCGCAATATGTTACTGACGGTCCCAAACCCGTCAGGGGCAACAGGTTACGATGCAGGTTTGCTCAGTTTGTTTTAATATATTTCCTTGGCACTTGTCTGAGTGATAGATGTAAAAATGAGAGCAGCGTTGCGTATGGCGGGTACAGGTTTATTGTTGACCTCTTCAACTGCGTATGTTTTGTTGTCAGTTGAGATTCGTCAGACATTGGTCAAGTTCTTGGATGAGGATAACTTCATTTACGTAACTATTCAACAAAACACTGCACCTGTTACAATTGATTTTCACAATACCACTAATAAAGTAGTGATAACAAAAAATACGGTTGATGTAATTGGGACCAGTTTTCAAGAGCATCAATAGATTATGAAACATAAGTAGTCTAATAAAGCAAATGATCGATGATTAATAAGTAGGTGCGCGTAGCTGTCTCAAATATCAATTTAATAGAGTCGATCGATACAATCACGGCTCATGTTACTGGCTAGTCTTTATTGATACCCCTATCTCACGCTAAATAAGAACACAACGTAACATAACATGACATCACGAATTGTTTGCCGATGGATTAGGTAGACATGTGCCTATACAGGGTGTAAACAGACTCTTCACGAAGCCGTCAACCAAACATGATGTACATCAAATTAAGTAACTTTACGCAAAATTTTGTGCTGGGAAACGACATTTTTTTGGGCTGAAAAATCACGTTTTACAGTAGGACTCAATGTAACGCATTAAAAACATTGTGCTGATGGATGGATTGAATAGTAAGGGGGTCCTGGAGGTGATTAAAGTAAAAATCTTACATTAAAACATGTATTAAAAAAAAAACTTGTGAAAAAGTTGGAACTTAAGCCCCAAATATCTCCGTAACTAGAAGGTTCCCAGGTATGGTCCAGAACAAAAAACTGATCGCAATGACGGGGAGAACCAGTTCCTTTCGGCTTCGTTAAGAGTCTGTTTACACCCTTTAGGTGTACCCAAATGCCAGTTATATGGGTGTATGTATCATGTAACAGGCGAGCGAATCCAGACTCCAGGATAGCATTCAGAAATTCCTGTTGGAAAAATGGAATAACTCTGCCTGACCTGAGAATAGAACGTAGGAACTCATGCTTAGCAGTAGCACTTGTGACTACTAGATCAACGAAGCTGCCATACTTATGTATAATAAATAGTACATAGTTAAAGAAGCATAATGGAACATTTTAAGATTACCGACAATTGAGTTTTGCGCATTGAACTTGAGCAAGGTAAATTACCTAGTTTGGAATTTCCAATGCTTGTGTATCGTGGCCTTGCATTTAAAGGTAAATCTGCGGGTAATGACGTTATCAATTTAGGATTATTGATCGTTGTTTTAATTAGCTGTGGGACGATAACAAGCTATTTTGTTAATTAGTAGGTACTGTAGAGATGATGATGTTAATATATGAAGATTTTCCTTTTCAGATTTCATCATTTAAATCACCATGATCATGCCTAGAGGTTTTTTTCAACGATGTTGAAATCAACTTCAATCTATTCAAATGCTGCTGAATAGAGCCAGTGAGTAGATAAATATTACAAAGGTAGTCAGAAGCCCTAATCTGACAACCAATCTTACCAAGAGGTCGTGCCCAGTAACTGGATTATGGAGGTCAGATAGGAAATCCGTGTGAAATACTGATAGACAGACCCCAACATAGATAAGAAAAGTCTAATCTAGGAAGATGCCTAAAGCTCGCTGATTATAATGGTAGTTGATGACGCAAAGAAAATATTATTTCCTTTTGCCGATGTACAAAATAATTTCACCAGCACCTGAAGTGAGGTAATAAAAGCTAGCACTCGTTATTTATATCTCATAAGTTATTGAGCCTGAGCCGGCATCGAACCTTCACCTTAAAGAAACCGGGCCAGTTGACAGCGCAGGCGCAGCGGTGCACACTACACTTGTTTTGTGCAATCAATGGCGCGTGCGGGCACACTGTTTGGTACGGTACGAGAATTTGACAGCTTGCGGCCTACTGATAAGAGAGTGAATAGAGCTGTTATAGGGAAGTATGGCAGAAGAAGATAATTATGTTGTGCCAACCGGAAATAAAATAGGATGATGGCAGAGGAAAGATGTCTTACTGATATCAGAGATAGGATAAGATTAAATAATGACATAATATGAACATATTTATCGTTAATTGTGAGTAAGGAAGTAATAGAATATGAAAAGATTCTTCTAGAATCGTCTTGTTAAATCTCATTTAAAAGGTAATGAACGGATGAAAATACTTCAAAACTTCACACACTTCATCACAGTTTTCTTCATCACTTTCAAAGCTGGCCAGAATACTGTAGCAATATTAGTACAATGTTTTACTACTACAATTCCGGATGCGACATTGGGACCGAGCAAAGATCACTCAATCGAACTGATTGATACTCAGTGTTATGTTACCTAACGCAGTTTTAACACTTAAGTCTCAATATGAATACTAAACCCACTTTTTTCCAAGCTTATTTGTAAATAATCATAATTCTGGGAACAGTAAAACATATAAAATGACTCACGGTAACGATGGAGCGGAAACAACAATTGTTTAAATAGGGAAAACCTAAGTTTGGTGATCATGTTTGGTACATAAACATTGTTATTTCGGTTAGTAGGTATGTATAACAGGTTATTAATGTTGAATCAAAGACCGTGAAGTCCTAATCACCGATAAAAGAATCACAACATTAATAAAAGATTCGTAGATCTAGAAAGAATGGTAGGTCTGCGAATCATTTAGTTTGTTCAAATAGAAATTCGATATTTTAAATTCATGAAAGTATTTTAAGGTACAGTTAAAGACAGACGAATCAGAACATTCAAAACTTGTGTAACAACAAAACTTATCAAAGCTAATTAAGATAATTCAATCAATAGTAAAAAAAAAACAACAAGAGCAAGTGTGAAGACAAACAGTTTAAAAGCATGAGTGTATCGTGTGATACCGCCCCCAGCTTTATCAAAAACTGTACTCATAACGTCATCACGAATAATGTTAATACAATAACATTGTTGTGATAAAAAGCGATTATATAAGAATCCACTGCAGTGCGTACGATTGACACGTAAGAATCTCAATGCGCCATAGTTATCATAATTACCTCATTAATCTTTATGAAACCGGAAACTGGTAAAAATTGATTTATCAATGATTCCGTCATTTTGGTTACTTTCCTGAACATATGCATCGAGCGTAGCAACAATGGTAGAAATAACTTGATAATAGGTACGGGTAATTTAATATGCAATAAATATATCCTTATAATTATAAGTAATACGAGCCGCCATTGGTTGTCGTGAGATATCTAACGACCATCCAATTATAGAAGACAATACTGATAATTTTCTGCCATTCAAAGCAGTTTTTTTCAATAACGCAAATAAATAATAAATGAACATCAGTAATAATAAAGATTGTAAAATTTGAACAGCAACATTTAAATTGTTGATTTAAATGTTGCTGACATGAAGCAATCGTTGAAGGAGCGCTTCTTTGGCCGCCTGAAAAAAGTATTTAATAGTCTTTTGTCAGGCGGAAATAAGGTGCGTGCCTTCAACGGTTGGGTCATGCCGGTTTTGATGTACTCTTTTGGCATACTCAAATGGACTCAAACAGAACTAGACGCCTTGGATGTGAAGGTCCGCAAATTGTTGACGGCATTTCGAATGCATCACACACGTTCTTCTGTATATCCCGCGGAAGTGTGGGGGTCGAGGCTTTTTAAATGCTATGACTCTTCACAATCGCGAGTTATGCAGTCTCAGGGAATATTTCCTAGAAGCCGACGTGGGGATGCATCGAGATGTGGTCGCGGTGGACAAGGGCCTCACCCCGCTCTCCTTGGCTAAAGAGAACTGGCGCAAACCTGTAGTACTTGACACTAACGACCGCAGGGGAGTATGGCAGAGTAAGGAGCTTCACGGACGCTTTTTCCGGGCCCTGCATGGGCCCGATGTAGACCTATCAGCGTCCGTAGCCTGGCTACGTTCCGGGGACCTCTTTGGAGAAACCGAAGGTTTTGTCTGTGCAATTATGGATGAAGTTATGATGACGAATAACTACCGGAGATTTATTGTGAAGGACGGCACGGTTGACATATGTCGGGCATGCCACCGTCCAGGCGAATCAATCCGTCACATTATCTCCGGGTGTTCTCGTCTGGCTAACGGAGAGTACTTGCATAGACACAACCTTGTAGCCAGGATTATCCATCAGCAACTTGCTCTAAAATACAGCCTTGTGGAATCGGAAGTGCCGTACTATAGGTATGTGCCCGATCCAGTTCTCGATAATGGCAATATCACACTGTACTGGGATCGATCCATCATCACTGACAGGACTATTGTAGCCAATAAGCCTGATATAGTGGTGGTGGATCGATCAGAGCGGCGCGCAATGATTGTTGACATTACGGTCCCGCATGACGAGAACCTCGTGAAAGCCGAGAAAGATAAACAAATCAAGTATCTTGACTTAGCTCGCGAGGTTGTCGACATGTGGGATGTGGACTCAGCGATCATTGTGCCGGTAGTCGTATCAGCCCATGGCTTAATTGCCAAGAGCCTCGACCAACACCTGAGGAAGCTCTCGTTAGGCAGCTGGATCAAGGGCTTGATCCAGAAAGCGGTACTCCTGGACATGGCTCGTATTGTTAGGAGGTTCCTCTCTCTGGAGCCCTGACCGCCGGTAGCTTGGACTCTATTCCCGATACCGGTGGGCTACTATTTTTTATATTTTTAAATGTTTTTTTTATGTCGTTTTATATTTAAATATTTAAAAATGTAAAAAATGTGTATAAAGATGAATAAAGGAAATAATAAGATTGTAATGAACCTAAAGTAGTATTTGAACATCCATCCACACTTCCTGCTTAAAATCAGTTCAAGAGTAGAAGAAGCTTTAAAGCGCTGACAGCGAAATATATTTCAATAAGTTATGTTTGTAATGAAATATGTTCAGTTGTGAAGCTAACCAGACTTTGTGGCGGGAAAACAAACGCTTAACTCATTGTTTTGGTTTAACGCATTCTATGAAGTTTACTAATTGTGTGAATCATATTGTAAAAAGGGAAATGATCGAACGACCTTGACTTGATTTTGATTTTAAGAACATGGTAGCAACGATGTGATTGTATTCCCCTTTAAAATTACATACTTCTGTTTCATATAATACAAAGATGAAGATGACTAAATCGTTTCAGCTTTTTGTATACAAAAACCTCCACTTGTGCATTGCTGTAACTAAACTGCATACATCTAATCTGCATACATTATCGTTGTACGTGTTTAAAAGAATACATTTTCTCTTGATGATGTTATTCTTACTGCGTACTTGTAGTATTCATAAAGTGAACCAGACAGGTGACAAAATTAGCAGGTTACTTAGTACAATCCTGAAAATACGAGGTTCACACAAATCGTGATGTTTGAAAACAAATCGTCAACGTATAAAAGAACTGCTAAGTTATAACTGAATGGCTAAAAACTTTAATATATGAGGAAACTGAGCACATTCTAGTACGAATTTGCTAATTTGACACATACATACATAATTAAACACTCACACTCACGCACACACTCACTCACACACACAAACATGCATGCCTAGAATAAGTTCATAAAATCACATATTTTTTACCAGCTTTGGTTCTTGGCTGGATTTTGTTTTATTTAAATTTTTTGCTGTTTTCTTTTCTAATAATTTAGTCTCAATACTGTATTAAATAAGTCAAGTAGCGTGTCAACCCCAACACGAGTATTTTTAATTACTTATTGGGGCTGTCTCACCTCATGTAAAGCATGTAACTTTTGAGACAAAATAAACATTTATTATTTATTATTATTACTGCACATTCGATTATAAAGTACATTGTGTTTGTGTTTGTCAAATTCTTGAACAGTATAAGCAGTTTATAATATCTGAGCAGCATTTTGGGAGTTGTATTTTTTTTGTCAACAGTATTGGTCTTAGTAGCGTACCTTGGGTGACTCTTTCTTTTGTGAAGCTGTAAAATTACAATAAAACCTTTGGAATTCACATTACAAGTCTTACTCAGCTATCTGCAATCTGAAGTGCGAGTTGCACATATTTTTTTTCTATTTTGTATGCATTACACACTCGCTTGCATCTGCAAATTCTCAGTTAACGAAACTGGATTTCCGTGACACAAATATTAAGAGGAAAGTCCTTGCGGGGTGAAACTGGGAGGTCAAAGGAATAATTATAAAATTATCGTCGGCTTCATCAAAATCCAAGAAGTTGTTACACTACTACTAGTACAGGAAAATCTAGAAATCGTGGAAACCAGTTTAGATAAGTACGAGGAAAAATTATCAAAATCTTTTGACATATTTACTCTCAGTATAGTCATTTGAAGCTTTTGTTTCAATGATGAGGTGGGTTATTATTTGAGCATATTAGTATTACAGATTTTTCGTAGCAGCTTTTTTGGAAGATGATTAATATTTATTTGCAAACATGAATAAAGACCATAGGTTTAAGACAGACCTAACTACAGGTAGAAAAACTGTCTAAAGATCCTTTTTTATCTGCAAAAATCGACAGAAATCAGTCATTGAGCAAAGGTCACGTCTTAATCGTAGAGTACAAAAAACTGATGTAACTTATTTGACAATGGCTCAGTGGGACAACAAATTTGGCTGAGATTACACTTAAATTCTTGTTAAACAACAGTTACGTGCCTAGTAGTAATACTAAATTGAAGGCAAAATTGTAAATATTGAAGTAGTGTTGACGGTGTAAGATAGATCATGAGGAAATCTGAACTTTTATTGGCCTGAAATCGTTGTCATTGACGTACGCCCCTTCACGTGTAGGCCAAAGATTGTAATACAAAATCTAGATGTAGAGTTTAATGGAGTAGTGGATGTAGACACATACAGCTGTGTTACAGTCATCCTAATAGGTTTCTCAGTCAGCAACAGCCATAACATAAACGAATAATGCCATAAATCAATGGTCTTTATATCAAGCGTTCATTGTTTGTCCGTCAACTTCTATTCATAATACATTACACAATCTAAAGTATTTTCAGTTATACTCAATTGTATATTAATTACTGGGAATCATGAAAAGACACAGTTTTGAATCTTCACCTTTTTGGGTATATTTCGTTTGTCTTTAAACGTCCTCTCCTTGTTGTGACTTTTCAGCTAAACACGGAATAATTGCAAAATTACCACTAACCTTAAATCCAACATTACGGGCAAAAAAAGTTCAATCATTTCAAGATTGCCCTTGACCAGCGACACTGCGCTTGGAATGATTAATCAGTAAAAGGAACAAACAGACAGTTGCTTGTTACTGCTATTTTATTTTAAAGAGGATACTCATATAAAACTGTGCAGAAATCAAAACATTGGATTTAGGCGTCTAGATGGCGGCATTGTTGTCGGGAATCCCACACACTGAAAATGTTAGTGGTATTTTAATTTGTGCCTATAATTATAGTTCTAAGAGAAACGCTAATTGTTTTCGTCGTGTGACGTCGGCTGACGCCCACCGTGTGATGACATCGGGATAGACATCAGCTGGGTCTGTTAGCATGACGTGTACTGATGCAGATGCGTAGTTACTCATCTTCAATTTTTCTACAATTTGGCTTGGATGGTCATTTTGATCTATATTCAACGCTACTTCGTGTGTATCTTGGAAAATGCTTTTGTTATAACAGTGAGCAATGGATATAATAATTTTGATTTTGCTTGTAAGTTGGCATTATATCTGTAAGAAGGATTATGATGTATGCATAATTACGAGTACAGAACTAACTTCATACAGCTGATTGCAGACCAGAGTATATGAAACGAAATGCGCAACCGTAAAAGTTACTATGACACTAGCTCCTAAAAATCATTAATAAAAAACCTTTCAAAACAAGTTTTTATAAAAAAAAACCACTAAAAAGAATAAGATAAATATTGGAGTAAATGAAAGCGCAAAAGAATAATTTCCACAAAAGCTTGTCGCGTGTAGTTTGTTTTTGCCGTTCACGTGAAAAGCCTTTCTGAAAATTATTCTTTTTCGCTTTCATTTACTTCAAGATTTATTTTCTTCTTTTTGGTGCATTTTTATAAAAGCTTGTTTTTAAAAGGTTTTTTAATTAATAATTTTATGTTTATTCGTATTCATGCTATAAACCGTTGAGGAGTACCTCTTGAGAAGACGATCTTGGCTGCAGGATGAAGTAATGATTGAAATCGTATTTATCCATCAAATATGAACGCGTCTACAAATTTTCGTATCCATGCTATTTAACTGTTAAGGAGTTCCCTCTTGAGGAGACGATCCTGGCTGCAGGATGAATCATGTCAAAAATAGAGTGTGTGCTTAAAACCGCACGGCAAAAGTGAAAACAGCTGTCTGTACCTTTCTCGCTCGGGTACACTCGGCAGTCCCGAGTTCAGCGGATCGAGCCTTTAACCTCAGAGCGTTGCGGATTAGCCTAACTTACTACCTACGAGAAAATTTGTGTGCGGTGCGCCAAAAAAAGATTTCACTTCAAAAATCATCTTTATCTATCAAAATTGCACGCGCATACAAAGTTTCGTGTCCCCACTATATATTAACCCTTGAGGAGTTCCCTCTTGAGGAGACCATCCTGGCTGCAGGATTATGTAATATCTGCCTTATAAATGTATTGTCTGCAGAACCAAAGAGAGTGCAAAATTTCAGCTCAATCGGTTGGGGGAACTGGTTTGAAATTCAGTTGCAAGATTCCACCCGAAAAAACATAGTTACATACATTGCAAGCTAAATAAAAGCTTGTAAAAACAGAACAACTATTACAAATATTAGAAAGTTGAAACCCACAAGAAAATTACAAACTACATTACTGGATCACATTTCAATAATGATTATAATTTAAAGACATATGTAATTAGTGTCGCCAAAAATACTGTTATCTCGTCTATTGAGTGTAATACGTATTATGTCAAACTTGTTTACAAATCGTACTGAGGTTAAGTCACTCGTGCCGACATTGTTGTGCAAAAACTTGTGGTCATTGGACAACGTATTTGTATTCAGTTTTGAGAAGTCGATGTTATGTATCTTTTTAAGAAAGAACTTTTTTAATTCAAGCTCTCTTTTTCACGATACCGACTTATGTTTTTTCACAGTTAGCTTTTTAATAGCCATCATTGTAATAACTTGGCGAAATTCTATCCTATAGCCTTCCACTCTTTCCCGTCTGATTTAGATGCATTAAGTAAAGCCATATCTCAAAAGGCTGTTTTTAACTTACCTTGTTCAAGATTTTACTACAAGATCTTTGTGTAATAAATTGAGGTTGTCTTCTCTCAAGATCATTGCTAAAACTCCCGTAGGGGACACTATCTGAAGTGGAATTAATTTTAACGATGCTAAAGCAATTATCAGCGTAGTTTATTTGGAGATACCTGAGGCTGAACATGATATACCAATAAATTCCAAGAATTAACAATTTAATCTTACATTGCAAGACCAAAACCATAAGATAAATTAATAATAACAACTTATTAGACCAATGTTACCGATTCATCAGTCAGCTTCAAATAAATCCTGCTTGCGCATGTTTTGGTGTATGACAAGTGACAGTTTATAACGGTGACCTGTCACCTGTCACCGTCAGAGCTTAAGCTGAGTATGTATAGCTACCCTCATTACAGAATTAAGTTGTTTGAGATTTCGGGATATTATGGCCAATGATAAGAGAAGGAAGATCAGAGACATCTTACTATTGGGTGATATCAACGGATGACCTGAATAGTAAAAAAACTAGAATGTATGTAATTGCGGAAAGCAGTGAACAATGAATCATAGCGTGGCAGTGTGGTTAACGTGGTAGCACGTGACACAATGCAGCAAACTATTTCTGGAGTCAATTACCATACGAGGACAAACACTGCCCTTATAAGCATTCACAAACTTTCTCCACTCACGCCAAACAATACATAATCAGAACGAAACTACCACCATTCTTAACAAACACAATTTGCAACAACCAATCAGAGAGATTGCGACTACCAAAGTTATTGGCTTTTCCGCAACACGGTACAAATATGGTGAATTGGTGGAGCGGGCGCAAGTATTCGGCGAAAGCGCTCACAAGGACATGCGTACGCGCAGGGTGAACTGTGTCATTGACATCTGTACGGAATTTTAATATTGAAATTGTGATTGTGTGGCTTTCGATTGATTTAAGTTATTGAGTTGCTTTTTTCGTTGCTATATTTTTACTTTATGGTTATCGCTTTGAAAATTATCTTTAACCGTTTGATGAGATACTGTGATTCTGATCTGGTCACAGGTACTGTTTTGAGTTAGTTTTAGATGATGATGATGCAGCAGGGAAAAGGATCTCGTTGTTATTGAATGTATTACTAAATATCTGGATATGAAAGTCTTTGTAGAAATCGAACCCACAACCTGTAGCGCAAGAATCGACAGTTCAGTCACTGCGCCAATAGACACTGCTTCGTTTACCTGGAAACACCATAAAATGAACACATGAGCTTATAACCTCGACTACGGTAAATAAGCAGGACGCATAAATCTTCTACGGAGCTCCCGGTCGTTAGTTGACGCCTTAACTGCTAAGGATCCACTAGCAAATCATATACATGATTGAAATTAGCAAAGAGGTTCATAAGAGACGGGTTAACAACCTGCGATTGCTTTTTATCGAGATAAAAAATAATATTAAGTCATAATGTAAATTGTATGCAAGACATCGGCACTGATTAATATTAAGATGATGGACACTGATTTAAGTTAAAATTGTGGATCAGTAGATGATAATGATGATAAAAAGCTAGGGAACAAAGAAACAAAACAAATTTATCGTAGAAAAGTCAGTCGTTACTTCGCTTCTTAGAGATCAGATGTAGAATTGATAAAACAATTTACTGCAGCAATTGATAGCACTGCAAACTTTAGTAAATTCATTTGACAAAGGATTAGGTAGTAGAGTCTGCTGGGCTCTGGAAATAAATCTCATTTAGTTACTACGATAGACTAAGGCCAATAAAAGTTACCAAGAAAAATACTGGTGTAAGGTCCCTTCGAATACCAGATGATAGCGTAATAAAATATACATGCTGTTCAAGATAACTGCGCGATTTTCCTCATAAATGATGAATATGGAGCATTTATCTTGTCAGGTGTGTTCTTAAAGGCGACAACTATTTAACCTCATATTGCGATGACAAATCAGACTCCAGAGAAATCAATGAAGCTGATTAATTCATCGTTGTCATCTGCTGCCCCTCTAATTTATTTGGGGTCAGCGCAGAATGTCTTCTTCTTCCATACTTCTCTATTAGTCGTCATCTCAGCAGTCACCTTCTTAGTAGCCATATCATCTTTCACACCATCCATCTATCTTTTCCTCTCTTCCCCTGCGCTTAATAGCCATCTACATTCCCCTACGCTTATAGTCTATATTCACACTTAAATTTATGCACAGATATTGCGTACGTAATTGAGAGATACTCGAATCAGTGTTCGATGAATTCGCGTCCAGTTTGATTGAAATATCGGGTGCGAAGCGGATTGCTATCGAAACCGGTATCAGACAGTTGTTTTACATTTTATTTGTTTGATGACACGTGTGAGTAATACTAACATCTGCAATGTTACAGGTACAAAATTAATGTTGTAATTTTATCTTTATTTGGTGCAGGATGACTATTGATAAAAGTGAAATAGGTTTGTGAAATTCGATTGAAAATAAACTAATCGAAGGATGACCTTTAAGCCTCTAAAAAAGTTTGGAAAAGATTTATATTATTCATTCATGTTAAATCACGTTCAAGCTAAGGTACAAACTAAAATTCATTTAAATTGCAGGCGGTACAGGGCAAGCCCAAGAGTCATTTATATCAGCATAGATAAAGAATTCCAATCCGACATCAACTGCCCTTTTCAAAAGTTAATCAGGATCAAATCAACTGCCTATCAAGTAATACTATATTTATTTAACACTACACGTTTTCCTCATATCATCATCTGCCTAGCCTTTTCCCAACTATGTTGGGGTCGGCTTCCAGTCTAACCGGATGCAGCTGAATACCAGTATTTTACATGGAGCGACTGCCTATCTGACCTCCACAACCCAGTTACTACTGGGAAATACGATACCCCTTGGTAAGACTGGTTGTCAAACTTTTTGGGCCACTGACTACACGTTTTCCTCATATAAGTTCTACAAATTATTTCCATATGTGACACGTCACACGACCTCTATTAAGGACACTGACTGGATTAATACGTCACCATAAAAAAGTTATAGTTGAGGGCTTGTCATAATCAGCTTTTAACGTTCCAACTGCTGGGATACAGGCCTCGGGAGTGAGCTATAATCCACCAAGCGGGTCCAATGCGGGATGGTGGATGCCCCATGATTTCTTTAGGGGTTTGTCGACGTGAAAATCTCCTCAAACATCATTGTCACCATCATTCATAGTGCTTACAGGTTTCAACCGGTGGTTTTTAGGTCTAGAGTAGGTATCTTACTTCTAGGTAATCATGCATTTTGCCTAGAAGTGATGTTCGCCTAAAAGTCTAAAGATACCTAGTTGTGTTAGAAGTTATGGTAAACGATAATGTGGTTGACGATAGTGCACACATTATCGCTTACCATCAAGTGAGATATAGGGGGTTGAAGTATAGTATAGACGAAAATTACAGTGGTTTATTTGTGTTTTTATAATTTAAAAGAAGTGTTAGCAGCCTTGTTCAACCCACTGGTATATGCAGGCCTCCCCTTTATGCCCATAATGCTTTCCTTACATAGTGTTAAAAAGGACGTAATTGTCCATTGTTAAACTCAGTTGCATGTGGAATTAGGTATCCTTTCACATTTTACATTTTAATTTTGATGACTGTTTCTAGGTCAGTATTAAGATCGTGAGAACGATCTGGTTACTTTTCTGAAACGACGGTGATTTCAATTTTACAAAAGATTTGGTTTTTATTTGACAAAAAAAAATATTTCTCCATCAACTGAAAATTGAGTGGTTTTTTGGTTGGTGGTTTTTGAATTTAAGTTTCTCAAAGTCGTATCAACACACTAGGTAATATTAATGTGTCCAGTTCATTTATGAATCAGGAAGTTTCTGTATTATTCCAATAAGTTTGACAACAAAACAAAGTCTTCCGTACAAAAACTCCCTTTTCAGTAGAATATATATATTCCCGATTACGCGTTTCCGTTATGATGAGTCAATCAAAAACCATTTTATTTATGCTTATATGTAGTTGTTCTGTTTTATAATGATCACGACTATTAGCATGCTTAGGTATTTCAAACAGGTTTATTGACAAATAAAT
The DNA here is from genome assembly GCA_950005105.1 of Lycophotia porphyrea. Taxonomy (NCBI): domain Eukaryota; kingdom Metazoa; phylum Arthropoda; class Insecta; order Lepidoptera; family Noctuidae; genus Lycophotia; species Lycophotia porphyrea. The sequence continues at coordinate 1,100,594 of OX465408.1, read as the reverse complement.
TAGCGGCTTACTTTGATTGAAAATTACTTATAATTGAAACTGGAATTTCTACATACTTTCTAATTACATTATTTATTACCATTATACTACTTATGATAATTATTTTTCGAATCTAGAAAAATTCTTCGGTAGAATCAAAATGATCAAGTTTCACATCTTTTTTTAACTGGCTTTTTTATAGTTTCATCATTGTTCCTTGAACGTGTCTTACAACCAATTTTCTAACAAAAAAGCCGCAATAATACTAATCTACTGACTATTGCCACCAACGAGCACCAACGCAAACTGCATCCTTAGGCTCAAAGTCTAGACCTCCTTAGATATAATTTACAATGTTCCATTGAACCCAGCTTCATATCCATAGTTTCCTGTGCAAGGGGAATAACGACTCCGACTCTTGCGCAGATACTGAGAATGATTCACGACATGACCGACTTTTATCTGTAGTGCAAGACAAACTCAATATTTGCTCTCGAATACAATTTTACATAGAGTTAATGGATTAGAGAAGAGCCTTCAGACACTCGGTGTGAATGCAGTGCTCCTGACCACACTACAGTTCACTTACTGGAGTGTGCAAATTGTCCCTACACTGGATAGAGGCTAAAAAACTACTGATGCCTCATTTAACGTGGCCACTATTGATTAAATGATGATTAATTTTAATTGAGTGTGTATCACTATTGTTACGAAAGAAGATCGATTAGAAGCTATAGCTAATATTCAAAAGACAGATTAATTAGTTACTTTGTTTAAATATGTAAAAGAACACTAAAGTAGGAATGTAGAAGAGCTGTAGTATATTATAGATACTATGTAATGTTACTGTAGGTATTAGCTTACTAATGGACGGTACAGTTCTTAGTCACCCGACGTGGAATTAACCGGGCAAGCCAATTGCAAATAAAAAAAGTGTAGAATTAATTTTAAAGTCGCGTTCTTTCCATTGTAACATTGTCATTTAAACCAACGTTTGAAGAGGGTTTTGATACAAAGATGATATTTTCAACAGGCTAAAACACTCGGTTTAATCTATGTATATTTTTCTAGTTATAGTTTTTTAATGAGTTGTTGTTTCTAAACAGCATCTTATAGAAAACATAGAAACTTAAATTATGCAAACATAATGTAAACACTAAACAATCAAATCTTCCACTGTAGAATTTTTGGGTCTTTCGTGTACAATTTGTTTACCTACAATAGGTAAAAAGATCACACATACTATACTGCGAGGTCTAAATCTAATGTCTGCGAATATGTTACGCATATTACAAATAATCACGGAAATATCAGCATCATTATCATGTAATGAGTTGTAAGCTATCCTCTGCTGGGTATAGGTCTCCAGCAAATTTCACCACAACGACCTATCTTCGTTCAACCAGGGGATTCCTACAATCTGCACAAACATAATTATGCTTCTCCATCATATTCTTTCACAGTCACTGCAACTTTCATTAACAAAACATAATCAGCTTCATCACGTAACGTATATTACCCATGAACTATTTCTATTAGCTATTACCCCACATATTCAAGGCTGACAATATTATCGTGAACCAGCTTTAGCCCGAGGCTTTAGCATACGGAGTCCTATCGCTGTGACATCATACGTAAGGTCTTGTTACGACAGGAAAATAATGTAACAAATTTATGTATCATCCTGTACAAACCTATTATATCAAAATTAATGTAAAGTAAGTTAATCGTCAAATAATATATGATATTAATTGAAAGTAGAACGGAAGAGAAGACGTGACAAATGTCGATGAAGAGGTATTAAGTTTAAATAAAGTCTATTTTATCACACTGTTTATGGGTTAGCGACTCGAAATAGAAGCAATAAATTAGGAAATAATTGTCAGGTAACATTAGACGAATATGCGATTAATTTTTTCTAGTATAACATTTGAATTATCTATTCAATCTAGAGCAGGCTTAGCTTCTAATGATCAAGAGCATGATGAGAATGTCAAAGACTCGCCCAAAATGTCTGCCATAGTTTTGTCTTGTCTCAGCCATTAATCACACATAACGTCTGTCACTTTCAATCTGTTCAAAATGCTCTAAAAAGGGCACCTGACTTATAAACTTGAGAACAGGTTACAGATCATAATCAATTGTTTACACTGAGTAACTGTGGGTCAAGGGTAAAGGGAGGTCGTGCTGCGGAACATTTCTTAGGTCTAGCGCTGTGAGAATTTTAAGGGCATCAGATTGAATTTTATTGTCTCCGATGTAATGATTGTACGGAAATTAATTGAATGGGTGGTTTTATGTGATGTCTCGTAAAGTGAATGCAATAAAATCCTGAAATATGCTCATTGGAGTGGTGTTCCTTTTGATTTACAAATGTTTGACTCTGAAGTGACGATGATCAGTCAGTCAACAATTATGATTCTATATTTTTTAGTAGCTGTATACTTGAATTTGAATTCGCTTTTGTCTTTAATATCTTTTCTTTCTGTCAAATCGATCTTTCTGCAAAATATGAATTTACCTCGATAACCATTTTGGAACATATCCTTATAAAAAGGTGGCTAGCTTTCCAAACATATTTTTGTCTTGAAAACAGTTACCAATGTTACAATATTTGTTCTGATCGGTCATCGCTAAAATTAGGCTTATGTCATTAGACCACAATCAAACCGCATTAGGCATCTGGTCATTCGAGTTCCCTGTCTTGCAATATTTTTTACTTGTTTTGATTTTAGATGCCAATTAGAGCTCATGTAGCAACTTGTCTCTTACGTTTTCAGATAGTAATTACATAATATGATTTATTTTTTGATTTAGGTAGAATATTTTGGAATTGTGAAATTTTAGTTCCTTATTTCTCACGTTTTTAACAGGAAACTTGACATCAGTGCCATTAAATAAATTCCCCATATACACAATGAGAGCAGCATTCGCTGAGAACAGGCGACGTGTATAATTATAAAGCTAATTTAGCTTGTTTAGATAATTAACTGTTAGCTCTAGTTGCCGAACCAAAATGGCCGGCTTGGTGTCATTTGGTGGCTTTTGATAATGTTGATGAAGCATTTTATTTAGTGGATCACGCATTCTTGTGTTGAGTATGTTTTTGGCTTCTTTTTTAAGTCTGTTTCATTTAGGAAGCGTATAAATATAATATTTCAGCTTCTGTCTAGGCTTTTATCAACTATGTTGGGATCCAGTCTAATATCAATCTTTTACAGATCGTCTGCCGATCCAATTTCCACAATTTCTTGCTTTGCATATCCTGATATATTTCCCGAATTGATTATTGAGTCTAAAGTAGTATGATTCCATGACAAATTCTTTTACAAACCTAACCAAGATCTTTGCACTTGACTGGATAATATTTTAATAACCAGCATTTAGCACTGAACCGGCACAATGAATTATAATGTCTCAGTTAAACAATGACTTACTTGTCGAAGTAATTACACTAATTAGAGAGCTAACAGCAAGTTAAACGGCAAAACGCTGTCAGTTTACAAGTTATTGGCGTATGCATACAAACCTGATGATATGCCTGTGTCATTGACTGATTGGAAAGTCACAAATGTTATTTGTAACGCTCGAATGGCTATAAAGATAATTTGGCATACATACCTTAGTTGCTAGTATTGTTTTGTTGGAGGACGTGAAAAATTGCCTCTGATAACGGTAACGGAAATGAAGTAACTAGAGAAATATGAGTTAGAAAGTGGCAGAGTTCAGAAGAAGACATCATCATTATCACACACACGACAAGAAAAGTCAAGACACGAAAAGTAAATTAATTGACTCTAAAACTGTTGCATATGATTATATAGTGGGTAAAGTGCAAGAAAAGCACACTGGCGTGGGATTTTGAACATGAACTAATCAAAATTCATAAATATGTACTTATGTATGAGACCGTCACTAAAAAATTCAGCCTACCGGCATTTAGTACGAATGCTACTTGTTAAAAACATAGTACAATGATAATGGCATCCAAAAGCATTGATACTTTATTTGAGCAGACAACATATTCAGCTCATTGAAATATTATTATACCAAAATAATTTCATCAGAAGGATAGTACACATTTCATAATTTTGTTTACAATTTGTTTTTAATTCAGTTTGACATTGCGATACGTTTAAATCTTTACACACATGTGTTTATATATTAAATTCTAGAGTTTATTAATATTTTGCGTTCCTGTTATACTTTTCTCTTCGGGGCCATGAGAGATGTAAGCAGAAACGTGTGTTGTATTATTTGCATCATTGAGATCACATGTTGGTCATAAATTAATAATTATAGTGTATTGTGACGTGCGACTGGAGTAATGACAGGTTTGAGTTCTATTAGGTCGAGATTATAACCTTTACCATTTAGAAGAATTCATCTCATTTTTGCCTGAAGCTGTTTTCTTAGGACTAAGTTCGCGAAAGCCGAGTTCCTTTTTTTCGGATGGGAAATCATCAAATGACTTCTCCCGCTCTGGGCGGAGCGGAAGGGAGTGGCAGACTTGTACCGACTAACACCCATCCATGTTCCTTCCTTGCCCTTTGTGTTATAGGACGCGGTATCTCTTTTGAACAGTCCCGCAGCCTTTACAGGAAAGACGAGTTCCTTGGGTTTTAATTTTGAATATTGAATGTAATATTGAATGTCTTTGGTGCCTTTATGATCTTGTTACTTAGTTCGCCGGTTGTTTGTATGGATTTTTCTTTCTTGGTTATTTAATCTATTGTGTTGTGATAGAATTTGGTGATCATAACATAAAGACGAGTTATATTTGGAGTAGCTTACATAATATTATCATCTCCTACATATACCATCATTGTAATAGTCTCAAAAGGAGGCTAAATATTCTACGGATGTTTACAAGCAGTTAATGATGAATGACAACTTGCTCTTACAGCAGTAAAGTAGTTGTTATTGCTCCTTTGATTGCCTTTACGATCGTAGATCAATTTGATCCAGTCGTAAATTCCAAGTCAAAATCATTCAAGGCAATGTTTGTTATGGCTACGTCAGTAAACAGCCGTGTCCAAGTCTTCACGAATCGCAAAAAGCGTCTATTGCAATCAGAGAAAAAACTAACTGAACCAAGGCTACTGATTCTTTAAGATTAAATTCTGATTAATGAAAAAGTCCCTGTCCTTAGCAACCTTAAACTGGATAGCCACTTCAGCTAATAACTGTTACACCATATTTTCATTCAAACCCGTTTATTTTCCATTGATTATTGATACAACACTATCAGTAGTTGCTCAATTGTATTATCTGAACCTACAACATGTTTGATGTTCTATTGTCACTCTTAAAGTGAAGACATAAGAGTCAGTTGTTTGAAAATATCGGTCAATTTTATAGCAGCTCTCATTGACAACTCGAAGCTATTAAAGCAGACGTAGACGAATTGATTACTACTATATTATACGATGTTCTTGATCATTACATTCATTACCGTTTGATATTACGAGAAAATTCGGAAGGACGTGATGATTCTCCGTTTCCTTAAGTCGTAAATAAACAAAGCGACTCGATATTCGTACCATATAACTAAATCCTTAGGTGCAATCCAAGCGTGTCACAAGATCCTGGACACTAGTTCACAAACACAGTCCACACCAATTGTTTGTAATTGGTGACCACTGATTATTTACTCACAAAAACACGTGGCGGTACAATTTATCGCGGCACAGCGCATGCGTTCGCGGCGGCGTTCACAGTGACACTGACAGTCTCACGACTCTCACGCTCACGCTATGGTCGTGGATCAGACCGGCGCCCGCGCATACTTATCACTGTAATCAGGTATGTAGCAGGTAAATTGCCTCTGAAAATATATATAGATGTGTGATGCAATCGCCATGCCTGTTCTTTAGCATCCTTCTGGGAACATGATGTACTGTTTGATTTGCTTTTGTTTATATTCGTTCTGAGGTTGAAGCCAAAACAGATGCCAAAATTGTTCGTGCGTTGAATGGAATGAAATGGAAAGTTGAGGCAGTATGAAGTGTTGAAGGCATCATAGCAAGGTATATAATAAAAGTAAATATGCATGATATAAGACTCCTCATTATAAAAGCTGAAATATAAACAATGAGGGGTTTTAACTAGATTGATAATAAAAACGTAATGATGTTTCAATTGTTTTCTTTTTACGGCCTTATTTTATGGATGCACTAACAAGCCTTTCGTAAATAATTGTGTTAATGGCAAGAATATACTCCAAACCTCTATACTTCTATACCTGAAGATTTGATCAGAGACGTGATGTCTACCGAAGGATATCATACTCGTCATACAACGTACATGTCAAGGACATTCGCCTACGTCACAAAACATCGGTTTATCGGGAGTCTGTGTTTCCCCTGCAGCAAATGTGCATGATTACCTGTATTTATAGCATTAGTACTGTAATCACGTCTGTTGTGTGGTGCTCTCTGTCTGGTAGGTTTAGTTTCTGTGTTTTATTGCACATTCTTGGCATGTTACAAATTCGCATCACTTAGAATTTCGTTAAGTTGTGTTCTTCCTAAAGTTTTATTAGGAAACTCTACTGGTTTTGCTTTTGCATAAGGCCTAGAATTTAGTCGAGTCCATTTTCAGTAACATTTAATCAGAGTCACTTAAACGAATGCCTAAACAACTGTACTGTTGGAACTTCGTCTTTCAGCGCTGAGCGGACTGTTGAAAATCAATCAGTACCTACGCTTTTACGTAGACATTCATTGAAGTGTCGCCTAGTTTTAGTAAAAACGAGCATTTGTCTGGGATTAGTCATAAAGGCACAGTTTAGACGACACCACATTAAATAAATGATCAAGTGACATACGGGTACTAGAATGATGTAATCATAAGATTATGTTTCTATCAAATAATTATGATTCTTCTGTTGTAACAAGAAATAAATAACACATCATCGTAGTCCCACAAAGCGAAGACCTTACGAACCCAAAACGATCAAGTGCTCAAACATCCATTATCTCAATTGTTTCAATACGATGCGCGTGCGACGCTGTCCTCGCGTGTCGCTCGATGATCATTAGGGCGAGCTCACTAACTCGACGATTCATAAGAATTTACTACTGTAACGAAATGGTCGAGTGTGTCCATGCATAGGCGCCAGTTTAAATAAATATAACTCAATGCATACTGGGGGACTTTTGACCGCTTTCGGCAATATCATCGGTAAACAGCACACACCAGTGAGCATCTTCCTGAATGTTCAACTTGGGAGCGGCCATTATCCCCAGGAAGAGGAAAGGGCTGAGAACCGACGCTTGGTGCAAGCCCACAGCCACATTGAAACTGCCAGTAGCGCTCGCTGTAGAACTGACTTGGGTGTGCATCGAGCAGCAAACAAGCAGGTATTTTCGTTTCTCTTTTTTGGATTCAAATGACTTACAGTGGGACAAAAACTAGCAAGCATAAAAGCTAAGAGTTTGAGGGAGTACAACTAGCATTATGTCAATAAAACTCAATTGTTTTAGTAGAATGCGCGTGCGCTCGGCAACCGTTTAGTGCTCGCGTGACGGCCATTGGTCATTAGGGCTAACACATGGACGATTTAATAGTTTTGATGGCAGCGTAGGAACTGTACTTAGGAACCATTTAATCGCTGTGCACACGTGCTGAGTGTCAAATTTTGAAGAGGCTTCACAGGTGAGCTTCATACAAGTGATAATTACTGGAATATTTTCTAGCATTATGTGTGCTTTTCTGTTCTTTAATTTGTATCATGATTTTATTTGTTAATAAAAGTGTTTCACTTTTCGTTTTAAGTGTACTTTGCCAACCTCGAAGTCAAGCGTAAACCTTTTAAACAGATGTTTTTTGTTTCACGAGTCATAGCCGGAATCGACATAGAGGAAGGATTCCTCCTATCCTGACCTCTGTACCTTAAATCATACGGTCGAAGTGACCTCAGCGATACCAACTACCAACGACGTGGAACTGCCACGAAAAAGGAGAAGATTTTTTGTTATCTTTTGTTTATTAAAGGTCACAGTCATGGAAATAATACCAAACAACATTATTCATCTTGAAACATCTTATCAACCGATTTTTCCACGACTGATTCATACAACGTCCGATTACTATCAGGTTGATTCCGCTTCTAGACATAAAACAATAAAAAAAACGTCCGATTCAGACATAATATGTTATAAATATTTAGGTATCATATAATTCGTACATTACAGCATTGATACTGTTCGTCATCGGATGACATCATCGAAATACGATCGTTTTGCAACAATATACCGTTAAGTGTTTCGTTGTCACTTTTAAGGCTCTGAAGTGCGTGACACTGAGATGTATTGAGTCACCTTTAGTTTAGGTAGACTGTAGGCAGTATGACAGTAGTAACATCATTATCATTCTCTTGCGTTTATCCCAATTTATTTGGGGTCGGCGCAGCATGTCTTCTTCTTCCATACTTCTCTATCTCTATCACTTCTCATCTCATCAGACACCTCAATTCTTGCCATATCATTCTTTATACAGTCCATCCATCGTTTCTTTGGTATTCCTCTACTCTTATACCCATTCAAATTAGGTAGTTTGGCAGTAGTAACAAAGCCGCCAAATACTGGATTTCTATTCTATTGGACCTCCGTAGTACGCTAGTGCAGTTCGTGGTCAAAGTGTTACCAGTTACGTGCCACTTACTGTTCCTAATTGGCTCCTCATGATATTTATATTCGTAAGAAGTTAAGAACTACCAAAAGAAATCTGTATTTTCAATAAAAAGAGAATAATTGCTAAGACATTGTTAACTTTAGAGGCGAAAATGTTGGAAAGGTTTTGGAGTGTTGATCACGTACCGGCAGGCACAGCGTTGGAAGGGCTTCTAGAAGGTGGACCGAGGATTTGCTGGTTGCAAGAAGTAGAGCAGGTATTGGTCAACGTGGCGGGTCGGGGGAGGCCTAGAAGCCATTATAAGAGTAGTTTGACTCATGTTCTAAAATACAGCGATGCTGCTTATCGGTGGTTTAAGTCAAAACGGGAAAGTCCTGTGATCTTCAAACCACTAAACAGAATCAAACAATAGCAACAAACACTCTCAAATCACATGAATACGAGACCACAGCGTGACACATAATTAGTAACAGCCCCATTTAATATGCTGAGATGACTCACAAAGCAATTTGATAACTATAAAACATGTACTAAAGTCGAATACGCATAAAATATCAATTGGAATTCACCATGGTTTTAGGCCTAATTTCCACCAAAGCGGAGATGAGATGAGCGGTGCGGAGAAGTGCTAGTTTCGTCCAATCACAGGACAGACGAGACACGCACTGTGGATTTCAATCAATGTGGTTGGCCGATTCCCACACGTGTCGTTTTGATGGAAGTTGATCTTTTTACAACAAAAATTCCATGGCGGCTTGTCGATTTCGTTTTGTGTTGCCACGAGCCGTCCAATGCACCATTTCTCAGAAATGGTTGATGTAATAAAATCAACTCATCAGTTATAAGGAAAAGAGATAAAAAAATGTCTTAAGATGTGGATGGATATTTTTGGAACGTTAAGCTTGAGTGTATGTCATAGAATAGCAAAGAAAGGGTAAGTTCAAGTGCAAAAAAGAAAAAAAGAGCCAAACCAGCTGGAAAAGATAGAATAGATACCCCCTGAGTAGAATTGGATAGTATACTACTTACACAATTGAGAAAGGGTCATTACGAGAAAAGAACATATTGAGAAAGGTACTTTAAGAGAAAAGGACATTCTAAGAAAGGACATTTGAAGAAAAGGATCTTTTGAGAAAGGACATTTGGAGAAAAAGACATTATGCGCTAAGATGAGGAATTATACCACTAGAAGTATGAAACCGTGCCTCGGAAAGCACGTTAAGCCGTTGGTCCCAGCGGTCGTTGTAGATCTTTGACAGTCGATACAGGTAGTCAGTGGCCCGAAAATCTGTCAACCAGTCTTACCAAGGGGCATCGTATTACCCAGTAATAACTGGGTTGTGGAGGTCAGATAGGCAATCGCTCCATGTAAAATACTGGTTTTCAGCTGCATCCGGTTAGACTGAAGCCCGACCCCAACATAGTTGGGAAAAGGCTAGGCAGATGATGATGATTAGAAGTATGAAAGTTAATAAAAATCGATTATTCGTTCTTTCTTAAATCCTGTTAGTAACGAAAAATGACACTGCATTAAAACTGCAAGACTTTTGGAAAGACTTTCAACTCATGGAGCAAACCTACAGGTTTTGAACAACTTCATTACTATTTGTATCTGTACAATAGAAAATATATTGACAGTTTGACACTGACCAATAACAAAACCGTTAAGTGCGATTGACTCTATGCGTGAATATTTTATACTATAGATGACACGTGGAGCCATTCTGTCTAAACCGCATATTAGTAAGTACTTATATATCATATATCGGTATACATTGATAGTGATGCTTGCAAGCAAGGTTACGTACCGGTAGCTTGTGATTTGAGATGTGACGGTACGATTGAGAGGTCTGTTGAATTTATGCTTAACTAGCGACCCGCCCCGGCTTCGCACGTGTGCAATGTAGATATAAACCTTCCTCTTGAATCACTCTATCTATTGCTGAAACTGCATTAAAATCCGTTGCGTAGTTTTAAAGATCTAAGCATACATAGGGACAGACAGCGGGAAGCGACTTTGTTTTATACTATGTAGTGATTAATTTTATTTGACGGGATCGTGTTCATTATGTTCATGTAGACAGCCTCGTTGGTCGCAAGCGTGACTGCTGAGCAAGAGGTCCTGGGTTCGATTCCCAGGTCGGGCAGTGTTACTGGGTTTTTCCATTAGGAATTTCTCATTAGTAGCCACAGATTCTACGTTTGTACCCGGTTGATGGCAATTGACTCGCCTTCTATTACATGGGACTTAAACATAACTGGCGAATTACAGGTATGACGTAATGTTATTTTCGATGTTGCTGAAAAACTGTTTCCGAAATTCTTAGTGAAAACCAAAACTGGGGAAATATACATGATGGAGGTCACATCACCTGCGATGTCGAAAACTTCGACCAAATCGGAGCACCATAAAAGTAAAGCACCTCAGCATATTTGCAGAGGACTCGAGAATGAATCGCGGAAAGCAACAGTACAACAACCCCTCTTTTGATATAAGCCTTAGAAACATGCAACAGAATCTGACAAGAGACCGATACAAAACTACCTGCTAAGCTCACATCCTGAAGATCATCATCATCTGCCTAGCTTTTTGTCAACTATGTTCGGGTCGGCTTTAAGTCTAACCGGATGCAGCTGTATACCAGTATTTTACATGGATCGACTGCCTATCTGACCTCCACAACCCAGTTAGTACTGGGTAATACGATACCCCTTGGAAAGACTGGTTGTCAGACTTTTTTGGGCCACTGACTACCTAACGACTATCAAAGATCTTCAAATGACAGCCGGGACCAACGGCTTAACATGCTTTTCGAGGCACGGAGGAAACTCGGTATGTAATTGGACCACAGACCAACCTAGACAAGCACGGCTTTACCTAAAGACCGACCCGCGCGGCTGTTATTATTTAGCCACGAGCTCCTCAAGCTCACATCCTGAAGATATAGATAAGATAAACATAATTAGTTCATAATGATCCCACAGCTGGGACTCTGGCCTCCTCTCAGCGGAAGGACGGATAGCGACGTTGAGACCCACGAAAACGTTAACTATTGTCGGCAAAACCATAACACAATTTCTTATTTAAACATCACCATGACATTTCTGAACCACAGTAAAATCGTAACAATAGTTTATCAGAGATAGAGCGCCGATAGGATAGATCTCGACTAATCTCAGACATGGATGACATTCACGCGACAGCTGAGTCGTAGACGTTTCATAAGCCGTTGATAGACAGTGATCAGTCATTTGATTGTTTAATTGAGACAGGTTACTTAAGGTTGAGTATTGTGTACCGGAAGATAGAAGGCTGTTTGTGTATGTGAGTTTAAATGTTTGTGAACGCATCCACGAAACAGGAGAAATTCCTAGTGGGGCAACGTTTTTCTTTTAAAAAAAAAAAACAGATAACTGAAGTAGTGAGTAACTGAATTATGGAAACTAGCTTCATAAATACCATAACATCACGCTAGTAATCCCCAAAGGGTTAGGTAGAGGTGTACTTAATAGCACACCCAGATTTCGCCAGTTATGTTTTCAGTCTCGTGTAATAGTGCGTGAGCCTATTGCCCTCAACCGGCACAAAACTAGACTCCGTACCTGCTACTGAAAAATTAATTAGTTACTTGAATTTTAGGTTCGATATTCATCATCATCATTTCAGCCGAAACACGTTCACTGCTGGACATGGGTTCCCCCCCAAATGTCGCCACAGCGGTAGAGGCCCCGTGCGACTCGCATACATAGATATAAATTTTTCAAGTTTCAAGATCTGTTACTTGTTTAGAAAAAGTATAGTCATTTGTGAAACAAACTGTACAGCATCACATAGTAAATAGCATTACCAAGGATATGTGAATTCCTCTTAAGAATAACATAATGAAAAAGGATGATTCATACAGCATCCTCTTTTCTATCAGAATCAACTGTGACTGCTTCTGTCCTCTCCAATATCGTGATTTCTATACCCAGGAGTAAACTGTAATTGAAAGCGATAAATTTTTCAGAGACAGACATTTTTTATAATCTTCTTCTCTATCGTATTCAAAGACAATGTGAGTGTGGAGCCCCTCTGCAGGATATGCCTCACCTCCTTTCTTGCCCATCCTGCGCAGCCACCTGCACCTTCCAGGATTTAAATTATGCAAATGACAGAGCTGTGCAGGTGGCAATACACTGGTCGGGCATTATTTGAATTTATTTTATTATTATTTGAGTCTATCAACACGCAAAGAAGAAGATCGTGTGGTTAGTGCCTAACCTGGTGTCAGAGTTTTTATGCCGTCCATGGTCCTCTGACTCGGCTTTATATACCGTCGAGAAATATCTCTCAGGCATGCTGGTTCCCTCACGATGTTTTCCAATGTTAATGATTTTGGCAAACATTTGGAAAGTTATATATACCTATTTACTATGAGTGCGTCAGTAGAACACGCCCTGGAGTGGTGACGTTTCCAGTTTTCATCCATCTCGTAACATGTATTACGTTTGAGTGGATCTGGCCAAGAAGAGGCCCGACCTTCAAGGTTAGTCCAGTTTGGCACATACTAGGCAAATTTTACTCGTGTTGTTGTACACGCGGTGGCACAAAAAGCTTTACATTTCCAGTATAACGTGGCCTCGCTTTGTATATATTATGTGTACAATGAGAGATCCGCATAAACTGGTTTTGTATATCTTGATCAGCCGCCATGCGTACATCTACATACGTTAAAAACATTTAAATGGTAACAATTATCATCTAGACATTTTTGTTATTCATGAGTCTTAAATTGGTTCTTTGAAAACCACTCTTACATTAATTACCCTCGGCAAGTAGAATCTAATATATTTTTAAGACATCACTATTCGGAGCACAGTGTATTTAGCTCTGCCTTAAGCACATATCCACATCGCCCCTAGCAAGTGAAATTGGGATTTTCCTTCAAACCTATCTTAACTAGCAACAATACCAATAATCATCATCTGCCTAGCCTATTCCCAACTATGTTGGGGTCGGCTTCCAGTCTAACCGGATGCAGCTGAATACCAGTATTTTACATGGAGCGACTGCCTATCTGACCTCCACAACCCAGTTAATACTGGGTAATACGATACCTCTTGGTAAGACTGGTTGTCAGAATTTTAGGGTCACTGACTACCTGTAACGACTGTCAAAGATGTACAAATGACAGCCGGGACCAACGGCTTAACGTGCTTTCCGAGGCACGGAGGAAACTCGGTATGTAATGGGTGGTCACCCATCCACAGACCAACCTAGGCAAGCACGGCTTAACCTAAAGATCGACCCGAGCGGCTGTTATTATTTAGCCACGAGCTCCTCCACAACAATACCAATAAGTTTACTGAGCAAAATTTGTCAAACATTTAAACGTGCAAATTATTGATAAAATTTAAAATCTAGATTTATCAAGGTTCTTTAAGCTTGCTAATATTTTTTTGGGTTTGTTCATTATAATCAATTTGAGTGGTTTGTTTTTATTTCAATCAATTATTTCGGCAATAAAATTATGTAGGAACATCATAAATAGTGATTTTGAGAGCTTAATTATATAATAAACGATGATCATTAAATTAATCCGATAGTTTTGTTGAGGTTTACATGTATCACCTAACTTAATTAACGAATATCTAAATCTGTACAAAAACACACGCATGCCGAAACCTCATGGTGCGCTTGCGCAGTGTTTGGTCCAAAACAAACAATTGTGCCGACTTGCGCATCATAACAAAAAGCTGACGGCCGCACAGACAGTCCAATAACACTACAACATAACACTGAAACTTCAACCTTAACTACACCCACTTAAATCACTATTTAGGTTGTTTTACAGAAGTCAATATCAGCACTCCGCGCCAAAACCGTAAAACGCGCGAAATTTATATTACTATCCGCCATTTTTGTTTTAAACCGTACGTTGCAGATTTATAGCGTATTTTATTCATATTTAACTGCGGTTTATTAGCGATTGTGGAGACGGTCGGCGTCGCGCACGCGTACTAGCGGTCTGGTCCGAAATAGAAAATCTAATTGGCCAGACGGCCAGACGGTTAGGGTTGAAGCTAAAATTATGTCTTAGATCCGCGAAGATTCGGATCTCAACGCACTCGTCCAAGGTAACTGCGAGCGAAAGCCCTAAAAATAACAGCTGCGTTAGCTTTGTGTTTACCTTATTTCAGTGAAGTGTCATAATCATAATTCTGTCACGTGGGAAACTCGTTAAAATGGCGCATTTAAAACAAAGTGGAATTAAGAGCTGGTGCATATGATTGCAAAATAATCCTAAGGTAATGCTACTTTTGCTTGCAAATACCATCGAGAGGATCTGCATGAGAATGGCGTTAAAATGAAGTGATTTTTATGTCAGTGAGATAGATCCTTGGCAGATCTGGACAGAGTGAGGTGGAACGCTGGTAGGGAGGCCTCTGCCCAGGAGTGGGACCAAACCGGCTAGTAATAAAAAAAAAATGAGAAAGAGTCTTATCTCTATATCTTCGAAACAAGGGATAGGCCTAAAATAGATAGTGCCATTATTCAATGAACTTAGTTAACTCTGGGCGATACAACCACAGCAAGATGAATCCTTTTACCGATGAGAGCTTACATATTCTAGTAACGTAGATACTGTGCATAGTTATGCTATACTATGAATCCGCCTTTAAAATTCCTTCTGCTGAGACACAGGGCTTTCTGCGAGAGGGAGTTTAGTACCCCGCAGGTCCAGTGCGGGTAGGTAGATAACATGACATCACAGAATTACCAAGCAATTATATCAAAAGAGACGTACAACACAATAAACAAGAAACCCAGATGGATCAGTCAACCGTAATCGACGTAATAGAAGCTTATTAAGTAACCAATAACACTTTGGACACCGGTGCCAATGTGTCAGTTCAATGACATAATATATAACTGAGGGACGAGTTTTGTCTTGAAAGACGTCGAGAAGATCGGACAAATTTTGTCAGAGAACAAGGTAATATTGACACACAAAGTATTTTCTAATAGTAAAGCATGGTTACAAGGCAAGGAATGTCTTGTTTAATAATATGCCTAAGAAATCTTCTCCGTGCCGATGATTCCCATAATTATTCAATTTAAATTTCAACCAGAACTCAGTCACATCGACAGCGTTGGTAGTGGCTTCGGACAGGTCCCGTAAAGTGCATAAGTTATTAAAGAATCTTTTATAAAATGCTACGGATGTGGAGATTTCAGTTTTTAACAATCAGCTCAAATTATAGTTTGAACAACAATAATTAAAATAGATCCTCAACCTAGAAATTTGTATGAAGCACATTACATCTTTATTTACATCTTATTGTATGAAGCACATTAAGAACAGCTTGAAAAATAATTTCTTCGTCCTATCAGAACGTTACTCTCAGAATCAAATCACACCAATAATTAACATGGGCCTTAACTAAGTTGCTTCGTATAACGACACACTTGGTTCTTTCCCTATCATACTAGTTTTATTATCAATAAGCAGATAGCATTATATCTCTTGATCAACCAATTTATATCGCATTAAGTACGCATCTGTAGATTTGTTTGCTGAAAAAATTAAATAAATATACCAACGGAATTTTAGCTTTAAGCCCGTCATTCCAACCTAACTGAAGAGAATTCCCATGTGAATAAAAAAATAAAAAAAACCGCAATCCTCATTGAATAATATATAGCCAATAATTATCCACTTTGTAAACAAAGCCTTTCGTGCAGGATCACGTGTTGCGTGCTCATCATCATGGTACCAATTACATATCGTTAATATCAGCACGTGGTACTGTAGTACTATCAAGTGTCCTGTAGTGTTTGTGTCATTCTCTTTATGTGGCTCTATAAGTGATGTCTTAAATGATAAAAGTGTTCTAATATCATAAATAAAAAGATTCTAATATAAGCAATTTAGATCATCATTCTGCCCTTTTTGCAATGCTTAAAACAGGACATCTCCATTAGCTGCCATCTCAGTAGTCATCCCCTTTCTAGCAACATCATCTTACACGCAATGTATCAGATACGATCATCTGTCTAGACTTTTCCTAACTATGTTCTGCCTGCATCCAGTCTTACTGGATGCAGCTAAATACCAGCATTATACATGTAGCGACTGTCTGTAAAGTAATTTGTATTTTAACCGAAAATTCCTCATGCTTTTAAATTATGAACATTACGTTCTTCCAGGCCAAATAAACCTTGGTATTCCACCTAATAACCGCAAGAACGAAGAAATGACGGGTTCTTGGCACTCGGCCAACCAAACAACATCCTTCAGACGATCATTCACTTCAGATAATTCAGAAAGATTAATAGTGCATCAACGGTGAATGCAAATATTTTGGCTTTTTGTCGCTTTTAATCTCAAAGTTAAAGCTGAGGTAGACCGTGAAATTGTTAGCCTCGTTGTCATTCACGACCTCATGGGATGCATTATGCGTCAGCGTCAATTTGTTTTTGTCGCAAGTAGCGTCGCAGTGGTTCGTGGCATTCTCAGAGCAATTTCTTTTCTCCGCAGATAATGTTAGTATGTGTAGCATTTGCCCAATTGGTTAAGGTGTTCATCAATTTTCTACAGGGTGTAAACAGACTCTTCACGAAGCCGTCAACCAAGCATTCTGTACATCAAACTTATAAGCTTTACGCAAAAATTAGTGCTGAGAAACGACTTTTTTTTGGGCAGAAAAATCACGTTTTACAGTAGGACTCAATATAGCGCACTCAAAACATGGTGCTGATGGATGGATTGAATAGTAAGGTCCTGCAGGTGTTTAAAGTAAAAACCTTACATTAAAAACATGTATTTAAAAAAAAAACTTGTGAAAAAGTTGGAACTTTGACCCCCAATATCTCCGTAACTAGAAGGTTCCCAGGTACGGTCTAGAACAAAAAAATGATCGCAATGACGGGGAGAACAAGTGCCTTTCGGTTTCGTTAAGAGTCTGTTTACACCCTTTATGTATCATTTAATTATGCTTTAGGACTTGTAAGGACAAGTTTTAAGGAAGGAAAGGCCTGCGTTGCAACATGTGACGCATTTTCCCTTTTGCCTTAAACGTTACCTGTGGTCATTAACCTAGTTGCAATGTTTGTTTCGAAATCATGGTAAGGGAGTTCCCAGTTTTGCGAAAACCTTTTTTCTTATTGATAATATAATTCTTGTTGATAACATATATCAATACAGTTTTTTTTCTTAAAATCAAGTTTAGCAGAGCATATTAAGTTTGAGTAGGATGGATTAGTTAGGAGGTATGTTTTACTTAATTCCGACAGTTAATCACAACGCATTTATTTCGTTTTACCTAACATTTTAACAAAGACGATGATGCAATATTTTCAGGAGAATTCCATGACTACTCCGAATAAACAAAAAACCATTGATTGATGATATTAAACCTAACCTAACTAAAATCAATTATTCCAGGAAAATGTACCAGATCCAAAGAACAAAGACAATTAATGAATCATTTCGCGGAATTACCAACTGATGTGTATACCGACAGCTGACGCGCGTACGCATGCGTATGTGCTATCACGCCGTCTCAACGCAAGAACACGTCTATTCTAGGTACAAAACCAACTTTCCAAACTGAGTCAGAGGTTTCGACCCACGAAATAGGACTCCTTTTACTTTCCTAATAAATCACCATAAAATAGCAGGATTCTGCCAACCTAAACATACTACAAGCAACAACTTGCAAAATGCCTTTTTTAAAAGACACAAGTTAACAGTCTCTATACAAAGATCAAAAAACCGAAAAATCAAGCCAAAACAAATGATTCACAATAAAGACGGAAAGAAATTTACATCGACATGATAAGAAAAACCAACGACCAGTGGTCCACATTGGCCCTGGATCGAAGAAATTGGAAGTTATGGGGAGATGCCTTTGCCCAGCAGTGGGAAGACACAGGCTAACAGTGACGGTAATGATAAGGAGAATAATTCAGGCATGCAAACATTTGACCGTTGGTTTGAGCCAGACAGAAAAGCATTTATTGGGACATACAAACACATTGGTAGGTATGTCCTATGACAATACTACCCTCTCTTAATTAAACACCTTTATCGAGACAAAACTGATATAATCACCCCCAAGGTCAACCACAAAACTGTACCAGAATCCCATCACCCAGGTCCAGACGCAACTGAAATCATTATCTCCAAAGAATCATTATAACACGGAGTAATTTCGGAGAACGTCTCCAGATGTTTGTAACATTGTACGCATGCGCTTGATGGCTGGCACGGTGGTGCGTAGACGCAGTAAAATTAGCTTGCAGTCGCACTCGTGACGTCGGCACGCGTCAGCGAGGACTAACGTCATAGATGTTCAACTTTGTACCTGCTTATAGGCGTTGGTAATCAGCTGATGTCTACACTTAACTCTTTCAGATAATTAATAGTGGTTAGTACCATAGTTTTGAGTGTTTTCACCATTTGAAAAACTCCGAAAGGAAGAAAACTCAACAAGTGATGTTATAATTTTCAAAAAGTATGTGTTTTCTTCAGAAAACGTCTAACGATATCACTGCGGGATTGGTTTAAGGCAGGATTGGTTCATAATCCCTCAAGATAATTGGAAAGGAGCAAGGAGAGCATTTCCCCTGCAGTGGGAGAACACACCGATAAAAATAATATATATATATATATAGTATTTTCTTAAGAAAGCATTCACCTGGCGCCACAATAACTGAAAACGACGAAGACGAAAACGAAAATTTAATTCTTTTTTTTTTTTTTTCTTTTAAAAAAAAAAAAACGTTGCCCCACACTAGGAATTTCTCCTGTATCGTGGGTGCGTTTACAAACATTTAAACGCACATACACAAACAGCCAGACCCGGAACAACTATCTGTAGGCCATACAAATATTTGTTCCGTGCGGGGATCGAACCCGCGACACGCAGCGCAGCAGTCAATCGCTCAGCCACTGCGCCAACCGTGCCCTCACTAATTACAGTACTATAACATGAAAAGGATGAAGAAAAGGATCAAAGCACTTTCAAATGAAAAAGATAAAAAAGCATGAATCCAAAGCTCAAAGCAGAACAAACCATTACGCCACTACTCGTGTACTCAGTGACGTAGACAGAGAAGATTAACAAAAATAGACGGCGCACATAATTTTAGAAGTGAGGTTAAACTGTAATGTTATGACTGGCGGTGTCATAAAACATTTCTTTGTTTGGCTGGTCGTGATGCTGTGACCGGAGTAAATGCGTAGTTTTACGAAATAGTGGATGCTAAACGTCACTGGAAATACGATGAGTGCAAAGAGGGTAAAATTAGATGTTGCAGGATGTAGTGAAAGGCAATGTATACTTTGCAGAACCTAGAGATATTGCTACACCTATTAGAGAATAGGTAACATTGGCAAATATATTTGGCGGATGACTGTGACAAGTGGCAATTGCTTCAAATCTTTTCGTGCTTCGACAAATACGTCTCACAGAATTCACGTAAGTTATTGCAGTAGCTTTTATCAATCCAATACATTTTTGCCTTTTCCATTATCGTCACTAGCGCTAGCTGGTACAATGTCTCTTGTCTTGTCTAGGGCATTTAGTAATTCTATAGAACATTTAGTGGAAAATGGGAATATGCTAGTCCCTGAATTGTCTAGATTTTACATCAATAGATGACGGCTTGTAAACCATTTCGTAAAAATTCTTGAAAAAAATGTAAAACTTTCATGCTGTTTTCTACTGTAGTCCATGAATCAAAATGGCGTAGAGATTAATATTTTTATTGTGTCTACATTATAATCCAGCTAGTAGTACTGAGATAAGAAAAGGCAAAAGAAAACACGACTTATTTCGGTAAGCGCACATTTGTGACTGGAATTATATTAGCCGCAGTCATTACATCATCAAAACAATCGTTATTTGCTTTATGGGTCTATGTTCTATCACTTAGAGCAGAAACTAAATCGGGATTGTACAGACGAACATGGAATCCTGTAAATCATTTGTGGCTTGAATAATCAATATGTTGAGCTATTCCAATCTGCCAAATTTCTTCATTAGATTTTCAACTTTATCGTTAAAGTATTAGGTTCAAGGTTGGGTTCAGGTTGCTTAATGTTCTAGCGTCTAATGGTTCAAGGTTGGGTTCAGGTTGCTTAATGTGCTAGCGTCTATACCTATTTTTACTCATTTACTTTCCTATCCCATCCGTTCATCTCGCCTTCCATCATTTTCATTCTTCTTTCCATCTTTGAGAGTTATTATATTGTCTTGATTGAGTGCACAGACTTGCCTTTTACAGGTGCCAGTATGCCACTGCCATCCCTAATCTGCATGATAAGTACTGAGGGCTACAGGCTTATAGAGTTTGTTCGAATGGCAGCTCATAGAGATTTTTTGCAGGTAATCCAAGATCATACATTTTGTGTCCAAACTGTTCATGCACGTCAGGGACATACATTGTTTACAATAATTTATAGATATTGGTAATAAGCCCTTTATCTACACGATTTCGTAGAATAAAGTTATCATCATCGGCTTAGCTAACTGTCAATCTTACTGAATACCTGAACTCCAATCTAGAGCCCACTAATCCATAACGGAGTATCTGGTTTTTCCCCTAGAGGCCTAAATTGATTTTGTTTATTTCTTTGTTTTTATTTCCTCTCATGAGAAGGTGGTATATTATGTACCAAGAGAGGAGCTCGTTTTGTAGGAAACTTGATAAAATTGTCTTTTTGGCAACGTCAAAAATCAAAAGTAATCTAATCACATTTGCTTTAGAATCGAAACTTGTTAAAAGTAAAAATGACATAATATTTAACCAACCTATCCCTGGAAGAAGAACCGGCAGCAGAAACATCAACAAATAACAAAATGAATGTTTTTTAATTGATTTGTCAAATTGAATGACATTGGCTGGCCTGTAGTAGTGGACCTACTAGACAAAATCTAGTAAAGCCATTTACCTTGTAGGTAAGATCTACATTGGAAGAAACAAATGACGACCTAGTTACCCACTAGAAGAGCGCCGCATCTCAACAAGATCTTACGTCAGTGACTTTTTAAGTACAAGTAAATATATTTAATGAATCATATTCACGAGTTTAGAGTACATATTTGTAAAATATCACGGTTCCACTGTATGTACACTACGTACATAATATTTGTATGTACATAATGTATAAACGTCCCAAAAAAATGACTTCGTAGAATTTGTGTGTTTGCTCCGTGATTGCGACCCGTGTAACATACACGGGTCGCGAGTTTTTGAAGTGGAAACTTCTCAGCATCGTTATGATTTGAAAGTCGATGAAACGAAAAACCGACAGTAAAGACACATATTCATAAGATTTAACATGGGAGAAAATGAGATAGGAAGCATTATTCAGTGTTTATCTTGAAGCTAAAATTTTTGGTTTCATTTCTACCACGTGTGAATTGCACACTTTTTTTTTTAAGATATCTCTATTATGAGACAAGTTATTAATTGTTATTACGAAAAACGGTTCGACATAAAACCAGGGGTATCGTATTATCCAGTACTAATTGGGTTGTGGAGGTCAGATAGGCAGTCGCGCCACGTAAAATACTGTTATACATCTGCATCCGGTTAGACTGGAAGCCGACCCTAGTCGGGAAAAGGCTAGGCAGATGATGATAGTTAGACATAAAACACCTGACCTAAAATAGTATGCACTTTCCGATAGTCCCAATATTGATTTAACCGAATAAGGAACTACTACTACTTATTAGCGACTTATAGGGGATTTGTAAAAACCTTTATAAGCAATATCATCTAGGTTTTCGGATAGCTTAGCTATTCTTGAGCTGGATCCAATTCCCAGATGGGGCAAACTGATATTACGTGTCTTCATGAAGAATTTCTCAATAGCAGTCCGTTGTCTGGATGTGTTCAGTTGATTGCAATAGGCTCATTCCTTATTACATAGGGCTTAAACATAACAGGCTAAATGTGGGGGCGTACTATTGGCTCACCCCGGCTCATCCCTTCGGGGTTTTATGTTATATTAAGCTCAAACAGTTCTTTACGAAAAAAAAAAAACAAAATGGCGGCCACAACTAATTCTATTTTAATTCTAATAACTCATCATTATAATCCCACGAACAGTCCAAGGGTCCCAGACGCACATAGATGACCTCCAGTGATGAGTGATCGCGATTAGTGGAGCATTCCTCATGATTATTGATACTGGTTCGCGGCGGTTACACTTACAAGCCACCATCGTTGTGGTTTTTAACTTTTTATTAAGCGGTTTAAAGTTCATCTTTGGCATGGTATAATAATTTGAACTCCATGTTAATGGAAATGACACATGAGGGAGAAACTGAAAAGGGAGGAAAATAACTTGGGCTGTTTGATAGGATGACGTCTAATAGAGAACTATAGAAGAAAAAGACATCCTGCACCAGCCCTAAATAAAGTGAGTGGTCAGGAGAGTGACGTTGTGGACGAGTGTTAACGGCATCAACTCTCAGAATAGATATGCAGCATCTATTTTTCGATGATCAGCATTATTTATTTATTTATTTATTTTACTATTTATGTACACACAGTGCATTCTCACTTTTTCTAAGCAATTTTCAGCTGACATAGATGTTCATGCTTTTTTTTGCTAAAGCTAACAAATGCCGATTTGAAAGAGATTTTTTCTCTAATAATGTGAATGCTCTTCTGCTTGGTAACTATAAGATGTGATATTTCGGCCAAAGTTGGATATGTTAGCCACTAGAGAGCACATGAAAAACAGCACACGAAAGCTCTCGACAACCACCCTAGAAAGCCATCGAATGCAGTCACTGTAGCCGAAATCAGTTAAATGACATCATCATAAGATGTATAATTTTATTTATTATTCACCAAATCAGAAACACCATACTTTGCTTCAAAACTCAAATCGCTGATGCTGGCCTTACGGCTAGGTTGAAGTGGAACTGGGCTGGTCACGTCTGCCGCATGTCGGAGGAGCAATGGGCAAAAATTACCACTCAGTGGATACCAAATAGCAGAAAATGACAACGCGGCAACCCTAGAAAGAGGTGGCAGGATGAGCTGGACTCTTTCGCAAAGGATTGGCCTGCAATCGCACTGGATCGCGAAATGTGGAAGGAGGGAAGGTATGCCTTTGCCCTGCTGTGGGACAACATACCACCAAATCCACATCCATCTTTGAAATATATTCAAATATATGTCGGGGAATGCCTGGATTTTTTCCGTTAAGCTCGAGCATTATGTGGGCAGACGATGGGTTTCGTGCTATGAAAACACACTTGGTACGATACACTGTTTCTAGCAAAACTAACGATTTACTTGAGATTACAACTTAACACAATAACTCGAGACACAATGAATCGAGTACAGTTCCAAGACGTCTCAACTCGTCAAATAAATAAAAATAAATAAAGATGTTCAAAAACACCATTGCAGGCAGTCGTCAAACTCCTCAAGTTTTGTCGTTTTGTATACAAACTAATACAGAAAAAAGCATATTCTTGCATATTTTGTTCCCCAACTCTAAAAATGTTAAAGAATATGATGAGCTGTAGATCTTCACATACAGCTCATTTATCCGCGTAGCGACATGCCAAGAACGTCTGCGCACGCGCAAGTCGTGAGTGCACTGTGAGAAACAGGTTAATATGGCTCGCGTTGTACATAAATAACTATTATAATGCCTCATTTCAATTAGTTTGCAATTGTGATTTTGTTGACGGGACTTGCATAAGTTGCATAAAATCTGTGGGGTCTACCCATCCTTGTCATAAGTTGGCTTTCAATATTTTACCTTAATTCCGACCTCGTTGCAGACAAAGCGGCCAAAGGTAGTGTGAGAGCAAGTGCTATTTATTTTTTTATGAATAATAAAAGTTAACTAGGTAAACACACTTTATATTCAGATCATTCTATAAATAGGCCTGTGTTCGGTTGACATAAGAGGGCGCTATTTGCCTAAGATCACACACGGTAAACTTACCGGTGTGCCTGATAACTATGACAGGTCTGATAACGCGACATGTTCAAAACAAAGGTACGGCACTCGTCTGTCGCGTGGTGTGGTACTGGATAAACTGAGATAAATTCAGGAACACTATTAAATAGGTACATAAACTGCAAAGTTTCAGACAGATGCCACAGAACGCCACCTGCTACGATCCTTACATACTCCTTTTGCTTCGTCCATGTTCATACATCTAGTCATACACGTACACCGGTTGCGAGTACTAACACTATTCGTATAAAAACAATCAGTTAGGTTGTCGAATGGTCGAATCGGGTTTAAAAAGGCCTACTTACCCGGTGGAAATCGCAACGCTACAAAGCTTCAGGTGACAAGGAATGGTCTACGGAAACAAACCGACAAGTTTTCAGGGGAGTGTCAGAGGAAACTACCACGAATAACTTTCTAAAGCTTCTTTTGATTTCGTGTTTTCGGGAAGTTTTTTTTTTGTTCTAGGTCTTTTGCACTCGTTTACTCTAGTTAAATGCCGAAAATACTTCTTAGCCATATTGAATGTTATCACAATACAAATAAAAGCTGCGGTGAGTAACATTTAATTCTTTTAAATATTTCAAACATTAATTAAAATATTAGAACTAACAACTCCCACAACACCGCTTAAAGTCATAGGTAATTATTACATTTTAGTACTATAAATATTTAAATCTAGGCTTTACATGAAGCCGAAGGTAACCGAACTAAGTTGAAGCTTAGATACGGGACTCTTGCGCAATTGACTCATAAAGTCATGATTACACAAGTTTATTTAAGTTGATAGTTTTTAAATCGCCTTTTACTACAACTACAGCATGGTTACTAAACAAAACATTTAAAAAACAAAAATATAAAAATTTAGGTCACTTCGTACAATCTCTGAGCTTACCCGAAGCTCAACTTCGTCAACTCATTGTGACACAGACTGTCAAAATATTTGCTTTTCTTGACAGTATTTCAGCCGAAGAAGCCACTCACGTGACACCGTAACATAAATCTGTTATTTGTATTATGACGGTAGTTCACTCACCACACGTGACGCTGGTTTGTTTTTTAGAAGTGATATAGCCTACCTGAAAAGAAAAAAATAATGTTTGTTAGTTAGGTACGACAGTACAAATATTTACACTAAAAGTGGACAAGTGCCAGTGACAAGTGGTAGGGCGCCGACCCGACGCTCTGACGCGTTCCTCCACCACACAAGGAATCGCATCTTCATCCCGTGGCTCCGCTAAACGGACTTGGCCCGGGACTCCTCTCCTCTCCAAGCTTCTGGGATTGCCTGCCACCAGGACTGACCTGACGCCTGTTCGGTGGAGCCGCAGGACCACATACTCCAAGGGCCTACATCCTTCGAACACAAAAACAGCAACCCAATTCTTGAGTGCGTGTAGGTAGGTGTGTTTTTTATCTTAGCTGTATTTTTTATCTCCCTCTTTTTACAAATTAAATTTAATTGTACTGTCTACCTCCTACTTTTTATTTGTTCGGAATAGTAGACATGACAAGGTATCCATAATTTTGAACCCACATCGAAAAGTTTCTTCGGTATTTTTTGTTTTTAAATCTGCTTTGTCCTACAAAAATGAGTCACACCTCAGGAACACCTTAATAATTTTTATAACCGATGAAAATTTCTACCATGGAATTTTTTTATTAAGGTCTTGAACAACCCCTTGAAATTGGCTACTATTTTTCAGCCACTTGTGCTATGTTTTATCTAGAATAGATGAAGCTCTTAAATATAATTTTCGGGTACTGAAAAATGACGCATTAAACAAGTTAACAACTCGTGCGAATTGCGTCTAATTTTTACTAATCAACATATACACTTACAATTAGTTGGTTTAAAGTTTAAACAATGGGATACATTATGGTGTGACGCACATCAAGTATCTAGTACTAAAACATCTGCAGAGCGGTCGTTTTGATGGGGGGCGACCCAATTCTTTAGCTCGTTGAGAGGTTATGTTTTGGATGACCCCTCATTGATGATATAGAATCAATGTCACATCATGGAACCCTGACATGGTAAAAATCAAAAGAAGTTCTTCTGGACTGCAAGATTACTATGCTCTTGGGTGGCAAAATGAATCCTTGACAAATGATAGTTAAGTCAAAGTCTCAAAAACGGTGAAGTAAAACATCGTGAGGAAACCGGCATGTCCTAGAACCAAAAATTCGAAGACATGTGACATCTACCAACCCGCACTGGGCCCGCGTGGTGGATTATAGCCCATTCCCTCTCATAGACAGGAGGCCTGTGTCCCAGCAGTGGGAACATTATAGGGCGATGATGATGATGATAGTTAAGTTGCTTTTCCTAAGGCAACTACAAACATTAACAGCTACAGCAAGGGACTACGCTGCCTCAGAGCTTTTCGGTCTCTTTGCGCAGAGCAGTTTAACTGGTCATTGCCGCTTGTATGCCCTTCTGCAATACTAGAGGACCAGTGGTATTATCAGTGTGTTGCAATCCCAGAAACAAATCCGAAGTATCTGTTTTGCCTGTTTTTACAAACACAAATTGTCGGTCGTAACATGAAGTGAGTGGCCAGAAAGTATGGCGGCCTGAGCCTCAAAATTAACAGCGTAAGCCAGGTGGAAGTCGCTTCTAAATCAGACACAACTGACCACAACAACGTTGACCTTCTTGTTCTTTTTGTGTGGATTCTCCAGTCAGTTAAGTTGCTACCTGGGCACATCTATTGGCACCGTTCCAAATCCTGGAATGTGCAGAAAAGTAGATGAGGCGTATCCTTAAAGCTCCACACTGATTGCCACCACACTCACTAAGTTTGGAAATGTTGGTAAGAAAGGTAGGAGTTTTTAGATAAAAAGTAATGTTAGTACATATATAAAAAACATCACGCCTGCAATCCTCGAAGGGTTAGGCAGAGGCCTAATAGTACACCCATATTTCGTCAGGTAACAGGGGGCGAGCCTATTACCAATTATTATTAGTTGTAATGTTAGTACAGCTATGTAATTACTTCAAAAATGTTACATATTCGACATGAGGAGAGGGTTGATCCTAAAAATGTTATGTTGATTATTAAGAACTAATGTATACACAGTAATGCAATATGTTTAATGGGTAAATTAAAACAAACAACAAATAATGTGTTCAGCTATAATTACAGAATATCTATTCACGGCGCCCCTATGTTTGAACAAATACCTTTGTATATTGTTCAGTCCTGTTATCACACGTAGAACGTAGCTAGTTCTATTTTGTGCTATCAGCAATAGTCAATGCCTGCGACTTGGCCTATGTTGTTATACAGCTGTATTCTAAATATCGAGATAATTCCTTTACTAGATTTATTTATTTATCATTACTTACAACTATTTTTACAGGGACAACCCAATGATAATAGATAGAGATGATATTAGATAATATTCCTATTTATTGTCGTCATAATCAGCCCAGCCTTTTTCCAACTATGTTAGGGTCGGCTTCCAATCTAACCGGATGCAGCTGAATACCAGTATTTTACATGGAGCGACTATTTTTTTCTTTTTTCTTTTAAAAAAGCGTTGCCCCACACTAGGAATTTGTCCTGTATCGTGGGTGCGTTCACAAACATTTAAACGCACATACACAAACAGCCAGACCCGGAACAACTATCTGTAGGCCATACAAATATTTGTGCTGTGCGGGGTTCGAACCCGTGACACGCAGCGCAGCAGTCAATCGCTTAGCCACTGCGCCAACCGTGCCGTCAATTCAAGTCGTATTTGATCCCCACAACTCAGTTAGTACTTTCAGGCCACTGACTACCTGTAACGACTGTGAATGATCTACAAAAGACAGCCGGGACCATCGGCTTATGTGCTTTCCGAGGCACGAAGCAAACTTGGTATACAATCAGTGGTCACCCATCCACAGAGCAACCTAAACAAGCGCGGGTTAACCTGATCCAAGCGGCTGTTATTATTGAGCCACGAGTTCCTCTCATATTCCTTTTTACTGTAGTAAGTAAATAAACTCTAGGTTTTTTCTGTAACGATGTTATTCCAAGAGAAAAAAAGAGTCAATTTCACTGAATTCCATCTTTTTGAGACTAAAGGGGCTAAGACTTTTCCTACAACGGCTTTCCGCAAGATTGACAACAGATTTTAGTAACATAAAACCAACTATTATGTTTGTAAGTTTTCTATTTATCCAGGACTCTAAGCCCTCAGGATCGAACGAGCAGAAGGAAAGGATTCCATTTAAACTAGGATCTTGTAGCAGTAGAAATGAACTCTTCATACAATGGCAAACGAGCTCAACTTCTCACTTATTACGACAAAAGATAAATTCACACTGAGATCCCGCTTACTCTAAAACATAAATAAAATCACGCCTGTAATCCCTGAAGGGAGGATCCCTTCAACTGAGGTGTATCTAATACTACACCCACATTTCGCCACTTATGTTTTTTTAATTTAATTTAATAGGGGGCGAGCCTACCGCCATCAACTGGGCACAAATCCATACTCCGTGGCTGGTACTGAGAAATTCCTGATAGAAATACCCGATTACACTTTGCCCGACCCGGGAAACTCGAACCCGAGGTCCTGGGTTCGAGTTTCCCAAACTCACTTGCGACCACTCGACCAACGAGGCAGTCTGAATTTATTTCGTAATAAATGAACTATAATATTAACCGATTCACAGAATTACCTGGACTTACATTTACTTAAAATCTTGCTCATTATAAATTAAAATAAAAGCGCAACCTACACTTACGCAATTAATTCAATTAAAACGTACAAAAAGAACAGGATATCTTAACTATATAGTTAAGTATGTACCCGTATGAATTCAACAAAGTAGTATTTCCATATGTTTCTTTTTTATCTAATTAAACAGTGTTGTTATATGACACGCAATGGACAACATCCCGTCTTAATAAATGAGCGAGTTAGTCTTGCTTGGCACATAGTAAGATAATGGAGAAGAACCATTTCTTGAAAACCTGGGATTACATGATCAGCCAATGATTTTACCATTGCCACACAGGCTTCCTCTCTGTCATCCACCGCGTGGGCCTTGTGTGGGTTGGTAGATGTCTTCAAATTTTCTAGGAATGCCGGATTCCTCACGATGGTGTCCTTCACCAAACGAACGATCAAGACGTGAATGTGGGATTAAATAAGGTTAATTAACTTGGCGTACAGTCTTATAGTGTGGAAGTCATACCCAAACAATTAATAATCCAGTATATTGGTTGGAAAGAAATTGGTTTCAAAGGAGAAGATCATTTTCGAAGTTAGCATGATACCAAAAACTCGACAGTCGACGGCAACCATAATGTGCAACACAAGGTTCGGAAAGGTTTCTATGGTAAGTTTTGAGTGGCCCAAATCAGGAATGTATCACTTAAGACATTCTATTATTCAAAAGGTTCTTTGAACTTAAAGGTAAATGAAAAAGTTATGTCACATACTTTCGGAGACACAGGCGAAGAATACCAGTACGACGGAAGGTCCATACTATCTCAAAAAATAAAGAATTGGTAAGGAGATAAAAAAGCCTTTTCTCTGCAGTGGAACGCTACTGGCCGAAAATAAAAATGAAAAAAAAATATCACTGTAAAATAAACCTTCTGTTCATTTATTTAAATCTGTTTTGCACGTTTGCGCACATGGAAAACTCCGGCGCATGGCTAAGGACAAAAAAATCAGGTCAAGACGAAAGACGCCCTTACATACTAATGTCACCGACTGTCTCTGTCCGCTGTGACGTCATGCTTGTTCCTAGAAACTACTAGAGAGGAAAAAGAGATAGATTTGGTCATTATAAATAAGGTAATAAAGTTTTTAATTTTTTATAGTTATTTTAGAAATGAATGTGTCTTTAGACTGTAAAAATGTGACAAATGGACAGACAAGAGATGAAAATGAAATCCACTAGGGTGTTAAGTCGTGGGCAATATTCCATGCCATCATCATTTCCTGAAAACGCTTCCGACCGCAGTTTCATACTCAAGCAGTAAGAAAATACAACATCACAGTCCGAACTTGGAAACGAACCTTGTACTATGTATTCCACTTCATTATTTTATAAAAAGTGACAATAAAAGTAGTAATCATGAAAATGAAAACTATTACTTATTTTCTATCGATCATTTTCCCGCGGATTTATCCATACGGACTAGTAACGCCATCTAGCGGCTAACACTCGAACTAATTCGAAACCGATCGATATACGTAATGATACAATATAACAACAGGTAGAGCTAGTAGTTGTCTATACGTTTAGGTATTTACCTACTAATTGGATAAGGGTGTTAATTATGTTTTTTCTTTCACAATTTCTTTATGACGTAATAAAAGTCCGCCGTTTTTGTAATGAAGTGTTCAGAAAGTAATGATTTCGTATCCTCAATAAATTTTTGCAATAGCCGAAGTAAAGTGTCCCAAAACAACTGCGTGTTTTAGATAAAGTATTTATTGTTGTTTATTTACCTCAAAAGATCATAAGGCACGAGAAGACTGGAAAGAAGAGAACCAGGTGTAGAGGCGCAAGCTCAACTGGGGAGGTCCTACATTCAGCTGAGGTCTGGATAGACCGAGTTCTCTTTTTAATATACCCAGAATTTCTAACATCCAACGACCTCGACCTTCACCGAACTTGCCTAGTGTAGCGGAACAGCTTGCTATTTCATAACCATTGCCTACTGGTTACTTACGCCTAATACCAAGAGTTAATGTTTAGTCAGGCCTAGAATTTATTGAGTAGAACCATAAAACTCAAGAATACCGTGCAGGTTGTAGAAACAACATTTTCGTAGTTGATAGGGCAATTACGTAAAATAAAATGTATTTTTTCTATCTATCTACTAGCCCAAATAAATATAAAACGTCCAACGTCCTTGAAAGAAAGAGTAACGGTGTACCTAATTAGGTATTTCGTCAAGAAAAAAGGGTTATGTTAATATCAGACTCATTTTGACGAAAAGTGGAGTTGTAATATTTTACAACTCCACTTTTCGTCAAAATGAGTCTCGGGTTAGTTTTAAAGGGGAAACCTCGAGACCCGACCGGGGGAGGTCTGTCATTAGATATATAGGAAAACTTGAAGGTATCTGTGTATTCTTGGGCATAAATAGAGCCACCTTTCTTATTATACATTTTTAAAGCAGATACGAGAGCAGAAGAGTAGTGGTCTTCCAAATAAGGACACTGGAAAACCTTTCATTGTCTTCTGCTATTACGACAAAAGCTTAATAATGACATATCACACAAACACATGCCCAAGCCATTACACAACATTATGACATGGAAGGTTACAAGCGGTCTATTTTAAATAAATGCATTAAGTTTGCGTTTTCTTGGCTCAAAAGGTAGGAGGCTCATCAGAAGGCGGATATTCATCAGAAGGTGGAACAATGAAGACTAATAAATAAAATAAATATGTAAATCATTTATTCTTTCTTCACAGATGGTTTCAGCGATGACACTCAGATAGCAATGAAGTACAACAGTACGAGTAGTTGGTGTATGGACAAGGTTTCGACAATGATTTTTATGTTACTTTTTACGACCATATCTTGGGTTACAGCACTTACAGCTAAGGGTACTGGAAATGTCCTTGAAGGCCTTCGAATACACATTCTTCAACCAACTGCTCAATGGGTTCACAACTTCATACAATAACATTCTTGTTATTAATATAGCTAGAATAATCTATTAGGATCTAATGTTTGTCTTCTATTGTTCCTATCGTGGCATGACATACTAGAATATCAGTGGCGTCATGTTAGGGACATATTTTGTGTGTAGTTTTTTTATAACTGTTTTATGGACTTGTGAATTTTAATCAGGATATTCGGAATATCAATAATATAGTAGACAATATAATCGTTTAACTGAGTGGTATGAACACCTGAATTTGTGTAACTTGTGTTGACTGTCTACGCATCCTAAAATTTTCCGGGTCCGACCCGATTAAGGTCATTGTAAACAGTTTTTTTTTTACCTCCTATACTGGCGGTCTGCTAAACACTCAGATGATCTGTACAAAATATTTGTTCTCAAACTTAGACTTCCTAAGGGATTATAGGCCTATTTTTGCCTTACAAGGATTAATTTTCTCTGATTGAACATTCAGCTGAGCAATTATGGCATTCTTGAAATACCTTCACATTTTATTTCAAAACAGCAGTCCTTCGTAAAGTTGACCAGTCAATAGATAAACAGGCCAGTGTTGGTACTGATTTAGATTTTAACACATAAAAGGATTAGGCAGAGGTGTACCTAATAGAACAACCCACATTTAGCCAGTTATGTTTAAGGCCCATGTAACAGGGAGTGAGCCTATTGCAAGCAACCGGGCATAAATCTAGACTTTCGTGGCTGCTACTGAGGAATTCCTGATGGAAAAATACAACAACAATTTGCCCGACCTGGGAATCGAACTCAAGGCCCCATGTTCAGCAGTCGCGATTGCGACCACCAGACCAACGTAGTCGTAATTAGTACAAACTGTTATCTCACTTGATTACCCCCAACCCCTGCGAAGTTACAGACATACACAGAAGAGATAAATATAGAAAGAGATAAAGTCGTATAAGTTTATGTTCAAAGTAGGTACACCAGATTTGCATCAATATGTGTTGTTACAAGAGCTGATAACCTTTCAAACTCAATATCTGTCTCTAAGTAATTTGGATTGATGTTTAATAACTACCTGCTCGTTCTGCAGGAATATTGGACGTCGAACGTTATCCTCGTAACTAAACCTAATGTTGCCGGTTCATCGATTCATCATCATCATCATCAGCCTATAATGTTCCCACAGCTGGGACACATGCCTCCTTTCTATGATAGGGAATGGGCTATAATAGATGTCACATGTCTTCGAATTTTTGGTTCTAGGACATGCCGGTTTCCTCACGATGTTTTCCTTCACCGTTTTTGAGAGCAGTGGTGATGAAAAAAATTACACAAAGTAATACACCTGCCTGGGTTCGAACCCACGACTTACTGTTCGTAAGTCGGGGCCGCTACCACTGGGCCACCGCTGCTCTTATCAATCAGTAGCGCTAATTTTCAGCAGCACTATAGTCCATAAAGCAGTGACTTCCAGTAAAATATTGATATTTCCTTATTCCTATTTATTTTATTTATGTAAATTATTGATATTTATTTTTATTTGCATCCTGTTAGACTAGAAGCCGACCCCAACTTAGAAAAAGGCTAGACAGATCATAAACTTAAACTGTTAGTAACGAGATATCTTCCGTGATTGTGAATTTTTTGGAGCTCCCGATATTTCGACATCATGATGACTACACTACACATGTTGGCACGTGAACTCAGCTCTAACCTAACCTAACCGTTCTCCTTGAGGCTCCAAAGGGTATAAAACACTTAACGACCTCCGTTAACTATTGTGTATTGATGCTAGAGACGAATACAAAATAGGTACCAGAAGGACAAGCAAAAAAATATACTAACTAAGTAGGTAGAGGATACATATACGAATTCACCACATGTTGAGAATTAAAAACTAGACAACAGAAATATTTGATCATGAATGATGACAAAAGATTCGAGAAATTGTCTAATCTGCGATTCAGAACCAAAACAGCATCCAGATAAAGAACTGACGTTTGTGATACACATGTATTTCCTGATGCTGAAGAAGGGACCATTCTTCAATATGAAGCAGACTTCCAATTGGATTCTACTACAAATGGCCCATGCTTAAAGAGCTGACCTTTGTAATACACATGTATTACCTGATGCTGAAGAAGGGACCATTCTTCAATATAAGGCTGACATCCAATTGGATTTAACTAAAAATGGCCAATGCTTTTAAAACAGTTTGATTCATTTTAAATAGCAACAAAACTGTTTAAGAGTGAGACAGAGATAAAAGAGCAATGAACTTTGGTCATAACAAAAAATGCTTGTATTAGATCAAGATAATGCCCATACAAATACTAAGGACATAGATTTTGTATAATTACTTAAAGAATCTTGATGAATATTTCATACCACTAGGAAAATCCATAAATACACCAATAGATCCTACAATAAACATCAATTCTGCAAATTAAATGTCATAAAGTGTTCGGCAGTGCGACTGCTGAGAATGAGGTCCTGGGTTCGATTCCAGATCGGGCAAAGTGAGTTACGGAGTCTGGATTTTTGCCCGGTTTATGGCAATAGGCTCGCCCCTTATCACATGAGACTTAAACATAACTGGCGAAATGTGGCCGTACTATTAGGTACACCTCTGCTTAACCCTTCCGGGATAACAGGCGTGATGTAAATGTCAAAAAAGCATTAGGAAAGAATTTTAAACCGGTATTTGTCGACACGTGTGGAGCCACGCTAGTAATCTTGAATGCGTTAAGAGTAGTCAGGATCAGTGCCAAAATGTTTATTGTTACTGCGCATCTCTCCCACGCATGCAAGTTAGCTAATGAAGCAAGAATAAGTTGAACTGTGATTGAGAAAATGGCGCTCATAGTATTTTAAGAGGACGTCGTCGTTGAACATTAACTTCTAAACAATTGCGAGCGATGGAATGAAAGCAGAAGTCTTTGTGAAAGGCCTAGCGTGGGAAAGTGCCATCATTATATTTATTTCTGCCGCTAAGAAGCCGATTTTCTATAAATCATGGGTTCATTCGGAATGCTAGAGAAATAACGGGCAATTTTTTTTTCTAGTCCGAATTGATTCTCATCTGGGTAAACACCGTCCACCGATCTCCGTCCAGAGCTGCCAAGGACTAAGTCTTTGTTGAAGCAGTGCGGCTCATCCTGTAAGCCATTTTAATGTTATTGGAAACTAATCGACAGTTACAATAGGCTTTAGGGTGACGCACAGTGGAACGAATGTATGGGAGCGGTTGGACGTAGACATGTCCGAAAAATAAGAGTAAAATTATGACAAACTAATGATGCCATCTTATTCGATTACTTAATGCCTTCATAAATTGTGGTGATGAATTTCTTCATAACTCCCATATTTCGGGAGTAATTTGAGAAAATGTGAAATTTTACTATGAAAATGAGTGTATCGAGCTCTCTCCCTCCTGATTCCGGGCTTGTTTCAAGTACCGGTCTCTAATATCGTAATGCTATTACTAAGAGCTATATTTAATACTAAGACACATAGTGCGCCAAATGTGCACTTTCTGGGATAAAAGGAAATGAAAATTTAAAAAAAAAAACGTTTTTTCCCCATTTGTATTTACTTTAAACCGCAGACAGACTTATTAAGAGGTCTATAAATATATTATATATATACAGAAATATATATTAACAAAAATATTCACAAGAACTGATGAGAGTATGACTTTTAAGTAAGTTGATAATAAATTACCTAGTTTCATTAAAAGTACAATAAATAATTAAGATGTAAGCTCTAATTTACTAAGTTACACATTTTAAAACAATAACATCATTTAATTATCTTCGTCATCATCATCATCATCAATTAATTCAAATTCAGAATCGATGTCCGCTAAATCATTTATGTTAACAAATTCGATATCACTTTTCTCAGAATCCGTAAGCTCATAAAATTCCTTAAAAGAAGATTTTTTTACAAACTTATTTCCTTTTGGACGGATACTTGTAACAAGTGGATCAGAAGACAGTAAAAGATTGTGCATAATATCTTCATTGCATGAGATACTGCTATGCTTTCGAGAATGCCCCTCTCTATATTTTCTAAAATCTTTATTTCTAGCCTCAGATGCCTCTTCGGATAGAAAACCAATGGGCACAATTGACATGTTCTGAACTATGTCTGGCCCATGCATTAAAATTTTATGAAGTGAAGAAGGCATATAATACCATGGGTATAACTCCACGTAAAGCTTAGCAGTATCAAAGCAGAACTCTCGGAATTTAGTTACGTTGATCTTCTCTCCTGATGAAATACACTGCAAGATCACACAGATTTTTCTTAAAAGCATAGCATCTATTCCGGTCAGTTCAGCAGATTTAGTGTAGTTTTCAAAAAATCTCCTTGCCGAGTTGCCATTGTTGGTGGATCCACTGCCTTGTTTCACAACATCGAGAAGTAAGCCCGTTTCTCTTCTTACAGCCTCTTGAACTCTTTTCTTCCTGTCATCAACTTGCCTTTTTGCTATATCACCCCTTACTTGCCATGATTTTATGTCTAATTTGTAGGAAATGTGTAATAAGCATTCCATTGAGCGAATCCAAGCGTGAAGGGTGCTTAAGCTATATTTATACATGTCCTCGTTTGCGTGTTTATCTTTGATTAACTCTAAATTATTCATTTCTTTAGGACAAGCCTTGCATATGTCACACACTGAAGCTGCTGTATCGGATATAATGGAATGAATTTTACCATCAATCATTGTCAACAGCAGTTGGTGTTTGACACTAATTCCATCAGTGATGGTGGATGGAGTTAAGGCTTCAATCTCTGCTTCGATTTCAGCCATCTCTCTCTGCACATTTTCTTTGGTTTCCTTTATAAACTTAAACAATATTGGCCGGCAAAATGAAGTGGAAGATGGTCGCTCGTTTTCCCAAATTGTTACACCTTTTG
Source organism: Lycophotia porphyrea (assembly GCA_950005105.1). Lineage (NCBI taxonomy): Eukaryota > Metazoa > Arthropoda > Insecta > Lepidoptera > Noctuidae > Lycophotia > Lycophotia porphyrea. The sequence goes on along the minus strand of OX465408.1, from coordinate 1,063,455 downwards.
AGACGAGCCGCAGTGGTACAAGACTAATCATAAAATTACTAGCAAGATCGATTTGCTCATCTTCACTCGTCCTTTGATGATAAATGCTTTGGCTAGATGATCCGTCAAAACCCCATTTGCTGGTCAATACGAGCTGTTGATTGGGATCAACAGGGGTTTCTAACGACCTAATAAGTCTTCTTGAGGTTAAATCCATCAAGGCTTGTAATTTGATTTTTGCAGAGCTCTCTGTAACTGTGAGATCTTCTTTGGCCGGATAGCACTTAATTTTTTCTTTAACCAACATGTAGTAACTCGGGTATTGAAGAGCTCCTTCTTGAGTGTTGAAATCCCGAAGAGTGTTATAGCGCCATTTCGATAAGTTCATCGATACATAAAGAGCCAATGCCTTCAAAGGGGATATTTCCCGTACCTGAATTGATTTACCTTCAATGAAGGCTTTGATTTTTGAGGCCTCTTCTGGATTCTCCGTCAAGTATTTCATAACATAAGCTGTATCGCTTTGTCCTGCCTTTTGAAGCGCCCTTTCGGCCGAAAACATAATTTCAGCGCTGCTACTGCTGCATGAAAGACTATCTTCAGTGCGTCTTCTTTTTTGCCGGTTACTAAGGTCCTCAAAAGATTTACGAGGACTAGGATGTGTACAAGTTGAAGCATCAGATTTAGCAGGAGAAATTATGGGCTCGATGACGTCACTTATATTTTCTGTAGAAGGTTCCATATTTTCATTCTGTAATTCCGGCCATTGAATTGCAGCCTGTAGCCAAATCTCATGTTTCTTCCGAAACTTATCTGTGCTTCTTCCAGACTGTGTCCATTTTGCATAAATGCGGTAGCAAAATCGACGACACCAGTCTTTTAAACTTGTTTCAGCACTTTCACATAACTGAACACAACTGTTATCTTTTAAAACACTGAACAAATAGTTAAAGTCGCGTAAATCTTTATGTGCGCGTGCGCATAAAGCAACGTGAATATCAAGATTTGTATTAAAATTTGGAAAATACATTGCGAGATTAGCTTGGATACAACGAGGTGTAAATCAACACTGATTTTAAAGTTACTAATAGTGACCTATTTATATAAAATCCAGGTATCCCAGGTATCCTTTGTTAAATATTGCAAGGTAATTAGTTATTGTGATAATTAGTAAATGATGCATGCTAAATTAGTGTATTAAGAGCCATTTAGTAATTAAATAATAGCAATGTTCTTATCAGTAATCATTAGTGCATCAGTTTTATATGTAAACCTTAAGTCCCTAATTATATATCCTAATTAGCTTATATCTTCTCTAATTGGCTGCTCAGAAATGTTATTGTAATAAGGTAAACCTTTAGAAAAACGGTTTTAATCAACAAAATAAACAAAAAATAAAAAAATTGTGTTATAAAATAAACATCACTCTTTATCTCAGAAAGTGCACATTTGGCGCACTATGTGTCTTAGTATTAAATATAGCTCTTAGTATTAGCATTATGATATTAGAGACCGCTACTTGAAACAAGCCCGGAATCAGGAGGGAGAGAGCTCGATACACTCATTTTCATAGTAAAATTTCACATTTTCTCAAATTACTCCCGAAATATGGGAGTTATGAAGAAATTCATCACCACAAGTTATGAAGGCATTAAGTAATCGAATAAGATGGCATCATTAGTTTGGCATAATTTTACTCTTTTTTTTCGGACATGTCTACGTCCAACCGCTCCCATACATTCGTTCCACTGTGTGACGGGAACAATTAAACGTTGCATGATTGGGACGATGATTTGATCATGCGTGATCTATGTTAATTTTGAGGCTCTATACCCATACCAAGCCATTTAAGATATGGTCCACTCAATCTCCGCTACAATTGCAGCGATTGGGAAGACCAAATGTTATTATACCAAGTTTGTATAAAATATCGACAAATGTTAGTACGATAGATGATCATAAATATTGAACAACGTGAAACAATTTGATCAGACTGTATTACGCATGCAGCACACTACATATTATGCAGAGGATTTTTTTTTTTTTTTTTTTTATTAGCCTCGTTGAGTGTCCCACTGCTGGGCAAAGGCCTCCCCTTTTTCCTTCCAAACCTCTCTGTCCTGTGCAATATCTGGCCATGTTCGTCCCGTAAACGATATCAGATCGTCTCACCATCTGCGCCGCGGTCTACCTCGACGGCGATTTCCTCCGACAGGTGTCCAGTGGGTGACGATCGACCCATCTCTCCGGGCGCATTCGTGCTACGTGGCCAGCTCACTCCCACTTAAGCTTGGCTGTTTTTTCTCCAACATCTGCAACTTGAGTAATGGAGCGCAGCGTAGTGTTTCTTACGCGATCTGTCCGCTTAACACCTATAATGCTGCGCTCCATTGCCCGCTGGCAAATCTTGAGTTGCAGAGGATTAGCATATTTTAATCCCGATGAATCACTTTGAAGAATTTACAGTAGCGAGCGATAAAAAGTATCCCACAATCAATACATTCACGGTATTTAAAAGACATTATACAATAACTATGAAAATCTTTCATAATGCAGTGAACTTTTCGGCAGGATCAAATAAAGTAGGAATTGACCGAGAAGTTTTATCAAATATGTCTGTGTTATATTTGACCTGGAAGAGTCACATTACTTCTTAGTCCTTACTTTCATGCGGTGTATCTTTCCCTTTGTTTCATTACCTGAAAACAACACAAACAATGTGGTAAGTTTCATCTTATTATTTTACACTCTGATAACTTTTCGGTCTTATGTTATCACTACGACATGAGCCGTTTGCGTGCAGAATCAAAAGAAAAAAATATCTCAAGAAAACTACTTATGTTTTTTGCTAAATTCAGGTAGCCAAAACATTATCTAGTCTACGCTTAAGTCTAATGTAATTACAGTCTTAGGCTGCGTGCCACCGGAGATGTGTGAGGATGCATAGTGAGGGATGTGTGTGCAACGGGGATAAATACAATGACCACCAAAAATATCAATTGATCACCAAATTTAGTAAATGAGCACCAAATTTCAATGAGGTGGTTGATGACAAACTAATTTGGCCAAGGCCGAATTGGGTTCCGTCGACCGGGTCTTCCTCGACTCGGATGCAAGAGCATAACAGTTCAATTTCTGGTGGTAATTAACTATTTTTTGGTTCTAATTTCACGCTAAAATGGGGATCCAATTTTGGTGATCATTTACTAATTTTGGCAATCAAAAGTGAATTTTTTGTCGTTACATTTTACTAAATCTGGAGGTTGGTTAAACATAAGCCGTGTGAAACTAACCAATAATATCGCTTCTTTTTCACAGCTAAGGCTATTCTAGCTATGTGATTGGTTAGTTCCACACACATCCCTAGCTACCCCTATACGCTTATACACTTATCTAAGAACAGCAATGACATTACTAATTTATGTTCAATTGCATTCAACGTAATAGGTTACCGTTATACGTAGGCCATTTAGATCTTTCAGTTTAGTCATAGTCATGACATCATGCCTGTAATCCCCTAGCTGAACCTACTTAGATTACACAGCCAATTATATTTAATTTCCAGGGAGTTAGCCTGTTGCCATCAGCTGAACGGAACTTCCAGGTGGAAAACCCAATAACACTTCGCCCGACCTCGGTATTGGACTACGGACCTCATGGTCGGCAGTACCGCTACACAAATCATCAATTTAATAAAATAAACAAAAGATGGTGCATCTGTCAGTTTTGACAAACAATCAAATGAGAATAACAAACAAAAATCTTGCCTGTCATAGATGTAATCACTTAAATCCACCGGTATACAAAGTGCCTTACTATATGGAGTTTTGACACTGCTTGTTTAGGCAAATGTCAACGTTATGTTAGATACTGTAGGTACAAATTCATAGTACAAGATAAAACAGATTACACGTGTTTCATTTTGCACGGTAGTAGACACATTGTTTTTAAGTTATCAAAAGTGACACAGAGATTTAGACAAAAAAAATACCAGCATTGCAGGTTTTTATAACAAGAAGTAAATATTGGACATTTTGTCGTCAGAAATCGTAGTGCTGACGTTAATGATAACATCCTTGTGATAAGATCGTGATCGTGATATTTTGACGGAGATGCAACTACCTGACAACAATGCAATCGCTAATTTTGGTGGCATAGCAACGAGTTGCATGACTTGAATTGCAATCCTGCATGACTTAAATTACACAGGAGACAATATATTATTGTGACGATTAAATTGAGATATTTCAATTATTATTTCGTTTTTGTTTGGCACAAATCGCCATCACTGTCTTCTTCCAAAGCCCAGAGTAAATCCAAAACTGTTTCCATTTTTGACGCATTGTAATTTGGCGCCTAAAAGGGCCAAATCAAAATGGAGCCGTGTTGGGCGCCACAAACGCTTTTGTTACAATAAGCTACCATAATAGCTCTCATGACCCCGGAAGAGCATCCAAAAGTCAAAATTTACAATTATTCGGAAACATTTTATGGTATTGGCGGCTGGCGCGCAAAGGTCAAATGAACTACATATAAGAACAAAGACATGCATGATCTTAGCGACAATGAATGTAATTTACATCTATTCGAGATTATCAAATATGGCGGCTTTAGATAACATCCGTAATATTGATGGCGACAATAACCTTAGATAATATGTGAGCCACGTTTGGACAAATACGAATGAGATTTTACTGATTCATAATCATCATCATTCCCATCCCTTTTTTTTTCGGATGGGAAATCATCAAATGACTTCTCCCGCTCTGGGTAGAGCGGAAGGGAGTGTCAGACTTGTACTGACTATAACTCATCCATGTTCCTTCATTGACCTTTGTGTTCCAGGGCCGCGGTATCTCTTTCGCACAGGCCCGCAGCCCTGGCAGACATCGGAACACGCAGCATCATTCTCCTGCCCTTCCATGCCAATTAAGTAGGGGTCGGCGCAACATCTCTCCCTCTCCATCCATCGACATCGACTGTCTGTAATCGATTGCTCAGAGCTAAGTTGAGGTGACACAATTTCAGGAAGTCAATAAATAACAAGTTTTCTCCTTTAGAATAGACCTAAGTTCTCAATGGAGAGCCTGTTTTCGACAAAATAGATATTATAAACAGTTAGTATATCTACGACACAGTAGGTAGTATAAATCATGGAGTAGATAGCACAAACATCCTGATCTCTATCCTCAAATATATTCTCAGAGTCAAAGGTTCATCTATCACTGGCCAATCTTGAACCTATAATCAAATGAGTAGGTAATTGTCTAGACTCGTTGGTCTAGATAATAATACTCAATATCAAGGTTTCTTGACAGGCCAGTGGGGAATGAGGTCCACGTAATAAATATAGATTTACATAGGACATTTGTTTTAATTGGGATATTAAAAAACAGAATGCTTTATGTGCATACATTTTTTATCGTGAGGATGATTCTTATCTCACATTAATCTGGGCTAGTACGCCGTACTTTTGAATAACTAAATAAATTTAATTAAATGAACATCAAGAGAGCAGTGGTGGCGCAATGGTAGCGACCCCGACTTACGAATAGTAAGTCATGGGTTCGAACCCAGGCATGGGCATTACTTTGTGTAATTTATTTCATCACCACTGCTCTCAAAAACGGTGAAGGAAAACATCGTGAGGAAACCGGTATGTCCTAGAACCAAAAATTCGAAGACACATCTACCAATCCGCACTGGGCCCGCGTGGTGGATTATAGCCCATTCCCTCTCATAGAGAAGAGGCCTGTGTCCCAGCAGTGGGAACATTATAGGCTGATGATGATGATGATGATGAAATGAACATCAGTCTTCATCATCTTCATTTTATAGGTCTCCAACCTGACACAAAGTGATTCGAAAAACTTTTATTTTTAATCTTGTGATATCAGTGTAACATTTTAAATTCTTTATACAAATATATTGCTTGGATTCAACTAAATATTTTGCACAAATAAACAGATTTATTCAACTTTGTTTGCTGACTGTACCTACCTCAAAATAGACACAACGCTCGAGGCATACTTTCAATCAACATTAGAGCAATAAGTTATAATTTATAAGTCTAGACTCTATTCACTATAATATTATACCTGTATAAAATGATAGGTAGTATTTTATGTAAAGTACAGCCAACTATTATATAATTATGAGCGAAAATATTCAATTATACAACTAAATTATGTTGTAAACTTTTAATTGATGATATTATAACTTGCACTTTGTTCTAATATTAACGTTGTACTTTCAAATTAATGTTTGTTTTATATTAAGTATCTTACTCTAAACTTATTAATGCGTAAATACTCAAGCAACTGCCCCAAAGGGTTTCCCTAATGCTTGCCAATCTTTAGGCAACCTCATAGAAGCTCGAAATAGCTCATACGAATCAACAGATCTCCGGCTGCCATTAAGAGTGTCCAACATAAAATTATTCTTTAGCTGAATTCAAGATATTAGACAATGGCTTATGTTTTACCAACTACCAGATTTAGTAAAACATAACGGCAAAAAAAACACTTTTGATTGCGAAAAATAATAAATGATCACCAAAATTAGATCCCCATTTTAGCGTGAAATTAGAACCAAAAATAGTTAATGACCACCAGAAATTGAAATGTTATGCTCTTGCATCTGAGTCGAGGGAGACCCGTTCGACGGAGCTACGCTTCGCGGAGCTACTACTTCTCAATGGTTTGTAAAAAAATAACCACGAAGGATATGGCGGGCGCTTCCCTCGCTCATTCAACCCCGCCATACCCTTCTAACCTAATCTATCAGTGTCGGGGTGTCCCAAGTCGGCCTAGGCAAAACTAGTTTGTCATCAACCACCTCATTAAAATTTGGTGCTCATATACTAAATTTGGTGATCAATTGATATTTTAGGTGATAGATGCTAGTGGTCACAAAGTTATTTTTGGTGGTCATTATATTTATCGCCTTAGACAATTCCGGATTCCGACAGGCCCGGCTGTTACTGAAAGTTTCCTAACGTCATCATCAAGGAAGAAGAAGAAAGAAAGAAGAATAACATGCTTGTAATCCCCGAAGGGTTAGGGAGAGGTGTACCTAATAATCCACCCACATTTCGCCAGTTATGTTTAAGTCCCATGTAATAGAGGTTGAACCTATTGCCATCAACCGAGCACAAATCCAGATTCCGTGGTTGCTAAGTACTGATAAATTCCTAATGGAAAACCCCAATTACACTTTTCCTGACCTGGTAATCAAACCCAGGACCTCATGCTCAGCAGTCGCGCTTGCGACCGACCGAGAGTTTCCAATGGAAAATAATCCATAACCAAGCAAAGATCACAAGACCTTTCATAGACGCTGTTGTTACCACTAGGACAAGTAGGCAGTTATTACTGGTATCAACTGCTTCATTGGCTTTATGAACTGGTAAAATTTTACGTAACACAGTGTAACCAGCCAAGGTTGTTCTGCTCGTCCAATTCACCTAAAGCTATTGCCATTACTGTAATGTTGCCGATCAGGACAAATGGCCCTCTTTTGTACTCACTGACGCACTTCAAGTATGTTTTTATGTGTTTATGTTTCATAAATGAAACGGAATGTCAATAGTTGTGTTTTCTCTTAAGCCAGGTTTAGGAAGGTACTTAAACGGTACCTGTAATGTCACCGTTTAGTTTTTTTATTTAGGTATGGCAAAGTCCTGCAGAAAAAAACTAGCCAAGTGCGAGTGGAACTCGCGCACGAAGGGTTCCGTACCGTAAGCCGAAAAACACGGTTCTTGTATGGGAGCCCCCTTTAATTATTAAATAATTTATATTTTTATTATTTGTTGCTATAGTGGCAACAGAAATACATTATCAAAATTTCAACTATCTAGCTATCACGGCTCTTGAGATACAGCCTGGTGACAGACAGACGGACGGACAGACAGCGAAGTCTTAGTAATAGGGACCCGTTTTTACCCTTTGGGTACGGAACCCTAAAAATGAAGTAAAATATATAACCAGCAGAGCAATCAAGCTAGTAGACTAGACCCGATGGATGGACCGGTCGATGGAGTCATAGGACCGATAGTCTATGGAGTAATCGAGTCCTGGTTCTGGACTCGAGACTTTGTATCGGCAACCGTAGCGAAAACCTCCCCCAGCTAGACGGAACAACGACCTTCAAGTATGGCTGTGGCAGACCGCGAAAACCGGAGGACAAGATTTTGTGGTCCAGCTTGCGAGAGGCCTATGTCCAGCAGTGGACTGCGATAGGCTGAACTGATTAAAGAAAAACTTCAAGTGTAGGTAAGAGCCAAGTACTGACATACTGTGCCTATACTGCATTAAGTACATAGCCAAATAAGTATCTAGAACATATACACAAGCAAGGAAAAGCGTAATGAAGGGTTATCAACGCTGCTGCGGGACTGTTCGAAAGAGATACCGCGGCCCTGGAACACAAAGGGCAAGGAAGGAACATGGATGGGTTTTAGTCAGTACAAGTCTGACACTCCCTTCCGCTCTGCCCAGAGCGGGAGAAGTCATTTGATGATTACCCATCCGAAAAAAAGAGTTAACAACACTCGGCTCAGCGCCGAGAGGTAAAATTCCAATAGTACTATAATATGTAGGTGTTACTAAAAACTGGCATTATTTCTATAAGCCCTATGGTTAACAAGCTGTTAGAGCAGCGGTGACCCAGTGGTAGCGACCCCGACTTACGAACAGTAAGTCGTGGGTTCGAACCCAGGCAGGCACATTACTTAGTGTAATTTATTTCATCACCACTGCTCTCAAAAACGGTGAAAGAAAACATCGTGAGCAAACCGACATGTCCTAGAACCAAAAATTCGAAGACATGTGACATCTACCAATCCGCATTGAGCCCGCGTGCTGCCCATTCCCTCTTATAGAGAGGAGGCCTGAGTCCCAACAGTGGGAACATTATAGGCTGATGATGATGGTTAACAATGTTCATAGAAAAAATAAAGCACTAAGCAGGTATCATAAAATTCAATGCATGTAATGACATAATTGCACGTCATAAGCGTGTTAAGGTCATTAGAGCCTTTACAATACGGATCGCTTTACTTTTAATGGGCTTTTTGTCCGAGAGTAAACATTACTAAGATCAAGAACGTTGCACTTGCAGTAGTATCCTGTTCTTTTTTCAGCTCGTTAGGGCTTTTGTTATAAGCAAGAAGAAGCACAACATCAAGATAAGTAGAAGAAGGGGGAGGCATTTGCCCAGGAGTGGAACAGCGCAAACTAACAAGGAAAAGAAAGGCTGTTCTCACCCCGGTATGTGATCATTTTAAGTTCTAGTATAATTCTCGGTCCTGGGTTCGATTCTCAGGTCGGGCAAAGTGCTATTAGATTTTTCCATCAGGAATTTCTAGTAGTAACCACGGAGTCTGGATTCGAGCCCGGTTGATGGCAATAGGCTTGCTTCTATTACATGAGACTTAAACATAACCGACGAAATGTGGGTGTACTATTAAGTACATCTCACAGGGATTACAGGCGTGATCTTATATGATGTTATGTTCAAATGAGAGTCAGAAAGTAGCAAATTAGAAGCGCTACTACAAGGCGTGAAGATTTAGCGACAGTTAGTATGTGTGACTATCGTTAACAATTATCGTTGCAATTTGCCTAGCAGTGGCTCCGCTGCAGCGCTTCTTCACGCCTCTAATTTGAAGGCGCACTCTTGTTTTTTTAGAACAAAAACCTAGGTGATAATACAGGGTGTAAACAGACTCTTCACGAAGCCGTCAACCAAGCACTATGTACTACATCAAACTAAGTAACTTTACGCAAAAATTTGTGCTGGGAAACGACTTTTTTCTTGGGCTGAAAAATCACGTTTTACAGTAGGACTCAATGTAACGCACTCAAAACATTGTGCTGATCGATGGATTGAATAGTAAGGGGGTCCTGGAGGTGTTGAAAATCTTACATTAAAAACACGCATTTAAAAAAAAACTTGTGAAAAAGTTGGAACTTTGACCCCCAATAACTCCGTAACTAGAGGGTTCCCAGGTATGGTCTAGAACAAAAAAATGATCGCAATGACGGGGAGAACAAGTGCCTTTTGGCTTCGTTTAGAGTCTGTTTACACCCTTTATACATGTCGCAGGCAATTTGTATGATTCCGCCGTTTACATGCGGTGTCGCGTCGTCAGTTTAAGAACGCTCGCAGATATGTATTATGGCGAAGGCAAAATGATAACTTATTCAATTGTTATAATTTCGTTGGTTGGAGTTTTAGTGATAATAATTTGTCACAGGTCTCGATTGATGTATTTGATGCAGAAGGTAAAGAGGCTAAAGGGAAACACAGACCTAAATACATACATATGACTGTGGTCTTTATCATCTAGATCTAGACTTATATAATTCATTTGAAAAATCTATTTTGTAATGTTATAAGCATTCTGTAATGCATAAGTTTAAAGATGATGTGGAGGAACGAGGAAAGTTTTGGGTATGAAAAGGAGGGATGACTGTAGAGGGAGACACAAGAAATGATAGTACACATATGTTAAGGATGATATGGCTAGAAAAGTGGTGACTGCTGAGATGGAAGAAGACATACTACGCCGACCCCAAATAAATTGGGATAAGGATATGATAATAGGACGGCACGATTGGCGCAGTGGCTGAACGATTGCGTGCCACGGGATCCCCGTACGGTACAGGTAGGTAGTTTTTCTGGGTCTGGCTATTTGTGTATGTGAGTTTAAATGTTTATAAACGCAACCACTATATAGGAGAAATATCTAGTGTGGAGCAATGTTTAAAAATATAAAGAATACCACCACGAAGGCCCAGTGCGGGTTAGTAGATGTCACATGTTTTGGAATTCGGTGAACAAATTCATTACAAAATCATCATCGACATTAGTACACAAAACGAGATATAGATCACGAGAAGACAAGCACAACCAACAACAAGGTTAAAAAAAAACCTTTTTTTGTTCAAATATAAAAAGTTATGACTAAAAATATTGGCTTGTACTGTATAGTAATGTAGATTTGGCAAACGAAAGCAAGTTTCTTAACACGCTGACTATTTTTGTGCGCCCGCGGCACTCAAGTTCAAGGGCTCCAGTGTTTTTAGTTAGAAAAACGTTAGAAAAGGGTTATTTTGCGAATAAAATAATTATAATAAATAATTCGGTATATACCTCACTAATTCAGTCTGTCGACTAAAATGATTTCAAATTAAATGAAAAAGTTAATTGAAAAGTTCATTTGGGACAGTCAACTCATAGTAAGTAATTTCCTCTCTCGCGGCATTTCAGACATTATTACCTAAATAAGTACTAATATTCTTTAATCAATATGTTCGCATACGAAATTGTAACTAGGTCGACGCAACAACTGAAAACCTTTTTTTTTATTTTTTATTATAAGCCCATGTCGTCTCACTGCAGGGAAAGGCCTCGGGATTCCCTCCTTCCACATTTCGTGATCCAGTGCGATTGCAGACCAAAACTACTTTTATCCTAATTTATTTACCCGAATACCAACCCGATGATAATAGCCACTTAACCTTGTAAATAAAAGCCATTATAAATTACAAATAAAAACACCAAACATTAGATTTATCATGTAGGTACTAAACGTGAAATAAACCTTTTATCATCCAAACGTTGTGGTGGTTGCCAAAACAAAGATGGATGGCGCGAGAAAAACATTTCTAGGCGTCCCTTCGATATATAGACGTCATTAAAACTGTTTAAAACACAAAGAAGTAATGATGGATATGTGTATCTTTCGAGTCTAAGGCATCTTAATTAATTAATTAGGTAATCTGACAGAAACTGTAGATGAATATAAGATAAACTGGCATGTCGGACAATGTGGGATTCCACAAGGCAACATAATTGGTCCAATTTTATTTATTGTTTGAGATTGTCAAATATTCATTGAAACGAAGTTCCTATTACCTGAGTTTTAACAATTACTGCAATACAGGGTAATAGGCCCAAGGGCCCAAGCATCGTCCAGTTCCGAGCGTCTCGCGCCCAGCAGATCCTCAACATCACCAGGTCATCGGATTACCTTGTGGGGAGTATTTATTTTAAATGAATTACGACGACAAACTGTTCGGGTTCGACTACTTATTACTAACTTAACTATTTAGCTTTTAAATAACGAATTTCTAGACTACTCAACACTTATTTTTATTGCTGAAAGACTCAAAATACAGATTAAAAATAAGCTGCAGACGAAGTCGCAAGCAAAATCCTAAATAAGTACATAAAAGATAACAACATTAACCCACAGATAACCTTTACCTCTAATTATCGTAAATCAATATTTTTCAAAGACAGTTCTGTTGAACAAATCTTTATTGGTTCAAAGTCTGCGTATGCGCACAGTCTAGGTAAGATGGCCTCGTAACGAGTATGCTACGGAAACTCTGGAAATGATCGATGTGTTTTAAGAAATACGATACAATTTCTTTTCAAAGAAATCTGTATTCTAAATAAAATATCGTAGATGCCTCGACGACCAAAATAAACACCTCTGAAGATTAATGTTGAGGAGAGCGAACCCCAAGGGAAATGGGAAAGATTTGCAGAAAAAGAAAAAAAACAAATGTAACTGATTAATATTAGTATAGCAGATGTAAGAAACGAGGTTTTGGATTAAAAATATAACTCCATAACCTCACAACTCGTTAGTCTCGATAATACTGTGGTGATTGGCAGTATGTTACATATGTGCGAGTAGTATATATTTGAGTATAAAAAAGGCGTTTCATTCTATATTTAACATTATTGTTTATTTCCTATTTATTTACAACGTGCCAGAGTCAACTCCTAAATGACCACAAAGGTTAAGTTTCTTTTGAATCTACAAAGGAACCTATTTAATAAGTCTTCCTTGACCACCCAAAGGTTATCTTGGAGATACTAGTAGCGATAAGTCCACAAGTGTGCCCTTTAAGAATTCTGTTGTATTTCCGCTCTTTTGATTTAAATACTAAGAAACAGTCATATTATGAAAATAGTTATCAACAATTATGATAAAATCTGTGATTTACGACAGTCCCTACCTATATAAGGATGTCTAACTTTAGCTGTAGATGTTTTAAGACCACATGATGAAGAATCCTTTCAATTTCAACCTTGAAAATACTTCAGAGAAATGAGGCGCGGAAAATAATTTTTGTAACACAAAACTAAAAACACTGACTTATAAATACCTTGTCTGACTAACAGACAATTACAAGACACTCTAATATTATTATTCCGGATGTCATGTTGTGGTATGCACCGTTCTGATGGCAACTGGCCAAGAGTCGGTAACGCACTAGGAACCCCGTGGCTGAACCATGTGTCTAGCCATTAGCCACTAGCCACTGTTGACTAATACTGTTGAGGAGGTGCCAAACGATTGGAGATTTGAATTGGTGTTTGGTGGAGTGAAATGGTGTTTGTTTCTGTAGATCATGGAGGAAACAGTTTTCATGATCTGCATAAACACCGTTCGATTGTGTGTACAGTCAGTGCCCCGGTAGTTACCTGGGCAGCTTGTCATCATCATTATCACTCTCCTGTTCTTACCCCAATTTATTTGGGGTCGGCGCAGCATGACTTCTTCTTCCATACTTCGCTATTACTCGTCATCTAAGCTGTCACCTCCTTTCTAGCCATTTCATCCTTCACACATTCCATCCATCTTTTCTTTAGCCTTCTTCTACCCTTATAGCCATCTACATTCATACTCAACCTTTTCCCTACTACATGGGCAGCCTGTAAACAGAAGAATGTTAAAAGGGCACACCCTTTTATGTTAATAATTATATAATAATAATAGTTAATACAATAGGGCATGTCATTAAGAACGAGTGTATAAGACAAGTGCAAATAAGAGAGAATCGCAGCTGGTTCACAACACAATACAGACAATAATTGTGATGTAGATAGCGATGACGATGTAAAGGAATAAGAAGCATGTAACGAATCAACTGTGTTCACCTTTAACAGTTTTCGAAAAACTCTATTTAGTGTATTTAACGATTCTATAGCAGTATTCCAAGAGCCACCTTCCATATTATGATTTCCATATATTTCGCAGACGCATATAACAAAGAAAGATTAGATATTGACATGGGATGGGCATGTGATGCGGAGGAATGAGGAAAATGTGGAAGAATGGAAAGTTTTGAGAATGACTGTGAATGGGTATAAGAGTAAAGGAAGACCAAAGAAACGATGGATGGACTGTTTGATGAATGATATGGCACGAAAGGGGGTGACGAGTAATAGAGAGAGAGTGTGTGAGATGACAAAGAGAAGAATGGAAGAAGACATGCTACGCCGATTCCAAATGAATTGGGACAAGGGCAAGAGAATAATGATTATATTGTCATGATTATACACGATCAAAAGAATGTCTTTGGAAATATCATTGGCACAATAAATCTTGTTCCAAATTATCACAAAGTCGACCGATATTGTTCATTTTCTCTGCATTCCGTCTGTTTATGTAGTGCTAACGAAATCGTGAAGGCTCTAAGTACTTCATCACGAACTGCCAAGGTGATATCCTTCCTTCAAATAACTGCAGATGAGCTCAATACAAAGTCTATAAATGTGAAGCCGGTTAAACTTTGAATGGAATGTAAGTATTTTTAGAAAGTACAGGGAAAATGAGTTTGTAAATAGTTGGTAAATTATGACTATCCTTTAACAATATGACAGACTTGTTTAGGAATGAAGAACCATACTATATAATTTTGATTTGATGTACAATTTTCTTAGGTATATTGGGACTAGTCATCTCTTAGCAGCCACGGTTTATTTTAACTATATACTTAACCTTTTACTCTGGACGCTCTTAATGTGTACGTCGTTCTCACATATATGTATAATTTCAATATGAATGATGTAACCAAGATCTTGTAACAATATTTTTATTGAGAGTGTCCATGGAGGTTCCTGCCCATTCTTCTCCAAACAGATCTACACTTTGGAATGGGTAACTACAGTACTTTCACAAGTTATTATGCCTTGTGTCTGTGACTGTAGCTTAGCCTTCTTTGTTTTTCTGACATAGAAAAGTGCCTGTAATGATCTAATTGAAATAAATGCTTTTGAGTTTAAGTTGAGTTACAAAAATGAGGAAGACCTAAATGATGTGTAAAACACAGCAGCAGCAAATGAACGATCAATGATCACTCGAATTTTTATACTTACTACCAACACACACAAGACGTATTTAACCAAATGCTCTATATCTAAGTTTAGACAAGACAAACATCTATTTCATCGTATCATTGATTCTCACAGGTGTATTTCTTGTACGTTATAAATTTAGTGATAACCTAGAGAACAGTAAATCAGTGAACGAAACGAAAACAGAGCAAAAGCTAATATTCACGAAGCATGCGCATGATGAGATTAATTAATTAATTGACAAAATGGATGTCTTGTGCCTTGTTGTATGTAAATGACAATTATAACTATAAGTTTATTGATAGCGGAGAATGCACTTGTAATTTTGATATGTTAGTATTTATTTCTGAGGACCAATCAGAATAGGAGAATCTTGCGGTTTATTGTCATTGCAGCACGAATTACTTGTTGTTATTATTTACAAAGGCTAGAAGTGATTCATGTTGATGTAGCTTTTCTTTAAATGATAGAAATAAAGCTTAGCAGCATTGAGACACAAAAGACTTAAAATTTGCACGATGCAGGTCTTACAAATGATATAGAATCTATCGAAATACCAATGTCTACACCTGCAGTTTAGAGAACTTAAAAAGAGAACTGACACCTCGATCATCGTGGCCACCCACTAGGCACAAGTAATGTGATAACGTGTACCACCGATACGAAAGAAGAAGAATCCACCATCATCAAACCATTGGACTTCAAAATCAAAACAGAAAGTTCAAACATTTAAACTATGAACTTGGTACTGTTACAATTTGCCAACAGTATCAAAGTATCATTACGCTAAATTGCTATCAATTCAACGACCGCCGGTGATTGGCTGGGCTGACCGGCGACCATTAGGATCGATGTTGTTAGCCAATAGAGCTCAGTTTCACGAGACAACTATAGGGTTAAATTGTATGACGTATGTAATTATATTTCGCTAAGATTTAATTGTTTATGTTTTGTTTCTATGGACGCGTTTGTCGAGGTTGGTCTGTGGATGGATGACCACCGATTTCCCTCTGTCCCTCGTAAAGCACGTTAAGCCGTTAGTCCAACTGTCATCTATAGATCTTTGACAGTCGTTACAGCCACTCCCGACCCGTGGTACAACTGCGATGTCCAACTGGTTGTACTACGGAGAAGTAAATTTACCCATGGTTCAACTGGTTATTCTTAGAACCAGTTGAACCACTGGTTAGTTAGAATAATTGAAAGAGAAGGCGGTAATGTTTTGTTATTAAAGACTAGCCCGAAAGTCTGACAACTAGTCTTAGTACCAAGGAGTATCGTTTTACCTGTTACTAACCTATCTGATATCCACATATCAGATAAGCAGTCGTTCCATGTAAAATACTGGTATTCAGCTGCATTCGGTGAGACTGGAAGCCGTCCCCAACATAGTTGGGAAAAGGCTAGGCAGATGATGATGTCTTGTTTCCATGGGCCATTGTGGAAATAGCTAATCATATTTTTGTGAAAAAAGTCTTCTAGTAGTAAAAATAATGTTGATGTTTTGAAGTATGGTAACTCCTACAGGGTTTCATCAAGTATTTGAGTTAAACACAATTTGTACACAAGATTTTCCTCGTTCTCATGAACTACAATGTCAAGGATAAATGTATGTACTCGTTAAATAAAACATACTTATAGTACACATGTATATAAGGTATTGGTGCAGAGGGCAATGGCTTAGTATGGCATTGAAAATAATTACCATTACTGACGGGAGTGTCTGTAAAGAAATTCTAGTGCGGCTTTGGAACTGTAGTTAATTAAATGAGCAAAATGGTTTAATTTGGATAAATATCTCTTTGGAGTATCTTAATTCGAGTGTCCTTACACTCACTATGATTGTACACGCTAATCTCCGAAACTATCCAACCGATTCCAATAAAATTTTGTGAATGTCTATTATTGGTTCCAGCTTAAATGATAGGTTTTTGGACCTGATAGGCGGCGCTGTTGTTAGCAAAATTGCACCCATGCGAAGTCAGAAGGGGTCGTTAGTCGAGCTTTAAAATGGCAGAGCGATATAACATTCGTATTTGTAAGAAACGAGTTATTGAACTACTGAGAAAGGAGGTACTGAGGTAAAACTGTAGGCCCTACAGTTCTCCTGAAACTGAAACTGGCATGTCCTAGAACCATAAATTCGAGGACATATGACATCCATCAACCCGCACTGAGCCCGCCTAGTGGAATTAGGCTAAGTCCTTCTCACAGACAACAAATCTGTGTCCCAGCGCAGCGGTGGGAATGTTAGTGATAGGCACCACTAATGAACCTTACAGTCGGTCAATTATCAACCGCAATCATACACGGATCGAAAGCTACATGAGAATGGTCTATCGAAATGCGTCAGTGGTGACGAATTCGTTGATTATGCACTTAAAGATAAGCTGGTTTTTACACGAGTGCCCAAAAAAGTAATGTTATGTTTTCAAGGTTCATGTGTTTTGTGAATTTCTCTATCCCACCATCACTTCTAAATGTGGTACCGTTCGAATCTTTGCGTTAACCAGGGTACCAGAGGGTAGTTGTTTGTTTTACTCTCGTATCAGCAAAAATATATAGAAACAACTCGTATTGCCCAGTGAGTAAGGAATCTCGGGGCTAGTGATTTGTGGAAGACAGCAATTCTTATCTACTTAAAACTAACGCAAAATGGTCTTCCTCCAAGTGAAAAGACGCTTTTACTAATACATGGTGATTAATCAGGCATACGCCACAACAAAAGCAACTCCTCTAAAGAACAACCTGTCCAATCCCATTGAGTAGTGAGCCACAATTGGCACAAACTATAAACAAACATTATTGCTTTATAAAAACCAGCGGAATCGAATACTTTGGCACCGACTACGGAGCAATCGCGTGGCGAAACGCGTGCTCACATTGTTTCGTGTGTGACTCGACTTGACTTCTGAGATCAGATCGTCTGCATTGCCTGCTGCTTGTCTGGGTTCCTGCGAGGATGACTGTGCTTTTGAGGGAGTGTTCATGACCACAATCAGCCTATAATGTTTCGGCAGCTGGAACACAGGCTTCATCTTTGTGCCTTCACATAGAGGAGGCTTGTATCTCTCTGGGACTAAGCCGTTGTCCACCACGCGAGCTTAATGCGTGTTGCTCAAGATCAAGACGTCATGATTTTTTGTCCTCACCAAGTTTTCCTTCACCGTTTTGAAAGTAGTGAAGCAAATGATTGCAAAAAGTACCCCGCTAGGTTCGAACTTACTGTCAATTATGTTCATAGATACCTTTTATTTCAAGAAGACGGAATGTATAACTCTCATGGACATGATACACGAGAGCAGTTCGGAGCAAGTAATGAGGAGTCTGGGAGGTCTGATGAAATGGATGTTTGGTCAGAGCAAACGTAAAACTTTATTCTTTCTTTAGACGGCTGATTAGTATTGTGGAGAAAACAGCAGTAGCTGACTGCTATGCGTAATACGGGGAGGAAAGAGACACCGATGCGACGCGAAAACGGTATTCAGTTCCACGTATTCAGTACGTCATTCCGAGCCCCCCTACACAGAAATTTTTCATCGGTTACTGAAAAAAAATCAGCTGTTCCATACATTGTGACCGTGTAGGTATCGCACTTTTGCAGGAAACAGCAATTTTTTTTTTCGCATCGTTATCCCTTCCACCCCGTATATCTAGACCTAACCAATATTAAGAATAAGCACTTGATAGATTTTATCATACCGAAGTGGTAATTTCGCTCAAATTATGAGGTCATTCGAAAAAAATTCAGTCGACTTGATAACCTCCTCCTTTTTGAAGTCAGTTAAAAATATTATCAAATAGGCCTATGTCCAGCAGTGGACGTCTTTCTGCTGAAACGATGATGATTATTGAAATAATCTGCAAAATAAATATGCATGATTTTCTCTTTAAATAAACTTCAAAGGCATAGATAACAGTTTTCTGTTGCTGATAACAAAAGAAAAATTCTGACGTCACCGTTTCACACATACTAAGATTTTAATTTTTAACACCACAAGATACGTGTATCATCTACTACTAATACTCATTATACTCATTATGCATGTTGATTTACGGGTGCTAATAGGGTGAGGTTTTTGACAGCAGAAATAATAGTGTTTAACATGTTTGCATAATTTGGGTCAGATAACGATGACTTTTATTAGGTACTTTTTCATGTGGCTTCACTGGCGTAGTGGTCGGACATGATTCCACCGAAAAATATCCTAATAGGACTAAAAGTATCCTATTTACTGACCTAGCCCTTATCAACATTTGTAACACTTCCACATTCGTAATATTAGTTGGGACATAAGAGTGGATGTGAGAGGTTTAGCAGACTACTAACAGCGAAGTCTTAAATGACATTTAATACCTCAATTTATCAACAATTTGCTACTGCATAAACTCCTGCGCACCCCCAGACAAAACACGCATAAAGACACAATACACACACATTATGTTTTGAATGTTTTGTCTCGTGCGTCTACCGACAAAGTTCGATTGCTTTTCATACCGAAGATGATTGAAGAGACAATAATTCTGATCTAACGAATGAAGTGATAGAAAATCTTGATGACATAAAATTGAATTGTCTAAATGTGCACTATGTGGTCATAATTGGTGAAAGAGAGAAAAGTATTAAGTAGGTGTTGCTTAATACTTTTTGTTGTTCATTATTTATAACTTACTACAACTCTGGGAGAGCAAGACCCACATCAGGTAAGATTCATGACTAACTCATGTATAATTATAACATTATGGTTACATACAACAACGTTTTAATTTAAAACATTGCCAAATTACATACAACAAAGATATACCAGTTTTACTTTTCTTTAATTTACCGTAACATTTACAAAATAGCTGCCCTGGCTTGAAGCCAAACATAATATTATTTGTATTTAAATTCACTACGAATAATCGTTTTAAATACAGTATATTAAAAAAATAAGCAGACGGAACATTTCAAGGAGTGATGACTTCAGCAGTACGCAAAAGGACCAAGGAGTATTCACGTAAAGCCTATGAATTTAGCTGTTTTTGGTCATATTGTTATCTCGCAAGCTATTTTACGATTTTACTAAAACGACGGTTTTTATGCTTATAAATCCTGAAGAAATTAAGGTCCTTACAATAATTAAACAGGGTCTCCCAGTTTCCAACAAGTCAGGTGGTAAAATACGTCTGACTGCAAACGGAAGGTCCCAAATTACCTAAACACACTTTGTGTCTTTAGTTCGTTCAGTACTTCAGTTCTACTTTCATATTTTTTTTATTTTATCATATCATCTTCTAAGGGACCATGAGTGCATAACCTAGAAAACAACGTAACTATATCATCGATTGGTCGGTCTACACTTCTACAGTATTTTATTATCTGTGTTTATACCAGCAAACTCTCTACTTCTCTGCCTAACGAAATGATGTTCATCCTGCCAGCTTTACTTTTTAGTGGGCGTTTTCTGATGTCATAGTTTTACTTTTGAATCACTGTCTATTTTTTTTCTAGCCTGCTTGTGCTTTTGCTGCTTGACATGTCCTGCCTCTCCCATAGTGCCATTTGAGTTGGGCAGCCTTTTGAGCCACGTCACTTATATTTGTTTTGGAGTGCAGTATTGTGTTTCGAACACGATTTGTTATCCGATTGTGTGGAAGATGATATTAATTGAAAGACACTGAATTCAAAGTAGAGTGCTAATAAAGATTGTATGGAAAGACACAGACGTGCTACGCTGACCCCAAATCAAGATGGATAAAAGCATGAGGATGATGATAAACTAAACAACTAGACTAAAGTGGTGAGACTTTAGTGAGCAGAGCAGGCTAGAGACTTGTCTCAATGTGGTTACTGCAGGACACATAGATCCTTGACAGAATAGAAGCAAGGTTGAATTTACAATAATCTTTATTAAACAGAAAGCGATCTTATGCGAATGATAAGATTGATACAAAACAGGAAACATTGGTGTAAAAGGTAAGCTTTACGCTCGATAGCGAGTCTGTGCGTAGATGATGATAACTACTACGACAATCATATTCCAACTACTGGGTACCATTTCTAAGTTTAACTTAATACTACAGAAATGTAGTAATAACGAATTTTAAACTCATAGTTTTGGAGTACTTTTCATAAATTCGTAGCGTTTAGGAACCCGAAGTAACAACCAAAGCATAACAAAAGCCCAAATACAAATAAACAAGATCAAAGTCACAACGAAAAGGAGTCGGAAGAAAAAAGGCGCTACATATTTACTCAAGCAGGGCTCTCGATTCAATAATAACACAGCCTGAGGACCTTGGATACGTTTCTAAAGGTAACGGAACAGGCTGACACGTATTGTTCTACTTAACTTTATAAAATAAAAACCTAATACTTCGACAACAAATGGCAACAGCATTTAAAACTGCAAACACACAGTCGCTTTTAAAGACATTAGCTCTTACCAGAATATCTACTGCATCGAACCGTGTGAGAAAAAGTCACAAATTTCAAATGCTCAAACACACCTAGGAAAGATATCAGTGACCATCGTGAGGAAACCAGCATGCCTGAGATATATTTCTCGACGGCATGTAAAGCCAAGTCAGAGGCTCATCGGTAGCAGAAAAACTTCAAAAACAACGAAAGATGAAGATGAAGTGACCTAATTATTTTTTTAGGGAGCCAATAAGACTAAATTACCAGTAGCGTACTGTAATAGATCCAAAGCAGCAATCTTCTTCTTCGTCGTGTCCATGATTCCTTTAGATAAACTTCCACTAGAAATGTGCCATTTGTCTGCGTAACCAGTGGCTTCGGACAGATCCCTCAAGATGCAGGTGGAGTTGCACAAGTAACAGGAAAGTAGATGGGTCATTGGCGTGGATCCGCAGTCACGCTTTACTTCATCAAATATCAAACCCACAAGAAGACAGTCGGGTAGGACCGAATGGGCTGCGGGACTGTTCGAATGAGATACCGCGGCCCTGGAACACAAAGGGCAAGGAAGGAACATGGATGGGTTTTAGTCAGTACAAGTCTGACATTCCCTTCCGCTCTGCCCAGAGCGGGAGAAGTCATTTGATGATTTCCCATCCGAAAAAAAAAGAAAAAAAAAAGGGATCGAATGGACTCGCAGCTAAGTTCAGTGCTGATACAATGTAGACTGCCAATCGATACGAAGAAGAAGTACGACATACGACTACGCATACGTATAGATTTGCAAAAAAAAATGACCTCGTCTTATTTGGATGCAAACAAAGCACAGACGTATTAGAAATAAAACTAGCTGTATTAAAACTTGTGAGTGCTTATAACCTGTTCTTAATTTATTTCTAATTAATATTAAAATAGAATGCAAATACTGCATCAGACAAAACATATTATGCCCGGCGCGACGTTAAACTTTAATGTATGTTTTACTACACGATTTTAATTTATAATTAAATGTTTTGGAACTGTTCGTTTCTCACTATTATCGTCGGTATCAAAATTATCTTTAATCCTATAGTTTAAAAATAAAGCAAAAATTTTGCTTCGTGGCACGCCTTTCCTAACTAATTTTCAAATTGTGGACGGAAATAACTAATTTTATCAGGTTCATTAAATGTTATCTTCTGCCTGAGTTGTTTATAGCTCAATGTCTTGACTTCATCTATTCGTTTTATTTCGACTTCTGTGTGACAAAAGACAGAATAAGTCAGGACTACAGTGCCTATTCTAAATGATTCTAGTTGATTTCGATTTTTAGATGGTGCCATGTTTTAGGATCACCATAACTTACGATTCATAAGCAAAGCAACAGCTACGCAAAAATTACCACAACAATTCATCGTGCAACATTAATTAGGGGCGCAGTAAGTTTTCTTGCATACTTCTTTCTCTAATTCTCTTCATTTCCTCAGATACCTCATCATCCTTCACCCTTTCACACAGTCTATGATTATTACTTTTTAAGATTATTACTGACTCAATTACCACAATAATTGAGTCAGTAATTGCATAGTATCAGCATTCAAGATAACAATTCTGCGAGCACTTGAGACCATTCGGATACGTTATCGGTTGTTGTCGCATAAAAATACACTCCTATCTTGATGTTGATGGAAAACTTTAAATAAATTGTCAACTCCGGTGCGATGTCCTCTCTCTGATAAAATAATATGGAAATGTGGCTGTACACATTGAAGTTAGAAGAGTAAAATTTACCGATTTGCATGCGGGACAGCATTCTTTCATTACGTCTTGAGCTAGTAAGGTAAGTAAGGTGGTAAGTATTTACATGCAAATGAAAAAGGAAGTGCAAATCAAAAGATAACAACACAGTAAGTAACTAAAGTCAAGTCACAATGGCCTCCGAATTATCAGCAATTCACCTGAATTGCTGCTTGCAATATTCACCAGATTTAAACAATTCGCCAGTTTTCTAACAGAGTGGGCAATAACTTGGCAGAGGATCATGATGGTATTCAAGACATTAAGTCATGTTATTGCTCTTAATATTAATTGATATCAGGTCTGTAGCATGTCTTTTTCTTCTACTTCTTTATTTCTGTCTCGGTATCAGTACCACCCTCTTTCTAACCTTCACTGATTGTTTCTTTGGTTTTCTCCTATTTTTATAGCCATCCATTCATATCCAAAACTTTCCTCACATTTTCCTCGTTCCTCATAACTCAAGACTCCAACGACATGAATTCTGATTGACCATTTCAAATAACAGAGCTCGCTTCAACTTTTGTCGAAGCATCGTGAGATAATATTATGCCTAATACCCAACTGGACAATTGAGATAATGATACTATACTAAATTCAGTTAATTTTAGATTTCGCTTATCTTTAAAGCCAACAAGAATAGAATCATTCACTTTATAACACTCGATCGTGTCTTGAAAATAAAAACTATTTTTGTAAAACCTGATTTTAAGAACCATAACGTAAATTAGTTATGTGCTTCATTCACGGTATACCAAACTTGAGCTGTAGTGATCTACGAAGTAATACCTTACTACCAGCTACCAATTAACTACGGCTATAGACGTTATCAATTAAAATTTTCTGCTGGATTCGTCTCGCGAGTTGTCTACCTTTTGTTGCTACATTTTCCCCTAGACGAAGTGTTTCAGACGGGCTTGAGACAAAATAAAAATATCTGCTATTTAATTTTTAAGTACAACATAACTACAGTTTTGAGCCGTTTGGGGTCGAAACGCTCGGGTCATGGGGCCCGAGTGCGTGTCTCCTTTTTTAGGAAGTATCTCGCCGAATGGTCGCCAGTGTCGACACTTCGCGTGACCAGAGGGCTGGCTATTTCTTTGGCCAAAGAATTAGCATTGCCATTCAACGTGGCCATGCTGCCAGTCTTCTGGGCACGTTTCCGGATGACAGCGATGCGGAGAAGTAGTTTGACGCCTAAGTGTCCTATTGTTGTCGTTGTAACTATGTAGGTACTTACTTTTAGTCTTCCCTTTTTTTAGCATTATTTTTTTTCTACTTGTAGTCTGTATATAATGTACATACAAGTATAATATTTGAAAACAAACTATAAGTATTATGAAGGCTTAACTATTTTGATAAAAATTCCGTTGAACGACCTACAATACAGCAGCGGTGATAAAATCACATGACGAGATAAAACACCGAATCCTTTGCGAGGTCAGCTAACAGTGTACCTACAAGGCTTCTATTTTTTTCCCCATTTCTATCCATTGTTAGGTCTGATAGACCTTAAAATCTTTATCTGACCTTTTAGTGTACCTACGAACTAGTGGGCTCTGTTTGGGCAAGCCGCTGGCCCAGACAGAGATGGTGGAATGTGCTGGACTCTTTGGACAAAGATCGGTCCTGGGCAGCTCTGGACAGAGAGAGGTGGAAAATGGCTAGGGAGGACTTTACCCGGCAGACTCTAAGAGTTAGTAATAAATAATATTATACCTGGTATCGTGGCCGAAATCATATTTAAACATAATCGCAAGAATCTATCTTTCAAATAAAGCCAATTTCATGGATATTCAAAGCATTTTTCTGTGTTGTAATTTGAAGTTCTCCGCCTCAAAAAAAAAAACCCTTTACAAATAGCCGATAAAATTGGCTGAACCACGCTGAATGTAATTGCAGCCAAAAGCTTTTAACACATACCGCAATTTATAAGGAATAATAAAAAATACAGAATCGTTCACTGGCCTCTGTAGTTCGATTGAATCTTCACTTACCCCCGAATGGAAGTTCGTATCGTTGAATTTCGTAACTTGTACGAATCTAGTCTCAAGTACGATAAAGCGGTCAGAATCGATTCTGTTTTGGCATCTCCTAACTGAGAAGCTAAATATCTTGCAATGTTTGATTTTCCAGTCAGTTAATTTAACTTGGGTAAACGAAAACAAAGTCACCTTAAAAGTAAGTACCTACTGTAAACTGTGTACTTTATTTGTTTGTCAACATTTTACCTTTTGCTTCTTACGCGTAAATATTCTACTATGTATTTTTCCGAGAATATTGAGGCCACACTTTCTCAACATCATTAGTGGAAACTGGAAATACATCGAGAAAACGACTAGAGGTAAGGTTTTCCCAGATCGTAAATAATAATTAAATAACGAAATATTGTTGAGTACGAATTGGTTATTCTGTTTGAATGCCGCATCACTAGTTTGGTGACATTACACATTCCAAATAAAGAGTTACATTATCTTTTACGTAAACATTACAAGATAAAGACAATCACACACTGTCGGGGTAAACATTACAAGGCATTCACACAATCATGACAAAAACAAAAATTCTAAATACGGATCCTTTTTCCACCAAAGCGGACATGAGCAGAGCGGCGGAGATGTGTAAGATTCGACTGAACACAGGAGACACGTGAGACGTCATGTTGGTTTTAAGTATTTCAACAAAGGAAACGTTTCAAAATGTATAGAGGTAATGGAGGCGAGGGCCTTTTTTTTCAGATGGGAAATCATCAAATGATACATCCCTCCAGCTCTGGGCGGAGCGGAAGGGAGTGTCAGATTTGTACTAACTCAAACCCATCCATGTTCCTTCCTTGCCCTTCGTGTTCCAGGGCCACGGTATCTCTTTCGAACAGACCCGCAGCCCCGGCAGGCATCGGGTCTTGCGGACCCCTTTTTGATTGCTGACATCTGCTTGAGGCGCACGTGTGCACTATTCTCAGAAACGGGTAAACACACTTTAAAACAGTTTTCAACTGTCCAGTTATTTCAAGATGGACAAGAATCGATTTATTCCAGAAATCCCCACCGCCAAATCCTCACCTACACTTGAAATTGTAAAAGACAACAAAAGCCCCTCATGGCGATAAGGCGGCGCAGATAAGCGCGCTTTAAGCGAGGTTCAGTCGCAGCCAGTAAGTCTTAGCACCCGGCCCGTTTAGATATTCAGTGGCACCGTAAACGCGCGTTCAAAGCGCGCGTCGTCGGTGCGTATTAAATACGCCGTGTGATTTGATTGATTAATGACGTTTGACATGTTTATTTCTGTGGAGGTTGACAGTTCACGATCCATGATCAATGGTCGATCTATGGTTTACCGTCATAAGTCATTGTTTTATTGAGCACAGAGTATCCAAATCTGCGAGGTTATAGACTTATCATTCTAATAAATTACTACGATTAGAAGCAATATCACTTAGACTTTGACAATTTGGGTTGTACTCTGCTTGTAATTCAATCCGGATTCGAAAGACACGTGGCGCCATCTATGAGCATTATAACGTTATTGTTATTTCCTACGGAAACAGTACCTTTTTCTCTCTCTTTTGTAGATGAAAGGTACTCTATGTCCGTTTCTACACACCTGACAACTTATATGCAAAATTTCAGGATGATCGGTTCAGTGGTTTAGGCGTGAAAATTTAAACAGATAAGTATTAAAAAAAAAGTAACATACACATAGACACACTTACACTTTGTACAGTAGTACATTCTTCATCAGCGATTACGAAAACTACTCTAATTAATGAATGCCACGCGTGGCAAGGATAACTAATAATAATATAACTAATTGATCTTAATCGGTTTAGCTATTTAGGCAATAACCGCATAGAACATACTAAGTTAGAGGCTTCTTTCTAAGGACTGGATTTAACCATCAATCAGGTCCACGAGGAGTTGTCTTTTCAAATGTTGGACTCGTCCCGACTTAAAATTCAAATGTTTCTACTACTATGCTATTTTTTCTAATAAAAAAAAAATAAAAAAAAAATAAAAATGTTTATTGCTTCATCATAAATAACTTAAGCTAGTTACAATTGGGAGAATCCAATTAAGCAAATAGTATGCTTGTTTTAGGATGCTCCGCCCTTCCCCAGGTTTTGTAATTGTTATATAAAATTTGAAGTTATACAAATAAAAATTAAAAAGGTAATGAATAGAACGGTATTTTTAATGAGAATAACTAACGCGCTATGATGTGTGTTATGTGTGTAAGTGAGTTTATATGTGAGTAGTGTGTGTGTGTGTAGTAGTGGTGAGAGTTAGTGTGTGAGCCAGGGATTGAGATTAGGGGATGCACCCGCACCTTATAATTACAGTTAGAGTTACTCAAAGCATAATTTATATTACAGTCTCATTGATTGCACCATATTTTCCACTTCGTCATAGGTTTTTGACTTAATCCATTTAGACAAAGTGTTTTTGCATTTGCGGTAAGTTAGTGGGTATATGTCAAGTTCTTTATTAAGAAGATTGTATAAATTGGATGATTGCCTAGGGTATTGTCTTTTTGCGAATGTAGACTTTACTGATACATTTGGAGCAACCGTGTCTTTCCTTCTGCCTTTGGTCTTCTGTGGGTTGAACGATAGAGTTTTGTGCTTTGTCAGAATTATATTAATTATGTAAAGCTTTCTAACGGATAGGACATCTGAAATATGGTAAAGGTTCTCGGTTGAAAAGCGGAAGGGTTTAAAAAGCATAACTTTTAGTAGGGACCTCTGAGCCCTCTCGAGATCTAGAAATTTGATTTTGGTGGCGCCTCCCCAGACGGGAAGGCAATAAGCCAGGACGGACTGAGCCAGTGAAATGTAAATCTGTATTAGGTGTTTTTTCGAGATGACATGACGTAATTTTTTGAAAGTCCAGATTAGCTTCCGTACACGCTTCATTATTAGTTCAGTGTGGTTATGCCAGGATAAACGTTGATCAACCATAATGCCCAGGTATTTGGTAGATTGAACTCTAGTAATTTCTGTGCAAGAACAGATTGTGTTAACAGGGAAATTGCATTTATGAATCTTAATTTTGAATACTGGAGAGGGTTGAGAGGTGTTGTACTTTGTGAAGCAGATGAAGTTGGTTTTGGTACTATTTAGGGTTAAAAGGTTAAGGTCAAGCCAGGCCGTTACCTGTGCCAGTCCACGCTCGGCTGTTATCCGGACATTGTCCCAGGTATCACCACTGAACACTATGGCAGTGTCATCTGCGTATGATAGAATATGTCCATCCACAAGTCTCATGCTGCACAAGGTATTTATGTATATAAGGAACAATGTCGGTCCGAGCACACTACCCTGACCAACTCCGAATTGGACGACCTCTTCAGAGCTAATGGTATTGCCGATCTTAACCTTTTGTTTGCGTTCACTCAAGTAGTCTTTAAACAGGGCGTGAGGAACACCTCTCACTCCAATTGATTCCAGCCTATCAAGCAGTGTAGAGACAGAAACTGTGTCGAAAGCCTTTTGGAGATCTAAGAAGACAGCAAGGCACTTTCCTCCGCTGTCCACTTGACTGGCTACAGCGGAGGCAAGCGCCAATACTGCATCCTCCGTTGAAATTTTTTGTCTAAAACCGTACTGCGATGGGGATAGTAAGTTGTTTATGTTCAGATAAGATAAGAGACGTGAATTTATTAACCTTTCCAGTACTTTAGATATTGATGGCAGTACAGATATAGGCCTATAGTTCGACGGATGAGCTTTGTCTCCACTCTTATGCACTGGTGTTATAAGAGCTAGTTTTAAGGCGTTCGGGTAAGTAGCGTGTTCAAAGCACAGGTTCGCTAAGTGGGTTATAATTGGGACGACAACAGCATGAGCGGTCTTCAGGAAGTTGACAGTTATGCCGTCCCAGCCCGGGGCACTATCCGATTTCAGGGACATTAGAATGCGGTGAACTTCATCCTGGTCAGTGTTTAAAAGTACAAATGATGAGAGAGGTTGAACGTTGGGTGACGCAGTACTATGGTTTTGAGGGTATCCTGTGGTGGAGTTGGTAATTATTTCGTTCGCGAGAGTTTTACCTATGTTAGAAAAATATTTATTCACAGTGTCAGCTGACTCTTTTGGAGTAGCCTTAAGCTCTAATAGATCCGTATTGGGCGTTTTGCTTGGCTTTCGGTGAGTAATGTTATTTATAGTTTCCCACATTTTTTTGGGATTTTTATGCGCTTTAGATAATTGGTCCCGGTCGTGTTTACGTTTTTGTTTTTTAATAATACAATTACAATAGTTTCTGTATCTTCTAAAGGTAATCTTTAGTATTTCGTTATGAGGTTCAGACTTTAATTTAAGTTGCATGGCATTGCGGTTACGTATGCACCGCAGTAATCCAATTGTCATCCATGGTTTTAATAATCTACATTTTTGCGGAATTACTGTCGTTATGGTGTTATTTTTTAAACAAGATTGTATTGCAAGTATTAGTCGGTCACAGATTGTATTAGGGTCGGTAAAATTTAACAAATGATGTAAATTACTTTCAGCTAGGTTTTCTAATGCTTTATCGAAGTTAATCATTGTTTTAGTTTTAGGGATTTTACGTATAACTTTTTTGGTTGTCAATTTTAAGAAAATCATAAAATGATCTGTTACAGTCGTATTTAGTACAGCTACCGTCGCAGTAGTATTTGTGGGGTCAAGTTTAACCATGAAGTGGTCTAAGCAATTTTTGCCTCTAGTGGGTAGTGAATGCCCGGAAAGTAGGCCGTGCATCGCAAGCATGTTTAGATATGTTAGCCTGTTTGAACGATCATAAGAATGTTCGGCCTCATTATAAATCAAATTTATATTTATGTCTCCTGTGACTATTATATTTTTACTCGACGCAATACTGGTTAAGTGATCATTTAATGAATTTATAAATTCGTCAGCTTTTGGTTTTGAAGGCGACCGGTAGATAGCCAGGATAGTTAGGTCAGGGTGAATGTTAATTTGAAGGCAGGACGCATGTGTCAATTTTACTTCTTGTACTGAAGTCTTATGAGTATTTTTAACATAGACAACAACTCCATCGGCTTTGTTTAGGTGATTGGCAGTTTGATAGGATAGATAGTTTTGTATTTGTGGTATGGGTTTGGCGGTGTCGAGTCTACATTCGGTTAATGTTATTATGTCTATATCTGTTTTCAAACTATGCAGGTTAAGTAGCAGGTCGTCATGATTGGAATAAATGGTTCGTATGTTTTGTGACACGATGGTAATATCCACAGGATTTCGTTTTATTAATCGATTAAGATCCTCAGGGGAACAGCTAATGGTGCGTGCGGCTTCTGAACTGTCTATATTGTCTATAGCTTGTAATGTGTTACTCATACTGATATAAAATGGGTGCTAAATGATCCTTATCTAAATTCGTCATATTTTTGTAGTTGTGTGTTGATGGGTAGTAGCGGGTGAAAAGTGTAATTGTGTGTAATATGTCGAGTGTTATTCGTGTGAGTGTAGGTTTGAATGAAAGTATAGTTGAATGTTTGTGTATTGAGAGTGGGCGCGGTTGATTTACATCTTTAGGATTAAAAAATAAAAAATAGAAAATAAAAAGTAAAAAATTAAAATTATATCTAATCTTAGGGCCAACTGATTTTGAACAGTACTCAGAAACAACAGTATTTAATCGTGACAGGGAAATGCCTATGGCCAGTCACTTTTGTTGCATTAGATTATTCACTTGAGATTCGCTATTTAAGATTATGGTTGGCGCAGTTTCGTCCTTCTTCACAAAAACCTTTCCATAGGAGGTCCAGCAGAATTTATAGTCTCGTGACTTAGCTAAGTCGCGGGCTAGATAAAAGAGCCTCGCTCCTTTAGTGGTTAATTGTTCTGAGACGTAAATTGGGGTATATTCTTCTGTCTTGAAACCGAGGTGTTTTGCGCAGATTTTTTCTTTAGTCTTCCTATTAAAGTTTTTTGTCTTTTTAATAAAGTCTGTTTTAACTAATGTTGAACTTAGTTCGACCACAACTGTGCTGGTTTTGGTGTTGCTACGCTTGTTATGCACTCTGTATATGTCTGTAATATCTTTGACATCTATGGTACTATTTACAGCGTGGGATAACGTTACAACCATCTGTATAAGGTTGTCTTTGGTTTCTTGCTGGACTTTAGGAACGTTTTTTATTTCCAAGTTAAATAATCTAATACTATAAGTCTATTACTATAAGTCACTAAGTAATAGTCTAATACTATAAGTCACCACCCGCACCCGGGAGATACACACATTTGCGCTCACTCCTGAATGACAACGAGTCCTGTCTGACTCGTGAGTAAATACTTAGTTTGTGAACAGCTAAGAGGAGCAGACCTGAATAAAATAGCTGTGGAAGGTGGAATCGGATCCAAGGGGGCTTACTGATTACTGGGTTCTTAGTTCTTGTAACTCATATATTCGTCATAAATTTACGATCTTTAAATATGACTCAATCCTCATACTTAATATGTTATGAAGTTTTGAGATAACTTGTAATAGACCAACAAATTAATAAACTGATAATATGTCGATCTACTTTGTTATTAATAAAAGAAAGGGTTGGGTGACTTTTCACGAAGCCGTCAACCAAGCATTATCTACATGAAACTAAGTAACTTTACGCAAAAATGATTGCTGGGAAACTACTTTTTTTTTTGGGTGAAAAATATCGTTTTATAGTACTCAATGTAACGCATTGAAAACATTGTGCTGATGGATGGATTGAATTGTACGGGGGTCGTGAAGGTGTCTTAAGTAAACAAAAAAAAAAAAACTTGTGAAAAAGTTGCAACTTTGACCCCAATATCTCCGTAACTAGAAGGTATGGTCTAGAATAAAAAAAATATCGCAATGACGGGCAGAACAAGTGCCTATCGGCTTCGTTAAGAATCTTTTTACACCTTTTATATTATTATCGATATACTAAACAACTAGTGTTTGCCCGGAGTGTCACCGCGAGAAGGTTGGAAATTATACACTTGGGAATGTGTAATCTATCTGGACAAAAAAGTATCCCTTGCCCTAGTCGTACCTCCGATCGGAATTCGCTCAGCCATTAAGGGGTGAAAAATGTTTAACAGTGTTGGCGGGTACGGTCGCATAATTAATTAATTAAATATAGTATAGACACATATGGATTTATAGATCCGTTTCAGGTAGGGCAGTGGTAAAGACCATTGCCGACGAAATCGTCGGAAGGCCTTTTAGTCCATCGAGTGATCGGGTAACGGTCGACCCTACTCGGACCCGTACGTTAAGATCATGTCATCATCATCGTCAGCAGCGTCGAGTTTACTGTTACCTTCGCGCTCTAGGTAAATGAATGTAATCCCCTGAACAATGCCTGTTACAGCAAGATAAAGATCGAGTTTCAAGGGCAGTATCCGAGACGTATAGGACCTAGGTGATCGAACGTGGGCGAAAATTGATTTTCTATTGCAATTACATAATATGGCGCATAAGTAATCGCACGCATAGAATGCGTGCGATTGCTGGGCACGGGTTAAACGTAGCACGGCAAGGTGGCGCGAGTGTTTAGGCGATTCGATATTCTCTAGAAACTGTTTCCGCGCTAAGCAGGAGGGTTTCCGGTATGCTCTATTAGAAAAGCCACAACAAATTGGTTTTTACTTTAAGAAATCAGGAAGAGAAGCTTACGGTTTCACCACTTTGACCCCAAGTTTACGGCGCAAAGGGATTTAACGTCAGTTCAAAAGATTATTTAGGCTAATACAGGAATGGAAAAATTTGACGTAAAGTGCGGAATTTCGCACTTAATTTGGCGGTCGCGATCGCGGGCAAATAATAGATAATGAAAACAAAACGCTTAAATGGTATAGCACGACATAAAATATCTAGTTTTGATAAAGACATAGGCATGCTAGCTACACCTTTAACCTAAGTCAGATAGGCATTAAGGTGGACGAGAAGTCGTCCGGCGTCTCGCGATCCGCAAAGGAGGTCACTTTTGAAAGTATTTCTGTGCATACCACAATATTTACACTTCCTCCTCCTTACATCTTCCAGTGTAATAATCATAACGACCATTGGACTCGCACACCGAGGGTTCCGTATACACTTGTTATTATACTACATATTATTTACGGTTTTCAGATGTGATATTATGTTCTAGGTTAACGGGTAGTACCATAGATTATGGTTTTGGTTTCCTTGTGAATAAAAAAATAAAATACCTACCTGTTTTTTTTTTATTTTTATCCTGTTCCCAAAAACGGCGGGAAAATTGAAAAATCGTGTACGTAAGTACCTACCTAACGCGAAGTTGACGAAACTTTAAAAAAATTTAATCACGTGCTTACTCTACTAATGGTAATGTTAAAGAAAGCGTAATTTTCGTTTTGCACATAATATTATGTACATCCGACGATGGAATGTTTGCAAAATTGTGTAGACCAAAGATAAACAAGAGGTGAAACTGGGGGCTTTGCCAAGTCCAGTTTTCAGGGTCGCGAGCGTTCGAACTACGGTGAAATTGTTCCTCATGATGTGCTAAAAATATTCTTAATGTAGACACATTCGCCGTAGCGCATCACCGACTTGATAGTAGACATGTTTATTAAAAAAAAGCCCTTCACCTTTCAGTTATCGGCACTGCTTTCGATTTGAGCTCGTAGAACATGAACTCCTGGTGTTGCTGAGCAGCAGTCATCTCCTCCAAGACTTTCTGATCAACACTAAAATCTTTCGTCAGGAACGTTGCGAGATCGAATCCCATGTCGATCCCGGATTCATCCATTTTTAAACGTAAAACACAAACACGAACTTTCACTAACAACACGTATAGTCCTACGGTACGCTAAAATCTCATCGTCATAAACGGAACGGACTATTTATTATAGCATTCGATGAAAATCACAACAACATCCATCCTCCCAGCTGTCTACTTGTTGCTATTCGTTTGGTTATTTTGACGTGTGATAAAAGGAATGACTATTATTCTACTAAATTAAAATTGCCTTAGTTACATGTGATAAGTTTGAATTTAGTGGACTTTGTCAATAACTTGGGTTATATTTGTCAGACTATTTTATACAATGGCAATAATACAGCAGAATATTACCAAGAGATAAAACATTAATGTAGCGTATCATGTAACTTTCCCTGTTATCTAAATCAAACTTCTAATAATTAATATAGATATTCAAAAGATTCATTAATCTCAAGTGGTAATCAATTTTTTTTCATAAAGTGATTATTAAAAAAAATTGCAATGGCTACACAGAAACCACCTGAAAGTGGGTCTGTTCGAAAACTAAATTAAAAGAAATTATTTTACCACAAAGAATTTTGATACATAAAAAAAATAATTTCATTAATTAATTTTAAAAAACGTACTTTGTGTGAATCTTTTTAATTTACGTCATTTAACACGAATAACATACCAGTAACAACGAAAAGCATCGCATTTTTTTCGCAAGAACACAATTCCTTCTTGCCAACTTTACTTTGAAGGCCATGATTGAAAATTATAGGAAAAAAAAACCATTTCCGTGGGTTTCCGTCATTTATCCTATTTTTTGAAGGGGCAACTTTTTTTTAACTTCTAAATTTCAATGACAATTTGACAATGACAGCTAGCTAGCTAATAGGTAGCTAGTGAGAGTGACAGTGACACCCTACGTTACTCAAGCAAAGCAAACAAATGGTTCAGGTGTTTGCCGAACACAAAATTCAATCAGAATAACCATTTAAAGTGATTAAAAACTAAATAAAAACAGCAAAAATGTCTAAAGCTCACCCTCCAGAATTGAAGAAGTAAGTTTCTATGTCGTATTCATGATAAAACAGGCGATCTTGATATGGCGTCCCATGCGCGCCATTGATAACCTAAACAAAAGGCAGTTTTTTCGTTTTTGAGAATTTAATGTAAATGTTATTTCACTCTAGTCAGATTTGTGTTTCTTATTTTCACCTGCGTGTTTTCTCCTACTGCTGTTACATCTATTTTGCACTGAATATAAAAAAAAAAAAATTGAAACCGGTATGCCCAATTTTTCCATAAAAAGGCACAGTAATTCAAGTTGGTCAACGAAAATTGATCGTAGAGGCGGAATCTAAATATCCAGCTAAAATACTTGTAAATAAAGATTCAAATGTTTTTAATTATTTCAATCTGAGAGAAAGAAGAAATGCAATCGAGTGTCAGTGAAGGCTTGAAGCTAAATAATATTAACTTTCACACATAATATTAGAGCCAGAGAAGTAAGCGATGTTTTAAAATTAACAAAATCCTTATCACAACTTCAGGTTCATGGACAAGAAGCTGTCTATCAAACTGAATGCTGGTCGTGCCGTGACTGGAGTCCTGCGAGGATTCGACCCCTTCATGAACCTAGTGCTGGACGAGTCTGTAGAAGAATGCAAAGACGGTCAGAGGAATAACATCGGCATGGTGGTATGTATTCCTTGATTTCTCATATTTACATACATCCATCCTAAACTCACCCTTTTTTCTCATGGGTGTAGGCAGAATGCTATGATCGTTTCTCATATTTATAGCCATATTGTTTCAAAGAAAGGAGGAAAGAAAGGAAAAGTATTTATTAGTCCGCACAGGACAAAACATACAAAAATAAGGTTTTTTAATGGTTTGGTGGGTTTTTTTTAATGGTTTCACTAGTATGTACATCTGAATGTCTGTCCTGTCGAACAGTTCCTATTCTGTGTCCCAAGTATGATATGGAGCACAACAATGGAATGGTAAAGGGTGGTTTAGGTAGGCTGTCTTCTTTTGTTCAGCCATAGTTGATACAATGACTGTTTTATGGCTGATGCCATACTCTGCCCCAGGTCGTCCATCTTGTGTCACACACTGTCCACGGTCTAAAAGAATACACACTAAAGCTGCTAGGCATGTTGGTGTCATGTCAACTAAAAGCAAATGAAACGAACAAGCAAATGTATTGAAAGTTACTGATTTGCCCAGAGGCTTTGGTGTGGATGAGTCCATAAGATTCTGTAGCTCCAGTCTACACTAAAGTTATTCTGGTTGTGCAGTCATTCTTTCTGTTCACCTTACAAACAGTGAATGGAAAAACTGAAATGTTTAATTACACATTTGACACTACAATTAAAGTGAATGGCAAAACTAAACTGTTTTCCACTCACTCGTTTTATTCCACATTTAACATTTGTTTTTTGCTAATTTCAGATAACTTTGCAAACTGGTTTTACTGTAGATTTATTGTGTATTGTAGAGATAAGTCCCTTTCCTATATTAGTTTAATTTGTATGTGCAAGAAACAAGTATAATATTTAGGCAAGGACCCTGGATTGATTTTATGATACACTCCAATTTCATGCTTTTAAAGGTCTTTCTATAAATTCTTACTAAAGGCGTATTATTGAATCATTAACTGTTTGTTAGTCATGGTAATCCTATCTCATTATGTTTTGTAAGTAGTGACGACTCTTTGAACTCTGAAACTGTTATTGTATCATCATCTGCCTAGCCTTTTCCCAACTATGTTGGGGTCGGCTTCCAGTCTAACCGGATGCAGCTGAATATCAGTATTTTACATGGAGCAACTGCCTATCTGACCTCCACAACCTAGTTAGTACTGGGTAGTACGATACGACTTTTTCGGCCACTGACTGACTGTCAAAGATCTACAAATGACAGCCGGGACCAACGGCTTACTGAAACTGTTATTGAATGATTCTTGAAATTAATATTTTTGTTTTTGTCTTTTCAGGTTATTAGAGGAAACAGCATTATAATGTTGGAGTCATTAGATAGAATATAATAATAATAGCCCATTCCTTTATTTAAGCTAACCATAGGAAAATGTGTGCAAAGTACAATACTTTCAGACAACGGTATGAAATAAACTTCTACCAAAATCTTCACACTGACTATGATTGTAAGGAAAACATGGTCAAGAAATCTTTAACATAAATTTTGTTTCAAATAATTTTGTATGTGGAGAAAATACTGTTTATTTTAATTTACAAAAGGGTGTGAAAAAAATATTCTCAAGCTTGTTCATAGTTCTTCTGTATTGTCAAAACCAAATGTGTGAGAAAATTAAATGATGATAGATATTTGCAAAAGTGTGTTTTATTGACATTTTTCGATTTTTTAGAGTCGAAACGCAAGAATTACAAACATTGTAAGATGTTTTATTGCACCCGTGTGTTATATTATAATTTATAAAGAATTATGCGCGCGTACATACACTTCGGCGATTCATTTATATATATATAGATTTTGTCCAATTTAAAACAAGGACTGCACTGCACAGTAGAGAAGAATACCAGTGCGACCAAAGTGATATTGGTATTTTCATAAGGAATTCCTCGGTAGCAGCCATGGAGTATGGATGTGTTCCCGGATAAGGTGGCAGCGCCAGAGTAGCAGAGCCGAAATTCAAATTTTCGAAACATTAATACAGAATTAACTGGCAAAAAATGTCTTATTTAACTAACAAACATGCGCTTATTCAAATTACAATTCTAAGAAAAATAATAAACTAAATTTCCAACAAAAATAACAAACTTCCGAAAAAAATACTACGTTTGCGACAAAAATACAAATTGCCCGTTTTTCACCAACAGTAAGCGGTATCTAACTGCATGCCTAATGCCCGTTTTCATCAACTTTAAGCGGCATCTAACTGCATGTCTAAGGCCTAATGCCTGAAATAATTTTTATTATAAATATTTATTGGACTATTAATAAAAATAATGTTTCATTGATCAGGCTGCTCAATGCATTGTTAAATGATGCTGCCTGTTCAAATTAAAAAAAAATGCAGTTTGCACTAAATATTTCTACTGGCAGACTGGCATCACTGCACCATAAAAGAGATGAATTTGTTTTACAAACGCAAATGGAATTAGTGAATCACGTAATTAGTATCGGTAATTTTTTGGAAAAATAAGGAACTAAGAAGTTATGATTTTGTTGATGTCGAAGTTATCATTTTGTTTTTTAAGGTTTTATATATAATAAAATTTGTCTTCAGATTATTTTTTTACTAGTAGAGCAACAATCATTCAGTGGTACGACGAGGAATGACAATTCCTTCTCGTGCCACTGGTGGAACAGGTCGGTGGCACGACGAGGAATAAGGCGTAATTTGCTGTATTGACGGCGCGTTTGTGTTCCACGCGCGCCTCAAAGAGAAGTCTGCAAGGGCCGAGGGCTGCGGTACTGTTCGAAAGAGATACCGCGGCCCTAGAACACAAAGGGCAAGGAAGGAACATGAATGGGTTTTAGTAAGCACAAGTCTGACACTCCCTTCCGCTCTGCCCAGAGCGAGAGAAGTCATTTGATGATTTCCCATCCGGAAAAAAAAGGGGTGCTAGTAAGTTGCAACTGCGACAGGTAAATAACTGTATAACTATTACGGGAGCAACCCTGAAGGCAAGGGTATCAGCAAGTCCAACATAGTTCGAGAAAATGTATGGAAAAACTGTTTTCTTTTATACCTAG
This sequence comes from Lycophotia porphyrea, assembly GCA_950005105.1. Lineage (NCBI taxonomy): Eukaryota > Metazoa > Arthropoda > Insecta > Lepidoptera > Noctuidae > Lycophotia > Lycophotia porphyrea. Next base: position 1,024,685 of record OX465408.1, on the reverse strand, counting down.
GTCTGTCACCACAGTGCTGCGTGGTAGTAGGTGCACGTGGCCGCAGCTGGAATCTACGCCGCCATCTTGTTGAAGTTATACTTCTTTTGGTGCGTTAGGGAAAAATGGTGAGAATAAATTTTTAATACGCGCGCGCACACCGTCACGAAAAACCGACACCCTGAAGTTAGCTAGTCAAAATTTTAGTTGTATGCGCCAAAGAAGTATAACTTCTTACGTGCGTAATAAGTACACACACACTTTTTTTTATTAAATACGACTTTTCCCTTTTTTGTACGATTAATCACTTCAAATTACTTTTAAATATACGGGGTGGCAGTGAGACCCACGCGAAAATGGTTACCACAAATTTATGTTAAGTAAAACCCTTCATTTTTTTATATACTCGATGGTAGTAGAAGAAGAAAAAATTTGAACTCCAGAATTATGGCACCCCAAATTCGCCATTTTTTAAATTTTAATGTCCCCCATTCTCTTCCAACTCTCCCGGTGTTTTGCCTCCTCTGGCCAATCAGTCAGGAACGAGTCTAAATCGTCACGCCAGCGTTTCTTGGGCCTGCCTCGGTGACGACGACCGTCTTCAGGCACCCACTGTGTGGCGATTTTGGCCCACCTGTCCTGACCCATCCTGGAAATGTGACCCGCCCAGTCCCATTTTAACCTCGCAGACTTATCGCCAACATCGGCGATGCCTGTCTTGGAGCGTATTGTGGTGTTGCGTATTAGATCTGTGATTTTGATGGGGGAGGCCTTTGCCCAGCAGTGGGACAGAATAGGCTAATTAAAAAAAAAAATGTAGCTAATGACACTCGGTGGCGCCAAGACGAATTCAACAACGTATAATTTATCCAAATCCTGTTTGGAGTTACAAGGGAACAAAGAAACGAACACATACATACATACAAGTCAAACACATAACCCTCCTTTTGGGCTTAAGTCGGGTAAAAATAAGCTATAGTCCACCCACAGGCATAATAACTGTGAATGGACTGTAGTTGACTGCAGTGCTGCCACTTCCTACAGTAAGACCCACTGAATCTTTAATTTAAATATTATGATTTATGAGTGTATATTGTCCCACTGGCAAGGGAGGAGAAAGTGGAATCGCGGTTCGGAAGTGGAAAGAGGGAAGAGTGGCCCCTTAGGGAGGCAGTGCGATTTTAGGCCAATCCTCTAAGAATGAGTCTGGCTCATCCCGCCATCTCCTGGGTCTGCCACGTAGTCTATTCCTGCCAGTTGGGATCAACTGTGGGATTACTCTTACCCATTGCGCCTCCGACATGTGGCAGAAATAACCAGCCCAATTCCACTTTAACTTAGCAGCTGTAAGGCCTCCATCGGCTATTTATGTATAGATGCGGTACGGTACGGTTAAGTACGAATAAAAAAAACGAAATATAAATCCAAAAATCAATTTATTAATCAGAAAAATAACTAGGAATTATTGTGTTATCTGCCGAATATTATATTACCAGGACCTAGAAGGGGTTTTGAAAAGAGACCTTTGCTGAAAGCGCTGAAGGGACTGCTGTACCGGTTAGAACCGAAAGTCGTGCTGAAAGTACTGGTACTACTACTGGTTTTGCTTCCACCGCCCTTAATACCCCCACTAGTTTTGCCCCCATTGCTTTTGCCACCAATTTTTTTGCTACTGTTTATCGTACCCTTACTGCTGCCACCAGAGATGCTGATGCTCTCAACAGCATTGATACTGACGCTACCACTATTAGGCGACCCCCCCATACTCACAAGTAATTTTGAATTGCCTAAATCTGTATCGGTGACTAATGCTACTGTTCTACCATTGGAGCCAGATTGTTCGGAATTACTGCCGTGGTCGGCGATGAGGCCGCCTCCACCAGCTTCAGCGTAGCCCCCAGCCCATCCACCACTATAAATCTGACCACCAGTATTAACCTGCCCACTGGTATGAACCTGATCATCGCTATAAATCTGACCATCAGTATTAAACCGATCACCACTATAAATCTGACCACCAGTATTAACCTGACCACTGGTATGAGCCTGATCATCGCTATAAATCTGACCACCAGTATTAACCCGATCACCACTATAAATCTGACCACCAGTATTGACCTGACCACCACTATAAATCTGACCACCTGTATTAGCCTGACCACTGGTATTATCCTGACCACCAGTATTAACCTGACCATCTATATTAAATGCTGGACTTCCTAGGGTGCTGTAATAATTATTATAGTAGTTATTATAATATTCCATAAAAGCATTATAAGCATCAATAGCATTATACTCTGCTTGTTCGGCATAATAATTTTTAGCATTTTTAGTAATGTCCGCATAGTTATTATTTCCATTATCTACATAACTATTTACATATTCAGAACTTTGGCTTGACTCACAGCTACTGCATGCCTTTTTTTTTTTGCAACAGCTGTGACCACTATACACCTGACTACCAGTATTAACCTGATCACTACTATAAATCTGACCACCAGTATTAACCTGATCACTACTATAAATCTGACCACCAGTATTAAACTGACCACCACTATAAATCTGACCACCAGTATTGACCTGACCACCACTATAAATCTGACCACCAGTATTAACCTGATCACTACTATAAATCTGACCACCAGTGTAAACCTGACCACCAGTATTAACCCGACCATCTATGTCAAATTCTGGCCTTCCTAGGGTGCTGTAATAATTATTATAGTAGTTATTATAATATTCCTTATAAGCATTATAAGCATCAATAGCATTATGCTCTGCTTCTTCCGCATAATAATTGTTAGCATTTTTAGTAATGTCCGCATAGTTATTATTTCCATTATCTACATAACTATTTATATATTCAGAACTTTGGCTTGACTCACAGCTGCTGCATGCCTTTTTTATTCTGCAACAGCTGTGACTGCTGTGTTGTCTGCAACAACTGCTTTTGCATCCACAGCTACAGATTTGTCTACTCGAGTATCTTTGTCTGCAAGGATCACATTTTATCACTTGCGGTTGCGGTGGTGGCGGTGTTGGTAGTAGTGGTGGCGGTGGTGGCGGTGGCGGTGGAGGTAGTAGCGGTGGTGGTGGTGGCGAGGGTGGGTGCGGCGGTGGTGGTGGCGGTGGCGGTGGCGGTGGTGGTGGTGGGTGTAGCGGCGAGGGTCGGTACGGCGGTGGTGGTGGCGGTGGCGGTGGCGGTGGTGTTGGTGAGGGGGGTGGGTACAGCGGCGGTGGTGGGGGTGGAGGTGGAGGAGGAGGCGGCGGTGGAGGTGATGGAGGTGGTGGCTGTGGACGGGGTGGCTGTGGAGGCGGTCGCTGGGGTAGTCTGCAAATTTCACAAACAAAAGAATTCGGCGTCGTATTTTCTCTAGCTTTACAAATTTCGCAAGTGGTTGTGGTCGTTTGTATTTGCGTTTTGGTGACGCGGTGACAGTCCGCACCCTCACATTTTTGGTTCGGATCACAGCTACAAATACGATGGCCATCGTTAACGAGGCAGTAGCATTCGTCGTTACCGCCGATGTTACTCTTTATTTCAGGAGGGCTATCGTTCTTTGTAAGGTCATCTCCCAACGACGGGCCTATATTATGCAAGCCACTGTGATCCAAAATGTGACTTTTGTCGTCATCAAGGAAACTCCCGCGATCAAGAATGATCTTCTCATCAGTACTGTTTATAATATTTTGGTTAGTGCTTTCATTATATGCGATTAAAGCACTGTTTTTGTTCTTATCATCTGATACGGATTTTAGTTCATTATCGCGGTAACTGTCAAATTCAGGGGCAAGGATGCCATAATCCAAGCCACCGTATCCTTTATTGGGGCCTTGATTGGAAATGACAGGTTCATTGTTCAACCCGTGGCCATCATAAGGGGTATACCCAGCGTCAGAGCTTTCGTAAATATCATCAAGGACGCCATAGTCATAGTTCGGGGCCAAGCTGGTGACACCAAAATCTGTATACGGCTTGACGGTGTTGTCACGTTTAATGCTATCTGTGGAAAAGGTTATTTCTTCGTTATCTAAAGGTGATGGAATGTATTCCTCTCGTTGCTTATGTTCAATCTCAGAATCTGGATGACTATATTCGCGTTGATTTGAAGGAATGTCAGGTCTTGAATAATCTGATCTTTCAAGTTCATTTTTTATAACATCGGCTCTTTGGTTGGTGCCACCTACATTGTTAACATAGTATTCGTTGCCATGGTTTCTTGGAAATAATCTACCGAAATAGCTTTTGCCATCGAGGTTATTTAAATCGTTTCCAGATTTAGCAATTAGAACTGGTGAGTCAAGATTTCTTCTTTCGTAATTGTCTTCACTAAGTTCATCTGGTCTGTTAAGATAGTTTTCTTGGCCATAAACTCTGGCTTGGTTAAGGTCACTAGTTCTTAAAATATTAGCTCGTTGATAAAGATAATTATTTCTATCAGCAAATTTTGCTTGATTTACGCCTACTTCTACTGGAATTCTCCTAGTTTGTCGAACGACTTGGTCTTTAAGAGATGGATCAAAACCAACTCGACTCGAAACAGCAGGTTCGTTGACGACGTTTTTTGAACTTGTTAAAGAAACTGTGTCACCATGGTTACTGTCTGAGACTTCCCGACCTTGGCCACTAGCTCTGCGAGCATCAGATCCTCGGTTTGAAGCGGCATTCCGGCCCTGACTAATTCCGGTTGGAATTTGGTTCCCAAGATTGCCTGCACGCCTCTCGCTATCATTGAGATCACTTGATCTAACAACATAAACACTTCCATCATTTTCCGATCTACGCACATTTTGGTCGTGACGTCCACCTCCTTCGTCTAAGTAGGTTCCTCCATTGAGATCACTTTTTATTTGCCCCGGGTTGGTATTCAGATACCTTCTCCGTGGCACCGCATATGCTTGACATATTGTTACGATTATAGCTAGGAGAAATAACTGAAAACGAAAGTTGAAGTTAGTATTTCTTAATTTTTTCAGGAATTACTGGATTCTATAAGGACGGTGACGAGAAAGGTGACAACGGTATTATATAAGAAGAAAATGTATTCAAATGTCGGCACTTAGGGAGTCTAAATGTGAAACTGAAACTATTTTAATAAGTTAGGTTGCATTTACTAAGTAAAACGGTCAAATTAAAATATTTTTAATAATGCTTTTTTTTTGCAATACTGTTTCTGGCTCGTCCTACTTCCCGGATTCCTTCGACGGCACGGTTGGCGCAGTGGCTGAGCGATTGACTGCTACGCTGCGTGCGCGGGTTATCGAACCCGCGACACGCGTTGTTCTAACAAATATTTGTATGGCCTACAGATAGTTGTTCCGGGACTGGCTGTTTGTGTATGTAAGTTTAAATGTTTGTGAATGCATCCACGATACAGGAGAAATTCCTAGTGTGGGGAACGTTTTTTTTTTTAAGAAAAAAAAAAAGTATTTCAAACTCAATGCATTTAGACCATTAAAGACCAAAAATATGAAGCTACAGTCCCAGTCACTAGGCATAATTACGAAAGTACTGTAGTTGCCCATTCCAAAGCGTAGATCTCTATGGAGAAGAATGAACAGAAAGTCCATGGATAGTCTTTTAAATCAAAATATTTGTACAAGACGTCTTAAACGCCTTCGAAAATTGACAAATTACGATGAAGAAAAAAATACTCTTTCGACGACAGCTACTTTATAATTTTCTGACTTGGTAGTTGGTCTGCAATGAAAAACATAAGTTGGACCAAGAGAACGATGAAGACCAGACTAAATTAGAGGACTGCGGATGACCTGATAGGGACGCACCATCAATCATTATCATCTGCCTAGCCTTTTTCAAACTAATTGGGGTGGGCTTTCAGTCTGATCGGATGCAGCTTAATACCAGTGTTTTACATGTAGCGACTGCATGTTGATACGATACCCCTTGGTAAGACTGCTTGTCAGACTTTCGGGCCACTAACGACTGTCAAAGATATGTACAAATGACAGCCAGGACCAACGGCTTAACGTGCTTTCCGAGGCACGGAGGAAACTCGGCATGTAATGGGTGGTCACCTATCCACGTACCAACCTAGGCAAGCACGGTTTAACCTGAAGATTGACCTTAATTTTTTTCACCTCTGGAATTTGGAACGCTGTCGTCTCCCTCTTGGAGGTGGGCGTTAATAGCTGCGACACAGTTTTAACTAATGTAGCTATTTACGAACGCAATCAATTTTTGTAAAATGTGTTTTGGTTCCAGTAAAGATTTGAATTTGAATACATTGTTCACTTGCAGAATAAATACATAACTAAGGTAAATTGTAGTCCAGTAGTTAACAGTTTTGTTAGCTTAATACAGGTGGGTACGATGTCGACATATTATTGTGAGTAACTTAGGTAATAGTTTTGTGTTATTAGTGACGTGCTGCCTGAGTTTAGCTTTAAATAGGTTAAAAGATGATGTGTTCCTGATATCTGCTGGTAGACTGTTGTAAAGTTGAACAACTTCGTACCTTATATTTTTCCTGCCATATTGCGTTCGCGGGGGGCGCGTCTGGATTTGGTTAGGGTTTCTTTGGCTGTATTTGGATGTTTTCGTGTTAAAGGACAACTGTGTGTGTATGGTTTTTTTAAGAATTTTTCGAATGAGAACGCAAGAATTGAATGTGTAAAGTTGATTAATGCTCATTAGTTTCGTGTTTTTGTATAGTTCGAATGTGGGTGTGTGATAATCGTAGTTGAATAGAAGTTTAATTATTTTATTTTGTGCTATTTGTAGATCTTAGAGATCCTTAAGAGATAGACATAAGCCTTCGCGGATTTTTCTGTAGATGTATTTAAGATATACAATTCTACCATTCATCATTTTGTTATATCTTAAAGGGCAGCGTTTTCGTTGAAACCTCCACCAGACGGCTTATTTTTTTCAACACCTCCAACATATATTTTAGCCAATCTGTACAAAAACTTGACAAATTATATACTAAAAAAATCCTTTAGTACCACTCTATCTATTTAAGAAAACAACATGAAAATCAGTGCAGTAATTTTTGAGTTTATCGCGAACAGACAGATAGACGCGGCGGAGACACGTCGTCATCAGCTTATAATGTTCCCACTGCTGGGACACAGGCCTCCTCTCTATGAGAGGGATTGGGCTATAATCTACCACGCGGGCCCAGTGCGGATTGGTAGATGTCACATGACTTCGAATTTTTGGTTCTAGGACATGCCGGTTTCCTAACGATGTTTTCATTCACCGTTTTTGAGAGCAGTGGTGATGAAATAAATTACACAAAGTAATACGCCTGCCTGGGTTCGAACCCACGACTTACTGTTCGTAAGTAGGGGTCGCTACCACTGGCCCAACGCTGCTCACCCACATTGTGTTATAATAGGTAGTGATGTTGGGTTCGGCTTCCAGTACCTACAACCGGATGCAGCTGAATACCAGTATTTTACATGGAACGACTGTCTATCTGCCCTCCACAACCCAATTAGTTCTGGGTAATACGATACCCCTTGGTAGAAATACAGTGAAATTAGTGATAGCTTTAATTTCCACATCAGGTATTCCAGATCTTCAATGTTTATACGTCAACAGAGAGTGCTCATCAGGCTGAACAACTTTCGCTAAGAAGTCATTCCTATATATATTATAGTGTAACTGGGCTCTTGGAGCTCCACAACAGGTGTTCCACATCTTCAATTTTTATACGTCAACAGAGAGTGCTTATCAGTCTGAACAACTCTTGCTAAGACGTCATTCCTATATATGTTATAGTGTGGCTGGGCTCTTGGAGTTCCACATCAGCTGTTCCAGATCTTCAAATTTATTCTCTTAGCAGAAAATGCTCATTTCGTGGAACAATTTTTGCTATGGTACCAGTTTGAACAACTCTTGCTAAGACGTCATTCCTATATATGTTATAGTGTGGCTGGGCTCTTGGAGTTCCACATCAGCTGTTCCAGATCTTCAAATTTATTCTCTTAGCAGAAAATGCTCATTACGTGGAACAATTTTTGCTATGGTACCATTTTTGTATCTCTTATAGTTTAGCTGGTCTGTTGCGGTTTTGCATCAGGTGTTCTAGTTTCCAAGATAAATTATAGCCTATATGTTGCCCAGACTTAATACCTTTACAACAAAAAAACAATCATTCAAATCCGTCGAGTAGTTCCGAAGATTAGCGTGTACAGACAAACAGACAGAATTTTTATTTTGGATTCGTGCTCTATTACTATTTCTAATTCCCCCCCAATTTTTTTTTTTTAATATATTCAATGTACAGACACAGTTTTTTTACTGTCTTATTATATGTATAGATAAATTCGATAGCAACCGCTGACCTATCAACTGCAAACTTCACGCTCTTACAAAATAAACTAAAACTAACACAAAATTAAATACCTACAGCTAGAACTCATGGTGTGAGCATCACTTGGAGGAAAGAAGCAAGCTTTATAAGGAAGAAAAGCGTTAAGGAAAAATAGAAGTTTAAAAAGTTCAAAATCACGTCTGTTAGGCGGAGGTGTACCTAATATTATACCCACATTTCACCAGTTATGTTAAAGTTCTACGTAATACAGGGCGGCGCTTGGCCATCAATCGGACACAAATCCAGACTCCGTAGCTGCTACTGAGAAATTCCTGATGAGAAAACCCAAAAACAATTTAGCCGACCCGGGAATCGAACATGCTCAGCAGTCGGGGCTGCGACTTCTAGAAATATCAATACCTACAACTAATCCCCAACGGCTGCTGAACTTACTAATGTAAAAGCTAGTAAATGCGAAAATATTTTTCTAACTTATTAACTATATTTTTAAATGTGTTGTAATTTTGTATTTGTGTTGAATTCGATTCCGATTTTAATTCTGATTGTAATTTGAATAGTTTTTAATTTAATTTGATTTTAACTTAATTTTATTAAATAACTTTGGCCAGAGGCTAAGTGTTGCCATACAACGTGGCAACGCCGCCAGTCTCTTGGGCACATTACCATCTGACAGCGTTGAGGAGGAGTTCTTCGATGCCCTTTTATAGTTTGTTGTTAGTTTATCTATTTTAGTTTAATAGTTTTTAATTATCAATGTATATAGTTAATTTAACCTAATAAAGTATGAAATTTTAGTTTAGTTATGTGATTTAAATTTTGATTTAAGTTTAAAACTTGATTATAAATTTCAATTTTGATATTGATTGTAATATGACATGATTTTAATTATGTATTTAAAAACCACAGTTGGGTGCGGTGAGCAATCAAATACTCATCTGATTTTGAGTAGGCACTCAACGACAAATAAGTGGTACATGATGTGCTTACCTGTAAGAGGTTGATACACTTGTCTGTAACTTCTATTGAATGTATATCGTGTCTATGAAGCAGCGTATTCAATTGTTGGTGAGCCAAATAAATAAAATAAAAAATAAAAATAAAATCCAGCTGCCTAACGAGAGCCTCTGCAGGTATTGGTCGAGGCTCTTGGCAATTAAGCCATGGGCTGATACGACTACCGGCACAATGATCGCCCGAGGGAAACGCCCGGGTGTTACCATTGCGAGGATCGCCCAGAGGACACGGTGGAGCACCGCCGTGTCCTCGTAGCGGCGATCGGCGGCGGCGACCTATCGCGTCCGGCCTAGATCCAGTCCATGGTCCGGAGTGAGAGGGAATGGGACGCAAGGCACGACAGGCCGTGTAGACGGCGCGTTCATTAATTTAGAGTAAGTTGCTGATGGATAATCCTGGCTACAAGGTTGTGTCTATGCAAGTACTCTCCGTTGACCAGACGAGAACACCTGGAGATAATGTGACGGATTGATCCGCCTGGACTTTGGCATGCCCGACATATGTCAACCGTGCCGTCCTTCACAATAAATCTCCGGCAGTTATTCGTCATCATAACTTCATCCATAATTGCACAGACAAAGCCTTCGGTTTCTCCGAAGAGATCCCCTGAACATAGCCAGGCTACGGATGCTGATAGGTCTACATTACATCGGGATCATGCAGGGCCCGGAAAAAGCGTCTGTGAAGCTCCTTACTATGCCATACATCCCTGCGGTCGTTAGTGTCAAGCACTACAGGTTTGCGCTAGTTCTCTTTAGCCAAGGAGAGCGGGGTGAGGTCCTTGTCCACCGCAACCACATCACGATGCATCGCCACGTCGATTTCTAGGAAGTATCGCTTTTCGCGATTTTTCTAAAAATACAGTTTATGTACTAACAATAGTGTTTTAGGTGTGTATGTGTATTACTAACAAATTGGATTGTATGATCTGTTAAATAAATGATTTGATTTGATAAATTGTAATATTTCGGCTCAAGTTTTAGACACAAAATTATCGGCACAGAGATATACGCCCTAAAGAGGTATATCCCACCTGGTGGAAACGAAGTTAGGGGAAGGTGACATTAACGGAGCAGCCAGGATTCTCTTTAGCAGCGATGTGGTGGCACCGTGCTCTCCAGAAACACTCGCGGCTCTGGAGTCCAAACACCCTGCCCCAGCGGATGGCCTTTCCTTTCCCGACCCTCCTGATTCGGACTTGCATTCCCTCACCATTACAGGTCGAGAGTTGGTCACAGCCGTTTGCTCCTTCCGGAGTGGCTCTGCCGGTGGCCTCGACGGCCTAAGTCCTCAGAATCTAAAGTACTATCAGTATTACTTTACCGGCTTTTATTTCCTCGGTCCACGGCTCGGCAAGAAATTAATCAGGAATATCCTGTCTTCCACACTGATTGATTTTGATGTGTCGCGCATATCCGAGGCTATCGATGCTTGGAAACTCGCTTGCCCGAATACTGAAGAACCCGACCATCCATTTTCCCAGGGACGAGCCGCTTTGCAGAGTAGTTCAGAACAATCTGCTGAACACGTCTGCTACTACTGCTGAGTGTGCGCGCCTACTGGCTGTGGGTGAGTGGGAGTCGGGTCTTTGGCTTCACGCACTGCCGTCGTCGAGCAAAGGCACATTGTTCGACGACACAACCTTCCGCCTCGCTGTTTCTTTACGCCTTGGAGCCGCCTGCTGTTCTCCTCATCGCTGTCACTGCGGTGAAGCTGTCAACAACCTCGGTCACCACGACCTGTCATGCAGCCGAAGTGCGGGCCGTTTTGCACGGCACGCTAATATAAACGACATCATCCGACGAGCTCTTGTCACCGTCGGCATCCCAGCTGTTTTAGAACCCAATGGCTTGGCATGCGACGATGGCAAGAGACCGGACAGCTTGTCTTTGTTTCCTTGGAAGATGGGTAGGCCTTTAGTGTGGGACGCAACATGCGTCGATACTCTTGCGCCATGCCATCTTCCAAGCTCATCGTGCTGTGCTCGTGCTGCCACTGCGGCTGCAGAGAACCTCAAGCGGCGTAAATATAGAAACCTTCGTGGTTACTATATTTTCGAGCCGTTTGGGGTTGAAACTCTGGGGCCGTTGGGTCCGAGTGCTCATAACCTATTTAAGGAAATTTCGAAACGCCTAGTTGACGCTTCCCGTGACCCAAGGGCTGGCTTTTACCTTGGCTAAAGGCTAAATGTTGCCATACAACGTGGCAACGCAGCCAGTCTCTTGGGAACATTACCAGCTGACAGCGTTGAGGAGGAGTTTTTCGATGCCCTTTTATAGTTTGTAGTTAGTTTATTTATTTTAGTTTAATAGTTTTTAAGTATATAATTAGGTGTTTGATTTCAATGAAATGAAACGTGTACGTTACCAGGTAAATTTTCATCATGGGTCCCCAGTGTCGTGCCAAGATTCAGTACATAATGGTGTCGTAGACGAACGCTTGTCGACTTTAATACGGTGCCATATAGCAAATTTAAACACTGGAACATAAACGGATATTTGTCACGCTCGCCCGACAAATAATTACTTAATTTACAGGTGATAAGAACCGATTAGTCAGATGTTTTCTATTAAACACTTCTGAGAACATTTCTACAATTAATTTAAGTTGAGTGATGCATGTTTGGTTTCGTGGGTTCTTCAGCCTCCTGTTGGCTGACTATTAATATCTACGTAACCAAATATTTATCCCGTCGATAGAAAACATGAAACGGAGATTATGGAGTCCGAAAACAGCCAGTCAAATTGGTCCGAAATCATAGAGCATTTCAGATAGTATGTCTAAAACAGAAAGCAACACCAATAACTAAGGGCAAGTTAATAAAAAAAACATTAAACAAGTCAGATTGGTCAGTAAACAAGCAGCAAGTCAGATTTGAAGACGTTGCGTTGGAAGGCATCCCATTAGGTGGACCGATGACCTGGTGTAGGTTGCAGGGATCCGCTGGATGCGAGACGCATGGGACCGGTCAATGTGGCGACATTTGGGAGAGGCCTGTGTCCAGCAGTGGATGTCTTTCGGCTGAAATGATGCTGATGATGAAAGGGCAACTAAGATTAGTCAGATAACAAAGAGTGAATCAGATAGTGAACAGCAAGTCAGATTGGACAGACAACAAAGAGCTAGTCAAATTGGTCCGAGAACAGAGGAAGTCACGTACATTAGTCATTTTGCTTGATATTCTAGAAGATTTATAACTATTGTGACTTTTTCAGCTTAAACCTCATATCATTATCATTCTCTTGCCTTTATCCCAGTTTACTTGGGGAAGGAATGGGCCATAATCCAACATGCGGGTTCAGTGCGGGTTGGTAGGTTTCACATGTCTACGAATTTTTGTTTCTAGGACATGCTGGTTTCCTCACGATGTTTTCCTTCACCTTTTTTGAGAACAGTAATGATGCAATAAATTGCACAAAGTAATACGCCTGCCTGGGTTCAAACCCACGACTTACTGTTCATAAGTCGGGGCCGCCACCACTGGGCTACCGCTGCTCTCGACTTCAGCTTTAACCTAATAGTAGTCCATAAAACTTGAACTCACGCATGAATTCTTTTACACAATCTTAACTATGATTTCAGATTAACAACAGATTAAGACAGGAAAGAGATTAATGCTGTGGAAATCGATTCCTTGCGAAGCACGTGTGGTGTAACTCTGAAGATATTATATACGAGAACGTTGCGATGTAAAAGAAGATCTAGTGACAAAAATTGAATGGAGTGTGCTTAGATGGTTGGTCCTTTGGAAAAGATGAGTAAAAGGCAACAAAGAAAAGCTATTTCCAAGGCAGATGTGAGTAGCTACGCCAAGAGGGGACTCCCTGAAGAATCTAACCAATAAGGTCCTTCACCTTATTGGTTAGATTCTTCAGAAAGTTTATGTGCTTCTTACTCGCAACTGGCGTGGCGTGTATGACCAGATGTATGAACGTGGACGAGACAAAAGGATTATCTAAGGATCGTACCAGGTGCCGTTCTGTGGTTTCAAAGTGCACATTTAAGTTTGAGAATTCAGAAGAAGCGTTAGAAGCAGACTTGCGAAGCACGATGGATGCAGTGCGGTTAAGCAAGATACAAGAAAGCTCCTACATAGTAATGTGTCTAACAGGCAGAAGAGAACGGAAAGTCTTTGCAAATAAGGAAGATATTATAAAAACGCATAGAGAAGCGATATTCTTACTTTACTTTTCCTATGTAACATTAAAATGATAACAGAAGTGTTTTCTGAAGATTTGGTCTTCTTTTTTTTGATTTGATTTGATTTTATAACAATATTTTGATTAAAAAGAGTGTCCATGGAGTTTCTTGCATGTTTCTTGCAATTGAAGTAAATCATTTACTTCAAAACTCAAAAGCATTTACTGTAAATGCTTTTGAGTTTTGAGTTTTTTGCTCCGCAGAGCGTCAAATGCAGGATTTGTGATTATTACTGATGACAGTGTAACTTGATCCGATAATCCCTTACCTACTCATAGTTCAATTATTATTGATGACAGTGTGTAACAAGACCCATAAAGAAGCCGTCAACCAAGCATTTTGTACATCCAACTAAGTAACTTTACGCAAAAAATATGTCGGGAAACGACTTTTTTTTTTGGGAAGGGACATCAGCACACAAAGGATTACCACATATTCAGTACATCATTCCGAACCCCCGAACATAGAACCTTAACACAAAACTGCCATACCTACACGTTCAAAATTTATGAAACAGCTGTTTTAGCTGCTTTGGTTAGGAATGGCGAACTGAATACTTGGTTACCTTTTGTGATTCCATGTCCTTCCACCCCGTAGATATGTAATTAGTGATTATTCCCTAACTAGACTTCTCTCAAGGCATAGAAACACACCTCAATATCAATTTCTTTCGACATTGATTTCGTATAAAAGTTAAATCGTACGCTACTTATTGCGTAAAAATTGGTTTATTTTCATCAAATTTCATTCATCATCATCACTTTCAGCCGAAAGACGTCCACTGCTGGACATAGGCCTCCTCAAAGTGCCGCCACATTGACCGGTCTCGTGCGACTCGCATCCAGCGGATCGCCGCAACTTTACCAGGTCATCGATCCATTTAGTGGGAGACCTTCCAAGGCAACGTTTTCCGGTTCGCGGCTGCCACTCCAGAACTTTTCAGCTCCATCGGCCATCCGTTCTGTGAGCAATATGCCCTGCCCACTGCTACTTAGGTTTGCCAATTCTACGGGCTACATCGGTAACCGTGGGTAACTCAATTATATTTGCATTATTTTAATATGTATTGTTTCTTATCATGTGTTGCCACTTAATTGAGTAATTACATCAGCTTTATTTGTATTAAACAAGTATTTATAATTGAACAGTAGTTAAAAATAATCGAATTATGATTTCGGAAATGTCTCGATTTTAAACGCTACATCACTGTAAAGATTAATTTGACATATATCATTATAATTTAACTGCTGCGCTGCATGTCACGGGTTCGAACCCCGCATGGAACAAATATGTGTATGACCTGCAGATAGTTGTTCCGGGTCTGGCTGTTTGTGAATGTGAGTTTAAATGTTTGTGAAGGCACCCACGATACAGGAGAAATTCCTTGAGCGGGGCAACTTTTATTAAAAAAAAAACAACTAAAAAAAGCTATTAGTGGCTGAAGTGTTTTATTAATCTAAATTCACTATTAAGCCATGACGAATGGGCTACCCGTCTCGTCATGGATTAGACGGTAGTATGAATAGCCGACTGACTTTAAATAGTAGATGAGCTCATTACAGTAAAACTCTAGTTGTTCCGAAATTATTTCAGTCATCAAATAGCAATGCTCGTAGGAGAATGTCGACTGATGTCCTAGACAAAGTGACATTCAAACCCAGAAGCAATCGAAAAGCTCATTATATTCGTCCTGTTGAAAGTAAAATTAACTACTAATTTTACTTTAACATTTTTTTTTATACTTAAAAACTTTTTTAAACTTTATTTTATTGAAACAAAAATATTTCTTTTATTTTTGTAAATAATTATGTCAAAGAAATTCCTAATATGTCAAAAATCAATACATGTAATGTCATGTCCGGATAGACTGGAAGCCAACCGGAAAGGTAGGACAGATGGTAATGATGTCAAAATAAATACATTAGTTTTACACAAACATGTCAGAGGAATTCAATAATAGTCTTGATTAAAATAAAATAAAAGAAGAGAAAGGTACAAATCAAATTTTGTTTAGAAATGACAATACATCTTTGCTTAAAGTGCTAATATTATTCACAAATATATCGGCATTTGGGCTGCTGTCACGGTAGTGATTAATGAGGCCAATCGCTCAGGTATATGGGTAGAAAGAACGTAAGCAGATAAATGCTCTTTTCTCAAAGGAAAGGTGTTGAAATTATGATTTCAATGTTGTCTCTGAATTTGGCTAAGCAAACTCCTGGATGATAGGTTTTTAAGAGGGCGGAAAGCACTTTCCATCAGGTAGACTCCAGGCATTCCCAAACTATTTTGGGCAAGGGACCCCTTTTCCAAAATTAACTGATACCTCAGACAAATTAACTTAAAAAATTCTATCTCTAGTTTTTTTACTATTGGTTTGCACCAATAGGAGAGATAGATCTCCAATAAAAATTTAAAAACTTAGCGGTTTGTTAAGTGAGTAAACTTGACATCATTTTTTCATCAAAATTTAACAAAATAAATAGACATACAATTCAGTAAATATACAAACTTGTGAACTCTTATCGACTTGTTGAGTTTTTTAAAGGTACAACAATAATACTTCCTGCTAAAATAATAGTCATTCTTATAAGAGGCTGTCAGCGCAAAAGCGGCCTAACCCTAAATTTTTCAAAATGTGGCTTATCTACTACAAATTATTTAAAACATGCTAACATTTAATACAAACGTGGCCTATCTCTTGTTTGACCTATCGTCAACAGAGTGTGAGAGTGCTCATCAGGCTGAACAACTTTCGCTAAGAAGTCATTCCTATATATATTATAGTGTAACTGGGCTCTTGGAGCTCCACAACAGGTGTTCCACATCTTCAATTTTTATACGTCAACAGAGAGTGCTTATCAGTCTGAACAACTCTTGCTAAGACGTCATTCCTATATATGTTATAGTGTGGCTGGGCTCTTGGAGTTCCACATCAGCTGTTCCAGATCTTCAAATTTATTCTCTTAGCAGAAAATGCTCATTTCGTGGAACAATTTTTGCTATGGTACCAGTTTGAACAACTCTTGCTAAGACGTCATTCCTATATATGTTATAGTGTGGCTGGGCTCTTGGAGTTCCACATCAGCTGTTCCAGATCTTCAAATTTATTCTCTTAGCAGAAAATGCTCATTACGTGGAACAATTTTTGCTATGGTACCATTTTTGTATCTCTTATAGTTTAGCTGGTCTGTTGCGGTTTTGCATCAGGTGTTCTAGTTTCCAAGGTAAATTATAGCCTATATGTTGCCCAGACTTAATACCTTTACAACAAAAAAACAATCATTCAAATCCGTCGAGTAGTTCCGAAGATTAGCGTGTACAGACAAACAGACAGAATTTTTATTTTGGATTCGTGCTCTATTACTATTTCTAATTCCCCCCCAATTTTTTTTTTTTAATATATTCAATGTACAGACACAGTTTTTTTACTGTCTTATTATATGTATAGATAAATTCGATAGCAACCGCTGACCTATCAACTGCAAACTTCACGCTCTTACAAAATAAACTAAAACTAACACAAAATTAAATACCTACAGCTAGAACTCATGGTGTGAGCATCACTTGGAGGAAAGAAGCAAGCTTTATAAGGAAGAAAAGCGTTAAGGAAAAATAGAAGTTTAAAAAGTTCAAAATCACGTCTGTTAGGCGGAGGTGTACCTAATATTATACCCACATTTCACCAGTTATGTTAAAGTTCTACGTAATACAGGGCGGCGCTTGGCCATCAATCGGACACAAATCCAGACTCCGTAGCTGCTACTGAGAAATTCCTGATGAGAAAACCCAAAAACAATTTAGCCGACCCGGGAATCGAACATGCTCAGCAGTCGGGGCTGCGACTTCTAGAAATATCAATACCTACAACTAATCCCCAACGGCTGCTGAACTTACTAATGTAAAAGCTAGTAAATGCGAAAATATTTTTCTAACTTATTAACTATATTTTTAAATGTGTTGTAATTTTGTATTTGTGTTGAATTCGATTCCGATTTTAATTCTGATTGTAATTTGAATAGTTTTTAATTTAATTTGATTTTAACTTAATTTTATTAAATAACTTTGGCCAGAGGCTAAGTGTTGCCATACAACGTGGCAACGCCGCCAGTCTCTTGGGCACATTACCATCTGACAGCGTTGAGGAGGAGTTCTTCGATGCCCTTTTATAGTTTGTTGTTAGTTTATCTATTTTAGTTTAATAGTTTTTAATTATCAATGTATATAGTTAATTTAACCTAATAAAGTATGAAATTTTAGTTTAGTTATGTGATTTAAATTTTGATTTAAGTTTAAAACTTGATTATAAATTTCAATTTTGATATTGATTGTAATATGACATGATTTTAATTATGTATTTAAAAACCACAGTTGGGTGCGGTGAGCAATCAAATACTCATCTGATTTTGAGTAGGCACTCAACGACAAATAAGTGGTACATGATGTGCTTACCTGTAAGAGGTTGATACACTTGTCTGTAACTTCTATTGAATGTATATCGTGTCTATGAAGCAGCGTATTCAATTGTTGGTGAGCCAAATAAATAAAATAAAAAATAAAAATAAAATCCAGCTGCCTAACGAGAGCCTCTGCAGGTATTGGTCGAGGCTCTTGGCAATTAAGCCATGGGCTGATACGACTACCGGCACAATGATCGCCCGAGGGAAACGCCCGGGTGTTACCATTGCGAGGATCGCCCAGAGGACACGGTGGAGCACCGCCGTGTCCTCGTAGCGGCGATCGGCGGCGGCGACCTATCGCGTCCGGCCTAGATCCAGTCCATGGTCCGGAGTGAGAGGGAATGGGACGCAAGGCACGACAGGCCGTGTAGACGGCGCGTTCATTAATTTAGAGTTGCTGATGGATAATCCTGGCTACAAGGTTGTGTCTATGCAAGTACTCTCCGTTGACCAGACGAGAACACCTGGAGATAATGTGACGGATTGATCCGCCTGGACTTTGGCATGCCCGACATATGTCAACCGTGCCGTCCTTCACAATAAATCTCCGGCAGTTATTCGTCATCATAACTTCATCCATAATTGCACAGACAAAGCCTTCGGTTTCTCCGAAGAGATCCCCTGAACATAGCCAGGCTACGGATGCTGATAGGTCTACATTACATCGGGATCATGCAGGGCCCGGAAAAAGCGTCTGTGAAGCTCCTTACTATGCCATACATCCCTGCGGTCGTTAGTGTCAAGCACTACAGGTTTGCGCTAGTTCTCTTTAGCCAAGGAGAGCGGGGTGAGGTCCTTGTCCACCGCAACCACATCACGATGCATCGCCACGTCGATTTCTAGGAAGTATCGCTTTTCGCGATTTTTCTAAAAATACAGTTTATGTACTAACAATAGTGTTTTAGGTGTGTATGTGTATTACTAACAAATTGGATTGTATGATCTGTTAAATAAATGATTTGATTTGATAAATTGTAATATTTCGGCTCAAGTTTTAGACACAAAATTATCGGCACAGAGATATACGCCCTAAAGAGGTATATCCCACCTGGTGGAAACGAAGTTAGGGGAAGGTGACATTAACGGAGCAGCCAGGATTCTCTTTAGCAGCGATGTGGTGGCACCGTGCTCTCCAGAAACACTCGCGGCTCTGGAGTCCAAACACCCTGCCCCAGCGGATGGCCTTTCCTTTCCCGACCCTCCTGATTCGGACTTGCATTCCCTCACCATTACAGGTCGAGAGTTGGTCACAGCCGTTTGCTCCTTCCGGAGTGGCTCTGCCGGTGGCCTCGACGGCCTAAGTCCTCAGAATCTAAAGTACTATCAGTATTACTTTACCGGCTTTTATTTCCTCGGTCCACGGCTCGGCAAGAAATTAATCAGGAATATCCTGTCTTCCACACTGATTGATTTTGATGTGTCGCGCATATCCGAGGCTATCGATGCTTGGAAACTCGCTTGCCCGAATACTGAAGAACCCGACCATCCATTTTCCCAGGGACGAGCCGCTTTGCAGAGTAGTTCAGAACAATCTGCTGAACACGTCTGCTACTACTGCTGAGTGTGCGCGCCTACTGGCTGTGGGTGAGTGGGAGTCGGGTCTTTGGCTTCACGCACTGCCGTCGTCGAGCAAAGGCACATTGTTCGACGACACAACCTTCCGCCTCGCTGTTTCTTTACGCCTTGGAGCCGCCTGCTGTTCTCCTCATCGCTGTCACTGCGGTGAAGCTGTCAACAACCTCGGTCACCACGACCTGTCATGCAGCCGAAGTGCGGGCCGTTTTGCACGGCACGCTAATATAAACGACATCATCCGACGAGCTCTTGTCACCGTCGGCATCCCAGCTGTTTTAGAACCCAATGGCTTGGCATGCGACGATGGCAAGAGACCGGACAGCTTGTCTTTGTTTCCTTGGAAGATGGGTAGGCCTTTAGTGTGGGACGCAACATGCGTCGATACTCTTGCGCCATGCCATCTTCCAAGCTCATCGTGCTGTGCTCGTGCTGCCACTGCGGCTGCAGAGAACCTCAAGCGGCGTAAATATAGAAACCTTCGTGGTTACTATATTTTCGAGCCGTTTGGGGTTGAAACTCTGGGGCCGTTGGGTCCGAGTGCTCATAACCTATTTAAGGAAATTTCGAAACGCCTAGTTGACGCTTCCCGTGACCCAAGGGCTGGCTTTTACCTTGGCTAAAGGCTAAATGTTGCCATACAACGTGGCAACGCAGCCAGTCTCTTGGGAACATTACCAGCTGACAGCGTTGAGGAGGAGTTTTTCGATGCCCTTTTATAGTTTGTAGTTAGTTTATTTATTTTAGTTTAATAGTTTTTAAGTATATAATTAGGTGTTTGATTTCAATGAAATGAAACGTGTACGTTACCAGGTAAATTTTCATCATGGGTCCCCAGTGTCGTGCCAAGATTCAGTACATAATGGTGTCGTGGACGAACGCTTGTCGACTTTAATACGGTGCCATATAGCAAATTTAAACACTGGAACATAAACGGATATTTGTCACGCTCGCCCGACAAATAATTACTTAATTTACAGGTGATAAGAACCGATTAGTCAGATGTTTTCTATTAAACACTTCTGAGAACATTTCTACAATTAATTTAAGTTGAGTGATGCATGTTTGGTTTCGTGGGTTCTTCAGCCTCCTGTTGGCTGACTATTAATATCTACGTAACCAAATATTTATCCCGTCGATAGAAAACATGAAACGGAGATTATGGAGTCCGAAAACAGCCAGTCAAATTGGTCCGAAATCATAGAGCATTTCAGATAGTATGTCTAAAACAGAAAGCAACACCAATAACTAAGGGCAAGTTAATAAAAAAAACATTAAACAAGTCAGATTGGTCAGTAAACAAGCAGCAAGTCAGATTTGAAGACGTTGCGTTGGAAGGCATCCCATTAGGTGGACCGATGACCTGGTGTAGGTTGCAGGGATCCGCTGGATGCGAGACGCATGGGACCGGTCAATGTGGCGACATTTGGGAGAGGCCTGTGTCCAGCAGTGGATGTCTTTCGGCTGAAATGATGCTGATGATGAAAGGGCAACTAAGATTAGTCAGATAACAAAGAGTGAATCAGATAGTGAACAGCAAGTCAGATTGGACAGACAACAAAGAGCTAGTCAAATTGGTCCGAGAACAGAGGAAGTCACGTACATTAGTCATTTTGCTTGATATTCTAGAAGATTTATAACTATTGTGACTTTTTCAGCTTAAACCTCATATCATTATCATTCTCTTGCCTTTATCCCAGTTTACTTGGGGAAGGAATGGGCCATAATCCAACATGCGGGTTCAGTGCGGGTTGGTAGGTTTCACATGTCTACGAATTTTTGTTTCTAGGACATGCTGGTTTCCTCACGATGTTTTCCTTCACCTTTTTTGAGAACAGTAATGATGCAATAAATTGCACAAAGTAATACGCCTGCCTGGGTTCAAACCCACGACTTACTGTTCATAAGTCGGGGCCGCCACCACTGGGCTACCGCTGCTCTCGACTTCAGCTTTAACCTAATAGTAGTCCATAAAACTTGAACTCACGCATGAATTCTTTTACACAATCTTGACGATGATTTCAGATTAACAACAGATTAAGACAGGAAAGAGATTAATGCTGTGGAAATCGATTCCTTGCGAAGCACGTGTGGTGTAACTCTGAAGATATTATACGAGACCGTTGCGATGTAAAAGAAGATCTAGTGACAAAAATTGAATGGAGTGTGCTTAGATGGTTGGTCCTTTGGAAAAGATGAGTAAAAGGCAACAAAGAAAAGCTATTTCCAAGGCAGATGTGAGTAGCTACGCCAAGAGGGGACTCCCTCCCTGAAGAATCTAACCAATAAGGTCTTTCACCTTATTGGTTAGATTCTTCAGAAAGGGTATGTGCTTCTTACTCGCAACTGGCGTGGCGTGTATGACCAGATGTATGAACGTGGACGAGACAAAAGGATTATCTAAGGATCGTACCAGGTGCCGTTCTGTGGTTTCAAAGTGCACATTTAAGTTTGAGAATTCAGAAGAAGCGTTAGAAGCAGACTTGCGAAGCACGATGGATGCAGTGCGGTGAAGCAAGATACAAGAAAGCTCCTACATAGTAATGTGTCTAACAGGCAGAAGAGAACGGAAAGTCTTTGCAAATAAGGAAGATATTATAAAAACGCATAGAGAAGCGATATTCTTACTTTACTTTTCCTATGTAACATTAAAATGATAACAGAAGTGTTTTCTGAAGATTTGGTCTTCTTTTTTTTGATTTGATTTGATTTTATAACAATATTTTGATTAAAAAGACTGTCCAAGGAGTTTCTTGCATGTTTCTTGCAATTGAAGTAAATCATTTACTTCAAAACTCAAAAGCATTTACTGTAAATGCTTTTGAGTTTTGAGTTTTTTGCTCCGCAGAGCGTCAAATGCAGGATTTGTGATTATTGTTGATGACAGTGTAACTTGATCCGATATTCCCTTACCTACTCATAGTTCAATTATTATTGATGACAGTATGTAACAAGACCCATAAAGAAGCCGTCAACCAAGCATTTTGTACATCCAACTAATTAACTTTACGCAAAAAATATGTCGGGAAACGACTTTTTTTTTTGGGAAGGGACATCAGCACACAAAGGATTACCACATATTCAGTACATCATTCCGAACCCCCGAACATAGAACCTTAACACAAAACTGCCATACCTACACGTTCAAAATTTATGAAACAGCTGTTTTAGCTGCTTTGGTTAGGAATGGCGAACTGAATACTTGGTTACCTTTTGTGATTCCATGTCCTTCCACCCCGTAGATATGTAATTAGTGATTATTCCCTAACTAGACTTCTCTCAAGGCATAGAAACACACCTCAATATCAGTTTCTTTCGACATTGATTTCGTATAAAAATTAAATCGTACGCTACTTATTGCGTAAAAATTGGTTTATTTTCATCAAATTTCATTCATCATCATCACTTTCAGCCGAAAGACGTCCACTGCTGGACATAGGCTTCCTCAAAGTGCCGCCACATTGACCGGTCTCATGCGACTCGCATCCAGCGGATCGCCGCAACTTTGCCAGGTCATCGATCCATTTAGTGGGAGACCTTCCAAGGCAACGTTTTCCGGTTCGCGGTTGCCACTCCAGAACTTTTCAGCTCCATCGGCCATCCGTTCTGTGCCCTGCCCAAAGCTACTTAGGTTTGCCAATTCTACGGGCTACATCGGTAACCGTGGGTAACTCAATTATATTTGCATTATTTTAATATGTATTGTTTCTTATCATGTGTTGCCACTTAATTGAGTAATTACATCAGCTTTATTTGTATTAAACAAGTATTTATAATTGAACAGTAGTTAAAAATAATCGAATTATGATTTCGGAAATGTCTCGATTTTAAACGCTACATCACTGTAAAGATTAATTTGACATATATCATTATAATTTGACTGCTGCGCTGCATGTCACGGGTTCGAACCCCGCATGGAACAAATATTTGTATGACCTGCAGATAGTTGTTCCGGGTCTGGCTGTTTGTGAATGTGAGTTTAAATGTTTGTGAAGGCACCCACGATACAGGAGAAATTCCTTGAGCGGGGCAACTTTTATTAAAAAAAAAAACAACAAAAAAAAACTATTAGTGGCTGAAGTGTTTTATTAATCTAAATTCACTATTAAGCCATGACGAATGGGCTACCCGTCTCGTCATGGATTAGACGGTAGTATGAATAGCCGACTGACTTTAAATAGTAGATGAGCTCATTACAGTAAAACTCTAGTTGTTCCGAAATTATTTCAGTCATCAAATAGCAATGCTAGTAGGAGAATGTCGACTGATGTCCTAGACAAAGTGACATTCAAACCCAGAAGCAATCGAAAAGCTCATTATATTCGTCCTGTTGAAAGTAAAATTAACTACTAATTTTACTTTAACATTTTTTTTTATACTTAAAAACTTTTTTAAACTTTGTTTTATTGAAACAAAAATATTTCTTTTATTTTTGTAAATAATTATTTCAAAGAAATTCCTAATATGTCAAAAATCAATACATGTAATGTCATGTCCGGATAGACTGGAAGCCAACCGGAAAGGTAGGACAGATGGTGATGATGTCAAAATAAATACATTAGTTTTACACAAACATGTCAGAGGAATTCAATAATAGTCTTGATTAAAATAAAATAAAAGAAGAGAAAGGTACAAATCAAATTTTGTTTAGAAATGACAATACATCTTTGCTTAAAGTGCTAATATTATTCACAAATATATCGGCATTTGGGCTGCTGTCACGGTAGTGATTAATGAGGCCAATCGCTGAGGTATATGGGTAGAAAGAACGTAAGCAGATAAATGCTCTTTTCTCAAAGGAAAGGTGTTGAAATTATGATTTCAATGTTGTCTCTGAATTTGGCTAAGCAAACTCCTGGATGATAGGTTTTTAAGAGGGCGGAAAGCACTTTCCATCAGGTAGAGTCCAGGCATTCCCAAACTATTTTGGGCAAGGGACCCCTTTTCCAAAATTAACTGATACCTCAGACAAATTACCTAAAAAAATCCTATCTCTAGTTTTTTACTATTGGTTTGTACCAATAGGAGAGATAGATCTCCAATAAAAATTTAAAAACTTAGCGGTTTGTTAAGTGAGTAAACTTGACATCATTTTTTCATCAAAATTTAACAAAATAAATAGACATACAATTCAGTAAATATACGAACTTGTGAACTCTTATCGACTTGTTGAGTTTTTTAAAGGTACAACAATAATACTTCCTACTAAAATAATAGTCATTCTTATAACAAGTTGGTACACGTAACACAACTTATACAATACGTTGTAAGTTTCAAATAAGAACTTGTGTCAATTAAAAGGGGGTCGATTTTTAGACCTCGTCGACCCCCAAAATCACTTTTCGTTTAGGTCGACCCCCGGGAAACCCGGCCACTTTGTGAATCCCTGAGGTAGGCCATACGTCAACAAAAAACCATTAAACCTGACGTGTACGATTTAGTATATTTGCTGGTTTGATCCTTGGAACTGCACTTGAAGCAAATTCGCCCTAACCTACCTAAGGGTATTGGTTCAGGATCAAGCGTAAAGAAAATAATTGGTGTCACAAGTGCTGCTGAGATGCAGGAGAAATGAAGACTTGTTAGAGTGTAGCCCTACCTTCAAAAATAGAACAGAAGAGACACCAGAAGATGAAAATCTCAAACTGTCTGTCGGTAATTAAGGATGTCAATATACCGATACCGTGACATAAGCACTTATTTAGTTTATATTATATTATGTATTTACTTTATATATAATTTTAGCGCAACTCTTAAGTTGTGAACTTAAGGGTTGCGCTAAGATTTTAATTCTTTCGGGTTTAAGTAATAGCCATAGGTAATTAAATGATTTCTCATAGTTAGTAATAAAAAGTTTCTTGCAACAGCTGTAACGCAATACAATCATAGACTTTCGTCACGTATCTACGCCGTATTACCTAACGTGTGCCTACACACTTAGTAAAGTTGCCTCGTTTGAGACTTATAAAAAAGACAGAAACCACAGAACGCCACTAGCTAAGATCCTTACATACTCCTTTCACCTCGTCCCCGTTCATACATCTGGTCATACACGCACGGCGCGGCGGTTGCGAGTACTGCGCACCTGACCTTATATAGGGTGACTGGTAATTAGTGACCAATACTTACACACGTGATTGTACTCATGATAACAAACAACTTTCCCAAAGAAACATTTTTTGACGTGATAACGTCTTATAAATCGATGAACGCCGGCTGCACGCACGAAGTGTCACGTGCCGCCTGAGCCGAGCGTGCAAGCGAGAGCGCGGAACAAGCGATAGAGAGGCACGATCGGACTATGCGTTCGGCTTGTGACGAATCTATGTATTATACAAAATAATGATAATTCAGTGATAATAATTCAATTCAATTCATAAAAGTATGCAATTTTTTATCAATGCTTTCTTATGATGTTACCGCATAAAATAATCGTCCGTAAACCGGCTTTACAGACAACTATTTTTTAGCAGTAAAATAACTTCAAACGCTCTTTCATCATCACCAACCATCATAATTGATCTTAAACACGTCCACTACTGAACGTACCCCCCCTTCCGAAGTGTCTTTGTCCTCCGACTTCTCTCGTTCTCACAAAGTAATTTACAATGTATAACGATAGGAATCGAAACTTAATACTTCGTATTAATAACACTAGATGCCGTTTAATTTTTAATACTTTAGTAAGTGAAGATCGTCACCCACTGGACACCTGTCGGAGGAAATCGTGTGACGATCTGATCTAGTTTACGGGGCGAACATGGCCAGATATCGCACAGGACAGAGAGGTTTGGAAGGAGAAAGGAGAGGCCTTTGCCCAGCAGTGCGACACTCAAAGAGGCTAATAAAAAAAAAAGTAAGTGAAGTGGGATTATATCAACCTGTATCTTACTGCCGTAAGATATCTCCGAGCCTGGAGATGCAAGTCTGATCTCTCCATGGTCGTGTCGAGTTGCCTTCCCAACGGACTTACGAGAGTCAGGGAAGAGGAGTGCACTTGTGTCTTGTACACATACAGGGTGTAAACAGACTCTTCACCAAGCCGTCAACCAAGCATTATGTACATCAAACTGAGTAACTTTACGCAAAAAATAATGCTGGGAAACGATTTTTTTTTGGGTTACTTTTTTTTTGGGTACTAAAAATCACGTTCTGCAGTAGGACTCAATGTAACGCACTCAAAACATTGTGCTGATGGGTCCTGGAGGTGTTTAAAGTAAAAATCATAGATTCAAACTCAAACTCAAAAGCATTTATTTCAATTAGACCCTTACAGGCACTTTTGAATGTCGGAAAAACAAAGAAGGCTAAGCTACAGTCACAGTCACAAGGCATAATAACTTGTGAAAGTACTGTAGTTGCCCATTCCAAAGCGTAGATCTCTATGGAGAAGAAAGGGCAAGAAACTCCATGGACACTCTTTTCAATCAAAATATTATTACAAAATCTTGGTTACATCATTAATGTTGAGATTATACATGTATGTGAGAACGATGTAAAGAGGCGTGCAAATTAAGAGCTTCCAGAATAAAAGAGTAAATCAACAATTAAAAAATAAAGTACTTAATTAAAATAAACCGTGACAGCTAAGAGGTGACCAGTCCCAACTGACAGCGCCCGTTCACGAACATTACGCATGGATCAGTGCCATTCAACTCAACCATATTGAAGGGAACCAAATGACCCGATATACCCGCCACCATCAGCAAGACATTCGAGTGAGCATGACGTTCTCTCAACTGCCAGGGCACATTCAAGTCAATGAAAGATAGCTAAATGTAAACGGTAGCTTTTCAATACATAGTACTCACATATATTATGTGCTATGCAATTATATAATACTAAAACAAGGAATCTATACAATGCAAGGATACTTTTACAATCTTCTGCAGCTTCCGCAATACTTATCATGGTACTCAATTAGTTTGCCCCTATGGTTGTGGAGCAGGACCAGCATTGAGCCTAGCATTTTTATGATCAATGTAATCCCCCAACTTATAATATGCTTGCCTACATAGTGTGCGTTTTATACAAGATTTAAATTTCGTCTCATTCAGTTGTAGAATGCGGGGAGGTATTTTATTGTAACATTTTAAACAGTACCCCATGAAAGATGAGTCTACTTAAACCTGGATGAACTACTTGGTCCCTATTTCTGGTATTGTAGTGGTGTCTGTCACCTCTTTTACTAAATATATGCAATTTTTTTCTTAAGTCCATGATGTTTTCATAGGTGTATTGACAAGGTACTGTCCTGATGTTAATTTCTTTAAACAGTTCCCTTAGAGAAACACAACACAGAAACAGGTCGCGTCAAAACATGTATTTAAAAAAAAACTTGAGATAAAGTTGTACTTTGACCCCCAATATCTCCGTAACTAGAAGGTTCCCAGGTATGGTCTTGAACAAAAAAATGATCGCAATGCCGGGGAGAACAAGTAAGTGCCTTTCGGCTTCGTTAAGAGTCTGTTTACACCCTTTATATCTCCCGCGTCGGTGACTACCCTTTTCCTAAATTTGCCACAAGACCGCAAACGGTCTGCAGGACTATTATTATTAATATCCTACTTCATACCAAAAAGCCTGTTCTGAAGCTGATAAAATAGAACAACGAGTGTCGGAGAGTCATCGTAAAGAGACTTAAGGGTTGAACCTGCCGAGCGCATCGTCGATGCTGCCGTTAGCAATCCCGCTCTGTTTCTCGCTGTAAAAAATTACGGTTCGGGTCGACAAGGATAAGAACATGTAAAAATGCAATTCCGTGCTGATAGATTAGCTCAACTCTTATTTATGGATTCATGTAACTGTCTGCCCAAGGGACCCTAAAAAGCCGCTTTGGCTGAATCATAATAACTGTTTCTGTGACCATTTTTAGGAATTGTAACGTGATTTATATTATTATTATCCTTTTAGGATCCTTTTTTAGGCCCACCACGGATACGCCGTCTCGTTGAATCACCATTTGATTCATGTAGGCTTCCAATAATAGTGATGTTACTAGTCTTTCATCAATAAGTAGGTAGTGGGCACTACAGTATACTGTGGTTAGCCATGTGGGTCTCATTACATGACTAAAATCACCGTTTAAGTTTTCTAGGAATTTCTCCTGTCGACACAGGAGAAATTCACCCACGCACCCACGATTGGGTGCGTTTACAAACATTTACACTCACATCCACAAGCAGCCAGACCCGGAACTACCTGTAGGCCATACAAATATTTGTTAAGTGCGGGAATCGAACCCGCGACACGCAGCGCAGCAGTCGATCGCTCAACCACTGTAGTAGACAGTTGTAATCAATTAATGATTGATAAACATATCCCAATTTGAAACACCCGGAAACCAATTATTTGGCGAAACCAATTTGAGTAAAAAGTAATTGTTATAACTGTAAAAGGTAATAAGAAAATCTGAAATGTTTCCGTAAGACTTTTCTTTATATTTTATTGAGTGTTTTGAGAACACAGAACAAGACACACGACGATATATAGGCATGAATGACTATTCCCGTCCCTATGATATGTAATATTACACAGTCACGTGAGCAAAGTTAATTTTACCTTCGAGATAAAAAGGTGTAAATGGGTGGGAATTCAATATGCCAAGAATAAACTATCTACTAATATGTAGTGAAGAAAGAAAGAAGTCCTCAGCTCAGGTAAAAAAGCATAATGTCATAAGCAATCTCAAAGCTTATCACCGAAATAGTTAAGGCATCATACATGACAATTACTGAATTGAAAGGAAAAAAATGAAATGACTAAATAAACAAGGAGAGCATTGGAAAATAGAATAGACGAAAGAAGAAGATTTTAGTTGTGGGGAAAGAAAGTGTTGGAGTGGAGACCACGGACAGGATGGTAGAAGGTGGGAACGCAACAAACTAGGTGGATAGACGAACTTATTGAAGTGGCCGGAAGAATGGATTGCCTTAACATAAAACCTACACTCAGCATTAGGTGGCTAAACGCTGAAGAAGAAGATTAGAACAACGTTGTCAAAGATGCAGCATGCAAGCTACGGTGAAACATCGAATGCAGGTTTATAAAACTGAGGACAGACAATATTGGTAAAGGAGAGAAAAAAAAATAGCTAAAAGTCTCGTCTAAATCGGTCCAGATAGACCGACAACCTCGTCAAAACTACAGGGAGTCGCTGGATGCAGGTGGCATTGGACCGGACACGTTGGAAATCGATCGGGGAGGCCTGTGTTTAGCAGTGGACAGCAACGGGCTGATATGATGATGATGATAAAATCGGTCCAGCCGTTTCGGAGATTAGCCAGAACAACAAGACGGCGAACTTGAAGATGTGGATGATGGTTATATTGTGACTACTTGTGCAACAGAAGCACAGCAGCGAGTAAAACTAAATAAAAAATAACGCATCACTAATTAGCTCTTATCATACGCATTAATATTAACTAATTATTTGCTTGGTAGACCGTGAAAAATGTAAATTTAAATACTACCGTTGTAACCAATATTAATGTTGCCTTATTAATTCAAGTCAGCTATTTCGTTCACCCACATCATAACTGGCTTCCATTCCAACTTGACGCGTCACTGGAATTTAGAAGTAATGAAAAACATACTTTTATGCCTGGGTCAGACTCTGGTGAGTTTTATAATAAAAGAAACTGTAAATACTGTTACTATTATATTATAAAGCAATTGAAGAACAAAGGAGATGGCAGGAGTCAGGACGAACTCACCTTAAACCTTAAATATTGGTTTCAAACAGCAGTGGATAAAGAGAAGTAGAAAGAGGAACGGGATGCCTTTGCCCAGTGGAGTGATGTCGAAAGTCTTCTTTCTCCTGCAGGGCATAGGCCGACACCAGTCATCGCTACAACGACCCACCCCACGCTTAAAGTGTTAACAATTAAAGTACTTGAAATAATTACTGTCAACTTCATTTAAACCGATATTTCTATTTATATCTAAATAATATATGTTGGAGTATAGTGTTGGAGTGGGTGGGCCCACTCCAACACTCGCAACCGGTGCCAAATCCTCAAGTGCACGGACTACATTCTAATAACATAATTACAAAATTGCACTTCCGGTTGTATGAATATAGTGGTAGTGGGTAGGTCGACGTCGTGGGTTGGAACACAGGCAGGCATGCTTACTTTGTGTCATTTATTTAACACCACTGCTCTCAAAACGGTGAAGGAAATCGGCATGTCCTAGAAACTACTATCAAACTACCTGCACTGGGCCAGCCGCCTGCATGGTGGATAACTGTGCATCATCTCTCTTGGAGAGTAGGTCTGTGTTCCAGCAGTAGGAACATTGTAGGCTGATTATGCTTACTCGAGGATTGAACTACATTTACCAGGGCTGCGGGACTGTTCGAAAGATATGCCGCGGCCCTGGAACACAAAGGGCAAGGAAGGAACATGGATGGGTTTAGTCAGAACAAGTCTGACCCTCCCTTCCGCTCTGCCCAGAGCGGGAGAAGTCATTATGAAGATTTCCCATCCGAAAAAAAAAACACTGAACTGCATTCGTTGCGTTTTAACTTTAAGCGCAATTAAATAGAGATTACTACGCTTATGCCCGTGGCTTTGCCCCCGTGGAGTTCGGTAATGTCCCACCCACGGGATTGTAGGTACTACCGGGATAAAAAGCGGTTATCACCGCTTTTTAACTTCGCCTTTTTGGTGGTTGACAGACAACTTCATTTGACAATTACTCTTTCCGATATTTTGATTTTCGTGAAAGTGTTTCGCATTTATTAAAACAATATCTTACGGGAATGGCATCTGTAAGAACAACGCATACTCCACAAAGCCGTTGTGTCAATCGTAATAAGATTTCAACGCAATGTGCGAAGAAGGACTGCTACAGAGGTGTGCCAACTTGTATGTGTGTGGATTTCTCGCGAGGTGAGTGATGATAAAGCTTTGATAATGTGAGCTTGATTGTATTATTTACGTCGCATCCATGTGTAACTAATATGATACCATAAAAAACCGTTAGAAAAAACCGTTAGAATAGTAATTAAAGTGCGAGTTACCCTCCTATTCCACTTCCTCGTTATTTAATAGCTCTTGCTCACAACTGCACCCCTTAGGATTTAGTTATCGTGTAATGAACTAATAAACACAAGGTACATTCCTTAAACTATACCCGTGGCTCTAGAGATAAATACGACTAAATAATTATCTTTTTATCCAGCTACACTGGTCGGGTAGTGGAAAAAATGGAGTATTATGTTTCTTAACTTATTTTGTTTCTTTTCAGTTATACCCACTTGATGCAGTTTGTGATACTGGATGATATAAGAGATATGGACATACAGCCAATGGTTATAGGAATAGAACAGCAATAATCACCTCCATTGCCTGCGCCTGATCCCAGATGTTTTGCATATATAATGTCTGTCGTGTGGTTGTTATCTTGGGCGCGAGATCAATATGAGGTCTAACCACCTGCATCTTTTTTGGATGAAATCCTACTACTAATTGATTATGATGATTAAAAGCAATACAGATTTTTGAATTATAAAATATATTTTTTTTCCATACACGGCCATCAGTGTGATAATCTGTCTTTGATAATCTTCTAGTCATTGTCGCTTTAAGAGTGTTTAGGATGCTAAACACCATATGCTTACTAGATCCACACGACAGACACGCTGTCTGTGATTCGTTGATTGTCTTCGGAACTTCTTACTGAAAGTATTTTGATGCAGTTTTCACGATTAAATAACTTCACGAGGAATATTTCAATGTAATGGCTAGGCGAGGCCGCGGTATTTTGAAATGCATATTAAAAATCCTTTCTCTTAGATCAGTCTATCCAATCGTGAAAATAGCATCAAAATCATTCAAGGAGACGGATGAGTGATTATTTTTGTTATTGCACTACTTTAACTTAAAATACCTATTAAACCTTTTCAAATATGACAATATTGACGTTTTGAGGTTATTGTTAGATTCACGTTTTCATTTTCGAATTTCTGAATATTCCTGTTAAACAAAGCTTAGCTAATATTACCACTCTAATCTAGAGATTGTAAGGAAGAAATCAATATACGTTTCATTACTAAGTATGCGCTAAAATTTGCGTGGTGGGCCTATTCTCCAGACAATAAAAATTGTCTCGTTTAACTTTTTATCTACTTAGGGCTGATTTTTCAATCATTAGATAACATTTACCTGAAGAGTAACACCCAGAAAGACAGTCCGTCCATACAAAAACTGTCAAAATCACAAACTTATTCGTCGGATAAAAGTTAACTGGTGACGGCTTAACGTGCTTTCCGAGGCACGGAGGAAACTCGGTATGTATTGGGTGGTCACCCATCCACAGACCAACCTAGGCAAGCACGGC
The DNA here is from genome assembly GCA_950005105.1 of Lycophotia porphyrea. NCBI lineage: Eukaryota > Metazoa > Arthropoda > Insecta > Lepidoptera > Noctuidae > Lycophotia > Lycophotia porphyrea. The sequence goes on along the minus strand of OX465408.1, from coordinate 991,810 downwards.
TTAACCTAAAGATCGACCCGAGCGGCAGTTATTATTTTGCCACGAGCTCCTCAAAAAATAATAATTTCAAGTAATGTCGTTTAATTCTTTTCAGTTACTTCTAGACCTTCAAAACGTTAAAATATGTCAAGCCAATGATCCCAGTGAACGATACGATCATTATTACAAGGAGCGTAGCAGAAATAACATAGCTTTTGGAGGGCAGACCCAAGCCGAAGCTTATGCACAAGCTTTCTCAAAATTTCAAACCCAAGGATACAATCAGGTTGAAGCTCAATCCCAAGCCGAAGCTTATGCACAAGCTTATTTAAAATTTCGAACCCAAGGATACAATCAGGTTGAAGCTCACGCCCAAGCCGAAGCTTATGCACAAGCTTATTTAAAATTTCAAACTCAAGGATACAATCAGGTTGAAGCTCAATCCCAAGCCGAAGCTTATGCACAAGCTTATTTAAAATTTCAAACCCAAGGATACAATCAGGTTGAAGCTCAATCCCAAGCCGAAGCTTATGCACAAGCTTTCTTAAAATTTCAAACCCAAGGATACAATCAGGTTGAAGCTCAATCCCAAGCCGAAGCTTATGCACAAGCTTATTTAAAATTTCGAACCCAAGGATACAATCAGGTTGAAGCCCAAGCCCAAGCTTATGCACAAATTCAATTACAGAATTTTCACAATGGTGGCTTTAACAATGATCAAACCTATGCACATAGTGAAGCCAATGCTCAGACGAACACTTTTGGCGGTTTTACTCGTGACGGTAATTCAAAGAATAACAGAGCTAATGGAGAACCGGATAACGTAGGCAGGTCAGAAAGCTTACGTAAACCCCTAATGGCGTACGCTTCAGCAGCTCGTGCTTATGATGGCACAAGAAATGGTGACAGTAGCGAAAACGTTGAAATTGCAACGGGTGGTTCTAGCTTTATTGATGGAGAAACTTCTAATATTAACACCAAACATAATAATAACACGCTGCTCAGTGATTCTAACAACAACTTATTTAAGTCTAGTATCGCCACAGCAACAACGGGTGCAGACGTTGAAAATGCAACGGGTGGTTCTAGCTTTATTGATGCAGATACTTCTAATATTAATAACGAACATAATAATAACACGCTGCTCGGTGATTCTAATAACAACTTATTTAAGTCTAGTATCGCCACAGCGACAACGGGTGCAGAGAGTTGCGCCTGTGACGGTGGCTTTGAGGCCAGTGATGAAATCAGTTTCGTCTGTTTTAGCAGCAAAGATGGTGGCAAAAGCTTTAGTATGAAATATAAAGGTATAACAAATTTCAACCTTGAAGACATTGTAAAGGCCTACAAGTTTTACTACGATAATATACAAGTTAACAGTATTAACCTTGAAAATAATTTTAATAACGAAAATAACTTTAAACATAAATTCAATGCAGACAGTAAGTTTAACGTTGATCTAAACAAATTTAAACTTAACTCATTCAGGGAAGGTAAATTATTTTTCAATACTAGGAATAATTTTGACCTAAATGAAATAAAGAAAAGTAACAATAAATTCAATGTTAACAATTTTCATTTAAACTTGAATACTTTCAATAAAGATTCGAATAAATTCAATTTCGATGTTACTAAAAACGATGCTCACAACATTGACATAATCACACATTTAAACGACAACAATAAGTTCAAAGCACAATTTAAAAAACAATTCAATAGTAATTTTAATTTTGACGCAAATGCCAAGCTGAATGCTTTAAAAAAAATAAATGACCTGATAGAGTCCCAAAAGAACACTAAATTTAATTTATACAATGTGTTGATTAAGAATCATTACAGCTTTGACTCTGATATGCATGCTGACATCCGAGCCAAAATTGAAGCTCAAGCCAAAGAGTTTGCTCAAGCTAAGGCAATCGCTAAAGCCCAGGCTATTTTTCAAGCTCAAGCTCAAGCACGGGCAGAAGCCAAACCACAGGCTGTTATTCAAACTCAAATTAATGCCCAAGCGCAGCCTGAAGCACAGGCCAAAGTAATGGCTCAAGCGCATTCGCAGGCTAACTCACAATTTAAAGTTCAAAATGAAGCACACATTCAGGCTCATGTTCAACCTCACGCACAAGCTCAAGCTCAAAATCAGATTTTTAAGGGTCAGGCTCAGCCGTTCGGTTGCCCCCTTATTTATAATAACGGTCGTCCTAACAACTTTGGCGCTGGTGGAGACAATGCGATACTTGGAAGTGGTGAATATAACATGGGGTTTAATGGAGCCTTTGGTGGGCCTGTGAGCACATTGAATTCCTTCGGTAAACAAGGGAACGGGCATCAACCTATAGGGCCTGCTGCTGTAGGCAGAGAAGATGGTTTAGTCCCAAGTCCTGCTGTTGGCGACTATACAGGTAACGAATTCAATTATCCAGATACCTTACAGTACGAAGATATCCCCAATGATTATTCGAAGGGTGTTTATCCAGGAGCAAACCCAGCTTCAAACGACGGCCGTGGCGTTTATGAAGGCCGCGGTCAGAAGGAATTACGCATTTTTGGGTCGTACGATGGATCAGGAGTGTATCACCGGTACCGAAACGAGTGAAGATGTTAGGTATATGATATGGTAATTGTACTATTGTAAAAAATTAAATTGGCATTTTTATTTGGTCGTTTATATGTCATCATCATCAGCCTATAATGTTCCCACTGCTGGGTCACAGGCCTCCTCTCTATGAGAGGGAATGGGCTATAATCCACCACCATATGTATACTAAGACTTCAGCCGAATAGATCTCAGTTAGTACTATTCTAAAGCTGCTTCAACTCCAGGTCCTGCTCGCACTACAAATCACGGAATGCATTGAGCGCTAAATGCTTAATATGTCTTAAAATACCATTTCACTACCCGCGGCATCGCCCGCTTCGAGTTGCGTAATTAATCCACGAGATCGTACTACTGGTATTAAAAGTATATGTGTTAATCCAGGCTTAAAACGATGTGCCTTTCACATTTATCATAATAGTAACATAAGATTTCTGTCAATTATTTTTAGTTGACAAAGACTGAATGATTTTAATGACTTCGTGTGTCGTTCGTGAGCTTAAAGGTTGTAACAGCGGCACATAAAGGGTCATCAACAACTGAACATAAAACGTTTTGTATTATAGACATCACTTTCAAATTAACAACGATCTACATTACTCTATTGAATAGTAAATAAATTGTTCAGTCTTTGCTTGGCCACACGATTCTCTCGATCCAAGGCACGTAGTTTTGTATCCTGGTGAAGATGTCAGGTACATCTGGTTTGCCGCATTCTGCAGATTGTCCCGTCACTCCCACCACGGTGTACTGGCATCTGAACTGATCTATTTGTAAGGGACTGCCGCTGACGCGCTGTGAAAATTTATGAAATCTTTTAACTTTTAACACAATGCGAGTGTGAAGCTCCAACACAGGATATGCAACACCTACTCTCCGGCCAGTCGAGCAGACGAGCACAACTAACTGCACCCTCCACTTTTCACTTTTATTTGATTAGGGCAAACGATAGAGCCGTTCGCGACGTAAGTAGGTCGGTAAAAATCTGCGCAATCGATTCGAGAAGAAGAACTGATGTCCAATGTTCAGCAAGTTCAAATCTCATGACAACTGTAAAAACTTCATGTTAGTGTATTATAAATTCCCGGTGAATGGATTGATAGCGGTCACGGTGGGGAACGAGATGAGGTGACCACACACAGTACATCGAGAGTTGTCCAGTTCAGGCTGGGCGTATTAACGACAATTATAATATCAATCTATTAAGTTATGGCAGTCCGCTGGACAAAGGACTCTCTCCAGTTACTATTGCGCCAATCACAACACCCGGTTGGCGGCCCTCAGCATCCAGCCACCTCTTTGAACGGTCTACTTAAGTCGGTCCACCTGGCCGGGGTCGTTGCCACGCTACCAAAAAATAAATTATTAGTATAAATACCTTGCAAGTATCGCCAGTATTCTTGTGGACTCCGTAGCAAATTTGCGTAGTATGATCGTACCCGTGTATGAGGTTATTGTCTGGTTTATATACTTCCATGCATTGGTAACGATCCAATTTATCCAGGAATACCTAGAAAAAGAACAAACTTTCTTTTGTGACTTTCGACAGTCTTTAGCTTTATCAACAACCTTTTACGGAATATAAATTAGAGCTTTCTCCGTTTTGGCTTCTTTGAACTAGCAACCAGTAACCTCGTCAAAATCAATCAACTAAGTCTATCGTAGTTCACTGCTGAACATAAGCTAAACTGCGCTACAACAACTTATACCTCATCTTCCGCACCCAGGTTGACCCAGCAAGGTCAATTTCAAGATCATCGATGCATGAGGGCGTCCCACACATTAGTCGCTACTTCTAGCTTATAGCTTTTAGAATAACAAAATCCTCTCTCACCGTTTGCATGCCATCTGGCTTGATTTCTTTCGTCATGATCTCATTCATATCCAGGCTGGGGAAACCAGCTGCTTCTGCTTGGGATGTATCATGAATACCAACATCCAGACAAGCGGGAAGGGTGTCATTGTCGAAACTAATTCTGTGGGACAAATGAAAAAAGTTTGAAAAATCAAAGGTGAGGTTCGCTTATTATTTACTAGCTGATGCCCGCGGCTTCGCCTGCGTGGATGTCGGTTATCGCAACCAAAAGTAATCATGATGATCCCATTTCCTCAACTCATGGGAACCTAGTTTGCCCATTTTCAAAGTATTAAAATGGATATAGTATATTATCGGTTTAAAGATTCTTTAATTATTCTAACAGAACATACATTGTTCACTTGCAGAATAAATACAGAACTAAGGTAAATTGTAGTCCAGTAGTTAACAGTTTTGTTAGCTTAATACAGGTGGGTACGATGTCGACATATTATTGTGAGTAACTTAATAGTTTTGTGTTGTTAGTGACGTGCTGCCTGAGTTTAGCTTTAAATAGGTTGAAAGAAGATGTGTTCCTGATATCTGTCGTAATTGATAAGCTAATTATAGTGATGCCGTTTTTATTTTATTTCTGAAAATTTTAAATTTTATACCCATAGATTTGAGGAGTTTAATTGTGTAGTTATTTAGGTTTAGTTTTATATTATTTCTAGAGCCTGTTATCACTGTCTTATTTTTGCGAATGCTGGTTAACCAGTAATTGGCGACTGTGTAAGTCCAATATTGTATAACCTTTGCTTGTGATCGTTGTACACAGAAGCTGTTGGTAAACCTTTATTAAATAAATAAATAAATAAATCTGCTGGTAGACTGCTGTAAAGTTGAACACCTTCGTACTTTATATTTTCCCTGCCAAATTGCGTTCGCGGGGGGCGCGTCTGGTTTTGGTTAGGGTTTCTTTGGCTGTATTTGGATGTTTTCGTGTTAAAGGGCAACTGTGTGTGTATGGTTTTGTTAAGAATTTTTCGAATGAGAACGCAAGAGTTGAATGTGTAAAGTTGATTAATGCTCATTAGTTTCGTGTTTTTGTATAGTTCGAATGTGGGTGTGTGATAATCGTAGTTAAAGGACAACTGTGTGTGTATGGTTTTGTTAAGATTTTTTCGAATGAGAACGCAAGAATTGAATGTGTAAAGTTGATTAATGCTCATTAGTTTCGTGTTTTTGTATAGTTCGAATGTGGGTGTGAGATAATCGTAGTTGAAAAGAAGTTTAATTATTTTATTTTGTGCTATTTGTAGATCTTAGAGATCCTTAAGAGATAGACATAAGCCATCGCGGATTTTTCTGTAGACCTATATAAGATATACAATTCTACCATTCATCATTTTGTTATATCTTAAAGGGCAGCGTTTTCGTTGAAACCTCCACCAGACGGCTTATTTTTTTCCAACACCTCCAACATATATCATTATATTTTAGCCAATCTGTACAAAAACTTGACAAATTATATACTATAAAAAACCTTTAGTTGGTACTAAAGGTTTTTTATAGTATATAATATGTAGTGATGTTGGGTTCGGCTTCCAGTACAACCGGATGCAGCTGAATACCAGTATTTTACATGGAACGACTGTCTATCTGCCCTCCACAACCCAGTTAGTTCTGGGTAATACGATACCCTTTGGTAGAAATACAGTGAAATTAGTGATAGCTTTAATTTCACATCAGGTGTTCCAGATCTTCAATGTTAATACGTCAACAGAGAGTGCTCATCAGGCTGAACAACTTTTGCTAAGACGTCATTCCTATATATATTATAGTGTAACTGGGCTCTTGGAGCTCCACAAAAGGTGTTCCACATCTTCAATTTTTAAGACGTCATTCCTATATATGTTATAGTGTGGCTGGGCTTTTGGAGTTCCACATCTTCAATTTCTAAGACGTCATTCCTATATATGTTATAGTGTGGCTGGGCTCTTGGAGTTCCACATCAGCTGTTCCAGATCTTCAAATTTATTCTCTTAGCAGAAAATGCTCATTACGTGGAACAATTTTTGCTATGGTACCATTTTTGTATCTCTTATAGTTTAGCTGGTCTGTTGCGGTTCTGCATCAGGTGTTCAAGTTTCCAAGATAAATTATAGCCTATATGTTGCCCAGACGTAATACCTTTATTTAAAAAAAAAAATCATTCAAATCCGTCGAGTAGTTCCGAAGATTAGCGTGTACAGACAAACAGACAAACAGACAGAATTTTTTTTTTGGATTCGTGCTCTATTACTGTTTCTAAACCCTCCACCATTTTTTTTTTTTAATGTATTCTATGTACAGACACAGTTTTTTTACTGTCTTATTATATGTATAGATTATAGTAGAATTTAGGTTCCAGAAAGGTATTTTCTTAATAACCATATTTAGATTTTGCAAAGGGCAGAGGCAAACACAGTACTTTTAGCGTCTGCGGGCTGTTCGAAAGAGATACCGCGGCCCTGGAACACAAAGGGCAAGGAAGGAACATGGATGGGTTTTAGTCAGTACAAGTCTGACACTCCCTTCCGCTCTGCCCAGAGTGGGAGGAGTCATTTGATGAATTCCCATGCGTAAAAAAAAAAAGTACTTTTAGCGTCGGAGATCGGCCATTTGGTGGCTACATGAATGTTGCATCGCGTCTTTATGATCGCGAGGAAGGAGCTTAGTAATTGTGATAATTTTTGGTAGTTAATGTCGATTATTTGTTAAAGCATACATAAGCTTGACGTATTTAATTGATATTCGTATGGGATTGTGGGTTAGCTCATTTTAAGAAAACTAAGTCATTTTTGTCAGTTTTAAAGTCGGAGGTCACTGACGTTAAAATGATCATGTTTGTTCTGAACTCTCATATTACACTCACTCAGTTTCCGTCTCCAATAACGCGAGGTTGTGGTACCACGAAGGCTCGTTGTATTCGGGATGTATTATCACCCTCTTGATGTTGTATATCCGCCACTCTTTCTCCAAGTCCTCGTGGTTTTGTGTGCCAAGAGCAGCATACGCGATAGTCCCTCTAAAATTATTGGGAGAACATTAATTAATATTTATTCCTCCCGAACGTATTTGGCTGCAGGAGATAGTATGGTGATCAAGTGTGTGCACAAATACAGGTGCACTCTCTGTTCCTTAAGTCTCATAGTCTGATGGGATGGCAATCTGACACAGCCGGAGATAGAGCAGGTGTAGGACTAACGGCTTATAGGGCTTTCCAAAGCAGAGGGTTATATCACACCTCCAACTTCCAAATTCTGGGCTGCCACTGAGAAATTCCTAATACAACATCACATTAATACTTTTTACTCGAATGAAAATCGAACCCAGATCCCCACGTCCAGCAGTCTCGCTTCAACCACACGTACCCAACGAAGACTGCCAATGTATGATATAGTAGACTTACAATACACCGGCGTTTGTGCAGTGCGCAGCAGTCAATATGAACCTCTCGCTGATCACCGTTCCCTCACAGAGCCACTGCGCTTCAGCTACTGTATCGCCATACCCAAGCAGAGCCTAAAAGATAATAAATATATTTATATTTATGTTATAAATTATGTATTTCAACCGATAGACCGGTAGACCACACGGAATCAGCTCGAGCTGATTAAGAACAGCTTCATATGAAAAAGGCGTAATTCGCTTCTTTTCGGATCTTGATGAACTAAATGCGACGCGTATCCACCAGATACGTGTTAGGCTCCGATACGTGTTCGATTCCGCGTGGAAAGTGTGACCACTCCATAATTGATAGGAGTGCGTCCTAGAATGATAAAAAAGATTCATCTTTCACAATTTTACGCGCGCGCGCGCGAACTGAGCGGACGTCTTGTGTGTTCGTTACCGAAAAATTGTTTATCTCGCTATAATGTCGCGAAATTGTACTGGTTGTGGTGTGGACATATCTAACATGCCATATATGGAGTGTTCTAAAAAGACTTGCAACAAAGTGTATGAATTAAAGTGCCTTGGAATTCCTACGGAAAACTTTGTTACGTTTACTCAGGAATATAAGGATCAATGGGTATGTCCTGAGTGTGTCTGCTCTCAACGCAAGCCTATTCGCAATGCTGATACACCTGTTAGCAGAAAATCTGGCCAAGTAAACACTTCTTCAATCAGCAGCAACGTGAACACTCAGCGAGGAAGTCGTATAAAGAACACGGAATCTCCGGTGACGGAACCCAAATTCAACGTGCTAGAAGAGATCAAGGACTTTCGAATTGAGGTATTGTCACGCTTAGATGTCCAGACAAGTAAGATGGAGAATATGCAGGAAATATTTAATTCAACGAAAAATGAGTTGCAAGAATTGCGTTCATATGTGATGGTACTTGAACAAAAAGTTGATCAAGTATTTGCGTTAGAAAATCAAATGAGGGAACTAATAACGCGTAATCAATATTTAGAACATCAACTTAACATCTCCAAAGTGTCACAAACATCAACAGACACGGTGAAACTTCCTAAAAAAGCATTGAATTATGTCGATGCGATTTGTAAACAATCCGCAAATGACCAACCTACCGCCGGCGCCACAGCTGTGCTATCGAGTGGGGCCACGAAAACGATGGAACAACTAATGTCTAAGGAAGTATCACAGGAAAAGAGGCAGTCTTTATCAACAACCGAGGCTGACATGAGCAGCAAGGAAGAGAATAATGAGGGGTGGAAAATAGTCCATAAGAAGAAAGGGAAGATTCAAAATAAAGATGTAAAGAGAGGCCAGAACTCGAGCCTTAAGGAAATTCAAGCAATGGAGCGTAAGAAACACCTCCACGTTTGGAGATTACATCCGGAAACTACAGTGGAAAAAATTACCGCTCATGTGATACAGGTGTGTGGCTCTGAAGTTAATGTCAAAATTGAAAAAATCAGGCATAAGACAGAGAGAAATTATGCTTCATTCATTGTTGGGATCTCTGAGGGCCTTTACCACAAAATATTTCAACCAGAGGTGTGGCCTCTGAATGCAGAATTTTCCGAATGGATTTGGTTTCGGAGACCAACAAATAAACCAAACGAAGGAAGGTAGAAGCATTGAAATGTATTATCAAAATGTAAGAGGTCTTCGTACAAAATTAGAAATCTTTAGAAATAACATAATATCATTTAATTCAGACTTATATGCTATAACTGAATCAGGGTGCAATGAATCCATTCAAGACGCAGAAATTATCCCTCAAGGATATAAAATAATACGTTGTGATCGAGTGGATGGGCGTAAGCAGGGCGGAGCGTTTCTCGTGGCCACACACCGCTTCGAGCTGCGACAGGTACATGTCTCGGACGCGTCAATAGACGCCTGCGTATTTGAAATTGTTTGTGCAACGGTTCATTTAAAGAATCGATTTTTGTTTTTATGTTGCGTTGTTTATATTCCACCTGGGAGTTTGGAGAACGATTATATGATTTTGTTTAGGGTAATAGAAAATATGTGTAATAGATATAGACAAGTGATTGTTATTGGAGATTTTAATTTACATTCTTGTCCTGTAAATATTAGCAATTATTATGAATGTTTTATGTCATATTGCGAGTTCACTCAAAGTAACATGGTGCCCAATGTCTTAGGCCGACACCTGGATTTGGTTCTGAGTACGGGTTTTAGCGGAGCTGTGTCAGTGGTATTGGCGGACGACGCGCTCGTTCCCGTCGACCCGTACCACCCGCCACTAGCGGTGTGCGTGCGCCCCGCGCCCTCAGCCCCCGCGCCTCCTCCGCCTTCGCCCGCTGCCGAGTCCGTGTCCCTCTCTAACAGCGCGTGCAATAACAGACCGCAGTGGAATTTTTATAGAGCCGATTATGAATTATTGTATTCGAAGTTAACTTCTGTTGACTGGAGTACAATGTATGAAATGCATGATTTGGAAGACATTTTAAATTTATTTTATGTGAAATTAGGCCGTATTTTAGACGAATGTGTACCAAGGAAAAAGTTTACCCAGGGAAACTCACGTTATGTGTATCCCGAATGGTACACCGGAGAGATTATTAAAGAGATCCAAATTAAAGCAAAACTTCACAAACTGTTTAAAAAATCAAAACGTGATTGCGATTACGAAGAATACGCTAAATGTAGGGCCCGGATAAAAAAGTCTATAGAAATTGCACACAGAAACCATAAAAATAAAATTCAAAATCAGTTCGCTAAAGATCCAAAATCATTCTGGCAATATATTAGGTCAAAAAAAAGTAGAGTAAATAGGCAGAGTATTATAAAAGATGGGCAAAATCTTACTGATGAGCAGTGTGCTAAGGAATTCGCAGAATTTTTTGAGTCGGTATACAGTCGGGAACCACCGCAACTAGACGTTCAGGCGGCGATGGCGGAGGCCAGCAGTGCTACTAGCGCACGGGTACATATAGACACCTTGAGTCTCAAAGATGTGCAGGATGCGCTGACGAACCTCAAGCCGAAGCGATCATCTGGCCCTGATGGTATACCAGCGTTTCTCTTTAGAGATTGTGCTAGAGTTTTAGCAAGCCCGCTGCATTACATATACAACATGTGTTTAAAGCAGTCCACGTTTCCGGATCAGTGGAAGACTACACGTGTCGTTCCAGTACCCAAGGGTAGGGCAGGTCCAGATGTCAGCGGTTATAGACCAGTTGCAGTGTTGTCGACGCCGGCAAAAGTTTTTGAAGCCGCTATTCAACGTTGCATACAGGGGCAAGTCCGAGCGCAACTGTCGGACGCGCAGCACGGCTTTCGGCCAGGACGCAGCACTTCCACCAACCTGCTTAACTTTATGGCACAGGTTATTCCGGCAGTTGATGCTGGAGTACAGGTAGACGCGGCGTACTTTGACTTCAAAAAAGCCTTCGACACCGTGGACAATGATGTCTTATTAAGGAAGCTGGCAGATGTAGGATGTACTCCACACTTGCTACAGTTCTTTGTCAGCTATATGAGGGACCGCCAACAGTACGTTGACTACAATGGGTACGAGTCGAAGCCGTACTTCACCAGATCCGGAGTAAGCCAAGGTAGCAATTTGGGGCCTCTTGAATTTATCATAATGATAAACAGCTTGCCGGAGGTCGTCAGACATGGCTCATGTTTATTGTTCGCAGATGACCTCAAGTTGCTGCTCGAGGTAAGGGACGAGTATGACTGTGAGCGACTCCAGGATGACATTGATAGGGTGGTGAAGTGGAGCCATGACAACAAGCTGTACTTCAACGTGTCCAAATGCTCGGTAATATCCTTTAGTCGTGCGCGCACCCCTGTCCGCTATGAGTACAAAGCAGAGGCGGTACCCATGCAGCGAGTTACGCAAGTGCGTGATCTAGGGGTGTATCTCACTCCAGATCTTACGTTTCGCGAGCATATCATTAAAATATGTAAGAAAGCGTACAGGAACCTTGGCTTTGTACTCAGGCAGTCGCAGGGGTTCACTAATATTACGACTATTAGGGTATTATACGACACTCTAGTCAGGAGTCACTTGGAGTATGGTGCTGTCATATGGGCTCCACATGAAGCAAAGTACTCTGTCATGCTGGAGCGCGTACAAAACAAGTTCACGCGTCACTTGTACTGCAGACTGTACGGGGTTTATCCATTGTACCCGCTGATGTACCCCACCCTGTTTGTACTGGGCATGGTCGGGTACAATGAATTGAGGGTGCGACGACAGTTCACTTTTGTCGTCTATATAATAAAATTACTCCGGGGCAAGGAGCACAACCCAGGAGTACTTCAGTGCTTGCGGTTCTCTGTTCCAGACCGCTACGTGTGGAGGCGGCGGCGCCCGCCACTTCTGGCTGTGCCAACTGCCAGAACCAACCTGCTGGCTAAAGCACCTCTCACGCGAGCAATTCGTACTGTTAACGAAATTCAGAATAGGTTGGACATTTTTTCGTGTTACTTTAGTGAACTTGCAAAAGTAACTTTAAATATAATATGTTACGAAAGCATTAATTAGTGTAATTTTAGGTTTATTGTTTATTTTATGTTTATTGTTTCTTTTATTGTTTTACTTTTTAATTTTTGACTGTAAAACATATTTAAGTTAATATTGTATAAGGTTAGGTTGTATCGTTTTAGTTATCAGTAATTTTGTATTAATGTACCTATTGTGTAATTGTTAGTAATGTAAGGTTATTTTAAATAGTTTATAATTATTACAAGTAGTCTTAGCTATCGCATTAGGTTTGTAACCTGTAATGATAGTATAAGAGTTTTAAATAAATAAATAAATAAATAAATAAATAAATAAATAAATCTTACCAGATGGGGGAAATTCCATGTCTGAGGATCCTGACCACCCACAGACACTTGGACTTTTAAGGAGGTGTCATAGCATTGCCTTGATTCTATCCAAGTCCTGCTGAGCTCAACTTCGCCTTTACCGCGGCAAGGGTAAGGGAGTTTTTGGAAGTAGTCCAAACACTCTGAAACGTAAACGTTTGTTTAGTGTAGTTTAGAATTTCAGTCTCTTCACACGTCTGGTTGGAGGACCCCCTTTTTTAAAGGCGGGAGGGCAATTTTTCACACTGTTCCTCTATTATTTACTTTTGTGGCTTTTATGACATAAGTCATGTTCCCAATTGAACGTTAAAAAAACACTTACTTTCCCAGGCCTTTGTACCATGCCTACTGACTAGAACTCCATACGGTGCGACGGCAGACTCTTTAAAGCTGAAACAGGATTTTAATTTTACATACAGTACATCACATCTGTAATTGCCGGAGAGTTAGGCACACAGCCACGTAATAAGGGGTGAGGCTATTGCCTTCAACCGAGAACCAATCCAGACCAAGTCTGGATTGGTTCTCGGTTGGATTGGTTCTCGGCTGCTAGATACAAAAAGCAACAAAATATTGGAGTAGAGGATAGTGATAAAGAAAATTTTCTCTATAGACATACTCATTACGTTCACTGAACACACAATCCGTGCAGCAGACAACAGGCTCGTCGTTCCTGTAAGAGCATATTTCAGGCAGAGCTGGATGATGCAAGTCGTCCGTGAAGCCTGCATTTTGCTGAAATAGAGATTTACGTTTAAGACACAGTTATAAGCATGCCTGATATACCTAGGTATATCAGGCAGGCATCACAGGATCAGACTCGTCTCAACTCCAGGCTTTCGGGTTATCTAAACTAATGTTATAAAGAGGTAAAATTTGTTTGTATGTTATGGGTAATCTCCGAAACTAATGATCCAATTTTAAATATTCTGTCACTGGTAGAAAACTATATTATTGGTGAGTGCTATAAGCTATAAATTATATTGATAGCATGCATATTAGCCGAGCTACGAGGGCGGAGTGATAAGTCTGGTAAAAATGAAACAAGGAGACAATTTTATTTAAAAATTATGATTTATTTTTCAACGTAATTTCCATCTAACTCAATACACTTCATCCAGCGTTTCTCAAGCTTTTTGATCCCTTCCGTAAAGTACGACTTAGGCAACCCTTCGAAATAGGCATTGGTTTCGAGCATGATCTCCTCGTTTTCTTTAAAACTTCTTACTGCAAACCACGCTTTTATTTAGCATCCTTAACCGATTCGCTTCGGATCGTGAGCAGCTAGACTAGTATAAATAAGGTGAATTGACGCCGATCCGGTGCCGTACTCATAAGTGCGGTATGAGCTTACGCTTACGACATTACAACACACGTCACTACGAGAAATTCCAAAAAAACACGCTCTGTTCATGTTTCACAACCATACCAATTTCAGTACGTATTCGGGTTGTAGCTGAATTCACATCCAAGTCCAATAGGGAATATGCATATGATTCAAATAACGCTCAAATTTTTTTTATATGAACTCTTATCTTTTAGATTTACGTACATATTCATATTTTTTAATTTAATTTCGTCTTGATTAAGAAAATAATTATTGAAAAGTGCACCAAATGAGAGGGAAATTCAAATTAGTTGAAACGCAATGCTATTGGTTGGAACGAATTGTGACGTCAAAGTCTATAACAACAAACGTCAGCTAGTGCATAGTTGTTGAATTCTTGCGATTAAATTCAGTTTTATTGCAAATATTGAAGTGAAATTACATTTGTTTTCTAAAAGAGTAGTAAAAAGAATCACACGAAAATGACTGATATCGGTTACGTCAAGGCACAATCGGATAATCTTCCGAAAATTAATGTTTATGATGGCCAAGTATTTCGCCTCAAATTCGGATTTTACGTCTTCTGAAATAAAAGGAGTGAAAGCAGCAAGGTAATTACACCATAAATATTATGTTTGTTAGATTTTTCACGCCTTTGGATATTTTTTACCTATAAATCAAGCAAAATAGCATACTTATCTTTTAAAATGTGAATGAGAATTTTAAGGTTAGGTATGATTATTTCATGGAAAACCACATTATCTAAATTTGACGCTGTTTTCTAATATGAACTTGACACTGCTCGAGCTGATAGCAATCAAAGGACTTTGATGAACTATTCTATGGTATCAAAATCGTGGGCTACAATCAATGCCAGTGAGTCATACAATGCTTTTGGATGGATTGGATATGGATTGTATTTATATTTTGTTATATTTTTGGTACAAGCCTTAAATTTATTAAGGCGAAGGATATGTGCAACTCAAGTACCCAAGATGAACCAAAACCTGTAGGTATGCGGTGCTGAGTCAGCACAGGATTCAACTAGCAAGGAAATCCTATCCTCTTCTAACTGAAAAACCAACATAATAAATTAAAACATTATATGAAATCTGTGAAACAGATACATTGACTAACACATTTTTTTAAATACATATCAGTTTGCAATATTCTGTTTTTATTATATTTTGAAAATCTAAAATTCATAGGACATCATTCTAACTACCATAAAACATCCATCCACACACATTCATTCCATTCTAACTAGTAAGTAAGTCCGAGTCAGTCAGTGGTCGTAATTGAACCAAACTTTAGTACATATAGCTTTTTTCAAGTAAGGTTGTAATGTAATTGAGGATAATGATGACATTTGCAAAGGTTAGCTGATAAACAAACAAATTGTACTTAAAGCGAAATAAATAATTTCGTCAAAATGGTCTTCACAACAGTATAAACAAGTTGATGGACATATCATGTCTCTTCTCATGATTTGACACCACTTTCTCCTTATGTTCACACCTCTCGGTACAAGAAAATAACACTTTATTTGTTGCATTTCTATTTGTGTTTTTACACAAGGGCACGATACAATACTGAAAAGCCGGTTTATTGTCCTGTTGCATTATTTAATTGCAGTAAAACACAAAATGTTAATAGATTACAGCCCAAAACACTTCTGCATCTATTCACTAGTTGTTTGCTGTTACAGATTGTGACGTCACGACAAGCGCGCCAAAATGGCGGTCAATTAAAAAGCTGATAGCTGATATCAGCTTTTTAATTGACCGCCATTTTGGCGCGCTTGTACTGACTTTGAGCTTGAACTTTAAGGAAGTACTCATTAAGACGAATCAAACCAGCCCAATCTCGATGCGGTTACGTCGTTTTATCACGGAGATTCTATGGCCACCTTCAAGCTCTATCATCAGACCCTGGATACTATCTAAAGACAAACTACTTATTTAGACGAATCAAACGAGCCTAACTCGATGCGATTATGTCGTTTTATCACGCAGATCCTATGGCCACCTTACAGCTCCATCATCAGACCCTAGATACCATTTATAGACAAACTACTCATTTAGACGAATCAAACGAGCCCAAACTTGATGCGGTTACGTCGTTTTATCATGGAGATCCTATGGCCACCTTCCAGCTTCATCATCAGACCCTGGATACCATCTAGAGACAAAGTACTCGTCAAGACGAATCATACGAGCCCAAACTCGATGGCGTTGTGTCGTTTCATAACGGAGTTCCTAAGGCCGCCGTCCAGCTCTATCATCAGATCAGTTCCATGTCATCGAAATATTGTACTATTACGCGATATACATAAGCGTGCAAATTTTTAATTCAATCGGATATCAGGAAGTGTGTCAAATTAAACATGCAAGACTTCAGGCGTCGTCGCGTGATATAGCAATTAACGTGAAAACATACCAAATTACTGAACCGATTTTGATGAAATTACCTACGGGACCAATTGGGAAGTATATCCTTTCACATAAAAGAAGAATTTTTGAAATCGGTTAAGAAACGACGGAGATATGAGGTAACAAACACAAAAAAAAAACACAAACATACAACCGAATTGAGAACCTCCTCCTTTTTGAAGAAAGTCGGTTAAAAATACATGCATGTTCCCTATTACCATCTAACCTTCAGTAAAGGTCTCGGTATGAAAGGAATGACAGTCGGGACGGTGCCTTCCTACTCACTGGTCTAACCCTGCTGTCATTCGTCAATCTTTGAAGATTATAATTCATCAGAAGTCCGAAAACTGGACAGCAGTCTTACCAAGGGGCACCGTGTTATCAAATACGGCATTGTAGAATTTAGATAAGGCAGGCACTCCATGCAAAATACTGAAATTCAGCGGCATGATGACGTATACTCACATAGAGGTATGTCAGAACAGCTGATCCACATCTGAACAACCTCACACATGTTCCACTGGTGACATTGTTGCTGGTGCAAGAAGACCCTGAAATATTATAAAAATGGTGATAGAAAATGTCATGGCTAGAAAACATATAGGGAGGGTCTCCGTATGGAGATGACGGCTAATTGCGACGCGTGGTGGCTAATTGGGCAGGCGGAACGATGAATAAATATAAATAATAAATTTATTCAAAATAAATAAGGTATGACATTTACAGTTTTTCTTAAATCTATATCAAGTTCACCCATGATTTGTGCCTGAACTAGGTAATCCTGTGTTTCAGGCGATTGGAGGTAACATTCATTGGTTTAATAATCACTTAACATATATTAATCGTATTGGTACGTATGTAAAAAGGTATATAAAAATTATAGGACAGGGGAGAATGGAAGAAGAAAACGTGTTGCGCCGACCGGAAATAGAATGGTGCAAGAGCAGGAAGATGATGACTCTTTATTCTTGACAGTCATCATTGTGCACATTAGGTCTCCACTCTTAAATACAAGACTCTCGAATCGTCTGCCTGCTCTGACGTCAGAATTTAAATTGGGATAAACTTATTTATTTGATCTTTTCCGGTCAAGTCGACTAAATCTCAGCCGAGAGTGTATACGCTAAAATAGGTGCCCTCTTCCCTCACGATGGGAAGGTAATGTGACGCGACCGACGATAGCATTACACATAACATCACGCCTGTAATCCCCGTAGGGTTAGGCAGAGGTGTACCTAATAGTACACCCATATTTCACCATTTATGTTTAAGTCCCATGTAATAGGGGGCGGTCAGTCTATCACCAGTGTGTGTTGCCAGTGATTACATACGGGACCGAAACGTGGTCGCTCACAATGGGCCTCATCAGAAAGCTTAAAGTCACCCAAAGGGCAATGGAGAGGGCTATGCTCGGAGTTTCCTTGCGCGATTGAATCAGAAATGAGGACGTCCGCAAGAGAACCAAAGTTACCGACGTAGCCCGAAGAATTACCAAACTTAAGTGGCAGTGGGCAGGGCACATTGCTCGCAGAACGGATGGCCGATGGGGCCGTACAGTTCTGGAGTGGCGACCGCGAACCGGAAGACGTTGCGTTGGAAGGCCTCCCACTAGGTGGACTGATGACCTAGTGAAGGTCGCGGGGATCCGCTGGATGCGAGTGGCACGGGACCGGTCAATGTGGCGACACTTGGGGGAGGCCTATGTCCAGCAGTGGACGTCTTTCGGCTGATATGATGATGATGATGATGAATAGGGGGCGAGCCTATTGCGATGATAGCTTGGGTTACTAATCTCCGAACTAGTTTACCTTCACTAAGGTTGAGCTGGCACAATCCACAGCATATACAGCTAAATGTGAACATTAGAACTAAATATTTATCCATGGCCGCCATCTTTTTCGCGCATGCGTACGCCGCAATGCGTGCGCGTCGGAACTAATACTTCGAACCAGGTTCAAATTAATTTCTGCTACTTACACGCTTTTTTTAATGCGACATGTATGTTTGAGTAGAAAATAATATTGCGAATCTTTCATTACATCGATTATGTATTTGTTACGGCGGAAGCGCGAACCTTGAGGTTTTCTGCTCGAGCGTTATGGTGGTTGAGTCCTTTTTTTACTTGGTCATGGGTTCAATAAAGTTCGTCGAGAGTGTATGTTTCTGAATTCCCGGGTAGAAAATTTTGGTTGGAAAAAAAAAACGGCTGTTTATGATAGTAACGCAACACTTCGTGTACGATCAAAATGCATGAAGTTTGCTCATCGATGTCCCATACGCCGTGCTTATCGGATAGATGGTAAGACAAAAGCCGTGAACCACAAAAGACGTTAATAAAGATTTACATGTGCATTTAGAAAGTTTAGATTTTTCTTTTAAATCTGGAAAAGATTTAACAGTGGCATATTTGCAATAAGTCAACTTGAGTACTCAATTTGTAATAACGCTATATGCTAGAAGTACAAATTAATAGTCAACGCATATTTATGGACCACCATAAAAGGAATCCTATGGAGCTACATATTTCAACTACGTAAGATCCATACTGCAGCGCCCACTTATAAGCATCGGGTTGGCGTCGGCTCGGATCGGGAATTCGGGATCAGAGAGCCCTAGTATCACCTCTTACAGCAGTATTATTTTAACGTATGATTTTGGAGATGGCGTTATACGTTTTGCATCGCTCTCTTTCCCACAGCAGCTCTCACAGATGAGGTTAGATGAATCCCGATTCCGTACAGGGCGTATAAGTGTCCTACGAGCTTTATGAGATGGAATACTACGGCACGCGCGCACCTGTTCAACTATGGTTCTATACGAGCTGATGACTGACTCAATCAGGTACTCAGGTGTAACGTTGGTGGTAGCAATTTGATATTGACAGCGCCTTAAAGCCGTAGCAATATGAACGATTTTCGTAGTTATAGTGTTACTATTGTCGTGCGGTTGGTTGTATCATCATCATCATTCTCCTCCCTAAATCACAATTTATTTGGGGTCGGCGTGTCTTTTTCTTCCTCACTTCTCTCTATTACTCGTCATCACTGTCACTCTCTTTCTAGTCCTATCATTCTTCTCACAGGCCATCTTATCATATTATCGACATTCATGTGGTTAATTAGACTGCTGGATACCGTCACCAAACTACTTCAAGACGCTGTAAGCGTCATGAAGCAGTTTGGTGACGATTTGTTTCAGCGGCCGTTCTTTGATGTGGAGTGTCGGATTGACGATACGCATGACGCGTTGGATATTTCAACAAGTTTTCATTATTGTTACTCTTGCTTTAAACAGATATGTAAGTATTTTGTATTCAGCATTACTACAAAGAAAACAGTTTTTTATTAACGATTTATTTATTTTTATTTACGTCACGTTCAACCACTTATCAAGCCACAAATCATCCTTCTTCTCCTTCGCTTCAGTTTCTTCAGGCCACACGATGCCCTCGATCCAGGGTACGTAGTACGAGACCCTGGTGTACATGCCGGCGGAGCCCAGGATGCCGCAGTCCTTGCCATATGACGTCACACCAATTATGCTGAAAAGACATCTGATGTCATCCTTGTTGTATTGTAAAGGACCGCCACTGTCACCCTGTGGAAAAGTATGAATAACGATTAGGAGCCGTGCATCGGATGGGCGTGCTAGCGCATTATTAGGAGTACAATTCGAGAGACTCCCGCTAGTGACGACGCCACGTTGTAACCCATCGTGATCATCTTCCTGCCCTAATCCTATGTTATTTGCGGTAGGCGTAACACGTTTTCTTCTTCTGTTCTCCCCTGTCAAGCACCGCTGTATCTTTCACTCCGAAATCATTCCTCACAAAATCTATCTGTTTTGTTATTTGTTCTCCTTGTCCCACTCCATTCATCAACATTTATACTCATGGTCATAATTTGTTTTAATCACAAGTATCTGAAGCCATACCAAGCCAAACGATTCCCTTTCAACTTTTGTGTCACTGGCGCCATTTTAAAACTTGCTGAAACTAGTAAAATACCTATTGGCAACCTATACTTTACTGTGATTTACCTCGCAAGTGTCAATAATTTTACTATGGGACCCATAGCACATCTGCTTCTCATGGTCGTAGCCACGTTCCAAGTGCCGGTGAGGATGATATATTCCCGTGCACTCTGATTCTTCAAACGCCTGAAGGTTCACCTGATAGATGGTTAAAAGTTTTAGTTAGTTTTAGTTTATATTTCAATAAGTTACCACTTTCCAAGTTCAAAACCAGAAACAATGTCGTTTTTATTTTTATCTTTAATCATGTATTGTCTAGCCTTTACTAACTATGTTGGAGTCGGCTTCCAGTCTAACCGGATGCAGCTTAATACCAATAGACAAGGAGCGACTGCCTATCTGACTTCCAACCAGTTAGTACGATACTCTTTGGTAAGACTGTTTGTCAGACTTTCGGGTCACTGACTTCCTGTTACGACTGCAAAAGATACAAATGACAGCCGGGAATGACGGCTTTACGTGCTTTCCGAAGTAAGTAGGAAACACATTGAGTTTCTTTGAGTTTTTGGTTCGTGTATTCGTAAGCATTACTCACTACTTGCAGAGTATTGGCTAGTTCTCGCCTGTGCCCCAAGCGTCCCCAACCAGAAGCTTCCCCGTTCTTATCAAATTGTTGATCTGTGTTTAAACATGCTGGTAGCAGATCTCTACCAAAAGCTATTCTGAAATTAAAAAAGTTATAATTAATTTTAATAATGCTCCTGATAAAAATAAAACTACACACTTAGTACTTTTAACTTCAAGAGAAAGAGGCCACGCGTGTTGTCTTGTAGAATCCGCTAGGTAAATACTCATATTTATCATATTTTATTGCTTTTATTTGTTTTATATGCTGTTTCTAGTGGTCATTAACTAAAATAGCTCTTGAATAACCTAGCTTTTCTTACTCCAGGAAATAAAACTGCTACATCTTGTAGTAGACAATGTCAAAAGCTTTAACAGGTCCTAAATAATAATAATAATAATAAGCCTGATATAGTGGTGGTGGATCGATCAGAGCGGCGCGCAATGATTGTTGACATTACGGTCCCGCATGACGAGAACCTCGTGAAAGCCGAGAAAGATAAACAAATCAAGTATCTTGACTTAGCTCGCGAGGTTGTCGACATGTGGGATGTGGACTCAGCGATCATTGTGCCGGTAGTCGTATCAGCCCATGGCTTAATTGCCAAGAGCCTCGACCAACACCTGAGGAGGCTCTCGTTAGGCAGCTGGATCAAGGGCTTGATTCAGAAAGCGGTACTCCTGGACACGGCTCGTATTGTTAGGAGGTTCCTCTCTCTGGAGCCCTGACCGCCGGTAGCTTGGACCCTATTCCCGATACCGGTGGGCTACTATTTTTTATATTTTTAAATGTTTTTTTTATGTCGTTTAATATTTAAATATTTGAAAATGTAAAAAATATGTATATAAATAAATAAAGGAAATAATAATAATAATATCTTGGGACAACCAACACACCGTCATCTGATCCCAAACTAGGCAGAGCCTGTACTATGGCAACCAGACAACTGATAATTAAATAACCCATAATTTAGTTATTAGCTCTTAAAACTGTATAACTTAAGTAAAGTTAATAATAACAGAAAACTTACTCATTTTCTGTCTCCAGTAGTGCAATGTCACGATACTTGGAAGGTGCCTTATACTCCGGATGACTAATGATCCTCTTGATTTTGTATATTTTCCAGTCTTTTTTGGGGTCAGTTCGTCTCAAAATCCCGAGTCCAGCAAATGTAATATTTCCTCTGAAAAGGGTATCTTTTTGAATTAGACAGTCTTTAAAAAAAAAAATTGTGCGTATTAGCTCCGGCGCGTAATTGGAGTTTAGGTACTCCAAAAGCAACGTTTAAATCGTCAAAACTCCACAAATACGTTTGATATTTTACATGCATACTCAATACTTTTAGTAATTTTTAAAAACAATGGCCAGGCTGTTATTCTAGTACCATGCTGCTATGCTATAATGCCTCACTAAGCTTTCCACATATTTAGAAGAGGAGAGAGAGGATTGTGTGACGACTGATATGAAAGAGAAAGGAGTAACCGATGTCGTGAACTCGTGACGTCTGACAGGGGAGAATGGAAGAAGAAAACATGTTGCGCCGACCCCAAATAGAATGGGGTAAGGGCAGGAAGATAATGATAGAAGAGGAGAGAGAGGGTGAATGTGTACTTGGTGCTGAGGACTGGGGAGCGCTATGGGATACGCGAGTATCTTGCACAGATGTTGGCATAACGGCTTCACTTTTTGTTAACACTGGATTTTACTGCCCGACTATTTTTCATACCATGCGCTATCCGTAAGGAGTAAACTCCAAAATACGCTTTTATAATATGTGTATGAGGAGAATGGAAGAAAAAACCATGTTGCGCCAATCCCAAGTAATAAAGTAACAATGCCAGGAAGAAGATGATGATGTAACCGCCAGTGACTCGCCCGCGTGTCTCTCGATGCCAGTCGTAAGGATAAAACACTTACAGTGGCCCTGTAGATGTGCAATGCGCTGCAGTGAGTATGAACCTGTCGCTGATCACTGAGCCCCCACACAGCCACTGCGCGGTCTCCACGTCGTCTCCATAACCAAGTAATGCCTGCAAATAGATATATGTGTTGGCGTTCACAAGGTGTTGAACTTGGTCAAATTTACAGTATCATGTTGGAATCATAGTTTTGCAAGGTACTCTTCCGAACCGAATACGAAAGCAGTGATTTGCTGCGATAGCGCGATATCGCTATATCAAACTGCAGCAAGTCGACTGGTTTCTCTATAAAAACGGGAACAGGTGAGAATTTGCCATCTATAAAAGCATTTTATAGAGTTATATGAAAAACAACAACGATTACAACGATTGGGCTGCGGTTGTGTCACCTTCTGTGCAAAACCATTTTTTCAAAAATAAACTTTACCATGTGTGGAAATTCCCATCTCTCCGCGTTTCGACCGCCGACGGCTAAAGAAATTCTAATGCTGAACTCATGGCACTTCCGCTCCTCTTTCCAAACCTTTATCAGTTTAACATTGCCGATTCCACGACAGGGGTACGGCAGCTTTTCAAAATATTCATAACATTCTGAAAAACACAAACATAGAATACATTAAAAGGAATATGGCAGGCAAAAGTTCTGAATAAAAACGAATTATGCCATGTGTAGATAAATATATGTCTTTGGAAGTCATGAAGAACAGGGTGTAAAGCTCTTCATCTCCCATAGAAAAGGGAGGATTCTCCGACCAGACGGGTGTTGTGCCTGGTGAGCTACTGCCCGACAGTTATTGTCGGGTTCTTCTATACACCGTGACTTTTTAGTCGTCTGACAACGGCAGCCCACTTCATGTATCCAATGACTACTATACATTCATAACAAAAAAAATGATATTTAAGAGATTACATTTTTTTTAAGTTGATTTCATTATTATGATGCATAACGTAGTTAAAACATTCTGTTGCGAGCGAAGATCTACTCGTATCTACTCGACTCGTGCGATGGTTAGGTATGTTCTACTGTTTGATACGTAAACATTATTAATAAGATAATTCATAATTCTAATGTATTATTTATTTTTCTTTGTACCTATTATCTTAATTAATGGTAAAAAAAAACACGCCTAGAGGCCATTTTATGTCAGATACATTGAGTGGACCACCTTTGTCAGACGACAAAAAAATCACGGTGTATACACTTAAGACGCGGTTAACTTTACTTGCGCGATGTAGAATTTTGATGGATTTAGATGTTAAGTTCCTCATCTATATCATAGGTGGCGCTGTATTACTTTTTGTTCTATGTTGCTGTAGTACTTTTTGTAGTGCCGCTATATGTCTAACCCCGTGGGAAAAAGACGTGAGACTATGTATATTATAGGGTGTAAACAGCCTTCACGTCAACATTCATTCATTAATCAAACCAAGTAACATCTATAGTGCAAAAAATAAAATTTATAATTCCTAAGAAGCGACTGCGATACTGATATTGCCCGCCAAAAAAATATCGCAATGACGGAAAGAACACGTGCCTTTCGACATTGATATGGGTGTTTTTACACCCATTAGGTACTTATTCCATATTATTTTGATGATTGATGTTATGTGTCGTAAGTATTACTTACTGTTTGCAGCAATTGAGTCCTCTATATAGTTTAATATTCCAAGTGGGCCAACGGCTTTGTTCCTGAGCCTGTAAACACGAAATGAGGCAAACAGAGGATTAGAAGAGGCAAGTTATACTGATAGGATTTGGGTCGATGTTAAAGTATCTAAATGTAATGCTTACGCAGTCAAATGAATGTTGCAGTCAGTGCAACAGACTACAAGCTCATCGTCCTTATAAGAACAGATATCTGGAAACTCTGGGATTTTTTCCTTGCGAAAACCTGCATTAGTCTGGAAAGGAAGAATTCAAAACATAATTAATTAACACCACATAACATCAAGCCTGTGCCCCGAAGGGTTAGGTAGAAGTGCAACTGTATACACCCACATTTCTCCGAGGTCACCTCTCTCCAGTTGTCAGGCTCCGCCAGCATAGCCCCAACTATGGCTGGCAGAGACAGGTCTTGCCCGATCCTGGCTACCAGGACCCGTCGTTCAGAGTCCCATGCAGGGCACTCCTGGAGCGTGTGTTGGGCTGAGTCCAGACCGCCTTCACAAAAGATCTCATACCTGCTCACAGGTTAGCACCTTGTAACCACGTAAGCCTAGTGGTCGCAGGGCGGCCCTTCTGAGCAAGGAGTCCTGTCCTCAATCCTCAGGTTGGTTAACATAGTGTTTTTTGGTTCAACTCATTCATGAATTCGTATTTGAGCAAATCGTTTGGTCTACAAAATACTTACATATAAATAAGTTAATACATCTGATGGACATCTAAATACGTTAACACAAGTACCATTCAATCCATTTGTGATACAGGGAGACTCTGAAATAAAAGAATTAACAAGATATAGAGTGCAAGAGATATAAACGCTAAATTCGAAAGCAGAAAACCTGTATCTGCCAAGCTATACAAATCCCTCTAGCTCATCATCTGCCGAGCATTTCTTTATATTTAGCATTCGGGGGTCGGCTAAAATGTTACTAGGTTTTTCCATCAGAGTTTGGTTCAACTAGAAGCCGACCCCAACAAAGTTGGAGAAAGCTAGACTGATGATGATGACGATGATACATGGGCCAGAATTTGAATGAGATATCATACAAAAGCCCTAAAACTTTGCCAACTGCATTCAGTGCTAATAACTTAGGAACTAATTACAAAGATAAAGCTTACTTACCTTCAGTAAGGTTTAGCTCACACGAAACGCAATACAAACACGTAAACACCAACAATAATATCACACATTTATCGTCCCCCATCATTGAAGATGCGCTCCCAACCTGCGGCGTAGTTTGGCGATCGTCGAGTGTTGGCACTACAAGGAAATAACTATACATAGTTTGATTCTAAAAATAATATTTGCATAATATAATTAAACAGGTTTCGGCGCATATAGACCCGCCTTAAAGGGTGTTTGGCGCATGGACCGACACAATTTGTCCAGGGATTTCGGAGGTCATTGAGGCTAGGTTAAAAAAGAAACAAAAAACAAAAATAAACAAACAAACAAAAAACGAATAAACAAACAAAAAATTTATTTCGAATTAAAAGAAACATTTTTGGGCACTTTTTTTATTAAAAAAAAAACATGTAACCAACCGTGACATTTGGGACAAAAGGGTGTATAGGTAGAACCTAGCTAATGACCTCCCAAATCCCTGGAAAAATTGTGTCGGTATGGACCGACACAATTTATTTTAGCGCCAAACAATCTGTATAGCAATGATTGCGATATTTGCCGGACTTTTTCCTCTATTGAGTCTTTAAATGCGATAAAACCGGATCGTATTTCTACACAGGTCCGTGTTTTAAAACAAAAATCTTGGTCTCGATGAACGACCTTCAATGATGATGTGATATCATGGAACTTTAATTTATTGCTTGCAATAGGAGGCCAATCTACAATGTCAAGGAATATTTCCAACCAAAATTCTCCAGAGGAACTTATTATCGATCTTCATCTTCTTCGTGTTGTTGGTACTAATATTATAAAGAGGTACTCGTATTTGCTTGTAAGTTTGTACTAAGAGGGGATTTTGTAGCATGATGCTTACTTTCTCATTGTGACTCATCATCATCCACAGCCCGACTTCACCCACTGCTGGGTATAGGCCTGTCTTTGCTTGTGCTAAGCTCCACGTTTTTGTGACTACTTTTATGTATTTCCAAGTAATCGGTAGTACAATTGCAACATTTTGGAACCACCATACAATTAGCTCGCATAATGCCTACAACCGCATATTGACAAGTATATTCCTAATATATTATTCTTATCGCAGTATACCGATTTCTATTTACGTCAGTACTTTTGGTTTGTTTGTGGTCTACAATAATGTACAGTCATAACATAATTTTTACACGCGGCAGCGTGTCAAGCCAAGAACTGAGACGCAGCAGCCGTGAATAATATTACACGAACCATTTGGAGTCACTTTTGACCCCCTAATAACTCAAAATCTATTCAACATATAAGTAGGTACCCTTTAGATTAGCTAGAACCCAAAATTTAATATAAATAGCTCAAATTGTTATTTATTGAGATATTCACGGTTAAAAATCGTCATCTTTATCACTGACTCACCTATAGATCAAAAGCCAAGGTAGGTCAAATTTCGAGAAAGAGGTCAATCTTCGAATCCGACTCGGCTGGGCAGCGTTCGGAAAGTTGCGCGGTATCTTCTCGTCCAACTTACGGCTTAAAGTAACCCAAAGGGCAATAGAGAGAGCTATGCTTGGAGTTTCCTTGCGTGATCGAATCAGAAATGAAGACATCCGTAAGAAAGCAAGGTTACCGATGTAGCCCGAAGAATTGCTAAACTTAAGTGGCAGTGGGCAAGGCACATTGCTCGCAGAACGGATGGCCGATGTACCCCAAAATTCTGGAGTGCCAACCGCGAACCGGATGCGAGACGCACGGTACCGGTCGAAGTGGCGACACTTTGAAGAGCCCTATGTTCAGCAGTGGACGTCTTTCGCTGAAATTATGAAGCATTTAACAGCGTTGTAGCAATTCTGAAATTCTCAATCGTGTACTCCAAAGAGAGGTTGATATAGAAATTTATCGAAAGCCGGAAATTCCTTTGGAAAAGTCCATTAATTACTTCCACTACCCGTCGAGTAAAAGTGATAAGACAGGATTTGTTTGCTTGTTGAGCGTTAAGTTGAGTTTGATTTACATGTCGTATTTCAGGCTTAAGCACAACATAGCTGTGTCTTTGCAAATTCTCCCTAGCGTTTCTAAAACCCCGCTCAACTATAATAATATCACCTTCTCTGAAAATCTAATTAAAAACGCCTACACCTACCGTCCCCAGAATAAATGTGTTTTATGAGAATTATAAGAATTAAAAAAAAAATGAATAGGAGGGAATAACGACTTAGGTAAAGGAATCACCATTACAAGCAATTCATGAACCTTGGAAAATAAAATAAAAATTATTTTCTTATTATCTATTTATTTAGTAATCAAATGTTATTTTCTTACATTTTATCTTGTGATAATGAAATTGCATAGGTAATTTATTATGAAACCAAGATTGTATACATTTATAAATTAAAATAACCTAAATTCACTAACTTAACAATGGCGTAGAAAAAAACTCCTCCTCAACGCTGTCAACTGGTAAAGTGTCAACTAAGCGTTTTGATATTTCCTTGATATTTTCTTACATAAGTAGGAACTATTACTCCGAAAATCACATAGTTATTGCAGTACGACTGCATCATTGTAATAAAACCTAACTTAAATTATATAGCACGTAATCACAATGGCAGTATATTTAAATAATAAACGAAATAACTACGAATTAACTGACATTCTACCAATCGAGTAAAATTCTCATTCTAAACTTTTTGAAAATAAAAGCCGGTTAGAGCAACCTAAACGAATGAATGAGATTTTCATTCTCAGTTATCTGCCTGCCTTTTCCCAATTTGGTTGGGTTTGGCTTCTAGACTAACCGGATGCAGCTGAATACCAGTATTTTACATGGAGCGACTGCCTATCTGACCTCCACAACCCAGTTAGTATACTGGGTAATACGATACCCCTTGGTAAGACTGGTTGTCAGACTTTTTGGGCCACTGACTACCTGTAACGACTGTCAAAGCCACGGCTTAGCGTGGTTTTCGAGGCACGGAGGAAACTCGGTGGTCACTCATCCACAGACCAACCTACGCAAGCACGGCTTAACTTAAAGATCGACCCGAGCGGCTGGTATTACTTAGCCACGAGCTCTTCACTTAACTGAATATCTACTAACAAAATTCGGTTCTTTTTTCAGTCTAAAAGTTACTGAAACAGTCTCAACTTGGTTAAATATTATAAGCTAAGCTATTTCCTTTACGAAATAACATCGTGTTGATCAATTTTGGAGGCTCGATCTTCTGCGTAATATCATTCCAGGTATATATCTGTTCATCTTTGATTATTTATTGGCCATCTCCAAGATTTGGTTTCTCTTTTCATACAATTTACTAAAGCACCTTCTTCAGAAATTGATAGTATTTCCTCTGGATAAACTTCTTCATTCCATTTGAGAAGAACATCTCTCATAATCACCTAAGTATATAAAGGGTGTAAACAGACTCATAACGAAGCCGAAAGGCACTTGTTCTCCCCGTCATTGCGATAATATTTTTTGTTCTGCCTGGGAACCTTCTAGTTACGGAGATATTGGGGGTCAAAGTTCCAACTTTCTCACGTTTTTTTTAAGTACATGTTTTTAATGTAAGATTTTTACTTTAAATACCCCCAGGACCCCCTTACTATTCAATCCATCCATCAGCACAATGTTTTGAGTGCGTTACATTGAGTCCTACTGTAAAACGTGATTTTTCCACCCAAAAAGAAAAGTCGATTCCCAGCACAAACAAATTTTTGCGGAGTTAGTTTGATGTACATAATGCTTGGTTGACGGCTTCGTGAAGAGTCTGTTTACGCCCTGTATATTATAAGTGGAATTGTTATATTTGCAAATAGCATCATTTGAAGAGTATCCACCATGCTTGTGTTGGTTCGACATGGTTCGTGTTTGGACTTTACTGCGCTTTGTTTTTGAAGTGAAACTTCTAATGCGACATCCAACAAGGTTGCGTTAAACGTTCAACGCTCCTGGGGAGGAGGAATAGAATGAGACAGAGCGAGAGTGAATGCGTGGCACTCGAACGCATGCGCGTAGTATACCTGTTTTCATTTCTAAATTACGAAGGTTCACTTTTTTAATGCAAGGATTTGAAAGTGAGTAATACTCCAAAAAACTAGCCAAGTGAAATCTTGAGCTTCATTCATTGAGGATTATCTACAGACCTTGGCACCTATTTAGATATCAACTTTTTAGTCGACCAAGTCAACTAACTATATTCTTAATAATATTTACGATTTCACGTGAAGGCGAATAGCTCTCTTCTGATAGTGACCTGTTTGAGCACTTCTCCTGCAATATACCAAATTATCATTTTCACAACTCATGTTCCTAAAACTAACTGTCTCACACGAAAATCAATCTCAAAATTTAAATAAAAATTTATCACTAGACTATTCACAAATAGTTTTCGACGAAATATCTTATTAACCATCGGTAGTTCTATCAATTCGGTGAGTCAATGCTGTCCGAATGTTCACTTTCAGACCTGTAACAAAAAAAAAGATTATTAACATATATCATAATTTTTCTGAATTGTTAGTGTTGGACAGTTACTGATGCGACGAATTTAATTTAAAATTAATTGAAAAAGTAATTTTTTCAATCTGCCAAGTGGGCTTGGAGAGCCAAATCCGAAACTATGAGGAATAGCGAAAAATGCTCAAAGGAGCCTCGAGCCCGATTTTGATGAAAACTAAAACTGCATCATTACATTTTTGAAAAATCAATATTCCTAGTCGGGAATCGAACCCATTGATTACAGAAAAAAAAACACTATTAGACAGTGTCGCAAACAAGGATAAAATTCGGGGAAATACGGCAAACTAAAGGAAAGAGTTCCTTTTGGGGATAAATATAATGACCACCAAAAATAACTTTGTGCCCACTATCATCTATCACCTAAAATATCAATTGATGACCAAATTTAGTAAATAAGCACCAAATTTTAATGAGGTGGTTGATGACAAACTAGTTTTGCCTAGGCCGACTTGGGGCACCCCGACACGGAGAAAGGCGTTAGAAAGGACGTTAGAAAGGCGAGCGAAGCCAGCTTATAGACCCCGTCATACCCTTCGTGGTTATTTTTTTATAAACCATTCAGAAGTAGGAGCCCCGCGATGTGGGGCTCCGTCGACCGGGTCTCCCTCGACTCGGATGCAAAAGCATAACAGTTCAATTTCAGGTGGTCATTAACAATTTTTGGTTCTAATTTCACGGTAAAATGGGGATCTAATTTTGGTGATCATTTACAACATATTTTTGGCAATCAAAAGTGATTTTTTTGCCGATACATTTTACTATCAATAGGTGGTTGGTTAAACATAAGCGGTTCATTTTTGATAAAAATGTATAATAATATAATATAAATAATAAATTTATTCAAAAATAATATCTAAGGTATAACGTTTACAGTTTTTCTTAAATCTATATCAAGTTCACCCATGATTTGTGCCTGAACTAGGTAATCCTGTGTTTCAGGCGATTGGAGGTATGCAAACAGTTAGTAGGTAATCAACGAAACGTCGAACAAAAA
Source organism: Lycophotia porphyrea (assembly GCA_950005105.1). Classification (NCBI taxonomy): domain Eukaryota; kingdom Metazoa; phylum Arthropoda; class Insecta; order Lepidoptera; family Noctuidae; genus Lycophotia; species Lycophotia porphyrea. The sequence goes on along the minus strand of OX465408.1, from coordinate 960,573 downwards.
CAATATTGGCCCCAACTCATTTGTAAGTTCTTTTACTGTGGCCTTTAGCCGCGAAGAGTCAATAAAATTAAAGTTAGAACATAATGTTGTGAAGATCGAATGCGCTGCGGGTGTCATCAATCAAGGCCAAAAAAACCTAAAATTTTAGATTTTTTTAAGTTTGCCGTATGTCATTCATTACTTCACAGACTTTGATCATTATCAGCGACACTATCGAATAGTGTAATAATACAGTGTGTTTTTTTCCAAAATCAATTGGTTCGGTTCTTGGCTATAGGAATACTGATTTTTAGAAAATGTAATGATGCAGTTTTAGTTTTCATCAAAATCGGGCTCGAGACTCCTTTGAGCATTTTCTCTATTCCTCATAGTTTCGGATTTGGCTATCCACGCCCAGTCGGAAAATTCACCCTGTATACATATATTATTAATATGTAATGATATTATATCATTCGATATTTTAATTCAAAGTATAATAAGTTAACTTCGATACTAACCTCTTAAAGTTTTCAGCATCTTCGAGAGTCTCCGGCAGTTTGCAATTGAAGGTTTCAGGTAACCAGTAACAGACAGCAGCACCCACGAGTGGAGTTATACCAAAACATAATGGAACTACCCAATACACTTTTTTATCCACCTGAAAAAAGTACATGAGAGTGAGTAATGAGAGTCATCGATATTGGCCTTTACAAGAGAATAATTTTAATAATATGAGCCTCGACCAACACCTCAGGAGGCTCTTATTACGCGGCTGGGTCAAGGGCTTGATTCAGAAAGCAGTATTCCTGGAAACGGCATGCATAGTGAGGAGGTTCCTCTCTCTGGAGCCTTGACCACCGGCAGCCTGGACCTTGTTCCTGATGCCGATGGGCCATCTATTTTTTATATATTTAAATGTTTGTGTATAGTTTTTTTTTAATATTTAAAAATATATAAAATAAGAAAAATGATAAATAAATGAAACAATAAGGGAATTAATATCTTACGTAGTCGACCAGGAACGGTGAAATAATACTGCCTGTTTTGGAAGAGACATTGCAAATAGCATATCCAATATTCCTGACGACTGTGGGAAACAGTTCTCCCGTGTACAAATTTCCTGTTAGGAAGCTGAGCGTCAAACCAGTCGATCCGACTGAAACGACTATTAATTTGGCAACATTACTGTTGTAGAATGGAATGATCAGCAGCATGCTTATTCCTGCCACAACGTTGGAATAAGCCATAATTTTCAAGCGAGATGCTCGGGGTGACATAAGGTACGCCATCACTAGTGCGGGAAATTGTGCAAGAGCTGAAACAAATTAAAGAATGGTAAATTAATGTCGATAACCTACTAGTTGTATTCGCAAGACACTTTTTTGAAAATTTTGAATTTTGACACACCTGAGATTGTGAGGTTAATTAGAACACTGTCACTCATGCGGCCAAGGTAGTATTCAGAGCCAAAGAATACCATACCATCTTTGAACCAATTGAAGGCAATAAACAGTGTCCTCATCCTTATAGTTGGTGTGCGCAGCAAATCCATGATCCCGTAAGTCCTTGATTTAATTTCACTCTCATTACTTTTCAGGGCTAGCGCCAATAGCGCTTGATGACTTTCTATCGCTTCGTTTACTGTTTGTGGGGATATCTTGTTCCACTTGGAAGCTTTCAGTAACACTTGACGTGCTTCTTCTACCCGTCCGTGAGCTAACAACCAACGCGGAGACTCGGGTATTATTAGCCTAACAAAATTTCATTAGTATTGTATTTACTTGGAATATGTATAATGAACATAGGCCTCCCCAATAGATTTCCAACGTGTCCGGACACGTTGGAAATCTATTGAGGAGACCTATGTTCAGCAGTGGACAGCAACGGGCTGAAATGATGATGATGATGTATAATGATTAAAAATGATTAACGATTAATAAGAAATGAATTACCAATAGAAGGATAGCAGGAAAAATGACGGAAAAGCGATCATGAAATAATATCCGTCCCATGTCCTTGTGAGGTATGATATTCCAGGCACCGTTAGAAATCCGAGTGCGAAGGAAATTTGGTACAGTATGAGAACGCTCGAACGGTACTTAACGCTTATGATTTCGACCACTGAAATTAAAAATTAAAGTTATTCAAATGTGTAATTCGTTGCATGAATATGATTTCCCATATTGTCCTTAACTTACCGATTGAAAAACCAATAAGCATAGTTCCACCAGTAGCAACGGCTGCTATAAATTTAAAAAGTAAAAACAATTCAAAAGACGGCATGTACGATGTTGTGAGGCTTGCTACCGCTTGAACTGATAGTGCAATCATCAATGGAGTTTTCCTGCCAATCCTACAACAATTTACAAAACAATTAGAGTTCAGTTCATCTTTTTAGTCTTGTGACTCTCATTATTAATATACTCACTTATCAGCAACTATTCCAGAAATAAAATTGCCCAAGAGAATACCCATTTGCGTTACAGGTTGAACCATGCTAAAGAGGAATTCCCGATCGCAAACCAAGTCCCACTAAAAAATGAAAATGATCCAATTAGTTGTCAAATTATTATTGGTATTAGGAATAATCATAGAAAGGATAGTCATAACTTAATTACCTCACTCATGATGGTAGACTTAAAATCACTACTGTCGTAAGTGAATTTCTGGCATTTTACTTCTGGTAAGCTTTCTTTGACTTTAACATAACAAGCCTCCAACATTGATTCATTGGGATTCATTGGCTTCGGAAAAACACACGTAAAATTTTGTCGAGGGGCAATGACAGGTATTGCGAGTTCCTGCCACGCTGCAGGCATATCCATTATCGAAAGGGCTACTATAATAACCAGTTGCCATATTCCCAATCGACCCATTGCATCCTGGATCGGATCTCGTTGATTGATATCTAAAAAAAGAAAAAAAAAACCATAATACATCTGTAGGTTCCGAAAATGAAAATGAAATTATGAAAACGAACTACAATACGAAGTACTTACCACTTTCTTTATCAGCCCCCATGATTGTTGCCAGTTTATCAGCCCCAATATTAAAACGAATTAAACCACTTTATGAACACGCGAAACTAGAGTAGTTGACTCTTATCTTTTCGGAGTGAACGATACAACTGAAATCTTTTCCTCCTCGGGCGACCATTAAAAATATCCTGGGTGCCTCGCCGACGCTACGTGTGAGTGTTGTATGAATGTTTGACAATTGATGTGATTTTTGTGACTTATTTCATCATATAGTTTCATCAGCAGTATAAAGTCACATCAATCGCTGACGCAATAACTCTATTTGTATTAGTGGAATCCCGGAACCGATAGTACCGGGAAATCCCGGAGGATTATTTTTAATTTTGTGCAACTTTGTTCTCTTCCTCTTCTTCATTATTTCCACTTTCATCTTCAGTCTCTTTTTCTACGTCTTATTTTTTGGTCATCGCGGTGCTAGGGACTGCCGACGTCAGCTCTTCTGAAATAGATGCATCAGGGATGGTGTATTTCAGCTCAACGTGTTCATTGATTGCGTCAACGATTTTGTTGAAGATATTAGTGTGTTCAATGTATCTCATGCGTAGAAGATTTATTTGCAAGCCGTCTTCTTCCAACTTCTTTTGCATCTCAGCGAACAGCTCGCAGATCTTGATTGATATTATTTGCTCTGTGAATGTACTAGAGGACAGTGGTTGTTTCGAACAATGAACCCACTCCGTATTTTCCACTCTTTTAGTGGTGGTTGGTAACTCTAAGCTCGAGAGTGAGAGCCGGTCTTCGTCTGGATACATGACAGTTACACCATGTACGATACGAGAGACTATGCAACTATCTGGCACACATGCATAATGATTAACTCCACTCTTTGGCAAATTCACGAACTCAACAACGTGGTGCCAACGAACCAGCTCTAACTCCATCTGTAAACACCTAAGTACAGTGGCGGGTGTGTCAGGTCATTTAGCTCCCTTCAATATGCTTGAGCTGAATGGGGCTGATCCATGTGTCATGTTCGTGGACGGGCACTGTCAGTTGGGACTGGTCATCTCTAGGCTGCCACGGTTTATTTTAACTACTTACTTTGTTTTTAAATTGTTGATATAATCTTTTACTCTGGACGCTCTTAACGTATTTCTACATCGTTCTCACATATGTCTAATCTCAACATGAATGATGTAACCAAGATTTTGTAACAATTATTTGATTGAAAAGAGTGTCCATGGAGTTTCTTGCCCATTCTTCTCCATAGAGATCTACGCTTTGGAATGGGTAACTACAGTACTTTCACAAGTTATTATGGCTCGTGTCTGTGACTGTAGCTTAGCCTTTTTGTTTTTCTGACATTCAAAAGTGCCTGTAACGTTCTAATTGAAATAAATGCTTTTGAGTATTGAGGTTTTTTTTTGAGTGAATAAATTACTGAGTCTACGCTACGTGAGATTGGCAATGATAAAACTATCTACAGAAAAATTTAAGAAGTGTAGAAGTGTGACATACCCTTCTGTAGCCTCAGATATCAGTCGCCCTAATACTTATAAAGGGTGACAAGACCCTAACGAAGCTGAAAGGCACTTGTTCTCCCCATCATTGCGATATTTTTTTGTTCTAGGCCATACCTGGGAACCTTTTAGTTACGGAGATATTGGGGGTCAAAGCACAAGCACAAGCTTTTTTCTAGATACATGTTTTTAATGTAAGATTTTTACTACGAACCCGTACTTCAATCCATCCAACAAGCACAATGTTTTGAGTGCGTTACATTGAGTAACTACCGTAAAACCCGATTTCTCACCCAGCAAAAAAAGTCATTTCCCAGCAATAATTTTTGCGTAAAGTTACTTAGTTTGATGTACATAGTGCTTAGTTGGCTTCGTGAAGGGTTCTAATACACCCTGTAGGTATATTAAAAGAATCTCTCTCAGGGTCACTTATAGTGGACTATTCGTCAGAAAATTCAATTAATACAATCGACATTCAAATGAGTGAGCGTGCCGAAAGTGTTACCTTAATGTTCATAGGCTAGACAACACGTTATCATATATATTTCATTTATATTAACAGATACATCTCAGTCCACCTTTTATCATTTCCTTGTCATATTTATTACACATCGCGTGCGGATTACGTTTAGCTCCTCCTAAATTTTGTGCAAAACTACTGAAGATCTTACGGCAAACATAAACGCCTCTTAGGGGCGTGAAACGTTTTTTTATGTAAACATCAGCCAATAACAGTCAACGTTCGTATGTGTGAGTAGCCAATAATTTCACAGCGCGTATTATTTTCATTCAAATTCAATTAAAATAACCAAAATTAACAAAAATGGTGTCAACAAAACTCCTCCTTAACGCTGTCAACTGGTAAGGTCCCCAAGACACTGGAAGCGTTGCCTTGTTGTATAGCAACGCCCAGCCTTTGGCCAAGGTAAAAGCCAGACCTTGGGTCCTAAATTTTGATTTAGAAATTTTAGAATTTACGTTAACTGTTTTCAAAGGCCAGGTTTTATTAAATTGTTGGCAAACTGTAGAAAATAGTGTGCTGTAGTTTATATTGGGGTCTTTTGAATTAAAATTAACGTTAGAAATGTTGCTAAGAACATTATTATTAAAATTCTTTAATTTATTTTCAGTAAGAGGTCTTCATTTAATGGTTCTAGCTAAGTGTACCTTTTTGTCTAACTCAAAAGATACAAGTTAACCACCAGTATGGTCTGATCTAATGCGACTAATTAAGAACGAATCTTTTATGTTACAATTAGTAAATACATTATCTATGCATGCAGCTGAAGTTGCTGTTATTCTAGTCGCTTCATTAAAAAATCATACTTTAAATTGAATCATTTAAACAATGAGATAAGCTTACATGTTTCGGGTGAATTGACTTATAGATCAATATTTAAGTCACCACAAACAAAAAATTAATTTATTATCTCTAAAAAGTCTACTTAATATTTTTTCAATTGTGATTAAGAACACTGACAAGTTTAATGCAGGTGGTCTATAGACACCTTAGAAAGTATGCCCTTCAACCTGCTACCTCACATAAGCGATCAACAGAGTAAGTAGTGATGTCTTTCATTTCCTTATATCTAATCTGTTCCCGAATCCAAACAAAATCTCTAAGAAAATGGTTAGTATCAAAAAACAATTTTCGTCCAAGCCTCTCTATTTACTTAGCGCTTTCTCGATCTGTTTCTACCCTGCAATCATGATGTTCATTGCATATACGCCTCAGTAGAAAACGAAACAGTAACAAAGATATTAACTTACTCTTTCTAGAGACTGAGTTCTGAACTTCTGAGTACTGAGAGACGTTATTATTCGAGAGCACGGGCTGGCCATGTCTGTCGAAGGACCGACAGCCGTTGGAACAAACTAGTCCTGGAGTGGGGACTCCGTATCGGCAAATGTGGAGTAGCGCCCTCAGACCTCATCTTGAAAAAGAGGCTGCGTCAGATTGGATGTGGAACACGAAGAACAGGGCGATGGGGCTCAGCTTTGGAAAGAGCCATGTCCAGCAGTGAACTACAACAGGCTGAGTTGATTGAACCTGGGTACGCAAAGAAACCTCTAAAAGTAAGCGAGGAAAATACCTTAAAAATAACATCATTGTTATGGATCCTATTAAAAACTGGTCATAAGAAGTCAAACTTGTATTTTGGATTCAATTGATGTGAATGTGCTTCAATGTCATTGCTTACAACTTGATGTGTCTGACATTTAACCTTGTCGGGGCGTTTGAACTCTCCTTAGAACACAAGCCAATCTCGGCAGTAACCAAATTGTGAGGGTTAGGTAGGCGCTTCGTAGTCAACAAGGAACCCTTATTGTTTCACCACGTCTGTCTGTCTGTCCGCAGCTTAGCTCAAAGACGTTTCCGCAGAGAAAATGTTCGGGTGTGTGAAGGAATACTTAAAATTATCTTAACGTTTAATGATTTGCAACAACAATTGGATATTTGGATAAATAAAGTCAAAAAGTTTTAAGCTCCTGCTAATTTATTCGATTTTAAATCGAGTGTACATTAAGAATCTACTGTTTCTGACGCAGCCATTCATTTAGCCACAGATCGTCTTTTTTCTTCTTCGCTTCGGTTACTTCAGTCCAGACGATGCCCTCGATCCAGGGCACGTAGTACGAGACCCTGGTGTATATGCCGGCGGAGCCGAGGATGCCGCAGTCCTTGCCGTATGACGTTACACCAGCTATGGTGTACGTGCATTTGAACTCATTCGTTTGTAGAGGTCCACCGCTGTCACCCTGCAGTGAGGAAAGTCAACTTGAAACTATAATCTAATCTAACAGACAGATGTTTTACTGAGCAGCTTGCTACTACTTCTTATTCTTATTCTTTATTGCACATAAATTAAAAATATACATACAAATTGCAATGGTATAACTTATGTACAATGGCGAGCTTAACCCAGAATTGGGTTTTCTTACAGCAAACCAAATTTTGATTATGAGAATTGCAAAAGAGGATACACTTCTGTGCATTAACATTAAATTCTATTAAAAGAAAAAAAAATAGTTCATTTTAAAACTAAACTACATACATACATTAAAGTTGAAACACTACGATGTGGCAAATGGTGAGTGTTTTTAGGATTTTAACTGTCATTTTGACGTTCAAAATGTGTTGATTAACAACCTAATTTGAAAAAGTGACTGTTTGATTTTGATTTGTGGACCCTTTTGACGGAAAGTAGACCTAGTGGCCTATTAAAGTGCGAGAAAGAGATTGAGTTAAATGTCCATCTCATACCAAATCAAATCAAAACCACCACCTCTTCTGAAATCAAACTTCAGTGTGGGTACACTAAAGTGTGATTTCAGAAGAGGTGGTGGTTGTACAAGCAAAAAAATAACACAGTTTTGTTGAGGTTTTAATATTGTTTTGTTCAATCTATGTATAAGTGTTGTGTACCTCGCAGGTGTCGATACTTTCTTTACGACTGCCGAAGCACATCTGTTTGTCATGGTCGTACCCGTTGGTCAGATGTCTGTGTGGTTGATATATTGCTGCACATTCAGTTTCATTGTATTCTTCTAGATATACCTGAAAAAACATAACATCACGCCTGTAATCCCCGAAGTGTTAAGCAGCAGTGTACTAGTAGCTACACCCACATTTTGCCAGTTATGTTAAAGTCCTACATAATAAAGGGCGAGCCTATTGCCATCAATCAAGTACAAAACCTGCTACTGAGGAAGTCCTAACGGAAAACCCCAATATCAGATTGCCTAACCTGGGAATCGAACCCAAGAGTTGATCCGTACCGCTTGCGACCGCAAAATCGCATCGAAAAAATGAGTTATATAAGCTTATATAGCTATAAGCTGTTATATAGGCTATCCAGCAAATAGCACGGCATTGGGTCCGTAAGCGTACGCTCCTGAATGCTTTTTGTAGTAGGCACTTAGTGGGCCAAACAATTTTTTTTGTCACTGATAAGAATATCGGCTCTCTAGGACTAATATTTATGTTTTTTAACCGTCTGACCTAAAACGGCCGCTTTCATAATATAATAATATGGTCACAGACGGAGTTAATATTAAGATGAACGCACACTTGTCCGCACCGAACGCGTCGAACGAATCGAACAAACGAATTTTAGAATTCCTTATGAAACCTCGCACACTTGCCCGTGTCGAATCGTCTGAATCTGGAGGAACCCTAGAATTCCTAGACAAATTCGTATGACGTCATCAGATTTGGCGCGGCTGATGCGGTCGACTCGACCGATGCACTCACATTCTACCAGTTGCGTACGACAGAGCAACGCGCGAGTACTACTTCTACGAAACGATTGTTCGGCGCGGTCGATTCTTTCGGTGCGGATATATGTCCGAGGCCTCCTTGACTTCGATTCGTTCGACGCGTTCGGCTCGGATAAGTGTGCGTTCACCTTTATGAATGGGTTCTTTGCGGCGAATTGTAACGTACATATTATGATCGTATTAGGGTTCTGCTACAGTGGCTAGTTTAGGCCTCCTGGGCTTGCCCCAGTTGTGACCGTCTCTTTGTGTCTATTTCTGTTCAGTCTTCTATTTGTTATGGAGGGAAGAGGATATTCTGTGTTTCTTAGATTTTTTTCTGATTTATATCTTTGTGGGTTCTCTAAGACCGTTGAATCTGGGGCTCGATGAGCTTCATTATCTCGACACTTTCCGATCTCCACTGTTGTTCCTGGCTTACAGGAGTTGCAGAAGAGTTGGAGTTGTTGTTGTTGGTTGGTTATTTCAGAAGTTGGAGTTGTTGGTTGTTTTTGGAGTTGGAGTTGTTGGAGTAGGGAAATATGGTGGCAACCTCGTCTCTAATATAAAAACACTAAGAATAACTACAAACAGAGTAACTTACAACTTGCAATGTGTCTGCCAGAGCTTGTTTATTACCTAACCGGCCCCAACCGGATGCCTCAGCCACGGACTTCGAATTGGTGCCTATATCCAGACAAGCGGGTAGAAGGTCTTTTCCAAAATTGATCCTGGAATATAAAACTCAAATTCAAAGCATTTATTATAAATAGACCCATTAAACACAGTTATTTGTGATATGCACCACCAGGTACCTCTGCCTAATCCTTCGGGGATTACAGGCGTGATGTTATGTTATGACCTTCAGACCGCACCCTCTAAGGGACTGATGGCTGACCCAGACCGCATGACAGTCGAGGGGACAGTAATGGGCCCAAGGTAGTTCCTTGTGGGACATCCACACTAACGACTCGAACTTAAGTCTAGTTATACGCTTAAGTAAGTTTAACTTGAATGTTTAACAATCATAATTTTATTCAAATCATAAAGATAACTGTTTCGTTCTTCTTTATTTGAATATAAGACTATTTATGATTATTAACTGTATCTGTATGTATGTAATGCTTTAGCCATATTTAAATTAAGATGAGAGACCTATATTAAATATTTACTTACTCAGTTTCGGTTTCCAAAAGCGCAATATCATGATATTTAGAAGGAGCCTTGTAGTCTGGATGAATTATGATCCTCTTGATGTTATATATCTTCCAGTATTTCTTCGGATCGGTTCGTTTCAAAAGCCCAAGAGCAGCAAATGTTATGTTACCACTGAAATATATTGATTTTTTATTTTAGTCGAATAGAAATACAATAACGCTAAAACTAGTGAGTACATGACCCTGTTATACTAGCCAATAGTGTGCTTCATTAAATAGATTCTTAAGAAATGAGGTGGACTTACAGCGCACGAGTGGATGTGCAGTGAGCTGCAGTGAGTATGAATCTCTCGCTGATCACAGAGCCTCCACACAGCCACTGCGCAGAATCCACGTCGTCTCCGTAACCGATTAATGCCTGAAAAAATAACGCAATGTAGATGACTTTGACATACCACCATTTAAATGTTTGTATACTAGCTTCACTCGCGGTTTCGCTCCCGTTATGGGCGTTATGTACGGTAGTTAACCAACGGGAACGTTTTAAATGTATGCCTATGACACGTGTGTATTTTGAAGTGCCCATTCCAAAAATAATCTGAACAAAAATCAAGCGGTGGTCTCTCTTGGAGATGGTTTGTATAAAACGGCACCTCGAGAATCTGGAATGTGTCCACTCGTTGTTTATTAAAAACAAGAGTCTCCTCTTTAATCATAACTAAGTTTTGAGAGCAGCGGTGGCGCAGTGGTAGCGACCCCGACTTACGAACAGTAAGTCATGGGTTCGAACCCAGGCAGGCGCGCATTACTTTGTGTAATTTATTTCATCACCACTGCTCTCAAAAACGGTGAAGGAAAACATCGTGAGGAAACCGGCATGTCCTAGAACCAAAAATTCGAAGACATGTGACATCTACCAATCCGCACTGGGCCCGCGTGGTGGATTACAGCCCAATCCCTCTCATAGAGAGGAGGCCTGTTTCCCAGCAGTGGGAACATTTATAGGCTGATGATGATGATGATGATGAAGTTTTGACCGTGATTTCGCCCGCAAGTATGTCGGAAATTATATCACAGCAAAATTATACCGAATTAAAACTTATCTAATTTCTTCTTCCATGTCTTGTTCTACGTGTGTGCCAACACCGAAACCCATTCAGCCGTTAAGACGTAAAAACAGACAAACAGAGTTATTTTCTTATTTATATCTTTAGTTTTCCCAGGCAAGTCTAGTATTTTTAGAATCTCACGGGTGAGTGTGTGAACACTGTGAACCAAAGTGAGATTCTAGTTATATGTTTTTTATTTACAATGTATACTATAATTTTTGCTCTTGATTTGACATACCACATGAGGAAACTCCCATCTTTGTGCGTCTCGTCCCCCTACGGCCAAGGCTATCGCTAAACTGTATTCGTGGCATTTCTTGTCTTCTTTCCAAATTTTCTTGATCTGAAAATTAGCCGAACCACGGCACGGGTACGGTAGACGTCCGAAGTATTCGAAACATTCTGTAATCAGGAAATACGAGGACGTTTTAGTTTTAATAGCAATAGTAATATTTTTAATTAATTATCACCACAATGGCAGGTCTTGCCTGAATCCAGCGACCTTTGTGCTGCCAGCACCAACAAAGCCGTGGAAGTGGACACTGTAGGCTTTTTTGATTCCCAGATGCTTGTTAACTTTTTATTTTGTATTAAATTTTTTGTGTACTACGCAGCCACTTTTTGTCAGGCCTACGCTGTTCCCCCATACTTAAGTACTAATGCGGTAACATGCTAATATTCAAATACCAAATGATTTGAAAAGAGTAACCATGGAGTTTCTTGCCGGTTCTTCTCCATAGGAAACGACCAACCCGAACCGTGCACCTTATTGTCGACGTTTTATAAGTGCCCATCTGGGCCTACATGTGAAATAAAATATTTTGATTTTGAGTAACCATAGAGTTTCTTGCCGGTTCTTCTCCATAGGAAACGACCAACCCGAACCGTGTACCTTTTTGTCGATATTTCGATTTTGATTTTTGTGGCGAAGGTTCTTTCTGCCGATAAAATATACACAAAGAAGAAGGAGAAGGACACAGCCTTAGGCGATGGACTTGCGACACAACTTGCGACTTTTTTTGTTTGAGTCCCATCATCCACCTTCTTTCGTTTCTTTCCGCAGTCGCTGTCATAAGGCGTTTGTTTGCTTGATTGGGTTGCACGTGGCCATGTGCGGGGATGCTTGAACGATGAAGGCTTACCTACATCTAGGTGGTCTTTTGACTGAGACACTGATTCTATTACTCGCAAGAGCTCAACTACTAATATAGATAGGTACTTACTATCCGAAGCAATGGATTCACCCGTTTTGTGCATAACCCCAGCGGGTCCTATGGCGGTGTCACGGAAGCTGAAATACAGGACACAGGGAATGAACTTCCTAGCAGAATTAGTCAAAGCATTCTCGTCTCAACCGTCTGCTATCACGTAACAGACGAAGGATGTGGGACGTGATTCATACAAGTTGAATAACTTACAACATGCCAAACATGAGTATTTACTTTTAAAGGAGTGACTTTATGATGGTAAAACAAAATAGTGACAAAAGTGTAAGTGTGTGTGTGTTGGTCTGCTGTGGTTCCTCGATACGTTATCCAGATCTGGCAAACTGTTATTGGAATTTTCTGCTAAAAATTTATTTGTAACAGCCAGGGTGTGATGCTCCTGAACCTCGAATAGTAAGTAAAGTCGTAGGTCCTAGGGCAGATCTCTCCCTGGTCATGTCGGATTGCCATTCCGAGAAAAGGAAACGATAGCACCCTTCCTCTGTAATATGTTGTGCGTACATAGCTACAGTTTCTTTTGAGACTTACTTAGTCGGGAGAATGTTATCGTTGCTTATACGACCTCCTTCGCAACTACATAACTCAACTTCGTAAGGATTCCCGATTGTAGCCCAACCTAGCGATAACCACATATTTATTCAAACTATTACGTGATAAGACCTTTAATTCCGGTATTTTGAAGGAGATCGGTCTAAATGTGCCTGACAATTATGTATAGCGGCGCCGTAGGCCACGGTTACTAGCAATGCCTCACGCACGAAACAACTTGCTCAGCAAAGCGCCACTGACGCGCGCCTTGTCACGCTACTGACAGGATTGATTTATTTTCCTGCTCTCTGAATGAATTCACAAAAACAATATTGTATGTGTTGGGTTATTTAAGTAGTTATATAACATAGTTTTATTAAGGACCACGCTAACGCATTAGGAACTCCCTGTAATGTTAGTAGTGTGATAAATAAATAATAAATAATGTATAATCTGGATCATAATACCAGCCTATTACTGTACAACCTCGTGCAGGACAGGCGAGTCCTTAACCTTTCGGCCATTACGATATTTTTACACATGATTTCTTTTTTCTGTAAATCTAGATGATTTCAAATGATGAATGATGATTTTTGATTTGATGATTTTTTTGATGAAAATCATGTGTAAAACTTACGCTTCTTCCAGGCTAATGTCGCAGTCGGTACAGCAGACGACTGGCTCATTGTTCTTGTAGGAACAGATGTCGGGTAGATCTGGGAGTTCGTATCTCTTCACATCATAACCTGCATTAGCCTGCGAAAAAGCTTTAAAATCAAAAGACGAGCAAAAGAATTAGGTGCTGTTTTTTTTTCAGTAACGTGATTTTGTAGTTGATTTAGGGTTTTGAAGAACAGGGTGTAAAGTTCTTCATCCTCCATAAAAAAGGGAGAATCCTCCCCATAAAAAAGGGTGTTATGTCTGGTGGGCCCGACAGTTGCTGTCGGTTTTTCCTTTAAAGTCCTATGCATTGCGATTTAGTTTTTTGATGTTAGTTCTTCCTTTGTGACATAGATGGCGCTGTAGTACTTTTTATAGTCCGTCCGCTACAAAAGTAGTATGTTGTAGTACTTAGTAGTTAGAACGTCGGTTGTATTATGCCACGCCACGCGGATGGGCACTGCTCCATACAATTACTTTGTATGTTGATGCTAGTGGCAAGCTACGTGCCAGATCACGTGTCGCGTTGATTAGGTGGGAACAGCGCCTTATTAAATGGTTCTAGATAATTAGATCACCATCGTTCATAATCAATATAAAGGGTCACCCTTAACAAAGCCGAAAGGCACTTCTTCTCCCCGTCATTGCGATCATTGTTTTCTTTCTACACCATACCTGAGAACCTTCTAGTTACGGAGGTATTGGGGGTCAAAGTTCCAAACTTTTCACAAGTTTTTTCAAATTTAAATACATGTTTTTCAACACCTCCACGACCCCTGTACTATTAAATCCATCCATCAGTACAATGTTTTGAGTGAGTTACATTGAGTCCTATCGTAAAACTAGACTTTTCACCCCAAAAAACAGTCTTGTTTCAGCAATAATGTTTGCTTAGTTTGATGTACATATGATAGAGATGCCGACCAGCACTACCTCATCGAGCCCGACGGTGTATAAAAAAAAGCCAAGAATCACTTATTCTACCCATCATGATTGTGATCATTTATTTGTAGGTACTGAACCAGACCTTCTTGTTTCGAAGTAACAGAAGGTGGAAAATTCCAACGTTATTGTGGTTTTTAAGAATACAAGTTTTATTATAGTGAACTTTAAATGCCCCCATGACCCCTGTTCTGTTGCCTTACGAAATATAAGCATCGTTTCCGAGCAATACGTGCGTATATTTTGCCCAATGTTAAATAAGTCGTTTTATATTGTTCTGAGATCCCGGAGGAAAGGAAGTGACTACCGAGATAATAGAGAAGTATGGATGAAGAAGACATGCTGCCGACCTCAAATAATTTGGGATAAGGGCAGAAGAATGATGATGACAATTATTCTGATATCTCGCCTAAGATTGACCATCACCCAACTGCTTACTGAATGAAAAATACTTTTTAGAAATCTTAATACAAGCATAAACATACCTATTGCAAATGGATTGCCTGATGAAATTAGGCCACTTTTAAAAAGATTTTTTCGTATACCTGCCTCCTAACCCTTGAATTATGTTAAAAAATATTATGTTGCTACTATAACCACAATCCTTCTCAATTCATACGAACACTATAAAATAAACAACTGTAAAGGCTTAAAGAACTTACGTAGAGGTAGGTCAGCGCTGCTGAATTGCACCGAAATATCCCGACACATGTCCCGTTCAAACCTTCAGTTATACAGGGGTCATCTGGAACAAAGCGAAGCATGAAACAAAACAGTTTATTATTCATTTGTTCTTAAGGTACAGCCCTGTGACGGACGGCCAAACAGCGGAGCCTTAGTAATAGGGTCCCATGGCCCGTGCGCATTTGGGTGCAAACCCCAAAAATGTATTGAATCGACAAAAGCTATTGAAAAGCTTATAACAATCCTGTTGAAGGCCGTTGTAGCAACAATATCCATTTGTAAACCTTCTGGCTATTCCACAGAGTCTCAAGACTATGGTCTTAAACCTGTGCGTCTTGCCTGTTATGATTAATGAGGCCGAAACGAGAACGGTACGGTTAGTCCATAACGCTCAGCGAGCTAAGAACGGGTTATGCGAGTCTCTCTGAGGGATCGCATCTAGAACTAGGTGATTCGACAGCGAACCAGAGTTGTCAACAAAGCTCACTGAATAAGTAAACTGAAGTAGCAATGGGCTGGCCATTGCAAGGCATCTGGATGAGAGTTGCTGAGAATCGAGTTGAGTGGCGTGCGATTGATCAGGCCTATATCCAACACTGGGACTGCTGTAGGCTGATGATGATGATGATGAAACCTTCTAGCCAGCCCTGAAGACGTAAAATCGATCAACAAACAACAAGATGGACCGGTCTCGATTCATACACTTATAGTTCTGTATGGTGAAGTTATATGGGGTCAAGGTTCAGACATAAAAAACACTCACCTTCGTTGAGATTAAGATCGCACAACACACTACACAAAAAACTTAGCGTTAAACTGACAAATATTAATATGTATTTGCTGACCGCCATGTCCAATGATGGAGCTGTTCTGAGCGAATTAACCTCTCGGTTGAACAAAAAACTAGTTTAAAAAAATAAAACAATACTCAACCGTAGTACTTATGTCTTGCTGTTGTACATATATATATTGTAGATTGTGTGATCGTGTGTGTATAAGATGTAGATATAATTTATATATATTTTGAGCGGTTTTTCCTTTTAAATTGCATTGATTATTTACAAAATCTGTTGTAGCTATTTACATGACTGTCGTGTTCAATATCGAACAATGTAGCTTCCAGTTTGTAGACAGTACATAGACTTTTTTTTTCAGATGGGAAATCATCAAATGAAGGGAGTGTCAGACATGTACTGACTAAAACCCATCCATGTTCCTTCTTTGCCCTTTGTGTTCCAGCGCCGCGGTATCTCTTTCGAAAATTCCCGCAGCTCTGGCAGGCATCCGCCCTTGCGGGCCCCTCCCTGTTTGCTGACATCTCTTTGAGGCGCTCGTGAAATACGACCGCGCCGTCGGCTATAATACAGACGGCCAAATTTAAATCATGGCGGTAAATCTCAGAGAAGGTTAGCCATTGATCCAGAAGAGAAATCGCACGGTCAACTTCCAGCTACTGAGAAATTCCGAAAAACTAATAACACTGCTAAAACTGAGCAAAGAATGATGGACATGAATGATGGAGAGAGAGAGGAAGGCCAAAGAAAAGATGGATGGATGGTGTGAAGATTGATATGAAAGAGAAACGAGTAAATGATGCCGTGACGTCTGAATGGAAGAAGAAAACGTGTTGCGCCGACCCCAAATAGAATGGAAAATGGAACATGGGCGGGATGAAACTGAGAATCGAACCCGTAAGTATGACTGTACTCTGTGAATTGAACACAATTCGCGCTTTTAACCACAAGACCAACGGAGCAACAAGTTCAAGTAGTTGTATTGTTATGTAATTCCACAGACATAAAATACTTACGTCATAAAAATCTTTTAGACGTTTAAAATGTAAATAATCCTCTTAAAACATCAAGTATTGTCAGTTTTAAACAAACTGTGTGCTTTGGTGGGCGTTCGTAACTTAGTCCAAAAGCGCGCGAAAATGACGGGAGATAAATATGTAATATTATTGTGTACTTTAAATTTTTTGTGTTTTGTGACGTGTGAACTTAATCTAAGTGAAGGTAAGTGAGTTTAAAAAAAAGTTGACTGATTGACGTGAGTTTTAACTGATAATTGAAAGGAAGCCATACAAATTGGCTAAGTTTAAATGTAAAAACACATGACCTCACACCTGTTTCATCTAAGGAGCTTAAGGCATAGCAGCAACTATATTACAAATAAGTACATTTTGCCAGATAAGCTTAAGGTGGAAGCCTATTCAATGAATATTTCATGAAAAAGTCATTCAATGGGGTTAAATGAACTAAGAGGGTTGTATTCATGATTTTCATTATTGTAATTCTGTAACTAGACACGTGCTACTGACCTGCAAATTGCAAAACACGTAAGAAAATTTGAGTTTAGCGGGATACCCGTGCGCTTCCACCTTAAGGCTGCATTTCTATCATCATCATCTGCCTGCCTTTCCCCCCAATGTTGGCGTCGGCTTCCAGTCATACCGGATTCAGCTGAATACCAGTATTTAACATGGAGCGACTGCCTATCTGACCTCCACAACCCAGTTAGTACTGGGTAATACGATACCCCTTGCTAAGACTCGTTGTCAGACTTTCGGGCCATTGAATTACTGTAACGACTGTCAAAAGTCTATAAATGACAACAGCATAACTTCCAATTATTGGAACACCGGCAGAGGGGTGAAATCCACCGCAGGCACGTGCCCTGGCATTTGAACACTCATAAGAACGCACACTCACACCTTTTACCCACGAGGGTAGGCTGTTACTGACTCGCACTCGATGTGTCTGTGTGTGTGTGACCTTATCCTGATAAGGTCAAAAATCAGGCACATCAAGTTCCAATGACACATCATCAACATCTGATGAAGTAATATATATACAAGCTTAACTGGTTTATGACCAGTTTCCAATAAGATTCTTTATCGATCATGTTGTTTCGTATTCAAGTACTTATTTCTGCGAAGTTGTATCGATTAACATATCACACACATCGTTTCATTACTCTGCTAAGCCCTATCTAGGTTAAATGAATGTAAGTTGAGGACTTCCAACAATTTGAAGTCAAGGCTTTCTTTTTACTGAGAAGTCGGCCATGGAGTTTTACTTAGAAATACATGACGCCATATTATCAAGTTTCCATTTTGGATCAGTTTTCTATCTACCTTATAACTTCACACCTACACAAACTGACTAACTTCAATTTTTTCTGCAAAGTGTTTCTCCTTTAGGAATTTCTTAGCCCGTAGCCGGTATTTGTGTTGTTGATGGCAATAGGCTCACACCCCGTTAAATGGAACTTAAACCTAATTGGTGAAATGTGGATGCACATGTCTATGTGCACTTCTGCTAAAACTTTTAAGAATTACAGGCGTAAAGATGTTTGTGTTTGAAACCAGGTACAGGCATCACGGTTTGTTGTCACCCTCACTCTTTTTCTTCTTCTCCAACCTTTGGCCAACCAAAGCTGAGAGTCTCTTCAAAATCTCTCCACTTTTGGCGATTTTGTGTCTTGGCTATCCAGTTTCTTCTGCCCACTTTAATGATATCGTCTGTCCACCTAGTCGGTTATCTACCCACATTTCTCCATCCTGTCCGTGGTCTCCATTGCAGCACTTTCTTCCCGCACCTTCCATAAAGTCTACGGCATATATGACCCGCTGACTTCTGCTATGTCGTCTTCAGTTTGAACCGTCAGGGGACGTACTGGGGACCACAGTAGCAATACAACTTAGACATTCTCTCAGCGTCGATTATGTTTTATTCCAGGCTCTCCTTGTGTCACACAAGGTTTGAAAGGTACTTGTGTGAACATCTTCAAATGCAATTCGGCTGCTCTGACCTATTTATACGTAAGTTATAATATCCTGGCTTTTCAGTTCTTCTTTAGTTTAATCATTAACTGGCACATTGGAATAACTTTTTCAGTTACTGAGAAAGACGTTTGTCCCAAAATGCATATAATATTTTACTTTTGATATGCTAGAGAACTTCATAGTTTTATTATACTTGTTTTCACAGAAACTTAACAGTAGTTATGCTTCTTTGCCAGGCTAATGCAGGCTTTGATCCAGTAGAGTACAGGATTCCAGAATTACCAGACATCTGTTCCTATGAAGATAATGAGCCGGTTGTTTGCTGCACGGATTGTGATACGGGAGAAGAAAAGTAAGGAGGTTATCACATGATAACGTCTGTCTGCGTGTTTGGGCGGTGTATGGGATCTTACGTCGCATTGACTTATATGATATTCGTTTAAGCCTAAGATACGTACTTCACTAGTACACGCGGACGAGCGGTGTTCGCCGCCTGACCGCGCGGCGCATCGCCACAAAATCTACCTCGCTGCCACCATGCCGCCACCGCACGAATGGACAAGCGGTGACGTTTGAGAATCGCCTAAGCAAATAAATTATCGTTTTTTGAACAACATCCGCCTAAACACAGGACGAACTGAATAACAGGGCCGAAAAGTGGACACCCACTGTACGGCTTCTTCTTCTTGATTTAACCTTGAGGAGATAATATCATTACATAAATAAATCCAGATCCATAGAATCCAGTTACTTACAAATTTATTTTTTTCTCAGATACCGCAACACAGCGGTAGGTCCTTATGGACACATGCTGAATAAAGAAGGCCCAGTGGCTAGACAGAGTGAGTTTTATAACGTTGAGTGCGCGTTTTATAACTCAGTCACACTCCCATGTACCTCTTCACGTAACGTTATGTGGTGAAATTGAACAAGCTTCTTTCAAATATCAGCAATATAATGGGTGTGGCAACTGTAAAACTAATGACGCTAGCATAGCGTATTCCAAGAATCGTTATCGTATTTGAAAATAATTGGTATTTCATTTCATTTTTCAAAATAGCTTGATCTCATTGGTCAGGTTGGGACTTAGGACTTAGCTATGCTCACATTGGTGACATCAGCTATACACAGGCCTTCCCCATTTTGTAACTCACTTACAATGACCATGCCATTAATTACCAATTCAAAACAATCATAGCATTATTTACATCGGCGGGCCAACTAATTTTCCATACAATGAAGCAATGGATAAGGAACTTCTTTCAGAAACCCTCAGCTTATGATAAAACTTTGTAATGCAATTGGGGTGCTGTATCTTATTTTTTTCTTTTCCAGAATGCTTTGATTACTTCCAAAGTCTACCATTTTCGTGTCGATTCCCTGGAAACTTTGATATCAATAAGATTTGGCTTGAAGACTGGAAATGTCATAGCCATTCTTTTAAACCCCATTCTGTGGCTTTCGGTGTAGGGGGACGAAACGCAGAGAGATGGGAGTTCCCGCATGTGGTATGTTGCCTTGCATGTACTACTCGTATTTGAGTAATATTTCGTTTCAGAATGCTTTGATTATTTTCAAAGCCTGCCGTTTAAGTGTCGCTTTCCTGGCCGCTTTTATAATATAGAAAAGGAGTGGTTTGAAGAAGGGGAGTGTCATAATCATACTTTTGGTACTCACGAGGCGTTAGGTACTGTTGGGGGACCGGGGACGAAATGCCAAAAGATGGGAATTCCCACAATATGTGATATGTCATGTATTCTAATCACCCCGTTGTCCCCTTAGTTAGGATTCGGTAGTAAGCTAGATTATCTTTTAGAAAGGAATTTAAATGTCATCTCTTTTCAGGCTTTACTCGGTTACGGAGATGACAAGGACTCCGCGCAGTGGCTGTGTGGAGGCTCTGTGATCAGCGAGAGATTCATACTCACTGCTGCTCACTGCACATCTACTCGGGTGCTGTAAGTTTTCAGTTCGCATCTACATTTATTTACCAGATCCAATAGATCCTAATTATTTCACCTTTATGCGTTGAAGGCCATTTTCTAAGATAATTGTTAAGTTACATAATTTAGGTTATTTTAATATACACTTGTCTTTAGTTTATATTTTCACCTTTTATAAAATACAATATGTTTTAGGGGAAACATAACATATGCCGCACTGGGGCTTTTGAAACGGTCTGACCCCAAGGAAACTCAGAAAATATACAAAATCAAGAAGATTATCATTCACCCTGAGTACAAGGCACCTTCTAAATATCATGACATAGCACTCTTGGAGACAGAAACCGAGTAAGTTTGGAGCATTTTAAAGTCATTTCGTTTTAAACAGAATAAATTCTGGGTGTTTCACAGGGAAAAGTGTTAGGTCTTACTGATTTTTACCATTCTCAACTAAGTTTTAATACTATGGAGGAAAGTCACTTATCTATGTTTGTGATGATGATTTCAGGATAGCTTTCGGCAGAGACTTACTGCCTGCGTGTCTAGATATAGGGGTAGAATGGAAACAATTCGCTGATGCGTCCGGGTGGGGTCGTCTCGGGCACAGGCAACCTTTAGCAGATGTACTGCAAGTGGTAAGCTTTTCAATTAAATAAATAGTTGTTATTTGTTTAACGCTGCAGCTTTTTTATTCATATTTTTCGCAACACTCTATCTATAGGTAGCTTTCGATACCACTATAACTGCGATTAACGACCGAAATGATCAATATTTATGTGTGGAACTACTGGCTTGGCCTGTATGTTTTAGAGCAACATTATTTCGATCCGTGCGATTATACACTATATCTATAAAACCTTTATTTTTATTAAATCCATTTTTCTACGGCTTTATATTCTACATGATTTCGATAATTCTCCATAAAATCTTGCATATCTTTATTTTCCAGGTGGGGCTGCAGGAGTTCAACGCAACAGAATGCTCAGTGGTTTTCAGACCGCATAGGCACCTCATTCGCGGTTACGATCATGACATGCAGATGTGTTACGGATCCAAATTTGAAGTAGTGGATACTTGCGAGGTAAGGCAGTCGTAAAAAAGTATACATAAGTATTTCTCTAAAAGTCTTCCAATACCACATTTCGGATTAGCCAACTAGTAAAATAACTAAAGATTATGATCATGGGAGGTATTAACAATAGTACCTAAATGATACGGCCCGTTTTAAAGATAATTATAGGAATCGGACACGAAAAATTTATTGTGTTTAGCGACAGGTTACGGATTCTTGCCCCAAGCAAGCATGATTCGAAATTATAAAGAGTAGGAACATAAGTAGGCAGAACTATATCTGTGGTAAATATGTTTTGTTCCACAGCTGGAAAAAGGTTTCCCTTTAACTGAGACCGATGTAAATAGGAACCAAACGATTTAGCGCAGAATAGTAGCTTGAAGAGAGAACTGTAATGAAATCAGTTTCTGTTGAAACCTAATTTATTGTCATCCCACAGGGTGACAGCGGTGGCCCTCTTCAGGTCAGTAATTCCAAATGCCTGTACCACGTAGTGGGAGTGACGTCATACGGCAAGGACTGCGGCGTCCTCGGCTCCGCCGGCATGTACACCAGGGTCTCGTACTATGTACCCTGGATCGAGGGCATCGTCTGGCCTGAAGAAACTGAAGCACGGATGAAAAAGGACCAACTGTGGCTTAATAAATGGTTAAGTTAAGAAAAGTAAACTTAATTCTTCATAATTGATACCAAGAGAATTCATAGCAAAAATTTATAACCTATTTTTGATGAATTTGGCATGAATAAAATTGTTCAGATATTTTTAACGATGTGTGTTTCTTTTAGTTTTAGTGCAACCTTATGTGTTAAGTAAGTTAAGTTCGATAGTTGAAAGTTTTTATGTCGCCTAAGATGACTTATTACCCGACTATGGCAATGCCAAAAGAAAGGATTATGATTTTAGTAGTCTTAAGTATTTTCCTAGGGCTAGAATTTGCTGGCCAGTGTTCCACTGATAAAGGCGCCGCAAATTTTGACTGCTATTCGACAGTAAGTTGACCCTACGGCTACGGCAATGTGAATGTGACGAATGTTGCCATCCTTCTTAAGTAGGGCACAAAGATTAGGTTCGTACAAAATATCTATTAAGGCTTCATTCACATTGCCGGAGAGCATGAGACAGATGAGGGCCCTCAGCTCCTTCAAAATACACTCACCAGCTCCCCGGCGCCTGAATATATTAGTTCCTTAAGGTGTTGCCGTAGTCAGGCCGTCGAGGCCGTCGGCGACGCCACTTCGAAAGAAACAGACGGCCAAACATACTTGCTGCAGTTTGTAATGTGTTAGTTTCTGGATTGGGGGGTCAGGGAAGGAGTGGTCATCTGCCGGGGCGTGTTTGCTCTCCAGAGCTGTAAGAATCTCTTAAGAGTACGATGCAACGACATTGCTGCTAAAGATGATCCTAGCTGCACCACTGATATCACTTTCGCCTAGTTTAGATTCTACATGATTCAATAAACCTCTTTGGGGGAGTAAATTCTAAAGTGCTGTAAATTTTGACACAAAAGTTTGAACCCAAGTTTTCCAGTTGTCTTTAATTTGTGTTGTGAACTTTTTTTATTTGCCAATTTTGTTTGTACTTGTAGAATTCTAAATGGCAAGGTGAGTAAGTACAGTAATAAAATAAAATAATACATTTAAAGTTGCGAACGAGGAACGCACCCACTAAGTCTATCAGTCACAGACAGCATTGACAGTGACAGTTGATAGTGACAGTGACAGCTATTTGCTAACTCCAAACGCAACTGAACGTCAGTTTTGCATTTGTATTGTGTATGTGGTGGAAACATTTCCGCATATTTTAACGATTTCTGTGCTTCTAATAACAAATAACACAGCCACGTAACGATGTTATGAACAGCACCACATGTCAAATCGTATTAGTGAAGTAGTAACCATCATTTGACTGATTTACAAGCTGTAAGTATTTTTCTTGTTTAGTTTGTGATTCATTTGCACAATAGATTGTTATTATTCAAACGGTTGTTCTAACTCCTTTCCCACAGTTCGTACACCTGCTTAGAATGTATAACCAAAGTAGTTTTCTTAAAACAACCTTGTAGTATGTTTGAAGATCATGAGACTGCAATAACTTCTTTCAGAGTTGCAAGAATTAGTTCTTGATGATGTCACTATGCATAATTTAGGTCACAGGAGATATTTAGATCAAATTCTGTCAAATATACGCGTTTTTATTTATAACAATGTCAATATGTTTTGTACTATGAAACTCATTATAAATGTCTATTTCAATTTCTTTATTATGTTCATAAATCGTTAAATAATATCTTCCGTTATATTATTTCGGTCAGTGGGTCGTCTTAGGGGCGGATTTTTTGGCAACATACAATTTTATCTAAGAAGGCTTTTTAAATTATTTTAATTGTTTATTCATTTTTCTTTACATATTATTTTTTTTTTATTTTTACATAAGTATTTCTAAAAAAAAATATAAAAAAATATTAACATTAATAGTCAATTATTAGCATTAATTAATACATTAGCTTCTTTGTTTAGTTGTTTTTGTGTGGTAAACAACAGATTAAAAGTTGCTAAATATCAAGCAAAGAGACACCTATACCCAGCAGTGGGTCAAGTTGGGCTGTGGGTGATGATGATGATCATGAAATATCTGAAGAAAAGTAAAAGCATCTAGATCTTTACCAGTGGGGTAGGTTCTACCTGATGAGTTTCTGCAATGTTGGTTTCCAAAGACAGATTGGCACCCCAAACCTGGATTTTAGAATGAAAATAACAAAAAATCAGCTAAACATTCTCAAGGCTTTTACTAGATCATCTGTCTGCCTTCCACACAGTCTTCCCCTTCCCATATCTGGTTGCCACTCCAGAACCTTTTCGCATATTATCAATATTGCAGTATCAAGCTTGAACATTACAAAAAATAAATAAACAAATAGCCAGTGTTATTTTATCAACATATTACTCATTGTTTTAAAACATACAATTTTGATGTTATCAACAAGATTGAGTTCCGTTGTAATGCAGCTGTTGTTTGATAAGTACTTTGTGTTGTTGATAATTGTCTTTGCTGTCTAATTAGATAAGTCTTTAAAGGCTTCGCTGCCAAATAATCTGATTATTTTTACCTACTAATTGTGACATCCAAGCCTGTAGGTTTAGGTACAAATTCTGTTTGTCATCATCTACCTAACGTTTTCCCAAATATGTTAGGGTCGGCTTCTAGTCTAACCGGATGTAACTAAATACCAGTATTTGATATGGAGCGTTTGCCTCTTTGACCTCCACAAACCAGTTAGAACTGAGCAATGCAATACCCCTTTGGTAATTATTGAGCCATGTGTTTGAGTACAAGATATTATAATTCTATTAATACATTTAAACCTACTGAAACTACTCTCGTAAAATGAATAAACTTTTTTTTTTTGACAGTTTTTTGTTTTCAATCATAACAACAGACATTTATGGTACCTATCAGGGAATTCCTTATTCAATGTTTAATTTGTTTTTCTACAAACAATACAAAACATACCACAAAACTTAATTTACAATAATATTCTACACATCAACATTATGCGTGCGATATTATCATTATAAACCGCCTACTAATGTTATCACCAAGCATTAAATATTGTCGTTACTGAATATAACAATTTGTTTTTATTTATTTTTCACTTATTTTATTGTCATTCTGCTGAGAAGATATTCCTTAAAGTCCTTCTCGGAACTCTTTTGTAAATCCAAGCCTCGCAGTACGCGTTCATTTTTTTTGGGCTCGCCTTGGCGGCGCCGTCCATTTTTAAGCACCTATTCTGTAGGGTCTTTTCCAGCTTTCATTGTGCATACAGCTAATGTGAATCGCCCATTCTCATTTGAGACTTAACGTCCATATGTCCGTTTTCCAATGCAGAATGACCTTATTTTGTTCTGTCTTTTAACACCTAAAATGATGCATCACTTCGCTCATTAGCTAACAATATGAGACAATATTGGTAATTGTAGGTAAACAAAAACAATAGTATCATAATAAGGTGTTATTTAAATATATGTGACTAATACTTCAATATTATGATTTGTTCACTAAAACTTGAGTCAGACGGACTGAATATTCTTGTAAGAGTCATTGGTACCTTCATTTCGATCACAATAAATTATTCTAACTTTCCTTGTATGGTTTCTCAGATGACACAATAATTCACACACACCCTATGTTTATGATGATTTGGCTGGTCAGATTTTTCCTTTTGAAAAACTAGCATTCAGAAATAGTTTCCCATTGGTCTAGAGCATCTCTGAGTCTGGATTTGTGCTGGGTTAATGCTGTAGAATTTTCCTATATTCGATGGGACTTATGCTTTAACATACTTCATGAAGCGCGGGCATCCTAAACCTACCCTTTTCAGGGATCACAGGCGCGATAATACACTACGTTTTTATCATCTGCCTAGCCTTTTCCCAACTATGTTGGGGTCGGCTTCCAGTCTAACCGGATGCAGCTGAATACCAGTATATTACATGGAGCGACTGCCTATCTGACCTCCACAACCCAGTTACTACTGGGAAATACGATACCCCTTGGTAAGACTGGTTGTCAGACTTTTTGGGCCACTGACTACTTTAACGACTGTCAAAGATCTTCAAATGACAGCTGGGACCAACGGCTTAACGTGCTTTCCGAGGCACGGAGGAAACTCGGTATGTAATGGGTGGTCACCCATCCACAGACCAACCCAGGCAAGCACGGCTTAACCTAAAGATCGACCCGAGCGGCTGTTATTGTTTAGCCACGAGCTCCTCTGTTGTCCATAACTGGCTCGGTTTTGTTTAGTTATAATATAAAAATCTCAAATGGAAATTAGCCTAGCTATGTCTCCAGGTTCCAGGAAACTTACATAGTTCAGGCGTGAGAAAGTAACAGACAGGCAGAGTAACTTTAACATAACATTTAGTAATATCAGTATGCATATTTAACAAATCAAGCACACAGTACAGAGGCGGACCTAATGCCATAGGCATTTTGTGACAAGCAGTGGTAGGTGTATATCTAAAAATAATTACGGCAAAAGGTGGTCTCGCACCTAGACGCGCCGCAGGAGCCCCTTAATAGTGAGACACCAAATAAATGGGGTTGAGGGCAGGAAAAAGATCAATGATGAGTATGAATACTGAAGTAAATGTGTAGTAATCTGTCTTCACCACAAATTGTTTGTTACAGTGACGAGGCCAATCATGGCTGAAATATTGGACCCGCTGTCGCCCAGTGTGAACAGCGCAGGAGGGACAGACTCGGGCATCATGCACAAACTGAGGATGAGGATCGGAAGAGGGGGGCCGGTTAGCAGACCAGCTGGCGAAGGTAAGACATTGCAACACGTTTTATTTCTCGAAGGGTAGCCAGGGATGCTTTGGAATGGGCAACTACAGTACTTTCACAAGTTATTATGCCTTGTGTCTGTGACTGCCGTCTTTGTTTTTCTGACATCCAAAAGTGCCTGTAATGGTCTAATTGAAATCAATGCTTTCAGTTTGAGTTTCAGATGCAAAGACAAACCCCTTTTGCCAGTTATTTCTAAGTTCAAGAAGCGAGGCTGGGACAGTGGGTCATCTTAGGGTCATCTTTCCTAATAAATTTTCTGATGAAAATACCAATAACATCACGCTTGCTACCACTATACGGAACAAACCATTGGCAAGACTAGTTTCCCAGAAGTTGGTCCAATGAGTCACTTTTCATAATTAAGTAATATCAAAAATGTTTAATGCAGATCCCAACAATCAAATTAGTCTTTAACATTTCCTTTAAAACAGCATTTAATCAAAACAATTTTGGTAACTAAGTGAACACTTCAACAACAAAAGCAGTACTTACTGCTACGGAATAAAGAGTTGCTGAAGTTATTTTTAACACGGTTTATTAGCTTTACTAGTTCACCTGTAACTATGTAAAAGAATCTTAGAAGTTAAATTTGGCCGACTTGCGGTTTCCGATTGAGCTGACATTTTGCATAGATGTCCTAGTTTAGATGACAATGATGTCGATTCCCTTGTTCACAAACTAAACTAAATTTAAGTTGAGTGCATCTTTTTCTTTCAAAAATTTATCTTCTGTCCTTTTCTTAATGAAATAGAAAGAAAAAGATGCACTGAACTTAAATTTGGTTTAGTTTGTAAACAAGGGAATCGGCACCAATGCATGGCTAGCTAAGTGACGTCATTTCTAAATCCAATATGGCGGACCCCCAAAGATGCCGGACAAATAATTTTTATGCATTGCCATTTTATGAGTATCAAATGAAAGGGTTTCCTGAGAAAAATACGAGAAATAAAATGACGTCATTGAATCGTGTTTTTTTTAACTATATTTTATTACAATGAACTTACGATACTGACTGCCGCAGCTATCTAAATTGACCTTGACCTGGTACGAAAACGTTTGATTCTTGCAAAATGTGGAAGCGCCTGACTGCATGACATGTCCTTGGACTGTAGAGAGCTGTTCTTTTATTAGAAACGACACGATTCGTTGTTCACCCAAGTCAACTTGTTCGTTAGTAGTGTGTGAAAATGATCAAAGAGAAAAGTTAAAGACAATTAACAATAGTATTTTTTTTAAAACAACCTGTTGTCGGTATCTATGTTGTATTAATGTCAATTATAATAGGATAAAACATGGGTCGTTAAAAATGTAGGTGTACTGTCCTCTGCCCAACTCTTCAGGGTATACAGCAGCAGAGCATAATCAGTCTGTAATAACCTACAACTCAGGTCCTTGTTTTTCTTCACCACTTTGATAGTCTTAGTTAGGGCTGCCATCCGTCCGGGTTTCCCCGGATTTGTCCTAGTTTAGAGGGCGTCCGGGGAGCGTCCGGGCGGGGCTGGCAAAAAGTGTCGGACACTTTTAGTGTCAGGGAATTCCCAATTAATTAAAAGATAAGCGATAAATCTAAACAAATCTTAGTTAAAAATTCATTCGTAATTGGTAAGCGCAACCAAGCTAACTCCTACGCTTCAAAAAAGCCGATAACGGCCGATGATGTGTTTTTTTTTTTTTTGTGATGATTTTGATCTCGTTATAATTTTAACTTGTTACTAATTTTTAATTTAGAATTTATGAATACCTTAGGGTTTGGATAGGTACTTAACCTACCCAACGGAACTACATACAACCTGAATTTTAATCCGTTGCAAATCTTTCTTAAGGGGGTGAATGTACTCATGAATATGAATAACTTTTATTAAGGGAAATAGTACGAAATGTGAAAAAAACAGCTGATCCATACAATAATGTACTACATTACGATCAAATTGTATGGATCAGCTGTTTTTTTTTCACATTTCGTACTATGTCCCTTAATAAAAGTTGTTCATATTCATGAGTACATTCACCCCCTTAAGGATTTGCAACGGATTACAATTCACGGTGTATATGACATAAAATTTGTTGAGACATATGTATGTAGTTTATTTGTTATTTAAAAAACCAAAAATTATAATTATATATTTTTTAATTACCTCATAAATAGAAGAGTGTAAAATGTTGACTATTTTATTTGTTAAACAGTAGTTTAAGTTGATTGTGTCAAACATTGTTAAATAACTAGCAAACAAGCTGTTTAAATGAATACATTTTATTTTTATTTTATTTTTTCTGGGATGTCCGGGATAAATACTGAATTTCATCCAAATGTCCGGGGTTTTTGAAGTGTTTGTCCGGGGTCGGCAATTTAGGTGATGGCAGCCCTAGTCTTAGTAAGTCTGTTTGACAGACTTTCGGGACAGCCGGGACTATTGGGTTAAGAGGAGATGTGGCCTTCGAGAAATTTTAATAAACTATTGCCGTCACGCTGCGTCAAGACTGCCCCCGTAGAGTGCGATAGGATGAACTGCAGCTCGGACCGATTATATCACAAACATTTTGTCGAGATCGACGGTTTGTATTCACCTATTTTCTCCTCGAAAACTGAGCCGATTCTATTATTTTTCACATAAACAATTTAACAAAGGGTATGTTCCTATTAATTTCTTTTATGTTAAAAACTTTTAGAATTTATCTGATAGTCTTCTAATCACGACCGAAAAAAGATACATTTTTTGTCAATTTTGGAGGGTCATACTTTCTTTACTCATTCGTTTCTGAAAAAACAGAAATGACAGGGACGTGTCTACGCTAGTCCGTGATTGAGAGGCAGAATACAGAAAGAAAAAAGGGAAATACGAAAAGTCGATTTCGTCAAAATTTGTATGAAGAAATCGCAGCTCATCTCCTCTTAACGTGCCCGTAGTTACTGGTGTCCAGGATGAGGGCGCGATAGACAGTTGTCGAATCCGAAAATAACCCGCAAAGAC
Organism: Lycophotia porphyrea; assembly: GCA_950005105.1. Taxonomy (NCBI): domain Eukaryota; kingdom Metazoa; phylum Arthropoda; class Insecta; order Lepidoptera; family Noctuidae; genus Lycophotia; species Lycophotia porphyrea. The sequence goes on along the minus strand of OX465408.1, from coordinate 930,406 downwards.
TTTATCTCCAAGTTTCGAGCTACTTTCAGACGGGCCCGTATCTTCATTGACGGACTTAGGGCCGGATTCCACCGAAACGGAGACGACACGAGAGGAGAGATGCTGTGTAAACCATCAATTGAATTTCGTTATTTATACTTTTCATCTCCACTTAGCTTTAGTGGAAACGGTTGAGCAGAGAGTAGAGGACTCGTAATTGTTTAGATCATCCTGCATACTCGGCAGCCAAGCGCACAGCGGAGACGACAAGAGACGTGAGGGGCGGTGTGCTGGGCTGCGGGACTGAAGGGCAAGGAAGGAACATGGATGGGTTTTAGTCAGTGTAATTCTGACACTGCCTTCCGCTCCGCCCAGAGCGCGAGGCGTTATTTGATGATACCCATCCTAAAAACAAAAGAGGCGGCGTGCTGCGAGCGGCGTGCGGTGAGCGGTGTGCTGTGTGCGGCGTGCGGTGAGCGTTGCGCATCGCCTCTCAGCTTTGCACATTGCTGCACAGCTTCGGTGCATACACCGGAGCTCTTACGCATTTCCTCTCCTCTCCACACATCTTCGCTCGTCTCCGCTTTAGGCCGGGACTCCACCAAAGCGGAGATGTGTGCGGTGTGCTATGTACTGTGCGAGAAGAGATGTTTTTCAGCTCGCGGGACTCCACCAAAGCGGAGATGTGTGCGGTGTGCTGTGTGCTGTGCGAGAAGAGATGTTTTTCAGCTCGGGTGCGAGGCGTTGAGTGCTCAGTACGCATTCTGACACGACGGCCGGCGCGCGCGCGGGGTTCTGCGGGTTGCTAGCGGGCGAGAGGGGGGAGGGTGACATCGCTCACTGCACGCCGCTCACATCTCTCGTCTCCACTGCGCGTCGTCCGCGCACAGCTCACATCTCCGCTTCCATCGCGACATACAAATATTACACATCTCCGCACAGCGATCTCCACTGAAGCTGAGCGGAGAGGAGACGTGTCAATAACTCAATTCTATTGGTTGTTTAAAAAACATCTCCTCTCCGCTCGTCTCGTCTCCGCTTTGGTGGAGTCCCGGCCTTAGTGGAGTCCGGTTCTAAGAGAGTAGAACCCGAGTTAAATAACAAGTAATCCTGCATAGTTCCGAGCCGTTAGTTTTCAAATCACCGTGACACCTGCCTGATCCATTGTTCTGTGAAGGTCGCAACTTGTTGATAGTATAGCAATGTGGTCACTGTCACTGGACATCGGCCTATCAGTACAAGTTTACAAGTGAATGAGTGCACTCGTCTGATATGGGAGAAAAGTGCTCCGCAGGTGATATTAATATTGTGATGTTTTGTTAAATATTTTTTTAAGTGTTGAGTTGATAGCATCGAAACTAAATTAAGTGCTTTTTAATTTCGTTTAAATTTTATAATTACATGCATGAGGAGCTCGTGGGAAAATAATAACAGCCGCTCCGGTCGATCTTTAGGTTAAGCTGTGCTTGCCTAGGTTGGTCTGTGGATGGGTGACCACCCATTACATTCCGAGTTTCCTCCGTGCTTCGGAAAGCACGTTAAGCCGCTGGTCTCGGCTGTCATTTGTAGATCTTTGACAGTCGTTACAGGTAGTCAGTGGCCCAAAAAGACTGACAACCAGTCTTACCAAGCGGTACCGTATTATCCAGTTCTAACTGGGTTTTGGAGATAGGATAGGCAGTCGCTCCATGTAAAATACTGGTATTCAGCTGCATCCGGTTAGACTGGAAGCCGACCCCAACATAGTTGGGAATAGGCTAGGCAGATGATGATAATGATGGTTTATAATAACATGCGTGAGGAATGTTTTGGTAATGTAATATTGTTATCCGAGATTTTAAATGAAATCACATACAGCATCACGTCATGACATGAGTCAGAATGAGTGCAAGTGCATTCAGTAAGAACTTTAATGTAAACTAGTTTTTGAGCTAGTCGCCCACATTAGCCCTGGAACGAAGCAACTGGAAGTCATGGGGAGAGGCCTTTGCCCAGCAGTGGGATGACGTAGGCTAACAGTATCAGTATCAGTTGTTGAGCTCGACTTCACCCGGGTCGATGTCGAGAAATATCCCACGATTAAAAGTATATGGGATACTTTTCTTGTGTTGTACCTTAACCACGGTGCCCTGTAATGTGTGTGCCTTTCAATTTCATCGGAATCTGTTCAGATGTTAAAAGGTTACTTTCGCATTAATAAAATAGTATGTACCCTCTGTCTCGTTTCGATCAAAATTCACTGAAACACATCAATATTCAATTTTTTGTCTTAAGACAAGCTGTTTTCCTTGTGTTTTCTTATCTGCTTTGAGAGCAGTGTTTCTTACTCATTTGAACACTATGTATATTTTGTTTTTCAGGATATGTGGAGTTCGGAGAGTTCAGGACGGAGAGGCCTGGCATCAAGAAGGTGGGCACCTTCGCTGGTGTGTTTTGTCCAGTCGTCTTGTCTATGTTCAGTGCGCTGGTCTTCATTCGGATGGGTAAGCAGATATCAAGCTTTATGAAGTGAAAACTTCTTTAGCATAGTTGTGACTTGAAACGAAAAAGCGACAGTAAAAAGAGACATACACATAAATTCATAAGATTTAACGTGGGAGAAAATGAGATAGGAAGCATTGTACAGTGTTTATCTTGAAGCCAAATTTTTTGAAGGTTTCTCACTTTTTTTTTAACTCATCATCTGGCAAGCTGTTTCACAACTATGTTAGAGTATATCTTGGATTAGGTTGGTACGGAAACGCTAGCTTGGCACAAGCAAAGAGGCTGATACCCAGTGGGTGAAGTCGAGCTGCGAATACCAGTATTTTACATAGAGCAACTGTTTATTGTAACTAACATCATTAAAAGTCTGACAACCAGTCTTACCAAGGGGTATTGGATTATCCAGTGCTGACTGGGCTGTGGAGGTCAGATAGGCAGTCGGCCCATGTAAAATACTGGTATTCAGCTGCATCTGGTAAAACTGGAAATCGACCAGAAGGAAGGCTAGGGACCTGATGTTGTGGGCATTGATTTAGTCGTGCTAAATAATACAAAAAAATGGGGGAAAAGTCTGTAAAAAAGCTAGCTGGAATTTACTGCTAATGCTCTTAACAGAGCATTTACAATTTTGTCAGTATGTCATTTGAATATTTGATAAGTGTCTCTGCACAAATACTTACTCGGTCATAGTAATACGTAAACAAATTGATCTTTTGTTATGAACTGAAATATTATCGAGTTCGTGACTCAATATGCGCATGCGCAAGGTCAATCTGCTCAGATAAGAAACTGTGTTAATTGCACAAAGATCCATTTTCTATTATATAATTGGTATAATCCACACTTACATAAACTTGTGGTTTTAGATTCAAAATTACCAAAACAGAACATCACTCCTGTAATCCCCGAAGGGGTATGCAGAGATGTACAGCCGCATTTCGCCATTAAGTATCAGAAAGGGGCCTATGGCCAAAACTATAATAAAAATTAAAAACGGTAGTCTCCAAGTTTGATTATATTTTGGTTTTTGGATTTCAGCCGTATGGTAAAGTTAATAGAGTTAAGTTTAAATTAACCAGCAATACAATCGCTTTGCCGTACATGTTATAAATAGCTTGTTCTCGATAGCATGCCTATTCGTCTGCTGGACGACCCCTGGATATCCTTGTTCTCAATTCATTCAAACAAAAATCAACTTTACGATTGTGTTTCTTAAGTTCATTTCAAAATGACTATTTCAAAATCATATCTTAAAAATATTCAAATGCTAACGAAAATTAAACTTTACGTGTAGACGTTAAAGTTGTTTTTCCGCCTACTCATAATTGTGAACGCAATTTTCCTTCTGTTCCAGGTTACCTAGTCGGCAACGCAGGTTTGCTGGTGACCCTGGGACAGTTCGGCCTAGCATACCTCATCGTGATATTCACTGTCACTTCCATCTGTGCTATATCTACCAATGGCGCTGTTGAGGGCGGAGGAGTGTATTGTATCCTTTATAAAATGTAGTTTTTCGTGTGGCTGTCGCTTTTTTTTGACGTGATAACATTCATAAATCGATGAATGCCGGCTGCACGCACGAAAAAGTGTCATGTTCCGCCTGACCCGAGCGTGAAAGCGAGAGCGCGGAACAAGCAATAGACAGCCACGATCGGCGTAAGCGTTCGGCTTGTGACGCATGGCCACATTAGGATATATGTGTATCACGAACTCCTTAACTTATTACCAGTTATGATAAGCAGAACCCTAGGTCCGGAATTCGGAGGTGCTGTGGGGACGTTGTTCTTCTTCGCCAATGTGGTGTCCAGCGCACTCTGCATATCCGCCTGTACTGAAGCCCTGGTAGAAAATTTTGGACAAAATGGTGAGTTTCGTTTCATGTTCACTTCAGGGCCTATTTTTACAAGAAAATTAATGATGCCTGGAATTTTTACGTGTGAAAAAGATCCTTAACGAAGCCGAAAAGCACTTGTTCCCCCCGTCATTACGATAATTTTTTGTTCCGGACCATACCTGCGAACCTTCTAGTTACTGAGATATTGGGGGTCCAAGTTCCAACTTATTTACAGGTTCTTCTTAAATACAAGTGTCTTTACTTTAAATACCTCCATGACCCTTGTACTATTCAATATATCCATCAGCACTATGTTTTCAGTGTGTTAAATTTTGTAGCGGCTTAAAGATCTACAAATGACAGTCAGGACCAATGGCTTAGCGTATTTCCGAAGCGCGGAAGAAACTCAGTATGTAATGGGTGGTCACCCATCTACGTAACAACCTAGGCAAGCGTGGCTTAACCTGAAGATATGCCACGACCTTCTCATTAAATCATATCTATAATCCCGAATTCCGTTTAGAAATATCTCTCCTTACAAAAAGCCACTTATTCTCATCCAATAGTTTTTACAATTACTTTTTGCAATAAAACCATTTCTACAATCCCCATTCTCTCTTCCAGGTTACCTCGTAGGTACCAACCCAGGTATTCCAGACGGCTGGTGGTACCGCTTCCTGTACCGCTCGGGTCTGAACGCCATCGGGCTGGGCGTGTCCCTCGCAGGAGCCTCGCTGTTCGCGCGCACCAGCCTGGCTATCTGGATGACCATGCTCATCTGTTTGGGCAGCGCTTTCCTTAGCTTCTTTGTGACTGCACCTGGTTTGGTAAGTTTAAAAAAAAAACTGGCCAAGTGCGAGTCGGACTCGCGTACGAAGGGTTCCGTACCATTATCAATACAACATTACACTAAATTGCGGTTTACGATTTATGACGTATTAAAAAAAAACTACTTACTAGATCTCGTTCAAACCAATGGAAGTTTGCATGATAATGTACATCATATATTTTTTTTAGTTTTATCATTCGCTTATTTTAGAAGTTATAGGGGGGGGGGGGGGGGGACACATTTTACCATTTTGGAAGTGTCTCTCGCGCAAACTATTCTGTTTAGAAAAAAATGATAGTAGAAACCTGAATATCATTTTTTAAGACCTATCCATAGATATCCCACACGTATGAGTTTGATGGAAAAAAAATCTAAGTAAAAAAGTTTCAGTTCTGCAAGTAAGTATGTGGAACCCCCAAAATTTATTGTTTTTTTTTTCTATTTTTGTGTGAAAATCTAAATGTGGTTCACAGAATACATCTACTTACCAAGTTTCAACAGTATAGTTCTTATAGTTTCGGAAAAAAGTGGCTGTGACATACGGACGGACAGACAGACAGATATGACGAATCCATAAGGGTTCCGTTTTTTGCTATTTGGCTACACCCTAACCCTAAAAATAGCAAATTAGGATGGTCGACGAAACATGCTGTGTCGTCACAACCGTGGTCGTAGAAGCTCCGATAAAGATGCGGATGTTCATTCATAGGAATAAAGTAATCTTCGTGCGACCACTTGGTCGTTGCGAGGGTGTATTCCAGTTGGCCCCATCGCCCGTGGCCCCACTGGTAGGGCCAAAGAAACTACGGTTTTTATCTTTTCCCTTGGCCCCACCAGTGGGGTCAACGGGAATTCACCCTTGCGACCACAGGCCCTAGTTGTGGCTGAGCTGTTTTCGCGAGCCTTTTAGCCCAAACCGTCCGTATGTCCCAAGGCTGTTAGTTTCGAAAAGGAATAAGTAGCCAGTTAAAATTCGAGTCACTATAGCCTCTTTGGTAAGTAATAAAAGTCATCAATCACAATGGACGCATATTTGCATGTCTTTACGGACCATTGTTGAATGCATTCGTTTGGCCGTAAGTTTCGACTTGCAATTGATCCGTATCTAATTGGTTCCAAAGAGTTTCATGTTGTTTTCAGGGTTCTGTTCCGGGACCCTATTACTAAGCCTCCGCTGTCCGTCCGTCCGTTTGTCTGTCAGTGGGCTGTATATTACGATCCGTAAATAGGTAACCAGTTGAAATTTTCACAGAATGTGTATTTCTGTTGCCGCTAGTACAACAACTATGTATACAGGGTGTAAACAGACTCTTCACGAAGCCGTCAACCAAGCATTATGTACATCAAACTAAGTAACTTTACGCAAAAATTAGTGCTAGGAAACGACTTTTGTTTTTGGGCTGAAAAATCACGTTTTACAGTAGGATTCAATGTAACGCACTCAAAACATTGTGCTGATGGATGGATTGAATAGTAAGGGGGTCCTGGAGGTGTTAAAAGTAAAAATCTTACATTAAAAATGTGAAAAAGTTGGAACTTTGACCCCCAATATCTCCGTAACTAGAAGGCTCCCAGGTATGGTCTAGAACAAAAAAATGATCGCAATGACAAGGAGAACAAGTGCCTTTCGGCTTCGTTAAGAGTCTGTTTACACCCTTTATAGATAAAAATAAATTTATAATTGAATAGGGCTAAAATACTACTATGATACCGAACCCTTCTTGTGGCCCTTGGCCGGTTTTTTTTAAAAAACCTTTTTAATTTACTTATTTTTTTTTTTTTTCAGATAGAGAAACCAGACACAAACCACATTGCGAACGTAACGAATTTCACCTACACTGGTCTGAGCTCGGCCACTCTCTACGACAACCTGTATCCTCAGTATGGTCGGGACTATACCACCGCGGATGGACAGATGGTCGACTTTGCGTCCGTCTTCGGGGTCTTGTTCACTGGGGTCACGGGGGTCATGGCTGGTGCTAATATGAGTGGTAAGTTATATATAGTTAAGGCCCTGGCGGTTAGGAGTATGTCATGCTCACTCAAAGGTCTCGCTGATGGTGGCGCGTGTGTCGGATCATTTAGTTCCCTTCAAAATGGTAGAGTTGAATAGTGCTGATACATGCGTCATGTTCGTGAACGGGCGCTACCAGTTGTGACTGGTCATCTCTTGGTTGCCACGGCTTATTTGAATTAATTTTTTTTTTTTTTTTTTGTTTTTACTATGGATACTTTTAAAGTGCAAATCTTGCTACATCATTCTCACATAATGTACCATCTCAACATGAATGATGTAACCAAGGTTTTGTAAAAATATACTGATTTAAAATAAGTGTCCATGGAGTTTCATGCCCGTTCTTCTCCATGGAGATCTACGTTAGGGAATGGGCAACTACAGTACTTTCACAGTTTTTATGCCTTGTGACTGGGACAGTAGCTTCATTACATTGTTGTCTTGTCGCCAATTCAAAAGTGCTTGTAACTGGCCTACTTGAAATAAATGCTTTGAATTTGATTGATATAAGTAAACTGTTATTTAAGTGATGAAATCCTGATTTATATTCTCATGTTGGGGAAGGTGTTAATGAGTTTTATTGGCTTTTAGAAGGTCTTTATTCTCCTAAAACATAAAATAACAACCAGTACAGTATTTCCTCCCGTAACCCCTCAGGAGAGCTCCTGAGCCCGTCCCGCAGCATCCCGTGCGGCACGCTGGCGGCGCTGCTGTTCACGCTGCTGTCGTACGTGGCGCTGGCCGTGCTGACGGCGGCGACGTGCACGCGCGCGCTGCTCGTCAACAACTACGTGTACCTGCTGCCTATCAATGTGTGGCCGCCTTTTATAGCCGTTGGTGAGTTCTCACGCTCGTGTGTGTGTAGTCTTAAGGTGTGATTCCGAACTCGGCAACGAGCAGCAGTGCTGTTGCCGCAGTGCTGCCACTAAGGTGCTGCCCAGCTGTGCTGCCTGCCGCAGTGATTCCGAGCAAGGCGGCAGTGTCGCTCTGTTCGTGGTGATGCGTTGTTGAGTATTCGTTAGTTTACTTTGAGTTGACAAAATGTGTTTATTTATACTGTTAGAAGAGGAAGAAGATGACTGTTCCTCTTCTGAATCAGAGAAACTCATCCTTTTGTTGTCAATTTAAATGTCAACATTCACGTAGGTACTCTTGCTGCGGCGGCAGACGCGTCACTACTGGTCTATCTCGGCGGCGGGGCGACACTGACGCGCAGCAGTGCTGCCGCTACATTGCTGCCTAGCTCGGAATGTAATCTCATATAAGCTAATAGAAATTGTATGGGGACCAGTAGTGTGGCGGCAGCACTGCTGCGTGTAGCGTAGTTCGGAATCATACCTTTATGTTGTGTCTAGACCACCTAGTCTATCTATCTATTCTAGGTAAATTTTATCGGTATGAATATCTAAACCATGTTTAGCATAATCAACCTGTAATGTTCCCACTGCAGGGACACAGGCTTCCTCTCTATGAGAGGGTATGGGCTATAATCCACCATGCAGGCCCAGTGCAGGTTGGTAGATGTCACATGTCTTCGAATTTATGGTTTTAGGACATGCTGGTTTCCTCACTATGTTTTCCTTCACCGTTTTGAGAGCAGTGATGATGAAATAAATTACTCAAAGTAATGCACCTGCCTGGGTTCGAACGAACGGCTTACCGTTCATAAGTCGTGGCCGCCACCACTGAGCCACCGCTACTCGCCATGACCATGTTTGATTTTACATAACTCTTGACTCCTCACACAGGGAGGAAGCTTGTTTCCCAAAAGTGGAGCCGATACAGACTGATTATGTTATGCTTGGGCAGTTAAATAGTATTTAAATATAATTATGTAATTGTAATTTGTTTCAGGTATGCTAATGGCTACGTTCTCTGCTGGTTTATCCAATTTGATTGGTGCCTCAAGAGTACTGGAAGCTTTGGCAAAAGATAATATTTATGGTAAGTAAATCTACGTTTTATACACTCAAGTTGAAGTTTTGAACAAATATTTTTACTTTTACTGCAGGGGCATGCCATCCATAGAGGCAATTAGGCCTAGCCTACCCTACCAACAACGCCAAATGCATTTATTATAACTACTTAATAAAATAACACAAAATATTAAAAAATAAGTTAAAACTCCTGTTAAATACTTATAGCAACCTGTCGCGCCTTTGTGAACTCACACTATACGTTACTACACCGCTCCGTTTGGATTTGTAGGCTCGAAGATTGAGGGCCTACCTTTGCATTCATAAGTTTACGCACACTGATGCTTATTTTCGTGTGTATGATCGGCACACAAGCATGGATTATGGGCGTCGTCTCCTGCGACAGAAGCTGTGTTGTAATTGGCTAGCTAGATTGTGAATGACTCAGGGTTCCCAATTTGTGGAGATTTCCCCGAATTACGGGGAATTCGAGAAAGACTACACACAAACACGATAGTTTCCTTAATTACTAATAGAGACAATAAAAAAAACAGGGTGGTATTGTCGAATTTATACCTTCCAAAAATTATAAATTGTAAGGAATAGCAAAAGCCCTTTTAAAAACAGAAACGACAATCATGAATTTTATTTATCGCTTTGTTTTTTGGGGAGTTAGGAAAATAAATATTGGCAACCCTGTGCTGTGTCTGTCACTTTTATTGACAAATTAGAAATTCAACTTTGAGAAGGTTTCATGTGACAAACAATTTATTGGTTTGAATTTTTATATCTTACTAAGTTATAACAATGGCAATGTCTGATGTGTGTGAACAGGCCAATTTGTTGTTTTATTTGTTTATTAACTTAAAAATGGTGTTCTGTTGTGAAGTTTGCGCTGATAATGTGTGTTTGTAAGAAGTTAAAAGCAGTAAGTTTGCGTAATTATCATATGAATGATAAGATAATTTTAGCAAGTTGTGTTTAAAGGTAGATGTGTACCCAAATTATGAGAATTAACCAAAAAATATGTATACCCATTTTTTTTTTCGGTATCAGTATGCATGGCCTACCCTACGTGGAGAACCACTGCACGCCACTGTTTTACTGGCATGCATAAAAACAGCTTTTTAAAAAATGAGCTTTTACGACACTTGGTAAAGCTCAGGGCCTGTTCATGGCGAAGACCACGACCACTGTCCGCAACAACCAAGTTAAACCGTAGCAACTGGATGGTATGCTGATACAGGACATCGCCGCAGTGACCAACTCGTCCGATCGACCGCCTGCACAGTTGCGGCCAAACTGTGCATGAACTTCAGTATGAACGTCCATATTATCTTAGTTAGTCGAAGCTCTCGTCCTGAAATTGTTAAAAATATGTGCCTCTGTAAGATTTCAAAGTCAAAGTTCTTTATTTGTAAAACATTGGTGTGTTTAAAAAAATTATGTAAGCAAAATAAAATACCCTTAATGAAGCCGAGAGGCACTTGTTCCTTTTTATCTACTCCCTTTTTCAACCCTCAGGTTTCCTCCTCCGCCCCATGGTGTCCCGCTCCGGCAACCCAGTGTTAGCGGTCGTGGCATCCTGGCTGCTGGTGCAGGTGGGCATCATGGCCGACTCGCTGAACGCCATCGCGCAGGTCAACTCCGTGCTCTTCATGACCAGCTACTTCGCCATTAATCTGGCTTGTCTAGGCTTGGATCTCGCTTCGGCGCCTAATTTTAGGTAAGTTTATATATTTCGGCGTATCAAGTTTCATGAGTGATCTTCGTGAGTGATGGGATTTTCGTGCAATAATCTCCCGTAAAATTAAAAACTAGCGGACGTCACGCGGTTTCACCCGCGTAGTTCCCGTTCCCGTGGGAGTACGGGGATAAAATAAAGCCTATGTATCGCTGATAATGTAGCTACCCATTGCTGATTTTTTTTTTTAAATAGGTCCCGTATTTTTTAAAGTTTATTCGTTACATACAAATCTTTCCTCTTTATGATATTAGTATAGAAGAGAAAATTAACTTTATGTTGTAGCTTGAGTGTGGAGGACATAAATATGCATTTTAAAGTTTACAAAGTGGTTTTTTCAACTACTTTTACAAAATATTCTACTATATCGTGTTTAGAGTTTGTGACGCGCAACATTCATTATAACACATAATTATCGCATTGAAACATAATTTAATTAATTATACTCCGAGGTAGAGTTGCTTGACGGTACTTCAGGCTTTGATACTTCCCTCAGCGACCTGTTCAGTTTTTATTTGTTGGGTACTGCGTAAGTATTTTGTTGAGAATAGAGGCACGATTTTATGTTTTCATCGTTTTCCAGGCCGTCATTCAAGCAGTTCTCGTGGGTGACGTCCCTGCTGGGGCTGCTGGGCTGCGCGGCGCTGATGGCGGGCCTGCGCGCGCTGTACTCGCTGGGCGCGGCGCTGGCGTGCGGCTCGCTGGTGGTGGCGCTGCACCTGCTGTCGCCGGCCGCCGCCGACCCCAAGTGGGGCTCGCTCAGTCAGGCACTTATATTTCATCAGGTGAGATACATCAGTCAATTAACTTAGTTTATCACTGTCCATGGTTGTACATCGGCTTCTCCCGAACTGCACCACAACACACTGATAGGTTATCGACTAAAAATGCCTTTGTAAACTTGAACCATATTTAATCTCTTGGGCTCTTGACCTTGTTCCAATGACGTCACCGACAAAGCCTGTGCTTACTCTAATCGACTTGATATTTTGGACATGCCGCAATCATCGTAATGTAGACAGAATTAGGTTTTGAATATGTGATGCATTAAATCTTAATCTATTGTCATCAACTTTCAATCAACCTTGCGTCTGCGCATTTTCTTTTGAAACGTCCGATTTATTTGATCAATATACAGCATACACTTGTTATTATGGCAAAATAAACGTGTTGGATGATTATAGTACGGCTTAGAAGCGAGTTGAAATCTAATAGCGCGCTTTTATTAAAGGCTTTTATTTAACTGACCTTATTAGTTAGATGTATTGGTCAAAACTTACAACTGAATTTCAACCCCAACCAATTGAGCTGAAATTTTGCACACACTTTTAGTTCTGGTGATATTACATTTTTATGACAAACATGACTTGATCCTGCAGCTAGGGTCGTCTCCTCACGAGAGAACTCCTCAACGATTAATAGCACGAACACTGAACTTTGTATTCCCGTTCAATGTTGATAGATGAACCTAAATTTGTTCTTCTCATTTTAAAAAAAGCTTGTTTATTTTCAAATATATTTTTAAAGTTTATTTACTTACACATTAATTTAGGCGTCGCATAATCTTAATCAAAAACAGATTTTTATGTGAACACAAATGCCTAATATCTGTTAATTCAGGTCCGCAAATACCTTCTCCTCCTGGACCCTCGGCGCGAGCACGTGAAGTTCTGGCGGCCGCAGATGTTGCTACTGATAGCCTCGCCGCGCCAGTCCGCGCCTCTCATCGACTTCGTCAACGATCAGAAGAAGGTTTGAAATCATCACATCGTCATCTTCCTGCTCACTTATCCTATTTTACTTGAAGTTGGTGCAACAAGTTTATTTGTTCCATCTTACTCTGTAAACCGTCACGCTATCATTTAATCATTTTTCTTTTAAATCATTCTCTTATTTATCTTTCATTCCTCCATATCACCAGCATCCATCTTTTCATTGGTCTTCCTCTCCCTCTCAAGCTTTTACAATTATTATTTTGATGTATTTTTAACCCTACAAGCATCATCATCTGCCTAGCCATTACCCAACTATGTTGAGGTCGGCTTCCAGTCTAACCGGATGAAGCTGAATACCAGTATTTTACATGGAGCGACTGATCTCTACAACCCAGTTAGTACTGGGTAATAAGACTGGTTGTCAGACTTTCGGGCCACTGACTAGCTATAACGACTGTCAAAAATCTACAAATGATGGCCAGGGCCAACGGCTTAACGTGCTTTCCGGGGTACGGAGAAAACTCAGTATGTAGTGGGTGGTCACCCATCCACGCACCAACCCAGCCAAGCGCGGCTTAACCTGAAGATCGACCCGAGCGGCTGTTATAATTTAGCACGAGCTTTAAACCCAACAAGCAAAGTTCATATGATATCATCAAATTTCATTTTATCTGACTAAGTACTGTTACTTCTCAGGGTGGTCTGTTCGTGGTGGGTCACGTGAGGGTGGGCGAGCTGGACGGCTCTGGGGATCCTTTGGCAACTGAGCACAAGTACTGGCTCAAGTTGATCGATCATCTCAAGGTAAGTCAATAATGGATGTGATGTTTCTACAGCTTAACATGTTTACTGTTTCGTAAACTTTTAGAAAAAAAAGTGTGTGTGCACGCAGTTAGGAAGTTATGCTTCTTTGGCGTATAAAACTAAAATGTTGACTAGCTGACTTCAGGGTGTCGGTTTTTCGTGACGGTGTGCGCGCGCCTCGTAAAAAATTACTTTCATCATTTTTCCCTAACGCGCTAAAAGAAGTAACCAACGCAACCAACCAACCGCGCCAACTTCAATAACTAAAGTCTTAACTCTTAAGTTAAGACTGTATCAGTGTTTTAACTAAAAGTGTTATTTTTCAGTAAGTTATTACTGTGTATGTCATGTCAAGTGTCAACGTTTTTTAGTAAAATTATTTGGTAGTAGTAGTATTAAGCGAAATAGCTTAATATGTGTGTTTTTCAAATGATCGGATAAAGCTAGAAATGATGCCCTAAATGTGACGCATAATACACGACGTTGCTATGTGTATGTTTCCTCAGCGCCCATTTTGTAAAACCCTTTATTATTTTTTCCTTTATTTTGTTTGTAGAATACCAATTTCTTTTGTCTGTCTTTATCGTTAAATTATTGAGCTACTATTTCCTATTCTTATACAGGTAAAAGCATTCGTAGAGCTGAGTCTATCATCATCAGTCCGGTCCGGGGCGGCTCAGCTGGCTCGGCTGGCCGGTCTGGGCGCTATGAAGCCCGACACCGTACTCCTGGGCTTCAGGGACACTGCCACACCCACAGACTTCTTTAGAGAGTGAGTAGTTTATCTGTAGTATAGTAATTAAATAAACCCTGTCCAGAAGACGTCAAGCAAACCAGTCATTTATTCACTAAAACGCCAGTGGGTACTGCGGGACCCGGCATGAAAAAACGCTAAACCGCCATTGGGTACTCGAGGCCCCGGGTTTCTTAAATTGACATTATTGACAATGACATAACTGACACTTAACAGTTCAAACATGGTTTAACTGTGGCTGGCCACTGGTTATTAAAAAAAAATAGGAAAAATAACTTAGACAACATGCCGACCGTTAAGCCTTCCTACAACTGCAGATTCAAATCTCTCTGCAATCATCCTTAGGACTCCGTTGCCACTTCCTTGAATTCGGTGAATTAGTGAGGTTAACTTTTGGCGCATTATAGCATAAAAGTCACCCACCCTCGCGTCGGCAAACATACCCGAATCGCTGCAAAATTGAGACAGTCGCACCAGAATCCTAAAGACATTGTTGTACTGCACTCTAAGAACATTGTGCCACCAGGACGCTGGTGTAAAAGCTTTGACAGTATGCTCTGAACCAAGTTACCTTTATCTGTGCTGCACACCTTGCGAATCTATGCACCAACATGTCGATCAATCGACAAAGCTCTTCTCTCCCTCTCAATATCTCTGTCGTCATTAAAAACATGTTCCTTCTCTCCGCAGCCCCCTGTCCCCGTACAAGACGGACCTGTTCGACCTGGACTCGGGCGAGCAGATCTTCCCGCTGCGCTCGGCCAGCAGCCCGCGCCTGTCCAGTGCGGAGTACGTGCGCGTCGTGTCCGACGTGCTGTGCGTCAACAAGAACGTGTGCCTGTGCCGACACTTCCATAAGCTGGACATGGCGAAGGTGGAGCGGTGAGTTTATTTCATCAGCAACTGCCAGCCTTTTCCCAACCATGTTGGGGTCGGCTTCCAGTCTAACCATAATGCAGCTGAATACCAGCATTTAACATGAAGCGAATGCCTATCTTACCTCTACAACCCAGTTAGTACGGGGTAATACGGTACCTCTTAGTAAGACTGGTTGTCAGACTTTCGATCACAACAATAAATTCCACTAAAAATATGTTAAATATATCACCAACTTCATATTTTCTATTTGAAGTGAAACTTCTAATGCGACTTCCAACAAGGTTGCGTTAAACGTTTAACGCTATTATGGAGGGGGTATGAAAGCACTGTTGCGGTAAACGTTCAACGCTCCTGGGGAGGGGGAATAGAAAGAAATTTTCACTTCTTCCGCGCGGAGGGACTCCATGCACTATTTTTTTTTATTTCAGTAAATCGCCATCCCTCCAATACATAGACGTGTGGCTGGTGGAGGTCCTGTCCCCGAACTGCGACGAGCCCTTCACAGTGCGCGGCCTGTTCGCGCTGCAGCTGGCGGCAGTGGTGCGCTCGGCTCGCGGCTGGCAGCACCTGCGCCTGCGCCTGCACGCCGTGCATGTGCCTGCGCAACACCCCACCACCATACATGGTAAGTGACCAGCTCATTTTACAAGGATAGACTTGTCTATCTCACTTTCACAACTCTGTTACAAGCTATCGATACTTCTTGGTTAGACTGGTTGTTAGATTTTCGAGTTGCTGATTACCGTAACGTGAAAAATCTACAAATTACAGCTGAGACCTTTCGTGCTTGCCGAGACTCGGAGGGGTGTCGGACTCATCTACGGACTGATTTCGGAGGACGTTGCTTAACCTTGACATTTGACTTGTGCGGATGTTATTATTTAGTCATCATCATCATCATTATTTCAGCCGAAAGACAAGTGCAGCCACATTGGTGCGACTCACATCAAGCGGATCTCCGCAACCTTCACCAGGTCATCGGTCCACCTAGTGGGAGGCCTTCTAACGCAACGTCTTCCGGTTCGCGGTCGCCACTCCAGAATTTTTCGGCCCCATCGGCCATCTGTTCTGCGAGCAATGTGCCCTGCCCACTGCCACTTAAGTTTGGCAATTCTTTGGGCTACGTCGGTAACCTTGGGTTTCTTGCCAAGGACCCCTTGTTTAGCCATGCACCCCTTTTATATCTCTAGCCTTTAAAGCCGTGGCTGGGCAAACTAAAACGGGCCCGCATATCTCTCCCTGCATGACTATAATTTCTTCTTGTTCTAGAAGCAGGTCGTACAGTGACCGTGGGCGACCACTCGGCGCTGGAGTCGCTCGCGGCCGGACGTCCGGTCGAGGAGAGACTTGACAGACTGCTCAAGTTGCTCAGGATTAACGCTACGACGCATATTGTGAGTACATTGTCGTTTTTATCTAATTACTTTCCAAAATTCGAAAGTTTGTGAGTATGGATGTTTTTTTTTTATTGTTACTCTTTCATACAAAAATTACTGAACGTATTTGTATTCTATATAATTTAGCACACAGATAGTTTATTAACGGTCGGTTGGAATCAAAACAAGAGAATTATAAGACGTGAAAAATGCGCAAGCGCACCCGTGCGTGCACGCGTGCGGCAGCTGAGTGGTGCGGGGGGGGGGCTCGGCTGTCCGCACCGCTCGTGCTACCGCCCGCGAGGCGATGTGGACAGAAGCGGTCTCAACAAACACATGGGATACTTTTTCTCCCGATAGTGCAATCCCGTGACACATTGCCGAATACCATGCAGGCGAAGCTGCGGGTATATGCGGGAAAAACTACTGGTTTAGAGATAATGTTACATAATGTTGTGTGTCTGTTACAGGTGACCGAGTGGCCCAAACTAGACGAGTATAATAATAGGTATTCTAATGACGACGAGAACAGCATGTACCAGCGAGTGCCTCTCGGATATTTACAAATGTAAGTACTTGTATTGTTCATGTACGAGCTACGCTGTACCAGCACATCAAGTTACCCGAAACTGACACATTTTCCTAATCATACTTGAACATAATGCTATAGCGATAAAGTTGGGGCCGTAAAGTTCTGGAGTGGCGACCGCGAACCGGAAGACGTTGCTTTGGAAGGCCTCCCACTTGGTGGACCGATGACCTGGTGGCCAGGTTGCGAGGATCAGCTGGATGCGAGTCGCACGGGACCGGTCAATGAGGCGACACTTGGGGGATGCCTATGTCCAGCAGTGGACGTCTTTCGGCTGAAATGATGATGATGATAAAGTTGAAGATTTATTAAAGAAATTTGACAGATTGTAGTTTGATGTGCTAGCGTCTATAAAGTGACGTTTGTGTGTCATACTCATTTATGCATATCGATATTACTTAGGTGTGCATTTCTGTAATTTAGCATGTAATCTTAGTAGCAATAAATGCATCAAGGGAATCACTCTTCGTCTCATTCACATAACATAACATACCATACAAGTCTACATAACATCTTCACTGTTGACATCATACTCCAGCAGTTAATTTACTACCGTTAACTTAACTTTTACTCTTTAAGGTTAAGGCACACTTGGCCGCGCCGAAAGAATCGACCGGGATACCCTATAGAAACGATTTTACTTACAATTAACGAAGAATGTCAGACACTATACTGCTTCTAGTATTCATCAGTTGTTACACTTTCCACCTCTAATTTAATTATTTATGTATGTTTTTCATGTCTCCTGCAGTGTGAACAATATAATAAAGCGCCGCAGCTCTGAGGCGACGGCGGTGACGTTCGTGCAGCTGCCCGCGCCGCCCAGGCTCACCAACACAGGAGCCGACGACTCCGTGTCTGAACACTACTTGAAGGTATGTTGTATCATCATCCCACGTCCCAGCTATGGGAACAGTTCGTGCAGCTGCTCTCGCCGTTCAGACTCACCACCCCAGCACTGGACGGGTCCTTTTGTAAACATTACTTAAAGGTATAAAAACAGATCGCCTAGCACATGTATGCGCTTCGGGTATAGTCGTGTATATTTGGAAGTATCAACGCATGATGGTTAGAACTTATATAGAATTGTTAACAATCATTGAATATACTTGTCTATCTTGTTTAATGCAGTTCTATAAAAAGATTCAGAATTTTCAGCGATGACCGTCTGCAACCGTAGTAGGACAAAGAACGCGTAATTTGTAAAAAATGCGGTAACAAAGAGCAAACATGTTGGGGTCGACTCCCAGTCTAACCGGATGTAGCTTCCCTATATGTTACCATGAAATGTAAACAAAGAAAAGAAAGAAAGAAAGAAAAAGATAGATAAATATCTGAGATCAACAACTCAGTTAGAGTCTTACAAACTCGGACTTTTAAGGCGGTTGCGTCAAAGTAGCCAAATTTTCTTACGTTTTTTGCAATTTGCAGGTCAGTGTCAGGTTGTTCGTTGATGAAAAATGAGTCGCGCTAGTAATGCGTATGTAGTTACAGAATTACAATAATAGATTCAAGAATTACAGAATATTTCATGAAAAACTCATTCAATAGGATTAAATGGACTTACAGGGTTATATTGATGATTTTCATGATTGTGATTCTGTAACTACATACGTGTTACTGGCGCGACTAATTTTTCATCAACATACAACCTAACAATGACCTGCAAATTGCAAAAAACGTAAGAAAATTTGAATTTCGCGGGCTACCCTGACGCAACCACCTTAACTACCTGTAACGACTGTCAAAGATCTGCCGAGACTAACGTGCTTTCCGAAGCATGGAGGGAACTCGGTATGTAATGGAGGGTAACCCATCCACATACTGACTGCGGCAAACATTGCTTAACTTTGAAGATGGACTCATGTGGCTCATTCACTTTGTGAGTTTATAGTTTTGATTATAATAATTCATCATCATCTGCCTAGCCTTTTCCCAACTATGTTGGGGTCGGCTTCCTGTCTAACCGTATGCAGCTGAATACCAGAATTTTATATGGAGCGACTGTCTATCTGATCTCCACAACCCAGTTATTACTGGGTACGACATCCCTTGGTAAGACTGGTTGTCAGAGTTTTAGGCCACTGACTACTTGTGACGACTAAGTGCTTTCTAAGGCACGGACGACCGAGGGTAGTTTAAATTCTAATTATGATTGTTTATTTTCAGGTACTAGACGAATTCACAAAGGACTTGCCCCCTACAATCTTAGTAAGGGGTCTAAAATCCGTGACCTCGACAGCGCTATAACAAAGGAGTACCTGACACCTATTTATAAGATCGTTAGATCTCTAGCCTCAAATTATGTAGACAAGTGGACCAATTGTAGGCATACTCAATTTTATAGGTAATTTTATTAGGATCTGCATACAACTATAAAAATGCGCGCAGTCATGATTGAATGCCAGAGGATAAACTCACGCGCATGCCATCCATCCAATTTCACCGCAAATATCTACAAAAAAAAAATAGGGATTCCAAAACTATACAATTGTTTATTTTTCGTGTGCACCGCACTTTTTGTCACAAATGTGTGTCCTTTGCGTGCAGGGCACGCTCATGCTTGTCACGTATATGTGACACTGACGTTCAAAAGCTTAAAGGATAAACGAATATCTCCATATCTTGATCACAATCTAAGAAGTGATGGTCTATAAAAGTAACTTAGCACATCCTTTGACTTAGACATGTTCCCGTCTCTATCTTGGAATTATGTGTCAGTGACAAGAATAACGCTTACTTGCTTAGTAACGTTTATAGATCTCGGCCTAAATGTGACACTATTTCTGAAAAAAGCAGGTTCTAATTATGCAATGTCATTTCGGCCTGATGTGTCATGACATGATGGTGTAAAGAAATTTCTAACCTTTTCCGACTAATTTTGACTGTTTTTGATTAATTTAGCTGGAAAAATATCTAGTTGTTTGCTTAAATTCAAATTCAAATTCAAATTCAAATTCAAATTCAAAAATCTTTAATTCGAGCGAACGCTCATATAGGGTTAGTAACATAATGCTTAAAAAATAAGTGTTAGTAAACAACACGATACGGTGACACATGTAACTGACAGCAGTGGACCACATAAGGACAGTCCACTCTGCCAGCAACCATTCTCAGAACCCTGTTAGGGCTGGCCATGACGCGACTTACCAACGATGCTGCGCGCTTTCGCATAATTGTGTAGAAACAGTCTACACGCGCCGCCGCAAACATCCCTGACGCACTGCAACGCCATGGCAACCCCATCAGTTTCCGGAACGCATTATTGAATTGGACACGAAGGGCTCCATACGTTGCTTGCGAATAATTCTCCCACAAGCTGCAAGTGTAGAAGGTGGTGCAGAATGCTCTAAAGAGCGTCACCTTTACGTCTGCAGTACATCGAGCAAACCTGCGGGCTATCATATTCGCGCGTACGGATAGAGCCCTCCGTTCCCTTTCAATGTCAGCATTGTCCTTAAGGTCAGTGGTGACCAAGTGACCTAAGTACTTAAATTGTTCCACTCGTTCAAGAGGAACACCGCTTAGCCGTATGGGAGGCACATCTAGATGGTACTTGGTCCCCGCCTCAAAAACAATGTACTGACTCTTCTGAACATTGTACATTAAGCCATGCTCCGCCACGTAACGCTCACAAGTGGCCAAAAGTGTCCTTATACCACCGACTGAAGCGCTCAGCAGCACCATGTCGTCCGCGTAACTTAAATTATTGACGCAAACACCGTCAATGTGACAACCGACATGATGACTACTAAGCGCCTCAACCAAGGCATTCATATACAAATTGAAGAGGGCAGGGGAGGTCAACCCCCCCTGCCTCACTCCGCACTCCAATTGATACGGCTCTGACAGCACACCCGCCCACCGAACATTGTTGATCTGGTTTCCATACCAATGCTTGAAGATACTAATAAGCTCGATAGGCAAGCTTATAGCTTCAAGTTTCTTCTATAATATATCGTAGGAAACCAGATCAAAAGCCCTAGACAGATCGAGGAAGCAATCATAACCTTTTTTTTCGGATGGGAAATCATCAAATGAGTTCTCCCGCTCTGGGCTGAGCGGAAGGGAGTGTCAGACTTGTACTGACTTGTACTGACTAAATCCCATCCATGTTCCTTCCTTGCCCTTTGAGTTCCAGGGCCGCGGTATCTCTTTCGAACAGTCCCGCAACCCTGGCCCTAAAATCATAACCTACATTGGCGTTCATTTGTTGTACTTGTGCGCTCATCCTTAGAGTTAATAAGGTATATCTCAATCACATTCGGTCCTGAATTAAAATATTATACAAATTTAACAAAAAATGGTGCTCTTTTCTTGCTCAATTTTTCGGTTTCTCACTATCTCCTCATAACGAAATATATAATCCTAACTGTTTTTCTTTTACTAATTTTAATTTAAATGTACCCTATGAAGAAACAGTCTTATGATTGAATTTTAGTATTTTTAAATGGGCCATAATATCGCCACCTATTCAGAAAACTTGAGATTAAATAAAAAACTTTTTTCTTTATCTACAAATATGTAAAACAGTACCATACATGTTTATTAAGATCTTCTATTTTACTGACGATTGATAAACCCCAGTGGTGAAGGTGACTTCAAATAAATGCTCATATCATAAAAAAGGGTGTAAACGGACTCTTCACGAAGCCGTCAACCAAGTATTCTGTACATCAAACTGAGTAACTCTACGCAAAGAATGTTGCTGGGAAACTACTTTTTTTTTGGGTGAAAAATCACATTTTACCGTAGAACTTCATGTAACGCACTCATAACATTGTGCCGATGGATACATTGAGTAGTACGGGGGTCTTGAAGGTATTTCATTAAATACTTGTGAAAAAGTTGGAATTTTGTCCCTCAGTATCTCCGTAACTAGAAGATTCACAGGTATGATCTAGAACAAACAAAAATATCGCAATGACGGGAAGTTAATTGCCTTTCGGTTTCGTTAAGGGTACTTTTACACCAAATATTTTATGCTTTATGCCCCAAGCTTTACGTTTAAAATCTATAAGTGCACTGTTATTTAAGCATTTGTTTTAAGCTCGACTGGTGAAAACAGGACTAGCCGGCTTCCATTAACACTACTAAAAGGTTGGATATGTAATACTAAATATACAACTTAAATTACAAAATAATATTCTGTGACGTTTGTGTACTGTCCGACTCTTATCAAATCATTTGTATCAAACATTTGTTATTGGATTTATAAACGTTTGCATGAAAATTAACTGTATTTGTAGTTTTCATATTATATTCATTGAAATTTTGTATTTATTTAACCCACAAATGTTCATTAACCATTGACTAAAGAAATTAATATAAATTATAAAATGTGACATTTATGGGTTGAAACACAAATTCTAATGTTCTATCGTTCTTTATATTTCCCAAAATGTCTTTAATTTAGTTCACATACAATTATTTACCTACCATTATTATTTAGTTTTTAACATGATTATGATTATTATATAAAGTTATGTATGATAATATTAATATATATTTAAAGTACTGTGATTTTTCTTGACATTTTTTCTACTATGCTCGGATGGTTCTTTGATGAAGTGTTAAGTTTGTTAGTAGATTGTGCAAGAATAATAAATCTAGGTTTGCTTGGGCGATTTTAACGTATTTTCAACTCTATGCGTGGAGCAGAGTATTGAAAATCCAGCTGTGTGACTTTTTAACGCTCTGGGATGCATTCTGTAAGATTCCCCAAAATCAACCTTGAAGACGTAGGCTTATCTATGAAGTTACGATCAAAATGGCATAAATGAAGTAGAATTCGCTTAGCTTCAGTATAAAATTAAATATTTGTTTTCTTTATTTTGATCACTTGCTAAAATTAAAGTAGACAAAAAAAATCACAACTACAATCACAAATAAATCACATATATTATAATAAAAGTGCACACAAAGCAAGCACCAAAATATTTTTATATAATAAAATTATATTTGTGTATTTTATATTATAAAATATGTTTATTATAATTAAGTGTAATTTTAGAAACAGTATTTTATAGCTAAATGTGATATGACAATAAATCATTGATTTTATTTTGTAATTTGTGTTTTTTTTTTTATAAATCCTGTTAGGTTAAAAAGTAGCATGTACTTAATTCCCCCGTCCCCTTCTTATTCTTATATCAACTCTTCATTTTTTTTGTTAGCCTATTGAGTGCCCCACTGCTGGGCAAAGGCCTCCCCTTAATTCTTCCAAACCTCTATCCTGTGGCTTTTCTGCGGGCGAATATGCATTCCCAGTGTGGGCGTCGTTCCGCCCACGCTAAGGAAGCAGATGTTGCTTTTAAAGACACTTGCAGAACGATCACAGGCTGCCTCTAACCGTACCCAGTCAGCGCACTGTACCCCACAGCTCGCATAGCACCTCCACTTGTCCGAAGAGAAGTCGCAAGCGCAGTAGAGTAGCAAAAACAGGAGTCGGAGACCAGACTCCCACTACACGGCGCCCAACAACCAAAGCAACGGCTTAAAAGCAGACACAGTTTTTTAAAACCGCAGCCGCCCTATCAGGAAACCCTGCCGACGCCCGATTTAAGCTGTGGGAATAGCTATCCCCCTCCCAATCATTCCTTACCACCAAGTGAGCATCTTCCTGCATAGTCTAACCTTCCGTAGTCCACCTTGAAGTCCTCGAACCGTCTCCGGACTCAAGTGGGAAGATGTAACTCCAACCTCGTTAAAGGCTACCTCAATGAAACAGCTGCGGGGTGCGGTGTTGGAGCAGTGTCACAAACTATGCTCCATCTCTTTTTCTGCACTCTTAACCCAAAAACATGCAGCCGTAGTGACCTCGGCGCTGACATTGACGACGCGGTGGAAGTTGCGAAGTTCTCAGGAAGTATCAATTCCACAGTCATCATCATCTGCCTAGCCTTTTCCCAACTATATCGGGGTCGGCTTCCAGTCTAACCGGATGCAACTGAATACCAGTATGTTACATGGAGCGACTGCCTATCTGACCTCCACAACCCAGTTAGTACTGGGTAATACGATACCCCTCGGTTAGACTGGTTGTCAGACCTTTGGGCCACTGACTACCTAACGACTGTCAAAGATCTTCAAAAGATAGCTGGGACCAACGGCTTAACGTGCTTTCCGAGGCACAGAGGAAGCTCGGTATGTAATGGGTGGTCACTCATCCACAGACCAACCTAGGCAAGCACGGCTTAACCTAAAGATCGACCCGAGCGGCTTATTTAGCCACGAGCTCTTCATTACACAGTATGGCCACTTTAAGTGTGCAGTCCAAGGTAGCGCTGCTTTTCTAGAAAAAAGTCATCGATATGTTAAACTTGGTACATTTATTTTAGTTGTGTGTGTGTTTCCGGCGTTCATAGATAAGTTGACTGAAGTGTATTTCCTGTTTTAATTGTTTGAAATTCAAAAGCGCCTTTTAATGGCCTCATTGAAATAAATGGTTTGAGTTTAACTTTATGTAGCTGTTTTTGCCATTGAGCAGCTTCACCGCTTTTAAGAAATCTGGGGGTTAGCTCGCTGAATAAAAAAATAACTGTTTAGCTAAGTTTATTTTGTATTTCTCCTGTCACTTTTTCAACTTTACAGTACATAATCTTTATCTTACAGCTAATTATTAACTAATTTAATAATAAATTATATTTACAATCTCTTAACACGATATTTATTTTCAGATTTATGTTACATTCTTAAGTAAAAGACATCATGTTACCTTTAAAACTTATAAATAACTGGCGGGTCCAAAACTATCCTATCTTTCTAGCAGGAACCATACACGTTCACAAAATTTCATTGAAATCGGTTGGGAGGTTTCGGAGATTAGATTGTACTCTGTTTGTTATAATAAAATTCAATCATGATTCGAAAGATATATGGCGCTATCTATTATCATAAAAGCGTTACTGTTGTTTTCCTCGGGAACTGTACTTTTTTTCGGGATGAAAGGTACCCTATGTCCGTTTCTGTACACATTCTATCTATTATAAAAAAATTCAGGATGATCGGTTCAGTGGTTTAGGCGTGAAAAGGTAACAAATAAATAAACTTACTTTCGCATTTTTAATATTAAGTTAGAAAGTTAGGATATCATTGCCCGGGTCGTCATGCATCCATATATGTATTACTGATAAAGTATGTCAAACATAGCCCATAGTCCACATAACATACTATCGCAGTTACTAATGTTATTATCCATGGTATAATATAACAATGCAAAGTATGACCGTAACCGAGTAATACCATAACACTTGAAATTCAAACTACGTGCCTTTTAGACACGGTAGAAATTCGTCTGACGGTATATAATATATATACACTATTAAACTTGAAGTGCCGCGTGATTTTATGTATATAGTTGGAACTTCGACGGTCTGACCTTATAGATAAGGCACACTGTCTCGCTGGTGTAGTGGTTACAAGCACTACTGCTGTGCATGAGGTCCTGGGTTCGATTCCCAGGTAGTTCAAAGTGTTATTGGTTTTTTTCTTCACGATTTTTTCAGTAGCAGCTCGGTGTAGATTTGTGCCCGGTTAATGGCAATAAGCTCGCCCCCCTACAAGGGGATTACAAGGCTTGTGTGTATGTCTTTACTATCATAGACATAGCTTCCCTAATATCTAGTCTAATATAGTCTATGGATTCTCATTGGTCTAGTCGTAAAATTTGATGTGACGGTGGAGGCCTGGGTTTTATCCATGGATCGGGCAAAGTGCCCTGAATCAAATCATTGTTTTTGCCCGAATAATGACAAATAACGTAACTGGCAATGTGAGTGTACTTTAGAACTCTGTCTACCCTTTCGGCGACAGTTGTGATGTTAAATTAAGTTCATAGAACAACAGGATTACTACATCTCCTATCTGTGGTAAACGCTCTCAAAGATGCCAATGATTGCACCGACTTAATCTCCTCCGGAGACAACGGTCTACCTCTGAACTCATCTTCAATATCCTGCAGGGTCCTATCTTTGGTCTCCGGTAGCAAATACCACACCACAACCAAACTGTACACCATCATACACGCATAGAAAATATACGTCCCATACAAATCTATGGTACTTAATAGAATTGGTACAGTTTTTATAGTAACAAACAAATTCGTTGAATAAAACAGCACGCTTATACCACCTGCTAAGCTTCGATATTCTAAGGGAAAAATTTCTCCAGCTATGATGAAACATAATGGTAAAGATCCTGTAGCTACTGCAAACATATGGATATGTACTATAGAGATGCCTAAACTAAATTCATCTGCTGAAATAAACCCAGTTTCTTTCGCATAGGAATATGAAGCACTTGCTATTAAAGCAAAAATATTAATACACACTGTTACACCCAAAATAGTTCGTCTTTTCACTTTCTGAATCACATATAAAGCCGTCGTATTCGCTACTATTCTATGTACGTCTAAAGTAAGTACTAGTAAAGGTATGTTACAGTCTTTTCCAACGATTTTGTGGAATAAATCTATAGGGTACGCTACTAGCATGTTTATGCCACTCCACTGGCCTAAAACGTAAATGTGGATCATTATGATGATCGGTTTTAGAAACTCCTTTTTCTTCACTGTCGTCTTAAAGTACTCTAATTTGTTTCTGAACTTCTTTATTGGAGATTTTGTTTGTCTCATCTCTGCTTTTGCTTCCTTCAACATTATACTCGCTTCAATTATCCTCCTTAGTTCCTCCTCTTCGGAATCTCCTCTCAGCCATCTAAAGGACTGCTTACAAGCGTCATACTTTCCTTTCTCCGCTAACCAGCTAGGGGATTCGGGGGAATAGATGACTATGAAAAGATCTACGAATGAGACACCACCACAAATCAAAGCAGTCGTTTGCCAAGACAAATAGGATCCTAGGCAATGCACCGTCATTACTGCGGAAGCTATGGAGACAGAAATCGTCATCAAAAATGCTCCTCTATTCTTCGGGCTGGTATATTCTCCTATCAGTAGTGATCCTAGTGAAGTGCACATACCCATACATAGTCCTTGAAGGAATCTGGCCAGGAGTAGGACGATGATGCTGTTGGCAAAGTAGATGGCAGCCCAGCCCAGGATCAGTGGCACGATTGTCAGAAGATTGGCGGTCTTCCTGCCGTATTTGGACATCGTTGGTGGTGCTATGAAGTTGCCGAAGACCAAGGAGATGCCGGGGATTGCAGCTGGAAATAAACAAAAATTATATGTTACTCTGAAGATATTTATTTTAGTAGATGGATAGAAGTATATAACTTTATTGTTCATCATATTGACATCATCATCAGTCTATAGCAGTCCAATGCTGAACATAGACCTCCTCAATTGCACGCCACTAAACTCGATTCTCAGCAACTCTCATCCAGTTGCTACCAGCCACACTACGAAGATCGTCACTGCACCGAGCCTGAGGGCGTGCGACCTTACGTTTGCCGATTCGCGGTCTCCACTCAAGAACACGTCTACCCCAACGGTCATCGGCTCTACGGCTAATATGACTGGCCCATTGCCACTTCAGCTTACTTATTTTATGAGTTATGTCGACAAACAATCGTATTGTAATTTGTAACACAATTAATAGCATCGTTTGGCTACGCTAAACCAAGAAAGACTGGCAAAATCACTTGAAACATATCTCCTGAAGACTGCTATTTGTT
The DNA here is from genome assembly GCA_950005105.1 of Lycophotia porphyrea. Lineage (NCBI taxonomy): Eukaryota > Metazoa > Arthropoda > Insecta > Lepidoptera > Noctuidae > Lycophotia > Lycophotia porphyrea. The sequence continues at coordinate 902,851 of OX465408.1, read as the reverse complement.
GCAATCTCGATGACCCATGTACGACTGAACCAGTTTTCGTGGCTTAAACCACTTGAAACAAGAACCATAAAATTACGTACCTACTCGTAAAAATGCATTTTTCTGTCTGTGAAAGAAGTAACGTTAAAATATTGCGTTGAAGTACATTATTTCCAGGGCTGCGGGACTGTTCGAAAGAGATACCGCGGCCCTGGAACACAAAGGGCAAGGAAGGAACATGGATGGGTTTTAGTCAGTATGAGTCTGACACTCCCTTCCGCTATGCCCAGAGCGGGAGAAGTCAATTGATGATTTCTCATCCAAAAAAAAAAGTACATTATTTTGATAGTGATAGTGTGAAGGTACTATCTACTTAGCTAGATTTCGACATAAAGTGTAACCTTGTGCTTAGATTTAAGACACAAACTAAACAATAAGTTATACGTACGCAATATTACGATCTCGATCGACCAGTTCAGCATACTTACAAACAAAGAGAAACATTTTAATTTGTAATTTGGGCTTCTCATGGCTTATGAAACCCAACCACTTCGTCAAGTCAATGATAAGGGGTCAAGGAGATCGTAAAGATATTGTGAACTTAAACTAACGCACTGGTTTCAACTGCAATCTGATAAAACTTAGAAGTGTGGTAAGATTTAATTATAAATAATTATCTAATATGACCATATGATTTAACCAATGTCTGGACTTTAAAAGAGACTGTGACCTCTGAGTTTGTTTCGGCTGTTTCTTCTCAGAGTAGTCAGGTACGAAACACCGGCCCCATCTAGTTTCAAAAAAACATGACGTGGAAAAGTGTTGAAAAACCTATTTGCAAAATAAACATCATTTAACATTTATCAATACACTTTATGACCAGCTGGCAAAGTCTATCAAATTTTGAATGCGGTCTACAACTGGTCAAAAAACCTAGATATTTTTTATTACTGGAAGTATTGTCACATATAATTCCACTCTCGGAGCTGCGAATTATGGCAGGATTTCATTTTTTTTTTTGTAAAATTGCTTTCGTTTCTAAAACTGGTTTAATTGAATTTGGTTTTTGGTGTGATTCCCTGGACAAAGCCAATCTATCTTTACAAGATGCTTGGCTACTGGTAAGTTATCTGATGTCAAGAGGTGTTATTTTTCTAGCGGCTACTGACAACCAAATTTTTTTTAAAAGGGCTCGGAAAGACCTCCCCTTGATTATTCTTATCCCTTATTTCTATCTAGAGCTGATGTAGACCACTGCTTGTTTATTGTGTCCCAACTGGACCTGCCAAGTTCCACAAGGTCTGCGGCGACGCTGTCTGGCTGTGCACGGCTCTACATTATTCATTATTTTAGACGTCAGTTCTTTAGACAAAACTTAAATGACCCAACCGTTTGCTACCTGATCAGATATGCTATGCATTCATCATCATCATCATCTGCCTAGCCTTTTCCCAACTACGTTGGGGTCGGCTTCCAGTCTAACCGGATGCAGCTGAATACCAGTAATTTTACATGGAGCGACTGCCTATCTGACCTCCACAACCCAGTTATTACTGGGTAATATGATACCCCTATGATATGCTATGCATTATGTTATTCATTATGATTTTGCGCGGACGTCTTAGCTGTTGCAAATTACTAATTTGAAATGGTTATTAAGATTTCCGTGTATGGCAATAGATGTTTATCTAATTAAACCTTAACTAACGGGGCGAAAGACACGTGTTGATCGATATTTACTTCACAGGTATTATGTTTCATGAGATCATGATAGAATGTGATCATCAAGTGGTTCAAGGTTTTAACCAATAAAGCAGCGTTGCTATGTTCCTGTTTGTAGTCGTGTTTTATCGCGACCGATCGGTTTGCTTAGGATGTGAAGTCTGAGTGTTCAGCTTTTTTCTGTGGTGGCAAAACATCTACTATGCCCGAGGCATTGTAGATTTTTTGCCATCACAGAAAAAAGTATTGCAAATGTCTATAGGCGGAGCAATGACCCCTTGCTATCAAAGGCGCGATCGCTTCGATTTATTTGTCATCCAATACTTAACCATTTCTTTTAGATAGCTCGTCCTTTTCCACTGCTGGTCAAAGGCCTCCTTCTAGGAAACTCTTTATCAGCGCCTCTTCGGTCTAGTTCTCGCGGGGCACTTCCAGATCGTCTGACCACCTCTTTCTGGGCAAATAACTTTCAACAATATTGGTTACAAACCTATCCAAGAGCCAGATGTATCATCAATGGGTATGAAGGACCCTGGACTCCTGAGCTGCTGCAGCAAGGCTGTTGTGAATCCCACCACTAAGCCAGACCCCGCCATGTTCAGGGACACGCCGGAGGTCACGAAGCACTGGAATGTTTAGAAAAAGATGCTAGCAGGTAAGTATTATAGGATTTATATGCATGTTTCGAAGTAGCAATGCACAATTTTTGTAGGGTGGTGGATTAAAATGGGCTTTCAGCACCCTGACATAACCAGCCTATAAACATTTCGAGATCCCTGTTCCTAAGTTGCAACTCTTCCGAAAGAGCTGTATCTACATGGCTCCCCTAATCTACAATGCTCGGCCGAAGTCAATTGCCCAGCTGCCCTTTTTTTTTTGTTCGGCATTACGGAATTGGTTGTTACAGGAATGTTTTTATTCAATTTACGAGTTTTTTGTAAAATGCCCCTGTAAATTCTTTTCTATTGATCTGGCATCCAAATATAGGCATAAATAATAATTTAAGTCAATGGTTATTGTATTATATTGAATTCATCATCATCATTTTAATTGTAAATTCATGTAATTATAAATTGATTTTGCATACCGTTAAAACGGTGAGCCATGCAGCACTATGTAATGTTATGACCACCTTTGTAACCACGTTTCTGGCAAATAAATAAAATGAAATGAAAACATTTCCAATGCTGCATATTTAATTTTTATCATATTTTTCCGTTATTTATTTATTTAACACTTCAAGCACAAAGTACAGAGGCGGACTAAATGCCATAGGCATTTTCTACCAGTCAACCTTTGGGTGGTGTATTTTTCCGTTACGTACACATAACTGGCGAAATGTGGTTGTACTGTTAGGTACACCTTCTCCTAACTCGGGATTACAAGGTGTGATGTGATGTTATGTTATGTTATGAAAACGTTGGTGTCATTGGTCCTGTCCCTGTGTCCGTAGAATGCGCCATTGGGATGGCACATTCAATTCGAATATTCCGATAATTTATCAGTTGTGACTGATCAGTATCCTTAGCACGTTCGTATTGACTTAACTGTTCAATATTGTATTTGTCGCCACTCGTTTCCAATTGAATGATTTCTTGGAGCTGCTATTTTTAAATTGACACCGCTGCGCCGTTGCAGCTTCTAGTAATTTCTGCATATTTTCAAGGACTATGGTGAATATGGACCGTGTATTTCAAAATCTTACCAATTGATTTGGTCGGAATTGGTTAACACAAATCACTACCATGACAGTCTAGGAAGCACTGTTCTGGCTCTCTGCCTATTGAAATAAAGAAGAGATACCGCGGCCCTGGAACACAAAGGGCAAGGAAGGAACATGGATGGGTTTTAATCAGTAAAAGTCTGACACCCCTTCCGCTCTGCCCAGAGCGGGAGAAGTCATTTGAGGATTTCCCATCCGTAACCATTTCACCATTTCATTAGTCATTTGCATTTGCAGGTGGCTGACATGAGAATGGTGTTACGCGAAAGGATAAAATAAGATATGAGTACATAAGAGGATGTCTGGAAGTGGTCCGGTGAATGAAAAGTTGTGTGGTAATCGGTTGTCGTGGTATGGGCAAGTGATGCGGAGGAATAAGGAAAGTTTAGAGTATGAATGTGGATGGTGGTTTAACTGTAGAGGAAGACCAAAGAAACAATGGATGGACTGTGTAAAGAATGATATGGCAAGAAATGAGGTGTCTGATTCATGAATAATAAATTAAGATAAGGGCAAGAGATTTTTTTTTGATGTGATTACGTCTTATAATTCGATGAACGCCGGCTGCACGCACGTAAAAGTGTCACGTTCCGTCTGAGCCGAGCGTGCAAGCGAGAGCGCAGAACAAGCGATAGAGAGAGAGGCACGATCGGCCTAAGTGTTCGGCTTGTGACGCATCTATGTATTATACAAAATAATGATACTGCAGTAATAATAATTCAATTCAATTCATAAAAGTATGCAATTTTTCATCAATGTTTTCTTATGACGTTATTACGTAAAATTATCGTCCGTAAACCGAAACCGACTTTACAGGCAACCATTTTTTTTATAACAAAATGGGCCTGCTCTTGACCTCGATCCCGCCTGATGGAAAGCGATGGATAAGGTCTATGATGTAACAAGCGTGCCCAGAAGATGCCTGTTCACTTTTGCTTTGAAATAGACGGGTTAAATGTGGGAATGGTGACCATTTGATTACTTATTGTGAAAGACGATATAATTCGGAAGAATCTAGATGGCACCTTATAGAGAGAAAAAAAAGACATGTGCCGATCACAAACAAATAGAAATAAATACGAAGATGAATAATCATCTGGTATCTGTTTTTGATTTGATTTATAAGCTACTAGCGGACGTCACGCGGTTTCACCCACGTAGTACCCGTTCCCGTGGGATTACGGGGATAAAGTATAGCCTATGTTACTCGCTGATAATGTAGCTATCCATTGCTGAAAGAATTTTTCAAATCGGTCCAGTAGTTTTTAAGTTTATTCGTTACATACGAAAATACAAAAATACAAATCTCTCCTCTTAGTAAAGATGGAAGTTTTCATTCTCATTTCAAGTATCTAGTAGGTACTCAAATTGTTTATGTTATGATAAGACTATTATTAAACCAATTGAGTTCTCGCACTTGACTTAAGGTATTTATCATAGACCATCCATCATCATAGACCTCATCATAGCTTTCCATCAAACGTGATCGAGGTTTTTTTATTTTTTAGGCCTGCTCTTGAACAGGCCTTTTTTGCAATAAAATAATAACAAAAACGTTACCTAGGTTTTTTTATTACATACCCAATACCCAGGGTACCTTATCGAATAATGAGAGGGTAATGCTCTCAACCTTGCCCCTCCCTCATAGAACACCTTTAAAGAAATTAATGGTCTAGACATTTTTAATAGTTTAAACTACACTGCGTAACCAAAAGGTGACTATTACACTGAAACTTAATAGTTTTAATAAAGATCTGTTTTGAAACGATTACTTTTTCACTAGAATTAATATTTTCTATAGGTAAAGATTAATTCAATTGATTAATGATCACTTTTATTTCCCGTTGCATTCCACGATAAATCGATGCCAAATTGCATCAAGTCACGTGGCAAACTGCAACTCGCATTATTTACTTACAAAAGCTACACTAACAACTAACCAAAAATAGAACAGTTCCCGCCAATCAAAACACACACAGACCATCATGGCTTTAGTAATACCAACCGATAAAAACAAAATAAAAAACAAAACACGAACCTGCTTCATAAATGGCGTAATCCATGATTTTGAGCACCCCATTATCGCACTTGTTTTATAAACATTATCACACGACGTCTTTCCATGAGCTTCAACACATGTTTAAAATACTCCCGGTTGATAGCGTGCTAACCTAACTTCTGAAATGATATTGGTACCAATACAAAATGTTCTGAGTACTGAGATACAGTCACGAGCGCTAACATGTATTCAGTATAAACTTAACACAATTCAAAAGCGATTTTATCGTAAAATTACGATTGTAACTTTGAGATACTAATACTTAGCATGTGTTTCAAAATACTACGTTTGTTGTAACTACATACATATATAATTATACAATCAATATAGTGAACTATAACTAATGGAAGAAAATCACTTGCTAACTTGCACTTGAACTTGTAATCTTGAGAACTTGCTGACTGTATACATGTCAGTGCTTGTGTCTGTACATTTGAGTATTGGCTTCTCTCATTGGTTCGACCTTGGTTCAACTAGTTCTATTTTAGAATGAGCTGTCAATAGTCTTTAAAGCTCACGTTCAATTGGTTGGCGCGTGTTTTTAATTGATGGGTCCAAGTTACGGTGTCGCGGAAGCTTTTAGCTAAAGTTTTAGAAGTTATGAGTTTACTGTAATGTCTTTTTTAATACTGACTATTAAGTCGGTAAATTTTTGCCTAATTATGCAGTAAATCATATTTTTATTCAAGGAAGTAGAACTCTAATTAACTTGCAAAGATAAGTTAGTGTAATCATTTAGTTTCATAAACGCCCAATGGAAACCTGATAGCAATATTGCGATAAACTCGCAATTATGATTTTTAAACTATCGGATAGGCGCTAAAACCGAATAGCTCGAGAAACACTCTGTTCCTTACCTTTACCAAATTATTGTAGAAATAATAAACCTACGTACTTATAAGTTCCCAAGTACACGATTTCATTCATCCTTTTTTTTTCGGATGAGTAATCATCAAATGACTCCGCCCGCTCTGGGCAGAGCGGAAGGGAGTGTCAGACTTGTACTGACTAAACCCATCCATGTTCCTTTATTACCCCTTGTGCTCCAGGGCCGTGGTATCTCTTTCGAAGCCCTGGCAGGATTTCATTCATTCTTCCTTCCTCACCATAGATCTATGATAGATTCCCTAATTTTTGTCTGTCTACATACATAAACTCACGCCTTTTCCCCATGAGTGTGAGCAGAAACACCACTTGCTAAGATCCTTACATGCCTACTCCTAAAAGATGGGACACTTGATATCGTGTCCTACCTGTCCTGTTTATACATCACAGGAGCTGTTGAATGTTGCTGAGAGTGCCGAACTTGTTGCCAAATTTTGGGCAGACGCCATTCAAATTGTCATCGATACGCTAAGAAGAAGATACCCACTCCTTTCACCGCGTCCACGTTCATACCTCTGGCTATAGGTACACGCTGCCCAGCCCACCTGAATTCTTCTGTTAGCCTCTCTCTCAAAGTTGTTCTTACCAAACTGCAGAGTTTACCCGAGGTAGGTTTATTCTGCTGCGGGATTGTTCGAAAGAGATACCGCGGCCCTGGAACACAAAGGGCAAGGAAGGAACATGGATGGGTTTTAGTCAGTACAAGTCTGACACTCCCTTCCGCTCTGCCCAGAGCGGGAGAAGTCATTTGATGAATTCCCATACGAAAAACAAAACTGTAAACTTATTCTCGAACAACTTCGGCAGAACCGCCATTGACAACAATAGGTCCTGGGAAGACATACTCGTAGCTCACAGAACAAGTACCTTAACTGAAGCGACAATGGGTAACAGAAAAATTCAGCTGGACTGGGCAGCGATTGGGAAGCTTCATCGAGTCTTCACGATGCGTATTCCACAGAGCCTTAAGACCAAGGTCTTCGATCAGTGCTTCCTGCCTGTTCTGGCAAACGTGGACTCTCTCGTTACGGCTGGTCCATAAATATAAAGTGCCTAGCTCAGCAAGCGTTGGGATTCAATGAACATTCGAAGTACGTTCCAAGCTTCCGAAGTTCCGTACTTCGCGATGATGAACATTCTCAATTAACTAAGTCACCATAGCGTACCTTCTAACTCATGCATTGGTATATTAAACTTCAAAGTTCAGTATTACAGTCATATAGCACTATTCACTTTAGTTCCCGCATTTATTCTCCTTTCCACTTGTGTTAATTAAATTTTTTGTTTGCCTAAGATTTTGAAATTATAATTTTGAACCTGCCTAAGTGTTAATATCCCCACAATAAAGCTCCGAGATACGTTGTAGTTTGAACGCGTACAAAGTTGTTTGGTAATTACTCATTTTGTACTTTAGTTATCATCACGCTTGCCTTTGTTACTCGGGGTCGGTGCAAGGCGTTTTATTCTTCCATGCTCTCATTTTGATTAAAAAAAACATGTGTGCAATTCACACGTGGCAGAAGCGAAATCTTCAAAAATTTTGGCTTCAAGATAAACACGGTATAATGCTTCCGATCTCATTTTCTCCCACGTTAAATCTTACGTCTGTCTCTTTTTACTATCGCTTTTTCGTTTCATAGACTTTCAAATCACAACGATGCTAAAGAAGTTTTCACTTCAAAAATCCATTCGACTTTTCATTGACCTTGCGCGCTCTCTATAACATATTTACTTTGTCAATATGCTTGCTCTTTATCATACTTTTATCAAAGTGTCAATAAACCCCTCCTTTAGGGGTCAGACAGTATGTATTGCAATAAAAGTATTTAATAAAGTGCATAAAAAAAAAACAAACACTGAAGTCTCTTACACTCCTTACAAAATGAATCATCGTCTGTCCTGCCTTTTTCATCTAAATTGTGGTCGGCTTCCAGTTTAACCGGATGCACCAGTATTTTTTATAGAGCGACTGCCTATCTGACCTCCAAAACCCAGCTAGTACTAGGTAGGTAGTACGATACCTCTTGGTAAGACCGGTTGGTAAACTGTTGGGCCACTGACTACCTGTAACGACTGCTAAATTTCTACAAATGACAGCCGGGACCAACGGCTTGACGTGCTTTCCGAGGCACGGAGGAAACTTGGTATGTAATGGGTTGTCCCACCCACCCACCGACCAACCTAGGCAAGCACGGCTTAACGTAAAGTACGACCCGAGCGGCTGTTATTATTAAGCCACGAGCTCCTTACAAAATGAATACAGCACGTAAACAAAGAATATGCCATTGTGGTATTGTAATCAACAGGCAATATAAATTAGTACTATATAAACGTCGTTATTCACAAACAAATTCAGTAATAATATTTGTCCTTGCATAATCTAGGATTTATGAAATCTATACAATAGAACTTATCTCAGAATACAATTAACTTGCTATCTATAGTAATATTTTGAAGAGATAAAATTAGTTCGTAAGTTTGTATGTAAGAAGTAATCTTCGGCTGGGCTGCGGGACTGTTCGAAAGAGATACCGCGGCCCTGGAACACAAAGGGCAAGGAAGGAACATGGATGGGTTTAGTCAGTACAAGTCTGACACTCCCTTCCGCTCATTTTGAAAATCATATAAACAGCTTGTCGCCAGCCACCGGTGGCGGCCACCGGTGGCTCGTTTGCATGGAGCCTTAGTTGGGTAAAGTATACCTAGTGTAAGATCCAAACTAGGAACGACCTTCACTAATCTGTTTAAATGGATGAAAACTATTTTTTTCATCAAATTTAGTACCTATGTTATATAATATATCGCGAGTGGGTTGGCTAAAAAATTCCTGGCCAAGCTATTATTAACGGATGGAGTGGGGGAGGATGTCCCAAAACAAAGGCAGCGGGCTGCGGTATCAACCACTGTCCTGATCATATCTTTTTCCGAGTCAACAAACGATAAAATATTGTTGTTAATAAAACTTTTGTTTGTAAGAGTATATTTATTTATTATTTAAACTTCATGTATGTACAATGAATAAGAAAAATACCATTTAGTTAACTTGTCGTGATATACATAAATGGGTACATACTAATACATATATCGTCGCCCGTAGGTTCAATTAGGGTAAAGGACAAAATAAGATTTTCCAGGAGAGGCCGGCAAAGTTTTTTTATTACGACTAAATCGATCATAACTTCTGTTGTAATTAACCTTTTTCGAATCTGATTTTACACATAATCTTATATTTTTGTGCTCTATCTACCTGTATAACATTAATTTTATTAAATAAGCTATCTAAGAAAATAGACGTCCCTTACACCAACGTATTTTGTTAGTAATGTCCCTTACTGACCATGTATCTTGTAGTCCGGTCCCTTACATTAAATTGATTGAATTCAAAAATAAACCATGAAATGGTAATTCGTTGATTGGGAAGACCCTTACCTTATTCGAAGTGGATTGGCGGCGATAATTACACCGTTTCACGTTGCTATATTGCATAGTTTTTCAGATACATGGTTATTATGCGGCGGTTTCGAAATTTTGACCCAAAAAATCAGTAGGGTAAGGGAATTTTTTTTAAAGCTAAAATTGTTTTATATACACCATTGGAAAGAGCGAAAAAATCTGAACAAAACTGTATACTCAACTCATTTTGTGTGTTTTGTCCCTTACCCCAATTACCCTACGGTCGACGATATGTTTATAAAGATATAATAAACTAATATATTTATATCATCAGTATAAGTACTTAAAGCAATAAAATACCCCACTCGTAGCAATAAAACGATAGAAAAAGTAAGTAATATTAGTCAACACGTGACCAAACTGTTAGAAAACAATCATGTTTTAGTTACTCAGACTAGCGAGCCACCCGGCCTGCTTCGCACGTTTTTCTCGACTTAATAAGACATCGAGATTCCTTTATTCTAAGACTAGCTGACCCGCGCAACTTCATCTGCGACACATAAGAGAGAGACATTTTTTATTGATGCTCCGCTCCTTTAGGTCGCAGCGATGTTATATGTCTATAGGCTTCCTCGATAAATGTGCTATCCAACACTAAAAGATTTTTTCAATTCGAACGAGTAGTTCCTGAGATTAGCGCGTTCAACCATACAAACTCTTCAATAATATTGTATAAGTATATATATATTTATATAATATGTATAGATTTTTATTATTTATTTTAAACTAGCTGATGCCCGCAGCTTCACCCGCGTGGATAGACGTATGCTATCGCGGACTTTTCTGTAGACCTATATAAGATACACTATACCACCATACATCATTTCGTTATATCTCAAAAGAGGCAGCGTTTTCGTTGAAAGCTCCCAGACGGCTTCTTTTTTTCCGACACCTCCAACAAATATAATTATTTTATAGCCAAAGTATACAAAAACTTGACAAATTGTATACTGAAACCTTCCTCGAGAACCACCCTATCCATTGGTGAAAACAGCATGCAAGCAGCAAAAATCAGTGCAGTAGTTTTTGAGTTTATCGCGAACAGACAGACAGACGCGGTGGAGGACTTTGTTTTATAATAATGTAGTGATAGGTATAGATGTATCCTGACTGCCTCGTTGGTCTAGTGGTCGCAAGCGCGACTGCTGAGCATGACGTTTCGATTCCCAGGTCGCGCAAAGTGCTATTGGGTTTTTCCATCAGAAATTTCTCAATAGCAGCAACGGAGTCTGGATTTGTGCCCGGTTGCTGGCAAAAGGCTCGCCTAGCGGGCGAGCCTTTTGCCTTTTGCCTTTTATTAGGTACATGTGACTTAAACATAATTGGCGGAATGTGGGTGTCATATTACTCCTATTAGGTATACATCTGCCTAACCCTTCCGGGGACTCGAGGCGTGATGTTATGCTATGTATGAATGAATTGATTTCTTATGAAATTATCACGATTCGACACGCCCCACCTTCTTTATGACTGGAATATTTTCAACAAAATATAAGTCATTAAAATTATGTAGACGGTATCTTTATTGTTGTTATTATAAATCTTTTGCTTTTGTACCTATATGGAGAAACCCGTTTGTCTTGTTTCTTGCATTTATATTTTCTTGTATTGTGGGTGTTTTTACAGCTTACATCAACTCTTCAACTTGAAAACATTATATACGGTTGAACAAGCTATTCACGATCCTAGTACACTAAGAATTTATTTGTAATTTTATTCCCCTTCTTGATTGCGAAAGCTGATGATTCGTTTTTTATTATATCGAACACGGTGTGTCGATAATTCAGTTGTTCTATGTTTTATTCCATCGATGCTTTATTGGTGTGATGTAATTGATGTTTGTGCGAAAAATCCTGTTGCGAAACCCTACAGCAATTTCTCATTAGTTCGGTCATTTAGTAGTTCGATAGGATCCGTCCGTTCGTTGTTAATAATCTTATTTTCCATTTGCCCTTTGTCTTTGTCATTAAGAGTCAGTCTCATAATGACAAAAGCTTTATAAAATAAAATTTGGAAAAGTATACGCTGCGGCATTGGATTGTAAGTATTTCCGCGTGTATACCAAATAACTTGATCGACCGTACGTTCCTTATCTTGGAACAAGTCATTTTTACAATCAATTTTCCTGTAGTTAAAGATATCGGTTTTACTACCCTCAAAGCGAGGTACCGCTTTTAGTGAAGAGAAATTAAAACAAACTACAATTTCAAGAATCTTTAGATTTATTTGTTTAACAAAAACACTTAACACTATTTGTACAATCTAGTCTTATAATACGTCGATCACAATGCATCCACAAGATGGCAGTAGCTCCCTTGGTCCACATACTACATTAGATGGAATTATGGTTTAACAAGGCGAGGGCGTGAATCCCATGCTATTGCCATCATTATCTCTTTACTTATCTAAACACCTATGAGTTCTATGGGTTTTAATATGACTATGTCAAGTCCCACTATTTTCAGTGCAGTTCAATATTTAATTCATCAACGTAGCAAGTTTTCTCACGGGTGACGACTGAAAACAAGTGCTGTGCTGTAGCCCCCCCCCCCCCATCATGCTGAGTGGTAACCTGTTTGTCGCAGTCACGACGTGCAAGCTGTCAACTTTGTGAAGTAAGACATGTATGGAGTAGAAATTATTGAAGTTATACTTCTTTTGGCGCGTTAGGGAAAAATGATGAGAGTAAATTTTACGATGCGCGCGCACACCGTCACGAAAAACCGACACCCTGATGTTATTAGCTAGTCAACATACAGGGTGTATGTTGACTAGCTAATAACATCAGGGTGTTAGAAGGTCAACATTTTAGTTTTATATGCCAAAAAAGTATAACTTCTTACGTGCGTAATAAGTACACACTCTTTTTTTCTTTGTTCCGTCCTGTTGTATTTATAAATATTTGTTATGCGTTGTATGCTTATTGTTTATTTATTTTTGTCATTTTGTATGCACGTCATGTCCCTGCGACAATTTTCTTCTTCTTTACTTTCTTTGTTAATTACAAAAAGCACTCCTTTCATCACAGTTCAGTTCATAATTTTAACTTTAACCTCTTCATCTACATCTACCTTATCGTCTTTAAACTTCCCATAATTGAAATAGTCTTCAATCTCCTGAAGGGTCCTATCCTTAGTCTCAGGCAACATAAAGTATAAAGCCAGCAGAGCAAGAGCCATGGTAATGCCGAAAACTGCAAACGTGCCATAGACTTTCAAATTGATGAGCATGTATGGAGTAATCTGGAGTCCTGCCATCACTCCAAGAGACATAAATATCCCAGCCACTGAAGATCCTACTCCTCGATGCCGTAATGGAAACACTTCTCCTAACAAAGCTAAAGGTATGGGAGTACAACCCAAATTAGCAAGGATGAAGAATATCACGAAAATTCCTATCGGTATCCAAGTTTTATCGTTAGGAATGATTGCTTTATCTGCTAAAAAGAGGTAAGTACAGACAATCATGAGAACTGCACAAGCAGAGAATCCTGTGGAAAAGAGTAAAGTTCTTCTCTTCATGACTTTGACGAGAATTGATGAAGAAACCGCGCTAGAAGTGATGATGAGGTCAATGGCCAATGTGTAGTAGAAGGACTGAGACCTATTACCGGTCACTTCACCAATGATTTGTAAAGCGTAAGCAGGGAAGAGGTGCCTTCCGCTGGTTTCCAACAGTATACTGCTGCAGAAGATTATAAACAGAGGTTTGAGGAAGTCTCTCTGTGTAAATCTTTTAAGCAAATCTTCACATCTAGCGCCACATGTTGACTTCTGGACTGGTTTTGATCTTTGCTCCATCTGAGCTCTCACTAGCTCTTCCAACTCATTATAAGATGCTTCTGATTGTCCTCTCAACCAATAGAAGGAGTTTTCACTTCTCTCATACTCTCCTCTTGAAGCCAACCAGGCCGGGCTCTCTGGCCATGTATAGACGACAATCAAGGCTAGGAAATGAGGAATAATGCCAACTAAAGCCACTGTCCTCCAGTGCAAGAAATGCCCTATAATATGAACTGACATTCCTCCTAAGCACACCGATGCTGTCTTCAGATTCAGGAAGACTCCTCTATACTTTGGGTCTGAGTATTCTCCCACCACAATAGCTCCTAAAGAGACTGTGGCTCCAGCAGTGAACCCACCCAAGATCCTCCCAATCATGAGAGCTGGGATGCCTTGAGCGAGGTATATGCAGAGCCAGCCGATGATTCCTGGTAGAATGACGATGCCGTGAGCCAATCTTCGGCCGTAAAAGTCCATGAGGAATGATGATAAGAAAAAACCTGGGATTCCGGAGATTCCACATGATGATGCTGAAAAAGAAAAGTTTTCTTATTGTTAGACAACCTTATCAGAGCGGATTAAAAAAAATCATAATATGTTAGTGTGGGAAGTGCTTCCCACACAAACATATGCACCATTAAGAATTTCCTCGACAAAACGAAACCCCCGATAGTGCTCTTCGTCATTGAGTAAGAACTCTTGTGCGGAATTTCATTCTTGTAGACACCGTGTTTTACCGTCTAGGCCTTGTGTTGTCTCTCATTAAGAAATTAATGATTTTAAGATATTTATTATGATGATGGCGATGCCATCCAGCCGATTTCGGCCACAACGACTGCATTCAACGGCTTTCAAGGACGATTGTCGGGAGTTTTGGTGTGTTGCTTTTTACATGTGCTCTCAAGTGGCTAGCATATTCATAGCATTCCAACTTTTGCTGAAAAACCCTGAGCTATAAACTCATAGATATTTATTATGAACGATTATGGTAGGTCTTAAGTCAGCTATGATAAAAGTATGTTATTGTTTTTGTCGTCGTTGCATTGATTTCAACTCTCTCGTGAACTTAATTCTTCAGTGTAGGTATAGCCCTAATATGTAGTATTTACCTAGCCAAGATGAGGTGTGCAGATCAGTTTTTATAGGAGAGTCTGGTGCCTGTAGCCCTGGCAGTAGGCTGGTAGTGTAGCTCAGCATCATGCCCTGCCCGATCATGTTGGTCCATACCGCTGATAGGGTCCATGCCTGGAAAGAAAATATTCTGAGTATGCAATGTCTTGGAAGGCTGTTCAAAGTCTGTTACTTTGCACTTTGGTCATCATCATCATCATTTCACCCAAAAGACGTCCACTGCTGGACGTAGGCCTCCCCCAAGTGTCGCCACATTGACTGGTCCTGTGCGACTCGCATCCAGCGGATCCCTGCAATCTTCACCAGGTCATCGGTCTAACGTCTTCCGGTTCGCGGTGGCCACTCCAGAACTTTACGGCCCCATCGGCCATCCGTTCTGCTACGTCGGTAACCTTGGTTCTCTTGCAGATGTTCTCATTTCTGATTCGATCACGCAAGGAAACTCCGAGCATAGCCCTTTGCACTTTGGTAACAGGCTCTATTTTCAGGTTTTCTTAGTAATACATAGTTGTTTTTAATAATATTGAAACTCCAGCTTCTCAAGACGTCTAGCATAATAAGTACGTACGTATAAATAAAGACGTTGTGACGTCTTTATTTATAGCATCATCATCTGCCTAACCTTTACCCTAGTTGGGGTCGGCTTTCAGTCTAACCGGATGCAGTTGAATACCAGTGTTTTACAGGTAGGTAATATGATACCCCTTGGTAAGACTGTTTGTAAGAAATTCGGGCCACTGACTACTTAACGACTGTCAAAGACCAACAATGTATAGCTAGGACCAACGGCTTTCCGAAGCAGGGAGGAAACTAGGCATATAATGGGTGGTCACCCTTCCACGGACCAACCTAGGCAAGCGCGGCTTAACCTGAAGATCGACCCGAGCGGCTGTTATTATTTAACAACGAGCTCATTTTGGTTTACAATTTGGGTAATTTCAGGCTTATCAGTCGGATCAGAAACTTAAAATACGGTACTTGGAAGTTTCAAAGGGCTTTACAATTTATTAGACCATTGCCTAAGCAATAGATTCACAGTAGATTAGAAATATTGAGATAAGTACCAGTTGCTTCCTTAACACGGGGAAACACAACAAAATGAGGTTGCTTTGTATATTTACTTAGATTCATGTTATCTTAGGAAAACATAATCAAACGCACGTAGTTCATGATTTAGACTTATCTTATTATTACAGGGTGTAAACAGACTCTTCACGAAGCCGTCAACCAGGCATTTTGTACATCAAAATAAGTAACTTAACGCAGAAATTAGGGCTGGGAAACGCCTTTTTTTTGGACTGAAAAATCACGTTTTTCAGTAGGACTCAATGTAACGGACTCAAAAGTTCAAAACATTGTGCTGATGGATGGATTGAATAGTAAGATATTACATAAAAAACATGTATTTAAAAAAAATGTGAAAAAGTTGGAACTTTGATCCCCAATATCTCCGTAACTAGAAGGTTCCCAGGTATAGTCTAGAACAAAAAAATGGTCAAAATGACGGGGAGAACAAGTGCCTTTCGGCTTCGTTAAGAGTCTGTTTACACCCTTTACAAACAATGTTTTATAAGTCCCTTCTAGGTGTAGTGTCAAACCTAATGGAGAGATCAGATAATGCATTCATGGTACACGGAAACAGTGGTGCCTCGTTAGTCTGTAGGTCGCAAGTGCGACTGTTGAGCATGAGGTCCTGGGTTCGATTCCCAAGTCGGTCAAAGTGTTATTGGGTTTTCCATCAAGAATCTCTCAATAGCAGCCACGGAGTCTGGATTTGTGCCCAATTGCTGGCCATATTCTCACATGGGACTTAAACACAACTGGCGAAATGTGGGTGTACTTACTATTTGGTACAACCTCTGTTATGTTATAATTATGGTAATCCCTAATTAGTTTTAAGTTATTCTCATAAATTAAATGCTTGGCAGATGCCAAAGTTATTTAAAGACTGCCCGCAACTTTGCCCGCAGATCCGCTCGCGTTAATTTAGAATTTGACAATCAATTCGGGTTGTACTCTGCTTGTAATTCAGTCCTGATGTGAAAGACACGTGGCGCCATCTATTATCATAACAACGTTATTGTTGTTTTCCTCAGAATCAGTACTTTTTTTTGAAATAGAAGGTATCCTATGTCTGTTGCTGTTTATCTGAAAACGTATATGCCAATTTTCAGGATGATCGGTTTAGTAGTTTAGGCGTGAAAAGGTAACAAACAAACTTACCAGCGGCGGCCTTAGGGGGTGGCGAACAGGGCAAACGCTCGGGGCCTCGCTCTTGCAGGGGCCTCGCGCAACAACCCAAGCAAATTTTAAGAAATGTAGAGTTTTTAAACTATACTTTTTTATTCATAAAATTATTAAAACATATTTGAGGGATTCGATGACACAAGATCGGCTTTCAACCCTTGCTATTCTTTCAATCGAAAATGACGTAGCTCATTAGATTATAGTGCTTTAATTAAAGATTAAATTTATCATCTCTGTATTTGTTGACGAAAGAAAGAATAACAAAGAAAGGTTTAATTGTGTAAATCTTTCTTTGTTTTTTCTTTTGTTTTCTTTATTTTAAAACTCAAATTTTATTTATTTCTATAACTAGTAGCATTTCTTGTCGAACATGACAAATACGTATACCAAACAACGACCAACTTTCGAATCACATACTTTTCACGAAGGACAAAGGGCCTCGCAAAGACCTGCCGCCCGGAGCCTCGCGATGGTTAAGGCCGCCGCTGAAACTTACTTTCGTATTTATAATATTATATATAAAAATAAAAAAGTAAGGATATATTTAAAGTAGTAAGAAAGGATTAGATTACATACAACTTTAACAAAATAAGCACATAATATTATTTTGATCGTAATAAAGTGGTTATATTGTCCCTATAAAACAATTTTATTGTCACCAATAATTATTCTTTTATAACCACGAAGTCACGGAAAAACAATTAGTTTATAATTAAAGACGGTATGATTGCGGTTTGACTATTATTTTCTTTCATAAATTAATCATTTGTATTAAAAGTGACTCAATTTGTTCAGTGCAAATTGAGTAATTTCTTAATTTTCTTAGAATTTTCTCCAATAAAACCTATTAAATTCCTTAATATTTTATTAACAATACGAAACGGGGAACAATGAATTATACTCATTTTATCCATTTAAAGGTGTTTCACGCAAAGCAGATATCAAAACAAATAGGCTCATGGGGTTCGAAAAAACTCCTTCTTTACATAATTTTCTCTCTTTGCTACTATAGTCTTTTGACAATTTACAAACCGAAAATTAGTAAGTTTTTTTTTTAGTTATTTACAAACCGAAAATTAGTATAAATTAGTGACCGACATTTTTTTTATACTTTTAATTTAGCAACAAACTAAACATAACTAGCTAACTAACTAGCTGCACGGGTGCTCAGCGTACCCACTGTTGCACGGTGCGATAGTAATGAGACAGAACGGCGTCACGCGGCTAACAGCTGATAGGGTGCAGGCGCACAAGCGCGAATTTAATTGTGTTATTGTGATAAAAGTGAATGAGTATTTAAAACAAATGTTTCTTTGGGAAAGTTGTTTGTTATCATGAGTACAATGACGTGTTTAAATATCGGTCAATAATTACCAGTCACCCTATACAAGGTGTAACATAATAAACGCAAGAACTCTCGTGTGGTGTCTCAGACCATGAAATTGAACAAGTTTTGTTCTATGACTTTTAGAAATTCATTACTTTTTTTTTAGTTTTACCACACATGTTGATCAGCTGATCACGTCAGTTCCTATACAAAGTCCAATAACTCGGAGAACAAAAGTTGATCAGTTACTTGGTCTGAGAGACACGGGAGGTCTTGCGTTTATTATGTTCAATCCACATATTTTCTTTCCGTGAAAATCGACAGCTGAGAGCATTTAAGAGTCAATTCACTCCTTAAGTGTTTGGTTTAGGCCTCACACGGCTGACCAGCTGTTCTGGACATAGGTTAGGACATAGAATACTTTTAGAATCCATTTTACTGTTTTCGTGTGTTGAGAAGAAGTTTGAAGTTTGAAAGTGGCGCCTGTTACAGAAAATTTGTAAGGAAGTCGTTTGTATAACAAGTTATGGGCATGTAATGAGGAGGAATAAAACGCATGTGAATAAAAGAGTGATGGATATGAATGTTCATGGATGGAGAGGGAGGATGGCCAAAGATAAGATGGATGGATTGTGTGAGGAATGATATGTAAGAGAAAGGGATAAGGGCTAAATGATACCGAGACTGACAAAGGAGATTGGAAAACTTGTTGCACCGACCCCAAGTAGAATGGGACAAGGGCAGGAAGTGATGAGTATGTTCTCATTAGATCATTTCCAGGCAAAACCGAATGCCTACATCAAAAGCATTAATTCCATCATTTCTGATGACCTCAGGCGCTATGGAGGCCAGTACTAGCCAGCACTATGAATCGTGAAGGTAGGTCGTACATAAAGATTAGTTGTTTAATTACGATTCCCACTCAATATTGTTTACTTTTTCCTCAATTTCTTTTAAATCGAGGTCTTATTGAATCCAGACGTTTCTTGCATCAGTGTTGATGCAAGAAACATCTTGTGTTACATTGATTTTATCTGTAAGTACCCTTTTTTTCGGATGGAAAATCATCAAATGACTCCTTTTGCACTGGGCGGAGCAGAAGGGAGTGTCAGACTTGTACTGACTAAAACCCATCCATGTACCTTCCTTGCCCTTTGTGTTCCAGGGCCGCGGTATCTCGTTCGAATAGTCCCGCAGCCCTTTCTGTAAGTACACTTTTATTTTTTTTCGGATGGGAAGTCATCAAATTACTTCTGGGCAGAGCGGATCTGTATCATTTGCATTGTGTTTCATTTGCTTCAGTTTTGTAATTGTTAAGAAAGTTTTGATTAATCTAACCATTACTGAATTATCTTTTCTATATATGTATTACGCGACACGATGCAAGGACCTATCCTAGATTCCTGGACCAATTTACGTAGAATAAAGAAACACACATTTTATGAACATCAAAGATGGAAACATCGCACTCCTTTTTTTGGGCAGTCGTGTAATAAAAACTGGTGGATGTAAAGAGACGACTTAACACTTTTAAATCCAAAAGTTAACACACAAATCCAATGTTTATTTTTAAAAGAACAAAACATAACATCCCGTCCAAAAACATGATACTTAGAACACCATCATTTCGCCAGGTATATTTAATTCCATGAAATCTTTTTCATGGAACTTAATAATATAACCTTGATCGCACCTTGTGCTGCTATTGCCACACTGCCCAACGTGGAAATCAAACCCATAGCATTAGGGTTTTGCAACTAATAAACCAACGGAGCAGTCGGTTGTCGGTTAATTGTTTAAGTATTTTACCAAACAATTAATTTATCAGTTACTTTATTTGATCCTTTCACTTAAAACACACTTTCATCACATCACTAAATTTTTTTTCACGTTGACATCACAAATCCACCAAAAATATAATTTCTCTACCTGTCTATAGAATGGAGACACCATGCTGCCCTGTTCCCCTCACCAGCAACTGTCAGTAACAAGCACGAACTACTATCAGTAGGTAATCTGTTATCGTGAACTTTATTGTGCGCTTATACACAAATCCCTTTATTGTCTTCTGTAACTAGTGGTAATTTGTTTTGCTCTGTCTGTTTGTTGATCTTTTAATGTTGAATCGTAAATACATACAAGGTGTAAAAATATTGTTGTGAATTGTAATTTTTTTGGGTATAAAATCACGTTTTACGGTAGGATTCAATGTATCGCACTCGAAACATTGTGCTGATGGGTGCATTGAATAGTACGGAGGTCGTGGAGATATTTAAAGCAAAGTTAAAAAAATAAATAAACTGTATTTAAAAAAAACTTTTGAAAAAGCAAAAACTTTGACCCCCATTCTCTCGGATTACAGCCGTGATATCATTCATGTATGTGCAAATCACATAAACTGATAGACACAGTTGGTTCAAGGGACATACACCAAATCAACTCTACCTTTCTTGAAGGCAAAGGGTAAGAAACTTCACTGAGTTGTAGTACGAGCAAAGTCGGTATTCTATACAAATAAAGGAGAGCAGCGGTGGCCCAGTGGTAGCCACCCCGACTTACGAGCAGTAAGTCGTGGGTTCGAACCCAGGCAGGCACATTACTTTGTGTAATTTATTTCATCACCACTGCTCTCAAAAACGGTGAAGGAAAACATCGTGAGGAAACCGGCTTGTCCTATCAACCAATCCGCACTTGGCCCGCGTGGTAGATTATAGCAGATTCCCTCTCATAGAGAGGAGGCCTGTGTCCCAGCAGTGGGAACATTATAGGCTGATGATGATGATGACAACTAAATAAAATTGAAGAGTCTATTTGTAATATCCAAATAACAGCTTTTTACTGAATACATAGGCAAATAATTACGACACTTTTAACAAAAACACATTTTTTAAATTTTTTATCTGTTTGTCTTTCTGTCGGTTTGTTCCAGCTAATCCCCGACTGATTTTGACGGGACTTTTACTGGCAGTAGCTGATGTTATAAGGTCTAACATAAGCTACTTTTATTTTAGAAAAAAAATAGGGTTCCGTGCAAAAAATTGAAACCCTTGAAATATTTAACAAAATTCGATTCAAACGGCTAATCTCCAAAACGGCTGGACCGATTTTGACGGCTCTTTTACTGACATATAGCTGATGTCATAAGGAGTAACTAAAACTAGTTTTATTAAGAAAACGAATTAAGTGTCTGTGCAAAAAATTAAAGCTCTCCCTTTTTCAATCCTATTTTGTTTCCAATTTCAAGTAATATTTTTTATATTAATTTCATGCAAACGAAGATCGCGGGCAGCAGTTAGTTAAAAATAAAATGCATGAGTTATGATTATGAATAAGTACTGTGACTAACTTTTAACAGGAAACCAGCCGGAAAATGTCCTAGCACTACAAATATTAAGGCATTACCAATCACCACTCCCTCCCACATCTAGGCCATTCCTTCACATAGAGAAGAGGCGATGTGTCCCAAAAGTGGTGCATAATCAGCCTATAATGTTCCCACTGCTGGGACACAGGCCTCCTCTCTATGCGAAGGAATTGGCTATAATCCACCACACGGGCCCAGTGCAGGTTGGTACATGGCACATCTTCAAATTTTTGGTTCTAAGACATGCCGGTTGGCTTACGATGTTTTCCTTCACCGTTTTTGAGAGCAGTGGTGATTAAATAAATTACACAAAGTAATGCGCCTGCCTGGGTTCGAACCCACGACTGCTCGTAAGTCGGGGCCGCCACTGGGCCACCGCTGCTTTGATGTGATGATGACCAATTCTACGAATCATTGGCTTCTAAACATGGCCCTCTCAATTCGTGGTTCCCTAATCCACTTCACGGATCGACAGAGAACCCCAAAATAGTACGACCTCAAAAAGCACATCTCATGGGTGTACAATGTTCATGCCCTTTGTGTAAGATGAGAGGTGTTTGACTTGCCGAAGATTATTCCGTAAAATTATCAATAAATTAAATTATACTGATATTATTAAAGCCTTAAATATCACGTTTTTCTTTATTTCGATGCCCTTGTCAGCACGTTCCGAATTTAGTTATATGGTTATATTATTTAAAAAGATAGAAAATTGTATGATTTTGGAACTGTTGTTTATCACTATCGTTGTTGATTACAGTATTTACAGTTTGTTGGCTAGAAACATTTAGGAGACGCCCCCAACGATAAGCCAACTTGTTTGATAGATTCCAACATCCTTCTCTCGATATATAATGAGAAGATTGTGGATGTGGTTAGGATCACATTACATGCACCCAATAGGCCTGGTGATGGGTTTCATACTTTACGAATCATCACTCTTGCAGCCAGCCCAACTGTTATTAAATACTTACTTTGACAACAGTCGATCTTTATGTTAAGCCGTGTATGCCTAGGTTGGTCCATGGATCGGAGACCACCTATTGCATACCGAGCTTCCTCCGTGCCTCGGAAACCACTTTAAGCCGTTGGTCCCGGCTATCATTTGTAGGTATTTGACCGTCGTTACAGGTAGTCAGTGGCCTGAAATTCTGGCAACCAGTCTTACCAAGGAATATCGTATTACCCAGTACTAAACGGGTTGTGGAGGTCGGATAGGCAGTCGCTCCGTGTTAAAAACTGGTATTCAGCTGCATCCATTTAGACTGGAAGGCTAAGTAGATGATGACTTACTTCGACAACATCCCAAAACTTGCAGTCAAAGTGACCTCCGCTGCCACCGACGACGGAAGTGGCGAAGTTTTAGGCTAAACAGAAATACTGTCGTGCCAGTGTCACGAAGGAAAAATCTTTATTCAGTTGTGGACGTACGCTCAACGCCACACTGTTTACCAGTCTATCCAGGGTGATGAAAGCAGGTCATTCAGCTTCTTATTCTTATCGAATAGTTTGCAAAAATACTGAGTCATTAATAAAGTTGGGCCTCGTTGTTCTTGTGGTCGCAAGCGAGACTACTGAGCCCGAGATCCTGAGTTCGATTCTCGGGCCGGGCAAAGTGTTATTGGGTTTTTCCACCAGGACATTCTCAGTAGCAGCCACGAAGTTTGAATTTGTGCCCGGTTGCTATAGGCTCGCCCCTTATTACATGGGAGTTTAACATTACCGAAGAAATTTGGGTTTCCCCTAAGGTACACCTCTGCCTAACCCTTTCGGGATAACAGGCGTGATTTTATGTTATGTTTTGGCCTAGAAGATGGCTACACCAATCAGCTTTTTCTAAGACAGCTTCAAGGCCACTTGTGGGCTTCGTAGCGCCGCGATCGCAGCTATCGTATTATCTATGCGTGCCAATGATAAGACAGTTAGATTATTGGTGCATAGGTCAGAATTGTCCAGGGTTCTGTAATGCGAATAAACAGGGGAATTGGCACTCCATCTTCTGCTAATAAAAGCATATCTTAAATCAAAGTTCACGGCAATCTGTATCTTCTAGGCAAGCGTGCTCCATCCTAGGCCGCATCATTGCTTCACATTAGGCCAGTTGCGGCCCAACGCAAGCCTTTTTCGTGTTTCGCCTTTGGTGGATGGGCTTGAATAGAGTAGTTTACCAAAAAAATCTAATTAGTACGTCAGACAGATTTAAAAAAAAAGGTTGGACGCGTATTTTTTTTTTTCACGTAAACAAAAATTGAAGACGATACACTAACTCACGGAATCAATAGAATACTTAATATTTTTTTTTACTCAAGAGACATCCCTATTGACAAAATGAATCAAAATTGGTCTTTGGGTCAATTATGATAGAAAAAGAAAGGAAAAGAAGAACTAACTGGACACTAAAGCTTAAGAAGTCGGCCCACTACACCGTATTATGTCCGTGTAGAGTAAGGCAAGAAAACGTTCTTTGCACTGAAAAGTATGAGAATTTGACCATTAGACCGTTCCGTTGCATGCTATGCAAGTAGCGTATCGGCAAAATATTCCCGCCGACAAATTGTTGACGCTCTGCGCATGATGACCGTTCCAAACCCGTTATGACCGCGTATTATCACCGTTCGTCGTAGTGGGCATAGTATACCGTGTCATGTTTTTGTCCGTGCCTGATACGTTCATAGCACGGCAATGGTATGGTACGTTGTAGTAGGCGGACTCCTTAAGTCTCACTTGAGAGAGGATCGAACCTAATAATGGATTTAGCCAAGATTTGACTGAAGATAATTAACATGGCAACTGGGCTATTGATATCCAAAGATAATCGGCATGGTCCTGAAACCTAGTGGAGTCTTATCATCACGCGGTTGTTATTAAACTTAATTGAGGGTAGTAGGTTATCAGAATTCAATAATATTTATTGTTATACAAGGTGGCAAAGACACTTAGAAAACAAATGAAAAACTCTGGTAATACTAGTTCATAGAATCTAAATATTTTTAAACTATCAAATAAATCCTAACACAGAAATTAAAAAATATATTTTTTCAAACAAACTAAAATAGAACACCATTTAAAAATATTGGTTCACTGACCTTAAGTATAATTAATTTGCACTAATACGTACCTGGAAATAAAATTGAATGATGAATTTGGTTAAGGCTTTTGAAGTATCGAGTTGGTAACATGATTGTGTTTAGAGTTTATACCAATGCGGCGGTCGTTAACCTGTCGGTGCTAGCTTAATATACATCATGTAGAAAATGCTTAAAATGAAAAAAAAAAGTCTTGCGACTAAACTACTAGATATATTCAATTTATTTTTTGTATGCAGACTGGGAACGCCATGAAGATTACGCAGTTTAATTTATTGTAGCATTGTCGTTGCAATCCTGTATATCGTGGAGCCCTTAACTTACCTATAAAGCGTAGCGCACGTGACGCGGCAGGCCGCAGTACGCCGTACGGCCGCATTGCAAGAAGCACATTAGAACCTTACTTTAGTAGGCTGCGTTCTTGAACCGTAATAATTGTGTCAGTCAACTCAGTCAGCTATTCTACTTCTTCTTTTCGTATCGATGAACTCAAATTGTATTAGACCAGTATGTAGCCACCTGAAAAGCTCTAACATTTGCTACCATTAAATCCTGATAGGTGCAAGTGGTTGTGCAGGATGGGCAGGACAAGAGGTGGAGCATGTCCTGCAGAGGGCCTCCACACTGGCAATCTGTTTGGCATGAGTCGAGGATACCCCATTTGGCCAGATTAAATCTACAGCAGCCAACCTGGGCTCGCTATTGACATCGAGTATTGCACCTGGCACGGCACTTGCATCGTACTGCAAAAGTCCTCCAAAATAGAGGGTGGAGAGACACCGACGCGAAAACGGTTACCACGTATTGAGTACATCATTCTGAGCAAACTCAAACTCAAACTCTTTATTGCATTCATGTATACATTTAGTTGTTACATATATTATGTAAGTAAGTTCCAACATGAAACCCGGTTAGGGCACGGCAACATAAAGATTGTACAAAACAAGCATCCAGTGAGTAGTAATACTGGATTGCAAGTTTTACACCACACCCCTAACAAAGAAATTTGTCATTGGTAATTTAAAAAAAAGTCAGCTGTTACATCAATTTGAACGTATTCCATTTTTGTAGGAAACCGCAAATTTTATTGGGTTTCAGAATGATGAAGTAAATACCTATGTGGTAACCGTTTTCGCGTCGGTGCACAAGAAGTTCATTATTTTTTAGTTCAATGCCCTTGTTTTGGATGTTACATGAATTTGCAAAACAAACAATAATCGCGGTATAGTATCGCGAAACAAATGTTTTTGGTTTTACCCAGTATGTTTCGACGAAACTAAAAATTCTGCTGTTATAAAAATCAAACAAGAATTTAGACATTATATTTTTTAAAGGATTATAATGAAATAAAAGAAGTAGGTACATAAAAACTTAATTTATTTATACATACGTATAAAAATTAATACTAAAAGCACACTCACTTTGCGTTATCAGTGTATCACACTTATTTGGCTGACAGATAACTGAAAACGTTAACAGCATCCTCTGTGAATGGATTTTTAAAATTCTACTTAAAATTAGCTTTTAAGTTATACCTAATATTCCAGTCTTACTCATTGATCATCTTAGTATTCGCTTCCTCATCATCGTCAACATTCGCGAACCTTCCATAATTGAAATAATTCTCGATCTCTTGCAGAGTCCTGTCTTTGGTTTCTGGCATTATAAAGTAAAGTATAAAAAGTGACACTCCCATGATAAGGCCATACACAGCGAAGAAACCATGTACTTTTATACTGTCGATCAAATGTGGAGTGGATTGGAGTCCTCCCATCAAACATATTGATATCCAGACTCCTGACAAGGCCAAGCCTGTGCCTCTATGAGATAAGGGGAAGACTTCCCCAACTAAAGCTAAAGGAATAGGTGCACAACCCAAGTTGGCAAGAATGAAATATAAAACTAACATGGCCATTGGTATCCACGGATGTTCACCAGGTATGATACCCCTGGCTTCTAAGAAAAGATACGTACACACTGCCATTAATACTCCAAAAGCAGCAAAACCAGTGTAGAAAAGAAGGGTTCTCCTATTCATCATCTTTACTAAAGCTGAAGCAAATAAAGCACTCGCAGTGATGATGATGTCTGAACCCAGAGTGTAGTAGAAAGATTGCGAAGTTTCTCCAGTCATCTCAGCCATGATATGGAGAAGGTATGCCGGGAAAATGTGTCTCCCACTCATTTCTAAGACAACAGTTGCTAATAACATTATAATGAATGGTTTCACAAAATCTTTCTGAGTGAATTTCTTGAAAAACTCCGAGATTTTCTCCGAGTACGTCAATTTAAATTTTGGTTTGGCCATTCGTTCTTTTTGGGCTTTTACGGTCCCCCTCATCTCTTTGCGAGAAGCTTCGGAGTTCCCTCGGAGCCAGTAGAAGGCTCTCTCGCTTTTGTCGTACCTTTGTTTTGAGAGCAGCCATGCAGGACTCTCTGGCCACGTGCAGACAATGATCAGGGCAATAATAAGAGGTGTTAACGCAACTAATGCTATTGTCCTCCAGTGGAGGAAACGACTTATAATATGAATGAACATGGCTCCCATGCACACTGAGGCATTCTTTAGATAAAGAAACACTCCTCTATACTTTGGACTGGTATATTCTCCTATCACGATGGCTCCCAAAGAAACCGTAGCGGCAGAGGACAGTCCACCCAGAAACCTTCCAGTCATGAGAACTGTGATGTCGTTGGAGAAGTATATCATCAGCCAACCGATTATTGCTGGCAAGATTACCAGGCCGTGGGTAATCTTTCGTCCGTAGAGGTCCATGAGAAGTGAAGATATGAGGAACCCTGGTATTCCTGCGACGCCAACAATGGATCCTAGAAAAAGAGAGATGATTTCAGATTACATAGATGAGACCCTCTCTTGACTTACAAACTTGTTATAAGTCAAGAGAGGGTCTCATCCGCCTTGTCATTTCCCAACTGAGTTGGAGTCGGCGTTTAGTCGAACCGGTTGCAGCTGAGTACCAGTATTTTGCACGCCTCCACAACCCAGTTATTGCGTTATACGATACCCCTTGGTAAGACTGGTGGTCAAACTTTCAGGTTGGCTATAGAATCTGAAAGATGAGCATTGATTGCAATACCAGCTCGTTGCTTGTCCATCAATACTGCCATGTTTTAGAAATCTAACGTCAGGTACTTCTTTTACAACATTCAATTTACTTACTCGTATGTTATACAAATATACAAAAATTACAAGGCTAGGTTTGCCTAGGTCTTGACATTATTTAGACTTACGTGTATTCGATATATTTACGACATTTGTGGAAACCATTGTGATTAGTAAACAGAGATGACACACCAGTAACGGCCCGACTGACAAGGTCTTGGGGTCCAACATAACATAATATAATTATAACGTATGCATTTTATGTAATTTATTTCGCCAGCACTGCTCTTAAAACGGTGATGGCAAACATCGTGAAGGCCACAGAAAACGAATTGAAAACACAAGACATCCGCAGTTGCTCCGCGTCATGGATATAGGTCACTCCCTCTAATAGAGTGGGGTCTCGGGGGGGGGGAGAGTCCCAGCAGTGGGAATATCCTTAGACTGATTAAGCTAAAATGCGATTACCATCCAGGTAGGAGCTCGTGGCTAAATAATAACAGCCGCTCGAATCGATCTTCAGGTTAAGCTACGCTTGCCTGGGTTGGTCCGTCGATGGGTGACCACCCATTTCATACCGAGTTTCCTCCGTGCCTCGTAAAGCACGTTATCCTATGACATCCGGTACAGATGTCATTTGTAGATCTTTGACAGTCGTTAAAGGTAGTCAATGGCCCGAAAGTCTGACAATCAGTCTTACCAAAGGGTATCGTATTTTTACCCAGTACTAACTGGGTTGTGGACGTCAGATAGGCAGTCGCTCCATATAAAATAAAGGAGTTCAGCTGTATCCGGTTAGACTGGAAGCCGACCCCAATATAATTGGGAGAAGGCTTAGCAGATGATGACTGATTATTTAGTGATTATTGTAATATCAGTTGCAGGTAGTGTGTTCAACAATGAACGATAAAGCTGTTTTCGGTTTATGACGATTTGCGTATTTGGACTAGTGTCTTTGTGTAATCAGTTGTTTCTTGCGTTCTTTTGTCTAGGTATTTTTGGGTTATTTGTAAAATTGGTTTTGAGTTTATTCATAAAGGAAAAACTGTATAAGATGGTGTAATTGAAATAACTGAAAACTCGAAAAGGTCATTGAACTCATTGAATTTTCTGTAGTGTTACAAAAAAGAGCTATGGTTTAGTCTCGTTGTTCTTAGACAAGCCTCAAAAGCCTCAAAAGGATGTAAACACGGACAAGGAACCATTTCATTGTCTATATACCATTGGTCTGTATACCTTGTTTTGGACATAAAGTGTTTATACACCGTGAATTTTTAGTCGTCTTACAAAAGTAGTCCACTCAATGTATCCGACATAAAATACCTCTAGGCGTGAATATTTTTTTTTAACATTAATTAAGATAATAGGTAGGTACAAATAAAAATAAATATCATACCTATTAAAATTATGAAAACTACCCAGCGCACGAGTCGCGTAGATCTTTGCTCGCAGCAGGGTGTTTCAACTACCTACGTCATGCGTCATACATAATAATGAATAATATTTTTATTTTCTATTTATTTAATCTTATTTTTTTGTAATGAATGTATAGTAGTCATTAGATAAATAAAGTGGGCTGCCGTTGTAACACGACTAAAAAGTCACAGAGTATTCTTAAGCACCTGGCCGATTCCTGATGATGTTGGGGGTTTTGGTGACATGAATTGTTTACTATGTTATGTAGCTTTACATTACACACAGTTTGAATAATGGTTGAAGATAATAAAATGGTTCTTTGTCCATGTTTACATCTTTTTGAAGCTGACTGTACTTGGACATGCTTTTCCAATTCCTGAAAGTTGTAGCAATTATAAAAGTTGCACTATCTAACAACAATGCACTGGTTTCACACGCAAGAAACTGGCATCGTGTAAATGGGGCTTTATTTTCTTATTAGGGTGTGTCCACACTATAGTTGCAAAAAAACCGTATTAACTCGGTTTAAAACGGTTTTTTGCAACTATAGTCCAAACTAATATCAATAGAGAGATTCAAACTCAAACTCAAACTCAAACTCAAAAGCATTTATTTCAATTAGACCATTACAGGCACTTTTGAATGTCAGAAAAACAAATTAGGCTAAGCTACAGTCACAGACACAAGGCATAATAACTTGTGAAAGTACTGTAGTTGCCCATTCCAAAGTGTAGATCTCTATGGAGAAGAATGGGCAAGAAACTCCATGGACACTCTTTTCAATCAAAATATTGTTACAAAATCTTGGTTACATCATTCATATTGAGATTATACATATATGTGAGAACGATGTAGAAATACGTGCACGTTAAGAGCGTCCAGAGTAAAATATTATATCAACAATTTAAAAACAAAGTAAGTAGTTAAAATAAACCGTGGCAGCTTTGAGATGACCAGTCCCAACCGACAGCGCCCGTTCACGAGCATGACGCATGAATCAGCCCCATTCAGCTCAACCATATTGAAGGAAGCTAAATGACCCGACACACCCGCCACCATCAGCGAGACATTTTAGTGAGTATGACATTCTCTCACCCACCAGGGTAAATTCAAGTCAATGAAAGATAACCAAATGTAAATGGTAGCTTTACAGTACATAGTACTCACACATGTGCTATGCAATTATATAATACTAAGATATTGAGTCTATACAATGCAAAGATATTATTACAATCTTCTGCAGCTTCCACAATAACTTCACATGGTAATCAATTAGTTTGCCCCTATGGTTGTGGAGCAGGACCAGCATTGAGCCAAGCATTTTTATCATCAATGTAATCCCCCAACTTATAATATGCTTGCCTACATAGTGTGCGTTTTATACAAGATTTAAATTTCGTCTCATTTAGTTTTAGAATGTGGGGAGGTATTTTATTGTAACATTTTAAACAGTACCCCATAAAAGACGAGTCTACTTTAGCTAGCCTAAAACCTGGCTGTACTAGTTGGTCCCTGTTTCTGGTACTATAGTGGTGCCTGTCACCTCTTTTACTAAATAAATGCAGATTTTTCCTAACGTACATGATGTTTTCATAGATGTATTGACAAGGTACTGTCATGATGTTAATTTCTTTGAACAGTTCTCTTAGAGAATCACGCCTACGTAGATCATATAAGGCTCTGATAGCTCTTTTCTGCAGAATAAATATAGACTCGATGTCTGCAGCCCGTCCCCATAGTAAAATACCGTATGACATAATACTATGAAAATAACTAAAATAGACTAGCCTCGCGGTATCTACATCAGTAAATTGACGGATTTTTCTAACAGCATATGCTGCTGAACTCAGGCGTCCTGCAAGAGATGTTATATGCGGACCCCATTGTAGCCTTGAGTCGAGCGTGATCCCCAGAAAAACAGTATCTTCGACGAATTCTAGTTTCTCTTGATTCAATACTATGTCACTAACTATACTTTTGACATTCGGTAGAGCAAATCTTATGCATTTCGTTTTTTTCCCATTTAATACTAAATTATTCGCGGTGAACCAATCATGGACCTGCAGTAGGGCGTTATTTACGTCGTCAAGATTTGTGGCACGTCTGTTTATCTTAAATATTAAAGAGGTATCGTCAGCAAACAACACCATTTGTGGTTGGTTTTTAAATAAATGGGGTAGATCATTTATATAAACTAAAAAGAGGAAAGGACCTAATATTGAACCTTGCGGTACACCCATACTTACTTTTAAACCCATTGAATTGACACCATTTATGTGTACTTGCTGATGTCTATCGTTCAAATACGATTTCACTAAACTAATCGCAAGTTTCCCTAAACCGTAATGTTCGAGTTTAAAGAGTAGGGTTTCGTGGTTTACGCAATCAAATGCTTTCGAGAGGTCACAAAAGATTCCTATGGCATCTTGTGCCTCTTCCCACGCAGTAAATATGTGTTTTAATAAGGTAACACCGGCGTCAGTCGTACAACGTCCTTTGGTGAAACCATACTGCTTCTCATGTAAGATTTTATTGGTGTTAAAGTGGTTGAGCATTTGATTAAGCATAACCTTTTCAAAGACCTTGCTGAAAACCGGCAACACGGATACGGGTCTATAGTTATTGGTGTCTTTTCTGTCCCCGGATTTGAAAAGTGGTATTACTTTACTGTATTTCATAAGGTCCGGGAAGACTCCTTGGTCCACACACAAATTAAATATTAAGGCTAAGTACGGTGCAATAGTCTCAATAATAGCTTGACAAACTTTAACCGACATTCCCCATAGATCCTCGGTTAATTTGATTTTGATTTCCTTAAAAGCTTTAATGACTGCTATGGGGTTTACATGCTTAAATTGAAACTCAACCGGACAGGCCGGAACGTTCGCTCTTAATAACTCAATAGAAAGCAAGGGTGAGGAATTTAAGGTTTCAGTAGTTTTAAGTGGGATACTAGTGAAGAAGTCTACAAATTCTTGAGCAACTTCGTTTTTAGTGCTTAGAAGACCA
This sequence comes from Lycophotia porphyrea, assembly GCA_950005105.1. NCBI lineage: Eukaryota > Metazoa > Arthropoda > Insecta > Lepidoptera > Noctuidae > Lycophotia > Lycophotia porphyrea. Next base: position 870,544 of record OX465408.1, on the reverse strand, counting down.
CGAGAAGTCTCTAGTGTGATATCATTATTATATTTTTTATTTCTATTAGTCTCACTGTTGATAATTTTCCAAACCGTCTTTATTTTATTATCGGCGGATTTAATCTTGTTGCTAATGAATAAGGCTTTAGCTACCTTACAAGTGATTTTAAAAATTTTTGAGTAAGTTGCAACATATTTATTAAAAGTTTCCGAGTTGATGTAAGGCTTAAGGCCGTACAGCTCAAACAATCGCTCCCTACTTTTCCTAATACCCTTAGTTGCCCAGTCACTGAAGATAAACTTGGGGCAAATAGTTTTACTTTTCATTTTTAGTGTATTGTTGAACTCTGTGTTAACTACCGAAAAAAATTCCTCATAAAATTGATTAACATTTTCAATAATATGGCCCGGAATGCCTAAATTACTAACTAGGTTATCATTAAATTTATTCAAATTGCTGGGTGTTACTTGTCTAGATTTTATCTGAATTTTTTGTAATGGTGTGTAGGACTCAAAAATAACGGTCTGACCACTGTGATCAGAAGGCAGGTAATTTACAATGGATTTATCTAAGTAGTCGCCGCAACAAAATACATTATCAATACATGTAGCAGTATTTGTAGTAACTCGAGTTGGTTCCGAAAACACGTTTAACAAATTAAATGATTTAAAAAGATGTAAGAATCTACTGCTATCTGATTTTTTGTCTAAAATATTAACATTAAAATCACCACAGATAACTAGTGATTTGTTACCAATTGCAAGTTTTGCTAAAGCATCTTCCATTACTGACTCAAATATTGAGTAGTTTTGATAATTTGGGGGTCTGTAAACGCACACTATTACATGCTTATCGAGCTCAACACAAGACAGCTCAATATTATGTTCAACCGATAGATCAACAATATCACTACGAGTCTTAAATTTAATACAATTTTTAACTAAGATTAATGAACCCCCACGAATCTTAGTTTTGCGGTTAAAGCAACTTCCCACACTGTAATTTGCGTAATTAATTAACATTTCATAGTCTTTTAACCAATGTTCAGTAAAACAAACAATTTCAAACTTTGTTTTTTTCTAAAAACAATTCAATCTCTAGTTGCTTTGAGGAGAAACCTTGAATATTTTGGTGAAATAACTGCATAGAATTCTGCTTAGCCCCTTTTTTACATTTAGCTATTTGAGAGCAACTAGAGCAAGAAGGGACATCGTTGTTGATAAGTTTAACTAAGTTGCCACTCGTACCTTCTATTGTCTTATTGACTAGTTTAAATCTAAGGTAATATTTGTATAATTACAATTAGTATAATTACTAATTAAAGTAGAACTATTTACAAAAAACGGTGACATACCACTTATGTCTGAGTTTATAATAAAAGCTAATAGCCGAGCTATTTGACGTCTAAAACTAATAGGCAGGTACGCATTATTCCTCGTTGACTTCAATTTCTGAACGAAACTGTTGGTGTCGAAAAATGACAACTTGTCACTATAGTGACTCGCTAATAATTGCATGCGATCGTTTAAATTATGGATAAAATTATGGATTAGCATTGTTGTATTATTTAGACGTGTTATATAGCAAAAGTTTTGTAAAATGTTACTTAATCTGGACGCACCTTTAGATTGCATATCTGACCAAAATAGTTTTAAATTAAACAGAGTAATTATGATTTCATTAATATCATTATTCGTTTACGATTTTTTTTCAGATTCAGATAGTTAATCAGAACCATAAATTATATTAATACTAATAATAGCTATAAAAGGTCCCATTCAAATAGATTAACAAACTTTTAGAAATGCAGACCACCAAAATAAGGATATCGGTAAAAAAATAAATAAGAAAAACTCATTATATATTTACAAGAAGAAAAAATCTGCTAACGAAAATACACTTAAAATCTGCTAACGAAAATACACTTAAAATCTGCTAACGAAAATACACTTAAAATCTGCTAACGAAAATACACTTAAAATCGGAGCAATTTATTATTTACTCACTACATAGTATAAAACAAAGTCGCTTCACGCTCTCTGTCTGTCCCTATGTATGCTTAGACCTATAAAACTACGCTACGGATTTTGATGCGGGTTTTTTTAATAGATAGAGTGATTCAAGAGGAAGGTTTATATGTATATAACATGCGTAATATTGTAGAGAAACGCTGATAATTTTAGAGGTTTCTAATGTGATGTCGTAAATAAACACATTTTTTTGCGCTTACATTGCAAACGCTGGCTGAACAATATCTACATTGCACCCGTGCGAAGCCAGAGCGGGTCGCTAGTTCAAAATAAACCACTTTAATTTGTGTCCTTTTTTGCTCGGATATCTTTGTTTAGACGTACTGAACGCTGTGTTTTGGTCCATCTATTTTAATGGGACCTTATATTTTGTTTGTGTCCGCCGGTGGGTATGGTTTCTAAATTATGATGCCCAAAGACCTTTTTCGACGAAAATTAAACTCGCAACTATTTGTGCAGGTTAGCTTTGATGAGGAGACTGGCTGTCAGCATACTACGGGAAGACACCAGGCCGTGACCAAACATGTTGATGTATATCTTACCGAGCCATGATGCGGTGTGCAGGTCAGCTTTGATGGGCGAGTCAGACTGGCTGAGCGCTGGCAGCAGACTAGATGGGAAGCTCAGCACCAGACCCTGACCAAACATGTTGATCAGCACCGCTGACATCGTCCACGACTGGAAGTTAAGACACATACGTAGAGTACTTTACTGTACACACGGCGGCATATCAAGCTTTACATTTCTAGTATAACATGGCCTTGCTTTGTATAGAATTCCTGTACAATGAGAGATCCGCATAAACTGGTTATGTATAGCTTGATCAGCCGTCGCGCGTAAATCAAAATTGTAACTCGCCTCTTTGACAATATTTTTAAATGTATACAAATAAATAAAATTGAAGAGCCTGTTGGTAATTTAAAAATAACAGCTTTCTACTGAATGCATGTAGAAGTATACATAATACGGTACATGTAACAAAATGACATCTTACAATTTAGGTCTGTCCGTCTGTTTGTCCCGGCTAATCTCCGAAACGGATGGTCCGATTTTCAGGGGATTTTTACTGGCACATAGCTGATGTTATAAGGACTAACTTATAAAAAAAAAATATTTTAGAAAAAGAATTAGGGTTCCGTGCAAAAATATTAAAACTATTGAAATTGTTTACAAAATCCGATTCAAATAAGGAAGTATTATTTTTATAATTATTTCACACGGATGAAGGTCGCGGGTCACAGCTAGTCTATGAATAAAGACAATGGTAGACAGATTTTGGACAGAGTAGAAGAGTGTTGGTACAGTCATGCACAAAACAAGTAAGCATGCCTATAGTCGACGTCATATTCATTACTGCATCAGTTTTACACGAAGGTCGAATAAGTTATAAGCTTTGCCTTGTGAACTTCTAAAAATGACTGTCTATGTACAGTACGGTAGTTCAATTCATTAATACGTGTTTAAAAGGGAGCGGGGGGGGATGATTTTCTTTTCTTTTCATTCAGGAAATTCGTTCTCTTTTCTATGAACGGGAATGCAGTAAGTGACCAATGCCATTGAAAATCCGTTTTTCAGGGTTCCGTTGCCAAATGGCAACGGAACCCTTTGTGCGCGAGGAAGACTTTCGCTTGGTAGGTTTTTTTTTTAATCCTATCCATGTAACTAAAACGTGAGAGAGCTCTTTATAGCCCATTATCTGAAATTTAATGCTAGGTACTTATCTTTAAAAAGACAATGTTTAACTTTATTGTTATTTTTTTTGTTACTTACGTTATTTTTAATGAGTTAAAAAATGTGCATAAACCTTGTGTAAAATCTTTTGTTAACTTTCAATTAATTTTAGTAGTAGTTGTAGTTTAAAAAGTTGACTTTGTGACTGTATTTTTTTATTGTTCTAACTTGAGGTAGTTTTGTGCGTACCTACAGGGTGTAAGCAGACTATTCACAAAGCCGTCAACCAAGCATTATGTTGTACATCAAACTAAGTTAGTTAAAAATTAGTGCTGGGAAACAACTTTTTTTTGGGCTGAAAAATCACGTTTTACAGTAGGACTCAATGTAACGCACTCAAAACATTGTGCTGATGGATGGATTGAATAGTAAGGGGGTCCTGGAGGTGTTTAAAGTAAAAATCTTACATTAAACACTGTATTTAAAAAAAAAAACTTGTGAAAAAGTTGGAACTTTGACCCCCAATATCTCCGTAACTAGAAGGTTCCCAGGTATGGTCTAAAACAACAAAATGATCGTAATGACGGGGACAACAAGTGCCTTTCGGCTTCGTTAAGAGTCTGTTTACACCCTTTATGTAAAATGTAATTCTAAATTTAGTTATGATATTATTAAACAGGTAAGAACAATAACAATAGGTAGGTACGAACTTTATACGTAAATTTATTACGTCACAAAATAATAATTTTTGACGTCAGCATTTTTTACTTTTCTATGAACTGTGCGAAATTATTTTGTTATCTCACTTATTCTCATTTTATATAGAAACCTAGTGCAATTAGTCAAAAATACTCAAAAGGTGGGGGTCGGATGTTCATAGTACTTTTATAATGAGTTTCTAGAGGTGCGGAGTAGAAATAAAAAAAAATCACAGCTCGCGATTTGTTTTTGTTAATTTCGTTTTCCAATTTTTTTTCGGATATAATTTTTTATAGTGGCGTAGATAATATAGTGCTTTGTGCATCCAGTAAAAACCGATTTGGTATTTTTATTTGTTCATTGATGTCGATGAAATATATATTTTTTTTGAAGATTTCCTATTTTCTTTAATTATTTCTAAAACACGGAATTTAAAGACTACGATTTCTGTGTCGTGCAGTGCAGTTATCAGTGACATATTTTTTCACTGATAACTGCACTATAGTCGACATAAAAAGGTTCAAGAAAACCACATTCCTCAATGTAGTAATTACTATACTAGATTATAATAATTCTATAGACTATAATAATTCAGACACAAATTAATATCAGATTTTTTTTTAACACGCAGCTCTAGTAACTCCATAAAAAGTCCGATGAAAATCCGACCACTGTAATCATCGTCCCACGGTTTTGTCTAATTGCACTCGAATATAGGAACCTAAATTATATTTTACTAAGTTAAAAATATAAAGTGTGTTTAGTGGTCATTTTAAAGCTAAAAGTTTTATAACAAGGTACTAGTTAAAAACAAAACAAAAAGGAATATTTACTTGTTGGAACCGTGCTATTTAAATTGTGATTTATTGAAAAGAAAAAAAACTAAAACATTAAATACTAGAAATAATAAAAAAAAAAACTTTTACCTGCCGCAACAATGGGGACGACATTGTTCTAAAATCCCTCTACCTTCATGCTGATCACAAGTCACCACTCATGGCCGCCACTGCACCAGCTTTGACACCTCTGCCAAGAAACAAGACGTTATATTGATAAACATCATTCTGTTTTACCTAACACAGTTGTGTTTAACTGTGTGAACCTGTTTTTGTAGGAAGATTTATTAAAATAAACCTGCGTTTCTATAGCGCAGTATTTTTCGTATTTTATTAGCAAGTCGAGTTTTAGAAAAAAAAAATAATAATTTCAAGATGGATCCGATCTTTTTTGCGGGGTGAACATGGCCAAAGATTGCACAAGGGAGGTTTGCAAGAGGAAAGGGTAGGGTCCAAGGGTAGGAAAATTAAAAATATAACACCAAAAAAAAAAAGCTAAATAATTTGGTACACCTACTAGTATTAGGAATGTACCTAGAAAACCGAGATACTACTTTTTTGTGCTTGATTTTAATTGAGAGATTTTTAAATACAGATTCTAAAAAAAATGTGTCCAATAGAGTCTAGCCAGATAACTAAAATGGCAGAACAAATAGAATTATAGACCGTATTCTATGTCAGGTTATCAATAGATCAATCACGTCAAAACGAATAGCATAGTTAAATAGAACAACTATATAAATCTTTAGTTACTACCTATTAGAGTCAGATTAAATTATAATTTTATTTAAACTATGTAAACGATTAGCCATCAGTTTCAATAGGAAAAACAAGGAAAACCATGACACCAATTAATATATGAACTAGTTGATTTCGCAATGTCAGCAATGTGTAAGACTGAACTGGCCTACGAAACATAAACAAAATAGTACCTCAAACTCTTTTTTTTTCATTAAAACATAACTATTATTACTTACTCATAGAGAGGAAGCCGTGTGTCCCACCAGTGGGAACATTATGGGCTGATTATGCTATGCATATGCTATTAAAACATATAACACTTTTGTGTTATCAATTCGGTCGTCAGAAAATTAAAGCTGTTGAAGACAGACAACATACATCCTGGCCTGAACATTGCAGACAGGAAAGGATACTTTTTTCTAAAATACATATAAGGATCTACACCTGCCTGGATATTTTTTTTTTTAAAGCCAATTTGTCTACATTAAATAGTCGTACCATAAAGCTAATTTCAGACTACGCTATACTATTGTGCTATATAGTATAGCAAAAAAGGACTTAATTATGCTATACTATATAGCATGGCATTCACAATAGGTACGTGATATTATCGCAAGAATTTATAGTGTACTAGCTGACCCGCGCAACTTCGTCTGCGACTCATAATGCAATTAAATAATATTATATAGCACAGCGATATAGCACAGTGTGAACGTGTCCATAACAATGTATGGTTCGCGATATTGTTGTGCTATGAGCTATATACACTGTACTGTACTATATATTATTGGCTTACTATACGCTATAAAATTGGTGCGATGCGCTGAGTTCATGCTGTGCTATATGGAGTATTCCCATTTGAGCACCGATTTCAAGAGCACCAATGCTTAGAGCCAAAGATATTCCCTTTGCTCAAAAGGGAAAATCTTTGGTGCTCTTGAAATCGGTGCTCAAATGGGAATACTCCTGCTATATCACGCGCCGCTCTTTTCCTCCTCCCTCACCCCCGGCCGCCCGCAAGCGAAACGAGCGACACAACCAGAGATACCAGAACGTCTCAAAAGGGACGATTTTTGCTGACGATGTGTGCTGTGCAACTGTGCACACTCTTCAAAGATCGCGGTCAACTAAGCTTGCTATATAGGTACTATAAATGCTTGCGATATATTTTTTTTTTTTTGCTATTCTATATAGCACAATAGTATAGAAAACCTGAAACCCGCTTTACGGTGCAAAAAAAAGCTACGCATCAGCTATTAACGTTAGTGCATCGTATATAAAAAACCGGATGTAAACGGGTCCTTCACGAAGCCGTCAACCAAGCATGTTTTACATCAAACTAATTAGCAACTACGGAAAAAATATTGGGAAACGACTTTTTTTGGAGTGAAAAATCACGTTTTACGGTAGGATTCAATGTAACGTACACAAAACTATGTGATGATGGATACAATAATTGGTGAGGGGGTCGTGTTGGGGTGCGTCAGAATTCCTCCACGTGTGTCCAGTGGCTGCTGGTCCCTTTAGATACGTCTGAAGGGAACAGCAGTTGCTGGGCCGGTGCACCCTGGGCGCGGGCAGTATCTTTCCCCGAGGAATGGGAAGAGATTCTTATTCTTCGGGGATTGGTACTGTCCGTGGCTAATATTCTGACTGGGAGGGGTCCAACCTGGACCAACGGGGCGTTGTTCCGCGTGACCCTCTGAATAGCAGAGGGCACAGTGGAGCAGCAAGGGCGGGCTCGGTGTGCACTCACCCTGCCTCCGAGCAGACAGTGGAGGACTGCGTCCTTCACTGTCCCCGTCGAACTCGTAACCCATCGAAGTGTCGTGGAACAAGTCTCGCGGCTTTGATGGGACCGAGGGTCTTGGCTTAACCGCCCGGACCGCGAGGTAGAAAACCTCTATAAAAAGTTACCCCGAATCCCAAGTGGCGGAGCACCGCGAGGGGATGTATGGCTGACGGGCGTTCATATGAACAATCAGTCGTTAGTGCTTCCCCCGCCAGAGTACTTGCCGACCCTCTGGCGGGTTATAAATGACATAGGCTTATCCGTGGTACAGGGGTCTCTGCCCGGATGGACTTTTATTTCCCCCATACTCGTGGGACTGAATATGGAAAACCCAACAAACAAAACTGCCGATAAAGGCGAAGGAGAGAGTAGGGATACGGGGTCGGAGTCCGACGCCGTATCGAGTGGTGCTAGCGCGGGAGGCTCGGAGAGCTCCCGCCGCGGGAGGATCGGAGCTGCTGCTGAGAGCAGCAAGTCCTTCCGCAAGCGGACCAGACCGGAGGGCGATCGCGGATCGTCCTCCGAAGGCGAGTTGGCCTCGGCTCGCAAGATCTCCACCAGCAAGCGTGGTGGGATCCGAGGCAAGGGGAGGGGGCTCGCCGCGGCCGACAGATCGGCGCGGCCTGCCGAGGAGGGGCGCCACCTGGGGGTGGCCGGTCCTGGGGAGGCCCGCTCGGGCTCCTTTAGTGGAGAGGCGGACGCAGCTGGCGGCTCCGAGGCGGAGCGTAAGGCCAGGTTTGTGAAGGAGGTGGAGGCCGCGGTGAGGTCTGTAGCTTTGAAGAAGTTGCCTTCGACAAAGCACAGGGCCATACCCGTGGCTTCCGCCTCTATAGTGGCGGCAGCGGAGGCCAATTATGCGGGGTCTGCGTCAGGCGAAGTGGCCAAATTGCGGGCGGAGGTCGCCCGCCTGACGGCCGCGACGGAGCTTCTCCAGAAGGAGAATATGCAGCTCCGAGCAGATCTGGCAGGTCTGCGCGAGCCTGGCTCCCGCAAGGCGGCCCGCAATGTGGACCAGCAGCGGCAAAGCCAGCCCGTGCCGTCAGAAAACCAGGTCCTGAGCCTGGTTCGGCAGGAGCTGGCTGCCTTCCAGGCGCGGTTCGCCGTCCTGGAGGGCATCGTCCTGCGCCCTCCCCTGACGGCAAACAAGGCGGCCTCGAGCCCGAGGACGGCCTCATATGCGGCTGCAGCCGCTGCCTCCTCCGAGGCGGGGCCGTCCAGCCAGCCCTCCGGCAGGGCAGTGCCGGTGCCAAAAAAGCCGAAACCGCCGCCGGCTAAAAAGGCGACAGCCCCAAAAAAGGGCAAAGCTACTGCACCGGTGGAGAATGTGCCAGCGCCAGCAGCCAGCCTGCAGGCGCAACCGCCCCCCCCACCCCCTAAGCCTCCCGTGGCCGAGGCCGGTTGGCAGGTGGTCGGGGAGAAAAAGAAAAGGCGGAAAGCGGCCAAAAAGGCCCGAAAGGAGAAGCGGAGGCGCCAGCACAAGGCGCGGAGCGTCGCGGCTAGGCTCCGCGCCCCGAAAACCGCAGCTGTAGAGATTACACTACAGCCGGACGCGGAAAAGAGGGGCGTGTCCTACCGCGACGTACTCGCAAAAGCGAAAGCGGCGGTGGATCTCGGGGAGCTCGGGATCACCGGGGGCCTCCGGCTCAAGGTCTCTAAGACAGGGGCTCGAGTGCTGGAGATCCCTGGTGAAACCAGTGGCTCGTCCGCTGACGCTCTGGCTGAAAAGCTCAGAGCGTCCTTAGATGCGGACGAGGCCCGAGTGTCCAGGCCCGTCAAATGTGCAGACATGCGCATCGTGGGCCTGGATGACTCGACAACCAAGGAGGAGGTGTTGGCTGCCGTAATCAAGTCCGGGGGGTGCCCTGCCGAGCAGGTCAGGGTAGGCACCCTACGTCCGGACCTCACGGGCACGCAGACCGTCACGGTTTGCTGCCCTGTTACAGCGGCCAAAAAAATCGTGGAGGACCGAAGGCTCCTGGTGGGCTGGGTTGCAGCGCAGGTGAAGCTGCTGGAGCCCAAACCTCTGAGGTGCTACCGCTGCCTCGTGGGACACCACGTGTCAGTGAAATGCACTTCGGAGGTGGACCGCAGCGGACTTTGCTTCCGCTGCGGTCAGCCCGGTCACATGGCCGCGGTTTGTTTCGCCACGCCGCGCTGCTCTGCATGTGCGGCGGCTGGCAAACCGGCCGATCACCGGGCAGGGAGTAAGACCTGCGCCCCACCCGCCCAGGCCAGAGGCAGGGGAAGGCCCTCCGCCACCACCCCCACCGTCGCTACCGCCGCAGCCGCCGCCACTGTCACCGCTGCCGCCGCCGCCGTAACTGCCGCCTCCGCAGCGGAGCCGCCCCAGGGGGCCCGAGAGGGGACTGAAATGGAGTGCCAATAACGGCCCCATTACGTCTCCTCCAGGCGAACATCAACCACTGCGCCTGCGCTCAGGACCTGTTGCTCCAGAGCATGGCGCAGTGGTCGATTAACGTCGCCGTGGTCGCTGAGCCCTACTTTGTCCTGCCCAGGGAAGACTGGGTGAAGGACCTTAGTGGCTCAGTGACCATCATTTCGTCGGCCGCCGCCGGTACCCCGACCCTGGAGAGTGTCAGGCAGGGTCAGGGGTGCGTAGCAGCACGGTTCGGGGAGATCGTCGTGGTGGGTGTCTACTTCTCCCCGAGCCGAACTCTCGCCGAGTTCCACAACTCCCTCAGGGAGTTGAGTGTCGTCGTCCGCAGCTATCCCCTCCCCGTGCTTGTGCTCGGGGACTTCAATGCCAAGAACTTGGCTTGGGGTTCTCGTAACACTGACGTGCGGGGTAGGATGGTGGAGGACTGGGCTCTGGAGACAGGCCTAGTCGTCCTAAATCGGGGTTCTGTCCCCACGTGTGTGCGGATGCGGGGTGATTCGGTGGTGGACATCTCGTTCGCTAGCCCCGCTCTGTCACCGCGTGTCGTTGACTGGCGCGTCATGGAGGGGGTGGAGACATACTCCGACCACCGGTATATCCGGTTCGATGTCTCTGCCCAGACCTCAAGCGCGCTGGTCCTACAGGCCCCGAGTGGTCCGCGATGGGCGCTGAAGCAGCTGGACCGGGAGCTCCTCCTGGAAGCCTCGATAGTGCAGGCCTGGGTGACATCACCGGCCAGGCCTGCCGACATCAACGATGAGGCGGGTTGGTTCCAGGAGGCCATGTCCGATATATGCGACGTGGCAATGCCCCGAGTTCGGCCAGAAAGCGCCCGGCGTCAGGTGTACTGGTGGTCGCGAGAGCTGACGTCTCTGCGCGAGGCGTGCGTCGCTGCGCGGCACCTGTACGCCAGGCATCGCAGGCTCCGCATCCGCCCTCCGGATGCGGCAGCCATTGAGGCGGAGCTGTATGAGGGATACAGAGTGGCGAAGACCGCCCTCCTAGAGGCTGTCCAGCGGGCCAAGGATGCGGCCCGCGAAGAGATGCTGGAGACTCTGAACGCAGATCCGTGGGGGCGCCCTTACAAAATGGTGAGGGACAAACTCCGCATCAGGGCCCCCCCGCTGACGCAGAGTCTCCGGCCTGAGCTGGTGGAGGATGTGGTGAGCGCTCTGTTCCCCTCGCGTGGGGAACACCCTCCCCCACCTATGGCTCCGCCGCTTGCGATGCCAGAAGCGGACCACCCAACGGACGACGACGACGTTCCGGAAGTGACCGGGGTAGACCTGAGAGTGGCGGTAGGCAGGCTTAAGGCCAAAAATACCGCCCCGGGACCCGATGGCTTGCCTGGCAAAGCCTGGGTCCTGGCCTCGGAGGCTCTCGGGCCCCGACTGGAGGGACTCTTAAGCGCATGCTTGGAGAGAGGCCAGTTCCCGCTTCGTTGGAAGACGGGCAAACTGGTCCTCATTCGGAAGCCGGGGCGCCCTGCGGACTCTCCGTCCGCATACCGGCCCATTGTGTTGCTCGACGAGGTGGGCAAGCTCTTTGAAAGAGTAATTGCAAACCGCCTCGCCGGGCACCTTGCGGGGATTGGGCCGGATCTTGCGGAACACCAGTTTGGTTTCCGCAAGAGGCGCTCGACGGTGGACGCCATCATGCGCGTGAGAGCCCTCACGACGGGGGATGCGGTGTCCCGGGGTGGGGTGGTTTTGGCGGTGTCTCTTGACATCGCCAATGCCTTCAACTCCATACCCTGGAGCTGCATTAGGGATGCACTCCGGTATCACCAGGTGCCGACCTACCTCCGTCGTATTGTCGGGGACTACCTAACGGATAGGGCCGTCATCTACCCTGGTCGCGACGGCCAGTGGAACCGGCGAGAGATGTCGTGCGGTGTTCCACAGGGATCGGTCCTAGGGCCGCCCTTGTGGAACATCGGTTACGACTGGGTGCTGCGCGCCGACCTCCCTGGTGGCGTCAGCGTAGTTTGTTACGCTGACGACACGCTGGTGCTGGCGCAGGGGAGGTCGTACGAGGCGGCGGCCGAACTTATGACACGCGGGGTTGCGATAGTCGTGGAGAGGATCCGGCAATTGGGTCTCGAGGTGGCTTTGCACAAGTCCGAGGCCATGTGCTTTCATGGGCCTCGGAATGCGCCACCGTCGGGATCCATAGTAACGGCGGGAGGGGTTCCCATCGGCGTCGAGTCGACGTTGAAATACCTAGGGCTCGTCCTCGATAGCCGGTGGAACTTCGTGGAGCATTTCCGACGTTTGGCCCCCAAATTGGAACGGACCGGGGCTGCCTTCAGGCGGCTCCTGCCCAACCTGGGGGGTCCAAGCGCCTCCTGCCGGAGGCTCTACGCGGGGGTCGTGCGGTCCATGGCCCTTTACGGGGCCCCGGTGTGGGCGCGTTCCTTGAGGCGGCGAGCCGCCCACTACCTGAACGCGCCCCAGAAGGTGGTAGCCGTAAGGCTAGTCCGGGGGTACCGCACGATCTCCGGCGAGGCGGCGAGCCTCCTTGCTGGATTGCCGCCATGGGATCTGGAGGCGATAGTCCTCGCGCGCCTACATGAGTGGCGCGTAGAGGCACTACGCCGGGGGGAAACTCCGCTGCCGCGGCAAATTGTCGCACTGCGGACAGACTTCCGGCGCGATCTCATGGCGACATGGAGAGAGCGACTATCGCAACCCCGTGCAGGGCACGCCACAATAGTGGCGATAAGTCCCCTCTTTGAGGAGTGGCTGGAGAGGGGCCACAGCACCCTCACCTTCCGCCTGACGCAGGTCCTCACCGGACACGGTTGTTTCGGGAGGTTCCTGCACCGAATCGGGCGGGAGGAAACGCCCGGGTGTTACCACTGTGAGGGCCGCCCAGAGGATACGGTGGAGCACACGGTAGAGGTCTGCCCCGCTTGGGCGGAGCACCGCCGTGTCCTCGTAGCGGCGATCGGCGGCGGCGACCTATCGCGTCCGGCCCTGGTCCAGTCCATGGTCCGGAGCGAAAGGGAATGGGACGCCGTCACCTCCTTCTGCGAAGCAGTCATGCTAGCGAAGGAGGTGGCGGAGCGTGAGAGGGAGAGAACCTCTCGTCCCAGCCGCCGCGGGAGACGCCTCGGGCGTCGGGGGTCACGTGGTGGCTTCCGGCCACCGTAGACGCGGACCTGTGGACGGAGAGTAATGGGCTAGCTCGCCGTCCGTCCGTCTTTTAACGACAGGCCGTGTTGACGGCGCGTTCGTGTTCCACGCGCGCCTCAAAGAGATGTCAGCAAATAGGGAGGGGCCCGCAAGGGCCGATGCCTGCCAGGGCTGCGGGCTGTTCGAAAGAGATACCGCGGCCCTGGAACACAAAGGGCAAGGAAGGAACATGGATGGGTTTTAGTCAGTACAAGTCTGACACTCCCTCCCGCTCTGTCCAGAGCGGGAGAAGTCATTTGATGATTTCCCATCCGTAAAAAAAAAAAAAAAAAAAAAAAAGGGGGTCGTGTTGGTATTTAAATTAAAGTTATAACACTTATAACATTAAAACTTGAGTACTTAAAAGAAGGTTGCCAGGTATCGTCTAGAACTCTAGAACAAAAAAATGATCGCAATGACGGGAAGAACGCCTTTCGGTTTCGTTAAAAATACTTTCACCCTTTATTTAATTACACAAAACCTCTATTTTTGCACTGATTTCACATTTATGTGTGAAAATACAGTACACAAAACTATTTTGACACAATATTAAACGGATAAATATTTCTAAGTCACAAAAAACCAACGCTAGCTCACGTTAGCTAAGCTTACTTAATGATTATGTAGTAGGATTTGAAATCTAGCAATAATTTACAATGCAAGAAGCTTAGAAGACAAAACTAAGTAAATATTGTATTACTTAGGATTCAAAAATCAAGGATAATGTCATAGTGATTATGAAGTTTCTAATTTCGATGTGCGCGTTGTTTGAGTTATTTCTAAAGCACAGGATGAAATACGCATGCAGTGCAAGCTCGTTTTGTACATACGATTTACTTAAATTTGGTTGGTTGTATAGCGATGTTGCGTTAGATAAGCGAATTATTGCAATAGTGAAAAAATCTTGTACAATTTTCTCCTCATAACACATGTAAACACGATTTTTGTACCCCAGCTTAAAGTTGTTGATTAATTATTGCCTAAAATGAAAAGAGTTATCCAGAAAAATAATAAAAAGAATCCGCCACGTCTGGTTTTGGAAATATTTGTTTGTATGCAAACGACCAAGTCTTAGTAAACAAAAATAAGAACGGCAAAGGAGATGTTTCAAAATGGGCCCAGTATATGTACAATATCTCAAAAAATCGAGAAAAGTCCGTGGAGTTCGGGAAAAATACAGATAAATTGGATAAATGCATATTTTTCGTGTAAGAATTTGATATTTATCATTTATTTTTATTGACTTTTAATATGGCGTCTTGCCAATTTAGATACTCTGTGGTTGAAAAACAATGATAGTAAACCATAGTTCGTCCATTGATCGTGAACTGTCTAACTAACGTAACTAACTAACTAACGTAGTGATTCTCTTTGACAATGTATTATGTCAGAAATAAACACGTCAAACGACAATAATCAATCAACATGACAGCTTCCCGCCATGACGGGTTTTTGTTGTGTGTTGCAATTTCAAGTGTACATTCATATGCTTTACACCCAAACAAAGCCAATCTAAAGTAATTGGATGATTGAAAACTGCTTTAATTGTGTTTCCCCATTTTTTAATATGGTGTACAGAGACCTGGCCGGGGCTCCATATATTTTGAAACATCTCCTTTTCATCTACTTTTTTAGTATTATGGATTAACTTCTTTTACACTGGGCCAACAGTCTCTAACATTACTTTATGGCAAAATTCTTGACGGGTGATCTTCAATAACAGTCTCCCCTAGTAGCCGCTCATACTTCCTAAGTTTTCAGGAAAAAAACGTTAACTTTTGATGCCCAATGCAGTAAAATCTTTTATCTTGGTTTCCACTTTGCAGCAGGAAATCTGGGAATCTTGAATAAATGTAGATATGCACTTTTTAACGAATCTCTAATGGGTCTTCTCATTTTTGAAATTATTAACTGTCCACAAATGTAGGAAAAGAGATCAGATTTTAGTAAACTCTTTCTGCTATACGTTATAATAAAATTTGAAACAAGTTATTTATAGTTTGTGTCGAATAAATGAACATGAAACTACAACCCCCAAATGGGGTAGCAGAAAAATATGATTTGACAGTAAAAAAACATGTGACGTGATAGAATATTTTTACTAACGCTTGTGAAGGTAAAACATGTTTATAAAAAAAATCTTACCGGCTATACAAAAAAGTTAAAATTTGTAAACTAGTGTAATCATCAACAAGCGAGGTATTCCGGTGAAAAAACCGGTGCACTCTCTTGCCCGATTCTCGTAGTCTGATGGAACGGGAATCTGACCTAAGAAAGATAAGGTGTTGGAAAACCAGCTTAACGTGCACTTCCAAACTACGGACAGTAACGACAGTTACTGTAATTATTCTATTAAAGGCAATACTGACACAGTCCTTTATCCACACATGTAAGAGGCACCTTCAAAGTGAGACCTATCCCAGATAAACTACAGGAGAGCCGTCTGCGGTGGTACGGACACGTTATGAGGCGACCATCCGACCACATGACTAGAAAAGTACTAGATATCGAAACTAAACCCCGAGGACGAGGAAGATCCCGAATCACATGGATCTCCTTAGTAAATGAGAACTTCAAAGGAGCCCAACGCGCTCATCAAAGAGACGACCCAGGACCGAGCTGCCTGGAGACGCATGATACGGAGGGCCGGCCCCAAATAAAATGGGAATGGGCTAGGCAAAGAGAGACTGACACAGTCGTTTATTAAGTGACGTTAAAAATATGTGCAAGGATTTGTCTGTTTGGTGGAAACTGATCCTAATACTACAGGGTGTAAACAGACTCTTCACGAAGACGTCAACCAAGCATTATGTACATACATCAAACTAATTAACTTTACGCAACAATTAGTGCTGGGAAACGACTTTTTTTTTGGGCTGAAAAATCACGTTTTACAGTAGGACTCAATGTAACGCACTCAAAACATTGTGCCGATGGATGGATTGAATAGTAAGGGGGTCGTGGAGGTATTTAAAGTAAAAATCTCACATTAAAAACATGTATTTAAAAAAAAAAACTTGTGAAAAAGTTGGAACTTTGACCCCCAATGTCTCCGTAACTAGAAGGTTCCCAGGTATGACGGGGAGAACAAGTGCCTTTCGGCTTCGTTAAGAGTCTGTTTACACCCTTTATATTTAATCGTAGTTTGTGTCATGAGATACACTTTAGTTCTTCAGTGTACTTACTTCATGATTTCACGAATCAGACAGGACGAATCTTAACAAAGACTCATTAATTATATTGTTTTAATTGAAAAATATTGTAGATAAGTACTCCTTTTGTGTAATTTTGTCGGCAACTTACCATTTTTAATCTTGTAAAACGACGTTAATGTGTTGATGTAGACTGATAAGTGGTATTTGGGAAGTTTAGCATATTTTTATTACTTAAGTATTTTTTGGCAAATAATGTAAGCATACTTCTTAGATTTTCTGGTTAGATATTATTAAAACTAATTATAATTTTATAAGGTGAAGGTAGTACCCACGTAAGTACGTAAATTTTTTAACAACTGAACTCTCATACTTTGGTGTAATCTATGTAAATAAACTAATCTTTATTTAGTGTCATTTGCGTGTGGCCTGAAAGTCTGACAACCAGTCTTACCAAAGGAATACCCCTTGGTATTCTGTAATACAATAATATTACCCAGTGCTAACTGGGTTGTAGAGGTCAGATAGGCAGTCGCTCCATGTAAAATGCTGGTATTTAGCTGCATTCGGTTAGACTGGAAGCCGACCCCAACATAGTTGGAAAAAGGCTAGTCAGATGATGATGTGTTTTGCAGACAAACATCTCACATTCCACGAACCGGAATGAAGAATAATAAATTTACGAGTCTTACATCAAGGAATTGAATCATCGATTTTATTTTGTGTTTAATGTGTTTCGATTTTTATTTTTATTTTTTAAATGCTACTACAACTTTGTCAGCTTAGTTATTCATTTTATTGTGCATGCTGTGGTCTCCTGTAAGTGAGGAGTATACCTACGTAATACTTTTGTCGCTGATTATTTATTTCTTATGTTTGTGTACATCCTTTGTTGGAGATCCTAAATAAATAAATTGAACCAACCACGCAGCAGCTGCACCTAACGCCTAGTCCATGACCTTAGGCGATGCGACTTGCGTTAAACAACAAAATAATAGCGGCTGTCATTTATTGTTTCCTTCGCACGAATACCGTCGCGATTTTAGTCGCATCGCAGTGACTCGGGGAATGACTTTGATTTGATTTTCCCGCAGTCGCTTCGCTGTAACAACACGGCGCGTAACCCGCGGCCAAGCGGTACCTATCAACAAATTGACATACTTTCAATTCATTAATGTATATTTAAGGATTTTACCCACTGCATCGTACCATTGAACGTATCAAGCAAAAAAAAAAATTTTGTATTGAGAATTATGAGACTATGCCCACGAACACCATCGCGTGCTATGCTCGTAGCGTATCGGCACCAGCAAAATATTTTGACCGACAACTTTATTGTGGGTATGCCATTAGGTACACTTCTGCCTAACCCTACGGGGATTACAGGCGTAATGTTATGTAACTTTATTGTCGACACTCTAGAATCTACGGACGGTTTAGAATATAGGGTTTAAACCGCGTATGATGACCGTTCTAAACCCGTTATAAACGGGTACGACACGCTATTGATACGTTCTAATCTAGAGGGCACAGCAGTTCGTGTTTGTCCCCGTGAATAAGTTTAAAACACAGTCATAGTATGGTACGGTGAAGTGGACAGACTTCTTATATTTTGATATTAAAAAATAGACATAAATCCATTCTACTTCACGATTTCACTTTTTAATTTGGACGAAATTATACATATGTGTAACAACGTGTTGTAAGACCAAGCCTACTGTGCTCGATTTAAAATGATCTCAATGATCTAAGCGGCCATCATTATACATCACAGAGCAATCGTCTAATTTTGGACATAAATCAAGGTGGAAGCGCACTGTGTGAAGGATGATATGGCTAGAAAGGAGAGGCTGAGCTGACGAGTAATAGAGAAGTATGGAAGAAGAAGACATGCTGCGCCGACCCCAAATAAATTGGGTTATGAGCAGGAGAATGAAGAATTATGGTGGAAACGCCAGGGTAGCCCGCGAAATTTAAATTTTCTTACGTTTTTTGCAATTTGTAGGTTAGTGTCAGGTTCTATGTTGATTAAAATAAAAATATGATTTTTGATGATGCAGTCAGTTACCAATTGCTAGTAAGAAATTCCTGATGGAAAAACTTTGTCCAACCTGGTTAATCGAACCCAGTACATCATGCTCAGCAGAAGCGCTAGCGATCACTATACCAATGAGCCAGTCCTTTGCAAAAATCTAGGATATTGGCCAAATATTTTATTTCTTAGTCATCAGTCTAGATTTGAGCACGGTTGATGTCAATAGGCTCGTCCCCTATTATGGAACTTAACTGGCGAAAGGAGGATGTACTTGTTAGGTATACCTCTGCATAACCATTCGGTGATTACAAGCCGTGAAGATATGTCATGTTTTGCAAAGGTTCGTTTCACTGTGTCATGAATTCCGGGTCGTAATATATGAATTTTTGCAACCGCAGTAAATCCCAATCTGCATAAAAACTTGTATCTAGGCGAGCATTAACAAGAAACTAGTTCACTGTTCAAGGTACGTTTTAATACTCATTACCTCATCTTTATCTGTGTTACCAGAAATGTATGAAACCTAGGAATTGTGTATAATTCCTACCAGAACTTAGGAATTCTACGCAATTCCTAGGAAATATATAGAATTCCGTGCTTACTTAGGAATTGTCTACAATGACGGATTACATACTTTTACTTTAACATCTATACAAATAAATAAAATTAAAGTGTCTGTTTGTAATGTCAAAATAACAGTTTTTTTAATGAATGCATATGAAAATATATACGGTAGGTACTTATAACAAAAACACATGTTTTTTTTTTTAATTTTTGTCTTTCTGTCTGTCTGTTTGTTTCGGCTGATCTCCGCAACGGCTGGACCGATTTTGACGGGACGTATACTGGCAGATAGCTCATGTTATATTTATTTCAATACAATAATTAGGGTTCCGTGCAAAAAATGAAAACCCAAACAGGGAAGTAATATTTTTATAATAATGTCACGCGGACGAAAGTCGCGGGGTACAGCTAGTTATAAGTAAAAGTAGACTTCCAGATGTTCAAGTCAAATCTTAGGTAAAGCACTGATTTAGGTACATTCGAGCCTTGTGCTGACCAAGTGAATTATAGTTGTTATGAATAGAATATTAGATCAGCTAAACAGTGCAGAAGTTTCTAAAAGTCCAAAACGGTTTGGGTTTTTTACTTCATGATAATTATATTCACTCTGATTATAGAGCCCTGACCACCGGTAGCTCGGACCCTGTTCCCAATGCTGGTGGGCTACTATTTTTTATATTATTAAATGTTTTTTTTTTTTATGTTGTTCCATATTTAAATATTTAAACGTGTAAAGAATATGTGTATAGATAAATTAAGGAAATAATATTCACTCTTATTATTACGAAATTCTTTTATTTCCAATAATTTATCCTGCGCCTTATATTTCACTAGTTTATGCCCGCGCCTTTGCTCGCGTGAAGTTCGATAATTGTCCCACGGAATCATACTAGGTATTAAAAACTACCTAAAAAGTATCCTATGTGTTAATCCAGGTTATAGACTATCTGTGTGCAAAATTCACTGATGAAGTTAATAAGTATTTATGTGTATCCTTTGCGTAGTTTAAAAGATCTAAGCGTACAAACAGCGGGAGCGACTTAGTTTTTTATATTATGTAAAGATACTAATATTATCAAGACGTAAGTTTGTATGTAAGGGGGTAATTTTCAGAAGTACTGATACGATTCTAAAAATTCTTTCAGTAACGGGAAACTACATCATTCCAGAGTGTTATAGGCATACATACAGTGTGTAAACAGACTCTTCACGAAGCCGTCAATCAAGCAATATGTACACCAAACTAAGTAACTATACGCAAAAATGAGTGCTGGGAAACGACTTTTTTTTGGGCTGAAAAATCACGTTTTACAGTAGGACTCAATGTAACGACTGAAAAAATTGTGCTGATGGATGGATTGAATACGGGGCGAAAACGGAAAACCAACCAAACCAATAAAGGTACGCCTACGACAAATATGCAGCAATCAGTGACAACTGTACAGAATACAAACAACGATACTGCTAAGGAAGAGAAAATAATATTTGCAAGTTTTATTCAAGATGAAACAGGAAATAAATTAGGCTTAGACCAGACTACAACTACTACAATACATCACCATAGCGAGACGCAGGACATATTGGCAAAACCTTCACTAAAGAACAGGGTATCAGGGTCTGTAAACAACATCAACCCATCAGAGCCTAAGCAGATCCCACATGAGTCGAACGATACGTCTTGTAATATTGCCATCCAATGTCAAACTAAACAAGAAAAGAAAAAGAAAAACGTAATCATAATTGCGGATCAGCAGGGACGCTATGTTCAAAAAAACCTGCAAAGACTTATCGGCAATGATTATCAAGTCAAGTGTTTCTGGAAGTCAGGGGCATCCCTAAAGGAAATTTTAGTAACAGAAAAAGTTGAAATAAGCAAATTAGATAAAAACGACTTTGTAATTGTTTTAGGAGGTACTAATGACAGAAATCCGGAAGAAACTCAACTCTGTTTAAGTAACTTTTTGAATAATACCAGAAATACGAATGTTATGATATCTGAAGTTCTGTTTAATAATTATTTAAACGAAAGGAAGTTGAATTATGAAATTAAATTTATCTGTTCTCACTACATACATTCAACATACGTGGACATGAACTTCTCATCTTACGTACCAAAATATCGCTTTTTATCATTGCATACATCACAATTAATATTAAAAGAAATCTTGAGCAAGGTATATAAACAAAATTATGATAGATATGTTAGGAGACAGTTTGACGCTACTCGTACCAATTTTATTCCTACTTTTGCTGACAAGTGCATTCAGACAGAAATCAATGACCTAGGAAAAGAACACTGTTCAACCAGTAATAGTTTTTTTCGTGTTTAAAAACTTAAACATTCTTCATCAAAACATTAACGGCCTTATAACGAAATTAGATGAGCTTACGGCACACTTACACTCATTGGGAGATAAGAATGATAAAAATCCAATTGACATTATATGCATAACGGAACACAACATGACTATTGAAGACACGAAACTACTCAAACTGCCCAATTACACATTAGGGGATAATTTTTCACGCAGCAATAGACATGGGGGATCGTGTATTTTATTAAAATCTAGGCATAAATTTAAAATTGTGACAGAAGCCAAAAGCCTTAGCGTCAATAATATTTTTGAATGTAGTGGCATCGAACTCATTGACCATAAAATTATAATTTTATGCGTTTATCGACCTCCTAAAAGTAGACTAGACCAAATTGACTTATTTTTTACTAGACTAGCAGAATTACTAACGAAAGTAGGTTATTCTAACAAAAAAGTTATAGTGTGCGGTGATTTTAATATAGACAGGGCAAAAACTAATAAAGTATCCCAACAATTCGAGCAACTATTAGCGAGTTTTAATTTAAAATTAACTATTCATCAACCGACTAGGTTAAGTAGCAAGACATGCATTGACAACATAGCGCATAACATTAGAGGCGCCAAATCTACCGTTCTAGAACTTTCCTTGTCAGATCATACAGCACAATTGTTAAGATGCCCTGTAAAGAAAAGTTATAGCATTGACTACTGGTATAAATATAAAAGAGATTATTGTGAAGAAAACACTCAAACATTTATTAAATACATTAAGAGTCTTAGTTTTACAGAATGTTACTCAAGTAATGACCCAGAAATTGCTTACAATTCCTTTTACGATCTATTTAAACTATTCTATGATTTGTGTTTTCCGACAATACGAGTAAAAATACCAATTTCTAAAAAGCCAAAATGGCTCAGCAAAGGAATTAGGCTATGCTCAAAAAGAAAACGTCAATTGCTATGGAAGTATAGGTTAACTTCAAATTCGAATGACAAAATACACTATAAAGAATATACAAAAAGACTACGAACAATAATAAAAAAAACGCAAAAAGCACAAAACAATTACTACATTCATTCAGCGACAAACAAAGGTAAAGCTATGTGGAAAATCATCAACAATAACAAGACAGTAACACCTAAGGAGGAAATAAATCAAATAAAACTAAATGATAGAATAGTTACAAACCCGATTGAAATAGCTCAGACATTTAACAACTTTTTTATTGACGATATAAAAATGACACTGAAAGACAATGGTATACCTCTTAAAACCCTGACATATAATAACTCCAATTCTATTTTTATGAAACCGACAACCCCTTTTGACGTAGACCAAATAATAAAAATGTTAAAAAATACTAATAGTACGGGGTACGATAACATTAATACAAAAATAGTTAAAAGTGTATCGCATCTCATTTCTCCAGTACTTAGTCACATTATTAATTTGTGCCTGGAACACGGAGTGTTTCCTTCGAAACTGAAATTAACGGTCATAAATCCCATATTTAAAAAAGACGACAAAGAAGAAGTGAAAAATTACAGACCAATCGCTCTAATCCCAGTCTTTGCAAAAATATTTGAAAGAGTAATCTATAATAACTTATATAACTACTTTGAAGCTAACAACATATTTGCAGACGAACAATTCGGGTTTCGAAAAGACAGATCCACTAGCAGTGCTCTATTAAATTTTCTTAAAAATGTCATGACAGGGCTAGATAACAAGCAACATTTAACTGCCATTTTTATGGATATGTCTAAAGCCTTTGATCATGTAGATCATCAAATACTCTTGAACAAACTAGAAAAGTATGGGGTAAGAGGAAATGCACTAAATCTTATTAAATCATATTTATCTGACAGATCACAAGTAACACAGATAACAAAAATAATAAATGACAAAAAGTTAGAACAAACATATACGTCAGACCCAAGAACTATTATGTATGGAGTGCCACAGGGAAGTATTCTTGGACCTCTCTTGTTTATCATCTACATAAACGATCTACCGAAAATTATAAAACAGGAAATGATACTATTTGCAGACGATAGTACAGCTATTTTTACGAACAAAGATAAAGACAATTATGAAAACGACATTAACGAATCACTTGAAGATATCATAAAATGGTTAAAAGTAAATAATCTAAAAATAAATATTGACAAAACGAATTATATGACTTTCACAAATAAAAATACTAACACGGGGAAAAATCTAAAAATACATTACAAAGGCGAACAATTAAAAGAAGTTAACAACACTAAGTTTCTTGGTATTTATATTGACTCTGGGCTAAATTGGAAACTTCAGGTTGATCATGTTTGTAAAAAATTAAACCAATTTTCATATGCCCTTTACATGCTAAGAAAAATTGTTAACGAGAGAGCATTACTTAGCGCTTACCATGCATACGTAGGGTCTACAATCAAATATGGTATTCTTTTTTGGGGCAATTCAACCAACAGGGAATATGCTTTTAAGGCCCAGAAAAAGTGTATTAGGAGTATATGTGGGCTTAAACAAACCGATTCATGTAGAACAGAGTTTCCAAGACTACACATTTTAACGCTTCCATCACTATACATTTATGAAGCAGCAGTAATGATAAAACGCGATTTAAGTAAATATGACACATTGAGAAGTGCACGGTATAAACATGAATTATGTGGAATTAAGTGTAGGACAGTTAAGTTTAAAATGAGTATATTTGGGATAGGTGTGAAAATTTATAACAAACTTCCAAAAAATGTAAAAGGTACTTTAACCTTAGATAGTTTTAAAAAAAGTCTAAAGGAATTTTTAATATGTAAGGCTTATTATTCAATTAATGACTTTTTTAATGACAAAAATATTGATGACTTTGATTGACCTTTAGACAATGACTGAATGAGTAATTTAATTTGTATGACATAAATCAATAATTTAATTTGAATGACAATAACGAATAATTTAATTTTAATGACATCAATGTTTCATGTAATTATCATGAAATCAATTGGATAATTTAATTTGTTTATCTGACTACGTGAACTTGTAACTATATTAATGCATGATGAATGATGGACGCTGACTTAGAGCGAATAATTGTTTTGAAATTCAGTAAAATGTAGTGAATGTTATAAATGTGGAACCAGCATCAAAAATTGTACACCTTATAGGTATGTTGCAGCGATCCAATATATTGTAATCATAAGACCTAATATTTCACCTGTGACAAACAATAAATAAATTTGAATTTGAATTTGAATAGTACGGGAGTCCTGGAGGTGTTTAAAGTAAAAATATTATATTAAAAACATGTATTTAAAAAAAAACTTGTGAAAAGGTTGGAAATTTGACCTCCAATATCTCCGAAAATAGAAGGTTCCCAGGTATAGTCTTGAACAAAAAAATGATCGCAATGACGGGGAGAACAAATGCCTTTCGGCTTCGTTAAGAGTCCGTTTACACCCTTTATAAAACATTCCCGTGAGTACATTCCGTACATAACGGGGGCCAAGCCGCGAGCAAAAGCCAGTTAATTACAAAAAGGGTCATACATTTTACACAAAAGTAATGAAACACAATACATGCCTGGAAACCAAATTCACTGCACTTCAATGCACTTGCTTTTAAACTATTCACTGAACTAAGGACTTTTGCACTGAACACCATACGATATTTATAGCAACACCCTGTACAATACACAGGCGATCCTTCGTACGAAACGGCTCGACAAAATATTGTAAAACTTTCTCACATTTACGCGTAGTGCTATATAGTACCCCCACTATAATTAAGACAAGAGATTCGCACGGGGGTAACCAACCTTTAAGTACTTACGTATATTTATACCTGGATATTTGTTTGTGTCATCTTTTGCAAGCAAGGAAAATCAAAACTCATTTATTCTAATTACGCTGAGAATCAGCAGTGTTTATAAATTTCACAACATATCTCAGTTTAGGTATATTAGGTAGGTAAGTATGTCTATACCTATGTACACATTATTTATGGATATATTGCAAAGAAATTGTTTTTACTTAGATTTTCAGGTTTTAACATTTAAAAAGAGGAGTTCCGTTCGACAGGTATTTAGTGACAAACTTTAACAAAATTATCGATTTTTGACCATCAAGAATCGGCCACGCGTCAATTTGCAAACTAATCTGCTCTACTTAATAAAGACCAAAGTAAAACCAATCAAATCAAATTAAAATCAATCAATTAATAAAAACTTAAAAAAAAAAACTATTCAATTAACTGAAATATATAAACTAACAACAAACTATAAAAGGGCATGAAAAAACTCCTCCTCAACGCTGTCAGCTGGTAATGTGCCCAAGAGACTGGCGGCGTTGCCACGTTGTATGGTAACACTTAGCTTTTGGCCAAGGTAAAAGCCAGCCTTTGGGTCACGGGAAGCGTCAACTAGGCGTTCGAAATTTCCTTAAATAGGCTTTGAGCACTCGGACCTCACGGCCCCAGAGTTTCAACCCTTTGGGGTTCTAAAATATAGTTTCCACAATAGTTAATACACATTTATTTTTAATTTAGTAATTTTCTTACCAGCTTTAATAATGAAAAAGGTACTTTCAAATGCTTAGCTGATTGCCCCATGCCTTCCATGTGGCATGCCGATAGTTGACCATCTCTGTTTAAACCTTTCTAAAGAATTAGACAAAGATTCAAGTGTGTCGTAAGTCAATCTATACGAAGTCGAAGGAACTCCGACGCGAAAACGGTACATTATTCTAAACAACATAAAAATTCTAGAAAAAATTCTACATATGCTCAGAATGTTTTGATATACTGAATACATGGTAACCATTTTCGCGTCGGAGTCACTTCCACCCCGTATGTATAACTCTTTATTAGTAGTGTTTTGCGAAAATCTGACGACCCATTGACCTATTAAACAGAAAGTGGTTGGAACCCGATAATATTCACAGCTGCAACGCTAAGGGTGAAGCCGCACTGGGTCTACGTAGTCGATTATGGCATTCGCTGTCCAGAAGATGAGGCTTGACTCTCACCAGTGAGAACGTTATAAAGCTGATACTTTAACACTACACTTTCACAAGAAAACAATGTTAACTGTCAGTGACTCAGTGCTCTGTCAAGACCGCTGTGGTTTATTTTTGTCTCTGTTACTTCCTTATGTTGTTACTTATCTGAAATTGCATACTGACGCTAGTTGGACTTACTTCCTTGTTTCATAATAACTGTTACTAAGAATGATGTTCTTTATTTGGTTATTACGTCAACTGACCAATATAACATTATTTATGTTGACTAGGTCAGTTACTGCAGGTACAGTCATCTTGACATCACTTACTATTTATTTGTATTGTATTTTGTAATGAATTGTATAATGACTATTATGTAAAATGCAATTGAATGTAATTTTTAATACCCACCAAATTTGTACGCCATTATTGGCAAAACATGGACGCACACGTCATCTATTAATATAATACCTTGCATGTCTGATTAGTCAGTTTATGTAAACGCATGTTTGACAAATAAACTATCTTTATCTTTATCATTACAGTACCAACAACACAACGCAACATACAAGGTCAAACAGAGCCTTCACGAAGCCGTCAACCAAGAATTTGGTACCTAACTCAACTAGTTACTCTACGCAAAAAATATTGTGTGTGAAAAACACGTTTGCTTGCTTGTCTTTGACACAAATCGTGACTCTCATCCAGTTACTACCATCAGCCACCCTGTGAAGATTGTCACTCCACCGAGTCTTAGGTCGTCCCATCTTACGCTTGACAATTCGCGGTCTCCACTCAAGAACACGGCTACCCCAACGGTCACCGGTTCCACGGCTAATATGACCGGCCCATTGCCACTTCAGCTTACTTATTCTGTGAGCTATGTGGACAACTCTGGTTCTCTGTTGGATTACTTATCATCAATGAACATATAATAAAACCCTTCCCTGAACACATTGGACTGTTGGTGTCCTACAATAAAATAAAGCTATTATCATGACCTTTCAAATGCCACATAACTTGATACAACTCTGAAGACGGAGCCCATACAAAGGTGCCCATTCTCCTTTCATAGTTTAGACCCAGCGGTTTAGGTTAACAGAAATAGATCAATAAAATAGGTTGCAAAAGTGAGTCTCCTCGGAATAAGGGAAGATTAACACACGTATCTACAAACAAGTCAAAGTGGCACTTGGTTAAAAGTTATTATTTAAGATACATTTTTTATTCTTAGTTTAGTAATTGCTTGCAGTTAGAACTCAAACTTCTAATTCAAAAGTTATAATTCTTAGCTCTGCTTTCTTTGTCGGTTCTTACTTCATTTAAATTCTTGTCTTTTGTATAAAAATGTTATTAATGTTATTACTTACTTAAACTGACTGCCTCGTTGGTCGAGTGGTCGCAAACGCGATTGCTGAGCACGAGGTCCTGGGTTCGATTCCCAGGTCGGGCAAAGTGTTGTGAGGTTTTTCCATCAGGGATTTCTCAGTAGCAGCCACGGAGTCTGGATTTGTGCCCGGTTGATGGCAATAGGCTCGCCCCCTATTACATGGGACTTATAACATAACTGGTGAAATGTGGGTGTACTATTAGGTACACCTCTGCCTAACCCTACGGGGATTACAGGCGTGATGTTATGTTATGTTTATGTTACCTACTTAAACTCTAGTAATTAATTTAGCTTGACTATACATAGATACGGGTTGTGTAAGTCTAAAGATTTAACGACTACAATAAATAATAGCCTTTCACATTTCACCAGTTTTTTTTATATTCTCATTATCCCACATCATTGGCCTAGTATTCTAAATTAACGACATGGCATTATAATTCATATGAATCTCAATAAAGAATGAGTAAAGTAACTACCTGTTATCCGGGGCTCCGCCTTCGTTCGAGTTTCATCGAAATCAGTGCAGCCGTTACGGCGTGTAAAGGTAACGAGAGTTACTTTTGCATTTTTTTTATTTAACATTACACTAGTAATTTCTCCTGTATCAAGGATGCGTTTACAAACATTTAAACTCACATACACAAACAGCCACACCCGGAACAACTAACTGTAGGCCATACAAATATTTGTTCCGTGCGGGAATCGAACCCGTAACTCGCAGCGCAATCGCTCAGTTACTGCGCTAAACTGGCCATCAATATATATATATATATATTTTTATTAGCCTGGTTGAGTGTCCCACTGCTGGGCATAAGCCTCCCCCATAGCCTGCCACTCTTCTCTACATGCGGTTCTCTCAGGTCAATCTTTCACAAACGCCTCGGCAACGACGGATTAGTATGGATATTTAAATAAAATATTTGGCCAATGTCCTTTACGTAACGAAGTTTTTGCAAAACGTTAATCTATGTTGACAAATTTAATTTATGTGGTAATAGATTCTTTTATCGTTGTGCAGTAAAATAAAAAAAAAACGGATGCATGCTAATTTAAGCTCTTTAATTGCTTCACACAGTGTACAGACGCAAGCAGGTCAAGCAACCCGAAACTGTCAGATTTCCCCAATCAACCTTGAACCTCATTAGGTTTAGCAATAAAGTCGAATCTATCAAAGAAATCTGACAGATTGTAGTGGCTTGATGTGCTGGCGTCTGTACATACTTTAATTGATGAACGATTCTGAAATTAAGAGAGCCCCGTAAGGCCGATCTTCTTTAAACTATGTTAGTAATACACTTACAAAGACAAAAACAAAAATAGAAACAGATTGTGACATCATTGCTGCAAGGTGACAGGCCCAGCCGAAACCTTGCAGCAGTGGTTCACAAACTCACAATCAAGCCTGCTTGCTAATGATACTCGTAGCAATGATTGGTGCGGGGCAGCGCCAACAGCATCCTATCTTCATAGATAGGATGCTGTTGGGGCTGCCGCGCACACTACGAACCAATGATGCGCACCATACCTACCATGAGTCAATCCAGGTTATAAACTATCTGTGTGCCAAATTTCATCCAATTTAGTAACGCTTGTTAAGAGTAATAAACATCAACATTCATTGCTCAATAGTGTTGATGATGTTGTGATTCTTGGGTATTTTAACTTGGGTTTTGTCGAGTGGAACAGGAGAGATGATGACCTCCATCTTTCACCATCAAACTATGAAAACGCACTGGGTTACTCATTTGTTGACCTTTTGTCAGTTAATGAACTCCACCAATTTAATACCGGGTGGTATAATGCTGACAACAGAATTTTAGATCTAGTAATTAGCAACATATCAGATGCAACAGTTACCAAGCCTAATGACCTGCTTAGTAAACTGGACTCCCATCATCCAAACTTGCTTATATCTATTCCACTGTCAACTATAGAACAATTAAAAACTAAATATCGCTCCGGTTATAACTTTTTTAAAGCTGACTATGAACAAATCAAAATGTATCTCAAAAGTATAAATTGGTATGACGCCTTCCAGACTATTGTCATATTTATTTGTATAGATACATTATTTACAAATCTATAATAGTAATAAAAATATGTACAAGCATCAAAAGGGTTACAGGGCGTCAAAAAATTCGTCCACATCGCTGTCGAAAAGTGCCCAGAAGGCTGGCAGCATAGAATCAGAATTGCCACGCTGGATGGCAATGCTGATTCTTTGGCCAAAAAATAGGCCCGCCACGTCTGGTCACGTGAAGAGTCGACCAACCGCTTGGCGATTTCCCGAAATACTAAGTGGGCACTCGGACCCCATGGCCCAGTGTTTCAACCCCAAACGGCTCAAACACATAACTACCAATTAAATTATTGTATTTGCGCCGTTTGAGGTTTTCAGCACCTGCAGCAGCCACCCCAGCGCAACCCACTGTACTAGAAAGATGGGATGGCGCAAGACTGTCGACGCAAGTTGCGTCCCACACCAAAGGCCTACCCAACTGCCATGGCATTATGGTCATACCATCTGTTTTCTTTCCATCGACGCGTGCCAAGCCAGTGGGTTCTAAGATAGCTGGTACACCGGCGGTGGCAAGAGCACGACGGATGAGATCATTAACGCTAGCGTGCCGCGCAATACGACCTGTACTCTTACTACAAGAAAGGCCATGGTGTCCGAGGTAGTCGACTGCTTCACCACATTGACAGTGATGTGGAGCCCCACAAGGAGCGCCCAATCGCAAACATGTAGCGAGCCGGAAAGTTGTGTCACCTAGCATAGTGCCTTTATTAGGTGACGGTAGTGCCTGAAGCCAGAGGCCCGACTCCCACTCACCCACAGCCAGCAGGCGGGCACGCTCAGCAGTATTGGTTGACGTATTAATTAATTTATTCCGTACCAACCTGCAGAGCGGCTCATTCCACTGCCTCTGGGAAAACGGGTTCTCGGGCCGATCCGTATCTGGGAAAGCCACTTCCAGGCATCAGCATTGGTGCAACCTGAATCACATGCAGCTTAACTTACAAAAATGTAGCCACATACGTTTTTCTAGGAAAAAGTAATCCCATACTGTTTCGTACAAAATAAAAGGAGCAGTATTGGAAACCGTTCATGAGGTCCGCGATCTTGGCGTCATCATGAACAGTAAACTTAACTTTAGAAGCCATATCGATAACATCGTCACAAAATCTGCACGGTTGCTGGGATTTCTTAAGAGAAGTACTAAAGGGTTTAAGCTGGTAAGAACTAAAACTATGCTGTATAACACCTAGTTCGCAGCCACCTAGAATTTGCCAGCATTGTGTCCATAAAGATTTTTAAAACCCAATTACTGGATTCCCGAAAATCATAACACAATGTTTTCTTATGTTAGTATGAAAATGCATAGTTTAGTTAGTAGTTTAGTCTTTATTTTATTTCACTACTTGTCTTATTTTTTTTTTAATAGTAATGCTATCAGTCGCGATCTCATTTTTATTATTATTAATCTATAAATACTATGTTTTTTTTATTTTTATTTTAGTCGTGATTGGTTAGCTAATTATAGCGATGCCGTTTTTATTTGTTAAAATTTTAAATTTCTTGTTTCGTTAGTTATGTATGTAGGTACACCCTTAGATTTGAGGAGTTTAATTGTGTAGTTGTTTAGTTTAGTTTTATTTTGTTTCTAGCGCCACTCGTTTTAATTTTAAATTCTTACTATGTTATCACTGTCATATTTTTGTAAATGCTAGTTAACCAGAAATAGGGAATATGCGTCTGATTCAAATAGCGCAATTTTTTTTTATACTAACTCTTTTCTTTAAGATTTACGTAAATTTTCATATTTTTTTATTTAATTTCGTTTTGATTTAGAAAATAATTATTGAAAAGTGCACCAAATGAGAGGGAAATTCAAATTAGTTGAAACGCAATGCTATTGGTCGGAACGAATTGTGACGTCAAGTCTATAATAACAAATGTCACCTAGTGCATAGTTGTTGAATGCTTGCGATTAAATTCAGTTTTATTGTGATTTTGAGCAAATATTGAAGTGAAATTACATTTGTTTTCTAAAAGAGTAGTAAAAAGAATCACACGAAAATGACTGATATCGGTTACGTCAAGGCACAATCGGACAATCTTCCGTAAATTGGTGTTTATGATGGCCACGTATTTCGCTTCAAATTCGGATTTTACGTCTTCTGAAATAAAAGGAGTGAAAGCAGTAAGGTAATTCTTAGGATTCATGTTTATTAGATCTTCCACTTAGATAATTTTTACCTATAAGTCAAGAAAAGAAGCATAGTTATCTTTAAAATGTAAATGAGAATTTTAAGGTTATGATTATTTCATGGAAAAGAAAAGAACACTTTATTTGGTGCATTTCTATTTGTGTTTTTACACAAGGGCACGATACAGTACCGAAAAGCAGGTTTATTGTCCTGTTGCATTATTTAATTGAAGTAAAACACAAAATATTAATAGATTATAGCCCAAAACACTTCTGCAGCTATTCACTAGATGTGTGTTGTTTCAGACTGTGACGTCACGACAAGCGCACCAAAATGGCGGTTGTTTAAAAAAGCTGATACCGGCCTACTATTTTGAAACTTTTTTTTTACCCAAATTTAGTTTTTTTGGTGCTGGTTTTTTCTGTAACATTTATATATTGATGTAAATAATCATTTAAAAATATAAAAAAATTACGTGCATTTTCCCTATTGGCGACTGTGTAAGTTCAATATTGTAAAAACTTTGCTTGTGATTGTTGTACACAGAATCTGTTGGTAAACCTTTATTAATAAATAAATAAATAAATTCATCTTCTCAAACTTTCGCATTTATACCTTACTAGTAGGTATGTAGTAGGTTATGATAAGATTTTCCCTGGTCAATCTTCCAGAAACGCCTATAAGACGTCAGTCAACACACCAACCTTTTTTAGGCCTCCCTCGGCGACGGCGCCCGTCTCCTGGCAGCCTGGCACTCACTTCGCGACTGGATGGTTGCCGTGATAGCTGGCCTAGCGGCCGCTAGGCCAGCTATCACGGCTACCCGCCCATTTCTACTTCAGCCCAAAAGATTTGTTCCTAAACTCTGTAATTCCCGTTTGGTGCGTATCATGGTATGGTACATAATTGTTTCTTAAAACATTTGCCGTTCGCTATTAAGGGTGTAAACAGACTCTTAACGAAGCCGAAAGGCATGTTTTCCCCGTCATTGCGATAATTTTTTTGTTCTAGCCCATACCTGGGAACCTTCCAGTTACGGAGATATTGGGGGTCAAAGTTCCAACTTTTTCACAAGTTTTTTTTTTTAATGCATGTTTTGAATGTATTTTCTTTTGTTTAAGACACCTTCACAACCCCCGTACTATTCAAGCCATCCATCAGCACAATTTTTTTAGTGCGTTACTTTGAGTTCTACCACAAAACTTGATTTTTCACCTCAAAAAAAAAGACGTTTCCCAGCAATAATTTTGCATAAAGTTACTTAGTTTGATGTACAGAATGCTTGGCTGACGGCTTCGTGAAGAGTTAGTTTTTAAGAGGTAGTAAGTGACGTCAGGAAGATTTGTTGGATAGTTCGACATCATACTTTTTGTTATCTGCATCATACAAACATTTTAGTAGGTAATAGACATTTTACTAAGGGTGAAACTATTGGCAGTCTTATCACTAAAAGCGATCTTTTCAAGACAACATTTGGATGGATTACAGGGAGAGGGAGAGGGAAAGGAAGAGACAGTATTGCAGGAAGTCTGTAGTTTGGTGTGAGATAAGGAGGGATGAAACGCGAGCGAATCAATGGACAGGAAAACCCAAGCGAAGGTGGATAGATTGTGTGAGGAATGGTATGAAAATATAGGAAAGATCAGCGTGACTGTGCACATGGTACAGGAAATCATGATGCCTACTACAAGTAACATGGGACAAGGCAGGAAGATGACGATGATTTCTGTAACTAGATAAAATTAGTATTTTTTTTGACGTGACAACGTCTAATAAATCGATGAACGTCGGCTGCATGCACGAAAAACTGTCCCGTACCGTTACGCTCATTGTACGCATGCGCCACTTTCGTAGTGTCAGATATCGACAAGCCTGAGTTATTATGTTTAATCTACTGCTGGAGCTAGGAGGTTAGGTTGTAAAGGTAATTTCTCTCTTCCACTCGATTTTATGACGTTGTCACGTTAAACTATCGTCCGTAAACCAACTTTACAGGCAACCAATTTTTTAATTTTATCTAGTGTGGCTCTTTGTCGAAACTCCAGAAATAAATTGCCAATTAAGAACAACGTCTGCGTTAGTTGGTCTTATAGCTCTGAGATCCTAGACCAGCGGCAATCGCTTTCATTATAACTAAAAGAGATCTTGATCTCGAAAATTGGCGTGAGATCTCTCAGTATCCAATTTGGTTTAAGGCGATCTCTCATGACACGTGTGAATTCTTCATCATCGTTTATCACTGGTAAATTGTCTCTGTGTAGTCCGACGTAGGTACAATCGAGGACACTCCCGCGTGATCACCACTAAGCTCATTTTTGCTTGCACTCACAACATGAAGCGCTCTCTAGCCTCCGCGTGTTTTTCAAGCGATTTTTTTTTTAAATGATCAGGCAAAAAAGCTGTTGTACCTATTGTAGGTATTGGAGTTCTTTGTTATCAAGCTTACTCGTGGAAGTTAGTTCAATGCGTAAATAATACCGGATAATCGATGTAAAACATAGTAGGTTAAGGCTCGGTCAGACTGAGGGGCTCGTGGCTGAGTAGTAACAGCCGCACAATTCGAGGCCGAGGCAATCAGAAATGTTATGGATATGATATTTCGGAACTGGATACTGATATGGAAATAGGAATAAAATTATATCGGTTTCGGATACGGTTACGGATATGTAATTATTTCGGATTATCCGTTAGTTTCGGATAGTTTCGGTTACGGATATAATAAAAAACTAACTATGTAGTTATGAAAGAGGTTATGTTATGACTAGAAATAACAAACAAACTTCAAGATTCAGATGAGTCGCGAGCGGTGAAACAAAAACCTGTCGAAACATATAGTTTTATTTAGACTCCGCCCTTATACGAAACTATCCGAAACTTGTGAAACGGATACGGTTACAGTTACGGATATATTTTTATTTTAATAATATCCGATAGTTTCGGTTACGGTTACGGAGCTCCATAACATCCCTGGTTACTATTCTTTACATACTTAGACTCTTTTATACCTCGGAAAGTCCATTGGAAAAAGCCCATTTCTGTCCTCCACTACCCAGTTAATGAGTTGTGAAAGTCAAATAGGCATTGACTCTTTGTAAAATACTGGTAATAAGCTGTACTGTATCCAGTTAGACTGGAATCCAACTCCAATATATTTAATGTAGTTGGGAAAAGGCAGGTAGATGTATGATCCGGTCAAACCAGGAAGAGCAAATGCGATCACCAAACTCTGACAGACAAATGTACCTACTTAAGATGGCACGGGGGTTGCGATTCTCCATACAAATGTATTCCCCTTTTTTTCCTGAATAATGCCTGTGAGCAATTTTTTTTTTTCATAAAATTAAGGTCTACTGTAGCAAGTCCCTGATATTTCCTTTTTTCAGCAACTAATAAGTAAAGAAAATATGACCCCCGAACAATGACCAAAAATGCCTCATTTTTACTGGGTGTGTAATATATGCCATAATAACAGATAACATATTATCACTTGAAATAACGTTCAAATGATATAATTTTCTTATGCTATAAAAACAAATAACCTAATTTCACGTGATCTAATATTACATTTCATATAAACTTCTTTTGCTCTAATAACGTTTAGTATAACGTTCATCTCACATAATTTTCAATTAGTATATTGCTCTTTTTATATAACGTTCAGTTGACCTAATTTTCATATTTACTCATTTTCTGCCCAAATTCTGTAGTGAATAAATAAATATCAGAAAACGTCATACTGTTATAACCTCATCTAACCCAAATTATTCACCAACAATAGAAGGGTTCTGACGCAGGTATATATGAGGTGAATATGAAAGAACAAAAAAACATATTCATTCGTAGTTATTCATTCATACAACAATGCTATAAGTAGTAGTAGTGTAGTGTCAAAATTATATTAAACGTTACTATAGAATTTGAATATTATACTAACTAAATATTATACTAACTGAATATTAGTTCAAATGTGCATTATAGAATTTTTTTATTAAAGCATATAAAATTAGGTAAACTGAAATTATATCAATAATTCATTATATCATTTCATCGTTATATTAAAAAAAAAATATATTAAATGAAATTAGGTCATGTGATCGTTAGAACTTTTGTTATTATGTCAAATGGTACGCACCCATTTTTACTTGACATCATTACTCTATGATTAGAGAACACAAATTCGAAAAGTTTTAAACATAACATAAATTGATAGGTACCAAACAAACCTGAACCTGAATACTCTTTCTTAAAATGTGAATGTCAAAAATAATTGAATCCGCTCAGGTTCGAGGAAAAAAAAATAGTGCCTAGAGTCCCTCCGCGCGGAAGAAGTGAAACTTCGTTATGTGACGCATTCACTCTCGCTCTGTTTCTTTCTATTCCCCCTCCCCTGGAGCGTTGAACATTTAACGTAACAGTGCTTTCATACCCCCTCCATGGTAGCTTTAAACGTTTAACGCAACCTTGTTCATATTCATATTCATATTAATAATATAATATAATATATTAAATATATATTTAATAAATATAAATATATGTATAATATATATATATATATTTTTTTTTTTATATTATTTATTATATTTTTAATTATTGCGTACCATAATGTTACAAAAAAGTTGTTATAATAGGCTTACAGCTAATAACAATATTATGGACCCTGTTAGGGCACAGCAATGTATAATATTTAAATTAAATTGTATGTAGTTAATGAAATCATAGAAATTATTTTTACTTATAATTTACAAATAGAGTGTTATGAGTAACATACTAATACAATTTCACGAAAAAATAGATAAATAAAAAAGTAACATAAAGCAGCATCACTACATACATGTTATTTATACTTGAGATCAATTATATTGTAGTTATTAAGCTATTGCATAGCTTCTATCGCGGGCCTTGAGCGTGGAGACCGAATCCAGAAATTCCGTAACGAAAAATTCCGTAACGAAAATAACCTAACACCTAGTGCCTAACACGTAGTGTCAGATATTGACAAGCCTAGGTTATTATTTTGTAATCTACCGCTGGAGCTAGGAGGTTAGGTTGTATATGTAAAACCTATACAACCTAACCTCCTAGCTCCAGCAGTAGATTAAAAATAAACCTATACAACCTAACCTCCTAGCTCCAGCGGTAGATTAAAAATAATAACCTAGGCTTGTCAATATCTGACACTACGAAAGTGAATAAATAATTATAATTACATAAGTTGATAAAAAAATGCTATGCAATAGCTTTACCGCGGCAGTCTCTGAGTGCCACACGTCTTTTTATTCATACCAACTTGAGGCAATACTGTCCACTGTCAAGAATGTATGCTGCATACCAAGAGCACGAAGCGGACATAGATCTATTTAATTCTTCAGTGCATGCACTAAAAAAAGTCGCCCTTGCCATTTAATGTAATGTACATCGACTTATGCTATACGCCTGTACCTACTCCCAATATTTTTAAATGTATCTCTCAAAATAATCATGTTTGATTCTGTTTGGTTCAAATTATTTTTTTAGATACTGCTGTTGTTTTAATTTTTTGTATTTTTATTCATTTTTTTCGTTTTTTTTTATTTTTTGATTAGCTCTTTAGGCGTAAAATAAAGTGCATGTAGTGCTCTTCTATAAGTAATGGGGCACTTAGACTTAAGTTTGGAACGTTATACGATGTATGTAATAGTGTACCCATTGTTGAAGAGGCAAATAAAAATAAATAAATAATATTCAAAAAACCTAATCACCTTTAATTTAAACAAAGTGTGCCTACTACCTACCAGAAGTTACGTTACCAGCGGTTAAATATAGCAAAGTTTTACTGCGCTGCAATTTTGCAGTGCGATAATTTCGTGAGGCGCTGTTCTTATTATAAGGGGATACTTAAAATGAGCACCAAAACAACTTTGTGACTATAACCTCTATAAACTAAAATATATACCAATAAGCAAAAGAAATAAACCTAAACCAAAAAATAAAAACCTTAAATTACAATGGTTCTAGCTAGCTATTTTAGTCATGACTGCACTATAAATTTATTTTACTATGAAACTAAAAGTAAATTGATCACCTTTTAATGAGCAAATTATTGCACTACTTCTACCTAAATACACCGTTTGATTGCCATCAAATTTTGTTAGTCACGGACACGGTGGAGCACACGGTGGAGGTCTGCCCCGCTTGGGCGGAGCACCGCCGTGTCCTCGTGGCGGCGATCGGCGGCGGCGACCTATCGCGTCCGGCCCTGGTCCAATCCATGATCCGGAGCGAGAGGGAATGGGACGCCGTCACCTCCTTCGCGAAGCAGTCATGCTAGCGAAGGAGATGGCGGAGCGTGAGAGGGAGAGAACCTCTCGTCCCAGCCGCCGCGGGAGACGCCTCGGGCGTCGGGGGTCACGTGGTGGCTTCCGGCCACCGTAGACGCAGACCTGTGGACGGTGAGTAATGGGCTAGCTCGCCCTCCGTCCGTCTTTTGACGACAGGCCGTGTAGACGGCGCGTTCGTGTTCCACGCGCGCCTCAAAGAGATGTCAGCAAACAGGGAGGGGCCCGCAAGGGCTGCGGGACTGTTTGAAAGAGATACCGTGGCCCTGGAACACAAAGGGCAAGGAAGGAACATGGATGGGTTTTTGTCAGTACAAGTCTGACACTCCCTTCCGCTCTGTCCGGAGCAGGAGAAGTCATTTGATGATTTTCTATCCGAAAAAAAAATCCAATTGATATTTCCCACTAACTAAATGTAACTGCTGCCTTTAGCAAGAACGGTGAATTTGAGGAAAAACAACAAACCTTACTAGGCAAACAAGGTATATCCAGGTTTATTTTTCCTTATTTGTTTACAGCAGCAGAATTACTGTCCAGTGTCCAATGCACAAAAAAAGATTTTAAGTGTTTCATGTT
This sequence comes from Lycophotia porphyrea, assembly GCA_950005105.1. Classification (NCBI taxonomy): domain Eukaryota; kingdom Metazoa; phylum Arthropoda; class Insecta; order Lepidoptera; family Noctuidae; genus Lycophotia; species Lycophotia porphyrea. Next base: position 831,663 of record OX465408.1, on the reverse strand, counting down.
TTAAGATATTATATTATAGTCAGTCAATCTCTATGCTGACTTGCATTTATATATGTAGGTTCTTAAAAACCTTTTAGTCAACATTTAAATTTTAGTAAGACAATATTTTAAGAAGGGTTTGAATACATTTCCTGCTTTATATCATGAACAAAGCATTTTGACTTTTAACTTGATAAATACATATCTACTAATACTACTATATAGTATAAGTGATATATTTCCTGATATCGATTACATTTTATGTACATTATATACAGACTACAAATAGAACAAAAATAATGCTTAAAAAAGGGAAGACTAAAAGTAAGTACCTACATATTTACAACGACAACAATAGGCGTCAAAGTACTCCTCCGCATAGCTGTCATCCGGAAACGTGATGCAATATTCAATATACAGTTTGACATACCAACAGTATATCTGTTTTCCCGGAAGGGTTAGGCAGGTGAAATACATTTTACTAAAGTCCCATGTAACAGAGGTGCAAGCCTAATACCATCAACTGAGTAAAAATCTAGACACTGGACTACTACTGAAAATTTTTTGATGAATAAACGTCTACAACACTTTGCCAGCCATGGATGGACCCTCATGCTCTCCTCCTCCTCTGGACCTCATGCTCAGTAGTATCCTGAGATTGCAACCAATGAGACATCATTTCATTTATTTCAGTAACAATTTTTACATTGTATGGAAAATTTTACGCTAAATTAGAAAAATTAAAAGTGAGACAGTCAGCAATTTAACCATGTATAAATATTAAAACCATCCACAATTTTAGGTGAAGAAAGACTTCTGTAACCAAATCAATAATTAAACAATAATCATTTTGAATAAAATATCTATTATATTTTTAATTGAAGTGAAAAAATATACGGCATTTAAAACAAAAACATATTTTTTTTTTAATTTTTGTCTGTCTGTCTGTTCCAGCTTGTCTCCGAAACGGCTAGACCGATTAGGACGGGACTTTTATTGGCAGATAGCAGAAGTACTTACTTTCTGAGTGACAAAGAGAGCAGATTCTCAAAGAAGCTGGCTCTAAAATTTATTAAAGCCAAGATTATTGAGAAAAAGTCACCCCTCGTCTATGTGGTACAAGACTTGTCTGGCAAAATTTTTAAAAATAATTTATTTCAATCGACAAAGGATCATAAAATTCAACTTATCATAACACAAATTTTGAATTACAAGTACTTACGTATCACTTAATATATATCGATTGCTCAGCAAATAAACCATACTGCAATGGTTGAGGTACTGGCAATCAAACTTCTACGCGAATAATGTGTTTAGTTGTTACCATATAAATATGTCGGGAATGTCAAAATTTATTCCGTTAGGCTCGAGCATTATGTGGGCAGACGATGGGTTTCGTGCTATGAAAATACACTTGGTACGAAACACTGAAACACTTTCTAGCAAAACTAACGAATTACTTAAGATTACAACTTAACACAATAACACGGGACACAATGAATCGGGGACAGGTTCAAGAAGTTTCAACTCGGCCGCGATCAGACACTGATTGTCATCCCAGCGTCGAGCTGTGAACATCAGAGCTCTGCAGAAGCACCCTGTGGTGTAGTTAGAGTTGTAACTAGGTCGCGTGATGCCCCACAACAAGCGCGCTTGCGATTCATTTTATGTCCGTGCTAACAACCTGATACGACATAATTATACATACATATTTCTTATTTTTTTTAGAAATCTCATGTACAAACATACAAACAGTTTAAGGAATGGCGTAAAACATATCTGTACTATTATAACTGTACTAGCTTTTGCCCGCGGCTTCGCCCGCGTTGATTTAGAATATGACAATTAAACTCTAAACACACTACTCAAGTTTCTATAACTATAATTCAATCATGATTCAAAAGACATGTGGCGCCATCTATTATCATAAGAACGATATTGTTATTTTTTCTCGGGAATAGCACTTTTTTTCGGGATGAAGGGTTATATCCGTTCCTGTATGTAATGTGTGTATTTTGCATATTCGTTGTCAGCTAGGTGACAACGTATATGCAAATTTTAGGATAATTGGTTCAGTGGTTTAGGCGTGAAAAGGTAACAAACAAACTTACTTTCGTATTTATAATATTAAAGTTAGGAAGTTAGGATTGTTATCAATCTGATCCATCGAGATGCTTGCTCTGACCTGCTAACTCTTATCACGCATGTTCCTATAAGTTTTATCGATAAATCCATGGTGGTTAACCGATTCGTTGCGATGTCCGATTTATCAAACTTATAGCTGTGGCGCTGAACAAAAATAACGTGACACGGCTGCTGTTGTTTCGAGTAGATCTCCCTATAAGTTAATTTGAAGGAGTTACTATCGATTTCAGAATGATACGGCTCCCGTGCCTAACGCCACATGCAAAAAAGAATGATGGCACGGGAGACGTGCCATCCGCAACGAATCGTTAGCAATCTGCGATTGTGCGTAACAGAAGTTAACACAATCGCTACTACAGAATATATACAATATTTTGACAGAAAAATTAAGGGTAAGATCTACAAACATATATGACAACATAATTAAACCTCCACAACACCCGTACTATTGAATCCATTCAACAGCACAATGTTTTGAGTGCGTTACATTGAGTCCTACCGTAAACCTAATGATGTGATTTTTGGCCCTAAAAAAAATGTCGGTTTTCAGCACAAATTCTTGCGTAAAGTTACTTAGTTTGATGTACAGAATGCTTGGTTGACGGCTCGTGATGGATCCCTTTACACCTTTATTTATTTATTTATTAAAACTTTATGCACATAATGTACAAAGGCGGACTTAAGCCTTGGGCATTTTCTACCAGTCTACCTTAGGGTGATGCAGAGACAAAACAGTAGGTGCCTTTAATAGGTGCGACGTATTTTTTTTTCATTAGAATTCTGCAAACCCTTCTTATTGATACCCATATGATAGGGTGCATTCAAAATAACTTGTCCGCTATCTTTAGAAGTCCGCCATATTGAATTTAGAATGACGTCAATTAGCTAAACATGCATCGTCATGGAAAATAAACGTGATGCAAAATTTCAGCCCAATCGGTTGAGGTAAATGTTTTACTTAAAATTCAGTAGGATGATTAAACCTTAACAAACAAACAAACATTGCAAGTTAAATACACGCTTCTAAAAAAAAACAAATGTTTATAAATTTACTATTGATAAAGCGCGTATTTTGGTTACACGTTATTTCCGTACGAGCGCTAGTTAGAGACGGGAACATGTCTAAAGCAAAGCTTATAGTGCTTAGTAACGTTTATTAATCTCGGACTAATACTCAGAATTGCGTGGTCTACCTTCTTTATCTAGCAGAACCATCTCATTGGTCTAGTGGTTCGCGACCTGTTCGTGACGTTCTCGGTTTTTCAGGTCAGGCAAAGTGTTTTTGGGTTTTTCAATCATGAATTGTTCAGTAGCAGCCATGGAGTCTCAATTTGTGGCCGGTTGATCTCAATAGGCTCGCCCCTTATTACATGGGACGTAAATATATCTGGCGAAATATAATTATGTGTTTTATAAAGTACACCTCTGCCTAACCCTTCGGGAATTAAAAGCGTGAGACTACGCAGTCTATCCGTTACCATGGCCAGTCTTATCGGCGATTATGAAACTGGGTAGGAGTAACACCCATGTATATTCATTTTGTATACCGACGCTAGTATTGAATGAAAGCCGGCGTGAATGGGCGCGAGTGTCGAGTTGCCCAGTTATTTTCTTTTTTTGTTCTGAAAACCTAGCCAAAAACATCGTAAAGTGCATTAAAATTGTGACCGTGAATTAACCTTATACCTGTGTCTTATTCTAGCTTCTATACGTAGGTTAATGTTGGAGAAAGCATAAAATGTCTGGGACCAAAATATCTTGTGTAAGGCCGCCGTGTAATGGAGATCAGTATTGATTTTCTTGGAATAGGGGTGCGGTTAGTGTTTCAGCGGGTAGTAATAACAGTAGTGTTGTGTCTCGTTGGTTTCTGAGTACCTAGTTTTTCGCTTTTCACACTTATGACCTAGAAAACATGGCATTATACAGGGTGTAAACGAACTCTTGACGTAGCCGTCAACCAAGTATTATTTACATCAAACTAAGTAACTTTACGCAAAAAATATTGCTGGGAAACAACTTTTTTTTGGCTGTAACATCAAGTTTTACGGTAGGATTCAATGTAACGCATTCAAAACATTGTGTTGATGGATGGATTGATAGTACTAAAAAAATATACTAAAAACATGTACAATTTGGAACTTTGACCCCTAATACGGAAATATTGAGGGGCAAAGTTCCAACTTTTTTAACTAGATGGTTCCCAGGTATAGTCTAGAACAAAATGATCGCAATGACGGGGAGAACAAGTGCCATTCCACTTCGTTAAGAGTTTTCAGATTCTTTATTACCGATACCGACAAATTTCGTCGCTTCACGCTCCGAGGAGTAAGTTCGATTCTCGCAAACTGTCACGTTTTATTTTGGTTTAAAATTAAGTAAATAGTTTTTTTTAATCTTTTTTGTCTAAGACATTTTTAATGTGAGTGTACGTAATCGTGGCGATAAAGGAACTGGTTTTTTTTTAGAAGACAAAAGGCAATATATATGCAAAAATATCGGCAGTTACTATAGTAAAATTATAAATAAGTGAAGAGTGGACTGAATCACAACATAACTATTCCATCGAAACTAATTAAAAGTGAGAATTTTCTGAATAAATAAAACAAAGTGCGTTAAAAAGTCACAAATATCGAATAAACTTTGTCAAGCAACTAAAAAAACTCTACAAAGAAAGCCACTAAAACTCATTACATAATTAAAGTGACGATAGGTGTACTAAATCAGTGCTAAAAAGGAGATATTTAAGTTGAAAAAGTGACGATTTGCAAAACAACACTATGTAACTCAGACCTTGACTTAAATATGCGGAGTTTCGAACTACCCAATATAAATAATAACTCAAATGATGTATGGAAGATTGAAATCTCGCAATTAAGGATGGAACTGGATAGCACGCGTAATGAGTTAGAAAATGTAATACTTGACAATAATGAATTAAGAGAAACTGTATCGCGACAGCAGAAACAAATAAATGCACTTAAAGATATCTGTAGTAGTCCCTTGAAATCACACAGAATACAATTACTCTCGGCTAGGAAACGGAGTAGACGCTCCGTCACAGATAGCTTGCGTATGTCACTAGATCAAAATGAATCTTGTGAACATGACAAAAATATACATAGCACAAGGGAAACTTCACCGCAAATTCCGGAAAGACAATAAAGAAAGAGAATTTTCGCCGCAAACTACCGTAATACCGAATGACGACGAACAGGGAGGTCAGCAGGAACAATTAACAGATTGCATAGACAATAGGGAGCTGCTGCAAGTAAGCAAAGTTATTAAGGGCAGACTTGTACTTCATCTAAATTTAAACAAGGTTTTGCACTTGAGACAATTTGGATACCAAAAAAATGTCGGAACAGGGGATGCTATAAACTCAAACTCAAACTCAAAAGCATTTATTTCAATTAGACCATTACAGGCACTTTTGAATGTCAGAAAAACAAAGAAGGCTAAGCTACAGTCACAGACACAAGGCATAATAATTTGTGAAAGTACTGTAGTTGCCCATTCCAAAGCGTAAATCTCTATGGAGAAGAAAGGGCAAGAAACTCCATGGACAGAGTGTCCATGGAGTTTCTTGCCCTTTCTTCTAGCTAGCCTGAAACCTGGCTGTACAAGTTGGTCCCTGTTTCTAGTAATGTAGTGGTGTCTGTCACCTCTTTTATTAAATAAATGCAGATTTTTCCTAACGTACATGATGTTTTCATAGATGTATTGACAAGGTACCGTCATGATGTTAATTTCCTTAAACAGGAAAAAGAGGGTAGCTGGCATTTTCCTTGATTTAAACTCAGCCTTTGATACAATTGACCACAAATTACTCATTGCAAAATTGGAGCATTATGGTGTGAGAGACAAAACTTTACAGCTTTTTTCTTCATATTTAAAAAACAGGAAAATGTATGTGGATATTAGTAATATGCAAACTAATAATAATAGCAATTGCAATAAATCATCTATGCAAAATATAGTAGCGGGCGTACCCCAAGGATCGATTTTGGGGCCTATTTTGTATATATTATTTACAAATGATTTAATTAATTACATTCATTCTATATTTCCCGACACACAGCTGACAGTTTTTGCAGATGACACCAATGCAATAGTTGAAGCTAACGACATACAGGAACTTTCCGCTAAGGTTAATGCAGTGTTAGCAGTTTTTAAATCTTGGTTTGAAAGTAACAAGCTTTTAATTAACACTGGAAAAACTAAAATAATATTATTTAGTACAACAGCTCGTAATAAAGATAACATGACGATCGCACTTAATGAAGTTAAAATTGACATCGTTAATGAGGTAAAGTTTCTAGGGATATACATTGATAAATATTTATATTGGAAAAGGGAATTGCAAGCCATTGATTCGTATATTTCCTCAGCATGTTATGCCTTACGCAGTCTTAGGGATGAAATAGACATAAAACACCTTAAAATGGTATATTATGCCCTAATAGAATCAAGGTTGAGGTATAGTGTTCAGTTTTGGGGGAATAGTTTTAAATATAACTGCCAGAGAGCCTTTGTGCTCCAAAAGAGAGCCATACAAACCATGATCCGGATATCACAAATAGAGAGCTGTCGGCCACATTTTATAAATTTAAAAATTCTTACTGTGCCCAGCCTCTATGTTTTAGTATTGCTGGTGAATTAAAAAAAATACCTGCATCACTATGAAACAAATGAGGAGAGACAGTTGAGGGAGAGTACGCGCAGGAAAGATTTTAAAAACAAAATAATACCCCAACTTAATATTGTGCAACATAGTCCTCAATATCAAGCAGTGCGGATTTTTAACAGGTTGCCATTAGACTTAAAAACGATAATTTACAAAAGCTCATTTAAGTCAAGACTCAAAGCATTCCTATTGGAGAAATGTCTGTATTCGATAGACGATGATATATCCATATTTTAAAGTTTTTGTATCAGTATGTTATTGATTTTTTATATTTCTCTTTTTTTTGCTGTGATTTTTTAATTGTATTGAATTCTAAATTTATAATAATAATAATAATATATCATTTATTTCAGGTAACAAAGACCCATAACATAAATACCTTACAGACTAGCATACATAATTATAACAACCAGAAATTATAAACTATTGTACACGAAGTGACGGTGTCGTGTTGCACTGCGTGGTGTCGCGTAGCCTTCCGCGGAAACGCCGATACATGACACCCTTCGGCCAAAACTCTTCCTTGAGGAAGGTCTCAATATGAACAGTCGGAACTCGCACCACGAACGACTTGAAATTCGTGTTGTGGCGCGAACGCAACTCCTCAACCCTCAAGGTCCAGCTGGTCTTCGCTCGGAGATACTCCACGAACTCCTCAACCTTCGTGGTGTGATGTAGCCGGGACACATAAAGCTGCGTCGTTGGAATTGCCGGACGCAGCACATTGGGTCCTGCCAGCGCGGTCCCGCACTGGTTCCGACTAGGGGGCTTCTTCCTCTTCTTCCTCTCCACCATCACGAAGCCCTGCTTGTCACACGTGCCCGTAGCTGGGCCTTGCTGTTTCGTACCCCTGTTGGCAGGTTCATAACAGCTCTTCTTATCCCCTTTCTTAGCCTGTAACACAAGTTTGTTCGTGGCGACGATTGCAGCGTAGGCACGTTTAGGGGTCAACGTACCCACACGAGTCACTAGATCGACCGGCATCGAGTCAGCGACGGCGGCGGCGCAAGGTGCAACGCGTGCAGTATCAGCAGCGGGTGACGCACTGGAGCTCGGCGACTCAAAACTGCTGACGGTAGCGTTTCTCGCTCCGCGACATTAATAAAATAATGTTATAATTTTTTTTTCTAAGTCTTTTTGTGTTAGTTTATAATTTTAATGAATGTGATTTCTATTTATTTTTATTTAGTTTTAGATGTATGATTTCAAATACAATGTGAATTGTTCCGGAATAAATTGAAAAAATTAAAAAAAAACAAAAGGTATGACATTCACATTAACCACCGAAAAAATAACTTCAATACTATTGGAATTCGTTCTGGAAATACGAAACTCGGAACTCTATGTTTGATAACAAATTGAATCCAATTTTTTTGCAAAACATGCTTTTTTTTAAACAATGTTCTGAAGCAAAATACAAAATGTTTACCTACGTTAATAATTCGTTATTAACGTTGGTTAATATTTTGTATAAGTCCCACTTTAGTTTCGAAATCGTAAAATAACAAAGCTGCAGATTGAGGTAAACCTCACGAGAACTAACTCAGCCGTTTATATATAGATTTGTAATGATACAACGGACGTGTTTACGGAGCGTATAGAATCGTAACATACTTTATAAACAGTTGAACTGCACTGAAGCTATCTTTATTGGTTCGTTTCAAAACAGTACGATGGCATTTTGCCACTAATATCTTCTATTAATACGTGCCCGCGTTTTATCGTTCCGACGTTTTCAATCACTGCTTAGCTCCTAACAATGCTATCGTGATAGTTTTTCCATTTAAATATTTGTGAAAAAACGCTCTATAAATCGGTGTAATTTTCATCAAAAGATGTGCAGTGGTTTCGGAAGTATGTACATGTAAATGTCAATGCCTTTGGTCAATGCCAGTGGTTTCAATGTCAGTTTTCAGGAAGTTGACATTTATGTGTGTAGTCGTTTAAAGTCCGTGGTAGTATTTAAGAAGTGAAAACGTAAAATATGTCTATTGTGATTTGGAAGCCATAGAAATGCGTTTCATGTTTTCGCCTGTAACCCCCGCAGGGTAAGGCAGAGGTCCGGGGCTGCGGGACCCCAGGGCTGCGGGAACGTTCGAAAGAGATACCGCGGCCCTGGAACACAAAGGGCAAGGAAGGAACATGGATGGGTTTTAGTCAGTAAAAGTCTGGCACTCCCTTCCGCTCCGCCCAGAGCGGGAGGGGTCATTTGATGGTTTCCCATCCGAAAAAATAAAGGGTAAGGCAGAGGTGTATCTAATAGTACCTACTATCACATTTCACCAGTTACGTTTAAGACCCATTTAATAGGGAATGAGCCGATTGCTATCAACCGGGCGCAATCCGTGGCTGCTACTGGGAAATCTCGATAAAAAAAACCCAATAACATTTTGCCTGACTTGAGAATCGAACCCAGGATCTCTTGCTGAGCAGTCAGGCCAGCGATCACTAAACATAATGTTTTGAATGCGTTACATTGAGTCCTACCGTAAAACGTGATGTCACCCCAAAAAAATAAAATCGTTTCCCAGCAATAATTTTTGCGTAAAGTTAGTTTGATGTACAGAATGCTTGGTTGACGGCTTCGTGAAGAGTCCGTTTACACCCAGTATAATAAAATTCAATGAATGTTCATTCCATAACTGGTTCTCAATGCGAAAACTGTTATTTAGGAGAAACATATATATATTTCTATGACGTCAAGCTTCCTCGCTCCAAACGTAAATAGGAATTTCGACGATGCCAATGCTAGACCGGTGTCAGTACGCATTCTTTACTCATACAGTCATACCTAATAAACACTCGTGTCACAAATAGACGACGAACTTGTCTAAATTGGTCTGACCAATTTAGACAAGTTCGTCAAAAGTCGGTTTCGTAAATAATTAAATAATTCGTAATTTAGACAAGTTCGTCTATAAATCTATCAATTAAATCAATCAAATTTTGTCAATTATTTAGACGAGTCTAGACGTAATATTAGTCGTTACTCCTTGCACGTGATGATACGTAGTTCAAGCACTCTTTGTAGGTATTTCTCATGTTCTACTAATTGCTGTTCTGCCTTTTTGGTCTATTAGACGTAAGCGCGACTGCTGAGTACGAGGTCCTGGGTTGGATTACCAGGTCGGGCACTGTTGTCGGGTTTTTTCACGCCCCCTAATACATTGGTCTTTAACATAACGCGCAGTGTGGGTGTGCTATTAGGTACACTTCTACCTAACTCTTCGGAGATTGCAGGCGTGATGTTATGTTATGTTCTCATGCTTCTAAATGGCAGTCTAGCTAAATTATTGTTTTTAATTGATTTTAATTATTTCTAGTCACTGTTTAAAGTCCTAAGATGTGTTTTAGATTGTTATTATTGTGGGGAAACGACGGGGCAGCAAAGTTTTATGAAACGATTTAATACAGCTTCATTAGCTTCGGAGAGCAGCGGTGGCCCAGTGTTAGCGACCCCGACTTACGAACAGTAAGTCGAGGGTTCGAACCCAGGCAGGCGCATTACTTTGCGTAAATTATTTCATCACCACTGCTCTCAAAAACGGTGAAGGAAAACATCGTGAGGAAACCAGCATGTCCTAGAACAAAAAATTCGAAGACATGTGACATCTACCAATCCGCACTGGGCCCGCGTGGTGGATTATAGCCTATTCCTTCTCATAAGAGAGGAGGCCTGTGTCCCAGCAGTGGGAACATTATAAGGCTGATGATGATGATTAGCTTGTACTCGCAGCTCGCAAACTTCTTCCAAGGTCATGGTCTAACTGAATGCCAATTCCTCCAAAACCATTCAGCAAAAAAAACTTTTTTAGTAGCAGCCACGGAGTCTGATTTGTGCCCGGTTGCTGGCACTAGGCTCGCCCCCTATTACATCTACATGGGACTTTAAACATAGCTGGCGAAACGTGGGTGTACGATTAGGTAAACCTGTGCCTAACACTTCAGTGATTACAGGCGTTGCGTTATTACAAGGACAATGGAACACAGTAATGTACGCATAAATCCCAATTGGTTTACATTGTTATGTCCCGTCCACTTTATCAGCTATATGTACTATATCTACACCGACCATATTGTTCATCACTAGAAATACAAATTAATTCCTCTTAAATACTACCACGGACTAACTGAAAGGCTAAATTCAGTGGCTAAATACGTAGTACTTAGGTAAAGTCGAGTGCAATTAGACAATGAGGTGAAACGAAATTTTTACAGGTCGGATTTTCATGAGATTTTTTTATTAAGTTCCTAGAAGAAAGAAGAAGAAATAATAGTTGAAATAAAAAAATTAAAGACTAAAAGAGAAAAATCTTTTTTTGAATTTCTTTTCGGTATTTTTTTTTGTTTATGCATAACTTGAAATTTGACAAATTCGTATTGTGGCGTAGTTAGTGTGCCCGAGACGATTTTCTGACATTTGCTAATGAATTTTTTGTCACTACACTCAGGAATGATAAATAATATCAGCCGCTCGGGTCGATCTTTAGGTTAAGCCGTGCTTGCCTAGGTTGGTCTGTGGATGGGTGACCACCCATTACCTACCGAGTTTCCTCCGTGCCTCGGTAAGCACGTTAAGCCGTTGGCCCCGGCTGTCATTTGAAGATCTTTGACAGTCGTTAGGTAGTCAGTGGCCCAAAAAGTCTGACAACCAATCTAACCAAGGGGTATCGTATTACCCAGTACTAACTGGGTTGTGGAGGTCAGATAGGCAGTCGCTCCATGTAAAATACTGGTATTCAGCTGCATCCGGTTAGACTGGAAGCCGACCCCAACATAGTTGGGAAAAGGCTAGGCAGATGATGATGACACTCAGGAATGTGGTTTACTTGATCATTTTCACCTTTTTTTTTCGGATGGTAAATCATCAAATGACTTCTTCCGCTCTGGGTGGAGCGGAAGGGAGTGTCAGACTTGTACTGACTACAACCCATCAATGTTCCTTCCTTGCCCTACGTGTTCCAGGGCCGCGGTATCTCTTGCGATCAACCCGTAGCCCTGGCAGTCGTCGGCCCTTGCGGGTCCCATGATAATTTTCACCTTTTGAGTATTTATTGTGAAATTGCACTCGGCTATTAGAGTTAAGAGGTTTTTAAAGTACTTAGTAAATAAGTTAACCAAAGCCTTTCAAACGAAAAAGAGTGCAGATAATATTTTTTTAGCAGATCTGAAAAGATTGTCTTTGCAAAAAACATTCAGCTCTGTCTCAAAATAATTGGAGACATCAAATCCTTGAGACAACCATAGAATTTTTGCAAAAGACCGCTTTTTGTTAATGATTAAAGAATGTACAGTATGTACAAACGACGACCAATCAAGATATGCAAAACCAAATTAAGCTGATCTCTCATTAGTGCCGATTCCCTTGTTTACAAACTAAACCAAATTTAAATTGAGTACAGCTTTTTCTGTCTATTTTATTATAAAAAGGACAGAAGATAAATATTAGTTTAGTCCTGTCAAATTATTCAGCACCTGACGTGTTGGCACCATTGTACAGGAAGCTCATATAAAGCGAAGTCAGGTTCTACTGGATTTGTATAGCTTGATCAGTCACCGTTTTTACCAGAAATGTGTGCTCATATATTGTAACTTTATCCATCATTTACCCAGCCTTTGCCAGTCTAACTGGATGCAGCTGAATGCTAGTATTTTACATGGTGCGATTGCCTATCTGAACTCCTTAATCCAGTTAGTTAGTATAGGGTAATACGTAACCCCCCTCGCCCCTTGGTAAGACTGGCTGTCAGACTTTCAGGCCACTGACCACCTGTAACGACAGCCAAAGATCTACAATTGACAGCCGGGACCAACGGATTAACTAACTTTGCTTTCCGAGGCACGGAGGAAACTTGCTACCTATGTAATGGGTGGTCACCCATCCACGGACACCCGGTGGTCACCCAACCCAGGCAAGTGTAGCTTAACTGCTTTAACTGCTATTATTAAGCCACGAGCTCCAAGAAACTAATATCGAAATAATGATCAGATGTCCCATACAAAATTTAATACCTACTCGATATAAATGTATGGGACAGCTATTCATTTTTCATCATTCTATGTAGAGAAAGTTGTTCAGGTCGACGCACCCTAAGAAATATGACCACACCTTCCTGGTATAGGTAAAGGTTGTAAAAGTACCCTTAAATGAAGCCGAAAGCCACTTGTGTTCTCCCCGTCATTGCGATATTTTTTTGTTCTAGACCATACCTGGGAACCTTCTAGTTACGGAGATATTGGGCGTCAAAGATCCAACTTTTTCACAAGTGTTTTACTAACACAATATTTTAATGTAACTTTACTTTAAGTACCTCTACGGCCCCCTTACTATTCAAACCATCCATCAGTACAATGTGTACCGTAAAACGTGATTTTCATCCCAAAAAAAAGTTGTAGGTATCCCAGCAAAAATTTTTGCGTAAAGTTATTTAGTTTGATGTACAGAATGCTTGCTTGACGGCTTCGTGAAGGCTTCGTTTACACCCAGTATACTTGTTTCTTTACAAAGAAACATGTACCCATTTCTCAATATCTAACTACCTATTTACTCAGTTTGTCCACTGACTTCAGCTACTCTGAGACACAGTGGTGCCAATTTTCTTGTTCACAAACTAAACTAAATTTAAGTTGAGTGCATCTTTTTCTTTCTATTTCATTATGAAAAGGACAGAAGATAAAAATTTGTTTATTCCTGTCAAATCAGTCAGCACCTGACGTAATTTGATGTAATTTTAGTAGTCAACTTTTTAATCACGTCTAAACTTGTGTCAGGCGCTGGTTAATTTGACAGAACTAAACTAAAATTTATCTTCTGTCCTTTTCTTAATGAAATAGAAAGAAAAAGATGCACACAACTTAAATTTGGTTTAGTTTGTAAACAAGGGAATCGGCACCAATATTCACTATCGCTCAATAGCACCACGTTTGAATCTAGGTACAAAAAAAAACTGTATTTCATAATTAAAATCTAACAGTTATAAGTAAATAAACGTATATACGTATATTATCGTTCGTATCATATTGATAATGTTCACAAGTGGACGCAGACCTAGTGATGTCGGCTTCGAAACCAAACGTGTGTGTAAAATAGCAGTGAGTCAAAGTGAGTTTTAATTTTTAATAAAAAAATGGCGAAGAAGACCTCGAGATCGGGATGGATTACACCGTTCAAAAAGCAGGTGAGTTGGTGCTTTCATTACTATTCTTTTTAATATTAAAGGAAAAACTAACCCTTAGTTCAAGGAAAAATTGACTGTTACCTATGTTTCAAATCATGAGTATTTTATATATTAAATCGAGGACTTTATGACTGCCAAATACTTTTAAAAGTGTCACATCGGTAAGTAGTTGATGATCTAACTATATACATTAATAATTAAAAACTAAAACCTCCTCAAACCTGTCAGCTGGTAATGTGCCCAAGAGACTGGCGGTGTTGCCACGTTGTATGGCAACACTTAGCCTCTGAAAGTCTGAACAAGGTCAAATCCAGCCCTTGGACCACGTCAACTAGGCGTTGATGAAGCAGCCCCCGGGTGTCTAGATTTGTACTCGGTTTTTAACATTTTTTTTTTTTTTTTTTTTTACTAGCCTGCTCTGTCCCACTCCTGGGCAAAGGCCTCCCTCCACTCCTTCCATCTCTCACGAATCCGCGCGTCCTCCTTCCAGTTCGGACGGAACTTGTCCAGTTCGTCCCGCCATCTCCTTCGTGGCCTGCCGCGAGCCCGCCTCACTGTGTCAGGGCACCAGTTACCTGCTATTTTGGCCCACAGTTTGTCCGGCATGCGGCAGACATGTCCTGCCCAGTCCCATTTGAGTTGGGCAGCCTTTTGAGCCACGTCAGCTATATTGGTTTTGGAGCGCAGTATTGTGTTTCGAACACGATCCGTTAATTTAACACCTAGTATACTGCGCTCCATTGCTCGTTGGCAAACCTTGAGTTTGGACTTCTGGATGTTAGTCAAAGACATTAGGCTGACTTAAATATAATTGGTGAAATGTATATGTAGTAAGGTCATGGATCTCTGCCTTAACCTTCAGGGACTGTAAGCGTGATGTCATGACACGTATTTAATTTGTTGTGAAAGTTTCATTTACGAACACCATTTTAATACCTTTTATTGTCACAGAGTTAGAGTGCGTTCTCCTAAAATTCGTTTTTACCCGACTACGGCGAAGCTTGGAAGGGTTATGACACGGTAATAATATCTACAGTATTGTATCTTCATACAAATGGTTGGAACGCGAGTCATACCTACACGCGATCGAGGCGGTGTTTAGTTGGGAGGCAACAGTCGCGAATGCACCGCACTGACAAACGAACGTTGTGTTGGTTTTTAAAGCAGAAAGCGTGCGATTTGAGATGAAAGTAGGTACAAGTATTTATTAAATATGCTAAAGGGTTATAATAAAGTATATTATGCTGTCTTTGGTTGCTTGAATTATTCAACAACGCATTTACCTTTCGGAGTTTCCAGGTAATTAAAAAAAAATGATATCTCTCAATTTTTTAATTTTACCTGGAAACTCCGAATCGAAGACTGTAAAATAATTTATAACACATTTGCTCGTAAAGAGTCTCTTATTTCACCAATTTCAATATCATATTGTATCTCATTACGTACTCGTGCGGTAATGTAATATAAAACGCACGGTTTCATGATGCTCCGTCAAAAACGAACGGTATTTTTTTTAATCTTAGCAAAGAGTTTTTATGTCAGGAAAGTGGTCAACTTTTTATGAATAAAATTAACTTTGGGATTGCTGAATATCGCCTCAGCTGTAGTTTTCAACTTACCGCACTTATATCATAATGTACTATTATATACTTACCTACTAGTAATACGTAATTTGTTATTTTTTAATAGGTATGTATTTCGCTTTTTGCATCGAGTAAAATACCTGGATTAATTAATAAGTGAATAGGGTGAAAAAAGTGACACACGAGTGATTTAGGTACCTAAGCGTTAAAAAAAAAGTAATAGGTAGTTTCCTAGGCTAGACTATCTACTTAGGTACTCATGTACTTAGCTACTTAGATATATTATTGAATTAGACAAAATATCTTATTAAATGATTATGAGAGTATATGGTAGGTGAGACCTAGTGAGATTTACCTACATTATAATTTAGGTACTTTTTTAAAAACTAGTATAAAATTTATTTTTTTAACTGTTAATTATTATTTATTAGAATAAACTAACTATATACATTAATAATTAAAAACTATTAAACTAAAATCAATAAACTAACAACAAACTATAAAAGGGCATCGAAAAACTCCTCCTCAACGCTGTCAGCTGGTAATGTGCCCCAGAGACTGGTGGCGTTGCCACGTTGTATGGTACTTTTTAAGTAAGATTTTCTAGTAGGTAAGGTGAAAAACATTTTAATGTGGAGGACATACGACAAACACAAACAAATCGAAAATCTACTAATCAAAAGACACAACTTGTATTTTTATTGAACACTTTCATTCACACCAAATTTCATTTTTTTAAATAAAAAATATACATTTACAATCACAAAACTAGAAACAAACTCAACTAAGTAGATGAAATTAAAATAGTGTAGGCGCGTAGCGTATCGCGTGCGTACGTACCGCCCGGCTGTAGGTAGTTATTTCGAGTCACAATACTGATTATATTTATACTGTGGTTATGATTTTAGCAGTCTATGTATGTATGTATGTTTGTATTTACGTATGTTCCTCCGTGGTGCCTAAATTATTCATCCGATTTTGATGAATAAGGTGTCATTCGATTTGTTACTATGACCCGGGTAACATAGGCTACATTTCAACAGATTTCAACAATAGTATAGGAGTCGATTTTACCTTGTAAACCCCGATTTTAATTGGAGCATGATTTTTCAGTAGTCGGGTTTCTTATTTGTAGTATACCATGCAAATTCTTGTTTCATGAATGACTTAACTTTAATTATTCATTGAGTAATTGCTACTGGATGGATATACTGAAAAATCACACCAAGTGTTGGAAAAAATCGGGGAAAATTCTTACTTACGCATCATTTTACGTTCGCAGCAGGTAGTTTATTGTTCGTATAATACTCTGAGTAAGTATAAAAACTCAAAGTCGGCAAACAAAAAAATGAAAACAGGTATACTACGCACATGCGTTCGAGTGCCACGCATTCACTCTCGCTCTGTCTCTTTATATTCCCCCTCCCCAGGAGCGTTGAACGTTTAACGCAACAGTGCTTTCATACCCCCTCCATGGTAGCGTTAAACGTTTAACGCAACCTTGTTGGAAGTCGCATTAGAAGTTTCACTTCAAAAGGCGAATCTTACAAGTATAAGTACCTACTTACTATAAAATTAAGATGCTGGACAAAACGTTCTTCAAGGTGAAAACATTACTACTTACTAAAACTGTCTGTGTTGGTCTCAAATTGATGGATTCTCAATTGGATGACTACTGTATCATTGTGATTGGTGAGCAGGATTTTAAAGGCACCGGCGTATCAATTGAAATGGTGAGGTTAATTAAAGAAACTCTCAAAAATACAAATAATACTAATGTTATTATATGTTGCCCTACATATGTACAAGAGACTCGGATACACAATTATAAAGTAAAAATGTTTAGTAAATTACTTTACATGGACATTGAAAACCATAATTATGCTTATTTTTTTGATAGTAATAGTGACCTACACGATAAAACATTTTCATATAATACGGGCAAACTTAACAAACTCGGTCAAAAACGTATTTATGACAGTATTTTCCGCCGCTTAGTTATTGATATTGAGACCTATCCAGCGGAATATAATTATAGTAATTCTACAAAATCGCCAAAAAAATCTCAAAAAACTCCCTTTCGCCCCGTTATGTAAAAGCTAAAAAACACAAATATTTGCTCCTAGGTTTACTCACTACCTATATCGTCTAAAGTGATGCAGAAGGGAGGTCACGACCCTCAGCACTGAGGAAAACGACGGAGGATAGGAGGAGGATATCGTCTATTTTTGTCTGGATACGTACCTAGGTATTAAAACCAGTAATTTACCTACTAGTTAAGTACTACAAAGTTTTGCAGATATAAACTGAAACTCGGTCTAGGTACCACATAACATTGTTTTATGTGCTCATCTTCTTCATAAACTGCTGTACTGAATACGCTGTTCTCGGAATTTAATATTATTAGAATATTTCACACAAATGTGAGGAGATAATAAAGGGTGTAAAAAGCCGAAAGGCACTTGTTTTCCCCGTCATTGCGATCATTTTTTGGTTCTAGGCCATACCTGGGAACCTTCTAGTTACGGAGATATTGGGGGTCAAAGTTTCAACTTTTTAAAATGTTTTTTTTTTTTTTTAATACGTGTTTTTAATGTCATCCTTTTACTTAAGATACCTTCACGACACCCACACTATTCAATCCATACATCAGCTCAATTTTTTTAAATGCGTGACATTGAGTCCTACCGCAAAAAGTGATTTTTCACCCCAAAAAAAAAGTCGTTACCCAGCAATAATTTTTGCGTAAAGTTATTTAGTTTGATGTACAGACGCCAGCACATCAAGCTACTACAATCTGTCAGATTTCTTTACTAGATTTTCAACTTTATCTCTATGACATTAAGTTCAAGGTTGGTTGGGAAAATCTGACAGATTCGGGTAGGTTGACGTGCTGGCGTCTGTACATAATGCTTGGTTGACGACTTCGTGGAGAGTCCGTTTACACCCTGTATTTGAATTTCATCTGCCTAACCTTTTACCAACTATGTCGGGGACAGCTTCCAATCTAACCTAGTGCACCGGTATACCAGTATTATTCTATTCCTATACCTATACGACCTTTATAATCCAGTGACTGGCAGACTGTCGCACCTCTAACTACCTGCAAGCCTGCAACGTAGGTTCGCAACCAACGAATTAGTGTGTTTTCTGGGGCAGACCTCGATTGCTAGCTAGATCGTGGATAGTCTCCCAACCTTGGAGCCACCTCGCCAAGCGTAGGGGACAGGTATTTATGATTAAATCTCTAAACGAACTAGGTAACGGTTTCATCATAATCATTTTTTTTTTTTTATGGATGGGAGAACATCAAATGACTTCTCCCGCTCTGGGCAGAGCGGAAGGGAGTTTCAGACTTGTACTGACTGAAACCCATCCATGTTCCTACCTTGCCCTTTGTGTTCCAGGGCCGCGGTATCTCTTTCGAACAGCCCGCAGCCATCATCATCATCATCTGATTAGCCTTTTCCCCACTATGTTGTGGTCGGCTTCCAGTGTTGCCGGATGCAGCTGAATAGTAACCGATTAAACAATTGCTAAACGGTCTAAGCTTACTGTTCATCAAACTAAGTGTACGCAAAAATAATTATTGGGAAACTAGTTTCACGGTAGAACTCAGTGTAAGGCACTCAAAACCTTATGCTGATGGGTGCATTGAATAGTACGAGGGTCGTCGAGGTATTTAAAGTAAAGTTACAACATTAAAAACTTGTACTAAATAAAAAATTGGTACTTTGACCCCCTTTACCTCCGTTCCTAGGTATGGTTCAGAACAAAAAAAGTATAGCAATGATGGGGAAAACAAGTACCTTCCGGCTTCGTTAAGGGTATTTTTACACCCAGTATAAATAAACCAAAAATGCCATCAAAAACACGTCCTAAGAGACTGGCGGGATTGCTACTTTAACTGCCTCTAGCCAAGGTAAAAGCCAGTCCTCGGATCACGAAAACACTATAATATTAAAAAAATTGTTAAAAAATGTAGCGAATCGAAAAACAAAATTAATCTAGGCGCATTCACGTTTTGGATTAAAATAAATACGAATAAATAAGCATGCAATATATATTTATCTCGCATATAATCGTGATAAGATA
Organism: Lycophotia porphyrea; assembly: GCA_950005105.1. Classification (NCBI taxonomy): domain Eukaryota; kingdom Metazoa; phylum Arthropoda; class Insecta; order Lepidoptera; family Noctuidae; genus Lycophotia; species Lycophotia porphyrea. The sequence goes on along the minus strand of OX465408.1, from coordinate 811,999 downwards.
ACAAAAACGTTGTTAAAGTGATAGTGGGCCTATGTTATCCGCCTCAAGTCAGTTTTGAGAGAAAAATGGAATTTTAAAATATTTGCTATGGGGCTTGGTTGGTCGAGTGGTCGCGTGGCTGTTGAGCATGAGGGTTCGATTCCCAGGTTATATATAGCGTTATTGGGTTTTTACATTAGGAATTTCTTTGTAGTAGCCACGGAGTCTGGATTTGTGCTCGGTTGATAGCAATATGCAACATCATCATCATCATATCAGCCCGTTGCTGTCCACTGCTGAACATAGGCCTCCTCAATCGATTTCCAACGTGTCCGGTCCAATGCCACCTGCATCCAGCGACTCCCTGCAGTTTTGACAAGGTCGTCGGTCCATCTGGCAGGTGGCCGTCCAACGCTGCGCTTTCCAATGCAAATATGCAACATGCTCGTCGCCTACTACATGAATGTAAACATAACTGCTGAAATGTGGGTGTACTACGAGTGCTACTAGGTACACCTTTGCTTAACCCTTCGGGGTTTAACCGTTATTTCAAAAACAACCGACTAACGCAGCTTCTTAATTTTAAATTGCAAGCCCTCTTAACGAAAATATTGTTAACACAGTCTGTTTTATTAATTATTCTACTTATTAACTGGACCGTAAATCAGCAAATATCCAAGTGTAGAAAAATTAAACGTTTATCAGGCAAATTAATCATCATCATCAGCCTTTTAATGTTCCCACTGCTGGGACACAGGCCTCCTCTCTATGAGAGGGAATGGGCTATAATCCACCACGCGGGCCCAGTGCGGATTGGTATATGTCACATGTCTTCGAATTTTTGGTTCTAGGACATGCCGGTTTCCTCACGATGTTTTCCTTCACCGTTTTTGAGAGCAGTGGTGATGAAATAAATTACACAAAGTAATGCGCCTGCCTGGGTTCGAACCCACGACTTACTGTTCGTAAGTCGGAGTCGCTACCACTGGGCCACCACTGCTGGCAAATTAATGAAAGCGGTAAAATGCATCTTTGACACTACTTTTACACAGTTTTAGTGTTGTCTCAACAGGGCATGTCTAGTATAATGTTTTTATAACTTTATTTTGTAAAGTTTTAACATTATAAAACTAATCTAATGTTGGCTCGGCATAATTACCAAAGTAATTATAGACGGTACATGCTAAATTTATTTATTTCTTTGCAGACCTAACTGAACCTTATCTTTCGGGGACTAGAAGTGTCTGTATACAGGGTGTAAACGGACTCTTCACGAAGCCGTCAACCAAGCATTATAGACATCAAACTAAGTAACTTTACGCAAAAATTATTATATATTATTATATATTTTTTGGCTGTAAGATCACGTTTTACGATAGGACTCAATGTAACGCATTCAAAACTTTGTGCTGATGGATGGATTGAATAGCACGGGGGTCGTGAAGGTGTCTTAAGTAAAAAAAATCCTTATAAACATGTATTTAAAAAAGTTGTAAGTTTGACCCCAAATATCTCCGTAACTAGAAGGTTTCAAGGTATGGTCTAGAACAAAAAAATGATCGCATTGACGGGGAGAACAAGTGCCTTTCGGCTTCGTTAAGAGTCTTTATACACCCTTTATGTGTGATTTTAGGGTTCCGTACCCAAAAAGTAAAAACGGGACCTTGTTACTAAGACTCCGCTGTCCGTCTGTCTGGCTTTCTGTCACCAGGCTGTATCTCATGAACCATGATAGCTAGACAGTTGAAATTTTCACAAGAGACGTGTTTTTTCGGTTTATGGTACGGGTTTCGTATATGGGAGCCCCCTTTAATTATTAAATAATTTATATTTTTTTTTCTTGTAATACCGGCAACAGAAATACATCAACTGTAAAAATTTCAACTGTCTAGCTATTACGGTTCATGAGATACAGCCTAGTGATAACCAGAAACGTGATTTTTCTTCGGCTTACGCTACGGAACCCTTCGTGCGCGAGTCCGACTCGCACTTGGCCAGTTTTTTGTTTAGAACGAAGTAATAAAAAAAACTGAAATTAGAATATATCGAGCATGGAAGTGATGAATGAGTCACTGGAAATTGTGAATGTGGATGGGTATAAGAGTAGAGGAAGACCAAAGAAACGATTGCAGGACTGTGTGAAGGATGATATGGCTACAAAGTAGGTGATTACTGAGCAATATGAACGAAGAAGACATTTTGCGCCGACCCCAAATACATTACGATAACGGTGGAGAATGATGACAATGAGTTTCCTCATGACAGAGAGGCCCTGTTTTCATGCCATAACTTGTTCTCTATACTAAGAAGGAAAAAGCAATAAAACCTCATTATTATGAACATACTAATGCTAACACCTTCATTATGTCAGCTGGGTCATATTGTCAGTACTTAGTTAGACATTAATAAAGTGGTTTCACTTGAAATGTAATGTAACAATTAAGTATATTTATTGTCTTTATCGAGTTGAAATGTCAAAAGTCATAGAGATTTCGCGCGTTTCGTGCATTTTTATCACGTATTTTAACTAATATTCATTATTTTGGTCTAGATTGAGCCATTCCTGATTAATTATGACTTGAAGATTTTAAGTAGCAACTTAGGATCTTATTTGTTAGAACTTGGAGGTAGAATGATTTTTAAATGCTTCATGCTTGTTCATTGTTAGGGGGTACATATGTATCTGAAGTTTACACTCTGTTAATATACGAATTGAAATAAACTTTTTATGAAGTTATTTGTACTTTAAAGTATAAAATAGAATTAATGACAGGACCTTACTCGACAGTGGCGCCATCTGGTGAGCTTAAAAACGATAGCCCCCATTGCTCAGTCACTGCGCCAACATTGAGCCGTCAAAATTAAGCCTTGTTATGTCACAACCACAGAAATCTTAATACTGTGGTCACAACTGACAATAAGTACCAACTTTAGACTGAAATCCTCACAGCAATTAAACGTGTTATCAGATTTAGATTTCACGCCAATTTGTTAGAGAAAATACTGGACGCACATAATTATGAGAATCATTGTCGAACTAAGTACAATGTATATATATTCAAGCTGTATCGTTGTCATTGCATAATAATATCTCTTGGTACCTAGATGCTTGAATAAATAAATGATATATTTATTTGCAAGAATATAGGTAACGCAAGTTCTTAAGGTAAAAATGGGTTTCAATATATTCGGAATTTCAGCCGTACAAATGTTTCGATTTTACATATTGGTTATCCTTCTAGCATGCAGTACACATTTAGTCATTAGCGCAATAATAACATACAATATCTATATATATATTATATATATATATATATAGATATTAGGATAGTTATAGATATTATTTATTATTAATATTACTTTCAGGTTTATATATTATATATATATATATATATATATATATATATATACATATATATATATATATATATATATATATATATATATATATATCTATATATATAAAAGAAAGTCGTGTTAGTTACACCACTTATAACTCAAGAACGGCTGAACCGATTTGGCTGAAAATTGGTGGGGAGGTAGCTTAGAACCGGGAGACGGACATAGGATACTTCTTATCCCGACGAACGCGTTCACGCAAAAAAAATATGAATAAAAACGTTTTTAAATAAATTAGCGCAACTGATAGCCCACGTCACGTAGGTAGGTAGGTACTGGGGAGGTAGGATAGGTAGGTACTAGGAATGTAGGTAGGCAGGGTAGGTAGGTAGGTACTGGGGAGGTAGGTAGGGCTAAGGTAGGTAGGTACTAGGGAGGTAGGTAGGGTAGCTAGGTACTAGGGAGGTAGGTAGGGTAGGGTAGGTAGGGTAGGGTAGGGTAGGGTAGGGTAGGGTAGGGTAGGGTAGGTAGGGTAGGTTAGGTAGGTAGGGTAAGTAGGGTAGGTAGTTTTGGTAGTGTAGGTAGGGTAAGTAGGGTAAGTAGGGTAAGTAGGGTAAGTAGGGTAGGTAGGGTAGGGTAGGGTAGGGTAGGTAGGGTAGGTTGGATAGGTAGGGTAGGTAGGGTAGGTAGGGTAGGGTAGGGTAGGGTAGGTAGGGTAGGGTAGGTAGGGTAGGATAGGGTAGGTAGGGTAGTCGAAATATTATTTAATTGCATTATGTGACGTAAACGAAGTTGCGCGGGTCAGCTAGTCTATATATATAAATGAAAGTCGTGTTAGTTACACCACTTGTAACTCCAGAACGGCTGAACCGATTTGGCTGAAAATTGGTGGGGAGGTAGCTTAGAACCGGGAGACGGACATAGGATACTTTTTATCCCGACGAACGCGTTCACGCAAAAAAAATATGAATAAAAACGTTTTTAAATAAATTAGCGCAACTGATAGCCCACGTCACGTAGGTAGGTAGGTACTAGGAATGTAGGTAGGAAGGGTAGGTAGGTAGGGCTAGGGTAGGTAGGTAGGGCTAGGGTAGGTAGGTACTAGGGAGGTAGGTAGGTAGGGTAGGTAGGGTAGGTAGGGTAGGTAGGGTAGGTAGGGTAGGTAGGGTAGGTAGGGTAGGTAGGGTAGGTAGGGTAGGTAGGGTAGGTAGGGTAGGTAGGGTAGGTAGGGTAGGTAGGGTAGGTAGGGTAGGTAGGGTAGGTAGGGTAGGTAGGGTAGGTAGGGTAGGTAGGGTAGGTAGGGTAGGTAGGGTAGGTAGGGTAGGTAGGGTAGGTAGGGTAGGTAGGGTAGGTAGGGTAGGTAGGGTAGGTAGGGTAGGTAGGGTAGGTAGGGTAGGTAGGGTAGGTAGGGTAGGGTAGTCGCAATATTATTTAATTGCATTATGTGACGCAAACGAAGTTGCGCGGGTCAGCTAGTATATATATAAAAGAAAGTCGTGTTAGTTACACCACTTATAACTCAAGAACGGCTGAACCGATTTGGCTGAAAATTGGTGGGGAGGTAGCTTAGAACCGGGAGACGGACATAGGATACTTTTTATCCCGACGCACGCGTTCACGCAAAAAAAATATGAATAAAAACGTTTTTAAATAAATTAGCGCAACTGATAGCCCACGTCACGTAGGTAGGTAGGTACTGGGGAGGTAGGATAGGTAGGTACTAGGAATATAGGTAGGCAGGGTAGGTAGGGCTAGGGTAGGTAGGTACTAGGGAGGTAGGTAGGGTAGGTAGGTACTAGGGAGGTAGGTAGGGTAGGTAGGTAGGGTAGGGTAGGGTAGGGTAGGGTAGGGTAGGGTAGGTAGGGTAGGTTAGGTAGGTAGGGTAAGTAGGGTAGGTAGTTTTGGTAGTGTAGGTAGGGTAAGTAGGGTAAGTAGGGTAAGTAGGGTAGGTAGGGTAGGGTAGGGTAGGGTAGGTAGGGTAGGTTGGATAGGTAGGGTAGGTAGGGTAGGTAGGGTAGGGTAGGGTAGGGTAGGTAGGGTAGGGTAGGTAGGGTAGGATAGGGTAGGTAGGGTAGTCGAAATATTATTTAATTGCATTATGTGACGTAAACGAAGTTGCGCGGGTCAGCTAGTCTATATATATAAAAGAAAGTCGTGTTAGTTACACCACTTGTAACTCCAGAACGGCTGAACCGATTTGGCTGAAAATTGGTGGGGAGGTAGCTTAGAACCGGGAGACGGACATAGGATACTTTTTATCCCGACGAACGCGTTCACGCAAAAAAAATATGAATAAAAACGTTTTTAAATAAATTAGCGCAACTGATAGCCCACGTCACGTAGGTAGGTAGGTACTGGGGAGGTAGGATAGGTAGGTACTAGGAATGTAGGTAGGAAGGGTAGGTAGGTAGGGCTAGGGTAGGTAGGTACTAGGGAGGTAGGTAGGGTAGGTAGGTACTAGGAATGTAGGTAGGAAGGGTAGGTAGGTAGGGCTAGGGTAGGTAGGTAGGGCTAGGGTAGGTAGGTAGGGCTAGGGTAGGTAGGTACTAGGGAGGTAGGTAGGTAGGGTAGGTAGGGTAGGTAGGGTAGGTAGGGTAGGTAGGGTAGGTAGGGTAGGTAGGGTAGGTAGGGTAGGTAGGGTAGGTAGGGTAGGTAGGGTAGGTAGGGTAGGTAGGGTAGGTAGGGTAGGTAGGGTAGGTAGGGTAGGTAGGGTAGGTAGGGTAGGTAGGGTAGGTAGGGTAGGTAGGGTAGGTAGGGTACGTAGGGTAGGTAGGGTAGGTAGGGTAGGTAGGGTAGGTAGGGTAGGTAGGGTAGGTAGGGTAGGTAGGGTAGGTAGGGTAGGTAGGGTAGGTAGGGTAGGTAGGGTAGGTAGGGTAGGTAGGGTAGGTAGGGTAGGTAGGGTAGGTAGGGTAGGTAGGGTAGGTAGGGTAGGTAGGGTAGGTAGGGTAGGTAGGGTAGGTAGGGTAGGTAGGGTAGGTAGGGTAGGTAGGGTAGGTAGGGTAGGTAGGGTAGGTAGGGTAGGTAGGGTAGGTAGGGTAGGTAGGGTAGGTAGGGTAGGTAGGGTAGGTAGGGTAGGTAGGGTAGGTAGGGTAGGTAGGGTAGGTAGGGTAGGTAGGGTAGGTAGGGTAGGTAGGGTTGGTAGGGTAGGTAGGGTAGGTAGGGTAGGTAGGGTAGGTAGGGTAGGTAGGGTAGGTAGGGTAGGTAGGGTAGGTAGGGTAGGTAGGGTAGGTAGGGTAGGTAGGGTAGGTAGGGTAGGTAGGGTAGGTAGGGTAGGTAGGGTAGGTAGGGTAGGGTAGTCGCAATATTATTTAATTGCATTATGTGACGCAAACGAAGTTGCGCGGGTCAGCTAGTATATATATAAAAGAAAGTCGTGTTAGTTACACTATTTATAACTCATGAACGGCAGAACCGATTTGGCTGAAAATTGGTGGGGAGGTAGCTTAGAACCGGGAGACGGACATAGGATACTTTTTATCCCGTCGACCGCGTTCACGGAAAAAAATAATGAATAAAAGCGTTTTTAAATAAATTAACGAAACTGATACCCCACGTCACGTAGGTAGGTACTAGGGAGGTAGGGTAGGTAGGTACTAGGAATGTAGGTAGGAAGGGTAGGTAGGGCTAGGGTAGGTAGGTACTAGGGAGGTAGGTAGGGTAGGTAGGTACTAGGGAGGTAGGTAGGGTAGGTAGGTACTAGGGAGGTAGGTAGGGTAGGTAGGAAGGGTAGGTAGGTAGGGCTAGGGTAGGTAGGTACTAGGGAGGTAGGTAGGGTAGGTAGGTACTATGAACGTAGGTAGGTACTAGGGAGGTAGGTAGGTATGGTAGGGTAGGATTGGGTATGGTTGGTAGGGTAGGGTAGGTAGTTTAGGTAGGGTAGGTAGGGTAGGGTAGTCGCAATATTATTTAATTGCATTATGTGACGCAAACGAAGTTGCGCGGGTCAGCTAGTTAATAATAATTTCATATGTCATTTAAATTTATTACAATGCAAAAAACGTAATAATAATACAAATCTATTCAATTAAAATAATAATTTATATATGAATAAAAAAAAAACAAACAAAAATAGCGATCAATAATAATTATGTCATGTCAAATCAAGTATCTTGACTTAGCTCGCGAGGTTGTCGACATGTGGGATGTGAACTCAGCGATCATTGTGCCGGTAGTCGTATCAGCTCATGGCTTAATTGCCAAGAGCCTCAACCAACACCTGAGGAGGCTCTCGTTAGGCAGCTGGATCAAGGGCTTGATTCAGAAAGCGGTACTCCTGGACACGGCTCGTATTGTTAGGAGGTTCCTCTCTCTGGAGCCCTGACCGCCGGTAGCTTGGACCCTATTCCCGATACCGGTGGGCTACTATTTTTATATTTTTAAATGTTTTTTTATGTCGTTTTATATTTAAAAAATATGTATATAAATAAAGACATAAACTTTATTAGGTTAAACTAACTATATACATTGATAATTAAAAACCATTAAACTAAAATAGATAAACTAACAACAAACTATAAAAGGGCATCGAAAAACTCCTCCTCGTTATAAATAAATAAAGGAAATATGTCATGTCAAAAAAAAATAGCAAGAATGAAAATTGTTTCAGTATTATTAAGTAATGTTATTACGAAGATGTCATAATAATTATACTTTTACATTTTACCATCAAAATATTCATTGATGGAATAAAGACATACACACACACTCTCACACATCCAGTAAAATAGCTTTTTGTTAAATTCAAAATCTGTAGCACTTCTAAATTCTTTGGCTAAGTGGTTACAAGGTGGCTTATATAGCAACCGCTGCAGTTGGTCCATTTTCTTGACGTAGCCATCCAGCCACCTTGACACAAACCTTTCTGTTAAAAGACTAACAGAGAAAAATCAACATATCATCACGCCGCGGCCGTTGCAACTTCAGAGCGAACTAGAAGTTTGGCGACTACTATAATATTCTGCTTATAAATGACAGTTAAAACGCTTGACCTTGTAGACATTATTTATAAGCCACACAGAAACTACCGAATAACCGCACTGAATATTAAAAAGGCAGATTGGCAAGCCACCAGGTATTAATAGTATTGAATTGCCAAGATAAAGAACTAGCAATCAAACATATAGTTTGATTCAATTGTAAGAACAATCGTTTCTTGGTAATACAGGTACAAATAAAATAGCGGTCTGGTCGGAGAAACTTCCCTTTTCTATGAGGAATGTTTCCACCCTTTTCCTTAAAAACCTCCACACAGTGTGAATCAGAAAAGGGGGCGTGGGTTTGGGTCAAGTAGGTAACCCGCGAAATTCAAATACCAATGATGTATTGAATACGTGGTCACTGTTTTCGAGTCGGTGTCCCTTTCTACACCGTATTGAGTATGAATGTGGATAGCTATAAGAGAGGAAGACCAAAGAAATAGATGATATGGCTAGAAAAGAGGTGCTGAGATGACGAGTTATATGTGTTTCGTGTAATAAGCAGTGATCGGAATAGGCTATATTTACCTAAACCTCGGAGAACAGAGACAGAAAGTGGAGACTTCCGTTTTTTTTTTTTTTTTACGGATGGGAAATCATCAAATGACTTCTCCCGCTCTGGGCAGAGCGTCCCTTCCGCTGTGTCAGACTTGTACTGACTAAAACCCAGCCATGTTCCTTCCTTGCCCTTTGTGTTCCAGGGCCGCGGTATCTCTTTCGAACAGCCCGCAGCCCTCGAACAGCTCGCAGCCCAAGTGGAGACTTCCTTACGACGATATTTTTTTTTCCCGGAATTCGGGAACATCTTAAATAAGTTGAAAAAAAAAACATGTATTCAATGATTTGATACTACGGTTAGTTTAAGGATCGTACATATAATTCGAATATATGAATTATATTTAGACAATTTATATATATACACTAAAATTTGGTAATTGCAGGTTTAGTTAAAAATAGCCTTTACCTTACTTAAATAGAGCTTATCTTCAACTTACTTTTACTTTTTTCCCGAATCCCGGGAAAAAAGATGTCGTCGTAAGGAAGTCTCCACTTTCTGTCTCGGTTCTCCGAAGTTTAGGTAAATATAATCAGCCTATTCCGATCACTGGTAATAAGGTACTTAAATTACCTACCTTAACATAGAAAACAAGTAACTAGGGTTCTGCTAAGAAATAACCCTTGAAATGGAAGTTGTTGGGGTAAGCATTTGTTATCGCGACAATAATATAGGTAGTGCCCTCCTTGGATAGTAGATTTGATAACCTTATCTATATCTAATCATAATTTTATCAAATATTATGTGACCAAGGATCATCTGATCTGAGATATAAAATCAAGGACATCTTCTACTGCATTAAGGTACTTGAATTATATAACATACATAACATCACGCCTGTAATCCTCAAAGGATTAGGCAGAGGTGTACCTAATAGTACACTGACATATCGGCAGTTAGCGATCCTATCGCCGTCAACCGGGCGCAAATCCAGACTCCGTGACTACTACTGAGAAATTCCTGATGGAAAAACTCAATGACAGTTTGCCCGACCCGCGAAACGAACCTAGGACCTCATTCAGATTGCTCAATGTAAAATATTGGTGTTGCCTGCTGTGTTTACGAACTGCAGTGGCCAATCTAGAAATCACTTAACCGGCCGTTGTAGATATCAAAAATCAGAATAGCTTTATTAATTCCGCTTTAAATATAGACTGGTCAAATGGGGTATGCTCGATCCATCCTAAACATAATGCCAGTGTGGAGCCCCTTTGCCGGACGCCCCACCTCCTGTCCTGCCCATCCTCCACAACCATCTTTCAATATTAAATGAAAGAAAATGTTAGAGTTGTGCAGGTGGCTACATACTGGTCTGACACTATTTGAGTTTCATAGACACGTTGAGAAGAAGAAGAAGAGTGCTTCTAGCACGATAAACAAACTTACTTTATTCTAAGATAGCAAAACCATTGGTTGTTACTATATTGAGTATGAATGTGAATCAGGAGGGCTCTTAGAGTAGAGCTAGAGGACGACCAAAGAAACGGTGGATGGACTGTGGGATGATATGGCTAGAAGAGAGGTGGCTGCTGAGATGACGAGTAATAGAGAAGTATGGAAGAAGAAGACATATAAATTGGGATAAGGGCAGGAGAATAATGATGATGATCATATGAGACATCATCATCATTTCAACCGATAGACGTCCACTGCTGGACATAGGCCTCCCCCAAATGTCGCCACATTGACCGGTCCCGTGCGACTCGCATCCAGCAGATCCCCGCGACCTTCACGAGGTCATCGGTCCACCTAGTGGGAGGCCTTCCAACGCAACGTCTTCCGGTTCGCGGTCGCCACTCCAGAACTCTGCGGCCCCATCGGCCATCCGTTCTGCGAGCAATGTGCCCTGCCCACAAACAAACATGTACTAACAGGTTTTAGTTTAAATTAACAGTAGGTCAGTATTATCATCATCATTCTCCTGCAAGTCAGTATATTGGTACACTATTTGTAGAGGATGTTAGAAATAGACTACGACTTCAAGGTCCCAAGTAATGTTCCGATATAATGCCAAAAGAAAACGCGCTCACGTGAGCGAAGGCGCAGGCACAGCTAGTAACATGAATAAGATTACGGAACTCGACTGGGTCCCAGTGTCTTGACATACACAACACAATCAATAAACAAGACTTTTTGACTTGATACTTGGCAAGATTGGCACCAAGTCAATGTTGCAAGGAGGCAAATTCTAATCTCCTTAAATCCTAACTTTTAATATTATAAATGCGAAAGTGAGTTTCTTTGGTTGTTATCTTTTCACGCTTAAACCACTAAATCGATTATCCTGAAATTTTGCACATACGTTGTCAAGTGTACAGAAACGGACATAGGGGACCTTTCCGAAAAAAAGTACTGCTCCCGAGGAAAACAACAACAACGTTAAGAACGTTGTTGTTGCTTTCTTCGGGAGCAGTACTTTTTTAATATGATAATTGATTTTAATTGATGGCGCCACGTGTCTTTCGAATCATGATTGAATTATATTATTACAAGCAGAGTAAGAAAGGAAAAAAAACATTTATTAGTCGCAGAGACGTGACGTGCATTCAAAATTAGGATAAACAAAAAGAAAACACATACATGTAACAAAGCATTTAGAATACAACAGAACGGAAGATAACAAAAACACAACGGAATACAACAAAAAATTTAACTTGATGACGATGTGCAACCTTACACATTGGAGTACAACTCAAATTGATTATCAAATTCTAAATAAACGCGAGCGAAGCCGCGGGCAAAAGCTAGTACTTAATAATTTATTTAAATTTTTAAATAGATAATGAACGAGTTTCCTTGGTATCGTTACCATTTTGCGCCACTCACCGCATCGCCACTGCAGGCCCAGGTCGGGTAAAATGTTATCGGGTTTTACCTCAGGAATTCTCAGTAGAAGCCACAAAGAGTCTAGATTTGTGCCCGGTTGATGACAATAGGCTCGCCCCCTTTAAGAACACCTATGGCGAACCCTGCGGCAATATCAGGTGATGTTGTGTCAAAACAACAAGATTTTGGTGTACAGAAAATTAGTCTTTAGGTGTACTGATATAAAAATTGCATCAGTTATTTTCTACACCAGTGCAAAGATCTGCTTTAACGAATTTGGTAGGCGCTAAACACAAGAATAACGCAAGTATCTCGGTATAGTATTCACAAGTCAATCAAGTTTTGATAGCACAGAAAAAATGTATACGAGCTATATGTAAATTAAAACGAACAGATTCATGTAAGCCACATTTTCGAAACTTAAAAATATTGACTGTGCCATCTCTCTATATTTTTGAAGCCTGTATCTTTGTAAAAAACAACATGTCTTTATATAAATCTGTCGAAAGTCAACGGCGCTCAAAAAAGCTGCATCCGCTATGTACTAAAACCAAATTCCTCTACAATAGTATTTATGCAATGGCTCCAAAACTTTATAACAAATTGCCTGATCAAGTTATATCAAGCAACAACATGAAGGAGTTTAAACGTAAGTTTTTTAAGTTATTGAATGACAAGGCGTATTATTCTGTTAATGAGTTTCTTAATGACAAATTAAAATAGTATTTATATAAATCTATAGGTCGGTAAAATGTTGTTCCCATTTTCCCAGTTTTATTGACATTTTGTATTATATATTGCATCTATTATTATTTAGGATTTCATTGATTTTGTTTGTGACTGTGTAGTGCTGACTTTGTTTATGTGCCGTCTTTAATTTCATTGACATATTTTATTATTAGCTTTTAGTGTTTGACATGAAATAGTGACATCAGACTACTTAGTTTTTAACTTAACTATTTTTGGTTTTCATTTTGTTGATTAACGATAGATTTTCAACACTATTTTGTATGCCTTCTGGCGGGACATAGCATGGAACACCATTTATTTATAAACATCTTTATATTTTTTTACCCTATGTTCACAAAATGAAGAAATGAATTTGAATTTGAATTTGAATCAATCTTATTAAGTAAATAAAATCTGTTTACGTGTATCACTCAGGTAACCATTTTAAGATTACGCTTCTAATTCCGGATCCAATCGTAGTTAGCAATATTATCAAGGCTATGTTGTTATGTGTGTAAAATTAATATTTACCAAATAAAGGAATTGAAAGAGTTCCGTGAGACTAACACAAAGGCGCGAAGTAAACGGAACGTAATTTCGACCGAATTTTCAATCGAAAATAAGGCAAATGGTGCTTGGTCTACTTCTCTGGGTACCTACTGGGTGGCAAACAAACAGGCCTTTGGAAAACCTATTTTCATCGTCTGGCCCAAAATTTTGACAGTTCTGCAGCATTGTCATTGGCACAGAAGAAGTGGGGTTATATCCTCTTGCTCCTTAAGCACCTTTAACAAGGGCTGCGGGCTGTTCGAAAGAGATACCGCGGCCCTGGAACACAAAGGGCAAGGAAGGAACACGGATGGGTTTTAGTCAGTACAAGTCACACTCCCTTCCGGTCTGCCCAGAGCGGAAGAAGTCATTTGATGATTTCCCATCGGTAAAAAAAAAGCACCTTAAACAACAGGATCAAACAGTGTAGCCTCACCAAGACGTACCCAGTTCAATAATTCAGTTTTCATGTTTCGTTCCAGTGTTTTGTCACAATCGGCGTCTGCCTGAACATGTCGGCCCACGGTCTCGTCATGGGGTTCAACGCCATCCTCCTGCCGCAGCTGCGACAACCAGACTCCATCATACACATCGATGACTCTTCAGGATCTTGGATTGGTTAGTTGTTAATTATTGATTAAGTAGACTGTAGTATAAATTTGTTTGTATGGTGTGGCATATTTTGAAAGTAGCACCGGTGAATGAAAAATTGTGTAGTAATCAGTTGTCCAAGTCTATATCAGACATGGCTTTAGGAGTTGGGGAAAATCAAGGAAGTGTTTGATATTTTATTAATACCCTACCTAGTTTCAATAATAAAAAACAAAGGTCAGTTCCGTAGACAGTCGATGCGTCGACGGGGAATAGTACCCCAATCGAAACCAGTTACGTACAAGGAAGAATATTTCTTTCATCGAAACCTTGACAATAATTTCTTTGTACGTAACCATGGTACATAACCGCGGTTAAGTACACAGGGAAAAATAATTCCTTCATCGAAATCAGTTACGAAACTACGGTTGCGTAGACGGCCGAAGCCGAAAGAACTGGGTTAAATATGCATATGGTTGAAAATGAGATGACTACTAAGATGACGGTTAAGGGTTAAACCTCATGTAGCGTGCATCACGGAATCGCAATTTTCCATGCTCCTGTTCTTTTTGTCGATCAGAACCATCGTTTGCTAGAGCGAGAAACAGAGTGTGCAGCCGAACGCATCGTGAATGCTGCCGCGTGCGATAGCATTCCCTCTCTGGGAAATGACGGTTCTAAGTGACAGAAGAGGATGCTACATGAGGAGCTTCAGACGAGAAGTATGAGAATAAGAAGACGTTCTGCGCCGACACAAAAAAACTTGGAGAAAGGGCAAGAGAATGATGATGAGTAGCAATTTGATGAAGCAGACTGAGACAAATGTCCTGTGAAGAATGGGCTCTCGAATAGGAACGAATTGTGTTACACAAAGTAATGCGCCTGCCTGGGTTCAAACCCACGACATACTGTTCGTAAGTCGGGGTCGCTACCACTGGGCCACCGCTGCTCTCAGACAAAGCATTATTTATATATAAAGATAGATTAAAAACAATTTAATTTACAATAAAAAATTCAAACCAAAAAACTCCTGTTATGTCCCCAAGAGAGTTGCGGCGTTGTATGGTATTAACTGTATGTTTTATTTCCTTCCAGCTTCAATCATCGGCTTCGCGCTCGTAGCGGGCAACTTCGTCGTCCCTCCCATCATGGCAAACTACGGCAGAAGAACCGCCAACATCATCAGCATTGTTCCTCTCATCACTGGCTGGTTCTCTATCATCCTGGCTAAGAGTGTCCCTGTCCTTCTCGTTGCCAGATTTCTCCAGGGACTCGCTATGGGCATGAGTGCTTCCCTAGGCCCAGTCCTGATTGGAGAGTACACTAGCCCTCATAATAGAGGAGCATTTTTGACCATGATTTCCTTGTGTATAGCCACGGGAGTATTGACAGTTCATACCATGGGCTCCTACCTACATTGGCAAACGACTGCCTTAGTTTGTGCCTGCATTGCTTTCGTTGATCTAGTCATTATTATATACTCTCCTGAGTCACCAAGTTGGCTCGCTGAGCAAGGAAGATATGAAGACTGTAAGAAAGTCTTCCGATGGCTAAGAAATGAGAATGAAGAAGAAGAATTACAGAAGATGATTGAAGCCAATGTTATAGTAAGAGAATCTAAAGCTGACGCCAATATTTCCCAGTCCTTTGGCAAGAAAATTAGAAGTGGTGTCGTCTATTTTAATGCTACTCTAAAGAAGAAGGAATTCTACAAGCCTATTTTTATAATGATGCATATTTATACTTTAGGACAATGGGCAGGAGCGAACATTCTAGCTGCATACACTGTAGATATTTTCCATCATGTTATTGGTACTGAAGTTAACATAGCCCTTTTAGTCATCACTCTTGATACCCAAAGAATATTTTCGAATGCAATAGCGGTATTAGTTATTAAGAAAGTTAATAGAAGAACGATGTTGTTTGCTACTGTCATCATCAACGTAATTGCTTTCTTGCTCACAGCAGCTTACACTTACTGTAAAGGCCAGGGGATGCTGCCTGCGTACCTCGACCATCCAGCTGTTGGTGTGGCGTTGATCCATCTTCACATGTTCACAGTCGCAACTGGAACTGTTCCTTTACCATTCATTATCGCTGGTGAAGTCTTCCCTCTAGCATACAGAAGTCTGGCTGGAGGTATCAGTGTCCTCTTCCTGTCGTCCAATCTTTTCCTTACCGTTAAGACGGTTCCGTTCTTCTTCGGTACTTTCGGTATCCATGGAGCCTACTGCATCTATGCGGCTGTCGTCGGCTACTGTCTTGTGATAGCTTACTTCTTCTTGCCCGAAACGAAGGATAGAACACTTCAGGATATTGAAGATGAGTTCAGAGGGACACCTCTATCTCCTCAGGAGCTAAAATCTACTCAATCTTTGAGGTCGCGTCAGTCGTTCAGTAATCCTGTTGTCTAAATAAATGTAAAGTGATACATATGTGATACTAGAACGAAATTCTTTTTACTTAGATAGTAAATTGTTACAAGAATAGTATTTTTTAGATTAGAATATCAATTTGGACAATAAAAAGCTGAAAGTGTGAACCAAGTGTAAAATAATGATTGACTTGTAAATAGCGTTTGATAAGGTAGTCATAACTTTATTTAAAAAAAACTTGATATTATAGATAACTGAATTACATAATAAATATTATTTGAATAATATTCAAAGAGAGGTTTTATTTTAACATCGCTAAACAAAATAGATTTTGTTTTTTTTTTTTGTTTTCTTACTGGAGGTTTCGCAAGGTTCAATAATCGGATCTTTTCTAATGTGTGGTCGAGAGGCGTCTCATTTTTATATCGATTAAAATTCCTTCAAATTTAGTTTCAGAAGGGTTTACAAGCTTTTATGTAGCTTTCGTTTCTGGATATAGTTTAGATTAAAAAAAATCAGTGGTTCACAGCCTTTTCAAGTTGCGTTATTTTTACGACTATAACATAATTTAATAAGCATTATTATGACTGTATTTAAAAATTAATAATGATATCTTAGTATTAAGTTTCATCGTCATCGACCATCGAATGTAGGTAAGTACTTGTGTTTTCGATTTAATTCTTAAAATTGAAAAACCGGCCAAGTGCGAGTTGGACTCGCGCACGGAGCGTTCCGTATAAACTTGTAGGTATTTTGTTATTAAACTATATATTTGCGGTTTTCAGATTTTTTCCTTTACATGTGCTGTAAGGCATTGCTTCTTGCCAAATTTTGTGATTCTAGGTCAACAGGAACTACCATATAGGTTCCCGACCCAAAACCTATAGGGTACTTCCGGTTGTCATAGAATTGTCAATTTTGTTTAAAACCAAGGTCTTACAGCACAAGTAAATGGAAAATTCTGAAAAATAAAAAAGTTTAAAAATTAAGGTAAATTTTGGAACTTACAAGTTTTCGCGAAAATCTAAATTTGTCCATATCTTTTTATTGTGTCGACTCAGGACCTTGATTTTTATACACTTAATAGGGACTATAGACCTCAGTATAATATGTAATAAATTTCAACTTGCTAGGTTCACCCGTTCCTGAGAAAATCGGTGGTGACAAACGGACAGACAGACAGACGGACGGACAGATGGATACGAAAGTGATCTTATACGGGTTGAGGTACGGAACCCTAAAAAGGGATAGTGCAATCGAATTAAATACATTAAGTATACAGGTTTCATAGTGCGATGCGATTAAAAAAAACCAAAATGGTGGATTGGGACTATGCCATGCTCTAAACAAAAATCTTCAAACCCTTTATTTTATTAAAATTAAGTTACCTACACCAAATGCTTACAAAGTGGCTGCAGTACATTACGCGTCAGGTTACGTCTAATTCGAACAGCAATTTTCTTTAATTAACGAGATTTTATATATTCCTTGTCCCACATTCACATCTATGAAAACATCATGTCTGATCATGTACGTTAGAAAAAATCTGCATTTATTTAGTAAAAGAGGTGATAGACTCATAGACACCACTATAATACTAGAAATAGGGACCAACTAGTACAGCCAGGTTTCAGGCTGGCTAAAGTAGACTCATCTTTCATGGGGTACTGTTTAAAATGTTACAATAAAATACCTCCTCGCATTCTATAACTGAATGAGACGAAATTTAAATCTTGTATAAAACGCACACTATGTAGGCAATAAGGCAAGCATATTATAAGTTGGGATATTACATTGATGATAAAAATGCTTGGCTCAATGCTGGTCCTGCTCCACAACCATAGGGGCAAACTAATTGATTACCATGATAAGTATTGTGGAAGCTGCAGAAGATTGTAATATTAGATATGCTTGCATTGTATAGATTCCTTATTTTAGTATTATATCATTGCATAGCACATATGTGAGTACTATGTATTGAAAAGCTACCGTTTACATTTAGCATTTTAAGTATTTTACTACATTACTTTTTTTATTATTGTGACATTTAATGATTTTTTATATTTTTTTATTTATTAGGTTAAACTAACTTTATACATTAATAATTAAAAACTATTAAACTAAAATAAATAAACTAACAACAAACTATAAAAGGGCATCGAAAAACTCCTCCTCAACGCTGTCAGCTGGTAATGTGCCCAAGAGACTGGCGGCGTTGCCACGTTGTATGGCAACACTTAGCTTCTGGCCAAAGTAAAAGCCAGCCCTTGGGTCACGGGAAGCGTCAACTATGCGATTCGAAATTTCCTTAAATAGGCTATGAGCACTCGGACCCCACGGCCCTAGAGTTTCAACCCCAAACGGCTCGAAAATATAGTTACCACAAAGGTTTCTATATTTACGCCGCTTGAGGTTCTCTGCAGCCACAGCGGCAGCACCAGCACAGCACGATGAGCTTGGAAGATGGGATGGCGCAAGAGTATCGACGCATGTTGCGTCCCACACTAAAGGCCTACCCATCTTCAAATTTTTTATTGAATTTATTTTATTTATTTTTTGTGAATGTGAAGACCATGTGGGTAATATTGTTATTTTGTTTTTCCCACGATTGTCTGGCAGTTTGAGCACTACAAGCGACCTACCCAAATGTCCTTTGTTGCTTTGTTCGTCGTGTCGTTGAGCTCCTTGAGTTATAAGTCGAGCTACACGATAACTGACAAATGCTTGCACTGACTGGACAGGTCCGCTCAAATCTGTGTGGTTCTTTCTTCCAAAGGCCATCTCAGACACTAATCTGCATAGTCCTCATGTGAGTAAACCAAGATTATGTCTGGACTTTAAAAGAGACTATGACCTCTGAGTTTGTTTCGGCTGTTTCTTCTCAGAGTAGTCAGGTACGAAAAACCGGCCCCATCTAGCTTTAAAAAACATGGCGGGTAAAAGTGTTTGTAAAAACCTATTTGCAAAATAAACATCATTTAATTTTATCATCATTTGTCATTTAGCGATCTTTCATTGACTTGAATGTGCCCTGGCAGTTGAGAGAATGTCATGCTCACTCAAATGTCTTGCTGATGGTGGCGGGTGTGTCGGGTCATTTAGTTCCCTTCAAAGTGGTTGAGTTGAATGGCGCTGATCCATGCGTCATGTTCGTGAACGGGCGCTGTCAGTTGGGACTGGTCATCTCTTAGCTGTCACGGTTTATTTTAATTAAGTACTTTATTTTTAAATTGTTGATTTATTATTTTACTCTGGACGCTCTTAATTAGCACGCCTCTTTACATCGTTCTCACATACATGTATAATCTCAACATGAATGATGTCCCAAAGTTTTTGGTATAATATTTTGATTGAAAAGAGTGTCCATGGAGTTTCTTGCCCATTCTTCTCCATAGAGATCTACGCTTTGGAATGGGCAACAACAGTACTTTCACAAGTTATAATGCCTTGTGACTGTGACTGTAGCTTAGCCTTCTTTGTTTTTGTGCCTTTAAGGGTCTAATTGAAATAAATGCTTTGAGTTTGAGTTTGAGTTTTCCTGTACTCCACTTTCTAAATGAATAAACCATATTAACCAACCTCATAAAATAACGTATCCTGCAGTTCACTTCCTTGGTTTGATGTCAACAGAACACAAGTCTATATCAGTGAAAAAACCAAAGAAAGTATATTTTTTATCCAATGGCAATATAGGCGTGCCATCATCTTCTATGGATTTAGGCACGCCAGTCGTGTCATGAAATAATTGTTCCCTGCCACAGCAAGAAGTTTTCGAAACTGGGTGCCGCAATGAATCAGTTAATGATATACTTGAGAATAATGAAAATGATAGCCAATTACTTTTATGCAAACAGTAAATACTGCCATTAAAATTTGCCTTGAGCTAAATCATTCCAAGAAAGATATAATAATAACAGGGAAAACTAGGCGACTCAGTTTTCGTTATGACTCTTGACCGTATTGTGGTGTTTAATTAAGCTAATTATAATATCAATCAACCATTATGCCATTTAATAAACGGTGACAAACGTTACAGGCAACTTTTCCAAAAGTAAAAAAAAATATAATTTCCTGTCTACATTGAAGCAGTTTCAAAATTCGAAGGGTCTAAAATCATTCGGTAATACGAGTAGTTTTCGCGTGTCGATGTTTTTAAACAATGTTTTTTAGGATTCCACGACCAACGGGACCAACGGGACCCTATTACTAAGTCACTGCTGTTCGTCCGTCCGTCCGTCCATCTATCCGTCACCGGTCTGTATCTCACGATCACAGTTGAAATTTTCACAGAATGTGTATTTCTGTTGCCGCAATAACAACAAATAATACCCTACTACGAATGGTACGGAACCCTTCATGCGCGAGTCCATTGACTCGCACTAGGCAGTTTTTTCTGATTTCTTTGCAAGAAATTGTTTCATTTTATCGACAGGTCCCATCCTGCACTCAGCATATAAATAAAATTGTCGAGCTTAACATAATTATGATAAGCCACCGCCTAGCTAGACTGTATAAATTGTCTAAAAAAAGGTTAGCTAGAACAATTCTACTGAATATTTCGATATTTGTTTCAGCTAAAACAACCATCGAAGTGAACGCAATTTAATTACGAAGTGAATAAAAAGATAAATTAACAATTTCTTATTTTTAAATGTAACAACCTTTTTGCAGAAGAACTTTTAATGATCAAATAAATGGCACTGAAAGTAATAATGCCTTTCGTAGTGATTGTGTTTATTATATCTGCAATGGTAGATAATGCTGATTACTTTGTCTGTGCTGATGTGTTGGAGAGACTCCTGACCGTGTACCCCTGGCAGGATGAAGCCTACCGCATGTTATATATGTTTATGAACCAGACTCGACAGTAATCGAACGTACGTAAGTTTTATTCAGGTTAATTGGTTTAACGTGAACAATATTTTAAGGGAATGGAGAACTTATACATATCATTTGCAACGTTTACTTTAGAGTACTTGCATAGACAAAACCTTGTAGCCAAGATTATCCATCAGCAACTTGCTCTAAAATTACTGCCTTGTGGAATCGGAAGTGCCGTACTGCCGTACTATAGGTATGTGACCGACCATGACGTTGTCGAAAATGGCAATATCACAGTATACTGGGATCAATCCATCAATTCATCACTGACTGATTAATCCAATTATAGCCAATAAGCCTGATATAGTGGTGGTGGATCGATTGTGGAACTACTGTACTTTGTGTAATTTATTCCATCACCACTGCTCTCAAAACGGTGAAGGAAAACATCGAGATGAAGCCGGCATGTCGTAATATATAAACCAAAAATTCGAAGACATGTTACATAATTATACCAAACCGTGCTTGGCCCGCGAGGTGGATTATACATAGAACCCATTCCCTGTCAAAGTGCCCATGCCGCTGGTACGACCCGGGTCCAGAACAATTTCTTCCGTGTCCCGCAGCATAAGACAAAAACATTAATTTTAAGGTAGGTACTTCCGAGTTTAGAACGAACGAATGAACGGGGTGTACCCAATGATATATAAACGATAGATACGTTACCAGCGCTCTGTAGTGGCAACATATATACCGGACAATTGTCCTGAGTCCCTTTAATCGCGTACCAACCAGTGCCGCAGCTGCACGTAATACTAAACTAAACTACTTAACTTGTGTGAATAACTTCCTCAAAATCAAAAACAAAATGCCATCCTGTGTTTTTAGGAAATGTAAAAATTATTCTGCAATAAATAAAGATAAAAAAGTATAATTTCATTTGCAAGTATCAAGAAAAATTTATTTATATAAAGGCGCCAAGCCGGCGCCTACTTCAGGCACCGGCTGAGCATGCACCACACAATGGCAACGTAACTAAAGAAAAATATTTATCTCTCTCTAACAACAGGAATTCCGTAGATGACATTTAATGTTCTTTCTCTTTCTCTCGCTACAGATAAGTTTTGCGCTGTTTTCGAGTGCCGTGATGTTCATGCATGACGCGTCCATTTATAACACGTCATTGGGTGTACCCCGTTCCTTATTATATACATACCTCAGGTTGCTCATCCCCTCGATGAAAAGAGTGGATCCTCTGACCAGACGGGTGTTGCGTCTAGTGGACCCGACGTTTAGGTAGAGTTGATACATATCAGGGTGGAAGGTACATTGACGCACAATCAGTTACCACTTATTCAGTACATCATTCTGAACCCCCACTTAGAAAATGTTTCATCGGTTATTAAAAAAAAACAGTTTAAAAAACTGCAATACCTCCACGGTCAAAATGTCTGGCCTGCTAACCGTTTAAAACTCTTATTGCGCGATGCAGGATTTTAGTTCTTAATTCGCGCCATAGATGTCGCCGACCTTCTTTTTGTCAATTTGATTATGCTCGTTACAGAGTAAAGTAGAACCCGTATTATTCAGCGTATCGTGCTTTTGAGTCATGTGAGAAGCCATAAAAAGATAATAGCAATGGGCATGCACATTACTTTGAGTTAGTTACCTCCGAATTCCGGTGAACCGAAGTTATAGCCTTTCAGAACTGATAACCTGGTTACATTGCATTGCAACTGCTAATTTTAACATTTTGTTGCAGGTAGAGTTAAATAAAATTATCGTTAAAAAGGTATTAATTAAATTACTGAAGTTGATAACAAATTAAATTCAATAGAAATAAAACTAAAATGAAAAACAAAAAATTCTACTTTTACTGTTTTGTATGTAAAACAAATTACAAAAATACATTGAAGTGGTGAATACTTACTGCTTACGTCTGAATTAGGCCCGGTTGGCAATAGGCTCACTCCCTATTACCCTAGGCATAGGACGTTACTGATTTAATCGTAACTGGGGAAATGTGGATGTATTATAAAAAGTAAACCTCTGCCTAACCATTCGGCGATTACAGGCGTGACATTATACGAGTATATGTATTATGTTGTTTAGTAAAAATGGCATTCAACAAACTAATGTCAAAATCAAACAGAAGTTAATTATGAAAATAAAGCTTGCAGTCAGCACTGAAACGCCCGCCATTCGTCACTTGTGCCAATGCTCGCTTGTTAGTCGTAGTGCGCCTGCGAAAAGACGTCGTCTTGAAAATGCTATGACGTGGCAAATATATACTAGCTACTTTTGCCACACATAAGGCACCAGGCGAAAGGTATATATTGAAATAGTCCTATAGAAAAAAGGTTTGTTACGGCACCCTCAAAAAAGAAAATCCAAGGGAACGCTAGAACTTACCGGGAGCACAAACGGCTGCTCCTCAGATCCATGTAAAAACTTCATCATCAGGCAACGCACAGCCTTTACCACTGAGTCTGAAGGCTTGAAATATTTCATAAAAAAAAAAAAATATTACTTTGGTAGACACTAAGGATAGATTTTTGGAAATTCGTCCAGTGGTTAATTTGCGGGACAAATGTATGTATGACATACATACATAAACTCACTCCTTTTTCTAAGGAGATAGGCAGAAACCACAGAACGCCACCTGCTACGATCCTTACATACTCCTTTCCTCTCGTCCACCTTCTTACATCTGTAGAATCATAATATAATAGGATTCTGCAAAAGCGGCCACTATAGACCCTTTGCTCATACACGTACGCCGATCGCGAGTACTGCGCACCTGACGTTTCCCAAGTGCCTTTTTTTTAAGATGGGAAATCATCAAATGTCTCCCGCTCTGGGCGGAGTAGAAGGCAGTGTCAGACTTGTACTGACTCAAACCCACCCATGTTCCTTCCTTACCCTTTGTTACATCTCTTTGAAGCGCGCGTGGATCACGAACGCGCCATCAACACGGCCTGTCGTCATAAGACGGACGGACGGCAAGCTAGCTCATTACCCACCGTCCATAGGTCCGCATCTACGGTGGCCGGAAGCCACCACGTGATCCCCAACGCCCGGGACATCTCCCGCGGCGGCTGGGACGTCAGTTTCTCTCCCTCTCACGCTCCGCCACCACCTTCGCTAGCATGACTGCTTCGCAGAAGGAGGTGATGGCGTCCCATTCCCTCGCTCCGAACCATGGATTGAACCAGGGCCGGACGCGATAGGTCGCCGCCGCTGATCGCCGCTATTTCCCAAGAGCCTCACTAATAAGATCGGTGTATGACCTTTTAGGTCGTCCCCTCCCGGCTATGCTACGTTTATACGAAAGTTCGTAAATTTTTGCAGATGGAAAATCCCACCGTGCACGTTTTGTTCTCAGTATACATTGCATTTACATCAGAAAGTTATGCAAGCATAATCGAATCATACAAAAAACAATAAGTTTATTTAAATTAAATATAAACTGTGCAACATTCCTGCAACTTGTGATGTAAGTGGGAGGATGTAATTAAAATAAAATGAACTTTATGACTTCAATTTATAAGGCGTTGTGATCCCTTTACAGACAGTTGTGGTGTCACATTAGAGGTGCAAGGAACTCGTGTTTTAAAAGTAAGTTTAAAGTTCAGTTTTGTGTTTAAGGTGTATGCGTCGGGTAGCCCGCGACATTCAAAGTTTCTTACTTTTTTTTGCAATGTGTTAAGTTTTCATTATACAGTTTCTTGGGGGCTTGGAGTTGAAGTCACCGCGTGGTGAAAAGTCAGTGTCAGGCTGCCTCGTGCCTCATCCGTGGCTGGCTGGTAGGCTTAGTGGTCGTAAGCGCAACTGCTGATCATCAGGTCCTGGGATCGATTCCCAAGTCGGGCAAAGTGTTATTGGGATTTTCTCTCTGGGATTTCTCAGTAACAGCCATGGAGTTTGGATTTGTGGCCGGTTGATCGCAATATGCTCGCCTTTTATTACACGGGACTTAAAACATAACTGGCGTAATGTGGGTGTACTATTAGGTACGCCTCTGCCTAACCCTTCGGGGATTACAGGCGTGATATTATGTGTGTGTTAGGCTGCATTTTGACCTTGGCGCTTCCACCACAACTTATGGTCAGTTCACACCGAGACGCAACGACGCTTTTCCTTGAAGCCGTAGAGAAACCATGAGTAACTTTCACGGCAACGTTATTAAACTAGGATCGTCTAAAAAAAACATTTTTACATCAAGTAACCACAAACTTTGACAGTTGGGGGTTTTCTCCAAATGATTTTAAACCATAAACTGTTGTAATTAAGTTCAAAATCAAGTAACACAATTTGTAGTAACTTGATGCGCTGGCGACTATACAGGTAAACGTACCTCCTAAGGTCCTGGCTTGGTTTGAGAGTTATTTTATAACGTGTTCCCTTCTAGTTTTAAGTATGAGCTAGGTTGGTGGTTGCTAGGTAACGGTTCGTTATTCTCTTTTCTAGTTTGACTGTAATAATATACATTTATTAAACACCATTTTTCTTATTCTTTAATATGGTAGCAGTTTGTCCTTTCGAGGCGTATAAAAGTTAGTCTCTATGATTGTGACGTAGTATTATCCTATGGTCGTGATCAACCCTAATATCATTGTAATAGAAGTTATTTCAAGTTATTACCAAATACTGGCAACAGTAGAGCCAACAGTCACGACCTCTTTGTGCTCTTTAGCCGTCATAGTGAATTAATATAACTACGTGTGCTGCTTATTATCATCTCTGTAATCCAAATGTTTGTATTTGGTATTAGCTTGAAATATTTAGTTCAATCCATCTTTTCGTCATTCTTCATCATCGTAACTGGCTACCTTATTCCAAACTGCAAGTCTAGGCCCCCCCCTCTCTAGTGCCATGCCCCTTCCCAGGTCTGTGGGAGTTTCATGATCTTCTGAATAACATCCACCCATTGATCTGTTGGGCTGCCATCAGTGCTTCTTCGACAACCATAGAGCAGAACTCCTATTTTATAACCCTTATTTGAACTTCTTACCTACAAAAGAATTACTGTAGTAGTAGGAGTACCGTTACTGAGTATAACGATCTATCTGACCTCGACACCCCAGTGGTTAGATAGGCAGTCGTTTCATTTCATATACTGGTATTCAACTGCATACGGTAAGACTAAGCCGACCCGGGAAAAGATTAGGCAAATGATAATTCGGCTCCTCCTGGATTCAACAGCACTAAACATTTATTCAACAGCTTCATCCAACACTCCACAATGACCCAAGTTAGTCGCAGCGTCTCCAGAGTCCTCACGATGGTGGTGCTGATGATGTGCTGGTTTAGTGCCATGGCCTTCAGGAACAGCTCCAGGATCCCCAGCAAGAGGATCCCCAAGGTCAACTACTCAGTAGACTTTGATTGATTCGGCTTGATTTATTAAAATTATTTTGTAACTGACTATAGTGAAGTTTTTTTGGACAAAAGAAAATTCAACTTGGATCTGTAAGTGTGTAGCGGCACTACAAAAAGTACTACTGAAACATAGAACAAAAAGTATTACAGCGCCATTTATGACACAGACGATGAACTAAACAACGAAAGACACCTAATTCCTAAATCGCGAAGTAAAGTTATCCGCGACTTGAGACTATATCGAAGAACCCGACAACCACCGTCGGGTAGTAGCCCACCAGACATAACACCTGTCTAGTCGGAGGATCCTCCCTTTTCTATGGGGGATGAAGAACTTTACACCCTGTTCTTCAAACCCCCAAAAGTGCTGTAGGTATATTTTGGTGATGAGAAGGCTTTCTAAGGCTAGTCTTCAGAATGGTGACTATTGTATTTAAATATTATCAATCAATTAAGAGTTAGTTTAGTGGTTGTAAGCGCTTCTACTGAGCATGAGGTCCTGGGTTCGATTCCCAAGTCAGGCAAAGTATTATTGGGTTTTTTCATCAGGAATTTCTAAGCAGTATCCACGGTGTCTAGATTTGTGCCCGGTTGATGCCAATAAGTTCACCCCCTGTTACATGGGACTTAATCATAACTGGTGAAATGTGTGTGTAGTAGGGTGCACCCACATTTCTGGAGATCGGGTTTGCTCAACCCATCGGAGAAATTATTGGCGGACTGTTATGTTAGCTTATGTTAGACTAAGAACGGTTTTAATTCCAATTGATTGTTTTCTAATACAAACACACCTAAGTGAGTATAATTCATTGATGGCTGGCAAATGAAAAACAATACATCATATTTTGCTACATTTTATTATTTACAACATCTATTTACAATAATACCTTCTTATTATCACTAACTAGTATCTTTCACCGCTTGTAATACTTAAACCATAAACCTAAAATGGAATAGGACTGCTACATCTTCTCTCTGACATTTTCCTCTTATACGCCATGATGGGGTCAACCTGCAAAGACTGCCTGACTTCAATCTCCTCAGGAGCCAACGGTCTGCCTCTAAACTCATCTTCAATTTGCTGCAAGGTCCTGTCTTTAGTTTCTGGTAGCAGAAACCAGATGACGACCAAGCAGTAACTGATGATCCCTCCATACACCATATAGGTTCCATGCATGCCTATTCTATCGACTAACCCCGTAAAAGTCTTTAAAACTATGAAGAATGTGGCTGAGAATGATGCTAAGCTGATAGTTCCACCGATACTTCGATACTCCAAAGGAAAGACCTCTCCTCCAATCACGTTTGGTAAAGGTAACATGCCTGTGGCTACAGCAAAGATTTTGAGGTTGATCAGTAATATTGGTATCCATAAAGAGTCGTATGGTAAGGTCCCTTGTTGCTTGAAGTATACATAAGCAGCCAAAGCGAACTGGATGAAGATCGAGAGGCCTCCAGTAGCAAACATCATCGTTCGTCTCTTGAATTTGTTGATAGCATACACTGCTAAACCATTCGATATAAATCTTTGGGCACCCAAAAAGATCATCCAGAAATGAGCATTTACTTCGGGTCCCATCACTACGCCTATGATCAAAGTTGAATAAGAAGCCATGGTAGTGCCTCCAGCAAAGTTTACTAACACATGGGCATGCATCATCAGGATTATAGGCTTGTAAAACTCTTTCTTCTTTATTGTTGAAACCATATTTAGGATGCCAATTTTCTTTTTGCCAAAACTCGCCGAGATCATTGCCTTTTCGAAGAGTAGTCGACTTTCAATCATTTCTTCTAACTCTTCTTCTTCATCATAACCTCGGAGCCAGCGGAACACCCTACGACATTCCTCATGTTTTCCCTTCGTGACCAGCCAGCTTGGAGATTCCGGAGAGTATATAGTCATGATGAGGCTTATGAAAGGGAAGAATGCGCATACCAGAGCCGTCTGCTGCCAACTCAGGAGGGATCCAATGAGATGAGCGAAGAAAATGCCAAAGGATTGTGATAAAGAGACGGTGGTGAGGAAAGCTCCTCGGTTCTTGGGACTCACGTATTCTCCAATGAGGACTGATCGTAGAGGTGATAGCATGCCGATTGATAGACCCTGGAGTATCCGACCAGCGAAGAGAATCTGAAATAAGATTTATATTTAGTTCGTTTGATACTCTGGGTTCCAGACACCACACTCTTTGAAAACGGCGTTTTTTTATTATAGGATTTATCACGGAATAGCATCTTTCATGCCAAAAGTTCGCTCCTCCGACCAATGATGATTAATATTGCAAAGTCTTCTAAGTCAAAAAGATACCACGCTGCCTCAGACCAAATAAAAAACTAAGACACAGCACTGTCAACAGTGACGTAAAGCCGGTTTTGTAAACATGATGTGTGCACTGTGAGCTTAGTTTTTGAGCGTAGTTTAATTGTATTTTGATATAAATGTGTGCGTGTGAACGTGTATGCACAGGGCGAGGCGTGGTTTTGCGCATGCTTCACTGTTTTGTTCGCTGTGCTATGTCTTGGTTTTTTTTTGGTCTGAGCACGCTGCCTCGTTAACCTAGTGATTGCATTAAATGTGTTCCTAGGTTCGTTGCCCAGATCGGGCAAATTGTTATTACGTTTTTCTATCAGGAATTTCTCGGTAGCAGCCACGGAGTCTAGATTTGTGCCCGTTTGATAGCAATAGGGTCGCCCCTGATTACATGGAACTTACGCATTACTAGCGAAATGTGTCAATCGAGGTCTGGTAGTCCTAAAAAGTCATAGACAATCCGTGTGAGCTAGGGTCTTACCTCAAAGTTCGTAGCCATGGTGACGATGAACCATCCCACCAGATTGGGCACTGTTGCTGTCAAATGGGCCATCTTTCTGCCGTACTTTTCCATGATAGGAGGTGAGACGAAGCTCCCGACCAGCTGCGTGATACCCAGGATTGATGCTGTGAAATAAAGAGGAGCTGAGAGTTATTCACGAATCAATAAGTTGACTACTGTAACTATTGGTCTTTCGACTGCATTGATATGAATACATGCGTTTAGACCGTGACGTCAATAGATATATGAGAAAAGGAAGAACTTAATGTATCAGGCCAAATCACTGATGACTCTGCCCTTTTTTTTTCAGATGGGTAATCATCAAATGACTTCTCCCGCTCTGGGCAGAGTGGAAGGGAGTGTCAGACTTGTACAGACTAAAACCATCCATGTTCCTTCCTTGCCCTTTGTGTT
This sequence comes from Lycophotia porphyrea, assembly GCA_950005105.1. Taxonomy (NCBI): domain Eukaryota; kingdom Metazoa; phylum Arthropoda; class Insecta; order Lepidoptera; family Noctuidae; genus Lycophotia; species Lycophotia porphyrea. Next base: position 782,649 of record OX465408.1, on the reverse strand, counting down.
CCAGGGCCGCGGTATCTTGTTCGAACAGTCCCGCAGCCCGATGACTCTGCCCTGGAATGTAAAGGTGGTGCTGTTCTACAAATAATGGGGCACTGTAATATCGTGTCCTGCGTGCCCTGTTGTTTGTTCACTACGGGTACTGATGGACGTTAGCGAAAATGAAATGCCAAACTAGTAGCTCAGTTATGGGCTGACACTATTTAGATTACCATCGACACGTTAAGAAGAAGAGAGGCCAAAGATATAAATACTGAAGAGCTCGTGGTTAAATAATAACAGCCGGTCGGGTCAATCTTCAAGTTTAGCCGCGTTTGCCTAGGGCGGTCCATGGATGGGTGACCACCAATTACATATCGAGTTTCCTCCTTGCCTTGGCAAGCACGTTAAGACGTTAGCCCCCGGCAATTGTAGATCTTTGACAGGTGTTACAGTGGCCTGAAAGTTTGACAACCAGTCTTACTAAGGGGTATCGTATTATTCAGTACTGACTGGGTTGTAGGGGTCAGATAGGCAGTCGCTCAATGTAATTTACTGGTATTCAGCCGCATCCGGTGAGACTGGAAGCGGACCTCAACATAGTTAGAAAAAGGCTAGGCAGATGACGATGAGTTATAAATACTGACCAATCCATGACGCTGACACAGGGTCCAGTTTAAACTCAGAGTCTACCAGATGTAGCTGCGGCAGTAAGATGGCGGGGTACCCGATCACGCAGCCGTGCCCGATGATGTTGATGCCCACTGCCGCCGTCACAAAGCACTGGAAGCAACAGTAATGAAGGTGTAAGAGAAAATATTGTAATATAATGTCTGGCCGGGGTTTCTTGAGTTGAAACCACAAATTGGATAGATGGAGTGATGATCTTCGCAAGATGGCTGGTAGCAGCTTTCTACAAATTGTAATTTATAACAGCCGACCTACCTAGCCGATCTATCAAAAAGCCCCAACGTTTGAGCTACTGGGTTTAGACTGGACTAAAAGCCGGCCCCAACTAAGTTGGGAGAAGGATAGGTTTACATCTGAACATTTTCTGGGATTATAATGTACCTACATAAATAAACTGTGGAGTCTGGATTTGCGCCCGGTTGATGGCAATAAGCTCGCCCCCTTTTACATGGGACTTAAACATAACTGGCGAAATGTGGGTGTACTATTCGGTACGCCTCATCCTTCGGGGATTACATGCTTGATTATGTTATGTTATAAATTAACTATTAATTAGATTAAAATACTCACTTGTTTCGAGAACGGTGAAAACCGGCTTTTCTTTTTCGAGGACATCACTTATAATATTTTCCTACTATTTTCACTACATCTATTTTAATGTTTTGTTTATTATTTAATCACTGTATATTTTTTCACCGAGTACACATCCATTTGATACAGGAAAAACTTCAGAAAAAACCTGAATTGTTATTTAAAAACAGAAAAATATAGATTAAACTCAGAAGCGTTAAATAAAACCTGAAACTTTAGACTGCTTATCTATATATGTATGATTTTACTGAAAAAAAACTCTTAAAAGCTCTTCTTAAGGTGGAAGCGTCAGGGTAGCCCGCGATCCTGCCAGGGCTGCGGGCTGTTCGAAATAGATCTGACACTCCCTTCCTAAGACATTTGATGACTTCCGATCCGGCCTTTTTTTTTTTTTTTGTTTTTTTTAATGAACTTAGAGGGTTGTATTGATGATTTTCATGATTGTTATTCTGTAACTACATACATGTTACTGGCGCGACTTATTTTTCATCAATACACAACCTGACACTGACCTGCAAATTGCAAAAAACGTAAGACAATTTGAATTGCGTGGGTACCACCAGTGCTTGCACCTTCAATAGCGATGCCGCCTAATAACAATAGAATAAAAAAAGAAGAAATTCAGGCGGCCATGTTCAACGAAGCGCTTTCGCCCAAGTCACAGGTGAAAACCTAGTGTAGGAGCCAGGGGACCTATTTGGGGAGCAAAATATCTTATGTGTTTTTTTTCATTTATGAATTATATGGTTACATAGAAGCCAGCCGTGTCGATGCTCATTCCACCATTTGAAAAAGAGTCCTAATTCCTTGTTTTTTTTTTTAGAAACAGACGTTAGTCCATCAATGCCTATTTGTGGCCAAGGCTTGTATAGTACTTTTCTCCAATAATGCGAAGAAATTAAATACAATTACATTTCAAAATCAATGATGCACACAAACAACAATAATTTCTCGCGTTGAAGAGTTTTTTTTTTTTCAATAGACCGCTTTCTTTTTCAAGCCAATTCGAAATTTAAATAAAACCTTTGATATGTTATACACCTTCTTGGTTGCCATGTTTCAGAGAAAAAGATCGTTCAATTTATCTCGAAGAAGGTTGTCAAAATAATTCTCAACTCAAGCATGTTTGAAAAAATAAAATAAACTCTATAATACAAGATATCGAAAAAAACTTCCAGCCCTTAGTCAAAGCATGAATTTTACTGAATTCTTCCTTAACGTCTGCCTTCTTTATTTATATGTTTTGTCCTCACATTGCAAAACTTAGTACTTAATGTAGGCGTTTTATTTCAGTGAATTTAAGATTTTTATAAACTAAAAGGGAATGAAATTAAAAAAAATAAAACAGCTGGTTTTATTTTTAATTTCAGAGTTGGGTCTCTAGTAGTAACCGCTGGTCATTTTCGTGAATTCTAGTACATTCCTCACTATAAATTTACTTATAGGTATGTAATAGAAAACAATTAATTGTACTGACAGAAATTAACGACTGCCAATACTTAATTTTCCAATAATTTACGATTCACAATACTACATAACATATAAATATTAGCTACGATTCATTTATCACTTAATTTAAGTTAGTATCACTTTTTCACAAATCACTTGAGAACGCCTATCTAACTCAGTTTAAGTCACAAACTCTCAGCCTCCTAATGTCAGTTTAGCAACATTCTATGGTCCGATACGGCAGTTCGTGACTTGGTCATTATGAGAAGTAAATAAGTAACACTTAAGCGGCTAAACTTAACCTTCGATCCGCAGTTGTGTCCACACATAGTCATATGATTGGTCACGTGGGGTGACCTGCTATTTTGTTAATAAACTACATATTTGCGGTCCTTCTAATTTTTTCCTTTACATGTGCTGTAAGACATTGCTTCTTGCCAAATTTCGTGATTCTAGGTCAACGGGAACTACCATATAAGTTTTCGACCCAAAACCTATAGGGTACTTCCGGTTGACCTAGAATTGTCAATTTTGGTTAAAAGCAAAATCATTCTGCAAAAGTAAAGAAAAATTTCCGAAAAATAAAAAAGTTGAAAACTAAGGTAAATTTTGATACTCGTACTTACAAGTTACACATCTAAATTTGCCCATATCTTTTTATCATGTTGACCCAGGACCTTGATTTTTATACACCTAATTGGGACTATCGACCTTAGTATCTGGTATAAAGCTTACTAGGTTCAAACGTTCCTAAGAAAATCGATGGTGACACACGGACAGACGGACAAGAAAGTGATCTTATAAGGGTTCCTTTTTGTACCTTTGAAGGTACAGAACCTTAAAAATAGCTCTGTGGTCTCATTACATCTGTCTGCTAGTACTTAGTCTAACACTGTTCCTGTCAAAGCAAGTTGTGGTCGTGGGAGATCTCTCCCGTTGCTGGCCGGCGTTCCGCAGGGCAGCGGCGTATCGCCAGCGTGTTACTCACGTTACACTGACGATATCCCCACGACGCCAGAGGCGATGCTCGCGCTGTACGCTGACGATGCCGCTTACATTACCATCTCGCACGGTGAATCTGCTTCCCGACTGGCTGTCAAAGTTGCGGCTGTTGATAAATTTGGGTAAGACGCAGGCGATGATTACCGGGTCAGCGACCCTCTCACTACCCGTAACTCTACAAGGTGCCGACGTCGAGTAGTCGCTACGGTCAAGTACCTGGGTGTCACCATCGACCGTCGGGGCTCACGATGGGTTCACACATCCGCCAGGTCGCGGCGCTAGGGTAGCCCGCGCCCAGCTCCGACCAGCGCTCTTATCTCGCCTCCCGATGGGCGTCCAGTGTGCAACAGCGCTGTGGTGCGCCTACAAAAATACTCATAGCAACCACACAGTCGGCACAAGGTATTTGCAATTGGGCCTCCTTTTGAAAGTTTTTGTTATTTCATAAGAGTTTATTTTATTCCTTAGGTAGACACTAAGGATAAACACGAGATTACGAGATACGATACGAGATATGGTGGTAAAAATATCAAAATATTTTATGTTAGACTAAGAACGGTTTCAATTCCAATTGATTGTTTTCAAATACATACACACCTAATTGAGCATATTTCATTGATGGCATGGCAAATGAAAAACAACACATCATATTTTGCTACATTTTATTATTTACAACATCTATTTACAATAATACTTTCTTATTATCACTATTTAGTATTTTTCACCGCTTGTAATAATTAATCCATAAACCTAAAATGGCATAGGACCGCTACATCTTCTCTCTGACATTTTCCTCTTATACGCCATGATGGGGTCAACCTGCAAAGACATCCTGACTTCAATCTCCTCAGGAGCCAACGGTCTACCTCTGAACTCATCTTCAATCTGCTGCAAGGTCCTGTCTTTAGTTTCTGGTAGCAGAAACCAGATGACGACCATGCAGTAACTGATGATCCCTCCATACACCATATAGGTTCCATGCATGCCTATTCTATCGACTAACCCCGTGAAAGTCTTTAGAACTATGAAGTATGTGGCTGAGACTGATGCTAAGCTGATGGTTCCACCGATACTTCGATACTCCAAAGGAAACACCTCTCCTCCAATCACGTTTGGCAAAGGTAACATGCCTGTGGCTACAGCAAAGATTTTGAGGTTGATCAGTAATATTGGTATCCATAAAGCGTCGTATGGTAAGGTTCCTTGTTGCTTGAAGTATACATAAGCAGCCAAAGTGAACTGGATGAAGATCGAGAGGCTTCCAGTCACAAACATCATCGTTCGTCTCTTGAATATGTTGATAGCATACACTGCTAAACCATTCGATATTAATCTTTGGGCACCCAAAAAGATCATCCAGAAATGGGCATTTACTTCCGGTCCCATCACTACGCCTATGATCAAAGTTGAATAAGCAGACATGGTAGTGCCTCCAGCAAAGTTTACTAACACATGGGCATGCATCATCAGGATTATAGGCTTGTAAAACTCTTTCTTCTTTATTGTTGAAACCATATTTAGGATGCCAATTTTCTTTTTGCCAAAACTCTCCGAGATCATTGCCTTTTCGAAGAGTAGTCGACTTTCAATCATTTCTTCTAACTCTTCTTCTTCATCATAACCTCGGAGCCAGTGGAACACCCTACGGCATTCCTCATGTTTTCCCTTCGTAACCAGCCAGCTTGGAGATTCCGGAGAGTATATAGTCATGATGAGACTTATGAAAGGGAAGAATGCGCAGACCAGAGCCGTCTGCTGCCAACTCAGGAGGGATCCAATGAGATGAACGAAGAAAACACCAAAGGATTGTGATAAAGAGACGGTGGTGAGGAAAGCTCCTCGGTTCTTGGGACTCACGTATTCTCCAATGAGGACTGATCGTAGAGGTGATAGCATGCCGATTGATATACCCTGGAGTATCCGACCAGCGAAGAGGATCTGAAATAAAATCAATTAGTTAAATAATTAGTTCGCTTGGTAGATTAGGTTTCAGACACCACGCTCCATGAAAACCACGTTTTTTGATTATCGGATTCACTACGTAGAATCATAGAGTTTGTTGCTAATAGTTTGCTCCTCCAACCAATGATGATTAATATTGCAATGACCTCTGTGTAGGAAGCTACTTGGCTGCCTCGTTGACCCAGTGGTTCCATTGCATGAGGTCCTAGGTTTGATTCCCAGGTCGGGCTGTTATCAAGAATTTCTCGGTGGCAGCTACGCTAGATTTGTGTCCGTCTGATGGTAATAAGCGTCCTATTACATGGAACTCATGCATTGCTAGCGAAATGTGTCAATCAGGTTCTATTCGTCCCACAAATTAAGGACAATCGGTGTAAGCTAGAGTCTTACCTCAAAGTTCGTAGCCATGGTGACGATGACCGATCCCACCAGATTGGGCACTGTTGCGGTCAAGTGGGCCATCCTTCTCCCATACCTCTCCATGATAGGAGGTGTGACAAAGCTCCCGACGAGCTGCATGATACCCAGGATTGATGCTGTGATAAAGAGGAGCAGAAGGCGTTATTTACGAATAAATAAGTAGACAACTGTGAGTATTGGTCTTTCAACTGCTTTGGAACGAATACATGCGTTTAGACCGTGACGTCAATAGGATTATGAGAAAACGAAGAACTTATTGTATCAGGCCAAATCATTGATGACTCTGTCCTGGAGTGTAAATGTGGTGCTGTTCCTCAAACGATGGGGCACTTAATATTGTGTTGTGCTTGTTTTTTTGTTTGTTCACTAAAGGAACTGATGGACACTACTGAAAGCTCCACACTACTGGCTCAGTTCCGTGCCGATACAAATTAGATTGCCATCGACACGCTTAAAAGAAGAGCGGCCAAATCGGAACATTTTCTCGAGAGGTTTCATACAATAGACACTTACGCCTGGTCGCCTGTTCGTAATCGTCGGAGCATTCAAACACAACAACACAGCTTAACGGCAGTAACTGATTGTTTCTCACATCTTTAACTACTTTAACAGAGATTTAAGTCTAGATAGCTAGAAAAGAACTTTCTTTCTAAGTTTCAAACTCTTTTACGTGAAGTTTTCCTGGTGTTACTTTAGATCCTTCCAAAAATAGATTTAAAACTCTTACCAAACGCCACAGGTATTCAGCTAGATAGTTATAAATACTAACCAATCCATGACGCAGACACAGGATCTAGTTTAAACTCAGAGTCCACCAGATGCAGCTGCGGTAGTAAGATGGCGGGATACCCGAGCACGCAGCCGTGCCCGATGATGTCGCTGCCCACTGCCGCCGTCACGAAGCACTGGAAGCAACAGTACAGAAGGTTAGAAGATATAATAACATAAGGGTCACCTAAGGGGCCCTTACTTACGAACAATAAGTCGTGGGTTCGAACCCAGGCAGGCGCATTACTTTGTGTTATTTATTTCATCAACACTGCTCTCAAAAACGGTGAAGGAAAACATCGTGAGGAAACCGGCATGTCCTAGAACCAAAAATTCGAAGACATGTGACATCTACCAATCCGCACTGGGCCTGCGTGGTGGATTATAGCCCATTCCCTCTTATAGAGAGGAGGCCTGTGTCCCAGCAGTGGGAACATTATAGGCTGATTATGATGATGATGATACCTCGTGTTCTTGAGTTGAGATCACGAATTGGCAAACGTATGGTAGGCACGCTCAGGGTAGGTGGAGCGACGATCCTCGCAAGGTGGCTGGTAGCAGTTTTCTACAAATTGTAATTTATAACAGCCGACCTACCTAGCTAGGGGTTTGGGGCTAAAAGCCGGCTCCAACTAAGTTGGGAAAAGGATAGGTTCACATCTGAAAATTTTCTGGGATTATAATGTACCTACATAAATAAACTGTGGAGTCTGGATTTGCGCCCGGTTGATGGCAATAAGCTCGCCTATTACATGGGACTTAAACATAACTGGCGAAATTTGGGTGTACTATTCGGTACACCTCTGCCTAACCCTTTGGGGATTTCAAGCGTGATGTTATGTTATGAATTTACTAGATGAAAATACTCACTTGTTTCAGGAACGGTGAAAACCGGCTTTTCTTTTTTGAGGACATCTTTTATAATATTTTCCTACAATTGTCACTACACCTATTTATTTATTTAATGTTTGGTTTATTAATTAATCACTGTATATTTTTCACCGACACATCCATTTGATACAGGAAAAACTTCAGAATGAAAACGTAAATTGTTATTTAAAAACAGTAAAATATAGATTAAACTCAGAAGTCATAAATAAAGCCTGGAAATATAGACTGCTTATCTATAATTGTATGATTTTACAAGGAATACTTATCGTTAGGTATTTGAATTACTAAAAAAAAACTCTTGGAGAATCTTCCGAAGATGACAACTAAAAAACGCACTAACCAATGGAAAACAAGTAAAAGAGATATTCAGGTGGCCATGTCGCCATTCAAGGAAACGTCTTCTTAGAAGTCACAGGTGAAAATCTAGTTTAGGAGCCAGGGGACCTATTTGGGGGATAATGGATAATGTCTTTTGTGTTTTTTTATAAATTATGGTTACATAGAAGCCAGCCGTGTCGATACTCACTCTACCATTTGAAAAAAAAAAGTCCTGATTCCTTAAGATAATATCCGTCTCTTGATTTTGTCAATATTTGATGTATTATATATTGCTTTAGTTTTCACCAGTTAACCACTATGACCTAGCCTTAAAAATGAAGAAGGTTATCATAGCTGTTTATATATCATAAAATTTTAAATCCACCGTATTAAATAGCTAATATATATAATTTATCTAATTCACATAAAACTAAGTCTTTAGTCTTTAGCTGATAAAAGAAATTATCAGCTATCAGTTATTCGTGTTATCAGACCAATTTGACGACTAAAGATGGGCTAGGTTTTACCTGGGCAAAGGTTAAAGATCAAGATTGGGTAGGTACAGTAACATGATGCCTAGCTTGGTATTGCTGGGGTTGTCCCAGCTAGAAAGATGTGCAGGGCGTTTCAGGGGTCTACCTTAAGTAATATGTCGTTCTAAAAGTCCTGATGTCATACTAATTAGTAAGAATTTACTTTAGGGGAGTGTAGTATTCATGAAACTGAGCAATTACACGATGGGACTAAATCTGAAATATGAAAATAAAATAAACTGTACCTATCGAAAAAACTTCCAGCCCCTAGTCAAAACATGAATTTTCATGAATTCGTCTGCCTACTTTATTTGTTTTGTGCTCACATTGCAAAACTTAGTACTTAATGTAGGCCATGCATTTTATTTCAGTGAATTAAAGATTTTTAACTAAACGGCAACAAAATTAAAAAAATAAAACAGCTATTTTAATTTCAGAGTTGGGTCTCTAGTAGTAACCGTTGGTAATTTTTGTGAATTCTAGTATATTCCTCACTGTAAACTTACTCATAGGTAAGTAATAGAAAATAATTCATTGCACTGATAAAAATTAACGACTGCCAATACTTAATTTTCCAATTATTTACGATTCACAATACTAGAAAACGTATATTATATAAACGTATATTGTATATTAGCTACAATTCATTTATCACTTAATTTAAGTTAGTATTACTTTTTCACAAATCACTTGATATTACACTATTTTATTTAGCAATACCTTGGTAAAATATCACCTATCTAACGCACACCCGGTGCTGGCCGGCGTTCCGCAAGGCAACTGCGTGTCGCCAGGGTTTTGCTCAAGTTACATGGACGATATCCGCACGACACCAGAGCCGATGCTCGCGCTGTACGCTGACGATACCGCGTACATTACCAACTCGCTTGGCAAAATGCAGCTCGTGGTGGATCTGCTTACCGACTCGCTGTCAAAGTGGTGGCTGTTGGTTAACGTAAGACGCAGGCGATGATCACCGGGTCAGCGACCCTCTCATCACCCGTAACTCTATAAGGTTCCGACGTCGAGTGGTCGCTAGGGTCAAGTACCTGGGTGTCACCATCGACCGTCGGCTCACGATGGGTTCACACTTCCGCCAGGTCGCGGCACTAGGGTAGCCGCCGTGGCCAGCTCCGTCCAGCGCTCTCGTCTCGCCTCCCAATGCGCGTCCGGTGTGCGACAGCGCTGTGGCGCGCCTCCGAAAATACTTATAGCAACCACACACTCAGCCGTGCGTTGTAGTACGCGCGCGCGCAGTCATAGCCTAAACATGCTAACTAAAGAAGAGTCAGTTGTCAAGGTAACGCCACCGCGGCCGAGGCCGCCAGCCACCATCCATCTTGTATTGTCAAAGCAAGGGACTGCATCTGACAAAGGTATTGGCAATTGGGCCTCCACTAAAAAGTTTTTGTCCGAGTACCTGGGGCTACTCGAAAAACTTTCCTGCCCGGACCGCCTTTTCACATCACCTTCGCCGTGTTAGGACAAGTGCACCTAAAACTGGTGCGAGCACAGGGGGAGTGTCCGCTGCGTTCTGCCGTGCCGACGACGCGGTCATCGCAGGGGCAGCCTCAGGGGGCGCAGTCGGCACGGCAGAACGCGGCGGACACTCCCCCTGTGCTCGAGTGAGAGAAAGACTTGTTCGAGGTAGCGCACAAAGCGAGTACCTGGAAAGAATACATGGGGGATGTCTAAACCCAGCGATGGGACATGCATGGATTCCAATAAACATTACGCCAAACTCTTCAGCGATTACAGGCGTCATGTCATCTTACTTACTAGTATAAATGCTAGAGCTTGTGAGGCATGGATGAATGTTTGTTCTCATTTACGCAACTGAACGGATTTAGATGCTGAAATTTGGCTCACAGATAGTTTATAACCTAGATTAACACATATTTTTATCGCGGTAGTACGATGCCGTGGAACTATTACCGAAATCCACGCGGGCGAAGCCGCGGGCACAAGCTATACTATTATAACTGCGAGAGTTTGTGAGGCTGGATGAATATATAGACGGATGTTTGTTACTGTTTCACGTTAAAACTACTAATCAGATTTGGATGGAATTTGGCACACAGATAGTTTATAAACCTAGATTAAACCTAAAATACTTTTTATCCCGGTATCCTTATCTCAAAGGACTGACCTCATCGCGAGTGAAGCCGCGGGCAAAACCAAGTGTGTTACCAGCTCATCAGCTCAAGATCACGTCGCACTTACATTAGTAAAACAATACTTTAATTGATTCGAATGATCTAGATTGTGGAGCACACATGGGGGAATGGAATGAGGTCAATAGCTATTACTCGCTGTGTTGTGAAACTTAAGATGGTTAATTGAAATACAAAGTGTGACTGTTTTGTTTTGCGAATTTCATTTTGCGTTGTAGTACATACCTAATTGGTTAGGGTTTATACAGAGGCGCGCCGGCCGCTTTAGAAGAATCATAATAGGATTATGAATCACGTTAAAATTCGTGAAATGGTCACAACGCAGTTAATATTATGAATTATCAGTTTGTGACGTTTTTTACGAATTGTAACGATATTATTCATATTATATTACTATACTAATATCCGGATGTAGTTGACAATGAAGATGTGATGCCTGTCGTGTTTTAGCTTGTATGCCAGCAAGGAAGGCCATATCTTGACTACCTCGAAAGCTCATTTTCATCCTCATATCAGTCCGGAAACACCCACTGCTGGGTATAGGCCTCCCCTTTTTTCTGCCACACTTCCCGGTTCCATGCGTCCCTCATACAGGTGTTTCAACAGAATGTGTGTTCTCAACGATTTACGACATTAAAGTTCACTAGCTTACAATTCTTTCTAACTGTTCATAATACTTTCACATTTTATACCAGCCTTAATTACCCGACTGCGGTGAAGCCCTAAAGGAGGGTTATGATTCCATTTTCCTGGATCATCCGTCATACTGCCATCCATACGTAATTCATTCTTAGAATTTTAATAAACTTTTTTTATTGCTTCCTGAGCAAGTTTAACTGAAAACAATAAGTTTGATTCATCAAATGAATTTCAATGAGTTTAAAATAATAAATGGTTGACATGTGACATGTAACGTCTGGCACTAAACTCCGATTCGAAGAAAAATACTCATCACTTTATTTCTGGCAGCTGAAATTTCCCATCATCGTCACCGTCATTGAATAATAAATGACACAACATTACCCAGCAGGAGACACATTTACATTAAGGTAGGTATTACACTACAACGAATAAATCACTGCATAACAAAAAAACGGGTTGCACTCCGGGAGTGCCGGCAGAAGTGAAAACTTGAAACAACGCCATCTAGCTGAAATATTAGAAATTAAAAAATCGTAGAAAAAATCTTGAAACTATGAGCTTAAACAACACGCACACTCGCGCAAGCGCCCTGCGCCACCGATTCGATATGACGCGAGTTAAACAGTTTTTACCCATCCCATACGTTGCTTAGCAATTTGCTGGTCAGTGTGTTGTATGTTAATTAAAATACGATTCGCGCTATCGCATAATTTTTCTCATCATCATCATCACCCCACAACAGTCCACTGCTGGGCTCTTCAAACCCACGCCACTCAACAGGATTCTCGGTAACCATCCAGTCAAGTCAGTTCTCATCCAGTTGCTACCAGCCACCCTGCGAAGATCGTCGCTGCACCGAGCCTGAGGGCGTCCATCTTGTAGAAATACGAAACGTGTTTAGGCCCAGTCGACTTTTTATTATTGTTCTAATACAATCATTCAATACATATTTTAATCAAACATTTAAATATTTTAAGATTCATTATAATACTCATGATACTGCCAAAACATGGGCCTATGTAATAATAAAAATAGTAAATAATTATGCAAATACAAAATGCCTATTAACTGTAACATCAGAATGTGGGGAAAGTCAATGCGATTGCGCAAGAGTTGCGCTAAGAGGGAGAGGACTAGTGATGTGCTCAGTATCGATACTTTCTGTCAGTTTGTTGTGAAAATATTGCTTTGTTTAGATCTAAGGCGATAAACTTGAAATTTTATTTATTTATTTATTTAAACTTTATGTACAAGAGTGGTACATAGGCGGAAATTGTCCATATTTAATAGGACTCCGTCCTAGTTTTACAAGTAATAATGTTGGTTCCTAGAATCATATGTTTTATATTTACGTATATTATTTGGTTATTCGATGTTTGCGTTACTTAAAATTAAACTCATTTGAATTTGTATACTCTAAAAATTTAATTGACGTTTATTTAGGTTTTTGTTTATTAATTACCGAAAACTATATTATTTATAATCATTAGTCAGTTGTCGTTCACATAAATAATCTTAAATATACCATTGTGTTTTTGTTATGTTTTGTGTTTTTATTATCTATATGAGAAGAGGCCTTCACCCTGAACTGGGCCAGAACGGGCTAATAATTATTATTATGGCAGTATTTCAGCGTGAGACATGTGGATAGTTAGAGACCGACTCAACATCATCATCATAATTTCAGCCGAAAGACGTCCACTGCTGGACATAGGCCTCCCCCAAGTGTCCCCACATTGACCGGTCCCGTGCCACTCGCATCCAGCGGATCCCCGCGACCTTTACCAGGTCATCGGTCCACCTAGTGGGAGGCCTTCCAACGCAACGTCTTCCGGCTCGCGGTCACCACTCCAGAACTTTACGGCCCCATCAGCCATCCGTTTTGCGAGCAATGTGTCCTGCCCACTGCCACTTTATACCGACTATATCGCTTTAAAAATCTACCTTTAAATGACTGCTGATGTAAGCTGAAATCAGCTTTGTGTATGGGAAGGCAATGATTGCGTCATCTATTAAGATAATTACTATTTAGAATTATAAATCATAAATAATTATACATTACCACGTAAAAACGAATTAAATGATTAATATTAATAAAGTAGAATATCAAACATCATAACAGCTTCCTACGCCATTTTCTGTTCACTTAGGTTTAACACCGATGCCAAACCGTCCAGAACTCTAGAATCATAGGTGGATTTGCGAGTGCCTATTTATTTTGATCGATAAAACAATTTTTTGCAGTATCTTACAACACTAACTTCACTTTTTCCCTACAATAATAATTGCGGTGCCAAATAATAATATTATAGGTTTTGAAGTAATAGTAACGTGTTGCGTTCTTGAGGACTAAAGTGAAATAAAAAACATCGTGGTTGGTCAAGTGATCTAAGTGCATGTGAGCGGGGCTCATAAGCTTTACAAGTTTTCACCTGAAAGTGTTAATTGAAAGTGTGTTTTCAGTGATATTTTTGGATCGCTTAAAACGGAATATGTAAGTAAAATTGTTCATTAACGTCTATTTTATGGACACGCCCTTTTATTTTCCACCTATGATTATTTTTCAGGTAATACACTGCGATATTCAAATCTTCCCGTCGAAATTTCAAGGTTTCATATTCAAATCTTTCCGTCGAAATTTAAAGGTTTCATAGTGTCATCAACATACCTATTTTTTTTTCTCGGATGGGAATTCGTCAAACGACTTCTCCCGTTCTGGGCAGAGCGGAAGGGAGTGTCAGACTTGTACTGACTAAAACCCATCCATGTTCCTTCCTTGTCCTTTGTGTTCCAGGGCCGCGGTATCTCTTTCGAACAGTTCCGCAGCCCGCAAACAGTCCCGCAGCTCATCAACATACAACCTGCAAAAAACGTAAGAAAATTTCAATTTCGCGGTACGTTTCTGTTTAATTAACATAAATACTGAACATCACAATTTTTCGCGCGACCTGCAAGCTCACACGCATCTAAAGATTTAAATTATTGCCTTATGGCAATACGTCTATTACTGTAGTCTTTCTTGGCTACAAGATTAACAAAGATATAAGTGCAACACAAACACACACAACATTAATTACGAAGTTCAAAGTTATTTCAGTACAACTGGTCTTGTTTTTCCTGGTCATATTATAAGCTTATAGTTCCGTGTCTCCAGACATTACATTTGTTATTTATTCTATTGGTCAAGGATATGAATCTTACCTACTAAACTAGTGATGTACCCATATCGATATATTTACTTCCCGTGGGAAGGGTCACGGTAAATGTTACAGTATTGGAAGGTCAATTTATATCCATTGCTTTAGTAATTAATATGAATAGGCATAATAAAGGTAAATTATATTAAATTGTTTCACAACAAAATCGGTGTAAGCAGTAAATAATTTGATAGGTACGAAATTAATCGTTTATTCCCAAAGTTCATTTCAAACACTATGCGTTATTTATTTTATCATCACTGCTCTCTAAACGGTGAAGAAAAACATCGAGAGAAAACCAGCATTTGTCTCAGAAACAGAGGACTATTTGTTTTAGTTAAAAAGGAATTGTCATGGTTACCCTCATCATCCTATTGACATTTTGGCAATAGCTTTTACCTATGCAGATACAAAAACCATAACTGAATCAGGTGTTCCATTTTCCAAAATAAATTATAGCCTGTATGATGCCCAGACTTAATACCTATACAGCAAAAACTTTTCTTCCCGTTATTCCGCCGTCTGCGACTCGCGAGACAATGCATGACGTTCACGATCAGCGGTCTAACTGTTGCTTTTTCCAGGGGGAATAGATTCTAATGCAGATTTAAAACTGTGTACGTAGGGATTTACTTCATGCAACATACTTTGAAGCAGTGTAATCAGACTATTGTTCAATTGTGGAAATTTCCGTAAAATAATAAATGGGAGTTTTAGCCAGTAGAGTCAAATTTTCAATGATTCATTCCTAAACTGTTACCGCCTTCCCCGCGTGGAGGTACTCCAGCTTATGTTATTTTATAATTATACAGTGAAATTAGTGATTGCTTTGATTTCCACATCAGGTGTCCCAGATCTTCAATTTTTATACGTCAACAGAGAGTGGTTATCAGTCTGAACAACTCTTGCTACGACGTCATTCTCCTATATATGTTATAGTGTAACTGGGCTCTTGAAGTTCCACATCAGCTGTTCCAGATCTTCAAATTTATTCTCTTAGCAGAAAATGCTCATTACGTGGGACAATTTTTGCTATGGTACCCTTTTTGTATCTCTTATAGTTTAGCTGGTCTGTTGCGGACTTGCGGTTCTGCATCAGGTGTTCAAGTTTCCAAGATAAATTATAGCCTATATGTTGCCCAGACTTAATACCTATACAACAAAAAAAAATCATTCAAATCCGTCGAGTAGTTCCGAGGATTAGCGTGTACAGACAAACAGACAATTATTTTTTGGATTTGTGCTCTATTACTGTTTCTAAACCCACTACATTTTTTTTTTTAATATATTCAATGTACAGACAGGAATAATCAGGAATAATCAGGAATATCCTGTCTTCCACACTGATTGATTTTGATGTGCCGTGCATGCCCGAGGCTATCGATGCTTGGAAACTCGCTTGCCCGAATACTGAAGAACCCGACCATCCATTTTCCCAGAGACGGTGGGACGAGCCGCTCTGCAGAGTAGTTCAGAGCAATCTGCTGAACACATCTGCTACTACTGCTGAGCGTGCGCGCCTGCGGGCTGTGGGTGAGTGGGAGTCGGGTCTTTGGCTTCACGCACTACCGTCGTCGAGCATAGGCACATTGTTCGACGACACAACCTTCCGCCTCGCTGTTTCTTTACGCCTTGGTGCCGCTTGCTGTTCTCCTCATCGCTGTCACTGCGGTGAAGCTGTCAACAACCTCGGTCACCACGGCCTGTCATGCAGCCGAAGTGCGGGCCGTTTTGCACGGCACGCAAATATAAACGACATTATCCGACGAGCTCTTGTCACCGTCGGCGTCCCAGCTGTTTTAGAACCCAATGGCTTGGCACGCGACGATGGCAAGAGACCGGACGGCATGTCTTTGTTTCCTTGGAAGATGGGTAGGCCTTTAGTGTGGGACGCAACATGCGTCGATACTCTTGCGCCATCCCATCTTCCAAGCTCATCGTGCTGTGCTGGTGCTGCCGCTGCGGCTGCAGAGAACCTCAAGCGGCGTAAATATAGAAACCTGTGTGGTAACTATATTTTCGAGCCGTTTGGGGTTGAAACTCTAGGGCCGTGGGGTCCGAGTGCTCATAGCCTATTTAAGGAAATTTCGAAACGCCTAGTTGACGCTTCCCGTGACCCAAGGGCTGGCTTTAACTTTGGTCAGAGGCTAAGTGTTGCCATACAACGTGGCAACGCCGCCAGTCTCTTGGGCACATTACCATCTGACAGCGTTGAGGAGGAGTTTTTCGATGCCCTTTTATAGTTTGTTGTTAGTTTATCTATTTTAGTTTAATAGTTTTTAATTATCAATGTATATAGTTTCGCTATGTACAGACAGTTTTTTTTACAGTTTTATTATATGTAGGTATAGATCAATCAAAGTAATTCAATAATTCCTTTATGTATTATATTTTATGTAATGTGTGTATGTGCTGCTGATGGATGGATTGAATAGTAAGAGAGCCGTGGAGGTGTTTAAAGTAAACATCTTACATAAAAAACAAGTATTCAAAGTTGTGAAAAAATTGGAACTTTGACCCCTAATATCTCCGTAACTATAAGATTACAAGGTATGGTCTAGAACAAAACAATGATCGCAATGACGGGGAGAACAAGTGCTTTTTGGCTTCGTTAAGAGTCTTTTTACATCCTTTATGATGCGTACGTGACTTTTTACGCATATTCCCATTATCTAGAGGAAAAACAAACAAAAACCTAAACGAAATATGTTAGTTTAAAATTCCAAGAATTTACGAGCTTAGACATAACAGGAAAAAACTAAACCAAATATTATAAGACTAACTTTTAAAATCTATTTCCGTTCTGAGGATCTATTTTTATTCAGAACTAGTTCATCCATGTAGCTGTAATCTATACTAATATTATAAAGACGTCCATTTTGATGTAGGGAGGGCATAATCTTCGGAACCACTTTTAAAATTCTTTCAGTGATGGCAAGCCATAGGCATTTTAAAAGAAGATACACGCCGTACTCGTGGGATACCTATATCCGACCATAACACGAGCGAAAACTACAACAGACACCGTTACGTTAAAGACACTGTAATTTTAGCAGCCTGTTTTGATCATACGTTACAAAGTATTGGTGAAAGTAGATACAAGTAGTAAATAATTTTGCTCAATGATCAATGAGCTCATAACCACCTCTTACCTAGCCAAGTAATGGCGAGGTATTCTCGTTCCAGTCCACAACCTCATGCGATGAAACTTGCGGCAGGACTTGCGCCAACCGAACATGCGCGTCCACCACTGTTTCCGCCGTGAATATCAGCGTGTTTCAAAGGACCATCGCCGTAACACAAGGGATGCTGAAACCAGTTTTTTTCCGTTTTCTCCGCAATGGCTGTCACAACAGTCGCTTACTACTTGAGCACAAACTCAAGGACTGCGGAGCGATGGTATTCCCGCGAAGAAAACAAGTATCGCGTACCTTTTCTTTCTCTTGACGCAACTCTGAGGTGTTGAACGGGGCGTAGAATAACTTACTGTCACTGGCCAGAAAAAAGGTGGTTATCAGCCACCTGACCACTGAGCAATATGTAGTTTCTACGTACGAGAAAACAAAAGAAACATGTTTAGAGTAAGCGATGAGTAACTTGTACGCGACTTGTGGAGCGATGGTACTCAGGCGAAGGAAACAAGTGAAGCGCGCGCGTGCCCCATCGCCCGAAGTCGTGCCCGGGGTGTTACCACAGGAAGGTAACAGAGTGGTTAATCAATCAATCAAAAAACTTTATTTCGTACAAGAGTCCAGTGATACTTAAGAGCTACGAGTATGTTAATACGACTTATAAAAAAACAGTTCTTATTAATCTAATTTGATTTAAAAAAATATTCCAGTATCTTTCTGGCTTCTCCATAATAACTTTCCACATATCCTACGCATTAGAGATGCCGTTCTTTTGCGCATGACAGCCTCGAAGCTATCTATGCGTGCCTCGGCAAACATGCCCGACGCACTACAGAACCGCGGAAGCCCCAGCAACACCCGAAAAGCATTGTTGTACTGAACACGAACAGCGCGGTAGGCTCTCTGCATCTGACCCACAGGCTGCAGGTGTAAAACGTCTGGCAGTATGCCTTAAACAGTGTAATCTGAACATCTTTAGTACACCTTGCAAACCTGCAGGCCAGCATATTACATCGAACCGACAACGCCTTCCGCTTTTTTTCAATATCCTCGTCATCAGATAGGTTCTCGTTCAAAATGTGACCAAGGTATCTGAAAAGAGACACTCTTTTAAGTGCCACCCCTGACCCCAAACAAGTAGACAAGAGGAACTGTCGCTGGTTTTCTGGAACCTACACGAAACACCAAAACCTCACTTTTCCTGACATTATACAGGACACCATGGGTCATGGCGTATCATTCACTTACTCCAAGCAACTGTCTGAGAGCATCAATCGAGGGACTCAGCAGCACCATGTCATCAGCATAGCTTATACCATTGACAATCTTACCATCAATATAGATTCAAGTGCTACCAAGCTCCCTCACCAACTGATTGATGACTACTCAAACGCCAGCGGGTACTATGGTACCCAGCAATAAAAAATGCTTACATTATTGACAATGACATTAAGTGACACTTTTGACACTTGACAGTTCAAACAAGGTTTAACTGTGGCGCGCCACTGGCTAAACTGAAGAGCGCCGGGGAAGTCAAGCCCCCCTGCCTCTCAAATACCAATAATACCCAGAATCGCGGTGTAAAAATTAATTTGAAAATCCTGGAAAAGTAAACTGAACTTGTCTTACTAGTTACAAGGTTAGCGGATTGACTAGACTAAGGCATTCTATTTGGCTAGACAAACAAAGTAATTTTTGGTACTTATGAAACTAAGTAAAGACATGACTGGCATCTATCCTACCAGTCTCGTGACTTTTGTTTTAGAATATTATATGCGTACTAAATCTTAAAATATGCAAAAGTATGTATGTACCTGTCTTTTTGTCCGTTTGTATGTTCTATTTTCAGGCCTAAGCTACTTAGCCAACTAACATGAAACTTGACCAAAAAGTCGCTCATGATTTGGAGTAGGATAAATGCATTAACATACTTTTTTATGACTTCAAACAAATAAAAAAAATAAAGCTCAGACGAAGTAGCGGCCAACAGTTAGTTTTGTATGAAATTACAATAATTTATCGACTACCTGATTATAACTTTTTATAAGTATGGCTGCCGAGTCATATAAAAATTTATAATCATGTAGTCGATAAACGTTTAATTATAAACAGTTAATAAAAGATATGTACAGTCAAACTTGGTTAAGTGGGACCTGGATAAGTGAGAAACCTCTATAACTGGAACTCATGCTGTGGTCCCGACACTTTGGCACTGAATTACCTCTGTTAGTGGGACGAAGCAAACCTCTTTATCTGAGATTCGTTCTTTCGATTTCATCGTCATAGTTACCTCTATAACTGAGACAGCGAGTGAATTTTATATGTATTAACCTCCGTAACTGAGATAACATCGTTTTGTTTGTTTACTTACTTGTAATTTTGAGCCTCAATGACCTCCAGTTTTAGACCATATGAATGTTTATTTGAAAAATAAACATTCATATGGTCATCAGAAACGTTATTTCGAGGGTGCAGGTAAATGGACACCTGGGATATTGGAGCATCGTCTGAAGATACTTTTTTCAAAATTGTTGTTCACTGTCTTATGATTACATCATAACAGAAATATGTATTCTGTGTGTGTAATGTGTCATCATAACAGAAATATGTGTTCATATGGTCGAAGAAAAAACGAAGGCTCAAATCGTCGTACTGATAGTACGTGAAAAACTGAAGTTAATATCCGTTTATGAAAAACATCTGATGGCTGATACTTCCAAAAGACAAACTACAATGACAGATTTTTATAATTGATACATTATGTTTACCTTTTTGTACCATTTATAAAAGAACGTGCTTGAATATTTTTGTTTATTACATTATCTTTTTTTCATTCCCGACTAAGATTAAAACTCACGTATAATGTTTACATAATACGTTATTTTATTTAATAATCGCACCTCTATAATTGAAATAACCTGTATTCTAACCTCTATTAATGGAACGCTCTGTAAATGAGACAGATATGTATTTACGCCTGGATATCTGAGACACTGGGCAAGTGGAATACCTCTATAAGTGAGACAAATTTGCAGGTCCCTTGATGTCTCACTTAACCAGGTTTCACTGTATATTGATGTCTTCAATCAGCTCTAAGTATCTAGAAGAAAAAAATGCATTTCTCACGATTTCTTTTTATTGAATTACATAACAGTGAATTTACAAGTTTCTTACATAAAACAAATCATCTGAGTAATTATCCAAGACGAGAATGACCGGTTTTAAAGTAAAAACGCATGTGGACTTATTTTTTCAAGTGTTCAAATATTGACGCAAGAATTAGACTGGACATGAAAATTGTCCTTGCACCATATAGGTTTATAACGAAAAATAAATCGTATCGTGAAGCTAATAATTTTCTTTGTACTACATAAATCAAATGGGCCTACTCTTGACCTCAATCTTGTCCTGGACAGAGATGTGGTCGAAGATGGAACAAGCTAACCCAAGCCTATAAGATTAGATGTTATTGTAAGTATTACTATTTTTAACGTTTTTCATAGTTAAATATTGTAATAATTTTAATACCGCGCCATCGGATTAGGGATACACCTGTAATGATAGTTGTAAGGGAGATTTTAATAAATAAATAAATAAAGATTCGGGTTATAAATATGGGGTGTAAACAGACTCTTCACGAAGCCAATAACCAAGCATTATGGACATCAAACGAAGTAACTTTACGCAAAAATTAGTGCTGGGAAACGACTTTTTTTTTGGGCTGCAAAATCACGTTTTACGGTAGTACTCAATGTAACGCATTCAAAACATTGTGCTGATGGATGGATTTAATAGTAAGGAGGTCGTGGAGGTATTTATAGTAAAAATCCTACATTTAAAACATTTATTAAAAAAAATACTTATATAATAAGTTGGAAATTTGACCCCCAATATCTCCGTAACTAGAAGGTTCCCAGGTATGGTTTAGAGCAAAAAAATGATCGCAATGACGGGCAGAACAAGTGCCTTTCGGCTCCGTTTAGGGTCTTTTTACACCCTTTATGAAGTCATTATTAGTAAGTACCTACCTATGATGTTCCTGAAATTACGAACGCCGCCATAGTTTTTTAGAAATGTCAGACCATAGGAGTGTTAGTATAGCGTAATACTAATGTAAGCCATAGTAACTTATCTAACACTTTATCAAAACAAAACAAATCCGCGGTAACAATGGTACAGTAAATCGACGCGACGCTTGCGACGGCACGGTTGGCGCAGTGGTTGAGCGATTGGCTGCTGCGCTGCGTGTCGCGGATTCGATTCCCATACGGAACAAATAATTTGATGGCCTATAGGTAGTTGTTCCGAGCTGGCTGTTTGTGTCATGTTAAAATATTTGTAAACGCATCCCATGTTTAAGAAATTAAATGAAAAATGTTTTTTACGTAAAAACCTTATTTACAATATATATGATGACGCAACACATATTTATGAATAAACGAGACAAATAATGTGAAACAAAATTAACGGCTGACTTAATATCAAGTGCGATTCAATTTCGTCACATTGTTATCTGTACCTAGTGATGTGCATTACCTAAAATAAAATGAATCAACATGACTGCGTATATAAAAGTTGTTATAAATCTGCAATAATGCTTACATCTTACACGAGGAGACTAACAGACAGACAGATAGGATGACTAAGTTGGGATTATGATGATTTATGAAACACATGTTAATTCTTCTCTCCTAACATAATGAGGATAATTTATCATTACGCCTGTATTTCTCCTGAGGGTAAGGCACAGATGTGCTATTATAGCGCACCTTTTGCCAGTTACTGTTAATGCCATGTAAAATGAAGTGATCCTATTGCCATCAACTAGACACGAATCCAGACTGGGCTGCTACTGAGAAATTCCTGATGGAAAACCCAATAACACTGTTCGATCTGGAAATCGAACAGGGGAACTTTTACTCACCAGTAACGCTCGCAACCACTGAACCAAAAAGGCAATCAAACAAAAAATGAGTTTATAAAATGTATCCTGTTTTATAAATATAGTCAGTTAGCATGGTGAGCAACAGAGCACAGGGAGCGCCTGACGCACAATCCCTTACGTCACTAGTATTTCACAAAATACACCCCTAAATGAACACAGTGCAGAATTTATCTTACATTAGCTGATGCCCGCGGTTTCGCCCGCATGGATGTCGGTTATCACGACCAAAAGTAATCATGAAATTTTGATCCCGTTCCCGCAACCCATCATCATCATCAGCCTTTTAATGTTTCCACTGCTGGGACACAGGCCTCCTCTCTATGAGAGGGAATGGGCTATAATCCACCACGCGGGCCCAGTGCGGATTGGTAGATGTCACATGACTTCGAATTTTTGGTTCTAGGACATGCCGGTTTCCTCACGATGTTTTCCTTCACCGTTTTTGAGAGCAGTGGTGATGAAATGAATTACACAAAGTAATGCGCCTGCTTGGGTTCGAACCCACGACTTACTGTTCGTAACTCGGGGTCGCTACCACTGGGCCACCGGCCGCAACCCATGGGAACCTATTCCAGGGATTCCACCATACATCATTTTGTTATATCTCAAAGGGTTTAGGCAGCGTTTTCGTTGAAAGCTCTCAGACGGCTTATTTTTTTCCGACACCTCCAACAAATATTATATTTTAGCCAATGTATACAAAAACTTGACAAATTATATACTTACTAAAACCTTCCTCGAAAAGCACTCATCCATTGGGGAAAACAGCATGAAAATCGGTGCAGTCGTTTTTGAGTTTATCGCGAACAGACAGACAGACACGGGGAAGGACTTTGTGATGTAGTGATAGTGATGGCTGTCATATTATTGAAGTCTAGCGTTAGCCCGCAGCTTACTTACGGGATCATACTACAGGGATAAAAATAATCCTATGTCTTACTAACCCAGCTCACAGTCCACCTATGGGCCTTTTATCGAAACCCGACTCGTAAATAGAAGCAGATACCACTGAGCCATCATTGCTGCTAATGTCAATGATCAATCATGACGCAACTGTGGAGATAAAGCTATCAATATCTATTGAGACAAATACCGATTACCTTGAGTTGATAACGCGCACGCGCCGGCCGCCATCTTGAATCATATACTCCAAACGTCACGGATCAATCGTGTTATTTGTCAAAGAATAAATTGTTTATCTTTATATATATAATTCTACTGTGCGTGTGTATGTCACTGAACTCCTCCTAAACGGCTGGACCGATTTGAATGATTTTTTTTGTATGCCTTTGGGTGGCACCCTGGATGGTTTAGATTCACAAATCAGCCCGACAGATGGCGCTGCTGTCGTTATCTAGGTTTGACGCAGACGAAGTTGCGAGGGACAGCTAGTAGTCTTAATAATTGTTTGCGTTCCCAATAAATTGATATAAAAATGAGTACATTGCTATTGTGTTACATTTTTGTGTGACACTGTTTTTGTTTTGGTTCTTGTAAGTAGGTATGTACTTACTAAAATTTTTTTTTTTTTTTTTCACTCTTTATCTGTAAATTGGATATGGTGCATGCATAATTGTTTTTATAATAAACTCATAGTGGCCCGCGTATAGTTCTCAACAAAACTATGGTATTATAATTTTAAAATAACATTACAGGAAATTATCAACCAATCAACTCAGCCTGATGAAGTCCACTATTGGACATAGACCTCCCTGGCTGATCCCGTTCCCTCATCCAGTATATCCCAGCCACCTTTTTAAGACCATTGGACCATATTTTATGTAGCTGGAGTGATTCCCACACTACGCGGTCTCCACTCCAGGAATCCTAGCTCCATTAACCATAGGTACTTCGACAGACATGACCACTCCAGTGTCAGTTCTGCTTGTTTTCCCTGCAAGTCAAACTATGTCTAGGTTTTTTTTTGGTACTGAATTGTGCTGAGCATGAGTTCCTAGGTTCGATTCCCGGGTCGAGCAAAGTGTTATTAGGGTTTTCCATCATGAATTTCTCAGTAGCGGCCACGGCGTCTGCATTTGTGCCCGGTTGACGGCAATATCACCCCTATTACATGGGACCTTTAACTGGAAAAATGTCCGTGTACTATAAGGTAAACCTCTGCCTAACCCTTCGGGGATTACAAGTGTGATGTTATTTTACGATTTTTATTATAACTCGGATTCTCCTTACAGTGGTTGCATTTGCGACCACTACACAACCACGCAGTCAATTCAA
Source organism: Lycophotia porphyrea (assembly GCA_950005105.1). NCBI lineage: Eukaryota > Metazoa > Arthropoda > Insecta > Lepidoptera > Noctuidae > Lycophotia > Lycophotia porphyrea. The sequence goes on along the minus strand of OX465408.1, from coordinate 757,725 downwards.
TCAGTGATAACAGCATAACGTTATCAGAAATAAGAGGAAGCTGCACTTCATGACATAATCCTCCAAAAGGTTCCTAATCTTTGCGGAAACTGTTCACCAAGGTCTTGCAAAATGATTAGATTAATGCCCATTATAACTTACACCAGGTGGATGATAATCGGTTGGCTTGGTATGGGCATGTGATGCGGAGGAATGGGGAAAATGTCGTGAGGACAGTTTTGAGTGAATGGGTATAAGATTAGAGGAAGACCAAAGAAACGATGGATGGACTGCGTGAAGGATGATATGGCTAGAAAGGAGATGACGAGTAATAGAGAAGTATGGAAGAAGAAGACATGCTGCACCGACCTAGAAAGATAGCAACAAGTATCATATCGCAGACTTGAGCAAGATAACTGCTCAACTATTCTCTATAGATCAGTAGTAAAAGGAATTGGTGTCAAACGGCAAAACTGAACGGCAATCATGTGACTTGTCGTTTCCCAACAATATGAGCTGTTTAGTCAATAACAAACATTAAGTGCATTGGTAAGGTCTTCTATTCATGAGCCTACTTATTTTAAACTAGCGACCCGCCCCTGCTTCACACGGGTGCAACTTACTAACGAAGAAAATGTCAAAAATGTCATTCATACAAACCTGTTCCTGACAATTATATAACAACGAAAACAGCCAAATCGGTCGAACCGTCCTCAAGTGATGCTCCATCATACATTTGGCTATGATTATTAGGGTTCCGTACCCAAAAGGTAAAAACGGGGGACCCTATTACTAAGACTCCGCTGTCCGTCTGTCTGTCTGGCTGTCTTTCACCAGGCTGTATCTCTTGAACCGTGATGGCTAGACGGTTGAAATTTTCACAGATGATGTATTTCTGTTGCCGCTATAACAACAAATACTAAAAACAGAATATAATAAATATTTAAAAACATATGTACAACAAACGTGATTTTTTGCCGTTTTTTTTGCTCTATATTAAAAACGGCGATAGGTAGACGCTTGAAATATTCACAGAATATTTATTTGTATATTCACTTTAAAAATAAATAATTAAAATAAAATAAATATTTAAGGTGGACCCCATGCAACAAACGATTTGTTTGCCGTTTTTGTCTAATATTGTATAGATAATGGTGCGGAACCCTTCGAGCGCGAGTCTGACTCGCACTTGGCCAGTTTTTTATTCAAATTAGAGGACAGACTAAACAGCAGTGGTGGCCTAGTATAAAACGACTGCGACTTATGAATTGTTCGTCCGAGGTTCGAATCCAGACAAGCACATTACTCTGCGTAATTTACTTAATCACCACTGCTCTCAAAATGATAAAGGAAAACATCGTGAGGGAACCGGCATGTCCTAGTACCAAAACATTCGACGACATGTGACATCCAAAAACCCGCACTGGGCCCGTGTGGTGCATCACGGTAAGACTTAAGTCCCAGCACTGACAACTTTTTAACAACATCATAACATCACGCCTGTAATACCCCGAGGGTAAAGCAGAGCTGCACCTAATAGTTCACCCACATTTCGCCAGTTATGTTTAAGTTACATTTCATAGGGGGCGAGCCTATTGCCATTAACCGGGCATAGATCCAGACTCCGTAGCTGCTATCGAGAAATTCCATAGGCAAACCCCAATAACTCTTTACCAGACCCGGGAATCGAACATAGGACTCTTGCTCAGCTATCGAGCTTGCGACCGACGAGGGAGACACTCCGACCCTTTTTACCTTCACATTAAATAAACAAAACATATCAATGAAAATCAATGAATGACTACAATAATAAACTGATCATAATTGCATATAAATAAATAAACAGTTTACGTGCGAACCCACGTGAGCATTACATTATCATAATACATAATGTATTATCACAACTTAACACGTTTTCAAGGAATGTTGGTAAATTAACACGTTGTTTGTCGCCGGGATAGGACAGGTGAAGGGCCGGTAAAATTATAAAAAAACCGTTAGTTTATATTTCTATATAGTAATATACCTACCTGCCTACCGAAACCTGAATAAAAGTATGTTTATTTATTGAAAAATAATAAACAAATAAGCTTTCGACCGCGGTTTTGCTCGCGTAGACGATGGAAATGATCCCACGAAAACGTCTTATCTCGTGTGACGTAGTGCTTGCAGTGGGGTAGATTAAGTAGACTGGATTACTTGGAATACAAAGGCAAGGAAGGAACATGGATGGGTTTTAGTACAAGTTACAAGCCTGACACTCCCTTCCGCTCTGCCCAGAGCGGGAGAAGTTATTTGATGATTTCCCATACGAAAAGAAAAGGGGTAAGTTCTTAAAGTATAGGTCTTCAACTGGTAGTTTGGTTGAAAAATAGGTACTGGGCTAATTCGGTTATTGGACACTTGGTGATACATTGCATGAGGTTACAGGAATCTTGCCTGAAACTCACGGGCGTCCCGTTGGCGCTATTTTCAGTGTTCTTCCAAGCGACTGCTGGATCTTATTTCCTGTCTGACGCTTCTACCGGCGTCCGGGCAAATGCGCTATCCGTATCAGTTGAAAATCAGCGTCGGACGCTAGTTGTCCGGCTTTTTACTGAACTGGGCCTATTTGGCGCAGCCGTGAGGCACACAGTGTTACATTTCTTCCTTAGTTTAGAGTTATTTTTATCGTTTGTTTTTTTGTTATATTTTTTTCCTTTTTGTTATATTATTTTTGTTTTTATTGTGTGCACATGTGGCATGTGCCAAATCAATGTATTTTCTTTCTTTCTTTCTGTCCACACCACGCTAGCATCTGGGGCAGATCTGCCTATCCACACCTGTTGCGAGTCTACTGCTCACCAGACTCCAATCTCCAGCCCTGGCCGCTACCATCCACTGCCGGCACCACTACCTCTATATACGAAAGTTTGGATGGATGCATATTTGTTACTCGATCACGCCAGAACGGCTGAATGGATCTGGATGAAATTTGGCGCAGAGATAGATTATAGTCTAGAATAACTTATAGGCTATTTATTACTTTTTTTTAACACATTCCATTAACAGGAAGTGTTGATGACATTTCCACGCGAGCGAAGTCGTGGCCTGGGCAACAGTTTATATGATAAATATACTTTTTTAACTCGAGGGTAAGCAGACATCCTCTCAACATGAACAAACCATCTAAGCATACACTTTTCTTTGTCACCACTACTTACTTAACACCTTTGATATACGTTGCGGTTTGTTGTTGGTATCGCATCATTTCTCAAGGTATCATTCAAAATGACACCATATTTTATTCTTCATAATAAGGAACGCCTGATCCCGTACCCCCCCCCCCCCCCCACCCCCTCTAATTGCCTAGCAGTATTCATATCAACTCCTGCATCGGTTTAACGCCGAAAATAAACTATACCGGCCACTCAGTATAATAATGATAACAAACAATAGGATATTATGCAACAAATAAACTGATATAAACTTTAGAAAAAAATGACCTCTAAACCTTTTGATATAAGAGCGAGAATCGAGAGAACTTCGCTAGAGTTCAGCTTAACTATAAAAGTGTCAAACTTTTACTTCCCCTGCACAAACGCGACGCTATTGGTCGGAATAATTACTAAGATCGAAAAGAATTTAATGCGAAAATCTTCCATTTCCTGACATAAATCTTATTTAGCAACGTCATTAACTAAATGAGAAGGGAAATCTTCATATTTTGACAAAAAATCAGGTTTGGAAAAGATCGTGGTTTACGAGAAAACTCAATTTGTTCTACATCGCGCAAGTGAAGTTTTCATCGTTTTGCACCATATATACGGCCGACGATGACTAACCATCGGTCTTCCCCTGGGGTCGCTTCATCGACCGACTCACCAGCCATGGTCCACCTGATGTGGGTTTACTGGGTTGGCCTCGGACGTCTTTCTATATCTACTTAACTACTTAAGGGATAAAAGACGTTCAAACCACGGTTCAAACAGCTCAAAATCGTCCTCTCTCTGGGTATAGTCAAACATCCGAGGCGCTTCTCGGTCTCCTGCTTAGCGGGGGCTGTTAAGTGGCTGGTTGGGGGCTAACAAGCCCGCAGTGGCGCAGGCGGGGGGCTAGCTTCACCACGAGTGAACCCCTCACGTGCGGCATCGCGCTTGGAAGACGAAGACCCCCAGGGGAGGCATCCGCTGAAGAACAACAACAGCGTTATCAAATATATGTTCACCAAATCTAAAAACCTAAACACAAAAACAACCTTTTGTTTTTTTGAACAATATTTGCTTAAATTAAATTTCGAAACGCCTAGTTGACACGAACCAAGGGCTGGCCTTTACCTTGGCCAGAGGCTAAGTGTTGCCATACAACGTGGCAACGCCGCCAGTCTCTTGGGCACATTACCATCTGACCAAGTAAAAGCCAGCCCTTGGGTCACGGGAAGCGTCAACTAGGCGTTTCGAAATTTCCTTAAATAGGCTATGAGCACTCGGACCCCACGGCCCTAGAGTTTCAACCCCAAACGGCTCGAAAATATAGTTACCACACAGGTTTCTATATTTACGCCGCTTGAGGTTCTCTGCAGCCGCAGCGGCAGCACCAGCACAGCACGATGAGCTTGGAAGATGGGATGGCGCAAGAGTATCGACGGATGTTGCGTCCCACACTAAAGGCCTACCCATCTTCCAAGGAAACAAAGACATGCCGTCCGTTCTCCTGCCATCGTCGCGTGCCAAGCCATTCCCCAACTAACGTTGACAATAAAGGGCTGAACGATTACTGGAAATTGCGTGCACTAACTGGTCCGGTCCTTTCCTCAAAAGACCATCTCAAACTCTTATCTATATGGTAGGTCCTCGTACGACTGGACCAAGATTACCTACCTACTTGCACTATAAAAGTGAATCTGACCTCTTTAGAATAGATGAATAGAATTCCAGAAATTACCCCCTTTTTTTCGGATGGGACATCATTAAATGACTTCTCCCGCTCTGGGCAGAGCGGAAGGGAGTGTCAGACTTGTACTGACTAAAACCCATCCATGTTCCTTCCTTGCCCTTTGTGTTCCAGGGCCGCGGTATCTCTTTCGAACAGTCCCGCAGCCCTAGAACCTACCCCCTAAGATGTTGGACTGTGCTCAGTGCTCTCAAAATAAATGTGTTTTTAAGTGGCATCCTGTTTCAGTCCAGTCTACCTTAATGTCCCCATTTGCTACTACTACCTACCTCAAAAAGCACTACGCCAAACCAAATAAACAGTATCCTTTGTCCAAATCCATGGTCTATCCGTATGCTATCGAAATCAGTCCAGGCGTGACAAACAAACAAACACAGATTCAATAAAAAGTTAAACATAACAGGAAAACCTAACAAAAATTACAGCAAAAAAATGTTTATTTATGAAAAAAAAACATGCGTCAGTACTTATAATGAACTGTTTGATCTGCAAATATCTAAGCAAATACTTTGTGCAAAATAAATATGTTTTTGACGAAAATAGGTTTAGAAAAAAAAAGAATAATAATTATTAGTTTTAGTTGATTCCCACGCCTTTTCTTACTAATCAGAAGACAAACCATGCGTATGGTACAAATTAATGCTATTATAAGAATATCACCCCCTCCCCCCTCCCCCCCGCCAACCAACTCAACCCAGTACCCTTTTCCCGTGCCGGAAAATTTAAAATTAGGAAGCACTAGGATTGAAACATAACATAACATCACGCCTGTAATCCCCGAAGGGTTAAGCAGAGGTATACCTGCTAGTTCACCGGCATTTTGGCATTTAATAAGTCCCATGTAATAGGGGGTGAGCCTATTGCCATCAACCGGGCACAAATCCAGACTCCGTGGCTGCTACTGAGAAACTCCTGATGGAAAAACCCAATAACACTTTGCCCGACCTGGGAATCGAACCCAGGACCTCTCGCTCAACAGTTGCGCTTGCGACCACTACACCAACGAAGCAGTCGAGGAGACGAAGATTTTTGAAAATTCATCCCATACCATGTTACTTAGTCAGTATGACAGTTCGTCTTACTCGCCTTACATAGACTTTTATATCAATAGCCTACAGTATTCACATATTTTATCCCATGACTCAAACAACAAGTTAGAAAAAAAAACTGTTTACTTCAACAATATCTTTTTTCTTACTTTGACGCATTCGAAGAAAAATAAGTCAATTATTATATTATTGTCCATTGATTCAGAATCATAATATGTATAATGTTAATTTTAAAATATTGTGGTCAATAACAAACTGATTTACATTATTGAATGAAAATGATGCCGGCACGTGGTATTTGCAACGATGAGAGGCTATGACACATTAACATAACAAATCAATTAAAGGTAAGTCAGAAGTTCAGCACCAGACATACAATACACGGTGGTGGGCCAAAGACGTACAAGTATTCAGCACATAATTAAAACCCCCCAACATATAAAGGGTTTGGAAGATTTTTGTATGAAGCCCGGCCGGCCTAACTTCCGCCATTTTTTTTTTCAAAAATTAAAATGGCGGCCACGCATAAAACCTATATTAATCGATAGCTAGAATCAAACAAGTTTTGTGTGAAGCAAAATGTTGGGCTGCGGGACTGTTCGAAAGAGATACCGCGGCCCTGGAACACAAAGGGCAAGGTAGGAACATGGATGGGTTTTAGTCAGTACAAGTCTGACACTCCCTTCCGCTCTGCCCAGAGCGGGAGAAGTAAGCTGTTGATTTCCCATGCAAAAAAAAAGGCAAAATGTTCTAAAGTGTCACGTTTCCGAGTTCTTCTTCTTTTTCTCTTCTTTGTTGGCTTCCAATCTAACTGATGCAGCTTAACTAACTGAAGGCCTTCACAACCCTTATTACTGGGTAACGCGGTACTCATTGGTAAGACTGGTCTGACTACTGATGACAGCCGGGACCACCGGCTTAGCATGCCTTCCGAGGCACTGAGGGGTCTCGGAATGTGGGTATGGATGTCAGCATGGTCACCTATCTACATACCGACCAACTCAAGCCTAATCTTGCGAACGTTGACCACGAGATAATATTGAACATTTCATAATATTTTTATCAGCACTTCCTAAACACCTACTTATCGTCATTCATTCGTCACGCTATCGGTCAATCACGTTCATTCATTCAGTACAATCGGTCACGTACTACGCAGCACGCACCGATCGTTTGACAACAGTACGCAAATTGTTTGTGGTTTCATTTGTATCAGCTTCCTTTTCCTGCTTTTTTTCTAGCATGAGACTTATCAATGTCAATAAGTACCTCTTTACTTTCTCATTGATCAAGTGGCCAGTTGGTCTAGCCATCGCACGCTTTCCCGGGGTTCGTTCCCCAGGTAAAAAAAAGTATTTTGTGTTCTCAGTAGATACTTTTTATAACATCAGCTATATGCCGGTGAAAGTTCCATCAAAAGCGGTCTAGCCGATTCGGAGATGAAGTAGCCGGAACAAACAGACAGACATACAGATAAAAATAACATTAAAAGGTTTTTTTGTTAAAAGTACCTTACACACTTTTTTGCAAAAAATAAAACAGACCTAAAAACACAAAAAAGTGAGCTTCAGAAGTCGGTAACAATTCGCCGACGACACGGCCATTTACTATACTGGGTTCGGCCAAGATGCCATAGCCTGTAACCTCCAAAGAGCAGCCAACGACCTAGACGCTTGATTCCGTATATGGAGAATCGAGGCTAACCCCGATAAGTAACAGAATTCTTCCCCTATTGAACCCCCCATTCCGATCACCATGTTCGGCAAGCCTATCCTCTGGGAGAAGCAAGCCAAATATCTTGGAGTCACACGGACCAACACCTGACCTTTGTGACGCATATAAGAGCAGCTCGTGACCAAGCTGCCTTTGCTATGGGTAGACTCTATTGTGTACATGATTAAGTGCAAGTTGCGACTCTACACCGCAGTGATCCGTCCTATTATGACATACGTATGTGTCGTATTTGCCCATGCCCATCCCCGCCACCTTCATGGGATGCAGACCTTGCAGAACCCATTCCTCGGTAAAATCACCGGAGCCCTTTTGTCCGTAATGACAGCCAGCAGCAATAAATAGTCACGGATTCTGAATTTGTTAAGTATTGATTATTAATTGCAATTACTATCATCGTGTGCTTATTAAATCCTGAATCATCATCATCATCTGCTTGCCTTTTCCCAGCTATGTTGTGGTCGCCTTCCAGTCTAACCGGATGCAGCTGAAATACCAGTATTTTACATGGAGCGACTGCCTATCGGACCTCCACAACCCAGTTAATACTATACCTCTTGGTAAGACTGGTTGTCAGACTTATTAAATCCTGAATATTTAGTTTTTATTCCAAAAAAAATCCTTGAAAATCTTCCAATGTTATGCTTTTTATTTTTACACATAAAACTGTTACGTTTTTTAACATTTTAGCATAGTTTTGTCCAACATTTTTGTCACCGATGAATGTTTTTTTTTTACTAAGTTTAGTTTCAATCTCTCGTTCAGTCAAGCGTAGGTACTTACTGTACCTTTTAATAGTCGATATAGGTAGACTTTCATGTCTATTTTCATCATGACCTTTTTCATAAACCTTGTAGATCAGAATAGATAGTATTTAGGTAAATAATCAACATTTACACAATATTTTCCTGTATTACCTACCAACTAGCTTTTGCCCGCGGCAGCGCTCGCGTTAATTTAGAATTCAATAATAAAACTCATAACACACTACTTAAGTTTATATAATAATATAATTCAATCACGATTCGAAAGACACTTGGTACCTGGTACTTGGTAAGTTGTGTTGTTTTTGTCAGTGTTGTTTTCCTCGGGAACATTACTTTTTTTCGGGATGTCAGGTCCCTATGTCCAATTCTGTACACCTGACAACGTATAGGCAAAATTTTAGGATGATCGGTTCAGTGGTTTAAGCGTGAAAAGGTTACAAACAAACTTACTTTCGCATTTATTATATCATAAAAGATATTGCATTCATTTCTCTTGTTGATATGTCTGTAACGTGTTATTGATAATATAATAGAACTGATACAGTTTGTTTTGATTTCTTGTTCTTCAATCATAATAAATACTTATATAATATTTATTTATGAGTTTTCCTGTTTACTCTGCAACCATATCTAGTGTAGGAATAATATCATCTGCCTTACCTGTCCCTCAATTATGTTGAGTTCGGCTTTCAGTCTTAACGGATGCAGCTGTATACCAGTATTTTTCATGTAGCGGCTGCTTGTCTAACCTCCACCACCCAGTTAGTACTGTGTAATACTTACGATAGCCCTTGGTAAGACTGGTTGTAAGACTTTCGGGCCACTGACTACCTGTAACGACTGTCGTAGATCTACAAATGACAGCCGGGACCAACGGCTTAACGTGCTTACTGAGGCACGGAGGAAACTCGGCTCGTTGCAAGCGCTGATTAACTTTGAAGGTCCATTCGTGCGGCTGTTATTATTTAACCACGAGCTCCTACAACGTAACATAACATCACACCTGTTATCCCTCAAAGGTTAGGCAGAGATGTACGTACCTAATAGTACACCCACATTTCGCCAGTTATGTTTCAGTCCCATAAAATAAGGGGCGAGCTTATTGCCACCAACCAGGTACAAATCCAGACTCCGTGCCTGCTACTGAGAAATTCCTGATGGAAAACCCAATATCAAATTACCCAATCCGGGAATCAAACTCAGGACTTCATACTCAGCAGACGCACTTGCGACCACTAACCAACGAGGCAGTCAGCTCCTCTAAGTGTAGTAATAATAATAGAGAAAGTTAATATCAACATAGTGCTATTATCAGTTGCACTTGCAGATAAAATTAAACTATTTAGTTTAGATAATTATTACTTTTCTATACTTAATATTATAAAGAGGAAAGATTTGTATTTTTATATGTAACGAATAAACTTAAAAACTACTGGACCGATTTGAAAAATTCTTTCAGCAATGGATAGCTACATTATCAGCGAGTAACATAGGCTATATTTTATCCCCGTACTCCCATAGGAACAGGAACTACGCGGGTGAAACCGCGTGACGTCCGCTAGAGTCATATCTCGCTATCTCGTTTTATTTACGGCGCTTGTAGCAGAGAAAGTGGTACAGCTAGAAAAACAATCTTATGAAACTAACATGGTGCTAGGTAGTTTTTTACAAAAATTCATAAACTCACGCCTTTTTCCCATGGGATTAGGCAGAATCCACAAAACGCCACCTGCTACGATCCTTACATACTCCTTTGACTCCTCCACGATCATACATCTGGTCATACACGCACGCCGGGTTGCGAGCATTACGCAACTGACCGTTCTGTAGAACCTAACCAATATGGTATTTTTATAAGAGAAATCAAAACGATTTCGAGCTGCTGCTGTGTTCCTCTATGGTGGTTTGATCTCTCGGTCAGGCACAGCCCGAATTGTGGAGCTGTGGCTCACCCTCTACTTATTACATTGGACTCACCTACAGGGTGCAACAAGACCCTTTATGAAGCCGAAATGCTCTGTTCTCCCTGTCATTGCGATCATTTTTTTGTTCTAAACCATACCTGGAAACCTTCTAGTTACGGAGATATTGGGGGTCAAATTTCCAACTTTCTCACAAGTTTTTTTTTTACTACATGTTTTAAAGGTAAGATTTTTACTTTTAACACCTCCACGACCCCTATACTATTCAATCCAGCCATCAGCACAATGTTTAGAGTGCGTTACATTGAGTCCTACCGTAAAACGTGAATTTTCACCCCCGAATAAAAAGTCGTTTCCCAGCAATAATTATTGCGTAAAGTTACTTAGTTTGATGTACAGAATGCTTGGTTGACGGCTTCGTGAGGGATGTTGTTACACCCTAACAGTATAGACGTATAAGTTTTGCAAGGTGATGCTACATAACATTTTAAATTGCGTTACTAAAAAATGAGACTCCTTTCGAGGCGCTTTTTAGGGTTCCGTAGCCAAATGGCAAAAAACGGAACCCTTATGGATTCGTCATGTCTGTCTATCTGTCCGTCCGTATGTCACAGTCACTTTTTTCCAAAACTATAAGAACTGTACTGTTGAAACTTGGTAAGTAGATGTATTATGTGAACCGCATTCAGATTTTCACACAAAAATAGAAAAAAAAAACAATAAATTTTGGGGGTTCCCCATACTTAGAACTGAAACTCAAAATGTTTTTTTTCATCAAACCCATACGTGTGGGGTATAATCTATGGATATTGAGGTTTCTAATACTTATCATTTTTTTTCTAAGCTGAATAGTTTGCGCGAGAGACACTTTCAAAGTGGTAAAATGTGTGTCCACCCCCGTAACTTCTAAAATAAGAGAATGATAAAACTAAAAAAAATATATGATGTACATTACCATACAAACTTCCACCAAAAATTAGTTTGAACGAGATCTAGTAAGTAGTTTTTTTTTAATACGTCATAAATCGTAAACCGGTCTAATGTTGTATTGATAATGGTACGGAGCCCTTCGTGCGCCAGTCCGACTTGCACTTGGCCAGTTTTTTGCAAAGGTTGGTGTTCTTGAAAGTGTCCCTGTACATAGGACGAGAAGAGTTGACACTATATGCGTCAACATACCTAATATAAGTATTCCAGTTAATATTTACCCCCAGAGATAACTTTACAATTATACTGTCAACCTTATCAAACAATGCGAGAAAACAAATTAATCTCGGAAATGAGCAGCTTCAAGCTAAGAACACGTGAGCTCTGGTTATCAGCAGCACTGATAACTGTTTGGTCCCCAGCAGAGAGCAAGTGATCTCTGTCTCACCTTACCCACATGCGCAAGAGTGTGTAGGTTGTCTTTAAATAACCTCAATTTCTACCTACTCTGTGATAGCGTTCAGGATTGGCGATAGCAAATGAACAAACTCACTCCAACCATCAACGATCTCTTCTAGTTTTGAACATGCTTTTATTAGCTTTACCTGTAACTAAGAAACTTACGAGTATGTAAAAAAAAAACAAGTTTTTGATCCACATTCCAGTTTCCGTTTGAGCTGAAATTTTTCACACATTACATGTTTAATTTTGATGTTTTATTACGAAAGTAAGTTTGTTTGTTACGTTTTCACGCCTAAACTACAGTACCGATTATCCTGGAATTTTGTCAGGTGTACAGAAACGGACATAAGGTAACCCTGGGTACCTTTCATCCCGAAAAAAGTACTGTTCTCGAGGAAATAAACAATAACGTTCTTATGATAATTGATGGCGCCACGTCTCTTTCGAATCATGATTGAATTATATTATTACACGCAGAGTACAACCCGAATTGATTGTCACATAATCACATTCTAAATTGACGTGAGTGAAACCGCGGACAAAAGCTAGTTTTACATACAGATACACATCATTATTTTTCCTGCCAAGCATCATTGCTTGATCGATCGAGTTAAGAACCTGACACTTAAAACTTGAGATAATGGTATTAAAAACACTACAATGAAATGATGATGCTATATACAAAGAGGGTGAAATAGGGTGTACACACCACTGATGAGGAGATGTAAAATACCCCCATTATACAGGGTGTAAACGGACTCTTCACGAAACCGTCAACCAAGTATTCTGTACATCAAACAAAGTATCCTACGCAAAAATTATTGCTGGGTAATGACTTTTTTTTTGGGGTGAAAAATCACGTGTTGCGGTAGGACTCAATGTAACGCATTCAAAACTTTGTGCTGGTGGATGGATTGAATAGAACGGTGGTCGTGAAGGTGTCTTAATTAAAAAAGAATACATTTAAAAAACGTATTTAAAAAAAAAACTTGTGAAGAATTTGGAACTTTCACCCCCATTATCTCGGTAACTAGAAGGTGCCCAGGTATGGTCTAGAAAAAAAAAATGTCGCAATAACGGGGGGAACAAATGCCTTTCGGTTTCGTTCGTTTCGTTAAATGTAACGATAAACTGTGTTAAATTCTATTTATATTTCAACTGAAGCGCAATTTAAATTCAAAACAATTGTATTAACAATAGAGACATAAAATGAACTAAACAACAGTAACAGCTGATTGCGTGGCTCTGATAACCCGGGGATACGCAAGTTTCGTTGAAATAAAGAGATACTACGTATGATGTCATAGTTACTATGCTGGTCTGAATCCAGGCGGCATGTAGCTTATCAGAAGCTGGTTAAAAGGAGATTCTATGTCACGGAGAAGGCAGAATGGGGGCGTGCCGCTGTCCTGGATTTTTTTTATACTTTTTTATATATATTAAGGTCGAAATTTGGATGTACTTTTGTGGTTGGACTGCAGAAGTGTCCTGGGTCCGATCACAAAATAGACAGGTTAATCTTGTGGATCAGTCCTCGTTTTTGCGCCTTATGCACAGCAGTTATCATCCCGTATCCCAATTTATTTGGGCTCAGCGCAGCATGTCTTCTTCCATTCTTCTCTATTACTCGTCATCTCAGCAGTCACCTCCTTTCTTGCCATATCATCCTTCACACAGTCCATCCATCGTTTCTTTGGTCTTCCTACTCTTATAAAACTCAAAAGCATTTATTTCAATTAGACCATTACAGGCACTTTTGAATGTCAGAAAAACAAATTAGGCTAAGCTACAGTCACAGACGCAAGGCATAATAACTTGTGAAAGTACTGTAGATGCCCATTCCAAAGCGTAGATCTCTATGGAGAAGAATGGGCAAGAAACTCCATGGACACTCTTTTCAATCAAAATATTGTTACAAAATCTTGGTTACATCATTCATATTGAGATTATACATACATGTGACAACGATGTAGAAATACGTGCACGTTAAGAGCGTCCAGAGTAAAATATTATATCAACAATTTAAAAACAAAGTAAGTACTTAAAATAAACCGTGGCAGCTTAGAGATGACCAGTCCCAACTGACAGCGCCCGTTCACGAGCATGACGCATGGATCAGCCCCATTCAGCTCAACCATATTGAAGGAAGCTAAATGACCCGACACACCCGCCACCATCAGCGAGACATTTTAGTAGGTATAAGTCTTATAACCATCAACATTCATACTCAAAACTTTCCTCACGATGTTTTTCTCATTTCTCCGAAGTTTACACTGATAATTTTATCTAAATATACCAAGACAGTGGAAAATTAATTAGTTACATTTCTTATTAACCTACGCTTTTCATACGACATCGGTTTTACCCAAAAACCATGCAGTGACAAGCAAAGTACGTTCGCAATTATTATGACAAGACATGCAGTGATTTTTTTTAATCCTAACTGTCAACATATGAAGTATATTTTTGAGTACTTGTGTACTTAATTTAAGACAAAGATAATTATATTATTTTTCCAGTAAAAATACAGTAGTTGTGTGATGAAATCATTGTTGTTTAACTAAAAAAACGTGCTTGACTGGGTCTTTGGTGTAATCGTCGCAAGTGTGAATTTTGAGGTATTGATACCTTGGTCGGTAAAACTGGTAGATATGGGTTTTTCTTCAGGGATTCTTTAATTAAATCCTGGAGTATGAATTTACATAAAATCACGCCTGTAATCCCCGAAGGGTTAGGCAGAGGTGTACCTAATAGTACACCCACATTTCGCCAAAAATCTAATGATAATTTGCCCGACCGGGAATTGAACCCAGGACTGCATGCTCAGCAGCTGCGTTTGGAACCCTAGACCTAGAGTCTGAATTTATGCCTGAATAGAGACAATAATTGCTAAAGCTTGACTTCTAAATCCATCCATCTTTGTCCTATTTTTTGGGTAATACAGGAGTAGACGTGATGAATAAAAATGTGTGTCTCGGAGTATGTGGGTAGTACGTTTCATTATATTAATCGTACTTTCTACATGTGCATATCCTTTGCGGCCGTGAGAGCAGCCATGCATTTTGCATCAAAGCCTGGATCTAGTTTTCGGCTGAAAAATACTTAAATCATCAACATCATCATTTCAGCTGAAAGACGTCCACTGCTGGACATAGGCCTCCCCCAAGTGTCACCACATTGACCGTTCACGTGCGTCTCGCATCCAGCGGATCCCCGCAACCTTCACCAAGTGAACGGTCCGCCTATAGTGGGAGGCCTTCCAACGGAACACAACTCTAGAACTTTTCGGCCCATTCAGCCATCCGATCCGCATTATCAAACATTTGAATATTGAAACCAAAATCTATATTAATTTGGGTGTCAAGGGCTGGCTTTTACCTTGGCCAAAAGCTTGCTATACGACGTTGCAATGCCGCCAGTCTCTTGGGTACATACATTACCACTTGACAGTGTTGAGGAGGATTTTTTTGCCATTTTTTAAGTTTTTATTTCCTTTATTTAATTTTATACATATTTTTTACATTTTCAAATATTTAAATATAAAACGACATAAAAAAAAACATTTAAAAATATAAAATATAGTAGCCCACCGGTATCGGGAATAGAGTCCAAGCTACCGGCGGTCAGGGCTCCAGAGAGAGGAACGTTCTAACAATACGAGCCGTGTCCAGGAGTACCGCTTTCTGAATCAAGCCCTTGATCCAGCTGCCTAACGAGAGCCTCCTCATGTGTTGGTCGAGGCTCTTGGCAATTAAGCCATGGGCTGATACGACTACCGGCACAATGATCGCTGAGTCCACATCCCACATGTCGACAACCTCGCGAGCTAAGTCAAGATATTTGATATTTATTTTTTATTTTTAAGTTAATTGTTAAGTTAGTTAATTTAGGTTATACTTCGTTAATTTTTCGTTCTTCGTAGTTAATTTAGGTTTATTTAGGCGAATTCCCAATTCAGTTCAAAGTTGATTAGTAACATTATTAGCAAATGTTTAACTAATTGATAGACAAGTAATTAGTCGATGTTTTCATTGACATAATTGGGACCACCTCGTTTGCGAAGCGGTGTAGCTAAGTAGGTAGCTATGTGTTCAGTATATATGTACTTCTTACCGATACATAATGTAATAGCGAACTGAATTACCGATGTGTTGCTGAGCCGTTTGTGTAAACTGGCCTACTTGAAATAAATGCTTTGATTTTGATTTTGAAAGACAAGAACTATTTGTTAAAATAACTATAAATTTGTGACTATAGTGAGTAACTGCCTCGTTCGTCTAGTCAGCAAGAGGTCCTGGGTTCGATACCCAGGTCGGGCAGTGTTTATTTATTTATTAAACAAATAAATAAATTTAAAAAAATGTAAAGCGAGGATGGTCAATTGGTCAGCAGTGTTATCCTAACGATAACCTGCTTATCTAGAGTGATTCTAGACATCTGGCCAACAATGTTAGTAACATAGAGATTTATTCAGGTTTTTTTTTTTATATATTTTTTATTATTGGGAGGGCCTGCTCTTGACCTCGATCCCGCCTGATGGAAAGCGATGGATGAGGTCTATGATGGAACGAGGGTGTTTAACACATAACATCACGCCTGTCTTCTCCAAAGGGTTATTAGGCAGAAGTGAATAGTACACCCATATTTCGCCAGTTATTTTTTAAGTCCCATGTAATAGGGGACGAGCCTATTGCCATTAGCCGGGCACAAATCTAGACTCCGTGGCTGCTACTAAAAAAAATCTGATGGAAAAACCCAATAACACGTTGGTCTATTTAATTTTATATCTGCTTCTATTAAGGCTCGATTGTTTAAATAAATCTGCCAAAGTTGGTGCCCAAAAGTCTCACGGCCCTAAATAAGACTAGCTGAACAAGTTATCTATAAATATGTATAAATTTAGTTTAAAGGCAACTTACGCGTAAATTAAAGCGCGGTGTATGTATATAGGACAGGGCTCGGACTTTGCACTCGATATTGGCATATTATTTTTTATCGAAAAAAATATCGATATCGATACTTTAGATGAACAGGTTTTGGGTTTAAATGCACTGTTTTTCTTTTATTTATGACATGAAATTTGAGTGAAGAAAACCTTGGCAATGAGCCTGAATTGTCTGCTGGCGCCGCCCACAAATATTCTAGGAATTTCGAAATCAACGTAATACTCGTACACACGGTATTGTAAACATTCTAGATATGTTGTCTATACCAACTCCGGAAATCTGGAAACTGAATAGTTTCATACAAGGTGTAAACGGACCCTTCAACAAGCCGATAATCTAGCGTATTGTACAGACGCCAGCAGGTCAAGCTACCCGAAACTGTCAGATTTTCCCAATCAACCTTGAACCTAATTCTTTCGAGATAAAGTTGAAAATCTATTAAAGAAATTTGACAGATTGTAGTAGCTTGATGTGCTGGCGTCTGTACATCAAACTAACTACTACTACTCTACAACTAACTCTACGCAAAAATTATTGCTGGGAAACGACATTTATTGGGGGGTAAAAATTCAAATTCAAATTCAAACTCTTTAATACAGACCAATGGATCCATATAGTGTTAGTATGAACTTATCCTAAGTTAGTAAATAACAATAACTTTAAAAAATACTAATTGGCTACATGAACATGTGCACGCACATGTCTGCCAGCCCAGAGCCTAATAAAAGGTCCGTCAACTTGATCCGCCAGTGTAGCCAAAATAAAGCTACAAAAAAAAAATGTGAAAAAAAAATGAAAATGAAATGAAAAACGAAAAAAAAATGAATGAAATGAAATGTGAAAAATATCATGTTTTACGGTAGGACTCAATGGGACGCACTCAAAACTTTATGCTGATGGATACATTGAATAGTACGGGGGTCGAAGAGGTACTTTTAGTTATAACACTAAAAACTTGTATCACACAAAACAAGAACGGTCCTTTGACCCCCAATATCTCCATAACTAGAAGGTATGTTCAACAAAAATATCGCAATGACGGGGAGAACACGTGTCTCTCGAGTTTAACACCCATTATACGACCAGAAACTAAAACAACCCTTTATATTACGAGATTAAAGACACATTTTCAATAGACAACTTTCTTTAATTGCCAATCACTTAGTAACTACACTAGTAACTAGGTAGTGATAGTGGAAAAGGCATCTATTGTGAGAATAAAAGGCTTTTATTAGCGATGACCTTGATTTATTTAGTCAGTACCAAGGCACGGGGAGGTTCTCGCGTGTCACCAGCGTTCGTTCAACCACGACTGGACGTGACGATGTTAGTTAACTTCCCGGATTAAATTGATGTAAACGGTAGTTATTACTAATAATAGGTTCTTGGGTACGTAATCAAAATAATCATAAGCTTTTCTTTACTGTGTTGACGATGTGATTTCATTTGACAAAAAAATATCAAGTTCCATAGAAACCTTTTATATGTTACTAGTTATTTCCCGCGACTTCATTCACGTGGAAATTTTGATGTGTATGTGTGGAAGAAAAAAAGATAGATCTTTCCCCAGGATTTAATCTATCTCCTTTTCAAATTTAGTAAAGAGTCGATCAGACGTTTAGTCTAACAAAACAAACAAACTTTCGCATTAATCAAAATCAATCAAAATCAAAGCATTTATTTCAAGTAGGCCAGTTACAGGCACTTTTGAATTGTCGACAAGATAACAATGTAATGAAGCTATCTTGTCGACAGTTCAAAAAAGTGCCTGTAGCAGGCACGCAAGCAAGTGTGAGCCGTGTTATAATATAAAATAAAGTATGAAAGCATGGATTTAACGTCTTCAGGAAATGAATTTTCAAAACCCTAAATTAGTTTCCACTTTCGTATGCACTACTTTCGCCCTACCTTGTATATTAAAGTTTAGTAAGAAGGTTTAAGAAGATCGACCCGAGCGGCTGTTATTATTAAGGTACGAGCTCCTCACAAAAAAAAAACGCATGCCATTATAGAATAAAGGACATTCTTGAACAAGATGATAGACTGCAGCAGCCCATGAGGACTTACAAAATCTATTAATAATTTTCTAGTATTACCAGTTGCAGCATACCTACCTACAACAATTTTACGCAACAACAACGACGGTAACCTAAACCTCAATAATTTACAAACTTGTGGAATTACTCGTACTCAAAGTAAACGTTTAAAGAGACTTGGCACAACCTCGAGTGGTTCCACGATAAACCTTGCTATAGCTACCAGCATGTGTAACCAAAGCATGAAAATACTATGCTTGCCTATTGTGGGTTACTGTTTTCCAAATTCCAACTATTATAACAAACTAAGGTTCCTTTAGCCCGGCAGATGTCTTATGATATAAACGCTTTATAACGTGTACTTAATACCCACATTTCGCCAGTTAGGGTTTAGTTCCATGTAATAGGGGGCGAGCCTATTGCCATCCGTGGCTGCTACTGAGAGATTCGTAACGGAAAAAACTAATAACAATTTGCCCGACCCGGGAATCAAACCCAGGACCTCATGCTGTAATCGCGATTGCAACCACTAGATCAACAAGGCAGTACTCGAAATTGTTACGAGAAGATAGTAGGTACCCGCTTGACGGGTTAAGATGATGTTTCGTTAACCTTATGTCGATGAATTACTTAGAAAGAACCACAACTAATCGATATTACAAAATTGCTAGTCAAATCGAATCTGAAAGAATGAAAGAAAAAATATTTATTTGTCGCAGAGACATGAATCCGCAACCTCGTGATCGATTATATCGAAGATCTTAATCCCCAATAGCCTCGTTGGTGTAGTGGTCGCAAGCACTGCTGCTGAGCATGAGGTCCTGGATTCTTCCCGGGTCGGGCAAAGTGTCATTGGGTTTTTCCATCACGAATTTCTCAGTAGCAGCCACGGATTTGCGCTCAGTTGGTGGCAATAGGTTAGCCCCTATTACATGGGACTTCAACATAACTGGCGAAATGTAGGTGTACTATTAAGTACACTTCTGCCTAACCCTTCGGGTATTACAGGCGTGATGTTATCTTATGTTAATCTCCGAAACATCACAACCAAATTTCAAAATTTCTAGTCCTTTAACGACAAACACGAACCAGTCTCGTACCAGCAATACCAACACGAGTCACACAATTAAAATATCGATAAAACTCGTGTCATCATGACCCAACTCTATTCCCGGTCCGTTTGGTGCGTGCACGGCTACTAGGGCTAAGTACGATCTACGCTGGCTTTTACCGTCAGTAACACGCTGCACTGTATGAGCTAAAGACGTCGCGCACTACTACGCAATACGCACTCGTAGTTTGTTAAAAGTATTTCGTGAATGAAAAAGTGGCTTTTTGAAAATAATTATTTAATTGTATGCTGGTTGAGTGAATTGTTGATTATTACTGGTAGGTTTTTTTTTATTTAAAGTTTTTTTTTTGTTTTAGATTTTTTGGAGGTGTGTCTCATAGTGTTTTTTTTTTTATTTTTAAACAAACTTTTTGTACAGTTTATTTTTACTTTTTTATTGATATTATCAGTCAAGTTTTAACTTAAATGAGGGCAGAAATTACTGTTCCACATAGATAGCCTATTAATTATCTCCACTTACTGCACTCGTACGCACATTTACTCAATTTCAATAAATAAATAAAACCTAACATAACATCACGCCTGTAAACCCCGAAGGGTTAGGCAGAGCACAGAGATATACCTATAGTACAAGAACATTTCGTGTAATAGAGGGGTCAGCCTATTTCCATCAAACATTTTCCTATAGCAATATAAGTCAAGTAAATCAGCATGTGAGCAGTAATAAAATTGTCAGGCATTTTATGTCAGTAACTTGTCATTTTAGAGAGAGCTGGCTAGACCTTATAATAAAACCCTAGATGCAAACAGCAAGCTGGCTAGATATGTCTAACATTAAAATAGGTAATATCTGTTTAATCTTTAAACAGAAATGTTGTACTTCCTCAGTATAAGTACTGCTAGTCCTGTTCATACCAGAAAAACTCTCACAATCATTAAAACCTAGATCAATTGTTTTTAAACTGAACAATTATAGCAAAATCATTGCGGGAATCGAACTCGCTACCCATTCATTCAGTCGCAGTACACGATTTTCTTTTAGGAAGTTTAATTTATTTATTTTGGGACATAAAAACAGTAGTACAGACGCCAGCAGGTCCACCTACCCGAAAATGTCAGATTTTCCCAACCAACCTTGAACCTTTTGTTCTAGACCATACCTGGGAACCTTCTAGTTACGGAGAAATTGGGTGTCAAAGTTTCAACTTTTTCACAAGTTTTTTTTTTTAAAGGTGTTTTTAATGTTTTTTTTTTTACTAAAGACACATTCACGACTCCCGTACTATTCAATCCATCCATCAGCATAATGTTTTGAATGCGTTACATTGAGTCCTACCGTAAAACGTGAATTTTCACCCCAAAAGAAAAGTTGTTTCCCAGCAATAATTTTTGCGTAAAGTTACTTAGTTTGATGTACAGAATGCTTGGTTGACGGCTTCGTGAAGAGTCTGTTTTGTAAACCCTCATTGCGATCACCTAATGTAATTGGCGGGCCAGCTTACTGTCATAGACCGGGCAAATATACAGACCGGGAAATCCAGGAGCTTATGATCACTAGCTCATGATGTAGCATTTGCGACCACTAAACCAACGAAGCAGTCAATATGTATAATTTATACGAAACATTGTATAATTTACAAGCGATGCTTGTCAAGTTGAGTGCCCTCAGGATATCAGTATCGCCCAGTGATTGGTGAGCCGAGGTCAGAAGGCAGTTGCTTTGAATATCTGTAGCTGTCCAACTAGCTGCTACAAAGTAAGACAAAGCAATTACTTGTTGCAGAGTGCAGAGGTTGAATAACATTTCGTGTATGATATAATATCTAGTAAAATATTCTGGTTGTTCTGGGAATTCGCTATTGTAGTGTCCTTGGAGTTTCTTGCTCATTCTTCTCTATAGAGATCTACGCTTTGGAATGGGCAACTACAGTACTTTCACAGTTTTCATGCCTTGTGACTGGGACTGTAGCTTTTTTGTTGTCTGTTTCGACAGTTAAATAGTGCCTGTAACTGGCCTACTTGAAATAAATGTCTTGATTTTGATTTTATGATGCTAAGCTTCCTAATGATATTTTATGGATTTGGCTCAAACGCTTCGTCTATGCTTAAAAGCCACCTCGTTACTGATTCCTACAGTTCAACCCAATATCTTCCAGTCCAAGGGCCTTTTAATAACAACCAACAGGTATACGGCAATTGGATACCCGCCTGTCGTGGAAATGTGTCAATTTTGACAGTTTGCCGATCATGAGTTAGGCCGTAGTTAATTAACATAATGTTCGAAGATTACGTTTAACATTTACTTGCGTATCCTCTGAAGTTGTTTATTTTAAGAGTACCTAGCTAGGTATCAGTTATCATTTTTAGAAAATGAAATGCTTAAAAATTCACATCGCACTCAATAAATTGTCGAAAGAGTAATTTATATTATCAGAAAATTCATGAAACGCATTTTACCCTCTTTTTTTATATAAGTATGTACATAAAACATTTGTAAAACTGTCTAATGTCAATAAGCTTTTATATAACACTTTTCAAATACCTATACTTTTAAAACTTTAACTACCTACATTCTTCGAAAAATGTACACAAAAAGAATAGAAACATGTGTACATTAAAGTGTGTATAAATAACTTTGTCACTAGCTGCAAATAAAATACCTCAACATACTATGCATACAATTCAAATAATACATAGTAATTAATGATGTATATACCTAAATATAATGCGTGTTTGGAGTTGACCCAATTACAAATAAAATAATGATAAACTTTATTTTATGACAGGCGGTGTTTGGGTTATATATGTTTAATTATGATAATTGATAAGACATAACCGTAACACATGAAATTTTAGAAAACTGTTGCATCATCATTTATTTTGCTTTTATTTCGATTTTTGATACATGAGAACCCGGTTTCGGTTCCCACGTCGAACAGTGTCACATTACCCCCCACTCACCTCTAATCTGAAAATGATTAGGGTTGAACTAGATAATAACAGCCGCTCGGGTTGATCTTCAGGTTAAGCCGCGCTTACCTAGGTTTGTACGTGGATGGGTCACCACCCATTGCTAACAAAGTTATATTTCCCACCCGCACGCAAAATACGCGCTTGGACGTGGAGTTGTGAACACCAGCCCGTTAATACAATTTACAAAGTTTCCTCCGTGCCTCGGAGAGCACGTTAAGCTGTTGTTCAAATCAAATCATTAATTTATTTGCAAATTTGGGTAATAGAGAGGAGGCCTGTGTCCCAGCTGTGGGAACATTATAGGCTGATGATGATGATGGGTAATCTACATAGATGTTCTTTTATACTAAGGTTCCCGGCTGTTATTTGTAGATCTTTGACAGTCGTATTAGGTAATCACTGGCCCGAAAGTCTCACAGCCAGTCTTATCGTATTACCCAGTACTACTGGGCTGTGGAGGTCAGATTGGCTCCATGTAAAATAAGGATATTCAGCCGCATCCGGTTAGACTGGAAGCCGAACCCAACATAGTTGGGAAAAGGGTAGGAAGTTGAAAATGGTTAGGGTTGAACCTAATCTGGCAGCTCGGAGTCGCACTTTTCCATGCTCCCATCCTTTTCTGTCACTCAGAACCACCATTAGTTAAAGCGAGGAACAGAGCGTGCTGCCGATAGCATTCCCGCTCTGTTATACTTGTAACCCGGGGCGTAGTATTATATTATCTGTGCCCGCGGAAAGCGCCGGAGTAGCCCGCGGATTTCATTTTTTTTACGTTATTTGCAATTAGCAGGTCAGTGACAGGTTGTTTGGATTAACACATATTACTTTACTCTGTTATAATCATTAAAATCATCAATACAACTCTCTAAGTTAATTTAATTCCATTCAATGACTATTTCATGAAGAAGTTCGCGGGCTTATGCGACATAAACTTTTTGATAGCTTATGTTCAATCCAATACATTTTGAAACATTTTAGACTTCTGTCATTATTATCGCTGATACAATGTCATTTCGTCTAGACTCCTCTAAATATTCTTATCAGTTTGGTAACTACGTTTTGTTGCAGACAACATTCACGTCAGTCACCTGAAATACTGACTGACTTTTCTCAATAAAGGATTACAACACCGATTACAATACTTGTTACTCAATACATTGATTGTATTCCACAATGTACCCAAACTAAAGTGGTAGGGTACAAAAACATGATCATTGTGGACCCTGTCAGGCACAGCAACCTTGCTGTAGAAGACAACAGGTCTTTAATTTGGTCTTCTTCTTCTTCACGAGTCGATTAGGTAGTCAGTACGTAGCGACTTGGAAAGGTCTATCGTTTACCTCATTCAAATTCTGGAGAGGTAAGTTCTGCACAAGGCAGGAGAGGTGTGGAATATTCTGTCATGTGGTACTCTACCCTCGAGTTTATCCGTGATAGGTCTACTATTTGATTTGAAAGCTTAATCACTATTTATTTCCTTTATTTATTCTTCTTACATAAAGGGTGTAAACAGTCACTCTTAACCAAGCTGAAAGATACTTGTTTTTCCCGTCATTGCGATCATTTTTTTGTTCTAGATTATACCTGGGAACCTTCTAGTTACGGAGATATTGGGGGTCAAAGTTCCAACTCTTTCACATTTTTTTTTTAATACATGTTTTTAATGTTTGATTTTTAAACACCTCCAGGATCCCTTTACTATTCAATCCATCCATCAGCACAATGTTTTGAGTGCGTTACATTGAGTCTTACTATAAAACGTGATTTTTCAGCCCAAAAAAAAAGTCCTTTCCCAGCACTAATTTTTGGGTAAAGTTACTTAGTTTGATGTACATAATGCTTGGTTGACGACTTCGTGAAGAGTCTGTTTACACCCTGTATAATTTAACTTTTTTTTTAAACAAAAATATATTAAAAAAAAACATGTAGGTATAATATAAGTAGTTTAGTCAGTTACTTCTTAATATTTGCCACTGATTTATCTAATTCAAACTTTTTATCTAACTTCCGCGGACTGACTATCTCAACAGATCACATGCCGCCGACTGATCTAAATTCAAAGCATGTTTTGTGTCAGATGATTCATAACTGAGTTCTAGGTCGTTCTGGACAGCTTTCAGCTAGTACATAATATAACAGAGAAATGCTTGAAATGAATAGATAAGGCGCACGCGATGTTCTTATCTCTATTTCTTATATAATACATATCCTATCAATTCTATTGAATGATTCGACAATTTACCGTATTTGAATACGTTTTGTGGTTCCGTAGATATACGGCGTGGCTATTTATTTACTTGACGTAGTGAATGAATGAGAAAAATGTTTTAAAAAATCGTTGCGTGCGCGCAACTTTGTTTGTTGTGGTTGTGTTGACAAGTCTACGTTCCTTAATTAATATTCTCTTTACATACATTATTCAGACAAATATATTACTGAAATTATTGTCGTGGATTTTGACTGAATTTATTTTATTTAAATTGAGTAATGGTTTCTAACGGTTTTTGAGTTATTTTTCCTAGTGAAAATATCGTAAATATTGGAGAAATAGGAATGGAAAATGATGTAAAGTCCCCATTCCGCATAAAAAAAAAATATTGTTTGATTAGATTTTAACTTAGTAGAGGCCATTGCTCAGAATTAGTCTAGATTTAGAAGAAGGCCATAGAGAAGTAGCCACAGGCATCTTAAATAGACTGAATGCATAAGAAGGAGGACAGGGTCTAATGTCGTAGCTTGGGAGAAGCCTAAGTCCAGCACTGATCTGCAACAGGGATGTTATGGAGCTCCGTAACCGTAACCGAAACTATCGGATATCCGAAATAAAAAAAAAAGTGTGTGTGTGTACTTATGTACACGCGTTAGAAGTTATACTTCTTTTAAAAAAAAATATCTGTCGCCTTATCTCAGCCAGCAGTAGATTAAAAATAAAAAACCTAGGCTTGTCAATATCTGACACTAAGCTAACTTCAGGGTATATGTTGACTAGCTAACTTCATGCTGTTAAATTTAGGTGTCGGTGTGCGCGCGCATCGTAAAAAATTACTCTCATCATTTTTCCCTAACGCGCCATAAGAAGTATAACTTCAATATATCCGTAACCGTATCCGTTTCACATAGTTTCGTAAAAGTTTCGATAGGTTTTTGTTTCACCGCTCGTGCGCCACGTGAATCTTGCAGTTTGTTTGTTATTTCTAGTCATAACATAACCTCTTTCATAACTAGTTAGTTTTTTATTATATCCGTAACCGAAACTACACGAAACTAACGGATAATCCGAAATAATTACATATCCGTAACCGTATCCGAAATCGATATAATTTTATTCCTATATCCGTATCCAGATCCGAAATATCATATCCATAACATCTGTGAACTGCAGAAGCTAAATTGTTTGATTGAAAAGTAAATTTATAAGAAAATCTCAATCAATAACTTTCTACCACTTCCCAGCCAAATCCAGGGCCACTCGTATTACCGAACGATACCTAAAAATATATTTTCAAGCCAGTATTCTTGTAAACACGTCTCTTGTAACTCAAGTCTCAATTACTACGCGTTTACAGTTTGTCGGTTATTTCTGTTTGACCCCGACATTGAACAAGGTTGAATGCTTGTGAGAGGCAGGTCGGAGATTTGCGTTTTGTTGTTTGTCCCAAATTTTAAATAGCGCAACTTAATTTTGTCCCAAGTGTCTTGAGAGCTTCCAGTAATATCTGAACGAATGATATGAACTATGACACCCCACCATAGATACAAAAAAATCAAAGATGAGAAGTAAGATACGGGAAGTGCATGCATCTTCATAAAATCTATTTTTTTACTATTCGATCTTAGCTGTTTTTTATGTCATCAAGGGTTTAGTTACCTCTCAAATGGCTAGCCAATTCATTGGGGAGTTTGATCCAGATTATTGAAAACCACACGAAAATGAATAAATTCCAAGTTGGAACGCTATATGTGTCTGTCTAGGTTGACGACATCGTCAAAGTCGCGGGAAACACCTGGATGAGGGACGCACAGAACCAGGAAGTGTGGCAGAAAAAAGGGGAGGCCTATACCCAGCAGTGGGTGATTCCGATGATGATGATGTCTCTGTTCCTCCTCCGGCACCTATACCAATACCAGATTGCAACAAAAAAGAATGGCATTTGTTGATATCGTTTAATTTCAGAATCGTTTATGAACAGATGAAGTATGATTTTACTTTTTCGTTAAGAGTTGAAAGGTTGTCTTGATATGGGCAATGGTCATATGATGAGGAGGGAGGAATCGTATGTCACTAAAAGAGTGATGAATATAAATGTTGATGGCTGCAGAGGGAGAGAAAGACCAAGGAAACGATGGATGGACTGTGTGAGGAATATGACAGATAAAGAAGTAAATGATAGCGTGACGGTTGACAGAAGAGAATGAATGAAAAAACGTGTTGCGCTAACCCTAACATGGGACAAGGGCAGGAAGTTGATTAACTTACGACTTACAAACCTAGGTTAGGTGGTAGAAAAATAATATTATAAAGAGGAAAGATTTGATTTTTTACTTGTTTGTTACGGTTTAAGTCAAAAACTACTGGACCGATTTCAAAAATTCTTTCACTAATGGGAAGCTACATTATCAGCAAATAATATAAGTTTTATTTTATCCCCGTATTCTCACGGGAAAGGGAACTACGCGGGGGAAACCGCGGGATGGTGCTAGTACGAAATAATAATGCTTTCTCGTTATTAAAAACTAGAGATACTTATTGGTGAATCATATAATTATGATAATAGTTTTTATTTGCCAAATTGGACGTAAGTTTCAGACGGAAGGAGGAAATTGGCAGCAGTGCCAATGGAACCAGCCAGAAACAATCATTTATTATAAGTATAACAATAACTACATTGATTGTTAAAATGGTATGACAACGGTGTTCTGTTGCACGTGGCAACAAGATAGTTAATTAGTCCTTAAGTATGGGTAATTTACTTGAAATTAATTTTAACCTACTTTAAATTATTTTTCAAGTCTGTGATTTCGGGGTTATTCTTTATTTGATTCTATTGTTAGGCAACAAAAAATAAGGAACAAACAAAATAAATTTGAAAACTAGATACTTTGTGTTGATTTTGTTTGATCGATTCAATTCAATTCAATTAATTCCGATTCTGGACAGTTAGTCCACAATCGGAATTAATTGGTTGCAGCTAATGTGCGGGTCGCACCTACATATTTGGTTAACTGTTTTCTTATTTCCCATCAATCAAAGTTTTATAAATTATACTTAGAGAAATAAATTCTACGATTTAAAGATTTTGCTCTTAAAAGTATATGTGAAACGTCTAATACGTGAGTACTCGTATCAAAGTATTTAACAAATCGCGTAAATCTGGCAGATATCCAGCTTCCCAAGGCTACTCGTGAGTTCTAATTCATAGAAACAAATTATACAAATATTTTGACAAACATGTGAAAATTATCATCACCACGTTTCCCTACTTATGGTCACCGTAAGTTTGTGGCTTCTTAAGACAAGTACTACCGCAAAATGGTGCCAAATGAAAGATAAAACTTCTAGAAAAAAAGGGTTTAACAGGGAGTTTAATTTTGTGCGCGTGAAGTTCGGTAACTGTTCCACGTGATCATACAACCGGGATAAAAAGTATCCTATGTGTTAATCCAACTTATGAACTGTTTTTGTGCCAAATTTCATCCAAATCCGTTCAGTAGTTTTCGCGTAACAATCATCCATCCATCCATCCTTACAAACTTTCGCATTTGTAATAGGTATTAGCTGAGATTGAGCATTTTAGTATAGACTAGCTTCTGCTCGCGGTTTTATCCACGTTCTTTGTTTTACCATATCCCCACACTTGGCTAAGGTCTAGGTTTTTATCAGTGAAAGAATTTTTAAAATCGATTGAGTAGTTACGGAGTTTACCTCCTACATACAAACTTACAAACTATGCCTGTTTATATGTTAGTGTAGCTGTAACCGTTTTTATAGTGATTTTAATTCTCAGGCCTATGTTATGTTAATGTACCATCCCGACGTCAGACTTAATCTGAATAGTAAATAACAGAAAGTGGCATTAGACCGTGGGAACTGAATTAAAGATTAGGCGAAAAATGAATGAAGTAGACATAACGAGTTAGATTTGGTTATAAATGGATTTTAAAATAGTTTTAATGAGATTTTAATGTAATTTATGCCTTTTATGTTTATGTCAGGGCAACAGACTGTCTTTAATACAGTAATTTATACTTTGTAACTATGCAGTGTTAAAGATGTTTTGGGAGAAAATCATAAACAAATATCTACAATCGCTTTTAAAGCATTTAATATTTCTACAGGTTTTAAAGTCCTGGATTCGATCCCCACGTCGGGCAAGGTGTTATTGGGATATTCCATCAACGCCACGGAATTTGAATTTGGGCTCAGTCGATGGCAATTGCCGCAATAGGCTCCATCCCAATACCATAGGACTTAAACGTGATCGGTGAAATGTGGATCCAATATTAGGTTCAGCTCTGCCTAACCTATTGGGGGTAAGCACATGCCAGTTAATGATACATTGACGTCAATTGACATCTCTGAGTGCGGGTCATATCTAGCTGTCATTGCAAGGTTGTCGTTACGAGGGAAAGGGATCAACTTATCAGACATCTGGCTACATATTGGCTTACATATTATATGACCTAATTACATACATTATGACCCGTAGACTTTCAGATTGAATAAATATTTTACCATGCACACCATAACCACAGTATAAATATAATCAGTATTGTGACTCGGCCCTGGCCTTGAAATAACTACCTACAGCCGGGCGGTACGTACGCACGCGATAGGGCTGCCGCGCCTACACTATTTTAATTTCCTCTACTTAGTTGAGTTTGTTTCTAGTTTTGTGATTGTAAATGTATATTTTTTATTAAAAAAAAATGAAATTTGGTGTGAATGAAATAGGAAGTGTTCAATAAATATACAATTTGTGTCTTTTGATTAGTAGATTTTCGATTTGTTTGTGTTTGTCGTATGTCCTCCACATTAAAATGTTTTTCACCTTACTTGCTAGAAAATCTTACTTAAAAAGTACCTAAATTATATTGTAGGTAAATCTCAATAGGTAGATACCTACCATTTACTCTCATAATCATTTAATGAGATATTTTGTCTAATTCAATAATATAATATGTAAGTAGCTAAGTTTATTAATTAATCCAGGTATTTTACTCGATGTAAAAAGCGAAATACATACCTATTAAAAAATAAACAAATTACGTATTACTATTAGGTAAGTATATGAATTATTTTACAGTCATACCTTTCGGAGTTTCCAGGTAAAATTAAAAAAATGAAACGATATAATAAATTACCTAGAACTCCGAAAGGTAGATGCGTTGTTGAATAATTCAAGCAACCAAAGACAGCATAATATACTTTATTATAACCCTTTAGCATATTTAATAAATATAATTAGATGAAAGTAGGTACAAGCCTACTTTCATCTCAAATCGCACGCTTTCTGCTTTAAAAACCAACACAACGTTCGTTCGTCAGTGCGGTGCATTCGCGACTGTTGCTTCCCAACTGAACACCGCCTCGAGCGCGTGTAGGTATGACTCGCGTTCCGACCGTTTGTATGAACATACAATACTGTAGATATTATTAACGTGCCATAACATCACAGAGTACAGCAGGTGTATCTATAGGGCTTTTCACATTTTGAAAGGTGAGTCTCATTTGATTGGGGGCGACCCTATCAACCTGGGAGTTATTATTGGGATAATCTATAATACTTTCACATGGGATACATTCCGATATTCACGAGAGTAAAGCCGCGGAAAAATCTAGTAGTATTTTACTATCCTTTATATATATCTTGGGTCTCACACACAGCTCCAATTGACCCCTCAATCATTTTGAGTTTAAAACTAATTAATGATATTTTAATTGATGGGTTGGCCATGAGCTGCAATTAATACTAATTTTGTTCTGGGTGCGTATGATCATCAATTTAAAGACTCCTTGCTTATATTGAAAAAATCAATTACTTCAATGAATAGAAGATGATAGATATATCTAAATATTACATCATTATTACAGTACGGACTGCCTCATTAGTCGAGTGGTCGCAAGCGCGACTGTTGAGCCTAAGGTCCTGGGTTCGATTCCCGGGTCTTGCAAGGTGTTATTGGGGTTTTCCTTCATGAACTTTTCAGTACCAGCCCGGTGAAGACTGTATTCTTGTCCAATTGATAGCAATAGGCTTGCCCTGTATTACATGAGACTTAAAAATAACTGAAAATATGGAATAATGTGGGTGCACTAAGGTTCACCTTTGCCAACCCCTTCATGGTAATTCATGTGGTCAGTTGTGATGTTATGAATTAACTGATATCCGAACTCCGCGAACCGATTACCAGGCAATCCGATAATAATTCATTAGAAGCAGCTTTATCTCTAAAAATATTTAGCTGTCCTAATTCCCTACATTCACCTTAAAAAAAAAAGGAAATCCCGGTTATAAAGATTGTTAATGAGACCACAGCACATTTTAAAGAAAGTTCTAAAAACGTAGTTAAACATCTTCTTTCGAGATAAAGTACATATTTGAGATCGGAATGTTTAACAAAGCCAGCATTTATTTACCTACTTTAGATTTATGTAGGTTCGAGTATATACAATTTAAGGTACTACAATAATTATGCTTTCAATAAACGTAGTATATATGTTAATGTAATCGGTACCATTGTTTTCTTGGTACCGGTTTGCTCGCGTAGTTCTCAGTGTAGCAAAGTTTAGTTTGATCGATGGTTAAAAATTGTTTAAGAGTGCTGAGAGTGTGGTCTTGGATTCGATTCCCAAGTTGAGCAAGCAAAGGTTTAGAACTTTTTAACTTCTGAATTTTGAGCGTTGAAGTTCCCGTTAGCTTCATAAAAATACGTGTCCTTTGTGATGGAGCATAATCGTGATTTTGCATGTTTTTCGTATTTAATCTAAGTAAATGATCGGGGTGTCACACATCCCACGTGACCGTTTACGTAACTTTTTAAGCGTAATTGCTTAATTGGTCTTTGAAATGTTTTTGCCTGTAATTGTGTATACATAATATTATAAATGCAAAAGTAAGTTTGTTTGTTAACTTTTCACGCCTAAACCACTGAACCGATCATCCTGAAATTTTGCATATTCGTTGTCAGGTGTACAGAAACGGACATACAATAGTGTACTTTTCATCCCAAAAAAAAGTATTGTTCCCGAGGAAAACAACAATAACTCTCTAATGATAATAGATGGCGCCACGTGTCTTTAGAATCATGATTGATTTATATTATTACAAGCAGAGTACAACCCCAATTGATTGTAAATTAACGCGAGCGAAACCACGGGCAAAAGCTACATAATAAATATGTCTGTATGTAAATGAATGAATATTACTTCGCTAATAAAGTCCACAGCTGAACAGTGAATCATAAAGTGGGCGTTTTGTGGGAATTCCTAAAAACAATTAATTGTTATCTTGCTTTGCGAAAGAGAATGTAGGCCAGCTGTTCGTCAACCGATCATTTAATTTTAAACACTTTATGTCATGAAGAGATTACGTACTGTAGTAGCAAAAATGCTAATCAACAGTCAGTCTGTGTTACCTATCTATTTCATAATTATTTGCTCATTGGATTTCATAACAAGACTTTAGCACGTTTCACGTATCCAACGCGCTATCAAGTATAGAGAGATATAGTATCTTATGTGTAAAATTAACAGATCTTGTACAAAACACTAAACTGCGCTCCGAAATTCAAATCATTGGACATGGAAATGGGACAGGGCAGGACATACAGACGCCCCGGGCGTCGGGGGTCACGTGGTGGCTTCCGGCCACCGTAGACGCGGACCTGTGGACGGTGAGTAATGGGCTGGCTCGCCGTCCGTCCGTCTTTTGACGACAGGCCGTGTAGACGGCGCGTTCGTGTTCCACGCCCGCCTCAAAGAGATGTCAGCAAACAGGGAGGGGCCCGCAATGGCCGATGCCTGCCAGGGCTGCGGGACTGTTCGAAAGAGATACCGCGGCACTGGAACACAAAGGGCAAGAAGGAACATGGATGGGTTTTAGTCAGTACAAGTCTGACACTCCCTTCCGCTCTGCCCAGAGCGGGAGAAGTCATTTGATGATTTCCCATACAAAAAAAAAGGGCAGGACATACAGTCACGTGCCAAACGAGCTGGTGGGCCGTTGGTGCCCTGAAACACTGACACGGGGTCGCGGCAGACCACGAAGGAGATGGTGGGGCTAGCGGGTTAGGAAAAGTCTCGTTTAGAATGAATGTTTAATATCCGCTAACAAAGCTCACAATAACTAATTTAGTTTGAAGTTATAGTGGCTTTTAAGTAGGTGAAAAAATGGGGGCGCTAAAAATAATTTATTCTCAAAGTGGGCAGTAGACAAAATAAGTTTGGGAACAAGTGCCTTTCGGCTTTGTTAAGAGTCTTTTTACACCCTTTATGTATGAACTTGAACGACATAAGAGAAGTTTGAAAGAATCGTAACAGTACGTGATCTATAGTTTCTGCCTTCTAATTAAAAGGGCGTGAGTTTACCCATGTCTTCCTACTCAATCAGGGGTCGGCATCCAACCAGTCATAGGTTAATAAAATTAGTATTTTATAGTTCGGAACGACTGGTTTAGTTGGAACGTCTGTTGCAACCGCTAGGGCTATTACTAGGAATACCAGTTTGAGGAACAAGCTACGATATATATCGTTAAACTATTCTTAGGTTCTCTCACAACACAAGGAACTAGGTTTATAGCTTACTTTGTTAATTTGTGTTGTGTGAAAGTTGTGAGTTAACTGTCTTTTGAAATATAGTTAATAAACGATTAGCGTTTATTATCTCTATTAAATATTATATAACATAGCTATTGGCTGAGAGATTAAGCTATCAATATTTTGCAAAATTTTTATAGTTAAGGCAACCTTCAATTTTAACCGAAAGTTGAGAAATTTGAGGATAATTTGGTTACCTCAACAAATTAACCTCAAATCTCACTATTTGCTGTAGGCATAGGTATGTTTATAAGATATCCTGTGAAGTAAAACTCTTCTCGTTAAGCGCTCCCGGTCACATAAAATAGTCTAACTTACATAACACAATGCCAATTGAACTTAAGACCAACATCTATAAACGTTACTTATCTCATATTTTGACTGAGACACGCTCCTGACTATCTTGCACCCCAGTTCCTAGTTTGTGCGCTTCACCAAGCCACAGATAATATAATGCAAGGTACTTGCTAAGTAACGCTAAGATCTCGGCCTACGGTCTCGTTGGTGCTATAAATAGAAGGCCTAAAAGTTAATAATAGAATTTGAATAATTCCCATACATTGTATCAGGAAAACATGACAAAAAAGATTCACGTGAGTGATGTAACAAACAAACTAATTTCAGACGTCGTATATTATAAGCAACATACTATAATTTACGACAGCTAAGGTCAATCTTCTTTTTTTGTAACTAGCCTTTGCAATTGACTTGAAAATAAAAGATGTCATGATACATAGTTAATCTTGATTATGTTGGTGACAAGTCACGTTGTAATTTTTTGGTAATTTTCTAAATAATACATACCTACTCTCTTCGTATAATTATGTATAGCCAATTGATAAAATACGTTCTTAAACAAGGTGTAACATAATAAACGCAAGACCTCCCGTGTGGTCTCTCGGACCAAGAAACTGATTAACTTTTGTTCTACGAGTTATTGAAATTCGCAAAAAAAAATGGACTTTGTATAGGAACGATCAGCTGATCAACATGTATGGTAAAACTAAAAAAAAAGTAATGAATTTCCAAAAGTCATGGAACAAAACTTGTTCAGTTTCATGGTCTGAGACATCACACGAGAGGTCTTGCGTTTATTATGTTACACCTTGTAGGTATATACGTTTTCTTTTTATTGTATTGTGTAACGGGCCGGTGTCCGCAACTACACGTCCAAGCACTTATTTTGCGTGCGGGTTTTCTTTTTTATTTCGGAGAGCTTTCTGCAATATTAATATAACTAAACATTAACATCACGCTTGTAATCGCCGAAGGGTTAGGCAGAGGTATACCTAATAGTACACCCACATTTCGCCAGTTAGGTATGTTTTTCCTGAATCATTCGCTTTTCTTATCTCACTCGTGCGATAAAGAAACTGCCCTCAGATAACAGTCACGGGGTTTACTGATAACAGCACCTAATACAACGTCACATGACCCTTGTTGATTGACCTCTGATATCATATTATTTAGACGTCACATGACCCTTTTTGATTGACCTCTGATATCATATTTACTATTAAGTACTCATTACTTACTACAAAGCTAATGAGTCTGACATCAGAAACTACCACGAGTTGTTGGCGGGTGTGTCTATGTGTGATTACTTGATTAGGATACTTATGCGAGGTTGTAATTAAAAGTAGATTAGATATGTTTGGAATTTGTTGCATCATTATAATTTGAAAGCAGATACTTCATGCTTAGCAATATACATATTATGTTTTGTATATAAATCATATAGCACATTGACAAGTCTCCGAACCAAGGAGAACTCGTTTATACAGCTAGTCTAAGATCCGAGCTAGGAACGACCTTCACTAATTTATTTAATGCAGGGATTTCCAGATCATCCCCTTGAGGTCGATATTCGTTTCCCAGGGGTCAACATTAACCTGCCAGGGCTGCGGAACTGTTCGAAAGAGAAACCGCGGCCCTGGAACACAAAGGGCAAGGAAGGAACATGGATGGGTTTTAGTCAGTACAAGTCTGACACTCCCTTCTGCTCCGCTGATTTTCCATGCGAAATAAAAAAAATAAAAAAGGGGGTCAACATAAACGAAAACTGATTTTGGGGGTCGAAGAGGTCTAAAAATCCCTATTAATTGACACAAGTTCTTATTTGAAACTTTCAAGATGCTGTATAAGTTGTGTTACGTTTATCAACTTTTATAAGAATGGGGGGGACCAACGGGAACAACGGGACCTATTACTAAGTCTCCGCTGTCCGTCCGTCTGTCCGTCATTATCTGCTGTATCTCATGATCCGTAATAGGTAGAAAGTTGAAATTTTCACAGAATATGTATTTCTGTTGCCGCTATAACAACAAATAATAAAATTAAATTTAAAAATTACCCTACTACGATACTACTGAAGCCTTCATGCGCGAGTCCGACTCGGACTTGTTTTTTTTTTTCATTTTCTTTATTCAAAATACGTATCGTTATTGTTACCAACCACCTCATATAAATAACAATATTTTACAATCGAAATAATACTTTTATATACTCTTGAACATTAACATTTATTTACTTAAACTTCATGTGCCATAGTGGTACATAGGCGGACTTAATGCCACAAGGCATTCTCTACCAGTCAACCTTTATTTTATTTTTATTTATTTACCTACTTTATCACACATAAATCCGAATGAGATCTTACAAGACATGCAGTTAACATTCTATTGCATAAGACACGCCATCCATTGTCTTGAAGTAATTATCGTAAGTATAATCACTTTGTGTCTTTATGTTTACAACTTGAAAAGTTTCAGATGTGTCCTCTACTATCGTGGAAATGATACGTTTAGAGTATCTATTATAATTATGTTAATTTATGGTCATTAAAAATCCAAGTAAATAACTAATAGATTGATTGGAGCAGTGGCTATAGCTTCATTGGCTTTCTAATCATTGGTTTGACTTCTAAATAGATCAAATAATTTGGTATACCCTACACATATCTGCCATGCATGAAGTCTTTGCTAAACGGGTTTCAGTGAAAGATAATAAAACATAAAAAATAATAATTTCACACAACATTTACTTCAAAAGATAAATCAATGACTGCAGGTACAAATTTAAATATAGGCATATTTATAAACTGATAGGAACAACAAACAACTATTGCCTCATAACCGTGATACCATAAGACGTCAAGTACTCCTGATAACAAATCCTTAAACAAAGATTTATATTAACGATGACTGATAATACTGCATTTACACAATAAACCATATTTATTGATGACTTTAAATTAATCACAACTCCTCTTTAATTACAGAATGAGCATGGCGGTAGGGGCTAATGAAAAAGAAAATTTACCAGTAAGTACTTTCGAGAACAACGATACATTTGCTGATGAACAAGATTTACTGAGCAACGTAGCGAACAATGAAGCACAAGACGAAGATAAGGTTGAGAAAATACGTGAAGTAATTAACAAGAGCATTGCTGAAAATAACGCTCAACAAAATGATAACAATAACAAATCTATTAAACTCCAAACTGAACAGACTAAGAACATAGATAAACAACCTGAGGGATTTGTTAAAAAGGATCCTAACATCAACCAAACTACTGAAGTTACACCAAAGAAAGAAACCAACGAAGATAACAACCAACCTAAACTAGAATTAACTAACGAATATCTCAAAAATGTCAATAAAGAAGCTTACGCAGAAGCAGAAGAAAACAAAGGAGAGAAGAGAAGTTCAAGAAGATCTTCTCACTACTTGCAAAACATTCAGATGACTAATTCTTCTTTGGGGCTATCTTTAGGTTCAGAGAAGAAAGACACTACTTTGCTGACGGAACCTAAGACTGTCGCTCGCTTCTCACCGTTATGGAAACAGGTAATAATTGACTGCATATTTTTAATAGTTTTACGACACCTACGTTAAATGGACATTTTGCGTTGCTTCTTGCGTATGCTTAAACTAAGTAAGAGCCCTTACCTATCGCGATTTTTTCCAGCAATGTAGCAACAATGCAAACACGAAGCTGAAGCTGTCTGGCTCTGTGAATAGCCTAACCTTTGACGGTAGTCAAAGGCCAAATCTTCAAAAAAAAATTAAGTCAAAATGTCCTGTCAAAATTATAGAGATCTTTATTTTAATAAATTAAAGTTCGATTATTGCTGCTGTTAGGGGGTAAAGCTTTCCTCCAAGTAAATTATTAAAGCTAAATCAAGGTCGTCCATTTTCTTTGCTGAATACGTTTCGTTTGACGTTTGTTTAAAAAGATGGCGTGGAACTTTCCACGTCATGTCGTCACCGTAAAGACGGCCGTCTTTTTGCGTCCGCAATATTACGGCCACTATATGACGGCACCGCTATCCTAGGAAACCAAAGTTTAAAAACATAACTTTAAATGGACTGTCTGCCTATGTCAATCATCACTGACATTTCACTTCAACTTTGTTATGACAGCAAAAACTAAATAAAATTCCATCCGTTTGATATAAGTATTCTAAACTTTGATTCCATCTACATCCCTTGCAAGAATCCAACCTAAGCAAAAGACGTGCATTTCAGACATTGGCATCATCAGCTCCGATCCTAATGACCTTCGTGAGCGGCCTGACGTCGGGCTACTCCGCGATTCTACTGCCTCAGCTTAAGGCGAACCCTGGAGGACCCATACCTTCAGACGAAGATACTACGTCATGGATAGGTAAGACTCGTGATCTTGTTTTGATATGCTCATCTCTTAGGCCATCTAAAGAGTGAACTTAGACTGTGGGTACTAGACCGTCAAGTTCATGCTTATGGGAAATTTTATTGGGAAGAACCTTTGGCGTATTTTTTGCAGCATTGCCATACAACGTGGCAATGCTGCCAGCCTTCTGGAAAATATTCCCATTGACAGCAATGTGGACGAATTTTTTGACGCCCTTTAATTCTTTTGTGGTTTTAAACATGTACATATTTAAATTTGTTTGTAGTTTGTAAATGATGTAGGTAAATGAGCTCATTTGCATATTCCTTATTGTTCCTACAAGTAACTGTAAAGTAATGCAGAAGAATATTCAATTTGTAGGTAAAAGCTTAATTTTCAAACTCAAACTCAAAAGCATTTATTTCAATTAGACCATTACAGGCACTTTTGAATGTCAGAAAAACAAAGAAGGCTAAGCTAAAGTCAGACAGACACAAGGCATAATAACTTGTGAAAGTACTGTAGGTGCGCATTCCAAAGCGTAGATCTCTATGGAGAAGAATGGGCAAGAAACTCCATGGACATTCTTTTCAATCAAATATTTGTTACAAAATCTTGGTTACATCATTCATGTTGAGATTATACATATGTGAGAACGATGTAGAAATATATGCACGTTAAGAGCGTCCAGAGTAAAAGATTATATCAACAATTTAAAAACAAAGTAAGTAGTTAAAATAAACCGTGGCAGCCTAGAGATGACCAGTCCCAACTGACAGCGCCCGTTCACGAACATGACGCATGAATCAGCCCCATTCAGCTCAACCATATTGAAGGAAGCTAAATGACCCGACACACCCGCCACCATCAGCGGGACATTTGAGTGAGCATGACATTCTCTCAGCCACCAGGGCAAATTCAAGTCAATGAAAGATAACTAAATGTAAATGGTAGCTTTACAGTACATAGTACTCACACATGTGCTATGCAATTATATAATACTAAGAGATTGAATTTATACAATGCAAAGATATTATTACAATCTTCTGCAGCTTCCACAATAACTTCACATGGTAATCAATTAGTTTGCCCCTATGCTTGTGGAGCAGGACCAGCATTGAGCCAAGCATTTTTATCATCAATGTAATCCCCCAACTTATAATATGCTTGCCTACATAGGCATGCAGGCATTCGTATGGAATGCAGAATTAAAATGAAGCCAAAATTCGCCTATAGATTCCTCAATATTCTATATTAGCGTGCAATGAGCGATCGCAGCTAGCGTTCATAAGTTCATTCAACGTGCTGGTATCAGGATATACATGATGTGAATATACTAATGATCATAGACAAGTCCTCAGCTGACATAACTTAGACTTATCATGTGCCTATCCTTTTCACAACTATGTTGGGATCGGCTTCCAGTCCCACCGGATGCAGCTGAATACCAGTATTTTACATGGCGTGACTGCCTATCTAACTTCTACAACCCAGTTAGTATAATGGATAATTCTATTCCCCTTGATAAGACTGGTTGTCTTTCGGGTCGCTGGCTACCGTAACGAAAGTTCAAACAAACATTAAACGGGTATATATTTGCTGTATTTTCTATATAACTTTTAAACAATTTAAACAGAAGATAATACTATAACTAATTGATAACATTTCGCATTATGCTCCTATGTTACATTTATATTTTTTCGTACCCTCTGGAATTAACGTATTCAAGAATAAAATAGACCCCTCTTTAGCAAGTAAGTCTTTAGATATATTATGGGGCCAATATTTTATTATATTTACTCCACAAGAAAGCTTACAATATTGTTAAAAGAAAAGATAATAGTAAACTGTCTCCAAATAACTGTATTTCCTTGTATGTTTTAAATGAAGTGATTAAAGTTATTTAGAACGATACTTTTTTGAATTTATGCAATAAATGACATCATCGTTTCTCATTACAGCGGCAATGGCAGCACTACCAATGGCTCCAGGGTGCCTCGTCTCCGGCTGGATGATGGAGAAGTTCGGGAGAAAGACATCCCACTACATCACTTGCGTGCCTCTCCTTCTCGGATGGATCCTCATCGCCTCCTCCTCCAACCTCGGTCTCATGCTCATCGGGAGGTTCTTCACCGGCCTCTGCGCTGGCCTCGCCGGCCCTCTCATCCCTGTATACATCGGAGAAACTACAGAACCAAGATACAGAGGATTCTTCCTTGCTGCAGTCTCTTTAGCAATAGCCCTCGGAATCCTTGTTGCTCATGTCATAGGAACGTTTATAAGTTGGCAATGGACTGCAATCATCTGCTCCGTATTCCCAGTATTAACCGTTGTACTATTGTCCTTTGTACCAGAAAGTCCCATTTGGCTGATATCACAAGGAAGAATAGAAGATGGAGTCAAAGCATTCTATTGGTTGAGAGGGTATGGTGAAGAAGCAAAATTAGAATTGAAAG
Source organism: Lycophotia porphyrea (assembly GCA_950005105.1). Classification (NCBI taxonomy): domain Eukaryota; kingdom Metazoa; phylum Arthropoda; class Insecta; order Lepidoptera; family Noctuidae; genus Lycophotia; species Lycophotia porphyrea. The sequence goes on along the minus strand of OX465408.1, from coordinate 717,001 downwards.
GGATCGTTGACAGCAAAAAGGCATTTGATAGCGCACCGAAGTTGTCTTGGAAAGAAAAACTGATAAGCTTGAAAAACCCTGAGCTGATTAAACCTCTAATGATCATGATTATGTTCTTCTGCACTTGTCAATTCTCAGGTGTGAATGCAGTCGCATTTTATTCGATTGAAATCGTTGAGAAGGCCGTTGGGAAGGGTCTCGATCATTACCTTGTGATGCTAATTATAGACTCGTTAAGAGTCCTCATGAGTGTGGTCGCTTGTGTAATATGCAAAAAATATGGAAGGCGGCCTCTATGTTTCATAAGTGGTATTTGGACTTCGATGTCCATGGTCGGACTATCAATGTTCCTTTATTGGAAGCCGGAGAATATGTCATGGCTACCTTTAATGTTCTTAATGTTTTACATCTGTGCTATATCTATAGGCTTGGTTCCATTGCCATGGATCATGTGTGGGGAAGTGTTTCCTACAAAAGTACGAGGTTTGGGCTCTGGTATCAGTTCAGCTACAACTTTTGTTGCATTCTTCATTGTAGTTAAAACTGCACCAGGTCTGATGACCAATTTCGGAGAAGTGATTACTTTCTTCGGTTATGGAGTTATAGCACTTATTGGTACAACCGTGATGTACTTCATACTGCCTGAAACTAAAGGAAAGAGTTTGCAAGAAATTGAGGAGAGGTTTAGAAATGGGAAGAAGAGTACTGGACCTACAGTATAATAGATATATGTATGTGTGTGTGATTGACGAGACCAAGCCATAATGGTAGGAGGAACAATGTACAAAATATAAAAATGTGTTGCTCGCTATAAGCGACATAATAAAAACTGTGATATTTATTTAGTCAATTTAATTAAGAACGGTGCTATTTTATCTAAAGGACTATGTGTAGGAGAGTAAGTAAAATTCGAAGAAATTTGATAATATTTGAAAGACATAGAGTGATTTTAAATAACTGTATAAACTATTTAAAAAATGTTCCAAATATATATATTTTTTTATCTACTTGCACTTTAGGATGATTGAGATATTTTAAGACATTTTATAACATTCCGTGTTAAAGACAAAATGTTGGAAAATACTTTTATAGATTTTGTATTCAACGGTTTCTGTGGCATAGATATATTGTAAGAGAAAGAAGAAATAGATGATGAAAAAGCCAGTGTTAGCCCTCGTTTACAAAGCCATTATAATTTATTTAAGTTACGAAAATTAATATTTATCGATTAAGGCTGTCCGCCCACGTCAGACTTTTTGTAGGACAGATAATCGGGCCGATTCTTAGGACCGATTTTGTGGTCGACTCAACGCCTACGTCCGTCACTTTGTCTGTGGCTATCGAGGGAGCAGCACGTCATGGACAGAGAGAATCTCATGAATAACGCTACATTTCCGAACGTTCCATTTTTCACCGATAATCGGATCGGTCGGGATGCGCCGATTTTATTTCTGACCTACTTTTTGTAGGACGTGTGCGTTGCACTATTGCTATCAGTGTGTTCTATTTTTCTCCTACAAAAAATCGGTCACCGATTATCGGACGTGGGCGGGCAGCCTAACACAGATGTAGTAAAAAGACAAATATGGGTCAAAGACCAAAGAGTTTGGAAAAGTTTCAAATAAAACACCAAACTGTAGAAAATAACATTTATTATTACAAATTGGTAACAAAATAGATTATAAAAAAATAGTGTCTATGTAATGGCACATTATTTAGTTAAGTTAAATATAATATTAAATGCATTTCGGTACTCATTCTGTCATACAATTAAGTACTTACATGGATTCTATTAAAATCATATATTTTATTGTATTTTCAAACTGTTGTTTATGTACATTATTAGTAGATATTAATACAATGATCCTAAATATGAAAATTATTTGGTGTTATTTATTTTCGTTTCGTTATTCTTGTCCAAAGCGATCTTCTATTGGATCCTGTCATTGCATGTTCTTGTATATCAGACACATTAGTTACAGCTCGCTCGCTTAAAAAACCTCGGTAAGCGAAGTCGGACAAAAGCACAATCATATCTTGCGGTGATTTGGAAGATGTCATGCAATGACAGGCGGGATCCTGGGCGTCTACTTGGATCTTGGCTTGACCAGGCGCGATGCCGGTGGCGCGAACTTTGTGAAGCCTTGCTGGTCGAACACTGGCAGTAAATCACGGACCCTGGCGGAAACAGTACCACCCGTGACCCTGGGGACACCCAAACTTTAACATACTGTTAAAAATTGTGCTTGGTGCTCAAAAAAATCGAAATGCATAATGTGAAGGATACAGATAGAAGTAATAGTGCCAGTTCTTGCTTTCATGCTGATCTATTGCTATTTCTTTGCCTCAGTCTCTGTAAACTTTGCACCGATCTACTAAATAAAATTAGATTGCACCGATGCACTAAATAAAATTAGATTTGGTGAGGAAGATGAAAGACTTTGTATAGCTTATTTTGTAGGTACTATTTGAAATAATTAAATAAATTAAATCTTGGAGCAGCGTTCACCAACTATCTAAATTCTAACTCAGAGTATGACAACTGTTCTTCAGAGATCCAGAGAGCCTAGACAAGTGCCAGTGCAAGTAAAGTGCTTCGTATTTCGACAAGGGACTTCTACAGGATCGATAGAATAAGCTTTTGGAAGCATTTACACTATCTATGTTAATATGTATTATGAATGCGAAAGTTTGCATAGATGTTTGTTTCTTAATCACGCTAGAACAGCTGAACGGATCTGGATGAAATTTGGCAGAGATAGATTATCTATACTCTGTCGCACATACCTACACATCAACCACGAGAACGAAGCCGAGGGCAACAGCTAGTAAGTCTATGTAACGTATTTACGATTACATTTTTGACTTTTCAGTCATCGTTATTGCTGAAAAGATATCATTTGTCCAGGTCCAGGCCGTCAGTATCTAAAAGTAAGGGAGCCCGTGATGCTAAATGTGTAGTTACTTGAGCGCCGCGGAAACCTAATAGAATTGGTAGATTAGATGATAGGAAGAATAAATGGTCCTATGATGTTTCCACTTTTAGCGGTGGAAGCGTATACAGATTTTCAAAATTGTAAAAAAAAACAATGACACCGCAATACTTAAGCGCGTCAGATATTGATATTTTTCATCGCCCAACATGTCTCTGATATGAAATATATAATAATCTGACGATTTGAGTGGTGGCCATGCGAGAGGGGTGAAAACCCAAAAAAAAGTTTAATCGAGCGCGTCAGTTTTTCATAGGGGTTATTCAGTGAACCCTGCAGACGCTTCAATTCCTTAATCTGACGATTTGGAATTGACGTAAGCTCGCAGCGAATTTTTGAAAATGTAAAAAAAAAATCGTCATCGTGAACTAGTCGAGCGTGTCAGATTAGCATACTGAAGGTTCATCATGATGTCCCAGGCACACTGACTAAAAATCTGACGATTATTTTGAGGGGTATCGTTAATCTGATGATTAAAAAAAAAAAGAAATATACTGTAAAAAAGGACTAATAAAAGTGCGAAAAACTATACGTGTATTTAAAAATATTATTTATTATGGGTTCGATACTGATACTGTTAGCCTGCATCATCCCACTGCTGGGCAAAGGCCTCTCCCCATGACTTCTTGATAAAAAAATAAATATAATTCGATTAATCTTCGTATACCTTACGAAGATTAATCGAATTATATTATATTTATTTTTTTAGATAATAATACAATATAGCTCTGATCTTAATTAACGTTTTTTATTACTTTCGGCTTGCGGAAATCGTCAGATTATATTTTTTCTGTTGTTCTGGTATGGTAGAAAAAACGACCGCGCTGGAGTAAATCCAGACATTTTTTTTTTGTAACTTTGCTAGCCTCCCACGCCCTTAGGTTACGTTCAAATCGTCAGATTAGCAAAATTGACACTTGTTAGTTAGTAATTCGCGTCAGATTAAGATAAGAGGGGTTATCTTATCTTAATCTGACGCGCTCGTGTAAATCCGATGATCGTTTTTTTTTACTAATCAGACGGGTCCCCCTGAGCGCACCCCTCTATATTAAGGGCTCATAATGGCTGGAGGTAGTTGTCAATATGTAAGGTATCCTCCCTTATATTAATCTGGCGCGCTCGAGTAACTCCCAAAATCCCTTCTACGACTCCCCTACACCACAAGAAACTTTTCTTCACTTAGAATCAAATATGCATGGAAGCAAAAACCTACTAATCAATTAAGAAAACAAAATACCTGCTAGGTTTGATGAGCTTGGCAGCCTGAGCTGGGGTCGCGAGCTCAGTAGGAAAGAACGTAGCTCCGTAGAAGTCCAGCCCGTTCTGAAGAAGGATGTTAGCCTCCTCAATGCTAGCCAGGGTGACTCGAATCACGCTGGAGGCTTCCTTCGGAATCATGCTGCTGACCAGCTCGCCATCAATGGTCGTGAGGGCACGGGAGGATGACTTCTCCATGGGCTTAGGAGTGGAGGTTCCTGTAAGATAAAGGTAGTTGAGGAATATGGTGCAAGGCAACAAAGCAAATAATTTGATGTCTCTGACAGCAGCGGATGAATTAGTAAAGTTTGAAAGGTGCACCCTAATTGTTAGTTTCAAACTTGTAGTAGAAGTAATGAACAATCGAGATTGTCTTGTCTAAACACAAATATAGTCCACGATGGCAAGACACAAACGACTCCAATCCCATTTGAATAATCATCATCTACCTAGCCTTTTCCCACCTATGTTGGGGTCAGCTTCGAGTCTAACTAGATGCAGCTGAATACCATACTCAATTTTACATGGAACGACTGACTATCTGACCTCCACAACCCAGTTCAAACTGGGTAATACGATACCACTTTTTTTTTCCGGATGGGAAATCATCAAATGACTTCTCCCGCTCTGGGCAGAGCGGAAGGGAGTGTCAGACTTGTACTGACTAAAACCCATCCATGTTCCTTCCTTACCCTTTGTGTTCCAGGGCCGCGGTATCTCTTTCGATCAGTCTCGCAGCCCAATACGATGAAAAAAAATAAAAATAAAAGAAAAACTTGTTGTCTGACTTATGGGCCACTGACTACCACAACGACTGTTAAAAATCTACCAATGACGGCCGGGACCGAGGACTTAACGTGCTTTTCGAGTCATGAAGGAAACTTGGAATGTAATGGATGGTCTAGTCACCCATCCACGGACCAACCTAGGCAAACGCGGCTTAACCTGAAGATCGACCCGAGCGGCTGCTATTATTGAGCCACGAGCGCCTCCAATATAATCAATGAAAATTTGTGCTAATTTCGAAAAATATTGTTGTCTACTCAGTTTGTACTCTCAAAGCGCCTGGTAGAACCGATCATCAACACCTTAGCGCGTCTTGCTATCAAAGCAAAGAAAGTAAGGTGCGATACTGATACCTATGCTATACCAACCAGTGTTTCCGTCCTTGGGCGAGCCGGAGAAGTGCAGGCGCACCACCTCGACGATAGAGGTGAACTTGTAGAGGGCGTGACGGACGTCCTCTTCAGGCACCTCATCGGGAATGTCGTAGACATAGATGGTGAACGTCTTTTGAGGTCTACAGGGAATAGCGATCTGGAAAAGTTAGGAGATGGATTAACTATCGGTAAGTTGTAAGGAGATTAGCTATAAGTATAGATTAGATCATCAAAGTCAAATTAGTACTAGACATCTATCTTAATTGTTACTAGGACTACTTGAAGTTAAAGTTTAATTTGCTTTGCCAAAATAGAGAACCTAAATATGAGAAGTTTTTAGGCGTATATTTTAAGAACTATATTAGAATCCACATGAACATATGAAAGGGCGAAGAGGAGAATCATGTAATTGTACAGCATACAAATGATAGAGAGAGAAAGGAAATAGGAAAGGAAGCATTGAAAGCACAACAAAAGAAAGCATTGTCAAAAGCCAACATTTTAGAAAAACAAACCAATTACCTTCCTATAAAACCTGGATCCAGTTACTTTATGGAAACCTTTTTTGAAGACCATCTGGTAGTCATCAACGCTGGAGAATTTGAAAAGGATGCCAGTGGCGGTCTTGGTCAGTGAGAAGCAGCCTTTGAACTCCATCTTCTCGCAGACGGCCGAAGCTTTCTCCATGCTGAGGCCGTGGGAGGGAGTGATGAGGAAGGCGCCTTTGGTCAGGAAGTGTTCGGAGTCCGAGATATCGGACTCACTCTCTCCGCCCTTCATCAGAGTATGAATCTGTTCCTTCCACATGTAAGAGTCTGACATCTGGCAAGGAGTACATTGTTTCACCAAAAGCTTTGTATTACATAACATATAAAAACTATCTAAGATTCTCATATGATTGATTGGGGGTTCCTCAAGGTTCTATTGTTGGTCCTTTCCTTTTCGATCAAAAACCTATGTAGTGTTTTTGTGAAAAACAGCATTACTACTAAATACACAGAAACATTTAACCAAACTAATTACAATTACATACATATAGTCTAACTCGATAACCATTAAAGTCCACCCATCCATTTTAAATCGATTTGTGACTGATCAAGAAAAATAATCCTAATAAGAATACAATAGGTCTCATGAATAGTGCTTCGACAGTAATGATCTATAATTGCGATCTGCTTGATTGGGCATAGGGTGCGCATACGCAAGAAATGTAGCGAGCTTAATTGTAGCATTGTTCTTTTAGTTTCCGGCTGTCAAAAGTTCAGGAAGATTTATGAATCGGATATTGTGGTACTGTGTTACTGGAGTAAGTTTTAAGGTAAGAAGTAGGTAGGATTATTTTACACAATATCACGCCTGGAATTCCCGAATAGTTAGGCAGAGTTATTCCTAATACAACATCGACATTCCGACCGGTATGTTTCAGTCTCATAATATATTATTTTGTTTAAAAAAATCTCTCTCAAGCTTTAGATAGATATACAATTTATGGTTACTTTATATCTTTCATGGTTTAATGTAATAAGCTGTATCGGTAACAAGCCACCTGAATATTTCTACAAACAAATAACTGTGAGTCGGACTGTTAGGGTAAGCCTAATATGGAAAACTTTTAATAAACATTTTATAACTAGTATTACAATTGATGATAAAAATACTTGTAAAACCTCCTAATTAAAAACAACAAACTTGCAATCATAATGAGTGCCATCATTAAACCGCAATACAATGCGTAGGAGTAATCCCAATTACTAGAAACCGTACCAACAAAACAGGCATTGTATAATTACGCCATTTAAAAGTAGGTGGGTAGGTAGACACGGACAAAATTGCCTTCAATTGCCTTACAGTCCCACGGAGCTATACCACCTTATATGGTTGAAATTGGTGATATTTATTAATTGGTTAATTCTTTAGTGTGGCTAGGGGTCAAATTTGGGCCAATTGTAAGACGATTCTTGTGAAAATTTATTGGTTGTGTCCAACGGAGGATGTAGTTGGATATAATTAAAAATATATGCGAGTCAAGGATGTTTTGCTATTGGGGCTAATTTGTGAGATTAAAATTATGGTAATTATCAAAATTAATGAAAATATACATCTTAATTTTTGTTATAAAGTTATGAGAGAATTCCTTAAAAGGATAGAATTTGATTAGTTCTTAGAACGTGCATACCTACCTACCTACCATCAAATCAAATCTGTTACCTATCATGATACAATTAAAATGTTTTAAATTCATTCCATGACATAGGAGTACACGATGGGTATCCGTATGTATCGCCCTGTCCACTATCTACACTGGTGGGCCCAGAATCATGAGCAATAAAACAGTTTGATTGTCTTACACACTGTTAGTGTAGTTTTATCAGATCTAAAAGATTGCTTCTGATCACAACCCCATATTAACCTAGAGATGTCGATAAAAAAGAAATCTGGAAAGAATCTGTCTAGTGATCGCAATAACGTCTGCTGAGCATGAGGTCCTGGGTTCGATTCCCAGGTCGGGCAGAAATTCTCAGTAGCAGCCACGGAGTCTGGATTTGTGCGCGGTTGATGGCAATAGGCTCGCCCTCTATTACATGGCACTTAAACATAACTGGTGAAATTTGGGTGTACTATTAGGTTCACCCCTGCCTAACCCTTTGGGGATTACAGGCGTGATGTTATGTTTATGTTTAGAAAATCGATTGTAAAAAATTATTTATATAAATTAATAGACTGGATCAGCTTTTGTTTTAGAATCACAAAAGTATACAGTCGAATTGAAAACTTTCACTTTTTATAAACTTTTTTGATACAAACTCAAACTCAAACTCAAAAGCATTTATTTCAATTAGACCATTACAGGCACTTTTGAATGTCAGAAAAACAAATAAGGCTAAGCTACAGTCACAGACACAAGGCATAATAACTTGTGAAAGTACTGTAGTTGATAAGATTAAGCTTTTAATAATGAATGAATCGAGGTTTTTTAACTTTAAGCAGTCGGAAAAGCTTAACAAGTTTTCTATAAAGTCTTCATACAATAGCAAAAACTCGAGAGCTTTTTGTCACGAAAACACTGTTGCAAGCTCTGTTTTACTCAGAAATACCACTTTTTTTTCAGGAACATTCAAATTTAAGAACCGAGGAGCGAGGACCAGTCTAATATTAATAAAATACTATTTCATGATGAGGACTAATAGCACTTCAACCCTTAAAATGAACCACAATACTAATTATAAAAAAAAAATTTTGAGCAATGTCTTTTGTCAAAAAAAAAATCTTACTAACCATTTGAAGAGAAAACTTAAGCTTAGAAAAGATTTTTACCCAAAAAAAAACTGACGGTTTTCACAAATCTCTTCACTAACGTCGTTTTGAAGAAATTTCTGAGGCAAAAAAGACTTTTTTTTACACAAAAGAACGGAATCTTATAATGTTATCTCACTGACCTGCTTTCCTTTATCGTTATTCTTCTTCTTGGTGCCAGTCGGCGTGATCTGAGAGCTCTTGGGGTCTTCTTCCTGCTTGGTGCTGTTATGCTCGGTGTCTGAAGCTCCTTCTACTAAGGACATATTGTGTCTGACGAGGACGCTCGATCGGCGGCTGGTTTCGTTGCGGAATGAGCTCTAGTGATGCGTGGAGGACCGCTCCTAGCTTTGAAGAGATTGGAGCGCAGTGGAGTCGTGTTGGGGATAGAGATTTTTTGTGTGGGTTTGGGCTAAGTGTACACAAATAAAATGTGTGTGTAGTGTAAAAGATAGGATGGAGATGGCGGCACGGGTGCAGTGGCTGAGCGATTGACTGCTGCGCTGCGTGTCGCGGGTTCGATCCCCGCACGGAACAAATATTTGTATGGCCTACAGATAGTTGTTCCGGGTCTGGCTGTTTGTGTATGTGAGTTTCATGTTTGTGAAAGCACCCACGATACAGGAGAAAATCCTAGTACGGGGCAACGTTTTTTTTTTTTTAATAACACAAGTTTTGGCGGATAATCGCACTGGATAAGGATAAGGTACCCTGCAGTGGGACACAAATTGCTAATAACAATAATCAGTGTCAAAGATGAAAAATTGCTGCTCACTGTCAATAGAATACTGAAGGATGGACTGGAAAACTTGATGACAGTTCTGTTTGCCAAGATTAAAAACAGGGTCTTCAGGCACAATATCAGAAAACTTGTTTAAATCTTTACTGTTTAATTACAATGATCATCAATTATTTGCTAAGCATATTATTGCTCTGTTTCGTTTACAAGGCGCGGCCTATTGAATTATTCGTCCTGGCTTCGTTCCCGGGTCGGGCAAAGTGTTATTGGGTTTTCCATCAGGAATTTCTTAGTAGCAGCGACGGAGTCTGATTTTACGCCCGGTTGATGGCAATAGGCTCGCTCACTATATCATGAGACTTAAACATAAGTGGCGATATGTGGGTGTAGGTACCGTTAGATACACCTCTGGCTAACTCTTCGGGGTTTACAGGCGTGATGTTATGTTATGTATAAAAAAAAATCATTATGAAATTTCAAATTGACAATTTCATTTTAATTGCAATTCTTAGTGCCAGAAAATATTATCCACGACTTATTAATATCAATATATTGTAAGATAGAGTCGTCTCCACAGTTTTGCTTTAATTTTTATTACAGGAACTACTGTAAGTATCCGTATGTACCTCAATCGTTATGTCGTAACCGAGACAGCTTTGATATAAAGCACCTTACATACTGAACGTCTTAGTTTTTAAATCTGTTTTTTCTTAATATACTATATAGAGAAGTATGACGTTTTTCGAAGGGTGACTGGACTGACTTGCAGCAGAGCAGATAAAGATAGACGAAAGTCGATCCAGTAGGCAGTGGTCTTCTTGGTGATAATGATGAAGTTCTTGTAAAAGGGGTTGATTGATGGGCAAGGTGTGGGACCAGCTGTGGGATGGAATCGGCTAATAACCGCAAATAAAGGGCAGAACAGCTTTTTTTCTAGTTTGTAAAGTAAAGTAAATCATTGCATTTTTTTAATAATAATAAAAATATGTACCTACATGTATTAAAAGCAGAAAAAAATTAAAGGGGGTCAAAAAGTTCTTCCGCATCGCTGTCCACGAGGAAACCACGTTGGATGGCAATCACTGCATACATAAATTACAATATTAAATAAATTAATGTTGACAGGTAAAAAAAAAAAAAAAATTGTTTATTTCTCTTCCACAAATAAAGAATATCAGTACTTTGTTGTAACAAATGCTGGGCTGTGAAGAAGAAGGATGAAAAACGACTGCATGTAGAGGAGATGAGAATGTTGAGATGGATGTGTGGAGTGACAAGAATGGATAAAGTAAGAAATGAGAATATTAGAGGAAGTTTGAAAGTGGCGCCTGTTACAGAAAAATTGAAAGGAAGTCGTTTGTCTTGGTATGGACATGTAATGAGGAGCGATGAAACGCATGTGACTAAAAGAGTGATGAACATGAATGTTGATGGATGGAGAGGGAGAGGTAGGCCAAAGAAAAGATGGATGGATTGTGTGAAGACTGATATGAAAGAGAAAGGAGGCAACGAAGCCGTGACGTCTGACAGGGGAGAATGGAAGAAGAAAACATGTTGCGCCGACCCCAAATAGAATGGGATAAGGGGAGGAAGATGATGAGTACTTTGTTGTAACATATTATACAGGAAAAAGTATTTTATTTGTGGGAAACTGACGCCTAAACTAAGCCGAGGCCTGTATTTTAGGACATCAGGTCCCCACTAATACATATTAGGAAATCTAACAAAAGTGGTGCCAATATATTATAATATGGATTAGAAAATTTTAAACCAGATGGGCAAACGTATAGTAATACTTATTTGAAGGTATCGGTTTTTACACAGAAGTATTTTAAGTTCCTTAAAAATATCAAAACAACTGAATAAAACCCACCGCCCACTACCACCAAATTGAGAAAACCTCATACAATTAAATACGGAGGCAGTTGTAGAACAATAAACCTAATGTAACTAAATTACCTACACAGTTTAATGAGCTGAGTCAGCGGTTGTTTTGATCAAATAATTCACACGAAGTAACTAGTAGGAATATAAAGGGTGTAAAAAGTCTCTTAACGAAGCCGAAAGGCACTTGTTTTCCCCGTCATTGCGATCATTTTTTTTGTTCTAGAACATACCTGGAAACCTTCTAGTTACGGAGATATTGGGGGTCAAAGTTCCAACTTTTTTTTGAATTCATGTTTTTAATGTATTTTTTTACATAAGACACCTTCACGGCCCCCGTACTATTCAATCGATCCATCAGCACAAAGTTTTGAATGCGTTACATTGAGTTCTACCGTAAAACGTCATTTTTCACTCCAAAAAAAAAAGTCGTTTCCCAGCAATAATTTTTGCGTAAAGTTACTTAGTTTGATGTACATAATGCTTGGTTGACGGCTTCGTGAAGAGTCTGTTTACACTCTGTATAAGGTGTTAAAAAATTAACTTTAAGAATTTCGTGTGGGCATTGTACTCATCATTATCAACAACTTTTACTATCGGACGAAGGCTGAAAGCGCGAAAAAAAATCAGCTGTTCCATACATTTGATTGAGTTACGTGTGCATAAATATATGGAACACCTGATTTTTTTAACACCTTATACATGTAATTATAATATCCTGGATGAGGCTGGCACAAGAGCGTGGTGCTTGGCACAAGCACAGAGAGGCCATTACCCAGCAGTGAGTGAAGTCGAGCTGTGGACGCTGAACTAAGTGGGTGCCTATGCTTAGCGTTTGGGCACGTTTATCTATACCCCTCCCTCCCCCTTGATGTTACGTCGTGTGGTTTTAGGCCAATAAGTATCACGTGAAATTTTTATTCTGAATCTTGTTTAATTAAAAAAATCGCTTGCTCGGGTTTTTGCGTGGTCACACAAATAAATTCAATCCAATATTGGAAAAAAGTACACGTCACACATTTCATATTTTTGTCACATGAAAAAATATACGTGATCGTCCCTCTAACCCTCCCCCCTCCTCCTCTATCATGATTAATGGTGATTTTTCTGATCCTCTCTCCCCTGAGAACAACCAGTCTTACCATGGGGTATAGTCTTCCATAGAAAAGTTGCGATCAAATCAAACCGAGTACACCGGACAGCGGCAGCGGTCTGGCTGAGGACATTTTATATTTCAGTATATACTGAAATCATGTCAAATTCAATCAGTCATAATCTGACAAGGCCGCGGTCGGCTGTCCGAACTAGAATCAAGTCCGCTCGATGTAACCGGAACTTAAAGGGTTGTGATGTGGAATAGGCAGTCGCTCCATTTGAAATACTGGTATACAGCTACATCCAGTTTTAAATAAGAAAATCTGCTGCATTCCGTGAGACCGGAGTCCAAACCCAACATCACTGGAAAAGGCTAAGCAGATGACGTTGGTCACCTATCCCCGGACGACCTTGGCAAGCGAAGCTAAACGTAAGATCGACTCGTGTGCCTCTAGGTAAAGGTCGTTGGTCGAGTTAATGGCAATAGGCTCGCCCCCTATTACATGGGGCTTAAAACATAACTGGCGAAATGTCGGTGTATACTATTAGGTACACCTCTGCATAAACCTTCGGGGATAACAGGCGTGGGGTGTTATATGTGATTCGATTTCTTCGCCTGTTAGACCAATGGCCTGTATGTAAGCTCCCTAAGATATAACCTATAGTGACGCAGTTTGATGAAAAGCCCATAAGTTGTCAATGATGTATGACGGTGGCATAACCGCTAGTTCTGCCGATCCCCCAAGTTGAAGGACTGTTCGTGATCGATATACGTTACGATGTTAATGAACTGTGCCAAATTTTTGGGAACCTCCAGGGAATTATAAAACATCAGGTTTTGCGGGTTCCGTATATGTTTTTTATTTGTTTACTCATAAGAACCTTACGTCTAACTGTGTTTGTCAGTATTATTATTTTATAAAATGTGATTTATGTGCAATATAGTTCCCAATATAGTACAACCCCGCTCCCCTTCTTATTTTTTTTTCGTATTGGAAATCATTAAATGACTTCTCCCGCTCTGGGCAAAGCGGAAGGGAGTGTCAGACTTGTACTGACTAAAAACCATCCATGTTCCTTTCTTGCCCTTTGTGTTCCAGGGCCTCGGTATCTCTTTCGAACAGTCCCGCAGCCCTGGCAGGCATCGGCCCCTGCGGGCTCCTCCCTGTTTGCTGACATCTCTTTGAGGCGCGCGTGGAACACGAACCCCGCTCCCCTTGAGTTCGTTTAGGCTGCTCTAAGCCCTGCATGAGGATTCCTCGCGACTTTACCCTCTGTTGGCTATATTCCACTCTTTCTATGTGTCTGTCTCCACACCTCCGCATACCGAACCGTCCGGGGAGATAGCTTGGTTGGCTTTGGGGCTTTCACCCACTAAACAACCCGCCGTGAGCTTACTGTCGCCTTGGTAAATGAGCCTCGAGAGCTGCTACGCATGGCGTTCGCGACCCATCCTGCACAGTCCGAGTCTGGGCACCAAACTCCGGGTTCACCTGAGATATCGCCACCACACATGACATATGCGACGACGACAGACTTCCCGATCACCACGCTCATGTACCCCCCCCCCTCCCATCTAAGTCTTACCCTCGATGCCAACAGCGTCCGTGATGTATGTGAGGATTAGTTGGGATGTTGGAAACATTAAATTGTCTATTGCCTTTAGATAATTTTGTTATCTGTGCCATTCTTATATAAAAGTTTTTGTATTGTCTGTGCCTCCCTCTCTAATAAACTACGAACCTGGGCACATGCATTTTTATATTAAACAATCTTCAAATTGCTCCTACAAGAAGAAAACGCCAGAAACCACCTAAACCGGTCTTATACAGGGAAGTGTGTCAGAACGGTGATGAAAAAAAATTCTCTATCTGCTGTCTTTTGACCACTGATAAAAATCTTTCTGCGATCAGGTGTTCTTCAGTTCCGTCCGTATTGTGCATTAGTGGAAATTGAAGTTCTCTTGGGAAGAATGTTGATGTACTTATTTAAGTTAAAAATTTAAAAAATGCATGAACAAATGTATCAGAAATGGCTGAGATTTAGCACCAGCCCGCCCCAGCAACACATATAATCTTTGAGAAAGACAACATAACATCACGCCTGTAATCCCTGTAGGGTTAGGCAGAGGTGTAACTAATAGTACGCCCACATTTCGCCAGTTACCCACACTTTGCCCAACCTGGGAATCAAACCCAGGACGTCAAGCTCAGCAGTCGCGCTTGCGACCACTCAACCATCGATGCAGATTTGAGAAAAATCTCTGGTTTTAAAACTAGGTAACCTACCTAGATAACCTAACACTTCACAGGTAGATGCTACCATCAGCTACCGACCTCTCAAACTAATCTAAGAAATAGACATTACATGCATTCAGGAGATCATCTGATGCTGATATAGAAGACAAAATATGACACAGATGCTTGTATACATTTAGTTGATTATCACCTCGAAACGGCGTGTTTTGTGAGATTGAAATAACCACAAAGACTGAAGAGAAGTCATGGAAGGAAACCAACGGCCAAAAATGTCACACAATCTAAATTAGAAGATATTTTAATTATAACACGTATACATTAAAAAAAAACATGTGTGCAATTCACACGTAGTGGTAGAAATTTTGGCTTCAAGATAAACACTGTATAATGCTTCCTATCTCATTTTCTCCCATGTTAAATCTTATGAATTTATGCGTCTCTTTTTACTGTCGCTTTTTCTTTCATCGACTTTCAAATAACAACGATACTAAAGAAGTTTTCACTTCAATAAGACCTTTTGACTGCCTCCTTAATCCAGTGGTCGCAAGTGGACTCCTGAGCATGAGGTCCTGGGTTCGATTCCCAGGACGTGCAAAGTGTTATTGGGTTTTTCCATCTGAAATTTCTCAGTGCCAGCCACGGAGTCTGGATTTATGCTCGGTTGATGGCAATAGGCTCACCCCCTATTACATGGCACTTTTAAACATAACTGTCGAAATGTGGGTGTAATATTAGGTGCACCTCTGCCCAACCCTTCGGAGATTACAGGCGTAAAACACACCACACACGTGATCACACTACACCAAGAGGTTAAAAATAACAGCCATACGATTCGGTCAAAGATACGCTTACTGAGGACGATCCATGGATGGGTGACCATTCATTAACTACCGAGTTTCCTCCGAGCCTAGGAAAGAACGTTTTATTTAATTCGTTATTTCTGGCTGTCATTTGTAGATCTGTGGCAGTTGTTACATATAGTCAGTGGCCCGAAAGTCTGACAACCAGTCTTACCAAGGGATATCGTATTACCCCGTAACTGTATCGTGGAGGTCAGATAAGCAGTCACTCCATGTACAATATTGGTACTGCCATAATATTAAATAGCAAATAATTAACTCTGGGGAATAAAAATAGATTCTAAATCTATTCACATCTGTGAATAATTGCAACCATTTAGATATATTGAAAGTACAACGGTCAATTGAACAGACGCAGTCGTGTTAGTTATCTGCGTCAATAGAGGTCATTTTTATTTCATATAAAGGGTGTAAACAGACTCTTAACGAAGCCGAAAGGCACTTGAACTCCCCGTCATTGCGATCATTTTTTGTTCTAGACTATACCTGGGACCCGTTATGGAGATATTGGTAGTCAAAGTTCCAACATTTTCACCAGTTTTTTTATATACATGTTTTTATTGTAAGATGTTTACTTTAAACACCTCCAGGACCCTCTTTCTATTCAATCCAACCATCAGCACAATGTTTTGAGTGCGTTACATTGAGTCCTACTGTAAAACATGATTTTTTAGCCCAAAAAAAAAGTCGTTTCCCAGCACTAATTTTTGCGTAAAGTTACGAGTACTTAGTTTGATGTACATAATGCTTGGTTGACGGCTTCGTGAAGAGTCTGTTTACACCCTGAATACCGCTAACGCTACTGCTGAGCATTCCTGGATGTGGAAAATGAGTGTTACCAGGCTTTTCCATCTGGATTTTACAAATATTAGTTCTGATTTTGGATTTTTACCCAGATGATGTCTATAAGCTCTCACTCCCTGTCACATGAAACATGAAAACATGGGACATGAAAACATTTAGAAATCTGGGAGTACTAATATGTTGTAAGTACCTCTCTGTTTAACTCTTCAACGAATGCAGGCGTGATATTTTGTTATGGTTAGAGATTGTATAATAGATAACGGTACGGATTCATCATCCCATCGTGCGCGACTCCGACTCGCACTACTCGACTAGTTTTCTTAATAGTACGTTGAGTTATTATTTCCGAGCCCGGAAATGACTCCAAGGACGCAACACTATCTAATTTTACGTCTAGCTACTAAAAAGTTGACAAACAATTAATAAAAACGCAATTAACAAAACATGTCCCACTACAATTGGCGATCTTATCTCAATCGAGATCGAACCCACTTCCCCAAGGTCGGAGACCATACGGCTACAAGATCAGTGATGCAAGCCAATTTATTGATTGTCAATCTGTCATGCTGCTAATCAATTTTTAATTAAATAGACGACTCAGTCACAATTTTGAACAAAAAATACTATCTCATGTCGGAAATCAAAGGTGTTACAAATATTTTGACTAGCTTCGCCCGCAGCTTCGCCCCTGTTCGGAGGATTTGTACACTACACGGAAAGCACCGTTAAGCCGTTGGTTCCGGCTGTCATTTGTAGATCTTTGACAGTTGTTACAGGTAATCAGTGGCCCGAAAGTCTGACAACCAGTCTTACCAAGGGGTATCGTAATACTCAGTAGTAACTGGGTTGTAGAGGTCAGATAGGCAGTCGCTTCATGGACAATACTGGTATTCAGCTGCATCTGGTTAGACTGGAAGCTCACCCCAACATAGTAAGGAAAAGGCTTAGGAGATGATGATAATGATAGCTACACCTGTGAATGACTTTTGGGATTACACTAATGATGTTTTGTTAAAAAATCCTGTTATTGCATTATTTTCCAGGTAGTATATAACGCTCCATGCGCATGCGCCTCGTGGTCACTAACCCGCATACCGCTTAGCATAACTAAGATTACATAATGTCTGGTACCAAGTGAGTACATAGACTACGTACCGAGTACCGGTAAATACTTTAATTACATAATTAATATGCATAGGTATTATATTATTAATAATTAATCTGTATCATTAGATATTTGGAAAATCAATATTCCTAGCCAGGAATCGAACCCGTTGATTTTGAAAAAAAAAAACACTGTATACACACCATTCGATAGTTGTTTTTTTTTTTTTTAAACTTTGCCCCACAGTAGGAATTTCTCCTGTATCCGGGGTGCGTGTACAAACATTTAAACTCACATACACAAACAACCAGACCCTAAACAACTACCTGTAGGACATACAAATACTTGTTCCGTGCGGGAATCGATCCCGCGACACGCAGCGCAGCAGTCGATCGCTCAACCACTGCGCCAACCGCGCCTTCCAGAGTGTCGCTAATAGGGATCAAATTCCGGGACGTAATGACATACGGAAAACTAAAGAAAGAAATGCAAATAGTTAGAAGTAATCAACAAAACATCGAACAAAATCACTATTCGCTCCAATTCACTTATAAGTTCTATTTTAAAGTGTTTACTTATTTTTTTTCTTTTTCTTTCGCTTTCTACCCTGAAGAGTTAGAAAAAAATGAAATTAGCACAATGCTGTGAAGAGAACTGCGCTGCGGGTGACATCAATCAAGGAAAATTTAAAATATGAAAAATCTTAAAAAATATCCTTTCCCTTAAATTTACCACAAATCATTACTTCCCAGAATAGAATGCTTATTAGCGACACTATCGAATGGAGTAATAATAAAGTACAGTGTGTGTTTTTTTAATCAATGTGTTCGATTCCTCGCTAAGAATATTGATTTTCCAAAAATGTAATGATGCAGTTTTAATTTTCATCAAAATCGAGCTCGAAACTCCTTTGAGTATTTTTTGCTATTTCTCATAGTTTTGGAAATGGCTATCCACGCCCACTTGAAACATTCACCCTGTATATATCTTCTCATAATAGTAAAACAGCAGTTGTTGACTCAAAAAAATACACCATATGTTGCTGTTTGAATGTCTTTCGGAGTTTAGCGTTTAACAAAATTAAAGACTCGATTTAATAATTTTTACCCAACTGCCCAGAAGAAGGGTTATAATAATAATAATTATAATTTATTTAATTCAGACCATTGATCCATATAGTTTTAGTAAAATCTTAACCTATTGTTAGTACATAAAAAGCTTAAATTAATTGGCGACATGTACGCCAGTACGCACATGCCTAGCTGCCCAGTGCCTAATGAAAGGCCTATCAATTTTGTCCGCCAGTGTAGCCAGTATGTTGTTGGGGCTACCCCTGAATCGCTTCAGCATACTCGCGGTTATGTTTTTAAATGATTGTTTAGTTCATTTAGCCTTGGTAGCACCTAACATGTTTCTAAAATGGTTTACAGTCGGAATTAATTCAGTTAAGTATTTAACATAGTAGGTAAGTACTTTGTAATAACTTTAGAATCCAAGACGACAAAAGACCTTTGATTTTTCAGATTCATGTGTGTATGGTATTATTATCACTTGCTTCGGTTAAGGAAAACATCGTAAGGAAACTAGCATACCTGAGAGATATTTCTCGACGGCATGTAAAGCGAAGTCAGAGGCCCACAGGTGACATAAAAACGAACACCAGGTTAGGCACCACACGATGAAAGAAAAAAAGTGTGTGTGTACTTATTACGCACGTAAGAAGTTATTATGTACTTCTTTCGCGTATAAAACTAAAATGTTGACTTGCTAACTTCAGGGTGTTTGTTGACTAGCTAACTTCAGGGTGTCGGTTTTTAGTGACAGTGTGCGCGCGCATCCTAAAAATTTACTCTCATCATTTGTCCCTACTCAAATTCAAACTCAAACTCAAAAGCATTTATTTCAATAACCGCGCCAAAAGTATAACTTCAAAAAAAGTACTTTATCATTTTCGTTTTTCGTTAGTTGAGGGCTTTCCCTTGTAGCCTCTGGTATCTAAATGTCTTTGCATATCTACTTAGGAACTTACGAGGTAGATAGTTACCAGTATCCGACTCGACTAAGCAATATTACGAAAACAAACTTGCAAGAGCTACCACTGTCAAACCTTTAAACGCCTTATTAGAATCCAGATCACAGCATAAATAAATAATTCATGCTAATAGCGCAGCCGAGCAATCAGCCTGTTATTTGACACACTGTGACACTGTTATCCAATACGGGCGTATATGTTATGTTGGTATATAATTTAGAATTTTGACTGTGTGTACTGTGTCTGTTTGTTAGCATGTGATTGGCATATTTTTCTTCTAAAGGAAAAGGAAAATATAAAAATCTACCAGTGACCTATAGGAACATATACATTTCAATAAACTTAATTAAGAAGAATCCTTAAAAAAGTGGTGGGGAGAAAATAATAATTTCCATATTTTTAGAAGTGGACAAACTTCTTGTTGAGGACTAAAAAGAAACCTTGAGATGAAATTAATTGCTGGCTCGTGTAGACTAATAAAAATCAAAGTATACTATACCTAATCGTATTTTTTCACAACAAAGACTCCTTTTCAGGGATCTGAAGTCACATGGCAAAAACGGAATCAAAAGTAGTGACAAAAAATGAAAGATCAAAATAATTTACTGGCGTAAAAAAGGTATGGAAGGTTTTTAAAGATAAGCTTATAGATCTCTTATTCTGCCTTTAATTTCGGCAAATTTTTCATACGTAATTATTTATTATCTTAAGAAGCTGTTACAGCATTCTACGCTGATCATGTTATTACTGTTTGTAAAAAAAAAGATAAACGTTGTTAGGAAAATACCATCAATCTTCTGTGACTACGACTTTCGAACACTGCTTTAGGCTTTCACGGAATAAAACTAATCTTATACTGTCACAAAATAATTGATAATCACGGAAGATATTATGGTAAAGAACAATATAACTCTGACTATCGGCCCATCCATCAGTCACACTACATCTTCTGATTTTCTGATACTTAGGTACCTAAGTATTTAATCCAATTTTAAATATTCAATAAGATAGAGTGTGATGGATGACTGAACCTACGTAATAAGAAAAAAAAATATTTTGCACCTTGGTGTAAAATAAACTCTTTAAACGAACTCTTTCGATATCGTGAAAAATGAAATGTGTCTGAAGTTGTAAAAATAAAATAATGGTGCCGATTCCCTTGTTTACAAACTAAACCAAATTTAAGTTCAGTGCATCTTTTTCTTTCTATTTTATAAAGAAAAGGACAGAAGGTAAATTTTAGTTTAGTCCTGGTAAATTAACCAGCGCCTGACACAGGTTTAGACGTGATTAAAAAGTTGACTACAAAAATTACATCAAATTACGTCAGGTGCTGACTAACTGACAGGACTAAACTAATATTTATCTTCTGTCCTTTTCATAATGAAATAGAAAAAAAAGGATGCACTTAACTTAAATTTAGTTTAGTTTGTCAACAAGGGAATCGGCACCAATATCACTTTTATTTTAAGCTATCACAAAAAAGCTTCAAATCAAATTTAAGAGACTATAATAATGGACCCTGAGTAGATACGGAACATCATGGATATGTCCGTTTTTTTGGCAAAGTTTAAACAACGGTTCGTCAATTTTATATATACCTAAGCACATCCGGGCACAAAAAGTAGTATATTTGACGTGTTGTTTTTACAAAACCGGTCGAATTAATATTCCGAACATAACTACATACTGGCTTCGCACGTCAAAACAAACCATAACGTCTTATGATAGAGTTGAATATGGGTAAGCAGTGAAAGTAGTAATAATTAAGTATCTTTCTTAGAACAAAACTGGTGATGTTTATTTCTATTCAGTAGTTCTATCGCCATACGCGCGAGATGTAGATTTTCGCGTTTTTTTTATATAATATAATAATTATATCACGTATGTCAATAAAAGTTATATCATTTATGTCAGTGTTGAGTCGCGAAAGTTAAGTTGAAGTGAACTTTGTGTGCTTAGATTATGTCAAAACAAAGGATTTCGCCGTTTTTAAAACAAGTAAGTTTGATGACATTTTTTACATTTATATACTATTTTTCTTTAGGATTTATAGTGAATAATAAATAGTATCTTTAAAGTGTCTTTGAATGATTAGCATTTCGAATAAGTAACAACAAGATTATTATTATAAAATGCATTGTCAAAAAAATCAAGAAATTAAATAATTATAACGATCTCTTCTAAAATTCTTCATTACCTTTATTTTTTAACTTTTATTTCTATTATAGAACTAAAATAAGAAATTGAAAAAAAAATCTAGTATTATTGGATTTTTTCTCATCGGTTGTTATGAAAAAAAAAACAGAACCAATTATTATCGATACCAATACCAATTATTATCGTCAATTTACTCAAAAGTACTGATATAAAAAACCGGTTTTAAAAATCACTCTGTATACAGAGTCGCTCATAAACCGATTTAAAAAAGACTATAATTTATTACATAATTTACATAAAAATAGACATCAACCGTTACGCATTGAATAGTGTGAAATTAATTAGTTATACATAATAGCGTAAATAGAATTAATGAACATTTGAGTATAACAGGATAGATACTCGTAGATATTAGATGCCCAGTGATTGCGTGAAACCTTAGGAATTGTGATTTGACCTGCATTGCTCTTTCGTTAAATAACTGTACTGGTAGTATATATATGTATTTAGTGTTATATTTTGATTAAAGTTATTGAAACACTGACTCTTGAGTTTTAGTTTTAGTATTTTATTTGCGCACACTAATTATTCAGTTTTTAAATTTCGTTTTTTATTTCTTAGAGAGACCACAGAGAGCCACATTTATCTTCGCACAATACCATAGATAATTAACCGTTTAGAAACATGCGACAACTCCAATTAATAGTAGTAGTAGTTACCTAGTTTCTATGATTTGATTTGTTTATTTTTTTTTTTTGATTTGTTTGAATGTGTGAATCTGGAGGTGATGAAGATTTTGACTACAACCTGAATATTGTAAAAAGTTTTTAATCTGTCTGAAGCGAAATAGGTAATTCTAGGTATTAGACATCGGGTACGTTTTTAGGTCACGATTTATATTACTTTTATACCGGTTTTCCGAAGATCAATAACAAATCACGGGGTATCCGGAAAACCCACCGATTACGGTGGGTAATCATTATCTTCTTGCGTTTATTTCTTAGAAATATGAATTATTGGATAAAACCATAAGTACAAGGCAGAGATAGAATATTATTTTAGATCGTTTTGTAGGTTGTAAATACTGTAAGTACATAGACATTAAAAAAAATATCTTTTACTAACGTTCTACAGATGTAAAGTTTGTAAATATTGATGTAGGAGGAATAATCTTTGTTACTACTTAATCGACGTTTCGTTTCCTATTTTCTTCCTGAATAATGCTCTAGAGATATCATTTTTTCTAGGACTACTGCAGACACGTCCCTGTCATTTTCTTTTTTTCAGCATCTAATAAGTAAAGAAAATATGACCCTCCAAAATTTGACAAAAAATGCCCCATTTTTACGGCCGTGATTAGACGACTACCAAAAACTTCTAAAAGTTGTCTTGTAAAGAAATTGATAGGAACCTAGGCGTACTCTTTCTTAAAATTTTAATGTCAAAAATAATTGAATCGGCTCAGTTTTCGATGAGAAAAAAGGGGAATACATACAAAACGTCGATCTCGTCAAAAAAATTGTGATATAATCGGTCCGAGCTACAGCTGTCCCTGCTTCTCTACAGGGGCAGGCTTAACGCAGTGCCTATTTTTCAAATTCCTCGCAATCGCAACCCATGTCTCCTCTTAAAAGTTCTTCTTGAATAAACATAAAAAAATACTACTCCTGACAGCAAAAACTACACGGAAGTCTTGAATTTTTTTCAACAAAAACTGTATGACATGTCATGTCTACCGATCCGGCAAAACAATACATCGTTTTTTGTTTGTCATTAATTAAAATAATCCAAGGACTTGTACTTTTATTGCACACTAGTTGTAACACGTGTACCCAGAGCTGGCTGACTGTAGCACGGAGTTTCAATTGAATTAAAAAAAATATATATATATAATTTATTATTAATTCCAGACCAGCTTAATTATACTGGTTTAGTTGCCACTAATTTGCGGTCTACTGTACCGTAATAATTATACATTTCTATCAGTTATTATCGACTGTGTCTTGTCAAGGCAATTTGGATTAATTTACGTAGTTTTTTAGATATGTAATATTTGAAATATAGAGTACATAACTCAATGAAGAAGCTAGGTCAAACAAATAGATATAATTTAGAGAAGCATGGTGGCCGTGACAGACATTAACCGTACTTAACTAATGATTGCGAAATATCGAGCCGAGAGAAGCAAAATGGAGACGACTTTACTATTGCGCACTTATATTCTTTTTGTTGAATTTAAGGATAGCCCACTTGATGTTAAGCAGTCATTACCACTGCCTGCCGCTAATGCAGCATAACGTAGGTATGACCCAAAACTGCCTTGGGTTAGTTTTTTACATTCAGCAGGAAAACTGTCCCAATGTCTGCAGCATTCTGTAACGGTGGTTGAGGACTCCTACGTACTACTAACACTTATTTATTTGGCTGTAAGAGTAGCAGTAGCGAAGGTTCCATAGAACTCGATTCCTACCGGCTTCCCTTTGAAAAATGGCACAGTCAGTATTCTATAGACAAATAATAAAATAATTACATTAAACATATATACTACGGCATACCTCTTATAAAAATTAAAGAGTAGGGGAAGATCAATGCACATCAATGGACTGTGTCAGATGACGACTAATAGAGAAGAATGGAAGACTTGTTGTAGTATATCTATTCAATAGATATGTCACAAGTAGTCAGGTAGCTGTCACTAATGTCAACTGTCAGTCACCAGCAATGGCGGGAAGTTAGAAGGGCAAAAGCGTATTCTGGACTGGGGCTTGGTGGTGCTGGTGAGCCAGTGACATAGTTATTAACTTGTGTTATCAACCTACAAGCTCTGCTACAAGCGGATACTACAAGTAAAAAAACTTACAGTACAGCTGAAAAAGAAAAAATCATAATTCAAGGAAAGCCTAATAATCCGTGTCACCGCCATTCAGTAGGCACTCATAACCCTTTTCCCGTTTTTTAGTGCTTCGTGTCAGCAACAGTATCCTTCACTACAATCGGCCACGGCTCCGTGGTGGGCTTCCCCGGGATCCTGCTGCCTCAGCTCAAGCAACCTGACTCCCACATCACCCTCACTGAGGAGGAGGGCTCATGGATTGGTAAGAAAGTGTTCTTGTTTTATTCACGGCAGACAATTCTTTTACTACCAGCCATTCGTGGGTTCGATGGGATTAATCATCAGTTAATTGAACTTCCATACTTTTGACCCCTTTAGGCGATAAATTTACAAAAATCCTACCTTAGTACCCCTGCCCACCCTTGTTGTATTGGAAACTTGTACAAATTTTCATACTTATTTCTAGGTTGTACGTTGTCTGTTAATAATATTGTAGAAGATATTAACTGTTCTCAATCGTTCAATCAAAATCAATTGCCACATGTATGACGGAGCATCACTTGAGGATGGCTCCACCGATTCGGCTGATATTTTTTTGTTGTGTTCGCTGTTGTCAGGACAAGGTTTGTAAGAAAGATTTTTTTCTTAACTCTTCTATAATAAATATCACCCGTGCGAAGCTGGGGCGGGTAATTTTTAAATACAAAAAGGTATGAACTATGTATATAGCTTGTGGCAAAATAATAACAGCCGCTCGGGTCGATCTTTAGGTTATTCCGTGCTTGCCTAGGTTGGTCTGTGGATGGGTGACCACCCATTACATACCGAGTTTCCTCCGTGCCTAAAGCACGTTAAGCCGTTGGTCCCGGCTGTCATTTGGACATCTTTGACAGTCGTTATAGGTAGTCAGTGGCCCAAAAAGTCTAACAACCAGTCTTACCAAGAGGTATCGTATTACTCAGTATTAACTGGGTTATGGAGGTTAGATAAGCAGTCGCTCCATGTAAAATACTAGTATTCAGCTGCATCCGGTTAGACTGGAAGCCGACCCCAACATAGTTGGGAAAAGGCTAGGCAGATGATTAGTTCCTAGAATTTAATCGAATGTAACGTATGAATACTAATTGTTAGGAATGCTGAACGGTTTTGAAGAGTGGTATGAAACCACCACCGCACTCCATTTTGAAAGAATTAATGATTCCTCATTGTAAGTCATCAAGTTCTCACAAACATAGAAACCAAATTCTGTTATTCGGCATGTGACGATGCACAGCATCAATGAGGGGCAACCAGATAATAACCATAATGATGAGGTTTCTCAATTCGACCGTATATATATATTTTTCAATAGTTAAAATATATTTTATTTATTTTAAAGTGCTAAGTGTTATAGAAAGCTAAGCGATAAAGTAAGAAATAAACACCAAGGTAAAGGACATAGCAGAAACTGGCGTGATTGAGTTGTAGGGGTGACATCATATTATAATAGACAAGTATATAATCGTGTATTCATTCAATAAAGACTCAGTTTATCGACAGCATTCATGGTTTCATTTACTCTTTAACGCCAACCTTATATGGCGACCCTGCCAGGATTTTCACACCGGTATTCATGAACGTTACTCAGTGCGCGCGGGCGCACAGTGTCCCAAAAACCTATTCATAAACAATACTTGAGGGACGAACGACACTATGCGCTCATTATAATGAACTCACAGATATGTCAGTCAGTCACCCCGAGTGAAGTCGCTTCACAACGTTAACCAATCACAGCGCCCCATTCAATGCTATGTGTCCGCACAACAAAGAGTCGTTCTTGAATACCAGTGTAAGACACATCATAAGATAGAGAAATAACGGGGTGGAAGGGAAAGGGTCACCGACGCGAAAACGATTGCCACGTATTCTCTACATCATTTAGAGTTATCCGCATAGACATTTTTCATCAGTTATTAAAAAAAACCACGCCCCGCCCGCCCGCTGTGCGCCCGTCTACGTGAGTTTCGAATTAGACTCTGTTGGGGGATGATATTGGAAAAACTGTGATACACGTATCTCATCATTTTAATTGAAGAGACACCGAGAATAAAATGTTTCACTGAAAATTCAACACCCCATTTCACAGTCTTAGGGGTGGAATTTCGTAAAACTCTTTCTTAGTGGATACTTACTTTTCACAAAGAATACACCCTCCTTTGATGTCTCTGGGACCAGCGGATTGGGCTGTGCGTTGATATATCAGTCAGTCAGGACTTTTAATTTTATATGTATAGAAAATAGAAGATAATGTGTGGGAACGCCAAACAGAATTCGTAGCTAACGACACGATTAGCAGACGAGTTTTGTTTTATTGTTCGTCGCGGTTCGAATTCGACTATTCTAGTATTTAAGCTCGTAATAAGCTAGCACAACGACGAACATAAAAAGGAGTCTGGAACAGGCTGGATGTGGACAGCAGATACCTTTTGCAGCGCATCTTGGGAGAGGCTGGATGTCCAGCAATGGACTGCAAATAAAGGTTGTGAACAGACTCTTAACGAAGCCGAAAGGCACTTGTTCTCCCTGTCATTGCGATCATTTTTTTTGTTCTAGACCATGCCAGGGAACCTGCTAGGTACAAAGTTCCAATCTTTTCACATTTTTTTTTAAATACAGGTATTTAATTTAAGATTTTTACTTTAAACACCTCCAGGACCACCTTACTATTCAATCCATCCGTCAGTACAATGTTTCGAGTGCGTTACATTGAGTCCTACTATAAAACGTGATTTTTCAGCCCAAAAAAAAAGTCGTTTCCCAGCACTAATTTTTGCGTAAAGTTACTTAGTTTGATGTACATTTGGGGGTGTGAAGAACAGGGTGTAAAGCTCTTCAGACGGGTGTTGTGTCCGGTGGGCTACTGTCTGACAGTCATTGTCGGGTTCTTTTATATAGTCTTAAGTAGCGGATAACTTTACTTGCGTGATGTAGGATTTTGTTGATTAGTTCGTCCACTCCGTCATAGGTGGCGCTGTAGTACTTTTTGTTCAATGCTGCTTAGTACTTTTTGTAGTGCCGCTACATATGTACATAATGCTTGGTTGACGGCTTTGTGAAGAGTCTGTTTACACCCTGTATGTGTTAAGCTCAGTTGATTTATTTATTTATTAACGTGCCTTGGACCATGGTTTCTTACAACGTCTATCAGTCCGCGCATGGTCTCATCATAAGCAGTCACCGCGATGCAACGTGACGGTACTCACACGAAGGAAATAAGTGACATTCGTGTGTGCGGCTGTGGTGTGGCTTCTCCCAAATCGCTACCCCCGAGGTCGCGAACGAGGCGTAAATAGACGATGTTTCTTTGAACTTACAACATTTTCTGTTCTCATTTCAGCATCAGTGACGGCGATCACGCTTCTTCTCGGCAGCTTCATGGCGCCGCCTATCATGGGGAGGCTGGGCAGGAAGGTGGCGCACTTCGTGGTTATCGCTAACATCCTCGTCGGGGCGATTGTCTTACTCCTGTCCAAGAGTTTCGAAGTAAGTGTAAAAGCAGAAGCTAATCTTATAGGATTAGGAAATAGTGGAAAAACGACTTTAGCCCCCCAGTCTAGGGTAATTACCCTAACTCTTGTGATACCTAGAGCTTAATAATTATGGATAATGGGAAAGAAGCTGTGAATTTTAAAAAAGACACTCCTGTTAAATTTTTCTGATATTGCAACTGTGGATTGCCAAATTCTTCTACAATAATAGAGAGATTAGAGAGTTATAATGCTGTCTATTGAAAATCCAAAATCCAAAATCGAAACGAAAAACTAGCCGGTTTATAATAATGCCTTATGATTATCGTTACTGCAGGTACGGCTAAGATTATCAAAAACTAATCTTCTGTTCCAGGCATTAATCATAGGAAGAGTCATCCATGGCATGTCTTTTGGCCTGATGCTGCCTCTACGCTCAGTCCTTCTCGGAGAGTACACCAGCCCGAAAAACAGAGGAGCCTTCCTCACCATGGTCTCTGTAGCCCAGGCCTTCGGGATCCTGCTCGTCCATCTTATAGGATCCTACATCTCCTGGCAGAAGACTATTCTCATTCTCATCGCATTTCCCCTAGCCAGTCTTCTCATGACATTCTTTATCCCTGAATCTCCGAGCTGGCTTGCAGCAAGAGGGAGATATGATGACTGCAGAAAGACCTTCCGATGGCTCAGAGGAGATGGTGAGGAAGAGGAGTTAGAAGAAATGATCAGAGCAAGATGTGAATCCGACAGAGCCACAATTTCCAACTGCAAAGATCTCATGGTGCTCTTAAAAAAGAAGGAGTTTTACAAGCCGATTGTGATAATGATACACAGTTACATGATGGGAGAATTTTCTGGTGGAGCCCTCTTGTCTTGTTACTCAACGACAGTCATCTCTCATCTGGCTGGTCCGGACGTAGATGCTCATGTATGGATGATAGCTTTAGACGTTCAGAGAAATATATCTAACATTATGGCAGTATATGTGGTTAACAAGGTGAAACGCAGAACGATGTTCATGAGCACAGGAGGTCTTTGTATTCTGAGTAACATAGCCATAGCTTGCTATGTCTACGCTAAGATTCAGGGATGGATGACATACACAGCAGTGTGGCTGCCTATTTTACTGATCAACATACAATTCTTTACCGTTGCTGTTGGAATGGTTTGCCTACCTTATGTCATTGCTGGGGAGATCTTTCCTTTGGAGTATAGAAGCGTTGGTGGTAGCATAAGTATCTTCTCGATAGCTTCTGGGTATTTCCTCGTCACAAAAACTTTCCCAGTTATGCTTGACAGCATAGGTCTTCATGGTTCTTATGCTGTATATGCTGCTGTTATGTCATATAACCTGGGTGTGGTGTGGTGGTTGCTACCGGAGACCAAAGGCAGAACTCTGCAGCAGATTGAGGAGCATTTTAGAGGAAGGCCTTTGGTTCCAGAAGAGGTGGAAGTGAGGCAGAGTTTGAAGGAAAAGGAAAAGGTGGATGTTGAGAAATCTAAAGTTGATAGCTAAGAGAACTGAAAATATTTGTAGTTTTGTGAACTGTCTGTGATTTAAAGTAAATAGTGAGCTTTTTGTATTAGTGATTCAATTGTGGCAAGAAAACTTTAGAAACAGGTTTAAAATAGCTACCTAACAGTTTAAATACTGAATTACTTCCAAAAGAACGAAAAACCATCGTTTTTTCAGCTTCATGATAAGGATAAGTGTAGGTTTTGAATAATTTGTTTTAGTTTTACAGCTTATTATGAAATTAAATTACATAATTCTACTTTTTGTACCATGTTTACTATTTGTTTTGAGTTCCCAATATTTCGGCGCTGTTGTAAATTTTTGGGAGGGCTGGTGGGTATCTATGAGCCTACCGTCTTTCTTGTTAATTTTTTGCACCCCCCCCCCTCCCCCAAATATTCCATTTTTAGAGTTGATGATAATGTTAGTGACCATGTCAGTTTAAAAACTTGGAAACAAGAGAATCAGAACTGTTACATTAAATGCGAATGCTCGTGATGATGGAGCGCCTTATGCTCACTTAACAGTAATAAAATTAAATACTATTCCGTTTCTGTATTTTTTTTGACGATGACAGCGGCCTATTGATTATTTTGCGTTTGCATCAGGTGATTTGTGCAGTAAATGGAACTTGCAGTAATGTTAAACAGCATTATTGCTTATTAATTGGTAAAGTATTGATAACAGAATCGCATAGGCCATTACATTTAAATTACAAAACCACAAATTGTAATTAAGTATTAAAATTATCTTCGTAAGTATTTAAGTAGTGTAGGTACTGTTAATAATTTATTTTTATAATAAATGTGATATTGTTGAACAGATTTAAAAACATCAGCTGTTCCATAGATACACATTTTGACCGTGCAGGTATTGCACTTTTGTAGGAAACAGCTTTTTTTTTTTTAAAACACGATGAAATTTATGTGTGCTCAAAATGATGTACTGTATATACATTCTCGTGTCGGGTAACCGTTCTCGTGTCAGTGTCCCTTCCACCCCCCCTTTATTGTTTTCAAATAAATTCTTATACGTGACAAATAAACAAAACTTTGTAACTCTGTATAGCTTTGTTTGTGTGTGCGTGTGTGTTTTTATAAATGGCTTTTTCTTTTTTTTTTATTTCCATATCGAAAAAGAGCTGGTTCCGGTCTACTGTCCGCTCACATTTATTTTACTTCTAGGACAGTACCTGTGAATAAGACCCTCCGTCTCTGACGAGGTTCTATCTCAGTAACGATCAGTTAAGTCAGTAGGTATGTATGTAATGTAGGTATACCCATCTAGTTTAAATGACACTACAAAATGTTACAAGATCCTTTTATTATTAGCTAAGCAAGATTATGCACTAGACCGGTTTTTCCTCGTATTATGCAATACCTATAACTTCTACTTTCTGTGTCAATGTTAACAAACTAGACTTGTGCAACAGAGGTCATGTAAGAAATGGACAACAAAGCTGTGTGTTCGTGTTCGTGCGTAGTCGGGATACGTTGCCCACGTTGTTACATTGGATACGCGTACATCTCCTGTACGAACTACTGCGAGGTGAATCGATCCATAACGCTAGTTGTTCTGTTAGTTGCTAATACAGTTTTCGTCTTTTTTAGGGTTCCGTACCCAAAGGGTAAAACGGGCCCCTTTTCAAATTCAAACTCTTTAATTCAGACCAATGGATCCATATGAAAATGAAAATGAAATGAAAATGAAAAATGTTTTATTTGTTTTACAAGTAAACTTAACAACTGGGATTGGAGCCTCCTTTTAAGCAAAAAAGCCTGTGTTAGGAGACTCCGCTCTTCCAAAACTTAAAATATTAACATAAAATTACTTGTTTTAAGTGTTATAAAAACAGGCGATTTAAAATAAAAAGAGTAAATTAAAACTAGACAAGAAGCATGCAAATGTGTGAGTGAGAGTAGGGGTGTGTGAATGTGAATATGAGGGTGTGTGAATGTGAAAATGGAGGTATGTGAGTGTGAATACTGAGGTGTGTTACTGTGAGTATAAAGGTGTGTAAGTGTGAATTTGAATGTTGAATGTGAGCTTCTGTGTGTGTGAAAGTTAGGTGATAGTGTGAGGGTTTGTTAAATTTAATGTAAAAGACAGAGTGAGTGTAAGTGGCAATGAATGAAACAGACTGTATACGTACAAATACGAATGATGAGAGCATTAAGTGTAAGGTTTTATTTATTCCAGTACCTTCTCCGTGTCGTCATAAGTGAGTGGTTTTATCCAATTAGTTACTATTTTTTTACAGTCAATTAATGGTTTATTGTATATGTAGATCTCTTTGTTTACTCGATTGTAAAGCTGAGCTGAGCGTTTGTCGTATTGAATACGGGCGAGCTTGGTTTTAGTTTTAGGAATTTCAACTATTATATCTTTTCTTCTTTTCAAGGTATATATTGTTATGGCATATAGTGTTAGTATGAACTTATCCTATATTAGTAAATAACAATAACTTAAAAAATAACTAATTGGCTACATGAACATGTGCACGCACATGTCTGACAGCCCAGAGCCTATTACTAAGACTCCGCTGTCTATCCGTCTGTCACCAGGCTGTATCTCATGAACCGTGATAGCTAGACAGTTGAAATATTCACGGATGATGTATTTATGTTGCCGCTATAACAACAAATATTAATAACAGAATAAAATAAATATTTAAAGGGGGCTCCCATCAGGGCTGCGGGACTGTTCGAAAGAGATACAAAGAACATGGGTGGGTTTTAGTCAGTACAAGTCTGACACTCTCTTCCGCAGAAGTCATTTGATGATTTCCCATACGAAAAAAAAAGGGGGGCTCCCATACAACAAACGTGTTTTTTTTTGTCCGACTTGCACTTAGCCTGTTTTTTTTTATATTAATTCTTTTAGAATTTTCACTTCTATTGAAATTGCCTTCCATGCTTCTTCGCATAAATCGTTATTTCGATAGTTAAGTAATGTATGCTGTCCCACAAAACCCGGTGAAATTCGTTGGAATATATTTTTTGATGTATGTTCACCGATTACTCGAAGACGCCTAAACCGATTTGGAAAATTCTTTTTTTGTTTGGAAGAGTATACTCTCAAATTGGTTCCATTTAAATACTGTTATGATCCGATCATGTACTTCGGAGATATGGAATGGAACACTTAAATAATAGACAGCAAACCTGACGTGATTGCTGCAATCGCTTGGGTGTCTATGGTTTACATACCATAATATAACATCACGCCTGTATGCTCTGAGGAGGTACGCAGATGTGTAGGTACAGTCAGGGTTGGGCAGTATTTGAATGACTTGTAATTAAAATACAAATACGTATTTGGTATTTGTAATTCAATTACTTCTTAAAAATGTAATTTGTAATTGGTATTTTAAATACCTGACGCTAAAGTATTTTGTAGTTAGTATTTAAATTACTTATGGCTTCAAAATTCATTTGAACATAAATACATTTAGCGATCTTACTAATGGGTGCGTTCTGCAGAAAATGTCGCTCAATAGCTTTTGTAAGCAAAATGGCGACTGGTAAAGATATCAATCTTTAAGTTGGCAATACTGCACCCGTACTGTACGTCAAATTGTCAAGTATCTTGTCAATTATCATTTTCGTTCTAAACGATTATTTTCACGAAACTTCTGTGTATTAATTAAGTTTACGAATACGAAGTACGAATGTCAGGTTGAGTTATTCTTTTCTATTTACATAACCTAACCCGATAGTATTTTGAAATTTGTATTTTAAATAAAAATAGTTAAAACACTGTATTTTGTATTTCAAATACACGTCTTAAAAATATTTTGAATTTTAAATAAATTATAGTATTCTGCTAAAGCAGATACGATAAAAATAAATATGCGTACAATTTCCAATCCATAATTTCCATCATTTTCCATTTTCATCATAAATATACCATTTGTGGTAGCAAAAATGGATATAAATCACTGCATTTACACTCTCATACATTATTATCTCATTATCTTTGTAAATCCGTTGGTTTTAATAAACTTTACGAAATTTTACATAATATTTTTCATCTGATGACAAGTAACGTCAAGCTGTCAAGCTTATTTATTCTTTCTTAGTTTTTTCTATATCAGCCTGTTAAATGAAGGTTGTATTAGGATGTATTACTAAAAAAATATTTATATCGTTTTGGCTAGTTTAAATCTAGTTTTTATATTGTACTACGTTTGTCTACTGACTAATAGAATACTAAATGTTAATTTTAAAATTCATAAAGCCCTCTTGGATTGTGAGGTTTTATACGTCTTGGCCGACTACACCTCGCAGGTCAGACGAATATTGGCTACAACAAATATAATCGTAAATAAGACAAAGAAGTCTAGAAGTTTAAAATAGTTCCTTATAAAAGAAGCCGCTTACGTACTACAACCAGTTTACGACGAGATTTCAGTAGCGAGCAACCAGTACGGTGAAGTCCACTAAAAGTGGACTAGTGCTGTGACAATTGGTAGGGCGCCGAGGCTCTGACGCGTCCCTCCTCCTCGCAGAAGTCGCAACTCCATACCGGGGCTCCGCTAAACGGAGCTTGACCCGGGACTCCTCTCCTCTCCTCTCCAAGCTTCCCGGGGCTCCACTAAACGGACTCGCCCGGGAACTCCTCTCCGCTTCTGCGATCGCCTGCCACCGAAACAGCCAGGACTGACCTGACGCCTGTTCGGTGGAGCCGCAGGACCGGGTGCTCCAAGGGTCTACCCCCTTCGGAAAACAGCAAGTACTTTCTCCACCTATTACCCCAGTTCTTGAGTGCGTGTAGTTAGGTGTGTGTTTTTAGCAGACTTGTATTTCATATCTTCCCTCTTTTTTATCTAATTAAATTTAATTGTACTGTCGACATCCTACTTTTTGTTTGTACGGAATAGTAGACATGACAACATACGGGATAGTATTTTGTAATTTGTATTTTAATTAAAGCAATGCATGTATTTTGCCCAGCTCTGGTACACGGGTACTACACCCACATTTCGACAGTTAGAAACCAAAAACCGACAAACGGCGGCGGTTCGCGTGCGAGCCAACTCGCGCGGTACGCCTTCTCCAATAGTATACGCGTAGCTGCAAGTATGGCTATGAACATAGCGTTCCAAGACACGCGTAAGACCTCGGGCAAGAAGTCAACGGCGCGGCGGCGGCGACGCGGGGAGAATGCGCGGTCTGCCCGCTGGTTTCGAGACCGGATACAGTGTTGCCGCGTATTGGTACACGCCGCTTCCTGCGCCGCGCCGCCGCCGCGCCGCTGACTTCGTGCTCGAGGCCTAACCGAGTACGCGTACCAATGTAGGCGCTATCCATACCCGGCTTAGAACTGTCGATCGACTCTTGACTACGAAGTACGCTTAGCCGGCACGCGATGTGGCTTGTGGAGCGACTGATGGTAAACAGGATGCACACGCGTGTGTCTTGAACTCTTGACTCTTTACGCAGAAGCACCGCGCGATGTCGTGAACGGGGATCTAATTTGTTTAGATTAATAGCTATACCACCATAAGTTAGTTACACCTGCATATTTATTTACCTAGCTATACAGGAAAGTCATAGAAATGCTTTTAAACCGGTCGTTGTTTCATTGTTTCTTTAATAAAACAAATTGTACCAAAAATATTTGCACGCCATGAAAAATGGTAGACATGTCGTGAGCCACTCTTATTTAAGATCTTGCATGCATGTAGTATTTTAATTGTAGGTATACACATGTTTGAGTAAATAAAATTTCTTATTCTTGATATTTTTTTTAAATAAAAAATAAAAAAATATCTTTTTAAACCGGATTGATGCTTGTTAGCCTATTATTTAGTTTTTCGTGAGTTCCTTTATCGTTCTGTTTTATTGTGTACTACATAGATTGTAGAATGCAACAGTAAATTCAATCGACAATCTCAAAATAACTGTATTACGATCATATTTTAGATAAGCTTAGGTTGTTCTTCGAAAAATAAAATACGATGTTGTACGAAATTGTACCGAACTAAGAAAACTGCACAATAATAGCAATCGTTTAATGTTGCTACTCTCACACTCTCACTGGTTTTAAAATAAATGTCCTTGAGTGATGCGTTTCAATTTTGGACGGAGTTCGAGTCGGAACACAGATCACACTACTTACTTCGTAAGTGTTTGATGAGTTCTGCCAATACATCCTTTAACTTGTGTCATACTAGTAAGTGAAAGTAAACGTTTCAGTGCAACTTTTCGAACCAACGTGTTAATCTATTGACGTGGCTTTGTGCCTTCCTGCAATGTAAAACGTTCCATTGATCGCCTTTTGTTCTTGTAGGTATAGGTGGATACTTGAACAACCATGTGTCGGTGTTCGGTGATGTAACTTAGTGGGTCATGGTGATTTGCTAATAACAATGTAAAACAATTTATCTAACAATGTAAAAGTATCTTTTAAATTAAACAAATGTTGAAAGCAGACGGGGCCCATTCCATTTTCAATTCCAACTTTGTTTTTTTTTTTTGATAATGTTGATTATGAAACGAGTTTCACTTCCTTTATTGTCACTGTATTCAGTTTGTCGTGTGTTAGTCTTAATTTTATCACGTCTGATAGCAAAAAATGGATCAGATAATTGCAAATATTTTGTGTCTAGTTAGCATGACACTGTTGTGAGTGCGTTAACATTGTTTTGTGAGAAAATGGCGAGAGGGAAAAGCAAATTTTCACCATTTTTGAAACAGGTTAGTAAAGTTTTCGGTTACTTATTTAGCTCTTCGAATTTTAATTCTTTTTTAGCCAGTTTATACTTTTAGTCTTTCAAAAGTCGGTTAATTTGTTACTAACAGCGAGTGATTTACACACATGTTTTAGTAATGTTGCTTCCTTATCATTTGTTTATTTTTTATTGATCTGTATGCAAATAGCGTGATGACTGGGATAATGCACAAATTAATGAGAACGACTTTCCGGGTCAGAAAAGCTCCTTATTTTTGGGAAATAAAAAAGTTTTCATTTGAATCGCTAGAAATTATTATCAGTCACATGATTTTTTAAATTGGTCAAGGTCATCAAGAAATAGAGTTTATTTAAGTAGGTTTTGGAACTGCTTAAAAATAACATAATGCTGGTTGTAATGCATAAGTATAATAGTTTTTAGGAGGTCAGCTGCATCTGTTTAGACTGAAAGCCGACCACAAAATAATTTTGGAAAAGGCAGGGCAGATGCTGATGCGTGCTATTGTATGTAAAGCCATGTACATACTTACGAAATGTAAAATGCAATGTAACACGCAATGAAACAAATTCGCCTTGTCGTTGGGTTACATTTCATGTAGCATTGCATAAGTCTGGACGGCTCATTCGTATTATACTTCACGTTACGTTACACCAATGTGTCCCCGGCATAATGTACCATTTCGTTGTGACGATGCCTAAGTTTAGCAGTAGGTACAAGTACGTCCTTCGGCCAAAATAATCATGATAATGATGCTTCAGTCAACTGTTTCAGTGTTTTGTAACCTCAGCGGTGGGCATCAACCTGCTCGGTCATGGTGCCATGATGGGGTTCTCCGCAGTCCTGCTGCCTCAGCTGCATCGGCCAGATTCCGGTACCGGTATACACACCAGTAAGGAGGCTGATTCTTGGATAGGTAAGGTTTTCCATGTTCTCCCTAGGATCCAGCTCTCAGTCAGGCGCTAATATTATAATGCTATACCAAGCATCTGCCATAAATTATGGCCTAAATAGTCCTAGTAGATCCTAAACTTCAGGCTGCGTCCTAACCAAAGCGGACGTCACTGGATAGAGCGACTGTCGCGTCGTTTGTATTTGGCTCGACAAACGTCCATCCCGGCGCGGCGTGGTCGCAGCGGGCGAATAAATGACATAACTATCATCGCTTTAGTTAGGATGCGGGGTTAGGCTTCTGATAGCAACTTATGTTTTATAAAGGGTGTAACTTGTTTTCCCGTTATTGCGATCATCTTTTTGTTGTAGACCATACCTCGGAACCTTTTTTTTTTGTTTGCCTGGGAAATCATCAAATGACTTCTCCCGCTCTGGGCACAGCGGAAGGGAGTGTCAGACTTACACTGACTAAAACCCATCCATGTTGCCCTTTGTTATCTAGGGCCGCGGTATCTCTTTCGAACAGTCCCGAAGCCCTGGCAGGCACCGGCCCTTGTGGGCCCCTCCCTGTTTACTGACATCTTTTTGAGGCGCGCGTGGAACACGAACGCGCCGTCTACACGGCCTGTCGTCAAAAGACGGACGGACGGCGAGCTAGCCCATTACCCACCGTCCACAGGTCCGCGTCTACGGTGGCCGGAAGCCACCACGTGACCCCGACGCCCGGGGCGTTTCCCGCGGCGGGACGAGACGTTCTCTCCCTCTCACGCTCCGCCACCTCCTTCGCTAGCATGACTACTTCGCAGAAGGAGATTACGGCGTCCCATCCCCTCTCGCTCCGGGCCACGCGAGCCCTAATTTTTCATTCTACGACATGCCGGTTTTTTCACGAATGTTGATGAAATTACTGAAAATAAACTTAATCAAAATCGGTTCATCCGTTCAGATACACAGATATACTCTTCAATCTATTAACCTCTCTTTTTGGCCGGGGGTTAAAAATAACGCACGCGGCACTACCTTCATGTAGTGGTCGACCTGTGTATTGGAGCCTAATTATACTACTAGGCAACCACTGCTTTGAATATGCTTATTTAAGTCTTTTTCCAGTCATTGATCGCCTCATACAACACTATCATTTATAGTATCTGCGCTTGAACCTCACAAAAATATGTCTGCAATGTTCCAGCTTCAGTGGTGGGCATCACCTTGCTGATTGGCAGCTTCGTCGCCAGTCCGATCATGGGCCACTGTGGACGGAAGGTCGCCCACTACACCGTCAGCGTGGCGGCTCTCGTGGGCTGGTTGACAACACTGTTAGCTAATAGCGTTGAGGTAAGAAACCACTCTTTAAAGCGGATTTTAAAAAGGAATATATAAAAAGCATATAAAAACCATTATATTAAGTACCTACGAATTAAAATTCGACAGTGCGCTGCTAAATTTTTAAAGTAGAAGGGTAACCCGCGATATTCAATTTTTCTTCCTTTTTTTCCAATTTGCAGGTCATAAAACTGACCTGGTTGTATAAAACAAATAAATAATAATCTTTATTGGAACAAAAACACATTTTACAAATTGATTGCGTTCGTAAATAGCTACATTAGTTACAAAACTGTGTCGCAGGTATTAACGCCTTCCTCCAAGAGGGAGACGACAGACCAAGAGGGAAATACTTCCAGAGATGAAAATTCAGTGGGGTTAAAAAGAACAATAAAAAATATAAAACAGAAATAAAATAAAAAGGTTAGTGTAGTGAGTGTCTATGAGATGTTAGTGTACAGTGTGGTTGTGGAACCTCCCCACGAGCACACCCTACGGTATGAGATGTTAGTGTAGAGTGTGCTTGTGGAACCTCCCCACGAGCACACCCTACGCTATGAGATGTTAGTGTAGAGTGTGCTTGTGGAACCTCCCTACGAGCACACCCTACGCTATGAGATGTTAGTGTAGAGTGTGCTTGTGGGACCTCCCCACGAGCACACCCTACGCTATGAGATGTTAGTGTAGAGTGTGCTTGTGGAACCTCCCCACGAGCACACCCTACGCTATGAGATGTTAGTGTAGAGTGTGCTAGTGGAACCTCCCCACGAGCACACCCTGTTTGTTTCGTGTTACTTGCGTGAATCATTTTTCAGCAACATACAATCTGCGCATACACCTTAATGTTTTCAACATCACCAGACTTGCTTTAAAAGGTTTTCGTATTTTCCCAGACTTTCTACAAGATTAATAATTATTTTAAGCTTTTCGGTAGTCCATGTCAATCGAAAACCATGTCAATGTGGCGTAGCGGTGTCATGTGGGAATAATGTGATTCTGCAATCGCCTTTTACTGACTAAATATAATCGTATTTAAGACAGATTTATCCACAAAACATTAAGCTTAGAGAATCGTTCAAAATTAAATTTGAAACCTTTCAGATTATCCTCCTCGGAAGAACCATAGGCGGTCTATCACTTAGCATGATGCTGCCTCTTCGCTCCATCTTAATCGGCGAGTACACCAGCCCCAAGAACAGAGGCGCCTTCCTCACTACCATATCCGTCACTCAAGGCTCTGGCATCTTCTTCGTCCATCTTGTGGGATCCCTGCTGAGCTGGCGAACAACTGCCCTGGTCTGCCTCTTCCTTCCCTTCATCAGTCTGGTCATGACAATGTTTACCCCAGAATCCCCAAGCTGGCTGGTCTCCAAAGGAAGGTATAACGAATGCAGGGAAGTCTTCCATTGGCTAAGAAGTGATGAAGAAGATGTGGAACTGGAAGCCATGATCGAAGCAAGGATAAACTTCGAAAAGACTATGAGAGCCCAAAAGAAGTTAGATTTAATGTCGACTGTACAGAAAAAAGAGTTTTACAAACCGATAATTCTAATGGTCCATGCGTATGCCATGGGCCAATTATCAGGAGGAGCCAG
Organism: Lycophotia porphyrea; assembly: GCA_950005105.1. Classification (NCBI taxonomy): domain Eukaryota; kingdom Metazoa; phylum Arthropoda; class Insecta; order Lepidoptera; family Noctuidae; genus Lycophotia; species Lycophotia porphyrea. The sequence continues at coordinate 676,999 of OX465408.1, read as the reverse complement.
CACTGCTGCTTACGCTACTACTATCATAAAACTAATCATGAACCCTGATGTCAACGCTGACGCCTGGATGATAGGTCTTGACAGCCAAAGAATGGTTGTAAATACTTTAGCAATTTATATTATAAACCGGTTTAGGAGAAGAACTATGATGTTTGCTTCAGGTGGACTGTGCGTGGCTAGTCATTTGGCTATAGTTGCTTACGTCTACTCGAAAGACCAAGGACTATTGAGTCAGAAAGCAATATGGATCCCTGGTATACTCCTTAACGTACATTTCTTCTCAGTATCTGTGGGTATGGTGCCCCTACCAAGCGTAATAGGTGGGGAAGTCTTTCCTTTGGAGTACAGAAGTATAGCTGGCAGCATAAGCTTGGTTTCCCTAGCTGGTACCTTATTCCTGGTCCTCAAAACTTTCCCAGGTCTGGTAGCAAGTGTGGGTATTACTGGAACCTACTCCGTATATGCTGGCTTACTGACTTATTGCCTGTTTGTGATATGGTTTCTGATGCCGGAAACCAAAGGCAGGACTCTGCAAGAGATTGAAGATGAATATAGAGGAGTGGTGGCAGTTGAGGAAGAGAGGCAGTCACTCAAGGCTGATGAGGACAATGGGAAAGTGACGACTTAGTAGGTGGTCATAGTGAGTGGTCATTTGAATACCATGGATTATGATTTGAAGTGTTAACTATTAGTCCAATTGAAATGTTACAAAATAAAGTGTTCGTTTTTAAAAAAATACTATTTTAACCTGAAATAAGTTTTGTATCTCTCTCCTCAGACAATGTAGTTGTATGCATAGTGATAATTTGCGGAAGATATTCATCATACTATTCACTCAATTCGACTTTTAAGTAGTAAGTAAATAATATTCTTATAACTCAGACCATAAGTCCATTTGGTCAGTACAACACACAATGACACAACTTAGAAACTAGTGTAAGTGTTAGTACTTACGTCTACAAACAATATAACTATTTACTACACGCCACAGTGGCATGTTGGCGTACCCAATGCGCCAGTATGGGACTGTCCCACCTGTCCGCTATAGTGCTCCGGATGCTGTTGGGGCTGACGCGTACCCTGCGCATCATGGAGGCACATCTGCGAACATGCCGGAAGCACTGCAGTAGCGCGGCAACCCCATCAACACCCTGAATGCATTGTTATAGTGCTGTATGCCTTCTGCGGGTAGTTGACTCACAGACAGTTAGCCTTTACGTCAGTCGAGCATTTTGCAAATCTGCGAGCCAACATATTGCAGCGGTCAGGCAACGCGCTCTGCGCTCACACTCAATATCCAGGCTGTCTTTTAGGTCCTCGGATACCCAGTGGCCCAGATACTACTGAAGGTCTGTGGTACTTATGATAGAAGAGAATTGATATACAATTGACTAAATGTTTAAACTTAGTCGGAACAAAACAAGTACGCCACCTGGTCGGGTACTGTCATTTCTATCTACCACCATCTGTGATAAACTGATATCATTTGAATAAATCTTCCACAGAAACACAAGATATCGCTATCTCTAGCTATTCACAGTTTCATTGATCTATTAAGCTAAAGATAAGATACTTTGAGGCGGCTGATAACAGGTGTGATTGTCCTACTTAGTCTTCAGCTTATAAGTAAAGAGAACGACAACTTGGATTGTTTTGTTTGTCTGAATGAATCACATTGTCAATCAATGATAATATTATAGTATAGGAAAACATAGTGAGGATAGCGGCATGTTCTAAAATAAAAAAAATCGAAGACATGTGACACCGACCAACATCCACATCGCCCACGTGGTACACTACGGCCTACTCACAGAGAGGGCTCACAGCTTGTTTCAGTGACTCAATAGTCTGACTACCTGTAGCCCGCAACCGCGACCTTCGTTCACGTGAAATCATTATTAAAAAATCCCCATTATCAATATATATCGAGCGGAAGGGAGTGTCAGACTTGTACTGACTAAAACCCATCCATGTTCCTTCCTTGCCCTTTGTGTTCGAGGGCCGCGGTATCTCTTTATCTCTTCGAACTGTCCCGCAGTCCTGGCAGGCATCTGCGGCTACACGGCCTGTCGTCAGAAGACGGAGGAACGGCGAGCTAGCCTATTACTCACCGTCCACAGGTCCGCGACTACTATTACAGGAATAGACATAGTTAGGTAACATCGTAACATCACGCCTGTAATCTGGGAAGGGTTAGGCAGGGGTGTATCTAATAGTACACTCATATTTCGCCAGTTATGTTAGTGACACAGACCAAATAAGAAACTAAGACAACACCGTCAACAGTGACGTGAAGCCGGTTTCGTAAACATGTGTGCTCTGTGAGCTTAGTTTTTGAGCGTAGTTTAGTTGTAGTATAATATAAATGTGTGCGTGTGAGCGTGTATGCACAGAGCGAGGCGTGGTTTTGCGCATGCTTCACTGTATTCGCAGAGCTATGTCTTTTTTTTTTTATTTAGTCTGACGTTACTGATCAAGTCCTGTGTAAACGGGCGAGCCGAGCCTATTGCCATCAACCGGGCACAAACCCAGACTCCGTGGCTGCTACAGAAAAAATCCTGATGGAAAAACCCAATAACAATTTGCCCGACCCAGGAATCCAACCCAGGACCAACGAGGCAGTACAGCAATGGACTGTGATTTAATTTGATGAATCATCGCTCCTCGTTCTCTTTAAAAGAAGATGTTATCTCATTGATCACAAAACTTATTTTCTTTAAAATATTAATTGAAAATGTGCCAAATTGTTGAAAGTTTTACCCTGAACTACATAGATAGCTAAACTAATAAAGTGCAATAATCTAGATTTATCCTCTATCATAAAAGTGCAAATAAATTACACTTTTACAATTCTAGATTACATTAAACTCCGTTTGTTTTCAATTGGCAGGTAGGTACAATTAAAAAGTAAACTTGTAGGTATTTTGTTATTAAACTACATATTTGCGCTTTTCAGATTTTTTCCTTACATGTGCTGTAAGACAAATTCTTGCGAAATTTCGTGATTGTAGGTCAAGGAACTATCATTATAGGTTTTCGACCCAAAACCTATAGGGCAGGTACTTCCGGTTGACCTAGAATTGTCAATTTAGGTTAAAAGCAAGGTCTTACAGCACAAGTAAAGGGAAAAGTCCGAAAAATAAAAAAAGTTGAAATTTAAGGTAAATTTTGGTACTTACAAGTTTTCGCGAAAATTTAAATTTGACCATATCTTTTAATCGTTTGGTCCCAGGACCTTGATTTTAATACACCTAATAGGGACTATAGACCTCTGTATCTGGTATAAATTCAACTGGCTAGGTCCACCCATTCCTGAGAAAATCGGTGGTGACAAGAAAGTAGTCTTATAAGGTCCTTTTTTACTGTTTGAGGTACGGAATCCCAAAAAGAAAGAAAAGAAAAGAATAAATGCTGCCCAAACTCGAATAAATTAGAATAAGGCCAAGGGAACGAATAATAAATAACATAAATGGTAGCCAATCGTCAGACTTTTAATGTTCTGTTAAACGAACAAAATAACATTTGTGTGGTAGCCGCCAAGATGTTATACGTCAATCTTCAGTATCAACCTAACCTACACTGTGAATACATTAACCAATTACTCAAACAATCCTCGAAAATTTCGCACCATCACTTGCTGACGTCACCAGTCACCACAGCCCAGCACCCGACAGACGCGTGGACCACAACGCATCATTGTCGCGATATCTGCAGATAAACGTCAATAGTATCGCTTCATCGCTTGTGCCACTGCCGCTATTGAACGATATCGCGTGCGAATATAAGGCTGGGGAGACAACGGCGGGTTTTTGGGCCAAAGAAATATTAAATTGGGGCTACTTTTGCTCAAAATATTTATTTATTTAATTATTAATACTTTATGCACATAATGTACAAAGGCGGACTAAAAACAAAAAAAAAGGAAACCATTTGATTCTGACCATTCGTTGCGTATTTTACATTGTCGAGCAAACAAAATCACATTTTGTTGCAATGTATTCCGAATTTCCTTTGAAATCTTTCGGATTTCGATAGAAAAATAGATTACAGAATTGGATCGATGGTCTGGCATTATGGTGATTATCATCAACATTTTATATTGTCTTTAGTCGTTGTTTCATTGGGATATTTTTTTCTAATGCCTAAATCAGGCTTGTCAACGAATTCTTATTTGGTGAAAGATTCTGTCGTCGATTCACTCAAGAATTAATCGTTCTGTCGGCGAAACGTTCGTAGTCGAAAGGTTCTGTCGTTGAAAAACATAAAAACCAAAGATTCTGTCGGCGGCTCATTCGGCGGAGAAAGGTTTGTCGGAGTTAAGTTTCAGAATCAGTCAAATATGCAAAATAGTCACACAAACTATTTAGTGTACGTGCATTCGTCTTTCCACTACGCTGCCAATACTCATTTTTAGAGCGTTATATAAGCTTAAGCCATAAGACTCAGCTCACTCAGAGCATAGTTAAAAGTAGGCACCAAATGGCTTGTTCAACTTACCTACATCTAATTACCGTGACAACGTGCCATATATTTTATGTAGGCAAAACAACATAAAGATACACCAATTACACCATACAAATACTTAAATTATCTTACAAAATAAACGTCGAGATAAACGCTTTTACTACGTCTTTTACGCAACCGTAAAAAATACGCCAATTAGCACTCGACCGGGCCTAACCCACACTGAGTTCCTAAGGCAAACCTACTATAAGTAAAAATCTAAATACAATAATAGAAGACTGTTGCAACGAATAATTAAATAATCTTTTGGCACGCGTGCAAATATTACAATACGAGTGTGTTGAACAGCCAGCAACACGCAATTAATGACATAAGACTCATTATCATAAATATTTTTTTATATCTCAATTCGGTGACACATCCATCAATCATAATATCTTATACGAGTATATCAACGTTAGTCAGTGGGTAAATGAGACTACGCTATGCGCATTTCCGTTTTTTACCTGGACCTGGACTTAAAACTTGCTGGGAATTTGTTCCACCACTTCTTGTTCCAAGCACCAGGAAGTGTCGAAGGATGACTTGGTGGCCTGTCTTTCTAAAATGATATTCAAGCAATGGACCGTTTGTCAACGGACCAGTGTAGTTGAGCCAGTGCGGCTCTGCCCTTAGATACCGATATTTCCATATAATCCTTTGAGTGCAGTTAAAATGATAAACATACTTTATTTCACATTTTATTGTCATTGTCATAAACATGGAAACTGTAATCGGATAATACACGGCTTTTCGTTCTAATTGCGGTTTTTTAAGCAAATCCTCAAAAAAATGTGGTGATATTGTTATATTGTGATACTAATTTTAACGTAAATATTAGAGTTAATTTTTAAGTTAACTGAAGCGTGTTTAGTTGTGTAAATTTTAATGAGATTGTGTTGAAAGTGATCTTAGAAGATGGGGAAGGGAAGACTGTCACCGTTTTGGAGACAAGTAAGTTTTTTTTTCTTTCGTAGCCGTTGCTTGTTGGGTCCCACTGCTGAGTAAAGCCCTCGCCTTTCTCCCTCCAAACCTCTCTGTTTTGTACAATTTCTGGCCAAGTAAGATTTTTATTTAACTTTTAAGAAAATGGAATAAAAGAAGATGGATCACAATCCATACAAAATTATGTCCTATAAAAAAGTGAAGTATCTCAAAAAAAGACGAAAATGTATAAAAAAATATGGCATGCTCCCTAACTTCATTTTTTTACAACTTCATATGGAAAAATTGATTTAAAAATAATTCAGGCGCTGTTATGTAAAATTCGTTCGTATGAGTATTTACGGACCGATTTAAAAAAATCTTTTTTTGTTTGAAAGGGTACCCCCAAGGTCCCTTCATTTCGTCTATTATAAAGCACATAGGTGTGGCATTCCTATCTTCGGATATGCCGTGATTGAATCCTGCATCTCAACAGAACGTTATTTTGTATATCATTAACATTAATATTAATTCTTTCTGGATGTCTGTATATGTCAATAACATACAGGGTTTAAACAGACTCTTCACGAAGCCGTCAACCAAGCATTATGTACATCAAACTAAGTAACTTTACGCAAAAATTAGTGCTGGGAAACGACTTTTTTTTTTAGGTCGTAAAATCACGTTTTACAGTAGGACTCAATGTAACGCACTCAAAACATTGTGCTGATGGATAGATTGAATAGTAACGGGGTCCTAGAGGTGTTTAGAGTAAAAATCTTACATTAAAAAAAAGTATTAAAAAAAAAAACTTGTGAAAAAGTTGGAATTTTGACCCCCAATATCTCCGTAACTAGAAGGTACCCAGGTATGGTCTAGAACAAAAAAATGATCGCAGTGACGGGGAGAACAAGTGCCTTTCGGCTTCGTTAAGAGTCTGTTTACACCCTTTATAGTATTCAAATTAATATTTGAATTCTGTATAATAATATAGTATAGTATTCAAACATTCAAGCTCAAGCTTTTATTCTCACGTTTTCATAATCAGATGAATAAGGAGATAATCCTCAGTTGATCGTTAATTGAAAATAAATGTAATATATTAAAAACTACATTAATTGGAAAAAATGAGCTTATTTTTGAGATTTTACTTTCATTTCTCCAGGATCCTTGAGACCGGAGACCTGACTTTATGGCAGTGGGACTTGGGGTACCCTTTCAAACAAAAAAAGAATTTTTATAATGGGTTCATAAATACTCATACGAACGAATTTTTCATAACAGCGCCTGAACTATTTTCATAGCTATTTTTTCTCGAGAAAAAATAGCCAGTATGCCATATTTTTTTATACATTTTTATCTTTTTTTTGAGATAATTATGTCACTTTGTTATAGGACTTGGGGCAATTTTGATCCATCTTCTTTAATTCGGCACATTTTTTCTAACACATAACATAACATCACGCCTGTAATCCCCGTAGGGTTAGGCAGAGGTGTACCTAATAGTACACCCACATTTCGCCAGTTATGTTTTAAGTGCCATGTAATAGGGGCGAGCCTATTGCCATCAACCGGGCACAAAACCAGACTCCGTGGCTGCTACTGAGATTTCTCAATAGCAGCCACGGAGTCTGAATCAGATCTTTTGTATGTGTTAGTAGGTTCATAAGGATCTATAAAAAGACTAGCAACCAATTTTAACTTCAAAATCCATGGGGTTCAAAAATTAAATTAAATTAAATGGATTCTTCGTTTCTACTTCTTCATATTCGTTACAAAAATTTTATAAAAAATTAAAATAATAATATTATAAGCTATTATTATGCTGTTGTTATGGTATTTTAATAGGCTAGTTGACAAGGTCAAAAATAAAATATAAAAATACGTAGAAATAAGGCCACTCATCTTAAAAACTACCATCACCGTACAGAAATTAAATATTGGGGGACAATATAATTGTAAAATTGGATTTACTGATAATAAGTATTACATTTGATCCCAAATAAGTATGACGTCACAACGTGCTATTTCATACAAATCACGTACACATTTTGCGTTTTGACAGTTCATAAAAAAGTAACTATTTTGACCTCCTGTCACATACCCTATTATCATCAATTATATACTTGTAATTCTATTATTCTATTCAGCAGTTCCACCGGTGGATTAAAATTAATGTGACGCCCTAGCCCCGTGTACCACACAATTGAAATTACATATATGTGGAAGCAAGTCAGCTTAGCCCCCTCGAACTTGTAGACAGGCTAATATTTTGACTACAGAATGAACTATTCTATTTTACTCGTTTAATATTTACATTTTGGTCCTGTAATACCAGAGAAGAAGAAAATCAAGACCGAAAGACCTGCCTTTTGAAGCTTATACTTAATGTCAATTTTCCACTAATATTAGGAAAACATAATAATGCCTATAAATTATTCTCACTCTTCATTAAATAATCAAAATTATTGCAATTTCTTCTGGATTTTCAATACACGGCTCTGCCTCGTACTCCAACAGTGTGCCCAGTTTCAACGAAAACAGGCACTACTTCCTATACACCTACCCTTAAAGCATAACTAACAGAGGTCCCTCCATAGTGTTTCGTGACAGCGGCAGTGGGCAGCAACATCATCGGGCATGGCTGCGTGATCGGCTACCCCGCCATCTTACTGCCGCAGCTGCTCGTGCCCAACTCCGAGATCCCCATCACTAAGACTGCAGCGTCATGGCTAGGTAATACTGGCTTAATTTTAACTCTACCGCTATAGTGATACGAAACTCGTAACAAACGTTGTGCTATTTGAATTGTGCAGTTAGAATCTTCTAATAAGTTTAAACGTCGCATATGTTTGATTAAAACTGAACACGATCGTAAGCAGCATAATGTAGAAACCACGTTCAAGAATCATCTCATCAGTGTCTATATTCCACAACAATTTATACACTACCGGCTCTTGAATGTGGTTCAGTTTTATATTTTCAGATTAATGGATGAATTTCGACCTAAACCGGGTGGAACAAAATACGCAGCATAACACATTTCAGTCTTTTTTTTCGGATGGGAAATCATCAAATGACTCCTCCCACTCTGGGCGAAGCGGAAGGGAGTGTCAGATTTGTACTGACCCATCCATGTTTCTTCCTTGCCCTTTGTGTTCCAGAGCCGCGGTATCTCTTTCGTACAGTCCCGCAGCCCTGGCAGGCATCGGCCCTTGCGGGCCCCTCCCTGTTTGCTGACATCTCTTTGAACACGTTTCAGTCTTACGTTACAATATGCCTATATATTTTTATTCCCTGTTTGTATTCTTATGGCAACCTTAGACCGACTGCTGGAGTTCCTATCCCAAGCCTTCTTCAACGAAAGTGACTTTGCAGTCACTCAAATAAATTGTTCTTACTAAAATATCTTCAAATTACAATATTTCTTTTCAGCATCAGTATTAGGAGTGACCCAGTTACTAGGCAGTTTCATCACGCCAACTATCATGGAGCGGTTTGGCAGAAGAATTGCTCATCTAGCTGTCACCATGCCAGTCCTCATTGGTTGGTTCATCACAATGATGGCGGCTAGTTATGAGGTAAGCACGAATGACACTGCTGACATTGTACCTATTTTTATATCATGCAATCGAGGAACAGGACAGCTGAGGAATTTGACCTTTAAAATGGTTTTGTTTTTCAGCCCCTACTCATCGGGAGGATACTCCAAGGTCTCTCTATTGGCATGCTCTCTCCTCTACGTTCCATCCTTATCGGTGAGTACGCCAGCCCTAAGAACAGAGGAGCATTCCTCACCACCGTATCCTTGACACAAGCCTTTGGAATACTCTTCGTACATGTCCTGGGATCCCTCCTCAGCTGGCAGAGGACCGCACTGGTCTGCGTGTTCTTCTCATTCTTCAGTCTCGTCATGACGCTATACTCCCCTGAGTCACCCAGCTGGCTCGTCACCAGAGGAAAGTACAAGGAATGCCGAGAAGTCTTCCACTGGCTACGGGGAGAAGAAGAAGACAACGAACTAGAAGAAATGATACACGCGCGAATGGTCTTTGAAAAGGCGAAACAAGAGCAGAAGCTTGGAAAGAGACCCAACCGCATGAAGGACGTAATGGCAACGGTTCAAAAGCCAGTATTCTACAAACCCATCATTATTATGATCCACGCTTATGTCATGGTCCAGTTTGCTGGAGGTACTACCATGGCAGCTTATTCCACTACTATCATCACTTTAATCATGGGTCCTAATGTCAACCCACACTTCTGGATGATCTTCCTAGACACACAGAGGTTTATCTCTAATACTGTAGCAGTATTCCTCATTAACAAGTTCAAGAGAAGAACCATGATGTTCCTCACTGGCGGTCTCTGCGTCTTCAGTCAGCTAGCTATCGCTTCTTACACTTATATGAAGAAGGAGGGTTTGTTGACATACGATGGTGTGTGGATCCCAGCACTGCTCATCAATCTACAGTTTTTCACAGTAGCTACAGGCATGCTGCCGTTACCAAACGTAATTGGTGGCGAAGTATTCCCTCTAGAATACAGAAGCATCGGAGGAAGCATCAGTTTAGCGACAATGTCAGTTTCCTTCTTCATAGTTCTTAAAACATTCTTAGGATTAGTTGAAAGCGTTGGCATCTACGGAACGTACTGTATCTACGCGGGTCTTCTCACTTACTGTTTACTGGTAATCTCACTTCTTCTACCGGAGACGAAAGGGAAGACCCTCCAGCAAATCGAGGATGAGTTCAGAGGCAGGCCTCTGGCTCCTCAGGAGATTGAAGAGCGGATGGTGTTCCAATCCTGCCCTGTCCTTACTTATGAGAGAAAAATGTCTGCGCGGAGGCTCAGTACGCCTATTTTACATTAGGTTATAAACTATCAAGATAATCGACAATTGTTTTACGCTTTCGCGAAGATTTGGAGAGATATTATGTAGATAAGTTATCTAAAATAGTACAATTTTTATTGTAATGATAAGTTTTATGTAAGAGCACGCTACCATGTGGTGTCCAATGTGTAATATAAGATAAGGTAATATAAGATTAATGAGTTTGTTTGATTTTTTCATTTGAGAAACCCCCGCTACAAACGTGTTGAACATAAATAATCATTGCATGTATACTTATTAGTTTATCGCCCAAAAGACGTCATGCCAACAATCAATTACTAGCTGAACATGAGATAGGAAAAACAATTAATTTCCTTAATCATGTTCACCCACCTGCCAGACAACAATCGATTAACTCTTAGGGAAGTCCCAGGACGCTAGTCCAACGGGTGAAAGCTGTTGTTTTAATAGAAAGGTACCTAACGTCAGTCTTGGAATGTTGGCATAGTAATGGACGACTCGGAAAGTTTCCATCATTCCACCCGGAATATTCCCACGGGCACGGTAACGGGTATTTACCCGAGTACGTTCCCAAATCGTGGGTAAATTAGTTTCTATGACGATTGTTTTAGTAAGTACTGAATAAAAACAATAACTCCAACTCCAATCATTTAATCAACAACAGGATGGTTCAAATATGAAAATTATTGTTTAAACATTATGGGTGACAAAAATCACTTCAAGTTTAATACTCTTATAATAGTAAGTAGGTAAAATGTTATTGAGATTCATTTAATCACTGTCTAAATCACTGTCATCAGAGAATGTTTTTGTTTTATCGCAAAACTCTATTTCTCTTGTATTGCTTCCAGAAGTGGATGGTTGAGGTTCAATATTGTTTATGGTCAATGGGCTAACCATAAAAGGACTTGAAGTGGGTTCCTCATCTTCTTCATCTACTTCTTCGTCTTTTTGATTGTGTAACGAATTCCAGCTATATGATATGTAAGCCAGCTTTGCAGCTCTTTCTGTTGTTAACCTATTCCGTTTAAGGCTGTGGATATTTCCATGAACGCTGAAGGTACCATCTGTTGCAGCCGAGGTGCAGGGAGCAGTTAAAAGACAAGCTGCAACTTTGCTCAGAGGTTTGTTTTTGAAAATTCCTTTCCACCAAGTTAAGGGATTCATTTTCTGGAGGCTGGTCCAAACAAAAGATTTTCCCCACAAACCTTGTCTTGCTCTATAATTAGCTAAATCTGTCATTATTTCCAAGTGTTACTGCCTTCCTTTCTCATATATGAAATCCATGGAAATGATTTCTTCATCTTCGTTGAGTTCGATGCCTTGAGATTTTATATCTAGCATATAGGCTGCTAGATGAATAGGCTTTATGCAGTTCACTCTGCGTTTATCAACTGAATTTAAAATCCTCTCCCTGACATTATTGTCAACCAAAGAAGAAAAACCAGGAAGCAGAAAGACCAGACGTGATTTTATATCTTTGAATGACATTATATACGTCATTTATGTACGCTTCGTTTCCTTCTTTTAGTTTAAATATGTAATCTGTTATTGGCTCTAAAATTGCAGTAGATTCGTCGATCATTTTCCAAAATTCTTCGTCTAGTAATTTTGCTTTAATATCAACTGGGATCATTATTGCATCTTCATGTACTCCCAAACATTGCAGAGCCGCCTTGCTATTTTGCAAACTACGCACAGCATGAAGGTAACTGCCTCAACGCGTATTGCTGGGCAATTTTAGTTGCTCGCCAGAACCTCTTTCTACAATTATCTGCTTGAATAACGCGCTCAGAATTTGACTTTTTCTAATAGATTTAATTACGTCGACGGCAACTGAAATGAAGGCTTGTATAGCATCTTCTTTCATTATGTCATGACAAAGTAAATTCAATGTGTGCGCCACGCAATTAAGTGTGATTACGTTCGGATGTTGCAGTTTTACAAAATCAAAAGCTTTTTGTCGGTTTTTTGCGTTATCTCCTATTAAAGTCACAAATTTATACGTTCCGTAGGTTCTCATTACTATTTGAATTTCTTCACTTAGGTATTCGGCAGTGTGACGATGGCTAGTTGTAGCTAAACTTTTCCCAAAAACGGGTTCAGGTTTTGCAATAACAAAATTAATAATACCCTCGTTCCGCCGGTTACTCCATCCATCGCACTGAAGATGTAAATTGTCAGTCGACTTCAATTCTTCAGTTATTTCTCTTTCCATTTGATTGTAAATTGTTTCTAAATGTGTTGTGGAAACAGCTTTTCGTGTTGGTAGTTCGAACAGACGCTGTAGTTCTTTAAGCGCATCAGTTATTTATTAATGCTTAGTTTCATTATTGTAGTATGGTTATATTATATTAATAAATAACAACGTTTTTCTTGAATAAAAAAGTGTAACACAATTTTATAGTTGTTATTTTTGTACAAGGAAACCGAAAACCTTAAGTTTCATAAATCGATTTATGCGAAATATGTATAAATTGATCATAAAAATATAAATACCCGAATAAATACCCATTGGGTGGATTCAATGGGAATAGAATCCCATCAGGCAGCTCCTTAACACGGAGACCCAATCAACAACTCATTCACAAAGGCAGGCCTGGCTTAAGAAATGCACACTATGCTCTAAACTGTATAGATCTAGGCAAGTAGCGATTCCATAAATTGTTGCAACTCGGGTATTAGAAAATATGTGATGCCTGAGTTCATAGCAACCTAGGTATCGAGTAGGTATTCCTAGGTAGATACGTGATACCTAGCCGTGCCTATAATTGTCTACGAGTGTCCACCAGTGCGGATATTGTTCATCAGTAGCCAATTGACATCTCTTGTTAATACGATAAAATGAACGTTATAACTATAAGCGGCAAGGTACCTATGTGAAGAGCCACTTCAATGAAACATGTAAGTACTTATTTTGACAAAAGTAGAATGCAGAAGACTGAGAAGGCTTGCTGGAAGAAAATCGAAAAAATGGATTTTAATGTTTCTACTTATACTGACTTTTATTAGGGTTATTTTTTTAAACCTGACTGATAAATCTTTGCGGCTCTGACTTAAATAATGCTTAGTGTTGGGTTCACTTGGATACTGCAACGACTACCGTGTGGACACGTATTTATACTTATACTCACGACCACTCGCTCGCCAGTCCCGCGAGTCCAACATCATAACCGTTGAGCCATTGTTGTGCTTTTGTAGAATGAAACTAAATCCGTATATTTTCAACATTTTCCACAATCATTAGGTACGGTGGGCTGCATCAATTGGGTACCCAAGTTGGGAACGAAGGTGCTTTCAAGAGGTGTACCCACATCGTGACGCTTACCTACTTGTTTAGCAAATCATCAGTCAACAAGACAAAGGAGAGCAGTTATCTTATCACTGATAACAGTTATAGTATCAGATAAGTGATTGGCAATCGATGGACACCTATAAGTGTGTACTTTCCTTGTTTTGTTGACTAAAATAGATCGTATCGGCGTTTAATACTTTGTAGATGTTGTGCTGTTTTTCCTTCTGTATGTAGCTCAGATATGTGTAGCTTTTTCGTTAGCGTCAGAATGGCTGGATGCCTATGGCAAGCGGCTGTGAAAGTATATTCAAGAATTGCTATCCAATTTCTTATATTTGTTACATTTCTTCAATAACTAACTACATTTGATATTACATTCAGAGAAAAATATGAATATTTTTTACCCAGCCATTCTGACGTCAGGATGCATGAAGGACGCAGAATTTCCAAAAGCTCGTTGTCAATAATTGCTACTTTCACAAATTTAAGTTTGAACTTCGTACCTACATAAAGCCGGAACCAACAGCTTAACGTGCCTTCCGAAGATACTGAGGGTCTCGGTAGGTAACGCATGGTCTTGGTCACCCATCCACGGACCGACCTCGGCAAGCGTTGCTTAACCCATTTAATATTTATCCATTAGAACATGTAGAATTCCCAAAATTACTATGCACTCGAATTCCTGACGTCACTCGTCCTGCCTTCTGTCACGTAACTGCGAATGGTAAAACGTACAAAATTAAGTAGGTTACTGCAGCGTTATCGACATATTACGAGATTATTATGCTAATTGTGTTGATTATATGATAGCAACGATTGATCAGTTAGTACTTTGATTTGTCACATCATCAAATGGTAAACAGAATTCGTTTTTCAGTTTCTCCTCTCAGTTATACCTATCTTGTTCTGTGACTGTACAGTTAAACCAGAAAATGTACGCGCTTCAATAATTCAGACGAAGTTACGCTGCAGCATAACCCGCTACAGATGCATAGCTTTTAACTTTACCACGCTTTGCGGTGTAGCACCTATCATTGTGATTTGTGGGTTTGTATCAAGTTTTCTCTGTCAAAGATCTTCTTTAATGCCGGTTTCCGCCCTGCAATCATCATTAAACCTTACATCGAGCATTCCTTTTGCCGAAGATAGACGATGAATGATGATCTAGTGAAAATGTGAAATAAATATAATTATCATTCTGCCTTTAATCTTCAGAGGGAGTCCGGGCCTTAGGCGGGGGTGTAGGTCCGTAAATGTTCACCAAGTGTACAACAATTACTTGAGCCCCATGTAACCAATAGCATGGGAACATAATGCCAGCAACCGGTCACAAATGTTACTGAGAAATTCGTGATTGAAAACCCCAATAACTCTGCCCGACCTAGGAATGGAACCCAGGACCTCATGCTCAGTAGTGCCATGCAATCATTAGACCAACGAGGAAAGGTGAAATAAAAATACATATTTTTCTATAATTTTCTATATTTATTTGGTACACAATATGTCGATCTGTCCAACGATACGGGCTGGCATCCATTCATTTA
This sequence comes from Lycophotia porphyrea, assembly GCA_950005105.1. Lineage (NCBI taxonomy): Eukaryota > Metazoa > Arthropoda > Insecta > Lepidoptera > Noctuidae > Lycophotia > Lycophotia porphyrea. The sequence continues at coordinate 661,878 of OX465408.1, read as the reverse complement.
CATTTAAACCATTAATTTTACACTAGAATACTATCAGGTATAGTAAGAGCCTCCGGTATGGTTGGACAAACGTAGACTTTCACTTAACTAAATATATTATATCTGTACAATATGATTGCGCACGAGTCGACGGTATCGTCCAATAGGAGGGTAGTTTTGAAATTATTGAACTATAAGAAAATATTAATAGTTTTAAACCCGGTTGAGTTAATTTGGCACTTGCTATACATTTGACACAGCACTGCTTGCAGTTTATTTTAAAAAGTGTTTAAAAATGCCAAATTAAATCGACGTTTTTTTTTTCAAACGTGGCAATGTCTACTTCATTTATATACTTCTACTTCATTTGCAATCATAATACAAATTCTCAAATCAACAATTAAAATATTTAATTAGCAATTCGTGAAATTAAATTTATTCTACCAGCACTCCACAACAATAACATTGAAATCAAGCGTTACTATTGGCCAATCCCCAGTATGGACGAAACCGTCGCGTGCGCAGGTGTCGGCATACATAAATACATAATAGTAACATAACATCAGATCGGACGAGGGCTGCAGAGATCAACACAACTCGAATATGTATAACAGCCATATCATTGGTGCTTTTAGTTTGACTTAATTTTGTATGAGTTTAAAAACATTACAGCTTACAAACATTTTGTTTGAAACGTTGAAACACTCAAGTTGGATCGTGATTTTTTTTAATATTTCTGTTCAAAAACATAGTTTAAATTTGCTCACCTCCCACCTAAGAGGGACAGAACACTGTTCTAAAACAAATGTTTGCATGTAATCACACCACTTGTAAGAAACAGCAAGGCACTACAGTAAAATATTTTTGATTGAAATACAGGACAATAGCCTATATAAAACGATCTGTTGGATTATAAGCGCTGGGTTCAGCGTCGAAGGTTAACATTCCAACAGTGCAACAATATCTAGGCATTTAGTTTTGTGAAAATAGGGATGTAATTTGTGATACATCGTTTTAGTGCTCTTATACTATAGTCAAACTAATTACACCTCGTCAATTAAAACTAGCAACAATCCAAACGTTAATATAACTAAATATAACGGTTGAGACTTAGCGCTAAATGGCTGGGCGGCGACAGCCGTCTTGTAACAAATATAAATCTTGTCTACTAAGCGATAGAGTTTATATTGGCTTACAATTTGTCATACTGATATAGCAGCATGGTCACATGGCACAACTCCGCATCTTATAATTACAGCTCCTTCAGTTATTTTACATTTGAAAAGTGTTTTCCAAAAGCAATTTTATTTTTAGACGAATAAAGATCATAGTAGGTTTAACAGACTTTTCAGTGATAGCAAACCAACTGCAACCTTAATGCTATTAGAATAAAGTTCACTGTGACTGACAATAATGTAACCTGAGGCAATATAACTGTGGAAGGTGAGCAGAAAATACTTCATTTTACAAGCTTTTATTTTAAATAAATTAAAGATAATATTTTACAGAAAAATCAAATTATTTGATTGAACATATAATAATTTAAGTGACGCTAAAGATATCGACATTATGAATTTAATTGTTATATTACATCTTAACATAATGAAATGAAAATGAATCAATGAATTAATTACATTAAGTATTATTTCCTATTAACCAACAAATTATATTAATTGAGAATTAACTATCAATATTATTTGAGTAATTAGGTCAACAATGCAGAGTTGTGCATATGTACCAATACCTACATAAAAGCATAGTAAATAATGTATCGTTTTCAGTATAATTATAGCGGTGTTTGCTACATAAATCAATATTATAAATACCTTACCAGGACGACACTTAGGAAATTTAAAGACATCCAAGTTTTTTGTGTGTTGCCCCAAGAATAGATGACCCGTTTTTGGGCATTGATAGGAAAAAAATATAAAATCTGCTGTGCATGCGATATTATGATGAAATTAACTTATAGAAACCAGAGGAATCTCTTGTGCTAAGCGCTATTAGAAATATTTAAATTAGGTTTTTTTATATTGATATGTCGCCTTTACTAATTAGAAAAACTCCTTATTCTTATGGCGAAGCTTCCAACTTGCATTATTTCAGACATAGTTTTTGAAAACTGCACGGTTTGGTTTTTTTTTATAAGAGTGCTTATTTTTTTGTGTGCATATAATTGTTATGCATACTATATTATTTATGACACAGATTTTTATATAAATTAACATAGCACTAAGTTTAATTTACTTTAACAAGGAATCGTATCTCGAGGGTCGCATTTATTATTATTCATCTTATGTATGTATGTGCTTTGGAAGGGAAGAAAATAAAATCGGACCATAAGCTCCGAAAGAAAATTGGAATAGAAAAAAGAATAACTGGTAAGGTATTAGCTTTATTTAATCGTCTTATAATAAACTATTTTATAAACAATGATTCACGAAAAAGGCCAGTGCATAAATATTCTCCATTGAAACATATTAGAACAGATACTAAATCAGTCAAAAATACTTAAAATACCTCAAAATTCTCAGAAGACATTTTTAATATCTGTAAAAATATGTCGTTTTAAAGTCAACTCACACTTCACAACTTTACTTGGGTACGGTGACGTACGTGGCTCGGCTGTGAGATACAACTTGTCTTTAACATTTCTTTACAAATGGTTAGGCGACAGTGTCGCAAGCTCTTACAACATTACTCTAACAGTTACGGCGACGACGCCTCAATATACATACATCGAACTACATTTAAACATTATGTACAATATGATAAACGCTTTCGACCAATAAGAAGCAGTTACACGTAGGTTACTAATTGGTCTGGGAACTCAAGCTAACGGTGAACAAATTATAGAATTCTCACTTCCTTATCAACACAAAGAATTGCCGCTTTTTCCAGAAAAATCTCTTTGTAAGTACCTTTTCTAGTATTGTGTGTGTGTGTGTCTTTTTACTTAGTGAAACTATTGCAGAACTAAGTCAGGTGAAGAATCATTTTAGTTATAATTTAATTTAATGTTATGTTGATAGATGTAAAAGGTTTACTCGAAATACACAGAGTAATATAAATACAGACTAACCACGATTTTTTACGTAAACTTAATAATGTTTAGTGTAACAGTGTAAAATGTTATAGAAAAGTGAATTCAGCTCGGTAATACTTGACATTCTTTATTTGTATGCTGTAAATTCTGTGTACACAAATATTATTAGAAAAGGTCGACATTTTCGGCACTGCGGGCGAGGTAATGCTCCTCTAGTTGGGAGGTATGGTAAAGTTGTAGTGATTGACGAGAGCTCGACGACAGCGCCGTATACTTCACACACAAACGCACTCCTCACACACACCTACTACTTACACTATCAGTTTCTTGCAAAAATTTCCATTACATTAAAAACTTTCTCGCTAACGTTTTTTTAAAAAATATTTACAAAATTTTCTCGTCTAATCCAAGACCTTGTCATCTCGTAGCATTCTTGTAACATTAACATGAATGTTGCCAAACTAAAATAGTAAAAGATTTTATTTAAAAACTTAAAATCAAAATATTAGAATTAGACTAAGGATATAATTAATAGTAAATTATTAAATAATAAAAAGAAATAAGATTTACTAATTTTCAACAACATAGCAAAGTAAATAAAATACAAAATTAGTAAATAAAATCTCAAAATATTTGGCTACATTCAATATTAATATTGACAGGACTGGAAAATGTTTGAAGTAAGTATAAATATGTGTTTACTGTGAAATGGAATTAATTTGGTATAAAAACTTATGCGACCACCTAAATAATGTTTCATGTGCCTTTCCCGAGTTAATGTTTTTTTATATGCCATGTATATTTTGGCACTAATTTCAACTCTTACTCGGCATATAGAAACGCAGTTTAATAATTAGATTCCATCACATAAGAATCTATACCAAAACAAATCATTGAGGACTAGACAAACTTCAAAACTCACTAATTTATAAAAACCTTTACAACCGACCACACAGTTTACCGAATATCTCCGTAGTCCGTACATATAAAGCTAGTCCTTTATAATACAATATTTTATATATATCATACATAATTTTACAAGTTTCCCAGTCCCGATTCCTTAATTATTTGTCGCGTTGTTATAAAAATAATAAAACTCTATGTATCCCGCTCATTTCGCGCTCAGAAGATACCAACCTTGTGAGGAGAGAGACAGACATGTATAATTTGCTAATATCTTTAACAACAACATTGGTTTAACATCAATATTTAATTTAAAGCGGGAATAGTTACTGTAGGGGGGGCTAACATCTTGATAAAATCTATTTGTTGTGAACATAATGCTGTTTGCATAAACCTAGAAATTAATTTCCAAGACTTTTTCCGCGTCATCATTGAAGGCGTACAGATTTTGGATCTAGCTAGCACCAAGTCTGACTTATTTGTCTCTAGTACAACTAGCTGCGGATTATCTGCCTTCTGGTCAGTCCCGGCACCTTAAAATAAGTAGGTACTTATTTTGGGCTACTGATGCTCTAGATGGGGTTATCTTCTGATGAAAGACTATATCTTTCCTCGTTACTGCTGACGGTATATTTGCTTGTGGCCTTGATGACAGTCACATGCAACTGAAAGTCTGCATTTTCTTTACGAGACTTCAATAGATTTCACTACAACTAGGGCACCATTATCTAAGACACATCGATAATACAAACATCCCCTCTAATTACGCCTACAGTAACTATACCCCCCTATATCGCTTGGGAGGGGGTTGCGGGTATCACTACAGACATCTATAGCTACCGTCCATGTATCGAGAAAACTAATCCAGCGATAATATGGCGAAACATTTATATTTGGACAACAGTTATAATTATTTGAATTATATTCTATTTAAACATTGAATCATTAAATTTGCGCTACTGGGCATGTATTTGTTATGACACGATAGACTATGCACTTAATTTAACATTTAGCCTCTTCAGGTTATAAGGTACTACGTCCCAACTTTGGGAAAAACGCCTTCTCTTTGCGAGGAATTGGCATTGGGGCATGCAGAACCTGTTCCAGTTCAGTAGTAAGAAAACGGGAAACCGCGGTTCTTACTACTGAACCTTCACACATCTTCACATGTGTTCTAATTTTTAGTTTTAAGAAATGCCGGCTTCCTCACGAAGTTTTCCTTCACCGTTTTGAGAGCAGTGGTGATAAATAAATTGCACTCAGTAAAGTATTTATTTGGGTTCAAACCCACGATCTAATGGGTGTAAAAAATACCCTTAACGAAGCCGAAAGGTACTTGTTCTCTGTCTTTGAAGTGATACTTCTAATGCGACTTCCAACAAGGTTGCGTTAAACGTTTAATACTACCATGGAGGGGGTACGAAAGCACTGTTGCGTTAAGCGTTCAACGCTTCTGGGGAGGGGGAATAGAAATAGACAGAGCGAGAGTGAATGCGTGGCACTCGAACGCATGCGAGTAGTATACCTGTTTTCATTTCCGCATTACGAAGTTTCACTTCTGTGCGGTCCCTCCGCACGGAAGAAGTGAAACTTCGTACTCTCGTACTCCACGCATTATTATTTTTTCTAGACCATACGCACTATATTTTAAGTTACATTGAGTCCTACTGTGATTTTTCACCCTGAAAAATAAACATTTCTCAGTTCAATTCGTTCAATAAATAATTGCGTAGTTTGATGTACAGAATGCTTAGTTAACGGCTTTTTGAAGGGTTCGTTTAACTTGGAACTCGGGGAACCTTTGCTCTATAAATTTGACACTTATCTGTCAAACGTTCTTTGCAAGTTACGCTACCATCTTCGTCTTCGTGTGGTTAGTGCCTAACCTGATGTTAGAGTTTTTATGCCGCCCATGGGCCTCTGACTTGGCTACACTACCATGAAATACAATGATAGTACAAGAAGTTCTTGTGTCATAACAAATCGTTGCCTTGAATTGATTTAAATCCATTGTACTACATTGAGATAATTTCAAAAATATTACTTTAATTAAATAGCAGATTCAATCATTTGTGATAGTGGCCATGACAGGCATCGTTCCTAATAGCTCATAATAGCTTTCTCGTGCTATCCCACTCTATCATCGCGAAATAATTGGCCTGTACTACTTCATCTTAAATGCTTTGCGATTAGCAAATTCATGAGAACGTTTCCGTTGTCAAAATCAATTGTTTAGCTTTGCGATAAGCTCCAAATTTGATTGCGTCTAAATCAAGTGCTTAGTCGAATTTTTCCTACGTTTGTCTCTCTACCCTTTTGTAAATAGGGGCAGAGTCGAGCGAAAATGACACTGTACTTTCATATCCAGCATACCTTGGTCACATGTCTTTCTATACCGTATCAGCCATTGCGTGTCCTCTGGGTCTTGGTCGTATATTACACTGTGCTCTTCATATTTTTAAAGCACAGTGTTTTTAAGCTCGAAAGATAAAGTTATTTTACGTGGAACATCACATCACAGCTTTAAGTTAGCTAGTCTGCTTTGCGTATCATGCTACGAGGTACATACAACCATATATCCCGAATCGATGGGATCTATCGTTGTTGACTGTCTAAGGCCGTGATTGATGCCTGTTCCAGGTACTTAAGGGACGCGGCAGGCATTGAAAGCCATTTTCAGCAAGAGAAGTATCACATTCGCTCGAAACTCCCTGTTCTACCCTAAATGTATGTAACCAAGAATTCGATATTTATCTTTTATCAGAAATATTCTGAACGTCAATATTTAATTTATTTATCTTTGTTATGGACATATTCATATATTATGTATTTGCGTTTTCAAAAAGTTGTGAAAGAGCTAGGATTTTTAAATACAATTAAAACTTTTTTTAAACTTGGTTTTTTCATTATTCTAACTTATATTGGTATTTCTTTCATTCATTTAAGTTACTTATTCATTTCTATCAAGTTTCATTATAAAAAAGTTTTATTGTATTCTAAAATACAAACGTTTTCCCAACTTTTTAGTTACAACAACTGAGTCAACTTCAACAATATTACTTATAACCCATTAATTTATACTTCATGTTAAAATTCAACCAGTTAAAACGTCATAGAAACACAATATTCAATAATCACCGACGATCAACTACATAACAAAATGTCCGTATCACTTGTTCAGAAGGCTGGTGCAAGGCCCCTAGTTTGTGGGTGCATAGACCCGTTAACGAGTGCATAGAACCCGTTAATAGGTACCTTAGACCCGTTAACGAATACATAGAACCCGTTAATGGGTCTACAGAATCCGTTCACAGGTGCACAGACCTGTTAACGAATGCATAGAACCCGTTAATGGGTGCATTGGACCCGTTTATGGTAGTATAGCACCCGTTTTTACCGGTTAATGGGTGCATAGATCCTATTAATAGATGCACAGACCCATTAACAGGTGTTCCTGAGTCTTGCGACGTGTGTGTGTGTGTGCTTAGTCCCTGGAGCGTTGCGCACACGTCCCGCAGACGTAGTCGTCGTCTTCCCGAAGTGCGCCTCGTGATAACCCGACGCAGTGCATGTGGAACCATTGATCGCAGCCGCCGTCGCATTGGACCCAGTCTACTTTGCCTGTTGATGTAAGACGAGATTGGTAAGTGAATCTGTATGACATTTTTGAAATATGAGTGTCAAAGAGACGCTTTTGCCCGCGACTTCGCAACTTCTCCCACAGGAACACAGTGCAGTTATTCGACAGACTAGTTACTTTCATATATTATATTAGTATGGATATGAGATGACACTAAGTAATTTGAGGCGATATCCGATGTCTATAGGCCGCGATCGATTTGCAACACAAAGATATACATAGTAAGCTTATTCCGGTTTTGATGTTAAAGTAGTTTGTGCTTTAAATAATAATATAATTATAATGTACGTAGAGAGCTGTTGACAGATACAATGGTGGTCTACATGATGTAATTAATCTGATTCTGACCAATTAGATCAAGCTATTTTAAAATATCAAACGACATTAACAGATTTTCAACCAATGATAATGTCACAGTTAACTCATTGTGTAGCCAAAACAGTAGAACACAATACGTACCAGTAGGTCTAAGACAGTTGTTAGCGGCGCAGTCCTCTTCATCCTCGGCTGATGATGCAGACGATGAACTGCTGCGTCGCTGCTGGGTGCTGGTGGTGGCGCCGCCGCGCCCCGTGCCGGAACTGCTCGCTGCTGCGCGCTGACCTGAGGATATGAACTAATTATTTAGCTTTTGTTGCTTTATTGGTGTTAAGCTATAGATTGTTTAAGGTCGTCGTCATATTACTGGTTTCAAAGTAACTCTATGAAATCGCTAATGGCTGTTACTAATAGAACGAAAACCCGGTTTTTGGTTTTACGAATGACTATCAAGAAGCTGTAGAAGGGATATGCCGCAATCGAAGAAGTTGTGACGCCGCGTTTCCAGTTAAACCCGCAGCGGCATGGCGAGTTCTTTTCATTTCATCCCTTATTTTTTCTCCGCAATATTTCCTCTTTAAACCATGACATTAGTATAACTTACCCATCCTGGTCTGCCGGGGATGCTTGCCGCGCGTGGTGGGCGCGAGGCCGCGCTTGCGTCTCTCTTGTCGCGCCATGTAGTGCTTGCGCATCATTAGTCCTGAGCCTGATGACATTCCCTGTGGAAACAATATGTTAATTAACTACACGGTCGTTTCGGCAAGTGGAACACACTCCTGCCCGCCGTGCACTTCTAACTGCACCCACCAGGACTTGAATGAGGCAAACGATCGAGTTGTTAAGGTTGTTACGTATTGGTCCAGGGCAAATGTAAGTCGAGTACGAGAAGAAGAACCTCGAGATGTGAATTCGGAAAAATTATGTCTCAGGACAAGAGACAGTGAATCTTAATGTGTAAATTACGTTTGACTTCACGCAGACTTGTATAGGGCCACTGTGAATAACGTCTATGGAAATATGTTAGATGCATAGACACATTTATGAGAGATATAAAATAGAAGGATAGATTAAATAGCTTTACTCAATTATGAAACTGTATTAAATGTACAAATAATAGTATTTAATTAATTCATACCTGTTTTCGGTTTAAATAATTTGTAGTGGTAGCTGTGCCTCGTTTGAGCGTTGGTTTTACGACTGGTGCAACTGTTGACAAGAAAACCATTTTATTAGTGTTACTAGCACTCCGCACAATTTTGGAGGATACACCCTATAGCTGTCACCGGCCGGAGAGGAGAGGAGATGCCTCCTGTGCTCTCCGGTGGAGCCCGTGGCTGTGCTCACCGTGATGGTGGCGCGTGCGAGTCCGCTTGAGCTGGTGGTGGTGGCGCGGCGCGCGCGTGTGCCGCTTGCGCCGCCCCGCGTCGTGTCGCGCGGCGCGCCGGCCCTCCGCGCCGCGACACGCCACCACGGCGCTCCACACCTGCACCTGCTCCTCTAGCCGCACCTGGGGTACAACGAACGGAACAAAATGTCCACAAATTAATTAATTTATCAAGTTACCAGTGGCACATTAACCATATATATGCCCAGAATCCTGAATTACCTAAAAACCGTGAGCGTTTCGATAAATAAGAAAAAGGTAAGATCGAGGTAAGGTTTGCTGTAAGAAAACCCAATTCTGGGTTAAGCTCGCTGTTGCACATTAGTACATGCAGCGGCCAACAACAGAGGCATTGATGGGCCTAGTTGTAGCCAAAGCTTGTATAGTACTTTTCTCAAATAATGCGACGAAATTACAAATACAATTACTTTTCAAAATCAATGATGGACACAAACAACAATATTTTTTCTCGCGTTGAAGTCTTCACTTGTTTTTTTTATTTTTTTTTTTCAATAAACCACTTTCTATTTGCAAGCCAATTCGAAATTTAAATAAAACCTTTAGTAAATTACCTCCTTGGTTGCCATATTTCAGAGTAAAAGATCGTTCCATTTTTAAATAACACAACAAGAAGTTTATTACATCATTTATTTGGCCGCTAAACACGATAGATATGGACTTCCATACAACTTTTGCCGGCCGCTGGTCGCATTTATCTGGCCAGTACAGCAATTTCGATTTCTCTAAGACGAAGGGTGTCAAAATAATACCCAAATTACCAAGCATGTTTGAAAAAAAGCTGTTTGTAGTAATTTTGTGTGTATATCTTTAAATAACACAATACGGGGTGATAGGGACACCGACGCGCAAGTAGTTACCACGTATGCAATACATCATTCTGAGCCACATAAAAAATTTTCATCAGTTATAAAAAAATAACAGTTCTTTCCTACAAAAGTGTATATTTACATGACTAAAATGTATGGAACAGCTGTTTCTTTTTAATTACCGATGTAAAATTTCTATGTTGGGGCTCAGAATGATGTACTAAATATGTGGTAACTGTTTTCGTTTCGGTGTCACTTCGACCTCGTGTAAAAACATTAAAATATTAATTAAAAAAAAATATAGACTGGTATTGGGAACAGTGTCCAAGCTACATTAAAGTGACCTATTATTTATGTAATAAATGTGAATTTGAAAATTGTCGTCGAAAAGGTAAGTAAATTACATTTAGTTTTTGAAGTTATACTTCTTATGGCGCGTTAGGAAAAAATGATGAGAGTAATTTTTTACGATGCGCGCGCACACCGACACCTAAATTTAACAGCATGAAGTTAGCTAGTCAACATACACCCTGAAGTTAGCTTAGTGTCAGATATTGACAAGCCTAGGTTTTTTATTTTTAATCTACTGCTGGCTGGGATAAGGCGACAGATAATTTTTTTTAAAAGAAGTATAACTTCTAACGCGTGTACATAAGTACACACACACACTTTTTTACTTCACCGTAACACAACAATGATAGTTTTACTCGGAAATCTAAGTATTTTTTGTCGCTCGACGAGCAGTATGTTTATTCGATTGCTTAGAAAAAGTACGACAACATTTTGTTGATATAAAGGACATCAAAGTGCGTTCGTTTCACCTGTTGAGTATTGTTTGTCTAATTGCACTGGGCTAGTTATCTTGCAGATTTTCTGAATTTGTTTCGAGAAAAACTATTAAAGAAAAGGCAATGAACAGTATTGCAAGTTTCCGTGTCCACTAAACTATAATAGACAAACAAAACCTAACACAAATGTTTTAAATTCGTTATGTCTTTTGAATGTTACCTTATGATCCGACATAGGCCGAGCAACAAAACTAAGTGAATATTTTACCGCCCCAACTATGCTAAATTAAGTTGATCGAAGTAGTGTGTAGCACGACTCACGAACTATCACGTTAGTCACGTGTTGTTTTGACAATTTCCACATTACCTCTAGTAAATCTCCTTCCAGCATCAAGTCTTCTAGTTTCTGTAACAGTCCGGGTGCCACCCGCGTGCTCGGGGACCGCGGCGTCGCGCTGTATGCGTGCTCTACACTCGCTGATGATCTGACACAAAATAGAAACATATTTATTTATTTAAGATGTAAAGAAAACAGGACAGACATAATAAATCAAACTAGTCATGGCTAGATACTTTTGAGAAATATATAGACTGCAGCGCCATAAGAAGCTGCAAAATATAAAGTTCATAAACCAATACATAATTCTTTGAAACCATATTTTCCTAAATGTTTATTTGGTACAACATATTATGAAGACGAGAGTACATTGGGTTTAGAAACGAGCAGAAAGAGCAACGTCTCTCTTACTCGAGACTGTGACAAACTACAAAACTTGATGAGTCATATTTACGGTATTCCATGTTTTGAGACGCTTACCTAGCATTTTGAGCATTATGTGAGTCATGCGCCCTGCCCGTGGCCTTCTTCAGCTCAGCGTTGAGCTTGTCGGCCTTCTCCCGGCTGGCCGACAGCTCGTCGTGCTCGGCGTGCGGCAGCGAGGGCAGCGCGGCCAGCGCGGGGCTGCCCAGCACGGCGCGCGCCGCGTCCTGCCACGCCATGGCGCGCTCCGTCACGCACTGCAGCGCCTCGCCCTCCGCCAGCCGGACGGGCAGCTTCTGGAGCCATACCTAAAAAGATGAAATTGGTCATGCAGTAAAGTGTGTAAAATTATCAAACTATATTTAGCAGGAAAGCCCAACTTCGTTTACATAAAAGCAGGCGAAGTAAATAGCAATAAAATGTACTGTCCAGACTTCCAGAGGCGGTAGTTAATCTTTACACAATAAATATTACAGAAATCTATATATACTGAGAAAAGAATGTAGTTGCCCATTCGAAGCGTAATCTCTATGAAGAAGAAAAAAATTAAAAATGTTTATTCGTCCCAAAAGCAGTTATATGGATTATAAATGAGACATCCCCATTAATTAATGATAATACTTGTGTTGGGGCTATAAGAACGGGCAAAAAACCACGCCGAGTATAGAAGAAACCAAACCGTTGGTTTGCTAGGTATTTGTCGCTCATCACAAAATACTAATGACTCGACTACAGGTGAATCTCTCTATAAATGTCCAGAATATACCACTTACCAGTAACGCTAATAAACGGTCCAAGCGCGGTCGTTTGGTCCTCATACAGTCGGGACATAGGAACTTGGGCTCGGTGTTGGGGAAAGGAACCTCCACCCGCTCCGGTGACTCCTCGCGGTCTTCTCTAGCGGCAGCTATGCACGATGCTGTGGGGAAATAACGGTTCACATACTTTCATGTACTAAGTACTTTTGATATGATATTGATGTGGAACTAGTCTGAACATCATATCATTACGTTCGTGCATAATGGGTTCTTTGCTATCCATGCCTTTACGTTTTTCTAAGAACAGTTTTACAACGAAATTCGTACGAATATCGAATTGACGGTGGCAGTCACTCAGCACCATTTAGGGCTAGTCAGATGCCCGAATATCAGATAACTAGTACAACCAAATGGTACCGTTTTAATAACTGTGATGTGAAGTTCAGATACTGATATTTTACAACGACTGCCTGTAAAATACTGGTACTCAGTTGCATCCGGTTAGACTGATAGAGAAAAAAGTGTGTGTGTGTACTTATGTACACGCGTTAGAAGTTATACTTCTTTTTAAAAAAAATATCTGTCGCCTTATCTCAGCCAGCAGTAGATTAAAAATAAAAAACCTAGGCTTGTCAATATCTGACACTAAGCTAACTTCAGGGTGTATGTTGACTAGCTAACTTCATGCTGTTAAATTTAGGTGTCGGTGTGCGCGCGCATCGTAAAAATTCACTCTCATCATTTTTCTCCATCGCGCCAAAAGAAGTATAACTTCAAAAAGTTAGGCAGATGATGAGATGGCTTACCATGGAACCAGTCCTTGCAGAGCTCGCACTGCGTCATGACGCCGTACTGCCGCTTCTGGCACGTGCAGAATGTGACGCCCGCTGACACCGGCGCGCGGACCTCTTTCCGCATGTTGCGACTTCTGTTACAAAACAATTTATATTTACCAACTGATATATTTTTGTATCTTTTACTGACACGCGACCTACATCTGTTGTAATCTTTTTGAGCGAGAAAATAGTCTTACAATACTCAAGTGCAGTCAACCACCAGTATGCGAGATGAAACTCAGAATATCGGGTAGTTGGACATTAATTGTCATTTATTTACTACTTTAGAGTAGTAAATAAATGACAATTAATAGTAAACAAATGGCTGATTTTTCAATTATTACATAACATTTACCTGAAGAGTAAATGTGACGTCTTGACAGTCCGTCCACACAAAAACTGTCAAAATCACAAACTTATTCGTCGGATAAAAGTTAACTGGCGATTGAAAAACCGGCCCTAAGACGATTATTTATTGACCCTTTGCTTGAACTTTTGTTTTGTATGACACGAGTTCGTTATTCCAAAACTTGAATCATTTATAATGCTACTAAGACGCGTGTTTATCGTCACCTCATCTCCTTGATAAGCTGCAGCTCCCGTAGCTCGGCGTGCTTGAAGGCGGCCACGATGTCGGTGGGCGTGGAGTCCTCGCTGAAGTTGCGCAGGAACAGCCCCGCCTCCAGCGCCGCCGCCCCCTCCGCGCCCCGCCCGCGCCGCCGCGTGCCGCCCTCGCCCGCCTCCACGCGCGGGGACAGGGCTTCCAGCAGGGAGTAGGGCCAGTTCTGGGACAGGTGAATGGAAATTAATTAAATTAAATAATTTCTTTTAATAATTATTAATCTTTGATAGGTAGGATTACATGGGTAGATTGTTTTGTTATCATTATTTAAATATTAAGATATCACAATACCAGTGCTGTCAGGGGACCACGGCACACATGTTAAGAGTCGGCATAATTGTACAATTAGCAGGGCGGCAAAATCAAATATAAATGCAGATGTACACGTTCTGGAAAACAGCTCGGCTTAGTTCGAGCCGGCATAGTTCTACTGTGCCACCTAGCTTTACCACACGATTCAGCATTAGTAAATGCCTAACGGGATTTTCCATATGAAAGACGACTATATCTAGTAATTGCTTAGTTTCATTTTATTGTTTGACTAATACTGCGAATCAAATGTACCCGAATATATGTTCTTTGGTAGTTCCACCTCACAAAGCATAGACCTCTGCTTACCCTCTTGAGGAACATATCGGCGGCGCCGCGCTTCCAGTCCCGCGCCGACTGCAGCGCCTGCGCCAGCTGGTCCTTCTCGTACAGCGCCAGGGGTATCTGTGTGCCGCGACGGACTATGTTCTCCACGCTGTGCATGTACGGGTATAGTTCCTTTGATTGCATCTCTTCGACCTGGGAAACATGATGAGGAAAAGATTGTCAGATGTTAGCCAATTAATTAACTAGTTTTCAAATATGGCTGTAAGGCCCCACAAGAACCTGACAAAGACACTGGCTTTATTGGTTCAGAAAGGTTAAGTGCAAAGTACTCTAAGGTACCTAAACACCGGCATTTTCTTTGCCTAGCGCTTAGAGCCTGGTGACTTAACACCTGGTTAGAAGCGCGCAGTGCGACCGGATGCGATACGTTCGTTTCACTTAGCTAAGAAGCTACTCGCTAGGCGATTCACCTTCCAGAGTGTGTGGATGACCAGATGTATGAACGTGGACGAAGCACAACAACTATTCATTCGTTCTGCAAGATCTGCCTAGTCCCATACGGTATGTTAGTATTACCTTATTGAGCCAATCCTTGGCGTGTGAGACGGCGGTCTGCAGCGCATGGTAGGAGGGCAGCGCGGCCTCCACCTCCTCCCCGTCCGCCAGCAGCTGCTCCAGCTCCGCCAGCGTGGTGTACTGCGGCGCCGCGCCCTCTGCCGGAGGGTTGCGCGAGCTATCGAGGAGTACTGCGCGGGCGCGGGCCTCCCATTCGTCTACTTGAGCTGGAAAGATGTTGACTTGTTAGTTTGTTTTAACATTTCACACTCGAATAAAACAGTGGAACCTATTTCTTAGGTATACATAATAAATACACCGTGAATTTTACTACTTTTGCCATGAATTCAGTACCCTCCAGGTCATCATTGCCACTTTTCGTCGCTTATTTTTTAGCGCGGTAAGACTTCAAATTACAAATTTTGCCCCTGTGGGGGGGGGGGTCGCTTTGAGGCTTGATGTTTGTGCAAGTTCTACAACGCGACGATTACCCAAGCGCATACGATTACAGGTTTAGCTATAGTCTGGTGAATACCTGTACATTATAATGAGTTACCTTTCAAGTTGAACAGCAGCGACCTCTCGGTCTCCACCTTGTGGTGCGGCACGACGGCGGCGGCGTCGCCGAGGAGGCGGTCGATGACGTCACGCGTGAGGGTGGAGTAGTCCTCCCGGTAGGCGCGCACCTCCTCCAGGAACTTCACCTGCTGCAGGCGCGCTTGCAGCGGGGGCAGCTGCGGGAGGACGATGCACAGGCGGGAGCCCAGCTCTGACGTCTGGAAGAATACAATAAAACATATTTATTATGTACACCATATTAATTAACAAATATAAAGTTTTTTTTGACAATGTATGATTAAATTATCGGGTCGATCTTTAGGTTAAGCCGTGCTTGCCTAGGTTGGTCTGTGGATGGGTAACCACGCATATCATACCGTGTTTCCTCCGTGCCTCGGAAAGCACGTTAAACCGTTGGTCCCAGCTGTTATTTGAAGATCTTTGACAATCGTTACAGGTAGTGGCCTAAAAAGTCAGACAACCAGTCTTACCAAGGGGTATCGTATTACCTAGTACTAACTGAGTTGTGGAGGTTAGATAGGCAGTCGCTCCATGTAAAATACTGGTATTCAGCTGCATCCGGTAAGACTAGAAGCCGACCCCAACATATTTGGGAAAAAGTTAGGCAGATGATGATGTATATAAAGATATTCAATCAAAGTAAATGTATGAGTTTTGATTCTGAGTACGAAGTTTATACATGGACATAGGACATGAATAGTCAACAAGTAAGTTACTTTTTGGAAGTTTTCTTTCAAGTAATAAAAACAAATAAATCAGAATATTTAGACTGCCTCGTTGGTGTAATGGTCGGAAGCGCGACTGCTGAGCATGAGGTTCTGGATTCGATTCCAAGTCGGGCAGTGTTATTGGATTTTTCCATCAGAAATGTTTCAGTAGTAGCCACGGATTCTGGATTTGTGGCCGGTTGATGGCCACCTATTACATGGAACTTAAACATAACTGGCGAAAAAGTGGGTGTGCTATTAGGTAGACTTCTGCCTAACCCTTCAGGTCACAGGCGTGATGTTATGTAGGTCAGAATATTAAAAAGAACAGAATCACATACCTCTTCCAATTCCCTGACATATGCCTGATCTGTCTTCTCTAGATCCTTATTGAGCAGGTCAGTCGCGCGGCTCTCAAACTCCGATGTCTGTCGTAATACTTCTTTGACTGCTGAACCTGTAACAAATGAATAAATAAATATTAAACTGTCCATAAATAGCTAGATGTGGCGAAGGTTCCATACAACTCAATTCCTACCCAATTCCCTTTGAAAAATAGCAGTCAATATTCTATACACAAATAATATAAACACATTAAAGATATGTACTCCGGCTCACCTCATACAAAAGTTGATCCTTCGCTACTGATAGCTAGTTCTTTAGAGGGTTCGCACTCCACTACAGTGGGTTGTGGATTTCAGATAGGTAATCGCTCTATGACAAATACTGGCATTCAGCTACATCAAGATCGACTGGAAGCCGACACCAACATAGCAAAAGACTAGGTAGACGATAGTAAGTCGTTTAGGTATGAGTAACAGGGTGTAAATAGACTTCGTGGAAAATGAAGAATCCTCAAACCAGATGGCTGTGTCCGATGGACTACTGCTCGGCGGTTAAGTTAGGTTTCTGTATATTTGTTTATCGTGAGAATGACTTTAATGTCGCGATGTGTGTTGTCACTTTAGTTTAAAAGTTAGTTTACCTTCAGGTAAGACACAAGCGAGTCCATCGATCTCTGCGGCGAACAGCGTGAGCTCGTGTATGGTGAGGCGGTACTTGGGGTCGTGGTGCCGCGTGCGCGTGCGCATCTTGTTGAGGTCCAGCTGCTGGATCACTGACGCGCACTTCTCTGCGTCTTCTATTGCGGTTTCTAGAGCTCGGACGAGCTCGGTTTTGTGCATCTGTTGGTGGAAGGGTCAATATTAGAGTGACTGTATTAGTGAAGAAGTAATTTTAGAAAAAACGACAATTAAAAGGCAAAAGAAGTAACAAAGAATATGTCATAAAGGAAAAGTAGCTTGTAATACAATGCAGGCGAACAAATTGCCACCAACTGGACTTAAATTCAGGCTTCAGTCTACTTATTAAGAATTCCTGATGGAAACAGCCAATTACACTTTGCCCGAACTGGGAATCGAATCCAGGACTTCTTACTTCTCCTGCAGGGCCACTAGACCAACGGGTCAATCTGTAAACTAAGACTTTTCTTATTTTAAATATGGAGTTAATAAAAAGATGTCATAATTAATTACTAAAAAGTAAGTTAGAATTAAAAGACTATTTTATACTGTGAGAACCAATGTGACTCCAGAAAATCAAATTATATATTTATGGATAATTAACATACCGGCAATTAATCAGGCACTTTAACTACAAGATTAGTACACAGATACTTCAACTAGCTTGACGCTAATTACCTTGAGATCATGCGCCCTCTTCAAATGCGCTCTAAGCCCGTCAAGGTCGCAGGTCTTGGGCGTGTCGGGATCCAGCGCGTTCTGCACGGCTTCCGCCCATTCCCGGAACTGTTCCGACTTCTTCTTTAGCTTTTCTAGCATGGCAGGCAGCTCGTCTAGGGTGTAGCGGTATCTGGAGAATTTGTGGGTTATTAAATTACCATATTTAGTTTTAGGCGGTCCATGGAATAATTAAGCCGAACGGTGGCCGTGGTTGGGCCAAAGAAACTAAGGCGTCGCAAAGTCGCAGGAACCATGTATGAGGGTCGCACAGAACAAAGGATGTATGGCAAAAGACAGAGTAGGCTTATATCTAGTAATGGGTGTCAGCGGGCTGGAATTATGATGACGAATGACGATAATGATTATTTCAAGCTTTCATCTTTTCTTTTAACATCTATACTCAAATAATTAAATCTTCAGCGTGGTGATGCAGGTTGACCTGTGACTCGAATGGAGCCATAGTTTTATGCATATCGTCGATACATGAAGTGCACCAGAAATAAAGTTGTCTTCATTTTCGCTTGATATTTCTTCTTTATTTAAGTGGTTTTCTGTTTTTCATCAGGATGTTTAGCTTTTGTCTGGCTGATAGAATGAAAATTATTAGTACCTGAGCTTGTGAACGTGTGCGGGACAGTCGCACAGCTGCGTGTAGTGCCGCAGACACGCGACGTGCGGCGTGCACACACACGTCACGCACGACAGGAAGCACGTCGTCTTGCACAGTTGACACTGTCGTTCATCGTCTGGTAGGAGCTCGAAGGCTTCGCGTTCTGCTTCGGTTACACCCTGGTGAAGAAATAAGGTACAATTAGATAAATTGAAAAATGTTAAAATTATAAAAATCGCCCTGTGGTGGAACAGTTTTTGTTGGACCACCACCTTACATTTTAGAGCGGGACCGCTCCGCTCAAGAGTTTTAAACCACACGCGTCAATCTTACGATCCATTGTGCATGCGCGCACCTGCTTCGGACCATGCGCATGGGAGCGCGTGTGACACAATATCCATTCACCCGCGTACCAAACTATGCGGACCGTGGACCTGCGTCTTTCAGGAGTATCTTTCGCAAATTAGATGTGAGTTTCTTTGGAAAAGTTGTTTAAAGGTGATGTTCCACTTACCCAATCCAGCAGCCCCTTCCTGAGTTTCCTCTCATCATGCAGCATGGTCCGCATGTCTCTGTAGGCCGCCAGTGCCACGGTGAGACTCAACGACTCTGCTTCTAGCGCCATCTTGCAGACCAGCTCGTCATGTGAGAACACACAGTTGCGGCGGAGTGTTGAGTAGTGGGCGATGCATTCGCGACCCATTTTTAACTGGAATAGTAATGGGAGATATAGTTTAGATGCAGCTAGTCGAAAAATAAAAACGAGTTGCATATGAAATAAGCGAGTTTCATATAATATGCTGCATTCAATTCATCATCATCATATCAGCCCGTTGCTGTCCACTGCTGAACATAGGCCTCTCCAATCGATTTCCAACGTGTCCGGTCCAATGCCACCTACATCCAGCGACTCCCTGCAGTGTAACAAGGTCGTCGGTCCATCTGGCAGGTGACCGTCCCACGCTGCGCTTTCCAATGCGTGTTCTCCACTCCAGTATCTATTTGCCCCATCGGCCGTCCGATCTTCGCGCTATGTGGCCAGCCCATTGCCACTTCAGCTTGCTTATCTGCTGGGCTATGTCGATGACCTTAGTTCATCTACGGATTTCCTCATCTCTGATTCTATCACGTAGAGAAACACCGAGCATAGCCCTCTCCATAGCCTGCTGAGCGACTTTGAGCTTCTGTACAAGTGTATTGTGCATTCAATTCATTCACTGTTAAAAAATAATTATAAAAAGTATATCTTACCCAGTCAGCCGGTGTGAAGTTGACCGCCTCTGCAAAGTTGTATCCTTGATTGAATCCGGCGTGATACGCGCGCGGGAACGTAATAACAAATTCACCAGCGTGTTGGTCCATCCTAAGCAAGGAGAACAGTGTTATTTCTCGCCTCATTGATAAGCTAAATTTTTCTTGTAAAAGACATACCAGCTGGCAAAAATTCTTGCACGAGTTTTCTGTGTGTAAGGAACGTCTTTGAATTATATTTTCAAAAATACTTTATAAGCCAATGGAATTTTAACCCTAGTTCGAACTAATCGTATCATCACGAAGGACACGCGACGGTAGCAATAAAACTTTCCTCTGAAACTTAAAAATGAAAGCGTAATAGATAAATAGTTCGACGAGGTGTCGACTTGCGTCGTCCGAACCGAATCGGGGCGACGTCTTTTACGCATCTAGAGCATTGCAATAAAACTATTGGACTGACTTATCTTCTTCTTTACATAGTACTAGCTGATGTCACGCGGTTTCACCTGCGTTGTTCCCGTTCCCGTAGGAATAGGGGGATCAAATATAGTCTATGTAGCTATCCATTGCTGAAAGAGTTTTTCAAATCGCTCCAGCAGTTTTTAAGTTTATTCGTTACATACAAAAATACAAATCTTTCCTTTTTTAGTATAGATAGATATAGGTGAAATAAAGTCGCTCTCGCTGTTTGTACGCTTAGATCTTTTAAACTAAGCAACGGATTTTAATGCAGTTTTCAGCAATAGATAAAGTGATTCAAGAGGAATGTTTATATACATTGCACCCGTGCGAAGCCGGGGCGGGTCGCTAGTTTTTCTTAAAACCTGTTCGTAGCATGATGTCAAACTCACCTGTACACGGGCACTCCCGCCTTCATGAGAACGTTAGGGTTCATGATGGTGACCAGCTGATGCAGCAAATCTGGCTGGAGTTGGAACAGTTCAGGTGCTTCCGCCTTCATAGCAGCTTCGAACTGCTCCGCTTTTGAACTTGGTACTCCGTACCTAGATAGAAATACATTTTGTTCATTTATTTTGAGTCAAGTTTAGAAATATTAGCCAAGGATTGCTACCTTGGCTAATACTTCTAAACTTTGGTCTTGGGCAATCGATGGATGCGAGAAGTATATGATCGGTCGTTGTGGTGACGCCTGGGTGACACCTATGTCCAGCAATGGTAATGATGATGCATAAGCATCCGCAGATAATTTTACCACTGCTGGGATACAGGTCTCCCCTCTATGAAATTTGCTACAATCCATGAGAGTCAATCTCACGCATCTTGCGTTCCTCCACCGTTTTGAGGACAGTGATGATAAAATAAATTACAGGAGGTAGTGAACTCACCAAGTTTTGGGCTCTCCCCAATGCAGGTAGTTGATGGAATAGCTCCAGTGATCTTCATTGTGCCAGCAGAATGTGGCGAAGCACATGCCGACGTATAGCCAGGGGATCTGAGGACAAAGTGGCAACGTAACATACATAAGCAGTCACCATTTTGCATGGGTTTAGGAAGTAAATAGAGAAGGTTTTGTGCTAGGTTTGTTATTGTTTAATCGATGGGGCATAATAACTGGCCTCACCCTTGGCTTTAAGAATATCGGAACATACCTTTCATCAGTTACACTTATGCACTGGATCCACTAAAAAGTTTTGCAGCATATTTGAAATACCAGGGACTTGTCTGGCTTTTCCCAGAGTTCTCTAGCCAGATCAGATCACCAGGCGAACACCTTTGTATGCAGTGCGCATTAGCTACCCGGAATAAATGGCGTACATATCTCGAAGACAGTCACCAGGTACCTGGCTAGCTTTTCAGAACCCTCCAATCTCGAAGACCTGTGGTTAAAAGTGTTACAACATACCTTCATCCCAGATATATCTGCATTGATATGGCCGAGCACAGAGCCCTCCAGGACAGGCAGGTTGTTG
This sequence comes from Lycophotia porphyrea, assembly GCA_950005105.1. Lineage (NCBI taxonomy): Eukaryota > Metazoa > Arthropoda > Insecta > Lepidoptera > Noctuidae > Lycophotia > Lycophotia porphyrea. Next base: position 640,039 of record OX465408.1, on the reverse strand, counting down.
AGATTCCATGAGGAGTCTGCGTACTGCTGCTCGCCAGGATATAAGTGAGCGTGCGTCTTTGTGGGGAAACCTGAGAAAAGGTGGATGAGTTAGTTAAAAATTCGTGTGGCAGCATTCCACGCAGAACAACAGTACAAGTTGTGCAAGCAGATCAAAACGTCAATTTTTTTCATCAATTCTATGGAACATTTGAGAGGAGTAAGACTATGTCGGTAAAACTTACAGAAACGATGACTCCACGCATTTATATTTCAAGTAGGTATTCTGCATAGGAGCGTATTGTTGCTTATATGATGATTGATATTTTCTTTTACTCTGGACGCTCTTAACGTGCCCGTTTTCTACATCGTTCTCACATAATTATATGTATAATCTCAACATGAATAATTTAACCAAGATTTTGTAACAATATTTTGATTGAAAAGAGTGTCCATGGAGTTTCTTGCCCATTCTTCTCCATAGAGATCTACGCTTTGGAATGGGCAACTACAGTACTTTCACAAGTTATTATGCCTTGTGTCTGTGACTGTAGCTTAGCCTAATTTGTTTTTCTGACATTCAAAAGTGCCTGTAATGGTCTAATTGAAATAAATGCTTTTGAGTTTGAGTTTGGACATGGACAGCAGTCTTGCAAGGCCTCAAGTCAGAACCATTTTTACTGAGCAGCTGAGCAGTGGATATTGACGAGCTATGTGAAGTCACTCACCAGAACCATGGTCCATAGAATGCAGGTCAGCGCCATACTCCACAGTCACATCCTCGTCTATTGACGACACGACGCGCCAGAACTCTTTCTCTACTGTCGATGTTGGCACCATCTAGTGACACAACGTATTGTAATAGGACAAAATATGATCAAATGGTAAGATAAGAAATTTCTACTGACTTGTATTGGAATGGAATGAAGAGTCAGTTCTATAAGAGATCTTTTAGATGTTAAGGAAAAATCCTTAACTCGAACTTTTTATCTGGTGAATACACTAGATTGAAGTCTGAGACACTAATCGTCAGATTATTCTAAAGGTCTGAAACGGCCAAAAACTAAAAACAAACTACAGAACCTACACATTTTTTTTTAATTAAAATAAACATTTATTTGTATGTCTCACCTAACATCCTGGCATGTTAACCTAATTCAATCTTGAACAACCAACCCTTCCATTTATATCTGTACAAATTCCCCAAATCTTCTCAAAGACCACCAATAATAAAAAATCTTACATGTACAGGCATATTGAAGTAATCCGACTTGAACTGATCGGCCATCTCTCCGAACTGTTGTAGTGTGTACTCGCGCGTCGCTTGCTCAAAGCCGAACGCTTCTGTGGGTTTTGATACCTGATGGCAATGGGAAGAAAAAAGTTAGTTATTGGAATCAAGAAGTCAGAGTGGAAGGTTATGGGGAGAACATTGCCCAACTGTGGAACAATTATCATCTGTCTAGCCTCTTCCTAGGTAAAATGGAACCAGGCATTTGCGGATATTCATTACAACAATCGCCAGGACAGTAAATCGTTTGGCGCACGAACGACGATGCGTTCGACGAGTTAACTGCCCCGTGGAGGAGCGAAACACGCATCGAGGGTTTGGGTTGCATGTTGCATTAAAACTAACGCATAGAAGATGCAATAGTTTTGCATGAGTATATTTTTGCTGGCAATAGGACGCTGCTGCATTCAACAACCAAGTCTGAATTTAGTTGTTGCGCACTTATTTTTACATAACGTTTTACTGTAAAATGGTTTGTATGGCGAATAGAATTTTTTGTTGTTGTTTGTGATCTTTTTTTTTCTTTCTTTTTTTCTTTCAGGCCTCGTAAAATGGAAGCAATAGTTATATCTAAGTCTGTTTGCATCACAAATAACTAATACATTTGTTACTGTAAGATGATAGACAAAATGATTTTTTTGAATATTGCCTGTTTCAACGCATTTGATGACTAGCGGTGCAAGGGGGCCTATGGGCAACCCGTTTAGTGCTTATCATTCGATCTCTATCAAAGCATTGAAGTCGACTGAAAAGATTTATCTTTCTACAAACAGAGAATGCATGCAACATCAATTCTACTCAAAGCTTGTACTACAAACAGATTTTCTACGTCTTTTGTCGAGCCTGCCCAAGCCTATTCCGCGTCGCTGTTACCCACCTCTTCAGCCAGACACACAGGACAGCGCCAGTCTCCCTTGGGCACGTCGGCGAGCGGGGGGAGCAGGCAGAAGGTATGGTAAGAGTCGTCGCAGCCGTCACAGAGTAACATCTGCTCCTCTACGTCGCCGCGCCCGCAAACGTGACACATGTACTTCGCCAGCTGGAGCAAAGAGAAATTTTCTTTTGTTATTTTTGCTCCATGGTTCCAACGGCTATGGCGAGAAGTCATGTGTTTCCCCGTCCCACAGTGATATAAGACCCGCCCTTGAAAAAAGACACTAACCCACTCATACCACATCATTAATAGCTCAGTAAGTTAACCCATCTAGGTAAATAGGAACCCGAATAACAGGCAATTTTGGGTTTTAAAAGAAACGGCAAGGTATTCTGTTAGTTATTAACATCATTTTGCTTGAAAGATTATGTGACAAGTTTTGAGTGTGTATAAAAAATATTTTTTCAAGGATAGCTATGTTACATTTGAATTGCTAGAAAGATTACAAAAAGCATTAAGTTTTTGTATGTAAGTTTGGTTTATTTACGAAATATTACCTGTCTGCTTATTTATCTATTTCCTTTCTGTGTGGTAAGTCATTTAAGAGATTATTTACAAAAACATTTCATTCCCATACCGGACAACTCTTACCCTGGATTTAGGAAAAAGCTCCTAAACAGAAATAGGAAGTGGATGGATAGTGCCAACAGCCATCTATAGAAGATACTTATTTAACATTTATCATGCAACATTGAACATCAAGAAGATATCAGAAAATAGACAGTAATCAACAGAAAATATATACATAATAAGGTGTAATTTCTTGTGGTTTTCGTATAAATTAAAATACTAAATTACTCACCTATTTTTCTGCAACTGCTAAGGAAGAGTTTCTTAAGCGTGTCCACATTAAATAAAAATCAGGATAAAACACAACATCAACATTAACTGGACAATTACATAAAAGATTGGTGGGCTGGTTGTGTGTCGACTTCTCCTAAGTTAAAAGCCATTCGGAGAGCTTTTTTTTTCATTTAAAAATCTTTGCATAATTATGATAGTGATTTCTCAGAAAAGCATAATACAGAACAAACAGAGACGTTAAAAACTGTTGACGCTTTTTCAGCCCTTTACAAGATCTCTTGGGTCTTTTATGTTATTCTGTATTCTGAGCCGTGTTTACAAAGTGCTAAGGCGGGTCCACACTTACGCACGCGCGCGAACCGTGCACGCTACGCGCCTCGATTGGCTATGGACGCGTCACTCACGACGCGCGTGCGCCTCTCGAGAATATGTCCAAAGATTTCCATATTTTGTTTCTAAACCTACGCACTATGCGGTTAACCGGAACGCGGTCAGCCGTTATAAATATGTACGAGTAAATAGTTTTTTCTGCGGCCAACCGCTCCGGTCGCTCTGAGCGCTGGGGCCCGACGGAGAGTCAGCCGGACGGTTGTTATACGCATTACACGGATAGTGCTAGTTTGCGGCTCCCGCCATTGACGGCGCACGTGTTCACCGACGCTCGATAGATTTGATACAGAAAAACTTATCTCCATACTTTTTGGGCTCTTCGAACAATAACTCAAAATGCTTGCATCTCGTGTTTGCAAAAAAGGATACACCCAGTACCTTTTTCTGTTTCTTTTTCTTTATATGTTTAACGCAAGAAAATATAATAAACAGCTGCGACTTCTTCGAAGTCAATCTTGGAAATGAGTCGATCCAACCGCAAACCACGACGGATTCTCAACCGCACGTTCCGGTTACGGTTAGTGCCGTATAGTGCGTAGGTACCCTTATGATGCATGTGAACCGCACTATTCCTGTTCGCGAGAGGACATTATAACTTGCCCGTAAAATGCTCGCATGTCAAAAGGTTTTCAAACTATGTTCCTAAGACACACGTGAACCGCACTGTCCGTGCACGTGCGTATACAAGTTGTTTTGTTACTTAACATTCAAACTCTGTACGATTGCTAGGATCTTTGAGTGTAGTTTGTGGCTGATTTTTGATCTCCACAGCTGCTTTCTCGACAGCACCTAGAACAAACTAGTATCTCTATAACGTTACCGGGTCGTCCGGATGCAGCGCGTGGCTGGAGGGCGGCGCGGGAGTGACGGATACCGTCATGTTGGACATGCGGTGCTCGCGGAGGCGCGTGGAGCGCGTGACGCGGGAGCGCGCGCCGCAAGACCCGGCTGCTGACATCCACTTGTTCTCGCGAGGACCTACGGAGAGGAGAGAGTGGTTCTAGTACGAGTGTGTCTGGAGATTTGAAGGGTCCCCGGGGGATCCTGCAATTACCCGGAGTAACATGTCCCAAAGGGCTTTTCTAAATGAAATCATTCAAGTCGAAATATTTTGTACCGAATGATTTAATTGCTGTTGTTTGTAGTCCCAAAAAAAAAAGGTCGGCAGGCGTGGGACTGTCTGGGCCCGGCTTGAACTGCGCTTGCCAAATTCGGTCCCTGGATTTGTGACGATCTCTTACATACCAAGTTCCCTCTGTGCCTTAGAAAGTTCTTAAAGTTGGTCCCGATGTTAATTTTAGGTTCGAAAGTCTGAGAACCAGTCTTACCAAGTAGTATCGTGTAAAATGCAGGTAATCAGCAGCATCCGGTTAGACTAGAAGTCAACTCGAACATAGGAAAAGCTAGGCAGATGATGATATAACATTGTACACTCACTCCTCCTAGTCTCAGGGCTCTCCTCTTTCACGGGAGTCTTCATGGCCTCCTCCTGCAGCTGCGCGGGCGTGCGGTCAGCCGGCACGGTGTCGGCCGGCGTGGGCCCGTCGGGGTCGGGCTTGAAGCGGCGCGCCGGCGGCGGGGTCGCGGCCGCCGTGCATTTGCTTGTTGAACGGCTGCGGGTGCCGCTTGCTTTTTCTGGCGTTTGTTCGCCTTTTAATTTGATATCCTGTAGTTGAATGTTTTAGGATTGTAAGTTTTTTGTGATAATCAAAGACATAAAGCACTAGATTGACGGTAAACTAAAATTAAGTAACACAGTTGATAAACTATGATTACCAAAAAATACTTGTTGCTGCATCAAATTACTAAGAATGAGGTGATAGAATATCTTGTTTCGAGTTCAGATATGGATAAAACTTAAATAAAGGTTAAGGTAAAATTACTTTCACAAATGAAATAAAAAATCTCTCGCTAGGCAGCTGGATCATCTGGGACTTGATTCAGAGAGATTCCTGGACTCATTGTTAGGAGGCTCCTTTCTCTGGAGGCCTGACCGCCGTCAGCTTGGACCCTGTTCTCGATACCGGTGGTACCGTAACTTCAATTTTTGATATTTTTATTAGGAATATTTAATAATTTGCGAAATTACTACAAAAATAAAGGGAAATAAAAAAAATCCCCGAGAACTGATCCCCTTTCTCAATCAGGAGGCTAGGCTCTATTCTCAAAAGAACTATTTGTCAAGATGCAACCATAAACCTTGCCTTCGGTGCATCTCAAAAATATAGCAATAGTTAAAAACAACTCACTGTTTCCTTATTATCCACCGCTCCATTGCTTTTGAAGATGTCGTACCGGTACAGGATCTTCTCGTAGTGGTTCTTGAGGATGGAGCCGATGCCCTTGCCTTGCGGGAAGCCCATGCGACGTGCCACCTTCGACCATTTCCGCTCTGAGGAGCATACTTCGAAGCCACCTGTGGGAAAAATCATATTTAGGAATTGTCAACAAATTAAAAACTGGCTCAAGTTTTGATGAATACGGACAGCGCTAGGCAATCGAAATAGCAATGTTATTCCTAAGCATTGCCTTGTTTTACGTCCTTAACTAAATGTTTTTGGGCTTATAGTACAAGGAGTAAACGGCCTCTTCACGAAGTCATCAAGTAAGCATTCTGTACATCAAACTAACCAACACTGGAAAAAAAAAATATTGCTGGGAAACCAATTTTTTTTGGGGTGAAAAATCACGGTCTATGGTAGCACTCAGTGTTACTAATTGAATAGTACAGACCCCTCTGTACTAATCAATTAGTCGTAGTATTCCTGAGGTCGTTTGAAATAGAGCTAAACATAAAATACTGTATTTAAAAAAAAAAGCGAGTAGCAATTGATTTCTCAAAACAGTTGATGATGAGAAACACTATCTGTTGAGCGGCTGGACAGAATAAATCCTGAAGTAGCGATCAAGCATTGGTTTGGTATTGGTGACACAGTAAAACCGGCCAATTGCGAGTTGGACTCGCGCGCCGAGGGTTCCGTATAAACTTGTAGGTATTTCGTTAATAAACTACATATGAAAACCTTTTTTTTCCTTTACATGTGCCGACCCAAAACCTATAGGGTATTTCCGGTAGACCTAAAATAGTCAATTTTGGTCAAAAGCAAGGTCTTACAGCACAAGTAAAGGGAAAAGTCCGAAAAACAAAAAAGTTGAAAATTAAGGCAAATTTTGGTACGAGTACAAGTTTTTTCGAAAATCTAAATCTTTTTATCGTGTTGTCTCAGGACCTAGATTTTATACACCTAATAGGGACTATAGACCTCAGTATCTGGTATACATTTCAAATTGCTAGGTCCACCAGCTCCTGAGAAAATCGGTGTACACGAACAGATACACAGACAGACAAACAGACAGACGGACAAGAGATTGATCTTATAAGGGTTCCTTTTTTACCTTATGAGGTACGGAACCCTAAAAACTATTTCTGAAAAGTCTATTTGAAATTTATTTTTGTTTCTGTTGAGTCATATTATGGGGTGCAACCGGTGCATCTGATCAATTTAATTAATTAACAAATCATACAAGTGACTGACTCCTACATAAATTGACTAAACTTTTAAGACTTCAGCGTAAGCAAATTACTGTTAACAAGATTTGTTAAATTGTACAAAGACAATAAATGAGGAAAACTATACGAAAACCAGTTTACCTCGATAATATCGGAATCATGAAGTTAAGCGTAAACGCGAATTTACATACAGGGTGTAAACAGACTCTTCACGAAGCCGTCAACCAAGCATTATGTACATCAAACTAATTAACTTTACGCAAAAATTAGTGCTGGGAAACGACTTTTTTTTTGGGCTGAAAAATCACGTTTTACAGTAGGACTCAATGTACCGCACTCAAAACATTGTGCTGATGGATGGATTGAATAGTAAGGGGGTCCTGGAGGTGTTTAAAGTAAAAATGTAACATTAAAAACATGTATTTAAAAAAAAACTTGTGAAAAAGTTGGAACTTTGACCCCCAATATCTCCGTAACTAGAAGGTTCCCAGGTATGGTCTAGAACAAAAAAATGATCGAAATGACGGGGAAAACAAGTGCCTTTCGGCTTCGTTAAGAGTCTGTTTACAACCTTTATAGAGCAATTCAATTAGTGTTCGTATCTTTGAATTGACATCTTAACAATAATTGGCCTTTTTTTTGTGGATGGGAAATCATCAAATGGCTTCTCCCGCTGGAGTGTCAGACTTGTACTGACTAAAACCCATCCATGTTCCTTCCTTGCCCTTTGTGTTCCAGGGCCGCGGTATCTCATTCAGCAGTAGTCCCGCAGCCCACAATAATTGGGCTGACAAAACATGGTGAAACCTGGTGCCAGGTTATACTTTGGCATAATCATGGCCCTGCAAAGTTCTAGGTCTTACGCTAAGAATATGCCCTGGACACTTACTTTTTGAAAACGCCAACCGTGCCGTTATTTGGTATTAATTCTACTACAGGTATAAAGAAATAAGCTATGAGAAAGGCTCATTTTTGGTGAAAACATCATCAAGTCAGTATAGGTGATGACGAACATTGACTTTTCAAAGTGCCAACCCTAAACAAAACAAAAACAAATACCTGCTTCCTTGACAATCTTGTGTAGAGCATAAAGGTCTAGTGGCTTCCGTTCTACCGTGGGGATCTTGAGCACGGAGCCCTGCAGCTCCCAGAACTTGATGATCTGGTCCAGGAAGTTCAGCTTCACGCGGGTTATCGCCTGGCACAGAAATAAAATCACATTGATTAAATCAAAATAACAGTACTCGGCCGTTACAAAGACAATTCGAGTTCCAGAAAGATTTTCGCTTTGGAGTTTTTTTTTTGCCTGATAGCTTGCTTTTGTCCTCGATCTCGTCTGATGGAAAGCGATGGATGAGGTTCGCGATAGAAGGAGCATGCCCAGAAGATACTAGTTCACACTTGCTTTGAAAGCAGACGAAAAAAATCACATGTCTGTGTGCCTCTTTTTATAAGTTCTATGATGCGACAGATTAAAAACCTGAAAATCTAATATCCCGGCGACCAACATCGAAACCCGAGGGCTGGTGCTGTTACCAAGTGTAACTTACTACCTCTGCTACATGATATATATGCTGCAACAGCGACAAAAGCTTGAAGATCCGAGACCTCTTAAAAATTCTAAATGCCAGGAAATGTTACAGAAATAGGCTCGTGAGAATTGGTCTGCCGCGTCTAGCTAACAATAGGGCTAGATCGGTATAAGTCAAATCGGCGACCTGGGATTTGATACATTGTTGAAGCAGTTTTCATCTGAAAAAACCGCAACTTTACACGATGCTTAAGCCAATGTATAGTCGCCAAAACTCGTCTCGCATGGACACTGAAAACCAGTGCTGTGCTCCGCATAGCACAGCATCATGCTGAGTGGTAACCTGCTTGTCGCAGTCACGTCGTGCAGCTGTAACTTTTTTTTTGTTCTGTCCTATAGTATTTATAAATATTTGTTATGCGTTGTATGTTTATTGTTTATTTATTTTTTTGTCATTTTGTATGCAAGCCATGGCACTGTAACGAATATTTTCTTTCTGAACGATGGCCGTTTCGTGAGGATGTGACGCATATTTTCCCCCAACTAGTTTTTCTTTTTACGGCTATTTTTATGCGTCACGTTTAACGCAGTTTTCGTAAAAACTGGTGAATTAAAAAAGAGGTCTATACACAAAGGTATACGCAAACTATGTGGTAAAAGTGAAACAGTTTATTAACATGTAAACAATTTACATTTTGAGCTAGGAAACATTTTCCTTTCAATTTTTTGCCAAACATATCAATCACTCAAATTCGTTTATTTGCGACAAAAGTAGGAATTTCTATTAATACACGGATACATAACAACTATTATTTACCTCAGTTCTGACTTATGAGTTATGAGTAATCATTTAATACATCACATAGTTATGTCAATAATTTCAAATTATCGTACAATTAAATAGCTTTTGACCGCAGTATCGGCCGCGTGGATGTCCGAAATTACCCCGTTAATTAATGGCTGGATAAAAAAAAGTATCCTATATTATTATTAAAAAATACCCTGCCCGACCCGAAATTGGCATTTACGTATCCCAATGAAATTACCAAATAAAATGAGAAATATAAAATATTCATCAAACTACGAATAAAAAAAATATAATAAATTCCAAAAATCACCATTTCCCCAAAATCTAACCAATTTTTAAAACATTCGTGTGTTCGACCGTCACTTGCTTGTTGATGTAAGAGAGTGAGAGAGAGCCATGTAAGTTTCCTCATATTTTATTTATTATTATCGGTGTATTTTTTTCTTTTACACAAATATGTAGTATAAGAATGAACTCTGGAAACCTAACTTCACGGACATAACATAGTTATTTCGAAGGTGTGCAGATACTTCAGTAATTTAAACTGCACTGATTGTTCTGTCCAATCCCGCAATAATGAATAATAATGACCTTTAAAACTAACAATTAATACGAACACTAACTCAAACACCGCTAGCGAACTCCAAGGGCAGTTTAAGTATATGATTATACCGAACGAGCTAACTGAAGCCTGCAAACACGTCATTTGACACACTACTACACGTAGGTATAGGATATGGTCAGTAACTTAAACAAATAAGTAATACTTTTGCTAACGAAACAAATAATTATTCTTTCAGCCATTTTGGTCTCTAACGTTGTGGTCGCTAGCGTCACTCCTGAGTGTGAGGTCGATTCTCGGGTCGGGTAAAATATGATGTCGGGTTTATCTATCAGGAATTCCTCATTCGGGTTGATGGCAATAAGCTCGCCTTCTAAGGTAGAAGGCGAGCTTATTGTCTGCAATGCATCCACACATTAAAAAAAAAAACTGTGTAAGTCAACAATCTAAATTAAAGAAATATTAGAGCTACTTGTTGGTATGCATATATAGGCTACCCGCTATACGGCGTGGCCCAATTACTGTAAAATAAAATCAATAGTGATACAGGGGTAAGCAGAATTTATAGAACCCAACCCGCTACGATCCTCTCATCCACGCCTTTTGCGTCGTCTTAGTTCATAACACATCTAGTCTTATACGCACGTCGATTGTGAGTAGTTTGCACCTAAACCTTACGAAGAACATCACCCAATGTATCTTAGGGCGTGTCCACTCAGATCTGCTGAAATAGTCATATAGGTACACCAATTTGAACTATTTGCAGCAGTAAAGTCTAGTTAAACACCGATCAGCATTGTACATGCAGTTTAACTAATCCCTGATTAAGCAGTCATTATGATAGTTCACTAACTAACCAATGAAACTGTTTGTACGATTTGAAAAGTGTCCGCTTGCTAACCAATTATTCAACAAATACCTATCTGATTTGAATGATCATGATAAAACAATGAATGTGTTTCAAGTCCAAAACTTGCATTGTAAGATAAAAAGTCGGAAGGATAAAAGAAGAATCAAAATAAAAATAAACTTCTGATAACAGTTGCTTCTATTTCGTTTATATTGTTTTTGATTTCGAAAATTCATTTGATCTATACAAATAAATAAAATTGAAATGTCTGTTTGTAATATCAAAATACCTTTTTACTGAATGCATATTGGCACTATTAAAAAAAAAACATTTTTTTTTAGTTTTTGTCTGTGAACTCTTCAATAATAGACAGCAAATCTGTCGTGATTGCTGCATTCGCTTGAATGTTTATTGTTTACACAACATAATAACATAATATCACACCTGTATGCTCTGAGGGAATACGCAGAAGTGTACAGTAAGTACATTTCGACAGGAATGTTAAGTTCTATGTTTTTTGGGGATAAGCCTATTAACATGAAATGTACCTATTGTTAACAATATAAAATAATGCATAGCAAATATTTGCATAGAATACTTCATGGAAAAATAAAAAAACTTTTTTGCAAAAAATAAAACCGACTTCAAAAACAAAACAAGTGAAAAATAAAATTAAAAAAACTAAATCAAACAAACAACAGTCACCGACTTCTGAAGCTAAACTTATTTTACCCGACCATCCATTTTCCCAGAGACGGTGGGACGAGCCGCTCTGCAGAGTAGTTCAGAGCAATCTGCTGAACACATCTGCTACTACTGCTGAGCGTGCGCGCCTGCGGGCTGTAGGTGAGTGGGAGTCGGGTCTTTGGCTTCACGCACTACCGTCGTCGAGCATAGGCACATTGTTCGACGACACAACCTTCCGCCTCGCTGTTTCTTTACGCCTTGGTGCCGCTTGCTGTTCTCCTCATCGCTGTCACTGCGGTGAAGCTGTCAACAACCTCGGTCACCACGGCCTGTCATGCAGCCGAAGTGCGGGTCGTTTTGCACGGCACGCAAATATAAACGACATTATCCGACGAGCTCTTGTCACCGTCGGCGTCCCAGCTGTTTTAGAACCCAATGGCTTGGCACGCGACGATGGCAAGAGACCGGACGGCATGTCTTTGTTTCCTTGGAAGATGGGTAGGCCTTTAGTGTGGGACGCAACATGCGTCGATACTCTTGCGCCATCCCATCTTCCAAGCTCATCGTGCTGTGCTGGTGCTGCCGCTGCGGCTGCAGAGAACCTCAAGCGGCGTAAATATAGAAACCTGTGTGGTAACTATATTTTCGAGCCGTTTGGGGTTGAAACTCTAGGGCCGTGGGGTCCGAGTGCTCATAGCCTATTTAAGGAAATTTCGAAACGCCTAGTTGACGCTTCCCGTGACCCAAGGGCTGGCTTTTACTTTGGCCAGAGGCTAAGTGTTACCATACAACGTGGCAACGCCGCACGTCTCTTGGGCACATTACCATCTGACAGCGTTGAGGAGGAGTTTTTCGATGCCCTTTTATAGTTTGTTGTTAGTTTATCTATTTTAGTTTAATAGTTTTTAATTATCAATGTATATAATTAGTTTAACCTAATAAAGTTAAAAAAAATTTTTACTTTGTGTTTTTGAAGTTGGTTTAATTTTTTGCAAAAAAGTTTTTTGGGTTTATGTCAAATAAAATATTTAGATTTTGGCCAGCCTAATTTTGATAATATAATTTGGAAATAAAATTGTTTTGTTGCTTTCTTACCTCTAATTCATTAAGTCTTTGTATCCTTGGTGTGAAACGTAACCGGTCTACATCCACTGCAAATGGGGGCTGCCAATGCTGTAACAATACATATGGTTTAAATATGGGTATGGAAAGGAAACAAATATGTTAGTATGTATGGAAACTGCAATTTGCATAGAATAAGTCATCCAATACTTTTTTTCTTTCTTTGTAAGAGAAGAGACCGTTGCCTTTAAATTCAATATAATAAGACATTATTTTTAAAGATGAATTAAAAGGGTAGTAGGTAATTATTGAATGATTAAGGTAACAAGGTCTTTTTCATACACACTCTCTTTAATACTTAAAATAAGGAAATAATTTTGTAGTACATCAGATAAGTATTAACAGCATACATCTACTCAAGTGCAAAATACTCTGAAGTAACTTTTATTATTATATTATTATTTTGTCAGCGCATAAACAAATAGTAAAAAGTTCATTAACATCATAGCATGACAGAATTGTCACACACACACACAATTGACAGAATAGTTGTTTGATTGAATAATCAAGAACAAAATGTTTTCCTGCATGCATGCATGTAAAGCAGTTTTCAAAATACTAGTTTAATCTAAGTTACTGTACTGCCATTGTAGGTATGTATAAATCCTAAACTAGATCTTATGAGGATCCGGTTTCAAGTAGTCTAGCTAGCACTACAGCTGTTTAAGTAATGTGATACTTTAGTGACAAGTAACAGAATAGATAGAGATAAGTTTTGTTTAAAAAAAAAATATTGCGGCAACTCTGTTTATTATTTTATGTATTTGTAATCATGAAAAGGGTATGACTGATTTTTATTCGGAGTAATTCTTCTATTTCTATTCATTTCAAGATTACATCATATATTATAATGGCTAGGCCCAGTAAGTGGCCATGTCGATTGAGGGGTCAAAGTGGCCATGTTGATTGAGGGGTCAAAGGTGTTGTTTAGATTGGCAATGGTGCAGGAGGACAGACACCTGGGACACTCCAGCAGGTGGGAGATTTAATTATAGTAAGAAACCATTAGTATATTTTTTGATTAAATTTAGGTACTTTAGGAAGACTGATTATAATAAATCAACAAGGGCCTACATACACTTTAAAATATGAAAACATCATTAATATTAAAGTTATTGTGTCTATCTCGTCTATCTGAAAATTATTCCTTTTTCTGTAGGATTTAGGAATGATGTTTATTATTACATCATTCTTATACTTAGTGTCACATTCTCCGTCTCCAGTTTTTACAAGATTAGTAAAATTATGGTATATATCCTGCTATTTTCCTGTACTATTCTTACACAGTCATTCATTAAAATTCGGTCAGTAGGTTACAACATGTACTTAATACTTATCAATCAACTAACCTTCCTATTTTTTTTACTGCTATTGCATAAGTCACTGACATTGTAACACTAAAGGAGTTGTTAAAGGAGGCTGTTTTGTTTATTAAACCTCATGTTTCCAATTTTCAATAGTTTAGTCTTATTTTTAACTTTCCTTGATGGAGCCCAGGATGTTGGTCCTTTGTGATGACGGTGGGAGTATTAAGAAAAGATGTTCTACCTGCTTTCACTACACACTATTTTTCTCAAATATTTTGCTACGTAGACTTGTGCTATATACGGGTTCGGGTTTCTTGTATGGGAGCCCCATTTAATTATTAAGTAATTTATATTATTTGTTGTTATAACGGCAACCAAAATATATCATCTGTGAAAATTTCAACTGTCTAGCTATTATGGTTCATGAGATACAGCCTGGTGACAGACAGTCAGAATCATGTTTTTTTCGGTTTATGGTACGGAACCCTTCGTGCGTGAGTACTACTCGCACTTGGCTAGTTTTTTATTTTTACTTTGACCACAATTACAAAGAATTGGCTTGTATAGAGGACCCTTAAAAACCACTGCATAAACAAAAAATTTCTTTATCTCTGCTGTTTAAAATTATTGATACCACAATATTTTGATACAAATTATCATCACTGATACCAGTAATACTATACTTACTAAAACTAACAGTAAAAATACCTTTTAGCATCACTACTATAATTAATACAAGTTTAGTGTCAAAAACTTGTTGCATAAATGTGTCACGAAGCAAAAATGAGTTAGTGTTCTAAATAACACATTATATTGACATGAATGACCTAGTATTTAACCCCAGCCTGGTAGATTGATTAATATTATTTTACCCGTATAGTACTTATTTGTAACACAAAGAAGGGAAAACCCCACCACATTTTTTTTTACCATCATGCCTAATCTTTTTTCAACTATGTTGGGATCGGCTTCCAGTCTAACCTGATGCAGCTGGTTACCAGTAGTTTACAATGGAGTGACCGCTTATCTGGGCTGTACTGTATACTGGATAATACAATATTCCTTGATGAGTTGAATGGTTGACATATTTTTTTTGAAAACTATTGCTGAGAGTAAACCTGCTTGGCGCAGTCATGACATGCAAGCTGTCAAGTTTTTTTTTCGTTCCATCATTGTATTTATAAATATTTGTTTTGCATTGTATGTTTATTTTTTTCATTTTGTATGCATGTCATGTCCCTGCAATACAATTTTCTTTCTAAATTTACCAACGGCTTAACATGCTTTCCGAGACATGGAGGAAACTTGGTAAGTAATAGATGGGCACCCATCCACAGACCAACCGATATGGCTGTTATTATTTAGCCACGAGCTCCTCTTTTTTTGCCATTTGTCCTATTTAAATGTTTATCCTGTTTTAGTGTCACACACATTTCACTAAAACATTTTAAACGTGGGTAAGTAGTTACTCATCATCATTCTCTTGGCCTTATCCCACTAATAATAGTCTTCTTTCATACTTGACTAATAATCATCATACCCTGATATGACCTGCTTTCTAGCCATATCATGTCACACAGATCATCCATTGTTTCTTAGGTCTTCCTTCTACATTTCAAGAAAATTTCCTTATTCCTATGTATGTACTACTAATTAGTAAATTAAAATTGCTAATCTAAATTTTTAAATGCAGGAAGAGATGTGTTAGATTATCTTTTATTTCAAATGTTTATCTCTGACTATCACTCCTATTTTAAATGGGGTAGGCAGGTACTACATAATTCCTTATTAACCATATCTTTTATTCAATTCACATTAAACAAACTTAAATTACAACCATTCCTTTACTTAACTCATCAATTCTAATTGCTAGATAGGAAAACTACATCATTGAAATGGTGAACTTACTTGTTTTTATAATAGAATATAAAAATAATATTTGTGTTGAATGTATGTATAACATTGTTAGATTTTATTTGAGCAACGGTAAGTAATACCAAGTTTTCAATCTTTTTAATATGGATCATACCATACCAGACATACATAAGAATATTCAGGTTACAAGTAGGACCACATTTGAATACTAGTTCTTTCACAGTTACAAAGAAGGTGTCTGATGTGATGACAAGTATTAGAGAGTATGAAATTAGAAATGCTGCGCCAAACCCAAATAATTTCGTAAAAAGTCAGGAGAATTATGATGATGGTATTCCTGGTGTATCATATTTTTTTTATAATTCAAGTGCAACTGGTCTACTTTAAATAAATGGTATGAATTAAATGGTATGATACCTATTGCCAGTTCCAGAGAAAAACCTAGTGTCATAATTTTACTACCGCATTTAATGGGGTAAATTATAATGAGGAAAAACCACACATAATTGCTTTAGATTATTTCTTGCAAGTATAAAATGAGACTACATGCTTACTGATTTTAGATTAGTACTTTTTGGCACTCATAGTTGAAAAACTGTTTAAATGATTGGCACTAGACATACACTGAAATTGTGTAATTTTGTGAAATTATGAAATCATTGTTATTTTCTTTTACATTGTCATAACTTTAGTTACTGCTGTAGAAAGGATAACAAAAATCCAATTATAGATTTTTTTAAATTGAAAGTTCACTGGTGTTCAGGTTCACTGTCCAGGGGGTGAATGCTCAAAGGGAGTAGTTCAAATAATAGTAAACCTATTTATAACTTTCTAGTCTTTGTGATTATGTTCTTTCTTACATTATGAAGTTAGTCCTTAGATTGGTCTAGTAAGTACTGTTATTTATTATGGTTATTGCTAAATGGGAAGAAGAGAGAGAAGGTTATGGGGAGGCCTTTGGCCAGAAGTGGGGCACTATAGAATAATTTAAAAAAAAAAGA
Organism: Lycophotia porphyrea; assembly: GCA_950005105.1. Lineage (NCBI taxonomy): Eukaryota > Metazoa > Arthropoda > Insecta > Lepidoptera > Noctuidae > Lycophotia > Lycophotia porphyrea. The sequence goes on along the minus strand of OX465408.1, from coordinate 623,388 downwards.
ATTACTAAATGGGTACCACAGTTCGATCTTAATTAACTTTGTAACAAATAAGAACATGATGTACCAATATGGTGATTTCATGATTATGCACATTAAAATAACATGCAAGATAATCTGCATGTATACAAAATATTGGAGATAAATTCTAAATCATTGATTATCACAAATGTTATGCAACATCTAAACATTTTGACTTTAACCAAGTCTTGTGCACTTATTATCTGCCATTTTTTTACAAATGTCACCATCATTTACTTTAATTCTTATTTTTTGTTTTACAGAGATGGATGACAAAGCAGTCTTGACCATGTGAGTGTTTCATACAATTTCATGGACAAATATACAGAAAGTAGGTCTTGCATACCAATTATTTAGTTATCTATATCAAAGTGCACATTCATTCTCTTGGTGTCTTTGCAACTATCCCAAATCCTATTATTCTTTCTACAGCAGACTTCATTGTCATATTTTAGTGTGCACTCAACAACCACTGAGGAGATTACAGTTAGTCACGATAAAAAACTCGCAATAGTTCTTTTTTTATCTAAACTATCGTAGGCAGGAGGGCATGACACAAAATGGCAACCAGCCTCCACAATACAATATGCAACTGCATTTAGGCCTAAATAAACAGAATAAGAAGCCTGAAACCGTATTCGGACGACACTTGACACGTATTACACGGGATTAGAAGGTAAAAATTAAATTTAGATAACGAGCAGCTTAATAAGTCGAGGTAATATGGTTGCATCACACGTAATTCGCGAGTGGTTATAGGGTTAGAAAACTGCTCAATATTCGTGTTTTATCGATACAAACGCATATTGGAAGGCCTATTTAGTGACACACTGTTTGTCGAAACAAAGAAATTTACTCACCGCTGGTGGTTTTATCTTGCAAATCCCCGATTTCTCAGCGATTGGTCGTATTTTGCTGATGTATGCCAGGGGGTCCAGAAATTCCTCTGGCGTGGGTTCGAACACTGGTGCCTCTGGAGGTGGGGTGAACGAGAAATTATCAGGTTTCATAGTAGGGGACGCCGAGTCCCCCATGCTAACTTCGACGTTAGCTTCGTCACATTTTCCCATTTTTGAGAAACACTATGCAGTCCACACAAATGCAACTATAAATAAAACTTTAGCATCATCTAATGTTATGGAATGAATAAAGCACGACCACAAAGAAATAGAAGCATCAGAATTTGTCTTTCCATAGGGAATCACAACGAGATAATAAATGAAATTATCACCAACAAATAACAGAGTTCGCTTGCACGTCCGCCATGCGAAATTGAACTTTCGAAACTGCGGTGCTGCCAAGCGAAAAATAAAATCATTGCGCACTCAATAATATTTTTTATTTTTGATACCGGTGCATTTACGAAGTCGCAGTAGTTTATCTTTCCTTAAATGTTACTAAGATTATTTTGATTTTTTGCCTTTATTTCTTCCACGAAAAGCGATTAAAAGCCAAGGAATATATATTTTTTTGTAATGCAGCTCACTATTCACCATTCTTGGTTTAGAAATTGCCTTAATCAATCATTCAATCGAATGCTTTCGGAGTTATTTTTATTTTATCTAAGACATGGCTTTCTCCACGAAGTTTTCGTCTTCATTGCAGAAACATCCTAGGGAGATAAGGTAAATATTACCGCGACAACAACTACACAAAAAAAAATGCTGCGCTACAATTTTTCTGGATTTTATTTATCAATCGTATGAATTTGTATGGTCTGTGACGTGGCCTATTTAGTTCTTAATGAATAGAGAGTAAGACAAGACGTATATTATTTGCATGAACAATGGGGCACTTGATATCATGTCCAGCGAGTGCTGTTGTTTGCTCACTACAGGAACTGATAGACACTACCGAGACCGCCAAACAAATAGTTGTAATCTCTGTTGGTAACTTGGTGGAGTGTGTGTTGTCTTGGTTTAGTTAAGGTGAAGTGGGTAGCCTGCGAAATTCTCTAACTACATATGTGTTCGGGTCTTCGGGACAAAAACAGGTTATGAAACTGTATCAAATAGTTTTAAAGTTTTCTGGCGAAAACAAAAAGCAAGAAACACAATTTATTCGCTCCTATGTTTAGTATTAGTACATGTTTTTTTCAACAAATCTTTTGGATAATAACTCAAAATACGAGAGTTGATGGAGAGCAATCTAAATGAAGAAAAAATAGAATTTGTAATACTTCTTGGCTTTGTAAACACAATACAATGTGTCACTGTCACCAATGTTACCCATTGTATCTATGAACGTTCCGAGTTTTCTAGAAAATGGTAACCACAATCGGGAAAATGAAAAAAACACTAGTAACACCAATCATGATGGTCTCTTTCTTGGTAATGAGAAGCGTGATGCAAACGAAAGAGATAAAAGCCTGTGACACATTTAGAGTTTTCCTTAGTTGCCAGTACTAAATAATCATTCTCCATGTTCAATTTTTTATTTAATCGGTAGATATAGTTTAATCACTCACCTGATCAAAATAAACACAGAAAAGAAAATAAATTCGTTTGGTACTCTTGTTTTATAATTCTTTCCAGTGCATTTATTCTTAGAAAATTCTCCCACGTGGTCAGTGTTGCAAGTAAAATCTGTTCGTTCAAAAGTGACTTCGTAAACGCGCAGGCTCGAGTGCAATCGATGAACACATCCGTCATCCGCCGCCATTTGCGAAAGGCTGATCGCTGCTCAGCAGCGCGAGTGTCATCGGTTTGATTATGTCGAGTGTATAAATTGTTATTTTCGATAAAACTGTGAACTCAGTGTAAGATATTAATCAGTTAAAATGATTGTGAGGTTTCTGAGCGTTCTGTGCGTCGGAGTTTTGGCGACTTCGGTGTTCAGCGCTGAGGGAAACAACGACAATGAAGGTACGTAATTTTTACGCGTGCATTATTTATTTTGTTATCATTTACCCAATTTTACCGGTGTGTGTGATAGAGCAATTTGGGACGAATTTATTTTTGTTATTGGCCTGAGTCATTTTTCATTCAGAAATAACATAACGGTGTGATCTAAATACGAGTTGTACTTTCGTTCTTTTTCTTCGTGTTATGAATTTATTTTCATATTGAAATTGGTTGAAAGTGGTGTGTAAAGCTTTTATGGGATTGGTTGAAGGTGTATGCAGTACCGTGTGGTTTGAGTGTCGAGTGGGTGTGAGATAGTGGGACCGGCTTGACGACTTCTTGCCATGCACAGTGCATACACACACACGGGCAGGCTCTGGCGCCCGGCGCGGCCCCGCGGCTCCTCTCGTGTCGTGGGCGAGCGCTGGCTTCGTTTTTGCAGTTGATTCATTCACTTTATGAATGTTACTCACTGTTTTTATCATGCAGCTACATACAACATCTATTACTGGATTCTGGGCTCATGTATGAACTCACCATGATGTATAATGTTTCGTCTTTTTGTGTATAAAACCACTTTAAAAGCTCTCAAGAGGTATTGACCTGAAAACAAATGTTTCCACTCAGTTTTCTATCTATTAGTCTGAGCTTTAAAAAAACTCTTTTGAAAGCTCAGCATGACACCTAGATAACTTTGATAATCCTCAACCTTATTTCTAATTAAAACACTACACTTGTTTTCTCTATAAAACCCCATCAAATTCTTACCTGAGCTTAATAAGGAGTATATAACTTACCTGTATCATTTTAAAGTGAATTATTATTCATTTTAAAATTATAAGACAGCCCGTAAGACAAAGACTCCCAATAATGTAAAAACAAAAACTTTGAAAGGCTTGCCATAAGTCTAAGTTCCACTTCCCACTTCCCACTTCCTTACCACCAACATGAGTACAGTAAGAATTAAAACCAAATCATGATTCATTGATGCAACAGACATTGTTTATAAACGCAATTAAAAATAATACTGTTCAATTAACATGAGATGTTTAAAAGATTTCGATTAGTAACTGCATTTCTGTAGCAGAAAAATTGGTATGACTGTGTGGGGAGGAATCTCTTGTTTACGGAGTTATTAAACTTATATTTCAGTACGGTATCAAACTTTGATCCAGAGCTAAGATGTAAAAATGTAGCTGCAACTATTGTATAAAAGGTTTTAACTACAAAATAGCAACCATAATATTAACTTGCCTTCATAAAGGTACTAAGAAGACCTGAATTTTCCAAGGGCAACTCCTTGGATACATCTTTTGTAATGAAGTAATTACAAATGAAATCAATTGGGGAGGCCTATGTTCAGCAACAGGCTGAAATGATGATGATGATGATGAATTACCAATACTTTAAGATAACTCATATAATTTTATGTGGCTGTATCATAAGGTTTTAGTTTAAACAATATACCCTAACCTGCATAGCAATATGTATGTATTATCATACACAAATACCATATAACTGACAAGTTACTAGTTAATCTTAATATATATAAATTACGCGTCACGTTGTTTGTCCACGATGGACTCCTAAACTACTTAACTGATTTTAATCAAATTTGCACAACATGTGTAGTTTGATCCAACTTGAAAGATAGGATAGCTTACGTCTTAATTTATAGTCGCAATATTATTTAATTGTGACGCAGACGAAGTTGCGCGGGTCAGCTAGTCTTATGAATATGTAACAAAATAGCTCTGTTACCATGGCAACCACACACTAAACAATACTTTTTATCAGATATAAGTAGTATTATAATAGTATATATTTATGATTGACAGCAAGTCTTCAAGATTATCTTTGTGATAAAGTACCTGTAGAAGATCTAAGATGTTACTTGATGGTTTTATTAATATTGGGGCCATGAATAATACATTTTCGATATAATTTATGAAACAACTATGTCCCTTTGGCCTGTGAGAGGCTCAGTTGATTTACGCTCTAAGTTAAAACAGGTATATAATACCCACAGAGCACGAACGCGCCTCGGCGACCGCTGCTGAAGACGGCATTGTCAAAACTTTTCGTACTATGCATGTCTCTGTTTCCCCGCAAAACGGCAAATATGATGTAAAAACTGACGGCTTTCAAGGCTGTCAGTAACAGAAGTTATGCTCTCAACGCACTAAAGGCGCCACGAATTTGATTGGTACTGTTGTCTCTAGACGCTGTTGACGAGGCATCGGTACTCTGTGTATACTATCTTTATTACTTCATAAAATGTGGGAGTACCTTCATAAATAACTTAATAAGTATTTAATACCAGCCACAATCCTTGAAGGGACAACCAATCGATCGATTCTACCTTTCACGTTCTAGTATAGAACTCCAAATAACTCAATACACTGCTAGACATACAGCCACCTTCTTTTGGCAAAAAAAATACATAATAAGACCAATTATGTTGTAATAATTCCACCTTCCCAAAAAAAAAAACGACAAATAGACCGATTATGTCCTTATTTATAATAATATCCACCTTACAATGAAAAAAAAAGTTGTTCTTGTCAATTTTTGAAGCAAAAACTACACAAAAGAATGGATATAAAAAATCTTGTTGCCATGTGAAGTTTGAATAGCACTGGCGTAAAATTTGCTGATTCAGAAAAGCAAACACGGAGATGTGAATCTGACTGAGTCAGAGTCACATTTATAGTTTTTGGATATTTATAGTTTACTCAGCTATTATTGACAGACACCGTTGGTTGCTTTTCGTAAGAAATATGATAAAATTGTTCGTTTTGTCTAGATTTTGAAATGGTTATACGCGCCAATGGAAAATAGGTGCCAATGGAAGAAAGGAAAATAGGCGTTAAAGTAACATCGCTATCGACAACTTCAATAAGATTTAAGAAACCATCTATATCTAAAGGTACCTAACGCCCAGATTGCGAAAAAAATGCAATGTTACTTACACTTTAAGAATTTTAGCGAAAATGTATGGCTTGCATAACTGTACGCGCGCAGAGCATCAATCATCATTCGCAACATCTTAATTGACTTCCCATCTAGATGATCACAACGTAGCTCTATCTACAACACATTACAAGTACAGATAAACCTCAACTACACCTTATAAAGCCGCAACATCAACAGGAAGCTCAAAACCGCTGCATAAGAAATATATTCAATTGGCATCTACATTTTCCAACAATGGAGATACATACAGTCAATTTTTCGTTGATCGACAACTCAATATTCCAACCGCAAATTATCACATCATACATAGAAGCCAACATCCCATTATTTAGGCAACATTTAAATTCTAGACTTCCTCGCTAACTGAATAGGTGGTCGAAAATTACAAATGGCAGCATTAAACGTGAATTAATTAGATATTTGCATAGTTTTGAATGTCTACACATCGGTGATTAATGCGAACTCATTTGACAATGTCAGCTTGCATTATAATGTAGCTTCATTGATATTGAATTTGAATTGAATTCGAATTGAATGAATTTGAAACCTGCATCTGTAACTTGTTAATCGTGTTTGAATTGAAAAATTGCCGCTGAATCAACTAGCTAGACTTCATCTACTAAAGAATCATAGTCCTTGTCCCTCGTTTAAAAGATCCTGTACAAACACCATGACATCTTTTTGCAATGGATAGTTATCAAACAATTAAACGTACTATTTCATTGATAAAAAAACCCTAAAAACTTTAAGGACTGTCGCTAAGGTAGGAGAAATCAAAGATATCACCAGTCGAAACCGAAGACACAGTTCAAGTAATTAGATTAGACTACGAAAAAGGGAAATGGACGAGCCAATTTTAAATCGAATAAAGGACAATGATCCGTGGTTTAGCTATTAGCACGTAACTGACTGGCGTCCTGAATACTGATCCCTATTTAGTCGGGGAAGATCGTCCGTGAGTCTACCAAGTAATAAGCTGTAAGTGCTAGGTACAATGTAATGAGGTGATGATGAAACCTCGGGATATGATCAAGTATTAGTTCTGCACTAATTTTCACGTAAACGCTCGTCTCTTAGAGCAAGATTATTTCTTTCAATATGATAGGAATGATCTGGATGTTTTGATCCTCAATAAGTTTTTTTTCCCTTTCTTCCTCAAAAACGATTCGATATTTTCTAGCAATTCTTTAATAAGCCCGATTGCACGTACACCACATTCAAGTGTCCCGCTATCTTCGTGACTGTGCTGCACCGCCTCGTAATCTCAGACTGTCTCAAAATCAATTTCACGGAGCCCTGGCATCCTCAACACGGTTGCTCAATTGTGGACAAAGTACCGTAAGATAAGAGAATTTATGACGAAAAGATTGTATCTGTCCCGAATAAACGAAGTCCGTGGAAGATGAAAATCTTAAAGGGAATCAAATAAATGAACTCTTTGAAAGTCGCAACTGAATTTTGTATTTGTAAAATGTTTTTTCCTTGAGGGAGATGAAAAAAAAATATAAAAGGATTCGTTGGACACGACGTGTCATATATATTAAAAAAATGATGCAGGGATTGCGCACATTCAAGGATACCATAATTTGTACAGGACCCGCAGTTTTGTCGTGAAAAACAATGCCAAAGTTCAAATCACTGACCATGTACAAATGTTTAAATGAAAAAGGCTATTTAATATTCAAGTTACATAACATTCTGTCAAACAATGGTTCAGGCGATACATACACACTTGTAGTATTACATTTCTACATTGTCGACGATTCCATTGTTGCCTCTATAAACTTCATAGTGTACATTGCTGAATTAAGTGTGGGATGAAAGGGCCACTGCTGGAGTTAAATTTATGCTAATTGCAACACCAATTTCACTAAGTAAAAGGATTAGATTGTAGTTAAGATTATGTGTTGAATTTACTGTCTCAGTTCAGTATAGGAGCAATTCGGGCGTGTTCAAAGTATTTTGTCTTTCTCAGTAAAGTATTTGTCATCAATGCTCGTCGATAAAGGCTTAAAACTTGTCAAACTGGTCTGCGTAGACGAAGCGGACTTATCAAGATAACTATATTATAAGCTAAATTATTACATGATACCTAAAAGCTTATAAACCGACTGCAATTAATTCAGTAGATAAGTTTATGCCTTTTGGAAAGCTTTAAATACCTCATCATATTAATTAATGCAGAGGTGTAGAGTACCTGTTGCAAACAGCTTTGAGCTGACCGCTTCTAGTGTTCCGTTGAGAGCTAGACATCAATATTGGCTGTATCAAAAGCGAATCTGCATGAAAGGTAATCAATTCACAGGTAACTGGCTCAGTCGATATCCCTCGGGGTTGAGACGTGAACGATACAAAAGCATTTTGGAGAGTTTTAAGATAACCTGGGCATTTATCTAAAAGAGCCTATTACATTGAGTGTGTAAAAAAAAACCTTTTCGCTTTCCAAAAGGCCGCTGATAACGGTTTCTCCAAATGGAAAATGTATTTTAAATTGATTTCGCACCTCCACTACTGAATGCTGAGGTATAATTTAGGTGGCAGAGTTATTTATGGATAAAAGTGATAAAACTATATACATTAGCGATTACATGAACTTGGATCTTACTCTTGTCAGGAGATCGATAAGTAAATTTGTGTCAACATCGATAAAACCAGATACAAAAAGCAAGTAGTTATCAGACTGACACATCCGATAAATCGACAAATAGATCTAATCATAGAGGGCCTATTTTTTTCCAAAATAGATAAAAGGTTACGCGCAGTTATCATCAATCAGACTGATAGTGCTGAAACGTCGCTGTTCATTCATACGTCCCGGCGAGCTACTTATTGTGTCAAATTCAAATGGATTTCAGCTGCACACACGTATGCTTCGCAAAAACACAGATTGAAAAAGGGGAGCCAAACCCGGCTTTCGATTTTTAACTATGCGCTTCATAGCGCACACGTTTTTGCTTTGATATTTGGCACAGTGATATTCCGGTTGAATTTGGTTGAATCCATAAAGAGTTCTATCGCTGCGCAATAAATTTTGCTATTTCATCGAATGTGTCGGGTGTTTTTCTGAGCAACCATGTTAGGCCACGACGCCTAGTGTTGGTTTTGCACGATCGGAATTCTGAGAAATATATTTGAATATTTGAACGGTACTTCTTTGTGTGTATTATTATCATTGTTTGGACGCCCTCGTAACTCAACGATTTCCAAATATAAAACTTTTATTCGGAGTCACAAAGGAAAACTTGGAGCCTGCCATATTTCAAAAGCACAGGTTTGACGATCTTTTCTTGTCAATCTACAAACCAATTTAGAATCGATCAGTTCGCTTCAAAAGTGTATCTACGGCAACATTTTTTATCGAAAAGCTACAGCTTTTGACGTTACGCGAACGCTCTTTCAGCCCTTTTGCCTGCCCCTGATTTTTACGTCCTGTCGAGTGCCAAACAAGCAGGTGGCGTATTTTTTTATGGTTCCACATCTGCTCAAAGCGTATTGAATTACATTACCCCTGTAATGTGTATTTTGCTCGTATGACAGGATAGCAGGTGGTCACAGTACGGCAAACCATTTGTGTAGGCGTATGGGTCGGCTTTGGTTCGAATTCTTCTTTACAATGATATCATTCTATTTATAAGAAACTCATTCTTCGGAACAAAGATAAGGACTTTTTGATTTATGAGTTCCCAGACATTTGTCATAATTAGTTTGATTAGAAAGAACGCGAACGATGAGTTTTCTTTCTTTAAAACTTCATTAAAGAAGTACTTTTGAAATAAAGGCACCCGCCGTTATGAATATTTAACTAAATTACCTATAATAATTATTCCTTTTGGTTTCTTATATAAATAACGAAAGGAGTCTACAATTTTTAATTCGTTCTCTGTTCGGAAACAACGGGTTCTCCCGTAAAATCTTATCGCTACTTAAAGTAGGACAAACCTTTCATTACAGCTATCAAGGCCAGTAATTACCAGCTAAGAGTTACCTTTAGAAAATAACTCGTATTTTGGACTCACTGGAGACTGTTCGGGATCTTTGTTTTAATGGTAAACAGAGACAGAGGATTCTATCCGATACTTCTATTAAGTTTAATCCGAAAGGTTAACTTTATGATTCCTAAATGTTCAGAGATAATCTTATTTATAATGAAAAGAGCTTTAGCTAAGTTTACTTGAACTTTTATCCATTTTTTATGGATCGAGGAGCACGATTTTATGAACAGACTTGCGTTTTTGTATTTTTTCATTAATTTCAATGAGCTAAATGTCAAATCGATTTAAACCTTAATCGGGTTCTTGGTGTTTATGATAATGCATCGAAATGACAAATGAAGGAGTGTTTACGATTTTCTTTAAAATCCTTTGTTCTCTTTTGTCAATTGAATGGTTATATGCTTCGTCTAAACTGCGAGAACAATGATGGTTATGGCTCAACTTTCATGTACGCCAATCCAAAAAGCTTGCTTTATGTCTCAATCTTCAGCAATTTTACTTTATTTTACTTTATTGGGACATTTAACAGTTACACATTACAAAAAATATATGACAGAATACGCTGAACACGCGCGCGTTGATTTAACGTCGATTTATATGAATCGTGCTATTTGAATCAATTCTCAACTCAATTCTCGCGATCATTTTTTTATCTTTTTTTTTTTATTCTTAAATATTGTGACGATAAAGCATATTGCTTTTTATTACTCTGAAACAATTTGAAAATTAAACTGAAATTAAAATAACGAATCAAAACTGTGCAGCGTTAGTACAATTATAATACTCCACGAAGTTGTCGCAAGTGGCCCGTATGCACTATAAAACTCCACGAAGTTGTCGCAAGTGGCCCGTATGCACTATAATACTCCACGAAGTTGTCGCTATAAAACTTGCTGTTTTTAACAATACGGTCATCAAATGGAAAAGTAGAGAGTATGTATTTACGTTGTAAATTATCTTAAAAGTCAATCGATATCTCAATTTTCAACCTACCTTTGCAGCTTTGAAAACGGAGTTCCTAAAATACCACGTCACGGTCAAAAAACGAACAGAAAAGATTATTCCTTTCATCGAGCTTTCTATAGCAAAGAAGTCAACCGAACATTTTGAATAGCGGAAAAATTACTCACCTTTTACGAATTGTAAAAAAATGCTAATAGGAAAAGTCGGTAATTGACTGCAGGGTCTGCAGGGGTATAATTACAATCCGCTCAAGAAAATTCGAGTCACCGCAGACAATCTTACGGATCGACTATTGATTAGTCAAGAGATTGAAGGAGCGTGGGTAGCTCGTGACTTGTGACCCAGTTCCAATCGACTTTACCGGCGATTTTGCCTTATTGTCCACCCAACCCACTTAACCAATACTATCAGGAATTATTGAAGGAAAAGGAACTAACTACATACTTTCGGGTTAAGTTCAGAAGAATCCGAGTAAACAAAGACGGAGCGAAGGAGTGTCTCTAGATATCCGACTCCCTATAAATAACGGTGGATGGAATGGGGTGAGCTTTTCCGCTTCAATTTCAGGACGTTGCTGCTGATAAGGAATTTGTTCTGATGCCAACATTCTACGATTTGATCTGTTGTGTAGAAGCATGCAAGTTTGCTTACATCATTTTGCTGGCGTGAGTTCCAGTGACTGCTTTCGTAATAAAGCTCTTGTTCACGTCAGCAACAAAGCTTTGTCTCAATTTTATAATGGACGTAAAATGGTTTTCTTATAGGCAGCAGATGTCTACCTAATACTTCCTGTTATGGAATAACTAGTGGGCGGTCAATTATGGCCAGGCCTACTCGTTCACATCATGAGTTTTGTGAACTTTCTCTAATTTTGGAATAAATGTGTTGGTGGTTGTGGAATAATAAGTAGAAGACGTCGGTAGTCGGACGTCGGTCAGTATTAGAATATATGTGACGCTAATAAGCCCAGACCTTTTCTCATATGAAGACTAATATGACAGAAATGAGACAATAAGTTATGATTTGGGATCGCTGTAACTGAGATATCTGAAATACGTTTTGAGTATAACCTCTATAAAAACCTAAGACTCTGTTATAAATCAACGGACCACTGGTGCTTGCCAAAATCCGTTACATTTCTTGCTGGAACCGCACTTTTTGCTGAAAGCTTTTGGTAGAGAGAAGTCAATAACGGTACATTTTTCTTTCTCCGTACATACCCACCATTTGTCTTCTATAGAAGCTAAATGTAATGATTTTTTGACAAATGCGAAAAGAAAGCTACTTGAATATGCAGCGGGAGTCCATCTAATAAATCTCGTTTGTCACATGAAACAATTTGGTTTCCGTATACACCCGGCTCTTGTTACGGATTCGGTGATAAATTCACCCTCCAGAAATGCACGACAGACGAGCCTTGTGGAAATTGAAGATAGAATCCTATAAAAAATAATAAAGGGAGAACGTAAACGAGACAGAATAAGAAAACAAACAAATCGTGGTAAGGATCGGTTGAGCGCAACTTTTTCATTTGGTAACTTTGATTGCCTTCGTCCTGTGTCGGATTGGCGTGGTCAAAGAATTTAAATGATCCCGTCGGCTGCATACCTATTTTTTTAGGTTACTTTAAAATGCATTATAGCTGCTAAATCCGCTGTTGTTTTAGTCCCCAAAAGTTGTTTTATGCGGTTCTAAGTAAATTTGTCGGCAGTCGCGTTATTGTTGGCTATAACTTGTTTCTGGATTGTTGGGCCCTCCGTACTTTGGTCTGTAATTTCGCGGATTAAAACATTTGCTGAGTTTTACATCAAGAAAGTACTGTAAGCTTATTTTAACAGGTTAATTCCTAGCCTTAAGATCATCAACGTTTAATGAGAATTAGCCTTCATTATTTTGCTAAAGCTCTGTGCTGCTTTGCCTTTGTACTCGTACTTCTTCTGTTTTGAACTAATAACGTATTCTATTCTGAATCCCGCCACTCTTTTTCGCTCTTTAACTACAAGGAACAATTCGTAAAAGTTTCCTAAGAGACAGATGCCTTTGAATCGGATTTTTTTTTATTTGCATCTGAACTTTGGACGTTATTATCACCGTCGTACGACTTAAATTCCCATAAATCATAATCGTGTGTCAAAAGAGACCTAGAATTAACAAGTCTCTGAACCTGTTTTTTATTTGATGGAGTTATGTTTTCTCCTATCTTTTGTGTTTGGTATATTTTATCAGGCATGCTGAATCTCATTTGAGTTTGTTACGTTAGTATATTTTTGCTAATAAATATGTTTTTACGGTTGGTTTGGAAATATTTGTTGGTACTAGAGGTGGCTGTAACGTTTTCGTGTTTGTTCTACGGTGAGTAAACAGTGGAGTATTGATCAAACAAAATGCTTGGTTCAATGGCTTGCTGCATAGTTTCAAGAATTAACACTTGCTACACTAGTAGGTCACTTGATTCTCGTTACAAAAGCACCGTGAATTTTGATTGCAATAACGAGCGCTTTTGCATGTATAATGACTGAAGTTTTAAAAGGAAAACTCTTTTCGTAAATATTATGCTTCTTTGCAGCAAAAAGTGCAAAGTACCCGCTTTGCACTTTTTGCTGTTATTTATCTCTATGCTTTTATGAAATTGAATTATTCATCGTATGAGTTAAGTATCACTAAAATCATTAGGTGTGGTCCGAATAAATTCGAAACAGATTCGAAAAGTAGAAGAGCAAGACTTTTTATACAAATATTTTTATTTTGTACATATGATATTTTTTTCTACAAACATTAACGTTACTGAGTCTATAACAACTCGAGTTCCCAAAGTAACTTAAAGCACCTCTTTCTTTACAATGTCCAATATTTACTTTATTTATCTGTTCAAAGAATGTAGCTTCGAATACCACACCGACTTCACTATCCCAATGAGCGTATTGTGTTGGTAATTTTAGTACAAAACGAGGTGTTTCGAGTTCACTGAATAAATTCCTGCTTGATCACGATTGGAATTGAGGCTTCGTGCCGAAATGCTGGTCATTGCTTGCTCTTGTGTATTTTGTAAACGGTGTTCAAAGGCTTGGGAAGTGGGAATAGGAAACCGTGAATTAATTTAGATAGTTTTGTTTAGGTAAGGGATTATTTTATTGGGCTTCTGCTTTTTGTGTGAGGGAAGGCAAGTGAAACGAATTAATAAAAGTTTCTAAATTAAAACCAATCATCCAATTAACCGTGTGATTATGTACGTATTGAACGTACATAATCAAATTAATCAAAGCGTAAATACACACATTTTTATTCATCATTCAAACAAACCTCGCCTTCCAACGAATTCATTAGACACAAGGAGCGACATTATTTTGAATTCGTAATTGACGAAGACCTCACCTTTTAGTTGTGTCTTCAAGTTTCCACGACATCATTACGTATTCAGACTCTGCTTAGCTTTAAACTGTTCTCGGCGAAATGGTTCCATGTATTTCATTAGTTTAATTGATGCTTTTAATAGCTTTTGTAAACAACTTCGCCTCTAGACTTCTACAGAAAGATGTGGGCGGTGTTTATGCAAAATATTGCTGGAGTAATCTGATTTCGCTTTACAAAAGCTTCTGTAGTTTTAGTTTTGATCAAACTTTGGCTAATAAACTAGATTTATTCATAGATTTTGTTTGAATTATTTTATTTTTAGGTGTAGACGTTTATGGTTTTATGGGTCGTTTACAGTTTAAAGCTGACATTGAAGATATGGTTCGTGATTAACTGCTTTGCTTTAAATGAATGGACAAAATTAGACGTAATATAAGATGCAAAATGCGATTTTTTCTGTAAATCTTACTTTAGCATTTGAATTTCAATTAGTACAGTTATTATTGTTTTATTTTACAGTTATCCTTTCCTTGGGAAACCTGCATCCTTTCCCCTAAGACCTCGACGACAAGACAGAGAAGATAAAGAGTTCTTGAAATGATCTTCAGACGAAGTTTGCCCAGACAGTTCTTAGAAGCGCTCTGTAAACACATAATCAATCTTCCCTGTACAAACAATATACATTTGTTACGCCCACAATCTGCCGAGTCTCATTCTACCTTGTAATTATAGAAACATTAATCATAAATGAAAAGACCTGAGTTTTTTTCTGCGCTTCTGAATGAAATGAAGGCACATCATTTGTTCTGTAATGGGCGGTAAATTCTTAATTTTGGTCGTAAAAACCGTCCTGTGCCTAATATTAAACTTTGTAATCTTCAGATCTTTGTTTCAGAATGTATTGTGTTGTAACTTGGCTTTGAAAGCTTCTGGGGACCGAAGAGTAACATTACTTAACTGTTACTACTAGCAGCCAGCAAGTCACGTTTTAAACTCTAATCCCGTTAATAAAGATGATTTGCTAACCTATGACCCTCACCACCTTAATGACTCTTCAGAATTTTTACGAGTTGCCTGGCAAATCACCAAAAAGTATTTCGACCCTGACTTGACATTTTGCGACACACAATCCAATCGGAGTTGGAATAAATTTCCGTCGGGTAGCGTGTATATCACCCAATTTATGCCCAAACAGGTCATTAGATTCAGTCGCCAACATCAATGGAGTTCCAAAACGATTCTACCTTTGATCCGGGCCCTTATAAATTCAGCTTAATAAGCTCTTCAGGTATTGGACGCATAATTTATAGCGAGATGAGTGCAAACATAAAAAATAGCAGAAACATGGGCGGACTGTATAATCAGTTCCCTGACCCGATTTGCATGAAATTAACACGAAATATGTTAATTTTATCCATCTGTTTTGAAATAAATAGGGTCGAATTAAGTTATCTTGTCTAAATACCTTATAAATATAAACCCTGAAGAGTAAATAGGGCTCAGGCTCCCAGTTGGTTTGACAAAAAATAAGCTTGATAAAGGTACTGAATAAAATATTTTAAAACCTGCCATTTATCTCACTAAGTTCATGACAATTTAGAACAATACGGCTCGTGTTTATTAAGTAGGTAGCTGGAGACGTGAGACTACTAAGTTTTGCGTTATCATGGTTTCTAAGTACTTTTTGGTGAGCTCGTAAAACAAAAGTATATATTCCTATTTGTAAAAAATATCCCTAACGAAGTTCCTTACAACTTTGAAGACGCCCAACAATTATAATTAGTTGAAGAAGTTAAAATTTTCTCCTCTGAAAAATAGAATCAGACAAATTTTTGTTCATAGCCGTGTTCCCTTTGAGACCGTTGAAATGGAATTACATGGTTATTTTCAATTCAACGCAGAACCGAATGAATGAATGAACGAGTAAACGAACAAATCGAATCACATTTAAGAAGTTGCTTTCCTCTCGTTTTCTCTGTATCGGTTTCTGGACGAATCCTTTGGTCAATTTATAGAATCTTAATTGCAGTATTACCTTAATGGGTGGAGATAAGTACTGTTGTTTGCACAAAATCAGTTATTTTCATATGTTTTACACTGCAGTATTTACATGATGACGTGCATCTTGCACAGCTTACATTCTAGAATAGACTAGAGTAGAAGTTAAAACTTTATTCAAAATATGCTCAAAATTCAAAATCAAAGCATTTATTTTAAATAGGCCAGATACAGGCTCTTTTGAATGGTCGAAAAAAAGAAAACAGTGAAATGTAGCTACAGTCCTAGAAACAAGGCATAAAAACTGTGAACGGACTGTAGTTGCCCATTCCCTAGCGTAGATGTATAAGCAGAAGAACCGGCGAAACTCCATGGATACTCTGTTAAATCAATATTTTTACAAAACCTTGGTTACGTCATTCATGTTGAGATGGTACATTATGTAAGAACGATGTGCACGTTAAAACTGACCGGTGAACGGGCGCTGTCAGTCTCTGGTCATCTCTTGGTTGCCACGGCTTATTTGAATTAATTATTTTATTTTTAACTGTTTTTTTTTTTGCTTTTTCTAAAAGCAAAAAAAAGCAATTCAAAAAACAGTCACAACTGGCAGCGCCCGTTCACGAACATGACGCATGTATCAGCACCCATTCAACTCAACCATTTTGAAGTTAACTAAATGATCCGACAGATGCGCCACCATCAGCGAGACATTTGAGTGAGCTTGACATACACTTAACCGCCAGTGCACATTCAAGTCAAGAAAAGACGTAGGTTTCTAGCGAATCATAGCTATCTAGTAAATAGTACTCACACAATATGAGCTATGCGGTTATGACTAAAGAAATTGAGTTCATATAATGCAAAGATAGTTGTACAATCTTCAGCAGCTCCAACAATACTGTTTAATGCTATCCATTTATGCGCCCCTGTCCTTGTGGAGCAAGGCCGGCATTGAGCTAAGCATTTTTATCAGCGATATTTAATATATAGATATATAATCATCCAACTTGTAATATTCTTGCTTACATAGTGTGCGTTTAATGCATGTTTTAAATTTCGTCTCATTTAGTACTACAACCGAATATGATAAACACACAAAATTTCCTGAGACATCGCTTGAAATACCGCTTATCTTGTAAGTCGAGCCATAAATGCATTGTCGCCACACAATCTGTCTCTGCATACCTTACGTAAAGAAGTAATAAAGCTGAGAAAACAGAGTTAGGCTAAGCAAATATTACTGCTTAATCTGTTTTAGATAACCTAAGCAAGTCAGTGCAACTAGTGACTTAGACCAGACCGGAATACTTGCAGACTGCGGTCAGGCCGCGGTTTGCGACACTCTTAACCAACAGGTTGTAAATGCACCTAGAAATTGGTGTATTAACACAATATTCATGTTAATAATAATATGTGGGTACTTTGCAGCTAGTTATTGTGGTTTGGAAACGAGTTAAAATGTAGATACGAGTTAATAAAGGTGTTGTAAAAGCTGCGCAACAGGAAAAGCGGTGAAAGAACATTAAGAGGACTTCAACTTTTTATGATAACGATATTATTATCTCACCTAAAGGAGCAAACTTCTGTTATCTTTAAAACAAATTCATGCCCGATCAACTCTTGAACTCTGAGTTTTAAACTTAACACACGTTCCCTAACAAGCGAAAAGTGGATCTCATCAGCGCCAAAGAAAATATTCATAACGAATCCAATTCATAACGGCCGTGAAGATTCTCGCCGAGCACTTTAATACACTTGACTTTTCTTACAACCTTATTCGATGTGACAACTCCAAACGATGGATTTTATCGAAAACTTGAGAGACGTTGATTGGGATCGAGTGCTGCTTCAAGGTTCAGAAACTTTGGGAACCTTACAATTATGATATCAAAGTGATTTGGACCGTTTGTTATGGAGGTCTGACGTACCATCGTACTGTGAAAAGTTTTTAGAAAAATGTTCATTATCATGGGAATTGCAAAAAGTTGTGACGCTAAAAGTATCATAATAACTAACAATAATACAAAGAAAAGTTTTCTAGCTTCTGACCGGAATGAAATAAAACTTATGAAATAACCTGGTCTAGATTCTCACACAGCGTAAAATATAACAGAACAGGTCTTTTAATATCTTGTTCGCAATATGCGATAATTATTCTTTTAACAGTCCACATTATTCCACTCAGAATTAAGACAGTAAAATTATTCAGACTCTTTTGTACAATACTTTCCGCTGAAAAAACATTGTTCCGACTGAAGCCATTATAATTCCATGCTAATTAAACAGGCTTTAAATTAAAAGCATAATTTACAAGGCACCTACTCTACAAGATAATAAAATTGTTGTCAAAAAACACTTCCTGTCCAATGCTTTCAAAATGGCGTCGAGAATGACCCGGTGTCACTGAGGCGGGAAAAACAAAGCATCATTCATGGCTGTGTTACTAAGTGATGGAGATGGAAAAAAAAGCTGCGCCAACTTAATTGAGTGGAAAAATTCCTTTTGATGTAGGTAAAGATAAAAATATTAAAAGTTTAAAAACTTGAAAGCAAAATCCTCGAGGGCTAATAACCAAGTTACGGTTAGCGGTTAAACAACCAAGATAGGTTCTACCTATCTTGGTTGTTTAACCGTGTTCTGTGGCTGGGTGACGGAGGATGAGGCAAAACCATGTTATTTTTCAATTAATGTAGTTTCCACTGGCTAAATTACTTTATTACTTTAAAATGTCTTCGTTTTGATTAAAGTAATCATTTACTTCGACTCGGAAAGAATGGGGGAAATGTGCGGGTATGCTATATAAAACATCCGATATTTCCATTGCAGAAATCGTTTTAATACAAACACCGCCCCAATACTTCTGAAAACCGTCCATATTCATAATTTTTAATATTTGATCAAGAGGAGGCAGTATGCCGATGAGGTCGGCATGCTAAATGGCCGCCAACTTTGCAGATAAATCACTCGTTTCCTCCTCATTTTATGGTCCTTTTTTAGTGGCTTCTTATTTCACGACATTTATTTTAGTTAGGCATTTTGGTCGCTTCGATGACATATGTGCGATTGACTGCAATTTATTATTCAACAAAGTACCATTTTTACGCATCAATTCATGATCTAGTTGGATCTTGGGAAATAGGTACCTCAAAAAGAACAATAATAAGAGCAAGAAAAACAACTGCTTGCTTCAACTTTAACTTTATAAATTCTACATCCTGGTCATTGCTTTGCGATGTCCATTAAGTGAGAACTGTGAAGGTAATAATCTATTACACAATGATGTTACAGATAACTTGACCACACTCAAACAGTTAACTTAACCTTCTGCTACATCTTAAAGCTTCTTTCCTTATTTATTAATAAGACTGATTTTTGTTTCACCTCGTTACTCTCTTTAACATTTTACGTTAGCTTGTAATCTATTTCCATGTTATTTCACCGATGTAACCGAAAATACCAATCAGATGGACTTGTCGGAAGTAGTTACTACTGACTATGAATATGGCTTTTAATACGGGGATTCACGCTCGCTAAGTCACAGGAACCTACACCTAGTTTTAATTTTTTGACGTTTGTTATAAGCCGCTTATGTTTTTAGACTTATGGATATTGTCATGTCGCTTTTGGTGAAATAAAGAATTTGTTTCAACCGTTTTGCAGTGAAATAGATGTCTTAAGTTAGGGAGTGGCAACACTGATCGACACGGAATTAGCTTGAGCCGGTCAGTAAGAGATTTATGTCCATGTAATAGTTCAGTGCGGTGTCAACCCGAATTACGTCGTTTTCTAGCATGGACTTGGCCGATTCCGCGTCTATTGGTGTTTACTCTCTCAATGCAATATGATTTTCCAACCAAATCTATATTCAAATCCTCGTAACGATCCGAATCAGCATCCCAAACGGTTTAACACGAATAAAATCACAAATCGGATACCGAATTCGGAAAATTGCAAACGTGAAACCAATTTCCGTAAAGTCACAGCTGCTTATGGTGTATGATGGAGAAAGAAATAAGGAAGTAAACACCATCGAGTCGGGATCCCGCAGTTATAAATAGCTTTTAATATGAAGGGGCTTTAAGTCTGTATCATGAATATTCATGTAATAAAAATAAACAAGTGTCTGAAATGTTATTATACGTGTTTTGTAAGTTATGACGACGTGACGTTGAGAGGTAATTTTACGCTCGTCTGCCGGTGATAAGGAAATTAGATGGATTAGTCTCTTCATGTTTTAAAGCTATGGCTATCGATTTTTAAGCTATTGCATAGCTTCTATCGCGGGCCTTGAGCGTGGAGACCGAATCCAGAAATTCCTTAACGAAAATAACACCTAGTGCCTAACACGTAGGTTTACCTATACAACCTAACCTCCTATCTCCAGCGGTAGATTGAAAATAATAACCTAGGCTTGTCAATATCTGACACTACGAAAGTGAATAAATAATTATATTTACATAAGTTGATAAAAAATGCTATGCAATAGCTTTACCGCGGCAGTCTCCGAGTGCCACACGTCTTTTTTTTGGTAATTAAAGTATTTTTAAGTGGTCGTCTTGAAATTAAATTAACTGCCAGTTCTATTATGTAGAGCCAAAGTAGAAACCATAGTCAAGAAAACTAATAAGCTTTTAATTTTAGTTTTAGTTGCGGCAAAAGCTCCAACATAACGTAAAATAGTTTTCCTGTTTCTACGTAGATGAGATCTAGAAATTCTTCGAATTCACAAAGCCGAAAGCTTGGGCATAGTTTCGGCCTAACTGGTCGCTGACCTTTTTTAAAATGTAGGTTTCCAGTTAACATAATAGGTATTACCCTGATCATTTTACAGAAAGTAAACCTAGACCTTACACGATACAAGTTCAAGTTACACTAGAAACTAACGAAACGAGCTATTGTCTGAATAAACTAGACTATAACTACCGCAATCAATTACCTGTTATTGAATCAGGCGATCCAAATAGGTAGATATCGCTGATTTATGCGGTATGCATTCATAAATATTAATACTGTTTTTGCGGGTAGGTCAAATTGCTAATTGTGCTTTAGAATTTAACTTGGGGGAGTGAAAAGTAGACTGATATAGATACTTTATCGTACACCAAAATTGACAATCTCGCCCAATCACCAGTTTTCTGCTGTATCCTTCATAAACTAAAATCTCACAAACGACCTATCACTTCAAAAGAAAATGGTGAGTCGGTGACTGTCCCAAGAGCTCCGCAGGAAGATTTTCCACCAGTCTATTTTTAAGGTATTCGATTTGAATACTACATAACATGATAGAATTTCTAAGGTATTCCTTCAACTGGTAACGAATAACTGTTCCAGAACTTTACTCATAGGTTATTTATGAATAGTAACTATGAGAAAACGTGTTCCCGCGGTGGCCATAGGTGAGTTGCCATGGCAACGAGTTTCTATTTGCGCCCTATTGATCTTTACACTCAATGTAACTGTTCTGTAGTGTACAATCAGTGTTGGTTTGTGCAATGCTTAGTCATTCGTTCTATCGATAAGTAACAATTGTGCGGTAAAATAGGTACCGGGCGCAGGAATGTAGTCTTATTGAACCATTCTTTTTCATCATTTCTACCAAAAGGAATGATACAAATGATGAATAATGATGTTAGAAATGCCTCAGACTTTGTTTTCAGAAGAGCTTCGATATGTATTGATGTGTGTTTGGGCGGGCTTGAAAAACTGGTACGCGAACACGTCCAAAGGTGTCCACACACGGTGTGCACGTGCGCTAGTGTGGACACCCCTTTACATAGGCATTAAAAGTGCCTCGGTGTGTCCTAAAAGTCAATTAGAATGGATACCGTATGTCCCAATTAAATCATAAATAACTACAAACATTTATTGATTACAATTTACAAACACGTAGCTTTATGGTTTTCTTAAAAAAAAAAGCAACGTTCTACAAAATAATACAAACAGTATGTTTTGTTAGTACCACGGAGGTTCGGTCTAAATAAGCAGGCTACGTCTGGCTGACTCCAACCCTGATTACTGACCCTTGAGACCTCAAATAAACCCTGTTTCTAATTACTATAGCGTTGAAATGTACGGCCATTTTATTTAGTAGTGACGTAATAAAATGTCTGCGTCTGGATCTAATAACAGTCATTACTGTAGTCAAGTTTATAGTAGGAGAACATTGTAAGATATTACGTTTAATTTTAATTGAAACATAGAACCATCATGCTTTTGTTTTAATTGACTATGTAAAGGCAGAATATCAGTGAGACAACTAAAACCAACCCGTTTTTTTTGGCGGGTGGCCTTAGTTGGAACTATACTATTGTCGCCATTTTGTTTTGTCAATACAATTTCACAATTACGTTTACCAACAGTACCCACCTGACAATGTCATCAAAGCGCCAGAAGATCCATGCTGCACTATAACTGCCGGCTGGTTCAGTCTGACAACATAACCTACCTTTTCAGCAGAAGTTAACAATGTTTTGGACCAAAGTTTCTTCTCACCAAAGCTAGCGGCTTAAAGTTCGTCTTTATTTTCGCAACGAAATCATCTAAGAAGCCGTTTAATGTATAGCTAATTAATTTGATCACGTCTTAATTGGGATAATTTCCCATGGGGGAGAATTTTCTTTTAATATTGCCTTGATTAATGTCTCGAACGAAAATTAATATCTGGAATAAAATCGTCTAGATAATTAATTACGGGTGTATTTCCCTTTTCTTATTATGAAGAATACCTGTGTTATAAAAATGCTGATGCAAGGTCTCTTTTGAAAGAAAAGCACAAGTCCAATCAGTGAAATCTCGAAAGTTCCAATCTTCGTGTCCAAGAAAATTTTAATACTGGTAGATAGATTATACAGGTATAACGAGGCGCATTACTGCGGGAATTTTCAGAAATTCGGCCGTCGAGAAGCATCTGCGACTAACGCGCGGGCGCCCTTAATTTTAGGTAGAAAATTGTTAAGGCAATTCTCATCCCTGGAGCGCTGATAACGAAATCGAGTTCCGAGTTTTTACAGGTGTTCCGAAGTAAAATGGGTTTTGTTTGGCTAACGGAAATGTTAATACGGTGCGGCTCGGGACCCGGGGACCAGGGGCCCACAGGGCTGACAGTGCTCGTGTCTGCAGCCCGGATTCGGGTCCGATGATAAATGATCGAGAGATCGTGTAGTGGGTGTTTTTGTTCTGGCTTTTGGGGATGTAGACTGAATAACATGTTACAAAAGTAATCTATTTTCTTTACACTGAAGTTGTCATGTCAGGAAACATCAGGAAAACATTCTCCTAAACTTTTTTTTAAATTCGATTTGAAATCGAATGTTTTTGTTTTCGTAAAATCTTTGCGCACCAAACTACCAACCCTGAACCTTGTTTATTCTAAGTCCACTATTCACAGGTTCGTGAATAAATGTAGTAAATGTTACCGGAATAAAAAGTAGTCCACCTCTAACTAGGGTCGTGCAGGTACCATTTATTCGGTTAGCCAGTTTCTGCCCGAACTTAAGTTTGTTACAAGACTTGGCTTTATCGAGTTAAATGTTTATTGTGGACTCAGGCAGACGTTTTCGATTTCTAGATTCACTTAAAATAATTATCAAGTTTTCTGGAGAGAATTGGGTAAGGTAGCTAATAAGTTGATCATCGGGTCGTCCTAAGCACCTAGTAGAGTGTCGACATATACAGAATCTGAATGTTGATCATCTTCAATAGATAAAATGTCTGTGATCTTAGATAAATTGTTAACTGCCATCACTATTTCCTCCATGTACACTGGTACCGATGTCGATACTTATATGTCTATTCCATGGTCGCAGCACTTGCGTCGTTAAAATAAACTCATAAATTCAGCACATCCCATGGAAACACGATACCCAGCTATTGTGAACGCCCTTCAGCAACAGTAGACCCTGCTCCTGATTCCCTCGACGGTAACAAAGGTAAAAAACGACACGACTTTGTATAAGGTTACTAAATTTTCCCGCGAAACTAATTTGATTCCAACAAAGTGTCAAAAACATGGCGCACGGGCCTTTGTTTTGCTCGATATTATTTATAATGGTACTTTTGTGTTCGCTGGTAGCTTTCACGACAAATGGGCTGGGTAAAATATAGCATATTTGTGTAATTTAACAGAATTTATTATATGTAGGTACCTATATCATGTGATATGGAAATGAAAATGGTACCCTCGTTTCTTGAATGAAAATTATACGTTTTACTACACAGAATTTCCTCTCTTTTTAAAATGCCACACTGCAATGAACACAGCAAAGTACTTTTTAAAAGTTTGTAAAAGGTTGAAGATTTCGTTGAATATTGGATTAAATACCGCTAGACCACTATCGGTCGGGAATCGCCTTGGTATTCGGAATTTCTTCATTCTATCTCGACTATCTCATAATGTGCTATTACTTGAGAGATTCCTTGGATGTACAATTTCTTTCTATAAAAGATTTTTTTTTTTACTAGAGTTACATATAAAGTACGCCAAGACATTATTTTAAGTGGATTTTATAAACCATTGTGCGAGCCACTGCGGTTTATAAAATTTTGCAGATGATGGTGCTTTTTGATTATGATATTATTTAAAACGCATCATCATCTGCCAAGCTTTTCTCAACTATGTTGGCAGCCAGCTATGTTAGCTGCCAGTTTAACTAGATGCAACTGAATACCGGTAATTTACTGGACCGAAAATCTGAAGCATGAATCTCGGTATAAAATTCAATATCATAATAATTTCGAAGAAAGAATTTATGCTCGAAGAATACAAGCCTTATTCGCAGACTATAGACAAACCATGTTTGTAAAAGGCGGTTATAGGATAACACCGCTATCTCCACGATAAAAATAAAATAAAATTGAGCTATTTGCTTTTCTATTTTGATTTAAGCAGGAAGCGCAATGTTTTACCAAATGTGAGCAGAGCTTATATTGTTTGCTTGTTACATTTGTGTTATCTTAGTAATAATGGTGGAATAAAGTTCACGAATATGTATTAGGATAAAACAGACAATTGACCATCAGCTAAAATACACGGAAAACGCAAGAGCGGTAAAGCTACTCCTGTAACACTTAAATTCCTTCCTTTGCTTTCAAACATGACCAGATCAACATCATCTTTAGAGATTTGTGATATTATTTGAATGAATTAATTGTTCCAGGTTGTTTTCTTCCTGAATGTGTCTACAACTTAAGAAACATACTGCGAAAACTATTCACCAGTGTTGCCATCCCACAATACACTAAACGATGGTTTGACGTTCTCTATCTGTCAGACGTCAAACTGATATTGTTCCGTGATTAGTTGTGACGGCTTGGCGATCAAGCTCGTTACTAACAATCATCTGACAATAGGTATTAGAGCTACCATTGTTCTGCTTTTAGACATTGAATCACAGTGAAGCGCCATTATTAGCTACGGCACTTAGAATTACTGGGCTTGGGAGAAAATAGATTTAATTGTTATAGGTAACAAGATGCTGCCGCATTGTAGGCTCAATAATGCCTTATTAAAATAACTTAGTCCCGATGTAACTTAGCAGGAAGAAGGTAAATGATTTCCATAATTACATATATCAACATGGCTAGAAAGGAGGTGACTACTGAGATGACGAGTAATAGAGAAGTATGGACGATGAAGACATGGTGCGCCGACCCCAAATAAATTGGGATAAGGGCAGGAGAATGGTGATGATGAATTATATCAACATGGCATATTACTTCAGACACAGTTCAGTGTGCATCGTTCTCTTCTATATGTAGTCTGGCTAGAATATCTTCGATTGCCATGATACAAAATCATGAGTGAAATATGTAAGACACAATGTTTTCAAGTCACGTAATCCAATATTAATGATAATAAAAACATTGTTTCATTATTTGTTTACAATCGAAAACAGTATCCGTAAAAAGAAAAGGTTCGTGATCTATCAGCACACGCCATCAGCGCTGCCAGTGGGACCAATAATACTTAAAACTTCAACAAATGTATTAAAATTATTACTACAAAGCACTTTAGAGAATTCTCTTTGTTTACAAAGCTATCAACTAACACCATTGTGTATTGTTTTGAACTCAAAGTCTGGTAATTCTGTCCAAAGTCAAGGCTCAAGGCTCAGTGCTAATACTTTTCGGTCTGGCGCGTTTTGTCTAAAGTTCGTTGACTTATCGGCTTCATCGATACCTTATGAGGCAAACTAATGAGCTGGCTTTTATAGTTCCGTAGGCGTACCTATAGCAAAATTGGCTAATAACAAATTCGAGTCTGATCTAGCTTCTACCCGCGACTTCTTCCACGGAAGTTAATTGTTTTGTCTCTCTTTCAATCAGCAATAATGATTTATCAGCGAAATGAATGAAGTTTTTTAAAGGGAAAGTATGTACATCCAAATGTACATACTTTCCCTTTTATAATATGAGTGTAGATTATGATGCTTACATTTTTACTGATGAATCAAAAAACCTGCGAGACAAATACTCATCGAGACTTGTCTAGTTTAAATTATTTTAACTTAAAAAACCCCATTTATTATTTCGAATGGTTATTATCTGCGGAACCCTAAGTGTGTGTCTAACAGTCAGGTTTTTAAGGCTTAACTAATAGCGAAGTAGACCACCCACCGATTTGCATGGCTTTGTTATATCTATTTATGGGGCAACGGATGTAAGCTGTAGTTTAACAAGGCTGGTATTAGAAAGAAATAATAGTAGGCTTAGTCGGATACCGTGGTATTGCAGCCGCATTGTGAATTAGAATATATTGGAGATACGAGGTACAATTACTTGAACAGGAATATTCGTTGTAACTCCCTTAATATTAAACATTTTATAGCCAAAATGTCCAATATATCCTGCTCCATTATACGACTTACGAGCAACTCAATATATTTTCCCGTTTCCAATTACACTGCACACGTATGCAAGTAGATACTGAGAATTTAAATGAGTTTCTTCATTGAGATCGTTGTCTCCTACAGTTCAAAGGACGAGGGAATGCTTCGGGATATCTTTAGAAATATGAGCTCTGGCTTATTTAGTCGAAAACGAAATATCAGTTGGAAACAACACAATGAAACAAAACATTCTGCGAATAACATCCAAACGAAACAAAAAATAATACTTAAATTAGTAATTTCGTATGTTAAAACCTCAATTTACATTCCACCAAAAACATGCAATACATAATTAATTAAAATATCAGAGAGCGACGCCATGACACTTTTGTTTACAGTGTTTTCACACGAAAAAATAACAATGGCCGCTGTCGGAATTATTAATATTGTTTCGCATTAAATTCGAAAAAATATTACAGGTAAGATCCTGGACTTATTGATGAAAATTGATTCATGAACACTACACAAGTAACATTGTTCAATGTTCCTAGAAAATTATATCGAGTGAAAGATAAGAAATGGACATTTTCCGCTGATTTCAGCATTTCCGAAAATCGGACTAATGAATGAGTTACTGTCATCGTTTTAAATGTGTACTGGCTTTTCGGGGAATAAATGTGTCAGCATTAATTAATGTGCCTATTTGAGTTCACTCCCAGTTTCACAGTACCTAGGTAGAATCCATTAAAATTTTTGCTTAAAAACAGATGCTTTTACACTGATCAAACCATTTCGTACCATTTTTGTAAATGGCTTGTTTGTTTCAAATGATGGCAGGGTGAGCTTTAAGCCAAACGCATTAAATTTATAGATTTTGTGTTACACTAACGAACTATTATTGTATTTATGCTTGTAGGAGGAGCTATTGCTAATTCATTTATTGTTCCCATAAAATTTGGTTCAGATCTACAGAATGTATTTGGGAAACACGAATATTGGATGATTTAATGTCCATCCATGAATAAAAGCTCTAAAAATTTATGCGACCACGTAAATCACTGAACACTAATGGGCGCCATTGCAAAAACGAGTTTGTGAAAGTTTTTAATTTATACTTGTTGGTATAAACGTGTCCCGGGTGTTAAAGGACGGATAGGGAATATCGAACTGAAGATTATTGAGCTAGGACGGTCATGGTCTCCTTTGTCTTGTCCTTCTTATTTTAGTTTTGGTATTCCCCAACGGTTTTATTCAATGGCCCCCTAACATCAGCCAATTTTTATGTCTATTAGGTATTTAGTCAATAGAAAACAGTTAACAGAATAAACATCAAGTACTTTCACAAGTTATTATGCCTTGTGTCTGTGACTGTAGCTTAACCTTCTTTGTTTTTCTGACATTCAAAAGTGCCTGTAACGGCCTAATTGAAATAAATGCTTTTGAGTTTGAGTTTGAAAAGAAGAATACGTGTTTCACCGACCCCAAGTAACATAGGACAGGGGCTCGAAGATGATGATGATCTCGTTTATATTACAAATATTAAAGCTAAACCGGGAATATTTTTGGGCTTCATAGTTTTCCAGTTGCACATATCCATTCTCTTTCATAGGGAAGCGAACTGTGTCCCAGCAGTGAAGACATTATAGTCTCATAATGCTACAGCTCCTTCCCAAGTTTGTCAGTAAGCTCTAATAAATTAAATCATATTATATACAACGCATGTCTGTTCCTAAGACTGTTACAGCGTTACTCAACGTCAACCAGTCAATTACTGAACTAGCAATAACTAATGCAGTTAAGATAACGAGAACCGTAACCACTTCTCGTAACGTTCTAATAATTACCGAGTAAGGTCCTTCTAAACATACAAAGGTACAAATACAAGACAGTTACTGTATTACTGTGATTTACTGCTGCTAGAATTGCGAGATGCTATGTAGTTATTATCTATTCTGGAAGTGAAATTAGTTCTTTCCGAAGGTAATGCTTAATTAATAATATTGCAAAATGTACAATAACATATGAAGATCTCCGAAAGTCGCACGAATTGCAGTTATAATCAATATATACTGCGAAAACTATTCACCAGTGTTGCCATCCCACAATACACTAAACGATGGTTTGACGTTCTCTATCTGTCAGACGTCAAACTGATATTGTTCCGTGATTAGTTGTGACGGCTTGGCGATCAAGCTCGTTACTAACAATCATCTGACAATAGGTATTAGAGCTACCATTGTTCTGCTTTTAGACATTGAATCACAGTGAAGCGCCATTATTAGCTACGGCACTTAGAATTACTGGGCTTGGGAGAAAATAGATTTAATTGTTATAGGTAACAAGATGCTGCCGCATTGTAGGCTCAATAATGCCTTATTAAAATAACTTAGTCCCGATGTAACTTAGCAGGAAGAAGGTAAATGATTTCCATAATTACATATATCAACATGGCTAGAAAGGAGGTGACTACTGAGATGACGAGTAATAGAGAAGTATGGACGATGAAGACATGGTGCGCCGACCCCAAATAAATTGGGATAAGGGCAGGAGAATGGTGATGATGAATTATATCAACATGGCATATTACTTCAGACACAGTTCAGTGTGCATCGTTCTCTTCTATATGTAGTCTGGCTAGAATATCTTCGATTGCCATGATACAAAATCATGAGTGAAATATGTAAGACACAATGTTTTCAAGTCACGTAATCCAATATTAATGATAATAAAAACATTGTTTCATTATTTGTTTACAATCGAAAACAGTATCCGTAAAAAGAAAAGGTTCGTGATCTATCAGCACACGCCATCAGCGCTGCCAGTGGGACCAATAATACTTAAAACTTCAACAAATGTATTAAAATTATTACTACAAAGCACTTTAGAGAATTCTCTTTGTTTACAAAGCTATCAACTAACACCATTGTGTATTGTTTTGAACTCAAAGTCTGGTAATTCTGTCCAAAGTCAAGGCTCAAGGCTCAGTGCTAATACTTTTCGGTCTGGCGCGTTTTGTCTAAAGTTCGTTGACTTATCGGCTTCATCGATACCTTATGAGGCAAACTAATGAGCTGGCTTTTATAGTTCCGTAGGCGTACCTATAGCAAAATTGGCTAATAACAAATTCGAGTCTGATCTAGCTTCTACCCGCGACTTCTTCCACGGAAGTTAATTGTTTTGTCTCTCTTTCAATCAGCAATAATGATTTATCAGCGAAATGAATGAAGTTTTTTAAAGGGAAAGTATGTACATCCAAATGTACATACTTTCCCTTTTATAATATGAGTGTAGATTATGATGCTTACATTTTTACTGATGAATCAAAAAACCTGCGAGACAAATACTCATCGAGACTTGTCTAGTTTAAATTATTTTAACTTAAAAAACCCCATTTATTATTTCGAATGGTTATTATCTGCGGAACCCTAAGTGTGTGTCTAACAGTCAGGTTTTTAAGGCTTAACTAATAGCGAAGTAGACCACCCACCGATTTGCATGGCTTTGTTATATCTATTTATGGGGCAACGGATGTAAGCTGTAGTTTAACAAGGCTGGTATTAGAAAGAAATAATAGTAGGCTTAGTCGGATACCGTGGTATTGCAGCCGCATTGTGAATTAGAATATATTGGAGATACGAGGTACAATTACTTGAACAGGAATATTCGTTGTAACTCCCTTAATATTAAACATTTTATAGCCAAAATGTCCAATATATCCTGCTCCATTATACGACTTACGAGCAACTCAATATATTTTCCCGTTTCCAATTACACTGCACACGTATGCAAGTAGATACTGAGAATTTAAATGAGTTTCTTCATTGAGATCGTTGTCTCCTACAGTTCAAAGGACGAGGGAATGCTTCGGGATATCTTTAGAAATATGAGCTCTGGCTTATTTAGTCGAAAACGAAATATCAGTTGGAAACAACACAATGAAACAAAACATTCTGCGAATAACATCCAAACGAAACAAAAAATAATACTTAAATTAGTAATTTCGTATGTTAAAACCTCAATTTACATTCCACCAAAAACATGCAATACATAATTAATTAAAATATCAGAGAGCGACGCCATGACACTTTTGTTTACAGTGTTTTCACACGAAAAAATAACAATGGCCGCTGTCGGAATTATTAATATTGTTTCGCATTAAATTCGAAAAAATATTACAGGTAAGATCCTGGACTTATTGATGAAAATTGATTCATGAACACTACACAAGTAACATTGTTCAATGTTCCTAGAAAATTATATCGAGTGAAAGATAAGAAATGGACATTTTCCGCTGATTTCAGCATTTCCGAAAATCGGACTAATGAATGAGTTACTGTCATCGTTTTAAATGTGTACTGGCTTTTCGGGGAATAAATGTGTCAGCATTAATTAATGTGCCTATTTGAGTTCACTCCCAGTTTCACAGTACCTAGGTAGAATCCATTAAAATTTTTGCTTAAAAACAGATGCTTTTACACTGATCAAACCATTTCGTACCATTTTTGTAAATGGCTTGTTTGTTTCAAATGATGGCAGGGTGAGCTTTAAGCCAAACGCATTAAATTTATAGATTTTGTGTTACACTAACGAACTATTATTGTATTTATGCTTGTAGGAGGAGCTATTGCTAATTCATTTATTGTTCCCATAAAATTTGGTTCAGATCTACAGAATGTATTTGGGAAACACGAATATTGGATGATTTAATGTCCATCCATGAATAAAAGCTCTAAAAATTTATGCGACCACGTAAATCACTGAACACTAATGGGCGCCATTGCAAAAACGAGTTTGTGAAAGTTTTTAATTTATACTTGTTGGTATAAACGTGTCCCGGGTGTTAAAGGACGGATAGGGAATATCGAACTGAAGATTATTGAGCTAGGACGGTCATGGTCTCCTTTGTCTTGTCCTTCTTATTTTAGTTTTGGTATTCCCCAACGGTTTTATTCAATGGCCCCCTAACATCAGCCAATTTTTATGTCTATTAGGTATTTAGTCAATAGAAAACAGTTAACAGAATAAACATCAAGTACTTTCACAAGTTATTATGCCTTGTGTCTGTGACTGTAGCTTAACCTTCTTTGTTTTTCTGACATTCAAAAGTGCCTGTAACGGCCTAATTGAAATAAATGCTTTTGAGTTTGAGTTTGAAAAGAAGAATACGTGTTTCACCGACCCCAAGTAACATAGGACAGGGGCTCGAAGATGATGATGATCTCGTTTATATTACAAATATTAAAGCTAAACCGGGAATATTTTTGGGCTTCATAGTTTTCCAGTTGCACATATCCATTCTCTTTCATAGGGAAGCGAACTGTGTCCCAGCAGTGAAGACATTATAGTCTCATAATGCTACAGCTCCTTCCCAAGTTTGTCAGTAAGCTCTAATAAATTAAATCATATTATATACAACGCATGTCTGTTCCTAAGACTGTTACAGCGTTACTCAACGTCAACCAGTCAATTACTGAACTAGCAATAACTAATGCAGTTAAGATAACGAGAACCGTAACCACTTCTCGTAACGTTCTAATAATTACCGAGTAAGGTCCTTCTAAACATACAAAGGTACAAATACAAGACAGTTACTGTATTACTGTGATTTACTGCTGCTAGAATTGCGAGATGCTATGTAGTTATTATCTATTCTGGAAGTGAAATTAGTTCTTTCCGAAGGTAATGCTTAATTAATAATATTGCAAAATGTACAATAACATATGAAGATCTCCGAAAGTCGCACGAATTGCAGTTATAATCAATATGTCATAGCCAGTTGTAACGTTGTTGTTGCCGCTAGTTTGGAAAATAATGAAAAAGAGTTGTGGAGACTAAGTCTTTTTCATTATTTTCCAAACTAGCGGCATGTTCATGCGCTTTCAGTACAATCAACGGTTTTTCACACTGAAACTACTTCGAAAAATTTCCTAACACACAACAAAGGAATTATATTCTTTCAAGTGAATACTTCGATATATTAATGTGTTCATGGAGGAATACTATTTGTTTATCTCTCAGATTATTTCCAATACTACAACACCGGACACCCAAAATTACAACGTGGAAAACAACTCGTTAGTGTTTCCCGCCATTTTGCGTTTGGCGTGTAAGCCATAATGATTTTACGAAATTAATGGATTGTTGCACGATCCCATCAGATTATCATCTGATATTTAGGAATAAATTACCTACTGCCAATACGTGTTTGGATAAGCGCTATAAGTTTTGGCACAAAATGTTTGTATTTAAAATAAAATACGGCCCGTTTTTAAGGGTAGTGTTTTTTTAGGTGGCAACAACGTCACCTATCTGTCATTTATCTTGACGGATGGCATTGCACACTGGCATTTCGGCGTGTTTCTTCTTTCAAGGTACCTAATTGATAGATTGTCCAGTTTTTTTTTTATAATAAATGTTCTTTAAAAAATTCTTCCTAGCGAAATGCTTTGACAATGAAAAATTGAAGGTCAGAGTTACGTAATCACTTATCAAATAAAACGAGATTATTGAACTGACAATTAGATCACTGTTCCATTAATTTTTAAATTATCGCTTATCTTTGTGCACACAAGGGATAAAAATAAGTAGAATACTGTCACTGATCATCAATCACTTTCTGACGTATCAATGAATGCTGAGATAATAGGGTTCTTGAACTCATCTTGAATAATTATGGGTTGCTCTTTCTAGTATTAGGTTTATATCTTTGATTAACTTAATACCAAGTACCGGGAAGCAGTTTTCATCGGCTGATACTGAACGATACATTCTGTAAAAGTAAAGGAAACTTCCTTATCCGGAAATCCAATTTGCTTTTTGCTTTGCTTACTGCAAAATCGATAGCAACTTTCTGAACTAATACTGACAAATGAACCATGAATGTCCATCATCGGCCATTGTGTACAGACCCCTGATAAATTGTCTTGTTAGTTTATATGCATGGAATCTAACTAGATCTTTTCTCGAGTCGGTCGTAAATCTCTACTCGATTATCTACGGTTCTAGCCTCTAGGATACGGTTAACTGTGAGGCCATAGGCCATATATATAGGATGAACTTACCAGGAAATCTTGTTGCCTGTCAAAACACTGCTAATGAAGATCACGGGCATTAGCACCTTTCGAATTATAATTTTAACTAGCGACCCGCCCCGGCTTATCACGGGTGCAATGTAGATATAAACCTTACTTTTGAATCACTCTATCTATTAAAAAACCCGCATCAAAGTCCGTTGCGTAGTTTTAAAGATCTAAGCATACATAGGGATAGACAGCGGGAAGCGACTTTGTTTTATACTATGTAGTGATAGATGCCACGGTGCCTTTCAAATATGGAATAGAAAATGAGACAATTTTTAGCTTATTTTTACGCCAAAATGCACTAATTTAGTCTCGCATCCACCTTATTTATTTATTTATTCAGTAGTACACATACATTTTATTTATTCAAGTTGGTGCCAAAATAAACTCATTAGAGTATTAGAGTCTGAATATCAGCCTTCCAGTGCTATGTCTGTGGAAGTTTATTTGGTAGATAAACAAATCTTAGGCTTCTAGCTAGACAGATAAAAAAAAAACAAAAGACGATGATGATGAGATGTCAAAAGACTATAAATAATACTTAATAGTTGTATGAGGTAGAAACTTCAATTTAATCGACAATAATTACACAAGGCTGTCGCCATCATCTACCAAGTAATAAAACAGTTTATTTTCCATTATAAACAAGTTATACGCAATAGGCAAGAACAAATTATTCCTGCTCACGTAGAATCAAGGCGTAGAAGGAATGCGACGCATACGTTATTGTGTACCTACCTGTTTATACAGTGCAGTGCTTGCACTCGGTAGGGTTGCCAGGATCAAAAATAATTTTGATAAGCAAAAACCAGTAGAATTAAACAATAATAACTTACTTTATAAACATTAGGTAACATTATTTATTTTTCCTTTTTTTTTGGTTTTTCCCGTTGCGTTGGTAGAATGATTGGTAAACTTTTCAAAACTTTTGAAAATTCGTCGTGCGTATTATTCCAAATTTCAGCAATGAAGAGAACGAGTTGCGGTTCCTATTATTGTGAAATTATATTTTATGATGGCGACAACGTTAATAGTGTAACCCTAACAGGACCCTTAATCCTAACCCTTCTTTCTGGTTTGTGTGGTTAGTGCCTAACCTGGTGTTAGAGTTTTTATGCCGGCCATGGGTCTCTGACTTGGCCGTCGTGAAATATCTCAGGCATGATGGGTTAGTTTCCTCACGATGTCCTTCAACGAAGCAAGTGATAATTATACAATACGCACATGAATCCAAAAATCCTAAGTGCGTGACTTGGGTTCGAACTCGAGACCTATGACTTGGCAGTCCGACGGTCGCACCACTAGGCTATCATCGCTATTCTTACTCTAAAATTAGCTCTTTAGGTAAAAAAACTAAATAATTATAGGCACATTATATCCTTTGAAGTGGCAACCCTGTCGGTAAGTGACATTCCTTCGGTATCAGATGTCGTGATAGCCTAGTTTGAGGCGCCCCACTTTACACACCTCGCTTTTATGTATATCCCTACAGTTACTTCAATTCTTACACTTAGTACTTAAATACCTACCAATAACCGCCATTATACTAGTCTTGCTACTAGAGATTGTGATCTAGCACAATAGGTGTTAGGTAACAATGCAAAGAACAATAAG
This sequence comes from Lycophotia porphyrea, assembly GCA_950005105.1. NCBI lineage: Eukaryota > Metazoa > Arthropoda > Insecta > Lepidoptera > Noctuidae > Lycophotia > Lycophotia porphyrea. The sequence goes on along the minus strand of OX465408.1, from coordinate 587,725 downwards.
CCCATTTATTGAGAAAACTACGGCTAAGCAACAAAGAATCTTTATTTATCAACAAAGTAAATCGTTGGATGTCAACGTACTTACTGGTGGTGGTGGTGGTTTTTCATTTTTCCAGCATGAAACTTAAGGGTTTTAGTAGTGAGCACAACAAAAACGTGTAATACATAGTTTGATTGGGTAGGATGAACAGTTTGTTATTTTCCTTGTTTAGAACAGATGGATGTGTTCTTGAATTTTATTTACCCCTAATTGCGTTACTCACCAGTCGCCACTAAACACCAGTTCTTCCAATAAATACCTATACTACGCAATCGTTAGCCGGTAGCAAATTGTCAATAATCCCTTTTAAGGCGCGACATGGAAGTTCAATCGACCGTCCACACGACCCACTGCCCAGCTTACGCCATTTTGTCGTAGTTACTTATTGAGACAGTAAAACAACAAAGTACACAGTACCGTAGCCAGGTTTAATGTGACAGATGGAGCTTTAGAAGATCTCTGTCACACTTTTTTTTTCTCTGGCTGGCTTTTGCTTAACCGGACCATCCTGTGGGTGCCTTGAGTGTAAGGTCTCCGGTCTCTACTCTCCAGCCAGGGGAAAATAACTTATAAACTACTAGCTGATGCCCGCGGCTTCGCCCGAGTGGATGTCGGCTATCGCGACCAAAAGTAATCATGAAATTTTGATCCCGTTCCCGCAACAAAAACAATCACACAAACATAGGACAGCGTTTGTCTGTACTTTATTCAATTATTAAAAAAAAAAAACTGCCCCACACTAAGTATTTCTCCTGTATTGTGGGTGCGGTTACAAACATTTAAACTCACATACAGAAACAGCCAGTCCCTGAACAACTAACGGTAGGCCATTCAAATATTTAATCCGTGCGCGAATTCAACCCGCGATTTGCAGTCTCAGTTACTGCGCTAACCGTGATGTCAACTTAACTTTTTCTAAAACTTGGTGTGCCTAATATGATCTAACATTTAATGGTACTTTTCTAGCTAGGTGCTGTGTCAGTAAAACAACAAAGTAACAGATTGAGACGCAGTAGCTCAGCCAGCGACTGCCACAGAGTAATACTTATAATCGGTAGGTTAGAGCTACTGTTACGTAAAACGTTTTCCCTTACTACTTAGTTATGCGCAGTTTTATGGTCTTTCTTTCCAGTGAGGTTTCTAGTTTTATTATAGCATGGTGCTTGTAGCTTGTGGCCATAGTCGGAGCTAACGCCCGCTGCCATAAGAAAATTTCACAAATGTTGTTGACAATTTTTTTGTTACATCTCGTGAATATAGTTATTCATTTTTTTTTTCATTAAGTTAGCCCTGCTACAGTTAACGTTTGCTTACAGTTTTTTAATATAATAAAGTAATCTGTGGAAAATGTTGTGGGTAGTATATTTGTTAAGTTTAATTTTAAGCCAATACTGTTTATACGTAATATACTAAGTACTGTTTGTTTTCCCAAATGTATTAAATAAATAAATTTCATTCAATTCGTATCTGTAATTGGGGGGCTCAAAGTAGGATTATATGGTTTGGGTCCCGGGACGTCTCGTGTCTCGAAGTCCCGGGACTTTTCGTAATTTTAGTTGTCTCGAGTCCCGGGACTTTCGGTTCGAGACTCGAGACGAGACAAGATTGTCGAAATTGTTATGTAATCATTTTTATTTTGAAATAATTGAAGGAGCCTAGCACCATCTGTTAGTTAAGAAATAAAATAACGGGTGCTGAACCTAGTTCCAGTACCTCTCAAGTACACAACGGGCCTGGCGAGTCTTTTGTAAACCAAACGGAACAAGCTATAAAAATATCCAAGAAAATGTAACTGAGATTCTGGAAAAAAGGGCAACATAAAAAGGAGTTTCAGTTGCTTGAAGCAACCGGAAAACGTACAGATAGTTTGGAACTTGTATAAGATTTAACTACTTAAAAGTAAATCTGTGTGTGATTAAAAGAATTAAACAAAGCAATTATTAAGACTTAAATTAACATTAAAGTTATTAAGATGTAATTTTCTGTTTAATAATTGTTGATTTTTACAAAAAAATGCCTTTTAAAAAAAGGCATTTTTTTTTATTTTTTAACTCAATTAAATTTTTTTAAAAAGGGCGAACCCCCCCAAAAAAAATCTTCTTAAAAGTCTCGAAGTCCCGGGAATTCCCGGGTCGTTGATTGTAGGCTGTCTCGAGTCCCGGGACTTAGAAATTGTCGGGAATTCCCAAACCCTAGTTGGGAAGTATCTTCCAATAGAAACAAAAACGTAGTTAATAGAGCTTCAAGGACCAACTCATCCTTTTCAATCGTTTGTAGATTAAGCCTTAAGTGAGAATTAGTGAGCCAATAGGATTAAACATTACTTTGTGCAATACATTATTTTGATCACCCATAGAACCAGTTGCGACTTAGAAAAAGGTTTTAGCGACGGCGCTTAAATGTCTGACAAGAGGTGACATTTTGTTAAACTGTTGTGGAAAAACAAGATGGCGTCGCGGTGGTTTAGTTCCGATATTAGCCACGCTCCGTCAAATTTCTCCAAACTAAAAAGTTGATTCAAGTTTAAAATGGAATGGGAACTATTGACAGTTTGTGGTAACTGATGCGCTGGCGACTTTACCACATAAATGTACTATTCCTAGTTTCTAGATTATTACCTTCATTATCATAACGCTAAACCACAGCCTAAGAAGCTTGCCAACAAATCAGCCTAACAAGATATGTAATGGCACCGCCATATGCATTAATATGCATAAACCCATTTAGGTGATATGCATATTGCATTAACGCTATTTTGTGCGCGTTTGCCGCCTATTTAGCACAGTGAGTAGTATTTTGATTCCATTATTTATTTAGTTACTTAAATAGTGGTTTTGTGAAGGTTTACGACTGTTTACGTAAATTGTTGAGCAGACTAAAAAGTAGTGGACAGGTTTTTGATATTATTGTTTTGTCTATTTCTGTTAGTTTTGCGTTGGCTAGGTGACCATCCATTGCATATCAAGACAGTGCCTTGTGATTCACGTTAAGCCGTTGCTCCCGGCTGTCATTTATAGAGCTTGGGCAGTCGTTACTGATAGGCAGAAGTCCTGATATCTGACAACCAGTCTTTACATGGAATATCTATCAGAGGCAATTATCACTTTTATTGGTTAATGCAAAGCTTGCATTTCATGTAAACGATAACAGGTTTCTCGTGTTATAAAAGGCTTGGCTATTGCCGACCCGTTTTTGCCCAAAACAACAAGGAAAAATAAATATCCAGAAAGTCGTAGGAAATGATAAATAAACAACAATATGAATATATACCGTCCCCTGCTTACAAAAGCAAAACAGAAAAGGATTCCCAATGATTCTAACGTTTTATTTTTCTTGTTACAGGTAAACACACAACCGGAAGTGACGTCATCGCGTATAATGACAACAAAATATCGTACAAACAGAATCCTTCTGTTTTGGAGGGAAACGGTAAAACATTGTAATAATGGCGGCCGCATATGAAATTTAAATAAACCGTTTTGCATAATATGCTGGACCGGGGTATTATTTGTTTAATAACCCGCTCTTGGCAACTAGGTGGGGTAATGAATTTGCAGTTTACAGGATAAAATTACATCTGCTAGATTTTGATGACCATTTTCTAAATCTAACTAAGTATAATCTAACTAAGACAGAAGTCTGTCACCCAATATAAAGTGCACAAGAAAATAAAATGAATAAATACATAACTAACTATAGCTACCATAATTATTAAAAACCTATAGTCACCAATAATTTCTTGCAAAATGCATTAAACATTTCATTAAGTATTTTATTTCGGGTGAACTGGCGCAAAACATCCCAATTATTAATATCGACAGTAAAAAGTGTAATTAAATAAGTATTTCCATTGTCTCCTTAAACCGTTCAACTGTAATTTATTCCTCCAATACCTAGAATATCAATTTTTCCTCTAAAAGCTCTCACAAAGTAATAGTATCTCATATTCAACGTACTCAGTTATAAAAAAAAAAACCGTAAAAATGCTATATAAATTGCCTAAAGCAATGTTGTTACGCATCAAGACAAGCCGAGCAATTTAAACAATCATCCACTCAGTTGATCACGAAAATTGCTCTGAGCATCGCCCGGGAGACCGATTCCAGAAAATTTGACAATTTATAAATGTCTATCGGTCTAAAAGGGTTATTTTTTATGAGAACACTATTTGTTTTAGATGTTTAATTGCTGTTATTTATTCTGGTATTGGTAATTTGGTATGGTCAAAGATATTCAAGTAAACAGACGGGAACACATTGTTCTGAAACAAAAGCTGAATAAAAAGATTACTTGTGTCTAAAGTTCGGAGTGCCTAAGTTTTTCTGTCTATTGTCACACTCTGTTTTTCTAATTTTTACAAAAAGAATACCAGTGAGGTCGTTCCTCTTCTTCTTTTTCGACGCCTTTGTTGTACAAAAATCCTTAAAAGTTTGTTCAGTTAGAGAGTTTCGAGATAAAAATTCCTTTGAAAACTTTCAACATTAAACTCCGTGGAATTACTCGAAAATAAGTCTGGAAAAAGGTAATTAAAAGCAGAACCAAGCTGATAACGTTAATGTCTCTCGAAACATTCTGTCGTGTTTGTAAACAAGCTAGTCTACCTGTATTTCCATGTAGTCTTTCATTAGCCTCCCAGATTCACAAAAGCAAAAACATTTTCAGAGAAATATTTACCTTAGCGACAATCTCTCTGGCATTTTGCTTCAATACGCTAAGATTCTTAAGTAAATACTTGTGTTGAAAATCTGGAAAAGCCTAAGTAAAGTAAGAAATATGTAGATCAAGAAAACCTCGTTATTTGCTCAAAAAAGCGAGCATTTTCAGTAGGTACGACAAGTTTTCCCAAGTTCACCCCTATTTTTTGTTGACTTAACACTTCACAAAGCACAATGCCGTGGCGTGCTTGACGTTCGTCGCTTTGCGCCGTTCTGCGTGTGCAAATCGAGTTTTCCAACTATTTTTTGTGTATTTATGAGTGTTGGAAGTTTGGGCAGAGTAGGAGATTTCATTTGCTCACGTAGCTACGTTGTGATAACTAATAGCTCACATTATTTTGGGGGAAATGCTGTAATGGGGACAAAAACCATGGCCCTGGGGACGAAAATATTATTGAGGTTGCTGTTACTATGTGTTTTTGTTAGAGAAAAAGCTTTACTGACAAGTAAAGTTTATAATTTGAGAAATAACTTATCGTCGTTTGGCGTTTGACCACAATCGGAACTAAAATCGCCATCTTGTTTTTTCATTACGGTTCACAAAACAATTGACAAATGTTTCACCGACAGCGCATCCCTGTCAGTGTCAATGTGTCATTCCAGCTGCAAACTATCCTCGTAACATTATACACTCGCGAGTAAAAGTATGGAATCACTTATTCGGAATTGATTCCGCGCGATCTTGAGTACTTAATAACTAGTTAAAAATATCAAAAATGGTACCATTTTAAAGGTTAAATTGTTAACTTTAAATTGATACCAAATTCATTTAAAGCACGCCAGGATTTAAAGAGCTATCCCGGTTAGAGCGAAGAAGTTAGGAAAACATAAGGATAATGGAAAAATAATAAATGAAGAAAACAACAAAAATTAAGTGATAAAAAATTTAATTGGCCTTAAAATTAATTTTCAATATTTTGTGTTCCCTCCCCTCGCCCTAATTACTGCTCGAAGACGGTTCTTCATTGACCTAATCAGCTTCTGAACCGATTCTTGCGGGATACCTTCCCACTCTTCTATCAAAGCCAATTTCAGCTCATTTACACTTGAAGGAGCAGGATTTCTGGAACGAACCCTCCTCTTCAGTTCATCCGACACGTGCTCAATGGGATTCAAGTCCAGGCTGACCGCTGGCCAGTCCAATGTGGCGATACCGACTTCTCCGAGGTATTCAGTTGTGGCACGGGAAGAGTGACAACGAGCGTTATCGTGTATAAGGAGGAAGTCATCACCGATATATCCCGCACAAGGAAAGACATGTTCCAGCATAATATCGGAAATGTAGCGGTCTGAAGTTAGATCGCCTTCTCGTCCCCCGCCAGGCACGAAAACAAGCTCCATTTTACCGTCGAAGGAAATGCCGGCCCACATCATACAAGAACCGCCCCCATAAGCCACTGTCTCAGCGAAACAGCACTGCGCAAATCGCTCCCCAGGCCGCCTGTAGACCCGACCCCTTCGATCGCTGCCGTGCAAACACATTCTGCACTCGTCGGAGAACAGAACTCGCCTCCATTGCTCAACCTCCCAATCAAGATGGAAGCGAGCAAATTGAAGGCGTGCTTGTCGGTGACCTGCCGTCAGTTTCGGGCCTGTGGCAGGCCTTTTTGGAGTCAAATTAGCTTGCTTAAGTCTTCGACCAACTGTACCCCACGAACATTTCGGAGCTCCTGTTGGACGTCGACACCAGTCATATGTCGATTTCGGAGAGAGGTTGCCACGATAAAACGGTCATCCCTCTCCGATGTGCACCGGCGCCGTCCAGATCTTGGTCTCGGGATAAAGCCACCAGTCTCCCGAAAGCGTTTATAGACTTTCGAAACACAGGACTGGCTTATGTGGAGCTGACGTGCGACAGCCCGCTGGCTGAGCCCTTCTTGCAATAGGGCGACGATTTGTGCTGCTTCTGTAGGTGTAGTATCCATTGTCTTCCAAGTTCAAGGGTCAGAAGTAGCGGAGATGTGTACCGGTCAACGTGTGAAAGCCGGCTGATAAAAAAAATCCGATAACACGTGCTTTTCTAGGGGGTCAATAGGGTGCAACTCGCGGCGTATCAAACAATTGAAACATATCTTTTTCCTTACTTCTTCACGTATATATATAGCTTCTTAAATAATGGCGTGATGTGGATGAATTTGGTATTAATTTAAAGTTAACAGTTAAACCTTTAAAATGGTATAATTTTTATTATTCTTAACTAGTTATTAAGTACTCAAGATCGCGCGGAATCAAGTCCAAGTAAGTGATTCCATACTTTTGCTCGCGAGTGTAGATGAAGATCTTCGACAATTGAGCCTATCAAACGTCTCTGCTGTCCAAGAAAGCTTCTTATATCGCATCACTTATAACCACAAGCAGGTGTCTTCGTAAAACAGAACAATCTTGTTTATAATTCTGTACGTTGTAAACAGAGACAAGTAATTAAGTGTCAGACAACGTGTAAAATTCTCTGCATACGATTCGCCCAGCATATCATGAGCCGTGGCGAACTGAGGAATTAAGTTTGACAGTACTGAAGTTGACAGGTTGCATTCTTTTGCTGTTACTAGTGGCGTCACTGTGAAGTTCCAGGGTAATCTGGTTGTAACTAGCATAGTGACAGGTGAATGATGAAGTCAGTCTGTAATTCTAAACGAATTAGATATGGTTTCACACACGTGATTCAGGAGTTATTTCTGTATTTAAGACAGACATACTTTGGCTGATATCTTGAACATTAGTTTTGTTTAAACAATACTGTCTTTGACTTTTAACAACTTCATACTTAAACTTCAATTCCTAGGGTTAGAAATAATAGCTGGATTTATTATAACATAACATAACATCACGCCTGCAATCCCCGAAGGGTTTGGTAGAGGTGTACCTATTAATACACCTAATTTCGCCAGTTATGTTTTTCAAGTCTCATGTAATAGGGGGCGAGCCTATTGCCATCAACCGGACACAAATCCAGACTCCTTTGCTGTTACTGAGAGATTCCCGGATTCATAACACTTAGCGTGACCCAAGAATCGAACCCAAGCACTCATGCTCAGCAGTCGCGCTTGCAACCACTCGACCAACGAGGCAGTCTTAATTAATTCTTTCTCCGTATATCCATCCACAGCGTTCCTGCATCCATTCCTGATTAGTGTAATTGGAGTGTGCTGCCAAATACCGCCGATAATCTCCACGCGTCTCATCAAGACGAGATGGATCTCGTATGATGATGAGGAAATTAGTATCTACATCTACAGTGGATTTAGTCTCCCACAAACATAGTCAGAGTAAATCTTCGTACAAGATATTAGAAATGAGAATTCATTAGTCTAATTTGGGACCTCTAGTAGTAAATTACTAATTTTATTAAATGTTTCTGTGTCAAAAGAAAAAAAACTGGGGAATTATAATATTAATATTGTCCCTATTCTACGTCGTATAAATGGTTTCTTACAAATTTCTTATAAGATAAAACTAGTAATATTATAAATTTGATGATTGGTATTCAATGAAATAATGCTTGGAGAATATCTATTCAATATTTCTATTCTTTCTTAGAACTTCAACGTCTACTAACTTTTTATTGTAATTATATTTTTTTCTGTAGCCATAATACATATATAATAATCCATAGGAGAAAACTTGGAAATCAAATTTAACTTAATCTTATTTTTATTACAAAATAACATAATACCAGAAACAAGAAAAAAGGTTACTAACAGAGCAGCTATCTATTATAAACCTTAACCCATAAATTGACCACTTGACAACGTAAATTCTAACCACACACCGTTCCGTTCCCCATCACCACATGGGATCCATTTAACCTCATTGTTGATAAACATTTTGACACTTACAAAAAAAAAAAACTCCCGAGGAATACTCCCCTGACGTTAATTTTACTACCTGAGACTGACATAACGGGTACAGGTCCATTCACATAGTTTAACCCCTGACTTAGCGTCGCTGTCAAATCACAATGATCTTTATTTCAGTAAAAATAAGGCTGCTGGTCGGTTGCTGTCACTGAAAAGTTGTCATAATTAAAGTGATCTTTATTTCAGTTACAATAAGGTTGTTAATGGATTGCAGCTGTCAGATGTAAAATAACTTTGACAGGACTGTACAGACAGTGACGCATCAAGCTATACATTTCCAGTATAACACGACCTCGCTTTGTGTAGACTTCCGGTACAATGAGAGATCAGCTTATACTGGTTATTTATAGCTTGGTTGTTGTGCGTTCAAGCAGTGCCTGACACTAAACAGTGTCTTATAGTGACAGATGATACGCAGGAGGTACTTTTTGGTACCGGAAGACTAGTTGGCACTTTGCCCGGAGATTCTTCGCTTTACCCAGTCTAGGGAATTAGATGACAGATATTATGGGTTAGAATTGGGTTATCGATATTTTTTGTAAACATTTTTGTGTTGTGAAATACGTGTGAAACGTTGCCACGGAAATGTTATGTTATGATACTCATTCTAATATGTGGAACTTAAACATCTTAGGAACTTAACATATTTGATGATTATAGCGGTTTTATATTAAACTGACTGTTGCCCTTAATTTCATTCGTGTGATTTTTTTTTATGTAAATAAAACAAGGCCCATGTCCTTCTCCGGGATATAATCTATATACTTGCCTTTTATTACGACCCGAAGAACAGTTTAGTCGTAATAAGGTAACAAACAAACAGAGCTACTTTCGCATTTATGATATTATAAAGTATCGATTCTGATTCCTTGTTCAAGATTGGAGTCTTACAATGTTGCCAGCAAATATATTCCTGTTGTTCTTTCTTTAATTAATTTGTATTAAATTATGTTAGGCATAGAAATAGATTATGTTACTCCCATTTGAGCTGATAGTTACTCAGTTAACATTAATAACCGCTTTTTGAACAAAAGTTTCTATCTCCACATATTTGAAGCCTTAATCTCCGCTCGCAGTCGTAAAACCATTCTTCAACTTCAGACATTGTCCCTTCAAACAAAGAGTATCAGCACATTCAGGGCACATTACGTATGAGACATAACAAAGTTGTCTCTGCCTAAAACATAGACAAACTTCGACGTTGTGCTCGTTGTAATTCACGAGACCACAGAGTACGAAAATAAGCAGAAGGCTCACTGCCAATTGCGAAGGATTTTTTGCAAATGTAGAATTTAAATCTAATGTCACGGTTGGTCTTAAATTACTTTCCTCAAGTTTGTAAGGCTCATGATTAATTTGGTCTTCTTAGCCCAGTTATGAAATAACATACATACATACATACATACATAAACTCACGCCCTTTTCCCATGGGGGTAGGCAGAAACCACAGAACGCCACCTGCTACGATCCTTACATACTCCTTTTGCCTCGTCCACGTTCATACATCTGGTCATACACGCACGCCGGTTGCGAGTACTACGCACCTGACCTTTCTGAAGAACCTCACCAATGAGGTCAGCGTATGTTCTAGGGCGTCCCCCCCCGGCGTTGCCACTCACATCTGCCTTGTAGATACCTTTTGTTAGTCGCCTTTCACTCATCCTCTCCACATGACCAAATATGAAATAAATTAGTAAAAATCTATGATAGTAGAATGTTTAATTTCAATTCCGCAAAAGCTAAATCGAGCCTTAGAAGTAGAATGCAGCTCTCTCGCTCCCCAAAAAAGGCAGATGCAAAAGGTGCGATTTACTTAATGATTACCAATTTTTTTATGATTATATGGAACCATGCACCTCTATGCTGTGTGAATTTGCGACACATTCAATTGAAGTGTTCCTACTGTGCGCATTTATTTCGCGCATCAACTCACTTATTAGTCGTAATTAAATTAGTTACGAGTTCAGAATCGCGATGAAATTGTATTTTCTAACTCGATAATGGCGTCGTGAAACTTTTCTGTAACTGCATTAAAATTAAGATAAGTGGAATGCCAATTTTGGATTGTTGGACAGAGTTCGGTAGGAAGTGTTGCGCATTTAGCTAAGTTAAAAATGGCTTACATTTTTTTCGGGGATATCTTTTTTTCCATGTTTTGTTCTGGCTAACGTTGTAGCGGTAATAATAAAATATTGAGCTCCCAGCTACATTTGTCACCCATACTATTATTATAAATGCTAAAGTAACTCTGTCTTTTACTAGTAAAAATTGATTAAATCAATTTGGTTTTAATAAACAGGCATGTATTAATTGTAAGGAAAGAAACAGCAATAAAAACTATTTTATTTATTTATTTATAACTCTGTCTGTTACCTCTTTTCACATTTCGATTATTTATCAACACACAGCACAATGAACTGGGTTAGGTCAAAGAATACATTTTTATCCCCGTATTACGTTCCCGTTAGATAAATTCTGACCGCCACACAGGCGAAACCGCAGGAAAATTTTAGTAAATATCGTAGCAGTCTTTTATTGACGTCACTGCTTGGAAAAATACTTCTAAAAATATAACACAAATATACTTTTCGCTGAGAACAGAACTTAAAAATCTCTCCGCAACAAACAATATAAATACATTGCGAAACAAATGAACCCCAAATGAATAAAAAACAGAAAAAACAACGCAAACTGATCCACTTACAAATTGTCCAATCGACTGTAAACAGTTATTAAGTTTCAATTAATTAAAAACATGGCAGAGTATCGAAATCTCGATAAATAGCCGCCATTTTAAGAGCCCTTCGGACCGAGCTGGTAATTGACAATCAATCTGTATTGCAGTGAGTCGCGGAGACAAGGGGGAAGAGAACACGTGGGGTGATTGAGCCACTAATAGTGATTAATTTGGTTAAATATTGGGTTAGTAAACTGTGCTTTTGGGTTTAATAGAGCATATATTTTTGTGGGGTTGTAAACGTGACAGGGTGGGCAAGATATTAGGTGGTGTCAAACTGCCCGGTTGGTCTAGCGATCGTAATTCGTAATGGTAAATGTAAAACCCCCACGAGGCATATGCCGCCATGACTGCAATTCGATAACTAGATACTAACACAGAACGAATTCAAAGAGTAATATCTGCATTTAGGACCCGAGAAAAGGTAATCCAAAAATATCAAATGTAAGGAATCCAAGCGCCATGATGGCTAAACATAGCTTCTCGTTTTATGCTACGCAAACATCTATTTTTAAACATTTTATCCATTCCGTATTCGTTCAGTTTTCTAAAAATATCCTTCTATTCAAATCTCTGCGGAGTCAGAGAGACAGGTTATGTTAACAGTCAACAATGTGTTGTAACAGTCCTTAAGATTTCTGCTTGTTAATGCTGTCTGAAAAGCGTAGCATCCGAGGTTCTATGGTTACTGTAATGATAATATTGAAGTTAATGTTCTCCTTTCCTTTGTGTTAATGAATTTGTGAGTTAAATGGTCTAAGTTATTTTAACTAAAACGCTCAACTAATGTACAGTCTCAAAATAAAATAAAAAATACATAACGACGAGTATAGGTACAGTCAAGTAGCATTCATACCTAAGTCCTTAGAGACTCAATTATGCGGTCTTAGATTTCCGTAAAGGAACGCCATTTATTTATCGTCCTTAGAAAAATATAGAAACCTAAGACTGTACACTGACTTCAAAACAATATACGTCTACGTACCTGCAACTATCCGGTTTTATAAATCTATTAAATGGAAATAATCCTGACGTCACATCAGTAACTAGATGCATATCAGGTAGATCGGGCGTATTCTCAGCACGCCGCGTGAGTAACACAGGATATCATACAGGCGGCGATTGCGCATGCTAAATTAGTTTGACTATGAATAAGTTTGGAGGACAGAAAGATCATATATTTACAAAATTTGATGTTCACTGTTGTGTCTATGACTTATTGCCGCCGCTGAGACTCAAATAATTATAACTAATGCATCGATTGCAAGCACATAGGCACACAATAAGGCAAACAACTCAATCGATCATATCACTGCCTCCTCGCCAAACGGAAACGTGCCGTTTGACGCGACGCCGGGCAATCGTCCAATGACAGACGTTTAATTTCCCGCCGCGCTTCTCATATAAAGACTCGATGGAAAAAGCCGTTTTTAAACACTCCATTTATCTACTACTCTTTGGTCTACGTTTATTTTTATGAGAAGTTATGTACCGCTTGTCCACGAGCTACAAGCACAAGTGACACGAGTGTTGCAAGGGCCTGCGTAGAAATAAAAATCATTGCTAAGAGAACGCCTCGACTCAATGTGATGCGACTTGCTTGCGACGGTACTCACTACTCAGTCTCACGCGAAGGAAACAAGTGACAGATGCACGTGTCACTTGACGTAAGTAGCGACGTAAGTGGGTTCACCTGAGGTAGTGAACGGAGCTTTAAACACTTACTTTATCTACTCCTCTGTGATTAACGTTTTGTAGGAGGTTCTGTTTATTTACTTCTGTAGTTTTATTATTCTGTAACACTTGTGAATGTTTATGCATTTGTTTGTTTCGCCGCTGGTTTTCGGGTTACCTACCTGTGACCTGTGCATTGTAAGCGTCTGATTCACAGGCTCGTGGTTCGACTTGTTTCACCTTTATTAGTATGCTGATTGGCATTTCAAGTTCTTAAACAAGTTTGACCTAAATGTGAGTTCATAAAATTCTATACATGGTGGTCTTATTTTGTTTGGCATCCTTGGCTGAGACACTATTAGAAATATGAAATTACCGTACTCTTTATTTATAAAACATTACAAACTACAACAGGTCTGAAGAAAAGATTCCGCCTTCCTAGACAAAGGAGGCTCTTCTAGCCAGTTTTGTCAGTCATCATCATAGCAGCCTGGAATCCCCCACTGCTGGATAGACCACCCCTCCCCCTTTCTTCTGCCATACTTCCTTCCTGGTTCCGTGCGTCCGACGTCCAGTTGTTTCTCGCGCCTTTGGAAGACCCTAGTTTTGTCACAAGGTTACTCCTATCACTTAAAAACCAATCTGAGTAATTTCAAAATTAGGATATCTTCTTTAAGACGTTAAATTCAAGCACCACCTAAGCTGTTAAATTTAACTGACCTTATGATGACGTCACCTCTGCCAAGCCTTACGATATCGGTAATTCGATCTCTAAAATTCGATCAACGTTTACATAACTACCTAATTAATTTGACAACGACCTCGTTAAGAGCTTTATGCAAAGATTTTAAATTAATGAATGCATCAAACAACAGATGTTTTACACCTGGCCTTAAAACTTGAACATCTGCAAATGAGTAATTTTGATAAAAACAGATCTAATTAAAATTTCTTGAAACCTATCTATTCGTACAATTAGCATTTGTTCGTGTACACACCGCCGCAAACCAGATTGAACCGGTTCAAACAGGAAAATACCCTTTTTTAAGATGGATTAATTACAATTTCCTGCTTTAATGAAAACGCGGATTAAAAAGGTCCCAAGGGTTTTTTTTATTTGCTTTTTTGCTCATACATTGAGCCTTTTGTCTTCAGTCTTTGAATAGGGCCGTACCGTTAGTGACACGGGCGTATTACGCACATCATTTTTGTGTTGGAAACATTTTTTATGAGTATGATTGAATTTTGTCATTGGCAATAATTTTCTACTCCGGATCCACAGAAACAAACGGTTTCCACAATGCGCCAATCACTTCATTCAATGAACTAGAACTGAGAAATCGTTCGATGTAAGCTGAGGCTCCACTATTTTGAAACTCCATTTGTTTTACTTAGCGTGCACTTCAGCTTCTCTGTTTAACACCGACAAACTAAACTTAATATTTCTCGCCAGACAAAAGCGATGCATATTCATGGCTTTCTCCGGTCGGCGTCGGCTTATTCAGGCGCGAGCCGCTCTGAACCGGAATTTTCCGGATTACTACCGCTTATGGGCGGATATAATCGATTTTCTTTATCGATAGTTTTCGATGGAGCGAGTTTTTTGTAACCCAGTTTCATAAGCTTTTTGGGTCAGGTTTTACTAAGAGCAGATGACCTGTAGCGTGGCGTAGATTATCTTTGAGTGGGGCATACTGTACCTACCTCAATTACAATTATCTTCAAGAGTAAACCACTTGGCAGTGTGTGTCATAATCTGCGCATGTTACGTTTTATCAAGGCTTTAAGGTTTGCAGGCTAGTTCTATGTTTTGCGCAATTACAGACTAATGATGATGTTATTCCTAAACCCAATTATGCGTAAAATGGAATTTATTAGTGAAACGTTTGCATTCACCACCGCTTATGTCAAGCAAGAGGACTTGTGCATATATTATGTAGGAATACTATTTACCTACTAAACCGAATTTGAATTCATGCCAGGAAATTATTTTAATTTTAAATTCACAAAAATAAATATAAACAAGCCTTCATCAAAACAAACTGCCAACTTCAAAAATATAATAAAATAAATAAAAACGTTTTCAAACACAAATCCAACATGGCGATTTAAAGCGTTCCGATTCCGATATTGGTACAAAGCCCCTCGATCCGGGCAATCCTGCAAAATATGAGAGGCCTCTCACAGTGCAATATAACTACCGTAAGCTGGTGCATCCATCCGCAGCCGGGTTATACCATGCCCTCTTAAAATGTCGTATACGAACCTCGCATATTTGTAATATCGCATGTTTGTAGTTTAAATATAAGCATAGAAGATATTGAAATATTGCTAGGAAGTATGTTTTTGTAGGGATCGACTGGAAAATTGATATGAGAGTCAACATGTGGGTTTAGATTCAGTAGAAAAGCTTGGCTAGGAAGAATTGATGTTTACTGCATTTTGAATTGGTTTTTCATTCACATTATAAAATCGTCTATGGTAATGAAGGTTTTTATATTGACCGCCATAAAAAACATTTTGAGAAAAATAGCCTTCTTTATCTTTAACATAGACTATGAATGTGGTTTTTTTTCTGAAAAAAAATTAACAGTTACCAACTTAGTCTTACAATTCGGTGCTTTAGAAATATCTGAAGAAAATGTTTTTTATTTTTATTTTAGGCTATTGGATTTGTTTCATTTTATCGACAACAATGAACAAACAAACATCGATTTGTCGTTTAATGGATATAAATTATACAATATTGGTAAATTCGCTGAATTTAAAGTTATATACATAAACGAAAAAAAAACAGAAGTTAATTAAAGAAAAACAGTCGCGAGTGCCGATTTTTTTACTGTGTCGTCCACACCTTTAGAAAGTCAATTAACAAAGTCCCATGAAGATCCGATCACTATAAACTTCGGCCAAAAAATACTTAAATGGTGGAAACCATTTAAGTATTTTTTGGCCAATTTGTACAGCACAGCGATAACCCAGCTTAATCTATTCGCAAAATACCGTATTCCCTAGATATGAAATTTTCAAAAGGCCGATTTATGTTGGATACGAAGACGAAATCAAATCTCACGTGTCTTTATTTTCAATGGCACTTATGCATATTCTTCGAACTAGAATACCTAATCATAAAACTGAATTTATAATACATTCTTAATACTTTATTAGAATTAGGATTATTAATATTTCCTTTATTTATTTTTACACATAGTATTTACATTTTTGAGTATTCAAATATAAAACAATTAAAAATATAAAAAAATAGCTGTCCGCCGGTGTCAGGAGCAGAGTCCAAGCTACCGTTGGTTAGGGCTCCAGAGAGAGGAACCTCGTCATAATACGAGCCATATCGAGGAGAACTGCCTTCTAAATCAGGTCCTTTATCCAACCGCCTAAGGAGAACCTCTAAATGATATTATTAATTATTATTAAAAGAATTAGAATTCTTAATACTTTATCAAGAAATACCCACTTGCCCTGATAACACAGTATTACAAATTTTACAAAGGAGGATTCAACTTGTGTCGCGCATTCTTAGTAACCACCTTTGTCTGAACTAGTTCAGAAGAACCCACTTTTACTTGACCTACATATTATGTTACCTTTAATACCTTTATCAATGTTATTGAAGAAAGAGTAGGCGGCAATAAACATATTATACATAATTCCACGATCAACTTTCTACACAATATCGTATTTCTATCATAAAATCAAATGACACATATCAGCATAAAACACACTACTCGACAGTTTTCGCAATATGCTCATATTTCTTGCATAACAATAAAGTTCTCTCTAGTACGTAGTCGATTTTGTCTTTTTCTACATTTATGTACACAATTTAAATAAAATACAATGTATACGTATCATCACGCCTGTAATCCCCGAAGGGTTAGGCAGAGGTGTACCTACCTTTTTTTTTTTACGGATGGGAAATCATCAAATGACTTCTCCCGCTCTGGGCAGAGCGGAAGGGAGTGTCAGACTTGTACTGACTAAAACCCAACCATGTTCCTTCCGTGCCCTTTGTGTTCTAGGGCCGCGGTATCTCTTTCGAACAGCCCGCAGCCAGGTGTACCTACCTAATAGTGCACCCGCGTTTCGCCAGTTATATAAAAGTCCCATGTAATTGGGGGCGAGCCTATTGTCATCAAAGGGGCACAAATCCAGACTTCGTGTCTGCTCCTAAGAAATTCCTGATGGAAAAACCTAATAACAATACTCGACCTGAGAATCGAATCCAGGTCCTCGTGCTCACCGCCGCGCATCATGTATGCAACATGTACTTAACTGTGGTAGCATTGGACTTAGTCCGCAGCTCAGGGGACTACAGGAACACATACTTTTATGTTGACCTGGTTTAGAAGAATGTCATCCTGAAAATCATTACCCATCACCTCTGAAATTGCTAGGTAATTAAATTTCACCCTGTATTATGAATTGTCAAAGTGCTAATAACTAATTTAAAAAAAAACTGAAAACAAAGTCATACTGGACGAATATTTTTTCAGTAATCAATCTGTAGGTAAACTATTTAAAATGAGGCTTTAAAACTAAGAACACTTAATAATTAGTCTACACCTAGCATTACTTTGAAACCCTCCTGGCTACTTATAATAATATCTGATCTAACATATTTCAAACATTGCCCACGTTAATGTCCATTTATTGGTTTTTTCTCAAAGCTCCATCTAAAGTCTTTAATTATTGTCTAGGAACGTCTAGATTTCTAGAAAAAAATTGCTCTATGAATAGAAAGAGATATGTTTTTAGGGTTCGGTAGCCAAATGGCAAAAACGGAACCCTTATAGATTCGTCATGTCTGTCTGTCTGTCCGTCCGTATGTCTCAGCCACTTTTTTCCGAAACTATAAGAACTAGACGGTTGAGACTTGGTAAGTAGATGTATTCTGTGAACCGCATTAAGATTTTCACACAAAAATAGAAAAAAAAAACAATAAATTATGGGGGTTCCCCATACTTAAAACTGAAACTCAATTTTGTTTTTTCATCAATCCCATACTTGTGGGTTATCTATGGATAGGTCTTCAAAAATCATATTGAGGTTTCTAATATCATTTTTTTCTAAACTGAAGCGCGACAGACTCTTCCAAAGTGTTAAAATGTCCCCCCCCCCCCCCCCCCCCCCCTGTAACTTCTATAATAAGAGAATGATAAAACTAAAAAAAAATATATGATGTACATTGCCATGCAAACTTCCACCCAAAATTGGTTTGAACGAGATCTAGTAAGTAGTTTTTTTTTTAATACGTCATACATCGTAAACCGGTCTAATGTTGTATTGATCATGGTACGGAACCCTTCGTGCGCGAGTCCGACTCGCACTTGGCCAGTTTTATCTGTGAACGTACCTGTCATCGACAGGTGCCAAACTATGGATTACTATTCAGAGCACCACTTCTTTATCTCTCTGAATAAAATATACGTAGATACCTTATAGAAAAACTTCGATGGAAAATGAAAAACTTGAAAGATGAGATATATTAAAGTAATTTGCTGGATTTTTTTCTATTGACTTTATCTTCGTTTTTCGTCGTGAACTGTTTTAGCTTTGTTAAAGGAAATGTCGACATTTTTGAGGTTATGTTTTAGGTTAAAGGTCAATTCCTCTGTGATGTTGTAGGTACCTGCCTACGTCACCAGTCTCCCACAACTTCATGTAACGGTGTTTCTTCCTACGTCACAAACAAGTGTATACAAAATTACTTATCGGTCTTATTCCCAATTTTAAACATCTTTTACCTTACTTTTGATATAAAATAACTCCACCTTCACATTCGTCCACCCACTTTGTAACCCAAGAGACCTTTGACACATAATGAGCGTAAAGCTTTTCAACTGCTGGGTCACAGGTCTCTTCTCTATGGGAACGAGTGGGCCGTCCATCACGCGAGCCCGTTGCGTTTTCGGAGATATCACATGTCTTCGAATTTTCGGTTCCCTAAAACATTGTTCTCAAAACGGTGAACAACACTATCGTGGAGAAATAGATATGAAAACCGTCATATCGTGTTCCTCATTCAGTTTTGAGAGAAGTGTTGATGAAATAAAAAACAAAAAGTAACGTGTCGGTTTGTGTCCAAATCCTAATCTACGTTACACATGTCGGGGCCATTACCACAATAATCGAAATATGTCGTCATCAAATCACTCATCACAAGGTATAAACGTTGATGATCCCATCAATACAGCCCACAACACACTAACTACCAGCCTGGCTGCTGTGCAATGTCACAGATTACCTAATGCTGTGATATTTGGCAGCAAACTGATATTGTACAGCATTTAGCACAAACACCTGCTTGCAGCTTGTATTATTGTACATGAGGATGAGGTCATAGACACTATTGTCATAGTCGAACAAGTAACTAGACTTAAGTGCTAATGTTATGAAACTAAAACTAGAAGCCGTGTACCTCATTTCCTAATTTCCCATCGGCACGACTACGGTCTTTCTTCCGTTCCTTATTTAATTGTAAAGGACGAATTAAAAATAAAAACTTTCTTTGTGCTCACTTCTCGGTATGAAAGAAATTCCTTTGCAACATTTCAAGCTTCTAGGTCCAACAGTTAGTCAGTGTGAATGACTCTGTCCTGGAGTGTAAATGTGGTGCTGTCCCACAAATGATGGGGCACTTAATATCGTGTCCTGTTGTTTGTTCATTACAGGAACTGATGGAAGAACTAAAAGCGTCAAACTCATGGGTCATTTCTGAGCCGACACTATTTAGATTGCCATCGACACGCTAAGAAGTGTGTGAATTTTGTTTTTTTTTTTAAGGGCATGGTTGAGGTGCTCGGAAATCCGTGTAACTGAAGAATAACCAAACGAATATAAAAGTAGAGCAAGAGTATTTCTTTCCTCAATATTATTGACATTTTAGTATTGATAGACCAACGAAAGCTCAAATCCTTTACTGTCCTCGTTCTCTCAAAAATAATTTGAAAGTGTGGGGGTCCATGAGTGCATTCACTCATCTGGTCTAAACTGGCCTTTAGGTAACAACTGGGATATAAATATAACGTCACAAGAAGAGGTCATGATGGACTAGCTCAAAGACCGACGTCATTAAGAAACTTCACAGACGGCCGTGTCCAAGTCAAGGAGGTTAACCCTCGAGCTTTGATTAGACGTCTGTTTTCAGCCCACTACAGCTTGGCTTCAAGTATAAAGCACGGCTTAATGGGGCCAAGAAAGCCTGGAATCACTGTCACCAAAAACCACTGTCCACTAAATTCGTAAAATTTTCTACCATAATATCGCGCTGAAAAAAGCTGAAAAACACATTCATCACTACTATACGCAACATTTTCCCGTTTCCCAAACTAAATCCCGTCTACAACCAATTTCTGGGTCCAATAAAATCCTATTCCGGATCACAACAACGTGCAAACGCTTAAAATGAAAATGCTTATTGCGTTGCGATGTCGATAATAACCCTTCGAGGCAATAGCCCGGGCATAACGCGCTTTGAGAGACTCTCCTAATCGCATTATCGATATTGAGTTTCAGTACATCACTAGCGGTAATAAAACTGGGCAATTTTCAACGATACAACTTTTCTATGGCGAAAACAGATAGGCTTTTGTGAGATTGTTACATTGTAGTTGTTACTTATGTTGACATTGTCGTCGCTAGCGCTGCTGAGCATGTTCCTAGGTTTGATTCCCGGGTCAGGGAAAAAGTTATTGCGGATTTTTCGATAAGAATTTTTGAGCCTGAAGTTTGGTAGTTGGCGTATGATACCCCCATGACTAGAAAAGTACGTTAAAATTTAACTTGTAAAAAATCATAGGTAATTCATGCAGAAAATTAAAGGTTTGAAGTATACGCAAGTAACTGATTGCAACTTTGCAAAGTTAGTTTCTTTCTTCTAGATTAAAAAATAACTCTTTCTCTTGGGAGGGAAGGAACACAGGCTAACTAATAAAGTTGGTCTCACACTCCTGCTATAAAGAAACCTTATTTATAGCTATATTTAAAAGTTAGCCATCTTTTAACAATTTGAAAAATCGATACGGTTCTACATAGTTATTTTAGCGGTTGAATGATATTGTGTCAAGAAGGAAATCGTGGAAATTGCATCGACAGACAAGATGTCTTCTTCTTTACTTTCGACTATGGCCAAGCGCCAAAACATCTTTGTTCATCTTTATAATTATGTCAAAATTAGCTAACGGAATTCGCAATACGAAAGAAAATCAATTGGCAACCCATTACTCTTAACGCCTTAAGCAGGAAAAAAAGTTGCCAGGTGTAAAAATATACGCGAATCTATTCGGGGTTTTTAAAGTGGCCTGGAGGCCATAGATATAGCCAATTGCCTGCGATATATTACCGGAATGTGACTTAAGTGGCTTTTTTTGGTCTTCGCACGAAACCTTCTGAAACCCTTAATGAGTTGGATTTGTTTTAAATGGCTTCTGTTTTTTGTTTTGTTCTGAAATTTCTGGAAAAGGTGTGGTTGGTTTCTCTGACTGTTTTATTGACTAGGCGTTAAATTCTTTTAGGTACTGAAAACTCTGTTGAAGTATACTTATTTATTAACCACGTGGGCTTACGTAAAACAAAGCTGTTCAAGGAAAACAGGACCTTAGCTGTATCGGAATCTTGTTTTTTTTTCAATACATTTCACAAACGTGTACCAAAAGCACCCTTCTGTCAACGTCATTCGAGAGCCAAAAGATCCACGTAGCTCCAGCTTTGCTTTCAAAAATTAAGTATTAACAATCTAGGCTTTGGACGTTTTCCCCTGAAGACATCTACATAGTTGTAGTTTTCTAAGTGTGTCTTCGTAACTCTTGCGACGTATATTTCGTTAAAACTATTAGAATTTATTTAGCCTCGACAAACTCGAGTTATACTTCCATGAAT
Source organism: Lycophotia porphyrea (assembly GCA_950005105.1). Lineage (NCBI taxonomy): Eukaryota > Metazoa > Arthropoda > Insecta > Lepidoptera > Noctuidae > Lycophotia > Lycophotia porphyrea. Next base: position 565,808 of record OX465408.1, on the reverse strand, counting down.
AGGGTCTTCAGTAAATATGACAGTCAGATATGACGTCAAATATGTTGTAGTAACAAGATACATTGCAATACGTCGCCCCGACGTCGTCTCCAATACATCAAACAGTATTACTGGAATTGGAGTATACTTCCGCCCTCTGTTTCTCGTATAGAATCTAGTTTTTCTATTAAACTTAATGTTACATTTCTGAGTTCAGGGAATACTGAATTCCAATGCAAATTTGGTATTGCACAAAAATCTTGTAAAACCTCAGCTAGATTCATGAATAGTAATTTCGTATGAAGAAGAACCGGCAAGAAACTACGCGATTATTTTTACATTATTTGTCTTTTAAGCATGTTTTCATGTTACAGTATTAATTCTTAAGCATGAGAGGACAGTGTAGGTCTGACAACGGATAGGCACCATAGTAGAAAAAGGTCAACGCTGTGTTGCTGGCTGCTTATCTTCGACTTATGAAAGAGTGAACCTGTTTCTTCGGAAGCCCTTTTCCATAATTGTCGCCTTAATCAGGGCATCGGCTTAGCCTTTTGTCTCAACGTTGGAACACTACTGTGGCTTAAGATACAGAATTAGATTTTCTAGCTTGGTTATCAGTCCCAATCTTAACGAAAAGACTTACTTTTCTGGAAGCAATTTTTCCCGCTGACAAAGCTTATATATGTACACCGATTTGATTGGCAGATAGACTTGACCTGGCTTTTATATACCGAAAAGATTTGGTAGATTTAGCAAATTTAAGCGGAACATGTCATCTAACATAAACCCTTCTAACAATTTCAAAGTTTTTCCTTTCTAAAGCGTCTTCAACAAAATCATTAGTGTGTATAATAAATAGTTGATTCGTTTTAATTTCCCCGGGGCCCCGTGCCCGTGATTTAGATCGCGTTTAAAGAGATAACGCGGAAGAAACACTGTCCTTCCCGGAGTTCCCGGGATCTTATGAATGGGACAGCGCGGGAACATTGCGCCTTTTTATATGGAGATGGTTTGTAATAAAATTTGTGACAAAATGCACCGAGCTTTGTCGGACCTTGATAAAAATGTTGTCCGTGAAGACTGCGCTACTGCTACTCCTGAGATCTTGGGTTCGATTCCTAGGCCGGGCAAAGATTTATTGAATTTTCATTTCATTTCCATCCGGAATGTCTCAGGTAACATGCCCATCAGTCTCAGTCAGAATTCGTTTCCGGTCGTTCGCTCCTTTCTACAAAAGGTTGGTATACTATTTGTAGAGATTACAAGGGCGATGTTATTTTAAGTGATGACAAATGTGACAGTCAATAGCTTACTATTACCTGATTTATAGACCTACATTAATGTAGGAATGTGGTTTGCGAATGGCGTTACCTATTATTCACTTAGGAATGTCTAGTTTGGTTGATCTTTCGAAATTATATGAACGATTACGTACATACTTTGTCTAGGATTTGCTTGGCTTTTTTGGACTATAATAAATAGTTTGACTAGAAATTTAAAATCTCGAGCTCTCTTTTAGATCGAAGTTTAAACCATTGACGCAATTGCTGTGCCCGGTCTATAGGCTCTTAGAGGTAGGCCTTTTTGTAGCACACCTTCATTGTGGAACACAAAATTTGTGTTCCACAATGAAGGTGTGCTACAATGAAATGAATATGAATTTCAGATTTCGAACTTTATTTCAACAGGTGCTTAATACAAAATTGACAACCACGCAAACACAACAAGGCAAATTGTTGCACTGCGGACAGACTTCCGGCGCGATCTCATGGCGACATGGAGAGAGCGACTATCGCAACCCCGTGCAGGGCACGCCACAATAGTGGCGATAAGTCCCCTCTTTGAGGAGTGGCTGGAGAGGGGCCACGGCACCCTCACCTTCCGCCTGACGCAGGTCCTCACCGGACACGGTTGTTTCGGGAGGTTTCTGCACCGAATCGGGCGGGAGGAAACGCCCGGGTGTTACCACTGTGAGGGTCGCCCAGAGGATACGGTGGAGCACACGGTAGAGGTCTGCCCCGCTTGGGCGGAGCACAGCCGTGTCCTCGTAGCGATCGGCGGCGGCGACCTATCGCGTCCGGCCCTGGTCCAGTCCATGGTCCGGAGCGAAAGGGAATGGGACGCCGTCACCTCCTTCTGCGAAGCAGTCATGCTAGCGAAGGAGGTGGCGGAGCGTGAGAGGGAGAGAACCTCTCGTCCCAGCCGCCGCGGGAGACGCCTCGGGCGTCGGGGGTCACGTGGTGGCTTCCGGCCACCGTAGACGCGGACCTGTGGACGGAGAGTAATGGGCTAGCTCGCCGTCCGTCCGTCTTTTGACGACAGGCCGTGTTGACGGCGCGTTCGTGTTCCACGCGCGCCTCAAAGATGCCTCAGAGATGTCAGCAAATAGGGAGGGGCCCGCAAGGGCCGATGCCTGCCAGGGCTGCGGGCTGTTCGAAAGAGATACCGCGGCCCTGGAACGCAAAGGGCAAGGAAGGAACATGGATGGGTTTTAGTCAGTACAAGTCTGACACTCCCTTCCGCTCTGCCCAGAGCGGGAGAAGTCATTTGATGATTTCCCATCCGTAAAAAAAAAAAAAAAAGGCACCGTTTTTATAAATACAACTTTAGCTTTGTCAGAATAGAGTTCGATATTCAAAACTGGTTTGGTTTAAATCTGGTTCCAAAGATCCTTATTTTGAACAAGGCCGTGTTTGTCCTTTCTCAGAATTTCCCGATAGCTGTGGGCTAATGTTATTTTACCCTAGCGTGGTTTAAAACCTTTTTTAAAGGCTATCGTAAAGGCGTTGATATAAGAAGAATCGTGTTATTTTTACTTAAGAAAAAGCGATTTTAGGTCATACAGTAGACCTTCATTATTTCAATTGTGCTGCAATCAAATTAGGATATAAAGGAAGAACATCACCCACGTTCGCCATTAATCCTCGTGCTGGGAAATTCTGGTTTTTCATTGGTGATTTGAGTTAATTCAATGGTAACCCCATTGACGTAACCAAAGTTAATTTAAGCTAAGGGTTGGCAGGTTAATTTATATTGTTGTATTGACCATTTTGTTGCAGCTCTAACTCTATTTCATGATCGGTCGAAGTGATTAGCGTTTAATTTACGAATCAGGAACGTTGGAAGTATGCAACATTGCGAAATTAATTACACTACAAACAGAAATATATTCTACATATTTGCAGTAAAATAAAATTCATTCAGTTCATTTTCAGTACTTAAATATTCATGAATAAACTTTGAAGTGTTTGATTTAATCAAAATGAATTGGAATTTATGCGAATGTTGTGGAATATTGAAGTTTGCGCGAATTCGGAGAGAATCCTTTTCTATTCAATAGCTATACTATTAATATTTAGAAACATTTTCAACGTAGCCGTTAAAGTAAAGGAATGAAGCTGGCAATATCAAACTTTATGACGTCTTTTAAAATCGAGGTTTGACTTTAACTACGTTTAGCTTGTTATCTGAGTGTCATGTCGTATACCTGTACAGACTAGCACATCGCAACTACAACTACAATCTGTCAGATTTCTTTGATAGATTTTCAACTTTATCGCTAAAGCATTAATAATAATAATAATATTCTTTATTTTTCAGACAACAATGATCCATAGTGTTAGTAAAACAATACAATTACTTATTTCTAGTGTTAGTAGCTAATATATTATATGGAAGACAGAGTAAATAGTATTGAGAAAAGGACCTCCCCATTAGGTTCAAGGTTGATTGGAAAAATCTGAAAGTTTCAGGTTACTTGACCTGCTGGCGTCTGTACCTACAACGTTTAACGTGGAGACTTGCATACAGTGCTTACTCTATAGAATCTTCCAGACACCTTCCTTGTAAGAATACACAATTTAAAATGACTTAATAACATCTAAAGCAATGCTAAAGTCTAGGTAAAATCGTTTGTTTTTTAACTCTGGAAGTACAGGTTCGACTACTTTTTTTTCACTGACAGATAGCCACAATAACATTATTGAATCCCACGCGTACGAATTCGCGGACAAAAGATAATTTTGCAATTACTCCACTATTCGACCAATCACAACTTCCACTACGGCACTACCCAAAACACGCTTAACCGAATACCCGATGAAAGCCAATCAATTGAAGCCAAACTACTGAGCCAAATGTTCGGTTATCGCACAAATATGAAGCTCTTCAGATGGAGTAATTGACGTTAGATCACTGGCAATTAATAATTGCAGCTCACTGAGAAACTTCAATGAGTTCGGATTCTGTGAATGTGTCGCCGTCGGTTGTTTTCGGTCTGTGCTAAAATTAACTGTTGACATGACAGAAGGAGATGTTTCACAGTTACTGGGTTGTGGAGGCCAAAGCGGCAGTCGCTTCGTGTAAAATACTGGTCATTGTTCAGCTGTATCGGGTTTGACTGGAAGCCGACCCCAGATTAATTGAGCAAGGGTCGTCAAATTATGATGATTACATATAAGAGATGTACAGTAACAAACTAGCTTGAAAATAGTTAAAGAATTTTTAAATATGTCAACGTCAATTGCCGTAATTTGCATTTTGGTATGTAGTAAGAAAATCTGCACACGTGTACTAGAACCGACTATTTGAAGACATGTGACATCTAGAACCCGCACTAGGTCTGCGTGGTGAGCCCGCTCTTTCGCCCAGAGAGGAGACCTGTTTCCCAGCGGTGGGAAGGGAACCATAATATTCTGCCGATTGTTCTAATGCCGATGGCATGTATTTTAGTTAGTTACTAAAACATGAATGTCGGATTTAACTGAAAGTATTTAGGATGAACGAAACGGATCTGGCGGTGGTGACGACATTCGGGAGAGGCCGTAACTCAGCAGTGAGCCAGATCCCCTTAATCAATGAAAAAGAAGCCTTTCTTCACAAGACACATAAAGACACTCCCAGTAACAATAGATTAAGCCACAGAACAGTATAGTTGCGTAAGCATGACATCATGTTAACCAGTATTCACAAACATGACTTAATAATGTTTTTAGCGTGTGACACCAAGGTTGGATGATACATTAGCGACTGTCAGGAATACTTACAATAGTGGATTGAGTACTTAAGCGGTGATAATCGGATTATGATTGGGTGTGGGGCGGAAATAGAATAGGTGCAGATATCGTGGTGGCAAAAGTTATCCAAGAAAGCTAATGTTGTGTTGAGAAGCATGTAGAATTGGCAAGGTTTGTGTTATGGACTCTATACATGAAAGCCGTCAAAAGCACATTTCGGCGGCTTTGGTGTGAAGACCCCAAAAGTTTTTTGTCTGCCTCTTAGGGCGAGCCCAAGAATACGTCTACAAATTGAAGCATCATCGCTTTAAGAGCCTCTTTAAATGTACCTTACTAAAACGACCCATACTTAATGACAAACAGAATAACTGAACAATTTTGGATATTTTTAATATTATTTATTAGGGAAATCAAACAAATAGATTCAAGAGAGTTAAAATCAACGACTGGACAATGGCAAGTATGGTCGCACACATAATCGAGTTGTTATGTAACCAATTGCCACTGCGTCTTGGGCTATGGTATTTGTGCATGGGGTGGCGCCGGCAAATCCCATATGATAGAAATTGAGCGTTCTCAGCGAGCAGTTCTGAAGGTCCTTCTGTCTCTCAACTTCAGAACCCCAACCAGTTTGGTGTATGAGCAAGCGCGAGTGCTGAGCGTAAGAAAAATATTTATCTACGAGTGTCTACGGAGATATCACCGACTTACGGTCCCGTACTTGCCAACCAACAACAAAAGAGCTGACAGATATCCTGTACCACGGGCAAGGAGCAAGTTTGCCAGAAAGCATTATAACAGCTTAGCGCCACGCCTCTACTTCAAGTTTAGCCAGCACAAACTGGTTAAACATGTGAGTAATTTTCAGATAAAAAAGGAAATATTACTTTGGCTGGCAAATTATAGCTTCGATGACACTGAAACCCTTATCAGTACTTTAACCTAGTAATATAAATACTCATAACACCCAACACACACACACACACACACACACACACACATACAACACACACACACACACACATACACACGCACACATCTCACCACACACTCGCTACCTGTATTACATTATAATTATGAAATGTGCCTTTATTTTGTATAATCTGCCTTTTAATTTTCTGCTATTTTTTTATTTTTTATTACCAATTTATCTTAAGTTTTATTTCAAGTTTTATTTCATTTTTCTTAGTAGACAGTAAGCACTGTCTAAGCTTCCAAAATCAGAGACAAGTAACCGGAAAAAAACCTCAACCCTTGTCATACAGGTTGTCCTAGTTCAGGGGTTGAGACCACATTGATGTAATGCATGAAGTTATAGAAATAAATTTTATTATTATTATAATTAGAACAAGTCCAGTAGCAATTTAATTGAGTTCTAAAACACGCCACAAGAGACAAAGGGACTAAGGATTTGTTTCAGCAACTCTGAGGTCAAGAATTTGAGTAGTTTGTCGCTTAGAGCAGTCGTAGCACTCGTAGCCATACCGTTGGTGAAGTTCGCGTAGAAATGAGGTAAATCAATAGTGCCTGTCGGGAGGTGAAGGAGAGACTAGCCAGACAAACTCAATTCAAAGTGAGATCAATGAATATGTAATGCACCAACTATAGAAATCGACAATTCTGGGTATTTTATCCAAGCCGCTGCAAATAAAAACGCCTAAACGCCACCAGAATGAGGGATGATGAAAACCAATAAATTAGAGCAAACGCCATGTAAAACTTAAAAAAAAAACTTCTGTTTTTAGTGGTGGTCCATCGTCATAATCATCTGGTTCCTCCTCTTCTTCTCTCTTCTACTGCAAATACGCTAATAATATACGCTAATATTCTGCAATTGTACTAGACGTATACTCGTGTACTTTAATTTCAAGGAATTCTGCGCTGATGTTGAATAAAAACATACTTAAATAGCACTGTGATATATACTCTACCTACTCGTAATTTAATAACATTTTCTTTAACATAACTTGTCGGTATATACAACAAGCTAGACAATGGCCAGCTATCGACGTCGCCCGAGGCTGAGTCAGTAGGTCGAGTGCTGCACTCAAGTTTCTATCATTGTTAACTAGCTATATTTGGATTAGATGACATTTTACAAGAAAAGGAAAGAAAGAAATGTTTGTTATGGCACCCACGGCTTAAACTAAACAGACAAAGTGATTCATGAATATAATGAAATTGAAAACGAACTAACAGAAGTTTGAATTGGCTTAAGAAAAAGTTAGGAAAATATGTGTAACTTTGCAAGGAACGAAACATTGGTCAGAAATCTTTAGAGCGTAATAATAATTCTTTTCTCAAGCTAAAAGCTAGACCTATCAATGAAATACTTAACGAGACTGTAAATCTCAACTATCACCTACTTGTAAAGGTACCTTAGCATTGCAGCATTAATTGTGTAGCAATATAAAATCCTGATTACTATTTTCTTATCAAAAATCTTTTTACCATTAACCCCTCCAAATATCTTCCAGTTAATAACACACTTATACGGGTGCTATCCAAGTGAATCAGGCTATAATTACATCAGCCAGCCATTTTGGTAGCCGGCCAGATCATTAGGGCATCTACTACTAGCGTGCCATCTTAAGACAATGGCCCTGTATGTGCTGGTATTAGGCATTCGGGATACATTTTGAAATGGATCTAATTACTAGGTCAGGGGAGGATGCTTGAGTTTCTACTGGAGGACTGGATGATAGAGTTCTTGAAGTCTGAATAGGTTGCGTGGTGCATCACAAACTACTACCTTATTTGTCTAAGTCGTATTTTTCTTGTTACTTTTCTTTGAAATTCTCAGTAGCAGCCACGGAATTTGAATTTGTGCCCGGTTGATGACAAGGCTCGCCCTCATGGGACATACACATGACTGTCGAAATATGGGTGTTCTATTAGGTACACTTTTGTTTAACCACTCGGGGATTACAGTCGTGATGTTATGTTGTGTTCTTTAATAGAATAATTATATTTTTATGACCACTTATCTACTGAATTTATGTATGTGAATACGTGTTTAATTCATTTATTTAACAAACATATTTGATGCGAGGTACTGAAAGTGGAGCATAGAAATGCAAACATTAGTCGATAGAATACCGCAAAATCTACATGACGTGAATCTATTCAAACTAATGAAATTTCACTAGATGCGTCTTTGTTAGTGTTTACGTTACACCACTCTCACTCCCAAACGGACAGGCAGCTTTTGAAGCTTCTAATGGAAACCTCTTTGACGAGTTGTTAGTATCGGTCGCCACTACAAATTAGGTCATACATATTATAACGAACAGTTCTGTTTTCAAGCATCATCTGCTTAGCCTTTTTCTAACTATGATGGGTTCCGCGGCCACGTGAATTAAAGTGGTAGGTTACAAAGAATGTGGAACCTTTCGGGCAAAGCAAAGTAGGAGTGAGCTTTTAATTTAAATCCTACAGTAACATTCAACCAATCATATGTCTTCATAACATCCATTAGCTGCACAATTTCACCAATCATGTCACCGCGTGGGGTTTAAGCTGCTTACACTAAGCTTAGTCTTGTAAGCGCTTGTGCAATGTTGTCTCAGCTTCTATATTGCCACTGCATAGCGTCGAAATCACAGGTACACCCTAGATACACACCCACGGGTTTGGTAATACCTTTCTCTCTTCTGATTCTGAGAATATCTGTGAAGGTGCTGGTCGCTTTGTGTCTATATTATAATTATTTTCTTGTACTGTCGCACTACTCGAAAAGGCCTTCCTTCATTCCTTTTGTCGGTCACGATTTTGCACTACTTCTTTGGAATTCTCAAGGAAGAAATCCAGGTTGGCCGGGATGTGTGTTCATCTTCGAATTCTTGGTTGTAGTTTCTCGTAATCAAGATGATTCAAGAATGAATATTCAATGAAAACTTTTACATATTGAAAAAAAAATTGAAAAATAAAATTGGCGGCGCTTTAAGCTTGAAAGCTTTTTGAAAGATGAGAGCGATATATCTGAATTTTTATATGGGAACATCCGTATTCCATAGATAGGCCAAAATATCGTTAACTCTATCTATTGAGCTTGCAGATTCGACAACCGAATCGCGACCAATTAGTGCCGTGTTGATGTTATTTGACGTACGGCGCGACGAGGCACGTTGCGGAAAATCCCTAGGATTTGTATTTCTGTTTTGGAACATGGGAGTTATTTTTCATGTGTTTTCAATCTTGTAGGTTCTGGTTTTTTTTACCTTTTTCATCGCTTGTGGCCAACAATTATATTTTTATGGCCAGACCAACCCCTTTTTACGTTGTTCTCTTGGCACGTCTGCTCTGTAAAACTGTCCAGATCGTCACACCATTCACCTCTTTACCTATAATAAATAGAAAACTAATATTATGTTTTACGTTCATGCTAAGAATTGTAATTTCGATCATAAGAAAGTGCTCTTCTAAAATACTTCCAAAAACCAATTTCTCAACACAAAGTAACCGAATATTATAGGTCATGTTACCTACATATTACTTCAGACATGTGACTCATGCTGCATTTAAAACGGGTCGCCTTGAACCGAAGCTCGTAAACCCGCTTGCCTTCACCCATTTATATTTATAAAATTCGGGCTAACTAGCGTAATTGCTATTCTTCAGTAATTACGTGTATGTTTGTATATGATGGATTGAAGTATTACCATTAATATTGAACGTGGGAGGTCCAATGTCCAGAAGTGAATTTACAAAAGTTGTCACTGAAAACCTGAATATTGTTAAGATCATTATGCACATCTTTTAGTATGAGACCGTCACCATTGATCCCATAATAAAAGATGTTCATAGTGATCATGTAGAAAAAAGTCAAACTAAATATTATGTCAATTTAAAAACTTATAAATAAATGGAGTTCATTGAATTGAGTTAAAATCAAAGACCTATGAAGATAATGCTTCAAAAAAAATTCTTTTACCGGAGCTTCTAATTGTAAAAGACTTTAAACAAATAAAACACTTCGTTATATTCTTCAAACATATTAGAGTCCATTACAAAATGTGTTTCTTTGAAATATTCTTTAATAAGTAAAATAAAAATTTCGTTTGAAACAGTACCTCCTAATGTGTTCCACGAAGTATTAACGTGAGCTTTATTTTTTATTTGATCAAAGGACTTATATTCACAATCATAAGATACTTCAATATACATAAGTAAATCTTTTTATAACACATTTGCTCGTAAAGGGTCTCTTATTTCACCAATTTCAATATCGTATTGTATCTCATTACGTACTTGTGCGATAATGTAATGTAAAACGCACGGTTTCATGATGCTCCGTCAAAAACGAACGGTACTTTTTTAAATCTTAGCAAAGAGTTTTTATGTCAGAAAAGTGGTCAGCATATTATGAATAAAATTAACTTTGGTAGATAAATTATAATAAATAAACATTAAATTCTTTAATTTAATTAATTTTGACAAAGATTACAACCATTTATCTGTAACAAAAACACAAAAATATTAATTTACTGTATTAGTAATACTGGCTGTTTTTTGTGCCTTTGCCTTAAAAAAAAAGCGCTGATGCGCGCGGCTCACTAGTTTGTGAACAAGTAAAAATTATTCCGCGCGATTTTTCTTTTCGCTGTATTGTTTTATTTGAAAATGTCGTCAAGTAATGATGAATTTACTAATTCGACACCGCCTGAAGTCTCAGAGGCAGCGAAAAAGGCCTAAGCCTCTTGCCCCAAAAATCAACCGATAGATACTTACTTTATACAAGCGTATCAAAATTTAGTTTAAGAAAGTCCGAGTTTTATTTATTTTCTCACAAATATGTTATAAAACGTCGTATGACATACGTGCGCTTTGATAATTACAGCCTCTGCTTTCTTGTAGCCCTCGCCTGCGGCTCGGGCTAGCAATATCGCCTCGGCTGTAATTTTCAACTTACCGCACTTATATCATAATGTACTATTACTTAATTTTATTATTATTCAACATGAATATCTCATCGCCGGAATTCATTTCATTTGAAGTAACATCAACTGTCACTGTTGGCATACTTAATTCATCTGAACAATGAGTTTGATCATTCTTAACGTTTTCAGGACTTACTTCATATCTCGCAGCCCCCCTCCTCCTTTCTTTCTACTAGTAAGTATTTGAATTATATCATCTTCATCTCACTTTGCGTCTGTTATACCGAAATTAACTTTGTTATAGTCATCATCATCTTTGGCAAATCATATACCGCCTATCTAAGCTTAAAGATATTTGAAGCAAAGTTTTAGGCTTACCATTTCCATTGTAAATAAATATTCCCTTACTAGAGAGATCCCCAAGACCTTGTATTAATAAATGAATTATTGAATCTATGCTAATTCGCTGGAACTAAGTATGGACACCTGGGACAGCCGCGTCAACTTGATTAATGATCAGATTCGGAGTTTTACTTATTTTAATTAATGTTGTTCAATTATTTGCCGTGTTGGCGTCGTTCGGCTTAGCTAATAGAACATTGCTTGAAGTTTGTCCTGGTTTTAATGAATAAATTAGCGAAATGGAAACTGTCGTTATGTTCCTTTTTGTCTTTACTTTATCCTGGATATCGATCTAGACTGTCTTCTTCAGACGTTTTCAACAGGCAGACTAACTTCATCGCTTGTTAACGTTGCTAACGTTAAAAGACAGTGCCTATATTCTTTGTTCACGCAATAGTTCGATGTACTATAGCTGTATGACCTATTCAGTTCAAAAGGTGAACGTTTGTCAATCATATAGACCTAAGCAAACACAATATAGTTATTTTCCTAGCTCCTTGAAAATGTTTTGATAAATCTTGCTATAGTTATAATATTCGACTAGTTAACCCAAAGTATTGTCAATAAAAGATACAAGGGCACCATAATATGACAGAGTTCTAGATTACACTTTTCTTTAGTACGAGTATGTTCTGATCAATATTCCATCAAAATTATATTTTTGACCCAAAAACAATTTTCAATTTTCCGTACCCGGTACCAGGGCACCATAGCACGAAACAGTTAACATTACAAGTTCCACAGACGTAGATCATAAAGAAGCTAGGCTAGAACCGCGGTATTGTCTGTGTGTCCTATTTAGAGCCGGCGTCAGAACTAGCGACCAGCCGACAACACTGCGGTGTTGTACGAAAGTGTACAAGTATAGTGAGCTAGTATAGTCATAGTTGAAGGCTGCGGATATGATGAATGCTTTGATACAGAATTTTATTGTGGGACGGTTTAAAATGTTGGAGAATTTAGTAATGGAGGAGTAAAGTCCAGTAGAGTATGGTTTAGGATTTCGAAATGCGCTATTCGTTCATGCAATATATTCAAGATAGGGAGTTTTTAAAGTAGAGTAAGTTGTAAAGTTCAGTGATCATTTTAAAAATCTGGATGTTACAGATGTTTTTTCTTTGTCGGCTTTTGATTTATTAACCGATTGTCTGATCTGGGTCTGATGACATTGTGTGAATGTGACATTCTGCGTCAAGACCACAAAGAGGCGATTGTGTTCCAGGAATGGGAACTTCGTAGGCTGGGTAAATGCTTTACACCCTAATTTTACTACCTAACCTACCCACCCTAGTTTTAACTGTAGTCCTTACCTATAGTCCAACCTGTAACTCCAGACCAGTTCCTATGAAACACCAGAATTAAACAAGAGTGACATAAATTCCCGCAACATAGCGGTGCGGCGCATGCGGAATCAGTTAGGTACGCACAGCTGCGAAGACACACGATACATGCATATGTAATATAGGACATAGGACACATTACCTTTCAACTTCTGTCTCTTTATGGTTCGCCTACTGCATCGCACGTGCGCCTGTCGTGATCTACCCCATATTTGACTGCTGACCCTCATTCAGTAACGCCTGGTTTGAGTATTTAAAGCAATGATTGTGTTTACCGTCTAGTTAATATGGGTACGCTCGACGACCAGTCAAGCTATGCATAACCAAATTAAGGTGATCTCTCATTGTACGGAAAGGTCATACAAAGCGAGGTTAGGTTACATAGGATCTTTGTATAACTTAATGTCACGCCGTGTGTACTTTTGCTGTCACAAAATTAGTTGAATAGTAAAGTAAAGTAAGTAAAATATAATACTTATTAAATTCTTGAACAAAGAAGATATTGGTTCGTAAAACCAATGGAAGTATCTTTATCGCACCAAGCGCTGTACTTTTAAAGATGATACACAGAAATACACCGTAAACTAGCTACCTAATTAGGTAGGTATATGGCAAAAATCAAATGCCCCTGCGTTTTTATTAAGATTAAATGCACCCAGGATTGCTTTCTACATAATTTGCGAAGAATTTTTTTGAACAAAATATCATTGGTAATACTGACCCTGACCCTATTAAGTTTCAAGATATTTAAATATCTAAAAGTACACTTTTTGTTGTAGTACCTTTTTAAATCAAGTTTTCTTATTCTATTCTTATTTAATACGTCAGTGTTTTTAGCGAGTACTATACCAACTTACTCCTGAACAAAATGCAATTTATGATCTTGCACGTATTTGCGAATAAACCACTCGATTTCCAAACCTAGACCTGCCAACAACAATAGTATTACTCGCAAACTTCCAAAACTTTTACGAATAACTTACGCATTTAGCAACGAGGTGTCAACTGTATTTGCGTGTCGAGTCGTTCGCGCGCTTTATTTGAATGCCGCCATCTTTGTTATACGTGATTTGCCTACAATCTTACTCATTTCTAGGTTTATTGCTTACTTTGTCAGATTCCAGTCCAGTGTTGAATTGTATTATAATAACTAGATTCTAGTGGCTTTTTTCTTGAATATCCGATTGTATTTGGTGAGTTGCATTTTACACTATAACGTTGTGAATTCAACAATGTTATTGTCTTCTTGCAAGATTTTCTCAATCTTTTCTTTGTTGACGTTATTACCAAAAAAAAGTTGGTAATATATAAGCAAAATTATTATGTAATATCTAAATCATATGAAAACACTTAAATTACTGTTATATTTACTGGCGGAAAAATAGTAACAATGAAGGACAGGAATGAAATCCCATATTATGTTTTTGTCTTAGATATCCAAAAACTACTGTTTTGGATATCAAAGACAATCCCAAATATGTTTTTACTACACTGCAATAATACAAAACCACAACCATTGTTACCTTTAAAACAAGTGAAATAACACACCAACATAAAAATTGAACACATAAAAGCCCCCCAGGGCAAAAGGCAGCCAGTATTAACTGACATGTGGCAAATTAAGGATCTAAAATAAAATCAAAATGTACTCAGTTTGACACACAAATGTCGTTCCGTAGCAAGCAGCGCCACCTTGACATGTCAAGTAACACTGGTCGTTTTGTAGGCTCATAAAAATGGCGCCAAAAAAAAAAGAATTGACCTCAAAAAAGCCTGTCGACAATGGCTCGTTTTCCAATCCCAAATGTGAATCAGTGTGGTCGCTGCTGATCCTTATTTGGAAGAGGTGACATCATATAGGTACGTGTCGAAATGGTGACTGAGAAACATTGTTAAAATGAAATAAAAAGTTTTCGAATGCTTGAATGTCGGGTCGCTTAGTTCTGTTCGTTTTTCGGTAGAGTTTAAGTTATGAACGTCATTATTTTGGTATTTATTGAGTGAATTTAGTTCCACAATTAAAGGACTCAATGGCTAATCCATAACATATCACTACATCACTACATATTATAAAACAAAGTCCTCTGCCGCGTCTGTGTGTCTGTTCGCGATAAACTCAAAAACTACTGCACCGATTTTTATGCTGTTTTCACCAATGGATAGAGTGGTTCTTGAGGAATAATATAATTTGTCAAGTTTTGTATACATTGGCTAAAATATAATGATATTTGTTGGAGGTGTCGGAAAAAAATCAGCCGTCTGGGAGCTATCAACGAAAACGCTGCCTAAACTCTTTGAGATACCTATAAGAAAATTAGTGTTGCCCAAATGCAAGAACAAGACGAGACTTAGCCAGTCTTGGTCTTGGTCTTGCGCCAATACACCTGGTCTTGGTCTTGGTCTTGGTCTTGCGCTCCCAGTCTTGGTCTTGGTCTTGGTCTTGCAGCAAGAGTCTTGCAAGTCTTGCAATTACCTATTAGTCTATTACTATTTATTAAAGTTTACTTTAAATCTTAGAAAAACGTATTAGAATTGGAACATTGTGAGCTTGAATTAACATAGCCATAGTAAAGATCAAGCAGATTAATAAATAACTGAAGATTTGATAAGAAATTCGAAAAATCAACTGACCTATATGTCGTTTTCCATGGAAGTAACTGTTTCTTAATAAACATTTATGATTTATAAGCTTACATTTACTAAAACATGTAAAAAAACAAATTAATTACAATAACTTGACTGTATTTTAAAGAACAATACTTATCTGTCTAGAAAGAGATTGAACCCTCAACTTATAAGAAATTTAATAAAAGAGTTTTACGATTTATCATTTATTTGAATAAAAGATAAAATACAACACAAATCAACAGCTTTATCATTAGGTTATGATACTTTATATCAATTTTTTTGACCAAGAATTAATACAAAGTAACCATCTGGCTGACTCATCACTTAACCTATTTCTATGTTTTCTAATTACTAATGATGCTTTAGAAAATAACCTCTCAGCAGGTACTGAAGTTGCAGGTATTGAGAGAAAATCACGGGCCATTTTCGATAAAATCGGATACTCTGTCTCATGCGTCCTCCACCAATCTAAAATGTCTTCCGAGCTGGCAGTTCTTGGTTTTCTCAGGTACTCCTCCAACTCGTCTATCACTAAGCCTTGAAGACAAGATCCAGATGACGTCGAGGGACATTCATAGAGTTTATCAAAGTCTATTACGTCTTCATCTTCATCACATACTTTATTTTCTTTTTCTGGTAATTCCAGAGATTTGTTCAGTGAGTGTAGACTTTTATATTCTTCATAAAGTTCATTGAACTTGCGCAGACTTTCTGTTTTAAGTTGCTTCCCCCACATTGTCAGGTCAAAAGTCTGAGCCTTATGCCTTGGGTCTAAAATTAAAGAAGTACAATAAATCCAGTTGCTCTTCTTGTAATGTTTAAGCATTTTGTCTCGAGCTGCTTGGAAAGCTAGAATGAGCCTTTCATCCACTTCAGATCGATTAGGTTTCTCATCTAACTGTTTTACCATGGATTCAATTTTATCTAGCAAGAGATTGAATGATACAATGACTAGCGGTAATGTAACATATTTGTCTCCACCAAGTTTTGTACTTAAAAGTTTAAAGTTTATTAGAAATTTATGTAATTTTTCGAGTACCTGCCATTCATTAGCTGTGATTTGAAAATCATTTAATTCGGTGACAGAACTGCACAATATGTCAATGCCCGCTCTCACTTTTAAACCAAATACAATCATATCATGTGTGGAATTCCATCTCGTTGGACAGTCAAGAATGGCATTTAGATTTGATGGCACGCCAGCTGCTTCACAAGCAGACTGAAACTTCTTCTTCACTATCTCACTTCTTTTTATTTTACTGGAAATACTGCGTAACTTTGTTACAGATGTACGCGAGTCAGCAATATTTGGTGCAGATTCTTCATCTTCCTCATCCTCAGTTTCGTCTGCATAGTCTTCGTACTGCTGATCTTGCGCGTTAGTGTCAGACTCACAGTGTAATGCTAAGGTCTTTAATAAATCTTGTACACCAAGGTTTAAAATGTGAGCAAAGCACCGGAAATGTTGATTGTCTGAATCAAAGTGTGGCGGCAGCTGTTTGCCCAGTTCATACATAAATTTGGTATTTGCAGTTGCGTTGTCGACCGTGATACCTTGTATTTTATCAATTATGCCATATTCCAATAAACATTCATGGAAAATCGTTGCAATATCTTCCCCAGTATGTCGACCGCGTGATGGTATAAAATCAAGAACTACAGATTGATACTTCCATTCGTTGTCTATATAATGAATAGTAACCCCGTAGTAACTCCTACCAGCAATTGACGTCCACCCATCAATGGTAAAAGACATTTTAGATGATAATTGTTGAAGTCGTTCCTTGAGATTCAATTGGAGCTCTTCAAATCGCTCTTTGACTTTCCTTCTAAGTGTAGACCTTTTAGGAAACACCATATTAGGGCAAATACGTCGAAAATATACTTGTGTAGCTTCGTCATCGAAAAATGAGAAGGGAAGATATTTTTTCACCACCCAATCAACTGTAGCTGTCGTGATGTTGTCACTGCTGTTTTCCGACTGAAACAAAACAATAAATCTTGTGTTATTATTTAAAACATACTAGGTTTGAGCGTATAAGAGGAGGAGGTTTGTTGTTGTTAAATCGAGAAAATCGTTAAATTGATATTTGTTATATTAAGGTTGCACTGTACTGTAATTTACCAAAATTAAGTACTTAGTTGTTACTGGCCGATTAAATGAAAATATGGGTGTTTATAAAAAATATTTAAGACGATAATTACATACTTAATATGTCGCACCCCTAGATGAAAACACCACTAACTCAAAAATACTTACGTAAGTTAATGGCGTTTTTGAAAGTATCGCATGAATAGCTACGCGGAGTTAAAATTCTTTTAACTGTTAAAAAAATATTCTTACCTGTCCACTTCTTCCAGCGGTTACTAAAAAGCTTGTGATATCTCCACTTAATTTTGGTTTAACAGGAAGAAATATTTCTGATTCCTTTTTGTGGAAAGATATTAGATGTTTCCTTAAGCCTGAAGTGTTTCTGTTTTTCATTTTTATTTCAATCTTTTTATGTTGGCACAATTTACAGAAGGCAGTTTGGGATGCATGAATTATTTCGAAAAACTCCTCAAATTTGCTTTTGGGTCTTTTAGATCTGTGACTCAAACTCTCGTTACTCGGACTAGAATAATTTGAATCTTCGTCACTCATATTAAATTGTACACGTGATACGTTTTTAGAAAACAACGAGAATTAGTAAAAACAATTATTAAGTTAGACTCGAAGCACAGCTCAATTGGAAATGACTGGAATTAAAATAATTCCTTTATTTATAGTACGTTTCCTTGCTTTCTACCGCGCCGCCTCGCCACGTGCCGGCTCTATGAAAAGGATGCCGCCGCAAATCAAACAATGCCGCGTGCGGCGTACAAACACACACTAAATATTACCTACTTGTACAGACGCGACGCGTGAATAAAATAGAATTAGTGCCAATCACTATTCTTTACATATAAGTGAATGTTTTGGCGTACATCTATACTAATATTATAAAGCTGAAGAGTTCGTTTGTATGTTTGATGACAGAAGTTTTAAAATAAATAAATAAGTCCTGAACGTCACTATACCTCCAAAGTTACTATTCCTCGTGGACGAAGTCGCGGGCACAGCTAGTAAATACTTACTCTCATCATCTCTCTCAGAGATATTCGGGCTGGTAAGTAATACAAAACTCTTATCGCAGGCTTTTTATTTTATTAGTAGGTAAGTACCTACGCTTTTTATATTATTTTATTAGTTTTGTAGAATTTTTTTACACGTTTCAAGTATATTTAAAAGTGGCTACAATATTTATTAAACGGGTGATATTTGAACACTTTTTTGCTATTTTTTCTTGTAAAAACTTAAGAAATATAATGACTAAATGTACAATAATAGTACCTAAGTAATTAGTTTAAAACCATATAAGTAATCAATATTATAATATATACTTACTAGAATGAATTAATATGACATCTACTACCTATCCTTACCATTTTATCCTAATCATAATACTACTTGCGTGATCAGTATAATGTATTCATTTTCATTCTAAGCATTCTGAAACTTATTTATTCTTTGGAACACCTGTAGGTACTCTTAAAAAATTCGAAATTATTTTGCATGAGTATACCTACGCCCTATGGCGGCAATCAAATAGTGTCACAAATGTTATGATTTCGGCGTGGCGGCAACGATTGTTTTAGATTTCAAAAGAAGCCGCCGGCGCGTGTATCATAACCATGTACTTCCGAAAAGCGGCAAATTTCTTTGAGAAGTAAGTACAAAACCTTTGATGCCGCATTATCAAAGTGCCGATGGTTAAAACATAACTATGCATGCACTCAGTTTGATTTTAATAGATATTTTTTTATTCGCTATGTTTATGGTATTAGTCGTAATGCGCATAGGTCCAGTTTTTCATATTCTTTGATACAGTTTTTTGCGTCTCATAGAATTCCTAAGCGTACCTACCTATACACCGAACTGTTACACCTAACTACTCAGTGAAATAGCGCTAAGTCCTAGCTGCAAGACGCAAGAGTCTTGCAGGCTATGTCTTGTTCTTGCTCAAGTCTTGCACGGTCAGTCTTGGTCTTGGTCTTGCTAAAAATACGCGGTCTTGTTCTTGGTCTTGGTCTTGCAAAAACGCAAGAACAAGACCAAGACTGCAAGACCAAGACTGAATTTGGGCAACACTAAAGAAAATGATGTATGGTGGAATTGTGTATTTTATATAGGTCTACAGAGAAGTCCGCGATAACATACACACATCAAAAAAAGCTTGGGATCACTAGAATAAGCTGATATAACTTTTTAAATTGAACTTTATCAAGAAAAATTCATTGTTGTGTGTTTTCTTTAAATAGAAATACCCTGTTTGTACCGTAACAAAAAGGATTTCGATTTTTCAAAGTGATTGCAAACTTTTTTTGATGTTTGTATGTTTATCTCTTATGGATAACATACTATATCCATTTTAATACTTTCAGAAATGGGCAAAATAGGTTCCCATGAGTCACGATAACCGACATCCACGCGGGCGAAGCCGCGGGCATCAGCTAGTGTAGTATATAATAACGTAACATCACTCTGTAATCTTCGAAGGTTTGACCAAGTCTTCAGTTCCCTATGTTTAAGTACTATGTAAAAGAGAGCTGGTCTAGAGCCGGTTTCCACTCAGTGTTTAGTTACTTCTAATCTAAGTATTCTAAGAAAAGTTAGGTACAATAATGATTCATTATTGTAAAACGCTGTCAAACTTGCTTCTTGCTTGACAGCGAAACTTGCTTCAATTCAGAATTATACAAACCGCAAAATTGCTTTATAACGTTTATCAGAGTGGTTTTTAATAACTTTACCAATTAGGTATCTATAATTGTAACGTGTGCCAAGTGTTAATAACAGAGTGATATACTAATTGCTTTTTTATTGTTTCAGGTAATTTAAAACGCCAAAAGGAGTCATGATCATCGAACTGTTTTGAAAATCACATCGAGTGCTTAAAGTTATCAGACTAGTAATTCCAGTGCCATATGCGGCCATTGTTTCAAGCCACAACCTGCTTCAAAAAGAAATTGTTTTAAATAGTTAAATAAACATAATGTATAACCTGCTTAATCAATTAAATCAAAATAGCTAAAATTTTGAGTGGTCATTGATCAGCAATGTAAATCGTAATGATTTAGCAATGAAAATTTCATAGTTGTTGAAATGACAGCTTACGTATTACAGATTATTCCACAATATTGGATAACATATCAGGTATAGCAATGTAATGCGTGCACGCATTATTAAATACCAATTTACACCAATAAAATAAAACAATTCTTTTGCATATAAATATTTATTAAAATGAACTCGTTGTTGACATCGTCAACGGAACAGTAAGTGGCTCAAGTAGACTAATCTAAACTAAGTAGTTGCCCTGGTTGTACTGGTGGCCGTAGCCCGCGTTGCCGGCGCCGTAGTTGTTGTGGCCATACAAGCTGTGGCCGCCCTGGCCCATCTGCGAGGCGCCACCGATGTCGTGACCGGATGACTGGTGGTGGTGGGTCTCCTGAGAACGAAGAAAGAGATTAATATTGCAAGAAACATTTTTCGACAAAAAGGTCATAAGGAAAGTTTTGAGCTTGAATGTGGGTGGCTTTGAGGGTAGGGGCAGTCCAAAGAAACAATAGATGAGCTGTGTGAAAGATGATATGCTAGATAGGAGTTGACTGTTGAGATGACGACTTAAAGCCATATGCCATATTTTACGATGGCATGGTGTTGACAAAATTGACGTATCAAGTTAGTATAAAAGTGAAAGAGACACCAACAGCAATTACTATTTTAAGCTTTTACTTTTACAACTATACTTATATTGTCACTTACGGGATATCTACCGTGATTATAGTTTATTTTGAGTTCCCGATATTTCGACGCTATTGCAAGCGATTATAATGCAAGCGCCATGATCACGGGTTGACTCGACAACCAACCCATTATCATGGCGCTTGCATTACAATCACGGAAGATATCTCGTAAGTGACAATATAAGTATACCAACATCAATTGACAAGATAACAACAGAAATGTGACAAAAGTCAAAAAATATCCAAGTTTTCGATAAGGTTCATTCTCTCTGGAATGTAACAATCTTTCTGATTAAACAACATCATAAATATAAAACGTCAGTTAATCACCTGATCAAAGTCGCTCTCCTGGTGACCAATATTGTGTCCAACATTGAGGGCGCCGCCACCATAGCCGCTGTTCCCATAGCCGCTGTTCTGGCCGACGTAGCCTTGTTGTCCGTAGCCAGCGCCAGACCCGTATCCTCCGCCGACACCACCCAGGCCTAAGCCACCTCTTCCAAGACCTAGTCCCCCGAGGCCGACTCCGCCCCCAATGCCAGACCCAAGTCCTCCGAGGCCTAAGCCAAGGCCAGCACCTAAAACAAATGGGTAATGTTTTAACTAGTAGAAAAAGCAACTACTATGCTCATAATATCCTCGCAAGTAATCCCCGAAGGGTCTCTGGTAAGCGGTCGGTGTATGACCATCCATTACATTCTGAGACCCCTCTGTGTCCTGGATAGGTTTAGGTCGTTAGTCCCAGCGGTAATTTATAGATCTTTGAAAGTCAAATGCGAATATGGAAACAGTTGCTCCATATAAAATACTACCATCTGCATTTGTTAAGATTGAAAGCCGCCCCTAACGTAATTAGAAAAAGGCTATGGAGATGATGATGTATTACGGAAAAAGACAGTGTACCTGTTCCTAATCCGCCGAGTCCTTCTTCTAGGCCTAGGCCTAGCTCGCCTAAGGCGAAAGGCTTGGCCTGGACCGCGGCCACGATAGCCAAAGCTGCGATAATCTGGTGGAAGAAGTGAGAATTAGTTGGAAGTCATAGGACAACATGATTGGGTTGGAAAATAAATCAGAGCATAAGCAATTTCGATGGCTTGATGTTGATAATAGACATTTTTATATTTATTTAATACGACCAATATGATATGCAAGCGGTTATAAATGTAAACTGCATTTACCGAAGACACAATATTCAATATCAAAAATGGTAGCAAATGAATGCAGGAAAATTAATACAATAGACACTTTAAATGTAAGTTCAGATATTTGAAATGTATTGAAATTTAATATAAATGCTATATAGAGCCAAAGAAGACGTTCTCAATAGAAAACTTAAATGTTATAAAATGGCGACGAAAATTGTTTTTAGAAATTCTTGTAAGTAGGAGACAACTTACCAAACACTTCATTGTTACTATTGTATCACAGCTGTTTGCACAATGTCTTCGTTCTCGATACACCTATCTTATATACCTCAATCACTTCAAAAACTAATCACTAATTAACGAGTTCTTAACGATCCGGCCTGACGACAGTGGTAATGCGCTCAAATTTAGGGAATTCTGTCACAAACGAGATTTCCTCTTGTAAAACCCTAATCGTTGTGGTTTCCCAAATTATACGTGTTTACTGGGAAGTTTGACGTTCTCCTGACCTGATTAGAGATATTTTTCCAGTGGTTAGATGCAGTTGTGATGTTTACGCTATCTGTGATAGAGGTCATAGTAATAATTAATTTGAGTAAAAAATCTATACTCTAGCTAATATAGAATGTTTCTTAAAGTCTTAATATTTGGATGTGCATTTTAGTGAATTTGATAGGATTGATTTGAGGTAATAATATGTTGGAGAATCTTATTTGTCCTCAGGCCTTGGAAAATGGCACTAATGTCACAAAAACATACGTGTGGAAGAAACAAAAATTTTGTGCTGACCCTGAATATATTGGCATGAGGACAGCAGCGTGATCATAATCATAGCGGAAACCCATGTTGACCAGTGAACTTCATGATGTTCAAAAATTACGAAATCATAACTTCATCGATCAACACAGACGTCGTCTTCTGATCCATTGAAATAGCTACATAAAAATCTATTGTCCATCTCCCATAAAAATTCACAAAAACCTTCAGGAAAATTCTTAAGTAAGCATTAATTGAACGACAGGCATTCTATGGGGAATACAGCGGATTACTTTGCAGATATTAATTAAGCAGGGACAGCCGCCATCATTAAATTCTTCACTAATGAATAAGTAACGAGTCTGCCTGTCCCGTTGCGGCCAAGGGATTAACTTACAGGATAAATTGTACTAGAATTTTATGTTATAGGGAATTCTTTGACTAGACGGCTTGGTTATGTAAACTAGACTGAAAGTTGAGCTGGATGTGTGGTGTGACAAGAATGGTTAAGGTAAGGAACGAGTATATTAGAGGAAGTTCAAAAGTTGCGCCAGTTACAGAAAAGTGTCATGTGATGAGAAGGGACGAATCGCATGTGACTAAAAGAGTGATGAATATAAATCTTGATGGATGGAGAGTGAGAGGAAGCCCAAAGTAACGACGGATGGATTATGTGAGGAATGATATGTAAGATAAAGAAGTAAATGATAGCGTGACGGTTGACAGAGGAGAATGGAAGAAAAAAAAACGTGTTGCGCCGACCTCAAGTAACATGGGACAAGGGCAGGAAGATGATGATGATGTTTATTCTTGACGGTTCTTCTTTATAGGTACAAAAGTCGTAATAGGTTCTTGTGGCGTGTTGTCGGAATCGAAACTATTCGATCCCATCTTGTCATTTCTTAAAACAGTTACTCAAATGTTCACAACAACGCGCCACTATGCCATGTTAATGCCATTAAGCGCCCAAATGTACTTGTAGCTGTGTACATTTTGTAATGGTTATTCGTCTTCGTTATTCATCGTTTGTTCAAAAGTCTCCTTTCTAATGTACATAAATTATTTCAATTTGCTCACCAATCTACTGTGTCTGATAAGTCTCACCGGCTATCATGTGTTATACCGACAGTGATGAAAATATGACTAAGAACAGTTTAGGTGAGATTGATCCCAAACAAGTCATACGCTCGATGGACTTTCTCATCGGCAAAAAGTTTCAACTCCTAAGATGAATATCTCAAAAATACTTCCACATTGCTCACTTTCTGTAAAAAGAAGAAACTCTTGTACATTTCGTGCTTCTAGATCCAGCAGGTTGGCCTCGGCGTTGTTAGTCAGCGAAGGAGCTTTATAAATTGCCTAGATATCTGGTGAGTTATAATTCAAAGTGTTGTAAGTGGTGAGATGTTTCTCAGAACACCCCTCTTTTCATCATCTTGTCAACCCTATCTCTTTATGAGTAACAAACTGATTTATTCCTTTCGTATCTATTTAACTGATTATCATGATGTGTTCATGACCTTTAAATATCTTGAATATTCTGGGAATCTAATTCAATACCTTCGTTATGTTCTTCGACACCCACCTGAGACTACGTGGTTTTCTAGTCATATAGGTTCACTTCAATGTTGTTACTGACTAGTCTTTCTATGAGTCTCTTGTGATGCAAATATACGTATATTTTGGCACGCATGATACTATTAATGTCCAACATTCAGTTTGTTAAGCAATGATGTTGTATTTCGCTTGAGTTTACGAGGTTTTCATTGGGTTCAATGTTTAGAGGCACATACGGACATTTAGAGGGAGAGTATTTTATAGTTGATTCTTGTGCAGTTCTAAGAATTTTGTCTTGCAGAGTGCCGATAGTTATATTGTAGTATTCTGTGAGGAACGACAAAAACGAGTGAATGAAAAGGTGGCGGCTGACAGGGGAGACCGGCACCGAAAACACCTACTGTGTAGTGTATGGTACACTGGTAGAAAATGCCCAAGGCATTAAGTCCACTTTTGTACAGTTTTACTTGTCTTAAAAAAAAAAACAATATGAACCAAGTAATATGGGGACAGGACAGGCCTGTGTCCCAGCAGTGGGAACATTATAGGCTGATGAGGATGACGATGATGATGCAGGCAGAGGAAGTGTAGGAGAATTGTGTATTGATAGCCATAGCGAAGAAAAATATAATTCAATTTGTATTATTTTTTCACTGATCAAGACGGTTTTTGTTATTATTTAGTCTGTACTGTCCCACTGCTGGGCAAAGGCCTTCCCCTACGCCTTCCATGTGCTCTTTTCCCGTGCCTCCTCGAACCAGCCCTCGCAAGACGCAGTATGCTTCCAAATCGTCTCGCTACCTCTTAGACGGTTAATGGGAACAACTATATTTGCTTGCTGATTCACTCTCTTGGTTCTTGTATAAATGAGTATCCTTTCGTTGACATTTACAGACACAACTCCAGTGGAACACATGATCCTGTTTGTCAGCAACTAACTACAACACTCCTCAAAAAGAACTGCCACTTTAAAAACAGGCTTAGTCCTCATCGTAAGCGAACATCGTTGTATAACGTAAACTTCTGCTCATCCTAAACAGTAGTAGCGCTATATATTCATCAGCAGTTAATTCAATTAACTGTAACCTTGGTTGTTTGTTTAGATTGAATCCATCTCCTTGTGTGTACCGCTAAGGGCTTGCGTGAGTCACAAGCAGAAATAGAAGTCGTTGATGATAAGTTAATGGAATTCGGAACCCTAAAAAATAAGGGCTATGGTATGTGAAGTATGACGCTGTTTATGGAATAAGAAAACATTGTCCATGGAGTTTCTTTCCCGTTCTTCTCCATAAAGATCTGTGTTTTTGAACGGGTAGCGGGAACTAGCTACACGTTTCTTAATGACTGACAGACTCCTTGACAATACAAAAGTGTCAGTAAATTGTTTCATTGAATTTAAATGTTTTAAGTTTCTGCGTGTTTTTTGAAGTGAAAACTTCTTTAGCATCGTTGTGATTTGAAAGTCGATGAAACGGAAAAGAGACAGACACTAAAATTCATAAGATTTAACGTAGAAGAAAATGAGATAGGAAGCATTATACAGTGTTTATCTTGAAGCCCACATTTTTGAAGGTTTCACTTCTACCACGTGTGAATTGCACACATGTTTTTTTTTTACTTATTTGTGGGTAGTATAGGTATTTTTCATGGGCTTGTTCTTTCGGCCTAGGTTTTGTGGCTAAGTGCTATTATCTTTATATTATCATCGTCAGTTTTCCTGCCCTTATCCCAATTTATTTGGGCACAGCATGTCTTACTATTTCATCATAATCATCACTATATGGGTTTCTTACAGGTTGAATCTTGTAATGTAATTATCGGCTAGCCTTCCTAACTATGTTGGCGTCGGTTTTCAATCCAACTGAATGCCAAGTCCCAATATTTTACATGGAACGACAGCCTATTTGACTTCTACAACTCAGGTACTCAGTAACACCATTTTTGAAACTACTAATGTATACAAGAGATCTCTTGTTTCAATGACGACTTAGTTTTCTTATTCCTTGTAAGAAACTTGAGGCAACTGTAGAGATACCTACATCTCCTATTCTCAGTTTTCAATTCATTTTCCTGTCTTCAAGTTTTCAACAACATGCGAACGCTTATTTCGCTGAACTAAAGAATTCTGTTTACTTTTCGACGTTGTATGTTTGTGCAACTGAGATCGATGACACGTTTTATGTTAACATATTTATAATAATATATGTAGTAAGAGTCCGCCAGCACACGTGGTTCCAAGAGATACACCATGTGACCAAAATATTCGTCTAAAAATATTATATGGGTCGATCTAAAATGATCGTTAAATAGTAGTTGTTAAAGATCTTATTAGTTGTCGACATGATTAGTGAAGTTTATATCGCTAATTAGACTGAAATAGACTTTATGAGGTTTGATATAATGGTTATGTTGGCAGTGACAGCGATAACAAGTGTGTATAATCAATCGTCATAATGTTTGGTTTTCCTTATGTTTAGCAGAAATTGAGCGTGTGATTTGTGCGAACTATAAAAAAAAACCATTTGTCGATTTTTACCAAATCTGGAAATGCGGATTTACTTACAAGTTGTACACCTCAGGACTGTCTCGTTGGTCTAGTGGTCGCAAGCGCAACTGCTGAGCATGAGGTCCTGGTTTCGATTTCCGGGTCGAGCATTGTTATTCGGTTCTTCCATCAGGTGATCAGTAGCAGCCACCGAATCTGAGTTTGTGTCGGGTAAATGGAAATAAGCGGATGGAAATAAACATAACTGGCGAAATGCAAGTGTTCTACTAGGTACACCTCTCCCTAGCCCTTCGAGGATTACAGGTGAGATATAATGCTCAATTAATTAGCCTCAAACATACTAATCACGTCCTCAACTCTGATCAGCATTTTAGACGCAAGTTTGATCATATGATCAAGCATTGTGCAATCAACTGGTATTCTTTTAATAGAACAATTAAATGCAATTGTGTCAGTAATTATGCGAGAACCTGATGATATTATATTACGATGGTAATTACTAATGTTACGCTACTGATAACAGTGATAACCGAAGGTAGCACAAACATGCAACTGTCGTAGTAACTACTAGTATCATAAATTATAATGATAGTGTCAAATAACTGCCCTATAAATGAAAACGTATGTATCTAGTTACCTATACGTTATGTTAGGTGATCTAACGACAGTCTTTGGTTTCCTCGACCTGTAACCCGTCAGCCTTCACAACACAAGTAGAATGGTGTCTTCTGTTGAGTGAATCTTACCCTAAGTTAAAGTAATCACTTGAGTGGAAGTCATTACTTCATCATCATCATCATCTGCCTAGCCTTTTCCCAACTATGTTGGGGTCGGCTTCCAGTCTAACCGGATGCAGCTGAATACCAGTATTTTACAGTAGTGGAAGTCATTACTTAAGATACGATTTTTATAGAACTGTCAAAAGTTAGAATTCGGCTTTCTTACTTCATTAAAATTTTTGTCTATCGCACAAAAAAGGTTGCATAAGTAGTTACTTGAGCTAAAGTAATTACTTTAACTTGACTATAGATAGGTGCAAGTGTTAGACTTCATGCTTCAGTTTCTACCAAGAACAGTCAAAAAATCGAAGTGAAACCGGTTCTATTAAGTAAAAACTTGGCATACATCTTAAAGTGGGGGTCTTTAAGATGTATGCCAAGTTTTTAATTAACATGGTTATGGCAATATTCACACTACAAAAGACACGATACCAACTGCAAAGTAGACTGAACTCGTAGAGGAAGCACAAGAAGTGAAGATAGAAGACATTGAAACACCTCATCATCACGATCAGCTTTGTCTTTTTCATAGAACTACAAATTTAAAGTTGAACACGTAATTCCAAATAAAATGAAAGGTGGCGTTACATGAGAAATAAATCTACTCTTCTCGTATTTTCTAGTGCGGTGGTTGTGTTAGCACACATTCGTATAAAGTAGATGTTCACTATGAGTTAGGAGCACTAAGCAAAGATCAGAAGGCCAAGTATTAGACCTTCGGATATAGGAACTTTAAAACTTTAAGTAAAGTCCTGCATTATCTGACCCTTCCTAGAAATGGGAAAGGGGGTCAGTTAGGGCAGGGTACTGATGCAAAAGACTTGCTCCTAAAATCAAGACCCTCAAGATCTTTGCATCACAATGATTCCGCCAAGATTGCATTGAGCTTTTTGTATCTAAAATATGAACAGCCATATTGGTGCGTTCAAAAACTTTGTTTTTACTCATCTACATAGATAAAAGTAAACTGCAGCGTGGGTGTATATGTTCGCTTCTTTATTATACAGGTTCGATGCAACATTCGAGATTAAAATCAATTCCCGACTCCCGCGTCCCCAAAAACGACTACTACTAAAATTACAAAAACATATGAATACCGTATCACACCTGTATGAATATTGACAGGCTTCACTGAATATTTTTAACTCGTTCTTATTAAAGCGAACCATGTTGGAGATTGGATATTCTACTGGTTTTCATTTAATGTGGCTTCCAATCCCCGTGTGTTGAGAGGGAAGGTAGTGTTAACTTAATTACTACCCGTACGTAAGCTCGTTCTTTTAGGTGCACCCTCTTTTCTGGTAGCTTTATAAGTATGGCATCCTTAGTGTCACTGTGGATCTACACTTTCCTGAATATTGCAGTGAGTTACTTTACTGTAGTAGAGTTTTGGAAAGTCCAGATATTATGTAGTACTAGCTGTTGCCAACGACTTCGTTTGGGAATGAATTTCCAAAAATCCCTTCTTAGTGCGTATTTACGTCATTTATGGAAAGTTTGTGCAAAATTTCATGCTTCCAGACCCAGCAGTTTCCGCTATGCGTTGATCGATCAGTCAGTGAATCAATCAGCCAGTCAGTTTCTTACTTTATATATCTAGAAGAAGATAGATAGAAAACCTGCCCGCCAAAAGCAGCTGCTGTTGGTAAGCTAATTGACCCGTCGTAGAAATCAATGAAATAGACCAGTAACTCTAGCCAAAATGACAAAGATGACAGTGATGATAACAGTGATGATGATGATGACAATGCTTTAAATAACTTAATGGGTAATGTGACACTTAACCCATTTGTGTCATATATCCTCGAATAATGTGAGTTCATTCCAGGGGTTGTGTTTTTACTCGGTCCCCGCTCCGGTCGTGTTAAACTGTAAAACATTTTCTGCCGCCAAAAATTGGCCAGTCGGCTGGAAAGTCACTGATAGTATTTTCCTATTTTTGTGTGTTGATTTGTTCTTGAGTAGCAAACAAGTATCGGTGCATTATCATCTAAGAGAAAATTCTAAAATGTCTTATGTGCCTGTAAAGTGTAAATACACAAACTGGAATATAAGAACGGGGTAAGTACCTAGTATTTTCCGAGGTGAACATCTTCAGAAAGAGCTCAACCAGGTACTACTAATTTTCAACAAACTGAATATGTGGTACAATGCCACCTTTCCAGCTTTGACTTAATAGAATATCTAGCCAATTAGCTGTTTCGCTATAACGACATTTTGATCAGTGAGTGTGTGGAGTGCGAGCGAGATGGATGGGGTGATGACGTGGGTGTGAGTGAGAGCTGTCACCCCCACCCCTCGGCGCCGGTTGGTAGTACATCTCTCCGCCGTCCGAGCGTCAGTAACAAATAGTACGTGAAACGGTTAGGACGTCTTCATGTATTATTTGTTGCGACATCAAAAAAATGTTTTGAGAAGCACGCACAGTTTCTTGTAGTTATGTCTTTTGTTGTCTCATTAATAACGTTTACGAGTTAGCAGATTATCCAGGTGTGATTTGGTATTTAATTACCACCTGACAATTGATAGTAACGTTTAATATTAAAGTTTTTAAAGCAATTTCGTCGTAATTCACCATTTACCAAAATAAAGCGATTTTAAAATCAAAACTGCAGCTTCAAAAATCAATAATGTTTGCCATTATAGTCTAAAATTAATAACTGTCCGGCTGATCTGATGAATCCCTCCCTACGGCCATCTCCTCCTCCCTCGGCGCCCTCTCCCCGCAGACTCAGCGATGGCGCCCTTTTGCGTGGCGTACGTCAGTACCATACCTGATGAGGTACCGATCAGACGCATCGGCACCGCATCTGGTATGGTACAAAAAGAACTAGTATACACATACCCAGGTCATGCCTGGGGGTATGATGTGTGGGTGCCTACACACACCTACGTGATGTAGGTAGGGTAGGTATGTCTACATTTTGATTTGATTGTAGGTTTTGTTGGTGATGCTGATGTTTGATAGTGATTTTTCCTTAAGCTGGGAATTATTGGATGTTTGATTGGGATGAGTCGTTGTCGCGCTGAACAGATTACATTTGCAATTAGGAATATGAAGTTTGGACTCTGGATAGAACAGTACCATTAATTATTCAGCAGGAATATTAACTTTTCTTTTAAAACAATTGAAGAAGTTTTTTTATTCCTGTAGGTTTAAACAACTTTCTAGAACTTAGCACTCATTTGGATCTTAAATCTTTTATCGAAGAAGCTGGCTAATGAAGCTGGCAATCCTTCTTGTTTCTTTTGTTTATAGTCCGGAGCCCCTTTTTAGTTTTATGTTCTTATCAAGATTGTAGGGTCGAATGAAGCACTATGAACTACCTCGAGATAGAGTATAAACTCAGTCCCTCGAGACTAAGTTTTGGGAGTTAACCCAATTATGTGCAATTAATTCTGCATAAAATTAAGACCGCTTAGTAGTTTACTAACTAAAAGACTACTCAACTATAATATTACAAGCTTACTGCAACTTCAATTTAAATCAACCACTTCACACAATAAGCAACTTAAAAACCCTGCACTCAAGTTTCATTATCGCTCAGCAGCAAGAAAAAAAGCTAAGAACATTTTTGAGAGCACTTTCCAAGGGTACTCGCCATTTACACAGTTTTGAGGGGCGAGTTCATCGCGGGGTTGAAATTAACACCCCCAAATACATGGTCGACTACGGGTCTTTCATAACGAACATTTTTAATTGGCCCCTTTGCCTGTAATCCTGTGTTGTGCATTTTTTAATCGGCGTTTTCATGTCAAACGAGGTTTTATAGCTTACGGAGCAGGTGGGGTGCGCTCAGCGAAATATGAATGGTTAAATCTGACTGGCGAGTTTTTCAGTACATGTCATAAATTGGGATACTTCTTCAAATTACGAGCTGAATAAACTGCATATTTTCGTGTCTAGTCCTGAATAAAGTGTTAAGTACACATTATTACTGACGAACAAAAATGCAAATAATTTCATGTTTCAAGTTCGAGTTGTTCGATTTTATAAATTTTCGCTTCTTTTCAATATCACATTGAAAAGATGCTGCTTTGTCTAAATAACCTGGAAACAATTATTAATTCGTTGTGTATATGCTTCAGTTATACTATCTTTTGTTCCTTCTGTAAAAAGAATTGAAAAGATCTGTGTCCAATCATTTAATTAATCAGTTATTGAATTTAAAGGTGTTCCATCAGGTGTACAATAATTCTTAACAAAATCTAACTGTAAATAATTAAAATATGTAGTTTAGAGTCGAAGTTGACTATTATAATACTTGTGGAGGCCTTTTTGGGGCAGAGCGGAAGCGAGTTTCAGACTTGTACTTACTAAAACCCATCCATGTTCCTTCCTTGCCTTTTGTGTTCCAGAGCCGCGGTATCTCTTTCGAACAGTCCCGCAGCCTGCTCGTGGAGGCCTTTTTGGGGCAGAGCGGAAGCGAGTTTCAGACTTGTACTTACTAAAACCCATCCATGTTCCTTCCTTGCCTTTTGTGTTCCAGAGCCGCGGTATCTCTTTCGAACAGTCTCGCAGCCTGCTCGTGGAGGCCTAAGGGTTCAATTCCTGATGTAGGCTCTTTCAAGCAGCTTTACACACCGCCACACGGTTCGCCGGTGGGTCGTAACTTTTCGAGTATGACACGCCACCAGTATGCTGCACCGAAAAAGTTTAAAAGGCCTCTGGCTGGAGGCCTTACATTCAAGGCACCCTCAGGATAGTCTTATTAAGCAGAAGCCAGTATCATAGGTTGACCTGCGAAATACCATTAAGAAAAAAAAAGTCGGGTTGCACTCCAGGAGTGCCGGCAGAAGTGAAAACTTGAAACAACGCCATCTTGCTCAATGGTCGTATAGCTTTGACACCGCGACTTGTGCCTGCTTGTATGGTAATAATTGCGCCCGCCGGCGGACCGCATGGGTTCCTGGAGTTGAAAATTCTATTATATGGGTGGCAGTAAGAATGCTAAATCAACCGCAAAACTTCGAGCAACACATTTAATATATAAATATTTCCCTGAGCTAAACCTAAAGTTGTGCCATAACGTTTTAGAAAACGTTTCTAATTAACTGCCAGGACATTAGCAGCATTATCGCGTAGTTTACAAACTCATTATTATTGCCGAACTTCTGTCGTTCTGTCAAACAACTTTGTTTGTGTTTGTTCACTTCTATTATTATTTTATTTATTTATGTTACTTTTACGAATTTGTTTTTGTTTTGATTGTGATTTATTGACGGTTTCTTGGACGTTTCGGAAGATCTTTCTTTGACTGGATATTTACATTTTAATTAGTTTTCTTTTAATATGTATAGTTCTCAGAATGTAGCGTTCTTATCTCTTGATTGGGAATCTCAAGAATGTGTGTAAATAATTTCGAATGAATGTCTTATTAATGCAGAAGTTTGATTATTTACCGAAAAAATTAAATTCAGAGTACAACTGACGACGACGACGGCACGGTTGGCGCAGTGGCTGAGCAATTGACTGCTGCGCTGCGTGTCGCGGGTTCGATCCCCGCACGGAACAAATATTTGTATGGCCTACAGATAGTTGTTCCGGGTCTGGCTGTTTGTGTATGTGAGTTTAAATGTTTGTGAACGCACTCACGATACAGGAGAAATTCCTAGTGTGGGGCAACGTTTTTAAAAAAATAAAAATAATAATAAGCAAAAAAAAAACTGTGGATCAAATCAATAGGTACTGTCTAATTGCTATGTAACTTTATGAACACTGCAACACGCAGCATCCTTACCATCTCCGGAAGCGTTTTCCACCAATCACTTTATGGATTCGTAGCCAAGTGTCTCGAATGGAGATGAGACAGCCTCGCTCGTTAATATCATCAACTGTAAGCGATTACATAATGATCTTAAAATAGAGTTTATTTTCGCACCTCTGCACCAATTCTCCTCCAATTTCTTCCTCTCCATGACTCGTCTGTTTTCACATCATTACAGTGCACACGGCTATCAAAACTGTTCTCCAGAGTACTCGGAGCTGGAGAGAGCAACAACACGGTCGGATCGTTTGCTAAGCATCGCGCCCATTAGCGGCATCGATCTGAGCTATTGTTTTACTTAGGGTGAGGTCTCTGTTTGGGCGGTTTTCAATCAGGGATGAAGAGCTTTACACCCTCGTTCTTCATACCCCGGACTAAGGTTGTGGTAGACATGTACCTGGTGGCGGGACGAGCTGGTCAGAACCAACGACCAGTGGTCACAGGCTAACAGTAACAGCATTGTAACTGTATTGATTTTTCATAGTTTATTACAAAGAGAAAATTATGTACGTATAATAAGTCTTAACAAGTTACTAGCACGATTAAATATGTATGAATAAATATTTAGCTAATTTTCCTGTAGAATGTGGTGGCCCGAAAGTCTGACAACCAGTCTTTTTTTATATTTATTTAATTAAATTATAGTACAGAGATGTTACTTAATTCTAAACTCGCAAAACTTTTACGTTTGATG
This sequence comes from Lycophotia porphyrea, assembly GCA_950005105.1. NCBI lineage: Eukaryota > Metazoa > Arthropoda > Insecta > Lepidoptera > Noctuidae > Lycophotia > Lycophotia porphyrea. The sequence goes on along the minus strand of OX465408.1, from coordinate 531,531 downwards.
GCGAGAGGCGCTCTTTTACAAATAATGAATCTCCTTACTTACATAGCTGCTACTTATATAATACTGTTTTGGTTTAATCTTATACATTGTATATACTTGTTTGCTATCCTGTTCAAAGATTTTTAAATTTTCTCTCAACACGGGCTATCGAATTACCCAGTACTAACTGGGTGGTGGAGGTCAGATAGGCAGTCGCTCCATGTAAAATACTGGTATTCAGCTGCAACCGTTTAGACTGGAAGCCGACCCCAACATAGTTGGGAAAAGGCAGGCAGATGATGATTCGTGTGGAATAGAGCAAATAAAATAAGTGAATAGGTAGTTCGTCTAACAATAAATTTGCGTGTCAGTTAGTAGTTAGGTAATATGTAGTCAGTTCTAGGCATAAATACTAACGTGTAATAAAAATCCTTACGTCGAAACTAGACATATAGACTTATATTTAATAGATCTAGAATTTTATAGACAGTCCATAGATTTTTTTATGTAACATTATACTTGTTAAAGCCAAGGTGGTTCCGCCAGAAAGCATGACACCCGCATAAGTGTGGCCGTTTTAAGTATTACTTAATATTAAATTATAGTAGTAAGTAGTTGTGCCCTTGTCCTATATTATTTGGGTTTATAATATGTACAGACCCCAGCACCTCTAGCTACTACAATCTGTCTTTCTTTCATGATTTTCAACTTTATCGCTAAAGCATTAGGTTCAAGGTTGATTGGGAAAATTTGACAGTTTTGGGTAGCTTGATGTGCTGGTACACCTGCTGGTACTTTTTGCCTCATTAACTTTATTAGATTATTAGTGAAGTCCAGTGGAATGCAATTAAAATGAGATTAGGATTGAACTCTCTTGAGAAATCATAGAAATTGTACTTGAACTAATAGGACCCTGTGGGAATCGTTAGTTACTATAAGCACAATAAATCAAATAATTAATTGTACAACAAGAAATTAATCTTATTTACTTGCAATACAAATGACTAATTAGTTACGTTTAAACTAAAACATGTAATTTAAATCATCATTCTATCTCTTTCATCTTCAAAGGATTTAAAGAACCAGAAAGATATTTTAAATACGTTTGGCGCACTCAGTATATTTTAAATACGTTTAGCGCTCTCTGTATATTTAATTACTAGCACTTCGCCCGCGACTTCGTCCGCAGAAATTGTGATAGTAATTTGAATGATAAAAATATAATGTATAGCCTATGTTACTTCCTGATAATTTAGCTTTTTAATGGTGAAAGAATTTTTGAAATCGGTCTTGTAGTTTTTGAGTTTATTCGTTACACACAATTTTTTTTTCCTCTTTATAATATTAGAAAAGCTTTAGTTGTTCTACTCAAAATGACCTTATTTATTAGTAAGCTTCCCGCTTCTCAACCCGCTAAGTTAATCGCTTCGCTAGCATTGAAACCCAACAATTAAAAGACAACTGCGCTATCATTATCCAGTTTCATTCTCCACTGAGGAGCGCTGAAATTCAGCTGAAAGTTTTTACGGTTATATTTTCATTGTAGACAGTTTTCTAATCTAAGGTTACGGAGCTGTACGAGCAATGTCAGCTCAACATGTGTTTGTGTTAATAATAAAATTGTTGAATGTAAGCATTTTTTAGGGTTCCGTCCCCAAAGGGTGCCAACGAGACTATTACTAAGGCTCCGCTGTGTGGGCTGCGGGACTGCTCGAAAGAGATGCCGCGGCCCTGGAACACAAAGGGCAAGGAAGGAACATTGATGGGTTTTAGTCAGTACAAGTCTGACACTCCCTTCCGCTCTGCCCAGAGCAGGAGAAATCATTTGATGATTTTATATCCGAAAAAAAAAGGCTCTGCTTAATCCGTGTGTCACAGAGCTGTATATTTGTACCATTATAAGCAGGCAGTTAGGCATATGAAATTCCGCTCTATCAACAAATAATAAAAATATAATAAAGGTAAAAATTAAAAGTAGTCTCTGTACAAGAAACGTGTTTCTTTTGGCGGGTTTTGTACGGAATCATTCGTGTGGGAAACCGAATCGTACTTGACCAGTTTTTTAGTTGTTAGAGTTATTTTTCTTGAGTTACATTCTTGCTTATCAAAAGCAAGCACATTCTTTTATTACCTTACAAATTGTTCTCGGTATTTTTACATTTTAATATCATTTTCTGAAGCTTAAACACTTTTATAAAAAAAAAATCTTATTATCTTTTCGTTTAAGAAAAGTTATTTAAGTTTTACAACACTGAGACACTTTTGTTTGATCTGTTATCTGTGCGACATTGCAAGTATATTTTTAAATAATATTTGCATACAGAAATTAATTTGAAATACAAATTTTAACCTTAGTTACTATAAATTCATGTTTAATATAAAAAGTATTCCAATTGATGTAGTGGTCGCAAACAATACTGTTGAGCACGACGTCTTGGATTCGATTCCTGGGCATAGGACATGGGTTTTCCATCAGGAATTTCACTAGTAGCCCGAATTCTGGATTTGTTCCCAGTTGATGGCTATAGGACCGCTCCCTATTACATGGGTGTTAATGTGGGTGTACTTACTTGGATTACGGGCGTAATGTTATCTAATGCTTATAAAATCACGTTTAATATATAAAAAAAAGTATTTTAATATCGCTGTTCCACGTAATATTATTTATCTACGTTGCCAAGACAGATAGGTCGCCATGATCATTGTGTTTCATCTCGTTTGCTGAATTACAGCCACACACAATATATCGCGGCCATATTTTACGAGCCATTGTTGTTATTGACCGCTTGTTGATACAATCTCATCTTTTATTTTATGTCTGTCATTGCTGGGTCAATGCCACTATATTTCCTAGATTATGCCATTGACCGATCATCCTCCACTACATTCAACTAACATAGATATACCTACCTACTTCAATATTTTTTCACGAAGAGGTCATGTTTATCAGTTGTTTTTCATTCATATTTCAACTCATTATATCGCCCTATCCTACGCCTACCGCATGTAGTCTATGCCAGCCACCTTTTTAGAGGATGTCAGAGGTATTTTACTATACCTTAGGTATATTTCCGGAATTCCTCCTCTTATACGTTACCATAAAACTATTTTACCATCTATTACATACCGAGTTTCCTCCGTGCCTCGGAAAGCATGTTAAGCCGTTTTTCCCGGCTGTCATTTGTACATCTTTGACAATCGTTCGGTTTGTGGAGGTCAGATAGGAAGTCGATATAAAATCATACATCGTCCATTTATAGACCAAACATTGAATTAAACCGAACGCCTGTCAGAAATATCATAGCAAGCAGGAGTGTTCTAGCGTTACATTGAATACCGGCCGTGATGACCGCAGGCGCTCACAGACCAGATTCAGTTTAGGATAGCTTGTTTTAATCAAAGATATTTCGAGGTAGTTTGGGAACCAAAATAGATAGTAAGTTATACTGTTGTACAGTTAAGTGACTGCAGTTTACCGCACCTGTTTCTAGTAGACTGTGTAGCTCTCAGAGGTCCACAGGAGATATCCCCTTTGTTTATAAACGCTATTTTAAGTTAAGAAACGTTTCAACATCAAAACATGCATAAGTATAATATAACATAAGCTAACATTAATTATGTATTACTGAACGTTTATTAATAAAGGAATGTTTTATATTCTGACTAGGAAAACCAAAGAAAAGATGGATGGATTGTGCGAGGAATGATTTGAAAGAGAAAGGAGTAAATGATGCCGTGACGTCTGACAGGGGAGAATGGAAAAAGAAATCGTGTTGCGCCGACCCCAAGTAGAATGGAACAAGGGCTGGGAGATGATGATGATAATATTGTAACCAAACTATAACTAGTTTAAGTTGAGGCTAGTTGAGAATTCAATCTACATTGCCTCCTCTTGATCATTCCACACCAAACAGCTGGGTGATGGGTTCAAGGCAAATTAGACCTTATTAGGATTCCCGTACCCAAAGGGTAAAACGGGATCTTTTTACTAAGACTCCTCTGTCCGTCCGTCTGTCTGTGTGTCCGTCTGTCACCAGGCTGTATCTCATGAACCGTGGTAGCTAGAAAGTTGAAATTTTCACAAATGATGTATTTCTGTTGCCGCTATAACAACAAATACTAAAAACAGAATAAAATACATATTTAAGGGGGTGATTTTTGCCGTTTTTTGCTCGATATTAATAACTGAGAAGCGGTGGCCCAGTGGTAGCGACCCCGACTTAAGAACAGTAAGTCGTGGGTTCGAACCCAGGCAGGCGCATTACTTTGCGCAAGCACTTATTTCATCACCACTGCTCTCAAAAACGGTGAAGGAAAACATCGTGAGGAAACCGGCATGTCCTAGAACCAAAAAATCGAAGACATGTGACATCTACCAATCCGCACTGGGCCCGCGTGGTGGATTATAGCCCAATCCCTCTCATAGAGAGGAGGCCTGTGTCCCAGCAGTGGGAACATTAAAAGGCTGATGATGATGATTAATAACTGCGACGCTTGAAATATTCACAGAATATTTCGTTGTATATTTACTTTAAAAATAAATAATTAAAATAAAATAAATATTTAAGGGGGGCCCCATACAACAAACGTGATTTTTTTGCCGTTTTTGGTACGGAACCCTTCGTGCGCGAGTCCGACTCGCACTTGGCCAGTTTTTATTAATTAGTCTACACTCTTTGACCTGCAGGTCAAAGGTCTAAAAAGTAATTATAAAAAACAAACACGAATAGCAATCGTAGTTTCTTGACCTTTTAATTGTATTTGTAAAGTACCATCAGTCCTTAACAGCACGCAATCGTTTAACTTCGCACGTTGCGTACAAGTGAACATGAACCTCTTATATGATCATCAAACCTGGTATATGGGGTGTATGATGGGTTTCAGACTTATTTGACTATAAGGGGAGTATCAAATGACGAATAACCCTCCTTTTGGCCTTCGCCGCAGTCGGGTAGAAAGATATATAGCCTTTCATATGGTCGTTATGTTTTTATCAAGCAATTTTGTGTCGTTATTTTTATGTTTTAGGGGTTGTTTGACATATCCAGTCAGTATGGGAATGCTGGTACCATCGAAGTACAACTTGAGGAAATTCGATTTTAAAAGTGTTTTTAAAGATCTATAAAAATAAATACAATTTATTTTTTTGATGAGCAAAAGCATAAGCAAAATTGTCTTGAGTTTCGATATCAATCAAATTGTCTTGAGTTTCGATATCAATCAAATTGTCTTGAGTTTCGATATCAATCAAATTGTCTTGAGTTTCGATATCAATCAAATTGTCTTGAGTTTCGATATCAATCAAATTGTCTTGAGTTTCGATATCAATCAAAGCTTTCAGAATGAACAGAAATAAAATAATCTTAAGTAAACTAAACTTCTTATTTTTATGATTGATACACTTCACAAAGTTTCTTAATCATTTTTTTTCAATAACTCCTCCAAAAAAATTGAAATCTTTCATAATTTCAGCCGAAAGACGTTCACTGCTGGCCATAGGCCTCCCCCAAGTGTCGCCACATTGACCGGTCCCGTGCGACTCGCATCCAGCGGATCCACGCAACATTCACCAGGTCATCGGTCCACATAGCCTTCCAACGCAATGTTATTATTGAGAGTAGCAATAAATAAATCATCTCATTACCACTTATTTTCTTCATAAGACGAATCTCAATGTTCAACCATATTGCCACAATCAGATAACTTGTGACTAAGTACAGTCAGTTCCGTTGATAGTTTACCCACATTATGTGCGACCGCAATCTGGCCCTCCCATTGAAGGGGCGCGGGATAAACTGCACGCTATCTGTCAAACTGGGGTAGGCAGTGTGCTGAGGTAATGCGAGGTGGAAGGTTAATGAGGGGTAGATGGTGAAATGGGAGTGTTTGTTTTTGAGGTGTGGGAATGGCGGAAGGGTGCGTGAAAGGCAAGTACGTTTGAAACGTTTACTATTTGGAAAAACTGTGGGAAAAACTAGCTACAGAAAGTGTCAGTGTGTTCTTTGCAAAATACTATACTACAGGCCCGAAGGTATCTAAAAACACGATTCCTACCGGCTTCCCTTCGCGAAACCACTCTACTTAATGTCTGGATACTATGTAAATTTGCCTGGACCAGTCGCTCATTGTGATGCCTGTTCTCGCTGAGCGAACCGGACTCGCCATAGGACCCGACTGTGACAGATATTCCAGTATATGTTATCTGTTAAATTTCGGTGTCCGCTCTCCAGTCCGCACATATTTAACTTCAGCTTTTAATAGACCAGAGGGTATATCAAGTAGGTACTGCTTCTGTTAATGATAGGGCTTTTAGTATGATAATTAGTATTTAAATATACACTACCCACAGCCGCTCTACAACCCCAATAAAAAACAGGGGTGCCTTATTAAAATCGAGCGCGCGGCCTATATGTTTGCCAAACCAAAACATTAACAAACACAGCTGAAATATGTAATAATAAAATATCACGAACACAATTTTATAAAAGCCTTTTCAAACATTAATTATAGCCGCGTTTTATGTAAGTACGAGCCACAAAATAATGAACAACAATACAAGTATGCAAGCCCGGGTTTCATACATTTCAATATTTGATTAAACAAAATACTTGGGGTCCAGGGCAGACGAAACACAATAGCGTATCATTATAATTGAGAAAATAGGGTTTGTTGGTTCAATGTTAAGGGTTTGACTGTCTTACTGATTTCTGGGGCGAAATAATGAAAACATGACGGCCGATGGGAGTCGGGCAAACAATAATCACCCTTTACTGTTTCCATTGCTGGGACACAGACCAGGTCCAGAGGAATTACACTTTCTCACAGAGAGGACACAGTGTAAGAAAGTGGACCATGATGATTTTGATTTCTAGGATATGTTTGTTGATGATATATTCCTTCACTGCTTGGTGAGGTAATAAGTGACACAAAGTAAAGTGCATGCTCGACCTGCTTGGCTCAACGTCTTCAACACCTGGGCCACCACTGTTCGTAAAATACATATTAATATAACTTATACAGGGTGTAAACAGACTCTTCACGAAGCCGTCAACCAAGCATTATGTACATCAAACTAAGTAACTTTACGCAAAAATTAGTGCTGGGAAACGACTTTTTTTTTTGGGCTGAAAAATCACGTTTAACAGTAGGACTCAATGTAACGCATTCAAAACATTGTGCTGATGGATGGATTGAATACTAAGGGAGTCCTGGAGGTGTTTATAGTAAAAACCTTACATTAAAAACATGTATTTAAAAAAAAACTTGTGAAAAAGTTGGAACTTTGACCCCCAATATCTCCGTAACTAAAAGGTTCCCAGGTATGGTCTTGAACAAAAAAATGATCGCAATGACGATGACGGGGAGAACAAGTACCTTTCGGCTTCGTTAAGAGTCTGTTTACACCCTTTATTGTTCCAGAAATAAATAACTGTTGCCATCCAGAAAAAGACAATTATTACATTAAATATTAAATAATACGTTTTAATTCTTATCGATAGATGAAAGGGATACTTCCAGGGAAAACATTAGATTGTGTGGGCGAAGTACAACACCGGGCGAAAGCTAAAAATACACGCCCGTATCAAGAAATAATAATTCTTTCATTTTCTTTCTTATTTGTCAGGCCAATAATACTAAGATTTCTAGGCCGTGGCCTGAATTTGATCTTGTTATAAATAACTTACCTGTGATTGGTTGAAATACTTTGATGTTGAATATCAATATCGTGTTACAGATAAAATCACAAATATGATACTGAACGAATATTTATTTGTTATTAGAATATAGAATAGCATTTTTTCTTACCTGAAATATTTTGACAGCTGTCAAACTTCATTTCAAAAGACTACTTCGATCATGAAAACAGTCTAAAACATGTGCTGTCAGTGACATTGACCTGTCCTACGGGCCCCGTCCAGCCTAAACAGACCCGACATAAAGTGAAAAGTCATAAAGTATGGAATGAGCGTGTTTCATAGCTTTACGTGGCCAGACACGGCCATGATTTATACCTCGGACATTACGGCGAAAGACGCTTTAAATAAGTAAGAGTGTTATTTCTGTAGAACATTTTGTGTCCGACTGTACATGAGCTGGAAATTCTCAGACAGTTTAGTATGCTATGGTCCGTTAATGCTGCTAATTGGTTGTTAATTTTGTATTTGATTGGTTGGTACCTTGCTAGAGGAGCTCGTTTCTAAATAATAACAGCCGCTCGGGTCGATCTTTAAGTTAAGCCGTGCTTGCCTAGGTTGGTCTGTAGATGGGTTATCACCCATTACGTACCGAGTTGCCTCCGTGCCTCGGAAAGCACGTTAAGGCGTTGGTCCCGGCTGTCATTTGTAGATCTTTGACAGTGGTTACGTAGTCAGTGGCCCAAAAAGTCTGAAAACCAGTCTCACCAAGGGGTATCGTATTACCCAGTACTAACTGGGGGTTATGGAGGGCAGACAGGTAGTCGCTCCATGTAAAATACTGGTATTCAGCTGCATCCGGTTAGACTGGAAGCAGACCCCAACATAGTTAGGAAAAGGCTAGGCAGATGAAGATGATGAGATGGTTGGTACCTTGCAGTCATTTATGTATGTATGAAAAATCATTTAGAGGTATGGATGGGGTATGTGGTATAAACACCAGGGTGTAAAGTACCTTAGCCTCTATAGTAATGGGAGGATCCTCTGACCAGACGTGAGCTGTGTCACTGTGTGGGTTTCTGTAATTGTACCTTACTTCATATAATTATGGGCGTGTATGTGTATAAAAGCGGTCTGCGTGACTGCAAAATAATTTATACTCCTGTGATATTCTGTACGTTTATATCTTAAACATCCAAACGACTGTTTTCTACATTTGTCACTGTTTATTGGTAATTATAAGACACCCTACTCACTGTAAGCGGTTTCTAGAGGTGCTCCAGTATCGCACGTACCTCTAAAAATGCTTGTGAGCAATGGAGTTTTTCATCAAATATACAATCTCAATGTAACTTGGAAGCTTTAACGTTATTCATTCTGTGCCTGGTTTTAATATTGCTTACGTGTGTTCAGTCAGCGCCCTGCATTACTTGACCCCTCCAGACGAACCCTGAAGAGGGGTAGACAGGTCAGATGTGCATTACTTGAGCATACGTGACCCGGTCACTATTTTGCTTTGGCTTTTTTGCAGTCAATATTGTGTTTTTCAGATCTCTTTATTTCCCTTGAGTCGGCTGAAGTGTAATTATGTTCTTTAAAGCCCGATGTAGAAGCTTGATGATGTAAAAGATGCAATCAGCCTTTCAGACAACTGGTTTGGCAGAGGTAACACAAAAAACTGGCCAAGTGCGAGTCGGACTCGCGCACGAAGGGTTCCGTACCATTATATCTATACAATATTAGACAAAAACGTTCATTCACATCACATTTGTTGTATGGGGCGCCCCTTAAATATTTATTTTGTTGGGGCTGAGTTTATTTTTGATGAGCTCCTCACTCTTACCGCCAACACTACAGCACTATGGCGGAGGATATCATGGAGTACGTGCGACAGAAGACCAAGTACGTGGCGAGAGTGCAGCTGCTTGAGTCGCGCTGCAACGTCAACTTTACGGCGTTCGTGGTGCAAATACCAACGTGTTATCTGCACCTCGCCCTGGAGGAGGACTTGGCCGCAGGAGTGTTCCGTCGCTTCCACGGGCAAGTACCACATGAACGCGCAGTGACATAGTGCTTAAGTGAAGTGTTACTAACGTAGTTTAAGGTACTATTTACTATCACAATTTGTATTCTATCATACCGGGTGTAAACAGACTCTTCACGAAGCCGTCAACCAAGCATTATGTACATCAAACTACGTAACTTTAAGCAAAAATTAGTACTGGGAAACGACTTTTTTTTTGGGCTGAAAAATCACGTTCTACAGTAGGACTCAATGTAAAGCACTCAAAATATTGTGCTGATGGATGGATTGAATAGTAAGGGGGTCCTGGAGGTGTTTAAAGTAAAAATTTTACATTAAAAACATGTATTTTAAAAAAAAGTTGTGAAAAAGTTGGAACTTTGACCCCCAATATCTCCGTAACTAGAAGGTTCCCAGGTATGGTCTAGAACAAAAAAATGATCACAATGACGGGGAAAACAAGTGCCTTTCGGCTTCGTTAAGAGTCTGTTTACACCCTTTATTAAATGAAAGTAAATGAATAAAATGTTTACTGTTGTTTTTGGTTCCTGATATTAAGGCACTGTTGTAAGCACCATGGTCACGGAGAAACAGTAAACATGGTATATATCCCGTTTTTAGTACTTACTGTAGTTTTAGTTGTTAAATCAGCATACCTGTATTACATGTACTTAATTTAACTCTCGACTTTTAAACATTGTTGAGGGAATAGTTCCATTTTCCTCATCAACTTGGTAAGCAGACCATGAAACAATTTATCTAAATGCGTTTGAAAGTAACAAAACGACTAGTCGTTCGTTTCTTCACGACATCGATCGCTGTATGACCTCGACCTCGTTCTCTGCGACCCTCCCTTATTTAAACAAGGACATTGTTATTGAACTTATGAAGGCACTGAAATATTGAACATGGCTTTATCGTCTCACGATCTTTTGAAGCCTTAGGCCTTATGAACACTTGTAACATTTTGGTGTATCAGAGCTCCTTTGTAAGTATGGCATCGCCTTGTATCATGATCACTAGTTTGAGCACAAAATGATACGCGATCATTGGCACAGTGCGCAGTGTAGACAAAAACTTGTCTAAAACACACAGCCAGGCTGCTTCGTATAGCTTGACCGTCTTCTAAATTACTGCATTCGATTCGTTTTCAATCTACGTAAATACGATCATGTTTCAGAGCACCGGTCTCTTCTTAAGTGGTTGCCCATACGTCAGCGTAGAGAGCAAAGGGCGCTCACCACCTTGTTTTCTTTCCTTGTTTCTCCCTCTTCCCCTAGTTACCTTGCTCCCCACTTTCAGTACATTTGTGCCAACCACAATAGGAATCTGCGCTCATCGCAAAACCGAGTTCTTCAATGTCCCTCTCACCGCACTGACTTCATTCACCGATCTTTCTTCGTCCAGTCTATTTCTCTGTGGAATTCGCTTCCCCAGGAAATCAGGATGGCCACCAATCGTCTATCTTTTAAATTTAAAGTTCGTGAGTACATTCGAAAGAAGCTGGCAGTTTCGTCACAACGTTAATGGATTCTCCATTGTTTGTCTTTTTATTTTAGTATACCCGTGTAATTGTCTATCTACATATAGATATACTTTGATATACATTTATAGTATTTTAATATATATTAATTATAGTATTTTATATATCCTTGTAGTCTATCTTAGTATAAAATTTAAAAATATTTTCTGATTTATACACCTACCACTGTTTGTCTCTCCATCACCCAAAGGTTGACTGGTAGAAAATGCCTATGGCATTAAGTCCGCCTCTGTACTTTGTGCTTGAAGTGTTAAATAAATAAATATAGTGTTGTAAGAAACTCGAGTCTTGGAGTCTTAGTTAACCTTCAAGCGGGCGCGCGGTCATTTGTAACGGCAGCGGTCGCGCGTAGCCTAAAAGACCTATTGGATATTACAGGATTTAAAACACGAATTAATTAATTATTATTTATTATTTCTTATTTAGACATGTTATCATTATATGACGACTCAATTTTACATAAAAAAATAAACTTAAACTCAGCTAAAAACAAAATCATAAAATCAAATAACAAACTTACATTTTTTTTGGATGAAAAAAGCAATTTGGCAATACAAAATCTTCTTATATACCTCTAACTAGCTTTATATAGTAAAAAAATAATCAAAATAACAAATAAGTTGGCTGCATGAGATCAAATAATTAAAATCAAATCAAATAATTAGAATCAGTTTCTTTGTCTAGATAACATTTATTTCAAATGAATGTAGTGTGGGTCCTGCAAATATTTCTCGGACATCATGTGCATTGTGTCTTCGATTGCCTCCTTTTTTTGCTGGGCATATTTTGCAGCTTCCTCTGCATGTGCTACAACTACTGCTTGGTTCATAACCAGCGTCTTCAACACTCATATTCAAATGCTCTCTTATGTTTCTTTTGAGTTCTCTGGAAGGTTCACCATCGTAGCCCTTCTTTGAACGTACTCTTTTGTAAGTTCAATGCCTAATTCACGTATTATTTTGGCCTTTACTGTATAACCATTTGATTTGCATAAAACAAGGATGTATTTCTTTCTTGTTTTTACGCATGATACATAGGTACCATGCGTAACAACAAGAACAACAGAAATCTTATGATTTACGGCTAAATCATCTACCAAAGGTACACTTGTGAACCAATTGTCGATTTTTTTGGAAATTGGTGTAATTAGCCTCTTCACGACATCTGTTGCAGCATTACTCAACTCGTACGGGCCTTTTGGCTGCTTACCGGCCATAAAGCTCAATGAATAAACTTAAATCGATGATATTCCAAAAAATAATATCTCGCGTTGAGCGTCGCGCGTAACCTTTTCGACGACAGGCGCGTGACGTGTTTTCGACGCCTGCGCCGCGACTAAAGCAAAATAATGCGATCTATGCGCTCCAGGGGGCGCGGGGAAGGGAGGTAAAATGTTTATTTTGTGCACAATGAAACAATGACAGGCTACTAGGAATGAGAAATGCATGCGATAAGAAATAACGATATTATGAACGAAAATGTATCGAGTGCGGTCGATTCGACGCCGCGCGACCGCTTGAAGGTTTTAATAAAACTTGATTTATTTTTGAAGACTCGAATCTTATAAATAAAACTTAGAGCTCAAGTCCTTCAGAATTTGGAGTCTTTTGTAAAAAGATTTGAGCCCTGCCAAAAAGAACTCAAAGACTGAGTCATTTTAAAAGAACACATGACTGAGTCTTTTTAAAAGAACTCATGACTGAGTCCCCTTAATCCATAACTGTAGTTTGAAGTTAAAAAAAAAACGACTTCCAAAAAACCACAAAAAAAAAAAACTAAAATTGTGAAGCGGTTTTTATTCGCAGAAAGTTTTTTATTTTACCCTTTTTAGTTGTAGACTTTTTAGCATACCACACAAATTCTAATCATGAATTAATTTTTATATTGTAACCAGAACTTTAAGGAAGTAATCAAGACGATTCAAACGAGTCCAAACTCGATGGGGTTGTCGTTTTATAGCGGAGTTCTTAAGGCGACCTTACAGCTCCATCACCAGACCCTGGATACTATCTAAAGACAAACTACTCATTAAGACGAATCAAACGAGCCCAAACTCGATGCGGTTACGTCGTTTTATCACGGAGATCCTATGGCCACTTTCAAGCTCCATCATCAGACCCTGGATACTATCTAAAGACAAACAACTTATTAGAAGAATCAAACGAGCCCTAACTCGATGCGTTTCTGTCGTTTTATCACGCAGATCCTATGGCCACCTTACAGCTCCATCATCAGACCCTGGATACCATCTATAGACAAACTACTCATTTAGACGAATCAAACGAGCCCAAACTTGATGCGGTTACGTCGTTTTATCATGGAGATCCTATGGCCACCTTCCAGCTTCATCATCAGACCCTGGATAACATCTAGAGACAAAGTACTCGTCAAGACGAATCAAACGAGCCCAAACTCGATGGGGTTATGTCGTTTCATAACGGAGTTCCTAAGGCCGCCGTCCAGCTCCATCATCAGATCAGCTCCATGTCATCGATATATTGTACTATCACGCGATATACATAAGCGTGCAAATTTTTAATTCAATCGGAAATCAGGAAATGTGTCAAATTAAACATACAAGACTTCAGGCGTCGTCGCGTGATATAGCAATTAACGTGAAAACATACCAAATTACTGAACCGATTTTGATGAAATTTCTATGGGACCAATCGGGAAGTATATCCTTTCACATAAAAGAAGAATTTTTGAAATCGGTTAAGAAACGACGGAGATATGAGGTAACAAACACAAAAAAAAAAACATACTACCGAATTGAGAACCTCCTCCTTTTTGAAGAAAGTCGTACACCAACTCAAGTTCATCACTCAGTCTAGCTCAAAGAACTTAAAAGACTCGAAAGGTCTCAGAAGACTCAAAGGACTCGGACTCATGTAACTAACGAGTCCTAGTCTTGACAATCTACTTTAGTCTCGAAATGAAGACTTTACTCTTCATTTCAAGACTCTAGTTTCTTACAACAGTAGCTTCGTACCATCCCTTGCAAAAGGACAATGAGAGGCAAACACCTGAGGCCGCACTAGAAAGTGATTGGTTGCTGTTACTCTGAATAATTTTACTGCAAAGCAAAGGTGTCTACCCATCATTACCCATGACTTCCAGCTCTTCTGATCCAGTGCTAATGTGTATTCTCGGATCATTTCTTTTATCTGGCGTGTCCCGTCATCCTCGCGGTTGTGATTGGTTGATAAAAGTAAACAACGACCATCATCATCTGCCTGCCTTTTCCCAACTGTGTTGGGGTCGGCTTTCAATCTAACCGGATGCAGCTGAATATCAGTATTTTACATGGATCGACTGCCTGTCTGACCTCCACAACCCAGTTAGAACTGGGTAATACGATACCCCTTGGTAAGACTGGTTGGCAGATTTTTTTGGGCTACTGACTACGTAACCACTGTCAAAGATCTACAAATGACAGCCGGGACCAACGGCTTAACGTGCTTTCCGAGGGACGGAGGAAACTATACAGATAATAACACGATTGACGACTGATTGTGTTATTTTAGATGACGTGTGCTTGAAGTTTCAATATTCAACTCTTAAACAATTAGACCGTTTAAATAAATAATAAACCAAGAAAAACGTGCGAGACTAAAGTGTCCAGAATAAGCAAGTGGTCCAAAATAAGCAAGGATACAAATAAATGAGATCAGTTTTAAGTTTTCAAGCGAGCGGTTCTATTTATTTTGACAAGTAATATACATAAGTTGTGCAAACTTTCTCAGTGTATTTTTAACATAGCAAAGGCTGTCCACTGGTAATAGTGTTGCGTTCTTTTTGACATTGACATTGGACATTTGGAAGTTGAAATAGAGTAAAAAAAAAAAAAAATTTTTTTTTAGTTTAATCTTAATTTAATGTAATTTATTTGTTGATTTTATAGTTAAGGTTATTTTTTAATTCTTAATTGATTTTTTTATATATTGTTTGAGTGTGTGGAATAAGGAATAAATAAAGCTTTATTATTATTATTATAAAATAGAGTTCAAATATATGTTCATTTTAATATACGAGTATCATGTTCTTTTTGATGTATATTTAGATATAAGTTTATTTAATAATATATTTTTAATTGTGAAATTTCTTAATGATTTACGTCATATTAGCTTATAATAGATGATCAGTGATGATGTGTGGTGTTACGAGAATGGATGTTCCTCCTTCCACAATAATTTTAATTCACACGGCATATTACATACAACGTACATAAGTACACAATAGTTTTTATTAAAACATGTACATATTTTTGTTAGACCAACATGTTTTCGCGACGTGTTTTCGAAGCGAGAAACGGGAAAAAACATCGGAGTGCAATGTTTTATTCACTTGTATTCGGCAAAGAATTTATTGGAGCTGTTAGCGAATTTATTTTTATACTCGTGAAAGAAAATATTGATGGCCAGTGCGCTGTTGTCGATACTTCGGAGTATTGTGTCCTACTTGCGACGATGAATTCTGAAAACACGTTCAATCGTGGATCTTGGTTGTCATTTGTAGATTTTTGGCAGTCGTTATAATACAAGGTGTAAACAGACTCTTCACGAAGCGGTCAACCAAGCATTATGTACATCAAACTAAGTAACTTTACGCAAAAGTTAGTGCTGGAAAACGGCAAATGATCGCAATGTCGGGGAGAACAAGTGCCTTTCGGCTTCGTTAAGAATCTGTTCACACCCTTTAGGTAGGTGTGTGTATAGTGTGCACGGTTATTTTGACGCTGGCACTATATTGTCATGGGAGCGCTGATTATAAAAATATATGAAATTGCATGGAAAAAAAATACAAGATGGCAATTATTTCCAACTATGGCCAAAAGAATCATGCTGCACTATATTTGATTGTCTGTCTTGGAAAGCACGTTAAACTGTGGATCCTTGTTGTCATTTATAGATCTGTAACAGTCGCTATTAGTAGACAGTAAGCCGAAAGCATATGGACCAGTCTTACCAAGAGTTAGCGCAGGAACTGGGATCAGATACACAGTCGCTCCATGTAAAATACTGGTACTCGGCTGCATCAAGTTTGACTAAAAACCTATCCTAAAACACTCGTAATTGGGAAAAGGCTAGGCAGATGTGTTGTGAGAGTATTAAAAAAACACGTGGTTGTTGCGGTTAAAAACTTAGCAAGTAGGTAGTTAAATGTGGCTGTCTTTAATATAATATTCAAAAACAAATTAAATTACCAACTTTTTATAACATTACCTACTTATACTCCGACCCACCAGCCGCGACATAACTGGTAGCCAGAACAAATAATAAGACAACATTATCCATTACGAAATTCCGTCACAAAAAATGTTTGACGCTGTACCTACAAACTCGACGTAAACCCTCTTGCGCGCGGTAATAAGGTAACGCAAAATAATAATATTTCACGTCCTCACGTCGCGCGTCGCGTCACGCCGACGTGACGTACGGTTGTACAAATATCGTGATCGTAACGACCGCGTCGCGTGTCATGTTACATTACAGCGTGATACACGCGTGGGAAGTTGGTTTTTATGTTATTTCTGTACTTTGAGGTGAACTTCTAATTTATTTCGATATTGTACTAGTTTTGTTCAGGAAGATGGGCGTGGGCGTGTACTATTGTCATAGGTTCGTTTTTGAAGCTGGTTTTTGTAATGTCGAACTATGGATGCGTATGCTTATATTGAGTTGGTGAGTTTTATTAACGTACGACTGAAGTTATATTAAAAGAACAACGAGTTGCGAATATACGTAAGTTTCGTAAGACACATATTAAAGCTCCACTGTCTATTTTGCAATAGGTATGTACCTAAATCGGTCGTGTATTTTCGCTGACATAGAGTTTATTTATTATTCAAAAACTTATTCTTACTTGACCGTACCCATTCAAACCTGGCTGAAAAAGGTTTATCTATTAATAAAACTACGATTAAATTCATACTCCTGTCGGAAAATAACTCGCAATTTAATATATTCACAACAGTAGTGAAAGTGCCATCGCGACCCTCATAGGGAAGGGATCAGCGGCCATTATCATCGGTTTGCCCAAAAATGTGCTATATACAGACCTTCATTGAGGTTTATTATGACATTTTTGTAATATCCCGTATGATATGTATGTGGGGGATGGGTAGAATTTTTATTGAAAAAAATGTTATAGTGGGCTTACTATTATATATTCGGTGAATTGCTGTTTTAGTTTCTACGTTGCAGGTCACAAATCACAATATTTGGTAATAATCATGCCAAAATCGTTGGCAACAGCATTATGGTAAGTAGATTGTTAGGTTGGCGAATTTATTTATTCACCAAGCAACCACCTTTGCAATCAACTTACCCTTTTTTTCGGATGGGAAATCGTCAAATGACTTCTCCCGCTCTGGGCAGAGCGGAAGGGAGTGTCAGACTTGTACTGACTAAAACCCATCTATGTTCCTTCCTTGCCCTTTGTGTTCCAGGGCCGCGGTATCTCTTTCGAACAGTCCCGCAGCCCAATAAACTTACCCTGTAACGATGTTATTTTTAGTTTGATTATTAGAGAATAATATTACAAAAGAATGCTCAAATTCTCTCACAAAGGGAAAGTTCTCGTACGCAGGCAAAGTTAGTAACCGCGGGTACCTATAACCAATTCAATGATCAAGTCAAGTCAAATACTCTTGGGCTCTTCAACGAGGCTTACTTTCAGCGAACCTTTCAAACTGCGACCCTCAAACTTGTGAAGCCTCCGAAGGGATGGGGTTGCCAGTTTCTAAGATTTTTTCCAATTTAAAAACTTTGCGAGTTTGCCAGCCTCCAAACTCGTAAAACTTCGAGAATTTTAAAGTTCTATAGTTGCGAGACTTGTCTGGTGTTTCCTTTGCTGATTTTGTAACTTGTTTAATGAAATAAAGCTCCAAAATAATCAATATTGCTAAAATTTCCTCGTTATTATAATGAAAATATGAAGTTTGTTTGTTATATTTTGGTACAAAACCCATTAATTAAAGTATAACAAAGTTAAATCGAAATGCCTTCATAAAGTATTTCCTTAACAAATAAGGTTAATGTTATACCTACTCTATCAGAAGGAGAGGCATTAAAAATAGAAACAACATTATATTAAGTAAGTTGTTTTTATTGCAAGACACATTTCTCACAGACCCCATTTATTTCATTGGTAGGTGTTTAATTTAACATACCTAATTATTTATCAAAAATGTACCTTTAAGCAGATAAATATCAAAGCGGGCAACGAATGCTACCAAACGAATTCAGGTAGAAAACCGAGCTCCCTGTTCGCTGCACAAAACTTATCACAGTGACTTCGCCTCCCGCGCAGCGTAAACAAAAATTCATGTGCGTCGGCGGTGGTGGGGGCTTGTGACGTCACCCACTTAGCTAGTGTTGATAAAATTGAACGCATAAGTCAACTCGTCGCTCAGTCCATCGGTTATACTGTTCGCTTCGTGTTTCCGTGCCGTGGGTTCGATCCTCGCGGTAAGCATGACGCATAGATAGTCGACTATTTGATAGTCAACTCATCTGCAACTCCATGCAAGATAGTTTGGAAGGATAATTTGATCAACCGACATCTTCGAAGGTTGGGTCTGTGTACACTTCCAACAATTTTTGAAAGGGTTTTTGTGTGTTTTATCGTGTTATAAGATTTTTTACTTTTATTGCACTATTAATATTAAAACAAAAAATAAAAAATAAAAATGTATTCCTTAATTAAAATAATATTTAAATGCCATTATAAATATGCATTCCAATAATTATAATATAGAATATTCAATAATGTACATTCAAAGACATGCACACGATGTTGCAGGGTTAAATGAAAATCTTTTACGATCGTACTATAAGGTTTTCAATAAAGCTTGCAAGTGAATGTTGAACGTTCAATAAACATTTTAATAACGTTAACGGTAGGCTGTCGCATAAAATGCAGTTTAATATGTAGTTAAATCTTAGTGTTTTATTGCTTTTCATGTATGGAAGAATATAGTATGATTAATAAAAGTGCCATAGTACATTTAGCTTATTAAAAATGGCGCCTAGTTAACCTTTGTTGTATAAAGGGTGTAAACAGACTCTTAACGAAGCCGAAAGGCACTTGTTCTCCCCGTCATTGCGATCATTTTTTTTTCTAGACCTGGGGAACCTTCTAATTACGGAGATATTGGGGGTCAAAGTTCCAATTTTTTCACAAGTTTTTTTTTTAATACATGTTTTTAATTTAAGATTTTTACTTTAAACACCTCCAGGACCCCCTTACTATTCAATCCATCCATCAGCACAATGTTTTGAGTGCGTTACATTGAGTCCTACTGTAACACGTGATTTTTCAGCCCAAAAAAAGTCGTTTCCCAGCACTAATTTTTGCGTAAAGTTACTTAGTTTGATGTACATAATGCTTGGTTGACGGCTTCGTGAAGAGTCTGTTTACACCCTGTATTTCAGAGCATGCAAAACTTCACGCATAACACTAATGTTTACATTATACTTCATTAAGAGAAATATTATTTTATTAGGGTATTTGA
Organism: Lycophotia porphyrea; assembly: GCA_950005105.1. Classification (NCBI taxonomy): domain Eukaryota; kingdom Metazoa; phylum Arthropoda; class Insecta; order Lepidoptera; family Noctuidae; genus Lycophotia; species Lycophotia porphyrea. The sequence continues at coordinate 511,834 of OX465408.1, read as the reverse complement.
TGATATTAATCATACATTGTCTATTAGTACGATAAAATAAAAAATTAAAATTTATTTAGACATAATTTTTTTAAATGGTTTTTAAATGATAAAAATGGTCTGAAATCTTCATAAAAAAACTTTTGTAACAACGTAATATCGCGTACGCACGCCGCAGCGCTCCAAACTTACTTCGTCCATAGTCCGCTCGAGCAAGGAGCGCCCCGCTGCCCCGCTCCCCGCTACCGCGCGCCGCACGCGTCGTCAGTCGGCCTACCTCGTTGAGAGAGAGTGCGCACTGCGCACGCCCAACTGTGCGGCGCCGATACCTAAACTTGTACGCGAGCCCTATACCGCGTTGGCTAGTATTAAGATAGACTGTACCTATACTTATTGTGTTGTGTGCCTAATTACATACCCTTATTTACCATCCGTTGGCATCATTTCTCTGCCCGTTAACGCTACCGCCCTTATTGAAGTTTTAAGAGATTAGTACTAAGAATGACAAATTAAAGTTAATATTAGAAAACATCTCAATTTGTCTTAGTAATAAATTGATCGAAAGAAAATTTAAAAAGCGTTACTGCGCTGCGCTTAACTGAGCACCATATTCATTACTTAATTACATTTTCAACTTTATTGTAGGCATCGCTTTAACTTGAAATTACTTTAAATAACTTAGAACCCATTGATCACCACTCTAAGATGTTTTATGATTCAGTTGAATTAGTCCTGAACCCATTGAAATTCAGCCGAGAGGAATCAATTATTAAAACAATTTAGAAATGTTTTATTGAAGCAGGGTAAAGAGAATTTAATATAGAGGATTTTTATTAAAGTATATTATAACTGAGCTTATGTCTGACATTCTATGGTAAAATTTATTTGAATAATAGCAGATATGCGTGGAAACCATTACCAAAGCACTGAGTAATTTTTTCTACAGGAAATATGGATTATTAATTCTTTTCTTTACATATTACAGTAATTAAAGAATACTAAGACATTGATAAAAATGATGTTAACATTTCGTGACGTAGGTCTTCCCTAAAAGGGGTCAACACCCACATTTCGCTCGTTATGTTTTTTCGAAGTTCTTTGTTATATGAGGCGAGAAAATTTCTCGAAATTCTGGTCTCCATGTAGAATGAAATTACAATTTATTACTTCTACGCAAACCTTTTCCACAAATATTGAACTTTTAACTACTAAAATAAAGTTGCCTGTAACACTAAAATATAAAGTAGTGTAGGCAGAATTAAACTCAAACAGTACGAATATTTTTAACTAACTACTAAACTGAACTAAAATTAACACTAGCTTCAAACTTTTTAAGTAACCCCTACAATGACAAGTATGTAACTTAAAGAAAACGACCTACCCTTTTTTAAGTATGTAGTACAGTCAACAAAACAGATAGGGATGCAGGGTCGAAAGATATAGTTTTAGTTTTTTTAGAAACTGTTGCACATCTTCAAATGTAATTTGAATTAATTTAACCAATTGATTATTTTTCTTCATTTAATTTTAATTTCATTTGAAAACATCGATCGGTTTTTAAGAAAAAAAACAATTATATTTTTTGACCCTGCATACCTATCTGTTATGTTGACTGTACCTAACTCCGATCTCCAGGCCAACCCCCTTTTTTCCGATGGGAAATCATCAAATGACCCCTCCCGCTCTGGGCAGAGCGGAAGGGAGTGTCAGACTTGTGCTGACTAAAACCCATCTATGTTCCTTCCTTGCCCTTTGTCTTCCAGGGCCGCGGTATCTCTTTCGAACAGTCCCGCAGCCCTCAGGCCAATCCCCTGCTGTCCCATTGAAAAGGAATTTCAGATCAGGCGCTTGAATTATTGATGCACAGTAAAGCAGTATTGGTGTCGCAACTTCAGACGACTGTCAGAATTAGACGCGCCGAATTGATTCTGATGGTAAAAGGATTAATTGCTATCTATTATTCAGGTTGAGGTGGGCTGTTTGAATAAATAAAGAGTTAAGCGACCTTGTGGCTCGTGAGCTTGAGCAATCGGATTTTTATTTTTTATTTTGGGGTAATAATAATTACTAGAATATATTTAAATGTATTCTTATATTTATAAATGTTTTTTTTATTTTTTTTTAATAATGTTTAAGAAATATGTAAAAATAAATGTGTAAAGAAAAATGAATAAACGAACTAGAATAATAATAATTGGGTAATACGTAGCTATCAAGAGTTAACTTATTTTAGTCAGGTAGGTACAGTCAATCTTTAACCTACAGTCTATAAGAATATTTTATTGTTTTATTCTCAGTAGAAAATAATATAATAAAATTAATAGCGGTAATATTTTTTATTATGTCAGACATAAACCTAGTTCCAAAATTCTTTATTTAATTATCTTACGCAAAGAATTTGGCACGAAACGTTATATTTTATGGCACATGATTTTATGTTCATAAAATAAAACACACAGGAAACTTAAAAAGCACAATATGAAGTTTTCGCGCTATTTACCAAGTTACGAAGCAACTTTACGCGTAACTTTTCGCTTACGGAATAACAAATAAAAGCAGAAATTCGCAATTTTTCCTCTCGCTGCATAAAAAATACGACCACATTTTGATAAGTCCTCCAATATTGTATTACGTTACAAATGTCCGTACTTTTTATGTAAAGGGAAGTCGAATTAAAAGTAAAACATACACCATTTTGGCCTGAATATTAGTTTTTACGAGGGCCTCAAATCTTTTGGCGTAGAATCGTAACACTGGCAACAGCTAGCCGCCGAAGGCGCGGGGCACGGGGCGCGGGGTGGGGGGCGGTCGCTCACAAACCTACAAAGGCGGGTCATTAGGCAACATTTTCATATTTTTCCAAAGCCTTCATATTTTGACCACGCTTCTTTTGTTTACGTATTCAATTGTTTATTTGAGTGAAATATTACGGCATTTTGATGTTGTTTATTTTTAGAACTTTTTGTTAAGTAATACGACACAATTTTATTTAGGTGAACTTTAGGTCAACACTCAGTTATTACATATCCATCGGGGTTAGCATCGCTTCACTTCAAGCTGTTCGGGATTCTTTCTATGAGACTCCATACTCCATGTTTCAGATATCAGATTTTGTGTCCACGCTATTAACCGTTGAGGAGTTCCCTCGTGAGGAGACGCATCCTGGCTGCAGGATTAAGTAATGTCTACCATAAAAAATAAATATATTGTCACCAGAACCAAAGGTGTGTGCAAAATTTCAGCTCAATCGTTTGTGGGAAACTGGTATTAAATTGAGTTGCAAGATTTGACCAAAACATACTAAGAAATAAACTAACCAGGCAAATTTAATAAAAGTTTATAATGAGGTGAGAGTGTGCTGATCTGGAGCACCTTTACTTCGAGACATAACATACCATAACATGACGCCTGTAATCCTCGTAGGGTTAGGCAGAGGCGTACCTAATAGTACACCCACATTTCGCCAGTTATGTTTAAGTCCCATGTAATAGGGGCGAACCTATTGCCATCAACCGGGCACAAATCCAGACTCCGTGGCTGTTACTACTGAGAAATTCCTGACGGAAAAACCCAATAGCACTTTGCCCGTCTTGGGAATCGAACCCAAGACCTCATGCTCAGCAGTCACGCTTGCGACCACTCGACCAACGAGGCAGTCAGCCATAATAATGTATAACAGATGTCTCTGAAGCCAAACATAGGTCATAAAGAAGTTTGGCGTTTCCAAAATACCCTTGTTCCGGTGTAACATCCAAGTTCTCAAGAATGTACAGGATGTGTTCATATCGTGCCATGGGCTTCCTAACTCGATGTAGTATCGTATCAAATTAATTACGTTCAAGTTGTTAACAAAGTTATCAGAATTAACCCTACATGTTTCGTCGACTATTGTAAGTACATTACATGGGTTATGGGTTCCCTTTTCAAACCAACTTTTTTAATTTAACTTATACTATCCTACTACTGGGCAACGGCTTTCCCCAATGTCTTCCTTTCAACTACTGTATGTAAAGACGCTAATTATTGCGTTGATTTTATGTTATTATTTGACTGAAAACTCCCTACTAAAAAATTAAGTTTAATTTTTGTAAGTTTATCTTTAGTTAAAACCCAACTAAGATTGGCTTCTTGTTAAGATTGTACATTATTTTATAACTTATAGTCTCCTGATAGGCTGATAAGGTTTTGTTAGACTATCACTAAATAATGATTTAATCCATGGAACCTCACATCTCAAATAGAACCTCAACTAACTCAATTTCTTACACAAATAAACAAAACACACAATTTCTTCTCTCTTAGAGCAAAGGTAAAACCTGTAGCTCATACATAACCGCATGTGGGAATTAATCGGACCGTGCAGTAAATAAGAGTATGGCAGTACCACTACTGGCCTTATCCCGATAATCTGAGGCAGAGCTAGGCGGTTTCATTAGCTAAGTGCGGGGAGCGGGGAGGGAGGTGCAGGTGGGTGCTGTGGGTAGCAGGGACCGCGGGCCGCAGTGAGAGGGTTTTTATTATAAGGAGAAGTTATAGTGTTGCAGGTTGTTGCAGTACACATAACATGACGAATGTAATTCTCGATGGGTATACGTATTATATTTATTGCCGGGCACAAATCCAGATTCCGTGGCTGCTCTGAGAAACTCTTGATGGAAAAATCCACAGCTTTGTCCGACATGAGAATCGAATCCTAGACCTCATGTGCTCAGCACTCGCGCTTTACCTAAAAGTCTCACTGCGGGGTCATTGCTTCCTAGTCCTCTCACTTGCATTTTCTTTTTCTATTCATTTAAAAAATAACACTTTTTAGAAACTTAACTATATCATCTTTACAATAGCCTAAGACTACCCCGTTAGTCTCCCGCGCTTATTGGGTACGACCACAATTAGTGGTCAGCTCCTAACCACAGCGACTTGTGACTAGCATCTACCACTATTGAATTAGCCTCGACCATATTGTCTCAAATCAAATCTATTAATTTAATGACAACTCTTATCGAGGAAAGGCGCTTCCAGGAGTCCTAACCGAAACGATCGACCGCGCGAATACGTGATCCGTTTGTTCATAAATCACTCATTTTTTCGGCAAGTCGGAGAAGCCTTAGATCGGCGATCACGCGCTTTGGTTCGCCGAGCAAATTGAACGGGACAGTCGCGTGTTCTCGTAAGTACTCGTAACGTTCGCGTTGGTTAGGATACGGCCTGAGTTTATGTGCCTATTTGTAATATTCTGGAATTGGTTTAATTAGCTTAATGAGGTTGTTTTATTTTGTTTTTAATGAAACAAAAAAATTGAAAAGGTCGCAATGAGTTCAAGCCAACCTCTACGACAGGTCATTTACTTATGTAAAATTATTTCAAAGTTGTTAATAAGTAAAAATGGCAAATATGGATTAATTTCAACAAAACCTTGTCAAGGTTTTACATTAATAATTAATTGTCTTAAAACCGAAACTGATTCCAATAATTAAACAACTTACCAAGTGGTTTAAACACTGAAGCCGAAAGTACAATTAAGTAATAGTATAAGTTTTTAGATGTATAAATAACCAAACCTTAATTATTTACTAAATGGCTTTCTTTTTATTTTCAGGTAAATATCGATCACATGTTTAAGAAGAAGTTCTAGAAAAATCGCAGTAAGTTATGAAAAGATCGTGACCTATGTGGGATTTAGATTGAACAAGTCTGTCGATTTATGGGTCTAATTACTAACCTACACCATTATCATTACTAAGGGTGCTTTTCATACAAGAGTACTTAGTTAGTAATCAATGAACCAGCCCGGAAGGCACCTAAGAAGCCGATTCCTGCCGGCTTCCATTCGGAACAAGGCACTCTACGTAGTGTCTATGAACTCAGCCACATCACAGTCCACTGCTGGAGGGTCTCTCCAAGCTGCACCACAACTTCCTGTCCTCCACCCTTTGCATCTCAACCACGTTTGCAGGTCTTAGGCCCGTCCAGCTAGGGCGGAAGGGGGCCCCACACAGCCCACACTACGCTTACCGATAGTCCGATACGCGGTCTGTACTCCCGGACTCGCTTTCTCCTTTGGCTATCAGTCCATCGATAGGTTATTTTACACATTGAAAAACAATTTCGAATCGATAACCACATACCTGTGATAAATAAACTCTCTCTTTTAATCGCATCCAGCGTCCCGTCCGTTACCGTGCGTGCGGTCACCTGCGACTCGGTTTGTGTCACTATGACACAGCCAAGAATCAGTATGCAGAAGTCTTAGTAATAGAAAATCTCTCGGCGCGATTAGTCCAACTCACGGTTTATTCACCTAATTGGTCCAAAAAAGTATTTAATAAGCATTATTAAAATCATCATCAGCCTACCACAGTCCACTGCTGGACATAGGCCTCTTCAATGGCACGCCACTCAACTCGATTCTCGGTAACTCTCATCCAGTTGCTACCAGTCACCCTGCGAAGATCGGCGGTCCACCGAGCCTGAGGGCGTCCCACCTTACGTTTGCCGATTCGCGGTCTTCACTCCGGAACACGTCTACCCCAACGGTCAGCGTTTCTACGGCTAATATTATTATAACCGGCCCCATTGCCACTTCAGCTTTCTTTTTCTGTGAGCTATGTCGACAATTCTGGTTCTCTGGTGGTATTAAAATGAAACCCGAAACTGGCGATTATTTAGGTGACTGTAAGGCTCTCTGTATAATCATATAGCTTCTCCAAAAGCTCGCGTGAGCTTGCAAAAAGTCAATAGAAGTTGACAGTACTATACAAAAAACTTAATACGGAGTGGGCATTCTGCTCCTACTTCCGTACCTCGTATGGACCTCTGACACAGAGCCCTGTTTACACGTACCTCAAATGAATATCGAGTGTATTTTATCTGAACATCGTTGATTGAGTTTATATGCGAGAGCTTGTGAGAGTTTATTGAAAATTCAAATGGTAACAGGATTTTATTGGTATATTTTTGTGAAAACCACGTGAAAACCAACATCTGACGGGTCTAACTCCAATTTGTAATATTATATTACTGAAGATACATAAGATGAAAAATATAAGCCGATTACCAGTGAGATCATAAGTACACAGGTACCTACACAATTAATGATCCCTAAAAAAATTCAAGGTTTTATTTGTGTGATTTTTGGTGAACAGTCGGTCTTATAGTTAGGTAATGGTAACTCAAAAAACTACCCATTAGGGCATACAACCCCCCTACCCCTACCCTCCTATTCAACTTTAACTAGAACCTTATATCAGCAAGTTAACTTCACTGCGTTTTAGTTCTGCCTCTAATCGAGTATGATTCCACTAACCCAGAAATATATATTGTAAACCTGACTTCGAAATACCACATTAAACCCCGTAAAAAAACTACCTTTCGCCCTTGAAAACATAACACTCCCGTTTTGGGCATTCCCGTAAAAAGGGGTGAACGCATCCCATTCATAGCAAGTAATACCATCATCTATAAGCCAACACATAATTCCCAACTTTTCCATTCTCCCTTCGATTATCAACTCATCTTCCGCCCTGATCCCCAATACCAATATACCAATTTCCAGTACATTGGTCGTATACGGCGGTATACATTGCCGGGTCGCTTCGCCAATTCGCTAGAACGGCCGAACTTACGGCGCGAGCGATACAAAAGTGTCGCTATTACCCGCGATCCGGGTAATAAGGGCATGCTCAGTGCAATACGGGTCGCAGTTTACTATAACAATGACGTCACTCGGCTATCGGGAAGCGAAACTGTCGCCTTTCTTTTGTCACAAGTTTGTGTTTATTGGGACATTCTGTGATCCCCTCGGAATACGTTTTTGGGTTATTTTCGTGGTCTGTTTTTATGCTGAGGTGTTTTTTTGCAAAATATTAGAAATGTTGTTCAGAAAATATTTTAACGTTGATGATACATACGCATAAACGTTTTAAAAATGGTTGAAAAGCTCTCAATTTAACAAAGTAAAGAATAATAAAGACGTAATGTTTAATTAAAACATATACCCGTAATTACCATAATGAGTTATTATAAAGTCCAGACATGTACATCTCATCAACTCTAATGGCCGCCCTCCTAATTTTACGACAGCACTCACGCGCCATCTTGTTCACTAATACACCCGCCATTTTGTTTGCTGTTTGCGCCATATTTAAATCACCTGGTCATAATGGCCAAGAGGCCTTCACGTAATAGTAGCCATTTAATAAAGGCCCAAAAGTTCATAAAATCAGTAAATTGTCCACGTTTCCAGTTTAGTACGAAACCTTAAAATAATTATGTTCTTGGTATGTAAATTCTCGTCTCATGAAAGCCGTACCTTAAGTTTTGGAGACAGTTTATAAGGACTGAAGTCGTTCTTAGTAGAATGGCGTCACGTTTCTCGCAATTTTCATTAAGGTTGACATAATATGAAGTAATAGGCGTGCGCCACAATGTGAGACCTAAAAGACTCAAGACTGTGTTGATTTAAGACTACAAAAGTAACTAAATGTACTCCAATTCTTTCATAATTCTACGTCGACGGTATACGAAATCAATTCGTAAATTGGCTCAAAACATTATTCATTTATTCAACTGATGGATTTTCCTTGTAACATGTTACGCATTCATTAACAGTAATATATTTTACGCACTTTTTCAGAACCTTTCAATATTTTTGCGAATAAATAGTCGTGATAACAACTGTAGATATACGATTGTAATAACCACCAGTGTGGTTGCGCGGCCGACATTCGAGCTATAAATCAGCCAATGACGTACGTGCGTTGCGTATGTGTGGATCGCTCTATACTACACGTTTTCATTCAGTTGGTAATGATTCCGTTAGTGCGGATAGTGGTGACGTCCACAGCTTGGATTTATGCGTCCATAGCTTTGTATTGCGTTTTAAAGTTTGATCTTGATTTGTGGGTTCAATATGCGCAGAAATGGTATCCCCTGTTGACGTTTTGAAGTTTAGAATCATGGTTGAATAAAATAAAAAAAACTTTCTGCGAAAAAAAACCGACTTCCAAAAAATCACAAAAAAAAAACAAAAATAACTTTTTTTAAATTACTTTCGGAACTCGGTGACTTTGTTTGTTTCATTGTAATATTTGTCAGTCTTTTTTCGCAGAAAGTTTTTTATTTTACCCTTTTTAGTTATAGACTTTTTAGCATACCACACAAATTCTAATCATGAATTAATTTTTATATTGTAACCAGAACTTTAAGGAAGTACTCGTCAAGACGAATCAAACGAGTCCAAACTCGATGGGGTTGTCGTTTTATAGCGGAGTTCTTAAGGCGACCTTACAGCTCCATCACCAGACCCTGGATACTATCTAAAGACAAACTACTCATTAAGACGAATCAAACGAGCCTAAACTCGATACGGTTACGTCGTTTTATTACGGAGATCCTATGGCCACCTTCAAGCTCCATCATCAGACCCTGGATACTATCTAAAGACAAACAACTTATTTAGACGAATCAAACGAGCCCTAACTCGATGCGTTTATGTCGTTTCATAACGGAGTTCCTAAGGCCGCCGTCCAGCTCCATCATCAGATCAGCTCCATGTCATCGATATATTGTTCTATCACGCGATATACATAAGTGCAAATTTTTAATTCAATCGGAAACCTGGAAGTGTGTCAAATTAAACACGTAAAACTTCAGAAACGACGGAGATATGAGGTAGCAAAGACAAAAAAAAAAAAAAAAAACATACAACCGAATTGAGAACCTCCTCCTTTTTGAAGAAAGTCGGTTAAAAAAGCGGAATGTTGTAAATTGACGAAAACGATATGATATTTCCATGGATTCATGCTGAAACTGATGAGTTTAAAAACCGGCCAAGTGCGTGTCGGGCCACGCACAATGTAGGGTCCCGTTGTTGCCCATCAAAATAATTTCGTTATACATATATACTACCACAGATAATTTTGTCACACTCCCGAACACAACCGTTTACCTAGTAGAAGGCCGCTCATCCTCTACCAGCTAAACGGTTGTATTTGGGAGTGTGACACTTGAGTCTAACACAAATTTGGACTTAGAAGCTTTAATATTTCACAAACGAATTCCTTAAACGAAAAATGATTTTGACAAACAAACTCATAATATTTTTTAAATACCTATCCAACGACATTCCACACAAGGGGTGCGAAAAAAAACACGTTCCCCCTTTACGTGTACAGGAGATACTCTAAAGAAAATAACTTTTTGAGATTTTATTTTACCACTTTGTCGGCGTAACTAATCTGTATATTCATGCCAAATGACAGCTTTCTAGTACTAAAAGTCTTTGAGCTAAGCTGCGGACAGACAGACGGACATGGCGAAACTATAAGGGTTCCTTGAGGACTACGGAACCCTAAAAAACTGACAAATCATACCATCTTACTTTAGATGCCTTATTCTTACTCCAGCGCACAAGATTATGTACTCTGAAGAAACATCAAAAGTTCCCGGAGCGGGAGCGAGGAGTGCAATGAAAATAAGTCCGATTCTCAGCTCATACCCAAGCCGAACGATCCGTAATATTTGCACAGGTTCTCAAATAGATATCCTAGTGGTACTGGAAACGATATGTTATAGTCAATATTGAAGGCTTTATTGCACTGATATTCTTTCACAAACATTTGGAAATGAAAACGAAACGGATATTATAAAACATGGGTTTTGTGTTCTGTTTACAATGGAGAATACGAATCAATGCTTGTGTTTGACATTAGAGAATTGTTTGATAGCAGTCTTTCATAAATTATGTCTATAAAGGGTGTAAACAGACTCTTTAACGGAAACCGAAAGGCACTTGTTCTCCCCGTCATTGCGATCTTTCAGACCATACATTGAAACCTTCTAGTTACGGAGATATTGGGGGTCAAAGTTCCAACTTTTTCACAAGGTTTTTTTAAATACATGTTTTTAATGGATTTTTTTTACTTTAAACACCTCTAGGACCCTCTTACTATTCAATCCATCCACCAGCACAATGTTTTAAGTGCGTGACATTGAGTCCTACTGTAAAACGTGATATGTCAGCCCAAAAAGCACTAATTTTTGCGTAAAGTTACTTAGTTTGATGTACATAATGCTTGGTTGACGGCTTCGTGAATTGTCTGTTTACACCCTGTATAATGCTTGGTTGACGGTTTCATGAAGAGTCTTGAACTCTTGACGGCTTCGTGAAGAGTCCGTTTACACCCTGTATATTGAACTACTAATTTAAATGAGCTTTGTATTTAACAAAATCATTACATCGCCTGTTTTCCCTGAAGAGTACGGCAAAAGATAACCTTTCCATAAAATAAAATGTGACTGAACTATAAGACACTCACATTTGTTTAAGTAACTGTTGGGTCTCATTTAGGACGGAGCCTTTTACCATCTAATAGGCACAAATCTCTACTCCATGGTGCTACTGAGAATTTCTAATGGAAAAACCCAATAACACTTGCCCGACTTCAGAATGGAATCCCAGCGATAGGGCTTGCGAATAGTAGACAAATATGTAGGTACGTAGTAGGTATTGATATTAGACCGATATTCATTTCTACGTACATATTGTTGTTATACATATATTATAACAACAATATTTCCGTAACAAAAACACGTTTCACACTAAATGAATCGTACAAAATGATAAAATCAACAAACAATTGAATGCTACCCTCGACTCATTTATTGAAATAACACCCATACTCTAATTAGCTCTCGCACACTCATTTGTTTTTCTATCATTATTTATTGGCAACTAATGTAATTAACAGGAACACAGTAACTAATATCCCCCGACACTGCCCGTAATACCCCTGTATCGGGTAATGTGGCCAATCTGGGTCACTGGCCAATATGGGCTGCGAATACTGAATACAATGAAATATTCACCAGTGAATGATGAGGAATGCTTTTTTTTTGTTCCAATTATCTTTTTTTTTCGCTTTGTCAAGATTTTTTACGGGTATATTTCATTCGTTAAGCTGATATTCTGCGGTGAAATACATTGTTCATCAAAATGTAGAAAGGTACTCGTAGCAGCTTATTTAGGCTCTATTGACTTTTTTTTTGCTGCCAATTTTTATTTTTTGTTGTTGGTCTTATTTACAACTAATTTAATTGGGGTTACAAGCAACAATAAACATAACAACAAAGCTTAGGTCTTGCGCCCCGCGGACGACCTCGGCCGATGCGACTTGCGTGAAACGACACACAAGTGTGACATTTCCTTCTTTCGCGGTATATCGTAGCATACCCGAAACAAATTCTTTGATTCGTTTCCCCGCAGTCAGAGATATCCAAATACTTACGAGTGATAGACGGGATCAGAAGAAAAAAATCGTAATCCAATACTTGTTACTACTTAGTAACAAATGGGTCTATTTAGTGTCACACGCCCGCTTGTGAACATTCGAAATCGAAAATGTTCCGGATTAAAATGTTTGTATGAAAATATTCCCAATGTCCGCTCTATAAGCCTTTTAAATCTTTTTCGCCGCAGGTGTTGTCGCAACACGCGTGCCGCTTAGGCGCGCAGCTCGTGGCCAAGCCTTAACTTTGTAAACAAGGCTTAGCTCTTAGGACGCGAATACTCAATAAACTAACTTAATCGATATTCTAAGAGTTCCCTCTCAAGATATAATGGAGCTTTGATGACACTTAGCCAAACACTTTACAAAGTACGTTCAAAACCGTTTGGGAGACTTTCCAGAGTTAAAAAAGTTTGGATTATTCATTATAATTGATTAGAATAGTGCTTTTTTCTAGGAATCTTACGTGACTTGACTTGCTTTTTTTCATTGATTTCGTTCAAGTAGGTATTTTCTCTGGTTCGCAGTCACAGGTAATGGTGTAGGTCAATAAAACTGTAGCATATTCAGCATACATTGTTCCCCCTGCTGGGACACAAGCCTGCTCTCTCTGAGAGGGAGTAGGCTATAATCCACCACGCGGGTGGTTGGAAGTCTCATATTTCAAATTAATAAAACAGTAATTTTATTATTATTATTATCAGTCGTTTCTGTCCCACTGCAGGGCAAAGGCCTCCCTTCACTCCTTCCACTGATCCCAGTCATACATCTTAATTAACCTACAAAGTTATACTTCATACCAATACATTATTTTCAGCCGCTGCATCCGAGAATGTTCCATTGAATCGATCGTTCTGTAAACTTGTGTAAATACACATAAATGATAGATATGTGTGGCAACCTCATACTGGTACTTTGGTGTGTTAAGGGTCGACTTTTTTGTTTAACAAATGACTATCGCGTAACTACTGAACCGTGATCGTCAGACCCGTCGGAGTTACGATGCCACGTTTGGAATTAACACGTGGTTGCAATAACCTTCAGAAGAGCACCTTCTGGATAACTTTTCCGCAATGATTAACAGATACATGATTCGCTAAATAAGCCGCGAAGTGTAACTAACCAGACAGTTTTTCAACCTAGTACCTAGCAAAGATTTTATGAAATAAAGCTTTATACAGCTTAGGGTAAGCAGAACGATATCAAACCAACTGCATAATGCTATCATCCTTTCTTTAAGAGTATTAGACGTTCGTAATCTGTTTGATATTCCGCGCACGCCGTGAGATATGGTCTGCTGCAATAACTGGGCAGTCTGCGAATGGACCAAGCCTTTATATCTCTCGTACAGTGAGCTAAAATGGGGTGAAGTGTGGAAGAATATGATAGTGAATGTGTCTCAGACTGAAATAATTTTCAGTTAAGCTTTTGATGTATAGGAAGGTAGAGGTAACATAGTTTTATTCTGTCCCTTCGTGGTTAATTTCAAGAAGAATGTTTCTTTTAAAACATAACCCTTCCTTGGCAGTCGGGTAAAAAATCTATGATCACATTTGAATAAAACATAGTACGTTATTTTCATTAAAGCGGTGATTTTGCGTTGCTACGCGTCCACGCGATCTCCGGTGTACCTCGACACTACGTAACCACGCCTAAGCTGTTATATCAATTGCTTGTTCAACCTATAAGATTCCTACTGCAGGGATGCAGGCCTCCTCTGTAAGAGGGAGTGGGTGTCTACCACGTTGGCCCTGCGGATGTATTTCTTAATTTTCGGTTCTAGGATATGCCTGTTTCCCCGCGACGAGTTACCCTTCACCGCGTTGACAGCAGACAATATTATGTACTCACAGTGAAATGCTTGCCCGTTCGAACCACGACCTTACATATCGTAATCCGCGGCCTTTATCAATGAGTCATCACAGCTCGCACAAATTCAAAGGCTTTTTATTGATTTTCTTTAAATACCACTTCATAACATCGAACCTCATTTATTTCATCGGCCGATCCAATCAAATAACCCGTCCGATGGGCAGCACACTGGCATCCTTTTCATCTCGCCACCATTGTAGGATGCTGGAAACAAAAGCTCTTGCCAATAAGACCGGGGCTCACAATGTCAGGGGGTGGGGGGGGGGGGGGGGGTCGTCATTTGTCTGAAGCCTTCTGAATGGTATTTTTCGAAGCAATTTTTTCTCTATACATTCTTGTTGTTGTTTATTTTGTTTAAAGGTGCTTCTGTTAAGCCTTTCTCGATCTATGTTGTGGTCTGAAATTTCAGTCTAGTTGTCCCAACTACTGAACTACTTTAGGCAGTCAGGGTGGGTAGTCAAATAACAAGTCAGTCATTCTGGTCAAAATCTTTGTATGACGTCAAAGTCGGCTTTCATTAATAGCTCTATAAGTTAGTTTCGTGGGTTTGAAAAAAATAAGTTTTTGTATTTTTTTGTGTGAACGACTGTTTAATTAGTTACGAAAGGGAACTTTTTTTACTGGTTTTCCACGGCTTTTGTATAATGGCGAAACGGGAAAATTACCAAACGGGATATACTCTGTATAGTTATCCTCTAATTCACTAACTATGTATGCAATAATCCCTATTTATTTTTAATGACAATAATTATCATAGTTGATAGACTGTTTCGATACTACGGGTCTGCCATAAACGTAATTTAACCGATGGTCCCTGAAAATCCAATACATTTAGAGTAGGGAAGTAGTTTATTTGTGTTATGTCAACGAAATCAATATCGATGGTGGATACCAGTCGTTATTCCGCTCCACCGAGTGACAGTAATGTTCTGTTGACACAGGCCGGCTCAGGCGAACCACAAAGTAGGCAGGTGAAGAAGGCCCACTACATACAACTTGCAAACACAGGCGCACGCTCATACAGACGAGTACTCGTGGACTACGAGTCTTACGAAATCGACTGCGGTGTAATAATCTGGTCAAATGGGGTATCATCGACCCGTCCCAAAGACAATGTAGTGTAGCGCCCCTCTGCAGGATATGCCCAACCTCCTTTCTTGCCCATCCTGCACAAGCACCTGCACCTTCCAGGATTTAAATGAAGCCAATGACAGCTGTGCAGGTGGCAATATATTGGTCGGGTATTATTTGAGTCTATCGACACGCAAAGAAGAAGAATACTGCGGTGTGAACAAACCAACACCTTATCGCGCCTTTCAGATAGAGGCGTGAGGGTTGAACCTCATCTGCGGAATCGCACTTTTCCATGCTGCTATCCTTTTTTGTCGCTCAGAACCATCATTTGCTAGAGCGAGAAACAGCAGAGCGTGCTGCCGAACGCGTCGTCGATACTCCCGTGTGCTAATATAGCATTCCCGCTCTGTATATTCCGTGCTGCTAGATAAGGCGCAATCCCTAATCGCATGTTAAACATAATGATGACGAACAATCTGGCGGTATTCGAATCAAATGTGGCGAGGGTAGCCACGACTTAGCGGGTGCGACTGGCGACCGCCGTTTAACAATTGGACGTCGACTGTTAAAAACGGGTAACGCCTAAGACCTTAGTACGAAGATCTCAAACGAATGCCAGTCGCGAGGGCGCTCGCACACGCTTTACGTAAAGTTTATCTATGTGTGGATTCGTTTAAACTCGTTGCATGAACCTTCTGTACCCTGTTGTTTTTGGTTGTTGTCTTGATTTTCTGTACACTGCACGCTAAATATAATGTGCCCTGAAAATTTTGCACAGAATATGAATAGATAATGTACTCGAATTTATTTTAAGAGACAGAAACGAATTAAATTTTTAAGTGCTTATAAGTGTTTTTAGGACGCAGAAAAGGAAGTGTCGCGGTTGCTTTAATTTATATTTAGTCCAAGATCCTTGAGCTTTATGACATAACTTATTTTCACAAAGATGAAACCTTAGGTTCTGAGTAGTGTCTCGTGTACTTTTAATACTTCCGTGTTTGTGGAGTTTCGCTCTGTGACACCTGGGCAGGTTCAAGGTGAGAAAGGTGACTAAAAATAAGAGTTACTTTACTTATATTTAATAATTATTAATATAATTTTATTAATATTAGAAATAAGTAAAGTTCATTTATTTTTTGTACAGCTTTAAAGCGTCTGACAAAAGTTCCGGCCCATGGAATGCGTCTGATACTTTTGATATTACTTCAGAGTAATATTCTATAACATATGATATTGAGTTTAATGTGAAAGAGACTCAACGATCTCACAGTTAAACTGCGTAAGCAGTTTTGTGGGGCTATTTATTTAGCTTTAAGGTTTTTTTAAGTAGGCTCTAGGGTCTGTTGAAATGCTGGCTAAGGAATTAGATTGACTGTTAACACTTAAAAAAAATCTGAAAACGATACGACAAAGTGCTAGAAAGGAAATTTAAACAAGCTTTTACCTTATTATGCATAAGGTTCTGGGTTCGATTCCCGGGTCGGGCAAAGTGTAATTGGGTTTTTGCATCAGAACTTCCTCAGATGCAGCCACGGAGTCTGGATTTGTGCTCGGTTAATGAGAATAGGCTCGCCCCTTATTACGTGGAACTTAAAACATAACTGGCGAAATGTGGGTGTACTATTAGGTAAACCTCTGCCTGACCCTTCAGGGATTACAGGCGTGATGTTATGTATGTTTATTTGCCTTCGTTCGAAGTAAAAATAACTTTCACGTTGCAGTTACGTTGACTACTTGTTTGTTTATTACCAAAGCAACGAATTAAGCTTTGAAAATTGCAACAACAAGCTCATCTCATCGCACATCCTAACACTCCACCATTCCACAATTACCCTTTGATCAAATTATAATTACATTTCGGCAGAACCGCGAACATGACACATGTTACACGTTACAATGTTCGCTCCGATATCAGCCATTGTGGCAAATCCGTGTTCAGGAAACACGTTTAGGCTAATTAGATGATTACACTCATTACTGCGGTGGACAGATTCTGTCTAATAGAAAACAGAAATGTTTCCAAATTGTTGACGGGTGAATAGGCGGAGAATTTGAGAGGTTTCACTCATGACTAAGGGCGTTTACAGGCTTGGTATGTGGCGTTTTTTAAAGGTTGGTGCCTTCAGTGAAGTACAAGTAACATCGTCTTGGGTTCGATTTACTAACTTTTTACTTTTTAACTTTATTTATTAATTTGGACTTTTTCCAAATTAATTAATTTCCAAATACTTTGAAAATGAAAAAAATTAAAATGTATGTATTATAATGTAATTAAGTGTATGTTTGTGTGTGTAAATGTGTATGTTTGTGTGTGTGACTAACACAATTGTATTTAATCGTATGTACGTTAGTCTATAAAGCATATATGTATCTATGGGGCAAGGTGCCGGTTTTTCTCCATAGGAAACAACCAACCGAACCGTGCACCTTTTTGTCGACGTTATATAAGTGCCCATCTGGGCCTATGTGAAATAAAATATTTTGATTTTGATTTTAAAAGTTGCATGTAAATAAATAAATGTTATTGTTGTTAAACCTTAATGACTTGATTATTTAGACATGAAGGTTTAGACAAATAGCTATCTTTTCCAAAGAAATTCGTATTAACGGAATCTTAACAAAGATTTTTAACGGAATTGATAAGCTTTCCAGCCATTTGTCAGTTCCACACAATTTTGGATTACTCCTTCATCCAACATCTAACCATAATTCTGACTCGAATAGAAAGTCGCTTTGTCAAATCCGGAAGGGTCTGTCGTCTTGTTCTTCTCTCTCATATCTTTTTTATTTAATGGATTAAAAATTTGGCTCGTAATAATGTTTAACCCAGGTTAAATGGAAAACTCGTCAGCACTTTCTGGATCTAATTAAAAAACAGCTACTTTTAGACTACATCCCACACTCTTAATCAACAAATAACTAGACGATAGTTATTATAAGAGGTTAGTATAATAAACAAAAGTTTAAACTTACCTACCACCCACACAAACCCACGGTTTTAATCTCGTAATACTCACAAATAAAGGGTGTAAACAGACTCTTAACGAAGCCGAAAGGCACTTGTTCCCCCCGTCATTGCGATCATTTTTTTGGTTCTAGACCATACCTGGCAACCTTTTGGTTACTGAGATATTGGGGGTCAAAGTTCCAACTTTTTCACAAGTATTTTTCTAAATACATGTTTTTAATGTAAGATTTTTACTTTAATCACCTCCAGGACACCCATTTTTTTTTTTTTTTTACGGATGGGAAATCATCAAATGACTTCTCCCGCTCTGGGCAGAGCGGAAGGGAGTGTCAGACTTGTACTGACTAAAACCCATCCATGTTCCTTCCTTGCCCTTTGCGTTCCAGGGCCGCGGTATCTCTTTCGAACAGCCCGCAGCCCTGGCAGGCTCCAGGACCCCCTTACTATTCAATCCATTCATCAGCACAATGTTTTGAGTGAGTTACATTGAGTTCTACTGTAAAACGTGATTTTTCAGCCCAAAAAAAAAGGCGTAAAGTTATTTATTTTGATGTACATAATGCTTGGTTGACGGCTTTGTGAGGAGTCCGTTTACACCCTGTATATTGAACTACTAATTTAAATGAGCTTTGTATTTAACAAAATCATTACATCGCCTGTTTTCCCTGAAGAGTACGGCAAAAGATAACCTTTCCATGAAATAAAATGTGACTGAACTATAAGACACTCACATTTGTTTAAGTAACTGTTGGGTCCCATTTAGGACGGAGCCTTTTACCATCTACTAGGCACAAATCTTTACTCCATGGTGCTACTGAGAATTTCTAATGGAAAAACCCAATAACACTTGCCCGACTTCAGAATGGAATCCCAGCGATAGGGCCTACTAGGGTAGTATAAAGTTTACTACTAAGAATAAATCCAGAAATAATTTCACAAAGAGTTGCTGTTAGGGAATACGTGGTGCAATTAGGGCTTGCATGCACTGTGCGAAGCGCGATATGACGCGAACGTGACCACTAAAATCTTGACGCACTCTAAATAGAGCGATATTCTCAGATAAGACAATCTAAGATTGTGCCAGACATTTAATTGTGGTTACTAGTAGTTGTAATCACAGAAAGAAGGGAATTTCACGCAAACTGGAATGCAATCAGCACGTCTGAACTACGTTCATGAACTGTCAGGTTCAGCATTGCTTTTGAATATTGACAGTGTTAGCTCTTGAACGCAGGTCAAATGTGCTGATCGCGTTCAGTTCTCATCCAGAGCAAATATGTTGTAGCATTTCATTAGAATAAAGGACACTAGAAAAAAACACTCGCAATTAACTTGTAACCAACGAGAAGCACCTAATTATGAATTTTAATCTGTGTAATTATCCCGCGTTGTCAGGTAATATAAGAGCGAGAATACGTACAAGTTTCAAACCAATTATCTATCTTTGAAACAAGACGAAGCATGTTATTCAATAATGTATCCGCGATGAACGCTAATTGGCGCGTTTGAGACATTTAGACGCGTCTCCTTTGTCGCGCACCTTGTCTAGTCACCCGTCGTCTTGTCGCGCGATGCGCTATGTGCTCAATCATATTACACTGTCAATGTATGCAGCATGTATTTATAGGCAGGTATACATAGGTTACAAAGTGCATACATTCATCATGTTTGAAACTGTCCCGTGGGTTGCGATAACCGGACAAATTAATTACTAATATGTAATGAAACCCTCAACAATATTTAGTTGGGGCACACAATTATTTTAATTGACGCAGCGTTTAGTGTTTAATAGTTCCAAATTGAAGTGGTTTGTGGTAGGTACATGTTTGGTTCTTGGAAATCTTAGGTTTTGTTTAATGTTAAAAGTAAAAAATATAAATGTTGATGTGTTTTATTTTTCTATTGGTACTTTTTCCCAATTATTTGTAATTTCTATTTTTTTTAGTTATTTACCTTATTAGTCGTCAAACACTTAAAAACTGCTTGAGGCAAACGTTTTTCATTGAAATCCTAAAAAATACATAGCACACAAAACATCCACGTACCTACACTGACGCAAATAAACACTCACAGCAGCTTTAATTTTGAACCTTTCACAAAAACAAAAAAAAGGCGAATTGACATGTAACTAGGGTTGCGACATCCATAAATAATGATGCGGCGGATACCGGGTCTAATTGCAGCGTATCCGTATCCGCAACGTTATCCGCGATTGATTTGCTGTCCAACCCTGTCTGTGCCCGCATCCCGCATCGTTCGGGATTTCATATCAAATGTCGATGCTATAAATAATTTCCCGCGACCCTATCCAGACTCGGTCGCGTTTTTGCGGATAAAAATATTCGGTGAATGACCGACTGGTATTTTAATAAAAAAGATAGAGGTAATAACGTCCAGTCGCCAGCACATCAAGCAACTACAATCTGTCAAATTTCTTTAATAGATTTTCAACTTTATCGCTAGACCATTAGGTTCAAGGTTGATTGGGAAAATTTGTCAATTTTATGGCCATAGATCAGACAAAACATTTATTTGCAAAAAGTTAGGAGGCCGAAATTACACTTACGTAGGGCTAGGGCCAACGTTTGATGATCGAACTTTGGTTAGGTTAGGTTAGGTAGGCACTGGTATCTTTTAGAAAAATATTGGTTAAAAAAATCGACAATTTTCGTCGCTGGCGTCTCTTATTATAACGAAAAATGTTCAGTTTCAGACAGTTTGTTATTTCAAATAGGTTCACCTTTTCTGAACCTCTTTGTGTCAAGAGAATAAGTGCCTTAATTTATTTAAAAGCAAGAATGAAATTTGTCCCCTTAAATATGTATAGGAATGAAAACCGATCGTCCTGCGACCTCGCGCCGTGTCTCTAATGTATTCGACCGCATTCTGCATCGCCTCGGTTCAGGGCCGGTCAGGCGCCGAATATCCAAAGCTTTTAAATTATGACGTAAGCCGAAGGCCGAATTTTTACCGCCTGAAGTTTTGCATAAGTATTCCTGCCGCATTGTTGAGTATGCGGCGTTATTAATGTCGGCGTAAACTGACATAACTCTGCTGTCATTATGGAGTCATTTGCGATCTGAATCTTTTCAGAATGACAAGTGATCTCTACACGACAAAATATCACCTTAGATCCATTTTAATTTATTGTTCATGCGTCAATCGTCATTTACTATTTGACAACAAAACCGTGACAAATTGGAAACGTTTGATTCGGCTTTTGAATATCTTAAATATTCGTGTTAAGCTATCAAGTTTAACTACATCCCTATTTATAACCGCATGGATTCAATAAACTACTAGTTTAGTGATCGCTGGATATAATCGCCATACCTCCAAGGTTATCCACGATAGGGCTGGGCAGACGGTAGCGAGTCATAAATCAAATAGGCCCCATTTATCAAATGGTTAACAACCTTAGTATTTTCTTCATTCTTGCGGACATTTTATTATTGTAATGGGTTTTAAGGCTTGTGCAGATTATGGGACGGGCATTATGGGGTAATGTTCATCGTAACATCTCTGATTCCCGAAAAGTTGTGCCTATAGCGGGTACATCCACATTTCGGCAGTTATCTTAAGTTCTATGTAATAGGAGGCGAGCCTATTGCCATCAGATCCGAGAACCTTCCAGGCTGGCTGCTACTAAGAAATTCCTAATTGAAAATCCAATAATACAAAAAAGAAGTAGGCATTCGAATATACAGGTGGATTTTTGAGATGTGGCGGTTAGGTAAGAACATAGGAGACATTTTTTTTTTGATGATGTTTCCTGAGGCTTGAGCGCTATGGGCCAGAGGAGTATTTTAATAATTCTTGTCAAAAACGGAATTATTAACTGAGGTTGGTATCATAATAAAAAAACCGACTGCCAAAGAAAAACCTAAAAATAAAATTGCAAAATCAAAATAAAAACTTTTTTGAAAAAAAAATTACAAACAAAAAAAAATGGAAGATAACTTAACTTTTTTGCCACCGACTTCCGAAAGTTAAGTTATTTTCCACTTAATTTCTTTTGTTTGTTTTTTTTTTTTCAAAAAAGTTTTCGTTTTTTTTTTTTAAGTCGGTTTTTTTTTGCAAAAAAGCTTTTATTATATCCTTTTTAGTTGTGGTATCTAACACAAATCCTTGTTAACAGCATATCTATAACAAGGAAAAATAATGCCCCGGTAAAAAATAAATAAAATATTCTAAAAAGCACTAATGATGTACTAAAGTGTAAAATGAGGAAACTCACATGGCAACACGGGAGCGCCGGCGACGACACTCCGGTCGCTTCCCGGGTAGTGACGTCACAAACAAACAATTGACGATCGATTATAGTATTAATGACGAAGATGGTGTTGTTCAAATTTCTTTAATAGATTTTCAACTTTATCACAAAAGCCAAAAAGGTCAATATTTAAATCTTATATAAAACGTTCACATTATAAGTTGGGAGATTACATTGATGATAAAAATGCTTGGCTCAATGCTGGTTCTGCTCCACAATCATAGGAACAAACTAATTGATTACCATGATAAGTATTGTGGAAGCTGCAGAAGATTGTCAAAATATCCTTGCATTGTATAGATTCCTTTTTTTAGTATTATATAATTGCAAAGCACATATTATGTGAGTACTGCGTATTGAAAAGCCACCGTTTACATTTAGCTATCTTTCATTGACTTGAATGTGCCCTGGCAGTTGACAGAATGTCATGCTCACTCGAATGTCTTGCTGATGGTGGCAGGTGTGTCGGGTCATTTGGTTTCCTTCAGCGTGACGCATGGATCAGCGCCATTCAACTAAACCAGAGTTGAATGGCGCTGATCCATGCGTCATGTTCGTGAACGGGCGCTGTCAGTTGGGACTGGTCATCTCTTAGCTGTCACGATTTATTTTAATTAAGTACTTTATTTTTAAATTGTTGATTTACTCATTCACCTCATTTTTTACTCTGGACGCTCTTAATTTGCACGCCTCTTTACATCGTTCTCACATACATGTATAATCAACAACATGAATGATTTAGCCAAGATGTTGTAATAATATTTTGATTGAAAAGAGTGTCCATGGAGTTTCTTGCCCATTCTTCTCCATAGAGATCTACGCTTTGGAATGGGCAACTACAGTACTTTCACAAGTTATTATGCCTTGTGACTGTAGCTTAGCCTTCTTTGATTTTCCGACATTCAAAAGTGCCTGTAAGGGTCTAATTTAAATAAATGCTTTTGAGTTTGAGTTGAGTTGAGTTCAAGGTTGATTGGGAAAATTTTACAGTTTCGGGTAGCTTGATGTGCTGGCGTCTGTGCGTTTGAAAAGTTTGTTGGATTTTAAGGAAATGGTGCTGCAAATCCTCTACTAATTTGCGCAACACGGGGTCGTTAGAATATAACGACCATGAAACCATCCTTTCAATTACGGCTATTCCTTGCTGAGTAGAGAATTCCGGGACATTACTATACCAAACAAGCATGTGCAAATGTGTGTATTCAATAGGACCACCCAAGCAATCTTGATCGCGCTTTAAGAACCGCATGAGAGCGTTAACACGCAGTGTGAACTGTTGTGCTATCACTACCGGATGTCTGTGCACTAGTTCTAAGCGCTCCGTCAAGCGTTCGGCGTCATCGATGTCACGTCCATCGGCGACTAGGAAGGCTTTTATCATATCAGACCAATTCAAATCATTGCAGGAAAATGTTAAAAACCATGTTGGAGGCCCAGAAGTTCTAACCATTGCAATTAATTCAGAGCAACATTTCTGCCAATATGAAGCTGATCCTCTAATATTTCGCATAGTGAGATGCATGTTATCCACTAGCCCCTGAGGCGTGTGCTCTCCATGACCTTGTCGCATCCTGCATAACACAGACAGACTTGATTTCGCACGAAAATATTCTACAATGGATAGAGCATAAAAAATTAATAATCATTTCTGTTGAACCTCTTGTCAACACTCATTATCCGGTTTCCATTTCCGTTTAAGATTAAAGTAATCGCCGAGACGAATCTAAAGAGGCCAAACTAGATGAGGTTATGTCGTTTAATAACGAAGTTCCTATGACCATCTTCTAGCTCCATCATCAGACCCTGGATACCATCTAAAGACAAAGTACTCATCAACACGATTCAAACGAGCCCGAATTTGATGTGGTTACGTCGTTTTACTAAGAAGATTCTATGGCCACCTTCCAGCTTCATCATCAAAGCCTGGTTACCATTTATAGACAAAGTACTCGTCAAGACGAATCAAACTAGTGTAAACTCGATAGGGTTGCGTCGTTTCCTTTCAGAGTTCCTATGGCCACCTTTCAGCTTCATCATCAGAACCTGGATACCATCTATAGGCAAAGTACTCATCAAGACGGATCATACGAGCCTAATCTCGATGGGCTTGTGTCGTTTCATAACGGAGTTCCTAAGGCCACCTTCATCAGCTCAGCTCCATCATCAGTTCAGCTCCATGTCATCTATATATTGTACTATCACGCGGTATACATAAGCGTGCAAAATTTCAATTCAATCGGAAATCGGAAAGTATGCCAAATTAAACATGCAAGACTTCATGCGACGTCGCGTGATTTAATTAACGTGAAAAAAGAACCAAATTACTGAACCGATATTGATGAAATTTTTATGGGACCAATCGAGAAGTATATCCTTTCATATAAAGGAAGAATTTTTCAAATCGGTTTAGAAATGACGGAGTTATGAGGTAACAAACACAAAAAAAACATACAACCGAATTGAGAACCTCCTCCTTTTTGAAGAAAGTCGGTTAAAAATGAAACGTGAGGATTGACGTATCCCTTGCTGAAAAATTGTGAATGCAGCTAGCAATTACTCAAAAGAAGTTAGTTTCTTAAGGTATTCCCGAGCTACAACGGTTGTGGAACCTGCCCTCACAGAGCCGTCTCAGCCATCCACCCTGTGTTGATGGGTACAAGGAAACACGTGTCGGCCTTGTTGTAAGCCGTTTTATTTTACCTTGTGTGTGCTATATGTATATAAAGCTACTTTATTTATTGTTTAAGGGGTTTCGAAGGCTTTTGGCACAGTCTCTTCTCTTTGTTTTCTTTGAATTTTCTTACTTTCGAATTTTGATGTAATGTGGCACATTTGTGATGTTCTAGAAGACTTCTTTTCGAAATCGCTCACCTAGTAATATATTGGCACATCTACGTTTTTCATATTTTACAGAAATGAAGATCAAAGATTTTATTAATGTTTAAAATTAATTAGTTACAAGTTATTACTTAATTATAATTATTTTTTAATAAACTTATAAAATCTGGAAAAAAATTTAAAATGAAACCATAAATTAATTTTAAACATTTATAAAATCTTTGATTTTCGTTTCCGTAAAATATAAAAAACGTAGATGTGCCAATATATTACTATGTGAGCGAAATCTCTTAATATGAATTGTGTTAACAATTTCATTGGAGTTTCAGTTTAATCAACCTTTACTGTTCCCGCTGCTGGATCTGAGGCCTCATCACTGTAAGACGGAGTGGGATCTACCACACGGACGTAGTGTGTCATGCGTTCGAAGGTTGGTTCCAGGACATTTAGGCTTCTGCGGGTTGTTTCCCTTTACCGTCTTGCATCTGTACATACCAGGGTTCAAACTCACGACACGACATATAGGAACTCGACAAAATGTTACCAGGATTGTATTTTTAACTCATATACACAAACAGCCAGACCCAGAACAACTAACTGTAGGCCATACAAATATTTGTTCCGTGCGGTAATCGAACCTGCGACACGTAGCGCAGCAGCGAATTGCTCAGTCACTGTTCCAACCGGGCTGTCATTTGAAATTGAAAGCCATTGGTAAGAATTCTATTGTTTGACCATTTTGATAAAGTGCTTAGTAAATGGCTTTCTGTCCATATTCGCCATATTACATAGGTCTAACTTTAACCAACAACTAGCCAAAATACAATAACCCCTAGAAAGGCCGCGCAAACAACATAAATCATTAGACGAAACTAACTTAACCCTAAAATGTTCCAGTTTCAATTACTAAGCGTTACGCGTGTAAAGTTTGTAGGAGTTGCACGCCGCCAACCAATTAGAGGGAAGGAAATTAATTCGGCGACGAGAAGTGTCGACGCGTCGTCGTCGTCTTGTTGACGAGAGAGGCGCTGCCGAATAATCGCAAGGGAAGGTTGAAATGAGAACTTTTTGAATTTGAAAACTTTGGGTGCAAAGCACGTTTCATTTTTTAGTCTGTGGTGTATAAGTTTGCTGTCAGTCAGCCATATTGCTTTTGGCAGCATTTATGGGTCTTAATTGACATTGTCACGGAAGGCGTAAACATTTGTGTGAAATACAAGATGGTGGCGATAGTTCCGATTAACGATTAATCTGAATCTGAATCCAATAGATCCGATTAAGGTCACGTGCCAATAGATCCATGTAAAGCTACGACTATGCGACATGAGGATAAGAAATTAAACAGATGATGACGAATGTCTCGAAAATAGATATGTACATGGAATTCGCAGCTTTACCCACTAGCCTAGTTAGGTCCTACCTGTTCTCCACAATCTCATACGGCCCCCATGGGAACTGATAATCTTGCCTCACTTACATGTAGCAATGCCAGCATCTTTCTCCAAGTCCCAAGAGATCTATTCGTACCAATCTGTATTAGCAGACTTCCTTAATTACTAAAACTTCTCCAAATCGTTCGTATTGTGTCATATTCTAGTCTAACCAAGACATCTAAAACCAAAAATGTTCAAATATATTTATGATACACGGGACAAAGTAAACAACATCGTCAATTACTCGCAAAAAAAACCGCGTATGCAGTGATAGTCTAGCGGTGTGACCATCGAACTGTCAAGTTATAGGTCTCAAGTTCGAACCCAAGACACGCACCTCTGATTGTTCGGATTCATGTGCGGATTGTATAATTATCACTTGCTTCGGTGAAGGAAACTTAGTGAGGAAACCAGCATGCCTGAGAGATACTTATTTATCAACGGCATGTAAAGTCGCAGGCCCACGGGTGGCATAATATCCCTGACACCAGGTTGGGCACTAACCACACGAGAAAGAGGAACACTGCGAGTGTTCTTTCTTCATAAATAATCGCTTGGTGTCGGCAAAAGTGTAACATGTCAAACTTGGAAAGTATGTCATTTTGTAACATAGGGTCTCATTGAGACGTAAGGACACAGTTTTACTTTGACAATTCTTCTGATAACCCTTCCTGTACTATGTTAGCCAACTACAACAATAATAAATTACTTATTCTATTCTATTAATTGTCTGAAACTTGTCCAACTGATTGTCGCAGTCGTAACGCCAGCCATCTTCGATCGTTTTATCGTGTCAAGTTCGGATGGGAAGTCATTTGCATGAACGAGACGCATCGCCTAACGAATTTGTATGACATGTCGAATTTTCCACTTCCCAGTGACAAATAACGGAAGCGCTAAAGGACGGATCAGAAGGTCTAATCCATGTCTATTCCAACTCACGATCCACCTAAACGTTTTGATTCAGAGCCAGGTGTAATAACGGACGGAATACTGAAATACTATACTGATAGCAACGTCATGCAACTGAAAACTTCAATAGTCAATATCATTAAATTTTTAGGGTTCCGTACCTCAAAAGGTAAAAAAAGGAACCCTTATAAGATCACTCTCTTGTCCGTTTGTCTGTCCGTGTGTCACCTTCGATTTTTTCAGGAACGGGTGGACCTAGCAAGTTGAAATTTATACCAAATACTGAGGTCTATAGTCCCTATTATAGTAGAGGTGTATAAAAATCAAGTGAAGTCAACGCGATAAAAAAATATGGGTAAATTTAGATTTTCGCGAAAATTCGGAAAAATAAAAAAGGTGAAAATTAAGGCAACAAACCTTAATTTTCAACTTTTTTTGTTTTTCTGAGTTTTCCCTTTACTTGTGCTGTAAGACCTTGCTTCTAACCAAAATTGACAATTCTAGGCAACCCTGTAGGTTTTGGGTCGAAAACCAATAGGTAGTTCCCGTTGACCTAGAATTACGAAATTTGGCAAGAAACAATGTCTTACAGCACATGTAAAGGAAAAAAACAGAAAACCACAAATATGTAGTTTAATAACAAAATACCTACAAGTTTATATGGAACCCTCGGTGCACGAGTCCAACTCGCACTTAGCTGGTTTTTTTCACTAGTAAAACGTCAATATTCTGTAAGCATAGCTGTAAAAGGACTCTTCAACACTTTAAACAGCAGTTTTAGTTCCCAAAGTAAATGCTTGTGGCACAATAAATGTGGCTAACATGTTGTTTTAGTATTTTCTATAGAAGTCTCTTGGTAGACATACAATCTACTGAAGGCTTTTTTTATTCTAACTGGTCGTATTACCTATCTCCTAGGGCCACTCTTATTAGAAATGTGTTTACACAGCACTGCGTACACAGCTGTTATGAGACAAATATTTTCATATTTGTCGAATTATTATGTCGGGTTACTGGAGCTTCTGTTTTAATTATCTATAGTGGCATCGTAAGAAAAACGTGTGTAGGTACAACGTGACTGATATACGAGCTGGGTAATTTTACAAGCTTATGTGTGTGTCGAGCTGACAAAACGTTGGCGGGAACCTGATGGGGGATGATTTCTTACATGTTTTTCTTTGTTTTATCAAGTTCTGACACAGCTGCGTAAGTAACAACAAGTACTTCAAGTTTGGTTGGAAAATAATCCAGGAATTATTTCCAGCTTACTTTTTCCCAAGGATATTATTGCAGTTTTAAGAGGGTAGATAGATTTCGGAGTTACGGAAGCACGTTAAAGGATTTGAGCTGTGACCAAAATGTTTTTGTGATTTTCTTCTTTCTGACACATGCACGACTGACTGCCTCGTTGGTCATGTGCTCGCAAGCGCAACTTCTGAGCATGAAGTCTACGGTTTGATTCCCAGGTTGGGCTAAGTGTTATTGAGTTTTTCTATCAGGATTTTTAATACTACCTGCTTGGAGTCCAGGGTCCCTGTATGTGCTCGGGTGATGCCAATAGGCTATATTATTATAGGGAGGCTATGATTGTTTTTTTGCACTACCCGAAACCTAACAAAATAAACTGCTTCCATACGCTAAATCTAATTCTGTGCCGTTATTTGTCATTACACTAGAGATATCCTTACAACCGCCACTTTGATTAACCGTCCATTCATTAGAAGCCATCGAATTAGATGGCCTCATACGTAACTAATTGTCGTCCTATGTCCGGTGCCTAAAGCTGGAGTAATTAGCTCAGGAGCCTAGATTAATCAGTGTTAGTGTCTGAGGACTGCGGGTAATGTTTTGTGTGGATGTTGGCTTTAATGGTTCATTTGAAAGGGAGAAATCAGATGTGAACAAGGTTAAACGATAGTAATTGAAGCCAGAGGCCCGATTCTCATCATTCCACCATCCAGACGAGTCGACCCCTATCCCGGCTTTTCAGTCGTTCGAGCCACCAGAAAAGTCCTGGCTGACTTTCGGTGCTGTGAACAAAGATCAGAAACGGTGATACTGGTAATTTTGCGGACGCCGAGACTACTAAAACGGTTGGCTTGCAACCACACTCGTTCGGCCATTAAACTTGTTAATTCTTGAAAAAAAGAATAGACCTAGAATAGAAGATGGTTTTCAATAATTTACACTGACACCTTATCACTGATTGAAGACAACTGTGAACTGGTGTATTTCTGTTAAAAACACAATTTTATATTATTCCTCATATTTGTTCAAGGACGTCAATGTCCGCTCGCTTCCACCACAACAATGTCAACTTCTAAACTCGACCACACAAACCTAACAAACGTCATCGTGTCATCCTACCCTCAAAACTTAATAGTTCTGTGTTGTTATCATACGAGTTCTAACAACAACTGTTAGTTGTAACCTCGTGTCGTTCTGTTGTTCTTTAACCACGCTTGATATACGAAAACCAACCTTATTGCTTCGTGACTAAGGCGAGGTCAATGTCAAATTGGTAACATAGAACTACAATTGAGCTATGAAACCCAACCTTATTGCTACGACATAAAGGCGCTATTAATTTGAAAAGGTAACCATAAGGATAGAGTTCTGTTCTCTCGATTGCGGTAGACCAGTGCGCGGATAACTTTAGTTGTGGGCTCTGTGGTGTCACGGTGGACAGAAGTTCGGAAAGTGTTGCTTTTGGAGGGGTTTTTAAAAAGGAAGAGGTTCTTCAAATAGGTGTTTTTTTCAATTGGAAAGAAAAACACTTAAGATATTTATTGATTGATTGAAAGGGGACTATGTTTGCGAATAATAAGTGACCTGGTTATGAACATAGCTGGGCACAGTTAAACAAATAATTAACTTCGTTAATCGAAATTCGGAAGTTAACGAGTCCGTTAACATTTTTTAAAGTTAACTTGAAAGTTAGTTCATTAATCGAAATGTTAACTTCGTAAATAAATTAACGATTAACGAGTTAATGCCCAGCTATGGTTATGAATATCTATCTTCCCTGTTTGCTGTAAGAGTGGTATTGTTGTCAATAATCGTGATCGATGTAACGTTGTCCGGACGACCGGCAGCAGGAAGTTGGAGCTCGTGCTCTTGACATAAACCATTAAAAGCGTTTAGCGACAAGCGGAAGTGGGAATACTTTGTAGGCACACAAGCCGCTTTAAACTCGAGTACTTATGTGGAAAGTAAAGTATTTGTTCGCAAATAATTTAGGAAATAGGATTATTGAACACTGGACTTGTGTAATGGAGTTTTCCCCATTTCTAAACCAGGTACTTAACAGTTAGTAACTTGTCCTGTAACTTACCTTGTAATTGCCATTAAAGTGCCAGGTTCGAACCCAAGAACAACAACAACACAACACAACAACAAGTGTTGTGTTGTACAAGTATAATTATCACTTGCTCCGGTGAAGGAAAACATCGTGTAAAAACCGGTATGACTTTATTTTTTCGGATGGGAAATCATCAAATGACTTTTTCCCGCTCTGGGCAGAGCTGAAGGGAGTGTCAGACTTGTACTGACTAAAACCCATCCATGTTCCTTCCTTGCCCTTTGTGTTCCAGGGCCGCGGTATCTCTTTCGAACAGTCTCGCAACCCTGGCAGGCATCGGCCCTTGGGGGCCCCTCCCTGTTCGCTGACATCTCTTTGAGGCGCGCGTGGAACACGAACGCGCCGTCAACACGGCAAAACCAGCATGCCTGAGAGATATTTATCTGTAAAGCTAAGTCAGAGGCCCTTAGGCGGCTTAAAAACTTTGACACCAGGTTAGGCACTAACCACACGATAAAGAAGAAGATCGCCATTAATTACAAGTAACTTCTTAAACACTCACCTTATGCCTTCATATAACGCTAAACAATACATAAACGTCCATAAAAGCCAGCATAGATTCAATGTCTGAAAACCATACGACAGAAATGAGTGATGTTAGCTCCACCAGACGGCCTGTGACCTAACTGTGACAGTTATGAGTCTAGTATGACTTACGAGCCCGAACGGATTCCTCGTAAAACTTTACGAGTTCCTCGAAAGATAGATTTATGTATATCATACAGAAAATAATGCGTAATCTTACCCTTTCAGCATAAAACTTTATCTGGGAGAAAACAATTTTGTTTAGGATAACTTGTATATATTTGTGTTGTTTATGAATTCTGCTTAATGTTGGAAAATGTTTCCGTTTATTTGTGCAATAAAGTTTAATAGGAAAGGAATAAGTCCGCTGTTTACTTATTATGTTATTATTGTAAGCTCCTATCTATTGAGCTATACCTATCGTTTGTTAGACCACGATTTAACTGTTGAGCATCCACTGCTCGACTTCGCCCATTATTCGGCATAAACTTTTCTTTGTCAAAAATAAAATCAAAAATTGTAATTGGAAACCACATATAGAAAAAATTCTTACAAAAATAGATCGTTTTATATATGTCTTGAAAAGAATTAAACAAACTGTTAACTGTGACACTGCAATGCTGGCTTATCATGGTTCTGTATCATCCGTACTTAGATGTGGTATTGTAATATGGGGTAATTCAGTAGATTTTGACAGAGTTTTTAAAGCTCAAAAAAAATGCATCCGAGCAATTTGTGGAGCTCACTTTTTAGACAGTTGTAAGCCTCTATTTCAAAAACTTAAAATTCTACCTTTGCCGCTTTTTGTTAAGAGGCATTTTAATTTATTTGAAAAGAGCACTGACAGGCCAAATAGCCGAATACGGCATAAAGATAGACTTCGGCTACCGCCAATAAAACTAAAATTATTTAAGAAAAATGTATACTGCATGTCGATTATTATTTACAATCATTTACCAAATTATCTTCAAGACTTACCACTGACAATGTTTAAAAAAAGACTTTTTAATCTACTACTATATAAAAGTTATTATACCATTAAGGACTATTTAGAAGACAAATCAATAGAAGCTGTAAATTGTAAGCTAGACTAATTAACATTATTGACATTGTGAATACATTTGCACGCCATGTTATGGCAGGATATGCTGAAACAAAATTACTGTAACACCTTATGTACCATATTCTTGCAAATAAATATTTTGATTTGATTTGATTTGATCAAATGTCGACATTGGTCCAGCTACGGCCAACGTTGGTCTGTGTGTAGCACCATTGAGCCATACTCACAATATTTTATTTATTAAAAACGTCATTCTTAATTTAATAATAAATTCCGGGACAGGCATTTACTTATTCAGCGAATCCCAGGAGACTATTTAAAAATGGAATTCAGTTCGTTTATTGGATATTACACTTTATTAATTTTGGCCGGTTGGCGGAGCAAATTGACGGATTTCGTAGAGCCAATGGAGCGAAGGCATTGCCCTGTAGGGTTGCCAGGAATACCATGCTGTATTTTTATATAAGAAAGGGGTAAAATAATGCATTATTTCGTCGCAATATTGCTTATGGTATGGTGAAGAATATCGTGGGAACACCGGCCATGTCCTAGAACAGAAAGGTCGAAGACATATTATGACATCTACTAAACCACACTGGGTGGGCTCCCGTGGTAGATTACTGCCCACTCCCTCTCATTGAGAGGAAGCCGTGTCCCAGCAGTGGGCACTTAATAGACTGATGGTACTGATTTAGACATTTAAATAGTTCTTGTGGTCGTTGGATGTGTTCTTCTCGTTTAGGTTGCAGGCTTGTTTTTCGTGCCTTCAGTTGTATTTTATCAATTGAAATTTAATGCACACCTTTTAATATTGTCTTTATGCCCAAACGCTTAAAAATATTCCTTTTAAATGCAAAAGAATTGCGTCATTGGTCGTAAAGTTTCAATCTGCCTTGCAAATGCTGGCAACCCTAGCTAGTGTTATGCGTCGAGTATCCACTGCAGCGATAGTGCAGTCGAACTTGATCATCATAATCGGTTTCCGAAATACGCAGGGAACGGCTGGTTTGGTTAATCGATGGATTTCATACATATGTAAGGTATTGGTATTGTTTCAATATTTCAGTTATTTCGGATTTGTGTATGTATTGTCAGGCTAGAAAAATATTGTTAGTGCGTTTAATTTTTGCAGGATAAACAATTTTCTTCAGTCAAGTGGCTCGAGAGACATACAGGGTGTAAACAGACTCTTCACGAAGCCGTCAACCAAGCATTAGGTACATCAAACTAAGTAACTTTACGCAAAAATTAGTAATGGGAAACGACTTTTTTTTGGGTTGAAAAGTCACGTTTTACAGTAGGACTCAATGTACCGCACTCAAAACATTGTGCTGATGGATGGATTGAATAGTAAGGGGGTCCTGGAGGTGTTTAAAGTAAAAATCTGACATTAAAAACATGTATTTAAAAAAAAACTTGTGAAACAGTTGGAACTTTGACCCTCAATATCTCCGTAACTAGAAGGTTCCCAGGTATGGTCTAGAACAAAAAAAATGATCGCAATGACGAAGAGAACAAGTGCCTTTCGGCTTCGTTAAGAGTCTGTTTATACCCTTTATATGAAATAGATTGCCAATAAAAATATTTGCGCAGTATTTAAATAGCAGTACTACAGCAGTGTCGCAGTGGTAACGGCCCTGAATGCCGATTTATAATTCGTGGGTTTGAACTCAAGCAGGTACTTTATTTAATTTATTTCGTCACTGCTGCCCTCAACGCGGCGAAAGACAATATGGTGTGGAAACTGGCAAGTCCTAGATCAAAAAATTCGAAGACTAAAAGTTGACATTCACCAACCAACACTGGGCCTACTTGGTGGAGTTGAAGCCTGGGAGCCAGCAGCGGGAACATTACAGGCTGATCAAGCTAAGCTTCGAAGTGAAACTAATATTATAGTCAGTTCGTTGACTATATCCACTTATTCCATCCTGAATAAAAGATGCAATCGTTAATCTCGTTACACATAAACCCAACATTCTCCATCATTCAATGGGGCTATATCGAAGGGTCCATCCCATGGGGAGGATCCTTTGCCCGGAGCAATAATGGGTGATCGTATGAATGCCTGAAATAGCGTCAATAAGATCGTCACACCCTTCTACCACACGGTGACGTGGCTCCATGGGACATGTGGCCAATTTTATGGGGGCCATGCTTTAAAGGGTGTTAGGGTCGAAGGTGCTCCTTGAAATATGTTATTGGAGCCTTTTCTTTGACAAATGCAAGGAACGCAAATTGGTCTTTACAAAATGTTATTTGGTCATTTATATGTAGGCTCTTTCACATTCAGGATTGATTAATTCGGTAACTGTGAACCAAAGGTTTAGTTGAAGGAAAAGGTTTAGTTCGAAATATTTATGTTCACGTGCATAAATAAGCTTAGGTTTCTAAGAAACTTTATTCTGGTAAGCACCCAGGATACATCCGAGAGCTTAATAAGCTCTTGAATCATTTTCGTTCAGTCACCTTGGGTAATTTATACTATGCAAGTGATCTACAATACAAGAATCAAATCTGTTTGCTTGTGTTAAAGTGCCTTTTAATGGCTCAATTGAAAGAAAGGGTTTGACTTTGACTTTGAATCACACCTTAATGAAACACCACAACAGTTACAAAGTGAACTACCTCAACAAACAAGAGTAATCTTCCACCATCACACCCGGAAACCCTTCTGGGTAACTGCCCAATCCGTAACTTAAATAAAGAGGCCGTGGGTTCCGGGTTCGAGTCCCGGACGATTACCATATAAATTGTGTGCACAGGCCGCCGACGTTTTGTACTGTAAGTTGCTTTATTTGGGTGTAAATAATGGCGGTATATTTTAAGGCAACAATGCTGAAGGGTTGAGAGAAATGCATATGAGGTTTAGTTTAGGAGTGACAAAAACAATGTGTGGAGTCAATTAACCGTGGATTTTAGTCTCTTTATGAAACGGCATGGAATCTTGACTACATCAGTAACTAATCACGAAACCGTCATAAAGAAAAATAATATGAAAAAATATAATAGATATGAAAAAATTCTACGATTTCTTTATGACGGTTTCGTCCAGTAATTTATTCAATCCGGTGTTGGTCTAGTTGAAGCACAGCTGCTGATGCTAAACATGATGGGCATGGTCTTCGGCAGACCTCAGGCAAATCCTTCCATCGTCATCTGCCTAAACTTTCCCTATTCCCTAGTCGAAAACAAATTAGGCCAATAAAAGGCGCTTTTGACTGTCAAACCATTCATTAGTCAAGGGGACGTAAATCGTCGATATTTTTAGTAACTATTACGCAGACTTAGAATATCAGGTAATCCGGCCAGTCAAATAAATAAAAATCATACGGATGCTGGATCCTAATAACTGCAGCGCAATGCTAAGCTCTGATATCGAAGTAATATTAGATGCTTGTACTCCGAGCCACTCCCCTAATCCCTAGCCAGGGACTAAGGGAATATCTCAGTATTGAGGAGAGATCTTAATTCGATGTTATTATCTTCTCAAAGGAATTTTAGGTATCTACATCCGTAAAAATAAATAGACTATTCCTAATAGTCATATTAGTTATTGTTAGACTAGCATTGCTTGCTGGTTTCGTCCAAGTGGAGGTGGAGAATTAAACTATGGAAACACAGCCGTGATATCATATAATCAATAGTAACTGTAGATCTGTATCGTACTTTTTCAAGTTTTAGCTGATAAGCCGGTTTCGGTGTTGGGATTCATGGTGGCAGTAGACCATGATCTGGGTTGAGTTGTATTACTTTTATCCCAATTGGTCCTGCCCATGGGATTTAATTTCACATCCTAATCCTAATCCTAACTATCCTAACTACAATATAATATTAAAAGTGCGAAAGTAAGTTTGTTTGTTTGTTACCTTTTCACACCTAAACCACTCAACCGATCATCCTGAAATTTTGCATATACTAGCTTAAGTTGTCAGTTGTACCGAAACGGACATATACCTTTCATCCCAAAAAAAGTACTGTTTACCGAGAAAAACAGCAAAAACGTTCTTATGATAATAGATGGCGCCACGTGTCTTTCGAATCATGATTGAATTATATTATTACAAGCAGAGTACAACCCGAATTGATTGTCAAATTCTAAATGAACGCTAGCGGAGCCGCGGACAAAAGCTAGTTTATAATATTCGTATGGATTAAATTGAAGAAATCAAAGAAATTAGAATACACCCTGTATTTTGTGAAAGGTTTCTTACAATTCCTTCAATAAACTCCGAAAATTCGATTTTTTTTTTCTGGCTGGTCAACAATCGTTTATAGGTCAACATAGGTACCTCGCATCAATCTGTTTACATTACAAACTACTATAACTTATGCCATATCACGAACTAACTTCGGTTTCTCTTACTAATAAGTTCGTAACTTAAACATAACTTGAAACAGTGCCATCCAGCGGCGACTCGGGGAACTACTCTACAAAGAAAACAGCGCCTGTGTGGAGGTACTTAGGACCAGTGTAGTGTGTTCTACCTTCCACAACTTCAAGTACTAAGTAAGTAGTTAAGATAAACGGAAAGTAGTTTACTTAACTTTTGCGAGTCTAAAGGGTAAACGTGGACAAGCTTTTAGTTACTTATCAGCAGGCAGATTTGCAATGGCATTGTTTTCTCCTTGACCTGATTACATTTACATTTTTTACAGAACCTACGGGTATTACTTCGATGGAAACCATAAATGCATAGGTTAATCGAAGAAACATAAGGTGCCTCCTCGCATCTGGGGATGGCGACCACCGGGGTGGTCTTAGTGTGATAAAAATCCCAAAATCCCACACTCACCCGGTCCAATCCCCAAAGACCGGTCGCCTTTTGAAGGTTTCCCCCCGACAACACAAAAAAAAAACAAAAAAAAAGGTTGGCCTGGACTGCTACTAGGTACTACGTACAAATATCCAAAAAAATGTAACAAGGTTGAAGGAGCCAGCAGTCTTATTCACGGAAGATACTTAGGTACCGGTACCGGTACCGGTAATCGATTACATTAATAACCTTCCACCTCCTATCAACACGGGTTATAATCGACTTTCTCGAGTTAAAAGCAAAAAAATATCGCTGAGACAACGTGTCGTGAAAATGAAATTACTTAGTGCACATTACAGGCTAGCGATAAAGCGCTTTGAAGCGATACGCGGGGCGATAAAGCGCTGGAGGCGATGGAAGCGATCTCAGCTGTATCCCGTCAATGATGGCGGCGCTTTAGCTTAATGGCATGTCTTGATTGTTTCTTCAGTGCAAATGAAGCTTTTTACTGTAATGTTCGCTTTAAACGACAGTTTGGCGGAGGGCTTTGGGATAAGCGCTAGCGTGGAGTACCTAAGAGCATTTTCTTCTAAGGTCCTGACTGGTCCCTGCCTTGGTGTGCCTACAAGATGTTATATTCTCAATGCAGGGGACAGTGAGTCTCGCGATTCCCACCTTTCTCAAGATTCACCTTGCCCTAATTTGGCGAATAGTCTGTGTGCTAAATTGGATCAAGGTGGATCTTATAGTTCTGAGCGTTGTCATCCTGTGGTTTAGACTTTATTATTGGACAAAATCTTCCTTTGACCCCCTTATGTGAATTGGTTGGAATTGACGCCATTAAATATTCGAAATTCTATCTTCCTTAGTGCTATAGCTATTTAAGTGCTGATCGCGTTCAATTTTATTAGTGAAATTCGCCCTGGGTTATCTGATGAAATATATTTACCTTGTCCTCATTCGCCATCTCGTTTTCAACAAAACCGCGCCCTAATAACAGTTTGTATCTGAAAGCCTTCGCTGATAGTATTTGATTGTCAAGACTCCAGGGATGCTGAGAGAGTTAAACACTCGCAAATAACCCTTTATTAGTCGTTTGAACTTTAACTAGACGTTTCCAGTAGTCTGTGAAATAGCGCTGTTGTTTTAGATACTGTGTTGTGTTTTGAGGCCCAAAGACAGGGTTTTGGCAATGCTTTTCAACTTTTGTTCTCAATCGAAGCAATATATTCTGTCATATTTTTTATCAATTCATGCCCGTTTACACGATTTGATTAACCTATACTTTCAACTACTGTCCTAAAGCTTAAAAACTTTTTGTCAATCAATTTTCTATATTATTTTATATTGGTCCTATATGGGGTCACAGACAAAAATACTTTCCTAATTTTTATTACGAAGCTATTACGAAGTTAACTTACAAAATTCTTTGAAACTTAAATATATTTTCACAAGCGTGCACAGACCACACGCTCCTTAATGAACAAATAACTTACAAAGCCAGAACACGTTCCTAAACAAACTCATATATTTTTAATTAACCCTAGAGCACACTGCAGAGCGCAAAATTTAATTATACCTTAATTTGTTGCAGGTAAACACAAGGAAGAAAACTTCAAAAGAAAAGTACATTAGGAGGAAGTGGACGAAGTAAATCTAATATCCCCAGGTCACCTGTTTACCGGAA
This sequence comes from Lycophotia porphyrea, assembly GCA_950005105.1. Lineage (NCBI taxonomy): Eukaryota > Metazoa > Arthropoda > Insecta > Lepidoptera > Noctuidae > Lycophotia > Lycophotia porphyrea. The sequence goes on along the minus strand of OX465408.1, from coordinate 472,811 downwards.
GTGCTTTAGAAGCCTCTAACAACCCGTGAGCCGGCACTTCCGGTCATCTAATGGAGCCTCAGATGGGCTTTCGGGATCTTAATGACGTTTGAAAATAAAATGGCTTCTCGTAATTATATCTGTCTTGAAGTAGGACTACGTACTAATAAATTAGAGGCCTGATTGACATATTAATGTGCGTGTTTCTGAGGGTAATTAGTGATATTGCTGTTACATAATGAATTAACAATCTATTCGGCAATACACTGTTGTGTCTGGCGCAACTGAAATGTAACAAAACTGTTAAAACTTGAGCAAAATGTCGGCTCGTTCTTTCTTTACTGCGTAGCCAGCGATGAAAGAAAAGCCAATTTGTAACTACTTTTGAAAAGAAACCCTATTTATGTTATTGAAAATTCGTTTGTAGTTTTATCATAAATAGTTTGCTTCATCAACATTTATAGCAAAGCTTTTCAATAAAATTTAAAATACAGTGTACCCGCATGAAACACAGGTGTATATAGAATGGAGATAGCGACTGTACTACAATGCACGTTCGTCGAAAAGCATGCACACATCAAAAATACATTTAGATAAATGTCGACGGCGAAATATTCAGTTACAGTACATTTGAAAATGTGTCGCTTATTACTTAGGCACTTAATGTCATAATAGTTGGTATTAGATTGGAACTGGACTTTTGAAAATTCTAGAATTAGTACTCGTTTGTTTGTAGGTAGTCAAAAAACGTATATATCTGCAATCTGCATTTGACACTTGATGATATCGGTATTTAGAGTAACATTGTGAGTCGTCTCTCGCAATCACAACGCATTTGTGGGCTTTAATATTACTTGAATAGAGGGTAGATTAAATCCAATTAACTACACAATTCATATAACGCAACGACTAGCCATTCTTTAGTAGCAAAATTAATAAGATAACATTCAGGTCCATTATGATATCTCCATTGCCCACGTATTTACAGTTACAATCAAGACTTCATTTTTTAAAAGACTCGCATAATTCAGTAACACCTCGTAACAAACGCCCCCTCCAGTATTATCCTCTCTAAGCAGCTGCTTTACGAGCTGAAACACGTCCGATATAATTCGATACTGCGAAATACCGTATAACAACGTTAAACCTATAATTTAGTGATGTAATATAATCTATTTAAGTTAATTAAACTCGAAGCTTCTCGAAGTTTCCTGTTGGCGCCCAGCGTGGGACTCTTTCCCTAAAATTGATATTTGCCGTAATCTCATCTAGATCTTAATAAAAGTAATATTTTATGAGTGGGATTCGTGGATTTTATTGCTTCCTGAGGATTTTATCACAGGAACGGATTTTATTAATTTTGTATTCGATTCTTATTATAACTTTTCCTCCAACTTCACTCTCGTTGCTCGGGCAACAAACGTACCCAATTATTTGTGGTTGCCATCCGTATTTAATCCTCTTATATTCTTAATTGAATTACAGAACTATTCCTGGATACCGCCAGTTTTCATATAAAAGTGTTCGCTAAAAACAAAGTTGGCTCATTTTTCGTACAGATTCGATATTCGTACAGATTCGTAAAGACGTGACGTTATTATTTTTGCTCCTCGGTTTTTAAATGTGTAAAATGGTAAAAAGTGGATTTAGTGACGATAATATACTGTTAAACTAAAGCCAGTGAAGTAACCTATTAAACAGTGCAATTCTTTTAGTGATTCGCTTAAGTATTGTGGAGTAATATCAAAAATACAATAGTGGAAAAAAACTCAAAATTTAAATTGTGTGTTAACGAACTTAATCCCTAACCTACGACAACCCGCGGAGCGCTCGATACCTCCCGCGCTAACCGCCACTGCCCCCGTGGTCGCCTTCGCACTAGTCACCGTGCAGCGAGAAGTGATCATAAATTTCGACGGCAAAAGTAAAGCGGTGTTGGCGCAGTGGTTCGTGTAGCAGATCTAAATTTTAACGCGCCGCCGCGCCGTGGTCATCGGATCGAATCCTGCTAGTTGTGATACATCATTTTTTATTTTCCTTTTTTACTTTTTGTTCTTGTTCAGTACAATGGAAACTGAACCGAATATTACTATGAGGAAAAAACCGTTATCGCAATCACTAGAAATTGTGGATATCTTAGACTCCTTAGATTGTTCACGGTCAAGCGATAAACTGGGACAAAGCCTGGACTTATCTACATCCATGTTCTCAAGTTGTGTGGAAGAAATGAGGTCTGAAATTACGGCTCTAAAATCAAACCTTGAATCTACACAAAATGAAATGGACAATATTATACTTGAAAACGTCGACCTAAAAAATCAAATAAGTCAACTTTCTCAAGAAATTATAATATTAAAACAAATCTGCAGCAGTCCAGCGTTAACGTTAAATAGACGAATTCTGATAAAAAAGCATATCTCTTCGAGCAGGAAAAATAGTGTTAAACGCAGACTAACAGACAATTTTAGTCATAGTCCTACTACCCAGTATCCGAAGGAGAAAAATAATAATTCCTCGGCACCACCTACACCATTTCCTAGGTCTAATAACACTAAAGACCAAGGAGTGGAGAAACAAGTAGCGGATTTATCGCAACAACTATCAAAAGCGGAAAGCGAGATAATATGTCTAAATAAGCAAATAAATGGCTTGAAGCAAGCAAAAAATAACAGTGATTCCTCATCTCTACACAAAAATACGACCTCTTTAAAAATATTCAAAGGCGAGAGGACGAAATTGTGCATCCTGACTAACAGTAATACATATGGAACCTTGCAAACTGTAGAAGACATAATTGCCCATCAATTTAATTACTGTCGTCATATTTTGCCAAATTGTAGTATACAACGATTACTGCAGGATATTGACATCAAATTATTGGAGTATAACATGAATGACTACTGTGTTATCATGTTAGGAGAAGAAGATATTAGGAGCACAAATAACTACATCGGATTGGTGAAAACAATAAGAAAATCTTTAGCGCATATAACGAACACAAATGTAATAGTATGTGCTCCCACATACATTTGCGGGGCTCTTATTCATAATCATAAAATTGAAATATTTAATAACCTATTATGTCTGGAACTACAAAGCAATAATTATGCATATTTTTTCGATTCAAACCAAAACCTTACGTACAACATGTTTTCTAATAAAACAGGGAGAATTAATATAAAGGGAATTAAATGTATTTTTAAGAGTATTTTAGATAATATATATAATGATTTACTCGATTCCTCCACTATGGAACAAAAACACTTAATAAATGAACAGAATAACTCATTGAACTTTTTTCGTGACTAATCATTCATACAATAATAAACAAATCTTATTGTCTCAGAAGAACTCTAATAGTAACATAATATATAAAACAATGAATATCTATCATCAAAACCTATGTGGAGTAAACAGTAAGAAGGATGACCTTGAAATATATTTATGTGAACTGAATAAAGAAATAGATTTTATCTGTATTAGTGAACATTTTTTGAATCAATCGTTAGCAGCCCAGTTTGGTTTAATTAATTATAATTTGAGTTCTTTTAACACTAGATTAAATAAAAAACGAGGAGGTACTTTGATATTGTCACTTAATGACAAGAAAGTTGAAGACTTAAAAATTTGTAAACAACTTTATAAAATTAATTGCTTTGAGGTTTGTGGTGTAAAGGATTTGGACACAAATACTTATATTATATGTTGCTACAGAATTCCTGAGAATAGTAATATAGATAGTTTTATGCAGAGACTCGAACAGCTGTTACAACATTTCATCAATAAACAGTGTATAATTTGTGGTGACTTTAATATTAATTTATCAAAAGATGACTTGAGACGAAATTCTTTTCTATCACTCCTAACATGTTACAATTTTCGACATTTAATTAACACAGATACATTTCGCCGCAACAATTCAAGTTCATGTATAGATAATATATTGACTAATCTTGATGAGACAATTATTAAAGGTGTAGATACGGACCACAATGGTTTGTCTGATGGGCATGCGGGCCTCTTCTGTACATTAAAACTGGAAAAGGTAGCTAATAGGAAAGAGCAAAGTTATACATACATTGAGAGAAGACTATATAATAACGAGAACAAATCTTGTTTTAGGCAGAATTTATTAAAAGAAAACTGGTCCACAAGTACATTTATTGACAAACTCAGTGAATTACATTCTAGCACATTTATTAAAAAGAAAATAAAAATAGATACAAAAAACAGCAAGAAATCAAAATGGTTAACTACAGGTATAAGAGTCGCTAGTAAAATGAAACGGTTTTTATATTTTGTTGACAGAGATAATTGTGATGATTCAATCGCCGAATATCGTGGTAATTATTTTAGAGTATATAGAAAAGTAGTACGACATGCAAAACGTCTGGTAGTAAGAACAGAAATAAATCAAGCTCAAAATTCTAGTAAAGTGATTTGGAAAACTGTAAATAGTAAGAGGAATCCTAAAAAATATATAGATAACGATTTGATACTCATGGATGGTAATAAAATAGTTCATGAACCCACACAGGTTTGTAATATTCTAATGAAAAAATTCTGTAATGTTTCTACTTTTATCACGAGTGACATTAATGCAGCAATGGAGAATCTGCAAAATCATTGGGTTAGAGTACAGGAAGATATGATCTTCGAACCAGTTACACCTGTGGAAGTTCTCAAACTAGTTCAGAAAATGGATAGTATAACGTCTTTTGGCCATGATGAAATACCTGTGACTATCATAAAAGAAAACATTGATATATTAGCTAGTCCTTTGGCCGATACAATAAATGAATATGTAAAGAAAGGTGTCTTTCCCGAGCAATTTAAATTAGCTAGAGTACTGCCAATTCATAAGAAAGGCTCTAAAACAGATCCGGGGAATTATAGGCCTATCTCTTTGTTGCCGGTTTGTTCTAAAATATTTGAAAAAATCATAAAATCAAGGCTTGTATGTCATCTGCAAAAACACAAAATTATAACTGACCAACAATTTGGTTATCAGAATAATGTAGGAACAATAGATGCTATTGACATGCTAATTGATGATGTGGTATGTAAGTTGAATGCTAAATTAAAAGTAGCTGGACTTTTCCTCGACTTAAGTTCTGCGTTCGATACAGTGGAACACTGCATTCTTCTTAATAAGTTAGAATTCTATGGGATTAGGGGGAATGTGTTGAATTTATTCAAATCCTATTTAACTAACCGAACACAATATGTGGAAATTAAAAGGATTCAAGAAGATGGGCATGAAAAAATACATAAATCGGAGACAGTTGTAATAAATAAAGGTGTACCACAAGGATCTGTTCTAGGCCCTGAATTCTTTATTATATTTATAAATGATCTCATAGCTTACATGAAAAATATTTCTGATGATACTAATCTTATAATTTTTGCCGATGACACAAGCGCTATCATAGCTAGTGACAATATAAAAAAATTAGAAAAAAAGATTAATTTTATCTTGGGTGTTTTTGAGAAGTGGTTCACTATGAATGATCTTAAACTAAATTTAAAAAAGACGCAATGTTTACTATTTAAATCAACGGCAAACAACAAGGAAACTGTCAAAGTTCATTTATTAGGGAATCAAGTAGATAGTGTAGAAAGTGTTAAATTTTTGGGGGTACATATAGATGCAGTTTTAAATTGGAAGAAGGAATTGGAAGTAGTCACTAACACGATGAGTAGTGCTTGCTATGCTCTCAGGAGTCTTAGAGATGAATTATCCATTGCTCACCTAAGAATGGTATATTTTGCACTCATAGAGTCCAGACTCAGATATAGCATAAAATTCTGGGGCAACAGCTACCAATATAATATGAATGCTGCTTTCGTTATGCAGAGGAGAGCCATGAGATCTATGCTTCGCATTAAACAAACGGAGTCTTGCAGAGATCATTTTAAGAAACTGCACATTCTCACAGTACCATGCCTCTATATTCTGGTCCTACTTAGCCATTTTATTAAAAATATTGATAAGTTTGAGACAGAGGAACAGAGACATGTCAGAGGAAAAACGCGAAGAAGGGATCTACCCAATTTCATACAACCTAAACTTAATGTCGTTAAACATGCCTCAAGAGTGCAATCAGTAAATATATTCAATAAACTGCCTGTACAATTCAAAAACTCTACGAATCCAAATGAATTCAAAAGAAAATTGAAGGCATTGTTATTGAGGAAATGTTATTACAGCGTAGAAGAGTTTCTCAAAGATAATAGTAGTTCGGAGTAATAATTTTAATTTATTATAATTTTTAATGAAGAGGATGTATTTTTAATGACTTTTATTACCTTAAACTATTACAATACTATCAATCCGTTTTGACATTGCGTAATTATTAATGAATTTTTATTTATATACATTTTTTGAATTGATTTTTATTTTGAATTGAATTACTTAGAATTAATTTGCAAATTAATGAATTTTATTTATATACATTTATAAATTTTTCTTTTTTAGGTAATATTATTTTTGAATTAGAATTAAATTTAATACAATTTTATTAAGCTAAATGATTATAATTAATATTAAGACGTATTAAAAGACTGACTATGTTTTATATAAGGACCAATGTCAATTGTGGTGTTCTTTCTTTTTTGTACTGGATATGTTTATTTAAATTTTTGTGTTTTGCTATTATGACCACTGTATAACCACTGTTCGACACAAATGTAATTTTGTTGAGAATAAATAAATAAATAAATAACGCGATATCAGACAACAAATGAAAAAATTAAACTTTTCTCATTTATATTAGTAATCCCTGAACCTTGAGCGTTGCATAATGAGAACATTCTTGACTCCATTCTAATCTTGCAAGCTTATTATCTCTGCTATGGGATATAATTATTTACTTTGGTAATGTCTTTGTTTACACGCATCGTTGGTAATGCTCCTGAAAAGCTGAACAGAGCATGTTTTAGTGCTCGTTTTAAACTTGTTTCGGGTTTGTGAACACCTAATGAGCTGTGGCAGACACAATGCTTCAATCTCATTAAATTATTTTGATCACATCCCGCTGCCGGGGCGGGGCGGTGTGCGGGTATTTGAGTGTATAGAATTTTGCATGAATATTGTAGTTTCGTTTATAAAAGAACTAGCTGATGCCCGCGGATTCACCCGCGTGGATGTCGGTTATCGCGACCAAAACGAATCATGAAATTTTGATCCCGTTCCTGCAACAAAAACTTGATAAATTATATACTAAAACCTTCATCGAGAACCACTCTATCCATTGGTGAAAACAGCATAAAAATCGGTGCACTAGTTTTTGAGTTTATCGCGAACAGATAGACAGACGCGGCGGAGGACTTTGTTTTATAATATGTAGTGATAGTGATTGTACTCTCATTATATCTTAGGAAAATTTGTCCAGTTTGATGTTCTGAGTCACCACCTATCAGGTATTGCACTTTTTGCGTTACATAAATCTTTATATACCTGCCTACATCGCAGATTAGCAGCTATGAAAAGTAGAGTAATAATCCCAACATATTCTCCCCAATATCAGCGCACTAATCCCCGCTGCGTCGAACACGACGTTCAATCCAAAGCCGTGATCCGACAGGAACTCATCAAGGTATACTCGCGAGGCAGCGATCCATCACCGCGTCGCTTTGTAATTAGCTCATCAAGCACAATGCGCTCCTTACTGAGTCGGCAATGGATCGTGCAAGCGAATTTAGCCGCTGGATAACTTTGTTAGAGATGGGAGTTGTGTACAGGGATTTGGTGATAGTCATTGTGTGTGGCATTATATTATTTTGAAAATTAAAGCTGGTTTTATCAGTGGCTAAAATAAACGCATTTTGATCATCAAATGATTAAAGAAACGTGAGGAGATAAGTGAGGTTGCGAAAAGAATGGGAGGTATTTTAGATACGTTACTCGTATTTTACAACGTAAAGCCTATTTCCCTAAATCTGGTTCAATCAATACATCGTAAACGTAACCTTAACGATTACCAGTTTAACCCTTCGAAGTAAAAGGTTCAACCAAATAGGCGTTGTATTAACCTTTAAGCGTTAGTGCTCCGGGCAACATCAACACACGGCTTAGAGTATTAACATAATGGCTCGAAAGATTATGGTAATGTTCAAATAATGACAGCGCTCTTATCGCTGCGGGCCACTATTAAGTAATTTTCCCTTTAATTTTACATCTGTTGCATGTTAAGTTTACATATTGTTTTTGATGCAAATGCGTTAACGGTTACTAATCAATCGAAAGCTGCATGGCAACAAAAAGCAAATCAAATAGTTCTACAACCTACAGTCTATATCCCATTAAAACCCTTTGAACCTCAACCGTTTAATAGCATCAACAGACGTCCAGCTCGTTAGGCTGCCGAAAGCCGACTGACAAACACATTCCCCCCACCCCTGCCCAGTGAGTGATGGCCGCTCGGACAAACAGGTCGACGGAGACGGATGGCCAGACCTACACTTAATATTTGCCGCCATTAGTTTCATGTAGTGTACGAAGATTGAATTGCGATGTACTGTTTGCGTAGTGTGTTTGACCACTTAAATATGATATCGTTTTGTTGGTTTGAGGGTAGATTACGGGTTTATCTTTTGTGGTTTGTTGTATTGTTGGTGTTAGGTTTTTGTAGCGTAGACGAATAGACGCTTATGAATAGTAACTACATAACACTACGCCTGTAATTCGTGAAGGGTTAGGCACAGGAGTAGACCCTCATATCGTCAGTTATGTTTAAGTCCCGCGTAATGGGGGTGAGCCTATTGTCATATCGGACAAAGATCCAGACTCTTGGCTGTCACTAAGAAAAGCTGATAGAAGAACCGAATAACATTTGGCCCGACCTGGGAATCCAACCAAGGACCTCACGCTCAACAGCAGCTAAAATGACTCATAATGCTCTATGCAAGAAGTGATTTTTCAATATCAACTGACATCAGTCACTTGAAGATAATATGCAGTTTGTGCCAACAACAACAACTGTTCACTCAACTCAAGCCCCCCCCCCTCTCTTGCTCAACTGTTTAGTATTAAGATCTTTATGTGCCACTACAGACGTCACGCGGTTTCACCCGCGTAGTTTCCGTTCCCGTAAAAGTACGGGGATAAAATATAGCCTATGTTACTCGCTCATAATGTAGCTATCCATTGCTGAAAGAATTTTTCAAATCGGTCCAGTAGTTTGTAACTTTATTCCTTACATACAAAAATACAAATCTTTCCTCTTTATATTATCATCATAGTGTAGATATAAATATACTCAGAAATACATATTATTCTATTCTATTCTAACATTTAAATAATCACACTTAGTCATGATGTATTATCAAAGTAGATATTTCAAGAATGACAACTCCTAGTTCCTTACAGTTTCTTTTACGAACGACCTTCAGCCTTCGCAAAAAGAATACCCTTACAATTTAAGTGACGTATCAAATAGTTGCGGTCGTTCCGGCGGAAGTGCCCGCGGTCATGACGGCCCGCCATTAGTGGCGGATGACGCGCGCCACCCGACTTCCGCCCATAGAGAATACCTACAACTAACGGGCATTTTCTTAAAAATGTTAGTGGAGATAGTCTTTTAGTGATAGGTTGTCATGGGAAAAGGTTTTTTCGTTAAAAGTCTAATGATAAAATAAAAATAAAAGTAAAAATGGTGTTGGCTGTGCCGATAGATAGGAAAATACCTAATTGTACAACAAAGTTGTTACACAACTCTGTGACAATTTTCTTAAATACTTGGGGAGCAGTCCTTAATGTAATGTTTTACGATTGAACAAAACTTTTACTTTAGTAACTAACCAGAACCCTATAAGTAAGTAAAGTAATGGACATCTGGCAGGAAACTTAGAAGAGAATTGAAGATTAATGACCACAACTTTTTTCATCCTGATATTAGAAAAACTTTAAAACCAATTTCTAAAAGCCTAGGGTATTACCAAACATAGTTACTATTCGCTATATAAAATTATATTAAAAAACTTGTTTAAAGACGCTCTTTGATTTTTCCTCGCCTCCGAGAACCGTTACCTTTACGACGCCATCTTTGAGTAATAACGTTGTAAAACGTCAGCTTGCAAGTTTAAACCCAACGACTTTTTAAATATTTCTTGCCTGTTCAGTGTTCATTCATTCATCGTGTTTTACGATTGGAGTGTGTATTAAAAACTCGTTAGGATTGAATTGGATTTTTAAACAAGGATAAAACGTACGAAGTTTTATCTTAAAGTTAATATTTTTGTCCATCTCGTTACAATGATAAAATACCTGGAAAAAATATAGCCTTTTCATGTTGCTGATTTAAGAAACTGTTAAGTGAGAGTTCTTCGTAATTTCCTTGAAATGAATTATTTACCTTTGCTTTTTCCTTAAACTACTTAGAATAAATTCTTAGTAAACGTATAAACATATTAATAATAAACTTCTAAGAGTACTCTCCTCTTTAAAATCCTTTTCTTGGGATGATTATTGATTGGATAGGTATTTGCTCAACCACTAAGCTCGCAAGCACAAAGGTATTACTAGAAACTTCATAAAACTTTCTGTTCCAGTAAATGAAGCACCGTATTATAGAGGAAATCTTAATAAGTGCGGTATTGCTTGTTTCTTGATAATTGCACGTTCAATTAGTCTATTTATCCTTGCTATTACATAAATCGTTCTCGATGTACACAACTTATTTACCTTGCATTACGAATCTAGCCCAATGACATCATCATCTGCCTGCCTTTTCCAACTATGTTGGGGTCGGCTTCCAGTCTAGTCGGATGCAGCTGAATACCCCTTTTTTTATTTGGAGTGTCTGCTCATCGAGCTCCACATCCCAGTTACCGGGTAACACACTAACGGGGGCAGTCAGCAACCTAAAACCCAAAGATCTCAGTATTAGTTTAACCTAATGAGGATTCTAATAATTTTGCTGACATGATGTTGAACCACCCGTCCAGTTTTAGGTCTTCTTCGGCCATTGCTCGCGGCCTCGTTTCATCAAGTCATCGTCACATCTAGCGTCAAATAAAGACAGTTCAAAAGTCACTACTTCAACTTTCGTTAAACACATGTATGTGTCTACGCCCAAAGGCTAAGATTAGTATTCCGCCTTCATCGGCGAGGATCAAAAGTTTAACTTATACGCGTGCTGTAAATAAATAAGGAGTTCCTTGACGGCCCCATAAAAACGAGAAGTAACACTTTACTCAAATATTAATGTTCTGAGTGCTAACACTAGTAACTTTCGTCGGAGATTTTCATTTTATTAATACCTGGAATCCAAGCAGTACGACCTCATGAGCGAGCTTCTAAATAGGATTACATAAATTGTTACTGTAAAATAGGTTTGAGAAATACTTGCTTGAGATTTTGATGAAAAACTTGTAACAAAAAATACCTAGAATAAGAAAAGTCTAGTAAAAAAATATTAATTATAAGCTTAATAATGCCAAGTAGTAAGCTTTGTTAATAAATATACCGCATTGAGTTTAATTTCAGATAAAACCTTTATACTTAATCACAATGGACTAGGCAATTACTTTTAGCCCTAATAAAACATCTTTAAATTATGTTATCGCATTATTCAGTTCTTTTTGTATACCTACATTTTCACTTTATCGAAATCCCACGGGCCAAATACGACCCACTCAATATACGCTCAGAACAAAACACATCAAAAGTGTCGTAATAAAATATGACACCCTGTATGTTTATATGTCACTTGTCACTGTGATGTCACTCGAGTAGGACGTATAATTCGTTGCCGTAACACTTATTTTATTGCTTTTCCGGCAGCTTTTTCTTTTGTGTTGGAAGACTAACTTTTGGTCGCGGCTTTGCTTTCGTTGTTTTTGGTAATGGTCCCATGGGTTCATAAATTGGGGATTAAATAAAAATCCAATGTTTATAGTCATGGTTTATCTGTATTCCTTCCGTTAAAATCCGTTTATTTGTTGAGGCGTGAAACAAACAGACATACAGATACATTCGCATTATTAGTATGGTTTGTAAAAGCGTAGTTTCAGCACTTGTTCCAAAAAATAGTTTCGTTTCGATGTGCCAATCAATCAATGTCAATATTCTTTCATTTTATTCAGGCACATGTAAGTAAAGGGTGGTAACCGGAGCTTAGTGATCCCTTGACGGATTTGCAAATGTTGGGGAAATGCTCACAAGAAACCATTTGTTTCCAACAAAATATTTGGAACATGACTTAATACTGTTCAAAGACATATAAATATATTTACGATGACGAGACAAAGCGAACAGTACGGTAATCTTATTACAAAAGCCAACTAGCTATTGTCAAGGTGGGAAATGTTGTAATTTTACATGACGTAGGTCATGTAAAATTACAACATTTCCCTAGACATAGTCTCATATTTTTTCTTCCGATAGCATATCTATAGTGACATACATTTCGTTGCTTCTGCTGCAAGAAAATTATCGGATAGAAGATAAACACGAAGAACATTGGAGCAGAAACACAAGTCGTTGGTAAAACCGATAACCGTCGGCAAATAGGAATCGTAACTGCGTCTAATATTACAGGTAACTTTCATAAACCTGATTTGAACTTTATACAACGTCCCTAAATGCATCTGCAGCCATTACTTAGCGTTAACAGTTCCGACGTCGTAACTTCTGATTCACGACTCGGATACAAAGGTCGGGCAGAGGGGTAAGCGGGAGCTTGGGCGCTTGTAGTGGCAGGGTAGGGATGATGTCTGGACAGTTTTGTATCGTAAATCTATTAGAAAGGTTACTGTCTTTTTTTTTTTTACCGATGGTGAATCATCAAACGACTTCTTCCGCTCTGGGCAGAGCGGAAGGGAGTGTCAGACTTGTACTTACTAAAACCCATCCGTGTTCCTTCCTTGCCCTTTGTGTTCCAGGGCCGCGGTATCTCTTTCGAACAGCCCGCAGCCCAAGGTGACTGTCTTAAGCGTCTTTTTGGGCAATTTTGGGAACTTACAAAACGTTACTGTTCGGTATTTTCTATTTGTTCTACTCTTTTGTTTCCTTTCTTTGTTGTTCGTCCAGTCTAACCGGATGTAGCTGAAAACTTGTATTTACATGAGCGACTGCCTATCTGCCATCTACAACCCAGTTTCTGAGTAATGCGAATGCCTGAATGCCTGGATATTTTATTACTGAGTAAGAGAAAAACTCGTCATCATCATCTTTGTTTTCTTTAATACCAGCTGGTATTAGCTTTCTTTTTTCGAGAAAAGCTTCTACCTAACCACAACGTTATTGTTCTCCATCATGCAATTCAGGTAAAATTACGAATTTCGCGGTACTACTAGCTTCAGTAATATCAATGGACATTAGCGTTCCGGAAACTGTGCCTCCCAAACAGACTACAGTATAGTAACTATTAGTTAGGTCATTACCCAAAATACTAGTTACTCGATTATGTCGGTGTTCAGTGACTCGTAAATCGCACTAGGTTCACCAGCGATTGTCAAAGGACCTCGTGTAGGGTTCATTCTCAGATCATTGGACCGAAGTGCTGCACCATGTAGTTAAGTTAATAGTTTCAATGAATTCATTGCCACTGTGTCACTGTTGTCCTTTTCTGGGTTATCATTGACTGAAACTTTATGTTTTTGGGCTTTCTGGCTCTTCTTGTATCTCTAAATAATTCAGAACTGGTAATGTAGCTGGTAATGAGCGGCTGAATGTCAAAATTTTTTGGGTACTATTAACTCGTATTGTACAAAATCTACCAAAACCAGAGCTTGTTCAAAGTACCTATAAAATATATTACATTTTTAATACACGTGTGACACACGACGGTTACGAAAGTCGGATCACCCGACCGCAAGGAATCGCCGCGAGCGGTTTTATACTTCTATTAAACATACTGTTTCTCAATTTGCTAAAACTGAACGAAACCACGTTCTGTTTTATAACTAAAAAATAAATTTAAAGCTTTATTTGTATTATCTGCAAGACAATTTTAAATCCACGTAAAAAAAAACAACAAAATATACGAATCTCGATAGAAACAAAAACGAAAACACATAAATCAGCAAACCTAAATTATTTTAGTTCCACGTTTTGCATTTTAAATCCCAATTTAATAAGCTAAAGTTGTTTATTTCGGGCGAAGTTTGTAATTTATCGCGCGGAAGCCGCGCGGAGCGGACGCGTCGCGTGCTATCCGCTGATAAGCCGCCGGATAAATCCCGGATTATAGAGGAGACGAGCGGCAACTTCTGATTTATTTGTATCTCTCACTGATTCGAGGTCTAGGCTTTGTGGAATGTTGACTACTGTAGTTAAGCGTTATTTATATACATACTTTACACGCTCGTTGGCTCTGTGTTAACAAAGATATGTTACTGGAATTTATTAATAGTGCCATTTAAAATTTAGATGATTTTTTAGTAAGAAATTGTTATTCAAAGATTTTGAAATCAATTACGTCGAAACATTTTATGCCCGTCGACTCTCAATATACTTCAATTTTGTTATTGCTTTACACAACATCTTGTATTTTAATAATTGAAAGAAAACACGCAGGCTTCTTTCAAAAGGTCTAAGCCTGGAATATATCACTGTTTTATTTTTATTTCTTTAAAAGGGTCGAAGGGTTTTAAATTGAAAGAACACAGACCATCTATAATTTCAATAGGGTTTAGTTGATATAAGGCTTTTAGAGTGGATGGATGAGGTTCATGTTGCATGGTCGGATATAGGGCTTTAAGTAAGGGATTGAGGGTAGAGGTAACCTTCAGTGAAATGTTTCCTTTCTCTTGATGCTTCCCTTGATAATGGGTTAATGTTTATCACATATTAGGTTTTTTTAGGATTTATTTTCTGCATAATCAGCACGAAATGTCTTTTTACCACAGTGATAGTTGTGATAGTTTCTACACCAAAACTAACATATATATTTATAACCAGACCAAATACTGTGATGAACTACCTGCAATCATTTCAGAACACACACAATTTAAACTATACAAAGCTTATCTCTCAACTGCACTTTGCCCACCTATTTAAAATTTTCTGTTTGAAAAACTAGAAGAAACAGACAAATCTTTTCATTTTATTCCTTTCCCATAAAAAGGGACTTATCACAACATTATTTCAGATGTACACTTGCAACGCCCACCTGAACAGCCTTGCCGTCCCCATTTGTCCAGATAAAGGATGAAAGCCGTCACGAAGGACAAAATGTTTGGAATAAAGTAAAATAAACCCCATTGTCCACGTTTTATGTTCGTACGGAAAATACGATATATCGGCAACTTTTGTTTCCCGTACATTGTTTTGTTTGCGGGTACACGGGGACCGTCATAAAGATAGAATAAGATGGATTCCGATGGTCAGATTCAGTTATGACGTAGTCCCACGGTGGGCGCCAATATATTTTTATGTTCATGATTCATTCAAAGCTGTCACCTGGCACTCCCAAAGGGTTAGGTAGATATGTATTATCGTGCAATGTCGTTTATACGGTTGTGAACTTATATTAAACGTAAAATTCCTTACACTAAAAGATATATTACTTATTTTTGCTTTTTATCAGTAAAATAACAGTAAAATAGTAATCAATTAGAAATAATATATATCTAAAAACTATAACATATCGAAAAAATTAAGCCAGCACTTATACAACCAAGCAATATGTACAGTAATTGTTCCAAGCACAATTCGAAAAGGATCGCGAAAGTTATTCTGTCATAATTCTGATAAAGGCTCCACTTTCCCGCCCAAACCAAACGAATTGACCTGTCAATCAAACTGCCTTCTTTCACAACAGTAAATCAGTATTTCTGTACATAAATAATACTGAGAAGATTGGATCTTATTCATTTCGTGTAACAAAAAGACAAATTGGGAGATGGCTTAATATGAATATAATCCGATATAGAAATTGTTCCAATTTTGTTTGGTTCTTGTATATGAAATTAAATTACCCTTTGTTGTGGTTTACCTAGGACTCTTTCAAAGTCTTTGTTGGTTTGAAAAGGTTACTTTATGTAATACTAGCGGACGTCACGCGGTTTCACCCACGAAGTTCCCGTGGGAGTACGGGGATAAAATATAACCTATGTTACTCACTGATAATGTAGCTATCCATTGCTAAATCAAATCGGTCCAGTAGTTTTTAAGTTTATTCGTTATATACAAAAATACAAATCTTCCCTCTTTATAATATTAGTATAGATTACTCAAGTTACTAAATGATATGCTTAAAAAATAAGCAGTATTTTAACCCCATAATTTAACAAAAGGATGACGTAATCGCATAATATTTCATGAAACAATCGGACTCCTGTGATCCCACATAAGCCTCACAAAAACACACTCAACATAAATAAATTAACCTCTTAGGTAACTGTCTCACTCAAATACCGGAACGCGTCAACATTTTAAATCCCACCCGCAAAAACTGAAAGCCGACCAGATTCGGGAGCCCGCATGCTCTACGAACGGGGTAACAGTGAGCAGTCCACTCAAACTCACCGGATTATCCGTGTAAGCGGCGGATTAATGTTGACAGTCATGCCAGAGTCTTCTGGCTCCTCAAACTCGTATCTCGCTATTTCAATTAATTCTGTGTTCAATCCCTCGCTGCCCTTCCTTTGCAACTGGATCTCGGCTTAAAACCCTCTTCTTGAAACTTCCAACTTGTCCGAACATGTGGGAACTTTACCCAGATATGAGGGTATTTAGAATTCTTCGAGTATTTGGATTGAGGAAAGTAATTAAAGCGGGAGCGTGCACATATCTTCAAGTTTGATTTAGTACTTGGAAGTGGGTTTCGGCAAACATGTTTAAATATGATTCTTGTCTGTAATTACTTTCGCTGCGGTAGCATAATGGGGACATTTATAACATATTAAACCACTACTTGTCAAGAGTCTGATGTAGTTAATGTAAACACGTTGAAGTTATGGAAATAAACTTTGTTAATATTTGGAGTTGTCACACAGTTTTCACAAAACATTGAGTTTTATTTTATTAATAAAACATACTGTTAAAGAGTTAACAGCGTTCATTTGCAAATGTTATTCTCTTCTCGTCCGTTATAATTGAAGTGAGTCCCACGTGGGCGCCAAGCGGGAACCGACAAAAACTGTTTTATTGTTTTCAACACGTTCACATTTTGACTGTAACAACAGTGTACAGCTGACAGCAACGATATGTTGTTATAAACCTGTATCAGTTTATTTTGTAGCATGTGTCGGTAGCTATGAAATTTTACGGCAGCAATAATTTCACGCTGAAATGGAGTATTCTTGAGGAGCTCCTGTTCAAACTTAAGGCAGGTTTAATAACTTGGGGTAAATGGCGTGTGTTTATGTTTTATTGTGTTTGCTCAACGTTCTTCCGCTCTAAGTTATTCAAAAGGATAATTAAATTGGCAGGGACATGACAAAGAAATAATGATGGCCTCGAGTAATGTTTTTAGATTAATATTCAACGTTGGGTCTCTTATTGTAGACTGTAGAGCTTTTGAATATCAAGGAGAGAGAAAAAATACTGCAGCACTATTTACTGGGTCAAGAATAACGTAAAAGATATTTTTTTCAAATACGAATAAGTAGTGTTTGAAAGAAATATCTTTCATATTTCCAGACTTTTATAAGAATTGCTTACTGCGCAATCAACTAAGATATCACTGGACAATAACTTTGGGGAACTATTGTCATGATAAGATCTAACCAGTAGAATCTTTCAATTTTAATGTGAAAAAATAGATGTTTTTCCAAAAAATTCTCAATTAACAACAGATATTATCGATAGTTTCAGATTGGACGATAAAGAATCTGTATTTCACTTTAAGTAAATCAGTATTTAATTTTCAGGACTCTGTTTCAGATTTCGCTTCGACTTCGAGAAATTACTTCAGTAATGATATTCATATCTATACATACGAGTACATACATATATACATACATACGTACATACATATACATACAAACATACATATAAATAAAATTGGAGTGTCTCTTTGTAATATTAAAATAACTGCTTTTTACTAAGGGCATATGGATGTATACACGGTACATATACCAAAACAACATTTTTTACAATTTTTGTTTGTCTGTCTGCCTGTTTGTTCCGGCTAATCTTTGAAATGGCTGGACCGATTTTGACGGGACTTTCACTGGCAGATAGCTGATATAACAAGGAGTAAATAAGGCTACTTTTATTTTAGATAAATAATTAGGGTTCCGTGCAAAAAAAAAAAAACCCTTGAAAATGGCAACAAAATTCGATTCAAATAGGGAAGTTCTTATAATAATGGGGATTTTTTAATAATAATTTCACGCGAACGAAGGTCGCGGGCAACAGTTAGTATATTATAATCTTAGTTTCGAATAGTGTAGGTAATGAGAATACTTCCTCGACTGCCTTATTTCAGGAAACGAGTTTTATCAGATTTTATTAATAGCCACAACAAAATTTCAATTTTCGGAACAGAAAACTGCATAAAAAACCTTAACGAAAATGACGCATTAGCAAAGGCAATAAAATAATCTAAATAGCTTTGAATCACACACACATAAAATCTCGCATGTTTCAAAGTCAAAGTCAAAACGCTTATTACGAATTACACAATGCTTCCCCCAAAATTAAGCATAAGCTTAACAAAAAAAAAAAGGAATATAAGGCGTGTGTGTTATTCGTCTCAACTCTCAACGGCAATCTGAATTCAATCAGTCCTTTGGCGACAAGTTCGGCATTATCTATCAACTTCTGTTCGGTCAACTAACAGTTCAGGCAAGTCACAATATCAAGTGCCCGCCATTTGTGGAATAACACATTTACACTCTCTTTATCCGTACATAAATAAATAACAACTACCATGTCCAAAATACTTAATACAAATCTCCTCCGCCATCTTGTTCAGTTGACACATGTCACGACGTCTCATGCGATCGCTTATTTGTCGGCCATGTTGTTTCGCCCACTTTGCGGCACTTACTGTGTTTGACTATCGTTTCCCTCCCTCATCTATATATTGTTTCATCCTCTGTCACTTGCACGGATTTCCGGGTACCCTCTCTTTGTACGTATGAATATTACGCTTGGAGTTCTGGGAAATTGAAATAGTACATTTAGAGATCGATACGATATTAGAAAATGGGTTTTGATTGAAAGCTAATAGAACATTAATATAGGCGCTCGAGTATTTATATGACATGAGTCATAGTATTACCTAGTTACTAGGTAGGTTGTGCAGGTCAAATTGGCAGTCGTTGTAGGAGTCGGACTGGAAGCCGACTCCTACATAGTTGGGAAAAGACTAGGCAGGTGATGATGATGACGACAGTATTATACGATGGTTGGTAGCTAGACCATGCAGCAAAAAGTAACAACAATAATCTTCCCAAATTCTAAATGCCATACATCATCTATTCCATTTCCCCTACAACATTTCCGTAGTCATATTTCAAGATTTACAAAGATAAGTAACACCAACACATTGTTTTTCTCCCTCCCAAACCAGCAATAATATATTCTTTTATTTTCATTCCTTTTCCGTTGTTGGTAAAGTAAAATATCGGTGAGATAGTTGCTTAGACCCCAGTGCAG
This sequence comes from Lycophotia porphyrea, assembly GCA_950005105.1. NCBI lineage: Eukaryota > Metazoa > Arthropoda > Insecta > Lepidoptera > Noctuidae > Lycophotia > Lycophotia porphyrea. Next base: position 453,277 of record OX465408.1, on the reverse strand, counting down.
ACCCCGTATACGTGTGAATGCCGTCCATGATTACAACGACATCTTAACGACTTGCAATTTGTATGGAAGCATTATCACGATTTGAAACAAGACGTGCCCAGTATTTATTGTCCAGGATTATGCCATTCTGAATAATATTGAGAATAAGTCTCGTATTGTTCGCAGGTATCGGGAATGGTATTGGACGTTGCTTTGTTCGGTTCAGATCTAGAACTTCGTGCAGTTTATTGCCAATTATAATTTTATTTTGAACAGCAATAACTGAACTACCAGAAGTAGTGATTGTGCAATATTTGAACTTTATTATAGTTCACATAGATGAATCAAAATCTCCTAAATAACTGGATTTTACAGTATCTACCGAACACGACATATTAGTTTCAACATTCTCTGACCTCAAACCTGACCACATCCCAGTTTCCCGCTTTTAATTCCCGCCAATAAAATCCCAATTTGGCAAACTTCAAAGAGTGTGTTGACAAAAGACTATGCGCCCGTATTGTCGCCGAACTTTCCGAAGTTAACCGAACTTGGCCGAAGTTCTCCGACAACTCTGCGCCTGCCGCGGTGACCGACCACAAACCCAATTACCTGACTGGCTATATAAACAATGGTTCAAAGTGACCCACGACAAATTATTATCCCAGTTTACGTTTGGCGCAAGTGACGGACTTGGCAAGTTTCAGCCATTGCTATAATTGACTTGGGCAAACCTTGCAAGAGTTAATAACGTTAAATAAGCCGACAAGTTTTGATTGGACTTTATAGAATACACACGAAGTCTAGTACTTACTGCGAACTTCACAAATACCCTCGATAGGAGGCAATTTGCTTATTACTTCCCCGAAATATTACAGTACTTTCTGAAGTAGACTTTAAGTCCTTTGAAGAGGTTTCTGAACCCAATTAATTAAGCAGTTCTGCCTAGCAATAACGGGCAAGGTGGAAATGGTCTTAAATACAGTATATTGATAAAGTAATCATCAAACGGTCAGGTACTCGCAACTGACGTTGGCCAGAGAATACCGTACGGAGAGAAGAGTGGAAGGCCATGGGGGAGGCCGTTGCGCAGCAGTGGGACAAAATAGGCTAAGTTTCGATGAATAAGGCATTCTGTAGTTTCTGCCCAAATCAAATCTGTCCAATCTTTGTGTCAAATCTTTATTATGGCTCACTCAAATGGTTTCATAAAACTATAGGCACAAATGAAACCAACCGTTTGGTTTAAATTTTATTCCCCAATTTCAAGCTCTTTAATATCATGACCGTCGTAACTTGGAAATAAACTTAAGACTAAAACAATGCGAAGTAAATAATGTTAGGTTTAATTTAGCAGAAACATCTATTCAACTAGAATATTTTATTGAAATTGTCTGTGTTATAACTTATAACGTTTATTTTATATGGAAAGACTTAAATTGTAAACACTTGGAGTCTATATTTTAGTATTGTTTCGCCAATACTGACTGGCTTGGCTTTAAGCCTTTAATGTTCTGTGTCAAAATATTGCCTAAGAAGTTTTCCTTAGGTTGAAGTCAATGGGTGTCTGCTTATTCATAGCCAGATTTCAGTCGTATATACACCACATATACCTTATATGTGGTGTATATACGACTGAAGTTCTGTTCTGTTGTCTGCCTGAGGACAAAGGCAATTGATTTAGAAAGTCTTTCATATTTCGATTAATTAGATTGATATTAGATCGGCTTCCAAACGAAATGACATTACTTTTTCTGTAGCTTGTGTACATCGAAGTGTTGCGTAAATCGAATACATTTTTCACTTTTCCGCCATCGTTATCAACGATAGAATGCCACTTTATCTATAGTCAAACCGCTTTAACTGGGCAAAGGAAGTGAATGTGTACTTATACCAAAAACTCGCAATTGTAAACGATAGCTATCACCACTCATACTAACTTCACATTCACTGGTTTTGCCAGCTTACAACGATTTACTATAGGCCCTCTAGTGTTGAATCATAAGCTTCAAGCATGACCTTTATATTTCCAAGTGAGACTCACTAGGGATTCGATATAATATATTTGACTCCTGACCTTTGCACGTTATTGCTATATTACTATATTACCCACGTATCATAAGATACGGTAAAACGGGTTGATTTGTGGCGCGGCGTGTGAAAGAATTAAGCACTAGTGCGAAAAGCGTCTAAACTTACACACCATCAAAATAAGAATAATATAGTTTGATCAGTCATCATTGCTTGGTTATCGACATGTCATATAAATATTTTATCTAAATGATCTACAGCCAATTAGTCTCTTTCCAGTCTTGGCAAGACAAGGAAGTCACACGACGAACCGAAAATGTCTGGAAGAGCTACTGGTCCATGAAGGAGCTTATGAAGGAAAACCTTCCTCTTCGTCACTTGTGAAAAATCATGGACATGTGCATTCTTCCCATTTTGACCTATAGATCCCAGACTTGGTCTTTGACAAACTTTCAAAAGTATAAAATCAAGGTCTGCCATCGTGCAATGGAGCGCAGCATTCAAGGCATCAAACTAACCGACCATGTACGCCACACCACACTGCGCTCCAAAACACAAATTACTGACGTTGCTCAAAAAGCCGCTAAGATGAAGTGGGACTAGACTGGCCACGTTTACCGCATGCCCAATGAGCTGTGGGCCAAAATAACCACTTTCTGGAGCCCTGACACGGCCAGAAGGTGTCGCGGCAGACCTCGTAGAAGATGGCGGGAAGAGCTAGATAAAACCAGCAACGACCAGTGGCCCACATTAGCCCTGGAGAAACAACTGGAAGTCATGAGGAGAGGCATTTGCCTAGCAGTGGGATGACGCAGGCTAACAGTATCAGTATCATCAACAGCATTTAACTAAAATCTCCATAAAAATGGAGAATGATTCTTACAGTCGATAGCGATATTTAGATTGATATATTAATTTATTTATAAGCCAGATTTTTCAAAAGAATGTTATCACTCAATCTCACTTCTGAACACAAAAACGCATTTCTTTATACCCCATAGACACCACATCTTCGCGTTTAAAATCTGAATATCAAGAAAAGTAACAACTTAAGGCGCAGTCGTAAGCGTTTCACATCAAAGGTGTTTAAGGTGTGATTGCCAGGAGTCGGGTCGGGCGGTGAGCATGGCAATATCGCGTTTGATGTGTGTTTCATTACGACCTGGCGGCATTACCCTCTCGTATTATTATTAAATAGGGTACATTGACGCGATACGGTCTTCACTGTAGAATCAAAGAAAACGTTCTGTTTGTTAAACTTTGATATATGAAGTGGTGTAGTTTATTGTCTAATTATAATGTGTTGGGTGACGAGGTTTCCTAGAAACGATCAAGTTAGTGTATGGTTACCTACGTAATTGGGCTATTTACGGGATTGGCAATATTTGTGTTGGTTGGCTTTTACCACCGTTTATAGTTGATTGATTTTATTTATTAGAAACTAATTATTCCTAAAACGTCTAGAGACAGCGGTGGCCCAGTGGTAACGACCCCGACTTACGAACAGTAAGTCGTGGGTTCGAACCCAGGCAAGCGCTTTGTGTAATTTATTTCATCACCACTGCTCTCAAAAACGGTGAAGGAAAACATCGTGAGGAAACCGGCAGGTCCTAGAACCAAATTCGAAGACATGTGACATCTACCAATCCGCACTGGGCCCGCGTGGTGGATTATAGCCCAATCCCTCTCATAGAGAGGAGGCCTGTGTCCCAGCAGTGGGAACATTATAGGCTGATGATTAACCTTCCCACAGCTGGGATGCATACCTCTTGGAGAGGGAGCGGCTGGAAACGGGCTATAATTGCTTTAATGCAACAACGCGGGCCCAGCGCATGTTGGTACCTACATGCCACATGTCTACGAATTTTTGGCTCCAGTACATGGTTTCCTCGCGTGGTTTTCCTTTATTGTTTCGAGAGGTTCACCTATGCTCACATTAGAAATCTCCGTTCTTGAAATTCCTCTACTTATTTTAAATATTGCTATTATGAAATTTAATACATACTAATAAATCATTTATCATTTGTTCCAGGTACGCAACTGTTTCCTGCTACTCCAAAGAGTAATATCTAGCTAGAGTACATTTCAACGAAATAATATGAAGGTAGTATTTGATATGGTACTCATGGGAATACGTTACATCTCCCGTTCCTAACGGAGCTAGGTGGATAATGTGGATAAAGGTGGATAATTTGGCATTTGTACTTCTACCCATCCCACTCGCTGGTTGGCCGGACATGTGTCCGCCTCCGCTGGATATAGAAAACGTCTAGGGGATAACGGTTTTTGATCTGGTTGTATCTAATATTTCAACGTATTTCTGTAAATAATAAGCTGCCGTATTAAACCAATTATGATATAACAATTAGAGATCGGCTGACTTAGACTTTAGCCGATTATCACTTTCAGCGGAGTTCAGGGGCCATTGGTGTGACGTTTCATATACAGCCGATTCGCTCGCATTGTCCGTGAAAAGTTGGCGCTTTTTAGCAACTATCCGCTGACTACAAATATGACCGTATATAGTCGGCTTTCCTGACTTGTCTGCGGCTAATCGGTACATTTCTAATAACAATGTACTTACATGAAAGAAAGGTTGAACTGTTTGGTCATAAACTACATGCTCAAGCGTGCTGTTACAGCGACTGCAGTGAAAACCAATGAAAGAAATTGCTTAAAGAACGCCATCAGTCACGGCGACAAAACTCGCGTGCGTCGCGTCGATTCTAACGTGAAGTAAACAAATGACGCACACGCTTGCTTGATGTAAGTCGCGTCGCTTAACGTCAGGTCGTGAACGGTACGCGAGTAAAAGCAAAAAGTACCTTTTGAGTCCACACAACGTATTACTTCAATGAAATTGGCCAATCCCGCGGAGGTTAGAGCGGAGAAATAAGGAAAGCCTGACCAGCGTTGTGTTTTATGACTACCTTTGTAAGTTAAAAAGAAATATCGTTACTTGTGACCTAATTTCGTTTCAATTTAACACAACAAACAAAATAGTATATGCCTATGTGGTTTGGCCATGTAGAGAGTATGAATCAAAGACAACTAACAAAAGGCAGACTCTTTATCGTAAGGCAGATGTGAATTACAACGCCCTTAAAGGGCATACTCTGACCTTATTGGTGATAATCTTCAGAAAGGGTGGTGGTGTATGTATGACCCGATGTATGAACGTGGACGAAGTAAAGAGACTATGTAAGAGCTGTAGCAGGTGGCGTTCTGTATTTCCTGCCTACCCTAATAGGACAAAGGCGTGATTTTCATACCTATTGAAAATAGACGAATGATTAGAACCAATAATCTCTTAGTCCATTTACATAATTCACTTTATAGTTTCGACCTTCGGAAAACCTCGATCCTTCTACCCAAAAAGGTTATTTACGAAACATGTCCGTCACACATGGACATTAGCTCGGCTCACTCTAATGAGAACAACTTTCTACGACTACCCGCAAAAAGTTGGGGCTCCAGCCAGACTACCGCTTTCCACAACTATCTGTAATTAGGGACCGAAGCCGGTTTTTTGGCAGTTTTACCTGAGGTGGGAAGTTCTAATGTGGGTCTTGTTTATTATTATTTAAATTAAGGGACTGGCTTTTGCTTCAGTCATTCGAGAACTATTTAATTTCCTGGAATCAGAATTTTTGCTAAAACCTAATGATCATCTGTTGGTTGTCTGTCAGCGCTAAGACCCGTAAAATTAGCACTATTATAGAAGAGCTATGTAACAATATTAGTGAAAATAAATGGTTTTCAAACAGATACTAAATCTGTCATTCAAACCTTACACTACTTCTGAATAAAGCTTTCTTCAAATTCTGGTTGATCGAATGATCACCAAGTCATTTGCCGATTATATGTTAAAGGAACTAAAAAACTTTCCTACCCATACATAACAAAAAGGCGCTGCACAGTGGAACGAATGTATGGGAGCGGTTGGACGTAGACATGTCCGAAAAAAAAGAGTAAAATTATGCCAAACTAATGATGCCATCTTATTCGATTACTTAATGCCTTCATAACTTGTGGTGATGAATTTCTTCATAACTCCCATATTTCGGGAGTAATTTGAGAAAATGTGAAATTTTACTATGAAAATGAGTGTATCGAGCTCTCTCCCTCCTGATTCCGGGCTTGTTTCAAGTAGCGGTCTCTAATATCATAATGCTAATACTAAGAGCTATATTTAATACTAAGACACATAGTGCGCCAAATGTGCACTTTCTGGGATAAAGAGTGATGTTTATTTTATAACACAATTTTTTTATTTTTTGTTTATTTTGTTGATTAAAACCGTTTTTCTAAAGGTTTACCTTATTACAATAACATTTCTGAGCAGCCAATTAGAGAAGATATAAGCTAATTAGGATATATAATTAGGGACTTAAGGTTTACATATAAAACTGATGCACTAATGATTACTGATAAGAACATTGCTATTATTTAATTACTAAATGGCTCTTAATACACTAATTTAGCATGCATCATTTACTAATTATCACAATAACTAATTACCTTGCAATATTTAACAAAGGATACCTGGGATACCTGGATTTTATATAAATAGGTCACTATTAGTAACTTTAAAATCAGTGTTGATTTACACCTCGTTGTATCCAAGCTAATCTCGCAATGTATTTTCCAAATTTTAATACAAATCTTGATATTCACGTTGCTTTATGCGCACGCGCACATAAAGATTTACGCGACTTTAACTATTTGTTCAGTGTTTTAAAAGATAACAGTTGTGTTCAGTTATGTGAAAGTGCTGAAACAAGTTTAAAAGACTGGTGTCGTCGATTTTGCTACCGCATTTATGCAAAATGGACACAGTCTGGAAGAAGCACAGATAAGTTTCGGAAGAAACATGAGATTTGGCTACAGGCTGCAATTCAATGGCCGGAATTACAGAATGAAAATATGGAACCTTCTACAGAAAATATAAGTGACGTCATCGAGCCCATAATTTCTCCTGCTAAATCTGATGCTTCAACTTGTACACATCCTAGTCCTCGTAAATCTTTTGAGGACCTTAGTAACCGGCAAAAAAGAAGACGCACTGAAGATAGTCTTTCATGCAGCAGTAGCAGCGCTGAAATTATGTTTTCGGCCGAAAGGGCGCTTCAAAAGGCAGGACAAAGCGATACAGCTTATGTTATGAAATACTTGACGGAGAATCTAGAAGAGGCCTCAAAAATCAAAGCCTTCATTGAAGGTAAATCAATTCAGGTACGGGAAATATCCCCTTTGAAGGCATTGGCTCTTTATGTATCGATGAACTTATCGAAATGGCGCTATAACACTCTTCGGGATTTCAACACTCAAGAAGGAGCTCTTCAATACCCGAGTTACTACATGTTGGTTAAAGAAAAAATTAAGTGCTATCCGGCCAAAGAAGATCTCACAGTTACAGAGAGCTCTGCAAAAATCAAATTACAAGCCTTGATGGATTTAACCTCAAGAAGACTTATTAGGTCGTTAGAAACCCCTGTTGATCCCAATCAACAGCTCGTATTGACCAGCAAATGGGGTTTTGACGGATCATCTAGCCAAAGCATTTATCATCAAAGGACGAGTGAAGATGAGCAAATCGATCTTGCTAGTAATTTTATGATTAGTCTTGTACCACTGCGGCTCGTCTCAAAAGGTGTAACAATTTGGGAAAACGAGCGACCATCTTCCACTTCATTTTCCCGGCCAATATTGTTTAAGTTTATAAAGGAAACCAAAGAAAATGTGCAGAGAGAGATGGCTGAAATCGAAGCAGAGATTGAAGCCTTAACTCCATCCACCATCACTGATGGAATTAGTGTCAAACACCAACTGCTGTTGACAATGATTGATGGTAAAATTCATTCCATTATATCCGATACAGCAGCTTCAGTGTGTGACATATGCAAGGCTTGTCCTAAAGAAATGAATAATTTAGAGTTAATCAAAGATAAACACGCAAACGAGGACATGTATAAATATAGCTTAAGCAGCCTTCACGCTTGGATTCGCTCAATGGAATGCTTATTACACATTTCCTACAAATTAGACATAAAATCATGGCAAGTAAAGGGTGATATAGCAAAAAGGCAAGTTGATGACAGGAAGAAAAGAGTTCAAGAGGCTGTAAGAAGAGAAACGGGCTTACTTCTCGATGTTGTGAAACAAGGCAGTGGATCCACCAACAATGGCAACTCGGCAAGGAGATTTTTTGAAAACTACACTAAATCTGCTGAACTGACCGGAATAGATGCTATGCTTTTAAGAAAAATCTGTGTGATCTTGCAGTGTATTTCATCAGGAGAGAAGATCAACGTAACTAAATTCCGAGAGTTCTGCTTTGATACTGCTAAGCTTTACGTGGAGTTATACCCATGGTATTATATGCCTTCTTCACTTCATAAAATTTTAATGCATGGGCCAGACATAGTTCAGAACATGTCAATTGTGCCCATTGGTTTTCTATCCGAAGAGGCATCTGAGGCTAGAAATAAAGATTTTAGAAAATATAGAGAGGGGCATTCTCGAAAGCATAGCAGTATCTCATGCAATGAAGATATTATGCACAATCTTTTACTGTCTTCTGATCCACTTGTTACAAGTATCCGTCCAAAAGGAAATAAGTTTGTAAAAAAATCTTCTTTTAAGGAATTTTATGAGCTTACGGATCTGAGAAAAGTGATATCGAATTTGTTAACATAAATGATTTAGCGGACATCGATTCTGAATTTGAATTAATTGATGATGATGATGATGACGAAGATAATTAAATGATGTTATTGTTTTAAAATGTGTAACTTAGTAAATTAGAGCTTACATCTTAATTATTTATTGTACTTTTAATGAAACTAGGTAATTTATTATCAACTTACTTAAAAGTCATACTCTCATCAGTTCTTGTGAATATTTTTGTTAATATATATTTCTGTATATATATAATATATTTATAGACCTCTTAATAAGTCTGTCTGCGGTTTAAAGTAAATACAAATGGGGAAAAAACGTTTTTTTTTTTTAATTTTCATTTCCTTTTATCCCAGAAAGTGCACATTTGGCGCACTATGTGTCTTAGTATTAAATATAGCTCTTAGTAATAGCATTACGATATTAGAGACCGGTACTTGAAACAAGCCCGGAATCAGGAGGGAGAGAGCTCGATACACTCATTTTCATAGTAAAATTTCACATTTTCTCAAATTACTCCCGAAATATGGGAGTTATGAAGAAATTCATCACCACAATTTATGAAGGCATTAAGTAATCGAATAAGATGGCATCATTAGTTTGTCATAATTTTACTCTTATTTTTCGGACATGTCTACGTCCAACCGCTCCCATACATTCGTTCCACTGTGCGCTGCCTCGATACAATTGTGTATGAATCCGTTTTGCGACGTTCAGAGTACACATCTACACATACAATAACCCCATGCTTAACTTCCTATTTAAGTTGCGTTTGAATGCCGCACATCTCATGCTATTGTTCTCTGCGAGGGAGAACTAGCAGCAACTGAAACTAAGTCAATACTGTATTATGCTGTCGTGGGCTCCGAACTTGGGTATTGTGAGGTCTTGTCATAGGAGTGACTTGTTACTAGCAGGTATATTTGGAGTTAATTTTGACTAGAGTAGAGACTATAAAAGATTATAAATATTTTCTCCAGTTCCTCGAAACAAAAGCACAAAATCCGATCAAAGCAACCGTTAAAATTTTCTTTGAGCCTACAGCAAAAGGATACAATATATTTCTGCCTACTCTAATCGTAAATGGAATGCTAGCTTGAGTAATACGTGAATTTCTAGGGCGCGTGGCTAATATCGAAACCAACTCCGCCATCTTGTTATATCAATCAAACATGACACTCTTTCTCAAATGTTTCTAAACAAGTCCTCCTGCCAAAGTCATTCAAACGGTGAAACAGTTCCTTCTACCACTATCAAGCTAAAAAACTAAAACTCAGGTATGGTCTCAAGCCGTGTAGACGGCGCGTTCGTGTTCCACACGCGCCTCAAAGAGATGTCTGTAAACAGGGAGGGGCCCGCAAGGGCCGATGCCTGCCAGGGCTGCGGGCTGTTCGAAAGGGATACCGTGGCCCTGGAACACAAAGGGCAAGGAAGGAACATGGATGGGTTTTAGTCAGTACAAGTCTGACACTCCCTTCCGCTCTGCCCAGAGCGGGAGAAGTCATTTGATGATTTCCCATCCGTAAAAAAAACAAAAAGGGTGGTCTCAAGTAACCAAGTAGACGCGAACTAATATCAAATCTTAACCGTCGAATATTATGACGTCTCGCCGTTCTAATTCAAAACTTAGGTCTAACGACTAGTGACGTCACTTAGTACCTCATTACTATCAGCGCTCGCTTTCCGCATATTAATTACGTGAAAGTTCACAATAGTTTATAGTTCCTAGTTCATGCTCATTACGGCGAGGTGGCTTTCAGGCGAATCGTATTAGAAGGAGTTAGTGTTCCATTGGCCAGTTCAGCTCACACAAGTTTGGTTTGGTATAGTTAAAACTTCTTAACTCTGGGAAAATTGTTATAACATACTTCGAATGAATATTCTCTGATGACATTTTAATATTGAAGTGTACTTTTGAAAGTCGTAAAGAAACAAAGGACCTAACCAAACAAGTGACTTTCGATTTCAAAGCGTTATCTCAAACGACTTTGGACAGGATTAACGTAAACTCGTAGTAGCTGAATATTATGTCGATCCTACCCTCCCCAGGGTTAGACACAACGGTCTTTTCTGATTTTTCTACCAATATTGTTGTTTTTGTGCCCTAAGCTTTTCAATAAAAATAATATTTGCTCAAAACCATACCCAATTTTCTAACAGACGGGCAAATACGCCGAGAGTACTTTTTCCACCGACCGTAAGAACCAAAGATTTCCCCTCTTATTTCAAATATGTTTCTACCCGCACTCAATCTCCTCGTAACACATTGCCACTCCGAATCAATTCCTCACGACATATAACAGTTTTTGCTTAATTTTCCCTTCCTACCCTTCTCTGCGGCTTCACCGTTGCCATGTGAATCGCTTGTACCATGTTTATTCCGAATTAACGAGTCTGGGCTCTCCCGGCCTCACGTTGCCTCGCAGCTTCACTCTCTTTTAGTATTCCACACGAGCCTTTCATGAAAATTGTTATGAATAAGAGTTTTTATTCGAGCAAAAGTATACGGTTGCGTAAGATTTTCTTTTGCCGCAATCTGGGCTACTGGGGTATACAAGTTTTTGTTGAAAGCTGTAGGGTACAATAAAAGCTAGATGACAATACTAAAAGAGAACGAAACCTCAGATGGTAAAAATATTGTTTTGTTACGAGACCTTGTGTCATGAATGTTAGAATTTCACTTGAATTAGAGTCTGAAGTCGCTCGTTAGTCGATTCTGACGAAGATCAAAAGGAATATGGAACACTTCGATGTTGGCGCCCAACGTAGGACTGATTTAAATACAAGCAATTCACGTATTTGTACGTTTTGCCCTGATAATATGAAGTCAACGATTACAAGTCAAAATGGAGAAGGCAACCACGCGTGCTATTAGACTAAATCGAGTAAAATGTGATTCGGCATCAAAATGGCGACGCTGGGGCCATAATGGTAGCTTAATGGCACATGTAATAGTGTTGTAAATAATTTCTGATGTGGGCCCCTAGCGCAGCCCGAGGAGAAATATTTACACCGATTTTGTGCCTTAGTACGTCCTGGGGATTTTAATCCTGGGAGCCGAGGTAATTAGTTTAATCATCCTGCGGAGTGCAAAAGCTGGGCGGACCCGGGAGATAACCTGCTCATATGCGGCATAATTACTTTGTAAAGTACCACTTGTCATGTTATTAATTTTATCTTTCAGAAACGTATTAGGGTCACTACAAAGTTAAGCTTGCCAATGTAGACAGAATCGCTTCTGACAGTTATATAGGTAAGAAGAGTGTAAATAAATGCTCTGAAAAAAATTATAAACAAACGACACACCCTTTGTAAGTGACAGTTGGTAAACAAAGCGGTTAGCGAACAAGGGATTGCTCTTAACCGCCGCCACCCTACATCTGGGCCGTTATACCGACAGGGTTGCCAGTGGGAGTGCGTTATGTGGGTAGGCCCACATAACGCACTCAGCTGGCAACCCTGACTACACCGTCAACACTGCCAACGCTGGTAGCCCGGTAATAACCGTAAAAAACTTACCTCCACTACTTAGTGCAAAATTCACGGAATTCGGGATATATTAACCTGTGACGTCAAACCCGCAGTAGGGGGAATTTTTCACTGAAGTAACGTTATTGGTTGGATATTTAACCTAGATTTTTTCCCTCGAAGTCATCATCATCTGCCTAGCCTTTTCCCAACTATGTTGAGGTCGGCATCCAGTCTAACCGGATGCAGCTGAATACCAGTATTTTACATGGAGCGGCTGCCTATCTAACCTCCACAACCCAGTTAGTACTGGGTAATACGATACCCCTTGGTAAGACTGGTTGGCAGACTTTTTTGGGTCACTGACTACCTAACGACTGTCACAGATCTACAAATGACAGCCGGGACCAACGGCTTAACGTGCTTTCCGAGGCACGGAGGAAACTCGGTAGTAATGGGTAGTCACCCATCCACAGACCAACCTAGGCAAGCACGGCTTAACCTAAAGATCGACCCGAGCGGCTGTTATTATTTAGCCACGAGCTCCTCTTCTTTTCCCTCAAAGTAATAAGCAGTAAATATGGTTATATCATTCATTACATCAGTATGACTTTATAATTTTGAGGCATTAGGCCTGTCATAACTAACTGTATTGAGTGCTTAAATCAGACCCTTACTCTAACAGGTTATTCTAAGCACACGTTTTTATTTTCAAAGATTTCCTTTTTTGTCACCATTCTGTCACCCGGATCCATCTGTCCTTACTTGTAACCTTAGTATCACAGAGGTATCCGCCCCCCCCTGACTAGAATATTAATACGTCGCGTTGGACATCCGACGTCAGTTTTACATCTACCCTCTTTCTTTAAAAAAAAAGTAAACCGTTTTACGTACATACATGTGAGGGTAGGATGAGGTTTAGTTTGTTTGGTACCTACTTCGTGTAGGGACAGGCTTGCTTCGTTAGTTTTGAGACTAGACGATCGAGTTCAAACGCGAAGAAATGAATTCATTGAAATTGAGAGATGGAAAACGTAGGTATTTTTATGAAATCCCACCATGTTTTGGTTTGTCATCAATAGAAAATCAATATCCAAGATTTATTTATTGAGGAAAACATAACTATTCGGTATCAACAATACATTTCGCGGAGTACGTCGTTTAGCGGAGTGTTTTATTTAGTTTTAGTGTAAGCTATAAACTGTTATTTTTATTACTTCTACTTCTATGTACCCACATGTTATGTACTGTAGGCCAATGCCCTTTTTTTTTCTTTTTTTTTCGGATGAGAAATCATCAAATGACTTCTCCCGCTCTGGGCAGAGCGGAAGGGAGTGTCAGACTTGTACTGACTAAAACCCATCCATGTTCCTTCCTTGCCCTTTGTGTTGCAAGGCCGCGGTATCTCTTTCGAACAGTCCCGCAGCCCTGGGAGGCCAATGCCCTCTGCTTTGTTTCCTAAAGCTCTCCTTTTATATTCCCAAGTGTTGCTTGTTATAATATTGTGCTCCGTGAAAGAGCTATTTGAGTAATTGTTCATGCCAGCAACCCTAAGGGGCAGGCAGAGTGCTTTATAGCAGTTTGTTGTGGCAGTCTCTAATTGAAAGTGATAAGGGTACCAAATCTATACATATACGTGTACTAGCCTACCTTAGCCTAAAGGTAAGCTGAGCTTATGAGCTTGGGTTCGATACCCAGGTGGATTTTTTCATCAGGACTCTCTTTGTAGTAACCACGGAGGCAGCATTTGTGCCCAACCAAAGGCAATACCTATATAGGCTTGACATCTAGTGGCGAAATGTGAATGTACTATAGATACACTTATGCCTAGCCCCTTAGCGATTACAGGCATAATGTTATGCTATGTTTATGGTAATAAAATAGTAGTTACAAAGTACAGTGTAACGTCGGTGTCAGCTCGCTGATTCAATGACTTTCGACATTTTCGATCGACGCGCTGTCAGATTCACAAGTATTTCATTTTAAATCGAGCGATGTAATTGGTTCATTCTGGAGCTTAAAATGTTAAAATATTGTTAACGAACAATTAGCAGTTACCAATCAAATGGTTGAATTACATAATATAACATCACGTACACCTACACCTCTGCTTACCCTCCCCGTAGGGTAAGCAGAGGTGTACCTAATAGTACACCCACATTTCGCCAGTTATGTTTAAGTTTCATGAAATAGGCGCCGAGCCTATTGCCCTCAACCGGGCTCAAATCCAGACTCCGTGGCTGCTACTGAGAAATAACGATGGAAAAACCTAATAACACATCAAACTACGAACAACCTTCCTTAAACATTTTTAATACGTTTAAAAACGAAAAGTAAATATCCCCCGTCTGCATAGTTATCTCAAGTTTGTTACCGCGATATTTTTTAGCAAAATATTATGTAAATTAACTTCCCCAAAAATGTAGTCTCGTGAATCTTGTAGCTCGCGACATGTCAAGCGCAGTGGCGGCCAAGTTTGTAACTAGCGTGCACCAAAACTTGGCGCACTCTGCCAAGTTTTCCTGTTGCAGGCAGTCGCGTCATAACTTTATGACTTCAATGGCCAAGTTGAGCTAACTTTAAATTTGTTGCCAGTTAGGATTCAGTGAAATGTGTTCTGTACGAGGTTTAGGGTATTAAAAATGCATGTACATACGTGCTGGAAACTTGACTAGGTCGGTTCTATGACTTGCTTTTAGTTATTGTCTTAAGAGCGAAAAGTCAGTTGTTTCAACTATGTCGTTTTAAAAGACAGATATATTTCCTCTTTTCGCCTGCATTGATATAATGTTACCAAAGTTTTAGTTTTGTCCTGGTGGTCTTTTAAAATTTTCTACTCTAGGTCAGCTCAAGGTCAAATTGTGACCACAGCCGGTACCGTCTACTCTACAATAAGTTGGAAGCTACCTAACTTCCCCTTCGTACTTCTGAAATTAATAAAACCTCTTTGAAGCCTTCCTAGAATAAGATCAAAGGTTTTCTTTTGGTATAAAGTATTTTACATTTAATTTTCCACTACAAGATTTTAACTCATTGTTGTAAATATTAGCCCCTCAGGTCATAAACCCAGGGCTCCGAAGTGATCCATTTTTGTGGCTAACTGTAACGAGCCCCGCGGGGATAGCATGCTCACTAAGACTTGTTCTATGGTTAACAGTGTTATATTTTAGCTTTTTAACAAAGCAAATAGCCAATTTGGGCAGAGTACCTTATGGCCAGCCATGAATTTTCAAACTGATGTATGCGCAGTAGTCCGAATGTGACACAAAGTGAGTGTTACCTGGCCTCGTATTCTACTAAAACTCCGTACTACGCCTGTTCTAAGTATTATCAATAAAGTGCAACTGACTGCGCTCTTTGAAAAATTAGGGACCATCTTAAAATCATATTAAAAAAAATGGTTGTCTGTAAAGTCTGTTTACGGACGATAAGATAACGTCATGAAAACATTGATGAAAAATTGCATACTTTTATGAATTGAATTATTATCACTGAATTATTATTATTTTTTATAATACATAGATGCATCACAAGCTGAACGCTTAGGCCGATCGTGCCTCTCTATCGCTTGTTCCGCGCTCTCGCTTGCACGCTCGACTCAGGCGGAGCGTGAAACTTTTTCGTGCGTGCAGCCGGCGTTCATCGATTTATTAAACATTATCACGTCTAAAATATTCTAATTAGGCTGAGTATTTACCAATTTTTTGAATACCTAAGCGCTCGCCTTTGACCTGTTCCTAGTGTTTTAGCTAGGGGGAAAGAGCGGTGGAACAAAGTCACCACCAACATTATTGTCAGATGAGTTAGAAAATATTTCGCTTGCCGACAGATTGTTTATTTGCTCTATACGTACGGTTAAAGATTGTGTTTATCATCATTTTCCAATTAGTGAACTTTTTGAAACGACCTCCTTGTAGATATAGGTTTTCTTTACTATACTTAATTAATATTCTATCGAAGAACTTATCAAACTTTCTTAAGTCTATTTGTTGAAGATCTTGAGTTTCTAAACAGTAGGCAAACTTATTTAGTTCTAGGCGTTGGGAATACAATCTAAAGGACGGCTGTTGTTCGGGGGTCTGTTCGAACAAATATTGTTTGATTAAAAATATCGTCAAAAGGTTGTCTAAGTGTGGACATGTCTTAAAAGTACTTTCTTTTCCTCAAGTTATAGTTAATTCAAATCAAACCAAAAAAGTAATTTGTTCAGAAGCTGAGAACTAGTTTCTTTAACGTGAAAATTGACATGAGACGGTCCCCCAAAACGAACGCACTTCATTTCAATCTTCTTCAATCAATATATCTGAATAGAACATCATAACACCATGCCTATTTCCCCGAAGGACGCATTTCAACAGAAAACAGAACTATCTATTCTGTTTTAATTCCACCTAGTGATAAGTTGCTCCCTAACATCCAACAAATGCAAAATACCACCCTTTAGGAGACTCTTCCAAATCTATACATATAATAAGACAGTAAAAAAACTGTGTCTGTACATTGAATATATTAAAAAAAAAAATTGGGGGGTGTTTAGAAACAGTAATAGAGCACGAATCCAAAAAAAAAATCTGTCTGTTTGTCTGTACACGCTAATCTTCGGAACTACTCGACGGATTTGAATGATTTTTTTTTTGTTGTATAGGTATTAAGTCTGGGCAACATATAGGCTATAATTTATCTTGGAAACTTGAACACCTGATGCAGAACCGCAACAGACCAGCTAAACTATAAGAGATACAAAAATGGTACCATAGCAAAAATTGTTCCACGTAATG
Source organism: Lycophotia porphyrea (assembly GCA_950005105.1). Taxonomy (NCBI): domain Eukaryota; kingdom Metazoa; phylum Arthropoda; class Insecta; order Lepidoptera; family Noctuidae; genus Lycophotia; species Lycophotia porphyrea. The sequence goes on along the minus strand of OX465408.1, from coordinate 436,340 downwards.
AGCATTTTCTGCTAAGAGAATAAATTTGAAGATCTGGAACAGCTGATGTGGAACTCCAAGAGCCCAGCCACACTATAACATATATAGGAATGACGTCTTAGCAAGAGTTGTTCAGACTAATAAGCACTCTCTGTTGACGTATAAAAATTGAAGATGTGGAACACCTGTCGTGGACCTCCAAGAGCCCAGTTACACTATAATATATATAGGAATGACGTCTTAGCAAAAGTTGTTCAGCCTGATGAGCACTCTCTGTTGACGAATAAAAATTGAAGATCTGGAACACCTGATGTGGAAATTAAAGCTATAACTAATTTCACTGTATTTCTACCAAAGGGTATCGTATTACCCAGAACTAACTGGGTTGTGGAGGGCAGATAGACAGTCGTTCCATGTAAAATACTGGTATTCAGCTGCATCCGGATGTACTGGAAGCCGAACCCAACAGCACTACATATTATAACACAATGTTCTCCGCCGCGTCTATCTGTCTGTTCGCGATAAACTCAAAAATTACTGCACTGATTTTCATGTTGTTTTCTTAAATAGATAGAGTGGTTCTCGAGGAATTTTTTAGTATATAATTTGTCAAGTTTTTGAACAGATTGGCTAAAATATAATGATATTTGTTGGAGGTGTTGGAAAAAAATAAGCCGTCTGGGGGAGCTTTCAACGAAAACGCTGCCTTTTAAGATATAACAAATCATGAATGGTAGAATTGTATATCTTATATAGGTCTACAGAAAAATCCGCTATGGCGTATGTCTATCTCTTAAGGATAATATACTATATCCATTTTAATACTTTGAAAATGGGCAAACTAGGTTCCCATGGGTTGAGGGAATGGGATCATCATGATTACTTTTGGTCGCGATAACCGACATCCACGCAGGCGAAGCCGCGGGCATCAGCTAGTCACTCATAAATTATGAAAATGAAACCCAAGGCCACTATTTAGGCCTCACACAAAGCGCGTCTATTAGGCCTAAATGCAGAACTGGATTGCACTAAAAACCGACCTTACAGCACTGAACGCAATACATTAGTGATTTCGCTGTATTCTAGCCCAGTATCCTGCGTCCATTTCACTAGATATAAGTACTCATCAGAGCCACAGAGTAATTAAGTTCAGAAGGACCACAACATGCCACAAAAGATTTGTGCACACTGTTGACGATTCGGTAGCAACTTCCGCTTATCAAAATGACTATAATGTAAGACATGTTTGTTTTACCGTTGATGCTACCAAAGGTGCAGCGTTGGACGCCACTGGCTCAATGAACTGACGGTCTCAAAATGGTGGCTGGGTCAAATTGGATGCTAAACGTGGAGGACAGGTGTTGTGGTGCAGCTTGTGAGAGACTCATGTTCAACAGGGAGAGAAACATGTATTCTCTGCAAACAAATGCGTCGCTCGGTTAATGAGCGGCATTCGTTAATATTGTTGTGATTCGTAATTGCTTAATTTGCAGTAGCAGACCTTCTGTATAGTCCTTACTCAGTGGTACAGCGTCCATTTTGCTAGTTATTAGTGCTTATCTGAACTGGCGGTGCACGGTGGTCGCCCGCGCGGATGCAAATGCGTTCAAATTGCGAGCACTGCAACTGCACAAAGGAAAATACTGGCTCTTTTCGTGATGTTTTTAAATGGAAATTTCATAGCGTTTGTGGCGAAAGGTTGAATTTAATTAAGTGGAAATTAGGGAAGTAAATATACAATAATTTGCTTTGAAAATATTGTTGTTAGAGAACCATTTTTCAGCTGTATGGCCTCGAAATACATATAGCTGGTAGTTTTTATCACTCAAGGTCGTCACATCATGGCGTTCCATAAGAAGCCGAAAAGCACTTGTTCTCCCCATTATTGAGATATTTTTTTTTGTTTTAGACCATACCTGGGAATCTTCTAGTTACGGAGATATTGGGGGTCAAAGTTCCAACATTTTCACAAGTTCTTTTTTAAATACTTGTTTTTAATGTAAGATTTTTACCTTAAACACCTCCACGACTAGCTTACTATTCTATCCATTCATCAACATAATGTTTGGAGTGCGTAACATTGAGTCCTACCGTAAAACCACCCCAAAAAAAAAGTTGTTTACCAGCAATAAGTTACTTAGTTCGTTGTACAGGTTGCTTGGTTGACGGCTTCGTAAAGGTAAGTTTGTTTGTTACCTTTTCACAACTAAACCACAAAACGATCATCCTGAATTTTTGCATATTCGTTGTCAAATTCTAAATTATCGCGAGCAAAGCCGCGGGCAAAATCTAGTTGTCATCCATTCAATCTCAACAGGGGGTCTAAAATGGCCGTTTTAGCAGAATCGTAATAATATAACCATACATATCATCATCATCATCATCATCATCAGTCTATAATGTTCCCACTGCTGGGACACAGGCCTCCTCTCTATGAGAGGGAATGGGCTATAATCCACCACGCAGGCCCAGTGCGGATTGGTAGATGTCACATGTCTTCGAATAAATACATATAAATCACGTTAATTTTCTTAAAATGGTCGAAGACGCAGTTAATATTATGAATTGTCACTTTCTGACCATTTTACGATTTGCAACGTAATCCATATTATTATCTCATTATGATTCCGCTTAAGCAGCCATCTTAGGTTGCCGGTACATTCAGAGGACATATCATATCAATATGGCTTATGGTGTATAATATTAACTAATTCAAGCAGATTATAATTAAGTACTTAGCAGTGGTCTCACCATCAATAGGCCGCAGTTCAAAGCCAGTTAGCCTGGCGGCTGGCCCTATTATCGGCAAGGGATTGTAGTAGACAATAGTAAATAGCTTCTAAAACTAATCGATTTATTGACAAGGAGTAGTAACAATAAGGAAGGCTCTTGCAAAACCTCGCCGAAGAAACGTCATTGAAACATCACAGATGATATTATAATTTAGCGTAAGATATCGACCTAATTCACCAACTATGGAATTAAAAGAAAATGCTAGGTACTAAAGTGACTGAAAACTTTTAAGTATCTTTTTAATATGGACTGCTAGGCCCTGCGATACTGTGTTATTTTTGGGTGTCTTGCCGAACAAGTAAAGACAGTACAGCACTTTCTTAGCCTCTTTTTTTTTACAACTTGCATCATGCATCATGCATGCAGCATTTTTCAGACACATGTTCAGTCATCTTGATGTACCAAAAAAAAAGGGCTTCGTTTTCCAGCTTTTACTAGTACTCCATTACCTCTTTACTCCATGGCACACAACGTTCGCCGAGTAATCAGTGCCACGCCAATTATACACTAATTTGTCAAACGTGGTATTGAACTGAACACAATGCCTAGTCTGGCGTCCCTTTGTTTGTGGGCAGGCGTGGTAATAGGTGCGCCATTAATATAGATTTAATTAAAGATGGTAGTATGTGCTCTTAGAGGGCTTTTGGTACCAGCAAGGATTTCTAGAAAGACGTTTGTGGGTGTTTAGAAACGGTACAAAGGCTTACGATCCCATTCTATATTAAATATCAAAAGTAACTGTCTGTCCTGTTATATTTTGAAGTCTAAACGGCTGAACGTATTTCAATGGAAATTGGAACATGGGTAGACCAGGACCTAGGCAAGGAAATAGGATACATTTATCCAGGTAGTTTGTTTCTTAGTGACCTCTTGACTAGTTTTAACTCGGGGCTCATGACACGGGTCAAATTGAACATTGTAAAAATATATAATTACCTCTCACTCGCAACAAGGTCTTCTTGCGATAGGTTTCGTATAGGTACTGATACTAAAATACCTTCCTAGTTAAAATTTAAATCTTTTCCTAGCAGGTTATTAGAAACATTGAAATGCGTTTTGAGAACCATACCGCAGACCTAGGTTGCCTGTAAAGGTAGCGATTCAGCTTCGAGAAAGCAGACTTTTCTAAAGAACCTCCCTAATTAGGTACCGAAGCCCCGAACTCAAACATCTCATCCTAGACGAAACTGTCTCCGTTTCCTACAATTAAGGGGAAAACTACAACGAAATAAAACTGTAGTGCTTACTCCTCAGGAAGTGTTTCTTACGAAAGGGCTCCGAGCTAATGCATTCTCTTTCTAAACGATATCACAATGGAAATGCGAGCTCTTTATCGTACATAATGTTGTCTAGATAAGTTTCTAGTGCTTTCAACTTGCAGCTCTAAGCACTAGATGCAATTTTTTTTCCTGCGTCTTGAAATTACGTTAATACAGCTCAAAATTGCACGACAACAAACCCTGATAAGCACATAAACAGATACCACTAGGACACAAGCTATACATGCGCACCGACACGCGTCTTGCGACAGCGACAGGGGAAAACAAATTGAAGAAGTTGTTTAGAGCTACGGTAGTAACGCCAAAAAAACAAATGACAAACGCGCGTGTCGTATGACGCTAGTCTTATCGCACGAGGCCGTGAACACAGTTCTCTGAGAGCGTACACTTAAGGCGCATGAAACTGTAGCACCCTTAAAATTCTCGCAAACAAGTGATCGAAGATCAGACGTGCAGACAAGCAGGGGGGGTTATCATTTGCAATAGGTTTGCGGCGCGGCGCTGTGCACACACTCCACGCGGCCTGATACCCGATATCTTTAATGTTTGATCGGGTAACGGGCTTCCAGCCGACGACGTGCCTCTGTGCTGCGTGTGCCAACCTGGATTATTTATGTAGCCCTGGGCGAAAGCTGTTAATTTTATGAAGTTTGCATTTTGAGATGGGCTTTTCGTGAAATGTTCATTATTTTGAGTGTGTATAAATTGTTTTGTTGGCGCTGTGTTTTACGTTAATTGTTCTTTCATTATGAATTAACTCTTACGTGGTATTTTATGAAATATATTGTAATTATTTCATTGTTGAGTATTAAAAACTATATTCTTTTATAAAAAAAAATATTCATTTCGCTAAAATTTAAACACTAGAGACAATTTAAATAGAGCATGCAAATGTATTATTATTTATTAATGTACAGACAAAAGAAGAGCACAAAAGTACTGCTTAATAGGTTTACTTTTCGCTTTGCTTTAGGCTTGCTTTTGTAGGTTCTGCGTTGCTTTTGCTGGTTTTGCTTGGCATTTATATTAAACGTCAGCATCTCGAATGGTAGTCACACACATCCTTTCATTAATATAAAATGATCATAGCTCCTTACAAATTGTGTCCGCCAGAGTACACTGTCAGATAGGTGAAATTCCCTCACCTTCCGCCTGACGCAGGTCCTCACCGGACACGGTTGTTTCGGGAGGTTCCTGCACCAAATCGGGCGGGAGGAAACGCCCGGGTGTTACCACTGTGAGGGTCGCCCAGAGGATACGGTGGAGCACACGGTAGAGGTCTGCCCTGCTTGGGCGGAGCACCGCCGTGTCCTCGTAGCGGCGATCGGCGGCGGCGACCTATCGCGTCCGGCCCTGGTCCAGTCCATGGTTCGGAGCGAAAGGGAATGGGACGCCGTCACCTCCTTCTGCGAAGCAGTCATGCTAGCGAAGGAGGTGGCGGAGCGTGAGAGGGAGAGAACCTCTCGTCCCAGCCGCCGCGGGAGACGCCTCGGGCGTCGGGGGTCACGTGGTGGCTTCCGGCCACCGTAGACGCGGACCTGTGGACGGAGAGTAATGGGCTAGCTCGCCGTCCGTCCGTCTTTTGACGACAGGCCGTGTTGACGGCGCGTTCGTATTCCACGCGCGCCTCAAAGAAATGTCAGCAAATAGGGAGGGGCCCGCAAGGGCCGATGCCTGCCAGGGCTGCGGGCTGTTCGAAAGAGATACCGCGGCCCTGGAACACAAAGGGCAAGGAAGGAACATGGATGGGTTTTAGTCAGTACAAGTCTGACACTCCCTTCCGCTCTGCCCAGAGCGGGAGAAGTCATTTGATGATTACCCATCCGTAAAAAAAAAAAAAAAAAGATAGGTGAAATTGTTAATGCTAGGGTTGACACAATCAATAACTGTTTAAGGGTTATATTCAACTACAAATAACTTTTAATGGAATTTGTCTATTGACAAGAGATAGGTACTAATTGGGTACATAGGATCAGCCTTTTAAATGATCTAAAATTCATTCATCCAACAATCCACAGTTCACAGAGGTCCTAGCAGTGGGAACAATATACGCTGATTGTGCAAGTAACATCTAAGTTTCTAAACGATACATAAATGACTAAAATAAAAAGACCACCGTATTTAGTTTCTGAAAGACCACACACGAAATGTATAACATCCACAAGACTTAATCACAAATGCACACACGTATTGGTTTTTTTTTCCCTTAATAACAAATTATGCCCAACACTTTAGGGATTACAGGCGTGATGTTACAGTGTTAAAAAAATAATGCACAGCAAAATTATTTGACTAAAACTGAAAGTAAAACAAATATCCATCTCATTGTTTTTAATCGTAAAGAGCAAAGTGAACAAGGCTATATAGCCATCCTAGTAAAAAGTCATTAAGTAAAAAGCTCCCACGCACCGTACTTCAGTTTTAATTGAGATGTTAATGCCGGCTGGATACGCCTTTATTTTATCTGAAGGAGATGAAGGGTTTCACTTCTTGTGATGTCGAATAAAGCTCTGTAGGTGTTTGAAGCCCTAGTACTTTCTGTTGAAGATTGAGTATTACTTCATAATTAATTTTGATTGCTTGTTGACAATGGGACAAAGTTAGTGAAAGCTTAAAACAGTGCTTAAAATTAGTTACTACTGTAACTATGTAGTATGTTTTTAAGGGATGTTTAAAGGTTCGTAATATAATCATTTCAGTAAATCAATAAAAATTGCTTTGCTGTGAAGTCATCTGATAACTCTGGATCTGGAGAAGCGACAGTTCAAAGAATAATTAATTATTGTGATACTGAGTAAAACCTTGCTCTACAAACATTTCGCTTTAGCTACTCTGAAGCGGTCACTAGAAATACTTTATAACCAAACAATACTGCTATTGAAAAAGGCGTGATGAATTTCTAGGTGTCAACTTTTCTATGAATCCTAACCTAACTCCATAAAGCTTATTTACCTTATTATAACTTATACGAGTAAATACCGTGGCTGGTTAGCCAGTTACTAACGGAATCACTTCAACTAGTAACTAGGTAGAAAGTAACACAGTTGTCGAGCTCGTTACCTGAATCGATAGGCAGAAGATAGAACTGCGATGCACTAAGACTTGTTGATCAGCAGCTTTTTATAAACAGCCTGATTGATTGGTTGGTTTCAAATCTATTCTATTCTTCTAAACAAGTCTTTCCTGCTGCACATTAGTATTGTCTGGTTAGCTGTTGCTTTTCATTTTCTTTAATTGTTTTATGTCTACTTTGTCAAGAACTTTGCTGTAGTTAACCTATTTTGTGTGTTATTCGCTTTTCTTGCTTGTGCAGAGTAATTATGTGTTTACTTTTCTTAATTTTTTAGACAATGTAATAATATGCAGTACTTTAGTTACGTTTTCGAGCATACGAACTCTTCAAACACATGAAACAACGAATGATTAATTTCCTTCAAAATCATTCAGATTGTGATATACAGCGCGTTACACAATTCGGGTGCTGGTCTAGATAAAGATGTGTGTTTTGCGCTATGGTTCCTTTGCCGTTCAAAGTTTCATCATTACCACATTGATCTTCTTACTTCAAGGAAGCAAATCCGATAACATCACAGCAGTACCTACCTATACTACTTCCTTGGCCTGTGCACGTGATACGCCTACCTAACGAGCCACCACAGGTTATCTCTGATACTTAGTAGCTACAGAACAACAATTTGTATCACACGGCAGTATCAGTTTACAGGAAGTTGGACAGTTGTAGTAACTACTGGTAGCTCGGCTGTTAGATAACTGATTAGCAGAGATCGGAATAGGCACAGTATATTTACCTGAACTTATAAGGAAGTAAGTAACATGTGGATAATATTAAACTTGCCTCTCCTTTCAGGGAAGCGCCAGGGTGCCCGCAAAATTATAATTTTCTTACTTTTTGCAATTTGCAAGGTCAATGTCAGGTTGTATGTTGATTAAAATATGATTCGCAAATATAGGCTTTACAGAGTTATATTTCTACTAGATTTTGCCCGCGGCTTCACTCGCGTTAATTTAGAATTTGACAATCGTATTGGGTTGTATTCTGCTTGTAATAATATAATTGAGCCATGATTCGAAATCCACGTGGCGCCATCTATGTATTGTAAGAATGTTATTGTTGTTTTCCTCGGGAACAGTACTTTTTTTGAACCTGCAAAAAACATAAGAAAATTGTAATTTCGCAGGCTACCTTATCGAATACTACATAGCAATTTTAATACGGAACTAAAAAGTGTTCAGGTATTTTAGAGACGAGTAATATTCACATTTTACTTCCTTGTAGTGTATTTAGCCAATGGTTTTCTTCTACCTATTACGATTGAAGATTGGATATTAGTTATCACAGATCTTCCTTAACAATGACGAGATAAAGTGGTCAATTATAGCATTTCCGGCATCCTTTATGTTCGCAGCACGTCATGTACCTATACCCTCAGCCCACAGTGGAACGAATGTATGGGAGCGGTTGGACGTAGACATGTCCGAAAAAAAAGAGTAAAATTATGCCAAACTAATGATGCCATCTTATTCGATTACTTAATGCCTTCATAACTTGTGGTGATGAATTTCTTCATAACTCCCATATTTCGGGAGTAATTTGAGAAAATGTGAAATTTTACTATGAAAATGAGTGTATCGAGCTCTCTCCCTCCTGATTCCGGGCTTGTTTCAAGTAGCGGTCTCTAATATCATAATGCTAATACTAAGAGCTATATTTAATACTAAGACACATAGTGCGCCAAATGTGCACTTTCTGGGATAAAGAGTGATGTTTATTTTATAACACAATTTTTTTATTTTTTGTTTATTTTGTTGATTAAAACCGTTTTTCTAAAGGTTTACCTTATTACAATAACATTTCTGAGCAGCCAATTAGAGAAGATATAAGCTAATTAGGATATATAATTAGGGACTTAAGGTTTACATATAAAACTGATGCACTAATGATTACTGATAAGAACATTGCTATTATTTAATTACTAAATGGCTCTTAATACACTAATTTAGCATGCATCATTTACTAATTATCACAATAACTAATTACCTTGCAATATTTAACAAAGGATACCTGGGATACCTGGATTTTATATAAATAGGTCACTATTAGTAACTTTAAAATCAGTGTTGATTTACACCTCGTTGTATCCAAGCTAATCTCGCAATGTATTTTCCAAATTTTAATACAAATCTTGATATTCACGTTGCTTTATGCGCACGCGCACATAAAGATTTACGCGACTTTAACTATTTGTTCAGTGTTTTAAAAGATAACAGTTGTGTTCAGTTATGTGAAAGTGCTGAAACAAGTTTAAAAGACTGGTGTCGTCGATTTTGCTACCGCATTTATGCAAAATGGACACAGTCTGGAAGAAGCACAGATAAGTTTCGGAAGAAACATGAGATTTGGCTACAGGCTGCAATTCAATGGCCGGAATTACAGAATGAAAATATGGAACCTTCTACAGAAAATATAAGTGACGTCATCGAGCCCATAATTTCTCCTGCTAAATCTGATGCTTCAACTTGTACACATCCTAGTCCTCGTAAATCTTTTGAGGACCTTAGTAACCGGCAAAAAAGAAGACGCACTGAAGATAGTCTTTCATGCAGCAGTAGCAGCGCTGAAATTATGTTTTCGGCCGAAAGGGCGCTGCAAAAGGCAGGACAAAGCGATACAGCTTATGTTATGAAATACTTGACGGAGAATCCAGAAGAGGCCTCAAAAATCAAAGCCTTCATTGAAGGTAAATCAATTCAGGTACGGGAAATATCCCCTTTGAAGGCATTGGCTCTTTATGTATCGATGAACTTATCGAAATGGCGCTATAACACTCTTCGGGATTTCAACACTCAAGAAGGAGCTCTTCAATACCCGAGTTACTACATGTTGGTTAAAGAAAAAATTAAGTGCTATCCGGCCAAAGAAGATCTCACAGTTACAGAGAGCTCTGCAAAAATCAAATTACAAGCCTTGATGGATTTAACCTCAAGAAGACTTATTAGGTCGTTAGAAACCCCTGTTGATCCCAATCAACAGCTCGTATTGACCAGCAAATGGGGTTTTGACGGATCATCTAGCCAAAGCATTTATCATCAAAGGACGAGTGAAGATGAGCAAATCGATCTTGCTAGTAATTTTATGATTAGTCTTGTACCACTGCGGCTCGTCTCAAAAGGTGTAACAATTTGGGAAAACGAGCGACCATCTTCCACTTCATTTTGCCGGCCAATATTGTTTAAGTTTATAAAGGAAACCAAAGAAAATGTGCAGAGAGAGATGGCTGAAATCGAAGCAGAGATTGAAGCCTTAACTCCATCCACCATCACTGATGGAATTAGTGTCAAACACCAACTGCTGTTGACAATGATTGATGGTAAAATTCATTCCATTATATCCGATACAGCAGCTTCAGTGTGTGACATATGCAAGGCTTGTCCTAAAGAAATTAATAATTTAGAGTTAATCAAAGATAAACACGCAAACGAGGACATGTATAAATATAGCTTAAGCACCCTTCACGCTTGGATTCGCTCAATGGAATGCTTATTACACATTTCCTACAAATTAGACATAAAATCATGGCAAGTAAGGGGTGATATAGCAAAAAGGCAAGTTGATGACAGGAAGTAAAGAGTTCAAGAGGCTGTAAGAAGAGAAACGGGCTTACTTCTCGATGTTGTGAAACAAGGCAGTGGATCCACCAACAATGGCAACTCGGCAAGGAGATTTTTTGAAAACTACACTAAATCTGCTGAACTGACCGGAATAGATGCTATGCTTTTAAGAAAAATCTGTGTGATCTTGCAGTGTATTTCATCAGGAGAGAAGATCAACGTAACTAAATTCCGAGAGTTCTGCTTTGATACTGCTAAGCTTTACGTGGAGTTATACCCATGGTATTATATGCCTTCTTCACTTCATAAAATTTTAATGCATGGGCCAGACATAGTTCAGAACATGTCAATTGTGCCCATTGGTTTTCTATCCGAAGAGGCATCTGAGGCTAGAAATAAAGATTTTAGAAAATATAGAGAGGGGCATTCTCGAAAGCATAGCAGTATCTCATGCAATGAAGATATTATGCACAATCTTTTACTGTCTTCTGATCCACTTGTTACAAGTATCCGTCCAAAAGGAAATAAGTTTGTAAAAAAATCTTCTTTTAAGGAATTTTATGAGCTTACGGATTCTGAGAAAAGTGATATCGAATTTGTTAACATAAATGATTTAGCGGACATCGATTCTGAATTTGAATTAATTGATGATGATGATGATGACGAAGATAATTAAATGATGTTATTGTTTTAAAATGTGTAACTTAGTAAATTAGAGCTTACATCTTAATTATTTATTGTACTTTTAATGAAACTAGGTAATTTATTATCAACTTACTTAAAAGTCATACTCTCATCAGTTCTTGTGAATATTTTTGTTAATATATATTTCTGTATATATATAATATATTTATAGACCTCTTAATAAGTCTGTCTGCGGTTTAAAGTAAATACAAATGGGGAAAAAACGTTTTTTTTTTTAAATTTTCATTTCCTTTTATCCCAGAAAGTGCACATTTGGCGCACTATGTGTCTTAGTATTAAATATAGCTCTTAGTAATAGCATTACGATATTAGAGACCGGTACTTGAAACAAGCCCGGAATCAGGAGGGAGAGAGCTCGATACACTCATTTTCATAGTAAAATTTCACATTTTCTCAAATTACTCCCGAAATATGGGAGTTATGAAGAAATTCATCACCACAATTTATGAAGGCATTAAGTAATCGAATAAGATGGCATCATTAGTTTGTCATAATTTTACTCTTATTTTTCGGACATGTCTACGTCCAACCGCTCCCATACATTCGTTCCACTGTGCAGCCTTCAACCAGTTTTACATCTTGTTGTCTTTGTCTGTCTACGGTTCTGCTATACAACTACTTTATCAATACCTTTTCTAAGTCCTACTTAATCCACGTAAATATCTATTTTCATTAATAACGAGTTTGAGAAAGCTTTATTGGAAATATTTGCCCAATTAGTAAATATTTCAGATTTTCAGTATTTTTCAGATAAAAGAGTATTTAGCGAAGAGTATTTATTTTTACACAGTCAGGTGTTTTGTTTATGATTTATAAAGATCAATTACTGAAAACAAAACAAGTTTACTGTGTTATTTTATACTAGCCATTGTTGTTCGTTAAGTTGTTTAGTCTTGACCTTTATTTGATGAAGTAAACAAGCTAAGACCATTTTGATTTCGCAAATACCATTAATAAAGACGAAATTCTCAGGATTCATCAAACATGTTTATGACAAAACCGAAATTACATTACAAGGTACAAGGAAGATCACTAACACGTCCCCGAAAGTATATTCACATACGTCACACTCACACGCTATGTAATAGGACAAACATTTCTTGCAAAACACGTTACGAGTGTCTGCAGAATTTGAACAAAACTTGGAATATGAATTATTACTGAAAGTAATGCGAAGTGTCTCGGCATCGAGGTGTACCGTGTAGGTATACGTGGGTAGGCACAACTCCAGCCATTTGCCAAATGAGACACGCTTACCGCCGGGTTCACACGATGCTAGGGGACTTATATTTGTTGAGGTGAGTGGGCAAATAGTGCTGGATCAGATGTGTGCGCATTGTTAGCTGTGTCGTCGGTAAACGTTTGGGTGATCGCCAACATATTGACAAACACTCTAACGTATGTATAAAGGGTGTAAACAGACTCTTAACGAAGCCGAAAGGCACTTGTTCTCCCCATCATTGCGATCATTTTTTTGTTCTAGACCATACCTGGGAACCTTCTAGTTACGGAGATATTGGGGGTCAAAGTTTTTCACAAGTTTTTTTTTAAATACATGTTTTTAATGTAAGATTTTTACTTCAAACACCTCCAAGACCTCCTTACTATTCAATCCATCCATCCGCACAATGTTTTGAGTGCGTTACATTGAGCCCTACTGTAAAACGTGATTTTTCAGCCCAAACAAAAAAAGTTGTTTCCCAGCACTAATTTTTGCGTAAAGTTACTTAGTTTGATGTACAGAATGCTTAGTTAACGGCTTCGTTAAGAGTCTGTTTACACCCTGTATTTTACGGTTTTGAAAGCGGCAGGGTATTAATTGCTTTAGTGAACCAGAAACTTTTTGTCAACTACATACCTATTTGTTGTATGGTTAGTGACAGCCAAAGCATTAATTAGCACCTAGGAAATGGGGGTCTGGAAAAGCGGTATTGGGTTTTTTTTATTAGGAATTGCTCAACGACAGCCTAGGGTTTAGTGGTGTGGATGGATGTGGTTGGCTATAGATGAATATAAACGAGATGTTTTGTATGAAAGGGGATTACTTTTAAATGTATAACACTCTTGTCCTAAAAAGTTGAAATAAAAAAAGTCAAAGAATGTCTCACTCACGAATAAAGTAGAAAACAACTTCTAGAGTTGTTTTTTCCTCACGCTAACCAACCTTACGCTACTAAATCAGGCCAGTACTAGCTGTACCACTGTCCCATCTACTCGCCCTAACCACTAGCCACGTCTAAACCCGCCTCGTCCTAAAGCGGGGCACGTGCTCCCCGTTACCCCGCATCCCACTGCATTATCGCGGCGATAAAATCACACTGTCCGTCAGACGAAACCTTTACGGCCTCCACGGGAACCTTATTACACCGAGACGTGATGGATTTGTTTAGTAAACGGGCCTTCAGGACTGGAGCCCTTGATATACTTACTAGCACACTTACTCCCTTCTTTAACATCATTGTGTACAGTCCTTTGTATTTCGTCGCCACTGCTCTCAAAAGCGAGAACCAAACATTCGAAGACATCCTCCCATTACAATTTCTATATTTTATGTCTGTAATTTGTATCGTTGCTTAGAAGAGAGAATTCTATCTTCTATCTGTCTATCTCACTCTAGTACTATAGCCCACTAGAGACTTGTAACCAAGACCTGTAAAAGGCCCTAGATTTAAGTGTTAGGTCCGACAGAGTTACTGGCATCATTAAGTTAATCGCTAGTAATTAGATCTCCTGCGCCTAGGTCCTTAGCGCCAGATGAGTTTACGACGTTGTGTGTTGAGTAGGAGTTAGGCCAGCAGTTTCAGATTAATTTTGCTTGTACTGTGTTCTCGTTAAGAAAGTAGAAGTTATATAAGTATGTGGGGGTATGAGGTAATCTGCGAGTCTTCGAAAGTACGTGTTGAAGTCTCAGCAGCCTTGTAATGAGTGCTTGTTGAGTATTTTATCGCCTAGTAGACATTTCTAGAGGCTATTTTCTTCTCCAAACAAAATGGTTTTGTAGTTAAATAGGTACATTAAATATCAGATGAAGTTAGACGATTTTTAGCTCAAAGGACAATGGCGAAATCTTAGCTGAATTTAATTTGACCGTCTAAAGGTGACTTATATACGAAGGCCATTCCATTATATTTCTATGTTTTTTCAAAGTATCACATTAGTTAGGGCCGGATAAAAAAAATATTTTAAATGAAAGTTATTTGACTTTTTCATTGACGTTTAGTGCTGCCATTTTATATTCATTCTGCTTAGTGACACTAAGTACAGCACTATTGTATACCAGTTTTAATTTATTATTGTTAAATTAAACTAAATAATTGAATTAACAATACTGTTTATTTCTAAGTGGAAGTGTTCCTTGCAGGGAGGTAAAAATGTTGTAATGTAAAAATAAATGCATAACTTTCAATTAATGACTGGCAAAAAGGCTAATATCCCAAATCTAAAAAAGATCTCATCACTTAGAAATGACATGTTTACAAGACATTGCATGCTTAAATAATTGAGAAAAGAAAATACTAATGCAATGTTGCCCTTTTACTTCCTCGAATTGGAATTACCATAGACATAACCTACAAAAGTTCATCACTGAATTTCTATTATTCTCGGCCTTCTCGAACATAAATTCTAGCATAAACTGATTCAGAATTTGATGCCGAGTTAAACAAGATATTTTTCATTTTAAGACGCAAGATTTTAATCTCAGCTAAATTAATGTATGGGTGGCTGCCATTGGCCTTTGCCAATTCATTCATACAATGTATTCCTTCCTGTTTACTGTACCATTTTTCCTTTTGTTTGCTTCCGCGGTTTTCTAATCCTGCTTGTATGAAGCTTTATTTATTATTATAGGTACTTCATGTTTAACAAAGCCCAGTTTCATGCTATCGCACACAACACAGTCCACACAATAAACTATGAGACTTATACGGGCGTGTGATAACCAACACAACAATCCGAGATCTTACGCTAAAAATCTCGAAATACCCTCCAATTGAAACGGAACTCTGCATCAAAGGGGATAGAGTGGAAAATTCTTTGTGAACAGCAATTCAGCCTTTGGCTATGCTATTTGAAATGCTGTGTGAGCTGAGTCGTTTTAAAAATTCACTGCGAAGAGAACTAGGGGAGAAGTGAATTGGTCGTTAGTACGTCCATCCTTATTGAGTCCTGTACTGGGAGTTCTATCTGCTGTGCTCTCCTGGTACCTTAGGGAGGTAAGGGCCAATCACTATCTAGCTCAGTATTGCTTAGAATAGCTTGCCGCTACAAATGTGTTGTTCTGCTCCTTCTCAGCATCTTAGAAATGTCTTTTCCCGTAATCCGATTTCGTGAATTGGCTGTTTCTAGTTGCGAGGGATAATAGAGTTATTTAGTTCTAAGAAATTGGTTAGATTCTCAGTTGCTTTTAGTTTTTATTCTGAAGAAATAACTGCACTGGCATAAATATCACAAAGTACATACTCAAGTTGCTGACGAGTTTGTCGCGTAACTCTTTCTTCCTAGCTTAAACTAAGTGATGTAGTGAAGGCTTAGCCTAAATTGAATCAATGATTTTGATAGATTACGCAGTAACTGTGGAGGTAAGATTGGCAGTCGCCCGATGTAAAATGCTAGTACTAAGCAGCATCCGGTTAGACTGGAAGCTGACCTCAACATAATTTGGAAAAGGCTAGGCAGATGATGATGTTGCTTGATTAACATTATTATTTAATTGTGTAACGACTCTATACTCAGCTTCTATTGTCAATTCAGTACCAGGTAGCAATTACAATAATTATGTTTCAGCTACAATGTCACCTGTCAAGGACAGAGATATCAGACATTTGATATTGTAATGTGTTACGTTAAGTGTCGAGATCTCATCTTGAGAACGTGGGGAATTCAATGCGTGATGTTATCTCAATCATCTTCAATTAATTAAGATAATAGCAAACACAATACAACTCGATGATGAGGCCTGTAGGGATAGCAAACGTGGCTACGTTTTGGCAAGATTACATCAATTCTAAAGATGAAATAACCCTAAGTACAGATATATCTTTGGGATCATCTGGATCCAGGGCTTCGGGACTGTTCGAAAGAGATACCGCGGCCCTGGAACACAAAGGGCAAGGAAGGAACATGGATGGGTTTTAGTCAGTACAAGTCTAACTCCCTCCCGCTTCGCCCAGAGCGGGAGGGGCCATTAGATGACTTCCCATCCTAAAAAAAAAGGATTATCTGTTCTTAGGGAATTGGTCTTTTGATCTTATAATTGACTACGTTAGTTCATATTTTATATATTTATGCACATAAAATATTTAATTTACTTGTTTTCTCTCGCCCAGTGGTAGCGACCCCGACTTACGAACAGTAAGTCGTGGGTTCGAACCCAGGCAGGCGCATTACTTTGTGTAATTTATTTCATCACCACTGCTCTCAAAAACGGTGAAGGAAAACATCGTGAGGAAACCGGCATGTCCTAGAACCAAAAATTCGAAGACATGTGACATCTCCCAATCCGCACTGGGCCCGCGTGGTGGATTATAGCCCATTCCCTCTCATAGAGAGGAGGCCTGTGTCCCAGCAATGGGAACATTAAAAGGCTGATGATGAATGATGATGATGATGTTTTCTCTGCAACTTCTTTCTATATGATCGACATAAGCTTATCGGTAGATTAGATTACCAACTCATTTTTTCATTTTTTTTTCAAAAACAGTAATTTTGACTTTTCCGTCATCGTTATCGCTAATGTCATTGTCTAGGCATTTTTGTGCAGGTTTTTATTCTATAAAATAGTTTATTAATTATTTTCAGTAAGTTATTGCTTACTTCGGAGATCTTATTGAGACCTCATAAATACTTATGTATTTGTCTACTTCTACACACCAAACAAAACACTTGACCCCACTTCCGACACTTTCTTCGGAAGTGTAAGATTTATGAAGTAATATCTCCAATAAATCTTCGACAGAATCTCGGAAGAATCTCCACCGTATCTAGCAATTGATTCACTGAAAATAAAGTTGTAGAAGGATGCTTTCTAACTTCTTGTATCAATCTACTTCTTTATTACAAAAAAAAACTGGGACATTTACTTTATTCGGTTAAATCAAAAACGGAAAAAATGAGATTCCTCGTTCAGATTACACCCGAAACGCATTCAAGTAGCTATCTACTCACTCGATTAACTTCAAAGTATCGCAGAATACTCAAACCCTCAATGACAGTGCTGTTACACAGTAATTTCGACGTAACCAGCCTTTCTTTCTGCCGTTTCATGGGACCTTCGCAACCTCTCTCCTGTCTTTGTCACTCCTGCCAAAAGCTTGGGTGTAAGAGTGAGACAGGTGGAAGTATTTCTTGCTTCAGGACTGGAATCAATACTACATGGCGTAGAGCGAAGAACACGCAGCTTACCGATGCATAATGTATGTCACGACCATTACGGGTGTAGTGTAGAAGTTGTCGGATTTTGATTTAAACTGTTACAGCGTTTGGGACCGACTTTATGTGTGAAGAGTTTCTCGTCGGGGTAAATGATATTGTGTGGTTGTACTGGGTTATATTTTGCAGTAGCTCGGATATGAATAGTTTCAAAATTCTGATGGTTACTTATCCTTTAGGCTTATCTAGACTTAGTCAAATGGAGTCCTGAATTAAGCCCAGATTTGAATTTTAGAAATAAGTCTCATGCTTCTACGTGTTGGACTGTTGGTGTATGTAAAATAGACTTATTTTATTACTTTGACAGCCTAACGGTCTTCGAACTAAATCGGAATCGCAGCGTAGGCTGAAACTGTTAAAATAAATAAATATTTTACATACATACATACAAAATCTGCCTATTTGCGCCTTTTGCTTTATATATTTGTATTGCATATTCACTTTCTATTAGAAGACAAAGAGTTCACGTTTTTTCTTTTATAAATTTCGCTTTTTGCAATCAAAATGAAATATGACCAGTGAATTAAGCCAAATGGGTCCCTTTGTATTCCTCTCATAAAATACCCATAAATTATAATTTTTCCACAAACTGTCATCGAACAAAGCACGTGAAAAGGGCCACCAGCACAGATCATAGTTTATAATCCTCTAAATCCCACAGCTCCCAACTTTAGGGTCCACAACTAAGTGAAACTGATGAGTCCTGCCACGTCGAGACACCATCAAATATACAACTTTTGTCCGTAACTTCGGCTCAGTTTTGCCAAATGACCGGTTAGTGTCGTAAACTCATTGTGTCGTAGGGGTCCAAACATGGAACCTTATCATGAGGTCAGGTAGTAAAAAGTTCAATGGTGACCTTCGTTTTGTGACTCTGTTATGATGATGGTGAGATAGAAAAGTTATGGTGTTCAGTGCATATTGGTTTTGGGTTAGTAGTCATAATATGAGAGTTTTGTTTTGAAAAACCTGCAAGATAGAAAGAAATAACTCTAAAATCTTATAAGTTCCATATTTGTTGTTTACAGTTCTGACAAAATATAATATCAGAATTTAAAGTCTATAAAACTTTACAGCGAGGCGAAACAATAAAAAGCTTTACCACTCCACCGCAAATATCCAAACCGCTGAGCTCCCATACGCGCACCATACTACCCACTTTTCAGCCTTTTAAATAATTTAGCGTCGATTTTATCGCCCTTTGCGGCGGATCTGCATTTATGACCAATTCTCGCAGGATCGGGTCCTTGGAGTTGTTACGGGGGGCGCTACACGGGGTAGTCCCGGGTTCTATGACGATGTTTTTCAAATCCAGACCGTAATTGTCACATTATGTACACTTTCTGACTGACACATGGCGCTAAGATTAATGGTTGTGGGCTTCCGATCGCAGGCTACGCCGAAAAGGGTTTTTTTATGCTCCCTTCACGTGAATGAGTAATTGAAATAAATGATCGGCTTACTCGTCTGTTAGGATGTTGTTGGAAGTCAACGTTTGTGATAAATTGTTCGTGTGATTTGGATTTCTTTTCAATAACCTTTTTATGTATTTACTTTGGAAATTGTGTGTATTCACATTCAGGGTATTTTTCTGACATTCTTTATTGAAAGCGGAGGGTTTATGTAAAGAACGAATGTTTTTCTTATTATATAAGAGTACTGTTCACATTACAAGTGTACTACATTCACAAGCTACGATTGGCGCCCAACCTGGGACGAAAATTTCGAAAACTTTTACACCACACAGTACTACACGTCATCGTTTAGAGGTCGTTTGTTTCACGCGTCGCCCAACAGCCGTACATGTTTGTAACTACCAAAAAGCGACCAGTATTTAGCGAGACCATTCAGTGCGGAAACTTGAAGTGATGAAGATCGAAGCTATTTTAATTGCACCAACAACCGCTATCCTAAAACTGCATAAATCGTATGTATGTACATAACATACATACATTAGCTTTACTAACTTCTAATGGCGCTCCAACATGGCCCAAGGCACTGTAAATGAGGTCAAATCTTCATGCTACTTGTCATAGTGAGGCTATCTTAGTCTGTACCTTTTTTAAGGGCTGCGTGGTACAGCTTATGTCTCCCTAAAGTGAGCCGTATTCAACACATCCATTTAGCGTGTAAACTCGAAGCGTTAAAAACTTCGCCAACACAGCAACAGAAATAGTAAACATTTCACAATACCCGCACTGTTGTTGTGCCGTGTGGGACCAACACATCTAAACTATTGGTCGGTTGTCACCACTACGCTACATGCCATCGGTACAAAGGCCGTTCGTTTCGCCGACTACCCTCTCTAAATATATGTCACTTCAGTATTTAGTGAGTCCATTTGACGTGAAAACTACACGTACCATTTCTTTTTACGACAACCTCTATTGTAAGTAGTATTTCTACAGGCATATCTCACAGTGCAAATTATTGTTATATGTATTGCTTATTGTTACTATAAATTGTTTGTTTGCTGTCGTAAATGTTAATGCTGGTATTGGAAACGTTTTTTTGTTTTTCCTTTTCCGGAATCAACAAAGCAGTTACTAATGTTAAATGTTTAATTCAGTAAATACTTTACTAAGCAAAATTTCCACTGGAAGTGAAGTTTTTACAACTAAAGTATTTCGTTGCGAAAGGTCGCAATAGTGCTGTGTGTGTGTGTGTAATAGCTGTGTGAAACTGGGTTTCGAACCTGGTTTTCTTAAGATATAGCCGAGGTCAGGTCACGGCTGGGAAAATGTTACGGTAAAGTGCCTATTGGAGACTGTCCAATGAATAAAGAACTGCATTTATTAAAAACTAGAGGAGCTCGTGGCTCAATAATAACAGCCACTCGGGTTGCTCTTTGGGTTAAGCCGCGCTTGCTCAGGTTGGTCCGTAGATGGGTGACCACCCATTACATACTGAGCTCCATGCCACGGATAGCACGTTAAGCCGTTGGTTCCGGCTGTCATTTGTAGATCTTTGACAGTCGTTAGGTAGTCAGTGGCCCAAAATTCTGACAACCAGTCTTACCAAGGGGTATCGTATTACCCAGTACTAACTGGGTTGTGGAAGTCAGATAGGCTTATAAAAACTAGACGAGAAACTTCAAATATATAATAAAATACGAGATCATATCTACATCCACTTTATTAACTAGGCCCTAGATAATTTTATTACGTAAAGGGCTAATTTGATTAAAACTTTCGACCCACACGAAAACAAAATATTATCCCAAAACCAAATATTTACAATGGTTTACACTCAAAAAGTTGAAACAAATACCTTAACTTGAACGCAATAATTCACCTGGCTGGGTGTAAGTAAGGCCACATTCACACGGAGCCCGAGACCACAGCGTTACCACTTGTGAATACTAAATAAGGCCCCTGGTATGACGGACTACCCTCAAAGGCGAAATAAAAAAAAATTTTTTTTCAACCCTTTTTTCGAGCGAAATTACCTCTCGTTTCGTGTAATGACCTCTTTTTAATTAATGTAGTAGAAAATTTTAAGCTTTTTTTTTGTGTTTCAAAGTGCGCAGTTTACATGCTGAGTACCCTCTGTCGATTTCGAATGAGATTCTGTATTCTACGAACGGATTGTGAAATGGAAAAAAAAACCTTTTCCTCTTTGCGTTTTCCTGCCAGTGTTGATTCCGGTTGAAATTTAAAAGCATTATGTGAGAGAAATACGAGTATTATTTTAGTACGAGCTAAGTTTCATGTTGATCTCGGCTCAAGGAAAAATGTAGAACATGAAAATTGCTATCTTCGTGCGCAGTAGAAAGTTAGCCTGACTAGCTGCTATGGAGTATTTATGTTAGCTGCAACACTACACGGTGCTGTAGAAATCCTTAGCACCCAGGGAAACTTACTTAAATCTAATAATCTCAAGGTGCTATTTGCTGTTGTAAGAACATCTTGTTGTTTACCATTTTCATAAAATCTCCCGAATTGCTAAATGGGTCGAGATTCTTACACATTATTCCAGACAGAAACGACACAATAACAAATCAGATATAATAATTTACGGTTCACTTCAAAAGATTAATATTATTTTATAAATAGGGTATATCTATATATATATATATAGCTATTCTTGCTTCCACGTGGATTTTATTAATTAAACTGGCCCCTTTAATTAGATTATAATTCTGAAATACACTCAAGAAATATAAACGGCTGTTTAACGCGAATTCATAAAGACACTAGGGACATTTTTATAGATGTTTTAATATTGTTATTGGGTCAAGCAGGTCACATTCAACGGTCAAGCTTGTTTTTGGCACCAGCTTGTGTTCGGGCCTGAGGTACAAAGTCTTGCTGTGTCAGTTGCTAGTTCTGTTGATGTAAACAGATTTCATGCCAAAAGATTTT
Organism: Lycophotia porphyrea; assembly: GCA_950005105.1. Classification (NCBI taxonomy): domain Eukaryota; kingdom Metazoa; phylum Arthropoda; class Insecta; order Lepidoptera; family Noctuidae; genus Lycophotia; species Lycophotia porphyrea. Next base: position 414,160 of record OX465408.1, on the reverse strand, counting down.
ACGATGGGACATATGTTTAACTCTATTTGAAATTCAGCGTGTTTGATCTATCGGTATTATATCGAGATTTGTGGGATTCAAAGAAGCAGGTTTTTGCGTTTCGTTGTTTACTCGACTCTCGTCCGGATTACAAACACGGCCGCCCTAAATACCTGATCTTTCGAAAGTCACAAAAGAATCACGACCGGCGGACCCACATTTTTGCTTACCGACCACATATTTGCGCAGAACCCCGAGTTTGAGTCACATTTCTGTAACACAAACAATTGCCGCCGTTCCAACCCTTCCGGCCATAAAACCGAGAAAAATTTCCATTATTCAAACAGAACGCAAGAATAACAGGAAAAGTAGAGCTTTTCGCATTTGATCGTCGGCTTACGCGACCAGCGCGGCACAAATTGTGTGCCGCGGACGAATCTAACGCGCCCTTAACCAGAGATCCCGACTATGTTGCTCCTACGAGATTGTAAACAAACCCAGACGATCCTGTGCGATCCGGGGCGGGATTAGTGCAAGCTGGTGCGTGTGCCAGCCTGGGGCTGGGGCACCCAGTCGTAAACGCAGCGTCAAGTGTTGCGAGTCGGGGTCACCGTTTTATGAGCGTATTTTTTATGTGTACTGTACGCATCAGATCGCACGTTTTACGCTTTGACTGTGTCTGTTGGGATTTATATCGTGAATGTCCTGTTGCGAGCCTTTTGTTTCGAGTTACCAAAAAAAAAAAACGGACTTCAAAAACACTAAAAAGTGAAACATAACTTTAGCTTCAGAAGTCGGTGACTTTAGTTTGTTTTTAATTCATTTATTTGTCACCGACTTCTGAAGCCAAAGTTATTTTTCACTTTTTTGTGTTTTTTCAATATAATTCACATGCGTACATGTTTTTTAAATAATATAAGACGAACAAAAGTCGGTTTTATTTTTTGCAAAAAAAGTTTTATATTTTTCCTTTTTTAGTTTTAATATCCTATACAAATAATTGCTATGCATTTATTTTACATTGTTAACACTACATAATATCACCACATGGTAATAGGGTTATCCCCAATAAAATGGAACTTAACATATACCTAACTGTCGAAATGTGGGTGTACTGTTCACATCTGCGTACCCCCTCAGAGCATACAGGCGTGATATTATGTTGCGGTGTTGTGTAAACAATAAACACGCAAGCGATTGCAGCAATCATTTTTGAAGAGTGCTGTTCCATATCTATGAATTCCATGATCAGATCATGACAATATTTTTATGGGACCAACTTGGAAGTATACTCCTCCAAATAAAAAAAATAATAATATTCAAAATCAATCCACAATTAACCGAGAAATTGCTTAACATACATACAAAAAATACATACAGTCGAATTGATAACCTCCTTCTTTTGGAAGTTGATTAAAAAACCGTAATGTGGAAGATTGAGTTAACATTTCAAATGCAGCCGACAAAATAATATGCAGGTTCTTAATCGGAAAATGTAATATTTCTGCCAATTTTAATTCGACATCACAACAGTAACAATAAATTGTAACACAAAAGTATTCCCATAACGCTTCTGTTTCGCCCCATGGACTCGAATATCCCGCCATCCTTATCACAAGCGGGCATTACACAAGATCGTCCCAAAAATGGGTCTTCAGTGTCTCCGGAATGGGTTCTTACAGGCCTTACACTGCATCGGATTGTGAGGCAGAGGCTATTTCATTAAAATCTGCGGATAGCCCGCCTCTCGGAGAGCCTAATAGCCTCTTTAACGGTTATGGCCTGTTCCGACGCTTGAGACCCTGGTCCTTCGAGCAAATTATTAAATTTTATTACGGAATATTCAATGGCGGCGCCCTCTTGATTATAATGAAACGAGTTTTGCGTTACAAAGTTTTTACATGTCATGGTTGGGATTAAATATTGTAAAGTTGAGGAACAATGAACAATTCATCATGCTTGTGGTTATTAAAAATGTAGTCTTAAAGTATTTAAAAAATGATTTATTTTCTACTACTAAATTGTTTAATAATGTTATTTCAGCCGGCAACTTAAAAATCCAGTCATGGTTATTGTAAGCCATTCTGAAGCCTTAGATATCTTGCCAATATTGTTCCTGGCGAACATATCGTCACCTGAAAGCTTTATCCTAAAGCAGAAAACTCAAACCCGCTTTCAAGAGACTGTCACAACTTTATTTTCAGCCAAATTTACATTCTGATCTTTAAACAGACTCTTTTCTTCTTTCCAGACATTCCATATTTGGAGCTGGCAGAGCCAGAGGAGGGCTACCACGGTCTGATCAAGGAGAACGAGACGCTGGTGGAGGTGACGCCGGCCATCCGCGCGAGAGGACCGCTCTGCTCGTTCCTCATCCTCAACAACAAGCACCATGGGGAGGCTCCGTTTGAGGTACTTAGGCTTGAAGCAATAAGCATAAACATAGTTTAATTCTCATCATATTGTGTTGCCACTCTGTGCACTAGGAGCCCTCTAGCGAGCCCAGTTCGGGTTCATATTTGTGGCATGTCTTCGAATTATTGACATTTTGTTTTATCAATGAACAATCCAATCGGGATCAGTTGCTCAAGGGATCAGTTGCTTAGTAATCTTAATATATATAAATCTCGTGTCACAATGTTTGTCCTCAATGGACTCCTAAACCACTGAACCGATTATAATCAAATTCGCACACCATGTGCAGTTCGATCCAACTTGAGAGATAGGATAGTTTAAATCTCAAATTATAGTCGCAATTTTAATTTATTGCTAATTATTTGTCTGTTATTATCTGTTAACTCCAAATGATTCTAACAGATGTCGATACCTTTCGACTGGGTTGAGTAAGTAATCAATAGATGGCGCTGCTATGGTAAATCTACGAACGTGTCATATAAGCTACATTTTAACAGCATAATTACCACGTGTTGTTGACGCTATAAAATTAATTAAATTTATTTTGTAGTGAACGAAATACCGTATAACCGTATACCGCTTACTATATTTAAAAATGGAACGATCTTATACTCAAAAGCATGGCAACCAAGGAGCCAACTTATCAAAGGTTTTATTTAAATATCGAATTGGCTTGCAAATAGAAAGCAGTTTATTGAAAAAAAACAAATGAACTCATCAACGCGAGAAAAAATATTGTTGTTTGTGTGCATCATTGATTTTGAAAATTTTAATTCATTTCCTCGCATTATTTGCATGCCGTTTTTAGTAGGCGAAAGAACTTTGTTTGTGTTATAATTATATATATATATATAAAAGAAAGTCGTGTTAGTTACACCACTTATAACTCAAGAACGGCAGAACAGATTTGGCTGAAAATTGGTGGGGAGGTAGCTTAGAACCGGGAGACGGACATAGGATACTTTTTATCCCGACGACCGCGTTCACGGAAAAAAAATATGAATAAAAGCGTTTTTAAATAAATTAGCGAAACTGATACCCCACGTCAAGTAGGTAGGTACTAGGGAGGTAGGCAGGGTAGGGTAGGTAGGAAGGGTAGGTAGGTAGGGCTAGGGTAGGTAGGTACTAGGGAGGTAGGTAGGGTAGGTAGGTACTAGGGAGGTAGGCAGGGTAGGGTAGGTAGGGTAGGGTAGGGTAGGGTAGGGTAGGGTAGGTAGGGTAGGTAGGGTAGGTAGGGTAGGTAGGGTAGGTAGGGTAGGTAGGGTAGGTAGGGTAGGTAGGGTAGGTAGGGTAGGTAGGGTAGGTAGGGTAGGTAGGGTAGGTAGGGTAGGTAGGGTAGGTAGGGTAGGAAGGGTAGGTAGGGTAGGTAGGATAGGTAGGGTAGGTAGGGTAGGTAGGGTAGGTAGGGTAGGTAGGGTAGGTAGGATAGGTAGGGTAGGTAGGGTAGGGTAGTCGCAATATTATTTAATTGCATTATGTGACGCAAACGCAGTTGCGCGGGTCAGCTAGTTATATTATATGTTTGAATTTAAGCTGAAATTCAGTTCATTTCAAAATTCTATTATGCGTCTCTTCTTAAATTTCTCTAGTAAAAAGGGGTAAAAGTCCTATTAAATCTGTATGGTACTTATACCCTTGTCCACTAGGGGCACAGAAGTATGGTAACTACCGAATTAAACTGAAAGAAACTAACCTTAAGTCAAAGTTTTAAAAAGTGTCGCAATAGTAAATCGCTCGTGCACCTTCCCCCTTATCCAGAACCACACAAACATACTTGGACATGGTCCGCCATACATCTTCATCGAATTAATCTTGTTAGCCTGAACTAGGAATGGTCGCCAGGGAATCTGTATAATTTATTTATTTAAAATTACGTAAATAACCCCTTATCAGGTATAACGCCTGTGCGATTTTACTACCACCAAAATACAGATACCTTTAACTTACTTACAATAAATACAATTAAAAACACAGGTAAAATACATTTTACGTTATTGTTAAATGCAAGCATATAAGTAACCTTAACTAAATTAACTCAAGGGGATTGGCGCTGTAAGCCGAAATACAGGTTCCTCCTAGTTCGGCTCCAGATGCTAAAACTTTTGTGTACAAAATACTGTTTGTAGCATTGATTTTGTAAATTAGATTAAGTACTTTATTGAAAGAAATAAATTATTATTATTATTAAAAAAAAAAAAACATTTCAAATCACCTATAATTGTCAGCGGTAAGCAACGCTGACGGACGCACGGCGCACGCTGTGTCGTCCAGATATGTACCGAAGTAATGTGCAATAGTTCAGTAAGATAGGAAGGATTTAAACAGGAAGAAGTTTTGAATATATCTTGTCCTACGTAAATATTTAATTAAACGAAATACAAACGGCAGAAATTCCAGGTTCTTAAGCTCTGCTAGCTTTAGAAGTTAAGTGAGTACGGTACTCAACTGCTTCATCGAACCGAAGAATACGCTTGAGAACTAAGCAGAATTGTTTTGGGTGTTCCTCTAAGTCAAAGTAGAAGAGTTAATCTATCCAGGGCCGGGTAATAGCACAACAAAGGTTCCAAGTTACACACATTCACCTTTGTACGACGTTACGCCGTAAACTCATTAACACATCTCAATGAAGGATAACCCTGAACTATGCGACGAGCGTCCCGCATCCCGCTACACGCTACTAAATCAACAGAAACATTGCGCGTTCTGCTCGTAAACAAGCCCCATTTGCAACGTACCCGCGCAGCAATGTAACTCACACTGTGCGATATAAACTCACCGTAGCTAAGTAACTAGCACGACTAGGGCTACCATACGGATATGTCCGGCTTTTTGCGACTCTTATTGGTCTAGTGTTCTCAGCGTGTCGATGGCAATCTAAATTGTGTCGGCCCAGAACTGACCTACTAGTTAGGCACTTTCGGTAGCTCCCATCCTCCCAGTTCCTGTAGTGTACAATCGCCATCGTTTGTGGAACTGCACTACATTAGCACTGGAGTGCGAAAGAAGAAGAGAATTAATGAATCTCCACCTGAGAAGGTTCTCCTTGCTGCGACCAACCTGGGTCCGGAGGCTATTTAAAGACTCCAGGTTAACCATTGGTCTAGTGATTACAAGCTACTGCTGGGCATGAGGTCCTGACTTCGATTCTCAGGTTGGGTAAAGAGTAATTGGGTTCTTTCATCAGAAATTTCTGTAGCAGCTTTGAAGTCCAGATTTGTTCCCGGTGGATGGCAATAGGCTTACCCTCTATTACAAGAGACTTATAAAACTGGCAAAATGTGGGTATACTATTAGGCACAAATTGGCCTAACCCTACGGGGATTACAGGCCTGATTTAATGTTACATTATGAATACTGATAAAAGAAAGGTTTTTAGTTAGGACTTTCAAAATTGCTACATGATAAGTTGATAACCCTACGAACAAAGCGTTATAAAACTCCTCCTGGTAATAAACGTCGTATGGTATGCCGTAGTTTTATTGTCCCGTACAACGATAACTAGAAATGGAAAAAGTTAGGATTGCAAGCGATAAACTGCATCAATGCAGGTAGTTTCAAATCGCTGTTAAAAACTTTAAAAAGCCCGGCTTGTTTTTTTAGAGGGGCGACAGCAAACTGTTTGGCGAAGTGTACTTTTTGAAACAAAGTATTTTGGTTAGGATAAGGTAGGTTTCGAGTGGTTTTAGAATGTTTGTGTTTCTGAAAGTTAAATGTTTACTGTGAGCCGGCTAGATTGTATTGAGTAACTGCTTATGCCCGCGGCTTCGCCCACATGGTGTTGTACTGGGATAAAAAGTATCCTATATGTTAATCCAGGTTATAAACTATCTGTGTGCAAAATTTCGTCCAAATCCTTTCAATAGTTTTCGCGAATTTTCGCATTTATAAAATTTGTAGAATTAGATACAATGTCGTAAGAGGAAGAAAGGCGTCAAATCAATACGGACAAATAGCGGGTAGGCGGCAGACAGCGTACACTGATTCCGACTTCAGTACAATATCTGTCCTTGTCCGGTGTCCGCAATTTTTTCTTACCGGATTGACAGAATTTTAAAATGTTTTCTTCACAAGAAATACTGTGAAAAACTTTCATGCACAAAAAAAAAAAAACATTTTTAACGGTCAACACAGGCGGACATTTGTCAGCCCCGCCTCTCAGAATAATGCAATTTCCACCCAACATTAAGTTCTAGTCTTCTTTTAACCTCTCTCCTAGAAAACTAGTTAAATATTTATCAAATCTCATGTTTCATCCGCCACGTCTGGGTACAGGATTGGAATGTTTTCTGGGCTGTTGTTGTTAGTAGTTTATTCTTTACAGTGCACAATATTCCTAGATTTTATTTTTGTCTACTGAGATTCCTAGATTTTATTTTTGTCTACTGAGCATTGACAGGAGAAACTTTAGGAAACTGTTAGAGTCTGCCATAAAACCTTTATAATACCGAAATTAAGTCACGGGGCCGAAAAGCAACTAGCGAAGCCTTGTTTAAATATGTCCTACTTTTATTACCTTAGGTTTTGTTAGTTGACTTACTGGGTGTTGTACCCAAGGACCACCTTTAAATTAATTTGCATAGGAAGTAACTGTCATTGAAGACTCCTGATGAACCTCCACTATTGTTGACACTACCCTATCTAACTGTCGCTTTGCTCTTGAAGCTAAAGTAGACCTTGTTGTTTGATTTCATGCAAGTGAGATTCAGTGATGGTAAATCTACGCTAGCTGGAAAACCAAAAACAAAAAAAAATCAAAAACCATCTCACATTCCAGCAGACTTATAAACTACAGAAAGTATCAACTTTCTTCCGATTGCCGCAGAGTGTGGCTGCAAAGTTTCACGACGCAGCGATAGCCGGGGTAGGCAGCGAGCCAGGTGGCAACTTTGGAGAGCCAATAACTGTAACTTTACATTGTCGGCTTATTGTTGCAACTTCAAGGCTGGGCAATAAAATACTTACAAAATGTTTGCGTTGGCGTTTTTTGATGCAATTTCCTAGTAATAGATCCTACATATTGCATTTAAGAACTTAGTTTCTACATTGTGTAAGTTTGTAGAAGATGTGTGAAAAGTAATTCATTTACTAGGGCCGTCGTAATAAAGGGTGTTAACAGACTCTCAACGAAGCCGAAAGGCACTTGTTCTACACGTCATTGCGATCATTTTTTTGTTCTAGACCATACCTGGGAAACTTCTAGTTACGGAGATATTGGGGGTCAAAGTTCCAACTTTCTCACAAGTTTTTTTTTTAAATACATGTTTTTAATGTAAGATTTTTCCAGGACCCCCTTACTATTCAATCCATCCATCAGCACAATGTTTTGAGTGCATTACATTGAGTCCTACTGTAAAACGTGATTTTTAAGCCCAAAAAAAAAATCGTTTCCCAGCACTAATTTTTGCGTAAAGATACTTAGTTTGATGTATATAATGCCTGGTTGACGGCTTCGTGAAGAGTCTGTTTACACCTTGTATATTGGAAAGGTCACAGGTGGCTCGCGCACACCGCAGAAAAGAATGGTACAAAATAGAGAAGGCAAGATTGAAGCTCCTTCGTGTTTTTTCCCATTCGTTTTCAATTAGAGGCATATAACACTTCAACTTAATACGTAATACACCGTCCTCGATGAGTGAGATGGCATGACATGGAGACCTAGTCCAAAGATGTCCTCAAAAAGACTCAAATCCTTCGTTTGGCTCTATGTTCCAATCTACGAACCTTCACAATTGTCGCACGGCCAACTAACAGTGCACCAGTGTGCAGTGCAGATCTTACTCCGTGTTGACACGTGGTGTAAGATCCGCACTGATGACAGTGATATGTCAACGTTATTGTGTTGAACTACTGTGTGTGAGCAGCCTGTGTGTTTGAGTTTATGAGTCATATCTTTGTCATTAGTCTAAATCAAATGAGAATTGCAAAATCGAATAGTTCAGGGACAGTAGTTCCTTAAGCTTCCACTTTATAAGACGAAAAGAATCAGTTTGCTTCTCAAGCTGCTCCGTGTTTTGGTCAACCAGGATAGTCACTAAAGCTAATAATCATGATGGTTTTTTTAAGAAGCTATTCGGTGTCCAAAGAACATACAGGGTGTAAACAGACTCTTCACGAAACCGTCAACCAAGCATTTTGTACATCAAAGTAAGTAACTTTACGCAAAAATTATTGCTGGGAAACGACTTTTTTTTTGGGGTGAAAAATCACGTTTTACGGTGGGACTCAATGTAACGCATTCAAAACATTGTGCTGATGGATGGATTAAAATACATTAAAATCACGTATTAAAAAAAAAACTTGTGAAAAAGTCGGAACTTTGACTCCCAATATCTCCGTAATTAGAAGGTTCCCAGGTATGGTCTTGAACAAAAAAATGATCGCAATGACGGGGAGAACAAGTGCCTTCCGGCTTCGTTAAGAGTCTTTTTACACCCTTTATTAAAACCAGCTTATTTTGAGTCAGAATAAGACATAAATCAGCGCATTACCGAATCTATTTTAAAGCCGAACTTCGCAACTTGTTCGAACTTCAGTGATTTACTGGTAGTTGTCAAGTTAGTCCGGCCACAGGCCACGTATAGCCAGGATATGTGCCCCGCGTATAGCCAGCTCACTATCTGACAGGTAATCGATTGCAGACACAGGATTAGAACTTATCTCGCTCCTGCATTCCATGTTGCAAGGTGAAGATGGATTGTTGAGGTTTATCGGGGAAATGTGTTTGGAAATGTGTTTGCCACGCCTCGTTCTAAACTCCGTATTATTAATCCATCAAGCGCTTGCCTTCTTCTTTATCGTGTGGTTAGTGCCTCACCTGGCTGGTCCTCTGGCTTGAATTTACATGCCATCTAGAAAGATATCTCAGGCATGCATCGTTTCCTTACAATGCTTTCCTTCACTAAAGCAAGTGACATTTATAATGATCGATTGCCTAGAATCCACCCTGTCCTTCAAAATCATTTATTTGCGTAAATAAGGTACAGAAAGTTCTTAAAGATAAGTAGGTACATTGATTTGCCATTAATCTTGGCGTGCAGGACTTCCCCCCAAGAGTTTTTTTACGATTATTAATGTCGTTTTGATTACATTTTTCTTATGTACTGTCTTCAGTTCATACATTTGTCGGGTTAAGCAAGTTCTTATGAATCGATTGGATGTCTTATCTACTTTATTGTAGAAGGACTTCGTAGTTTCTCATTCCAACACGCTTTAGTAATATTTCAATCTACTTAATGTTCGACTTTTAGTCTAAATACGGCTGTATTTCCACTTTGATTGAATGATTAATCGTATTAACTTTTTTTGCTTAGTTCTGGCTTGCCCTATTTATTTCTACTTAACTTTGGATATAGCTCGCTCAATATCATCATTGTTATCCTGTTTTTATTCCAATTTCTTTGGTTTTTTCTTCCATACATCTTGGAGATTCCTTATGAATCCTTTAACATACAATCTATTTCATCTTCGTCTATTTACAAAGCCATTTACTTATCTGACAACGTGGTCTTCATTCCTTCCCAAAATCCTACTTTATTAATACTATAAATGCGAAAGTTTGTGAAGATGTTTGGAATGGATGTCTGGATGTTTGTTATTCTTTTATGCAAAAACTCCTGACCGGCCAGTAGTTTTTGTGATAATCCAGGTTATACTATCTGTTTGCCAAGGCAAACAGATAGTTTAAAACGACTGAATGGATTTGGATGAAGTTTTTATTTACTGGATTGACTCATAGGATACTTATTTTCCCGGTAGTACGTTCCCGTGTGTCAATATCCGAATTACACGCGGGCGAAGCCGCGGGCATTAGCAGGTATCCTTGAACAACCTAAAGTATATTAATTATTAACGTACTGTAACCATTCCCTGACAGGTAGCTCAGTACCCACATTCACACCGTTCTACCCAACAAACAAAACATAATTTATATCCTACATTAATCACAAACCCATAGAGCCCGTCCGACCCGTTGCCATGGCAACCCAACAATACCATTGTCCATTACTGACCGGAATCACTTTCATTATAGGACCTACAAATATTTTATGGGAATTATGCTCCGTTCGTCCGTTTGGATGTTTTCTATTTGGCTCGGCTGGCTGGAGCTGATAGGTCGGCTCCTAACGCCGGATGGGATAGATCCGAGTATTGATAATAGACATGTTATTGTATTGTATTGAAGGATTTTATTTGGGAGAGTTTGATTTGTTTTTAATGTTTAATCGGGCGTGAGTGATTTTTGTTGGGCACGGATAGTATGCGGATATTTGATAAATACAAGTTTGTTTGGTTTTTGAGTGTTAAAACTCTCTTGGCCCAACAAGCCAAACAAAGATAGAAGTTCTATATTGTGTCCTCTCCAGTTATTGTGTAAATTCTCGTAGAACTCTTCGAAAACGGAAAGGAACTAGACGAAGACGTTAATACGGGCTGTAAGGCCACCGACGCGGAAACGGTTACCCCGTATTCAGCAGGTACATCATCCCACATATAAATATTCATCGCTTATTGACAAAAATCTGCTGTTCCATACATTTGACCGTGTAGTTATTGCACTTTTGTAGGAAACAGCTGTACCGAAACCGTTTTCACGTCGGTGTACCTGCCACCCCGTAAGTTAAAGTTAACTGTTATTGAAGGGAGGGAAAATGTCGACAAGCGATCAAACTCTAGCTAGATATTTTTTTTGTTCTGAACCCTGCTAAGTCAAAGTATATTGTGATGGGGTCCAGAGACTTCCTGAACAAAATGCTTGCTTACAGTCTGGACATTAGGGTTGATGGGTGTGGTATAGAGAGGGTTCTGGAAGCACGTAATCTTGGGGTAGTTTTTGATGGGCAGCTCAAATTTGAAACCCATATTTTGGAAGCTGTGCGCAACTGCTTCTACCGACTCAAGCTCTTGTATCGTATCCGTCCCTACATAAGTGTGGATATGCGAGTCATGCTCTGTGAATCTTTGGTGTTATCCAGACTGAACTACGCTGACGCTGTGTATGGGGCATGCATTCTCGGTAGAAGTCAGAAGCTAATTCAGCGGGTTCAGAATGCCTGTGCAAGATTCTGCTATAATGTGCCACCCAGAACCCATATCACCCCTTTTCTGAATGAGGGTAATTTGATGAGAATGTCAGCGCGGAGAACGCTTCACCTGGCTACCCTACTGTTTGGCACTATTCTCACAAAACAACCAGACTATCTTTATAAGAAACTGACTTGGTCACGGGATGTGAACCAAATAAAAACTAGAGCATCTTCATACCTGATGTTGGCGTCCTCCCATCGAACTGCTGCTTTTCGTGGTAGTTTCAAATTCGCCGCCAGCCGCTGCTGGAATGACCTCCCGCCACCTTTTCGTGCTATAAAAACAGTTGGTACATTTAGAGTGGCATTTAAACGATACTTACTTCAACAACAGAAAAATGCCTCTGTTTAAACTTACCCTTGTTCTGCACGCATTTTGCAATGGTGACCGGAGCGTCTAATAATGCTGACGACTGGCGGTGAATACGCGATTCCAGGATGGCAGGCAGGTCGGTTGTTTGTTTTGCCGTGGAGCAAAGATTGCTAAAACTGTTATTATTGTCACTTTTTGTCCCTTTAAGTCTCACGAACTTGTAAATGCTATTTTGTCACCACTTCTTATTTAATCTTGTTTATTATCTCAATATCTACGTATATATTACACGAACACTTCACACCATTAGTAAGTAATTCACAGAACATATATACTCTAAATAATTACAGTCAGGATTGTTTTGCTTAACTTTCGTTTTTCTACGCTGCGCGCTGACATCTTACTTTGTTGATCACAGATTATGTAATTACTTTTGATCAATTGATCCATAGACACCGTGCGCCTGCGGCGTCATTTTCGTTCGTTTGTCAGTATTGCCATTTTTTTTCTCTCTTGGCGTAAATATTTTAAAGACTCCCTTATTGTTTTTATTGGCTTATTTTTGTTTTATTTTTTATTTTTAGTTTATTTTAATTTTAGTTATTTTGTTTCTGTTTCTTTCCGTAAACGTGGCGTCACCAATGGGCCCTGTCAGAATACCAGCGCTGTGACATTTGTCTCAAATGTTACAGCACCATGCTGAGATAGTGGCCTTTTGGTTTCGCACGGGACTAATTTAATTATATATATAATTATGTCCTAATTTTAAGTGTATCTCATGTGTCCTGTTGTGAAATCAATAAATACTTTTTCTTTCTTTCTTTCTTATAACACAAAATCAACAAAAAATAATCAGTTTACTCTACGAAGTAATGGACATTATGATAAACAAACACACATAAACTCACGCCTTCTCCCCATGAGGGTACGTCGAAAGTTCGAAACTCCAGGACACCATGGGCTACGCGACCCTCACAACTTTTGCTTCGTCCACGTTCATACATTATCATTTGCATCTATAATAACGTGTGTATTGTTTCAGATAATGGTAATAGACGAGAACGAGGCGCGCCTGCGCGTGCGCTACCCGCTCAACTGCGAGAAGCGCCGCAACTACAAGTTCGACATCGCCGCCGTGGGCTGCGACGGCTCTTACTCAAACACGTAAGTTCTATTGTGCTTTTACTAAGATCATCGCACTCTATCTGAAAATGAATTCTGTCTAACAAATATCTACAACAACATTACAACCTTGCTCTCGTTTTGCCCAAATAAACTACGCAACGCTGGTTTTTACTTACCTATATTCTTGACTCTGGAATGGATCCTATAGGGAATAGTTGTAACTTTTACTCTTCGTCTTTGCGTGTCGATAGACTCAATGAATACCCGACCCGACCAGTATATCGCCACCTGCACAGCTCTATCGTAAAAAGAGGCGAAGAAGTAAAACAATCAATCTGAATCAGGCATAAAAATCCAAATTACCCAAAATAAACTACCCTAGATTAGATAGAGTACTAGAAGAACGTATAGAAATGTTTTTGAAACATCAGTGCTGTCCACTGAGACAACTATCCCTACAGTATAAACCAGCATCTGTCCAGATATTCACCTGGAATTTAATTCCAGATTTTTCGCCCTTTAAAGCAAGGATCTACATCGTAAACTTGATTGTTCAACCCCACCTTTCTCCCCCAGGGTGCCGGTCCACATAACAGTGACGGACGTGAACGAGTTCGCGCCGGTGTTCAGCCAGGCGGCGTACGTGAAGGCCGTGGACGAGGGCCGGGTCTACGACGAGATCCTCAGGGTCGAGGCCACCGACCGCGACTGCACCCCGCGGTATGGGGATGTGTGCAAGTACGAGATACTGACCGACAGGAGCCAGCCCTTCACTATCGATAATGAAGGTGGGTTGTGAACACGTTGTTACCCGTCCTTGTGGTGGCAGAGACAGGGTTATGTTTTTATAACTTTAATACCTACACGGTTTAAAATTATTGTTTTTGTAACTCGGCCTTTTATGATTTTGACAGCTTATATAGATTGTTTATTAGTGGTTTGGATTTTTCTAGACTGCTTAAAGAACTTACCGTTTTCCATTTAATTTTATTTTTATTTGTTGTGACAAGGCTAGAAAGGAGGTGACTACTGAGATGACCCAAAATAAATTGGGATAAGGACAGTAGAATGATGCTTGTTGAAATATTGTTTTATTAACACAATTAAGGACCATCATCACAATGCCTTAATTTTACCTTTTAGTTTGGAAACAAACGGCTGTACGCGTCTAGTTATGTGGCACTCATACCCTCGCTGAGACTGCGACATAACCTCAGCTCCACGGCTACTTCTATTTTTGTATTATTTTAAGTTTACTTATAAAATTTTGTTTCTCTATGTTTGTGTAATAGCGTAACGTTTGTGTTTCGATAAATAATAATTTATTTATAAACAACAATCAACTGTCTGGAACCACAGACACGACTGATAAACCAATGCATTTTAGATCGTAATGCGTTTTCCTGTTCCCCAGGTGTGATCCGCAACACGGAAGCCCTGGACTACGAGAAGTCACACAACCACATCCTGTCGGTGGTGGCGTACGACTGCGGCATGATGCAGTCGGCGCCCGTCATGGTCACCATCAAGGTCAACAAGCCCTGCAAGGCAGGCTGGAAAGGTTCGTAATGGGGTCTTCTTCTCTAGTACTTTCACGGACAGTAGTAGGATATTCTTCGCTCATAACTGAGAGAGGTCTTACGGTGGTAAAGGAATGGTATACTTTAGGGTAGTGTAGTACTTATGCATAAAAATGAACAAATTTTACTACAGGACGGCTCTATAAATATATGAATCTATAATAATATGAAAAAAATCTTCTATTTTATCTTGTTGTCACTCTTCGGTTATTCGTCGTCTTTACACGCGTGTTGTCCTTGTCACACATACAGGGTTTAAGGGACAGCCACCATAAACTGACAGGATGCAATCAGCTCTTTGTTTTGAATGCTCCTTATATTCCACCGGATTTTTTCTCCGCAAAAATTACATTCCCTGTACGCAGCACTCTATTAATGTAAATAACACTGCTAAATTCAAAAATCCAACAATTGATGTTGAAATACTCTAACAAATGACTCATGAAATCAGCTGTTCACTTCCTGTCTAGCTACAGAGTTCATCGAACTCGTCCTCGCCCTTGCCGTTCGCTACGTGCGTTTTGCCACGGTTTGCGTATGAGAAAATCAAACAAATTAAATTTATTAGATTCCCATAATATTCTTGAAATAACTTCTTGTACCGGTCAGCTTTGTATGATATACTGAATGCACCCCATCAGTTTGTGAAGGGCTGTACCTTACACCCTGTATTTTCTATCATTCCCCATTTAAATCATGTTGCCGGTCGTTCAATTGTATTTGCCTTTATACGGGGTGGAAGGGAAGACCCTTCCTAAAAAAAATCTTGATCGAGAGTGCATCATCAGCACATAATCTTGCCTCAAAAAGATTGAGCGTTATTCTTTTTTTATGTTATAATTTATGTGAAGGCTTCTGAAAATAAACAGATTGAAAATTTTAATTTTTTTTTTACTTTTATATTTCCACCCCACTACAAGTAAAACACCAGTTATATTGAAGCAAACTATGAATACATACATACGAGTTAGTTCGTTAGTCATTGTGTTCAGGGAAACAATATTGTTACCAGAACTGGGCCACACTATTCAATGACCACAACAAACCGACAAACTATAACAAGTAAACGTTAAATAATTGATAAGACTAACCCCGGGTCCCGGTCCCGGACTCCGGACTCCCGGCTTAGCGCGAGATTATTATAATAACGCTACTCGGACGAAACCGCAGAAGTGGCGATATTAATTAATTACTACTTAAAGACTTCTTGTCGCCATGTTTGTATTTGCTCACAAACTTGCATTGAAGAGAAATTAATATAAAAGGGAATAAGTCAAGTCAATTTATTTCTACTTATATGAATGACCTCGATTTGGAGAAAGTCGAATTATCGAGAGAAGTCGAAAGCAAATGTGTGCTTCACAAAATCGCAAAATTTTAAACAATTACCGTTTTGTTAGTAGAAATACCTCCACGCGTAGAACCCATTATCGTTATTTTGACACCCCTCCGTTTAGGATACCAATCAACACAATACAATACAAACTTCTACTCATTGTATACCAGACAACTTCCTAGCCTCTTCGGTGGACACTGCGCCTCACGGACGATTGTAAACACAAGACAGCACACTCTACAGTTACATTTCACTGAAATCCATATTACCAGTACTTAACCCCACCTCCCTCCCCCCAGGCGTCGCCGAGCGCGTGGACTACGCCCCGGGCACGGGCCCCCTGGCCCTATTCCCGGCGGCGCGCCTGGAGACGTGCTCGTCGGACGAGCGCTGTCCCGGCGTGACGCGCATCCAGGCCGCCGTCACCCTGCAGGCCTCGCGCGCCGGCAGTGGCTGCGACAGGGACACCTACTCCCTGCACTCGCAGAGGACTATTTGCGGTAAGGAAACTAGAAAAAGTTTTTCTCTGCAGTCCAGAGCAGAATGGCGCTAAAGGAAGAAAGCCTACACTCAGCAGGCTGCCAATGTTGATGATGATTATAGCCTCAGTCATTGGTAGGGCATGCGAAACGCTTCGCATGCCCTAGTCGTTGGGTTCCATTTGGTTGAGCTACACGATTACTGACGCGTTCACTGACTGGACCGGTCTACTCAGATCTGTTTGGTTCCTCCCTCAAAAGACCATCTCAGATATTTATACTCATGACCCTTTTATATTAACCTGCTATAATTGTCTTAATGATCAGGCTTTAATGTTCCCACTGCTGGAACTGCCTCTTGTCTGTAAGCGAGAGTGGGTCGTGATTTACCACGCACTCCCAGTGTAGATTGGAAGATGTCTTATGTCTAGGAATTTTTGGTTCTAGGACATGTCGTTAAATATTTTTGACTATTTGATTGGAGTCAGAAAATAATGTGATTTTTCTGTGTATTTGCAGGATTAGACCCGAAAACGATCGACCTACTTCCAAGCCCAGGAGTCGGAAACGAATGGGCCAAGTCACTGAAACCAGATTCAGGTTAGTTTTATATTCGTTCTATCCTCGGAAACTGTTCAGGATAACATACTTGAACATCATATTTGTATACCTAAGAACATAAAGATTGTTTACCGTTCTTATTTCGTCATGACCATCTGTTCGGAAGTAGGACAACCATTATTACAATACCATAGTAATTGAAAACTATTCATTTGTCTATTCAAGTCGTTTAAAACTTCTCGAATTTTCTACCATACTTTAACTGTCACAATATCTTCCAGGTCGTGACGGCGAGCAGATGTTCGAGTTCGACGGCGAGACGACGGCAGCTGTGGTCCCCGAGTCCATCCTCCCTCATGCGCTGGTGGGAAGCTTCAGCATCAGCACCTGGATGCGTCACGCGCCCGCCCCGGACGCCGACAAGCACCGCAAGGAACACGTGCTGTGTCTCGCTGATGACCACAGTGAGTACTAGCATGCTGTGATCACAGCAACTCTACATCACTACCTGGATGCGGTGAATACATAATTAGTGATGACACCCAGTGTCCAGCTTGAAGCGCTCAACTGCTGCAAATCAAATAAGCTCTTACAGCACTCATGAACCTTTGTCTTTGTCATCTCTCACTAACACGTAGCACAGCGGTCAGCATTATAGGATGTAGTTGCCTCTCAAAAAGCTTAACGTACTGTAATGAACCAAAAGTGCAGCCACTGCAAAACGAAATTGTTAAAGACCTCCACGACTATCACTCTTATTTACCAATACTGACTTATTTTTCCTTCTTCCAGAAATGAACCGCCACCACTACGCGCTGTTCGTCCGCAACTGCCGCCTGATCCTGCTGCTGCGCCGGGACTTCGGCGAGGGCGACCTCAACATCTTCCGTCCCGCCGAGTGGAGGTGGAAGCTACCGGAAGTACGTATTATCATTTGCATAACCTTTTCACAACTATGTTGAGGTCAGCTTCCAGTCTAACCGGATGCAGCTGAATACCTGCATTTTAGAAGGAGGATTAGGTGGCTTGCATTTGGAGAAGCCTATGGCCAGCAGTGGATTGCTTCAGGCTGATTATTATTGTGAAGCGGCTGCCTATCTGACCTTCACAACTCATTGGGACTGGGTAATACGATAGTCTTTCCGACAGGGGACAAGGGGGGAGGTACTTATCATCATTATCAATTTGATCTTCAACCGTCTCAAATATACAAAATATACACATACTGATTTTCAGTTAAAGACTGCAAAATACTTTTATAAAAATACTTCTATTCTTTCTAACCTCTCCTTTCTCTCGCAGGTTTGTGACAACGAATGGCATCACTACGCGGTCAACGTTCGCTTCCCGAACGTGGAACTATTCGTGGACGGCGAGCCTTACCGCCCGGTAGACGGTAAGGGGCCCGAGGTCATCGACGACTGGCCCCTGCACCCGGCCCATGGAGTTAATACCACCCTGGTCATCGGAGCCTGCTGGCAAGGTAAAGTGGACTCTAATGTGATAGATATGAGCTTCAGTTCCCTTACAGCGCGAAAGGGACCCGAGGAAGGAGCGAGAAACCTTCAGATTGAGCTTGAAATAGACCGTCAAGTAGTTGCATACAAAACAGCACTCTAAATCATAGTTATAGTTTAGTTTCTTTTAACTGTTTTTTTTCTGCAGGGTAACATTCCTTTTCATACAATTCCTTCAATTGATTTATAGTTAATTAATAATATAATATAATAAAACACTAACATTACACTAAGTAAACTACACCTTACTGCTTTAACAACTCGGCACATTTTCCCCAGGCACAGAGAACGACATGAAGCATCATCTAAAGGGCTGGCTGGCTGGTCTGGGCGTGGCGAGAGGGACGGTGCAGCCTCCCCGGGCTCTGTCGTGTCTGGCGCACTGTCGGGAGGGACTCAGTCTGGCACCTGATCTATGTGAGTATATCCGCCTTGGTTTTTGAAGTTATACTTCTTATGGCGCGTTAGGGAAAAATGATGAGAGTAATTTTTTACGATGAGCGCGCACACCGAGACCTAAATTTAACAGCATGAAGTTAGCTAGTCAACATACACCCTGAAGTTAGCTTAGTGTCAGATATTGACAACCCTAGGTTTTTTATTTTTAATCTACTGCTGGCTGAGATAAGGCGACAGATATTTTTTTTAAAAAGAAGTATAACTTCTAACGCGTGTATTTTTTTTAAAAAGAAGTATAACTTCTAACACACACACACTTTTTTTTTTGAATGACCGACATTTAATCAATTTTAAATGTCACTAAATATAAAATACTAGTATGGTAGAGATATTATTTTGGACTGTTCTAGTACATTTGGAGGAATTTCTTGTATTCAAACGGAGTATTGAACCATCCATATAAGAATCTTTAAAGGTTATTTATGCAATAAATAATAAAAAGTTACTGATACCAAATAGGGTTAACATTAAAATTCAAGGAAACATTTATAAGGTAGCTAACTATGGAGAAGACGTTCAAAGCGAACTGAAAATGTCGAAGCCCCGTTTGACTTTGTACGTATTTGTACCAACCATTGGACTTTTGTCTGCTTAATTGCCTGAAAATAATTGCAAAATCCAACAGTGTGCTTTTAATTATGGTGTCGTATTGTTCGTGGAGCAGGCATTAGAGTGGATTGTGTGTCGCAGATCTGAAGTCAGTGTCAGTGGAGGGCGACGGCGTGGCGGACGTGGAGACACTGCTGCGCCGCGTGGCGTACGGCGACGCACGCGCCTTCCCCACGCCCGGCCGGCGTAACGTGCACGTCGCTACTACCATCACGTATGTACATCCAACTATCTAACATGCTAGATGCCAATCTACCGGCTCTTTGGTGTCTTCAATATGTTTACATCTGTAATTACCGTATTATCGTAGATGGCGATAAACACTTGCCATCATCTATCGCAAAAGCCTGGTTGGTTTTAAACATACTGACGAGGTGTTAGGCAAGTTGATAAATTATTGTCCAATAATTATGTAACCTTAATTTGATACAATTGTAAGTAATTTAATTAATCCCTTAATTACATTTTGTAGTCATAACACATTGCATAATCTGTGGCCTTCTGAAATCCTGATTGGCGAATCTACCGTCAAAGATCATGTTAGTGGTTTCGGAAAACCAATCAATCAATTTAATAAGAAGAGAAGACCGAAGGTTGTGTTTTACTTAGCAATGATTGATAATGAACTAACTCTCATTTTTTCATCTCAGTTGCGACAACGGGCGCATCATCAAGGCCCGCCCGGCGGAGTCGTACATCATGGTGCTGGCGCCGCAGACGCCCAGCATCCTGCTGAACGGCTCCGAGGACCTGGCGCGCGACTACTCGCACTTCCGCGCCGGACTCACCGTGTTCCCGGACCTGTCCGTGCGGGTGCTGGCCGGCGGGAACGGACATCCTATGGCTGGTCAGTTCACTGTTTACTAATAATATAAAGATCTCCATGCGTTGTCAAATTGTATGAATCGGTTGCTAATGAATTTGCGTAACATCTTACTAAAATTCCTCTTCTCCTCAGAAGAGAGCCAAAAGCTGGACTCGTGCGTGGTGTCGGTGTACCCGGCGCTGAACCCGGACCACGAGACCCTGGCGCTGCGCGACATGGCGGACCTGCCCCTGCGCTACGACATCCGCGCGGCCGTCACCCGGGACGGGGTCATACTCACCGGAGCTGACACTGTGCACAACTATCAGAAGGTAAGAGGGAAACGAAACACTTTTTAGTAGAATATACTTTTCTTATGTGGCCACACACCGCACACACACAACAGTAACGCCGGTTGTGTCTCGAGTAGTTTGTGCTGTGGTGGAAATCATTGCAGGCCAGCAAAATTAAAAGTGGAGCTGACAAACTGTGACGTCATAGCTCACGATTTACAAATCAAGCTTCAAATGATTGAATGGTGGCCTACTAATTGTGGTATCACTTCCAGGTGCTCCGCGAGATCGAGTACAACAACAAGAAGCCGGCCTACTACCTGAACCGCGTGTTCAAGCTGACCTGCTCCGAGCTCAACGGGCGCTTCACCAGCAACGAATATGTGCAAACGGTACGCACACACACACACACACACACACACACACACACACACACACACACACACACACACACACACACACACTCATCTAAAGATAGTGACACTGTCGTCTAACACTCGTCACACATTTGAAAGAATATATTTTTCCTGTAGATTTTCTTTCACTTATCTAC
Source organism: Lycophotia porphyrea (assembly GCA_950005105.1). Lineage (NCBI taxonomy): Eukaryota > Metazoa > Arthropoda > Insecta > Lepidoptera > Noctuidae > Lycophotia > Lycophotia porphyrea. The sequence goes on along the minus strand of OX465408.1, from coordinate 393,053 downwards.
ATTTCTATCTTATCAATAATGCTGTTTCATTTTGTTGTGGTGGGTTACGACAACAGAGCACGGGGATGACTCTGTGTATCGATTCCGCACTCTGTGGTTACAGCTCACTCCCCCCCGCAAAGGGGAGGTCTTAATCCCAGAAGTGGGAACTAAGCTGACTATTATTTATTCAGCAATGTGTTTGTATGCACAGTTGACCGTGGTACACCCGCACATGTCGGGCGCGGGCGAGGGACTGTCCCGTGAGCTGCACCCCAGCGGGATGGCCGACAAGATGGACGCCGTCGCGCGCGACAAGCAGGTTAGCATATTTGCGTTTATTACATGTTGAAATCTCTCTGTTACTTGGAATCTGTATCTCTAGACATTATGTTTAAAACAATTTTCAACCACATTCATATAACCGAAACCCCACCCTGCCCCTCCCCAGGCGGAGCACCCTCACCACCACTCCGTGGTCCCGCGCGTGTACGCGGCGCACGCGCAGCGAGACTCGCACTCCGCTGACGTGCCCTCGCCACGCCTCATCGATCTGCACGCCGAGCAGATGCCTACCAGTCAGTATAGCTCACTATTTATTACAGCATGGACTCACAAAAAAAGAGAAACAATCTACAGGAAGCCAAATCTGTAGTCAAACATTTCGTGCAAGACTGCAAAATGGTTACAGCCTAAAACGAATCAGTCCTATCCTCCTTCCTCCCCAGACCACGTGGCCCTGCTGATCGGCGTGGTGTCGTGCGGTGTGCTGGTGGTGGTGGGGGGCGTGGCCCTGGCGCGCGCGCGCTCGGCCCGCCCCCCCCGCGCGCGCGCACCCGCCGCGCTGCACGCGCTGCACACCCTGCGCGCGCGCACCGACGCAGAGATGGCCTGGGACGACTCCGCGCTCACCATCACTGTTAATCCTATGGAGGAGGTAAGTTAAACGAAATTTATTATCGTAATAGTGTCATAGAAGTACTCGATCGCACGTCCCGAAGCATTCGGTCATTTCTTTAATGGCAATAGGCTCTTCCCCCGTTTATAAGGGACTATTAAAGCTATCCATGGTTAATAAAACAGTTCGGTCTAGTGTAGATCACGTTCTATCAAGTGTGATAGAGAGAGATCAACACGTGAGTGTCGATGGAGTTTATTGTCAGTTCTACGCTTTCAAATAGACAACCAAAGTCCTCTCACAGTCAATTATGCCACAGATTTTGTATCTCCGTCAATCTTTGTATTGATTCCAATGGGATTGTTGCAGCTTCATCTTTTATTTGGTATATATTTAGCGTAAGTTTGAACCTGTAATCTCTCCTTCCAGCAAGCGGCGCCATCTTGCGGCACCCACGCGGGCGCGGACAGCTCGGACGGCGAGTCGTGCTCCGACTCCGACTCCGACCAGCACGACTCTTCTGACGACGACGACGAAGGTAAGCAGCACTGTCTTGACTCACTCACTGAGGGCGCGTTTGGGACACCCCAAGTTAGGGCGACCTACGATCACCGAAAAGATACCTTAAAAACTTTCACATCATGACGGATCACTTAGAATCCTGTGACGTGCTGACACTTTGAAAGTGTGCAGCGGAGCCTATTTAATTCGAAACTTATATATTATAACAAGTATCACTGCTGCTACCATCAGTACTGATGAGCGTGTGGTCTTGGGTTCGATTCCCAGGCTGGCCAAAGTATTATTCGATTTTTTTTTACGAATCTCCCTGTAGTAGCTCGGAGTTTGTAAGTTGTGTTGTGATCCTCACTGGTTGTGTCAGACTGTCAGACTGCCGTTCCATTGGATTATGAGAGCAAAATAATAGAGAATGTATCTGGGCTGTCTATGCACACAGTCTTTGCTCTGTAATATGACCTGCATACTTGGCTAATCTCCAGAGATTGCCCGCTGTCATCTACTTTCTACTGTTCCAATGACGTCACTAACGCCCCTCTCTCGTTCCAGTGATGCCCAGCAAGGAGCACAAGTACAGGAACATCAGCCAGCTGGAGTGGGACAACAGCACGATGTAATGTGCACCCCCCCCCCCCTGGTAGCTCTTCCCCCCCCCCTGGCCCCGCGACAAGCGACACAGCGATGTTTCTATACACGACTTCTAGAACATTCTCACTTGCAATAAGTAGTAGTAGTCTTTTTAACAGATGAATTTGTACAACTATTTATGTATCTGTGTTGTATCTTTCGTTAGGTACTTTATTTGAGAATTCATTGCGTTTTTCAAGCGATAATTCTGATGATTGAAAATAGCGCAATGAACGATGATCTTACTAGCTATTTCTGTGAAAAATAAGGCGTAAAATGAGAATAAATACTAATCATTGACATAAAAAATGTTATTGAAGAAACTGGAATAAAGATCAAATTAATTAATTTAGATGATATCGATGTTAATAATAAGAAAATCCTTAAATAAAACGAACAACTTATACCTGTTTCTTTAGTAAAATTGATTGTGTTCAACTTGTCAAAGCGTCGACAACTAAATCGAGTTTGAAACGAAGCAAATTGATAAAACTTGTAAAAACAAGACGTAAATGAAGGCAGCTGCATTATCTTTCAATCATACTCATGAAAAGTAAGATACATGGAAAGACTGCCTAAGGTGCGCCGGACGTACTTAAAACATCGTCACTTTTGGAGGTTTTCAAATCTCCCCTTCAATACAAGAAACGTGTATATAAACATCGCATATCAAAACAAAGCGAGACATTTCAGTACATTTCGGAAACGGAATTGATTTCTTAAGCCGCGTCTGTCGGTTATTGTACCTATGTAGTTTGTATGGACGCTTTCGGCACAAACACACGCGTGGCACAAGACTTTGGTATGTACGTCGCGAGCAATGGACGTAATCCCTACATTTTTCACCGAAAATCTCACTTTTACAACCTTGTGTGGTAAAGTTTTTGACGGTTGGTTAGTGGTTGTGCGATTTGAGATTATTTTTACATTTACGAGATTATTGAAACACGAAAATCTGGCTAAACGATTTGTATTTTCAATTTGGTGACTTCAGGTTTCCACCAACTGTCAATTAACTGTCAAAAACTAGTAAAATTCACGAAAAAGTGGGATTTTATGCGCGCGTGGTGTGTTACTTGCGCGCATTGGTCGCGACTGCATACATTTTATTTGTAGTCTATTCTAAGGTCTTTAAAAAATGATCATATCAAATTTATACGTAAAACGAAATATAATTTGACTCCTCGCTTGCTTTCGTAGAAGGAAATATGTCGTTGTTCTAAAATATAGAGCTCTTACACTTTTTCTATTCGTTTCTACACTTAAGACAAATGAAAAAAAAAACTGTATGTATTAAATCGTAGTCGTTGTAATTTCGTATGGAATCGGTCATAAGAAGATAATTAGTATGTAAGCGGTCAGATACTATGATTGTATATTATTGGATATATAAGATAATGTACGCTTCACTGGTTCTACACCTGTCTTTTGCAAGAACGAGGAAATCTAAAATCGCGTATTATTTTGACGTTTCTTTTATTCATTTGAGGTTAAGTCGGCGCCATCTTGGATCCCCGCCAAATTCCCGCATTTAGTTTAGTATAAGAGAAAAAGACGCATTTATTTACGGTACAATGCTTCATGATTCCCCTATTGTGTGTAGTTTTAAAAAGTATTTGTCTCTCGACAAAAAATGTCCAACACTTAACCCTTTACGAGCTTCTCGACAAAATCGGCTTAAATGTATATTAGGCACAGAGTTATTTGGAAAAAAAAAATAGATGTACGATATTATACACATTATACAGATGGTATCGGTTTAGGATCAGCTACTATATAATGAACTATATTAATTATATATATATTTTGAATGCGTTAAGGGATTTTTACTAACAATTAGGTACTAAGTGGCTATGTGTTAGTGACGCTGACGGGAAATGGCAAACGAAGACGCGTCGTCGTTTAGACGTAAGAGTAGGTAGGTTTCTGTTCTGTCCACTGTCGCTTGGCGCCGTCTCGCTTGCGCGCACGGCGCCCTCGTCGCTCTGTCTCTCTCGGACGTTGCATATCAAGGACCGTTTGCCATATTAGCATAGAGTGACTATACAATGGTAAGCAATGTTGTGGACATAATCATCGGTGTTCTCTTCTAGTTGACGTCACGTGTTGTTTTCAGTCTTTCACTGTTCTGACTGCGTTGTGTTTTACGTTAAGTTTTGGTGTGAAGCGGTCTCTTGTATAGCTCGAATAATAATCAAATATTCCTTCAATGGACTCGGGTTCGTGTGATTTAAATGAGATGGTGGGATACAAGTTTAAATAGGATATTAAGAGCAGCTGAAACTCTCGAAGGTACCCTACAAAGATCATCATGTAAGCTCATACAGAGACCCCGACCCACTGAGGACAGCGAGCAATACGTTTGGATACTTGTTAACTTTTCTAAATTATTTCGTTAGTAGATGAACAATTTTAGTGCCATTTTATATTTCGTACAACGATTTGTTTTCCCCCAAACGTTTGCTCGATGTTCCTGTTATTGTTTGTTGATGTCCACCCGACACCCGACACCCGACACCCGACAACCGTCCAGTGCCCATTTCCTCCATTCCCCTTACTTCTTAAGATCTGAAACAGTTTACGAGCCCAAGCTCAACTCCCGCACAAAGCATCCCTCGAAAGAACTCTTAGTCTGTCCTAAAGTATTACTGAGGTAGCTACTTGTATACTTTTATTTTGATCATTACTATTTTATTGTAATACATTTTTATTTTTTCTTTTCGTATTATCTCGGTATTATTACTGTATAATTAGGGAACTTCTTTGATGTATGAATTATTATATTTTAGCTAAAAATAAAGTTGGTTTAAAATATTTAATGGTGTTTTATTTATTCTTACATACGTATAACATAACATCAACATACCATACAGTGTTGTCACAGCTGCTGACACCAGCAATTCAACACCAACCTTAATGAACGAGACAAGAGATCACGATGGTTTTGACAGCAAAAGCCAGCGCAAACCGGTCACAGCACGACAGCGTTAGTTTATCTTTACCCAACATCGATAGATACGTCGCTAGTAGCAACAAGATACAAATTAAAGGTTATATAACTGAAGGGTCTGTACCGCTCGAGTGATGTGATAACTTAGCAAATCTGAGATACACACACACCAGACAAATAAAACGCACCAGTATAAGTGACAGATGTGCATCCTAACGAAAACGTACTCATTACTGTTCCCTCTTTTAAATCTCCCATGCATTATCTTAGCAGTTTCTGGGAGTAAAACGGAGAAAGTAATAAAATTAACAAAAGGTCTGTCTGTCTGCCACCTACTACTACGACTGGACAGGTCCACGTAAATCTATGTGGTTCTTTCTTCCAAAGGCCATTTCAGACACTTATCTGCATAGTCCTCATGTGAGTTAACCAAGTTTATGTCTGGACTTTAAAAGAGACCTCTGAGTTTGTTTCGCGTGTTTCTTGTCACAGTAGTCAGGTACGAAACACCGCCCCAATCTAGTTTAAAAAAAAACATGACGTGTAAAAGTGTTTGTAAAAACCTATTTGCAAAATAAACATCATGTATCATTACTGGACCCGACCGCCCAAGTAAGTCATACCATCGACTCGAGAGAAGAGGATATCAGACATGAGTAGGAGCTTACCTCACGCGTTATGTTAGCTAGGGAAACTGCTCATCAAGTCTGTGAAGTACCAGACTGACACATGCACTAACATAACTAGCTACACTACTTATTTCTGATAGCTCATTGGAAAAGTTTCACACTAAGTGGGAAAAGTTGATTTGGCCAGGACATCGTCTGACTGATCAGCCAGGACAAATCTACATCATGCAAAGTTGTACGCAGCGACATCTACTCAGATTCTGTTGAAACTAGCACTAGTTCACGGGAACCTTAGTACCGTCGTTGTCACGAATTCATTCTAATGCTAACTACAAATAGCCGCTAGAGGGCGCTTTATACTCCTCACACCAGTAACCGTTGGCCATAAGCAGAAATTACCTACTTCCACAACGACCGATGAAGCCTACCATGACCAAAAATGTTTTACCATAGAGCACGGAGACGCATCGGCAGCCACTACTAGAGGTGGCAGTGTCAACACCTTGCCTACAGATAACTCTTCTCACCACCAATCGACACAAACGACGTATAGGGACTAAAGGGGGTCTGTGACAGAAGTTGTGCGCTCCACTCACTTTCGACGGAAATAATATTATTAGTAGGTACTACCTACTGTCTTCAACTGTTTTACTTTTCTGAAATCATGGTAGTCAGAGACAAAGAAACTCGGCCCCGTCCAGTTTCTGGGGTGTTTGCAACGCCGGTTGTAAGTTCCGCGCGTGTCTGTAAACCTTGTAGGAACTTTTTTTAAACTTTCTAACAAAATTTCGATATAATATTTGAAACAAAAATTAGGGTTGTTTAACCGATATCATTATGGTTTTGAAAGTAAAGTCTGAACATAAAATTAATCAAAACAAAAATGAATTTATTAGTGAATCAATGCAACAATATTGAAAGGAGAAATAAAATGAAACGAGCAGATGAACATGAACGTTCAATCGTTCATTCCTCTGTAATTTTGTCCGCTTCGTGTGAATGTAGAATAAAATGCCGATATCGTTCATTTGATACCCAAGTGAACCAAAAACTTACTTTTTTTTTAGATTCCCTTTTTCTCCTGCAATCTGTCTTGTAAAAATTAAGCAGAATTTTATGTATTTAGAAAACATGACGTGCATGGTACAGTATCAATGATATGTACATACTCCATCTAGTATGGCTTCTTTATATTTGGGTTAGAGAAGATCTGGAGGAGCACGTCTCTTTAGTCGTTTAAATGTGTGGTTTGATGGTTCCTTCATTAAACTTCTTGCCAATTGGTTTGGATGGTTTTATATTCTTTTGCAATAGGGTAGTAAATACTCTTTTATTTCTTCCTTAACAGTCTTGATTTTTCGATCACGGTGTACTTAGGTGACTCGTTATATACCATGGTACTCGTGCAGTTATCATACGTAAGGTTTTTGACTGGAAGCGTTATAGAATCTCAATATCGGAATTGGATGCAGTGCCTCATAGTTGCAAAGTTTAAGTCCAGCCAGACTGGTTTGAGTAGGTATACACTTGTATAGAAGGAGTTTATTTTCCAGTGTAGCTTGGGATATTCTTTTCATGTGCCAATATTTGGCCGATATAGCTTTCTTAGTTGTTAGTGCCTTTCTTTTAGTGATTATAGGTATATGTTTTTTGTAAGTCGTCTGTCTGAGTAGACTCCAGCCACCACGGTTTCATCAATAGCAAGAACCGCTGTATCATCAGCAAATGTTCCTGTCACATTGATAACTTACTAAAGCACAAATTAATGAAATATCATAGAGAGCAGCAGTAATGGTCATAAAATAGAACCTTGAGTAACCCTAACGTTATTTCCTTTGAAATATGCTTCTTGACGCAACTATTATTCGATTGCTGGTTTCATAAGAAGATATTAAGTATTACAATGTTGAAAACACATTTAAATGATTAGTGGAGAACCCCAGCAGAGAGCCGAGAACTGACTAAGTCTATCAAACACTTGCCTAAAGTCAAAATAACTAAATAACAATAATTATTAACTGCAACTGTGTTGACTGCCTCGTTGGCCGAGTGATCGCAAACGGGACTGCTGAGCATGAGGTCTTGGGTTCGATTTGCGGGTCGGACAAAGTGCTATTGAATTTTTCATCAGGAATTTATCAGTAGCAACCACGAAGTCCGGATTCGTACCCGGGTAATGGGAACAGACTCGCCCCCTATTACATAGGACTTAAACATAACTGACGAAATGTGGGTGTACTATAAGGTACACTCTGCCTAACCCTACGGGGATTACAGGCGTGATATTATGTGATAACTGCAACCAGAATCGTCACTACATACTGAAAATCGTAAAAAGATTAGGCACTAGAATACTAATTGGTATTTTATACCAAATAGATAAAAGTAGCGAAACGACTACACAGTTATTTACTTAATTGGCAAGAATCTATATCTATGGTAAGAGTCCTACCAATGTTATATCGAATACCATCCTACATCGCTAACAATACTATCTGCCTTGTAACGTTAACTAATTCTGAAGTCTCTACTTCGTCCCCTACTCTGTTCAGTGCTGCGCAAACCTTATAAAACGTTCGCCAAACACTGCATAATACACGACACAAGACCTGCCTAATGAGTGCGAGCGAGACACGAATATGCAAGGGGCATAAGAGAAAGAGAGAGCGAGTATAAAATGTAGTAAATGCGCAACAGTGAGAGTGGGATAGCGCGATATGGGGCGCGGCGTGCTGAGAGGGAGGCGCGCGACGTGTTGCCGTTGGTCGCTGTCGTGAATTATTGAAGCGGGCGACCGCCCTTTGGGCAGCGAGTGGCGGCGCGGGAGCGGCGCGGGCGCGGGACTGCGCGGGTGTTTGCTGGGCCACTTGCCGCGCGCCTTTCCGACGTCACACCAATTTTGAATTTGCAATCGCCATCTTTGGCTTTGTTTTTTGGTTTTCGTTCAGTGCAATGACCGGTGTGCCGATGCTCACTTAGTGATGGACTGTCCGTTCCCAGTTGTTTAGTATTTGTTGTGCTGTTCTATCATCTATGGCGGTTATGGATAGTGCTAGCTGCTGAACTTGGAGTGACAGCATTCATTGCAGGTTTGTCAGGTTTTCAATAATTTTCTTTATCTCCCTGCGTAATTCCAATGGGATAAGTTTAATACCTCGTAAAATTTGGCATCGACACGCTAAGAAGAAGAATGCCTCGCTAAATTAGGATAAGAATTTATTAAGAAAAGTGAGACCAAACACAAGTTAAGAGCCCCGCGCCCGTACTCCCGCACACTACAACTAAACACTAACAAGTCGTGCCCGAGTTCCGTAGAGTTTTAATAGAACTTCAGAAATCTTCTTGTCGGCTAGAAACGAGACAGTTTTACCTTCCAAGAATAAATAATTACGAAAAATATAAACACAGCGTAGGAAATAGGTAATAGCTTACAGGAATAGTAAATAATGAAGATAAAATAGAGAATGATGGATATTTACGTAATATACAACTGTTAGGTATGAGCACCAAAAAAAAAAAAAGAAAAACTAAAGAAAAAAAGAAATAGAGAATGCATCTAGTTACTAGTATTCTCCGTCATCTGTCATTAACAAAATTTACCTACTTATCTTTTTAAAAGACTGCCGGCTGGTTCGTATATCGTATGATGCCTACTGGCCGGTACCCTCTTAGGTACCTACCTATGGCTTGCCCCCTTTAGAATTTCTAAAAAGCAGGCTTAATCGTCGAGATACGTCGTAAAGGGTCTGTGCTGGGCGTTGACAATGAGTCAGTTATTGATTCAGAACTTTTCTTTTTGTGGATATTAATGTATAATCTCAGTGAAATTCAATGAGGATGAAGACTCATGCAGACAGAACTTTCCAGATTCAATCAGATAAATTTTCGCCCAAATCGTTTTATAAAATGTTCTTCATTTTGAATAGATAGGAAATATAAAATCTTCTCTGAATGAAAGAAAACTCAAATAAAAATTGTTCACGCGTCGATCTTATTGTACCATTGTTGAACTCCATTACCTAAATGATTGTCAGAATTAAAATATCTCATAGGTAAACTACAGAGTGCTTCCCGCACTCCCTTTAAATTTTTGGGCAGTGATTTGCAAGTAATTTTGAAATAAAGTGTCGCTGAACAAAGATAAAGATATAGGTACCTATTTATTTTGTAAAAACATGAGCGGACAATATAAACTACTATAAAGAGACAAAGTTTGTAAGTTCGGACGTAAGCGTATTAGTCTTCGTAACTACTGATAATCCAATTCCGACAATGCTTGCTACCTTGGCCTCCAGTGTCATAAGACATATTCAAACGTTTCCATGAGATAACTGCCAACTGCTTAACAACAGGCCTTATAAATAAATGAGAACATAGCCAAATGATTTGCCATTTAGGTATGGCGTAAGTACTAAAAGTGTTTGGCCAGTGCATGAGAATGGTTTGGAAAGCGGGCCGGAGACGAGAGTGGCTTCTAAATAATCGACGCATAGGTACTGTGTAATGCGTACGGCAGTTCAACCACCTATTTAAGGAATTACCATTAGGGTTCCTGTATTTGCGCCGTTTGTGAATCCCTGTAGCCGCATCAACAACACCTAGGTACAAGTAACACCGAGATTAGAACATGAGAAGACATTAGGTGCATAAGTGGTGAGAAACATCTACATCACTGAAGTTGGTTCAACACGAGTTTCTGTAGCTATGTATAATTACCAGATATGACCAAATACCAACGCATATTTAGGTTGCAACTTTAGGACGCAATTTGATTAAAGGGATTAGACACACTTACACTCAACGACGCGAAAACCATGTACCCAATAAGTATGTACCTAATACTTATCCTCATTTGTGCAAAGTCCCCAATTAGTATTTTCAATAAACGTAGGTTTATAAAACAAACGTAAACATATCTCTTTCGGTAGTACCCTTCGTTCTTTGCGATTCTGCGATTCTCGGTTGGCATTACTACTATTACGAATCGAGTTGGACTGATAATAGCGTTTACCTAACCTTACCTTTACACCCTACTATAGTGAAACCCTAAGGAATAGGTTGGTCAACCCTATGGCCCATGTATAGAAAACCCTAAGGTACAATAGCCAAGGCAATAATCTTAGAAAACATACCTGAGCATACATGTCCTGCGCCACTCTTGTTTAAAATCTTGCATCCATGTTTTATTTTAATTCTGTATGTATACACATGATTGAGAAATAAAAAATATTGCAACGACAGGGAGAACAAGTGCCTTTCGGCTTCGTTAAGAGTCTGTTCACACCCTTTATAATAATAATAATAATAAGCTTGGGACTTAGGGGCCATCCGGCCCCGAGCCGGGTCCCCGCTGCCGGTGGTTGTGTGCAGCGCATGAGATGGACTCAGTCTATAAACGAGAACGTCATGCGCGCATACTATGGGTCTACAGAGGGGGGAACTAACCTCACTGCGTACCGTGTTAGGATGCTGTCTATGTTTCAGGATCTGGAACCAACCGTCAACGTCTCGGCCCAACGACTGTCGGATCAGGTGCGGGTCATCCAACGCAATCACATGTTGGACGATGCCGCACTTGATGGGCTGCGCTCAGAGATACTGAGCAACCGTATCATCTTGACTCAACCACCAACGCTTGCAGCGTCAGCTAGTACAATCTCACCGCGTTTTGGTCCTGTAGTCGAAGAGCAAGATGATAGGGTTGCCACGGTAAGTAGCCAGTGCAACGACCGATTGAGGAGCGCTCTGGAAGATGCGCTTCGCGAATATCGATCCACTGCTGCCGAAATTAGGCCCCGATTACCACGGTTACCCATGCATAACAAAAATAGGGCGCTGGTGTGTGCCTTGGACGCGCAACTCAAGAGTATATTCGAGAGTAGTGAGGACCTCGTTGATACGCACTCGATCCTGTACTGTGGGGCTGTTGCGGCATGTCGTTTAGCTAATGTCAAATTTCCAAATTGTGACGTAGCTACTCGACCAAAACCAGCCGTACCAGCCTGGCAGCGCAGGATCGAGCGCCGTGTCGACGGGGCCAGGGTACAGGGTCATCGGTAAACTATACTGCTTCAGGGAGGGCAATACTCGACCACGTGTGATGCGCTTTGTGAGGCGGGCATTCGCGGGGACTGGAGTCAGCCCTCAAGAATACATGTCCCGTGTCACAGAGCGCATTGACTTCCTGAAGCAGAAAGTTTATGCATGGGCGAACCGTATTCGGCGGTATAAGCGGCGGGTTGATCGGTACTCACAGAACCGCATGTTCCAGAGCGATGAGAGGTGGGTGTACAGAGCTTGGGAGCGACCTGAGCAAAATATGACAGACGTGTGCCGCCCAGATGATGCCGCCACGAGTTCTTTCTGGCGCAGCATCTGGTCGGTGCCCGTCTGTCATACTGAGGCTGACTGGATGCGTGATGTCGAGCAAGCGTGTGAACCTATTCCAGAAATGGAACCAATTTATATTACACCGTTAGATATAGCCAGAGCAGTTCGTCCGTTACCGAACTGGAAGTCACCAGGACCGGACGGACTGCACAACTTCTGGCTAAAATGGCTTAGTAGTTCACACGCTTGCTTGGCATCCCAATTCCAGTCATCCTTAGAGTCTCGGTCCCTGCCACAGTTTTTAACAACAGGCGTTACCCACCTGCTCCATAAGTCAGGTAGTCCCGCGGAACCCAAGAATTATAGGCCGATCACGTGTTTGTCGACGGTCTATAAACTTCTGACATCCATTTTGAGAGCGAAAATTAATACACACATTGACAAAAACTCCATTATGTCTGCCTCTCAAAATGGATGCAGGAAAGGATCCCGCGGTACTAAGGAGCTACTCCTCATCGACATGGCCATTAGCCAACAGGTTCGTCGCTCTCGCAAGGATCTAGCGACATGTTGGATAGATTACAAGAAGGCCTACGACTCGGTGCCACATACATGGCTCATGAGGGTGCTGGAGTTGTACAAGATAGATGCAACTCTACGCGCCTTCCTTGAGTCGTGTATGGGGCAATGGAGGACGGTCCTTCGATATCCAGGATGTCGACAGATCCAGGGGAACGATGAGCCTGTATGGATTAAACGGGGAATATTCCAGGGCGACAGTCTGAGTCCACTTTGGTTCTGTCTAGCCCTGAATCCTCTAAGCACATTGCTGGAGGATTCAGGTCTAGGCTACCGGTTGAGAAGAGATGGTCAGGTCATATCTCACCTGCTTTACATGGATGATCTGAAACTCTTTGCCCCCAACAAATTGCGCCTGATGGAGTTACTGAGAGTAACTGAAACTTTTAGTAGCGCCATCAGGATGGAATTTGGTGTGGACAAATGTGCAGTCATGTATGTAAAGCGAGGGGAGATTATGGCATCCGAGGGAATTCAGCTCTCGGATTCCATACACCTGAGATCCCTCTCCTCAGCCGAAAGTTATAAGTATTTGGGTATGTCGGAAGCGTTGGGCATTAATGTGACTGACATGAAGCAATCGTTGAGGGAGCGCTTCTTTGGACGCCTGAAGAAGGTATTAAATAGCCTTCTTTCAGGTGGGAACAAGGTGCGCGCCTTCAACGGTTGGGTCATGCCGGTTTTAATGTACTCTTTCGGCATACTCAAATGGACTCAGACGGAACTCGATACCCTGGACAGGAGAGTCCGTACACTGCTGACGGCAAACCGGATGCATCACCCACGATCATCAGTGATGAGACTGTACATCCCGCGGAAGTGCGGAGGTCGAGGCTTTTTAAATGCGAAGACCCTCCACAACCGCGAGGTGTGCAGTCTCAGAGATTATTTTTTAGAAACCGATGTGGGTATGCACCGAGATGTGGTCGCAGTGGACAAGGGACTGACCCCGCTATCCATGGCTAAAGAGAACTGGCGCAAACCTGTAGTACTTACTACCGATGACCGCAAGGAAGTATGGCAAGGCAAGGAGCTTCACGGGCGCTTCTACCGGGCTCTTCATGGGCCCGATGTAGATTTTCTAGCGTCCGTGTCCTGGCTACGTTTCGGCGACCTCTTTGGGGAAACTGAAGGTTTTGTCTGTGCGATTATGGACGAAGTTATGCTGACGAACAACTACCGGAAATATATTATGAAGGACGGGACGGTTGACGTGTGTCGGGCATGCCACCGTCCGGGTGAGTCCATTAGACATATTATTTCTGGTTGTTCTCGTCTGGCTAACGGCGAGTACTTGCACAGGCACAACCAAGTAGCCAGGATTATTCACCAGCAACTTGCCTTGAAATATAAACTTGTGGAATCTGAGGTACCGTACTACAAGTATGTGCCCGATCCAGTTCTCGAGAAAGACCATGTCACGCTGTACTGGGATCGGTCTATCATTACTGACAGGACTATTGTAGCCAATAAGCCTGACATAGTGGTAATAGACCGATCAGCGCGCCGCGTAATGATAATCGATGTCACCATCCCGCATGACGAGAACCTCGTGAAAGCTGAGAAAGAGAAACAAATAAAATATCTCGACTTGGCACACGAGGTTGTCGACATGTGGAATGTGAACTCGGCTATCATTGTGCCGATTGTCGTGACGGCCAATGGCCTTATGGCTAAGAGCCTCGACGACCATCTCTCGAAGCTCGCCTTAGGCGGTTGGATCAAGGGCCTGATTCAGAAGGCAGTACTCCTCGATACGGCTCGCATTGTGAGGAGGTTCCTGTCTCTGGAGCCCTAACCACCGGTAGCTTGGACCCTGTTCCCGACACCGGCGGACCGCTATTTTTTTATATTTTTAAATGTTTTTATATGGTTTGTTTTAAGAAATATTTAAAAATGTTAAAAAATATGTATATATATGAATAAACGGAATAATAATAATAATGTGTATATATGAATAAACGGAATAATAATAATTTATTTCAAAAAATCAGATAACAGAGATCCATATTGTTAGTAAATACCTTATACCTAGTGTTAGTAAATACATAAATTAAAAACAAGAATTTGAGTATGAGTCACTCTGTAAAGAAGAAATAAACCCTTTTCTCAACTGGTTTTCTTTTTATACACGTACAACTGTAAGTAAGTAAGTAAGTAATATTTGATTTGTTTAAACATGGTGTACATGATACATTGCATGCAAGATAATAAGAGATACAGAAAAGTTCTAACATGTTCAGCCGCATATCGTGGCGTACAAATTGGTAGGAAGAGATGGTGCATAAACCGTGATAATATTCATCAAAATTACAAATATAAATTATATCAACATATAAGTATACATGACATAATATAAATGATGTAGCTACTAATTAAATTATCATTAAGTATTCATTAAAGATTAGGTATAATATGGTTTTCACCGAATAACATTAGCTATGACGCTTTATGGCAAAACCTAGAAAACCAAAGAATATAATTATACAGTATAGTATTCCAATAACTAAGCAAGAATGCAACAACTGGGAAGGTTGGTGAGACCTTCAAAATAAATAGAGGTTTTAAGCACAGTGATCCACTGTCCCCTAACTATTGGAGAATATACTCCGAAATATAGAATGGGATCGACTTGGTCTAAGCAGAGATGGCTCATGGACGAACACTGAACCACCAAAGATTAGCAGATGATGTTCTTATTCGTGTCAACGACAACTGACATTGAGTCAGCCTATTTGGCGGCGAGTTTGGTACTTTCAATAGCGTCCATCAGCTCATGCGAAGTACAAACAACAGGACAGGCAGGACACGATATCAAGTGTCCCATCGTTTGTGGGGCTACACCACATTTATACTCCAGGGCAGAGTGATCTAAGAATCTCCATCATAATCTGATACAGTTGATATTATTATATATTAGTAAGAAAACCATTAGGAAAACCAGAGAACATGGTTCAATATCCAAACAGAGAAACCAAAAATATTAACTATGCAAGACAAAGCTATAACCAACATACTCAGAGAACCGAGATATTACATTAAGTAACTAACTCTTTGAATACTTTCGTGAAATAGTAGATGTATCTGGCACAGATCATCTCGCACAAGGATTAAACAGACATACTCGTAGAAATCAAAATATGACGACTAGCAAACGACTGGAAAAAGTACTCCAAGGAATTATCTGAAATTAGCATTGTAAAAAAAACGGAAAGTCTTCAACATTTGTAGATATTCTAACTTGTATCACATAATTATGGCTGAACATGGTATCTTTTAAACTGCCACAGAGATTATAATGCTACAATACTGTCAAAAAACTATGGAGAGAAGCAGAAACTAAGACAATATAAAGATGGAAAGACGAGCTGAAACTCACAGCGGTATCTTGCTGGAGAAGGGTCCACAGAGATAGAAAGAAATAAAAAATGTAAGAAGAGGCCTTTGTCGAAAGGCACAATTAACTCACTGATTAATTGTAGAAATGTACTCTTATTTAAGAAAAATACATTTCTCATATTTGATTCTATGAGCAAAAACTCAACACGCAAGCTTATTCTGCCCAGATGCTCCCTATGACACACACTAAAGCATAAACGTTATATTTTAAATCCGTGTGAAAGCTCAAGTTACGCGAACGCGTGAGAGCATTAATAAAATATTTTTAAACAATCTCGTTCCACCCCTACGAGGCGATTACCGCCCCCTACAACACATTGTCACAATCATTGAACAACATTACCTCCGGTCGCCTGTGAGGTATAATCTAATAACTGCCCTCTTCCCTCTGAGAGGGTTGCCTACCTGATCAGGTGGTGACGAGGGTGACAGGGCCACAGAGGGTGACAAATTAGCTATTTTAGTAATGAGCGACTATGGGTGAACTCATCTGGCTAAGATCATGACACCCCTTTCAATGGTTTAATGAAGTTGTGCATGAATTACAATGAGGAAGGGAGGTCTAACGTGTAGGAGCTGTTGGTATATTCATTTTGTACACCTTTACGTATCAGTTAGCTACCCTTACGTGCTTTACATATGATTATTTAGGAAATCTGCAAAAAAAAAGAATAACAGAAAGTCAAAGTCAAATACGTTTATTGCGAACTCAGTGTTCATAGTGTGTGTGTGCGTGTGTAGTGTGTGTGAGTGTGAGAGGTGAGTTACATACAGGGTGTTGAGGACCCATCACGAAGCCGTCAACCAAGCATTTTGTATATCAAACCGCGCAAAAATGACTGCTAGGAAATGACTGTTTTTTTTGTGACCTGGATTTTTTTTTAAACGTGTGGAATAGTTAGATTTTTGACCTTCAATATCTCCATAACTAGAAGTTTCTCAAATAAGGACCAGAACATAAAAAATGATAATGACAGATAGAATAGATACGGCCGGTGTTTTTACACCCTTTATTTAGTTATTTTGCTAAGTATTTCTTAAAAAATAATAATTTGCAATTTTAGTAGCTTTACGGATTAAAGATTAATATCTTGGTCGTTATTCCCTTTTTTATTTTTGACCTGCCTGGTAATAACTCTCTTGTCTTTCTCAACAATATAAATCCCCCGACTGACTACTAGCTTAACAAATTCAAATCCCGTCCCTGAGGACCATTACGCTACCAGACGCATAATCTATTCTCTAGCAAACACAAATAGATTCTATTCTATGTGTGACTCAAATATTTGCGGGTAGTAATTGGCGCTGGCGCGGGTTCGATCCCGGGTGTTGACACGTAGGGTGTCGCCGTCACGCAACCCGAAATATGTCATTACTGTAGTTAATTGGAATGCGGCTTCTAGATGACGCGACGCTGTAATAACAATAAAATATGCGAGTGTCTAATCATCAGTCTAAATCTAAAATCAGTCTAATAATCTCAGTAAGACGGTCGGGCCTAACCCACCAAGAGATGCGGGCCCAGTGCGTGCTGGTGGATGTCACATGTATTCCATTTTTTAGTGCTAAGACATGCCAGTTTTCTTCACCTCTTCCAGAGTAGTGATTATGAAATGAGTTCCACAAAGCTTAATGCCTGGCTGGGTGCGAACCCGAGACCTACACGACCACTCTCGTGTGAATAATTTTAAACAAAACAGTTTTTCTCAACCAAAACTATTCCTTTCTATTAATGCTTCCATCGAAAGTGCTAAACGTATCACTTAAGGTGTAAACACGACACAATGGACTGCAGCAACGAGTACACTTCCGTCGGAACATCGGACATAGTGGACCCGGTCGAACACCGACAAAGACGAAGATTACACCGGATTATCAGCTATTTGTTGATGTAATCTTGTAGCTTTGTGTGATCTTCTGTTGCGGTATCTCATAAGGAATAATACCGGAGCCATTGATCATTATTATGCACCAGTACCAGCTTTATATGGTCTTTGCAGGCAGATAGAAGTTCGAAATTCTGACAACCAGTCTTGCGAAGAGGCATCATGTTTTGGAGGTCAGATAACCACTGAGCACTCGGACCCTACGGCCCCAGAGTTTCAACCCCAACCGGCTCGAAAATATAGTTACCACAAAGATTTCTATATTTACGCCGCTTGAGGTTCTCTGCAGCCGCAGCGGCAGCGCCAGCACAGCACGATGAGCTTGCTACATGGGATGGCGCAAGAGTATCGACGGACGCCTGTTATGAAAACTATTAAGTGGGAATCAAACAAACTCATGCATGAGTAAAATTATTTACAAAGATTACGTATGTTACCTATCTAAAAGAGCGCAAAGTAACTTACATGTCGTATTCGTCTACCAAATAAAACTTAACACATGACAAGTGTCACCTAAACCATTGATCAACATCAGTTTCCTGCCCTTATCCCAATCTATTAGGGTTCGGCGCAGCATGACTTCTTCTTCAATACTTCTCTAATACTCGACATCTCAGCTCGTTTCTAGCCATATTGTCCCTCACATAGTATTATTTTTACATTAGATATTTTTGTAAATTATGTTTGTTGTAAGTTTGGGTTGGTATGGGTGTCCTGAGTAAATTTATATCATTTATTAACAAACACCATAATTCCTTGCAGCAGCTACAACAAATACTGGAATACATCAAAAAAAGCTTCCGACAAACTGTTTCGAAGTTTGAAGCGGTATTATTCCGACGGAAGTATACCGCTTCTATGAGTTATTGTTGTGGTGTTTACACATTCTGTGATTCGGTTTGCACTTTCTTTGGAAGGATTATTTATTACATTACATTATAAATGCGGAACTGAGGCCGTCTGTTTGATGT
The DNA here is from genome assembly GCA_950005105.1 of Lycophotia porphyrea. Lineage (NCBI taxonomy): Eukaryota > Metazoa > Arthropoda > Insecta > Lepidoptera > Noctuidae > Lycophotia > Lycophotia porphyrea. Next base: position 374,286 of record OX465408.1, on the reverse strand, counting down.
CCGTTTTTGGAAGACGTTTCGGTAAAATACAAGATAATTATGACGGAAAAGTATGTTAATGGTAGATGTATATGAGTTTGATGATAGCTAACGCAAGTTTCACTCATGGGATAACTTCAATTACCATTTCCAAAAGCGATGGCAGTTGCGTTTGACAATAACTCCAAACAACCTTTTCGTTTCCATATATCCGAACGCGGCAGCAGCATTTCTCTTCTTTTAGTTATGGTAAAGTCGTTTTTTAAATAAAAAATATTATTAGGTTTACGTTTTGTAGCAGAACTTGCTCTATTAGTGATAGCCCATCACGGCACTACGGGCTTATACGGTCTACGTTCCGCCGCTCGATCGCAGTGTCAGGCCGTCAGGCGGCAGACTCGCCATCTATGGAAGCGTTTTCATGAAGGTTAGGTTAGTGAAAGCAATCGTGCAGACGCGGACTGTCACACCAATTTGGGCGGCTTGGCCGATGCGTATGAGCGTACCTTTATTGAAAAAAACTAAAGACTAGCTTTGCTCGCGGTTTCCCTCCAATTATGAACGGTAATTAACCCACGGGAACGTTTAAAATGTTGCCCATAGCACTCGTGGATAATGTAGCTTCCTTATAGTGACAGAATTTTTGGAATCGGATCAGTAGTTCCAAAGATTACCTCCTACATACAAACTTACAAGCATCATCATCATATCAGCCCGTTGCTGTCCACTGCTGAACATAGGCCTCCCCAATAGATTTCCAACGTGTCCGGTCCAATGCCACCTGCATCCAGCAACTCCCTGCAATTTTTACAATGTCGTCGGTCCATCTGGCAGGTGGCCGTCCCACGCTGCGCTTTCCAATGCGTGGTCTCCACTCCAGTATACCTCTTTATAATATTAGAGTCGATTTTTGGAAACCAGGTTATCTCATCGCATTCGAGGATCGAAACAAAGCCTCAAACAGTCCAAGTCGGGGTACTTTTAGTACAAGATTACAACCTTTTACCAAACGAAGGTATACATAAATTTTTAAATCGAATTCCTGCATATCCTCACCATGATGGCTTCGAAAGTGACACAAACACTTGGTACAAAGCCAGTTCAACACAAGGCGATACTTCCGTCGGAAGGCGAGCGACACTCACCGGAGGATTACCGAGGATTAACAGACGTTTAGCGTAATAGTTTAATTGTGGGCGGCGCGGAACAGAGCATTTGTAAACATTTAGTTTTTGTGAGAAGGAAAGTAATTCTCGTTCATTTATCATATATGTTAATTGCTTACTGATAAAATAAGATTAACGGTCGGCGGTACGTTTTCAAATTATTTAAGGGTTTCCTTATATATAAATTGAAACTATTCAGGGTTCAAGAACTGTGAGTGAGTTACTACAACCTATTTATATGTATAATACAAACGTTATCTTACTTCATATCTTAGGTCAGCCATAGACGATGGTTATGCATGTGCAGTAGCCTGTAGAAAACGATACAGCTATCGTGGCCTGTGCATGCAACCTAGAAATATTTACCCAATCAAATATTATCCAAATAGACATTTTCCCGCTTGGTTATACCTTCGCGGTACGACAGCACAGGCATAACCGACCGTGTGTGGCAGGTCGCATGCGCAGCTCTCAGTTGTTTTCTATTTTTATAACAAGTAATAAACACACTGAAGCAACATTATCGTCGTGTGTTGCCGGTGATGCCGTGCGCGCAAGTGAGCCGACCGACAGGCTTGCAGTTACATACGGGATGTAAACAGACTCTTCACGAAGCCGTTAATCAAGCACTATGTAAGTACATCAAACTAAGTAACTTTACGCAAAAATTATTGCTGGGAAACGACTTTTTTTTTGGGTTGTAAAATCACGTTTTACGGTAGAACTCAATATAACGCACTCAAAACATTGTGCTGGTGGATGGTCGTGGAGGTGTTTAAAGTAAAAATCTTACATAAGAAACATAAGTTAAAAAAAAGCATGTGAAAAAGTTAGAACTTTGACCCCCAATATCTCCGTAACTAGAAGGCTCCCAGGTCTAGAAGAAAAAAATGATCGCAATGACGGGGAGAATAAGTGCCTTTCGGCTTCGTTAAGAGTCTGTTTACACTTTTATGTGTCCTCTATGGAACTCGATTTTGTATGCACATTTAATACTGCATAATTATCCGAAAGTGAATGGATGTTTGTTACTCTTTCACTCAGAAACGACTCAACAGATTCTGATAAAACTCACAGTAATATAAATTATGGTCTTACACCGATAGCTGGAAAAGAATGGGGCAGGCCTTTGCCCAGCAGTGGGACAGAATAGCTATAGTTTGCTTTTGTCCCGCGGTTTCGCTCGCGTTAATTTAAAAGTAAAATATTAAATTAAAAAAAAAAACACTTAACCCACTACTAAAGTTTCTATAATAATATTCAAAGTTTTCCTCGGGAATAGTACTTTCGGGATAAAAATTACCCTTTGCCTGTTTCTGTCCACCTGACAACGTATAAGTATCGTTTCAGTGGTTTAGACGTGAAAAGGTCACAAACAAACAAACTTACTTTCACATTTATAATATTATAAATATAAATATATAGTTAGGATTTACGTCCACCGGCTGCCTCGTTAGTCTAGCGGTAGTAAGCGCGACTGTTGAGCATGAGGTCTTGCGTTCGATTCCCGGACCGGGAAAATTATTATTAGGTTTGTCCATCAGTAATTTCTCAGTTACAGCCACGGAGTTTGCATTTGTGCCCCGGTGATGGCATACAAACTTGCGAGAGTGCTGAGACCTCTTTAATCCGGCCCTGTCGCACAATCCATTCTTAGCGGACGTTTACTAACCTAGATTACCTTCCTGCCAAAGTTCATCTTTATACATCAAGCGGTTTTCGATATTTTGTGATGAGTGAGTGACTTTTCGCTTTTATATATTTAGATTAGATAGTTTTAAATAATGCATTCTTCAATCTTCATCATTTAGACTAGAGAATCTATTTTGGAAAATGTATGTAATATAACAAATGCAGGGGCTAGGTGGTAATTATCGATACTCCACATCTCATACATACGTCGACCGCTTTTACCTACTCGGTAGTACAAACTTTACCCTTGTAAACGAAAGCATTAATTTTTTTTATCAAATTCCCGCATATCTTCCGTATTTATAGTGAAAGTGACACAAACACTTGGTACAAAGCCAGTTCAACACAAGGCGATACTTCCGTCGGAAGGCGAGCGACACTCACCGGAGGATTACCGAGGATTAGCAGACGTTTAGCGTAACAGATTAATTGTGGGCGGCGCGGAACAGAGCATTTGTAAATGTGGCGAATTTGTGAGCAAAAGAAAGTTTTTTAATCATTTGTAAGAACTTAGCTGGGATATTAATTAAACTTTAAGCAGTACGTTTTTAAATTATTGATGAAAGAATAAACAGCGTTAAAAAAATTGTCCGCATCGCTCTCAACGTGGAAAGTGCCCAGAAGGAGCTGGCAGCATTACCACGTTGGATGGCATGCTGATTCATTGACCAAGAAATAGGCCAGCCCTCTTATCACTTGTCTCCTTACATAAAGATTATAGGTACAGTACAGATTTTAACTTTAAAATACTAAATACCAACGAATCGTGTCGTTTATAAATACTGCTGTCGCTGTCGGAACAATTAAATGGTGCTACGGCAACAGCTACGTCTCGTAGCGCTACGCCGCGGTGCTACGAGACGTAGCATATGGTCAGCCACGAGTCTTTTAGGGGCGACCTTTAAGGATTTGAGGACAACATTAAAATAATGATATTACACGTATGTAGCATTTGTGCTACAGCTTGGGGTTATATATTAACAATATATACAGATTACAAATAGAACAAATAAAAAACTAAGGCAAAAAAAAAGAAGACAAAAAAAAAGTAAGTACCTACATATTTACAACGACAATAATATTACACTTAGGCGTCAAAGTACTCCTCCGCAGCGCTGTCATTTGGAAACGTGCCCAGAAGAATGGCAATGCTAATTCTTTGGCCAAAGAAAGAGCCAACCCTCTGGTCACGCGAAGTATCCAAATCAGTGTTTTCAAATTATTTTTTGGAGAGTTTATTAAAAATGTACATTTTGGTTCCGGTAAAATAAGAAAGTTAGTATAATGCTTCCAACTGAAGACAGTCGCCAAGGATTGTTTTCTGATGGGATAATCGTTTTGCGTACTTATACTTAACGCAATATTGCACCCCCCTTCTCTACATAACAAAGTTCACGAAAACATTCGCAGATATGTACTAGGAACCTAGGAACTACGGCGCGTGAACATCAAATAATAAACACACTTTCTATCGGCTGATAGTTTAGTCGGGTTAGGTTAGGCTGCTAGCGCGCACACAAGGTCCACTAAGTAAGCGGTCGGGTTAGTGGCGACTGCGCAAACCAGACCTGTGACTGTTTGCTAGTTTTAGAACTATCGTACAAGTCGGCCAATTAAACAATCAGCAAGTCTAGTAGTGACATGCATGATCTAGTAGTTGACCGATAGTTGGCCGATTGTTTAGTTTGAAGGTAATAGCGTAGCCTATCAAACGTATGTGTCATTATGAACACGTACGCTGTAGCATACCCCGACTTAAAACCAGTGACAAATAGAAAGCCTGCGGTCTGCGGGGACTGTTAATCTGCCGTGATGAATTTCCGTAAGAACGAATCATACACTCCCCAAATCCCCAAATTGCACTCATCAAGGAAGGAAATATCAAATTATGTCACAATTCAATTCACTTTTTTCTGCAAAAAAATCGTCAACTAAACCACTCACCCACGCATTATACTCACATTTATAATTTCAATAAAGACGTATTTTGAAAAACATCTTCTTTTACAATCCCTCCATAACAATAGAATCTTCAATAAAATACAAACCGCGGCTAACCCTCCACTCCACTCGACGTCGCGACGAGTTCGGCGGCTCTCGTCGGATCACGTCAATTCTCGTCACTTTGAATTACCGACGACCGGTCAAGTGTGAACGGTGCGCAATTTTTGACAGATGTCAGCAATGACAGTCATTATAATATTTTAAATATTCGTAAAGGTTTATTATTGTAGAAGTTGGAGTAATTTCATATTTTAAAGGGTTTATGGCAGACTTGTTTCTTAAGCAATTTGTTTTCAAGTGCATAAGATGACGTCTATTTAGCATTTTTATTACGACCGTGATATTTTAGAAGCCCATTGAGGTGAAAACACTTTCCTGCAACTTACCTACCCATGTCATGTCTGGCTATTGTAGTTTATTACTTAATTGATATAAAACCGAATACAGCAGGTTTAACAGCCAATTACGGTCTTATGACTATGTTTTGATTAACTATATAGTCCGGTCAATTTAGACATATAAAATAACAATAATTCTCGGAAAGCCAAATTTTGGTGGAGAGCTGGGGTTTACCATTACAAATAAAGTTTTAAAAATCCCCATCGATCCTATGTATGCTACAAAAGTTATGGCGACCGTTTTAAGAATTTTAACGCGATCCATATTACTATTGTAGGACCCCAGCTGTGAGCCGTTTTTGTTAACCATACCTTTATAAACTGATACAGCGGCGTCTCATCTTCCAGTTTTATCAAAAACAACCTCAAACCAAAGTTGTAGATCTTAAAATTTTCCTTATAATTTTTTTCCTAAGAGTTACCGTTCGTGAGTTATCGCGATTCTAAGAGTCACATTATACATGATATGCACACATTTCCACGCCACCTGTAAGGTAGTGTACTCGGCGCGTTTTTTTACCATGGTTTCCAGTATAGGCCTACTCCACTGTCACACAGTGGAACGAATGTATGGGAGCGGTTGGACGTAGACATGTCCGAAAAAAAAGAGTAAAATTATGCCAAACTAATGATGCCATCTTATTCGATTACTTAATGCCTTCATAACTTGTGGTGATGAATTTCTTCATAACTCCCATATTTCGGGAGTAATTTGAGAAAATGTGAAATTTTACTATGAAAATGAGTGTATCGAGCTCTCTCCCTCCTGATTCCGGGCTTGTTTCAAGTATCGGTCTCTAATATCATAATGCTAATACTAAGAGCTATATTTAATACTAAGACACATAGTGCGCCAAATGTGCACTTTCTGGGATAAAGAGTGATGTTTATTTTATAACACAATTTTTTTATTTTTTGTTTATTTTGTTGATTAAAACCGTTTTTCTAAAGGTTTACCTTATTACAATAACATTTCTGAGCAGCCAATTAGAGAAGATATAAGCTAATTAGGATATATAATTAGGGACTTAAGGTTTACATATAAAACTGATGCACTAATGATTACTGATAAGAACATTGCTATTATTTAATTACTAAATGGCTCTTAATACACTAATTTAGCATGCATCATTTACTAATTATCACAATAACTAATTACCTTGCAATATTTAACAAAGGATACCTGGGATACCTGGATTTTATATAAATAGGTCACTATTAGTAACTTTAAAATCAGTGTTGATTTACACCTCGTTGTATCCAAGCTAATCTCGCAATGTATTTTCCAAATTTTAATACAAATCTTGATATTCACGTTGCTTTATGCGCACGCGCACATAAAGATTTACGCGACTTTAACTATTTGTTCAGTGTTTTAAAAGATAACAGTTGTGTTCAGTTATGTGAAAGGGCTGAAACAAGTTTAAAAGACTGGTGTCGTCGATTTTGCTACCGCATTTATGCAAAATGGACACAGTCTGGAAGAAGCACAGATAAGTTTCGGAAGAAACATGAGATTTGGCTACAGGCTGCAATTCAATGGCCGGAATTACAGAATGAAAATATGGAACCTTCTACAGAAAATATAAGTGACGTCATCGAGCCCATAATTTCTCCTGCTAAATCTGATGCTTCAACTTGTACACATCCTAGTCCTCGTAAATCTTTTGAGGACCTTAGTAACCGGCAAAAAAGAAGACGCACTGAAGATAGTCTTTCATGCAGCAGTAGCAGCGCTGAAATTATGTTTTCGGCCGAAAGGGCGCTTCAAAAGGCAGGACAAAGCGATACAGCTTATGTTATGAAATACTTGACGGAGAATCCAGAAGAGGCCTCAAAAATCAAAGCCTTCATTGAAGGTAAATCAATTCAGGTACGGGAAATATCCCCTTTGAAGGCATTGGCTCTTTATGTATCGATGAACTTATCGAAATGGCGCTATAACACTCTTCGGGATTTCAACACTCAAGAAGGAGCTCTTCAATACCCGAGTTACTACATGTTGGTTAAAGAAAAAATTAAGTGCTATCCGGCCAAAGAAGATCTCACAGTTACAGAGAGCTCTGCAAAAATCAAATTACAAGCCTTGATGGATTTAACCTCAAGAAGACTTATTAGGTCGTTAGAAACCCCTGTTGATCCCAATCAACAGCTCGTATTGACCAGCAAATGGGGTTTTGACGGATCATCTAGCCAAAGCATTTATCATCAAAGGACGAGTGAAGATGAGCAAATCGATCTTGCTAGTAATTTTATGATTAGTCTTGTACCACTGCGGCTCGTCTCAAAAGGTGTAACAATTTGGGAAAACGAGCGACCATCTTCCACTTCATTTTGCCGGCCAATATTGTTTAAGTTTATAAAGGAAACCAAAGAAAATGTGCAGAGAGAGATGGCTGAAATCGAAGCAGAGATTGAAGCCTTAACTCCATCCACCATCACTGATGGAATTAGTGTCAAACACCAACTGCTGTTGACAATGATTGATGGTAAAATTCATTCCATTATATCCGATACAGCAGCTTCAGTGTGTGACATATGCAAGGCTTGTCCTAAAGAAATGAATAATTTAGAGTTAATCAAAGATAAACACGCAAACGAGGACATGTATAAATATAGCTTAAGCACCCTTCACGCTTGGATTCGCTCAATGGAATGCTTATTACACATTTCCTACAAATTAGACATAAAATCATGGCAAGTAAGGGGTGATATAGCAAAAAGGCAAGTTGATGACAGGAAGAAAAGAGTTCAAGAGGCTGTAAGAAGAGAAACGGGCTTACTTCTCGATGTTGTGAAACAAGGCAGTGGATCCACCAACAATGGCAACTCGGCAAGGAGATTTTTTGAAAACTACACTAAATCTGCTGAACTGACCGGAATAGATGCTACGCTTTTAAGAAAAATCTGTGTGATCTTGCAGTGTATTTCATCAGGAGAGAAGATCAACGTAACTAAATTCCGAGAGTTCTGCTTTGATACTGCTAAGCTTTACGTGGAGATACCCATGGTATTATATGCCTTCTTCACTTCATAAAATTTTAATGCATGGGCCAGACATAGTTCAGAACATGTCAATTGTGCCCATTGGTTTTCTATCCGAAGAGGCATCTGAGGCTAGAAATAAAGATTTTAGAAAATATAGAGAGGGGCATTCTCGAAAGCATAGCAGTATCTCATGCAATGAAGATATTATGCACAATCTTTTACTGTCTTCTGATCCACTTGTTACAAGTATCCGTCCAAAAGGAAATAAGTTTGTAAAAAAATCTTCTTTTAAGGAATTTTATGAGCTTACGGATTCTGAGAAAAGTGATATCGAATTTGTTAACATAAATGATTTAGCGGACATCGATTCTGAATTTGAATTAATTGATGATGATGATGATGACGAAGATAATTAAATGATGTTATTGTTTTAAAATGTGTAACTTAGTAAATTAGAGCTTACATCTTAATTATTTATTGTACTTTTAATGAAACTAGGTAATTTATTATCAACTTACTTAAAAGTCATACTCTCATCAGTTCTTGTGAATATTTTTGTTAATATATATTTCTGTATATATATAATATATTTATAGACCTCTTAATAAGTCTGTCTGCGGTTTAAAGTAAATACAAATGGGGAAAAAACGTTTTTTTTTTTAAATTTTCATTTCCTTTTATCCCAGAAAGTGCACATTTGGCGCACTATGTGTCTTAGTATTAAATATAGCTCTTAGTAATAGCATTACGATATTAGAGGCCGGTACTTGAAACAAGCCCGGAATCAGGAGGGAGAGAGCTCGATACACTCATTTTCATAGTAAAATTTCACATTTTCTCAAATTACTCCCGAAATATGGGAGTTATGAAGAAATTCATCACCACAATTTATGAAGGCATTAAGTAATCGAATAAGATGGCATCATTAGTTTGTCATAATTTTACTCTTATTTTTCGGACATGTCTACGTCCAACCGCTCCCATACATTCGTTCCACTGTGTGTCATGGCAATTTTAGGATAATTTAAGGAAACAATACCCGTCAAGTTCTAGATATTACCTTATTATTGATAATGATTATTGATATTGCTATTGATTATTGGGTTAAATATTGTTTTGATTTCTTTAGATATTTTAATCAGATTCATAAGAATAAGAATAACTTTGGTAGCACACTCGTACTCGTACATAGGATCGATGGGGATTTTTAAAACTTTATTTGTAATGGTAAACCCCAGCTCTCCACCAAAATTTGGCTTTCCAGGAATTATTGTTATTTGACCACTATTTTTATGTCTAAATGGACCGGACTAATAATAGGTACCTAATTATTCAGCTTTTAACAATTTGTTAACAAGATTACATTTCCGATCAAAAGTAACATTTGTACCTAATCGATATGAAACGGAAAGTAAACACTATTAACACGAAAATAAGCAATTTCCTCACAATCATAGCATTTCAATTATCAACCGCATCACGCCACAAATCGTACAACACCCCATAACAGAGCCATAAACAGACCAACACAACGAGACCCCTGACACCCCTCACTCACCACATATTGTTTGACGACAACCAATCACGAGAGCTCTAAATAAACTGGTGCTTACTAATGACTTCTGTCAAATAGAAATATCATAGAATTGAGAACGAGATAGATATATTTTTCGCCCTAAGTTAGAACGAGATGGAGGGACCGATTAAACGCATTTAGGGATTAGAGGTGACGCACGTCGGGAGCAGTAATGCTGTGGTTCGGGTTCGATTCCCGCGCAAATGGGAGCGTAATGAGTTGTTTATTTGACAGATGTCAAAGAGTGACGTGGAGGAGGACTGCTGGGAGAGATAGATTAAGTGGTGGTTGTGGAGGGGAGAGTATTATTGTGATGTTTATGATTGCTGGTTGGAGTGACTGACATTAAAGCTAAGCTAGACTAAGCTAATATAATGTTTCTATACATATCGAACTCGTCCTACTAATATTATGAATGCGAAAGTTTGTGACGATGTATGCTTGCTTGTAACTTTTTCACGCAAAAACTACTGAACGGACGAAATTAGGCCCACAGATAGATTATAACCTGGAATAACACATTAGTACGATCTCATGAATTCCCGTGGGACAATTACCGAAATCAAAGCGAGTCAAGCCGCGGGCATAAACTAGTAGTTTTATAAGTTCGACAGGACATAAACTCTGATATGCTTACCGCTGACGATGACAGTGCACGTGTTGATCCAAACAAACCGCTACTCCTACACCTGTACAGCTAGCCAGACCTTCAGAGGTAATACAAACTTCCTTTAAGAGTAGGCCTAGTCTATTACGTCTACATACAGGGTGTAAACAGACTCTTCACGAAGCCGTCAACCAAGCATTATGTACATCACACTAAGTAACTTTACGCAAAAATTAGTGCTGGGAAACTGCTTTTTTTTTGGGGTGAAAAATCACGTTTTCCGGTAGGACTCAATGTAAGGCATTCAAAACATTATCCTGATTGATGTAATGAATAGTACGGGGGTCGTGGAGTTGTTTAAAGTCAAAATCTTACATTAAAAACATGTAATAAAAAAAAAACAGGATCTTATGAAAAAGTTGGAACTTTGACCCCTAATATCTCCGTAACTAGAAGGTTCCCAATCTCCCAACTCTTCAAATCAATTACTTAGAGTTAACCTTTTACTTAACAAAGCGAGCCATCATCAAATAACCTCCATCCATTAAACTTTAAACCCTACCTCCCTAAGATTACATCACACTTTCCTCTGACACCACTCACTAGTGATATGTGCCTAATCAGTCTATTATCTAAAGAGCCACCGACTGTATCATATCTGATACGATCCCGGTGAGCGATAGGCCGACTCGTCCACAAGTGTAATTATGATATTGACACTGATATTAGACAAAGGCATGATGATATCAGATGAGATGCTGATATCTTTGTAAGGTGATAGGAGATTGAGGGTACAGAAGTGAAGATTAGGGGGGATTACTGATAAGGTCTCTTCGTAGAGTCAGCAGGGATTGAAGATAACTGTTATCAAAGTGTATTAGTACCTAAGTGAGTAGCTAGCACGGAAGCTGGTGTTCTACCTTCCTAATTCTACATCGAGTGCTACCTACTTGAAATATAACAGGTCTGGGTTTTATGTAGGTAATCGGATTCTGAGGGCTCCGACAACGTGGGATTGTATCAGCGATAATAGGTAATGGTGAAAAAATGAATGGGACTTACTCAAGCAGATACCGTCAAGCTTCTGTTGAAACTTCTAGAAATAGGAAACGCTTTGTAAGCAAAGGGTGTTTGCTTTGAAACAATATTTGTAATGAGTATTTAATTTTATACAAATATTTTCCTCAATCGTATTAATTATATTAATTGTGTGTTGAACCTATTGCAACTAAATAAGTATTATTAATTATAACCAAAACTTAAACATATTTATTAATCCTCAAGCAGCTACAACCCCAGTCGAATTTAGAACAACAATAACTTCAAAATAATTACGTTGCGCCGTCCGCACTTACCGCTCGACAGTATACCGGTACGTTTGTAGTACTGGCACGCTATACTACAATCAACAAAAGTTCTTACTTCAAGTGCTGAACTCAACAATAGTCAGAGTTAGGGCGCACTAGAACAATACCGCGTGAGTTTTGCGCACTACACAATATGCTACCGACGTATTGTTGGGTAAACATCTCGTTACAGACGGTTAAAACAATTGTGAAAATTGTTTTATTTATTTGGACAAAATTATGAATCAGTATTCAGTAGTTAAGTGCGCACTTGTACTTCAGTTAGGTAAGTATAAGTACAGTAACAATTTTAGGTATTTGAAATAAACAAAGATAAATAGGTAAGTATGCGTGAGATTAAAACAATAGATCTAAATACCAGATCGTGTAGGTAGTCCGCTTTCGAAGATTCTTTTATTAGTGGGAACTTAAATTATTCCCTCGTGTCTATGATACTTCACATTATCCCTATGAGTTACATGGGCACATGCCCGTGGGATAATGTCTGTCCATAATGGGAACGACGCCGAATGCTAGTTCATATGCTAAAAACACAAAAGTTAAAAGACATGTGACTTCCACTACTAACCCGCACGGGGCCCACGTAGTGGATTGTGGCCCGGCTCCCACGTAGTGGATTGTGGCCCGGCTCCCACAGAACAGAGGCCTGAGGAACATTATAGACTCATAATGCTATGTAATTGTTCTCGTCGGATCCAAAATAAAAAAAAAACATCAAAATCGAAGCTTTTGATTTGTCGAAGAACGACAACAATGAAATGAAGCAACATCTCAGCCACGAAGCATAATAACTGTGAAAATACTGTAGTTGCCCATTCCCTAGCGTAGATCTCTATGGAGAAGAACGGGCAAGTAACTCCATGGACACTCTTTTAAATCAGAATATTGTTACAAAACCTTGGTTACAACCTTACAACGATGTAGCAAGCTTCTGTACCCGGGCCCGTTTATTCTATCTCATTTTTTTTAATGCTAGAAGCTCGCCATCTTCTTCTGCCTAAAAGTAATTCGTACAACAGTAAAATACACCACGTCATGTCTACTATCGTTTGATTAAAATTCTTTAAAAACCCATAAAAATCTGCATTCAAAAAAACAATTCCTTCTAGCACGCCCCCGTCATCAATTAATTCTTCAAACAAACCCTCGTGGGGTCCCAACGACCGGTGACCGTCAATCACGGGGGTATAGGCGACCACACGAGCATATTCCGCGGGTTAGTCGTGCAAGCAAGCTATTGTCGTATTAATTGCCGCGATATAAGTGACACAACCCTCCCGCGCTACTTTGTTTTAGGGGTACGAGACTCCCCTTATTTTTTATTTGTTTGATGGTTTGGTTTTAAGATTTGTTTGATTTTCCGCGATTTATTTAGCATTTGTTGGGACGATATTGAAATACTTCTTCACCTAACATTCAATAAATATCAAAAGAAACAAAACCGTTTTTAATATTATGATGACATACCTCACAGGTGATAACCGTTCTTAAAGAACAACCTCGACTGAATAAGATTGAATGTAAAAATAACGTTAATTTCATCATCATAAACATCATAATAAAATACTGAAGCACATTCAACAATTCATCAGGTACCGAAATAAAACTTATAGTGAAAAAAGAAAACTCTCAGAAACACCTTTCCAATGTCGTCGTATGTTTGCAGGCGATTTCTGCACAATGCTAGAGGTTTGTGGATGAATGAGGGCGTCAGTCGCAGCGACTGAGTCGCGGCGCCCCAACGCGGCGCTTTCCAATTTTACTTAAAACAAGCACAATAGTGGATCGCGCTTTGTTGCGACCGCGACACGACACGACGCGACGCCACACGGCGCGGGCGGTGCGACACACCCACGCTTCATGATGTTTGAAAGCGACAATCGGGGTCGATTTGCAGAATTGGCGGCTCCTTTCATTTCTATGATTACGACTCTGCTAAATAAAACTGCAGCCTTGTTTTGAACTAAGTTTGAGCTACATACTGGAGGCACTCTAATATTTCAATTGAGATAGATGTAGTTTATATCAATTCGTCCGCCACATTGCTTTTCTTCTTGACTTTTTCATTAAAACTATGTCTCTTTTGTTACAGATTTAACACAACTCCAATCAAGACATCAAGATGCAACCGTTCCAATCGACAGCTCGACCCGAAGGTCCCCGGGAGTCCTCCCCCGAGAGAGCTAAGTCCCCCGACACCCCTACAGCACCAGTCCTTAACTTCTCCATCGCACGGCTCATGGAACCTGACAGGAAGAAGTCAGTGTCCCCTGAACCCCAGCCACCACCACCAGGGTTCCTGTCCTACGGAGCACAGCTGCTAGATTCAGCGTTCAAGCAGTACATTCCAGCGGCGAGAAGACAGCTTGTATCTCACTACCCTCTGCTGTATTATGGGCCAGATCTCGTGTCGTTGACGTATGCTCATCAGCTGCACTTACCTCGGCCACCTCCACCAACTTCTCCCGTCCAGCGTCCGCCAAGCCCTCGTCCTCCAGCAGCAGACCATGCTGTCTCATCTACCACAGGGCCCACTCCTTCGCCAGCGAAAAACAAGAGTTTCGCTTGTGGAGACTGTGGCAAGGTCTTCAACGCTCACTACAACCTCACCAGACACATGCCAGTCCACACAGGCGCCAGGCCCTTCGTCTGCAAGATCTGCGGCAAAGGCTTCCGACAGGCCTCCACACTATGTCGACACAAGATCATACACACTTCAGAAAAACCTCACAAATGTCTCACTTGCGGTAAAGCTTTTAACAGATCGTCGACTTTAAACACGCACGCCAGGATCCATGCCGGATACAAACCTTTTGTCTGCGAGTTTTGTGGTAAAGGGTTCCACCAGAAAGGCAATTACAAGAACCACAGACTGACCCACAGCGGGGAGAAGGCGTACAAGTGCAGCATCTGCAACAAAGCCTTCCACCAGATCTATAACCTAACCTTCCACATGCACACGCACAACGAGCGGAAACCTTTCACCTGCAGTATTTGTGCTAAAGGGTTCTGCAGGAACTTTGATCTCAAGAAGCACACCAGGAAACTGCACCTAGGAGCTGGAAGCTCCAACAACGGAGACTCATCCCTAGATACTCAAGACGAATCCACGCAAGAAGCGACCACCAGCCCTGTTGAAGACGCAAGTAGGGTAGCCTTCAGGCCATTCCTCGGTGCCTCATACCCTCGCATCCTGGATCCCTCGCGGATGACTGCGCCCAATAATTTTTTCTCCAAGTTATTGTGACCCGGGGCTGGTTACTTCAATGGTTACGGAGAAAACAAGGAGTGAATTGATGAAGGATTTGATGGTAGCAAACACTGTTATTCTGTTAAATATTTCTGAAAGAATAGTTAGTTCTGAAGTTGAATCGATCAGTTTTTGGTAATAATAATGTTAAGCCGTCCTCTTATTTACGTGTCGATGGTTTTGACATTCATAGAGGAGTTGTTTAGGCTTTGAATATAAAGGTTTACGTCATCTTTCAAAATATTCAGTGAAACTTAATAAAGCTACTAATATAGTAACTATAAAGTAACTGGAATTTATGTATTTAACAATAATAATAGAGAAATGCGTTGTAAATATTTATATTGTAAATAATTTGGTTTAGTTTAATTTAAGTAAAGATATGAGTATTGCCATCATTGTTTGGAATGTTAGATTTATGTGATTTAGAAAAATGAGCGACACTCATTTGTTTCATACGTTTTTATCGTTCTTATGTAAAAATTAAGAATAATAGTAGAGAAAATTAGTCGCCATGAATTTCATCAACTTTCACAGTAATCGCCCAACGTCCACTACAAATAGTTAAACCTTGGACTAGTTAACCCTCTTCCAATACTATGTAGTATTGGTAAAAAAATAATCGTATTCCTGAACTAAATGTCACATTTAAGGTTTCACAGTTTTGGTTAATAAATAGATGAATATCTTGCAAATCTTGAAGGTATATTGTGTACTTACCGAATCACACGAACGTGTTTAAATCTTTAGAATCTCATTGAAACGATAATTATTAATTATTTACAATAGGAGTGATCATAGCCTGTACATAATAGTATTATGTTAGCAAATAATAATGATAATTACCAAATGCAATATTGAGTGTAATTAATAAATAAAATATATGCGCTGTGAAATATACTAATTGTTTAATTTCACCCACACTTCACAGGTCAATCTGAAAGTCGTCTCTAAACATAAAAAATATCAATTGAAATGTGTACCTAAATGCACTTTTTCACCACTTTCATGTTCGATTAGTCCTTAATTGTTAAACCAAGACCAATATGTATACAAAATGACAGTATCAGCGATAACGATGGGAAAGTATACAAGTAAGCGTCGTTTTCATTTAGCCAGCTCTAGCGAACCAAAATCCACAGACGTGATGTATTGTGTTCCGATATCTAAACATAATAAAACAAAAATAAAGAATTAGTTGATACTACTCTTGCATAGCTTAGTTTAGTGTGCTTACGTCCGTGGTGTCTTGTTCGCGAATAAAGGGTGTAAACAGACTCTTAACGAAGCCGAAAGGTACTTGTTCTCCCCGTCATTGCGATCATTTTTTTGTTCTAGACCATACCTGGGAACCTTCTAGTTACGGAGATATTGGGGGTCAAAGTTCCAACTTTTTCACAAGTTTTTTTTTTTTAATACATTTTTTTAATGTAAGATTTTTACTTTAAACACCTCCAGGACCCCCTTACTATTCAATCCATCCATCAGCACAATGTTTTGAGTGCGTTACATTGAGTCGTACTGTAAAACGTGATTTTTCAGCCCAAAAAAAAAGTCGTTTCCCAGCACTAATTTTTGCGTAAAGTTACTTAGTTTGATGTACATAATGCTTGGTTGACGGCTTCGTGAAGAGTCTGTTTACACTCTGTATAGTTTGTTTAGAAAATTAAAACGCTCTACTGAGGCAAAAAATCAGAATAATTGACTCTCATTTATTTACAAACAGAAATCCTTCGCGAACGAAATGCCGGCAGGACAGCTGCTGCTCCAAGTCATGTAGCTGTGGGGTAAGCAGAGCTATAACAATGGTGTACAATCATTATGATTGTAAGTGAACAGTGCGAGGCGGGTCAGTGTGAGCGCCAAATTATAGGCAACCTTGAACTTAGGACTGAGGTGTTCAAACTTTTTAACGCCCTCTGATCATTCAGTTCATCCACTGATCGTTCTATGTAGAACTACAAGTAGAACGTGCTCAAAAAATTCGGTAAGTCAGTTTGAAATAACACATTTCCTTGCGTTCTCTGTGATTTTTACGGCTCGTTCTAATTGGAAAATAATGACTCATGATAATTATGAAGCCTAGAACCGGATTAACAAATCTACACTCACACACTCACAGGCACAAGTAACCGTCCACCCAGTTTTTCTTCATTTCTGCAGTTTATTGAATGTTGGTGCCACCTTAGCAGGTTTCATTTATTGAAAGACATGCTAAGGCACAGTTCAGTGTCTGCTTAAGGGGGCAAGGATACATGTAAACTGACCAGCAAGTAACTATCCCGACACGGGCACTCTGAACGGAACTACATATAATATAATATAATAATATGGTATTGTTAAAGCACTAACGAGTAAGTTTCATGTATATTCTGGGTTAAGTTTGATTGATGTCAAGTTTGATTAAACTTTCTATGAAGAGCAATAATTACTTATCCTGAACAACAAAAGCCGCATAGGTTTGACGCAATTGCTGCAGAGGCTGAACGTAAATGACTCGGACACACAATAATACTTTCTTAGATGAAGATTGTTTGCTTTCTTTTGGATCTGCAACCCATGATATTGGATGAAAGACTGGTATTGACGCATAGTAAAAAACCAAACAAGTTTGAGAGCCGCTACCTAACGGTAATCAGCGCGAAGTCAACACCAGTAACTCGAGCCTCTCACAACTTTTAATAATCGTGTGTTATTTAGTACTAAATAATAGTTGAAATAATATCGCGCTGCGCTTTTGTGCGCCGGCGCATTGTCGCGGCCGGAAGTGACGTGGCGGGTGCGCGCGCAACGGTTCGCGCCATATTGTTTCCGCCACAATGGAGCAGAGGTTTTAATTAAACGGTCGCTGTTTAGTTGGTATTGTTTTGAGCTTGTTGATTGCGGTACAGATTGTTGTGGGTTCTCTTATTATGCGCGAGCTATGCGTGTGATACACCAGCGACTTGTGAGAGCATGATATTTTGTAGACAGCTAGTAGACCAACAGTTTCGTTCATGACGTCTATATCTACATAATTAAGTTCGATAAAGAATATGGGGGAACTGCATGACTACCTCGTTGGTCTACTTTCTCGCAAATGGTACAGCTGAGTATGTAGTCCTGGGTTCAATACCTAGGTCGGGTGAATTGTTATTGGGTAATTCAAAAATTTCTCAGTAGCAGCCGGGGAGTCTGGATTTGTGCTTGGTTGATGGCAACAGGCTCGCCCCCTATTACATGAGAATTAAACAAAACTGGTAAAATTAGGGCGTACTAATGTGTACGGTTAGGCAGAGTTGGTAACACACCAACATTTCGTCAGTTATATCTATGTCACTAAGTATTGAACAGGTTCCGATGACTTATAATTATGCTACCTACCAATTAGACCTTTTCTATCCTTAGGTAGGCAAACTAAGGCTCGTAGTAATCGTAGTTTGTCAGACCAGACTTCGGGACGTGAGGGTTTGTTTCTACACCTGTTACTTTGTGAAAATATGCTAGAAGCAATCCAACAAACGCTATATAAACAAGATCCTAATGGTATGACAGCTAATATTCCGACTATAAGGATACTCCCGAACTCCTGAATACCGTGATATCACGTTGCGTGACAGCAGGGCTTGTTAGCGGTGCGGCGGCACGGCGGCACGGCGGCACGGCGGCACGGCGGGTGTCAGCGCCGCGGGACCAGAGGCAAGGCTACCGAAGGTACATAAAGTTAAATGGTTACTTTGCTTCTCGTAGATTAATTACATAACGTAACATCACGCCTGGAATCCCCGTAGGCTTAGGCCGTTATGTGTGCCTAATAGTACACCCACATTTCTATTTATTATATTTTATATAAGTCCCATGTAGAAGGGGGCAAGCGTATTATCATCCACCGGGCACGAATCCAGGCTCCGTGGCTGCTACTGAGAAACCTTCTAATGAAACTTCCTGATGGAAAAGCCCAATAGCACTTCGCCTGACCTGTGAATCGAACCCAGGACCTCATGTTCAGGTACCGCGCATGCGGCCACTAAACCAACGAGGCAGTTTTGATGGTCTATATTACTATTACGTACCGTATGATGTGGACATATTGGTACACTGCAGCCTGTGAAGGACAAAGGTATGACCTATAGACATTTCTGCATCTAGATTGTGCTGATTCCGAAAATGTTCCTCACAAATTATTAGGTAACCTAACCATTTGTGTGGAACATTTGTTGTTTGCCCCTTGATCTTGGGGCTACAATTTTGGACATAGCCTGGACAGGTTACTTAAATGAATGTCTTTATAGATACTTGAGCGCTTTTATTTATTGCCTGACCTATTCAATTAGTAAATCGATGAAGCTTATGACGTACAAACATTAAAATACCGTAGGAAGTCCTGTATGTGTCTCTTCCTTATGAGTAAAAGTGGAGCTTCTGAACTTATCGTATTCTGTGCCAGCGCTACGCGACGCGGAACCAGCCTGCCACTCCTGCCACTCCTGCCAGGCTGCCAATGTGAAGAGGTTTCGCTAATAATTGTGTCATCAGCAGAGCGCCTTATAGCTTGGGGATGCAGTCTCACTATTGACATTATGGTAATGAATGAGTAAGTATGTATAAGTGTAATAATTGAAGTTAACGATAAAAGTATGAAAACTAGGATAAGACTAGGGGAAAGTTAACGGATAGGTAATTTTAAAAGGCCTTGTTTTTATAGACTGTTGAAGAATCACCTGCAGCAGAATTTAAATCTGAACACCTGCCTAGAATCGTGGTGAGTGTTTCTTGATCAGTGAAAGCTCTTTCACACTACTTACCTGAAAAAAGGTCTGTGGATTCTACAAGATTTGAAATAAATTATCTCTGTGCTTCTAGTTTCTATTATCCCGAAATAGACACATCGAGGATAGAACCAATCGGATACCCATGTCAACCATTTAAAAAGCGTATAACTAACGTACGATGTAATGTCCCGCCATTAAAATAAAACAGTGCAACGTCAGTCATCCAACCCCTAAACAGATAAAAACAATACAAACCCACCAAACATCATAATATCGTCGAACCCTGCACAAATCATCACGGAACACACAGATTGTCTCAACAACATCCCGCCAATCAAGCACGGAGCCTGATCCGAGCCGACGGTAAGCACGGGGCTATGAAGGACGGGCTGCGGGGCTATATTGCCCGACGGGCTATGGGCTCTTATGAGGAGCATATTGCACGAGTTTGTTTGTGCCCCTCGCGGAGCTAAACAATAAAAACGAATCTGCGAACTCTTGACGTTGCCGCGGGCATAGCATAGATCAGTATACAGCAGAGTGGATGTTTCTCAGTTACTTCACTTGTAGTATGACATTGAAAGACAAACAATGATTAAGTGGGGTTTCAGTCTGCAACTGTCCTTAAGCAGAACCACGTGGAAGAAATTAAGGCTTTCGAATTCTCAAGAAGGTAAATGCAATGCAAACTCGGATTTTTCTCGTGATTTTTTCCCGACGTTCATCATCATCATTTCAGCCGAAAGACGTCCACTGCCGGACATTCTTCGGGCTACGTCGGTAACTTTGGTTCTCTTGCTGATGTCCTCATTTCTGAAAACTCCGAGCATAGCCCTCTCCATTGCCCTCTCCGGACGTTAATCAAAAGTTTTGCAGACTGGGTACACTCTCGGCTGAAAGAGCTCCTTGGCTACGTGTTATTCCTGTCAGTCGCAAATCTGTCACAAATACAAGTGCATGATCGAGATGACGACATTTCTAAGTCAAATTATATGTAACAATAGATTAAATATATAATTCAATTGGGATAAAGTTTGAACAAAAAATGGACATCGGACTGTCGCATCTGCAATAGAGATTAGAGGTAAGTTACTCTATGCCCATGATTACGATTTTTCCCTCGCTCTCATATTGTTTATGATTTGCTCACTGGAGCGCAGTTAACATAAAGTTTATTGGCGCTGTCGGTTCATTAAGTAATGTTTATTGTTTATTAACTGTTACTGTAAGGGTCAGAGTTAATACTAACGAGTTTGAACCGGACTATAAGTGGTGAGGGCCAGGAGTGATATTGCAATAGCTATTGTAAGCGATAGCTGTAGTGTGCGATGGTTCACACAAAATATAAAAAATTGAAGTAAGAGGATAGACTGATGAGGTATTGCATTGTTATATTGTTAGTTTTGGAATGGTAAAAATATTAAGGTAATTCAATTTAAAATTCCTGTCAAATTGCTTTAGAAGGATAAGTTGAATTGGGTACCATTATTTGTTTGTTGTAATGTATCTTGTTTATTATTAGTATTATGTAAATATATGCCATAACAGTGTGGTAGTTACGAGCCTATTACGATTTCAACATAAACCACAGAGCAATAAGGAGCTATGCCAAATAATCCCTACTTACGCAACGCCCCATGAATTCAGCATTCGTGAACTTAACTCAATTGTTTATTTACACATTCACCGTGTATCTGTCACTCCCTCTCATTCACATCCAATAAACACGTCTAAAGACTCTCGGACTCATCCAGCCAGTCACCCACATCCACATCCAAACATCGCTGGATGTTATCATCCATCGCAACATCCACGTAATAGGCTTAGCGACCTCCGGCATATTGTGCGTAGTACAAAACGCGGGGATTACAGCCATTGTGGCGTTTTACTCCGAAAACGCGTATTTTGTACAATTTTGAAGAGATTAGTGGACGTATTCTGTAATATTAAGGAATTATTGATGTTATTTTTTTTGGGAGCTTGTTCTGTAGAGATAATTTGAGAGGTTTAATGAGAAGAGACAGGTGACGGTCCGTTAAAGGGAACTTATGTACCTATCAAAGGAAATACCCAGATCGGCAACTGTAACTGTTCCTACACACTAAGTTACCTACTTTCATCAGGCATTTTTTGATACTAATAAATCTTACAATAAATGTAGTGCTTTATCTTTTGTGTTGGGTAAGAGGCTCGATGGATTTAAAAGAATCTGTGAATTTCCCACTAGTAGCCACGGAGTCTGTATATGTGCGTAGCTGATGGCAATAGGCTTGCCCCCTATTAAATGGGACTTCAAAACATAACTGGCGAGAAGTGGGTGTACTCGTACTATTAGGTACACTTCTGCTAAACCCTTTGTGGATTACAGGCGCGATGTTATGTCATGTTATGGTTTAATATTTTGACCGTTACAAACGTATCCAATAATCTTCAATAATTTTATACGACCTTTTGGGTTGGTACCTAAGCTATTTGACAATAAAAAAGGAGGTACACCAGAATAGGTTCATTATTTACCAAGTAGAGTAGAGTATTAAGACTCTGTACAAACCGACACGTTCACCACTTCTCACTATATCACCGAATAAAGTAAGTAGTTTCTTATAGTGTCAGATACATATAGTGTCAGATACTTATAGTGTCAGATACTTATAGTGTCAGATACTTATAGTGTCAGATACTTTAACAATTGACATAGAATTTAATACTGTGCTAGTTATTGTAAATTCTTCGAAATACACTTTCAAATATTTAAACAAACAATCGAAAGGTTTAGGTTTCTTTAAGTAAGTAGTAATAATCAATACGGTTGAGAAAAAGCTAGGTACGGTGGGTATGTTATGTAATACACTGTTGAGACAGTGACCTCTAAAGAATATTTTGCCGCTTGCTTGGAGGAACTTATCCTTGAAACACTTTCGAGCTAAGTTTATGACTGCCTATACTTTACCTTTATCTATAGTTTCGAACAAACCCTAACATTTTGTTACAATTCATGCAATCTAAAATGAATTTTCACCACAAAACATATTCAACGATCACCAAATCCTTTTATTATTATTAATCCATTTATTTCAGATAATTATAATCCATAAATTACACAATACATAAAATTAAATTAAAATGTATTTGTGCTTCAACAAGACATATAGTGGTAGTAACAATGTACTTACAAACTATGTTCACTAGTAATACAAGTAACAAAGACAAAAACAAATACATAACAATAATCCATCAAATATCTTTATCCACTTCAATTCCACGAAAGTATTTATTGCACAAATTATTACATTTCGCACAATATTGCTCCACAATAGCTCAGAGCAACATTTTGCCCACAATAGCCCGTGCGGCCGTGCCCACGGAAGCATCTATCCTTCGGCGGAACTTTAATTGCGGATCAATGGGGATTAAGATCCGTTTGCGGTCAAGCGTGGCTTAATGCCGGCATTACGGCGTATTGCCGCGGGAGCATTGTGGCCTAACACCGGACAATGTTTGTGGGTGTCGGCACAAATCTAACGATGAATTGTGGAGGTGTTCGTAGAGTTGAGACGGATTTTTTTTGTGTTAAGGCAAATGTGAGAGACATTCGATTCATGCTTTAATTCATTCAATCTTCTTATGCTTTCTTCCTCCTAGGAAGCTATCACAAGCTATCGAAGCTCCACTACAACCCGCTTGTTGTGTGGTAACGATAGGCGGCAGGCGAAGTCAACAGTTGTCGAGTTCTGGGCTACTGACTACGTACAGAGTAATAAGTAGTACCGATTGATTTGGCGAGTAGGTGAGACTTAAAAAGTCGAGTAGGTACAACCAGTCGGCTACCCTTACTTAAATTAAACAAAATAACAAACGGCGCTCTCCTCCAAAACTGCTATTATTTAACACTGAACCGCCGACAACGCGTCTCCTACCGGAACCTTGTGTTGTACAACAGATACATTATGTAGAGTGAGGATGTTTCAGTGCACTGCTGCACAAAATAAGTTGTTCCGATCGGTTTCGTGTAGATCTGTCTGTATCTATAAATGTATTATGTACTCGTATGTATGTATTTTGCGAAAAGAGATGTTGCCGGAACAGTTTCAGGTTCCATGGATTGCCAAGAGTTTCAATATCAGATACCTGAATGTTTTACTAACTATTTTTTTACAGGATTGCCAGATAATGATGATGATATTTACTAGCAAACTAACCTTCTAAGACGTTAAAGTAATTGAATAATAATTATTATAAAAGCTATAAGTTAACAAAGAAAGCCTTCAGACCGGAACCTTACATTGTGCAACCGACACATAATGTACGCAACTCAACAAATACTGCGAAGGATATAGGAAGAGCCAAAGGAATGTCGTATAAAGGACAAAGACACGGAACAGATGTGTCGCGTCTGCTCCTTTGACACGACGCGATAATCTCGGGAACTAGATAGAGATGCTTTCGAGCGGACATATTATTTGAAGCAGCAAGGATTTGGAGCATTTCTTCCTGGTTTTTTGCTCGCATAGCATATCATAAGCGATAGGCATGTTGCACATAACAAGATATAGTTATTCAAGCGTCTTCTTTCTACGCAGGTTTAATATTCATCACACATTCACACCTGACGGCACGGTTGGCGCAGTGGCTGAGCGACTGACTGCTGCGCTGCGTGTCGCGGGTTCGATCCCCGCACGGAACAAATATTTGTATGGCCTACAGTACAGTACGCCTAAGCCACAAAATCACAAACACCCAACCGACACAAAGCCACAAAACCGATCGTCCTGAAATGTTGTCTTTCGAATCATGATTGAACTATATTATTACAAGCAGAGTGCAATCTGAATTAATTGTCAAATTCTAAACTAATGCGAGCGAAGCCGCGGGCAAAAGTTAGTTTCCTATACTATATACGATATAACATTACTCTCCTTTTAAGTTTTTTTTTTTTGTTCTCTTTTTAAAGTTTGTTTACATCCTCATTGTATATTTACCAACCAAGAAGGCCTTCTGCCCCCATTGCAAACAGTCATTAAAACTAACAGATCATAACTACTAGTAAACATTAGCTAAACGATTTAGCGCACACAGCCGCCGGCGCCGGCGCCGGCCCCGCCATGCACATATGTCCTGCTCCTGCACTACTACCGAGTACCGACGGCGACCCTTCGGTTCAATATTTAATTTTTGTCTGATGACACGAGTTAGTAAGTGTACGAGAATGTAACAGATTTTTTTTTATATTATGATGAATTATTGGTACCTTTGACCTTTTTGTTGGTTTGCTCCCTATTACATGAGACTCAAACTTAACCGGCACAGTGTGGGTGTACTATTAGGCACACCTCTGCTTACCTCTTCGGGGATTACAGGCGTGATGTTATGCTATTTGTTATGTTTATTTTTTTACCTGTGCATTAAAAAGTTTTATAATAGGTTGTGTGAAACTGATTTCGGTTTATTAAAAGTGTAATTTTTTTAATTAATTTCAAGATACCAAGCTCTGCTTATGAGCTACTTATTCTACCTTGAAAAATAGTAATAGAAGATCTTCAGCGTCAGCCACTAATCTAAATGTTTAGAGCTCTCTCACACACATGACGATGTTGTGTGAGTACTATGTACTAGATAGCTATCATTCGCTAATCGCTGGTAACCTACGTCTTTTCTTGACTTGAATGTGCCCTGGCGGTTAGGACTGTTAGGAGTATGTCATGCTCACTCTAATGTCTCGCTGATGGTGGCGCGTGTGTCGGATCATTTAGTTCCCTTCAAAATGGTTGAGTAGAATGGTGCTGATACATGCGTCATGTTCGTGAACGGGCGCTGTCAGTTGTGACTGGTCATCTCTTGGTTGCCACGGCTTATTTGAATTACTTATTTTATTTTTGAATTGTTTTTTTTTTTTTTTTACTCTTAAGACTTTTAACGTGCACATCTAGCTACATCGTTTTCACATAATGTACCATCTCAACATGAATTATGTAACCAAGGTTTTGTAAACATATTCTGATCGAAAAGAGTTTCCATGGAGTTTCTTGTCCATTCTTCTTGTTTGCCTTGTGACTGGGACTGTAGCTACATTATCTTTGTCGACAAATCAAAAGTGCCTGTTACTGGTCTTCTTGAAATAAATGCTTTAATTTTAATTTTGACATGACGTATATACATTTATTTGCGTTCTACAAAATGAGGGTGAAATTAAAACTTCATAATAATATCTGAACACAGCGATAAAGCACTTTATGAAAATGAGTTAAACTCACACGAACAATTAACGAGAATAAAAGTAATTCGCCGACACACGCCGCCCCGCGCCCCGCGCCCCGCGGTAGTCAATCAATCGGAAAATTGACTGTTTGTAACCAGGAAACACCAAATTAAGAGGGAACTACTTGTTCACAGATATGTTAGCAGGCTTATTGCTTTTGTATTTTTAGATATTAAAGCATTTTCAGCCGTTTGACAAAGTTGAAATACGTCTGAACAATGTGAATACCGTCCGACTATGCCGTCCGATTCTAGCCGTAGGATGGATGGACCTACCATTTGATATTACATAACATAGTCACGCCACGCGTCACGCCTGTAATCATTGAAGGGTTACGCAGAAGTGTTCCTAATAGTACACCCACATTTCGCCAGTTATGTTTTTAAGTCCCATGTAATAAGGGGCGAGCCTATTGCCATCAACCGGCCACAAATCCAGACTCCGTGGCTCTGTTAAT
Source organism: Lycophotia porphyrea (assembly GCA_950005105.1). Classification (NCBI taxonomy): domain Eukaryota; kingdom Metazoa; phylum Arthropoda; class Insecta; order Lepidoptera; family Noctuidae; genus Lycophotia; species Lycophotia porphyrea. Next base: position 347,795 of record OX465408.1, on the reverse strand, counting down.
TTGATATGAATTTCCTAAAATTACAATAGCAACAAGACTTGCAAAAAATTAGTTATCTTCCTACTTACTTGCATTTCTGATTGATTGAGAGAGGCTGATTATGTCTATCGAAGGATCGACGGCCGAGGGCTGCGGGCTGTTCGAAAGAGATACTGCCGCCTTGGAACACAAAGGGCAAGGAAGGAACATGGATGGGTTTTAGTCAGTACAAGTCTGACTCTCCCTTCCGCTCTGTCCAGAGCTGGAAAAGTCATATGATGACAGCCCTACGAAAAAAATAAAAAGGACTGACGGCCGATGGAACCTACGAGTCCTGCAGCAGGGCCCGTGTATTGGTTCGCGTAACTTTAGACGCAGATAAATAGACCATAACCTTAAAAAGGTGGGTGGGACAGTCTGAATGCAGACGGCAATTGACAGAGTGTTGCGCCGCAGATTGGGATAGACCATATTCAGTAATGGGCAACGATTGACTATGTGTGTTAGTCGAAGCTGACCAGTGGACCGTACCGACCACACGTGAACTAAACTACTATAAGTAGAAACCTCCTACTCAATCTAAATTGACCTAGCCAACAGATTGCAAAGCTGCAGCTATCATCTCATCTAACCACATGTAAACAGGATGCAGCCAGTTCAACAGAAGCACCTTCAGCGAGGACAGCACTTGTTCTCGTCAATTGTCGGCATTTGATGCAACCGCCCGCATCGCACGCGCACATGCGCACACGCACACACATGCGTAGCTATAATATGTGTATGGACACAGTAATTGTGAAAATTATGTGAGTGTGAGGGAGTGGGGAGGTCTAGATGTGGATTGGATTTGTTTCGAGATAATATCGATTCAGTTTCCTCTTTCCTATGGGCCCCTATGGCTGTCAGTAAGAACGAACTAATACTGATCAGCAAATTTGAAATACACAATGAGATTGGCTAAAGAAATCTTTGCAAGTTTCTGGCTCAATTTGCTGACCGTTACTAAACGCAATTTACGCACTTTTTTAGACATACTTATTGTAAACAAAATAAAGTACCACGCATTACGCCCACTACACTACGAAAGTGCATCCCGATTTCCCACAAAATAAGACCCGCTAATTAGCACGCCTTATTTTGGGGAAAATTCCATTTTTTTTCTTGGTTTTTCGTTGTGAATTTATAAAGAGAACAAGAAAAATTGGGATCCTAATCTACCCAATTGAAAACATACGCTACTTCACCCGTGTGTGTGTGCACGTTAGTTGCAAGAACAATGCGCGAGCCCAGCCGAGGCGCCGAGTGGCCGTGCGCACTGGATCAATTGATTGTTTGCTCAACGAGCTCTTCTAGGTAGGAGTGCAGGAATTGTGAGCAGTTGATTATTTGTAAGATAAAAATAATGAAAAATGAATAACGCTGTATTTTAACGCGTTTATGAAAAAAGTTTTGCAAAAATAGACTAACGTTCGAAGTATATTTGAAAATACCATGACACGGATAATGGTTAACGTACTGACGAAACACTTTCTGTATTTCTTTTTGCACAACGCGATATTTTGTAAGTTTTGTAACGATACATCTACCTACGCAGTTTTGCGCAACACAACCCAGGTCTACGTGACGATACGCCGTGCTACGCGACGCTACGCCGTGCTACGCGATGCTATGCCGCCGTGCTACGCGATGCTGCGCCATGCTACACGATGCTCCGCCGTGCTACGCGATGCTATGCCACAGTGCTACGCGATGCTACGCCGTGCTACGTGATACTACGCGATACTAATCGACGCTACGCAGTTCTACGCGACTCTATGTAGTTCTACAAAAAGCTTCGCGGTTCTACATGACGCTACGCAGTTCTACGCGACGTTACACAATTGAACGCGACGTCAACCTACACACTACACACGGGCCTGTTTCAACATCTACTTTTCTTATTTTAACGTTACCTTTACCTTTACCTGCACCAGATACATTTAAACAACTCATTAATTTATTCGACACAAACAAACTAAAGCGATGTCAATAAAGATAAACATCTACCTCTCACCGACCTCCCACGTCCGGGGCGCGTCCGGCACGTGTCCGGCACGCGTCCGGCACCCGTACGGCGCGGCGACGACACGGATCAACTAATTATGTGCCTATATTGCTTGAAACTAATTTAATACGGACATTACCGACCGGATGGAGTGATGAGTTGTGATCAGAACGGGCGGGCATATTGTAGTGCTCGAGTGTAGGTAAGTACCTGTTGTCATGATGAATGTTATGATAGATCGAGGGGGATGTTAAACGGTAGTTATTGGGTTTTCATCGAAACTGTGTGTCTAATATTGTTAGCATTGACATGGTTGTTGGTAAAATATTCGTTCAAGTTAAAATTGCTTATCCGCTTGACAAGTGATTACTGTTAATAAAGAAATTGCCTTACTTATTTCCTTGTGTGCCAATATTTTATTTGTTTACTTTGCGTTAAAAACTATAAAAATAATACAAATGGGAAAAAAATTACAGGGTGTCAACAGGAAAAGGAAAAGGCTGGCAGCATTGCCACGTTGGATGGCAATCCTAATTCTTAGGCCAACAAAAAGCTTATGCCCTCTGGTCACTTGAAAAGTGGACCAAACGCTTGGCGATATCTCGAAACACTAAGTGGGCACTCAGATACCCAGGCCCTAGGGTTTCAACCCCAAACGACTCAAACACATAACTCCTAATTAAGTTATTGTATTTGTGACGTTCATAATACATTTCTAATTTTTTTGTTGTCAAGAAAACTTAATTGAATTGTTATGATACGAAGTTATGATTGCATGCATGTTATTCTTATTAATTATTTTGCTCTGTAAGAAATAAAAGGCTTTTTTATTTATTTATTTGTGACGTTGGAGGGTTTTTAGCACCTGCAGCAACCGCTACAGACCAGCCAATGCTAGTTAGTCAATTTGTTTGACTTCCATTTAATTGGAACTGGTTTGAAAACATACAAATCAACCTTTAAATACAAAAAAAAAACCAAAAGAATTACAAGTATGTAGACTTGAGACTACTGGTACAAAATAAATAAACCTATGTATGACCTAAACTGTACGTACCTACGTTGAGTCAGTTGATTATCGATTACTTTGTTCACGTTTATTCTTCCTTAACCGTTTAAAGTTATTGCCGTCAATTTAAACTCAAATAATTAGTTAGTATCAATCCCGACATACCGCCCGGGGGTAGGCAGCACCCCAGACTCGTGTCAACAGCCGCCATGTCAATATTTACACGCAGTAATCGGTTTGGGAGTTCGGGAATCGAACCCGGGACGGCAAGTCTCTGGGGTAATAGCGAGATATGATGCAGTGTCCCTTGGTCATAGGTGGTGGTTGAAATCAAGGAGTTTTTAAAGACGAGTTTTAAGTTTCTTTTTGGGTAGCCTCATGAACAAACACTACCCTTATATTACCCCTTACCGTACCCTTAGTTTACTTAACGTTTATTTTCCTTTTAAAAAAATATCAAGCTTCAATAGTTGATGTAAAATTATACCATGTATTCCATTTAAAAACTTTTACCCGTAAATGTGTGCTTGTCAAGAGGTGAGTCACGGCCAATAATGGTATGATGAGACAGAAGCCTACAGAAAGTGTTGAAGTGTGACTCCGTGGTTACTGCACTTACTTAATACGTTACCTCGCCTACCTATACATATAGCTCTCTATCTCTATCTCTATGAGTCAATAAATGAAGTCTTCAGCAAATCATACTATGAGGTATCGCAGTTGTACTAAAGTTATAATCTGGTGCAGTCTTGAAGAAGATCCTTTACTCACTCAAACAAATAAAAAGCTCTTGCACGGATACAACTGAGCTCATAGCAAGGACGACGAACTAAAATACAATTTCCTAGAATACTTACTGACAACTCCATTTTTGCTGTATAAGTACAATACATAGCTACACTTATGTACTCCATACATACCGCTTATATACTCGCACATAACGGCTACATAAAGAGCAAACTTGTTTCAAAATCGATGTGTACGAAGGCTTTAGCGGAACGCGAAAGGGCGGTCGCGACTAAATTATTCACTAACCAAGCAACACTGAGCACCTATACCATTCTCTCTCTAACCTACAAGAAGCACAGATCACTGTCTCGCTTTCACTTTGTATAGTAGGTATTGCGCTTTCGGCCGCCACCTACAGTGGTCTCTGTCTGCCTCGCAGGTGGTTGCTATGTGTGTCTCGTTCGCTCTCATTAGGTTAGTCTCGCGGATGTGTTTGCTCGACGCTTGCCAGTCGCACTTTGTATCGCGCGGCGCAGAGTAGGCGACGGGGTCAGAGATAGTTCGAAGTAATTGAATTTGGATGTAATAAAGGTATTTTCTGTACGACTATTTGTATCAAATGGAAATTTGCTTATCGAATTAATTTAAAAAAGAAAAATTAGAGGCGTGACACCTACCAACCCGCACTGGGCCCACGTGGTGGATTATAGCCCATTCCGTCTCATAGACAGGAGGTCTGTGTCCCACCAGTGGGAACATTATAGCACAGTACACGAATTTGTTTGACCTACAGATAGTTGTGGCGGGTCTGGCTGTTTGTGTTTGTAAGTTTAAATGTTTGTGAACGCACCCACAAAACCGGAGACCAGTGTGCGAACACGTTGTTTTTAAATTAAAAAAATTGTATTAAGCGCGTTCATATAAAACTCATGATTGCTTTTTATCAATACTTATAAAGTTTTACATAACCAAGGCTTTGTATAGCTATCCTAACTCCAATATTATAAATACGAAAGTAAGTTTGTTTGTTTGTTACCTTTTCACGCCTAAACCACTGAGCCGATCATCCTGAAATTTTGCATATACGTTGTCAGGTGTACAGACACGGACATTAGGGTACCTTGCATCCCGAAAAAAAGTACCGTTCCCGAGGAAAACCACAATAAAGTACTTATGATAAAAGATGGCGCCACGTGTCTTTCAAATCGTGGTTGAATTATAATTATTATCATAGAAACTTTAATAGTGTGAAAAGAGTTAAATTGTCAAACGCAAGCGAAGCAGCGGGCAAAAGCTAGTGCTGAATAAAGTTGTTTACAGTTATTAAGTGTAGTGAAAACTCCACACACCACCACGCTTGAATGCACATACATGTGTTTGCACTGCGCACACACCTGTGTAGTGTGTACTATAGGTTTATCATTTCCTGGGTTAGCTGCTAGTCTCCGCTGAGATTGGCCATCGTGGCCAAAAACGGTTAAGAGGAGTAAAAAAAAAGAAAAGCGTAGCAATTGATGACACACTCGCCGCTCGGGGTCGGCTGGTAAAGTGGTGGCTACGCGCTACGAGGGCAGTGCTACGACAGTGCTACATCACTTTGCTGTTGGCTACGCTACTACGAATCTATTTGTAGATCACGGGTAGTTCTTGTATTGCGTACTGCTGCATTGCGTACTGCTGCAGTGTAGTCAACAACTAAACATACGAGTTGTGATATTACCTAAAAGTTCTAGTTTATGCCACACGGAGACGCAAAATGTGTAAAGACAATGAAACCGGATGCGTATGAACTAACCGGCAATTACGTGGCGCAAAAAAAGCGGCTTACAACTAACATAGTTAACACTCGTTTGGCGTCACCCTAGATAAGTTAATTATTTAACATAAAAAAACTGCGAGTTAACAAAGAAACGGACCAAATTAATATAACTTTCCTTCCCTCAAAATCCCGCAAAATAATTCAAATGCCCACTTCGAACGGTTTGTCTTCTTACAACCATTATTTTCTTAAACATCAATCAGAATAATTACGCAAATATGTTCACCCTAGCCCCTGCCGAGGGGGAGACAGAAAGAGCTTTGATTCCACAGCGTTTCTAGGTATGGTACTGGTACTTCTTCAGTGCCCACCGCCCGATATAAAAATAGTCCGATGTCAAAGCGAGTGGCTGGTAACGAGGGCCTTCGAGTGTGCTCGCTCCCCTCCGGCTTGAGTCGTGAACATATGAATAAACAGCACTTTGTACGTAAAGTGATTCATACAGAGGGATTATTGTCTTTGATTACTGCACGATTTCAGTGGAATTCAATCAAAGTTATGATACGGAATTTTCACGCGATTTTTGATACTTAGTACAACAAACCCACATTGATTAGGGCAACGGTTTTTGTTTTGAGTGCCCACTCGCATATCCACAACTCTAGAAGGCTGTAACTGCTTAACCGGACTATCCTGTGGTAACCAAAAATTATTTTAAGGTCCCCCAGCCAGGGCTTACAAACTAGGATATTAGAGCAAAGGCAATAGCCCGGCTCCTACATACAAACTAGGATATTAGAGCAATGGCAATAGCCCGGCTCCTACATACAAACTAGGATATTAGAGCAATGGCAATAGCCCGGCTCCTACATACAAACTAGGATATTAGAGCAATGGCAATAGCCCGGCTCCTACATACAAACTAGGATATTAGAGCAATGGCAATAGCCCGGCTCCTACATACAAACTAGGATATTAGAGCAATGGCAATAGCCCGGCTCCTACATACAAACTAGGATATTAGAGCAATGGCAATAGCCCGGCTCCTACATACAAACTAGGATATTAGAGCAATTAGAGCAATTAGGGCTGCGGCCCTGACTAATAATAAACACACCTTCTTCTTCTTGATCGATTCCACTCAGAGTTTCTCCGACCAGTACCGACCTGGACAGCTCTGTCGGTTGCCTCATTCAAGTCCTGGAGGGTGCTGGTTGTGCACGACGGGCGGAAGAGAAGATGTTCGACAGTATCCGATGTAAGTACACAGTCGGTACCCACGCAATCTGTCCTTATCAGGTTACCTGATCCTCTACCGATTGTAAAGATCATAGTCAGTACACAGTTCACAAGAAATCACACGGCAAATTCTTCAACCTGTAAATAACAACCTCCTGAATGAAAGCACAGGTGGATCCATGCTGCCGCGATAAAGTAAAGCGAATATTTATGAAGCTCGCACTCGATCCTTTGAGCTCGCAGTATCGCTGCAGGCACTCACCTATGTACGCGAGTATGAATCGATCACTCTCCGCGAGCCGAGAGCAATCGTCACACATGCATGTGTAGTTGTGTCGACGTGTGTACACTATACATGTCAACCACGTAGATGACGCATATGTGCTGGTGACTATTAAATTGAGAGAGCTTGACGCAAGTGCAGCTACATTTTTACGATACAGGATTTAGTGACGTGTGGGGACGTGCAGAAAAACATAGCTTCCTCAATTTTTAGCTTTTTTACATTTTGATAAGAACGCAGACTTGCCCCTGATAGGATTTACCATCGGCAAGAGTTTCGTACAATTACTACTAGACTGGATGAGAGTTGCTGAGAATCGAGTTCAGTGGCGTGCGATTGAGGAGGCCTATGTCCAGCAGTGGACTGCTGTAGTCTGATGATGACTATACTGGACTTGTAACTTTCATACAAAGTTTCAAAATCAGTCTAGTCGAGATCTAGCGGTCTAGGCTCCTTGTTTGCAGTAAGAACCTCTAAGATACCTAGACCTACCCACCTACTGTTGTATCCTTAGTAATTACTAAAGTCGAAGCACCTAACTTGTCTACTCCTAAAAAGTACCTTCTAAGTAAGTAAGTTGGTAAAGTTGTTATTATGAAAAACTAAGTATATACTTCTATGTACATCAAGCTTCCCGAAACTGTCAAATTTTCCCAATCTACCTTGACCCTAATGCTTTAGCAATAAAAATTGAGAATCTATTATTATATTTTATCTATTAATATATATTTGACAGGTTATTTGACAGGTAGTAGCTTGATGTACTGGCGTCTGTACATAGACTATGTCTACAATTACTTCTCCGCTTTCACACTACTAGAATACAAATGATGCGAAGTGTACACGAGCGCCCTCCAGAGACACCGTGCTTATACTAAGTCGTTTATAATATAATAATAATCAGGCGCAGCCGCCAGCCGCCAGCCGTCGTTTGCATGTCAAAGCGAAGCCGGAAACCACGGCGTTCCTGTCGTGTTCGGTTTATAATGTAATGCATTATGTAACAGGATGCTATGTAGTTTGTAAGGTAAGCGGAAGTAGTTAGGAAGGTGCTAGTGCTGGTACTGCAGGTAGCGTGGAGTGCTAGTGCTTCTGTTATATGAGAAGGGGGAGTGCTCTGTTTGAAGATACCTAGGTGGCATATGCGGTGAATATGTGTCACACATAACCTTATTTTATTTTGATCTTAACATCCCTCTGTAGCTCCGCCTAACTTGGCATCACTGTAGATATCTGCCGATATTACGTTTTTTTCATATTTCCCCCTCACCTCATATTTTGTACTTTTATTTAATGTATGCGTTTTATAAGCGTCATGTTTTGTGGTAGTTTGTGGTGAAAGAAATATATATTGAAGCAGATCAATCACACCTATATTAGAGCGTAGGTACGTCACTGTGAGTATTTACGCCCTCGGGATTTATGTAGTTGCAGACAGCAGCCTGATCAATCAAATCATTTATTTGCAATGAATGTCGGTTACATTAAAATACACGTGAAGAAGCAAGGAGTGAGCCATGTACATTCTGCCTGGAAATAGGCACGCAAAAATTATAAAAATTGTTAAGATTTTAAAATAAATATACAAATTAAGATGTCACAGTAAGGGCTCATTCACACGAAGACGATTCGTTTTTACTGAGGAATCGTCTTCGTGTGAATGAGCCCTTAGAATGCAATTATACATAAATGAATAAATATGAAAAACATTCATTCACCAGATATTTTTTACAAGAACTATAGATTTAATCTCAAAATATATTCTCAAAAATCCTTCTGAACATCAAACCAGCTCTCGAGATAGGTGAGTAATTAAAAGAAAACCCCACACGTACTCACAAAGAACTCATACTCTCTACTGAATAGAAGAAGGGTGACAACACCGTTTGACGGCGGTTCTCTTTCAATTTGCGCGGCACTCGTCGCGGCAATAAAATAAAAATAATGGCTTCCTGTCCACAGTAGAGGATTCAATTAAGTAAATCCTTTAATAAGCAAATAAGCAGAAGTCGATGGCGGAGATCAAAGCCCTCTCGATGCCACTCCCGCAACGGCATCGCGGCACTGGCAGACGGCAAAGTAAGTGGGCTACGTCGGATGGGGCGCGTTATCTTGTATACTTGTAAGGGCTTTCTGTTATTCAATTTTTCCCGTACTGTAGGTACTTCCTCTATGTTCATGATAATATCTTCATTCACCAACCTGCTACTTTTAATTATATTTGGCCGTTTTTTTGTACCTGCTGAAGGACATACCCTACCTAAGTTGGCAAGAGGTATGCACATCTGCTACACCCAACTTCGCTACAAGACCTGCACACTGTATGCGTACACGCATGGTTTTACAAATTAAATATATCTTTAAGACTGACCGGCTAATATAAACCTAATTAAACTAACTAAATTAAACTCACCATTAGAAGTACAAGTATTAAACCATCATTAGAATTAATTAGAAATATGACTCCGTATAACTTCACTTTAAAACTGCATCATAGAACGCGAGAGTCCATTGTACAGCTGCCGTGTTACAGCGGTATGTTCGAGGGCGCGGTACCGTGGTATCTCCATTGGATGTCTTGCCGACAGCCTGCCCCCTCCCTCCCTCGCCTCGCATCACACACCTCACCTCACACTCCTCGCGTTTTCAGTAATCGAGATCTGATCGCGTCTTAACGAATAAATGTATATTCTATTCTATTCTTCAAAGCCATTCGCCGACAGATAGACGATGTGCTTGTATGGTAGGGCACTATCTACTTACATGGTGGGAGATTATCTCATATGCGCCTTTGCTATTTGCATCAGGTCAAAGTGTCTAATACATGTTCCTGCAAGGCTGCAATATCACAGCAGATTGTTCTGCATTAGGCAAACTTGTCTGTTTTTCACTAACACATGGTAATTATTCTTTGGTTAACAACGCTTACGGACTTCAGTGTTCCGCCATATATTGCTTGATCGGTTTATTGATAAATTGTAATATAAATAGTAGAACGTAACCAAATAGAACTAGAATGAGAGCTGGCAGCGTAGATCTTGCTTTGCCTAGTTTGGGGCTAATGTTAAAATATTACAAAAAATTGGGTTGGTATCCGTCCGAGTTTCCCCAGATTTGTGATAGTTTAGGATGCGGGGGCCTTCCGAGCGGGGTTTCAAAAACTGTCAGGTTAAAACACGGTCACATTATTTTTTTTGTCAGGCCCGCATCCGCCGAAACCACGTCTGCAAGGCGTGTGACATATTCCGACGTTTGGCTCTCAAACTGGAACGGACTGGGGCTGCCTTCAGGCGGCTCTTGCCCAACCTGGCGGGCGCCAAACACCTCCTGCCGGAGGCTCTACGCGGGGGTCGTGCGGTTCATGATAAGTTTAACTAAGTAGCCACTCGCCTGCCGGAGGCTCTACGCGGGGTCGTCAGGTCCATGGCCCTTTACGGGGCCCCGGTATGGACGCGTTCCTTGAGGCGGCGAGCCGCCCACTTCCTGAATGACAGCCGTAAGGCTAGTCCGGGGGTACCGCACATACTCCGGCGAAGCGGTGAGCCTCCTTGCCGGACTCTAGCCGGAATCTGGAGGCGATAGTCCTCGCGTACCTGCAGGAGTGTACAGCCCGCTGACAGATAGACGGACGAAGGTTTAGTAATAGGTTCCCGTTGGTTACCCTTCGAGTACGGAACCCTGAAAATAGCTATTCCATACATGACCGTGTAGGTATTGCACTTTTGCAGGAAATAGCTGTTTTTTTTTACATTACTGATTATTAAATCCATGTGGAGGGTTCAGAACACGTTCAGAATGATGTACTGAGTACTGTGAGTAAGTGGTATCTGGTAACCAATTGGGCGTCGGTGTCCTCTACAGCCCTCTACAATGGAGCTGATATCGGAGCTGATTATTTCGCAATTTCTATGGAGAAAATTGTTCAGTATGGTGGTCTGTATCTCACCCTGAAATATCACCACACCTTTCTGGGACACGCTGTATATCCATCCCTACCATAGCATAACTTTGCTTTTTAATAATGAATTTATGGAAAAAAAAACGAAACAAAGAGGCATGGTAGGGATGAAAATAGATTATTGTCTCGTATTGCGGAGACATCGCAGTATGGAGAACCTATACCTACATACATGCAACCGCCCTCTGTACAACTTTAATGTAAACCTGTTACTAGCGCCATCTGTTATCGGGCCAAGCCTTGGGTCTGGAAAGCCATGGTTTGCAAGAGGTGATAGTGATTGAAAGTACAAGATGGCGGATAGTATTAGTTCCAATTAAGGCCACGCGCTAAAAGGACTGACAGTCATGTCTGTCGTGGTGACATGGCATCTATCAAAGGGTTTTCAGTGAACTTAAATCTGTTCGTATAAGGGTGAATACTTCAACTCGGCGTAGGTGGCCAAATCCGAAACTCAATAATGAACAGGAATCGAATCCTTTGATTTACGAAAAAAAAAACCTGCATATTACACCATTTCGTCTATTAAGGATCAAATTCTGGAAAGTAATGACATACGGCAAACTAAAAGAATATGTAAGATTGTAATAAAATTATGTAATTATTCAATTAAACCTGTTTTTTGACCCGTCATTGCGATGTTTATCTTCATCTGGACTCCTTCTAGTTACGGAGATTTTGGAAGTTTAAGTTCGATATAGTCCAGAGCAATGACGCAGCACTGAAATCACGCCTCTTTTAAGCCCCGCCTCCGAGATAAGGATTTCAAATTTCAACGATATGTGCGTAGCGCACACTCGGCCGACACCGCCTGCGATCCTTTTGTCTAGGATGTGGACGCACACTGAGGCGGTGCACAGCGGTGACGTAGTTTACCTGCTACTATAAATATCTGTATCGCGATGGGATTAACACTCATTTCGCTTTGTTCACCTGCTTGTACGCTTAATTTAGGCTAAAGAGCCTAAATTATGTAGTATAAGTACTTGTTAGTAAGCTTATTCGCGTTATAATTATATTCATCTGCGCCCCAGCAAGTACGCCTGCTATCTACCTACCTACGTACTAGTGCTCGTACAGCAAGTGTGCCAGGATAGTGTTCATACAGCACACATGCTCAGCCACTTGTTACCAACAAGTACTTTTTCTAGATTCACCCCGTTTTACGGTAATCATAATAGCTGATCTCATCAGCGGGAATGCACCACTGACGTAATCTTACATTTACACATAATAACATAGCGATCCAACTACAGTTTCTTGATAGGTAACCAAATAATAAACATTTTTTTTTTTTGTAATTTCTTTATTTTTTCACCATTTATCGTAAAACTTTCCTACGGCACACCGCGCGTCGCAGTCGCGCACCAATATTCCGCCTTGTGTATGTCGAGCGATCCTCCGCGCGACGGCGGCGCGGCGTCGCACGCCTGGGCGACACGACGCCGCGCCGCCGCGCGCCTCACGCCACACACGCCACTCACGTCACGACGGCTCGGTCGTGCGCAACACGTCCACACAACTACCCGCTACTTATTAGTACTCGGTGGCGGCCGATAGATGGCGCCCATTTACATTATTATAAACATGAACGTGTTGCGCTTACAAGAACTAAGACATGGACAGTTTGACCAAATTAATTTTGATTTAAAATATAACAATTTCACTTGCACTTATACAAAATAAATAGGCTATAATTTCAGTAGTAAACTAGAAAAAAAATGATATCCATCGTAAGTATACACAAGCACCATCTAGCTGCAGTTTAACTGCCATCCTCACACATACGATAATCAACTCTCCACGCTACGACACAGAGTTGAACTTTGCTTGGCAAGTTTGTTATTACAAAACTTTATTTCACAGCCGTAGCGCGAAGTTCCATTTCTTTCCTTCAGAAAATATATATTATACATACAAAATAAATGCTACAGACACTGCTATTAATCCATCGAATTTTCAATTTAATTCTAAGACAGACCGCTAATGGCGGCTGATCGCCAGTTAACTGACTTACAAAACTTTACAAGCATATTTTTACACATTAAAATTCGATCGGGAGATCTGTCAATGTTCCAAACATCACTGTTACACCACCTCGTGTCAAACAATAGAAAACAACAAGTATATAAAATACTAGTATAATAATAAACCTATAGGAAGTTATACATCACACTATACAATCTTTGGATACAAAATCTCACTGGCGCACAAGTGCCGCTTGCAACTGGTACTGATGCTGTCGTTATATCTAATGTAATCGATCTGCACTTCATTGATGTTTTCTCAATCCAAATATTTCAATAGCAGTTGTAAGTGACGTGACTTGTGCGCCTGAGTCGCCGGCCGCGCGTCTTCTGTTCGCGTCATCGCTTGCGTCGGCGTCGTCACGGGAGCCGGCAGAGGGCGCGCGCCCGGCGACCGTCACACCGAACCAGTCTCATACTAGCGAGCCGTGTCTTACACGAATTGAGAAATCTTGACAATTTTGACAAAAAAATATTCAAAAAAAATTTATCCTCATCACATGAGCCATGTCAGTCCCAGAGTTCCAAACATTACGATATCGACATTACCAACTAATCCATTGCATATTGGGTGCCTTTATTTAGAAATCTGAGTTCAAAATCCACGTAAGTTAGATACTTTTAAAAATTTTAGAAATGAATACGAACACGCAAATAATTAAAACTTCGACCGTCCTAGACGCATCTTATCGAAACCCTCCTCCGTCAATATCACTCCACCTAATCACATTCCCTCTCCATACACAACACCCAATATGCCGTCACCATTATACCTAACAACCACATTTATATTGCAATCTATTTTTTTTACATCTTAGCTTCATTCGCGAACGCAGTCCACATTTATTAAGGCGTCGCGCGCGGTCCCCGGCGCATGCGCCCGGCCCCGCGCGCGCGCACCCTGCAATCCTATCTAGACAACGCCCTGTCGATCGGTACTCTACAGAACACAGTTTGTATCCATCGTCCTCTCCCCAAGAAAAACATTTGATGGTGGCCGACACTGTCCAAACACCCACGAGTGACATGTATCAACTAACTCCCAGAGCTATTGCAGCGACGTGAAGACGTTTGCACGCGAAGGCACGAACCGAACTGAACCACGACAAGCAGCGGCCGACGACCGGAATAGACGAGTGAATATTTGAACAACACCGAGCCACCAAATGTATCGATACTATACATACATATTTAGGACACAATATCTCGAAATTGTTATTTTTTTAATTCTACAAATCATTTACCATTATTAAATATAAACTACAATCGATTGGCAGTATCATTTATATAACTCCCCCTGACTCTCTTGATATTATCGTGACGTAGCTCGCGGCCGAGTCCCGTGCCACCGCGCGTACGCTCGGCACCGCGAGCGAGTGCGAGCACGCGCGTGCGGCGCCCCAACGTAATGCGACGATGGCGAATAGTGCGAGCGAGACCTTCACTAATACCGTCGAACGAAACTTTAGCACTTATCATACCATCCGAGCGCGGCGACCGGCCGGCTGCCTCCCGCAGGAGTCGCGCGCCCGCGGCCGCGCTCGGGTCAAACTTACGTACAAGAACAGAAAATTAAACAAACTTAGTCATCGTTGACAATGACGTGAAACTGAAGCCGTCTCCTTCCTCCTCATGGACGTAAATACAAAGGGTACCCTAATACATACATGTGATGAAGCCGCGCGACGCCGAGCGTGCGCCGCACGGCACCGAGCGCGCCCGCGGACGCGCTCGCCGGATGACGCAAACGTGTTATGGCACGTCCTAAGCATACATTAACGAGCCTGGCCGGTGTGTAGACCGCTCACTTCACCTGACATGAGAGCAGCTGCACGCTGGCACCTGCCACCACCCGGGATGTTCTCTACACCGCGAGAGAGCGCTCCACACACGCGCCCAGGCCGAGATACTCCCTACGCCTATAAACAACTCCTATCACCTCGCATGTGATCCCTTCAACCGTTTACACTAACCGGGGGCTGGTGTGCTGGTGGGGTGCCCCGCACGCTGGCAGTGTCTCCTGCAGCTGTCCTGCCTCCAGTTCCTGACCTGACTCCGACAGATCGCCCGCTCTCGCAAGCGTCGCAAACGAACGTGATAACATACCTAGCTACCGTAGCTCGCAGTAGACGCGCTGACGATGGAGCGCACTTAAATAAAACACATACCTAACTAAATCCACATTATGGAGTAGCAAGCCGATCCTGTTTGTTACTGCTCTCCGAGAACCGCCGAGTACTTGTCTTGTATTGTGTCCAACCGCTATTTTCATACTATTACATTTTTAATAATTTTCTTTATTTCAATCTCAGGTACTGTGGTATTGCTTACATGTAATTATAAAATGATTTTTCACAAGTTTATATTTTGTACCATGGCGGTTAATAGGTGTGGGGGAGGCTGACCAGAAAACTAAAACCGGACTACTGAGCTACTTACAATATCGAGATAACATTTTACGTTTTCTGGTGAGCGCTCGCTCGTGCATCGTTGCGATACATGCTGTGTATACGGGAACAGTAAAACAATGAATGGTGTCACAGTGTAGTTGTCGCAGTAAAACAATTCAGTAGACACGCGACATCAGACGTAACGTACAGATAAATTATCTTTTAGCAAAACATCAATTAATATCAGAAATATAATTAAAACTAACGTACTATTATAACTCTGTTTTTTTTTTAGTTTTTAGTTTAGCAGTTGATTCGATTCGTAACTATAGTGACCTATTTAACACTTAGACGCGGGGGCGCGTGGGGCTGCGTCGCCGCTGCCACACGGCTCAGATAAACTCACATATTTTCCCTAAACTTCTGTTACATTGAAACTGTATCGTCTGTATCTAACCGTGGTATGTTCTAGTGAAGTCGGTGAGTGGTAGTCAGGGGTGGTTGTGGCAGCGGCGGTGCGTCGCGAATAATTAATATTATAATAATTGACTATCACCACCGGACATCTCTGTGTCAAACTGCACTCGAACTACACAAACACAGCGCTGCACAAACGACATACGTTCGCTCATCGGGAACTACTACATTCGTAATGTAACAGTTACGGAGGAAATTTAACAATTTGAACTGTACATGGTCTGGTAATCAGCCTGACCAAGGTGGCTCCGGTCATCCCGGGCCGAGAAACGACACGTGGGGATCGTTGTTGGCTAACCAATCATTATCACGCTGAAGTCACAACCAGTCTTGAAGAGATCTGGTCAGCTAACAGATTCACGAGACACACTACTCGACATGACTAAGGTCACCACGGTCGGGCCGACCCCCTGACCTCGCAGATCATACTCTACTCATGCATGAACACGTCAAGAGTGGACAGAGGAAGCTCACACAGACCCACACTGCTCTAAAGCGAAAGTGTCAAGAGGATAGTTAGAGGTGGTCACAGGCAGACCGAAACTGGCGACAATCACGAACGTAT
Source organism: Lycophotia porphyrea (assembly GCA_950005105.1). Lineage (NCBI taxonomy): Eukaryota > Metazoa > Arthropoda > Insecta > Lepidoptera > Noctuidae > Lycophotia > Lycophotia porphyrea. Next base: position 331,336 of record OX465408.1, on the reverse strand, counting down.
GCCACAGTTGCCATCATGAACCTAACTTAACGAGTAACTGGCAAGCGGGGGTGAAGGGCGGGGTGGGGGCGGGGGCGGGGGCGGGGGGCACGGGCGCGGCGGGTGGGGGGGTCGGGGTCAGTGCACCACACGTGACACGCGGCAGAGCGCTAACAACACAACAGACGACAGGCGCACGCACATAGTCGTGACGAATGCGTCTGTGCGTGTTTGCTTGTTGTATGAAGCCGGTTTTCCACACAAGTCTAGTACGTGGCATCACGTCACACGTCGGACCGGCGACCGGCACGAGTTACATTCTCCACAGATTCAATACTGAATTGAAGCACACAGTCCAAAGCACTCGAAACATATTATGCAATACACGATTTCACAGAATTAGTAACGTCGGCATTTAAATGTGCGTATTGAACAATGTCAGATGACAGATCTGTGCAGCATGCGGCGCGTGCGCAGCTAGTGGACGGCGCGCGGCCGGGGTCACTGACCCCGCGACAGCTCAGCCCGCGCACGACTATCTCCCACGCGATAGCTCGCTCCGACATATAGACTATTATACCGTACGTTATACATCTCATTATACATATAGCATTAATTTATTTATATTTTATTGACCGAGTGCCAGGCCGGCCGATGACCGGGCGAATATAACCTCTTTTATTTCAAGTCTAAATATAAACTCTGTAGATCTTAAACGTCTATGGAACTAAAATTACATTTTGTACCATAAATTGTTTTGTTTTAAAATGAAGCCACTAGACGCCCGAGCGGCCGAGGCTCCCTGCACGCTCCCGCTCCGCACGACGCAAGCTCTCCTAACTTACGTTACGGCGACTACCACGCGACGCCCCCGCTACCTATAATATTTCTATATTTTTATTCGTATAGAGAAAATGATTTTTTTATATAGGTATTTTATCTTTTTTTTTTTCTATATGTAACACATTATCGGACGTCACCAACTTCTGTCACTCTATAGAGATAGAACGGTCTCCAGAGGAAAATGTACTGTAAATTAACCTAAATAGACGCGCCGGCCGGTGGCGGCGCGGGACTATGTCTATGTAACCTTAGAGGGGGGGATACTCTATAAGTTGAGTGAGGACGCAGACCGCGCCCGCACTCTGCACTAACCACATTACTTCATACGTCCATGCAACAACGTAACGGACAGTAACTAGCGCCCTCTGCGAGAGCGCACGGCGCACTGCGGCAAGCTGTCGGTGATCGCTACACTATCGCTGCGATACAACATAACGTCGACCACAACGTTACACAATGAAACATATATACAATACTCTCAAGTAATCGCATATCGAAAGATACAATTATATTAACTTTATAATAGATCTCGCAGTCCATTTAATAATATTTTCGCAGTCAATTAATTTCACAGAAATTTTAAAATGTATACTTATATTCGTTTCACACGAAATCTCAGAAAGATGAGAACTGAGCGAGAGTTGAGGGCATACCGGGGCACAATATAATAAAACGAATAAATCAAAAGTCGCGGCTGGCAGGTAGCGCAGTACACAACTGTGTGAAACAAACCTAAGTACAATATAGTTGCACTTCTGACTCGGATACGAGCAGTCTATCGTTGGACGCACTGTGACTGTAACTGTGCTGTGACTGCACCTCCCAAGAGAAATCAATATTCTTTGACAAACAATCTGAGCAACGTACCTTGCGATCAAATCACCCCGGCTCGGTTTACACGTCACTGCACATCCAACTTCCAACCACATACACTAACCGAAGAGTTATCTTCACAGTGTTGACACAGTAACATGGTCCACTACAAGTTCGTCGCGCCCAGTATCAACCACTGACCACACTAACTAATACAATACACACACATACAAAGTTTTCAAAACAACTCCATATAAAAGAACGTGTTCACACACAAATGATATCAGGCCATAGATACACAACGATCATTTTATTGCATTATTCACATTAGGAGATACATTGAAACGCCAACATACGATTGTTACTCATTTAAGTCCATAATTAATTAACAACAAAATAAATCCAGTATTTGATACTGAATACGTACAATACAGTGTTTAAATATAAAGCTACAGCGGATGATGCGACCGCGTTACGATACGCCTAAAAGCTACCAATAAAGGGTGAAACTTCCGGAGTGATGTAGTCATAATAAAAAATGATAATAATGAAAAACAAAAAAAAATGCATAAATACATTAGTAAAGTAAGTTTGAAGGCACCGCCGACGCCTGGTGTAGTGCTGACCTTATTCTACTGCGTCCCGCGCACTCATATACATACTTACATACATATATACACACGCACACTCGCACACGCGACCCGACCCGACCGCGCCCTAGGGACACAGGCGCCACACCCGCTACATGCCCACTGCATGCATACTGTTTACTAACTTGTGACAAGAGAGAAGCTGAAAATGCGTGCTGTTAGAACTGATGATTACCTTGACCACGGAGTGGTAAGAGAATGGAGTGCTCGTACAAAACGATCCCGCACAAATAATGCGTGCGAGAAGAGAAACTTCTGCCATTGGACAATCGATTGTCGCGGTGATGTACGATTGTCTGTCCATTTACTTACTACTATATGTTTACAAGAGCCATTACCGTGTGCGCGTGGAGCGGGTCGGGTGTGTCGCAACACAGGGTGCTTACATAACCAAACTTAACCTACCCATGTACGCGGCCGCGGCACATAGGCGGATACGTACTCAAATACGTGTCTTTTGTTAATGGCAGTGCTAAAGCAATACAATTTTGAGCGAAATTTGCCGAAATATACAATTTTAGAATACTTTTAAAGTTCCAATCGAATTGTATACAATTTTTACAAGTTAGGCCCTGTTTCGTCTCTGGCTGATTAATTTTTGGTGGAGCTTCAAACAGCTCTGTGTTCAAATGTCATTTTCCTATGAGAAGTCAGAATGTCCCGCAGACTGCTATTAGATTGATTCCTTCATCAAATTAAAACCAAACGCACCAGCAAGTGACGAAATCTACCTAAAATTTATAATTCGCCAATTAATAATTTTGACATCAAAAATTTTGAATCGAAGCCAATATTTTTACAATTTAGATTCGAATACAATTCTACCAAATAACTCGGACATGTCCGCGGCCGCGCCCATCTCATACGTAATAACATTTTAAATCCGTCGGATCGTACGCCTATGAATATCACAGCAGTGCGTCATTAATCTAATGATTCGAGTACACCGGCGACACACCGGCCTCACGCGAGCCCTGTAAACACCCGGTGCCTTATTGTTACATCCGGGCCCGACACACCGCCCCTCACCCCTCACCCCTCACCCTCACCCCCCGCCCGGACTATGTTGTGCTCTAGGTGACGAGCTTCAGATAGTTATGACTTGTCAGTTCACGTAAAGGGCGGTGCAAGTCAGGCCCCCGCACACACCCGTGCCTGACGTATCTCAGTGTAAACAGACAAAAAAACACTATAATTAAATAATCCATATTAAAAAAAAACACATACACCTACAAACTAGCTAAGTGGGCAAATTAATTTTAGATCGAAATTTTATTATGTTGTTACAATACGACCAAGCCAGGGATGTACTCCTCGCATTGTATTTTCCCTATTCACCGAATAATACCAAACATATCGACATATTTACGTCACCTGGCTGTTTAATATCATATAACTTAACAAAAATAATATGACTTATATTCTGGAATAACAACTCCATCTCGTTATAGTGTATCAACATTCGTTCCATTTCATATTCTCGATATCATGTGCCGAAAACTATTTACACAAATTAGACAAAAAAGAGAAAAAGTAAAGTGATAATTTAAAAATAAAGCTCAAAGCCGTCTAAAGTTAATTTTTTTTTTTCAGAGAAATTAATATAACGCCCTCTCGGAGTAGCGGTACAAGTAATAATTTAGATTTAAAAGGCCACGAACAAGTGTATTATGTAAAGTGCGAGGCGTGCGCACTGAGCGCACTGAGCGCACTGAGCGCACTGAGCGCACGACCTCGTCCGCACAACGTAACCTATCACATAATAATGATCAACAAGAAATAAAATTGTCAAAGTGCAAACATTATTAGTACCATGTGAGAGCGGAGCGGAGCGCTCGCGCCACGGCCAGGCTGCGGGCTGCCGGACAGCCCGGGTGGGTCGTCGTAGCGCCAAATATATAACATACTACATAATAATCATATAAAATACTATATACACATAATAATAAAGCATCAGTTTTCGTGGGATGTGGTACGTGCGGACAGCCCGGGGGCCGGCGTGATGTGCCGCGAGCTGGCCGCGCGTGCCGAGCGGAGCGGAGCGAGCCGAGCGGAGCGAGCCGAGCGGAGCGGGCCGGCCCAGCTCAGTACCGGGCGCGAGCGCGCTCGCATCAAATCCGGTTCGGCGCGCTGCCCGTGAATGTGTCCTGAAACACGCGATACATTCGTTACTCAATTGCTGACAGTTTGAAAGTGTAACGCGAGATGAACCGCACAGAACATTCACTACGAACAATGATCAAACAAGATTTTTCAAGGGATTCTTCAAACATTTTCTTCAAGTGAATACTCTGCGCTGATTCGCATAGCAAATAACATGAGGATGAAAAAAGCTAGCTAGCACATTAAGGCGTCAAAAAGATATTTAAACAAAGTGATTCCCCGATAGCTGTTAATAGCAATTGACAATAATGATTTTTAGGACAGTGTTTAAAAATGAGGCAGACTATTCGAAGTTGAAATAGAAGGACTACACCAATTCAAGATCCCCCTCCCTTTAACGATTTGAAGGACAGTGCATAAAAACTTGTTACAAAACTAACGACCGTTCTATACGAGAGCATTAACATGCCAGATCGAGTTTTAAGAGGACATTGTGTGTGATATTAACAATCATAGCCGTCGTCCGGAACAGTGCTAAAGCTCGCTCATCGATTCAGAATCTGAACTGACCCACTGACACTGACATGAAGATGTCAGTACTCAATTAGTTAACTTCTCCGTGTTAGTAAGCAATGTATGCAAGCGTGTGCTGGTGTGTGTGGGTGGGTGTGGGTGTGTGGGTGTGTGTTTACGTACTATGTTGGAGGCTCTAGGCGCGGGCTGGTCCCGGGGCTCGCCGCCCCCGCCGCTGGCGCCGCCGGCCGCGCCCGGCCCGCCCGCGTAGCCCACCAGCCCCGCGCCGCTAGCCCCGCCCTGCCACATCACAAACTGAATGAGGGGAATCATGTCGACACATGCTAGCTTACTACCTAACTAATAGGGGACAGGAAATTGCATTGGACATTGCAAAATTCACTACAACGTAAATTATGTGGGGTCATCATTGAATACAATCAAAGTCTCAAACAAATCTTTGTCTATATAATCCAAGGGAATTCAAAAATACCATTATAGCATTGTAGCAATCTCATTTTATAGGAATCTTGTTTCTTTACAGATCACAGGACAATACATTACACGCTGGACTTCCTTTCAGCTAATCAAGTAAACAACGAAGTACCAGGGTAACATAAATAACAAACAGGTTCGTTCAAAATTAGAACCGGCTGGCTCACTCTTACAGTTATTATAAGGTTCAAGGTTCAAGTCACTGACAAGGTTGAAATAATCGAATTACAATAGAGTTGCTGTTTTCAGAGGAAAGTACCAAAGTGACATGAATGCTGGGTAAGTGAACACTTACCTGATGCGAGTCGGAGGGCTGGTGCGCGCGGCACATCTTGTCGCAATAGTCTGCCAGGATGTCCCGGAAGCGCGTCCAGCACTTTTCCGGGACAGTAATAGCCGTGCGGAAGTTACTTTTCACCTGAAAATTATTCCATTTACCATATTATTGACCTTCAATATCAAATATTTATCAATACTTGTTAATGTAGTACTAACTTCTTTCCAGCCTCCTGATTGCTTTGGGGGAAAATTAAAACTGGTTTTATTTCTTAGGGCCGGCGCACACCTGGCGAGCCGCGGTGTAGTGCGGGGTTCAATGACAAAAGAATACGAACTTGACCCTTGTCTGTGAGATCAGCAAAGCGGACAAAGGCACACGGTTAAATTTATTCGTTTTCAACTTTAATTCAACATGTGCAAAATAGATATTCCTTTGACAGTGATTCGCCAGGTCGGCGCCGGCCCCTTTTATTATTTTTATTACGTTATGGGTGCAAAATTGAATATTTTGATCTCTGGGACTTGCAGAATCAATCAAACCATTAGCTTGAGGGCATAGTGTGTCCGGTTGATTAACCATTTTTGAAATCAGATAAAGATGACATTAAAATGATATGAATATGAAAAATAAACTTTTTAAAACGGAACTGGCAGAATGATGAACTTTAAAATGGATCTAGAAGAAGAAATCAGACTAATCTTGATTCCAATAATGTTTTTTTAGAAATAATACTGGTTAATGTGATATGGCAACTATAAATTATTATTTACATTGTTTTCGACGGACACAAGGCTTGGGGATCCTAAGAAAGCGGTGCCGTCAAATGACGGCGCAAGCTGGGCTGGCAGTTTCTTGACACTTTAATTTCATTTGCGACCACTACATAATAGACGGTGGAAGTTTTTCAACTTTCAGTGCTCACAGCACGCTCAATTACAGCATTTCAGCATTCCACCGTCGATATAATGAAAACACCAATTCCTTAAGAAACCCAAGTCTAGCTCAAAATGGCTGTACACTACATGATCACAAGTTCAACAGCATATACAGAGCGTGTGACACATGGAGGCGACAGGCGACAGGCATGCCGTAACAATCAGTGAGTGGTCACCTCGCTGACTTTCATGTAGATGCCGCGGTTGTTCTGCCCGATGTCGAAGTAGAAGTTCTTGTTGTCCACGCGCAGGTGGCGCCCCTCCGGCAGCTCGCCCTTGAACCTGCAACACGCGGCACGTCACTCTCCCCTCGCCACACACACACACACATCCAGCATGCACGCTAGAACACTATCATGGCGACCTACGTCTCAATCTAATACTTTAAGCATCAAACGTGTGTTATACAGAGTCGACAACAACAAATAATACGGCACCATTCCCTAATAATGAAAATCATACCGTTCCGGCTCAAACCAAGCCTCAGCCGGGTGTTCGCTAACGGCGGCAGTGGCAAGAATCAGAAAAAAGAAAAGTCCCCGTTAAAAACATAAAGCTGATACAGTATACATGGTGGAAAACAAAACAAATTGTAACAATAATATTGTGAGCGTAAATTCAGTAATCAGAGAAGAAATGAGAATAGTTCGCCTCAAAAACATGATAGCCGCCGCTTTGGACTGAAGCTGGGCTCGATTCTAGGTTCTAATCCGGAACATTCTACTAATATATTTGTAGTCACACCCTACAGGCCTTCGAGGTTAATCAATTGTTTACAAGGGATATTTTCCTTGTTGGATAAGTTTTAAGGTTCAACGAAAACTACCCGTCGGAATTAGCATTTTCCTGCAAAAAAAAATCCTAGCTCTATCAAATAATTCAGAACGACATACAAGGATATATTTAGAGGTAACTGCGACTCCGGACGGTTAGGTCTGTCACTACTGTATTACCCTTAGGCCATTATAGGCTTGTCGATTATACATCAAACATTTTGCAAACAAAAACAAGTAAACAGAGATAAAGAAACAAGTGATAAGAATCAATAAGTAGAGGGAACAGTTCCATTAATGATTGGTGTAATCAGTCCGATAGCGGGGATATAGGTCGCTGCTACGCGGCGGAATCAAACGCGCGATAACGTGCGTATCTTACTATGTGCGAAAAGTGTACGTTTTTATATTAGTAGGTAGGTCCCAACAGCTACGGGGTTTAGCTGGGGTTTGGTCCGCCACTCTTTCTGCCCAGCTAAGGGCAGGCCTTTTACAGGGACTCTCTTGTAAACGTTGACGTTCAAAAATTGCTAATTATCAGCCAAATTTGAATAAGGCTTATGTTTAACCAACCACCAGATTTAGTAAAAACGTAACGGCAAAAAAAAAACAATTTTGATTGCCAGATATAGTAAATGATCACCAAAATTCCATCACACGGCACTTCCTCGTACGTGTCTTTGAGGGGTGATCTTGAGTGTGATTCTCTTGAATCCTCGGTGTATACCGATTGTTTTAAAACCCTGGATGAGCAAAAAACAATATCCGAGCTACTGTCGTGTTCTAGAATTAATTCAAAAAAAGTTTAAATGTAAGAGTATCATCATCTTCCTGCCCTTGTCCTATTCTATTTAAGGGTTGACACGTTTTCTTCTTCCACTGACCCCTGTCAGACGTCACGGAATCATTTACTCCTTTTGCTTTCATATCATCATCTTTTATTTCTTTCTATTTTTTCTTTTTTTCTTCACACAATCCATACATCTTTTATTTGGCCTTCCTCTTCCTCCATCCATCAACATTTATGTCCATCACTCATTTAGTCACAACCGTTTCAGAATGTAAGAGTCTCTAAAACGAATATAATTAAAATGTTCGATTTCATACTTTTTATGTTTTTTTTTTAAATAAGGAATTTCCGCGCCTCTTCAGGGCCGTATGCCGTATTAGAGTAATTTGTAGAACTCATTTTGTTGTTATTCACTGCGGAACGTCTTATCTCTGCCAACTTTACACGTGCTTTTTATTTGCCCTGCAATAAACTGATTTCACAAAATCCAGGTCAGCCTCTAATCTGTACCAGATAAACATTCAATATCAAAATGGTACACGAAGCGACTTCCGTAATACTGTCACTAATCATATGCCTAGCCTTTTCCCAAATATGTTTGGGTCGACTTCCAGTCCAATCGGATGCAGCTGAATACCAGTATTTTACATGGAGCGACTGCCTATCTGACCTCAACAACCCAGTCCCCTGACTGGGTAATACGACACCCCTTGGAAAATCTGGTTGTTAAGAGTTACAGGTTTCTGACTCTCCCTTTCGACTGTAATAGTACTAGAATAGAGAATTATACACAATGCAACAACTATATCCTAACATTTAAGTGTCGACCTGTCGATGTCGTAACACCTAACTAAGTTATTCAGCACATTATGGCGTTTCCCATCGACCCCATATTTAGCTAGCAACAAAGAGACGGCCTAATAGCCGCATGCATAGTTAATAGGTGCATCGGCAGTGAGGTCTGTATCGCGTTACAGCGCGATCGATACGCGGCCTACCAGCCAGGAGGATAATCTAATTATGTATACTTTATACTTCAAGAACAACTAATAACTGTAACCTTCGAGATGTTGTTTTAATGTTGTGTATACATGCACTTTGATTTGATACGTTTTTAAAGGTTGGAGCTTTTTAACTTTTCTAACAAACAGAAGATAGTTGCAGTTTTGATGATTTCAGGGCAATATGTAATCATGGAATTTTAATTTGTTTGTATGACAGTGCACTTCTGTATTATGTCCTTCTGTGTTAAGACCTACAAACAGCTAGCTAATAAAAAAGTTCAAATTAAGTTTGAAAAAAAAAACTCATATATCAACGCTATTAAAACTTATGTATTTAGCGCGCAAGTTTTTTAATATACCCTTATAAATATCTAAGTGCGTAAATGCGGTCATCGCCATTTTGACGGCAGTGCTGGCCGAGGCTCAAAATCATTAAAAAAAATAGTTTTCGGAAATCCAAGCTCCACTATATTGAGTATGATTAACTCTTAATTTAATTATGTGAAGAATTCATGTATAGTTCAATTTAAATAAGCAGTAGTAATGATGAATTTTGATATCTAAAGTCGAAGTTTCGCGCCAATTGTGTTTGCATTTTTTTTTTCACACAGCTGCGTATAGATTCGATAACAAATATCTTTATAAAATAATTTTATTGATTGCATGAAAATTATAATAATTTTGTTTTAAACGTAGAGTACAATAAATACTTTTGTGAGCTTTTATAATGGTAGGTAAGTAATCTTAATAGTTGTTCGTACAATGTAGGTACTAACATCGACCCAACAACAAACAGACTGATCTGTGGCTATTCGCGCCGATTTTCTATTTTTTTTCGCGCCAGAACAAAATTAAATTAGGAATGCACTCGCTGTTTAAATTTATATTGTACTAGCTTATGCCCGCGGTTACGCCCGCGTGGAGCCCGGTAATTGTCCCTCGGGATCGTATTACCGGCATAAAAAGTATCTAAATATTCTGTGTCAATCCAAGTTATAAACTATCAGGGTGCCCAATTACACCCAAATCCGTTCAGTAGTTTTTGCGTGAAAGTGTAAAAAACATACATTTATAATAGTAATAGTATAGTAGTAGGTTTAAATTTACTAGATAATTTATTGTGTTTTTTGTCTGTTGTTTGTTTGGATATAGAATGCCGAGGATCTTGGTAGGCATATTAAAAATTTGATTGGTTCCCACCAAGATAAATTATATTTAGTCTACAAAATTGTGTTTCGTATGGTTAGGTTATTGTGTTAGGTTGGATTGGTTATTGGGTATTCACTATTCACAAATATATTTTTATTAGTCTGTTCTTTCTCACAGCTGGGCAAAGGCGTTGCCATCGCTTTCTAATGTTCTTTATGTTTGGCCTTCTCCGACCAATACTTTTAATCATCAATATTCCTATCACCCCGCTGATTCAGCTGAAGTCTCATGTGACATTATCTTGTCGTATAGTATAAGCTGTTCATAATATGTAGAATTAACCAGAAATACAACAAATCTGATTGTGTTTGCGGGGCTAACATGGCCGGAGATCGCACATAATAGAGGGGTATGGAAGGAGAAAGGCCTTTGCCCAGCAGTGGGACACCATGTAGACTAGCTAAAAAAAAAAACAGAAATACAACAAATGCACAAATGCTTCAATAAACGGTGTTAATCCCGATACACTCTTTCTACGTTACCAATAAAAGAGGAACTGGTTCGCAACATAAGCACTAGTGGATAAGATTAGCGCCGACCTATTTGTTTAATCGTCGCTATGTTAACGCCCTGCTTATTTAATTTTATTTGCGATCAAACAAATATTGTATAGAAAAACTACAAAAGGATATGTTTTACGGATACTAAGGGTTGTTTTGTATTAAAGATAAAATACATTATTTTTTTTAAATTTGTTTTTGTGAAAAGGGACAGGATGTTCGTCACAATAGATTTAATTTCGGATTCAATTCGATTCATTTGGTTCAGGCATAGCAACCTCACCCCTCACCACACTGACGGTTTACGTTACGTGCGTGTGAACTGTCAGTGTGATCAATTAGACCTAAAAAGTATTCTATCGAACTGGCCTAAACAGGCTCTACAGAATCTTGGGCAATGCACAGACCAAAGAGAAGCGCAGGCTACAGAATGAAAACTATAAAAAAAAGTAAAAAGTTCCAAGGACTCTTCAGGCATCCTTGAGGGCGGCCCAGTTTACACATGACACGGTTCATCATCACACTGTTCTTTAGTCTCCAAGCCTTCGGGTGCTGCCAGAATGTTCCCCACCCCATACATACCCTCCATCATCAGTGCCGAAGTCGTCGAGCAGGTCGGTGAGCGCGTCGCGGAACTCGATCATGCCCTGCGCCGGCAGCGCCACCTGCGAGCGCGGGCCGCCGCGCGTGATGGTCTGCGACACGCGCAGGAAGCGTCCGCGCGAGTTCTCCTTCAGGTCCAGGTAGTACCGTCGGTTGTCCTGCAGTCAACATGGTGTTAGCGATACGTTCAGAGTGCTAAGGTTCTAAGGGTACCGACCCTTCTTCTATCAAGCGGGGCACTTTTTTGATGTCACTGCATTAAGGACTGTATCAATATCAACTTTAAGTATAAAAAAAGACAACAAAAAAGTGCTCTGCTTGGTGAGAACTGACCCTAGAAGACTTAACTCATTCAGCTTTTTTCCATAAACCGTTCAGTTTTGTATGTAGATACGCATTCATTCAGCTGCGGAAAGCTAAATGTTTACGCATCTCATTACAAAAAAGATATATTTTTTATTTTTTTACCGATGGGAAATCATCATATGACTTCTCCCACTCTGGGCAGAGCGGAAGGGAGTGTCAGACTTAGACTGACTAAAACCCATCCATGTTCCTTCCTTGCCCTTTGTGTTCCAGGGCCGCGGTATCTCTTTCGAACAGCCCGCAGCCCTGGCAGGCACAAAAAAAGATATCATATTAGAAGAAGAAATGTCACCATGTATGGCAAGAACGGCGACACTAAGGTTGGCGTTGTAGAAAATAACCGAACTCTTTCTAAGATTCGAAATGCCATATTAACAGCCAGGTACTGTAACCATAATTTGATAATGACAAATTCGCGGACAAGCCAATGAAGATCTAATTGACAAAAGTACTTAAAACTCTTTATTTTGCTACTTGAGAACATGTTATCAGCAAGAAGAAAGAAACTATTGGAATTATTATTACGTGCTGAAATTATGTGTGACCATATAAGAAAATCATATCCGTAGCTAAATCGCGACATGAAATTAAGAAGTACATAGTTATAGAAAAATCGAGAAAATTACATATATTTTATGTACTTTTGTAAAATATTAGTAGAATAAATCAGAAATGCATCGGTGGAAAGTTAATTAAATGGACACGACCACCAGTATCGACCTCATGGCACAGATCTTCATCACGCTAGACCCGCCCTGGTAGCATATCGGTTGGCACCACAACTGGATCATAATATACTGTTGACGTCTAACTTTAAATTGTATCGTGTTTCTTTCATCAGTTTCAATAGCTACACCTTACCAGCAGTGTATAAACACATGTACAGTTTAGAAAGTAATAAAAATCCAAATTTTATTCAATTATAAGAATAGTGTTCGCATAAAGCTAATTCGCCCGGCAAAACAAACATTACCACCAACTTTAAATGGCGACTACACCGATTTGACGGAATAAACTTTGAAGCGTAACAACATAATTACATTGACAGTCCAAGTAAGGTCGAAATTTGCAGTGAAGTATTCAGGAACCAGAGTTCAGTAACTAGATGGATGGAAGAAAGACAGTACGAAGGCTCATTCTGTAGCTCCATATATTATCATTAAACACAAGGCCGCTGTAACCAAGGGGTCTCCGATCCTTGCGCCGACTACTGGATCCCATGGTCAACTATGGAGTATTGCTATCCCTTTCTCCCCTTAAAGAACACCCTATTGTGCACTCTGTCTCACCTTGAGCATCATCTCGGACTTGAGCTTGCCGTCGTCGGGCACGTTGTCGGGGTTGGGCGGGCCCAGCGACGAGTAGAAGTCGCTGAAGCTAGACAGGTGGTCGCGGAACTCGGCCGCCGTTGACATCGCCAGGAAGATCTGGCTTCGCCGCCCGTCTGCGCCGATCTGGGGGACAAACACTAACTTGAGTATCCTTCGTCTGGATTCTATTGTGTCATGTTGATAACACCTTTTCTTGTCTCTTTATGTGAGTTCATTCTTTGAAAATATTAAAATGATTCCGATTATGTGAAACTAGTCAGTTTCATAAGGTGGAAACAACAGGGTTTATTCCGGTATTCTTAGAAACTTGTGCATTCAAAATCAATTAACCCTTATTTTTGACGTCAGGGAACTGGGAAGAATGGCAAAAACGTGTTGCGCCGACGCGACGCTAAGGATCATGTGGGATCCCGGGACAAGGGCAGGAAGATGACAAGGATGATATTTAATGGCCAATGTTTGCAGACTGTACCTCACCTATATTGCGCTGCGTCGAATTTAGGAGGTGAACTTAATCTTCTAATTAAGAAAACCAAGATACCGATAGCAAGCACTTGACAAAATAAGTCCTAAAACTAATATCAGATTCCCAAGTAAAGGTCGGTGTTGGTGCCAAGTCACAAAATGTGCAGCAAACAGTTGGTATTGGGTTGCAAACTACACAGCGTCGGCAAATGTAGGGGAGGCGGGCGAAATCAATAATAAATTGAATGCTGCTCGTCGCTTCTCACGCCCGAAGGACTAGACCGCTCGTAAATATAATATTAGATGTATCGTTAATATTATGAACAATCTTTTAGTTCTATCAAAAAATGGGTCAAACCATATTTTCACCACGTTCGGTAGGATATTGAGGACCACAACGCTAGGTGCGTGTGATCAAAGACAAAACAAGATTCCTCAATATTCTTTTTGTTTGTATGAAGCTATGGTATATTCGCCTTGTTTAAGCTCCCATCTAATGTCTGAAATAAGGTTTTCAGGATATCAAAATCATAACCCTTTTTGGGTTTGCCTGCGGCAAAAAAGAGGAGTTGTTGAGTGGAATAATAACATTAATCTTTTCATTTTCAGCATGAATCAGTGATTCACTCTTCGTTCGAAAGGAACTCGCTTGGAAAGATAAGACGTCGAAAACTTTTCTTTTTTTTTTCAATTGTAAAATCTAGGGAGTTACAAAGACAACACTTCTTATCAGTCTGAAAAATAAAATTGGATTTCTGATTTTACCTATTACTATAGGATTTTTTTACAAAAACATATTATTAATAGTTATTTGCCAGGAAGATACAATGTTCCTGTCCAACACAACAGGAATTAGATCCAATTGTTCAGGGACCATCATAACCAGATTCGTCTACTCAGTACAAGTATTTTGGCTTAAGTTTCAGCATTTTGCCGCTTCAAATTTGAAAGCCGTACATAGCTTTTTTTTGAATCCTGTTAGCAACCAAATATTTTGGGAGGGACCTTTATCAAGCACAAGATTGATAAGCCGTCATTGATAGCAGTCTATTATAATTAAAACATTTTAGTCGTTATCAGCGTATCGTCATCAGCTGTTGCTATCTATTATGTAAATCGTTATCGTGTACATAGTCACGGTTACGCAACACGTGTAAAAAAATAAGTATCTCTATGTAAACATTAATCACCGAGAATTTTATACAATTTTGAAGTGACTTCTAATGAATTACAAGCTATAAAATTTACATTAATAGCATGTATTAATTCAAAGAAAAAATATTTATGCAAAATGTTTTGTGCAATCACACTTCCAGAATGCTTTCTAACTAAGTTCAGGAAGTCTGATTCTAGAAGGATCTCCTTCCTCAACGTAGTGGCGAGCTTTCATTGTACTTAACAATAACCTCCACATAACAGTGAGGAAAACTGCCACCACAGTTGATCATGTAAAACGTACTGTCAGATTATATAATCAGCCAGGAAACTATTTATACATTGAAAACCATCTCGTTTTAGAACCCCCAGCGATTAGCAGGAAACTACTCGTTACAGGAGCTTCACTCTAAAATGCCCCTTATTAAGGTATAACCTTTTATACCCACAACATAACCCGGTGAGGGATGGAGAGGGAGAAGAAGACCGAACAGATAAATGGATTGTGTGAGAAATTATATGAAAGAGAAAGGAGTAAATGATGCCGTGACGTCTGATAGGGGAGAATGGAATAACAAAACGTGTTGCGCCGACCCCGCGTAGAATGGGCAAGGGCAGGAGATTATGATATACCCATAACACACGACTCACAACACAAGCATTACTAAATAGGTATGAAGAACTGTTTAGTTAAGGACGCTGAAAATACCTGACACTCGGGGTGGCGCGGGGCAGGGGAATCTTCACCTTTATTTTCCTTAACGTTGCCTTACTAGATGATATGACACTCCTCCTTACTAGTGATGACACCTGGGTTTATTCCACACTCTGCCCACTAGTTTCCGAGTGTGATTTTTTCTTTGATAAATCAATGATATTTGAAAATGAAACGTGCTATGTGATTTATTTAGTGTACTGGTACGCATTAACTGGTTTGTGGAGGTCTGATATACAGCTGCATTCGGTAAAACTGGCAGCCTCCTCCAACATGAAGGGTGAAGGCTAGGTAGATGATAAGGAGATACAGGTCCCAAGGTCCCGAGCCAGACTTCCTTTGTAGTAGAACTAGTGCACGTTACATTACAGTTACGTTACAGTGGGACAAGCTTATCCAACAGACATAGCTAACGATTGTGGACGTCAAAGGTCGAGGGGAACTTATGGTAACTTTTTATATGGCCGGGTATTGTGTCTCAATCATTACAGCCATTACGCGCGTTACGTCATCAGTCTCGACTTCACGAGGGTTGCCAGTTAAAGACTATTGTTACTCTACCCCCAAGTTTTAAATAAACACTCCTTTATAAACAATATGTATGAAACAACTTATTTATAAGTTAACTTGGCTAAGTTTGGATTTGTTCAAGGTTAGATAAGTTTTACATTTTCTGAACACCTGCTATTTTATAGAAGTGAAGTCTAATAAGATTTTAATTTAATTAGTATAACATTTAATATTGTTTCCTCTCTAGTTTGCCTCTCAGTTTTGTACCCATGACTCATAAATCCGAGACTTACACCTGATCCAAGCTAAAACTTCGTCTACTAGTACTTGTACATTAGACAACTAGAACACACAACCACAGTCAACCGCATGCTAGTTTGACCTTGAAAGCGCCTTTATTATGTAGTAGTAAAGGTGATTTTCGTCGAGGGGTTGTCCATACCCATCAAACACTGTCTTAGATATGTGCAGCGGCTGTAAAAGGGTCATGCATGCAGCAACACTTACCCCCTGTTTTTTTTGTGAAATTTCTACGGTTCCATATTCACTACGTGGCTGCAGTTCTTTTGGTAGGTAGTCATAGTCCGGAGTATGACAGCCATCTTGTCTTATTTCTACAGACAGTTTTACAAATGTTTATCATGACACCCGCCCCCTCCTACCTTACCTCATGCGCCAGAATAACCATGCAACATGGAAAACCGTGCTTTTCTACTCGTGTCTAGAACATTCTACGACAATGTGGAACATCTATGAGAGATGAGTGATGACGTACGCTCACCTCTGCGACCTTGATGAACCGCCCGCGCCGGTTCTGCTTCACGTCCAGGTAGAACCGCTTGGACTGAATCTGCAGCATTTTCGTCGCCAACTCCTGCTCCTGTGGCTGCTGACCTGCACATACGAGAGGAACAGAGTTCAGCAGCAGTTCAGATAAAGACAATATAATAATACATAACATTATATCACACCTGATAACCCACACGGGAGAGGCAGAGGTTTAGGTAAAGTACACGTACATTTCGCAAGAATTGTTTAAGTCCCATGTAAAAAGGTGGTCATTTATAACAGATCTCATAATATTTGCACTCGCCTGCCGGTGGTCTGATGGCGGTCCTGCTGAGCATGAGGTCCTAGGTATTCTTCTCAGGTGAGACATTGGTATCGAGTTTAAATTTTTTTCAGTAGTAGCCGGAATTAGGGCGAGCACAAACCCAAAGTCCGGTCTACTACTTGAGACCTAAACATAACTGGCCAAATGCAGGTATACTATACAACCCCCCCTCGGGGAATACACACGGAATCTATGGGGAATGTCGGTTAAAGTTTGTCAAGCTATTATTGAGCCTATTGCACCGTACTTGGCCTTAATATTTAATTTGTGTGTGGACCAAGGAGTCTTCCCGGACCTTATGAAATACAGTAAAGTAATACCACTTTTCAAATCCGGGGACAGAAAAGACACCAATAACTATAGACCCGTATCCGTGTTGCCGGTTTTCAGCAAGGTCTTTGAAAAGGTTATGCTTAATCAAATGCTCAACCACTTTAACACCAATAAAATCTTACATGAGAAGCAGTATGGTTTCACCAAAGGACGTTGTACGACTGACGCCGGTGTTACCTTATTAAAACACATATTTACTGCGTGGGAAGAGGCACAAGATGCCATAGGAATCTTTTGTGACCTCTCGAAAGCATTTGATTGCGTAAACCACGAAACCCTACTCTTTAAACTTAAACATTACGGTTTAGGGAAACTTGCGATTAGGTTAGTGAAATCGTATTTGAACGATAGACATCAGCAAGTACACATAAATGGTGTCAATTCAAAGGGTTTAAAAGTAAGTATGGGTGTACCGCAAGGTTCAATATTAGGTCCTTTCCTCTTTTTAGTTTATATAAATGATCTACCCCATTTATTTAAAAACCAACCACAAATGGTGTTGTTTGCTGACGATACCTCTTTAATATTTAAGATAAACAGACATGCCACAAATCTTGACGACGTAAATAACGCCCTACTGCAGGTCCATGATTGGTTCACCGCGAATAATTTAGTATTAAATGGGAAAAAAACGAAATGCATAAGATTTGCTCTACCGAATGTCAAAAGTATTGTTAGTGACATAGTATTGAATCAAGAGAAACTAGAATTCGTCGAAGATACTGTTTTTCTGGGGATCACGCTCGACTCAAGGCTACAATGGGGTCCGCATATAACATCTCTTGCAGGACGGCTGAGTTCAGCAGCATATGCTGTTAGAAAAATCCGTCAATTTACTGATGTAGATACCGCGAGGCTAATCTATTTTAGTTATTTTCATAGTATTATGTCATACAGTATTTTACTATGGGGACGGGCTGCAGACATCGAGTCTATATTTATTCTGCAGAAAAGAGCTATCAGAGCCTTATATCATCTACGTAGGCGTGATTCTCTAAGAGAACTGTTCAAAGAAATTAATAAATCATCATGACAGTACCTTGTCAATACATCTATGAAAACATCATGTACGTTAGGAAAAATCTGCATTTATTTAGTAAAGGAGGTGACAGGCACCACTATAGTACTAGAAACAGGGACCAACTAGTACAGCCAGGTTTTAGGCTAGCTAAAGTAGACTCATCTTTTATGGGGTACCTACTGTTTAAAATGTTATAATAAAATACCTCCCCACATTCTAAGACTAGATGAGACGAAATTTAAATCTTGTATAAAACGCACACTATGTAGGCAAGCATATTATAAGTTGTGTAATTGAAATAAATGCTTTTGAGTTTTTTTTTGAATATTGCGTTCCTATTGCGGTAAGAGGCTACAATGGCCTCTTTACAATCGATCTCCTTACATCCAACATCGAAAGGGGTAAACCGTCTCGAAGACGTTACATCTCGACATGCTCACCCTTCCCTAAACTAAATCAATTGACTACCTACTTCATCTGAAAATCTAGATATAGGCATATAGGTAGGAAAGTGTATGACGTCATAAGCAGTCTCTCTAGATCCAGACTTGCTTCAACGACAGATAACATCATAATATAAAACGTTTACTAGAGAAGATACGCAAACTCAATATTATAGTAGGTACTAGTGTTTTCATAATAAACAAGAACTGGCAATACAACTGAAACATCCTTCTCTAACTTAATTATCATTCTTCAAGAAATCCTAATCTATCGTCCTAGAAAACGGTATAATTACCTCGATTTAAGCTTAACTGGAATTTAAAATGTACTTTAAAATGTGATATCAAATCAAATAACGGCATTATGTCGCAGATACGTTTAATTTTGTAAAAGTTACTGAGAAACTCTATGTATTTAAATGAGAACAAAACCGGTGCAGACAAAAAGCAATCAATCGTTCAATTACAAATAGAGATTCAGATTTGTTATATATATATACAAGAATTGCTCGTTTAAAGGTATAAGATATCCAGAAACAAGCACACTCATGACACAGAAAGTACTGAAACGCAGAGCGCATGATCGTCCTTTCTGCAAGGACTCCGAGGAATTTCATCAAAAACGCGCCAAACTTCAAAGAAACGTAATTCTGAACTGTTCGGGGCTAAACGGAGTTCAAGTTATCGTAACAAAGGCACTTAGTCCGTTAGAAATCGACCCCGTGTGATCGATTCGGATGCACGCAAAGCGTTCCGGACGGCTGCACCGGTGCGCGGTGTCGACAACGCCCCTCATTTCGGCGGTAATTACCAAGTACTGAGTCTAGCTCACTGCTAGGCAGACGTTACTAGGACCGCTGAGGGCGTGGCTCGTTCAATGACCTACGATTTCACTTGTTTGATAATCGTCGCTTAATGTCTTTATTGATAATTTTGTTGGGTTTGTTTGGTCTAGGCGTGGTTGCGGATGCACACTTTGTTTTTAAATTTAGAAAATAAACTAGGTTAACTGGGTGGTAAGAGGTCAGAGTGCTATGGTGCGACTGCGAAGGCCTTTGTCCTCCCGCAGTGGACTGACGCGGAGATAATTTCCTCTTTACTCTGGACGATCTTAATTTGCACGCTTTTTTACATCGTTCTCACGTATACAGGGTGTAAATAGACTCTTCACGAAGCCGTCAACCAAGCATAATGTACATCAAACTAAGTAACTTTACGCAAAAATTTGTGCTGGGAAACGACTTTTTTTTGGGCTGAAAAATCAAGTTTTACAGTAGGACTCAATGTAACGCACTCAAAACATTGTGCTGATGGATGGATTGAATAGTAAGGGGGTCCTGGAGGTGTTTAAAGCGAAAGTCTTACATTAAAAACATGTATTTAAAAAAAAAAACTTATGAAAAAGTTGGACCTTTGACCTTTGTTGGACCAATATCTCCGTAACTAGAAGTTTCCCAGGTATGGTCTAGAACAAAAAAATGATCGCGATGACGGGGAGTACAAGTGCTTTTCGACTTCTTTAAGAGTCTGTTTACACCCTTTAGGTATAATCTCAACATGAATGACGTTACCAAGATTTTGATTTAGAAAGAGTGTCCATGGAATTTCTTGCCCATTCGTCTCCATAAGATCTATGCTTTGGAATGTGCAACTACAGTACTTTCTCAAGTTATTATGACTGTAACTTCACTTTTTTCGTTTTTTTGACATTCAAAAGTGCCTGGAATAGTCTAATTGAAATAAATGGTTTGAGTTTGAGAGAGAAGCTTTAACTAAAAGCGAATGAAGGCTTTATGCGGAAAAGTGATTGGTCAAATATCAGCCCCAGTTGACACTGCCCTTCACAGGTGTCCAGAGATAATAAATAGTAGATTAATTAATCAAGAATATTGTGAACCGCGGCAATGGGCATCCGTCTGCCCTTCGGCAACCTTCGCAAAAAGCGGCCGCTTGGTTGCATAGCAACCGCTTGATTAATGGGCCTCGCAGCTACGCCGTCTTCAGGACAACACTACTCACTAGCCCTGGGGTTGAGTACCGGCTGCTTTGGGCCTGTCTAGACAACGTGTTCGTCATTAGTATTGGCTCTTAGATATAGGGTTCGAACCGTTTCTTTTTTTGCAAGCATTTTTGAAGTACCGCAGAACCGTAAAATTACGGTAACCAGGTATTGATCTGGCTTTGTAAAATAAGAAGTATACATCAAAACCAATTTATCTAAAACGATTATTGAAATAAATGTCTGAAAGTAATCAGATTAAATAAAAAACGTGGCCATTCCAAAACGATAATTTAATTTCTGCCAAATGTATTTAGCATCTAATTTGGCAAAAATATCATTAGACAATTTCCGGCGGAAACGTCCCTGTTCCTCACGGCTGAGTTGTTGTAGACCCTCCCCTTTCCCTCTGCCGCCCTACGACCTCTATACCCTCCGCGCCTCAGCCCCCACCCCGCACCGTCTACAACCTTCCCTCATAAATGATGCCTAATAATTCTCACCACTGTTACGTCTGGCATTATATTTAAACACCTACAGATTTAAGAAAAAGAGATCTACCAGTAATACTTGGTATGAGGAAACCAAGTAATACAAGTACTACAAAACGATAAAATTAAAACGTTATAAATGTACATATAATTCGATCAATCAACCCAAAGGTAAGCGGTTAATCCTAATAAAACAAGAAGGATGTTTAGTATTAAAATAGTTCATTTAATTAGTCAACACATCTGTCGGACCGGCGGTCATTACTTTAAATCGGCCTGAAACTGTCAGGCTGTTATCATGAAAGATATTACGCGTTGTGTCACACCTAGCAGTCTAACACACAGAAGGTCCAGTCCGTACAAGGAGCTCAACAATAAAATACACTTATCTTATCGAACCGAATCTTTTGGCGCGAAGCGAACTAACGCCGCCAATTTGTTTTTAACAGCGCTCTCCTGTAGCAGTGTCCAGCAGTGTTTGTCCAGGTTCGATTTCAAAAAGCCTCTAAGGAATATAAAGTTTTCCAAGAACCTACATGAAATGTGACACAGATTTTGTCGTAGGACTGAACCTTCTTTATAATTTATTATGTTGTACAAAAGGTTATTGAACTTACCGGAGTCAAAATTATTCCCGCCAGCGTCCATACTTTGCCCATGATATTCTGTAACACATTGACAAAGACACTTACATTAATAAACGTAATTTATCATGAAACATTATGTACGTAGTTTATTTTAGGTTCTATTTATAACTAATTACTTTTTTTATCATTCCTTCATTATCTTCAGGCTTCAATAAGACTGAAACCACACGAACAGAAAAACTGCAGATCAATCAAAGGATTTCAATAAGGTTAAATATCAGTACAGCAGTTTTTGCATAAGCTGAACTTTTTATTTTGCCAAAACAGCTCTTCAAATTGGCAACACATCATGGTAGGTCCTAGACTCCTAGACGTGTCTGCAGTACGCCCAGTGACGTCTGTCAGACGTTGACTTACGTAAGGCAATTGCCAAACGTGGTGTCTGTCGCCTTGGCCGCCGCCCGGTGACCTCCCCATACCATTACCATAGGGTCGAATAAATTAAACGCGAATATGTTTCCAACCTCTTTATTAGCGAAATTTACAACTTTTTGCACAATATGATCATGTTACTATGTGAGGCGTGTAGGACATGACAGGACATGTGGGGTGGAATGGCAAGCGATTTATTGCGAAACTCCGGCCAAATTAGCATGTATCAGGACAGGAGACAAGCAGGCAATCTCCTTAAAAGGAAGGTAAGTGCTAACCAAAACAAGTTACAAATGTTATTAAGCAACTGGGACCAAAATCATATGTAAATTCTTTACAAGTGAGACATAACAACACCTTAATTTGTTTCACTATAAACGACAACTATTTGGAATGGACGAATTTTGATTATCAAAGGACCAGAACACCTTGGAGTCTTGTACACCCTTTGTCTTAACCAAAGCTTTGGAAACATGGTTCCATCCTTCGTTAGCCTTCGGCCTGAACCAAAGCATATTGAAGCAACTTCCAACAAAGAATCAACAAAGCGGTAAACGGTCAACCTTTGTGCTTGACCATGCATCAAATCAAAATTCAGTTAAGAGACCGTTTCAACAAATTGTGAATTTCAGGACGGGTCAGCAAACTAGGACGAGGTATGTTCTAATAAATTCGTGAGGCAATCACCGCCGTTGCAGGCCCGGAGCTCAGAGCACGCAACACGCTGCATTTAATTACCACCGCTCCATTAGCTGATATAATAATTGCAGGTGTTTTCCGAAACATCCTCTGGTATACAACGGCTTTGCATAGTAATGTGTGTGCTAACCAGTCGTACGTAAGTCGGTAATCGGATGGTAAGTACTTTTTTTTGGAAATGTTCTTTCCGGGAAGCAAGAAACAAAAGTGACAGCCGTCATGTGGTACTAGTACCTGCCAAGGAGAGATGATTTTCCCAGCGAATGAATGAGTCAAATAATATGGAATTAAACTTTTGATTAAACAAGAAGACAACGAATGAGACGAAAGACTTACTGAAATCATTCAATTGTATAATATGTACAAGCTTGCAACTCTAACAAACGCACATCTCAACGTTATTTATTTGTAGTTTTCGTGAGGCTATTGCACCGACTATTAGGTTTGTGGCCATCTGTCAAACTGACAAGAAAATTCGAGAAAACTACAACTTCTGTAGTGCACGCGAGCAAATAGAACATGATGGATTGCGAATAGTAGCTATTATGGCGAAAATTCACAAATACACTAGTTAGATATTTAGAATCAATGAACACAAAAAGTCAGTCCGTCTTGATTTACTGAAGCCCAGGTAGGCCAGATTGGGAGTACGAAAAGTATTACAGAAATATTCAACCTAATATTTGAAACCACCAATCAAAATATGAAACCTTATCAATGAGTATTATGAAAAGGTCTCTAGCAAGAGATCCAATCGATCGTAGAGTATACAGCGTGTAAACGGACTCTTCACGAAGCCACGAAGCATTATGTACATACAATGGCGGACACTCCCGCCTGATCGTCACTAGCCGGGCGGGACGCCTCCGCATGGTTTAGGCGAAAAAAAAATTTAACTGATCAGGCAGAAAAGGCCGCGATTGTACATCAAACTAAGTAACTTTACGCAAAAAATATTGCTAACTTCTTTTTTGGGGTGAAAAATAATGTTTTACGGTAGGACTCAATATAACGCATTCAAAATATTGTGCTGATGGATGGATTGAATAGAAGGCGGGTCGTAAAGGTGTCTTAAGTAATAATAATACATAAAAAGAATGTATTTAAAAAAACTTGTGAAAAAGTTGGAACCTTGACCCCAATATCTCCGTAATTAGAAGGTTCCCAGGTATGGTCTAGAACAAAAAGAAATATCGCAATGATGGGAAGAACAAGTGCCTTTCGGCTTCGTTAAGAGGCTTTTTACACCCTTTATAGGCCTGCCACAGGAAATGAACAAAAGACAAAAGCATTTTGATTAATTTCCCGAACGATTGCTTTCACGAGATTGGGATGAGAATGAACATGCGCGACATATTTATCCCCTCATGAAAATAATGCAGGCAGTGGTTCTGCAAAAAATATGTGAACGAAAAGCGCCGTGTTCGAAATAAATTAAGGGTGGTGATATTTAATAACAAAGAGTGTATCCCGGTTCTGTCGTACAGTAACGCGTTCGCATATGAATTACAAACGGTACATGTATGCCTCAATCACGCATAAATTTTCTTAATTTATTTCGCCCTAAGCGAGTATGCAAATCGAACCGCCACATTAATTTCTCAATACATGAGTAGATTCCCATGATGTAGGTGGATTGAAAGCTTGGTCGTATTGTCTCCCTGCCTTGCAAGATCCTTCGTTCTCATTAAAATGCTGTCTCAAAAGCGAAATTCAGCCCTCAATGTTTCTAAACCAGAACAACCAACAAACTATGCTATCTACTTAACCAGTACTCATATTATTTTGGAAGGCTCCGATCGTCCTGCTGGGTCCGGCTATCTAAATAACCAGATGACAGCGTCCGACATGACAGCCAAAGTAACGAGGTGTTTCTCCCACTTCTAGACTGACAAATGATCAGCCGGACATCTGCGAAACGTGTCCGGGAAGCGACCTGGACAAAAGATCCGTAAAGCGGTTAGAAATCTGCTACGAAATACGTCCGGAGCTCATATTTATTGATTTATCATTATGCAATGCAATAGTGAAGCAAACTAACAACTTATCATCTATAACTGATTACATATTATAATGAACCCACATGACATACATATGATTGTTTTAGTATCTGATCAGCAAATTTTGGCGATACTCAACGTACAGCTCAGCGGTACCTATACCTATATCATGTGTGTGCCCGGCCATACTTATGTCTTTAGTGTCTGTGTGTTCTTTCTTCACTCAAGAGTTCCCGTGACTTTAAAGATAGGTGACCATTAAATCAAATCACGTGTTACGAATATATACTGAATTTATTACGATACATGTCGACTGTGCCGCGATGGAAGACCGACTGTGGTGACGCGGTGTGAGGCGGCCTCTGGCCACTTGCTGAATCGACCTTACGACCCCAAGTATCGGGCCGCCACATGTCATACAATAGAAGGTAGGCTTTAGAACTGTGAAATCATCACGGACGATGGTGGATCCATCAAAGTAGGTAAAATGCGACCAATCGCTATAATTTCGCAACAGCTCGTTGACTTTTCGGAGTTAGCTTAGGTTGCTAGAAAATAGAAAATATTTTCAGCAGATATCGAGAAAGATTGCATCTGTTTAAGATAAAGGACTCCCTACAAACGATTGGTGATCGCTCGTTCGTTAACACAAAATGCGGGGAAACATAGTGCTTGAAGAATGAGCTACGTCGATCGGAGGATCGATATCTGTGGTATCGGCGAGTCACAGGCGACTGGTCAGAGGTCGGTCGTGTAGTGTTACCGTATACCGTCACACACACCGCAACCGAGCTGGCCAAGCCGCAGTCGAGCGGCAAGTGCTAAGTATGCACTGATTAGCAACCGAAGTATTAATGTGAGAAATGCAACAACACAGCCCACGAATACTAAGGAATCGTATAAAAGGATACAAGTGCATTATGTGGAAGCGAAACTGAGCGGTGAACGTGTAACCTTGAGCGATGCAATGGAAACGATCAATGAAGACTGCGTCTGCGTGGTGTACACCAACATGACGTGCCGATGTAGGCGCTGCAGGCGACTGACGAACTGACGACGATCCCATTTGGTCTAGATAGTCACTAAGCGTCTGTTGGGGTGTGCAGAGGTGGAAGATGGGACGGACAACGTAAAAGGACGGAACGACTAGAAACCTGCTCAAACCATTCAAGACAATCTTATGAGTGATTGATAACCATTAATGACTTTAAATCCATTTCCCTTTTGAGTTAAATTAAATTATAATTACTTGTGGCACCATAAACGAACAAACGCGTGTCTTTGCGCTTGATGGTCACTTCTTTAGGCAAGCGAGTGGCCATTTTATGCCAAACTAGCTTTTGACTGCGGCTTCGCTCGCGTTAATTTAGAATTTGACAATCCGGGTCGGAGCGAAAGACACGTGGCGCCATCTATTATCATAAGAACGTTATTGCTGTTTTCCTCTGGAACAGTACTTTTTGCGGGGTGAAAGGTGCCCTATGTCCGTTTTTGTACACCTGACAACGTAAATGCAAGATTTCAGGATGATTTGTTAAGTGGTTTAGGCGTGAAAAGGTAATAAACAAACAAACAAACTTACTTTGTGTATTTTTTTTTTATTTTGTTTAAATCAGATTTTGTTTAATTTTATATTAATACATATAAATTAAAATGGCTTTATTTAATTTTATCTTATTGCTTCCAAACTTTTGGACGGTAGTGTATATAGTTAGGATTACGAAGAATTTGGTACCAGACTCAATTTTTCACATTATGCGGCTATAAAAGACTGGGGTGACATGGGTCTTGTATCCATCAAATCAAACCAAATCAGCTTCATCAGTCACTCTCACTTGACAGTGAGAGTGACTGATGAAGCTGAATTGGTTTATTATTCACAGGAATATGTCAGAATTCAGAAAGCCTTTAGAATCTATTTCACGTTCATACAGAGCGCCAAACTCATCGCGTGTGCTGTCCAGTCGTCTGCAGACAACGTGACTGTAACAATATAACGATAAGGACCAAATACTCACAGAACTTATAGTGGATTAAACCGTTTACGACCACTTCGTATCGCAAAACTTGGCAAATTATAAATCTGTATGTAAAATCATTGTGGCAGCACATCAACTTTAACGTCCGTCTTACCAATCCGGCAAGCTTTAGTTTTTTACTCAGAAATTATACTTAACGCGAAAACTGTTAGAATACCAAAGTCAAAGAGATCTTTGAGTCTGTAGCAGACGCTTCTATCATATTATATTAGGCTCGTTTGGGCAGACTAGTTAACTCAAGCCCTCTCAGGTACTACAACGACTTAATCCTCTTTGAGCATGGAGTATTTAAATAAGCCTTGTACTCCCAAATTCGAAAGCTATTATAGATTCAGTGCTTTGTGTCCAACTGCTTACTGCGTATTAGCTATGAAAGAGATCTTTTGTGAAGGTTGTGACGTCGTGCGAACACGCGAAATAATGTCCGCTGAGCACAAGGAAGCGACTTTATCATTACATGCTTGGCCCACATTCTGGCATATGACAGCTAAACTTAGATATGTTCGAAAGAATTGAGGATCCAAAATCTAAACCATTAGCGTCGTAAAACTGAGAGTGAACCGCCGCGATAGTGTTCACGCTAATAAACATTTTATCTTTAAATCTTATCCTTTGTTGCTAATATGCGAGTGGCAATAATTCGCGCGTCTCATTCAGGTGGCGCATATTAATAACCTCCTTACGTAGCACAGCCATGTTCACACCAGGCGTCATTTCTTCACACATTTTTTGCCAATCTACTTGTAAGCGTTGCGCATGCGCATGACCTGAATAATAGCAAACAGCGCCGTAGTTCCGACGCGACGGCAACGTACGCTCACTACAAAAAAAAACCTATCAAATCACCAGACAATTAATTGCGAAGTCGTAAAAGCTCTAATAAAAAGATAACTTCCATTTTAAAAGTCGGTTAAACAATTCAAGCGGCACAGCGGGGCCCGATCTAGGGTGTCTATCACTAACTTAAACAACCAATAAGGCGTAAGAGTGTGTGCCAAGACACACTTAAAGTAGTTATGTAAGTAGTTCAAGGCGGGTCATTGGCAGCAGACGATATTGTTGCAGACATAAGCCAGACGGGCAAAAAAGTGAAACCGCTGTTTTTCATTAAAAAAAAAACCACAGCCACAGCACGGTTGGTAATGAATGAAGAAACGAAACGACAGTCACGTTATGAGCCACAACTACGAAACGTTCACTTGAAATTCTTCTAATTGTTTTACAGTCGTTTACTTCATTAATTAATTTCGCGCTCATTTCGCAATGATTCTTTTGCGAGCGATGGCAACATTGATAGATTTGTAAATTAGAGAAAAAAAAATGGAGCCTGTCTGAGACAAAAGCCTCTCTTGGCCAAATTATTAAGTTGATTGAGAGGCCGCTGACGTAATCGCACGTCGAGAATGTTGGCAACGTCTGGCGAGACCCTGGACACGAGTGGTTCACCTGCATCACACGCCATTCAAATTCAAATACCATATAAAACGCCTTATTTTGAAATGATACATTTTAAATTCAAAGTACAGTCGAACCATCTAATTGATTTCGACTCGTTCCATCACAAACCTCATCCATCGCTTTCCATCAGGCGGGATCGAGGCCAATTTTGTAATTAAAAAAAAATTACAGTTAACATGTGTGCGTGAAGTCATAGTTATGTACAATATTTCGCATAATGTTACTATAGCGACCTTGGCACAATGGTTATCGTCTCTGGTCAATGAACGAGAAGTCAAACTCAAACTCAAAAGCATTTATTTCAATTAGACCCTTACAGGCACTTTTGAATGTCGGAAAAACAAAGAAGGCTAAGCTACAGTCACAGTCACAAGGCATAATAACTTGTGAAAGTACTGTAGTTCGAAGAGAAGAGTCGAAGTTTAAACAATGGGTGCAGTAAAAAAAAAAGCTCTTTTTGTAATCATTATTTTGTCAAAACATTACTTAAATTAGAATTATTAACGATTCGATCCCGTTCATGGATGAGTAATGAAGTTTGCAACGTTTGAGACAACTACGGAACTCGTAGGCTATTTTATTTTGACTGTTTAGAAAATAACTACCGACAATTTAAAAGTACCTATTGTTTTCATACATTTAAAAAAAAAAGAATTATTTTATTGGTTTTATTTAATTACCTTTCTACTTTTTCGCATGAGTGATTTTATTGGCCACAAAATATTAATAAAAAACAAAAAGTAAAAAACAGCAAACCAAAATTCCTCAGCTGGGATGGAACTCAAGCGGATCAGTAGATATCGCAGGCGCTTACACCAATCAGTTTTACCATGTTAAGTTGGTTTAAAATTTTGGCCTTCATTGTGCACCCTTTTATTTTAACTGTGTATGTAAAATACGTCTGCGCGTACAATAATGTCAATAATAATAAGTGGCTGTATGAGCATTATTGGCTCGCACAATGACAGTTACCGATGTGTGCGTGATGCTCGCTTGTTTCATTTAGTGTTTATTTATTTATTTGTTTAAATAGATCCTTGCCGCACTTACAGTTTGCACCAAAGCGTTTGTGTGCATAACTATGACTTCACCCACACATGTAAACTGTAAATCAATTAGATGGTTCGACTGTACACAACGCCTGTCTCGACAGCCCGACAGCTATTACATAAAAACTTTGTTCGGCCTAATAGATTACACCTTAGCGACGCCGCCGCCGCTAGCGGTTCAAAACCGAGGCTCAACTGAATATAATACCCCTTCGACATATAACTTGTACTATCAAACTACACTTTGGAGAATTCTTAGCAAATGTAAGTCGCGTCGAGACTGGGTTTGCGTTTGTCTGGTTTAGCATCTTTAATGCTGGACTGTTAAACCAGTTGTAATGAAATAGGATGTTTTGGATCAGTCGGTACCCGGAACAAGACAAAGGACTTTCGTAAAGTGAAAAACTTCTCAGGCGGTAATCAATATTTACTTGCCGATGAGGAAAACTATTCCCTAAATATATAGGATTTCCAATTAATTAGTTTAACTAACAAAGGAAGATCGCGTATAATTTGTTCAGCTTATGTGTATAACTAATTGTTATGTATTTATGTAAGTTGATCAGTACGAAACTATTCCTCGTTTATTGTCAAACAAGATGATTTTACAAAATAAGGGGTTTTATTATGATTAACTAATTTATATCATCAACAAACTAAACTGCAACCTAGGAAAAGCAATCGCACTTTATACCTTGCCTATGTCGTTGGCGATACCACAACCAATTTTCAAGCTATTGCATCAAGAATTTTGCAATCCTATAAGCCTGGATCTGGTAGAAACGGCAGTCAATGTTGTCATAACAGCCATGCTTAGCTAGAGGACTAAGATAAAGGAAATCAGAGGCGATGAAAGTCGTTCACAAAATATTAGAATTGTTTGCAAGATCGAATACAGATGAATGGATTCTCTGCAAGGACGCGACTTAGGAGGGGCTTCGGTTCAACAGTGGAATAGACACATAAATAGGTTTATATGAACCTAATCAAAATGGTTTTTAATGGCAACCCTTTCTGCTATTTATGTGCCAAAGGCTATGATGATCATCGTTTGACAAATCATTACTCTGCCAGCAAAAATGTCATATTTATGTAAATCTAAGGGATATTTTTATAGGAGGCATATCTGAAGCTAATGCATGTCAAAAAGAAATTGAAAGCATGCCAATTTCCAATGTAAACTTACAGAGCCATTTTTAAATAGATTCCCAACATGCCTTACACTTTCTGAAATCTAACTATTTAATCACTTTTATTTTGATTAATAAAATCTAATGTCCATTGCTCTAATATGTCAGTGAATGATCGAATAGGTTAAATGAAACTGCTGAAAAACGCTGTAATTCTATGTTTCCTAGATTGAAGTGCTGTCATACAACCCTGATAAGAAAAAATGCCTAAATAGCATCTTTGCAACAATGAATGAAACAATATAAAACAAAAGATTAAAGAGTTTTCTAGGTTACCCCATACCCGCCTTAATGAAATGCGACAAATTGTCAAAGAAATTACAGCCTGTTGTGCCAATAATATTATAATCAACTTCAGTACTGAATATAAGTGGCACCACAGTACCAATTTGTTGATAAGCCTGCAATGCCTAACATAGTCATATTTTCCAGTTAGAATAACCTCAACGATTGATATCGAACATAAACATTTGTTTTATAACCACAATACATTCAGTTAATAATTCAGTACAAAATTGTTATAGCTGAACTGTACCAAAAATTGCATTCAGTGAATTCATGCAGTTTATTACTGCATGAATGCACTCATGTTTAAATCCGTAAAGTTTCCTCTGCATGCACCCGTTGCCGGGTGATTTTCACTGCAAACGGATAAAAAAGTGCAACATGCAATCATTGTAATTAAAGAATGGATAATTAAACATTTTAGTTCTTACTGTAAGAACAGGTTTCCAAGTATGTTTGAATAAGAAATTAAGATTAAAATAACATGATGTGTTAGACAACAATATACACACACAATTGATTGATAGATTGTTTCAATCAGCAATCTTATTGGAATCTGGTATTCATTGAACAGCTGATTATATTCTAATGTGACAGCTCAGGGCGTGTAGTGAGCAGTAACACAATGGTACATTTAGTTTACATTCATACAACAAACTTACAGATCCTTTTATAATAGAAATTGTGTTTGGAATTAGTCTACTGGCATAAGGTCCAGACCAAGTCTGTATCATCAACCGAGAATTAAAGAAATGATGTCCATTTCCTACAAGAAAAGGATCACATTCACAGATGTAATTTGATTTACACTGACAATTGGTATTATATGATGTTGCACAATAGATGGAAGGAACTAGATTTAAATTAAAATGATATACAAACATGTTCTGGGGACAATGGGCTGTAGGTCCTTGTGCCACTATAGCAAGCCATGAGTAGTTCTCTTTTCAATAAGCAAAACATCATGCAATACTAAGTAATCAATGCTTCAATGATGAATCATGATGATGGTTCAATGATTTTGATGATGAGGATATTCCATGGATGATGATCGTGCCCTGTAAGACACAGACAGAGATCACACACTTACAACAAACAGAGACCTCACCACTACTTCTGTCAACACTTCTGCATCTCCCTGGTGTACTTCAAGTAAGTCAGATGACAAATTCAACACATCACACACTCAATCAATACTAGAATTCTCTTGCAGTTGATCAACACAATATCTCTTTGTTCACAAGCTCAGTCCAACCAGATGTAAACTCAACTCTTTGTTCTTGTATGTAGGTGTCTGCAGACAGTCCACAGGTCACAGGTAGCACACTTTCACTATTGCACAACAGAAAACTGGCGTCCGCGAGCGAAGCTCTCATCACCACCGTGGCAGCACCGACTACGAGAACAAAGAACTTGACAAGGGGCTAGGCTCGTGCCACATCTGCCGACTGCGGCTCGATCTCACCCGGTGTCATAAGATTAGCGAGGTCAGTGGGTAAGCATGGGAGGCAAGGGCCAGGGGAGGCGCGGCCACTGACCTGCCATGGTTGCGCGCCGCTCAGCTGACGACGCGCGCGACACACAAGCGGCGGGACGCGGCGCGGTGCGGCGCGGCGACGCTCGGCTCCCGACACCAGCCCGCCTCCGCCGAGCCTGGAGCGTCTCGGCCACCTCGGCCGCCGACACCGGCCCGCCCGACGACGAGAGGTCGCAGACAAAAAAATCGATAGGTCGTCAACCTCCGCCAGCGGTCGGCCGGAGCCGGTCCCGGGCGGGCCGGCGCGCCGCTACCCGCTAGCCCAGGGACCGTCCCGCTCGAAGATCCCTCTGAAGCTTCAGCGTCAGAGATATAAGAGACCCAAATTCGCCATTTTGAAACGGGAACAATGAGATATTTACTTTTGAACGTTAGGACGGTCGGGGACGACGTCAGTGACGGTTAACGGACGCGGCGCGAAACGCGAGATAACCCAGACGCTACACCGTTGTAAATAAATACGTACTCTGACTAGAAATCCCTTCGTCACCGCTGCCAATATCCGACATCGCAATCCACACCGAAATCTACAGGCGATCCACCGATCTTTTCGGAGACTCTCGGACAGCACAAAATAGTCTATGGTTTCGAAGCCATCAAAATTAAGTTCTTTATGGTGTCGACTACAAGCTACAACAACACAAAAAGTTTTAATATTTTTTAGGTTTTTTTTCACTATATGTTTTACTTTTAAACTTAAAATAAACTGTTTTGAATTAAAAACGTACAACTTTTTCTAAAATTGTCATTAAAATCGTTTTGCATCCAATGAAAAGGTGAACTTGCAGCCAGGACACTAAAACAGCCCTTTTCACTTTTTGACACAAACTCTTGCACTCTAGAATTTAGTCTGTGGCACTGACATTCTTTGTCAAATGTGGGGTACTAAGGTTACTCGCAAAATTGTCACACATCGTGAACAATTTTGTGAGCTATGTTTAATGTTAAAAATGGAAATTCGAATAGTAAACTTACAATATAAATTCTGCATTGTGTTATTTGTTGATTTTTTTCTTACTGCAGTGATTTTTTGTGATTGAAATAATCGTCATAGCGCGCCATCAGCAGCTGAGGCATCTCCGTGCTTTGTAGTCGATTACCCGATATATTACTTTACTCTATGAGTCGATTATAATTATCTTGAAAGAAGGCCCGAAAGTATCGAAATAAATGTTGTAGGTTGTTAATTCTGTGCCACAAGCGGGTAAACAACTTTGCGATTCCAATCACTGTTTTTGTATACCCGAATAACGAATTGACTATGATTACTTGTTACGATTGTAAATGTCACTACTGTACTCCATGTTTCTCATAAAGGCACGTAGATGGCGCTACGTTAATACGATTTCCCTGCAGACCTTTCTAATTTTTTCCCGTTTTCACTCGCCGCATTATCACTGATGGCACTCTTCGGTGGTCTAATGTGGCGCTCAAAATAGTCAGAGACGATAGCTCGAAATTAATTTAGCAACAAAATTACTACAATGCCACTTAAACTAATATAGGTAGTGTTATCAGAGCATGCTGCCGAGCGCATTGTCCATGCTGCCGCGTGCGACGGCAGGGTAGTATCATGGAAAAATGCGATTCCATGCTGAGAGATGTGGCCCAACCATAGCTCGGTGAGGTACCAATGGTTCTAAGCTTCATGATGTTGATTACACTATACTTAACTAATGTAATTCAAATATAGGTCAAACTAGAAAATCTGTTTTACATTGCCGTAGAATGGCAGAAATAGATCATTCAATTCAAACTAACATAATATCACGCCTGTAATCCCCGAAAGGTTAGGCAGAGATATACGTAAAAGTACACCCACATTTCGCCAGTTATGTTTTAAGGCGAGCCAATTCCAGACTCCGTGGCTGCTACTGAGAAAATCCTGATGGAAAACACTATGCCCGACCCGTGAATCGAACCCAGGACCTCATGCTCAACAGTCGCGCTTGCGACCACTAGACCGAGGCAGTCCAAAAAGTAAGTCAAACTAAATAAAAATAATTACATATAATACACGGTATTGGACGTTTTTTTTTATGTTGGTGCTGAAATAAATGGAGTTTAACTTTGCAAGTAAGTACCTACCTACTTTACACCGAGTTCGTCATATCCGGATACCCATATTACATGAAAGTGTAGTTCTCCTGGCCAGCACATTCTTGTCTCGTTAGTTCTCTGGCACTGCGTTACTTCTGCTTAGTGGTTTTATAAGGTTTCAAAATAGCAGACATGCATAAAACTTATATTAATCAATAGCTAGAAGTAATACAA
Source organism: Lycophotia porphyrea (assembly GCA_950005105.1). Classification (NCBI taxonomy): domain Eukaryota; kingdom Metazoa; phylum Arthropoda; class Insecta; order Lepidoptera; family Noctuidae; genus Lycophotia; species Lycophotia porphyrea. The sequence continues at coordinate 296,353 of OX465408.1, read as the reverse complement.
ATAAGTTTCGTAGGAGAAGACATCTTCTAGAGCGTCATATACTTATATACTATTCACTGAGTACCATACAATTATATTTTAGAAATACATATGATGTTTTAGAAGATTTTGTCTCATGAAATACTTGTTTCTACTAAGTGTTTCTATTAATGCTACTAATTGATTAATACAGGTTTTATGCGTGCCTGCTATTTTGAAAATAAAAAAGAATGGTGGCAGTTAGTTAAGCCAAATAATTCAAACCCCATTTGAATTTCGAAGGAATCACTTTAATTTCTTATACTCCATATTTTAATTAGAATGAACGGGTTCCTGAACGAAAGAACTGACAGCAATAAAAAAAAATTGTTGGAAAAACTCTACAACGCGCTCGGAATGCTAAAATATGAATAGAGAAAAAGAGGACTGGCGGGTGTAAAACGTGTGGTGGTTCTGACCACACTAGAACTAGTTCAACAAAGTGTAAAAAACTACCTTCCATACGAAAACGTAACTTCGACGTCTGGTGAGCTAGATATGTATACCGTGAAAAGATGACTATATTATATAGTTTCAATCATCTGTCTATTGTTGGAACCCGAAAAAGCACAAGACTTTTGAACGAAATACGTCGTGATGTGCGGGATTTGTCACGAGTCTACATTGAACTGGGAATCTGGATCAACTACTTACTACATGAAGAGGGCGCCCGAGTTACCCAAAAAGCCCGACATTCTTACACAATATAAAAGGAAAGATCGACATGTTGAATTTTTTATACGCAATGAAAGGAAAGGGGCTGTACGTCCAAGAATATCGGGCCTGTTTCGGCCCGAGAGGGTATGAGGGCAAGCTACGGTCTTTTGTGGCACAAGAGCTGGTCAATCAGTACGAAACCGTATTGCACACCAATAGGTATCAAGACGCACGCATAATGCAAGATTGGGTCGCTTTTTTGACGTAAAACGCAATGATGGACCTCAATAACGCGTGCTTCAAAAAGATTCTTCCGGCTAACAACAAAGAAATGTGTCGAGTTTGCTCTCTCATCAACGTGGACTCGCTCAAAGGTGTGAATTGGTGGAAAACTGTACCAGAATGGCTTCGGGTACAAGAGAAACTTCAAGACTTTCGGCTGTTCCCACAACCGAGGCTCGGGCTAAAACATATCACCTACACTTTGAGAGGGTGGCACGAGTTGTTACGACGGGTGGATCCCACTTCAATCTCCAGTGCATGGAGTAGCATTACGAATCACTTGCAAGAATTATGGTCTCCGTGGTTCGAGATCGGGGCCTAGTTTGTGATAGCGACCATCCCATGGTTGTCCCAACCCTATGCATATCAGGGCGGGCAGCACTATCGATCGCGACCGATAGAGCAATATATTCGAGAGTGCGCGGGAGAGTGACGTGCCATTTTAATCTCTACAATATATGTGATGCTATAAGTACCTACCCATGGTTTGATTTCGAGACCTAACAGAATTTAGAAGTGGGATCATAATTGTGAGTTTACGTAAATCTGTGATGTGAACAAAGAATTAAGAGATTTTGGTACGGCTGTGCTCACATAAGCTTCCTTTGTTCACGTGCTGGCGTCATGTACCTACACTGCGAGCCCTTATCAATCAGCGTGAAACTCGTTTCATTGTTACGGTTTGACAATCCTGACTCTGTACAGTGAAGCGTTTATAGTTTCAGTGAAAGAATACTTGGAACTGATTTTGGATAGTGTGTTCATTATATAAGTACCTACATTTATCGATAAAAAAAATGGGAAGACACAGTAAAATAAATAGGTCTCACAGTTCTTCTTCCTCGGGCTCGAGTGAGGCGGAAAGACATTATAAAAGTAAGTAATATAAAAAGAATTTAAAAATAAAAGAAAGACGGATTGAAGCTTTACAGGTTTTGATAAAGGAGTTACGAAAGAAAAATGACTATCACAGTGGAACAGCATCGGAGACAATGACTTCTATGCCGTTATTAGTTCACTATGTGGGACGTAATGATTTAATCCCAGAATTTGATCCACAGTCCTCATTCCATTTCCATTGAGCACTGGATTCGAAACTTAGAAAGCGTGGCCAAGATGCATGGTTGGGATGGACGTACTCTTATCTGCAATTGCACCTCCAACCTATGTGGGTATGCTAAAGGCTGGTATGAGTGTCAAGCTTCCTATGAGATCAGCTGGGATGAGTGGAAGGAGAAATTGATCAAAGCGTTTCCATTTACAAAAAATAAGCTGTCATAGATCAGAGAACTTCTGAATCGTGTCAAGACAAAAGATGAAGATCCAATAAATTTTATTCTGACAAACTGGGCATTGGCATGTCATGTGATATGAATGATGAAGTAATCACTCAATCAATCATAGGGACTCTTGGTAAAAAATTGCTTGACGTTGGAGCGTTATCTGCTGGCTGTCATGATACATATTCTCAAATACTTGGCAAGCATAAAAGCATCAATTCATTGTAAGGAATCAAACCAACCAGGAACGTCACATGATCATAGCAACTCAAGCAAAATATCTAAGTGCCTTGCTTGCGGCAAGGCCAACGAGCAGCAAAACCTATAACGGTGGACAAACTGGTCATGGTGGAGCGAAAGATTTTACGACCCGGACTTACAAGTGGGGAGCTTTTTCTGAGATAGCAAATGACCGGTATGAAGTGAGTTAGCTCAGGTGCAAGCAGAGCAGGGCAAGAGAGCATATAAAAATGTTGTCGCTCGAGACAAGGTTAAACCTTGGTGTGGCAGACGAAAAGACACGTCAGATGAAGATTTGGAACGAAATGATGAATCCTCAACCAAATCCTGAGCCTTCGAGGCCATATTATCATATCCTACGGGACCCGAGCCATATTAACTGTTGATCCACTGAAAACCTTGCCTTCGGGCTATGTTTAATAATTTTCTTTAAGGTGCCTCGAAGCTCTCGGCGGGATCACTATCAGCGAGATCAGCCATTGAAATCCTGGCGATGCTGACGAGCTGGGAGAGCTAGAACTTCGCTTGAATACTCCTACGAGGATGCAGGAGTCAGGAAGGCCGAACTGATAGAGACTATCAAATGGTTGTCCCAACCCTATGCATCAGGGCGGGCAGCGCTATCGATCGCAACCAATAGAGCAATATGATCGGGAGTGCGCGGGAGTGACGTGCCGTTTCAATCTCTACAATAAATGTGATGTTATAAGTATCAATGGGTTTAACTTCAAGACCTAACTTTTGGGTGTTCTTTACAAACTGACGGTAGGTATTAGTGTCAGTCTTTCGATGAACCGTATAGTAAAGAAAAAAGAACCTACTATCAAAAAGGCGAAACGAACCTATGATCGGATCATAGCGGTAGACCCCGGATCGCGCGACCCATAGCTGCGGTGGAGTCTAAACTTTTCCGGTTTCAGAGAATTACTAAAAAATATGTTAGATCCCACACGGTAGAATGAAAACGGGAACGCGTACGAACCGAACTCACCAAACCTATGGAATTTACTGAGCAAATGGATCGGGAGAGGTTATCGTTTCCCGTATCTTCAAAGAATACGAGCTACGTCATAGATTAGACGGTCTTTGCATGAAATGGTTCAATGCAAGACAAGAATCGTACGAGCTACACGCTAAACTGACCCGTCTGATATTAGACAAATAAATTCAAGGATAGGAGTTCTATATATGTTGAGATGGATGTGTGGAGTGACAAGAATGGATAAAGTAAGAAATGAGTATATTAGAGGAAGTTTGAAAGTGGCGCCTGTTACAGAAAAATTGAAAGGAAGTCGTTTGTCTTGGTATGGACATGTAATGAGGAGGGATGAAACGCATGTGACTAAAAGAGTGATGAACATGAATGTTTATAGATGGAGAGGGAGAGGCAGGCCAAAGAAAAGATGGATGGATTGTGTGAAGACTGATATGAAAGAGAAAGGAGTCAACGAAGCCGTGACGTCTGACAGGGGAGAATGGAAGAAGAAAACATGTTGCGCCGACCCCAAATAGAATGGGATAAGGGCAGGAAGATGATGATGATGATGATAGGAGTTCTATAATTACGCTGTACTATTCCTTTGTACGTAGCAAACTGGAGTACAATGCGCTAGTATGGGATCCGCATGAGCAAAAATACAAGCTCATGATAGAACGGGTCCAACAGAAATTGCTCGGAACTTATATAAAAAAAATATATGGGTATTACCCCTATTTATATCCGTCTCTGTTTGTCGCGGGAATAAAGGGCATCAACACGCTATAACTAAGATGTAAGTGTGCGCTGTTGATGCACTACTATTTACCATTAAATAATAAAATTGACGACGTGACTACGTTAGCTCGTTGTTTGCTCCGGACCGACTGCGGCGGTCGCGGGCCTGTGCCTCGCAAGGCCTGTTCGCTGCTCCCTCTGTGCGTACCCAAACAGCTTGATATGCGCCCACAACCCAGGCGATGAATTTACTGAACGCTCAGATTGCTCAGGAGCCGGATCTACATATGTTTATGAATGGCAGTAAAGCTATGATTAATTATTGCATACAATTGTTTAGTGGTAGTAGTTAAGTTTAGTTAGTTAGTACACTATGCTGTTGGCTTGCTGCACGCTTTGGTGCAAACTGTAAGTGCGGCAAGTAACTATTTAAACAATAAATAGACAAGTTAAGTGAACCGCTAAATGTGAAGAACTGGTCGTAAAAGACGTGTTTGACGGCGAAGGAGTTGAACAAGTTTTGATCCTTTACGGAGCCGGTAGCAGCTTCATGAACAAGGCTACTTTCAGGGGTCGCAAATTCAAGCATGATTCCCTGACAAAATATTAAAAAAAAAAAAAATATTGACGTAGATGATTCCTATACTCAAGCGTACTCGTCGTGCAACCAGAAAACGGGGCAGTTCAGCAAAGTGGAAATGAATAACAAACGTCGTTGCCCAAACTGCCACGGCGCGGCGGGAACTAAAGTACAAGCGAATGAGTGCGACGCCACGACCCAGAGCAGCGCGGACAGTGGTTTAGGAGTGACGAACTCAGCGGCGAAATAAAGTTTAAAATATTTTAGATGATTTTGTGGACGGAAATCACGAAATTCACCATTTAAATACCGATCTTTATTCAGTTCGTGCACTCCTTCCCTAATAATAAGAATAACTTGTTTTAAAAATATACTGCTTTCCATACAGTGAAGGGTTAATTTAGATAACGCCATGATTTTGGGAACTATCTGAATGTCTAAATACGTCCACCTTGGCCGCTGCCGCTCACCGTAACGTGGCCACGTGGCGTGCACTTGCCCCGCGCGCCGCTGATACCGAGTCGTGAACGGGCAGTTAGTAAGTTTTAAGGCATGAATGAAACAACACTGTAATATTACAAATGACTATAATTTTTGTCACAATTTTTCCATACAATGTTAATAATAACTTTTTACCTTATATCTATTTATAATACATTACTTATTTAATATTAATGTTGTATTTCATCAATATTTAAAATTCTTCCTGTTTAAATTCTAATTACATTTCACGGAGTCAGTTTCAGATGAGAGACATTTATAATTTAATCTAAACCAAATATTCCGAAGGAACGTACAAAGTTTAACGAAATTTTGAAAAATCGACCTCGAATAGTTTATTATGATACACTATGATGTAATTCGATTAGATCTTATTATACTAAAAATATTTCTTGCTTAGTAACTACGAGAAGTAGTTTTATCGTTAAAAACTGTACAAACATATCAACTTTAGTGTTACCGCTAGCGTAAATATTATAAACGGACACACGAACCAATCACGATCAGATGAGAACATGCGACATCGCTCAACAGTCACCATACTGTAGACATTCGTAATAATACAATACAGGTTAAGGTAAATTGTACTTTATAATGCGAACCGTAGGGGCGCGGCGCGGCCTCCCGAACCACGGAAATAATTGACGAACGAATGGCAACTCAACCTCGCTTCCGTCGCGACGCCGCGCTGCGGCACCTGTCACCCGACTCGTGTCAATGTTACAAGTGGTCGACGACAGAGGCTGCGCACACGGCGTCGCTTTCAACGGCTATTCTGACCATAAAAGGCTTGCGAAGCCCTGCAGTGTACAGTGGTCCACACAGCGCAGTGTGCCTGTACCCGCCAGGGCAGGAGGACAGCCCGTGAGCCGGCCAGGTGCCGCGCCGCGCCGCCCACTACTATGATAACAAGCACCGTAATCAAATGCGAGTTGTTTGAGTAATGCAGGCTTCTGGAACTAACCCTTGGCTGTCTTCGCACTGGGATTACGAGACCACTATGATATGCGATAAACTTTACTTCTATGTACTTATAACGTTCAACGGTTTATTTAAATGGAGCCATGAGGCAGCCAAGGTTCAAAATAACTATATTTCAACGATGAATAACAAGCAAGTATAATATAATAATGAATAAAATTGAGCTAGGATAAGAACTCCGCCTCCTGAGTGGCGCGGGACCCGCCGCGCCTCGCAACGCTCGCAACATGGACTGTTAAGTACATCATAATTATGTAAATAAGAGTGACGCCTGTAATAGTCACAGGCGCCATCATCAAGTATCTCCTTATTTAAAACATTTAAGTATATCAAGTCAGCCTAAATAAATAAAAGTTCATTAAAATTCGTGCGTATGCGTGGCGCAGGGGGTGGCGCCAACTATAAATGCTATGTGTACGAAACTAGTGAAGTGACGTGACCAACTAATACAAGAAGGGAGGCGAGGTGCAGAGTGGGGGCGTTCACTCGCCGACATATTATTGCTTTCATTCGAGACTATATACTTACGATATTGCTTTGTTACTCCTGCATTTACGTATGTTTTGGCACGACAATACTGAGTGAAGCAACACGGATGAAGGCGACGGACTGGGGGCCATAAGCGATACTAATTCACAACCAAGCGGCGCCGGGGCGCATTATCATACAACTCTAACGGACCTGATACTCGCGTCTGCACCACACTTCTGAATATGTGAACATGCATGTCAAGTTCATAATGAAGCCAGCTTCATCAAAAATGTTCCTTATGATGTTAGAAGTGTTGAGCAGACGTGTACAGACGGGCCTAGACTTCGACAGCAGTGCGAGCTCGTGAGTCGTGCAACTATAGTCGCCGCTAAGAAACATCACACGACTTGAGTTACAGATCCATGCTATATTTAAATGCTTCGGATTTCCCTATAAAATGATTCCTATTAGACCGAATAACTCAATTTGTGCCTGTAACCTTAGCGTCGACTTGGATGGTACGCTCACGTGAGTTTAATGATACTATAATAATGGGCGAACGAAAACTGAACCAATGAGTCTATAACAATTGTACTAGTTTAATATTATAGATAATATTTCAAAATTTCATAATATTGCCTCGAGATAGAGTGAATTTTACAAAAATATACATATTGTACAAATAGTTGAGCGACTCAATGCATACACTGGTCAACCCTACGCCGCGGACGGCGCACGCGTGACGTCAGCGCGTGACGTCACGCGCGCCGCCCGCGGCTCTACTCGTGTGTACAACACTAAGACTAACTCGTTGATAGAGACTTACATTAAGCTACAGTTTAGTCCAGCACGACCGACCTCCCCGCTCGCCTCTATTCTATCGTACAAATCTAATCTTTATGCACCTGATAGGAAAGTCGAAAGTTACTCGTGTCAGCCGAACGGTTAAGTGCGAGCGGCCCTTAACGACACTATTATACATGACGTAACTACAATGTTTAATAATAAAAATATAATAATAACAATAGAGATAATAATTACGAGACAGAACACTAATCTCCCGACATTGCACTCCGTTGCAGGAAGGAATATTGGCCGATAAGTCTTATTCGAGAGATGAAAAACTTAGAAATACAACTAACGTTCAGCGCACACGGTGCTCGTAAGCCGAGCGGTACATCAACCACCAGACACATTCGTCTTGGGAGACAAGAAAACAAACATCACGACGTTGCGCGTTGACAAGTATCTCTAATCGTTTTATTGTACTTTCAAGTGAGTGTGTGTTTACGTGCACCGTGTGCGCCCACGCAACACTACAGACGGCGCGTGGCAGCGTGTGTAGGCCTTCATTTCGTTCACAGCGGACGCACCACGACTATCAAAAACTCTTTGCTAAAATCATGTTCTAAAAAGTATAAATGATTGATTTAAAGCGCGACGTAGATTTATAAAACTGATTTAAGTACAATAATATCGCTTGTAACAGATCACAGTTCGTGATAAATGGTATTCAAAATAACATGAGAACAGAAACGTTCGCGCACAGCTTGCGAGCGGCAAACTGTGCGCCAACGTACTGTTCATACTGTTCACATGTCGGACAGAAGGATCTCATCAGAGGTTGAGAGTCGTGGCGCTGCCGACGTTATCACAAGAACATCCGATCGAGCAGCAATCGTGAAATTAATGCACGATATACAACCATACCGCGGCATTAGCATCAAGAGTACTCGCAAACAGGACGCGAACAAAAACGTTTCAATCACGTACAGAATACACCACCTCGTTAATGTACAAAATAAAAGCAAAAATATAGAAATAGTATTATTGTAATATTTATTTTTAAATAAAAAATATAATATCAAAAAAGCGTAATAAAGCACTCATTATGTACAAGGCGTTGTTATGTGAACAGTTGTCGCTCACCTCTCGCCGCTCACCGGCCGGGGACACTCACATATCTCTAGTGTTGTATCGGCAGTCATTTTGTGACGCTATGCTTACCGTGAACCGTTATTTTCACTTAAGTTAAGATTGGCATATTCGAGTTAACAAACCTAACTTTCTAATCAACCACAAATTCAGATTTTGATTGTAATTTATATGGTTTGTTTTATCGATCTTATCACGTACGCGTGAGCTCGTCTCGTATGAGAATGTCCCCAGGTTGGATCACGCGGCGGCAACAACAAAACTAAATAACCAAACATCAGTAACACTAAGCACAATGGCGCCGCAAGCACGCATCGTTAATAAGTCACAATAAATATAAAATAATATATCTTAAGCAATCTTAAATACCCTGTTGATTTCTTTTTTTTTTAAATTATCATGTTTCCCTTTTTGAATTACGAAAAAAATAATAAAAAGACGCATTGCAATAGTGCTGCGGTACGAACTCGTACATAAACCTAATCCTAGCCCGACCAGAACGATATTGGAGATCATGTTACATAGTGACGACACTCTCGCGGGGTCACACTAGTACCTACGACGTACGAGTACGGCGACCAGAACATAGAGAGGTGCAGAAGGTACTCTAAGCGACGAACGAACGCGCACGCACACATAGATATGCGTCTACGTACGCGCGACCGGCATTTGTGTATGTGTGCGCCCATTTTCGTTCGTTGTATGGAGCCTGCCTTCTGTAACTATGTATTCAGTGCCACGAGTGTGTTTGGCTAGAGAGAGCCGTCCAGTTTAGAGTTGTAGTTAGGTCGCTGTGGGTATCACATGCGTGTGTGTGTGTGTGTGGGAGCTGTAGCCGCGGCACTATGCGCGCACGCAACATATTGAGCACGATCCGACGATCACGAGACCTCTCCGGCGACTATCCCTCCTCTAACTATCATATAAATTCTTCCGAGTAAACCTATCATTAACGTATATGTCTTTATTACGTATGTTATTTCGTTTTTAGCTTATATTTAAGACTTTTATCATTTTGTGCAAAGAAAAGACTTTTACTAATTTAAGATTTTTTGTACAAGATTGTTTTACTCCCCGATGTATCCGTTACGTACACCCGCCCGCGCCGCACGCGTATACAGCGCGCGGCCAGACCCGCGTGTCGACTGCAGTAGGGCCCCTATGTTGTAACATCTATATACTCTTTACACGACCCGATACCTAATACACCATCAAAATGAAACAAAAGTTCAACAACATAGTATAAAGACTCGCACACGAGCACACAGGAGCGCACCCGTGTGCTCGCGCTTGTATAAGGAAACTATCGAACCCATCAGCACCCTATGTAAACATTATGCATCGTGTTAACGTTAAATTAAACCTAGAGAGGGTATAACCAGTCATACGGTACAACAAGATGGCGCGAGACCCGCCCGGCCGCGACTCCTGCGCTCCTGCACTCCTGCCCTCCTGCCCTCCTGCGCTCACTCACAGCTATACACAAGATCCGCTGATACGCGACTAGCTCAGCTGGTAACATGTCAGTACCCATATACAAATAAGCAGACGTCGGACGGAGCCGGGGCGCGTCGTCTAGTCTCGCGCCGTAGCCTTACAATAAAATGGCGCGTGTATAATAAAATATAAGTTACAATATTATGTAAAATTATGCTATTCACTAGCGATCCGAAACTAATGTAACTGTTCGGGTAACGTTGTGTAAAATGCACTCGGCGTGACGTCACGCGCCCGCCGCACGTACGGAGTGCGGGGAGCTCCGCGGGGCGGGCTTTGTGCACTGGTAAAGGTCATCGACCGCTTACAATAAAATGGCCGCCTCCTGCGACTGTAAAAATATAGTTATCAAATGCTAAAGTTGAATTATAAATAGCGTCGTCCATGCGACATAAGTAAACTAAACTCTAAATAAAAGTATACATAATAATATATCTCATAGGCCGTTGTTGTGACTTAGATAACAAATGAATGGAGCAGCTTGTGGGGGGGCGGGGGGTGCGGCGAGGGGTACATTCACAATTTGACTAGCCGACACGAATTAGTAAGTGACTAGAACGCGAAACACATCATTGGCAAGACTTCGTATTACGAGCGCACTCGGTCGCTAATTCCGAACACTAGTTATTTTTCAGTATGGCAATAAAAATGGCCATCATTATTAGTTAGACATCACTGAAGATCACAGACATTCCGAATACATTAAGTACGAGTCGCACACCCCGCCGCCGCAAGCCGCGCACGTACCGCACGTACTGCACGTACCGCACGTACTGCACGTACCGCACGTACTGCACGTCCCGCTTACCGACCTAACCTAACCACCACGCACTGTGATGTTCCTAACGATCGGTTAAATAAAACATGTGATGGACCGAAACAAAAAATACATACAATATTTACAAATAAATCCTACAAATTAAGCTCCTCAGTTTGAAAAAGATTAAATTACATCACTAACGATTGCTTTACAAAACATTCCTCGCGTCGATATTTCAGTCCAATTTGCTACTTACTCTAGGAAAGTACTTGCCGCGATCTGTCCGCGCACTGTCGCCGACCGCTTACAAAATTAAGAATACCTCCTACCTCCATACGAGCCGGCACACTGCGTACAACACATTACACACACTTCAAACTATTCAACGTTAACAGTTTACAATTTACTCACAATCATAGCCGAGCTACTAAAATTGCCGCATCTTTTATGTCTATTTTGACCAAATCATGCACACTTCTCACATGATCAATCGCAGACATATAGAATTTAAACGCAGGCTTTAACAGTCCCACGTTTAGATGTCGTAATGTTAGTAACCGAGCTAGGACTGGTCGTCGACCGCAACGTCCGACAGTCGGCGCTAGATAGTCCGTCGCTCACAGCTCACAGTTCGCCGCCGCACTAACAGAAGCCGCCGAAGCCGACGGAGGGCACGGAGGGCACGGCGGGCACGGCGGGCTCGCCGCTCTTGTGCAGCTCCATGAGCGGCGGGGACAGGTAGTGGGCCTGCGGGCGGGAGGGCACATACAGCGAGGTGGCGCGGATAGCGTGGGATTTGTCGCCAAGTCCCTATGTGACTTTATAACGCAACTTAGCAAAATGGGAGATTATACACTGCTCTCTCCCTTTGTCCACTGAATCATTCACAATTTATTTTAGTAGTAATCAAACTCAAACCATTTATCAGACAGCATGCAGCGTCGTGGCGCGTATCTTAGGTGTTTTAATTTTCGACCATAAAAGGAATACTGGACAGCACGTCAAAACTGATCGTCATGACATATTAAAGTTGGGAGCAGTAGGTGTGGTGGTAGTGCGGTGTGGTGGTAGTGCGGTACCTGCTGGTGGTGCGCGGGCGGCGGCGCGGCGTACCCGTTGTAGTAGGGCGCGTTGTAGGGCGCGTAGCCCGCCGGCACGGGCGCCGGGTACCCGTACTGCCACTCCGACAGGTAGCCCGGCGTGGGCCGCATCACGGCCGCGCCCCAGCCGCCGCCGTAGCCCACGAACGGCGCGCCGTACCTGTGCACAGGTTATATACGAACATAACAAATCAGACTCGAATGGAAATTTACACTCGCGGCTCAGTAATAACAGCTGAGCATCGCCTCGCGCCGGCCCCGTGCGCACTGACCCGTTGTTCCCGTAGGCGGCGCCGCCGTAGGCCCCGTAGGGCGGGTAGAGCGCGGGCGCGTAGTCGGGCAGCGCGGCCACGGCGGCGGGCGCCTGGTCGGGGGCGGGCGGGGGGGCGGCCTGCGCGCCCGGGGCGGCCGCGCCCCCCGGCCCCTCCGCGATGCTGGGGATCTGGTCCACCAGCGACTCCAGCCCCGACAGCGACTTGGACGCCACGTCCTGCGCCTTCGGCTTCACTGCGCCCGCGTACTCCACCGGCGACCCTGATAGAACACATTATATTAATATTGCTACGACAGAGGGTGATCTAACCACATTTATTTTAAAACCTGCATTCCTACCGACTTCCCTTCAAAGATTTAGAACAGCAATTGTACCATAATTAGAAAATATGATACAGTCAATAGCAGAGGCGAAGGCATCCAAAACACCGATTCTTGCTGGCTTCCCGTCTCGAATACAACTTCAATACCTACTCGACCCTAATGTATGCGACATTTTTTTTTCGCGATTAAGATGATGGTGCCATGAAAAAAGTTGTTCCGTTTGATGGTCTGCACCACACCCTAAAATATGACCTTTTCTGTCTTTCTGCTACACGCTGTAGAATATTAAGGACCGGCCTTATACTTCGCACGACGCCAAGCCCGATTTTTTTTCAAATTAGAACGAACCGAACACATTCGGGTGGTTTCGGAGAATAGCCTGTTCGAACATAGTGGCATGTGATTTTTAAACCGAGTGAATTTTTCAAGTGGGCGTGGATGGCCATATACGAAACTATGAGGGATAGCGAAAAATACTCAAAGGAATCTCGGGCTACATTCTGAAAAGTAATGATGACACAGCAAACTAAAGAAAAGAATTCATTTCTGATAAAATACGAAACCGCGCAAAGAGTAATTAAGAAACTTGAATTCTGTAACAAGAACTTTATTGGCATTTTTAACTTTATTTTGAATTCCTTAGGTGAAAAACAAGCACCGAAAAAATCTAGCACATATAGGTTGTTACAGTAACTTTATATTTCACGAAAAATACAGTTCAGACTTAAACTTATTTTTTTTAATGTATTTATTGTTGTTTTCTGGAGTATTTGGCTTGAGGCTGGTCTCTTTTAAGTGTTCAACAAAAATCTGCCATAACAATCATGAGGACTCCTTTTGCCCTGGTGCCGTTTTACAATGCTGAAAATGTCATAACAACATAAAGTGTTCCAAGCTACTTTATTCATAACAAAATTTAAACCTTTCTCTACGTTCGCCGCCGTGCCGGCAGATTAATGTAGCAGTATATATTGAAAGTGTGTGGACGTACCAGGTTGGTGGTGATGCGGCGTGTGGTCGGAGTGCGCCGAGTGCGGCGTGTGCGGCGTGTGCGGCGTGAGGGGCGGCTCGGGCGGACGGAAGGCCGCGGAGAACGCCGCCTCGCCGCTGTGCGGGGGCGTCGACCTGCTGACCCGACAAGCGTACATTCATTTACTACTAACTAAAAGATACGCAACCTTAGATCAATAATAGCACTAGATGCCATATGAGCGCTTCAAAAACGGCCCGAAAAATAAGAGCACGAATTCTTTTATGCTCTTATTTCGAATTAGTATCGTCCAATCATAACCAACGTTAATACGTCAAAATGCCGCAGTGCGTGAATAACACAAGTTTTGAACGCGCACTGCGGCCACCGGCCACCGTAACACCATAATTTTGGAAGGAATGTCTTTTTTTCGGTAAGTTCATATCATTAAATTTTTAATTAAAATTTTTCATAAAATAATAACAAATAGTAAATATAATTAATTAGCAAAAATTATGATTGTTTAGCCAATGTTTGGGACAACGCGCCAACTATTCTAACAAACATCGACTGTTTTGGAACAGGGAATGCATGGAGTGGTATTGTCATTTTATGTTATTTTTGTTTGTAGATTTCCTAGTGACCCATTTCGCTGTGCAGATTGGGTATTTATTGTCGCGAAAGAAAGAGAAGAATTATACAAACCTTTTAAAAATTCGACAATATGTTCCATTAATTTTGATAGATTAGATATAACAGGAAACACGCAAAGGCGTAGATTACTAAAAACAGCGGTTCCCAAATTGCAGGTAATTATCATATAAAGTATTAAAATAGTTTGTGTAACATAACGTTTTGATAAAAAGTAAGTTGATTGTGATTTTTTTTGCAGTTTCACGGACCAATAATTTTGCAATCAGCTATATGTCCAGAATGGAAGAATGATTTATCCAATCAGGTAAATTTTGTAAAATCTTTATCAGAAGAAAACTATTCGTGTAGGTATTTTCATTATTTGAAATAAATCGCGTACGTTTCATTACCGGCCACATCTTCAGCATCTTTAACTTTTGAAGATACCACAGGAATACGTAATATGTCTCGGCCTGATGCAGTTTCTTTTAAGTCTCCTGATATATCAGATTTAACATCTTTATGTGACACTCCTAGAAAAGGGTATTTAACAAAAAAGTTGACGACATGTCGCAGAATTATAGATAGTAAATCTAAGATATTCCTAATTTACAAAAAGTAAATAAGCGACTGAGTAAGAAAAATCTGTCTTTAAAAAACATAATTAATTTGCTTCAAAAGAAACAATGGATTGATGATACAATATTTTTCGATTTGACAAAAAATGTTGAAGTTGCAGAAGTATTTAATGGAATGTACATCAAAAATAAAAAAAATCGTACTTCATAAAATATCCTCCAGGTGCTAGAAAATTTGCTCTAACGCTGCATTTTTACTCGCCATCTGCTTATAAATATGTACGTAAAATGTTCAATACATGTTTACCCTACCCTCATACATTATATGAATGTATCGAAGTGTAAATGCGGAACCTGGATTTTCACTGAAACTTTAAATAGGCTTGAGGAAAAAGTAAAATCTAGTGACAAAATGTGCTTTAGTTGCTGATGAAATGTCTATTAGGAGGCAAAAGATATGGACAGGTAAAAGCTACGAGGGCCTAGTAGATATGGGTTTAGGTAGCGACGACAGCAGCCACATGGCCACCCAAGCTTATGTTTTTATGCTAGTTGCTATGAATGATTCCTGGAAACTACCTTTAGCTTATGTTTTATTGACAGCATTAAGGCAGATATGAAGGTACACAATTACATAAAGATGGCTTTAAAAAAATGCTATAAAATCGGTGTGCAAATTCGTTCTGTCACGTTCGATGGCTGCAAAAGCAATATTGCAACAATGAAAAATTTGGGTTGTATTTGGATGATTTAAAAAACTTAAAAACTGATTTTAAAGAGCCCAGTGCTGATTATGATGTAGTTGTATTTTTAGACGCGTGTCATATGTTAAAACTGATGCGGAACACCTTCGAATCTAAGAAAATAATAATTCTACTGGTGAAAAAACAATTAGATGGCAATATTTATCGGAATTATATAACTTGCAAGAAGAAAACTGCTTACACTTGGCGAATAAACTTTCACACCGACATGTCTATTTTAAAAATCAAATAATGAATGTGAAATTAGCAACGCAACTTCTTAGTAGAAGCGTTGCAAAAGCCAGACCTTAAATATTCCCACATTTAGAGAATCAGAAAGCACAGTAGAATTTATTAATATACTAGCTGATGCCCGCGGCTTCGCCTGCGTGGATATCGGTTATCGCGACCAAAAGTAATCATGATGATCCCATTCCCTCAACTCATGGGAACCTAGTTTGCCCATTTTCAAAGTATTAAAATGGATATAGTATATTATCCTTAAGAGATATCCATAAGCCATAGTGGATTTTTCTGTAGACCTATATAAGATATACAATTCTACCATTCATCATTTTGTTATATCTTAAAGGGCAGCGTTTTCGTTGAAAGCTCCCCCAGACGGTTTATTTTTTTCCAACACCTCCAACAAATATCATTATATTTTAGCCAATCTGTACAAAAACTTGACGAATTATATACTAAAAAATTCCTCGAGAACCACTCTATCTATTTAATTTTTTGAGTTTATCGCGAACAGACAGATAGACGCGGCGGAGAACATTGTGTTATAATATGTAGTGCTATTGGGTTCGGCTTCCAGTACATCCGGATGCAGCTGAATACCAGTATTTTACATGGAACGACTGTCTATCTGCCCTCCACAACCCAGTTAGTTGTGGGTAATACGATACCCTTTGGTAGAAATACAGTGAAATTAGTGATAGTTTTAATTTCCACATCTGGTGTTCCAGATCTTCAATTTTTATTCGTCAACAGAGAGTGCTCATCAGGCTGAACAACTTTTGCTAAGACGTCATTCCTATATATATTATAGTGTTACTGGGTGGTGGTATAATCCAGAAACAAAAAGAATGATCGCAATGACGGGGAGTACAAGTGCCTTTCGGCTTCGTTATGAGTCTTTTTACACAGTTTATTTCAATTGTTGGTTTTCAAAGAAAAACGCCCATGGTTTTTTTTTTGGCTCCCCGTGTATCTCCTCCGTCCCGCATAGATGTATAAACAAGTGAAAAAAAAAAGAATTTCATTGAAGGGACCAAGTTGATCCCGAGAGTAGCGAGGGATTCAAGGGACCAAGTTGATTCCGAGAGTAGCGAGGGATTCAAGGTCTGAGATTAATTATTTTTTTCACGAGTTTGTACTCTACTTATTACCATTGACTGCGAGACAGTAAATAGTAGAATAGTATTTATAACACTTTATTATATAATCGGTAGTAACTATTAAGAGAACAAAGGATTAAATAAAATATTAAAAAATATAATGAAATTAGAACAGTTTTCAAAATTCAGTGTTGTATTCTTGTGAGTATGTTTTATTTATTTTTTGTACATAATTCGTATAATTCTTGCTCGTTCCAAATTCAAAAGGTGTTTATTCACTCAGTGACTAAAAAAAGTCTTATTAACTGTTATCGATCCAAAATGTTAGGCTTCAATAACAAAAAAAATTAAACTAAAATCTAAACAAGATTATTTAAAGTGGAACATTAGACTTACCTATTAAAATTGCTAGGATACATGGACGAGGGATGCTGATGTAACTGGTCTAATCTGGGACTATCTCCGACGCCAGCGCCTGAAATCATAATAGTAAAGTTTAGTTACACCATACATATTTAACTTATTTTTTTCTTAGACTATATTTTTTTTTAAATAACTGTTTCACGAATGCCACGTCATGGCAGTTGCTGCAACTGCCATGACGTGGGTCATGGCAGTTGCTGATACCAAAAATGAGCTGAACGATGCTACTGGGTGATTTGACGCAGTCGGGAGATTTGCTTAATTTCTCTTATTCAGACTCACATTTGGCGGTTTGTACTGAATGGCTTGCGTAGCACGTAAGAAGTTTTTACGAGTTTAAGGAAATAAGAAACGAAATGACTAGAAGATGCATGGCACATCTTTTGCCCACCGTTAATCGAACTTTACGAAAAATTTCGATCAAATAGATGTTGTCGCCGCAGTTTCGAAATACTACACCGCTACCAGTGCCGCCTTAAACCCGGACTCGTTGTATAAACATACGAGAGAATGTCGGGTATCAGATCCTTATTTCTTTTTGCCAGCGCGTATGCGAGATCCTTAGGTGCGGTAGCTATGTAGTATTATTACCTGTAACACAGGCTTGTTTAAAAGCCTACTTCAGGCACCAGTCTCTTCCAATGGTGGAATATAACATGTGACAAATACATTAATCTTTAAGGAAACCATTATTGTGAAGAGAAAATAAAAGAAATGAAAATTGAAGTATGTAGAAAATACCCTGGTCCTGCCGGTAGTAGTGGTCCTGCTTGTCGTGGTCGGCGGGGCTGTGCGAGTGGTGCAGGTGCGAGTACTGCAGGCGCTGCTCGGCCTCGTACAGCGCGCCGCCGAACGTGGCGCCGCCCACGCCCGCCGGGGACATCTCGCTGCCCGCTGACGTCTGTGGGGGAACCAGAACTCACTATACATCAAACATAAGGCTTGAATTCCTGTGTCACTTACGTCGGACGTACGTACTACGATGTACCGTATGGTGTCGGACGTAAAGAATAACACCATCCCATATCTCCCCGTGGGTGTCGTAAGAGGCGACTAAGGGACTTACCAGAGAATGGGCAGCAGCGCTCTCTGTGCCTTTGTAACAACCGTACTGCGATCGCCAACCCGCCAGCCAAGCGTGGCGATTATGGCAAAACCCCCCCAAAATGAATAGCGCAACACAAAAATGGCCCCTAGTAGCCGGCAGCCCGTCTACCCTCGACTATGGTAGCGGTCGAGGTTACGGCGTGGTAAGGGGTGCTAAGAATCTCCGGACGGGATCCGGCTGCCTATACCGACGACTTGACCTGGCAACATACAACACGCGTACACTCCGGACCGACGAGAAGATAACGGAACTCGAAGAGGAATTGAGCAGGCTGCGATGGAGTATTGTAGGATTATCTGAAGTCCGAAGAGAGGAGGAGGACACGATAACCCTGAAATCCGGCAACCTGCTCTATTTCCGAGAGGGTGACCGGCAGTCCCAGGGTGGTGTTGGGTTTATCGTCCACAAGTCCCTCGTGAACAACGTGGTGAAGATCGAGTGTGTCGACCAGGGTGGCGTACCTTATACTCACAATATCCTCAAGATATTCGCTGAAGGTCATACAGGTCTACGCCCCGACCTCAGCACACCCCGACGACGAAGTGGAGACCATGTATGAGGATATCTCTAAAGCCATGCATGGTATCAAAACTCACTTCACCGTTGTCATGGGGGACTTCAACGCGAAGCTGGGCAAACGAGACGGTGATGAGCTGCAGGTGGGGCAATTTGGGTTTGGACGTCGGAATCACCGGGGTCACCAACTGGCTAGTTTTATGGAGAAGGAGGGCCTCTATATGATGAACTCTTTCTTCAGAAAGCGTGAGCACAGGAAGTGGTCCTGGCAGAGCCCCGATGGTGCAACTAAAAATGAGATTGACTTTATCATGTCAACCAATAAGCAAATGATTAATGATGTGTCTGTGATCAATTCGGTGAAAACCGGGAGCGATCACCGCATGGTAAGAGGCAGAATCGTTTCGAGTGCCTAGGAAGCTCAGTGGACGAACGTGGAAACTGTCCATACGATTGGGTCTAAGTTCTTCAAGACTCGTAGCACAGACAAGAACAAGGAGCGGCGCGAGATGATCCTGCAGTCTTCAGACGAGGCGTGGAAATACCGGCAGCTCAATAGACGGATCTCTAAATCCTTGAAAAGCCACCTCCGCAGTTTTAATACCGAGCGTATTAAAGATGCAATTAAGAGGAATAAAGGCTCCAAGGTATTTGCAAGAGATCTGGCTATTGGGCAGAGCCAGCTCACGAAACTGAAGACCGACGATGGTAGGATCGTATCCGCCAAACCTGAGCTTTTGAGGGAGATCGAGAGATTCTATGGGCAGTTATATACGTCAACCAGTAAACCCGTTGTGGATCTAGCAAATGACCCAAGAGTTAGACTAACCCGACACTATACCGAAGACATCCCGGACGTCAGCCTGTACGAGATTAGGATGGTTCTGAAACAGCTTAAAAACAACAAGGCACCGGGTGATGACGGAATTACGGCGGAACTCCTGAAGGCGGGTGGAAAACCGGTACTTAAGGCCCTTCAGAAGCTGTTTGATTCAGTCATACTCGAGGGGAAAACGCCGCAGGCATGGTGCAGAGGTGTGGTGGTACTCTTCTTCAAAAAGGGCGACAATGCCCGGCTGAAGAACAATAGGCCCATCCAACTTCTGAGCCATGTCTACAAGTTGTTTTCAAGAGTCAATACGAATCGTCTCGCGCGCAAGTTTGACGATTTCCAGCCTCCCGAACAAGCCGGTTTCCGAAAAGGCTTTAGCACCGTAGACCACATACATACGCTGCGGCAGGTTATACAGAAGACCGAAGAGTATAACCGCCTCTCTGTTTAGCGTTTGTTAGACATTTCGACCATAACTCGTTCTGTATCAATATTCATGACGACTATACACGTAGAACTATCAAACTCTTCGCTAAAAACCTATGAAGAACAAATACATTTTAGCTTTGAACTAACATATTTGATGGTACCATTTGGAGATGCTGATTTTGGAAAAACACGTATCTTACGTGTCTATCTATCATCCACGTTTTCCTATCATAAGTATCTGTGATGTAGCATTTGTACTTTTAAAGCGTGGCTGCTGTACCCACCTTGTTGTAGTCGGAGAGCGAGGAGTTGGAGTTGGAGCCGGGATGCATGTCGGTGCTGCCCATGGGAGAGTCCCGCTCGGGCTCGTCGGTGCGCTCGCGCGGCTCGGCGCGGTCGCGCGGCGGCTCGAAGTCCAGCATGGCGGGCGACACGGGCGCCGGCGACGAGATGGCGGCGCCGATGTCGTGCGACAGCTCGCCGCCGAAGCCCGAGCCGCTGCCCGAGCCCGACGTACTGTTGCCGCCCTGCATGCAGATACATACGTTAGTGGAGCAACGAGTTGACTCAATAATATTAAAGTAGGTGCGCTAGAACAGTTCAGGGAATTATAATATTTTTTTAGGGTGCGTCATATAGTATACATGCGGCTGGATGTGTAGGGGTCCGTGCACGTGTATGTGCGTCATATAGTGTACCTGCGGCTGGAAGTGGTGGGGGTCCGTGTAGGTGGGCGTGCGCGACGGCGCGGGCGACGAGTGCTGGCTGTAGGGCGTGTGCGCCGGCGACGGCGTGTAGCTGTGCAGCGCCGCCGGGGACGCCGCGGGGAACGGCGTCGTGCCGCCCACCCCGCTCACTCCGCCCACTCCGCCCACTGGCGCCGGCGAGCGCGAGAACGGACGGCCTTGAGACTGCGGACCACGAGACGATGTTCTCATGTATTTAAATCCGGTGGTAGTATATAATCCAACAATTATAGGCCTGGGTCAATTTTTGCCAGTTCTAAGTAAGGTAACGCTCAATTAATGCTCAATCTAATGTTCCGTCACTTTAATAGAATCTCCATCTTTCATGCGGATTTACCAAAAGGCGTTGAACAACTGACGCTGGTGTCACTCTACTAAAGATCAGCTTTACTCCTGGGAAGAAGCACTAGACGCCATTGGAATTTTTTGGGACCTCTCCAAGGCATTCGATTGCGTCTATGGAATTAAAAATACTGCTCTCGATTTCCTTGTTTGCTGTATAGACTCAATTTTTTATAAGGTTTTTATTCTAAGCCAAAATAAGTTGTTTTGTACGCCATAAATGACAAAACATACAGATCTACCTATTATTTAAGACCTTGCACATATTATTTGTTGTATACTCATGTTTTACAAATAAATATATTCTATTCTATTCTACTAAAATCATATCTGAAAGATATACAGGTTAAGGTTCAGGTATAAACTCGTTAGGGTCTGAACTGAAATGACAAAAGGCGTTCCTGGGAATCACGATTGATAATACATTACAATGGGGCCCTTATATAACATCTCGCGGCTACGATGCTGTTAGAAAGATGAGACAGCTAAAAAACGCAGAAACAGCGCGTTTGGTTTATTTTATTGTCTACTTTCACAGCATTATGTCGTATGGCATTTTACTGTGGGGCCGGGCTGCTGACATTAAATCCGTTTTTATTTTACAAACTACCTGTTGCCAACAACCTTCGTTCGCGTGACATTATTTTAAAAGTATAACTTCCTTATTTGAATCGGATTTTGGTAACAATTTCGCGGGTTTAAATTTCTTGCACGGAACCCAAATCATTTTTTCTCAAATAAAAGTAGCCTAAGTTACTCCTTATCACATCGGTGATCTGCCAGTAAAAGTCCTGTCAAAAACGGTTCAGCCGTTTCGGAAATTAGCTGGAAAAATCCGTCAGACAAAAATTAAACCAAAAAAAATTTGCTTATAAATTAGCCCTATCTATTATGAATATTGAAGATGGTGCAGAACTTTAAATATTTGGGTCATCTGGTCACGGAGGACTTAAAAGATGACCTAGATATAGAAAGGGAACGTAGAGTGTTGGCAGTAAGGAGCAATATGCTGGCCCGTAGGTTCGCTCCATGTACTAAGAACGTGAAGAAACACTTTTCAGGGCGTACTGACAATCTTTTTTCCAGAGGCATGTGGGTTCACGCAACAAGCCTACAACGCTCTCGTATTCAGTATAATAATGCTTTCAGAATGCTGTTGGGGTTGCCACGCCATTTTAGTGCGTCACAAAAGTTCGCAAATGCGCTCGTTGACGGTTTCCACGCTATAATGCGTAAGAAAGTGGCGTCATTATTTCAAAGACTGCGCGGTAGCACCAACAGCATTTTGCAAATGATTGCATCCCGCCACGACTGTCCCATTCAGGCTCACTGGGTGGGAATAGTTACGGGAAGATTGAGCGTGATTGAGTAAGCGTTATATAATGTACCTACTTACACAGTGGCGTGCAGTGGTTCTCCACGGAGGGTCGGACACGACTTGAATCTTATCATTAAACGGTAATTGCGAAAACTTACTGCTTTTAACTTCTAATAAACACATATTATCAGCGCAAACTTCACGACAGAACACCATTTTTAAGTAAATAAACCAATAATAAACACAACGAATCGGCCCAATTGGGCCGATCCACATTGCGAGGATATAACTTCATCATCATCATCATCATCATCATCAGCCTATAATGTTCCCACTGCTGGGACACAGGCCTCCCCTCTATGAGAGGAATAACTTAGTAAGATATAAAAAACCAAACATTCAAAATCCCGATATGCAGACTTGTCACATGAAACAATATGGCTTCTCTATAAGAAAAGTTTAATTTCTAATTTGTCTTTAAAAAAACAGTACCAAATAAAATTGCATCATTCTGACAATGATCCGTTATAAAAGCGCTTATTCTCCTAACTCCTCAAATACAAAGCGAAAATAAAATTAATGATTGTAGTTTTTAATTATTTTTGTAGAGCTTTTGCTATTCCTTACAATTTATCATTTTTTTTTTCGAAGGTATAAATTCGACAATACCACCCTGTTTTTTAAATTGTCTCTAGTAGTCATTAAGGAAACTCGAGTCCTTGTGTAGTCTGTTTCTCCAATTACCCGCAATTCGGGGAAATCTCCAAAAATTGGGAACCCTGCTCTTCATTCATTAAATCTAGCTAGCGAATCACAACAGGCGGTGGTCAGCTCCACTCTCAGGAGTTACGCCCATAATGTGTGTGGTTCATACACACGAAAATATGCACCAGTGTGAGTCAATTTATGAATGAGAATTAGGCTGTTCTTGTTCCTGCGTACATAGTGCGTCCGGAGTACTCCGAAGCGTCGTAGTACTTACAGTATAGTGTGAGTTCCGTCACACGGGCGCGACAAGTTGCTATAAGTGTTATAACAGTAGTCTTAACTTTTTGAAGTGAAACTTCTAATGCGACTTCGAACAAGGTTGCGTTAAACGTTTAACGCTCCTGGGGAGGGGTAATAGAAAGAGACAGAGCGAGAGTAAATGCGTTCCACATTACGAAGTTTCACTTCTTCCGCGCGGAGGGACTCCACGCACAATTTTTTTTTTTCAATATTTTGTATTATTGAAGTAAAACTTCTTTACGCACGCTTGAATTGGGACTAAGTTGGTGAATATATAACTTTACGAGGCAAACGGAAGTTTAGAGGGAGACATAAGTTAGTGAAGATAGAAAGAGACAGAGTTACGTTTCTTAATTTGCCAGACGATTGTTCGGCATTTGTTTAAGTTTTACTACAGTCGTGTGGTCTAAAGCACACTCGTTTTTTTTATTACATAGAGGTAATAAATGCATTTGGCGTTGTTGGTAGGGTAAGCTAGGCCTAATGGCCTCTATGGACGGCACGCCCCTGTACCAACATAGATCTAAGAAAATTGTAAACTAACACTTTTATGGATTGTCCTATAATAATGGGATAGTGAAGAGTACATACCTGTGGCGCGGGTGAGTGTGAGAATGGATGCGGATGGTGCGGGTGCGGCGACTGGGAGAAGCGCGCCTGCGGGGCCGGGCTCTGCTGGGAAACCACACCACTTAGCGAAACGTACAGGTGTAGGAAGTCGTAATCATTTAAATTTAATGTAGGTTTACTTTACTTTTGTTGTAATGCTAATTTATTTATTTTAAGTAAGTAATTATGCGCAAAGTTAGGTAAACATAATGAGTCTATAATATTCCCAGGGTTGGAGCTCAGACCTCCTTTATATGAGGTTCGAAATTTAAGTTGAAGGACTTGGACAGTAACGATGTTTTCTTTACCGTTCTCGAGGTCACTGTGACTAATTGATTGATAAGATGACGGATCTAATGTCCTAGCCTCGTGGGTCGTAGGGGCACGTTACCTGTGCCTGCTGGTGCTGGTAGGACGCGGGGCTGTGCGCGTAGAGCGGCGAGCGGCCGGAGAAGGGCGCGGGGCGCGGGGCGGGCGAGCCGTAGGGGCACGTTACCTGTGCCTGCTGGTGCTGGTAGGACGCGGGGCTGTGCGCGTAGAGCGGCGAGCGGCCGGAGAAGGGCGCGGGGCGCGGGGCGGGCGAGCCGTAGGGGCACGTTACCTGTGCCTGCTGGTGCTGGTAGGACGCGGGGCTGTGCGCGTAGAGCGGCGAGCGGCCGGAGAAGGGCGCGGGGCGCGGGGCGGGCGAGCCGTAGGGGCACGTTACCTGTGCCTGCTGGTGCTGGTAGGACGCGGGGCTGTGCGCGTAGAGCGGCGAGCGGCCGGAGAAGGGCGCGGGGCGCGGGGCGGGCGAGCCGTAGCCCCCGCCGGAGCCGGCGCGCGGCGGGGAGGGCGCGCTGAAGGCCGCCGGGCTGCCCGGGAACTGGTGCATCATGCTCTGCTCCTGGGGGAGAACTCGCCGGTCAGGGACATACCGATACTAACTCGAAATGGAGGTGATGTTGAGAGAATAAAATGTAAAATAGATGTATCGGACTTCGTATGCTGCAGTTTTGTCCACCAATACCTGTATTGGTTTTATACTTTTTTTGATATTGTGAAATTAAATTACACTTAATCTTGATAGACGAGTTAAGAGTTTCGCCGATACATTAGTTTTAACCTGGGATATTGAGCGTCACAAGTAGTCAATAAGACTACAAATGAAGCTCCAATAGAGTGTGTGGTATTAGTGAGTAGTATCGTGTGGTACCTGCGGCTGCGGGGTGGCGGCGCGGCGCGCGGGCGAGGGCGAGTAGCCCTGCGAGCGCGGCGACGCGTACACGCCGCGCGGGGACGCCGCGTAGCCGCCCGGCGAGCCGTAGCCGCGCGCCAGCCCGCCCAGCCCGGCCTCCAGCGGGGACTCCATGCCTGCGGGGAGGGGCGGCTCAATACCAGCATTCATGATGCGACTACCTGTTTGACTTTCACCTGTTACTCGGTAACACAATACCACTTGTTAACACTGGTGATCTTCTTACAACCCGTAACATAACAAGTAACATGTACTACAAATAACACGTTGTTATAACAACTAATAAGGCCATGGAACGTGGTGAATATAAAAAAGCTGAGATTTCAACAAAAGGCTACTTAGCTGCAGTTATAAACGATTATGAGTCATCCATCAATCGTGATCATGATTTCTATACTAATATTTCATGAAAATGTTGACAGGAATGAGCTTTTGAATAAGTATTGCCCGATTCAAAATCGTTACAAGCTGCTATTTTGTGACTTTGAAAAAACATGTTGTACGTTCTAAAATTTAACGAAAATATAAGGGTTAAAAATTACAACTCTAGTGAGCTTACATAAAAATCACCCCGTATAAACTGATTTAACTCAGTCCGGACTGAGTTTCGAACTTTGCCGCCATACTAAATTCTATTTTTATGCTATTTGCTCTGTGTGTTTGGTTCGAGGGTGATAAAAAATGAAAAGGCACTAATTTGGGACATGGGCTTTTAAACGATACTCACCTGAGTTAGGCGGTTGCTGCTGAAAGTAATTCCCTGAATCGTTGGTGAGCTGCTGGTGCTGCTGGTGCGGGTACAGCAGCTCGGCCGGCGACGGCAGCTGCGGCGGGAAGCTGTCGCCGGGCGCCAGGTAGCCGCCCGCCTCGTGCGCGTGCGCGTGCGCCTGTGCGTGCGCCTGCGCGTGCGCGTGCGCGTGGATGGGCTGCAGCGACGACAGCCCGCTGCTCTGCTGCACCATCGCGTTTGTCTGCTAGGATAGCGTTCAAACTCAATACATGCAACATTGTATTGTTGATGTTGTCGGGTTTCATACATCTATTTTTTAAACGATCTCTGTTAAAACATAGCGTTTATAAGTGAGGTTCAGTCCTGGAAATTGGCCTTACTGATTAGAGGCGAGTTGAAGTTTTTTTAACAATTCAATTTTCGGCTGAAACCACTGACTTTTAAAAATGTATGAATGTAAATAAGCAATCACCCTAATTGTATTCCGATACAATTGGGGGTCACAGAATAAAACAAGTAATGATTTATGTTGTTCTCACTTGTTGCTGTTGTTGGTGCTGCTGGTGCTGCAGCAGGAACTGTTGCTCCTCGGGGCGGATCTTCTTGGGCCGGCCCCGCTTCTTTTTGGGCGGCTGGTCCGTGGCGTCGAGCGAGGGCGGCGCGCGTGGCTGGCGCGGCTGGCGCGGGGCGGGCGGCGCGACCTCACCGTTCTCCAGCTTCACCTTCTTGGGGCGGCCGCGCTTCTTCTTGAGCGGCACCTCGGTGCCGTCCTCCAGGATGATGGTGTCGCCCGGCTCCGGCTCCATCGTCAGTCTGCAACGTGCGGCGTCACTCGTCTGCCCGGCGCGGCCCGGCCCGGCCCGACCCGGCCGGCCAAGCACCTACCGCCCTACTCTCACCCCGCCCCGTACTCGACTAACGAACATCTCAACGAGACGCCCCGACACGGCAGTAAAATAGTATATAATCGGCCACCGATAAGGGCTAGAATTGGAACCAAAAGTGTGTAAATATATTTGTCACCAAACTTAATCCCAGATAGGTAGAGAGAGCTCAGGTAGGGTTGAATGAGACCGACACGTCCGGACAGGCGGCTGTCTGCAGCACGGAGCAGTGCCGGACACGAGGGCACGCGGGCGCTGTGCACTAGGGAAGCAGCACTCGGCAGCGCGCGCAGCACCAGCAGACAATAGCGGTCGTGGTGCAGTGCGGGCTGCCTGTACCATGTCACGGCTAAGGGTTACAGACACAGTGGACGGCATGGCGACTAGCGACAGAAGCCCTGCGACTAACGACTACAGAACATACACAGCGTGCAGGTCCGACTCAACCCTCCTCTACAGATTGACATCAATGCCTACGCCGAGTGCACTAGTACGCGCTTCCATACTTCTAGCAAGTGCTGCGCTTCACACAGACCCTGTCTACTCCTAATAGTACCTACGGCCTACTCGCTAGTCACCGGAGTGGCTCAAACTAAAAATAATTGATGTCAAATAGTCTGTTTGGACTCGAATGTTTTGTTTTGTTTTGTGAACTAATCAAAGTTATGTTTATGGCAGCGAGTTATATTACCTGCTGGCTTGGCTGAAACAATCGAACAATTTGAAATAAATGGGCTAAGTTCAATCAATACAAAAACTAAAAATCTTTAACAATTGGGAAGAGGCCAGCGTGTTGTTACGGGACAAAGGACACGGTTTTGTTTGTTATTTAATAATTTGGTCTCATTTATATAATTAGTTACAATGCTAATAGCTATGACAGATTTGATACTTGATGCATTAAAATTATGACTTTATTTTGGAGTAGTTATTAAATATCTTCAAGATTGAAAACTATAAAGTTAAAAACCTGGAATTGCTCGTGAGCCAGTTTGGTGACAAATCTATCACACTAACGAGAAGAACACATAAGTTAACTGAGCTGACATACAGAGGACAGTGCACATGACTACGTAGGGAAGCTCACAGATACGACTCTACGTAGTACACTAAGCGCAGGCCAGCCCGAGCGACTAGTGGCCATGCTACTGCTTCGCTTAGTGCTCGTGCCTTTGGCAGCGCTTAGACGGTGACGGGCGATTCGAACGCCATTTAAAACATAATCGGCCACAGCCAGCGGCCACTACATACAACCGAGCTATTGTTGAAGCCGGTGGTCTCTAGGGCTGCGCCATTTTACCTCAGGCCAGCAAGATATGTTTCAAAAAACTATAGCTATGTTTCTGTTTTATTAGAACAAAACATTGATTTTAATCAGCATATAATTAGGTTGTTTATGTTTACGTTCAATCGTTACATTGTATTTACTGACACCCTTATACATCAGTGTTCTACCTTCAAAGAGCACGGGCAACAGTAACAAAAGTGAAATGATTCCAGCCCGGAGCGTACATACAGATATATTCGTTTAGAACATAGCTGCATGCTGTACACGCGACGACGCCTAAATAACATGTGAATAACCCTAGGTTTCACCGCATTCGTGGTGAGGAATGTCAGCATACTGAATCCACATTATGCTCTGCAATAACAGCTAGCCTAGTATACATCTGAGCTGAGTACCAGGTCGGTTTCTGAGCGCTTATTGCACCGCCTTTACCACTAATTTCCTTAAGTATTGAGTATTCTAACCATTGCTTTGCTTTGCTTTTGGCGATAAGAATATCTATTATTACTTTATTTTTCGTATTTTGTTAGTCTTGTAAATACTGTTTTTGCCTATCTATGATGTAATTGAGCTACTTCAAACGATTATTATACGGCGCGACCCGAATAATACTGTGCGCTCATCACAGCGCGTCGAGGTCAGCGAAGGTCCCACACTGAACATAGAACACAGAGCAGGACGTGACTGTTACTGGTGAGTGGCGCTACACACGCGTTAGGATGAGCATGCTTCGGCAACACCGGGTGCGTGCCACTATTTGAGGGAACTACATTTGGGAACAAGCCGGTCGACTTAGAGCCGGACTCGAACATTAGTCGTAGTCAGTTAATCATGGTAGTTGTTTCGAGTCGGTTTCGCTGTACAACAAATACTG
Organism: Lycophotia porphyrea; assembly: GCA_950005105.1. Taxonomy (NCBI): domain Eukaryota; kingdom Metazoa; phylum Arthropoda; class Insecta; order Lepidoptera; family Noctuidae; genus Lycophotia; species Lycophotia porphyrea. The sequence continues at coordinate 267,129 of OX465408.1, read as the reverse complement.
CCGAAATGACTGCCAATCCAAACGTGTGTGTAGCATCGCTTTTGAACAGCGTAAAACGTCGCAGTAGAATTTTTTGGCAGATTTATTTATTAATTTATTTAATACTTTAAGCACATACACGTACAGACGCAGCCTTAATGCTTTAGGTATTTTTTACTAGTCCACCTCAAACTTGAGCGCACGCGTCGTGTTCGTGCGTGTGAGCGTAAGGGGCGGCCTGCTGCTAGTAGTACGTACCGTCGTATCTCCATCTCCTCCTGCGGCCGGCGGCTGGTGTTGTCCGGGAACACGAGCTCGCTCTCGTCCACGTGCGCCACCAGACCGTTGAGGTAGTCGCGGAACTTCTTGAGCGCCGCGTAGAACGGGACCTTGTCCGCCGCGCGGGGCAGCTGTGCGCAGCGCGCGGACGACGACGGCATCACCCACATGTACTGCCGGAGGGACGACGGTTAGTTACCACATAACGACATACCTGAATACCGTCGAACGATTAAACAGAGGTGTATTTTTTACGGCACAAGCTCGGTACACGTCTCTCGAGTTAGAAATTTGTGAGTTCCGACCTTTGCAATTCCTGAAAACCAGACTCGACAGGGACCACCAGAAAATTTTCGAGACACTTAAGCCCGAAGAGTCACAGACCAAACAATGTGTCCAAAGAAAGGTGTTTAGAAGTGTCTGCTAAGAAACAGTTTTGTTATGTTCCGGTTTGAAGGGTGAGAGTACAATAACAGCCACATGAGACCTTTAAGTTTTATCTCTGGAGAGAAAACCCTCCCTCTCTTATTTTGATGTTCCTGACATGATCCACAATGATCAAATGTTTGTTAACCTATTATTTGAATAAGCACTGCCAAATGTAATACATAATACATGGAATATGGAATCGTGTTTATTTGCCATCTCATAACATAATAATAAAACAACAACATGCCACTCACAGTATTAGTCCCAGCTATAGTGTCGGGCTGTTTCCCGAAACAAAAGTCCTTCTTCCCCGAGAAGACCTCGTAGATGAGCTTGCCATTGAACACGGCCACCTTGGGCCGGAAGCTCTGCAGCTTCTCCAGGAGTATCGCCGAGCCCTCCTTAATCTCGCGCCGCGTCAGGTCGGCGCTGCCCTTGGTCGGTCGGGCCACCATGTTCGTGAAGCCGATGCCGAAGTTCAGCAACTAGAAGCAAGATGGATTCGTCAGAAAATGTGATATGTACAACAAAATGGAAAATCGTGCTGTAGGGAAATATTAGCTTGTTTGTGTCTTACTGTCTAAGGCAATTATATGCGCTTTCTGATGTACTTATTTATATATTAGAGTGAAAACATTCCGAAACATAAATAAATCAGGCTACATGTTCATCATATTCTCCTTACTGAAACATACATGTCTATTCCGTGAGAGGGCTCAATCATACATGTTCCTAAGATAAGGGTAGATAGTTTAACTAACTTTTTTTTTCTTTTTTTTTGTATAATATAACATCGAAGGCCAGGTATGATGATGCTATTCTTCTTTTATCTTAGCAATTTGCATTCGTTCATTGCTGACCATAGCGACTTGTAGAAGACGTACTAATTCAGAGTTCTTTGGGTTGCTGTTGCAAAATGTCCACCGCTTTTTTCAAGAACAATAGAAAGAGAATAAGTTCGCCTACCTTTGCGGAACCGCAAGGCTTAAAAGGTCATCTGAATATAATCTGAATTTAAATAATTATTCTTTGAGTCATCCAAAATCCATAATCACGTTTTGATTTGTATTCAAGCGACGCCGCCGTAGGTATACGTAAATAGAACCTAGTAGTGATGCGTACTCATCGCGGCATATTATTGTTTGTGTACGAGTGTCGTACACATAGCATAGCACCTAGTAGTCAAATATAATTAGAATACTAGTAAAATAATGGGTATTCAAAGCCCCGCAACGACGCCGAAAGGCGCTTGTTCTCTCCGTCATTGCGTTTTTTTTTTGTTCTGGACCACACTTGGGCGAAGTTACAAATTTTTAACAACTTTAAAAAAAAATACAAAATCAAAATATTTTATTTCACATAGGCCCAGATGGGCACTTATAAAACGTCGACAAAAAGGTGCACGGTTCGGTTGGTTGTTTCCCATGGAGAAGAACCGGCAAGAAACTCCATGGTTACTCTTTTCAAATCATTTTGTGTTACAATATTATCATGTTATAGCATTGGTACTTAGTCCATCCTCGTTTGTTTGGTCTTCCCCTACTCCTCTAGCGAGCCACCTTCATACTCAAAACATTCCTCGCGACATTTTCCTCATTCAGATACTTTCAAAAGAACAGAGCTATTGAAACTCGTGATTTTTTTGGGAAATGAAATAAATGATTGAGTACATTCGTTACATTTACTGTATGTATCATTTATAACCGATAACCACTAAATTGTACCCGGTGCCGGTGCCCCCGACCGTTAGTACGCACGACGGCTGATCAACCTATACAAAACCAGTTTATGCGTATCTCTCATTGTACTGAAAATATATACAAAGCGAGGCCACGTTATACTGGAAATGTAAAGTTTAATGTGCCGCCGTGTTCACGTTTACACGGACAACAAAGATTTTGTAAGGGTTCTGTATCCTTTTGAAGTATTGTACCCTAAAATATACTTTCAGCTGGTTCCAAACTAGTTTATACCCTTCCATACATATCTGTGCACTACCCTTAGCTCACTGTTAAAAGAGTGCCTAACGCATTATGTCTGCCTATGTCATTTTTGGTTAAAACCGTTAATATACGGTCAAATGACAGGCATTAACAAATGTTCAACGTGATTCTTTAAATTGACATAACTTTTTTATTTATGAACCCATTAACATGAAACAAACACTAAATGTTAAGTGAAGCTTACCACAATATATTAGTGAAAACCACTTCTAAATCGGATAAGCCGAGATTTCTGAGATAAGCGTGCACAAACGTACAGACAAAAATTCTAACAATCATTGTTTTAGGTGCAATTTGCGTTGATAAAGGTTCCAATACTATTTTTTCTCATACATCTTCCATGAACAGACAGCGATCCGTTACATTTTTATTATATGTATTGATTGATTGATGATAAATAAAGACATGCCTCGTTGGTCGAGTGGTCGCAAGCGCGACTGAGCATGAGGTCCTGAGGGTGCGGGTGAGGGTTCGATTCCCGGATCGAGATAAGTACTATTGGGTTTTTCCATCAGGAATTTCTCAGTAGCAGCCACGGAGTCTCGATTTGTGCCCGGTTGATGGCAATAGGCTCGCCCCCTATTACATGGGACTTAAAACATAACTGGCGAAATGTGGGTGTGCTATTAGGTACACCTCTGCCTAACCCTACGGGGAATACAGGAGTGTTGTTATGTGAATAAAGACATGCCTTTGATCCACAATACATTATTTAAATTTGAAGTTTTTTTGCAATTTGACCTAGTGTTAATAAAACATAGTCGTAAAGTGTAAAACATCCGAGTACAAACCTTGTAGTCCTCGTCGGCGCTCATCTGTTCCCGCGTGAGGCCGGACAGGTACAGGCACTTCCAGAAGTGGTTGCCGGGGCCCGCGTAGTGGTGCCCCTTGTACGCCGCGAACAGTCCGGGGTTGATGCCGATCTGTACCACAAGCACTTTTGTAGATATGTGTACGTACATGTTATAGTTACAAGTTGTATCGTTCTTGATAAAATCTCTGTGACAAACGGACAGAAAGAATCTTGTTCTGTTGATTTGGTAGGTGGCAATAACAACAGCACGCGATTTTGTAGAGGTACCAACAAGGACGGCGACATAATAGGGCTGTCAATGGCACATGGACGTGCGGTTGACTGTACATGTTACGTAATAGAAAGTGTCATAGAGTTTTAGCGCGGAATTGTGCCCTGTCTGATGACGACAGACTCGCTCCGTATTACATGGGACTTCCACATGGCTGACGCTAGGTGGGTGCACTATACACCTCCGCGGGTCCCTGCGGGGAGGCGGGGAGTACAGGAGTACAGGAGTACGGGCGTGATGTTGCGAGTGGGAGGTGCAGTCAGTAACACGTGAACGTCGCGCTCCTAGTTAAGCTTACGTAGAAGGACGGGCGGCTGTTCTCATTGGCTGGAAACTTGTCAGACAGTCGTGACTGATGCTGACCTCAAGTATAATGGACTAAGGACCGGTGCATTATGCGCATATATTGAGAGATGCGCGAGAACAAAAAATTAACTCGGAAATTTTGAAAAAAATAAATAAAGCTATATCTGTCTTTTAAGCAATCATAGTGTTCCCACTGCTGGGACACAGGCGTCCTCTCTATGAGTGGAAGTGGGCCGTAATGAAGTACGCGGGTCAGCGCATGTTGGTGGGTTATCTTTTATTAAAACTGAGTCGCTGATCCATTTTTTTTATAATATTCCTTCTAATTGGTGTGTTAGTGTGTATCATGTGTATGTCATCTATCTAGGCGTTACAACTGGTAGCTACCTTCAATATAGGAATGTAGCAAAAACTATTTTACTGTAATCAGTCGACAAATACAAAAAAAACACGTTAAAAAATAACTCGGCTCAATAAGCGAGGTTTTATACAGTTAACATCGTGAAAAAAAAAAACCGAGCCTAAGTGGAAAAAGTTATGCCAATATAACAACAAAAAAAATACAAAAAATTTGATTAGGAACCATAAAGAAATCATCCATTCCCGATACTTTATTGACTGAATATAAGTCTAGACGTTTCCCAGTTCTTGAGAATAGCAGTCACCCATATGCGGACTAACCAAGGTAAGCTTAAACTCACATATTGGTCGGTTTGCGAAGATATTCCACGACTAACCCCTGTTTCCGAAGGTCCTAACAACCCTGATCCAATTTCATGTCAGCTATCCTGATTGGTTCATCAGAATAACAAAACTCAATTCTATAAGTTGACACTTCTACTGCGTGGTTTGTTTTCAATTATAAGTGGCGTTTCGCATAGCCCCTTTTTTTCTGCATTCAATCTTTAAGCCCTACCAAGATAAATCAAAATGGAGTTACAAAATAATTCTTTCTCAGTGCGTCTGCTAAAGCGCGCGAGTGTAATCGCGGTATCCCGCTCCGTGCACCCGCGCGACTTCATTTAGCGGACGCCCTTATTGTACCTCTACATTGTCTAAGTACCATGTCTTCAAACTTTTACCTTCAGTGGTCGGAACGTTTTTGGTTTGTCGAGATTAAAAGACTATCAGGAACCGTAGGTTTTCGGCCACTAAATAAACTCGTGCTAATTCAGTAACAACACTACCAAGTCATATATATCATGACATGTGACATCTACCAATCCGCACTGGGCCCGCGTGGTGGATTATAGCCCATTCCCTCTCATAAGAGAGGAGGCCTGAGTCCCAGCAGTGGGAACATTATAAGGCTGATGATGATGATGATGATGACTACCAAGTCGTTAATGCAGCACCTCAAATACGCTGTCACACAGATTTTAATGATAGGGAATTAGGGAGGACGCAACCATCTCGTTATGCGATATTACCGCCTGGGAACTGGCCAACCAAAGCTAAGTCTAATAATAAATAGCGTGAGTAAACGTTGATCATACTCACAATGATGATGTCGAGGTTCTCGGCCAGGTGGTCGGGCAGCGTGCGCCGGGACACCTCCTCCTCGCTCATGCCGTTGAAGCGGTCGTGCTTCTTGCGCTCCTTCACCACGCGCGGCACCATCGTGCCCTCCATGCCCTCCTGCTTGATCTCCATACTGGCGGAAGATGTACAAATAGATATCATTTATATTTTGTTAAAGTCCTGCTACATCCATGGCAACATATTTGAGATTGCCGGTGCCTTATGTTGTCTGATGATTTCATAGTTCAACTGTTAGGCCTGGTTTTCAGCAAAACGGAGACGAGTGGGAATCGACCAATCACATTACATGAAATCCACATCTCCTCTCTCGTTCTGTGATTGGTCGGATCTTGCAGGTCTCCGTGCCGCTTCACTCGTCTCGTTTTTGGTGGAAACTGGGCCTAACACACGTGAGCTTATTAACGGCGCTGAGATGCGATCTTTTGGAATTTCAACTCTCAGCGCCAGGCTAAGGGTTTGAAATCCAAAGTGCGTTAATAAAAGCGTTGAGTAAAAAAGGGCTCATGTGAACACGGGCTACATATTATCGAATTATTATTGTGAAGCAGTTTCCTTGTTTAGTTGTTTGCTTGTAGCGAGAAGATGAGAAGTTATTGTAAAGTAATCAAAAAATAATAGCCGGATGGCATTGTAGAAACCACTCCATTACACTTTCAGAAAAACGTTTTACGCCCCGTGCTGAACATAGCTCCCAACCTTGCAGCCCGGAGGGATGTCGCAATGTCGCAATACAGAATCATGAATGTTTCAACATACTGTGTCAAAAGTTGTGAATGTAGCAACTTACCACATCATGTAGTTGGCTCCGCTTGTCGTTGGAGGGCTTGCAATGTTAAGCATTACACTCATTATAACCTTGAGCTTGCTCACTTATACGTGACTTGTGCTTATTTTACTTGGAAGTACATTATTTATGCGTTGTTGAGAAAAGAACCCCTTCAATAGCTACTATGAAGTGCTATCTATCCTGTGTCAAGATCAAAACGATTTATTCAAATAACCTTGGCAGTCGGGTTACAGGGCTAAGAATTAACAGCATTTTTTGAGCGTCCAAACCGTCCGCCCTTAGCTACGGCTAACTAGTGTTTTAAATGTAGAGAATAAAGGCGACATATAACATAACATCACGCCTATAATCCCCGAACGGTTAGGCAGAGGTGTAAGCTAATAGAACACATTTCGCCGGTTATGTTTAAGTCCCATGTAATAGGGGGCGATCCTATTGCCATCAAATCCACAAATCCAGACTCCGTGGCTACTATAGAGTAATTCCCGATGTAAAAACCCAATAACAATTTACCCGACCCGGGAATCGAACCCAGGACCTCACGCTCTCTTTATAGCTCGAGTTTACTAGTCTTCTTGTATTTTTAAACATATCACCAAACTAACTCCGAGATATTATCTTATTCACTCAGATAACATTTAAATCAAACTTTTACAATAAATTTCAACTAAACCATGTACGCCTGTACATGGTTTAGTTGAAATTAATTGTAAAACTTTTGAACTGTTAAGGCATCAGTCAGACACTATCTTTGTTGCTACGTTGTGTTCACGAGCAGCCCTCACGCCCTCACTCAACCATGGGCAGTAGACGCGCGACACTAACATGAAAGCTAATCTCTCATTGAATGAGGAAAGCTTTTCCAATTGTCGAGCTAATGAGGCGACTCGGCGTATAAATTTAATAGATATCCACTATAAAATAATGTAATCCGTCGAATGGCGCAGCTTTCATTGGTGGCGAGTTTTCTTTAGAAATGATTACGACACCATAAATGTGCAGTTATGTGATTACATCCACACTTCATGTGGCGGCATGGTACGCCTGAAAGCCATATCGACTAAATTCTTATTGACGACCGAGCGGTTACCGCGTACTTCAATTTTGGGCTAAACAAAACATGTTTTATTTTTTTGTCACCGATTGGCTATGAAGAATACTTATACCCAAGCTACCCCACTCGTCACGCCTATAGCAGCTGAACAACGAAGAACAAAATAGAATGATACTTTTCATTTTCAATAATTTTGGAAACGGCATGACTGTGATTGCCCAAGATTTAGTTGATGGAGTTGCCTTATATCATAACCACATAGAACCCCAGTCAATTACCCCGATGTCTTCTTCTTCTTAGAACTATAATAAGTCGAGTTTTGTATGTCTAGAAACGAAATAATATCAGTACGGATCGCCTGTTGTGTGCTCTGTACTCAGCATTTCAAATAATATCAGTACGGATCGCCTGTTGTGTGCTCTGTACTCAGCATTTCAAATAATATCAGTACGGATCGCCTGTTGTGTGCTCTGTACTCAGCATTTCAAATAGACGTGACAGTTTTTCCCACCAGATAGTCGAAATTGGACAATATCAAGCAATGGTCAGCGCTAACACATAGGTACCGGCCAATACATAATAGGTTTGCGACATGTGGTCACGGTAGCTTTGGCGGCCACAAGCGCCGGTAGACACCATTGTGCGACAACAAAGTGCACATAAAAGCGTACAGCACATTTGCATTCGTCGCTGAGAAAGTATTGTCACACTCCGTCTGCCTCACTGACGTTTTTCTGTTGCATTTTACTTTCTAGAGGTTTGGTGCGCCGGCGCAACCGACAGAACTATGTTTAGAATATTCGCTAAACATTATACGTCTGACCCAGTAATTGTTTCCACTATTCCAGTGTTCAGATGCTGGTCGGCTGGCCGCTGGGTGACCCAAAATTGTTAATTTTGGAAAGTATTATACATAGTGTGGTGGTTACGCTTATTACAGCTAGCGATAATGTTATTAGTTTAGTTCATGCTACGATATTGATCAAGGAGAGCGGTTGTGCATGGTCGGCGGCGGTCGGCGGTCGGCAGCCGGCGCGACCGTGCATAATCGGTTTCCACGTCTGACGTCTGGTGGCCCTAAACCGATAGATTGTGATAGAGAGTGAAAATCATCAGCTTTCCGTTTCAACGATTCTACCTTGATCTGATTATTTCGCTCGGATTTTTGGCTAGCGATAGTGCGGCATCGGTTCCGGTACCGAAATACCCCCGCGACGTAAACACTATGGCGGCGCGTGCGCAGGCGCGGGGCGGCGCGCGCAACAACATCAAACGATCATTAGCTGCTGTGTTGACGCCGCTATCACCGCGCCCGCGCCAGCGCAGCATCACATATATACATGAACAGCGCGGCATGCGTGCGCACGGGTCTACTTGTCATTTGCATCAGTAGCACAGCAACATATAATCTTTAATTTCGTTTGATAGCAATTTTGGCCTCATTCATCCGCGGCACTAATGTGCGCCGGAATAAACGGAGCTTACAGCCGTAACTCGAATGTTTCTAAAACCATCCTACTAATGAACGTAGTCTTCCAATGTTTGCATAAAAAACTTCAGAATCTCTCAGCAACCGCGTAGAGGGAAGCAATCTAATCGGATGCGACTGATTCAGTCTCAACGGAACGTTTTCGATCTGACCTCCAGAACGCAATTACGAGGGGTTCCCGAATATAGCCGCGCGGAAATACTAAAGACATTATCAAGGTGTTGGTGGGCACGAACACGGGTGCGTCGTGGTGTGTGGGGGCTCGGTGGGTTCCGTAGGAAAGTGGGTCGCGCGCGCGGATCGCTAATTCGGGCGGGGTCAGCGGCCGCCGCACTAATTGTGTCACTATGCTGCAGCGCCATGACACGCCGCCATGCTTGTACCCTCACTCAAACGGCCGCTGTTACCACAATATTATGCAGTTCATTAACGGTAATTAGTATCGATAAGCCCCTAAGATTGATTAGCGATGTAGGCGTCATTTTCTTTGAGGTCATGCGGTTTTTAAATAATTTCATTTAATATTAAATCACCCTTTCCAGCGTCAATTCAGTGACCTGTTGCGGAAAAGTGACATATAAGAAGTAATGAACACCTTCCCAGAAGGGGATCAGTTCTAATACATCTGACTTGCTACTTTTTGCGGCTCAACACAATGAGACCCGCAAGTATAAATTAATTGATGCTGAAGAGTGCGCATGTATTGTATCAGAAGGTAGTACTAACCCGTTCTCGTCCTTAATCTTTTTCTTGCGACCCCTTTTCTTGGGCTGGTTGAGCATCATCTGCTGCGGGTGCATCATATGCGCGTGGTGGTCGTGGTGCTGCAGGTGCGGCGGCACGTGGTGCGCCGGCTGGCCCAGCATGGCGCACATGGCGTCCTCCTCCACGAACGAGTAGGGGTCCTCGCACTCGCGCTTAATGCCGTTGTACATCTCCTCGTCGCGCTTCACCGCCTGCGCGTAGCCGTGGTGCTGGCTCATATCGTACGGCACCTCGGGCTCGCGCTTGAACGCGTACGGGTCGCCGCCGTACTTGGGGAATGGGAAGTGCTGGTACTGCGGCTCGGGCTGCGGCGGCGGCGGCGCGGGCGGCTCGAAGTGCCGGTAGGGCTCCGGCTCGGGCTCGTAGTGCCTCATGAGCGGCTCGTAGGGCGCGTCGGGCGGCGGCGAGGGCTCCGGCGGCGGCGCGGGCGAGCCCTCCGCACTCGAGGGCTTGCGGCGCGCCGCCTCGCCGCTGTTGGACGTCTCGTACCCGTCGTCTTGGTTCTCCGTTGGCTTCGGCTTCTCTTCGCCCTCCTCCCTGGAACACACACATGACACGGTTAGTGTTCCGAACTCTGAAGTACCACACAGAACAAAAGACCACCGATTCGATTTTGTATAACTGTGTTGCAAGAATTTTCGGACATATCTGTCGACACACAAGTGATGATATGAATGCAAAGGGAGCATATGGATAAGTTCTTTCATTTTGAGTCGACCACAGGTAACAGGGGGACAAAGGCAGGTAAAAGCGTATACAGCTAAGTCGTTAGTTGGAGCTCCAGAACTGGGTTGCATTAGTATCCTTCTTGTGCAGTATAGTGAGGAAAACGGCAGTTCATTAAAATTATTTAAACATCAACCCACAAATCCTCGCTTGGCCATAAACTCGTATAATGAGAACCGTGCCGCAGTTCCGAACACGTCTTAACACGGATTACAGGCTATAACATAAAATTAATCTTAAACAAATTACCCGCCATTATGTTCGTTTAACAAATACCTTTACTTTTATTACCGCAACGAGCAGTGAATTAAACCATCATTTGATTCGGATCGAGATTATTACAAGAAACGGACTACAGTAGCTTGAGCCGAAGAAAGCTCGGAGATGTTCGTAACATTTTTAGCCTACACTACAATTTCTCCAGCATCGTAGGAGCAGTCACAGAGTCGGTGTCGGTATGAATACTTCGCCATAAAAAAATTTAGTTTGAAGGAGTACCAAAGCGCTGCTCGTGCTGTCTGACTGATTTGTGGCGACGGATCAACGTTCCTTTGATAAATGTTCGTCGTGGACAGCCAGTGGCGGCCTAACGTCTTTCGTCACGCACATTTTTCACATCACTCTCACGCAAATTCCTACCAGTGCTCCGGCACACTGCGGACGAGCGAGAATTATATCAACATGGAATAAAGCTTTTTAATATACACTAGCAAATAGCAATCGATAGGAGAGAAGTGTAGGTGATTGAACCAGCGAGGCGTCAGAGCAAACTTGACCGTGTGGAGCCAGCGTACGACACAAACTCCAAATGGAATATTTAGATCAGCTGATCATACGAGTGCAGTCGCGACTCGCATCGGACATTATGCCACATGTAATAAACATAAACAGCGCTCAACGAGCGCCATTCATAAAAGTGTTCTCTTGAATTATTACCAAGTCCCCAGCTCGCTACTTACTTGTTATTGGAATTGATGTAGTAAACACATAGTAGCCGGTATTAGTATGCCGTTATGTAAGTATTTATGAACTATTAACTAAAATTATTGTTTATTTAAATGTTCAGATGTTAAAGCTAATTTGTTGGATAATAATGTTATTAAAAGTGTATTTATGGCGATATGAGCGGTTGTGGCGTGCAACTCGTGTCTCGTGTGCTGGTGTACATGTAAATACATATGAAATGTTGTGGGTGTCGGGAGCGGGTGCGGGTTGTCTCGTGTTGTGTTGTGTTGTGTTGTCGGTGCTGCGTGGCACACGGCACAGGGGCGCAGGGGCTGAGGGATGGAATCTGAGAATGTGGCGGCAGGTGGGGTGCGTTTGTAATGTATTTATACATTTTGAGCGCAATACGAGCGCTTTGAATACCGCAGCCCGGTGTTGGAGATGTGTGCGATCCCGCTGAGGGATGGCGGGATGGCGGAACGTGGGAGCAACAGATATTGTTCTATTTAGTAATAGTTCAGTTTGTAGCGATATGAGCGCAAACGGTTCGCAGATATCTGTCGGCTCTTTGTTGCAGCTTGTGCACTCTTATAATCTTTATGGAGGGCAAACGTTTGTTATTTAGTTGCATACTGTGTCAATGCACTCTTACAGGCTAGGTAGGTAGCTAGCTACTCTGGGGTTTAGTTCAGGCAAGACGGCGCAACGGTTGTCAGATCTTTTCCGCCATACAATTCCAAGTTTCGTTACATTTGAAAATCTTAAAGAATACTTCTTTTAGGTTTTAAATACCTCATTTCAATACGCTTTGACCTCCAAGGTCAAGATACAATGCGTTGTGTAACGTGTGAGACTTGTTGTTTCAAGTAAACTGCCTGGCTCGGAGCTACAGTCAGTCACCTATAGTGTGTGTGTGTGCGTGATGTGGCAGGGTGCGGGGTGCGGGGTGCGGGGGTGGTGGTTCAGTGCAGCTCTCGCACAGAAGAGCAACGACCCACTTCTGAGCAGATAACGCCGCAGATATTGACTCGATGATTAAACTGTTCGCCGCACGTTGTGATAACTCGAAGGCGCGCTGTACTCGCTACACTCCTACATTGCTTATAGAACATGCTATACCTACACTACACTGTATAGTGTGTACTGTACTGCTACGTATAGATACCTATATCCTACGAGTCGTCGGCGCTTGACGAACGAGCTCTTTATCTCGGCGCCCGTTGCTAGCAGCTCCACGCGCGCTGGTTTCTGCACACTACTAATACGTTACCACGCTAACTGGAGCCTCATTTCAAAACTCTTATTGACCCGCTTTGAAAACGTTGTATTTAGTAGTAGAAATGGTGTACAATTAAATTGCAACGCAGTTCTATGCGGAGTGCAGACACGTCATCGTCAGCGAGGGAGGACACTTCCTCCTGTAGATATACTCAGTATGTGTGTGCTGTACGCTATTGTTACATCTACACTCGCAGTTCATAATATAGCTCATTCGACTCGTTCGCAGAGATTCCGCTATTTAGCGATTTTTCTAATCGGTTGCTGCGAAGTAAAATTAACGTGATGCCTGCCAATGCCTAGGTACCGTTAACCTCTTTAGTTCGTCAATAATTCGTATGCACATGGTCGATGTGGGGCTCTCGTACAAAATGATATACAAATAAGGTAAAACGAAAATGTATGTTTAACCGGCGTGCAAATAGGCTTCGCTGAGGTGTCCAGCTATTATTAAATCATGTAGCTGTAGAATGCGTGTAGACTGTAGACATGGATGCGTGGCTGTCATTGAGTGGTGGCGGTCGATGCTATGATAAAGGTTTCGTCCTACAAGTGACAGGGAGACACCGGGAGGTGACCGGCCGCCCGTAAAAACGAACCCGGGCCGCATCACGCCAACCGACACACACCTACCTATAGTATACACTGTATACGTACAGCAGCTGTACGTACTCGCACACTATGTGGGAGTGAGCCCGACCGACCTATACAGACCTATGTCCCAGGGTTTCATTTATTGCGCCGGTACTAAGGCCCGAGTTATGAAATCACTCACTACGCCTCTAAGGAGCATGATTCGTGTAGCTGTCAGAACGTCATCTCAACTTACTGTGTCAAATTCATACAGTTTATTAATCGTATTATCATTTCAAAAGGAGGTGAAGCTACTCCAAATCGATATAACCGAAAGAGTTCATGAATTCAGCCCTCAGCCCCAGCTGTAGATACAGAAATGATCCCACGATCGTACGCCCAAGCGTGACACTTATTGGATTAAAAAAACTTCAAAAGGTGGGTAGGTTAGCAACACCAGTGAAGAGCGTACCTTACCTCTGTGAATAGTTAATTAGGCAAGTGTTCGAAACGATACTACGTTTCGTAAATGAGTTTTTGCGAACAGTAGTTATGTAAGTAGGAGCAGCGAGCACGGATCACGAAGCCCGGAGCTCTGAGCCGGCGAGGCGGCTGGGAGAGGCAATGTGTCTTGTTTCGACGCCGCCGTTGCTATGGTTCGGATCGATGGCGGTCGCCCGATCTGACGGCACACACTTATTAAGTACTCAGTATCTTTGTAACTCGCTGCTGAATATTGTATGTGATAAACGCTGTCTTGTCCCCGCTTACTTATAAATTACTTTACTAGTTGTCGACGAGGCCCGAGGAGCGCTGCGATTACGTGGCTTACGATTGAATCGTGTTATTCAACATTTTGTAGTTTTAAGGCTTCTCTGGGGAGCCGACCGCGACTATTGAAAAGCTCCGCAAAGTTTTTGATAGACTTCTTTTTGAGTATAATTGCTTGGACACAATGTCCTTTGTTGACGCATTTCCAAGCGAGTCTGTTGCGCAACTCAAACTTTTTGTGTTAACAATTAGAAGCCTTTAAACGGGTAAAGAAAAACTTGGTCACGTTCCCAACTTCTAGAACATCAGGTGAAGCGAGGATTCCATAACTATTGAAGACTACTAGCTAGATCAAGTTGTCGGTAGTGTGCTAGAAATTCATTCAGTAGAAAGTTTTCCCGATCGTTGTAATTATTTAATGTATTTTCGTTAAGTTTTCGAGTACAGTCGCGTATGTGTACAATTTTTGGAGTGTGAGTAAACTTGTCGCAATTTAATACAGTACAGTGAACACATACTTCCTTAAGTAAAACAGCTGCTTTCAATGTCATTTTACTTTTGGATTACTACAAGGACACAATTCTTGACATATTTCATCGTAAGTATCTCGCGTGTCGGAGATAGATCCCTCTTTAGAACGGCACGTATCCAGCCTTGGACTGCAGTTAGCTAAGAAGACAGATTGCTAGCTTCAGCTTTGCTTCAAAAACTGGTTTTGCACTCATTAGCAAGTTATAAACACTTGCACTTGGCGTTAACTATACGTAAACGTGTATTGAAGTACATCAGGTGGCCGAAGTAACAAGTCTTCAAGTCGCAACGTACTATGTGTAGGTATCTGTCTGCCTACGAGATCGGAGTACGGACGAATAAATTTGCGTGGCTGTACGGTTTCCGTTCACAACGGAAAAAGTTTTTATAAGTGAGTTGAGTTGAGCGTGTGTTTGGCACAATCGTACTTGATAGAGTAATGTCAAGTGTCAAGGGTAGGGCTGGCATTAGTGCGGCGCGAGTCTTTCCTTATTGTCTCATGGTTTGTAGTTGAAGACATTTAGGTAGCTATTGAGCATATTTCATTAGCCAAACGAAGCCCAGCATTGGACCGACGTATACATTTTTTTTTTTGCGATCCTGGAATATTTTCCTCAGTGATCGCTTTACCAGCTCTCTCGCATTCCGAGTAAGTATTATAATACTAATACCATTTGGACAAACACGCAAAATTCTCTTTCCGCTCCAAAAAGGATCGAGGTCACAGGTTTTCTGCCTAGAATGCTGTCTGTTAAGTGTATTCGTCTGTCTGAAAACGACACGACTTTGCGCCTCGGAATACGATCCTAGGTTTTCTTAATCAATAACTGAGCTACCACAAAGGTCAATGGCCTAGAACAGCGCAAAAAATATATAAAAAAAACTCGCATAACACCGTATTTGGGTAACTAAGCGATATTTATGGTGCAACTAATTTTAGGTATTCGAATTCTTCTTCTTCCCCCATTGTTACGTTTCAATGTCGAGTGTTGCGGCGATTTCAATAAGCATGTTCGCCTTGCAACCCTACTCACGGGTCATAGGCCAATGTCTAATACGAATTAGCGCGGAGAGCGCGCTGCGGAATTGTGCGTTTTTTTTCTTTAACTACCACGGCGATGGGCCACGTGTAAACGCTTAGGTAATTGCGTTTCGAGACACAATTCTGAGATACGGGTAAGTTCGAACAGCAAGGCGAATGGGATTCGACGGCGCACCGCGGCGTAGGGTATGAACAGACGTTATAGACCGCGACTCGCGACGCGCCAGGGAGCTCTTTCGAGGCATGGGGCTCTATTCAGCATCGTGTGTATAGTGGACTGCGATAAGCATTTGATACAGTTCATGAATATGAAAACATGAGTAAGGACAATTTTGGTCTGATACAATACAAATCAGTATCCTTACTTTTATTTAGAAGGTGGTTCTTGCACTTGCACTGTACACCATGGTCACTTACTACTGTAGGCAAAGAGAAGTGATTCAATGAAAACTATATTAGAAATAGTTAAGTATGTAGTTAAGCGTGTAACACCAAATAAACTGTGTGAACAAATAAACATAATATTCAATATTTGATTGATTGGCTTTAACAAACAACAGACTGAAGAACAAGATGGTAATATATTTATGTGAAAATCAGATAGTTGGCAGGCACATACCGCGAAGTGTACCTAGATTTAATTTAAAAAGTGATGCGTTACTTATCGGCGCACAATAAATCGTCGGAGGTGTTTAGGAACCGGTAGACTAGTTTTATTCAGACTCAGTGTTTCTACACGTCAACTCTTGCTTATGGGCTAATCATAGCAAGTGGTATCAACGCGAGATTTTTTTATACAGATTGGTCACGTAACGTACACACGTCACGACAAACTGAATTCAATGCAACTGACCATATAGTGTTAAATGCTAAAACTACTAATGATGATGACCCGATGTAATCCTCATTATGATTACAACACGGAAGGGTCAAGCGATGTCACACTACGCGAGGAAATGCAATACAAATGAAAAAAACTGAAGAGAAATTGAAGAGGTATTATGGCCGGGTAGTAACAAGCACTCGTGGCCTACGGACCACCTAGCTAGTACCCGGGAACAGGACCCATATCATAAAGAGCTGACGTCTGGCAAATGCGACGCTAGGAAGAGAGCACCGGATAGTTTATATAGCACAAGCATGAATTCAAAAACGTATTCACTTAAATTCTCTCATTAAGTTAACCAACTAGCTTTTCTAAAATTAATTAGTATTGAAGCTAGCTCGTAACGTACAATTAATGCCAGGTAAGGTCATAAAACAGTACCCGCTGCCTTCAACCTGCATACTACGAGCAGGAGGTACCGCGCCTCGGTACATACAATCAGCATGTTGTGACATTACATACTCTATGGGGCATTGTTCCCCTGCTCAGCGCTGTCGCAATACTTTTCAAGAATCCACGTTTAATTGAACTTAGGTAATTCTGTGTCTTCTTCTAGGTCATTGAGAAATGCAATCACACTGCCATGCGGATTTGACGGCGTCCCGTTACTTCGGGATCTCATTTCGTGTTGCTACGTCCATTTTGTGCTTAGCTGAGCAACTGTGTGAGTGGGGGGTTTCCGTATTTCTGCCGTTCGTGTAGTTTCGACACCCAAGATTTTCTGTTACTCAATTTTGAGGAAGTTAGATTGATGTTCGTAACTGTAATGTAAGAATGGTGGAACATTTTGCAAGTCGTTACCCTCTTAGTGTGTAGAATATAGGTTGATTTGATCAATTACCAACATCTGAGGACTGACTGACGTTGTAGATCAGATAATTCATCTATCTATATATATAAAATGCTTTGTCCTGAATGACTGACGGATCAACGCACAGCACAGATCAACAAACCGCTGGTCGTAGAGACCTGAAACTTGGAGGGTGTGTTCTTTGTATGACGTAGACATCCGATAAGAAAGGATTTTCCGAAATTCTATTCCTAAGGGGGTGGAAAAACGGGGTCATAATTTGTATGGGACAACGAGATTCCTTGGTCCAATCTACTTCAAATTTTGCATGAACATTCTTTAACAGAATTGATGGAAGACGTGTTTCGTATTTTATTGAAACTCATCGTCTAACGGGGTTAAAAAGGGATAGATAGTTATTTTGCGGGTGATTTGCAACTAAGTTGATATCAATACTCCTTAGTGCAAAACTGAATCCGATTTTATTCTAAAAACAATCTGTCAAATCTATGGCCCGAGTGTCAAATTGATAAGACATATTTTTTCCGATCTTAATTTTATTTTAATAACAGTTTAATACCAGAAAATCAATTTATACAATGAAAAGGAAAAAAAAAATACAGATACACAGTTACTGGACTTTCATCGAAATTGACCCATAAAATAACCACATCGATTTTATTCAAAAAACGTTGAACTGACATGAGAGCTTGGTGCAATGCAATAATACTCTTCTCTCTCTTCCTGACGACGACCTAAGATATCTTGGTGGCATACACGAAGTTTTTAAATTAGCGCAATTGATAGCTCACGTCACGTAGGTAGGTAGGGTACGTAGGAAGGGTAGTTAGGTAGGGCAGGCAGGTAGGTAGGGCAGGCAGGTAGGTAGGGCAGGCAGGTAGGTAGGGCAGGCAGGTAGGTAGGGCAGGCAGGTAGGTAGGGCAGGTAGGTAGGGACTAGGGAGGTAGGTTGGGTAATTAGGTACTAGGGAGGTTGATAGGTACCTGGAAGGTAGGTAGGTAGGGACTAGGGAGGTATGGTACATTCTCATCGGACCAGGAGCAGGCCAGTTGGCGCAGATCCCGAGAATTCCAATGATTCCCACGGACCTGCGTATTTCGTTTAAGCGACTCCACACATAACATCACACCTGTAATCCCCGAACGGATGGGTAGAGGTGTACCTAATAGAACTAACAGTTATGTTTATGTCCCATGTAATAGGGGCCGAGCCTATTGCCATAAACCGGGCACAAATCGAAACTCCGTGGCTGCTACTGAGAAATTCCTGAAGGAAAAACCCAATGACACTTTGCTCGACCTACCTGGGAATCGAACCCAGGACCGCATGCTCAGCAGACGCGCTTGCGACCACTAGACCAACGAGGCAGCCTCTAGGCGACTAAAAAAATTTGCTCTGACTATTAACAAGTCCCAGTGACAAACATTCTCTTTGGTTGCCAAGGGCTGTATATTCGAAACCCACGCGGACGAAGTCGCGGGCGAAGTGCTAGTATACATATATGCGTTTTCGCATCAAACAAAAGATCTGGGGACCTATTGCGAAAGGTGTTCTCCCATGAATTTAGATCGCGAAACACATTACGAGCCGGCTGGGTGATGTTAGTTAGACTATAGGTAGTGGGTACGTATGTGCAGTTGCCGTAAAGGCTGGCCGCACAAAGCGCAGGTGCACGGAATGGGCAGTGCGTCTGCGAGACGTGCGGCGTGGAGGGCGCATCGACATCGACGTGTCTGCATGAGCAGCTCTTCGCTTGCCAGTTCTTTGTTGGAACAACGATACTATTTTCCAAATATTTAGGATTGAGACTTGGCTTTATAATATAACACATAATTAGTATGTATTCCCCGAAGGGTTGGCAAGCGGTAGGTTAGAAAGTTAAGTCGGGAGGTTTAAAGGCCTATTGCATTAATCGGGAACAAAACCAAAATTCGCGCTTAGAATTTCAGAAAAGAAAATCCTAATGAAAAACCATTCTACCAGGTCATAGCTTATTATTCCAGACCGACAATTTCCAATGATTTTGCCTGTATATCTTTTTCGCAGTTGATACATAGATGTCGTTAGTTTGTTCAGCGCGGTGCAGGCGTGTGCAGCGTGTGACGTCACTGATGACTTTAGCTTTCCAAGTCATCCGAGATGATTGCTTGGAGCCTTGACGACGCTGCGATGTTTCCAACGCCATGACACTCCAACTATATGTTATATATTGCTAACTGCGTGTATATGTCTAATTCCAGGTAATTTATTTTGGCAATGTGGCGGACTCTCGTAACGCAGGCAGACACATTTTGGGTAGATGAATCAACGAATATTTTCGAATGGATTTTTTTCAAGCATCAAGAAAGGGCTGCCCAAATGTTTTGGTATTAATTTACCACTTGTCAGTAACCTATTGTTTCGATTGCATCTTGGGTGCTGTCTCTAGGGCGCCGCAGGCTAGGTATAACTTCCGAACAGTACGGTAAAGGCAATTGTTAAACAATAGTAGAACTCAATGACTTGTTTGAAGACTGATTGCATAACATTTGCATTCCGCGATGATTGGCGGGGGGCGGGTTGACGAGTTTATTAGCTCTTTGAAAATCGGGGTAATATATATAATGGTTAAAATAAAACATGATGATAAAAAAACTATGGATAAAACTTGGAAGGAACTCCATCCAACCGTGGTATACCAATTTGAAAGCAAGCTGTTTTGAGTTTTTTGTTCAGTTTAGGAACTTTTAACAAAAGAATAATAACTACGAATACCACGGGAGCCGTGTGTAGGTGAATCGTTTGCAAAGGGATTCTTTAGCTTTAGACGTGCCTTGCTCGTCTGCGAACACATGTCGTGCTGCGGAGGAGCACCTCCGCGACGTCCTGGTCAAGTATCAAGCACGCATGTCGGTCAAGGCAAAGCAGCGCGAGGTCTTTGTTCAACTCCTAATTAGATAAGCTAGCGTACACACCAACAAATTGTAAACATGCCCTGCACAAATGCCCGAACACGAGTTTTTATATGTATGTTTGGATTGTATTTTGTTTTTCTTATCAGATAACGCGCACATACGCCAGCTTATCTCAGGATTTCCTCTCGTTCGCTCGTCGAGTCGTCGATCGACTAGTAACAATCTTCAGCGCTATCAAAAGTGTATTATTATATGATCTTGGAATATAATTAAATATAATTACTATATTATGTACGCTGTGACTTTTTGTACATTATTATAATTTCCCAGGGGAGTTTAACTGTGCTAGTTTACAAAGAGTTGGCAATTACTTTTGTACTTTTTCAGATGTCACATTTGCAAAGATTCATCTGACTAGCAACATCGAAACATTGCTTGTTGTCTCTTTTTACGCCTTGAGGTCCAAGGTCCAAAAAAAAAAGGTCCAAGATTGGCAAACACTCCAGAATATTAGAGTATTAATCTGACCTTGTGCAGAAATATGAGGTCCAGAAGACAAGCACTACCTAGTGAGTCATAAGAAGAAAATAGAAAATGGGACCACATATTATAGTATATGAATATAGTGATACAAAATAATATGTGTTTAAATGTTTATTAAACATAGAGCTTCAATAAAAACTGCTCTGATCATACAAACTGTTCCTTCAGAAGAAACATCATATTAGTGATGTGATGAATTGAAGTGAGCAGATTTACAGTCGCGGCCTTTTCCGCCTGATCATTTAAAAAAAAAATCGCTAGAATCATGCGGCGGCGCCCCGCCCGGCTAGAGAGCGCTTCATGTTGTGAGTGCAAGCAAAAATGAGCTTAGTGATGATCAGGCGGTACATATATTACTGCTGCCCCTAGTATCCTTCAGAAAGGTCATGAGTTCATGACATAGGAAATGTATATAACTGAGCATACTAATTAGGTTTTTCATATTTTTGTTCCCACATTTTAGTCATAATGAGACAATGAGTTACACCTTAATAAAAATACACATAAATATGCAGAATAATATACAAATACATTTTATTTATATTATTCTGTGTGTTGATATGAAAGGGGGCGCAATCTCCTCCCATCATAAAATAAATACAACTATGGCAATATATGCCCTAGAACTAGGAGCAACAGATAGTAGCCTATGTACTTACACTAGTACCAGTAGGCTGCAATAGGCTGAGCTGATTGATTGGAATAAACAATATTAATAGTATTTCATTCAACGAACAATGAATTTCATAGGTATGCTGATGACTTCAGGGATATTATGGTGTAGGTATTCCTATCCAAATGTCTAGTGTTAGAAGTACATCAAACTAATTGAACTGCCAGTGTGCTAACTTGTGAGTGTAACCAGGTGAGAGTTCATAACTAGTTACATAACTGACCAGTTTTAAGCAATTTTATTTACTTAGTTCTCTTACATAACCCGAAGTTTTGGAACTAACTGCATTTACACCAAACACTCACTGAAGTTAGTGTTGCATTTTAGTTTCAGACTAACTTGTAAGGATTCTGAAATACACCTCTATAGTAACCAACTTGTTTGACTTCATGTATTCCTGCTATAGTATAATAATGTGTGAGTATGAGTAATTGTGTGTACAGAAAAATATTGCTAATAATAGTATTGCAATATAGTGTATTATTGTTTGCAGTCCAAACAGAAATTACCTACTATATAAAATTATTTTTCATTTGGACAATATAATGAAATTAGTAATAATTAAAAAGAAAACTTCTTGAAAATTAGTGAAGGAAAATCATTCTAAATTTTGTAATGAGGACGACTTATCAAGTGATGAAACATTTTGTCCTCACGCACAAGTGTCCACTGTATAGGACAATAGGTATACTTGCAGAGCTATATTTATTAGAGCTTGTACTTCTACAAGTACTGTGTGTGTCATAGCCTGGCTGTGAGTATATTTGGTGGTTACTACACTTGGCAACAGCTTCCAAAGCTTAAGTAACTGATTGTCGTGCTTTTTCTGACCAATTAGCATCTATTAACTTTTTATAAACAGGCATTATAGTTATCAAAATCAATTTTTGATAAACCTGATGAACACCTAGAGCAAACATTAACTGGGCTGAACAAAGATAAAAACTTGTATGACAAATTATGATCATAGAACATTGGGTTTCTGCCTACCTCTAGCTAGTAGTATATTTAAACTATTATTTGTATTATTTAATTTAGCATGTTCTACAGTTTAGAACTTATTCTACACAACACACAAAGAGCACTGACAACTTTATTCTAAATGTGATGAGTTTCTGCTGAGTAATGTGAGCCAATCATTTGCACATGCATTATGTAGCTAAGCATCTGTACATACAGTGAAATATTATGTCAATATTTGAGAATGTGTAATAAGTTTAATGGGCTGTGTGTCAAGATATACTCCATGTATGGAGTATATCTTGACACTCTTGGTGTACTCCACAACTTACCCCGCACTAGGTGCACCGAACACAGGGCTTGTGTGTGAGAAGAGCCACTCACAATCATATAGACACAGCATCACAACACGCCACACACTATATCTTCCTAAATATCAATCACTGCAAACTAGCATTCTTCAAAGTGTGCTTCATCAGACTGAATCACTGCTCATCATCAAGATTGAAGGACATTCACACTGCCATTTTGTTTGTTTATGTTGTCAATTTATGCTTCATTTATCAGCTGAGTTCTACAAATTATAAATCAAAATGAACTACAGATTGATGTTTATTACATCATTCAATTAATTAATAATAACTATAAATCAAATGCTCCTAATACACATGAATGTTAGCAAGTTATGACTTACTTACAGATTATTTGTTTATATATAAACAGAGCACATTTTTCCTGTACTCTAGTGACTAGTGGTGAGCAGCAGACAGTGATGTTAGAATTGTTCATTTAATAGATTGAGCTTGTGACTGGAACAGAAACATGTTCCAAATGTGTTAAATATGCAAAGTGCTGCCACAGGAACCATTAACATTTAAGGCAAATTCAAATAATTTAAAAACTAGCCTGGCACTGGCAGATACTAGTATCCAGTTTGAACACTGTTCAACAAAGAATGCAGAGATAAAACCACTTTGTGTGCAATCATGAGCATGATGTAACTCAGTCACTTGAAAACCTGTAGTCCTTCTAGTTTTATCACTCCTACCAGTTTGTTAATAGTGTGCTAAGCAGGTAAATGACCTGAGAGTAGGTAGCTACTGAACACAATGCCAACACACGCTTGCAGCCACGGATATCACCTGAGCATGGGGCCGCCGGTGCTCACATAGACTGCACACCTTGCCCAGCACGACCCTGCACGCTCACAGTCACAATCACATCAAACACTAATTGAAACTGTTTAATGAGCAATCAACTCAGAATTGCTGCATTTAATAACTGAGACAACAGAACAAGCAGCCGGTCACACAGCGGCTCACTCTCACTGGCACCGTGACACTGCACACACACACTGTACTCCAGTGCTCCGCGCGCCGGGCTGTCCTACCGGGGGCCGAGCGCCACTCTAGGACCTCTCAAAGGCACTGTCACGACCTAACCTCAAAATGCACACTAAAACGAACAATTGACAATCAGCCAGATGTTAGCAAAGACGACAAACACACATGACATCACCCGCCGCGGAGTCGCACGAAATTTTACAAAGAACGCGAACGCTGGCCGTGCGAGGCTAGCAGTATGGATTTGTGGGCAAAATGCTTTGTTTGAGTAGGTAGGTACGTACTCGCAGCCTTCACTGCATATAGCTATAGGTAGGTAAGCGCGTATGTTAGGTATGTGTAGTGTGTAGTGCACGGGTTATTATATGCACCTAGCCATAATTCACTCGGGCGTTTGGTGAGCGCCACGGTCGGGCCGCAGCGAGGCCGAGCGCCTCTCGCACCGCCCTTTGTCTCGGGGGCGGCGCGACAGGTTTCGTGCGCCCCGCAAAAACTGTAAACACGATTCTGATTTACGATCCCGGCTGGCCGAGTCATTCATACGGGAGGCACCGGAGCTGAGCGGGCGGAGCGGTCACGCTCGGCCGCCGCGCTCGCTGCTCGATCACTATCAGCCTGGCGCGGTGTCCTCGCCTCGGCTCGCGAGCACTAGCGCGAGCGGACGATGCGACCGTTTCGAAATGGCGCAACGCGGAGGCCGTGACGCCGCGACCGCACGAGCGAGAGAATGTCCGCTCGGCGCGAGCGAGAAACGAGCGCGGACGGGCCGTTTCGCAACCTCGGATGGGCTCGCGGGGACCGAAATATCCACGACGTAAGAACGCGGGCGGAACGAGCACGGTACGCTGCAGGCGATGGGTGCGGGCGACGAGACACGATACTCACGGCCTAGCCACTAGCAGCGGGTCAGCAGCGCCGGCGTCCATGGCGCGCCCAGGCCCTGGCCGCGGCCGGGCTCCGGGCCGTCGGCCGAGCGACGCAACACTTTCCGATCTCACTCGAAACGCGACGACGAACACCGTCGCATCATCTTGACGACACAGCACATCAACCACGGCACTTCTATACGCGTATAAACACTCCGCGAACGGTGTTTTGTTACATCGGTTGACTTTTCTTTGAAAAATCAATATACATTTTCCCAGAGTTTAGAGATACGGACGAGTCGATGTCCAGCGCAGGTTAGGTGCGTGAAGTTTGCAAGCTTTTTTAGCGCACCGGTGTTACCAACATTTTTTTGCCCATTTTTTGTTTTGGGTGTTGTGATTTTTTTCTAGTGATTTGCTGCGCACTTCACTCTAGTCGCGTAGCGTTGGGTCTCTCATAATGCTCGCGTGTGGCGTACGGTGGCGCCACTATTTGAAATAGTAAATTGTAGGGCCTAGGTTTGAGTTGTGAAATTATAACAAAGAATGAATGTTGTTAAATATTTATTTGCCATAATATGATTAAACTATTTACAAATCTCATGGGTACCTGCTTAAATTTGTACATATTATGAGTATAAAATAATCTATACCTACTTAGGACTCTTCTTAATATTATATGAAGTAATAAATAAATGGTAGTACATACACAGTAAAATAATTATTCGTATATCATCCAAAAACGTAGATCTTGCGTCGTTTGCGTAGTATAAGCGTTTCGGAATTAAGTTGGAGGAGTTGAATCTCACTTTAAGCAAAAAAAGTGAAGAGATCACACCTCCACTTGATCGTTCACGCGTCAATGGTCCGTATTGTTGCAGCAACAGTTGTCTTCCAGAGTGGCCGGTGCGATGACATCGGCGATGAGACGAGGCGGCTTCACGCGTGAGCTGGAAAGATAGATCTGGCAGCACATGGCTCAAACTGTCAAGATCCCCTGTCCAACTCAGACGTGAGGCCTTAGCACGTGGCGCTGCCCGGTGAACTCTGAAAACCAAAATGAATATTTATACGACGTTGTCTGGTGCGTGTTTGTTCAGTGTGACAATCGTAGCGCGCGCACTCGATATGGAGCCGGGCGGCTCGCTATCACCGCTCGAAAAGGTGCGGCTAATGTTTTCTGATAAGAGCAACGCTTTTCCCTGTCGCGACAGCGACCCTGTATAGCTGTGTAGCGAATGTAGCCGCAATTTAATTATGGCCACATTAAGAAGATAATTTGTACATACTCCGAGCGGCAAATCACACGGAGCGAGCCCACACATGTGCCATTGGACCACCATATGTTATTACGTAATCGTTGTCGTTTTGTATTAACAGTGACACTAATTCAACCGCTGAACTGTCGGCACAATGAACGCACGGGATAAGCACGGACATTGACAGAATGATTAACATCGCAATAGGTAGCTGGATGCGGCTGCCACGTCGACAGTTGCTATCGAGGCACGAGTACGAGATAAAATAAAAGGTTGAGTATCACCAGGATCCGACAAATGGAACGACACCGTCACCCGAGTACCGGCGAAGAGTCGCGGGTCCCGGTGGTGAGGGGCTCCAGCACAAGAACAACGCGTGCAGTCGTCTGCACAGTCAATCGTAATCACAGCTCACACTCCGATAGAGACCCGATCGATCGATGGGCCCATATTTATACTTTCGTCGATATCTTCAGATATGATATCGGTGTACCGACACGAGGCACAAACGTCCACCATGATCGTGATAAGATTCGACGGAACGGGGAATCGATTGGCCCCCGTCAGCCGTATCAGGCGCGCAAACACTCCACTCAGCCAATCGGCAAGGTATCAGTGATAAGCGGCGCAGGCGGCGCGGGCGCTGCGGCGGCGCCCCACGCACCCGCGCGCCTGGCGACCGCGGCCTATCTGCTGACGACGACACCACCTCCGAGACTAGCTCTCTTGTTTGCAGTTGAGATACACCTTTATTACATTATAATTATAATCTAGCTGCTGCTGGCAGATAATTTCATTTCTTTTTTCTCATTGTTCTTAGAGAAACAGAAGCGAAGTCTATCAATGACACTGGAGTAGGAAATGTAATGTGTGGAAATTTCTTTGCAATGATTCGTGATGATAATAGTATTTCGAAACTTGCGTCTTAACAACAGGACCGAAAAACACATCCAGATGAATCAAAACACAAAGACCAAATATACTAAAAAAGTGCGTTGCAATGCAACAGGAGCCCACTAGGTGTATTTAGTGTGTCTAGGAAAGTATTATTAAATGTGAAAATACAACATGATACGAACCTTAAACTAGGATACGTGATACGTGGAACAATTTCGACACGATAGATAAGGTGGTAAAGGCGCATATCAAACGGTGTCATTTGATAAGACTTAAGGTGTGTGCTTTCTGGAGCATATCATACACCTGTACGAGTACACAACTAAACATTTCTGTAGTTTTGTGTATCTATACGCAGAGTAATAAATCCTTCTTCAGTAAACGATATTTTGGATTTCCTGTGGGAAAAAATCTCAATTAGATATAGCCCGGGATGGAAGTAGTGCCTGATAACAGCGATATAAGCTCGCCCTCAATGTTGAAATTATATTTTGGTGGCTGATAAAAGCCAACACTAAATAATTCAAATAATAATCACGTAGGCTTTACTGCTTCACATTTATATTTACGCAAACATTATTGCATTCTGATCCCCAAATACAGACGAACGCCTAGTTATTTGGGGATCACCGACCAATCTGCTATGTATAGGTACTGTAGGTAGGTACTTGACAATGATATAATAATTTAAAGCTCACACAAATGGCTGGCTTGCTACAATGGGACTATTTAATATTAAATGAAAAAAGAAATAACCGCAATTTAGCATGGGCAGGAGGATAATTGAACCACACTCCTAAATTAATCCTAACCCCTCTAATCCATCGCCTTAAACGTATTACACTTTCAACATATCGGAGGTCATCCAAAGTGCTGGTTTATTGAAGTTATCAGCTTCTAGATTACCACGCCGGCGCCCAATACGCACGCACGGTTTTGAGATTAGGACTCAATGATTCACAATAAAATTATCCTTGATACAGGTGACTCAGCTAGTTTCACCTGTTTTTGACTTAATAGCTGAAAGCCGTGTCAAGTACTAGTTTATGCTGCAGCTAGGAACGGCGGCTAAAAACAGAGAAGAAAAGTGTTGGAGTTCACGCGGCGACGGTTACGAGTTTCAGTTGGCTGAGATGGACTTTCCCCTTTTTGTCACTCACATTCGGGTGAAATTTTTTAAATCGACATTTTAAGCTAGGAAATCGCAAAATAGTTATCAAGATAAGGTTTTGGCGTTGATTAAATTCATTGAATATTACTTATACCAAAAGAATAATTGTTTTTCGCATTTTTTTTAATAATCTGCCAAATTTAATGTCATGGACTTCCACGAAATGCTTGAAACCTCTTTACAAAAAGTTTATAACGAAACGATGACTAAAAAGGTTTATCAATATCTGATAAGGTCTACTTATCGGAGGTTTACCTACGTGTGCAAAGTGTGATGCTCTCTATTCTAGAAGTTGTTTGGACTTCTATTGGCACTAGTTTGAGGAAATTATTATTGAAAACCAAATTCTTGAGTGCCACCTTTCAGTGTGAACTGATAAACCGTAAACGCTGAGCGTAAGATAAGGATTTCTCAACAAACCCAACGTCACATGGGTGGTGTAATCCTAACACTGTAAACATATGGTTACGAACTATTTATAACGTCCTAGCTCCACACGCTCCAACGAACCTACTATTGTAAAATACTACTTAGAAACAGTGACAACTGTCTGCCACAACTGGGCTCGTCATATAAAAGTGAATTTCCGACATTTACTGATTTTCTCCGAAGATAAACTCGGAACTAATCAGAACGCCCTGTATCTTCGCGGCTGGTCTGGTCTCTGGTAACCTGTAATATAGGAGACAGTGAGTACGAACAAGGGGCCAGACTGTTTATTGGATTCTAAAAAAAAACCGGGCAAGTGCGAGTTTGACTCGCGTGGAGAGGGTTCCGTACGTTAAGCATCAATAAGTTAACGCAGAAATATTGAATATCCTATGTTACTTTTAATTACATAAATGTCTTACAGGTTTTTCTGTAATCTATAGGCAAAGAACTATCTTTTGTATCTTTTTCAAAATTGGTTGTAAATTTTGTAATGGTCAATTTTCGCCTATTTTTATAAATAACTTCAAAACTATTTATCTTAAAATTATAAAAAAACACAATTAATCCTTTCATTTGATATGTAACACGATATAGTTTTCAAAACTTTATTTTTTTCATTTTCAATTTATCCCCCAAAAGTGACCCCATGTTTAAAATTCATTAATTTACGTTACACGGCCGTATTAGGGTCACCGAGTTACATAATTATGTGTACCAAATTTCAAATTAATCGGTCGAGAAGATTCGGAAAAAATCGGCTGTGACAGACAGATAACCGAGAACCGAGTGATCCTTTATCGGTTCAAAAAACGTACGGAACCCTAAAAAAATAACATTAAGGTAAGTTTAAATACGTATAAATGTTCCCATTTCTACATTCAATAACGGTTCCCGCTTACAAGTCTGCTCACAGCCCTAGAGCGAGAGCGCGACACACAAACGTACGACCCCATTCATCATAAAACATAAACAAAACAACTATGTTACGAGGAAAAATCAATCGATGCACCGTCCGAGTGCAGCCGATGAATCAAACCTATACAAAATAAGAAATAAAATCGCAAGCAGTATGAATATTACGAGCCGCTCGCGCCCTACTCGCGGGCGGGCGGTTGGCTGGGCGGCCGGGAGCCGGCGGCCGGCCAGCGTACATCGTGCGAGCGAGGGTGGGGCCGGCCCCGGAGGGGGGTGGGGCGCGCCCCGGCGCGGCGGCGGCGGCCGTGAACTGGAACTTCGGAAACTTCTGTCGTATTGTGTTTACATTGAACTTTGTTATGTGGGTTAAAGTTAAGCCAGAGTTCACAACGTGTGTGCCCGCTTTACTCGATTGCAAAGTTCACTCTCAAGTTTGTCGTATCGATTTTCATCTTGTGTTTACCAAATGTTTCAAGGTTGCAGACATTTTCAGATATTAGGTTATGATCGGACGTAATGTAGACAATGCTGGCTTCACAAACTTTTGTTGAAGAATACTTCGACAATCTGCCAAAATCTGACTATGATGTCCACAAGGACAACTATGCTGTTGCGGGCGAGGCTCCACGGGGACCCGCAGGGTGGGTTAGGGACTACCTTAGTAATATAGGATCAAAAATATTTTAAATTGTAGATATTTAGGTTTACTACACGTGCCCCAATAATACCAATTTGCAATCTTCTCTCTCTAATCTATCTATCTATATATAAGGTCCCATTAAAATAGATGGACAAATTTTAACACAGCTTTCAGTACGTCTAACCAAAGATATCAAAGCAAATAAAACACTGATTAAAGTGATTTTATTTTGACCTAAAATATTGAATTTTTAGTGTATTTTCGATATCTGATTATTTTTCGTATAAGTATCTAATGCGTTTTTCTTATTTATTTTTTTACCATTTTCCTTATTTTAGTGGTCTGAATTATTTCTAAAAGTTTGTCCATGTATTTTAATGGGACCTTATATGTATATCAAAATGAATCGCCGAAATGCATGTACTCGCATAACTTCCGAACAACTGCACCAAATTGGATGATACTTTAGGTAGGTATGTAGATTCAATTCGAATTAGATATTCATAGTTAACAGAACAACATCTGTCGGGTCAGCTAGTACTAAATAAATAACTTAGGTACCTATATTATTTACATTAAGATCTAAAAAATTACGAAGCAGAGTTTGTAAAAACAACAAAACAATGCTGAATAGTGTAAGTGGCGCGGGCCGCGGCGCAAGCGCATGCAGGTCTCACATCCTTCGCGACCGTGACGTCATAATGAGGCGACCTCTCCGTGCACATGACCACGATTATATTTCCATAACATTAGTATTTATAGAAAAACCAACACAACTCACATCGTGTAGTTTTTGTTCCACCTCAATTTAGCGAGAACAGTCAGTATGTTGTGGCAAGAGAAGTGCTTGAAGCAGATGTGGAACTTGGTGAGTATAGACCGCTTGCAGCCATTCCTCAGGTTACAATACACTCCTAGACGTAACAGGTCAGTACTGTACCGTGTGAAAGCGTTGCACCACGTGCGCATCAACTGTAACATGTATTGATTCTTGACCTGCCCTACGCATCACCTCCCTATATGTTATTGAGGTAAAACCGCGGGTGCTTCTTATGCTGCAGAGTTAATTAAGCTTCAGTTTGACACCTTCAAAGTCGTCTTCTTTTCGTTCCCATTGACTACTTAGTCAAATGTCCGCTAATATTAGTGCTATCTGAACAGCTCCATCAATCGAACTCAAACCTTCAAAGTTATCATATTCAGTCATGAAGTCATGTAAGGAGAGCTGGTTTTAAAAGGTGCTTGCAAAGTTACTACTGCAGCTCTTATAATGTCACCTTTTGCTGATCTGTGAATACGTCGGTTCTCTTACAAGTAGGCAGTCTGGATTCTGCCCAAAACTAACTAAGTATATCACAGTGCTCGTTACAGTCTATACGCCGTCGACGGTGGGAAGTTCAAAGAATATATTTAAACAAAAACGGTAACCCATGGGTTGGAGGGCCAGCTGTGAAGTTATATATCAATGTAATCGGTTGTTTGTTTACTTAAATCATAACTTTAATGGTACAACGTAAGATCTCGCTACCGAACAAAAATGAAGTACATTACCTATCATCCTCTAGTCTGAAAGTAGTAGCATCGCATGACGGTGGCCGAGCAGCTCATGTTCTGCTTGAACAAAGAAACTACCTTTCCAGCATGGAGGCTTGCTAATAAGAATAAATTTTAAAATCGAGTGATTCTGGTTTAGCGAAATTAATCGACGGGTCAGCTGGTGCTAAGGTTCAAGAGTCAAAGGAATAAAACTGTAGGGAGTTAGAAACAGTAACAAATCCTGAAAGTTTGCAAGTTGAAAATCCTTGTGTAATTGCGCACTGCGTCCCTGACCACGGTGGCCACATCACACGCATTACATTTGGGTGTGAGTGCGCGTATCGTGTGCGCATCGGCCTCGCCGCACTATCTGATAACAGCCACACCTGAACCTATTTTCCTTATCACGACACAGGTTCCAGATAAACTTTCTCTAAATTAGTTTTTTGGTGCAGTTATCCTACAATTTTTATAACCTCAGGCAAATATTATGTAGTATATTTTAATACTATTGTAGGCACTACCTAGTATTTAAAATCTTATCTTAATTTAATTAAGATTGGAATAATCTTCACCATTTAATCAAATATGTTGAATTTATGTGTAGTAAATAGAAGTTATAGTCACGTGTTTACTCACATTCCTAATTATCTTCAATATTCAACTTAACATCAGGATTACTAAAAATTTGCTGTTCTTTCTCATCTTTCGATGTAGGGGTCATTACTAATTAGTTTCACAAAACTGCTTATAGTTAATATAATAATGTAATAACGATAACATGAAAATAAACTCATCCCATGAAAGAAGCTGGATAGT
Source organism: Lycophotia porphyrea (assembly GCA_950005105.1). Classification (NCBI taxonomy): domain Eukaryota; kingdom Metazoa; phylum Arthropoda; class Insecta; order Lepidoptera; family Noctuidae; genus Lycophotia; species Lycophotia porphyrea. The sequence continues at coordinate 234,900 of OX465408.1, read as the reverse complement.
GGAAGTTTATGAGGTGTACCTGAGAGATGACACCTTCAAGCGTGCATTTGCGGCTCACCTCCAGCAGTGGACCGGTATAGGCTGAAGATAGTCTAAGAAACAAAACTATTAAATATTTTTAACCAGTCAAATAATAGTGAGTTTCATAAGGCACCCTCCACCCGGCTGCCAGCATTCAAGTATTGATATCTTAATATCCTTTATCAATGCTAAAAATAGGTAGGTGAAGTGTTATTACGTGTCGAGTTAGTCGAGTATTGTGCCGACTGCTGTGACTATCAAGGTCCCACCTTGGACATGTTATTGTAACGTAAGTGTCTGCCGAGGTTTTCCCGTTCATTTTAGAACTGTTAGTTCCATAGATGTATCATGCATGAGGTATCTGCAACTTCTACTGGTTGGGATCGGAACAGGATTAATAAGACAAGTCACTAGTTTGCAAGTTGTCACTACCGCCTATGTAACACTTGAAGTATCTTATGCGCGTGGTGCGTTGTAATGTTAGGAAAAACTGAAATGTTCTTGCCTGTTATTTACCAGCGGAACAGCCACTGGCCTGCTAACTCATACCCGTCACACAGCAAGGGCTTAAAAACCGAACAAAAACTCTGTAACTATAATAACGTGAATTATCTCAAAATCTATATCTGTCCAGAATAAGTCTAATACAGCGTAAAAGGTAGGAGACGACAATATTCTAGCTTGTCCCAGATGTAACTGACGTTAAGTCTCAACTGATGTTAAGTATATTTTTTAACCGACTTTCTTCAAAAAGGAGGAGGTTCTCAATTCGGTTGTATTTGTTGTTTTTTTTTTGTTTTTGTTACCTCATAACTCTTCTAACTTCTTTTTTTATGTGAAAGGATATATTTTCCAATTGGTCCCATAGAAATTTCATTAAATTCGGTTTAGTAATTTGGTTTTTGTTTCACGTTAATTGCTACATCACATCACGAGACGTCGCGTGAAGTCTTGCATGTTAAATTTGACACACTTCCCGATTTCCGACTGAGCTGCAATTTTGCACGCATATGTATATCGCGTGATAATGCTATATTATGATGACATCCCAAGTAGCACAAAAGTGCTATATAACAGCATTTGCACAGTGCACCGTGAAAACATTAGCTGCATAAACTTGCTGTATAACAGAGTTGGCAGCGCCTCCTCAGCTGATATAATGCTAATTTGAGCACAAATAATTTAATTCAGCACATAGCTGTATAAGAATTCCCATTATCAAATAATTGAATTATATCAACATTATATTAGCATTTATGTGTGTAACAAACACCCCAAGAGAAAATTGCCTGATTAACAAGGCACGTGTTACTTATAATACAACACGAAAGACGAATGTGTACATTTTATATGCTTTTACACAGTTGAAAGTACACTCTGAGCGAAATTGTAGAATGCATTATTATGTATTTTTCTTGTCAATTTGTTAAACATAAAGTGTAAGGGTTGTGTGCAAGATCTCAAATGCCATTTGTGAATATAATTTAAGTTAAGTAAAACTTCGATTTCTTCCTATTATGTTTGAAATTTTATTGGGGAGGTAACTTTACTGTGAAATACCATACATATTTAGTTCAAAATGTTGACGCGCTCTCATAATATCACTAAATACTAATAAAAACTTAACTTAAATGGACAGTAAACGAAATAAATGTTATCGTTTTTTACAAAGAAATTGAAAATTTAAAAAGTTGGTTGCACGTAAATAAATAATTTGTAAACCAAATCAATTCCAATCGATATCTTCTAAAATAAACCAAAATAAGAAGATACAATTTTACAATAATTCACAGTCACGCAGTGAAAATGGCGGATGGCTAGTGAACACTTTTAATCTTAATTTAATGCTAGGTATGTACGGGTGTTCTCATAATTATGGCCTATAATTCAGCAAATAGTAAAATAGTTAAGCACTTGTGAGAAACAAATCAGCAATACATCAAAAATATTCATGTCATGGTTACATATAATTCAATCAGCATATTAAATGCCAACGAAAGTTAAATTATTCAGTCCAAGACAGGGCTGCCAGGTTTGCTGCTATGTAACTGCATAAAAGTCCACTTTAAGTTCGGTCTTGGCCTAAATAAATGCTGTTATTCGAATGTATAGTCACACCTGGCTAATGGGGTAAAAGTTTATCTGTATGCCGCATAAAGCATTAAATCTTTGTTAAATAACTTCACAAAGTAACTGCGTACGTTATAGCAGTTCATATGTTCTCTCTTAAAATGCAACGGTTTTATAGTACACACTTGGGTTTTTATTCAGAAAACTGCATTATTAGTGTTCACAACCATGCGCTCTTGCAGCTGATAGGGTACTGCACTACTGAACGCTGAATAACAGCGACATCTGTGGTGTGTTTGTGGTGCTTAATAGATTTACAGTACAGAAGAAAGCGTTATAGTGAGTCTCGCTTTTTCTAAACAGCTGTTGCTGCCTGAGTGAGCCCAAATAACTCGGTATAAATGCTTAGATTAACGCTGTGGGCCTTATGTGAAAATTTATAATGCAGTTCTGTGCTACTTGGGATGGAGCTGATCCGATGATGGAGCTGGAAGGTAGCCTTAGGAACTCTGTTACGAAACGACATAACCCGACCGAGTTTGGGCTTGTATGATTCGTCTTGCTCTTGACGAGTACTTTGGTCCTAAATGGTAACCAGAGTTTGATGATGGAGTTGGAAGGTGGCCATAGGAACTCCGTTATAAAACGACATAACCCCATCGAGTTTGAGCTCGTATGATTCATCTTGATGAGTACTTTGTCTTTAGATGGTATCTGGGATCTAATAATGGAGCTGGAAGGTGGCAATAGGAACTCCGTTATGAAACGATATAACCCCATTGAGTTTGGTCTCGTTTGATTCGTCTTGACGAATACTTTGGTCCTAAATGGTAACCAGGTTTGATGATGAAGCTGGAAGGTGGCCATAGAATCTCCGTAATAAAAAAACGTAACCGCATCGAGTTTGGGCTCGTTTGATTCGTCTTGATGTGTACTTTGGTCCGAGATAATATCCATATGCAACCCCATCAGATTTGGGAAATAAAGTTCGTTTCATTTGTTATGAATGTGAATTCTATTTGATTCGTTGGGTAACCCAATGCTAAGATGAGCACTTGCCGAAGGCTGAATGGTATGAGGGTATATAAACATGTCATATCGCTAACGTTGCGACTCAGGGTACCAGGGCGAACCCTGTTGTTCTGAAGCCCTTATTCCCCTACAGTGGACTTCCGGGGGGATGGACTGTTTATGTTCTATATTCGTGAGAACAATATGATTAAAAAATTATATAAAAATTGAAGTGCTGAAAACATTACATATGTGTGCATATATCCCATTTTTTTTAAATAAAAGTGGGTTACATTTTGACGGCAAGAGAAATAAAGAAGGAGTAACGCACTTTTCTTCTTGGGTTATGTTGATCTCTTAATTCATTTTTATATTGTAACTAGGAGTCTAGTTAATTCGTGACCAGAATTTGTGTGCTAAGCTACAACTAAAAAGGGTAAAATAAAAACTTTCTACGAAAAAAAAGCCGAATTCCAAAAAAACACTTAAAAAAATCTAAAATAACTTTACTTTCGAAAGTCGGTGACAGAAAAGTCAATGAAACAAAAAAAGTCACCGACTTTCGAAAGTAAAGTGTTTTTTTGGAAGTCTGTTTTTTTTTGTTGATAATGTTCGATGTTCTGCAATCGCACTGAATCGCGAAATGTGGAAGGAGGGAAGAGAGGCCTTTGCCCTGCAGTGGGATAACATAGACAAAATAATAATGTTCGAGGACTGGGCAAGCCATATCTGCCGGTTACCAGTGAATCTGTGGGCCCGATTATCACACGATTGGAGCGGAGTCCTGAGACAGCTAGACAGGGTAGCGAGTGTAGTGACAGACTGAAGAGAATATTGCGGGATGCCTTGGACAGCTTCCTTAAAAATGAACGAGAAGAAACACATACCGAGAGAAGTAAAAGGAAAAAGGGAGGCCTTTGCTCTATATGTGGGACAAATCAGGCTAACTAAAATAATGTGCTAGTGGTCCCTTTTTTATCAACACGTCTCTATTTAATAATAAAATCCACGTGTATATTTTTAACAGGATATTTTTTATCAATGAACAATCCAAGTCGAGTCGGAAGTAGGTAAGTCGTTCAGCTAAAGGTCGGCCTAATTATTTTGATTAGTACCTACTTGTAGTAGCTTCTGAACTAATCAAACATGTTGATGAAGATAAAAATATATCGATTATACCTGGTACCGATGCATGACATCATATTTACTGGGTGATTATTGTTCACTTTGTTATTTTCCTGCAAGCCGCGAAGAAGTTCCCGAGCAACCTGCGTCCGGGGTAAGGCAGGCATAAGCAAAGGGCTTTGTATTTGTATGAATCGGTTGAAGTAGTAAGAGCTAAGACAATAGTCAAGACAAGTCTACAGGATGCTTATTATATGTGTTGGCAATGCTCGACCACCTGTCCATTTGTTGAGTAAGCGAAACGCCTAACTTAACAGCAATGGCACTACCGTTTTGACTTCTGTCACCCACCACCTATTGTAACCGTCTACATCGTACGCACGATGGCTGATCAAGTTATACAAAACCAGTTTATGCTGATCTCTCATTTTACAGAAAATATATACAAAGCGAGGCCACGTTACACTGGAAATGTAAAGCTTGATGTGCCGCCGTGTAACATAACATAACATCACGCCTGTGATCCCCGTAGGATTAGACAGAGGTGTACCTAATAGTACACCCACATTTCGCCAGTTATGTTTAAGTCCCGTGTAATAGGGGGCGAGCCTATTGCCATCAACCGGGCACAAATCCAGACTCCGTGGCTGCTACTTATAAATTCCTGATGGAAAAACCCAATAGCACTTTGCCCGACCTGGGAATCGAACCCAGGACCTCATGCTCAGCAGTCGCGCTTGCGACCATTCGACCAACGAGGCCGCCGTGTGTACTGTCTATATATAAAATGGTCAGGTTAACACGAAATGACGACCTGTTACAGCGCAGGTGACGTTAGCTTCGTTCAGGTGGCCTGCTGAAGATAGAAGACATAAGGCATCGAGAGAACATTTAACGTATGCACCGTCACTTCAGCCATATTGGTACCTCGGCTTTATCTCGTTTTTTACACTTTATTTGCTGAAGGCGCACGATAAAGATAAAGATAAGTGGCAGTCAACGCTTTTATCGCGAGCTATCGCGCGAATACTACTTGCTTCAGGAAGTTATGCCGCGCTCATTCTAACGTAATTACTTCATATATTTAATATGATAGGACACAATCATTAACAGTGCTTTCGAACTGGCCTGCATTGTCCTTGCTTTGAGAGATCAAAGTTTAGGTGATTTTGTGTATTACTAGTCGAATCCTTCGGACCTTGCAGCACCCGGACCGGTCACGTGTCGGGCGTGCATTAGTCATCATTAAAACTTGTTGACAAACGTGTTACTGTGTAATAAAGATCCACATCATCAACCATACTATTTCTGGACTTGGTATTATACTTACCCATTTGCCTTTATGACAATTGGTTATCTTTGTTTTGATTACCAAATACTGCTAAATGTTGGTCTAGGTAGCTAGACTGACTACTGAAAACTGACTAGGTACATATGTCAATCAAATGATACGGCGGTCTGAATTAAAATCTAGGTAATAAGTAGGATATAAGATAGTTAAAACTAGAAAAAGTGTGTAAGATATATTGAAATTAAATAACCTGATGATTATTTGTTTGCCACGAGAAAAAAACCCTTCCAATAATAGAAGGGGCTTTACGAGAATCAGTAAATTTTATGCTTGAAAAAAATAAATATACATATGTCCACGATTTGAATCTGCTCGCCCTTGAAATGCAATTAACTAATTTTACGGGCATTAAGATTATACTTAAATCAGTGCCTAAAAGGGTGGGTTTGCTGTTTATTAATAACTAAAATTTGTATTGTGTAAATCATAGTAAAATATTTCAGTAAATAAATCATCAATAACATCGAGAATTCTTAATATAAAGTTAACAGCACATTACGAAAGTTCTCAATGTTGTGAATATTAGCAATTTAACTGAAGTAAGTTAACTTTACAAACATTGTGTTCATTAATCAAAAGTTTGGCGCAGCGCCTCACATCCTCCAACTCCGCCTCCGCCCACCCCAGCTCTGTTGAAAACATATCTAAACAAAATATATTTTGTGTTTTAGGTCTCGCACAATACTCTATTCCTCCATATATTATTTGGCAACCCAGACTTTGGTAAGGTCAATATTTGACAAATGGCCGCTATCTGTCACTTTTCTGCGGAATAAACACCACGGACGGATCCTTTATTTATTTTTTTAAATAATAATGGATGAAATTTGTCGATTATGTTGTTCAACGAAGTTTGTCAACAATGATATATTTGATGAAGAAAATGCGTTGTATCTCAAATTGTCGCTATATCTGCCGATAAAGGTAATATTCGTAGATGTGTCCTTACGTTTTTCATGTGATATTTTAACCTATATTATACGATATTAATGGTGTTCATTGATAGGTTTTCAAGAACGACCGGCTTCCTCAGAAGGTGTGTGACAAGTGTAGTTGCAAAGTGAACGACTTCTATCAGTTTTGTAATGAAACCATAGAAGTTCAAAATAGGTGAGTATTGTGTTTGAAACCTTCGTTATCATCAGTTGTTGCAAGAACCGGTGAATATATCTTAATTTATTTCATTAATTCAGTGTTAGTTCGAAGAATAGCAACGCAATAATTAAACAGTTAATTAATACACTCCACGCACTTCTGAACCAGCTTCAGCTGGTTAGTTCAATTGAATACCAAAGTAAATTGTTTAAGTTATTTTTATAAACAAGCAAACAATAAATCACAGCAGCGACTAGTGTTAAGGCTCATTTACAGCAACATACTTGACTGCCTCGTTGGTCGAGTGGTCGCAAACGCGACTGCTGAGCACGAGGTCCTGGGTTCGATTCCCAGGTCGGGCAAAGTGTTGTGAGGTTTTTCCATCAGGAATTTCTCAGTAGCAGCCACGGAGTCTGGATTTGTGCCCGGTTGATGGCAATAGGCTCGCCCCCTATTACATGGGACTTAAAACATAACTGGCGAAATGTGGGTGTACTATTAGGTAAACCTCTGCCTAACCCTACGGGGATTACAGACGTGATGTTATGTTATGTACAGCAACATAGTAGAAGCTATATTTATTTAACTTAATGTTTGTTAAACTGATTTCAGGTTGCGCAGTTTATTCCTGCCTTCTGGGGCCTGTGTTGATGGCTTGGTGGACCTCACGCTAGTCAAAAACAGTAGCTCGCCTCCACCCGTCCCTCACGTCCATGCTGCACACTGTGAGAGAAGCACACAGACAGACTGTCAGGATGCACCCTATGACTGCAATATCTCAGTTCAAGTTAAAGAGGAACCTAAATCATTTTCACCTATCAAGAAAGAAGAAGACTACTTTCATATGGACTCTGATCACTTTGACAATGGCTCCTCAGGCAGTGACGATATATCATTAATAAGTTTAAAGAAGAAAAAGGGCAAAAAGTCTATCAATGGGTCAGTTACTGAAAAAAAAGTTAGAAGAAAAAAGGCTAATAATATAAAGGAGTGGGGGGAGCTGATGAACTGCCTGCCCGATGCAACAATCACAGTGGTGGACAGAGAGGACAGGCTAGTGGCGCTGGAGGGCATCAAGGAGGAGCTGCTGGAGGAGAAACCGCTGCAGCTAAAAGACATAGACCTGTTCAACTGCTGCATCTGTTTCACTCAGTGCTTTAGCAGGACTGAGGCGCTTCAGCATTACAGGTAGCACCACGTACTTGCTTGCTAGTCTTAAATAAAATTGTAAATAGTTATAGCTTGGTATATTCATATTTAAAGGCACACATTCAGCTATGGATATCATTCTACTGAAGTTAGAATGAAGATATAAAAATCCATTAAGTGGCAGCAGTAAAACACACATCCTCTAAAAAATTGCTGTATATAATATTTATGGATTTTAAAGATTTTTGTGTCTGTCTCAATGCTCTGGGTAAAAAGCTTTCACTTCTGCCAATCCGTGACTTATTTTCGTAGAGCACTTATAGCAGTTTTTTTTCAATTATAGAGCAAGGATCAATTAAAGTTGAGTCGGGTATTTTCTAATAACGAATATTGCTGTGATGACAGTTTTTTGGAGAACAAGCGACATATGAAGAGTATCTTGTTATGTACTTGACTAATAGGCATACAAATAGTCATCACTACTTAGTAAAATATCATGCTCACAATTCCTGAGGCACATTTTGCAGCCTATCTAAATCTATGGACCCCTATTTCTCCTGGTCTCGCTATAATTTTTTGTTGCATTTGTTATTGTCAGGAGAAGGTTTTTATGAAAAAGTAGGTGGTAGTAAGTAGGTAGGTATTAGATCAATTCGAAATCTATATTCATAGTTGACAGGACAACGTCTGTCGGGTCAGCTAGTAATATTATAAATGCGAAAGTAAGTTAGTTTGTTACCTTTTCACGCCTTAACCATTGAACCGATCATCTTAAAATTTTGCATATACGTTGCCAGATGTATGTTCCCGAGGAAAACAACTATAACTTTATTATAATAGATGGCGCCACGTATGTTTCGAATCATGATTGAATTATATAGAAGAATACAACCCAAATTGATTGTCAAATTCTGAATGAACGCCACAGATTACAACCCAAATTGATTGTCAAATTCTGAATGAACGCGGGCGAAGCCGCGGGCAAAAACTAGTGTTTCATATTTATCATTCTGTGGTGTTTACGTCATGTAATAATGAAGACGTGGTTTGTGTTCCAGACAGCACGCGGCGGAGTCCGCCCCGGGCGAGCCGCCGGCCGCGCCGCCGCCCCCCGACCAGGAGCCGCTGCGTTGCACGAGGTGTCGGAAGGTACGTGTTTACTATAAAATCAAACTTCATTTATTACAATTAGGTTGAAAACCCTTTTTGAATGACAAAATAAGTCACCCAACCTACACCTCGAAGTGTGTTGGTGGGGAGGGGAAGCGGTGATCAAACTTCTCAGAAATAAAGTGTCTGCTAGAGTATTACGCCATTTACTGATTTACACAACCTCTCGTATCTATCGAAAGGTGTAATGATACAGTGTTGTTTATTTCAAAATCAATGGGTTCGATTCCTCGCTACGGATATTGATTTATCAAAAATCTAATGATGAAGTTTTAGTATCATCAAATTTACTATTCCTCATAGGTCGTATTTGACCAACCACGGTCACTTGAAAAATTCACCCTGTATAAATGGATATGATGACCATTCGTCTCATTAACTATTTCGTCGCTATCCCTATTAGGTCACATTCACTAATACGTCACCTTGTGCATCTGGTCAGTTTCTTAACTCGTTTCATGCTCTATTTCGTCTCATTCCCAACTCGTCCGATGCACATGTGTACAATGTACGAGTACAGGCAGCGTCAAAAATGTCAGTAGGAACCGACGGCAGGCACGATGATTTGTGGTGATCACAGCGGTCATCTCATTGTGTATGAATGAAACAAAAAAAACTTAATTTATCCGAGGAAGGGTGTACACGAAATTTTTTTTTTTAGTTTGGGATATCATTAAATGAATGAAGGGAGACAAGGGAGTGCCAGTACTGAAAATATTTGTTTTGTGCTTAATCGTACATATGCATCGGACGAGTTGGGAATGAGACGAAATAGAGCATGAAACGAGTTAAGAAACTGACCAGATGCACAAGGTGACGTATTAGTGAATGTGACCTAATACGAAATAGCTAATGTGACGAATGGTCATCATATCCGTATAAATACGTATACGCTTAGTTTGTAGAGAATTTTTGTAGCAATACCACTATTAGAATGAGAAATAAATTTCCCTAATAGCTACTATAAATAGTCTAGGAACATACATAACATAACATCACGCCTGTAATCCCCGTAGGGTTAGGCAGAGGTGTACCTAATAGTACAACCACATTTCGCCATCACACATCACATCGCATTAAATATATAAAATATAGCGGATAGTTAGTTTTATCTTCGTCCCTTGGCAGGTGGTGACCCGCGGCGAGTGGGCGGCGCACTGGACGCGCCACTGGGAGCGCGACCGGCGCCCCTACCGCTGCGCGCTCTGCGAGAAGACCTTCCGCGACCCGCACCAGATACTCAAACACGGTACGCACTCAAACAAACCATATATTATAATTTAACTAGCCTACTAGTAACTAACAACAAAGAAAGAAAAGAACAAACAGCTCCTATGACTTTGCATATAAAACAAAATAAACTAAAAATGTTAACTTCAGCACCATCTAGCGGAAAATGTCTCCAAGCAGATCTTATGTTTCACCTTTAAAGGAAATAGCAAGTAAAGGGCTGTCCGAGGCCAAGAATTCTACTATCTCGGAACAGTGCAATATCATAAAAATAAAATGGTACACTTTAGTATGTCGCTTGTGTTGTTATTACCAGCTATAAAATACAGAACACACTTGATTTTTTGGTATAAACTATTGTTTAGTTATTTAATAGATTAAATTTTAATAAATACATAATGATTGCGCAGTGGTAGACTTGTGAGCTATCGACCGTGGGCAGGCCTCGCTCAGTCGGCCGTACTACAGCGATAAATGCCTACAGTTTCGCGTGGACTCGACACCACTCCGCCAGTTGGTTGTCAGCACCGCTCGCGCGCAGAGCTCGCGCTCGCAAATTTGTTTTTATTTCAATGAGCCATGTCACAAACATTTTTCCGTTGTACCTATTTTAGACCTACCTACCTACTTAAGTATTTTAGATTATCGAACACGGTAGGATAGGATTTAAATCGTATTTGTGAACAACAGTTCACAAATACGATTTAAATCCTTTTTTATTAAATTAGACCCAGTTTACAATAAATTTAACGTTTGATAAGATAGTTTTTAAAAGAATTGTCACGCGTTTCATACATCTTGGATAATTTCGACAGTAACTTGAAAATGTGATTTTTTGTTTGTTAAGATATCGTAATGATTTTGGTGTCACATGAAATGCTAAAACCATTTGATCTATTTGAATCATGTAAATCGATCCACGCGAGATAATTAAGAATTAGTATAGTGAAAATGTAAACAACCAGAATTTTTGATGTTTCTGTTCTACGAACTTTTTAATTAACGCAAAATGAAAATATTATTATGTTATACAAAAAGGTATCTAGGTAGCCTAAAGATTAAAGGTTTTCTGGTGTTGTGTTTTTATGACGGACTTTAATATTCATTGTGTGTCTACCTAATTGGTCGTGTAATCATACGCATCAAACATAAGATATATTACGTGGTCAAGTAGGTAGATAGACGATAGCGGCACTGCATTTGCTGTGGTGGCTGAGAGAATGTCATGCTCACTCAAATGTCTCGCTGATGGTGGCGGAAGTGTCAGGTCATTTAGCTCCCTTCAATATGGTTGAGCTGAATGGGGCTGATCCATGCCTCATGTTCGTGAACGGGCGCTGTCAGTTGGGACTGGTCATCTCTAGGCTGCCACGGTTTATTTTAACTACTTATTTGTTTTTAAATTGTTGATATAATCTTTTACTCTGGACGCTCTTAACGTGCACGTATTTCTACATCGTTCTCACTTATAAGTATAATCTCAACGTGAATGATGTAACCAATATTTTGATTGAAAAGAGTGTCCATGGAGTTTCTTGCCCATTCTTATCCATAGAGATCTACGCTTTGGAATGGGCACCTACAGTACTTTCACAAGTTATTATGCCTTGTGTTTGTGACTGTAGCTTAGCCTTCTTTGTTTTTCTGACATACAAAAGTGACTGTAATGGTCTCATTAAAATAAATCCTTTTGAGTTTTTGAGTTTTGACTGCGGCAAGCCGACAACCCTAGCGCGTCACTCCGCGCCAGACAGCGACAGAGTTACGCGTTAGAAGAGAGCGGCAACGTTTAGGCGAATATCGCGGTAGACACTGAGCGCTTATGCGAGCTAAATTGCACTTTGTTGCTTAGTAGCAAGAGTCGCTATTTGTTATAATTGTTGCCCGAAGTGCCGCTTCCGTACTTGTACTTATTATTCTGTGCCGTGGGTTTGAACCCAGGCAGGGACACTAGGGTAATTAATTATATCACTGCTTCGAAATGATGAAGGAAAGAAAGTGAGGACACTGGTATGTACTGGAACCAAAAATTCGAATACATGTGACATTACCAACCTACACTGCGTCCGCGACAGTGTACAGTGTACGCGTACTCATAGAGAGGAGGCCTATATCCCGGTAATGGCGACAATATATATATGCTGATTATGCTTATGTAAACTTTGTAGGCCTTACGCACAACTACGATGCGGGCGCTAGGGCCTCGCCCGTCAACAAGCGCTTCGTGTGCGACCTGTGCCCGGAAGCGTTCGTGTACATGCGCTACCTGCTGGCGCACCGCTCGCGCGCGCACCCGGAGGCGGCGGGGCGCGCACTGGCGCTGCGCTGCGGCGTGTGCGCGCGCACCTTCGCGCACATCAACTCGCTGCGGCGCCACCTGCGCGCGCACTCGGGCGAGCGCAACTTCCTGTGCAACGTGTGCGGCAAGGCGCTGTCCTCGCGCGAGCACCTCAAGTTCCACATCCGCATCCACACTGGCTACAAGCCCAACGTCTGCAAGTGAGTCAAAAATCAACTTCACCTGACTTAGAGATTCAACATTGCTCAGCAGGCACACTTGAAATTACATGACAAACGAGACAACGGCAGGCTCACATCCCTTATATTTTTTCTTAATTATTTGTAGAGTTGGACCAAGAATGTTGCCTTGGGGAACCCTATAATAGTCTTTCTACCACTTCCTTGAATTGGCAATAAATTGTGCAGTAATTGTCACTAACTTTCTTTTAAAGCAATTATCGCCTATTGAAGATTCATTTTTAAAGTTTCCCTCATATTTTGCTATTAATTTTCCTAAGATCGAGTATTGAAACAGTGTCAAACGCTTAGTTGAAGGCTAAAATATTCTATACGTTTCTGATGTTATTTTTCTTTGATATTTTCATTAATTAAAGTCTCTTTGATTTCAGAACATGTGGTAAAGGCTTCGTGAAAAAATGTAACCTGACGCTACACGAGCGAGTCCACTCCGGAGAGAAGCCGCACGTGTGCTCGCACTGCGGCAAGGCATTCAGTCAGAGATCCACACTGGTCATACATGAGCGGTAAGAGACGCGACCATATGGCAAAGAGCGGTGCTTTCATTCATTCACTCATTCACTTTATGTATGATGACGATTTAATGTGACAATGTTACTTACGTAGACAAAAATTAAATACCTCATGATCTCGATAAAAAAGTCAGTACTGAAATACTGTATCTCTATCCAGGGGAGTACACCCATAACTCATAAAATTAAACCTAGAAAGTGCCCAGCGAGTAGTTCTCAAAGTGATACACAAAAACTCTCCAATCACCATAGATAACTTCCATATCTCTCAAAATTATGAAAATATACTAAAAGGTATAAAATGAAATAAACCCACTCACACCCACTTATACACGTCAAACACACGCACACACACACAAACATATGTCCATCACACACGCACACTCACGCACGAATGCATGCACACAGAAAATTACCAGTGATGAAAGATAATATTAAATGAATATTGTGGCCATTAGTCAACAGGTACGCCTTAACTTAAGGGATCTGTCGACATGTTGGATAAACTATAAGAAGGCATTTAACTCGGTGCCATACATGGCTCATGCTTTGGTCCTGCTTAGCCTAGAATCCTCTTAGCACGCTACTGGAGGATTCAGGTCTAAGCTATCGGTTGAAGCGAGGTGGTCAAGTTATATCTTACCTCCTTTACATGGATGACCTGAAACTCATTGCCCCCAGTAATTTGCAACTGATGGAGCAACTGAACGTTACTGAAACTTTCAGTAGAACCATCAGGATGGAATTTGGTGTCGACAAATGAAAGGTCATGCATGTAAAGCGAAGGGAGATTGTGGTCATTGTAGAATATGCGGGAACCCTGCTCTCGGATTCCATAAATCTTAGATCCCTCTCAGCAACCGAAACCTAGTATTTTTTGTATGTCGGAAGCGCTGGACATCAAGGTAGCTGACATGAAGCAATTCTTATTCTTTATTTCACACAATATAAATAAAAATATACATACAAATTGCAATAATATAGCTTATTAACGATGGCGAGTTTAACCCAGAACTGAGTTTCCAATCGGTATCGATATATCGGTATCGAAACCAATCGGTTTGGGGTTGGGCAATTGTTGAAGGAGTGCTTCTTTGGCCGCCTGAAAAAACTATTTAATAGCCTTTTGTCAGGCAGAAATATAGGTGTGCCTTCAACGGTTGGGCCATGCCGGTTTTTTTATATACTCTTTCGGCATCAAATGGACTCAAACAGAAACTAAATGCACTGGGTAGGAGGGTCCGAACATGGTTGACGGTATATCGCATGCAGCACCACCCACGTTCCTCTGTTATAAGACTATCCGGCGGAGGTGTGGAGAGCGAGGATTTTTAAATGCTAAGACTTCACAATCACGCTGTATAAGAGTAGAGGAGAAAGAAACAATGGATGGACTGTGTGTGATAAAAACGCCTAAAATTATTTCTAGTTGAGAAAGCATACTACAGTATTTCAGAATTTTTAAATGACAAGGTGTAATATACTGGCATTTTATAATTTTGATATTTATTCGTTTATTCATTTTATATACACATTTTTTAATATTTTTACATATTTCTTAATAAATATTAATAAAAAAACATTTAAAATATAAAAAAATAGTAGCCCACCGGTATCGGGAACAGGGTCCAAGCTACCGGTGGTCAGGGCTCCAGAGACAGGAATCTCCTAACAATACGAGCCGTGTCCAGGTGTACCGCTTTCTGAATCAAGCCCTTGATTCAGCTGCCTAACGAGAGCCTCCTCAGGTGTTGGTGGAGCTCTTGGCAATTAAGCCATTGGCTGAAACGACTATGGGCACAATGATCGCTGAGCTCACATCCCACATGTCGACAACCTCGCGAGCCAAGTCAAGATACTTGATTTGCTTATCTTTCTCGGCTTTCACGAGGTTCTCGCCATGCGGGACCGTTATGTCAGCAATCATTGCGCGCCGCTCTGAGCGATCCACAACCACTATATCAGGCTTATTGGCTACAATAGTCCCGTCAGTGATGATGGATTGATCCCAGTACAGTGTGATACTGCCATTTTCGAGAACTGGGTCGGGCACATACCTGTAGTACGGCACTTCCGATTCTACAAGGCTGTATTTAAGAGCAAGTTGCTGATGAATAATTCTGGCTACAAGGTTGTGTCTATGCAAGTACTCTCCGTTAGCCAGTCGAGAACACCCGGAGATAATATGACGAATTGATTCGCCTGGACGGTGGCATGCCCGACATATGTCAACCGTGCCGTCCTTCACAATAAATCTCCTGTAGTTATTCGTCATCATAACTTCATCCATAATTGCACAGACAAAACCTTCGGATTCTCCAAAGAGGTCCTCGGAACGAAGCCAGCCTCCGGACGCTGATATGTCTACATCGGGCCCATGCAGTGCCCGGAAAAAGCGTCCATGAAGCTCCTTACTCTGCCTCTCCCTGCGGTCGTTAGTGACAAGCACTACAGGTTTGCGCCAGTTCTCTTTAGCCAAGGGGAGCGGGGTGAGGCCATTGTCCACCGCGACCACATCTCGATGCATCCCCACGTCAGTTTCTAGGAAGTATTCCCTGAGAGTGCATATCTCGCGATTGTTAAGAGTCTTAGCGTTTAAAAAGCCTCGACCTCCGCACTTCCGCGGGATATACATTCTCATAATTGAAGAACGTGGGTGATGCATTTGAAATGCCGTTAACAAATTACGGACCTTTACATTCAAGGCGTCTAGTTCTGTTTGAGTCCATTTGAGTATGCCGAAAGAGTGCATCAAAACCGGCATGACCCAACCGTTGAAGGCCACCTTATTTCCGTCTGATAAAAGACTATAAAATACTTTTTCAGGCGGCCAAAGAAGCGTCCTTCAACGATTGCTTCATGTCAGCAATAGCTTATAGGTTAATAATTTATTATTAGAAAGAACAATTTAATCCAAACTTGTAATTTATTGTTTAAATTTAATCATTAGTTTGCGTGAGCTTTGTATACCTATGATTTTTTTTTTTTTCACCTACATATTTTTATGCCCAAAGGCGAACATGAAGGATCTTTTGTGTTTATGCAAAATACCTGCAAAACGCCTTGTCTTGTCTTGTCTTGCGACAGCACTTCTTTAGTCACGTGAATTAGCCCACAGAGCGGCGCGCAATGATTCTTGACATAAAGGTCATGCGGGAACATTATTTCAAGAATCATTGCGCGCCGCTCTCACTGATGATAGATTGATACAATGTGAAATTGCCATTTTCGAGAACTGCAACAACGCTTTTGTAGCCAATAAGCCTGATATAGGTGGTAGATCGATCTGAGCGACGCGCAATGATTCTTGATTTAACGGTCCTTAATGACGAGAACGTCGTGATAGCCGAGAAAGATAAGTAAGTAAATCTTGACTTGGCTTGCGAGGTTGTCGAAATGTAGGATGGATCATTTACCGATAGTCGTTTCAGCCAATGGCTTAATTGCCAAGGGCAGCACTCTTAAATGTTTGGATTTAAAATAATGTGTCCCTAAATAAATCCCAACTCACTTATTTACCACTCAAGTTTGGGGGAAAATTACTAAGCTGGGAATCTTGAATGGCGTTTGCCACGGCGTGCGGCGTGTCCATTAGTGTTCACAGTCACGTGACTGGATACCTAATTTTACCGAATTTATTTTCTGAAAATATTACACTAGTTTACTACTATTATTATTTTTTGTTCACAAGATAAAACCGTTGGATTTGTTTTGCTTTGTGTGTGAAAATAAATGTCAAATATATTTATCACGCCAGGTTTTTTTTTATAACACCGACAAGAAGTTTTGTTATAATCTGGTACGTACGAGTACGTACGTTAATTAAGTTTTGTTATAATCTGGTACGTACGTACGTTCATTAAATTTTGTTATAATCTGGTACATACGTACGTTCATTAAGTTTTGTTATAATCTGGTACGTACGTACGTTCATTAAGTTTTGTTATAATCTGGTACGTACGTACGTTCATTAAGTTTTGTTATAATCTGGTGCGTACGTACGTTAATTAAGTTTTGTTATAATCTGGTACGTACGTACGTTCATTAAGTTTTGTTATAATCTGGTACGTACGTACGTTCATTAGATTTTGTTATAATCTGGTACGTACGTACGTTCATTAAGTTTTGTTATAATCTGGTACGTACGTACGTTCATTAAGTTTTGTTATAATCTGGTACGTACGTACGTTCATTAATTTTCCTAAAACTCTAAAAGCCAATATTGAATGTAGTTACTAAATACTTTGAACTACTTCGTTTATAATTTTTTTGCCATTTTTTTATAATAATTTTGGTTTTATTGTGTGCACTTGTGGCATGTGCCAAATCAATATATTTTCTTTCTTTCTTCAAAATGTTCTCCAGGCAGTGTAAATTATATCATCATAACAATTTTCGTTGTATTTGTACTTTATTTACTTTCAAATTTTGGTAGCAAATTTTAATAAAAAAGGGTTTCTCAAGTAGTGTATGAAAATTTTGGAAGTATAACTAACAAATTCGGGAGCAAGAAATGAAAAAAATACGTGTAATTTAGTGTACATTTTGTGGCGAGACCTGACAAATCACGGAACTAGCTACTACTTTTGCCTAACTAAATTTGTAAGCTTTAAAAACAAGAACAAGTGGTATAGACAATATAATGATGACCCATGGGTCAAAAACCCATGCTTCATTCTAAAAGAGTGCCTTACCCGATGTTGCCTAGTAGTTTCAGCCAATAAAATGAAGCCGAACACACAGAATTGGAGACAGAGCCTCAGACCCCATTTCGAGCCAGATGTGTGATATCGAAGGATCTGAATAGAAGGATGGCGAATACCTAGGTCTCAACATGTCTTTAATAAATCATTTTTCACATTCACACCAACATTTTTTCCCAGAAATCTTGGGAAGCTTGAACTATAAACGTACGTGTGTATACCCATAGTATGTTTTGGACAAATAAAAAATCGTGTTCACCACAATTTTAAGGGTTTTGGGGAAAAGTACCAGGGTTTCTGGGATAAAAACAAGTTAGCAGATTACTGTTGGTCCACTTTAAGAGACACTGATACAAATTAGAATTATAAACAGCGTAATATTTTCAATGTGTAATACTTTTAATGTATGGTAATGCTAAAATTAAAAAAAATATATTAAATGTAAATATTTTGAAAACATGACGTCATAATTTTTTTCTGTCTTCAGAATCTCAAGCTTAAATCCTCTATGCAAACACATGGTTTTCATCTCTTGAACTAAAACACTGTGAACTAGTGTTATTCTCTTTAGTTTTTATAATTAATTATAAGTTCCGTATATATTTTCTTATTATGCATTCAGTAAAAAGCTTTTATTTCGATATTACAAACATACTTCAATTTTATTTATTTGTATATAGTTTACCTATTTATTTGTTTATATATTTTTTTATTTGTATATATTTTATTTGTAACTATTCCATAGTATGTATGATGTGTATGCTGCAGGTACCATTCGGGCGCGCGGCCGTACGTGTGCGCGCTGTGCGGGCGCGGCTTCGTGGCCAAGGGGCTGCTGTCCATGCACCTCAAGACCACCTGCATATAGCGCCGCACCACACAGGTAGCTCTGCTCTCCTGCTCCGATCCGTATGTCCTAGAACCAAAAGCCCGTATTGTGACACTCCTACCGACCCGTTCTCGGTCCCGTGGTGAATGATGCATGACCCGCGCCCTCTCACAAAAGGAGGCCCGTTTTAATAATGTTGACGATGACGATGACAACTTATAGCTTATTCTTCTTACCATGAAATACGTAATCACAGTGCCTACGATCCTGGGTTCGATCCCCGGCTCGAGAAGAATTATTGGGTGGTCTGTTTTATCTGTACATAAGACTAAGGCACGTAGCCCTTGTATTGCCGTGGCGGGGCGGGGCGGCTCGTTCCCGAACAGGCTTACTAACGCGTTATCATACTAATTAGTTTGTGATGGTTTGCGTAGTAAATACACGTCCGTCACCTCAAACTCAGTAACACTGCGCAAAAAATATTGCTGGGAAAGGACCTTTTTTTCGTGTGAAAAGTTACGTTTTACGGTAACAAGCTCTCAAAACATTGTGCTAATGGATGTATTGAATGTACAGGGGGCATGAAGGCATTTAAAGTAAACTTATAATAAACTACTACTAAAACATGTATTTAAAAATAATGTGAAAGTTGGGACTTTGATCTACAAAATCTTCGAAACTAGAAGGTTCCCAGGTATGGTCGAGAACAAAACAAAACATCGCAATGACAGGAGGACAAATGCCTTTCGGCTTCGTTAAGGGTTCTTTTACATTCATTACAAGTGCTGTGACATTCTGTCTTCCTACTCATTGTTGTCTGAAACTACATAGCTATGCAGCAGTGGTAGACTTGGACGATAGGCCTTCGATATAACTCGCGTGATGTTATTATAGTCACGTTATTTTTGAGGAATCGTTTATCGCGTATCAAGCGTAAATATTGGTCAATAACCATAGTTGTGGATCTAAATAGTGTTGTAGGGAATGTGAGCATGTTATCGTTGACGGTCATAGCGTACGACAGTATGACAGTGCGTCAGTCAAGTGGTGTGTTTGTTTGTGTATTTGTGGAATAAAGTCGATGGCGGGCGCGACCTTTGTGGAATTGGCCGTGTTTATATTGATAACATTTGGGCTGTTTGTAAAAATGTCGCTACTACTATTTATTCTCATCAATACTGTATTTATTAGAAATACCATAACCGGTGGGTAAAATGGTTTTTATTTATTAGGAATATTAAACAACTGGTTTGCTTTCCGCAAATATTTAACACAATAATAAATATTTAACAAAATATAATAGTTTTACAATAATTTTTAATTGATACATTTATTGATATGTAACTCTTAGGGCCAATTTCACGATGTCGGAATAGCCACTACTTACCGAATAAATACAAAAAAGGAACAGAATTTGTATGAAATTATCTGCCAAGTAAGTTAACGGGAACTTAATGGCAGGTGGTGGAACAGCCCCTTACACCCATATTTATAGTAAAGTTAAAGTAAATACTTGGGTTTAGTAATTACTGCAAAAATGTTATGCAATAGACTAGAAGTTAAACAAAATAAGAACCGACAAAGAAAGCAAAGCTAAGAATTCTAACTTTTGAGTGTTCTAACTTCAAGCAATTACTAAACTACAGAATAAAAGTCGTATCTTAAATAGTTACTTTGATGTATGATCTTGGTGGCTAAAATTACCGCTTTATATTATTATCCTAATATGATTTTGTTAAAGGCGCCTTTTTACGCCCCCTGTTCTTCTTCTTTCGTATCGATGTTACTTCTTTAAATTTCTTGGGCCCAGTATATTGCCACGTTCATCGCGGCGTTTGTGGCGTTTATTAGGTCCTATGAAGTGAAGGAGTAGGGACACTTCAGTCTCCAGCAAGTGGTCTGTGGTCTGGTCGGGAGAACCGCATTCACACTGAGTGTCGGAAGGGTCTTTTCTATCCCATTTTGCCAAATTGTGTTAACAGCAAGTAGGCCACTTGGTGCCTCATGGTACATTTAATGATTTGTTCTAATTGTTACAAATGTTCTATTTGTTGCAGATCCCCGCGTCGCGCGTCGGGAGAGTAGCGCACACAGACTGATACGTATGATAACATACATCACACTACTTGTATAGTATTAGTTAATGTGTATAGAAAGGTGTCCATATATATAGGATAATGTCTACATACGGCAGCTAGCTAGGTACGGATGCATAGTGAGACATCACGGAGCTTCATGTGATATATTGTTAGTTGTTCTTCAACTTGAGATGTACTTGACAGTACCTCAGCTGCAGATCTCTTTTAATCACTAAAATATTTCGTTACTAGTATATTTATTATCAGTATAGTTTATCAGTCGTGCTTCAAAAACAAATTACAGTTATACTGCGAAAACTAACTAATTCATATTTTCATTTGTTTTATTCAGACATCATTTTGTAATCTGGCAACCCTAATCATTCTTAAAATGTAGAATTTTATTTAATTATTATTAGCCAGGGTTTCAGGCGAGCCAGGCCGGGATAAACTTCCCAGGACTTTACAAAATGTTTTCATGGAAGGAACTTCGCACATAACATTTTGAAACAAGAAACGCACGCTTTTTAGTTTAATTTAAAATCGTTCATTACTTAATATTTAAAAAAAAAAATATTGAACAGATAATGTTCACTAAGTAAACGTGTGATAATTTGTTGTATCACAAACTTCACGATTGAAATACGGCAAATGTCAGTGATATCGAGCGCAATATCGAAAAATGTATTCATAACACTGACATAACATATCAGGGACTACTCATGACCTTTCACAAACTAAATATTAATTTTTAACTATTGAACTTAGTATCAAAATAAGTTCTAGACTCTTACGCACAAAATTATCTAGCTAATTGTGAAACGCGCGTAATCTTTGTGGCGCTTCGATAAGTTTCGTTCTAGAGTATTCCGGTGTCCCGGGTGCACATTTGTTATCATGCCAGCGGAGCTTACTCGTGTCTCGTGTCTCGTGAGTGACGAGACGTTTCTAATTAGTTTTGATAGTAATGCCACTGAACTTATCAACCTCGTTCTCTTTCTCTCGTCCGGATGATAGCCCAAAGGGCGAGAGGCAAGTTTGGCGATACGAGTCAGCAGACTGGGATGAGATGCGGCACTTCTGTGCGTCCTTCCCTTGGCATCCAGTGTGCTTTTCTTCGGGCGACCCCACTTATTCAGCTGAAGCGGTTGCGGACGCTATACGGCAAGGAATCGAATACTTTAGTCCATTCACCGACATACCGCTCGGTCACAAAGCCCGTCTTTGTCAAACCTGGGTGCAAGCTCGTGACCGCAAAGTTCAAGCTGGTGCAAAAACAAGAGCTTTTAATTCTGCCGCACAGTCCGAAAGGCGCGCTTCGACTACGTCAGTCGCATAGGAGCTAAACTTGCGTATTACCCCTCAGGTAGTAAACAGTTTTGGTCCTTATCCAAATCGGTCGAAACTAACTTCTGCGGGGCCTCATTACCCCCCCTGTAAAAACCGGATGCGTCGCTCGATCACTCCTCTACCGAGAAGGCAAATCTGGTTGTATTTCTATTTGCGAGTAATTCACGTCTAGATACTGACTCAAAACAGCCACCAACGATTCCTCACTGCGATTCTTCGATGCCGGAGATCACAATACACATGAAAGGGGTTCGTAGAGTACTCCATAGCCTAGACGTGACCAAGGCTGGCGGTCCTGACGGCATACCAGCAAGAGTCTTGGGGAGCTGTGCACCTGAGTTGTCTTCTGTGTTGACACGTTTGTACCGCCTCTCTCTTAAAACCAGAACAGTACCGGAGTCATGGAAGGTCGCCAATATACAACCAGTACCCCAGAAGAGTAGTCGTGCCGACCCCAGTGACTAGCGACCGATCGCCATCACCTCCATACTTTGTAAAGTTATGGAAGGGTTCTAATGGGAAGCTGCTGGCGTACCTAGAAGCAAACGATCTACTCAGTGACCGTTAGTATGGCTTTCGCCGGAGACAACCAACCGGGGATCTTCTGGTGTTTGCTATGCACTGCTGGGGCGACGCCATCGGGAAACACGGCGTAGCTCTTGCCGTGTCGCTTGACATCTCGAAGGCTTTCGACAGGACATAGCACGCAAGTCTGCTGAGCAAACTTCCTGCATAAGCCATTCCCATTGACTTTTGCTGCTGGATATCTGACTTCCTGAGTGAAAAGTCAATCGGAGTGGTAATTGACGGCTGCTCCTCTGACCTTTTCGCTTTTGAAGTAGGAATTCCTCAGGGGTCTGTTCTCTCCGTGACACTTCCTGCTGCACATCAATGACCTTCTGGTTCCTGGTATTGTTGGGTATGCAGACGACAGCACTGTCATGGAGAGTTATGCATCCAGCGCAAAAGTCAGCGGCTGAACAAGGGCGTTCATTGAGAGAGGCCATTATAGAGCGAACGAATTCAACCTTAAGTCTTGTTTCCAAGTGAGGTGATGAAAATCTGGTTGTTTTTAACGCCACCTAAACACAAGTTTGTCTGTTCACCGCCAAAGGGAGTCTTTTCAATGCGAAATTAAGTGCGAATCTGAACTTCAGTGCCTACATTGAGTCGAAAGCTCAAACTGCGGCAAAAACGCTTAACCATATCCTCAATAAGGTTAAACGTTACTTAAAGCCTGGACAGCTTTTAGTCTTATTTATATAAAGCTCAAGTTTGGTCCGGCATGGAGTATTGCTGACACCTTTGGGATGGCTCAGCCAGATACCAATTAGTCACAATTGACTCTGTTGAGCGCAGAGCCAAGAGGCTAATTGGTGACGATAAGCTGGTAGGTACCAAGCTTCACAGCCTGGCCCACCGGCGCAAAGTTGCATGATTGTCGGTCTTTTACAGACTGTATTTCGGTAAGCGCCCCCAAGTGCTCCACGAGCTCATCCCACCATCTCCCTTCTTCCACCGGGAGTCCAGACGTACTGTAGTAGTTTATCACCCATACCTTGTCGATGTCCCACACATTTCCACTAAGCGCTTTACTATACGCACAGCCAAGGCGTGGTGTTCCCTGCCTGCATTGGCGTTCCCAAGTTCATATGACCCCAATCTATTTATTTAAGTCGTGAGTTAATTGGCTTCTGTTAGGTTAGCTCGTTCCATCGTCGACCTCAGGACTAGATTGAGGTCAAAAGTAGGCCCAAATAATATTTAAAAAAAAGGTAAACAATATTTCTTTACACAGATCGTATAGACCAGTTTAGTCAGCCATATTATAATGAAAAAGAAAACTCTCAATATATCCTATCCTTACAAGTAGCCAGAAGTTGCAACGCGTTTACCGACATGCCGCTCGTCGAATAAACAGGTTAAAATAAAGTTCTTAAAACGTTTACGTTCTTAAGAAAAGATTGGAGTGAAAAAAAAAACCGGTACTAACCGGTATATTTTAAACCAGTTCCGAGCTTTGATGTCATCTATGTTCTTATATTTAAAAAATAACGTTGGGGTCTAAATAATTAATTTAAAGATTAATTTACTCCCGTGATATTTGGTTGGTCTTCTAATATATTTGTTTACTAGACTAGTACATGAAGCATGTCGTGACATTACGTAAGCGACGCACAGCAGCACACAGAGTAGATACCTACATGCAGAAGGTCGGCTGCACACAACCAACGAGAACAGTCTCGCGCACACACAGGCCCAGATCTGTAGAGCGAACTTCGACTCAGTCACACTTCATCCTAATATGAACCTTATTTGTATGCTATTAATGTTCTTATTCAGTTCTCAGTCACTTGTAGGAATATGGACATTAACTTTTTCACATGGAGCGCGACTGAGCTAAACTAATGCAGTCGCGAGTGCGCATGCTCTCGCTGTACAGTTTACAAAACAAGTATAATTATGCTCGCCTCTAATTTTATTGAAACTTCCTTAATAAGCTAGGTTGGCTCAAAACCGTGCCAGGTGTGCGTGGCTTGTACGAAGGCGACCTTCTGCAACTGCCTGTCCAGTTGCAGTAGTAAGATCAAGTCTCTCGGCGCTTGCGCTGAAGTCTGTTATCTGATAGATATAAACAGTACTATATTGATATCTTCGCTCGTTAACATGTTATGACTGACGCAACTTGACTCACACTTGCATACTATTGCTTACCTTACTGCTGCAACGTGCCGCCGTACAGCATCGGATTGAAGTTTGCTCTTGGAAAATTATAAATATATTACTTTTCTATTAATAAAGTAGTTGGAAAACTCGTCCTGTAATCAATATCTGCTAAAGTTGTACATGTTCAGTATTCATTGAATAAGAGAGAGCTGGCACAGTTACAAACGTTGGTGCACAAAACGCTGTTGTTATGTTTATTTAAAGTATTCTAATTCGCTGCCTGTAAATGTGAGCGCACAAAATTTAAATTGTATTTATTAATATTTTAAGTTTATAAAGTATTAAGTCCAGTCCTCACTAATATTAAGTTGTGTAAGTATATCGTAAGTCACTTAAATACGTACCTACCGGCTTACCTAGCGTTACGTTCAACAATGTAGAATATATCTGCTGTTTCATACATCCGACAAGAATTTCAGAGGAGTTATAATGTTTTCATTTATTCCATTCAAGTTTAATTTGGCTATACACGGTAATCCGGTTTAATGGGTGGCTATGGACAAACTGCGCAAGTGCACCCCGGCCTAGGACAGCTGATTGATACCATGTGGTTTTTGTCAGTAAGAGACTAACAAACCCCTTCCCCCACCCTCGCACGTTCATGAGGAATCGCAAATAAAACTGGTAGAGTTTGTACCAAGGCACCGCGTAGTTGATATACGGTTAAGAAAAAATATTTCAAAGATTTTTAATGGACATTTAATATGATCATATTTATTGAAGCGTGTCGGATGTATCAAACTCCATTAAATGGGCATTTGACTACTATTTGCAGCGATAGTGTAATGAGAACCGTCAGTAGTCGCCTTCCCACGTACCGGGGGGTACACGGGAAGGAGGAGTTAAGTAAATAGTAAGTGAAAACAAACATAGTATGTAGCGACAAGTGCCTCACCATGTGATAATAAGTAAGTTGTGTTTTGGGAGAACACCCTGGAGCGTGGGGAACATCTCGCCTTCACCACATATCTGTTTGCTGGAGTAAGTAAAGTTAATTATTATAATATCGAAGTTACTACATTACTACCACAGACAGCTTGGTGATATTATTATAAAGGAGATGAACACAGACAAATTAGTTCTGCGTAGAGGGCGCTAGGTGTTTGTTATGTTCATTCAACTAGCATGGAGTTCCTTCCGACGAGATGACACTGCGGCTGACATCTATAAAACGATGTTTGATAGCGTACGTAAGCGTAGCTCAAGCTGCAGGTACAGTAGTGTTCCATTCAGAAATGATCCTTATTTCTATAGAGTTCATGTTCATATTCCTATGATACACTTGATCACAGTCGCTTGTAGTAAATATGCACATTAACTGTTGATAATATAAGATTTTCGGATAAAGTGCGTCAGGGCCAAATCTGAGTTCGCTCTATAAATCTCAGCTAAGTGTTTTGTTTCGTCGCCGGTCGCATCACCTATTTCCCTTCCTAGAATTGGGAGACTTTTCAAAAGTAATTATAATAAAAAATGTAAGCCTAATTTTAGTTACCTAGTACCTACCACTTTGTGTGTGAGGGGAGATGTTTCCCAAACTGGGTTCCATTGTAAAGTAATTATATTAAATTAATATTAAATTAAAATATACGTAAGCGTGTCTCCACAAAAATTACTAATAAATAATTGCAATTAACTTAATTATAACACACGACGTTATATTTTTGTAAAAACTTGAAAATAAATTGCATAATAAACTGCATTTTAATGTCCAGTTGAATCTTTTATTACCACGAAATTTTTATGAAATGGCAAGTCCACACCAATTACTGAAGCAGCAGGCAGAATTACTTGCATTGTGTTAAAATGTGATATGTCACATAATAAGCACAGGAAATGCACTGTAACTGCACCCAATTATATTTTGCGATTTCGAGTGTACAATCGAGATAACATCTAAGTATGCAGGTATTTAATGAATATGAATGCACGCATTTGTGCCGTACGATTAGCCAGCCAACTACTTGTAAAGGCATATGTCACTAGGTACCTGCACTCTTAACAGTTTTGTCGTTTGTACTTATTTGATTTATAATAATTGGCAAAGAGTTAAATCTTGTGGAACTAAACGGTTATCATTTAATACCTAATTACGTTCGGCAATGAATGGGAGAGAATGGAAATATTTGTCGAACACAATAATGTAATAAATAATAATTCCACTGTTTGTGAGAGCTTAACGAGGAGCGCAAACTAACCACTGATATGTTTCCTACTTCTGATAACACAGACTTATTCACTAATGGGATTTTCATTTAACACCCTCCCTTGATTAGAAGATCTAATCGTGATACCGTCACGAACTTTTATTTTGTTTTCTGTGCACCACGAAATAGAGTTCATTCTGTTACAACTTATCAATTAGTTTTGATAATAAAGTCATCAGTTGGAACAGTCAATACATAATGTCGAAACTTCTCGTAGACCTACGATACACTGGTGTGCAGTGGAGGCGCAAGACCTAAACGTAATGTGGGCAAGGCACATTTCGCGGGGCCCTCTGATGGTGTAAGAAGAAGGGAATATAAAATAAAAAACTGGCCTTCGTGCGCGAATCCGACTCGCACTACGAGTCGGATTCGCGCACGAAGGGTTCCGCACCATTATCTATACAACATTAGACAAAAACGTCAAAGAAAACACCTTTGTTTTGTGGCACCTTAAATATTTATTTTATTTTTATTATTTATTTTTAAAGTGAATATACAACTAAACATTCTGTGAATATTTCGAGTGTACGACTCTTCGCCGACAGGACACTTCGCCGACAAGAGTCTTTGCCGACAGGGCTCATTTCTCTCGAAGTTACGGCCTGTTGAATATTGCCCAAAACTTGTTTTTTTTTATCCCTTTATTTTTCCAGTAGTGTAGTCTATCAGAAATATCGATTACTTCATTCACAATCATATCGTGCGCCAAACAGTGAAATATCATTAAGTTGAGAATGAATTCTAATGTATTTATTATAAGAAAAACCTTGTGGCGTGTACTTTTGGATTTTCTATACTTTTTTTAAATTTATTTTCGGCTGTGAGGCGCGAGGCCTTTTGCACCGCGACGCCGTGGGCGGTGTGGACCACCGCCTTACGCCGCCTCTGCTAGTGTGCTCTACTCTGAACCATAATTATGGAGCTTCAATGTGCATCAGTCTACTAATGAAGTGCAGCAGTCTTACCAAGGGGTTTCGTAAGTATAATTCAGTTACGGTTGGTCAGATGGCAGTCGTTTCATGTAAAATTTTTACATATAAAATTCAAAGTCCTGACTGACTGACTGATATATCAACGCACAGCCCAAACCGCTGGTCCTAGAAACATGAAATTTGGAGGGCGTATTCCTTGTGAACAGTAGGTATCCACTAACAACACTAATAAGGGTTTTTACGAAATTCCACCCCTAAGAGGGTGAAATGGGGTGTTGAATTTTTTGAGAAACTTAATATTCTCGAGGTCGATTGACTTGAAAATTTGTGTACATACTCTTCAGTTAAAATTATAAAAAAACGTGTATCACAGTTTTGCTTGTCGATGGATGTTTGTTACTCAATCACGCCAGATGGGCTGAGCAGATCTGGATGAAACTTGGCAGAGAGAGAGTTAGATTTATAGTCTGGTATTGCACATAGATTACTTATTAGTTATTATCGCAGAAGTTAGATCCCGTGGGCTATTCCCGGACTCCACGCGGGCGAAACCGCTAGTACTGATATACAGCTGCATCCAACTATTGTCTAGCCGATGAAAGCTGGTCATGACGGTACACAGCGCCATTGGTGTCAGGCTCTCGGCGTCAGTATCATACACATTATGTATAGAGATACCTTACTATATCAGCCGGTACTGAGTAATGGTCTTAATCAATTAAAATTATCTGCTGGCCTCACTACTGATAACCGATTGATGTAAATTCTCTCTAATTCTATAAATCTTCCGTATGTATGTTTTCTGTTTCTGTTTATTTCGACATCAAAGCAACTGAGTGGCCTGTGACTGAATCTAATTATGTTTAGGGTTGATTTTAAATAACAAAATATCGTAGAAGTACGCCTTATTAGGTATACTTATTTTAATGTCTTCTTAAAACTTAGGTACAAAGTGGACGCGAGTAATGAATCACAAATGTTATGTCTTGTGATGACAGTGTCGAAGGTTTCCGATAAGCTGAGATACTAATTGATGCGATTAGAATAATATAAGCTCAGCTTTGAAACGGCCATGTCGGGAATGTAGAGGAGTGAGCACACTTGTCTTCATAATCAAGAACAGAAAATATCCACATGAGTGGTGTCTATTCGAGATGAAAGTGTTCCCAATTCTGACGGATGGAGTTCGGATCTAGTGCGCAACTTCTCATATCTTACCTTTCATTACTCGGATTCAAGTCAGATACAGTGCACAGTGCAATACGCTCAACTAACATGTTGTAGCCATGTAAGCCATGGACAAAGATTTACCTGATGTCCACCTATGCCTATAGATGTTTAGAATACATCATCATCATTTTAGTTTAAAGAAGGGGAAGGTCTATATCTCCCCCCACGCTATTGAGTCGCGCGCCGCTCCAGAAACGTTCGATCCTATCGGCCGTCCGTTCTGCGAGCTACTCCTATGTGCTAAAACCCTGAGTTGAGAATTAATAGATTTGGTTAAGATATCGCTCTCAGAAGTTCGTCGCATTAAAGAATCTCACGTTTCCAACCCATAAGTAGGTAGCTAATTTCTAAACGTGGTCGCACAATTCTTATTATTATAGCTAGCCTATATTGTCCCACTGCTGGGCAAAGGCCTCCCTCCATTCCTCCAAGGAAGACATCCTGCAGTTCATCCCGCCATCTCCTACGTGGTCTGCCGCGACCCCGTGTCACAATTATAGTCAACAATATGAGTATCAATAATGAGACGTTTATCTGAACCGTGTCCACATCATTATATTATATTATATTCGCGAGTATAATTAATTGCCGGCGGTCCGACACCACCGGATCGCATCTCAATAACAACATTAATCAGTAAGTTCGGCGCCAGTTTTTATAAGTCTTGTAAAGTATAAAATGTTTAAATGTTGCCAAAAAAGGAAAATATGTATTGTGCTTGTGGATTGAAACTAGCTGATAAAGAAGAACGTACCTATTGTAACGACTTAACGAGGTACACCTCAATACAATACAATAGACATAGTCTAGTATAGGTCTATTTCTTTACAGCAGTAGGTAGGTAGCCTGTAAGTTACTTCTGCGACTGAACAGATATTTATTCTTATCAAATTTTCAGGTGAAAGGCAATATTAAAATTCCCCTAGCCTATTAGCAGTGGGAGGCATGTCAGGGTGTGACAGAAACGACTATCATTCAGGAGCGCAAGGATCCCGTTTCTTTACTATCATAAAAAATCTCCTCTCCGTGACCTATGTATGTAAGAAAAAAAAGGGAAAAGCCAATGTGTAGTATTAGTATGGTGTTTCCAACACATTGGCCTTTCAGGTTAAGCATAACAGAGATAATGTTGCGGCCGGAGTCCGGACTTTACCCGACCGCCAACCCACGGGCGAACACTCTCACTTGCTG
The DNA here is from genome assembly GCA_950005105.1 of Lycophotia porphyrea. NCBI lineage: Eukaryota > Metazoa > Arthropoda > Insecta > Lepidoptera > Noctuidae > Lycophotia > Lycophotia porphyrea. The sequence goes on along the minus strand of OX465408.1, from coordinate 204,378 downwards.
CAAAACATGCATGTTAGCTGGTAGATTACGGTCATAGCTACCCAGCAGGTACTGATCTTTTTTCTAAATTTTCACTAAGATGTGAAATCGTTATTCTGTTTTTTTTTTTAACGTAGGGCGCTGGGTTCGAATCCCATTTAGAGGGTAAAATGTAAGTTTATCTAATAAGAATTGCTTAGTAGCAGGCCGGTATCTGTACTTGGGTTATGGCGATAGACTAGTAACGGTGCTTGCTCTGCCCATCTCATAAAAGGCCGAGTACAGTTATAAACTTCCGACAGGTTTCCACATTAGGCGAGCCCGCGTTACCTTAAGGCTTAAAAGTTAGTTTGTATCACTCAACTTGTTGCATCAATGGCACCTGTCTAAAAATCTGATCTTAAACACCAATAACTGCGCGCGAAGTTTGGGAGCCGGTCCGGCAGGTTGTGTGGCGGCGCCTGTGTTACCCGGCTGCGGAGGAAAGGTCTGGGTTGATGAAGTGTTGTGAGGAGTGAGGGGGCTTCTTCATTTAGTCGCGAGTTGGTGGCCAGTGTTGTTGATGGGAATCGGTTGATAGGCGGCAGTATGCGAGCGAGCGCGGCCCGGAGCACCCGTCTGTATCAGTAGCCCTGTGAGTGTCGTCCAAGCCGCACGTTCGCGACATCGTATTTTTCTACGATAAGATCAGCCGACCTTGGCGCTATTTCGACGCCGGTGTTCACACGTAGTCTCCGGACCCACATGTGAGTATCTCTGTTTACTATGATACTCCTACATGCGCCTAATTTCATCAAACACTCGTGTTGATAGACACTGAAATCCTGAAAACAAAAGAAAACTACTCCATTAAGAAATAAGTGACTTCCTGGGATATCACAATATGAACACACCTTTATTTCCAAACATACAGATGTACACGAAGTGATGCGCGATGTGTGTTGTACATGAAGTTTAAACAAATAAATAAAACGGAAAAACTAACTCATAAAAATATTTTCTTCTCGTTGGACTTTATCAAAAGAAAATAATTCAGTAATTTTCGATTTAAGTTCTTTAAATCGAAAATAACTGAACTATGTGGAGTTATTTTATGAATACTTCAATAAAACTGTTTGTTACTCTATCAAAACAACTTGTAGTAGGTACATACGTTTACTATTAAAATGTTTTGACAAAATCTAATTCAGCATATCTATCGCGGACTATTAGCATTTAATTAATATTCATTGGTGACGAATCAGTGTCGCTACCTACTGAAGCACGACTATTAGCAAAGTACTTCATTTAACTTCATTCATATTGACTAGAGAAATTCCAGCAAACACGAACTATTGACAAAATTGTGCTGACTGACACGCCTCCGACTAGATTGTTCATTATACATAAAAAATACGCAGTAAATTGATGTTATCTGCGTATATGGCGGACGTCTCAATCAGAGTTAAACAGTGGCCACATGCGACCCCGCGACCCCGCCGTGACCCCCCCGCGACCTCGCCGGAGAAAGAATCCGCGAGTCGTCAACAGATAGTGTTATCTAAACCAAAACACTGAAGTCCATACACATAGGTACATAAAGTCATTGCTGCAAACATAATTACTTATGTTTGTGACGCAAGATGTTCGTAGAGTCGGAAAAGCTATAAACAAGGTCCTAGTCCAAGGAAGCTGAAGTTCTGTTAGGATACTCTCAAGCTCCATACAATGTCGTAAACTTGCCTCCTCGGATGTGCAATCCAACTCCTGTGCAAACACACCCTAATTTCCGCACACTTGACGACTGACGTACCACTGACGTTTGTGATTTACCTCCATATACTTTTCCATTATATCACTGAAGTTTTTCACGCGACTCTTTCCACTAACGCGTAACTACATTAAAACGTAGTGCGTTCTACAATAAAGTTTATCTGAAGGAATTCGCGCGATACGAGTTACGCGCTCGCTGGCTGATTGCGTAAATAGATACAAAATAATGGAACGCCGGCGTTTCGCGACGTGCCGACGACGTTCCGCGGACCGCTTTGTTTACCCAAAACATTCATACTTGCACTTGAACTCGCAGATAATGGCATACGATTTAGCGCACATCACAAGTTTGGAAGATTACATATATGTCTTATGAAATTCTTTTGACTTTAGCAGTGTATTCTTCTCCGGTATGTTTGCTGTGTCGATCTATTTTCGTCTATCGACATCTATTTTATTTGTGTTTTACAATGGACGCTGGAAAAGCTCGCGTCGCGCGTCGTGGTTACTTTTTCTGAACGATGAATTTCGTTAATTTGTTAAAAACAATATTTTTGTGATGGATGGATCAGATTCAGATGCACAATCTGAATATCTGATTTGCCTGAAAGGTCCAATAGTCAGTAGTCAGAGACAAGCTCCTCCCCCATTCACCAGTTACCTATACATTAGAACTGGCTGAGTTTTTCCAACTCGAGAAATGGTTCTTACGTAGGTACCTATTCCGCGACGGTTATCCAAATATCTGGATCTGGATTAAATGAGAGCGAAGTTTATTGCATTGAATATAATTCGCATCACTACGGAGAGGCGCGATTGAGTAACAACTTATAAATAACCGGAGATCGTAACTGCAACGACAATAAGGCTCGTTCGGGACAGGACGGGTCGACCGGCGCGTCCTGCACTAAATATTCATTGAAGACTCGACGCAGACTGACGAGGTCACACGCGGACAGATTGCTGCGGATTCTATTGTCCGCAGCAGCCCCGTTTACACGTCATCGTCGCGTCTCGGGGGCCTACGAGACTAGATTGGGGTCCCCTCAGGAAACTTTGATTAGAAAATATTGTACTTAGGGAGAGCTAGAAACGGGTTGCCAGGTGACTGCCGAGATAGATGCACGATAGAAGACATGCAGATGCAGCCAACTCCTAACAATATTTGGGATTAGGACAAGATGATGATCTAGCAGATCACAAATCATAGATGAACATACCTACCGCAGTAAAAAGAAGTTTTGGTTTGAAATTATTGTCATATCTCGTAGGTACCTACTATATTTAACTCATACAACTTGTAGCTAGACCAATGAACAATGCATCGGTGACAATACTGACAATCATGGTATAACTACGCTTTAATGGTGGCAGGCTGTAACGATCGTTTCCTACAGCCAGCGGAACTAAACGTCCACGCCGCGCCGGTGTTGTGATTACGTGATGACTGTCAGCACTTGTATCACTACACCATAGAATCGTGACTCGGACCATCCTTGACTACCCCTAACAAATGTTGGTTTACACTCTGCAGATATGTCGCGCGTGTTGTTGGCTCTGGTAATCGCTAGGTTTACTTTAAATAACAACAATCAGTCACAATATGACAGAAAAACAAACCCACTTCTAGTAAATTCAAACTACAATTAAAGTTGAAAAAAAAAGTGAATACCACAAAAATTGTTTTATTACGAGCCGTTTGTGTCCCACTTGCGGGGCAAAGGCCTCCCTTCCTTTTCTCCATCTTCTCTCTCTAGAACTATTTCAGCCCAATCCTTTAAGCAACAGTCCAACTCATCACGCCATGTCCTTCTGGGCTTGCCGCGTCGCCAATTCCTGTTCAGGAATTCTATATTCAGGAATTCTGTTGCGACATGCGGCGTATATGGCCTGCCCAGTTCTATTTTTTTGGCATTTTGGCGGCACGGTTGGCGCACGGAACAAATATTTGTATGACCTACAGATAGTTGTTCCGGGTCTGGCTGTTTGTGTATATGAGTTTAAATGTTTGTGAACGCACCCACAATACAGGGGAAATTCCTAGTGTGGGGCAACGTTTCTAAAAATAAAAAAAAATAATTTGGCGGCTGTGTTGCCTACGTTTGCAATTTGTGTTTTGTACCTTTACTGATCCTTATTGCTTATTTATTTTAAAAGTTCAAATGCACTTTTCAATCAAACAGGCTTCTGCTTACTTTCGCGATTAGAAAAATCTTATGGCTAACATTCCGCGCGCCTGAAACACTCTTACTCATGATCGTGAAAATATTTTGAACTGTATCATAGTTTATCTATCAGCTATGCTCATGATAAACAGAATTCCTACCGCTATATCCGCAGGTTAATGACGCAACTTTTCGCGGGATTGTTTATGCCCCTCATTCATTGTGTTAATTTAGCTACTAGCAGTACAGTAGCAACAACAATGACAAGCGGACAGGCAGGACAGGGCGTGACGGACGGCCCTCTACTCCTCTACACTCATCAGTATTCATTGATTCGTTTCCTACTAACAATCGTTAGATTGTGACTTAAGATACGAGCAAATCACTTACTGGGGTGCTCTTAGAATCATTAACCATTTTTACCCGACTGCCAAGGAAGGGTTATTAGTTATTTTGTTCTAACTCTGACGCTACAGGACATTGAACTACCACTTGACCACATCATCATCATCATCTGCCTAGCCAACTTTTCCCAACTATGTTGGGGTCGGCTTCCAGTTTAACCGGATGCAGCTGAAATACCAGTATTTTACATGGAGCGACTGCCTATCTGACCTCCACAACCCAGTTACCCAGTTAATACTGGGTAATACGATACCTCTTGGTAAGACTGGTTGTCAGACTTTTTGGGCCACTGACTACCTTAAACGACTGTCAAAGATGTACAAATGACAACCGGGACCAACGGCTTAACGTGCTTTCCACATTTTGACCACATTGGCCACTATTCCCCTCAAGACAAGTATTGTAGCAGTAACACCCTTTTGTAAACTTTTTATCGTGTATTACACTTTTTGTGTAATATGCAGCGACTTATTGTCAGGCCTACGCTGTTCCCCCATACTTAGGTAAGTACTAATGCTGTAACATGATAATATTGTAAAACCAACCAAATGATTTGAAAAGTTGATGGTAAGACCATGGAGTTTCTTGCCGGTTCTTCTCCATAGGAAACAACCAACCGAACCGTGCACCTTTTTGTCGACGTTTTATAAGTGCCTGGTAAACTGAGCCTATGTGAAATAAATTATTTTGATTTTGAAAAAAACAAAAAAACAGGTAGATTGATAAAGGGATAAAGGTCTGGTCAAACTATAGCCATTCGTGAAGTCACGAAACCGCGGTTTGCAGCTTATAATTTGTTGTTGTTGTTTATTTTATATATAAGATGAACATAATTATGATGAACTAATAGTTGAGAGTTGATCATAATCGAACAAGAAGTATGATTATGAAATGTGCAACATCATGGTTGTAGGAGTGTATCAAACCAGTGAGAAGTCAGTGTAGCTATCATTAAGCAAGTTAAGTATAAAAATAAATCAGTAACCTAGTTTATCCAAGTGTGATTAATTACTAATTAGTTAAATAAACCCAGCGTTGTTTCGGAGTGTAGTAAACGTGCGTCAGTTGTAATGACAACAATCGGACGGAAGGCGTGCTTGCTCTCTGGTTCGGTGCTCGTAAGCTCGTTTGCTCGATGGATACTCGCCGGCGATAATCATCGACCACTTGAATAATTAGAGACCCACTTGTCATGCTCAATTACATATTCCGTAGGTACTTCATTCTCCTATGCTCTCAGCTACAAAAGTAATAACAAGTAACGGTGTTCGTTTTGCTGACAAAGTGTTAAGCCAAAACTTTGCAATTGCAGGTTCATTACAATTACTATTGTTATCTAGCGCAAAAATATGCCCAAACATTTGGTTTCTAATGTTAACTAAGTAGGTACCTATATTATCTAATTCCATGTTATCATTGATAAATGAATACCGGGAGATTAGGTTTTCATTTGCCATTACTTAGTATTATGCAAAACTAGTTAAATTATTGAAAAAAAGAATACATTATTCTCATCGTATGATTTCATTACGGAAAGTGAATGACGATATGATGAGTCGGACGTGTCATCAGTAGGACAGTAGGAGGTGTCAGGAAGTCGCTAGCACTAGCACTCTAGCACTCCTCACGACGACGTACTAATCACAGCATTGTATCAGTATTTACTTACGTCAGCAAGGCCGCGCTGTCCAAGTTCATTAAATAGCAGGTTGCGCGTGCGCCGTGCGCCAGCGCGTCACCTCCTTGTGTTTACTTTTATATCAAAGGCACTGTATAGAACGTAGGTTCGTTGGGTCAAACACGGAATATGCCTTGGTGACTAACTTGCAGACTTACTACTCTGTCAAGAAAGTACCGGGACACGATCATATACACAACATTTTAGTCATCCAAAGTTATTTTATCGCCTTCAAAGTATGCTCCTTCAGAAACGATTTACGCCAACGAATAATCCAACCATCAAAACATTTTTAAACGCTTTTTCCGGAATTGAGTTCAGTTCTCGTCGCTAATTCTCCTTTATGTCTTCTACCGAATGAAAACAGGTGGCACCAAGGGCTGGGCTGGAGCCATATCTAGTGAATAAGGTTGTTGCTATGGTGGACCTTTTGCGAATGTGCATTATCGTGGTACAAAATCAAAGAATTTCCTTTCCACAAAACTGGCCTTTTTTGTTGAATTTGCTCTCTTAAACGCCGCATAACGCTTAAATAATATTCTTTATTTACTGTTTGACCTTCCAGCAAGAATTCTTAGTGCACAACACCACGATAGTCAAAGAAAACGGTTAACATGACTTTGAGTTTTGATCAAATTTGGCGTGGTTCAGTTGGAAACTTGTCCGTCGCGTACGCAATTGTTCCCAGAGTATCGAACGGCGGACCTCTCGTCCTCGCAAATTGGCGCTGTTATATTCTCTCGGCTCATAGATTTGATTAAGGGCAACGACCGACCGGCGACCACTTGCTTGCATTTACGGCCACATTCCATCGCGGGATACTTGATTCCCTAATCAAATCATAAGGATGCAGTTAAAAATTTATTTATAACTGTAGTTATTTTTAAGATTACAATTATTGATAAATATTAAGAGACAAATCGATGTAATAGATTGCCACTGGTTCGGGCTGGACACAGTGGGCACCCGCCGACGGTTTGAATTTGGTGTGTCATCATTATTGATGATAAATTATTTGGACAGCTCGTATCGGCGTATAATCGCGCCCTTATCGTCGGCGTGTGTGAGTGGGTGAGCAGTGCCTGGAAGCGGGGGGTGAGAGCCCCTCCCCTCGCCCCCCGTTGCCAGGCATTCAATATCCAGGTTCCTCAATAAACATGACCTACCTAGCTCTAGCTTGCAGAGCCATTTACTCCGTCAGTCAATCAGCTTGAGTGGCCTCCTGGAGCATCATTTTTCTCGTAAGGAAAATCCGTTGAGAAACAAGACGCTAATATTTGTGTGGGAATGACAAGTAGTTTTTCAATAAATTCTTCTCTGACAAGTAAATGAGCTACAATGTCTAGTTGCGCCGTATCATCATCAGACTTCCCAATGCCAGTCGTCCCTCCGGCAAGTTTGTAATGATTGTCTTTTCAGTCTATCTGACCTCTGTAACCCAATTTCTGTGGGATATTGTATCTATTCTAATATTTGACAACTAGAATAGTCAAACTGTCATTTAATTTGTAGACCGTGGGTACATGCGGAGCAGGTCGTTCTCTCTTGTGATGTCTATATTGGGAGCAATTTGTTTCTTTGTGGCTTCTCTGCATCACGCTCATTGAGATTTGGTTCAGTTAGCGACGTCCAATGTCCAGCCCAATTGGTGCAGTGACACGACTCGAACACGCGACCAATCTTACAGTCTGCGTGATCATCAATTTTCTAATAAATTCCTATATCAGAGATATACATAGGAACGATTTATACGGTTTAGAATGGACATCGTCAAAGGCGCCTTGTTACTTAATGCCAACTGTTAATGTTTTGACTCTTCGTAGACTGTGAATGAGCCATGAATGATACCGATGTATCTGCTCATTACCAGGATTATCATCCATATCAGTCTAGACACAATAATCCAGTAATTTTGACCACTATGAGCAGCATCCAGAGGGCTCGTGATGTTATCAGATGATTGTACGTCAGATATTAACGAGTACTCGTGGATATTGGATAGGATATAAACTTGTGAAGCTTCAGCTAAGTGTTGAGTAAATGATTACTTATCGAAACACTGGTTTTGGGCGGACTCTGTCAGTACCTACAAGTTGGTAGCAGCTGGAATTCTTTCACTTTCAATTAGTTTCAGTGGCTTCAGCTATAGTAGTTCACTATTAATAGCTCCAGATTTCAAGTAGGCTGTAAGATCTGGTGTTTGGGTTAGCTTCGTTGAAGGTTGCTAGTTTATACCTTACTAAATCGTCATCTGCCTAGCTTTTCCTCAATAGTGTTGGGGTTCACCGCCCACATGTTACATAAGTATACAATTTCTTAAAAACCAGTAGCTTGTCGCAAAGACAATTTTTGTTTAAAAAAAGCAAGCGCTTGACCTTCCGTTAACTACCGTAACGTATAAAACACGTAACACAACTCATGGTTCTCACACCGACTGTTTAGACCGTGTTTACATGTCCGCTTTTCCATAACATTTGCCTGTAGCGTCCACTGACGCATCACAGAATATCACCTGTTATACCAATTGTTACCAAGCTTATGTAACGCTTACTTGATCACCTGCGTGCGAAAAGTTGATACGCGTCAGTGGACTGCAATCCTAACTACTACTAATTAGTCATGCATATCATAGCTGTTTGAATGAATTTTCATTTCATTCAGAAACACTTATCGTCAATAAATAAAAGAGCAACTTAATAAAACAACTTGTTATTTAGTCTAGTCAACAAGTGCTTTTTTGGTCAACTTTTTTCAGCAGTCTCCGAAAATTATGCTTGAGGTGTCATTCGATTTGGAATGGCATCTAGATGGTTTTCGAAAAATTAAGTTCCGCTTGCAAAAACTACAAAAGTTATTAAAAAGTAACTAAAAAAAAGGGGGTTTAGTTTTTTGCAAATATCTCATAAACTAATAAAGATTTTGAAGATTTTAGAATTTGAAAAAAGATTCAAAAAGAGGAGGAAATTTCCTAACAAAAGTTTCGACTCCCGGAACTGTAGGACCAATATTTATAATTTTCCCAGAGAGTTGAAAATACGCCCGAGAACGGGTACTCCGGCTTGCGCAAGCCACGCCCGCTTCGGCCCTTTAATGAATAAATATTATTTAAACTTATTAAATCTGAAAATTAAAAATAAAATAAAAAATCAGGTGCCTACATCACGCGCCGTCGCGTGAAGTTTTGCACGTTAAATTTGACACACTTCCCGATTTCTGATTGAGCTGAAATTTGGCACGCATATGTATATCGCGTGATAGTGCAATATACAGATGACATGGAGCTGATCTGATGATGGAGCTGGAAGGTGGCCTTAGGAACTCCGTTATGAAACGACATAACCCTCTCGAGTTTGGATTCGTTTGATTCGTCTTGACGAGTACTTTGTCTTTAGATGATATCTAGGTTCTGATGATGGAGCTGGATGGTGGCCATAGGAACTTCGTTATAAAACGGCATAACCCCATCGAGTTTGAACTGGTTTGATGCGTCTTGACGAGTAGTTTGTCTCTAGATGGTATCCAGAGTCTGATAATGGAGCTGAAAGGTGGCCATACCAACTCCGTTATGAAACGACATAAGCCCGTCGTGTTTGGATTCGTTTGATTCGTCTTGACGAGTACATTGTCTTTAGATGGTATCCAGGTTCTGATGATGGAGCTGGAAGGTGGCCATAGGAACTTCGTTATAAAACGGCATAACCCCATCGAGTTTGAACTGGTATGATTCGTCTTGACGAGTACTTTATCTCTAAATAGAAACCAGGGTTTGATGATAAAGCTCTAAAATGGCCATAGGATCTCCGTAATAAAACAAAGTAATCGCATCGAGTTTCGGCTGGTTTGATTCGTCTTGATGAGTAGTTTGTCTTTAGATGGTATCCAGGATCTGGTGATGGAGCTTGAAGGTGGCCATAGGAACTCTGTAATTAAACGACGTAACCACATCGAGTTTGGGCTCGATTGATTCGTCTCGACGAGTACTTTGGTCCTAAATGGTAACCAGGGTTTTGTGATGAAGTTGGAAGGTGGCCATAGGATCTCCGTAATAAAACAACTTAACCGCATCGAGTTGGGGTCGTTTGATTCTACTGTGGTCCTAGATAATATACATATGCAAGCCCATCAGATTTGGGAAATTTACTTCGTTTCATTTGTAATAAATGTGAATTCTATTTGATTAGATGGATGACCCAATGCCAAGGTGAGCACGTGCCCAAGGCTGAATGGCATGAGGGTATAAACATGTCATTTCGCTGACGTTGCGCCTCAGGGCGAAACCTGTTGTACTGAAAACGAAACTCGTGTTTGATCGATTTAAAATGTTAGATGTGTCAAGTATAACTTCAGTGTGTGGGCTATTATAGTGTGTACAAGAGTGATTGAATATGTAACTTGTACAAGTCGTGTCGTACATTGTAAACCGGGTGTGTTCTGTTTCACCGCAGTGACTCGACTGCCGCGATGTCGTCGCCTGCGCATCGCATCCGCGGCGGACTACACCATTAAACACCGTGGCAGCTGCAAAGTGTGCTGTGAGCCCGATCTTATCCTTGTGATCTTCAATTAAACTACGCTACATACAGTTTGATATAAACTTAATTGAAACTGACTTCTCAGAATTGTATACTTACCTACTTATATTTTTACTAGATGCAATCAGGTTTTTCTACATTTGTTTTATGCATGTGAGAGTATATTGCTTATTTCAACTTGGCGATCGTAATAAATGTAACAATAACATTTTTTATGTTCCCATCAGAATGAATACGTGCTTAAGTTAGCCACTGCATCCGTCTTCAGGATTCTATGAGACAGTTTGTTCTACGTGATCTCTGTTATCTAGTACGTCATGGCAGTATGTTGTTATAGCCAGCTAAGCTATCTCAAAATAAATTGTAATTGTGTCTGTGTACAGTGTGTCGAGATTGCCTATTGGTGATGATGACAATGTTCGTCACGTTTTTTGTTAATTTCATAGTCTCCACGTGACACAAGTCATCGACGAATCCAACATACTCTACGAAAACAACGAATAATTAGATACTTGTTAACTCAAGTGCGCAGTTGTTCGTTCATGCATTTTATATTTCTGGCAGAACTGAACGGAGATTCTACAATCTCTTTGCGATTGTCTCAAAAACTGCTGATTTCCAAAAAGCTCTACAAAGAGGTTTTTACAAAACACTCGTAACATATTATTATTTTCATAGCTATCGGTTCGCTAATCGCTATCTCCCTACTATGTTCCTAATCCAAGGCCTTCCTTGTAACTATCGAGCGGTCGCCTGCAAAAGATATAGCGAAGGACGGAGATCCTATCACAGTACCACCACTGTCTGTCAGCATTCCACAACATAGTCAATCAACATACAAATCCTTGTATTCGAGCATTTTGTCGATACTGTATTCGGAACCAAACTAAAAACTATGCTTAGCCACCGACCGCTTGCTATCCCTAAAGACACTTAAGGTGGATTGTCCACGGCTAAGAAAATATCTGAATTTGGTTGAACATGACTAGACCTCAGAGTTCTTTGACTCTGTAAGAGTCAAAGAATAACATAATAATAGCACAGTTTAGTCTCACATGTTTGTTATCATCTAAAATAACTAATACTGTGATAACACAATATTTGGTAGGTACCTAATGCTTTAAGGAAAACTACCAAATGATTGTGTACATAAGCGTAGTGGATCTGGAGGAGGGTAGACGAATCCAGAGCGGTCCGGCGACCGTGTCAGTGTAGCGGTAGGGTCGCGCGATAACCCGCGAGTGCGCGATACAGCCGCGCGATACTGACTGTATCTGTCCGAACCTTACGTAACAACGCGCGGGCGTTGAGCGTGCGATATGCTCCAGTGAGCCGCGTGTCTTAATTGAACCCCACAGACACAATGACAGTAGAAATTTAAATAAAAGGACCTTCATTTCATTGAGGAGGAGCACTGTGACGTACGGCATGGCACGCGGCGTGGCGGCAGATTAACGCGGGTACAGTAATTATTTGATTCGTGAATAAATGATAAAATATTGGACATACTCGTGTTTATAAAATAAAGTAGTGTATTCTATCTACCGATGGCGTCGCAAGATCAGTGTTGAACCAACACTGATCATTAAATGACTGATGGATCGTTTTTGTGACAAACCACTGAAGTATCAAGCATTTCATTTACTCGCTTAGATACATGGAAATATAAAAAAACCTTTCTTATTCGTCCATGCTTAAATACTTTCTAGCAAGTAATCAAAGTCTAAATATTGATTTAGTCCTCCTTGATAATAAATAGATTTGGAGTCCTTCAGTTAGTCACCCGGCGCGGCGTCACATCACATTCATTACAAACACTTCGTGTGTAGTCGCTCACTGCTTACATCATGTACCTACCTACTTGGACTACCTGTATACAATTACTTAGTTAGGTGCATATATTATATTTATAACTAACTGTGCCTGTACACAATGTGCCTGTGAGTCACTTTTCAATTTTAAGGGAAACCAAAAGAAGGTGGGTTTTAAATCGTAGCATTCTCACTTGAATAAATAAAAACTCATATGTAATCGTGATATCATTTGATGGTGTGTGGCTTTTGAATAACTAATTGTGGACGTGTGGCAGTGCACCTCGCCAACACAATTAAGTACCTACTTAGTTTTGTATAGCTAATTGTGGACGTGTGGCAGTGTGGCAGTGCACCTCGCCAACACAATTAAGTACCTACTTAGTTTTGTATAGCTAATTGTGGACGTGTGGCAGTGTGGCAGTGCACCTCGCCAAGACAATTAAGTACCTACTTAGTTTTGTATAGCTAATTGTGGACGTGTGGCAGTGTGGCAGTGCACCTCGCCAAGACAATTAAGTACCTACTTAGTTTTGAGCAAGCACAGTAGACCGTTTTACATCTTTTGCGTACAAACTGCGGACTCTAACAATTTACATGTCGCTGCGGCATGAGCGATACGTCGTACTCGTAATAAATAGTTTTTACATATTTAAACAAGCCTCTCCAAACATGTGCTTTGTGTTGCCAACATCCACCTCCCAAGGTCAATTTTGCAGGAGCTGTGATAATTTGAGAGTATTGGAATACTTAATTATTACGTCTTTTAATATTTAACTTCGTCCCGTTGTATCCACGTAACTGCAGCAAATGGGGGCAAGTTAAACATATATTTATCTCACGAGCTGTCACTTTTAGTTCAGCCAACATTTCACGGGGTCAAGGTATTGTTTTCAATTGTAATCTAACAGTAGAGCAGATGACAAGCTGTTTCGTAAAGAAAACAATCAGAGACCCACACACAGTCGTATGTATCTTCAGCGAACTATAAATGTTACGCCACGACCGAGCCCGGCTAGAACGCTAGTGCGTTGAGCAAACATTGAATTTGTATGTTTACCTTTACTCTGCGAGTAGCGTGTTGGCGTCCAACATATGTGACAAACATTGGAAGTATTACGTTCAGTGGGTAAAGTGTTGGCATGGGTTGGCGAGTGTGTCCAACGTTGGTGCCAGCGTGTTTGCACGCGTCTCGGGGGCGGTGGGCGCGCCGCAACGTCATGGCCGCGCCGACGGGCAGGCAGACCTCTGTACTGTATGTATGCTGTGGACGGTTCTTTCTTTGAAGACAGTGAAACTCCTCGCCATGATTACCTTTTGCTTGCCGAGGTGGTAAGAGTACGTCGACACCGTAACTCTTGTTCCTACATAGATATATTTTTTTGACTAAAGCATTACAGAAAAAGATTTTCAATAAAATTTGTAAATCTCAATTAATTATAAAATTTGTAAATTTAACAATGGGGTCTATTTACTTGTGACTGTTGGGTACTGGATCTTACCGCATACTGAATAGGGCTGCACGACGGACCAATATTATAATAAACTAAAGTGTAAATTAAACAAATACAAGAATATTAACACAAAATTAAATATTTATCTCTACACCAGTCACAAATATTGTACTTCATTTAAATCTTCCGTAATCGCCATCGTCCGACTGTGGGTATGTCGCATCGTGTCGATAAACCTTGCGGCCCATGATATCGCAGTAATCGCACGCACTGCGAATTAGATCCAACCTGATTGACTTAGTGGAATTTTGCAAGATAAATTACCGACTTTAATAAACCAAAAAGTTCTAACGGCTAACATCTTCAGCCGTATATCGTGGCGTACAAATTGGTAGGAAGAGATGGTGCATAAGCTGTGATAATATTCATCAAAATTACATCATAGAAATTATGTAGGTACTTATCAAATCATCATTATTCATTAAGATTAAAGATTAGGTTTCATTACAATTCAGCAAGCATATTTTTTCCCCGCAACCTTCACCAGATCACTTAGTGGGAGGCCTTCCAACGCAACGTCTTCCAGTTGGCCGTCGCCACTCCAGAACTTTACGGCCCAATCGGCCATCCGTTCTGCGAGCAATCTGCCTGCCCTGCTGGTTGCGGGGATCCGCTGGATGCGAGTCGCACGGGACCGGTCAATGTGGCGACACTTGGGGGAGGCCTATGTCCAGCAGTGGACGTCTATAGGCTGAAATGATGAAGCGCATATTTTTTAGATAAAATTAAACATCAAAGTAGTCATTAAATAAATTGGACAATAAAAATATGAATTACTGTCATTAAGATTTCAATTACATTGTGAACGGTATCTCGACGTTTGTTTAATTCCAACCGGTTGCCGCCAGATACAAACCGGCTGTGATAACGACGCGCGATATCTGAGGGCACGGCAGTGCTCCCGACAAGTCTAGCAAAAACAAAATGGCACCATCCTAATAGTAATACCCTTTTCTTGAAGCCATTCAGGCCATTTCTGACCCTCCGTAACTTCGTTGTAAATAAAGCTCGAAGCATTTTCAGTGATTACGAGACCATATTATATCTAGGCATATTCCTATACATAATTTGAGCCTGTAGTTTATGTCTTTCATTTTGTCACTGACTCACTCACCGATCCTCATAATTCTAAGGTACGAGTACTTGTAGCAGACACACAAGCTTCAAGTTTTGAATACTATTAGTGTTTAGTCTATAAAACGAGGACAAATCTAACATACTGCAATTTCAATCCAGTTCTCTACATAGAAAAACTGCATAAGTAACTTTATAATCCTTTATAAATAAGAAATATGCAATTACAAAGTTAATTTTACTGTTTTGAAAAAAAATCATCACTCACATTACAAAATGAAATCGACTCAACCTATTAGACCTTTATTTCCTCGTTCTGGGTTGCAATCAACGAAATATATAAATCGTAGTCATTCTCCCGCGCCCGCTTGTGGTACGTTGGGAATGGGAGACAAAGTTGGGTGGACTATCTATCAAATACAAACAGAAATTGTTTGACTCAAATAATGCTTTATTGACTGAATGCTCCATTGCAAGTACCAGGGTATTATAATTAACTTGTGTTCGGCAGAGATAGTTGGGGTGCAAGGATTCCTTTCCAAAAAGTTACCTAATACGGTAATAAGTTGTTTTTGATTTAAGTTCGGTTAGTTAAGGGTAATCGTATTAATTAAACATTAATTTTAATCACTACATCAATTAATGAAACTCGAAACTATAAAATTAGGATTGTCCATGGTGGAAAACCCTAATAAGACTTCGCCAGACCCGGGAATCAAACCCAGTACCTCATGCTCAGCAGGAACGCTTGCGACTACTAGACCAACCGTCAATTTATTTATTTATTTATTTAATTTTAGGAAAGCTTACAGCTAAACAGACAGTGAGTAATAGTATAAACAAAATATGGCCAATTACAAGTTTCCACATGTAGTATGTAAATTATATAAATAGAAAATCCTTAATAGACTAAGTAACACCAAACAGGAAAATTACTATTTACGCTCGAAGAAATTATTACATAAAATTTTCTTTAATTTAAACGAACTAGTATTGAAGATGTCGATCTCAGCTTCCCGGCAGATTGCGTTGTACATACGACTCGCTCTCACCATGTACGAGTTCCGTCTGTACCTAGTGGTTACCACTGGGGTGTGCAATACATGAGGTCTACGCAAGAACACAGACGGCACTCGCAGCCCGATTTTATGTAGCACCTCGGTAACACCAGTTGTTCCATTGGCGATCTTGAATAGAAAAACAAGATCTGATATTTTACGCCTTTCATAAAGTGGAAGGATATGAAATTTTTTGGAACGGTAGATATAGTTCGTTGAAAAGGATTTAGACCGATGTTGAATGTGCCTTAAAAACTTTTTTTGTATGCTCTCAATACGATCTATGTAGACATTATAATTGGGGTTCCAGACCTGAGAGGCATACTCCAAGTGACTACGGACAAAGGAACAGTATAATATTTTAATAGTCTTAATATTTTTAAACTCGGAGGACACCCGGAGAATGAAACCAAGTGCTTTTGATGCTTTTTTGACTACATTGTCTATGTGCGCATCAAAGAGGACCTTAGCATCAAAGGTAACTCCCAGATCCCTAATAGAGTTGACCCTGTTTAGTGTTGTATCTAAAAGCGTGTAGTTAAAGACTATCTGGATAGGTTTCCGAGTAAAGGAGCAAACATAACACTTGGAGACATTCAAATCCAACTTATTATTAATACAATAGGCTTGAAATCTATTAAGGTCTGCCTGTAATAGATGAGCATCCGCCAGGGAGTTTATTTGTCTCATTATCTTAATATCATCAGCGTACAGTAACAATTTAGAATACCGGAATGAAGAGGGGATATCGTTGATAAATATATTAAATAACAGTGGCCCCAGCAAGGATCCTTGGGGAACCCCCGATGGGACGTTCATAGGCTTAGAGCAGTATCCATTCAGAACTACAGTCTGACATCTGTTCTCCACATAGGACTTGAACCACCGGTAAAGATCGCCCCTGATACACACCGACAAAAGCTTACGCAACAGGATCACATGATCTATCCGATCGAAACACTTACTGAGGTTGGTATAAATAACATCGACTTGGGACCTTTGTGACATACACTCGGAGAGGTAGTCGCTACAAACAACGAGATTGGTCGAGGTCGACCGACCCTTTAAGAAGCCGTGCTGGTTTTCACTTAAGATGTGTTTGAGTGCCGAAGAAACCTGTGCGTGCACAATTTTCTCCAGTATTTTAGCAAACACACACAGCTTCGAAATAAGTCGGTAGTTCTCGACCAAAGTCTTTGATCCTTTTTATGTATCGGTGTTATATATGCCGACTTCCATATCTAAGGCACCACGCCAACAGCAAGAGATTTTTCAAATAGGATGGAAAGAGGCACAGAAAGTTCATTGGCGCAGTTGACGATGAATATAGGTGAGATGTCATCTGGACCCGCAGACTTGTTTAAATCCACTTGTTTTAGCAACCTACCAACCTCACTTAGCCTTATTTCCACTTGACTTATATCCTGCATGTTGTCATTGGATCCTTAGACCGTAATAAAAGCCGACGATTGACTATTGGCATTGCTAGTATTGTCAAGAAAGTTAGCGTAAAAACAATCACCGAACATGTCACAAATGACGTCACCATCAGTGGACGTTACCTGGCCATATTGCATCACTGAAGGGTAAGAACAAGATTTTTGCTTAGACTTGACGTATCTCCAAAATGCCCGTGGGTTGTCGCGGATGTCAGATTCTATTTTAGCTATGTAATTGTTAAACAAATCCCCCTCCAGGTCTTTGGCCAGTTTAGACAAATATAACTATTCATAACACGGATCATCTGAAACACGACTATCCCAAACCGTGTGAAAGGGCAATTTTAGAAGCGACAAATGAAAATGTGGGTCAGATCAACACGACAAATATTTTATTCAAAAGCAACGTGGTTCATTGCCTTCGTACAAAAGTAGTTTTAAGAGGTTCCTCTCGCGCACCTAGAATCGATAGCTTAACTTTTCCACTGGGACAGCACATACCACGAGTTTCTTTTTCCACCAACATGACGATTTTAAAATGGTATATCATGACCATAATTATGCAACTAAAAAGTGTAAAACATAAGCCGTCCTTGGCAGTCGGCTAATAAAAAAAAATAAAAAAAACCTGACTGCGTAAAAAATAACTACTAATAACTTTAAATAAAAATTGAAAAGAAAAAAAACAAGTTCAGTCCAGATGTGTAGAAAGCAATTTAATTTACAGCGTTCAAATAATTGCATTATCAATACACATTAATTATATTGACGGCAACAGTCGGAACCCATAAAATCATTCTACCCAATATGGGTCGTAGGACTCAAAAACATAACATGTACAAAAATGCAAATCTCGCAAAACTTACTGTTCTTCTACCGTAAAAAGTTGTGAAATCTAATGTCTTTAAAGAATGACTTGGTAATCACTAAGGCCAATAGAATCTACACACAACAACATCTTATTTGAAGTTTGGACTGCTAGCTCACAACTTTTTACGGTAGAAGAACTGTTTTGCGAGACTTTTGTACATGTTATGTTTTTGATGGGATTAATAATTAATGTATCAATTATAATTATTAAGACGCCACGATTTGGTTTTTTGGCGTTCCCCTATTAGTATTACTAGCTATTAGCTGCCCCGTGTCGTGCTCAGATCAACACTACGACCGGCAAACTTGTGCAAGTTATATAATTCTACGATTGTAGGGCAGTTTGCAATGCCACGCAAGACAAACTGGCCAAACTGTTCTTCAAGTTTTGTTCTGAAACAAAACTGCATCTACTGCAGATGTACCTAACATTGTTACCATCCAACTTCTTTCTGTACTGCACTTCTAATCAATTTAAAATTACGATACATACGTAGTTCCACTGATTACTGACATCGACATGTGATCCACTTTCCGTGCACCGTGTATGTGTCTCATCGACGGAAGTGTGGCGGGTACTTCCGAAGTTCCGACATTCCTCAGCGATCGCTTCCTCTGCCTCCATAAGAGCATGGAATGTTAGGGGCAATAAGTGCCATATTAATATCTCATTGCTGTTATATTGGTATAGGTAAGGTACAGATACCAGTCCCGGATCTACAATATTTTCCAACCGGGGTTCTCAAAACTTGATAGTGGCGCCCCTCTCTCTAGTTTTGGAGATAAATTACTTAAAAAAAAAACTCAGAAATATATAATGGTTGGCATTTTTTGAATTAATTTATAATTAAAATAAAGAAATTGAAATTATTGGAATTAGTTCAAATAAAATGTTCGAAATGATATTTTAACAGCTAAATGACATCAATTTCGGTAAAAAGACGTCAATTTTATAGACAGGGCAAATCTTGAGTCCACCAGTTCACTTGTGGAGCTTGTGGACTCAAGATTTGCCCTGTCAATAAAATTGACGTATTTCATTGACGTCGTGTGGTCCAGTGTGGCGCCTTTTTCTTACAAGTCGACGGTGAGCCAACCAGGGTTCTGTATACTAGGCACTTTTTGGAGCAAGTTTTTTATTTTAATCATATTATGTTATGATTTTGGCGCCCCCTGAAACTGCCGCCCGGGGCGGGTGCCCCGGTTTGCCCCCCCCCTAGATCCGGGGCTGATAGATACTTAGGTATAGTGTATTTATCAACGTGTGGGAAACAGCAGTTCGAGCACAAGTGCACGGATGTCGGTAAATGAGTGCGGTGCTCCCCTCACTACCGCTGTCAAGACTATGCTCATTGATATGTGGACAGACTCGTACGCCACATGTCAGATGAGCTGTGGGGCAAAACAATACCGACCATTGAACACTATGCGACACTGGGGCAAACCAAGGCGAAGGTGGCAGGACATACTGCTGCCGAAACAACTGTCCATTCCCGAATTGCCAAAGGACAGAATTTAGGAAAATAGTGGAGACGACTTTGCTATATACATACCTATAGGGACAATACGAGAAAAATATACATATATACGTAGTCAATCGTTTAGCTTCGTGGCTTGAGCTAGTAGGAATGCTGAGACGAGCCTTTCACTGCAAACAGTCGTGGGCACTCCATCTCGCGAGAGTCAACGTATCTTGATCGGCTTCACTATTCTTTCGTAAACTTGAAGGCGATTTAATTGGGTGGAACTTAGGAGCCGGTCATTAAATAAACTGTTAAATTAATGAAAGGTGCAAATTCCGTTCTTTTTGATCCTCAAGGAAACCTAAAAAATGGTTGTCTGTAAAGTCGGTTTACGGATGATAATTTTACGTGATAAAGTTTATTTATTTATTTATTTATTTATTTATCACACATGTTGGCTTTGCCATTACAGATAATAAATCTAATGCGACAAAGTTGTGAGAATATATTGATGAAAAATGGCATACTTTTATGAATATAATTATTATCACTGAATTATCATTATTTACACAAAACCATATCACTATTTATACAAAATAATGATAATAATTTGTCACACGCTCCGCGCTCTCGCTTGCGCGCTCGGCTCATGCGGAACGTGTGACATTTTCGTGCGTGCAGACGGCGTTCATCGATTTATAAGACGTTAGGACGTCAAAAAATAGTTAAAACTAAAACGTTTACATAAAAACGTTAAAACGAAAACGTATAAAACGTTTATTAAGTTATTTTGTTGCTACTAACACTATGGACTCATGTCTGAAATAAAGAATTTGAATTTGAATTTGAATTATATCCCTTACTGTCAATTAACAGACTTTATCTCCTCTAAAACTTATAATTACAATTTGGAATTTTATTAGGTTAAACTAACTATATACATTGATAATTAAAAACTATTAAACTAAAATAGATAAACTAACAACAAACTATAAAAGGGCATCGAAAAACTCCTCCTCAACGCTGTCAGATGGTAATGTGCCCAAGAGACTGGCGGCGTTGCCACGTTGTATGGCAACACTTAGCCTCTGGCCAAAGTAAAAGCCAGCCCTTGGGTCACGGGAAGCGTCAACTAGGCGTTTCGAAATTTCCTTAAATAGGCTATGAGCACTCGGACCCCACGGCCCTAGAGTTTCAACCCCAAACGGCTCGAAAATATAGTTACCACACAGGTTTCTATATTTACGCCGCTTGAGGTTCTCTGCAGCCGCAGCGGCAGCACCAGCACAGCACGATGAGCTTGGAAGATGGGATGGCGCAAGAGTATCAACGCATGTTGCGTCCCACACTAAAGGCCTACCCATCTTCCAAGGAAACAAAGACATGCCGTCCGGTCTCTTGCCATCGTCGTGTGCCAAGCCATTGGGTTCTAAAACAGCTGGGACGCCGACGGTGACAAGAGCTCGTCGGATAATGTCGTTTATATTTGCGTGCCGTGCAAAACGGCCCGCACTTCGGCTGCATGACAGGCCGTGGTGACCGAGGTTGTTGACAGCTTCACCGCAGTGACAGCGATGAGGAGAACAGCAAGCGGCACCAAGGCGTAAAGAAACAGCGAGGCGGAAGGTTGTGTCGTCAAACAATGTGCCTATGCTCGACGACGGTAGTGCGTGAAGCCAAAGACCCGACTCCCACTCACACCCACACCCCGCCCACAGCCCGCAGGCGCGCACGCTCAGCAGTAGTAGCAGATGTGTTCAGCAGATTGCTCTGAACTACTCTGCAGAGCGGCTCGTCCCACCGTCTCTGGGAAAATGGATGGTCGGGTTCTTCAGTATTCGGGCAAGCGAGTTTCCAAGCATCGATAGCCTCGGGCATGCACGGCACATCAAAATCAATCAGTGTGGAAGACAGGATATTCCTGATTAATTTCTTAGTGCCGTGGACCGAGGATATAAAAGCCGGTAAACTAATACTGGAAATTTTGCTGACGCCGAGTCATTACAATTTGATTATTCTTTATGGAGCTAAGTGCCTATATTAAAACATGAATCACTAGGAGTTCAGTAGCGACACAACTAGGTAAGTACCTAACGTTATTATTAATGAGACTGTTTTATCAACAAAATTGTTTCATGGATGGAAAAGTTCGCGAATCTGGGGTCAGCAATAATTCATTTTTTGTTTGTGTCCAAGTCAAGGACTAGCCACAGGTTATCAGCATAGTTTGTTAGTTAATTAGTCCAAATTAAGTTTTACTTCTTTCGATAAACGATTACCTTCGTGCATGCATGACTGTGCGACAAACTTCGCGCTGATTACTGTTAGAATGTTTATTTTATTATATTTTGGAGATTGATTATTTGATATAGTCTAACTTATTAATGGGCGATTTGATGTAAATTGTGCATAAACAAATTAATAGGTACCTAACCTTTATAACATTTTTTTAAGTAACCATAACGATCGATTTTATTTTAACTACTTACTTTGTTTTTAAATTGTTGATATAATATTTTACTCTGGACGCTCTTAACGTGCACGTATTTCTACATCGTTCTCACATATATGTATAATCTCAATATGAATGATGTAACCAAGATTTTGTAACAATATTTTGATTGAAAAGAGTGTCCATGGAGTTTCTTGCCCATTCTTCTCCATAGAGATGTACACTTTGGAATGGGCAACTACAGTACTTTCACAAGTTATTATGCCTTGTGTCTGTGACTGTAGCTTAGCCTAATTTGTTTTTCTGACATTCAAAAGTGCCTGTAATGGTCTAATTGAAATAAATGCTTTTGAGTTTGAGTTTGAGTTTGATCAAATGACAAAATAATGCATCTCAAACTTGGCGGCTCATCTGCCGTGCACGGGTGCACTTAGATGCACTCTTGTAAATTTTCGAGTACCTATATTCAAACCAATATTGTTAATTTTTAATTATTTTTTAAAGTTCCTAAATTCATTTTTTTTGTCTCCAGATCCCCTAACATAAACCGGAGATAGTTACGATGTCAGCGGAGGTGGAAAGTCAGCGCGCGCTGAACGGGCGCGTGAACGGGCACCGCGCGGAGGACGCGGGCGCGCGCGCCACCAACGGCCACCACGACCCGCGGCCCTGGCCGCAGCAGTTCTTGCCCACTTCCCTGCGGCTCGATGACAAGTTTCGCTCACAGAAGGTAACACTCTCATTATTAGGGATTTGTCTGTAGCAGTTTCGAGTCCCGGCCCGCTTTTCTCACTTGGGATATCAACTCAAAGTTTTCTTGTATAATTTTGGCAACTGTTAAGTTTGTGCTTCTTCTTTGCATTCAGTGGGAACATTACCGGCTTGATTACGCTATAAGTGTAAATAATTTTGTCTCAATTGGTTTCCAATTACATTTATTGTTCTGTGTGCAGTCTCGATGGTTAATTGTTTTGTTTTTGTACTCGAACATTATATGTACGAGTATATGTATGTCTGTTATGTTGTGTGCGTGTCTGTATGTATGTTGTCGACAAATATTTAAATTAAAGATGAGTTAAAGTCATCGTGATTCGTACTATATTCACAGAGGACGCATCATATCTATCCGCGATGTCGACAGTACTAGAGCTATCAATCGTTGATAGCCAGCGAGTTCAGAGTTGACGCTGATCTTATTGACACGTTTTATTAACGATCAACATGGCCAGATTATTGCGCAGTAGCCGATATTAGCTGCCACCGCAATACATTGATACAATGTTTTATTTACTAAGTAGAGATCTGCAAAAATCAGCAAATAAGTACGAAGGAATCTATTAGATGGTTTTACACAATTAGATATCTGTATCTAACGTAACGTTATATGACTGACTTATAAATTAGTCACCCATAGCTCTCAGCGCGTAGGCAGAGATGGATGATGGATGCTGGTTAATTTATATCTATTATTTTAATTTTTATCTTTATTTGTCTTTGTTTTGTTTTTAGTTTTAAGTGTGCCTATTAACAAAATTATGGATAGTGATATCTGAAATAAATGAGTTGATTGAGTTGATGGATGCATACCTACAGATACCTACACAGTGAACCCTCTCATCTCGCCAGAATGTTTGATTGCCGCCATAGGGGACCAGCTTATTGTCAGTAACTGGGCGCTCCGCTCTAGAGAACCGAGCAACTGCAGAGAATATCTTGGACGGAAAACGCAATTACAGTTTGCCTGGCCTTGGAATCGAATCCAGGATCATCAGTATTTGTACTTGCACTACTTATTGAATCCAACGAGGCAGATAATCAGCAGACCGGCAATTCAGTTTAATATCAGCACAAATGATACGACATTACTGTGCGGCAGTCCTTCGTCAAGTTGCAAGTTAGCAACGAGTGGTTCGTGAGTCGATCGTGACTCGCTATCCTATTCCTAATGTCACTCAGTATCTTGTCTGTAACATTTTTTTTACTTTCACGCATTCCGATAGACGCACATGAACTAAGCACTGGGCACTGCATGGGCACTGGGCTGGGACATAGCGTTCTTCTTACCCTGGTAAAGATTTATAATACCTACTCTAAACGTCTAAAATCATCAAACTAACTCAAAAGACGCAAAACAGCTACTTCATTAACAACTCTGATAACAAGGTTAAAGCAACTTGGAGAGTTATAAACTCAACTAAAACTAATTATCCAAAAAAAAACCCTTCTAAAATACTTACAGATAATAATGAATACATCACAGAACCAAAAAGAATTGCCGTGTTGTTAAATAACTATTTCATTGACCAAGTTCAACCAATAAACAAACATAACCACAACACCGACAATACAACTTCATTAATTAACACTAACACTAATTCAATATTCTTAGCACCGACTGTTCCTCATGATATTCATAAAATTATTGTTGGTCTTAAAAATACCAATAGTTGTGGTTATGATGAAATTATTACACATGTAATAAAACAAGTAGCTACAGAAATCTGTCCAGTTCTTAGCTATATTGTAAACGTGTGTATAGAGAGTGGACAATTCCCTGAAGATTTGTAATTATCTATTATAAAACCTCTTCATAAAAAAGATAATCCACAAAATATGAAAAATTATAGACCTATTGCTCTCGTACCAGTGTTTTCTAAAATAGTTGAAAAAGTGATTTATTCATTTCTTGAAAAAAACAATCTTTTAACTAAAGAACAGTATGGTTTCAGAAAGCACAAAGTATTAATATGGCCATCTATGAACTAATAAATAAAATTATAACGAACATGGACAGCAAAATACCGGTTTCGGCGTTATTCATTTTAATGTTAACGTTTGTACATGACGAAAGCGTTCGATTTTGTAGATCACAGAATCACAAAATCCTACTAATAAAATTAAATAAACTTGGAATTAGAGGCAATGTCCTAGAGCTAATTAAGTCGTACTTAGTCAATACAAAACAAATTACTAAAATCGCAAAAATACATGCCCTAGAACTAAAACAGAAAAAACCTACCTATCTAAACAAGGATTTATAAACTACGGCATACCCCAGGGCAGTGTACTAGGTCCGTTGTTATTCCTATGCTATATAAATGATATACCCTTAACTATAGAACACCCCATGACTCTATTTGCTGATGACTGTACCACAATATTTATAGGAAGAAACTCAGAAAAATATGAATATGATATAAACAATAGTTAGGTAATTATTAGGTTAGGTAATTATTAAATGGTTAACCAGCAATAATCTTAGAATTAATATTGGAAAAACAAATATCATGCATTTTAACCAGCGAACCAATTCTGTAAATCCAAATACAAACAACATTGTTAAAATTGACAAGACTAAATTTCTAGGGCTTTGGTTAAATCGGCACATGACTTGGAAAATACACATTGAGCATTTAGTAAAAAAACTAAATCAATATTGTTACGCCCTACATAATTTAAATAAAGTCGCAAATCGCAGCACCGTCCTTACCGCATACCACGCATACGTCTCCACAACACTACGATATGGACTATTATTCTGGGGTAATTCTACGGATAGGGAAGCGGCCCTTAAAGCCCAAAAAAAATGCGTCCGTGCGTTATTCATGATTCAAAACACTGACAGTTGCAAACCAGTTTTTATTGATCTAAAATTATTAACACTCCCGTCCCTTGACATTTATGAAGTTGCCATATTTATAAAAAATAACACTAACCAATTTGAAACCGTATCCTCTAAACGTCACCAAGGTGCACTGAAGTCAAAATCCCATCAAACAGCCCTTTACTCTAAAAGTTTCCTAGGAATGGCACCAAAATTTTTTAATAAACTGCCTAAGTCCATAAAAGCATCAAGAGATTTCTTTCTTTCTTTCTTTTCTTAGATTTCAATACTTTCAAAAGAACACTACATACATTCTTAATACAAAAAGCATATTATTCCATCAATGAATACCTAGAAGAAAAACGAAAACTGTTTTTATTTCATATTTTTAATACTTTACTTTATTCCCTAATCATTAGCTTTAGTTCATAAGATGGTTAGGGAGCGTCCATTAATTACGTGAGGCAATTTTGGCAATTTTTTGACCCCCCCTCCCCCCTTTGTGAGATATCGTGAGATTTGACTAGACCCCCTCATCCCCTCCTAATCTCACGTGAGATTTATCAAAATGCGTAGTTTAGTATAAATACGGTAATTTGTGCTTGATTGCGTTGAATCCATTTAAAAAACTTAAGTATGTTTAATTATTTTCATTGTCAATTTATGAATGACGTAATGAAACATGTTTACTTAATGTAAATTTTACACTGTTTCTTGCAGGAAAAAAATTACGTGATATCTGCCAAGACCCCCCCTCGCTCCCTCGTGAGATTGGGTGAGATTCATCTCGACCCCCTCCCCCCCCTAAACGCCTCACGTAATTTATGGACGCCCCCTTATTAGCCTTGTATTGTTTAAAATTTGTTTTTGTTTAATGTATATTTTATTAAAGATTTAGTATTAAGTAATTAACTGTAATTACAGGATTTTTTGTATTTATTTAAGTTCAGTTAACGTTTTAATACTCACAAAAACGGAACCTGCAGTGATTAATGTGTAAATGATAAATGATGTTTATTTTGCAAGTAGGTTTTTACAAACACTTTTACACGTCATGTTTTTTAAAGCTAGATGGGGCCGGTGTTTCGTACCTGACTACTCTGAGAAGAAACAGCCGAAACAAACTCAGAGGTCATAGTCTCTTTTAAAGTCCAGACATAATCTTGGTTTACTCACATGAGGACTATGCAGATTAGTGTCTGAGATGGCCTTTGGAAGAAAGAAACACACAGATTTGAGCAGACCTCTCCAGTCAGTGCAAGCATTTGTCAGTTATCGTGAGCTCGACTTATAACTCAAGGAGCTCAACAAAAAAAAACATTATTTGTACGCCTTGTAAGGCAGCACATAGTGAGACATAACTTTTTCTTATAACACCATGTACCTACTTACTTTTACCTATGTGTCGCAAATAAACATATTTGAATATGAATTTTGAATTTGAGTATGTCCCCGTGCTGTGGGATATCCAAACGCCACGCGGGCAAAGCCTTCGGCAATTTATTAGGATAAATGTACAGTGTACTGTACCTCTACCTGCCCAGCTTATTATTACTCACTGAAAGTGTATATTGCGACATGGGTTTCATAAATATGAAATATTCAAATGCTGCAGCTGTCGACGAGTAAGCGGCGCGCGGCGACCACTCTCAGCGCCACAATTAAGTCAATCAGTAGCAATTTAGTGAATGGCGCGCTATGTGCGGCTGCGCCATTACATAAGACATGATGATACACTGTTTTATGTTGCTTGTTATTTTGTGCTACTGTAAAGGAAAATGACCAAAAAAGTTAGGGCTCTGGTCCATAAAATCTGCTGCACCCAGGGTTACTAACTCTATTGCGGGTTGACTTATACTGTTGGACTGACTATGTGTGTAAATGTGTATCAAATACTAATCCACATCATCATCATCATCATTTCAGCCGAAAGACGTCCACTGCTGGACATAGGTCTCCCCCAAGTGTCGCCACATTGACCGGTCCCGTGCCACTCGCATCCAGAGGATCCCCCCGACCTTCACCAGGTCATCGGTCCACCTAGTGGGAGCCCTTCCAACGCAACGTCTTCCGGTTCGCGGTCGCCACTCCATAACTCTACGGCCCCATCGACCATCCGTTCTGGAAGCAATGTGCCCTGCCCACTGCCACTTAAGTTTGGCAATTCTTCGGGCTACGTCGGTAACTTTGGTTCTCTTGCGGATGTCCTCATTTCTGATTTGATCGCGCAAGGAAACTCCGAGCATAGCCCTCTCCATTGAGACTTTAAGCTTTCTGATGAGGCCCATTGTGAGCGACCACGTTTCGGTCCCGTATATAATCAGTGGCATCACACACTGGTCATAGAATTTCGTCTTGAGACAGTTGGACGAGAAGATACCACGCAACTTCCCGAACGCTGCCCAGCCGAGTCGGATTCGACGATTGACCTCTTTCTCGAAGTTAGATCTACCTAACTGGACCGTTTGTCCCAGGTAGACATAATCATCTACAACTTCGATTGTAGAGTCTCCGATCTTGATAGGAGTGGGTGTTACATGGGCATTAAACATGACCTTGGTTGTGGCTGACTCGATCTGCCTTGCTTGAAAGGTTACAATTATAGCGTAATATTGGTGGCGCACGACATCCAAGTAGGTTGCTGCGTTCGCAAAGTAAATGTACGGTTGAATAGACCGTACAAACCGACATAGTTACTTAAAAACCGTTTATTTTCAAACAATAAGAAAAGGTCGTCAAGTAACATGAGCAACTTTTTTTCAAGTTTACGTTTTAGCTAATATCTATGATTCTGTGGGACAGATTTTTTTCAGTTTCATAGAAGAAAATGTTGCATTTGAACCCGTCTTTCAAATGAGCTATGTAGTAAATCTTTGTGGACCAATTTGGTCATTCTCCTTTGACTTTACTTTATTGTACAATGTTACGTTTATATACTGAGAGATTGCTTTCACGTTGACGTGTCCGTGTAATGTTATCTCTCAGTCATAAAATAGAAGATTCATTAAATCAAATCAAAATATTTATTTGCAAGAATATGGTACATAAGGTGTTACAGTAATTTTGTTTCAGCATATCCTGCCATAACATGGCGTGCAAATGTATTCACTATGTCAATAATGTTAATTAGTCTAGCTTACAAATTACAGCTTCTATTGATTTGTCTTCTAAATTGTCCTTAATGGTATAATAGCTTTTATATAGTAATAGATTAAAAAGTTTTTTTTTAAACATTGTCAGTGGTAAGTCTTGAAGACAATTTGGTAAATGATTGTAAATAATAATCGACATGCAGTATACATTTTTCTTAAATAATTTTAGTTTTATTGGCGGTAGCCGAAGTCTATCTTTATAAACAAACATATAGATCTGTTTAAATAAGTTAAGCAGTTCCATGAATGAATGATTTCCTTGACAATCTAATTCTACGTCAATGATAGCTAAAATACCCAGACAAAATTCAGTCGTAGTCAGTAGGGAGACGCGCGCACTTTTTTTTTAAATCCCTTCCTAAGAGAATTTAAACATTGACAATCGAGGTGAAGCTGGGTTTCCCCGGGACAGATGAGGCAGAAATTGTGAGCATACAAGATCATCGTATACATGCTCGGCGTCCAAATGGATAGTAAGGGTTTGCTTGGGAAAGTTAATGCAGGTTGACATAACGACTCTAACGCTTGCTGCTGCAGAACAATTTCATAATACTGTAGAGAGCTTTGTTGGCATTTAGGAATCAAACGGCACGGCACGGCTCTGGCACGTTGTAAGGAAAAAGAAAAATAAGGTCGAAATTATAAAAAGAAAAGATTAGAAAGCTTAGGCGTCCGGTCTGTGGTCCGGCTAAGTGTGTGTTCACTCATTATCTGAATTTAACGTCTAGACGCCTTTTATTGATTACCTAAACTCAACATACAAATCACTAAATCACACATCCGATCCTTGCCTTACCGAGCCGATTCCGAACCGTATTAAATTAACCATCAGGCTGTACTTAATGAGTTCATATGAAAGGGCTGTCTCGTTATGACGTCGCGTCGTAAACGTGACTGCTGAGGTGCTGAGTGTCCTGGGTTTGATTCCCAGGTTGAGCAAAGTTTGTTTTGCTCATCTCAGTAGCAGAGCTCATGTAACCAATTAAACTTGATCATGTAGGTTCCTATTTACTTAATTTTAAGGAATTCAAGCACCCCTGCCCAGATACTTACGTACATTAAAGTAATGCTGCGGAAAATTAAAGGATTTAGATATCAAGACAATTGTTTTATGTTTATTAGAGGATATGATACACACGACTGGGTCATAAAGTGATCGCGCGCTCGTAAATTTGAGGAGGCCTTTATCTGATAATTTGTGAAATAAAGCAATATACAGTAGCAAATATTTAAGTTCTTTACATTAAATAATACATAGCTTATCATAGGAATATTGCGAAGTTGATTTAATAAAATATATAATCATTTCTAATTTTATTAGGTTAAACTAACTATATACATTGATAATTAAAAACTATTAAACTAAAATAGATAAACTAACAACAAACTATAAAAGGGCATCGAAAAACTCCTCCTCAACGCTGTCAGATGGTAATGTGCCCAAGAGACTGACCAGAGACAGACCACGTTGTATGGCAACACTTAGCCTCTGGCCAAAGTAAATATATAATTATGTTAGATAGATGGACCGTGTTGCGTAGACCCCAAGTAACGTAGGACAAGGGCGGGAAGATGATGATGTTTAGACCGATGGAAGGAGAATGTAGGCAAATATAATTATGTTAGATAGATGGTCCGTGTTGCGTAGACCCCAAGTAACGTAGGACAAGGGCGGGAAGATAATGATGTTTAGACAGACGGAAGGAAAATGTAGGCAAATATAATTATGTTAGATAGATGGACCGTGTTGCGCCGACCCCAAGTAACGTAGGACAAGGGCGGGAAGATGATGATGTTTAGACAGATAGAAGGAAAATGTAGGCAAATATAATTATGTTAGATAGATGGACCGTGTTGCGCCGACCCCAAGTAACGTAGGACAAGGGCGGGAAGATGATGATGTTTAGACAGATGGAAGGAAAATGTAGGCAAATATAATTATGTTAGATAGATGGACCGTGTTGCGCCAACCCCAAGTAACGTAGGACAAGGGCGGGAAGATGATGATGTTTAGACAGATGGAAGGAAAATGTAGGCAAATATAATTATGTTAGATAGATGGACCGTGTTGCGCCGACCCCAAGTCACGTAGGACAAGGGCGGGAAGATGATGATGTTTAGACAGATAGAAGGAGAATGTAGGCAAATATAATTATGTTAGATAGATGGACCGTGTTGCGCCGACCCCAAGTCACGTAGGACAAGGGCGGGAAGATGATGATGTTTAGACAGATAGAAGGAGAATGTAGGCAAATATAATTATGTTAGATAGATGGACCGTGTTGCGCCGACCCCAAGTCACGTAGGACAAGGGCGGGAAGATGATGATGTTTAGACAGATAGAAGGAGAATGTAGGCAAATATAATTATGTTAGATAGATGGACCGTGTTGCGCCGACCCCAAGTAACGTAGGACAAGGGCGGGAAGATGATGTTGTTTAGACAGATGGATGGAGAATGTAGGCAAATATAATTATTTTAGATAGATGGACCGTGTTGCGCCGACCCCAAGTAACGTAGGACAAGGGCGGGAAGATGATGATGTTTAGACAGATGGAAGGAGAATGTAGGCAAATATAATTATGTTAGATAGATGGACCGTGTTGCGCCGACCCCAAGTAACGTAGGACACGGGCGGGGAGATGATGATGTTTAGACAGATGGATGGAGAATGTAGGCAAATACTCATGACCACAGGTATGCACCAGATGCTTCTCAAATAACGAGTCTTCAAGATCGTAACCACGGGTAGAGCTACTTAGACTACCGCGGTACTCGCTGAGAACAGCCATCGAGTGCTGAGGATCTATTAAGTAGTGACGTATATTTGACGTCACCTGTTTGTTAGTCGGCGTCCATTACGTAGGTGGTAGCGCGTACATGAGCTGCGGGTATCACGAAATGCGCCAGCGCAGGCAGTGCGGCGTTCGCGCAAGGTGCGGTGCTGGCGGTGCACCAAACTTCCAACACAAGTGACTACTCCTGCTTTCTATCTGTCTAAGCTCCGCCCCCCTACATTCTGAGATACGGAAGGCTTGACAAAATGATAGGCAATGATTATATAGAGCATGAATGAAGAGCTATTATTGTTATTTGTAATCAATATATATTGTAGCTGTTTATTGTCCCATAATAAAATAAAAATGAATACCTACTGAGGTGACTAGTAGAGATGTAGAAGTGCTGAAGAAGTCATATTCATATCTTTACATGCATTCCTTAATGTTCGAAGATCGTACATTGGCTTAAATCTAAATCACAATTACGGACCAAGTCATGTGAACATTTGCTGTTGTTCTTTAAATTAATTGAGATAAGAGCGGGACGATGTCTGCTGGCTCAGCTGGCTGCCTGTTCGTACGATAGGAACGAGGAAGAAACCTATCTGCTTAATCTGAAATACTTTAGTAATGTCGCATAATAGCTGCGTTATCTGCGACGCCGACGTCGCCATCAGCGTCACTGGCGCGATTGTCGCGACTCCACGCGACACCGTGAGAATTATGCGACACACCTGTTGTACAGAAGCCAGCACCTATAGCACCTATAGCTACTACAATCTGTCAAAGACAGTTTCGAGTGACTTGATGTGCTGGCGTCTGTACCTACTGATATACTTGCGTAGTTCTGCCTAATCATTAAGGTGTGCGATTTAATCGATTGGTCTAATCGTGTCCGTAAGATAATGCTTGATAAAGTTACCGAATGCCGCGGCAATGACCCCTCCGCCGCCGCCGCCGCTGTGTGTAATCTGCGGTCTGTGGATAGTATTGTAGTATCAGTACCAAAATCATGTAGCAGAAGTTTTCTATCTTAAAAGATACCTTTATTCAAACAACTAAATATTATCAGGTAACAAAAGCGCTCAAAGAAGGCAGTCTACGTGTCTGTTCGTTTATTCTTTATTATCTTCCTACTCCTTTTTGTCAGTGAAACACGTAAAAGTATTAGTAAAGAAGATTGTAAACACTCGCTCTATACTACGAAGTTACCTTGATGTTTCGCTCGTGTCGCTTACACCGCTCTAATGGCTCGCGTTGCTACAACTTGTGCAACAGTCGAAGTTGATCGATGATCGCTGCTGTATCGTTGTTAGTGTGTTTCAATGCAGTACTAAGTTATAAATTATGATTGATGAGACTCTACACATTGCTCAACTAGTTCTAACGGAATTATTTTTAACTATCGTTAGGACGACACGCGCCGCCGGACTATAGAGTACTGGAACTTGCAGTAGTAACTAGTAACTGCGAAGGGAATGCGTGCGAGTGTCAGAGTTCAAAAGGACACCACAGCTTTGTCCTATTATGGGCAGTCATGAACTATCTTCTGGGATGAACACAGGTCGGAGACGCTCACGCATCTGTAAATCAGAATGGTTGTGGTGATGAGTGTGTGGTGTCATTGATACCTACCTAGTTCTGACTGCTTTTCGTGTACATTGCAGGTGGAGGCTCAGCTCGCGGACCTGGTGCTGAGCGGCGACGTGCTGCAGCGCGTTGCCGACGTGTTCGAGCAGGAGCTGGAACGAGGCCTGAAGGAGCAGCCGTCCAGCCTACAGATGGAAAACACCTACGTGCCCGAGCTGCCTGACGGCACAGGTACGTATGCCTACGTCTGCCGGACGTCTTCAGAGTACTAGAAGCTGGAGAGTAGGAACCGCAGGTAGTCCCCCTATTCAACAAAAATACTCAAAGTTAGCAATCTTCGTGATCTTGGTTTGCAGCTAGACTCGAAACTTCATCTAGTCATCCATGTTGATAACATTGTCAATACGGCATGTCAGATGTTTGGCTTTGTAATGTGAGCATCTAGATATTTCCATCGTCTCTCCACCTACTTACACCTGTACAAGTCTATAATTAGGCCGCAATTAGAATACGCAGTACCGATCTGGAATCCTTACTATGCGAGATATAACGAAAATCTAGAATTAGTCCAATGTAAGTGCTATGCAATTAAGATGGTTTCGGAAGAAAACATCATATCAATCGCTTCTTAAAGAATACAACCTGCTGACATTACAGTCAAGATGCGTCCTCCTTGATACAATCACGTTCTCGTTTGATACAGTGACGTTTGATTGCCCTGACTTCCTTTAACAGTACATGGTAGGAAGGTACGCACTAGGCGACTGTTCGCTATCAGCTTTTATAGATCCAATGCTGGCGCTCACCGCTAGGCCGCTTAGTCGACACATACAATACGCGTTTTAGTGCAACAGACATGTTATTCCTAAGCAGATATAAATTTAAAAACGGGCCATGTGTTTGTTGGACTCGCGCACCGAGGGTTCCGTATAAACATGGAGGTATTTTGTTATTCAACTGCATATTTCCGGTTTTCAGATTTTTTCCTTCACATGTGCTGTCCTGTAAGACATTGCTTCTTACCAAATTTCGTGATTCTAGGTCAACAGGAACTACCATATAGGTTTTCGACCCAAAACCTATAGGGTACTTCCGGTTGACCTAGAATTGTCAAAAGCAATTGGTTAAAAGCAAGGTCTTACAGCACAAGACGTGTGCAAACAGATCGACTTTGATCTTTTTGAAACAAGTGTGACCTCGGCAAAAAAGGGGCTATCAATGAATTTCTTTAAAGCCTAACTTTTTAATTTTTACATAATATTTAAGGTGATGATCTGTTTGCATGTTCTTTATTTTTTTTTCCTTTTTACTTTTTGGCATTTGTACCACAGTACATTTATACCAGACAAGCTCTAGACGTGAAGACTTGTAATTGGCTGTCAGATTACCATACTGTAATTTATCACTGTTGTATTTAGCTGTAAGTCTTCCAAAGTCTTTAAATAAATAAACACGTAAACGGAAACATACCGAAAAATAAAAAAGTTGAAAGTTAAGGTTTTTTAAATAAATAAATACTTCCCTTTTTGTTATTTTTGCAGTTTTTGAGGCAAATCTTACAAGACGGCGCTCGTCTTGGTACTTACAAGTTTTTGCGGAAATCTAAATTTGTCCATATCTTTTTCTTGTGTTGACAAGTGGTGGTCAAGTGATTATTTAAAATGGTACGGATCGACTCGTGAGACACAGAAAGTTCAGTTGCTATATCTCTGAAACTTGAATGAGGATTTGCAGTCACTATTTTCTTCACTTTTGTGATGTAAACTTCAGTTGATGGCCTATTAGAGCGAGACAAATCTTCCGTCACATCTCGACCGCTTTTGAACGCTTTGCACCACTCATAAGCACGTGTTTTGGATATATTCGATTCACAGTAAGTCCTCTGTAACATTTTCATGGACTCCAAACACGAAATTCCATTGGCGATGCAAAATTTAAAACAAACTCTTTGTTCGATGTTATTGTTCATTATGAAATTCGCAATACACAATAGATATGATCTAACTAAAAACAGCACTGTATCTAAT
This sequence comes from Lycophotia porphyrea, assembly GCA_950005105.1. NCBI lineage: Eukaryota > Metazoa > Arthropoda > Insecta > Lepidoptera > Noctuidae > Lycophotia > Lycophotia porphyrea. The sequence goes on along the minus strand of OX465408.1, from coordinate 169,033 downwards.
CGCAATAGCAGATCCAACTTACACTCCGCACCTAAATGGAAAACAGTTGTGCACTTTTGCTAATCTTACAACAAAAAAAAAAAAACAAAACATTGAATTTGGAACCATAAACAAATCATCCATTCCCGATACTTTTTTGACTGAATGTACATTACAGGCGAGTGCTCCCTCACCAGGACCGTCTATTTGTAACGTAATGCTCAAAATCTATCTGGGATTGTTAGTATCGTTACATTACAGGCGAGTGCTCCCTCACCAGGACCGCCTATTTGTAACGTAATGCTCAAAATCTATCTCGGATTGTTAGTATCGTTACATTACAGGCGAGTGCTCCCTCACCAGGACCGCCTATTTGTAACGTAATGCTCAAAATCTATCTTGGATTGTTAGTATCGTTACATTACAGGCGAGTGCTCCCTCAACAGGTCTGCCTATTTGTAACGTAATGAGTTGAGTTTCAATTTAAGCATATAAACCGGTTGAGTTTCAATTTAAGCATATAAACCCCATAGCAGTCATTAAAGCTTTTAAGGAAATCAAAATAAAATTAGCTGAAGATCTATGGGGAATGTCGATTAAAGTTTGTCAAGCTATTATTGAGACTATAGCACCGTACTTAGCATTAATATTTAACTTGTGTGTGGACCAAGGAGTCTTCCCGGGCCTTATGAAATACAGCAAGGTAATACCACTTTTACACAACTATAGACCCGTATCCGTGTTGCCGATTTTTAGCAAGGTGTTTGAAAAGGTAATGCTTAATCAAATGCTCAACCACTTTAATACCAACAAAATTTTACATGAGAAACAGTATGGTTTCGCCAAAAGGACGTTGCACGACTGACGCCAGTGTAACCTTATTAAAACACATATTTACTGCGTGGGAAGAGGCACAAGATGCCATAGGAATCTTCTGTGACCTCTCGAAAGCATTTGATTGCGTAAACCATGAAACCCTACTCTTGAAACTTGCACTCAGTTTAGTGAAATCATATTTAAACGATAGACATCAGCAAGTACAAATAAATGGTGTCAATTCAATGGGTTTAAAAGTTAGTATGGGTGTACCTCAAGGTTCGATATTAGGTCTTTTCCTCTTTTTATTCTATATAAATGATCTCCCCCATTTATTTAAAAACCAACCACAGATTGCGTTGTTTACTGACGATACCTCTTTATTATTTAAGATAAACAGACGTGCTACAAATCTTGACGACGTAAATAACGCTCTACTACAGGTTCATAATTGGTTCACCGCGAATAATTTAGTATTAAATGGGAAAAAAACGAAGTGCATCAGATTTGCTCTACCGAATGTCAAAAGTAGTAATAGTGACATAGTATTGAATCAAGAGAAACTAGAATTCGTCGAAAAAACTGTTTTCCTGGGGATCACGCTCGACTCAAGCCTACAATGGGGTCCGCATATAACATCTCCTGCAGGACGGCTGAGTTCAGCAGCATATGCTGTTAGAAAAATCCGTCAATTTAGTTATTTTCATAGTATTATGTCTTACGGTATTTTACTATAGGGATGGGCTGCAGTCATAAAATCTATATTTATTCTGCAGAAAAGAGCTATCAGAGTCTCATATGATCTACGTAGGCGTGACTCTTGAGATTGAGAAGGTCCAGAAGTCTTTTATCCGCTACCTCTACTTAAAAATATATGGGTTTTATCCATATATGTACCCAACGCCATTTGTGCTAGGCATGGTGACATACCAGAGCTTAGAAGTCAGAAGAAATCTTGCTCTCATTAAATATGTCATTCGCCTAATTCGTGGTTCAGTTTTCAATACGCCGTTATTACAATACGTCTCCTTTAACATTCCACTACCTATCAGACACACTCTTCGCCCACGCCAACGTCCTCTATTTTCAATTCCTCAAACCAGCACCACAACCCTTAAGACCAGCCCATTATTTCTTGCCCTTACCCATATCAATAACATTTTAATTTATGACCAATCTATGGATATTTTTGCAAGCACGGAACTGAGTCTCCTCAACACTGCATCTCGATACCTAGAGTCCACTGCTGCTCCCAGTACTATCTCCTCTGGGTAAACAAAGTGTATTTTTATTGTATTTTCATTTTCTTCATTGTAATTCTATCTACTAAAACTGTTTTATTTACTTTTTAACCGACTTTCTTCTAATTTGACTTTCTTTCAGTAATTTGGTATGTTTTCACGTTAATTGCTATATCACGCGACGACGCCTGAAGTTTTGCGTGTTTAATTTGACACACTTCCTGATTTCCGATTGAATTAAAAATTTGCACGCATATGTATATCGCGTGATAGTACAATATATCGATGACATGGAGCTGATCTGATGATGGAGCTGGACGGCGGCCTTAGGAACTCCGTTATGAAACGACATAACCCCATCGAGTTTGGGCTCGTATGATTTGTCATGACGAGTACTTTGTCTCTAGATGATATCCAGGGTCTGATGATGAAGCTGGAAGGTGGCCATAGGATCTCCATGATAAAACGACGTAACCGCATCAAGTTTGGGCTCGTTTGATTCGTCTAAATGAGTAGTTTGTCTATAGATGGTATCCAGGGTCTAATGATGGAGCTGTAAGGTGGCCATAGGATCTGCGTGATAAAACGACATAAACGCATCGAGTTAGGGCTCGTTTTATTCCTCTAAATAAGTTGTTTATCTTTAGATAGTATCCAGGGTCTGATGATGGAGCTAGAAGGTGGCCATAGGATCTCCGTGATAAAACGACGTAACCCCATCGAGTTTGGACTCGTTTGATCGTCTTGACGAGTATTTCCTTAAAGTTCTGGTTACAATATAAAAATTAATTCATGATTAGAATTTGTGTGGTATGCTAAAAAGTCTACAATTAAAAAGGGTAAAATAAAAAACTTTCTGCGAAAAAAAAACCGACTTCCAAAAAAACACAAAAAAAAAACTAAAATAACTTTTTTGAAATTACTTTCGGAAGTCGGTGACAAAAAATTACAATGAAACAAACAACCGACTTCCGAAAGTAATTTAAAAAAAGTTTTTGTGGAAGTTTTTTTGTTTTGTTTTTAATTCCAGTTTTGATTTTGAACTGACTTTAAATTTTATGTAGTTCTACTTAATTTTATGTTCAACCAATAACTTATATGTGTGGTGTAAACTGTTGACATAAGTTGGTTATAAATAAATAATTAAAAAAAAAAAACTCTCTAAGAGAACTATTTATTTCTGTTTATGGAAATTAACATCATGACAGTACCTTGTCAATACATCTATGAAAACATCATGTACGTTAGGAAAAATCTGCATTTATTTAGTAAAAGAGGTGATAAGCACCACTATAGTACTAGAAACAGGGACCAACTAGTACAGCCAGGTTTTAGGTTAGCTAAAGTAGACTCATCTTTCATGGGGTACTGTTTAAAATGTTACAATAAAATACCTCCCCACATTCTACAACTAAACGAGACGAAATTTAAATGTATGAAACGCACACTATGTAGGCAAGCATATTATAAGTTGGGGGATTACATTGATGATAAAAATGCTTGGCTCACAGCTGGTCCTGCTCCACAAGCATAGAGGCAAACTAATTTATTACCATGTGAAGTAATTGTGGAAGCTGCAGAAGATTGTAATAATATCTTTGCATTGTATAAATTCAATCTCTTAGTATTATATAATTGCATAGCACATGTGTGAGTACTATGTACTGTAAAGCTACCATTTACATTTAGTTATCTTTCATTGACTTGAATTTGCCCTGGTGGCTGAGAGAATGTCATACTCACTCAAATGTCTCGCTGATGGTGGCGGGTGTGTCGGGTCATTAAGCTCCCTTCAATATGGTTGAGCTGAATGGGGCTGATCCATGCGTCATGTTCGTGAACGGGCGCTGTCAGTTGGCACTGGTCATCTCTAGGCTGCCATGGTTTATATTAACTACTTGCTTTGTTTTTAAATTGTTGATATAATCTTTTACTCTGGACGCTCTTAACGTGCACGTATTTCTACATCGTTCTCACATTTGTATAATCTCAACATGAATGATGTAACCAAGATTTTGTACAATATTTTGTTTGAAAAGAGTGTCCATGGAGTTTCTTGCCCATTCTTCTCCATAGAGATCTACGCTTTGGAATGGGCAACTACAGTACTTTCACAAGTTATTATGCCTTGTGTCTGACTGTAGCTTTTTTCTGACATTCAAAAGTGCCTGTAATGGTCTAATTGAAATAAATGCTTTTGAGTTTGAGTTTGAATGCTCAAAATCTATCTTGGATTGTTAGTATCGTTACATTACAGGCGAGTGCAGGGAGCACTGGCCTGTAATTGGATCTATAAAAGCGAGTACTACAATAATACAATAATAAATATGTAGGTGTTATACTTACCTACATACTTAGTGAACCTCAATTATATGAACATGTTGTTACAGAGGAGGGCGTGTTCCTGGCGCTGGACCTGGGCGGCACCAACTTCCGCGTGCTACTACTGGAGCTGCGCGCCGGCCAGCTGGTGCGCGAGAACGTCAAGCAGTACCACATCAGGTAACTATAACACCTACAATATTATTTGACAATTTGTTTAAAATGTCATCATGACGATTGCACGTGATTATGGGAGGGCTTCGAATCAGCATAATACAGAGAATAAAGAGTATGATGCTTGTTTCAGCAACGCCCTGCGGATCGGTACGGGTGAGGAGCTGTTCAACTTCCTGGCGGACTGCGTGCAGGACTTCTTACAGCAGCTGGGCATGGAGGACCAAGAGTTCTCGCTGGGTAACTGACACAGCCTTATCTTAATTATTACTTGACCACCATCGAGACATCAGGGTGGCGCTGCTGGCTAAGATGCAAAATAACATCCACCAGTCACAACCAGTGCATTTCATACGAAGTTCCAAGTTTCACCACGTCTTAAGATCATCATCTTCCTGCCCTTGCCCCGAAATATTTGGTGTCGGCGAAATACGTTTAATTTTTCATTCTCCCGTGTCACGCTATCATTTACTCCTTTTTCCTTCATATCTTTCCTCTTTTCCTGTCCATCCATTAACATTTATATGCATCAGTCTTTTAGTCACATGTGTGTTCCATCCCTCCTCATCACATGTCCATACCAAGACAGACGTCTTATGCTTATAATATATGAATTCCTCATATCGATCAATATACGACAGAACATTCTGATTACTATGATTGTCCATTTCTTAAGGGATAAGGTCAGGAAAATGACGATATCTTCTTGCCTCTAGAGAGAGACGAGTGACTCGATGACTGGCGATCGCTTCGAAAGCGTGTATTTGTATTTCCACTGAATTGATATAGCTTTTTGGTCCCTTTACATTTTTAACTTTACCATACTCTTGATGGCTAATATAACGTCACTTTGTCTCTAGGCCCTCTTCAATAAGTACTTAGTATTTCCAATTCGCTATAGCTTAGGACACCAGTAACCACATCGGCAAGGTTTGAACTGATGATGATGCTACCCGCAGGCTTCACGTTCTCGTTCCCGATGAAGCAGCACTCGATCTCCTCGGGCGAGCTGATCACGTGGACTAAGAGCTTCAAGTGCTCGGGGCTGGAGGGCGTAGACGTGGCGGCGCTGCTGGAGCGCTGCCTGCGCGAGCGCCACCTTGACGTCACCGTGCGAGTGCTACTCAACGACACCACCGGCACGCTCGTCGCCGGCGCGCACATGCATCAGAATGTCGGGGTAAGCACTGACATGCCTAAAACCTTACAAATCGTGTAGGCCGCAGTTAGTTCTGTACTTCAACAACATGTTGGATCAAAAAGAAGAAGGGCCGCTTTCAAGAAGCAATCTGGGATGATTGCTAAAAGTAAAGACTGCCTCATTGGTCTAGTGGTCGCAAATTGCTAAGCTCCATAATCATAATCATAATCATAATCATTTATTAATTTGCGAATATGGGTACAAAGAAAAGGTCTTAAATAAACAATAGTGTCCATTAGCCATATCCTACCATAAGGCATGCAAATTTGCACACATTATATAATTTTATCCTGTAAATATTCAGTGACAGAGTAATACGCTTTTTTTAGTAACAGTGTTTTGATATTGTTTTTAAATATATTTATATCATTTATCTCCAGGAATGAGTTTGGTAAATGGTTATATATGCGTGGAGCCATACATAATATACTTTTATTTAATAACGCTGTTTTATTAATTGGTAAACATACATTGTATTTGTGTCTTTTACTATGGAATGTATTAAAGAGGTTTGTATTTTTTTTAACAAACATCTCTAATATATATATACATGGTAACGTGAGAATATTAAATTTTATAAATGATGGTTTGCAACTGTCAGTTACTTTTATACTAGTTATGGCTCGTATACATTTCTTCTGGGCTTTTAATACCGCCTCTTTATTAGTAGAATTACCCCAAAAAATAACACAATACTTTAGAATAGGTGCGACATAGCCGTTGTAGGCTGTAAGGACTGTAGAAATACTGACCGTTTGTTTAAGTTTAAACAATGCATAAGAGAACGTATTTATTCTAGCGCATAGTGTATGTATATGTTCTTTAAAATTTAAATTATTATCTATCTTTATACCCAGAAATCTCGTAACGTCAACTTCCTGGATCTTATTATTTACGTAATGTATGTTCATGTTTGCTATTTTACTTACTCTACTTCTAAATGTCATGAAATTTGTTTTATCGAGATTTATGTGTAAATTGTTTGATGTCAACCAGTTGAAGTCGCCACAAATTATTACTTTCTTTTTACCGTAACAGAATCGTCTAAGAAGGGAGTTTAGGTTTCTAAAGAATATATTTGTATCATCTGTATTTGGTCTTGGAGGTCTGTAGATGCATATAACATATATTTTATGGTCTAGTAACTCGATTCCAGAACATTCAATGATATTTTCAAGTGAGTAATTACTGAAATCATTTATTAGTGCATATTGAAGAGATTTTTCTAGACCCACCGCGCCAGTTTTTACAGAAACAAGAAGCTAGTTTATAATTACTGATATTAAGTATATTTTTGTCCGTTTCTATAATGTTGTGTTCGGTAATGCATAGCACATTGATAGGGTTTTGTTCATTCTCAAGAGCTAACGTTAAAAGGTCTGACTTAGAGATGAGGCCATTTATGTTTTGGTGAAGAATGTTTATATGATTAAACACGAAAAAGCTCTTTTGAGGCTGGGGGGGTAGATGTATTATCTATATTATTATTTTGTAATGCATGGGTTGGAGAGCAAGTATCACTAGACGACGGGTATTCACATTTATTGCAGTGTTGATTTGATTTAGCATCTCTTAGTTTTTTAAAATAATAAGGAATAGTGCCAGGTTTCACTTGACTGATCTTATTACTGTAAGTGTAATATCTTCAGTGTTATAATTATTTTTATAACATCTGTTTAAGTAGTGTATATAGTTTTTAAATTTATGAAATATTTTATTGATACCAATATTTTTCACTTTACCTGTAAATTGACAGAACATATCGTAAGTATATTTTAAATATTTATTAGTGTCAAACGTATACGTATATTCAAACTTCTTGTTACTTAAATATAGAAGTTGGTTGAACGCTTCTATTCTCTTATTAAACAACATTACGTTGTTATTGAGTTTAAAAATTGGAGAACATAGGATAACATTAGTATATGTTATTTTTTCGAGCTTACACTTTATGTGATTTACCAGTGCATCATAGTTTTTAGAAACGACAAAGTAACTTTCACCTAATATGATGATACAATAGTCTTTCAAAGTGTAATTCACAAGTTTTAATTCGAGCCCTGATAGGAGTTCGATTATCCCCGCATTTGGTTGACAGTAATGACAAATTTTATTTTCTGGGAAAACATTTTCAGCAGTTCCTAGAATAGTATTAACATTATTATCACTAAGTATACAAATTTTGCTGGAGTATGCTGTATTTGTATTACCAATAATTTCACAATGACTACCTTTTGCTGAATCCTGCATGACTTGAGAAACAGTTACGCCCTCTGTTTCTGGGTAAGACACCAATTTAGGTGATTTTGGAATATCGTAGATCAATTTTTCATCCGTGGAACATCGTGATTTGTTGCGCGTTGGTGTGCTAGATGATGTTTTGTTTATTTCAGTCTTTTGAATAGGACTTTCTTGCATGTTTATAAAGTCAAGCTTAGATCTAACTAGGCTTTTACGTGTAGATTTTGTGATGGGTTTCTTCTTAAGCGTGCTTGTACATACATGTTTCAGTTTTTCAACTGTTAATTTGTAGTGATTTATTTGTTCGGCTTGTGTACTATTTTCTAACAGTAATCTGTCTATTTCATTTTCTGCAATTTTTAAATTTTCTTCAAGTTGACATATTTTATTCTTCAATTCATCAACATCATTGTTTGGCCTGTGTATTTCAGGATAACTTCTGTTCATAACATATGAAGACGTTGAAATAAATGATGTCTGTACATTCAGACTGGGCAATGTGCTTTCCCGTAGTAGCAGGCCGGAGTCTTGATGTGACAAAGAGCGAAATATGGATGTTTGTACTATAAGAAGCTACTTCTCTACGTAACAATGAACACATGCGCGATGTGTAGTATGTAAGCCTGTGTGGTGCGCGCAGATTGGCGTGATCCTGGGCACGGGCTCGAACGGCTGCTACATGGAGCGCGCGTCGCGCGTCACGCACTGGGAGGCGGCGCACGAGCGCGTGCGAGACGTGTGCGTGGACGTGGAGTGGGGCGCCTTCGGGGACAACGGCTGCCTCGAGTTCCTCAAGACGGAGTTCGACCGCGAGGTGGACGCCGGCTCACTGCTCGCCACCTCCTTCACGTGAGTCACCAACCCATCACCGATCAGACGAACTTTCAGTATACTTCTTTTTCGTCCTGTTTTGCTTTTTAATGATCTCACAATTCGATAAGATAGCTTAGACCACAACATCGACCGCGTCAGCTATGATCTCGCAGTGCAGCGATAATAGGCACACTACAGTGCTATCGTACAAACTTCAGAATTGGACGAATACCATAATCAACGATGAACTGATTCTTCAGAGTATCCTCTCTATGTTTGCATGATGTGTAATGATTAATATTTTTGTTTGAATGTGCTGATTCTCATTCAAGAACAAATGATTTTATCAACAAGAACATGGCAATATGTAGATCCCATTTAATAAATCAGGTTTTCCATTAAAGATTGATAGGAGAGTACAGTGAACCATATGATTTCCAAGTCACTGCATGGTCTGTTCTACCCGCAGGTTTGAGAAGTACATCGGCGGCAAGTACCTGGGCTCGCTGCTGACGTCTGCGCTGAGCGGGCTCGCGCGCGCCGGCCTGTTCCCTGTCGCGCCCGCGCCCGACGCGCTTCAAACTGCGCATCTCTCGCTTTTCGAAGAGTTAGTACCTTCTCTTGAGCTCAACATCACCAGATAAGGTCACAACATCAATGTTGGCCATACACTCACCACAAGATCGCCACAACGACCAGCCTGATCATTCTCGCATCTAGAGAAATCTTGTGACCTTCACCATTTCACCATTCTACCCTGGGCAACCTAAACGATGTTTCATTACAGTTTTTTCAAATGAAGTTTTAGAATAACTTTAAAGTTTACTCTGTACATAGACATAACCTGTACATAGATACACCAGGAAGCGCAAGTAATCTTTAATGAATTGTTGTGTAATGTTTTAGAGACAACTGTGCGGGTGAGACGGCCCGCACGCTGGCGGCGCTGCACGAGGTGTGCGCCGGCGCGACTCTCACCGCGCAGGACGCGCTCGTCGCGCAGCACGTCGCGCACGTCATCTCCAACAGGGCCGCGCAGCTCGTGTCTGTCTGTGAGTATGCGTCAACACACCCTCATACACTACTGTACAGTGTACACTCACTCCCCACACTCTCAACTCTCACCGCGCAGGACGCGCTCGTCGCCCAGCACGTCGCGCACGTCGTCTCCAACAGGGCCGCGCAGCTCGGCCGCGGTCTGTCTGTGGGTTTTTACAAAGGAACAAAGCGTGGGTTCATACGCTGCTATACGCACGGTATACGCCTGCGCTGATTTAATACGCCCAGATGGAACCTCTTCATTCTAGTCTTAACTGGTGTAATTTTCTTTCCTCTTCTGCCATAATATGAAGCACCGTAGTAACTTTGTGTGTGCGGCAGGTATCTCGACGCTGCTGCGGCGCATGGACCGCGCACACGTGGCGGTGGCAGTGGACGGCTCCGTGTTCAAGCACCACCCGCGCATCGCCGCGCTCATGCACAAGTACATCGCGCTGCTGGCGCCCAACCACCCGGTCAGTACTCGCGACTCACGTCGGTTACGACTGTGAATTGGTCAATTTTGACCGAACGGTGGCCAAGGTAAGGCGAACCGGCCAAAGCAATTACTGCCGAAGAAGTCGCGGTAAACACCTGGGTTATGGATGCACGAAACCGGGAAGATAGAGAAAATGGGACGCCTATGTCCAGCAGTGGGTGATTCCGTACCGAAATGATGATCCACTTGAAGCCAATTGTAAAACCTACTTTATTACCTCGACGTTACATTTCCATTTATTCGTCCTGTCTGCGTAGCATCTCTGTTCCAATAAATAAGAAATTGTATCGCCTTGCTAGATCACTCAGTATTATTGTTGTGGAAATAAGAACTGCTTAATTGCTTATCTATGATTTTAATAAAAATGTGTCTGTTCCAGTTCTCGCTCCTGGGCGCGGAGGACGGCAGCGGCAAGGGCTCGGCGCTGACGGCCGCCATCGCCGCGCGTCTCGCCGCGCAGGACAGCTGCTAGCCCAGCCTGGCTGGACGGCACTGCACCAGCGTGGATACGTAGGGATCACTTCATGATGCCATAGTAAACTCACTCATATGTACATAACGGAGGAAAAAAGCTGTGTTACTCATTTATGTAAAGTCAGGGGAAAAATGTTTAGTTTTCTTTCTGTCTTTATATTTTAACTAAAACTGTCATTCTAGACTGTCCTTTGGAAGGGCATATAACTTGGCAAAATGTTATCTGTTACACGATTAATTTCCCCGACTGTACATTGATGCTACTATTAAGTATGTAGGGGTGAGTGCTGAGTGTCTCGGCACTGGTTGTTATTAGCAAGTCTCCGACACCTAACATTACACGGCTGTAGTGTCACTGTACTCATACTCAAGACCCGATGATATTGATTACCGTTATGTGATGTTGTTACGCTCATTTTAGAGATTAGAGTTGTGTGTGTGTGAGTGTGTTGAGGCGAGGTGTGGGTGTTTTGATGGTGGCGAGTGCTCGCGTAACGTGTAGCGTGATACCTGTCGTGCTACGAGCACCGGTCAGTGGGTGTGAGTGATAGTGTAACAGTGTAACGCTCGCTGGTCGAGATCGTTGTGTAGATGCGCATTTGTTTGACAGATGTTATATAGTTTGGTTAGGACATAGTTTAGAGAACCGCGCTCGTCGCGAGTACATACAGGTACGTCTGTTAGCTGTAACAATGACTGAAAGATATTATAGGTATGTAAGTTTGGTAGGGAGCCAGAGGCCTGTCATTACTTGCCAGTTACTACGTTCACTAGTTTCGTTAAACATTGTTATCTACTCGTGGACACATTTATGAGTTACCAGTGCTGCATCCATTTTAAGATTAGCTAGTAAATAGTGAAGAGAACTAAAACTCATTCGGTTTGCAAGAATAAACAATATGATTCTGTCGCCTCTGGTCGCTAGTGCGAACATATCGTGCCGTACTCACTCGTGCGCTGAATATATTATTTTACAGAACACAACAAGGTGCATATCCTATAGTTTACAACTTTACACTTTTCTTATTAAATATACATATTTATTAAGAACTACTAAAATATACCTATATTTTTAATAAGAACGTGCATTCCGGTGCGTTCAGCTGATCATAAGATTGGCTGGCAAACGTGTGTAGTAACTAAGAATAAAGTAATATCTCGAAAGAGCAGTCACTGGGCTCGTGCAATAACCGGGCTGAGCTGTTCCCGACGAGAATGATTCTCAACATTGAACATTGTACATAGTAGGTAGGTACGTTAGTGTATGAACTATGTGCAGCTAGGATCCAGCTCATCATGTTTACAACACATTATTCTATTTCGGTAATTTGTAAAGGAACCACTGTTTTGTTATATGTTTAATAATGCTATAGATATAGCTAGTTACGAATATGTTATTGTTTGTAGATTTTTATTTTTAAATAAATTATAATGATTTTTTAAACCTCTATTGTCTTATTTCTTCATTGACCATGTTTTAATTCGATAAAGTGGCGACCACAGAGTATGTAAGTTTAGTGGCGACAGCTTCTTTGACCTACTAATGCTAACTAACCACCTACTACTAATATTAAGTAACGACATCTAGTGGCCATAAAATTAAGTCACTTAGTACTTCGTCGCATCATCAGGTTTTCAAGGAAACAGCCAAATACATGGGCGTTACCAAAAGGGGCCCTGGGTACAGTATAAAATATAAAACAGTATTGTGACTCGGCCCTGTCCTTGAAATAACTACCTGCAGCCGCGCGGTACGTACGCACGCGATAGGGCTACCCGTGCCTAGAATGTTTTAATTTCATCTACTTAGTTAAGTTTCTTTCTATATAGTTTTGTGATTGTTAATATTATCTAGACACGCGGTAGCGTGTCAAGCCAACTTCAAGCTAACAGAACTGGCGGAGCCACTGTTGACCACCTTCTAACTCAAAAACTATTTCACATAAACATGTCAAATTTGGCTCATATATTGAGACTTTTTTTTTTTTTTAAACGTTGCCCCACACTAGGAATTTCTCCTGTATCGTGGGTGCGTTTACAAATATTTAAACTCACATACACAAACAGCCAGACCCGGAACAACTACCTGTAGGCCATACAAATATTTGTTCCGTGCGGGAATCGAACCGACGACACGCAGCGCAGCAGTCAATCGCTCAGCCACTGCGCCAATCGTGCCGTCATGCGAGATACATACGAGTATGTGCTCCAAACGGTTATTTTGATATTAACGTCCAAAAATCGTCATTTTTATCACTGACTGACCTATAGATCAAAACTATAAGCCAGTTTCAGATGACCTAGAAAGTTCAAATTTGGCATCCAGGTAGGTGGTGGTGAATAAATCAGAAATTAGTAAATTTTTATCATTTTATTATAATTTATCAATTAATTGTTTCTATTAGGAACACTTACTTTTATAGTGCCTGTAATGTAAGAATCAGCAATCAAAATTAATGACAGCCGTTCTTCATGTAGATTGCAAGGTCTTCACGTGAATATATACCGAGTGGAATACCCCCCTTATTTTTTTTTTTATAGAAAATAACACAATAAAGCCAATAAAATTATACCTTGAAAACGTAGGAAAATACAGTAGACTCACGAAATCCATGTGGTACTAATTTTATTATCATCATCATCAGCCTTATAATGTTCCCACTGCTGGGACACAGGCCTCCTCTCTTATGAGAGGGAATGGGCTACAATCCACCACGCGGGCCCAGTGCGGATTGGTAGATGTCACATTGTTCATTGTTTTTGTCATTTTATTATGAACTAGCTGTACCCGCGGCTTCGCTCACGTGAGCGCGTTTTCTTTTGGCATTATTAGAGAATATTACTTGGGAACTTGAAGTCGTAGTATATTTCTAACATCCTCTACAAATAGTGTATGTACCAATGTACTGACTTACTGTTAATTTAAACTAAAACCTGTAAGTACATCTTTGTTTCAAGTACTAACCGAACTCGTAGTCAATTTCTAGGAGGAATAAATTTATATTGCCATTGACACGATAAAAAGAATTTTATGAATGAAGTTGCAAATAGATGCAATTCATGGTCTATCATAGACCTCGGCGCTGAGTATTCTTAAATAACATATTTTAATCAGCTGATGGAAATAAAAAGTGAGAATATGCAAAAACCCCGTTACTGAAAAATACTGTAAACACTTGAATTTAATGTATTTAGTCATAGAACCAGAAAGAGTATGCGGTTCGGTAATCTTCATGTTTCCGAAATTAACACAAACGTCGGCCGCAGTGTGATCCCCACAGATGCAAAACTTCTAGGTTTGGTTTTTCAACGCATTGAAGTGCATTCATTGCGCACTTATGAAGTCTTTCCATTTTAGTCGCGCTTCGTCTTATTTATGTTACTCTAAGTTTTGGAAAGATTTAAATCGTAAATCTGTAATATTCTAACCATTGTGGTACATAATAGGCATATACTTCCAAGGTTTGCTACAACCAATGAGCATACATATATGTTGCATGCATGCATGCATGCGTATATGTTGGTCTCGTGGTTAGTGACCCTGACTGCTAGAACGGAGGTCGTGGGTTCGATTTCCACACAGGACAAATCTTTGTGCGATGAGTTCGATTATTTGTTCCGTATCTGGGTGTATAATTTATCTATAATATGTATGTATTTAGAAATATATAAGTATGTTTATCAGTTGTCTGGTTGCCATAGTACAGGCTCTGCCTAGTTTGGGATCAGATGGCGGTGTGTTGGTTGTCCCAAGATATTATTATTCTTTCCTTTATTTATTTATATACACATTTTTTACATTAACAAATATTTAAATATAAAACGACATAAAAAAAACATTTAAAAATATAAAAAATAGTAGCCCACCGGTATCCGGAATAGGGTCCAAGCTACCGGCGGTCAGGGCTCCAGAGAGAGGAACCTCCTAACAATACGAGCCGTGTCCAGGAGTACCGCTTTCTGAATCAAGCCCTTGATCCAGCTGCCTAACGAGAGCCTCCTCAGGTGTTGGTCGAGGCTCTTGGCAATTAAGCCATGGGCTGATACGACTACCGGCACAATGATCGCTGAGTCCACATCCCACATGTCGACAACCTCGCGAGCTAAGTCAAGATACTTGATTTGTTTATCTTTCTCGGCTTTCACGAGGTTCTCGTCATGCGGGACCGTAATGTCAACAATCATTGCGCGCCGCTCTGATCGATCCACCACCACTATATCAGGCTTATTGGCTACAACAGTCCTGTCAGTGATGATGGATCGATCCCAGTACAGTGTGATATTGCCATTATCGAGAACTGGATCGCACATACCTATAGTACGGCACTTCCGATTCCACAAGGCTGTATTTTAGAGCAAGTTGCTGATGGATAATCCTGGCTACAAGGTTGTGTCTATGCAAGTACTCTCCGTTAGCCAGTCGAGAACACCCGGAGATAATGTGACGGATTGATTCGCCTGGACGGTGGCATGCCCGACATATGTCAACCGTGCCGTCCTTCACAATAAATCTCCGGTAGTTATTCGTCATGATAACTTCATCCATAATTGCACAGACAAACCCTTCGGTTTCTCCAAAGAGGTCCCCGGAACGTTGCCAGGCTACGGACGCTGATAGGTCTACATCGGGCCCATACAGGGCCCGGAAAAAGCGTCCGTGAAGCTCCTTACTCTGCCATACTTCCCTGCGGTCGTTAGTGTCAAGTACTACAGGTTTGCGCCAGTTCTCTTTAGCCAAGGAGAGCGGGGTGAGGCCCTTATCCACCGCGACCACATCTCGATGCATCCCCACGTCGGCTTCTAGGAAATATTCCCTGAGACTGCATATCTCGCGATTGTGAAGAGTCTTAGCATTTAAAAAGCCTCGACCCCCACACTTCCGCGGGATATACAGTCTCATAACCGAAGAACGTGGGTGATGCATTCGAAATGCCGTCAACAATTTGCGGACCTTCACATCCAAGGCGTCTAGTTCTGTTTGAGTCCATTTGAGTATGCCAAAAGAGTACATCAAAACCGGCATGACCCAACCGTTGAAGGCACGCACCTTATTTCCGCCTGACAAAAGACTATTAAATACTTTTTCAGGCGGCCAAAGAAGCGCTCCTAGTGTGCTTAGAGGATTCAAGGCCAAGCAGAACCAAAGCGGACTCAAACTATCGCCCTGAAATATTCCTCGCTCTATTTTTATTGGTTCGCTATTTCTCTGGATTTGCCGACATCCTGGATAGCGAAGAACTGTCCTCCATTGCCCCATACATGATATCAGGAAGGTGCGCAGAGTTGCATCAACTTTATACAACTCTAGCACCCTCATGAGCCATGTATGTGGCACCGAGTCATAGGCCTTCTTATAGTCTATCCAACATGTCGACAGATCCTTTCGTGAACGGCGAACCTGTTGACTAATGGCCATATCAATGAGGAGTAGCTCCTTAGTACCGCGGGACCCGTTCCTACATCCATTTTGAGAAGCAGACATAACAGAATTTTCGTCAATATGTTTAGTGATTTTAGCTCTCAAAATGGAGGTAAGAACTTTATAGACCGTCGGGAGACACGTAATAGGTCTATAATTTTTGGGTTCCGCAGTACTACCTGATTTATGGAGCAGGTGGGTTATTCCAGTCGTCAGGAACTCGGGAATCGACCCTGACTCTAAGGCTGACTGAAATAGGGCTGCCAAGCGAGCGTGCGACCTCTGGATCCATTTAATCCAGAAGTTATGCAGCCCGTCCGGTCCTGGAGATTTCCAATTGGGTAACGGACGGACTGCACGAGCTACATCTTGGGGGCTGATTGCGAATCGCACGCTCGCTCGACCTCCCGAGTCCATTCACCCTCGGTATGACTGACAGGCACCGACCAGATGCTGCGCCAGAAAGAGCACATGGCGTCATCATCCGGTAGGCACGTGTCAGACACACCTTGGTCCGGTCGCTCCCATGCTCTATAAACCCACCTTTCATCGCTTTGGAATGTGCGATTCTGAGTGTATCGTTCCACGTTATTATTATTATACGTAGGTATCGAGCAGATCAAGGCCAACTTGCCGGAGTGTCCAAAGTATCCCTACACTTGCGTTTTAGAGGACTTACTAACGAAATCGATACTGACGCCGCGACTAACGTAACCACCTGGGTATGAATAATCTGATAAAACAACCATCGATACGTAAGAAGCAGAGTTCGGTTTCCGAAGATAGACCACGCATACTTTTCTGAGGACTCTGATGAACGGGCAAAAAAAATCATGCGTAGACGCAGAGCTATGTAAAAAATACTGTCGAAGCAAGCCCTTCGTCTATTCACCATATTTATGTTGACTATTATCAACAATACTTTGCTCCGAAGTTCACATGCAAGTGCAGTCACACATATACATATAGTATTAAGATTAACACATCTACCTTACAACCCTGAAGTAGGGGCAAAAAGATAGTCTACCCAATAGGTTCTTGGACCTTGTAATGTTGGCAAATGCTTTGTAATTTCATTCAATTTTGATTTAGTTTGGTTTGGAAAACACATTAGTTCTGTTAATTTTAGCAAAAGGTAGCCTTGACTTATTTTTATCAGGCAACCCATTCGCAATATTATAATTTTTTAATGTAAGTCTTAGGATTGCAAAAAAATATTGTTTTGCCGCGCTTGCCTGGGTTGGTCCGTGGATGGGTGACCCATCCATTACATACCGAGTTTCCTCCGTGCCTCGGAAAGCACGTTAAGCCGTTGGTCCCGGCTGTCACTTGTAGATCTTTGAACCACAAGCAATGGTAATACCCCTTGGTAAGACCAAGGGGTATTACCATTGCTTGTGGAGGTCGGATAGGCAGTCGCATGTAAAGTACTGGTATTCAGCTGCATCTGGTCTGAAAGGAAGTCAGCTTCCTTTCAACATAGTCGGGAAAGGCTAGGCAGATGATGATTCGGTAGACAGATGAGTGAAGCGATCTTATGCGGGATGTTGAACTAACAAAACATTCCACCTGTAATTCCTGATGGGTGAGGCAGAGGTGTACCTAATAGTACACCCACATTTTGCTAGTTATGTTTAAACCCAATGAAATAAGAGGCGAGCCTAATTACCACCAACCGGGCAGGAAATCAGACTTCGTAGCTGCTACTGTGAATTTCCTGGTGGAAAAACTCAATAACACCTGCTCATCATATCAGACTTCGGTTCCCCATACACCGTTTTGTAGAAGTCATCATTATCATTCACCTGCCCTTATCCCAATTTATTTGTGGTCGGCCAGCATGTCTTGTTCTTCCATACTTTCTTATTACTTTTTGGAGAAATATTTGAAGGAAAAAAATAGCGTCATGAAACTCGCGGCTGTTTCCTGTTTCCTCCGTTTAAATAAGTTTAAAATAGCTGCTATTATGCACGTCATGGCTGAAATGTCAAACAATTGAAGAATGCGGACATAATGCAATATTGCTCACCCCCTTAAGCAAGTAGCGTTATAATATATAGCCTAAGTTGTGAAGATGCCTGTAAGGAATGTTTGTGCAAAATTTGAACAGAATGTATGCAGTCGTTTTTGCGCCAAGTCATAATATCGATTTGGATTTTATGTGTATGTATAGATAATTATTATAAAAACTAAGTGTTTTTAATTCCAGTGTTTTTACCACCCTTAAAAATTTCACAAGTGCCTAAAATAATAATGTGGAACTAGTGATAACAAAGTCAACATTAGTTCTATTATTTTCAGATTATTTTAAAATGGAACTAGTGATAAAAAAAAACAGTCAGTAGTTCCATCATGGAACTGTTAATGGTACTAGTGACAACGAAGGGCCAGTGGCAGAGGCAGACCTTGTTGAACCCTTCCTGGGCATATTTAAAGACTTCGTCCCAGGTGTCTCCATAGAAGGTAAGGGTTGAGGTAATTTTGCACTTTTGGAGATTAGGTTTGCAGAGGTTATTTATATAACACAGGAAAAGCAATGGGCCCAATGTACTGCCTTGAGGAACTCCGAAGACCACCGAGCTCTCCCCGCTTAAAGTGTCGCCTATCCGTACCCTTTGCGTGCCATTCTTAAGGTACGCATCTAAACAACCGGCCAAGTCCGAGTCAGATTCGCGCATGTAGGTTTCTGCACCATCGCAGTAGGAGAGCACCCTTTGAACCCCTTTGTAATAGCGGCAACTAAAAATCAACTGTCTACCTATAAGGGAACCCATAGGGGATCATGAAATACAGCCCGCTGACAGGCAGACGGACGGGCGGATAGCGAAGTTTTAGTAATACGGTCCCGTGGGCTGCGCGGCCAATCCAAATAAGGGACACAGTTGTAACCAAAATAAAATTATATTTAATGATCATTATAAATAATTATTACAAAATATTAAAATTATGCACATAACACAATGTCGCTTATATTAAATGTATGAAAACATTCACACCCCTATACACCTATAAACTAAAAGGCTTATAGTTAATCAAATGTCTGTTACTGTCGTTGTATCGTAATAGGAATATTGCACATTTCGTAATAACTAAATATTGCTACTATGGTCAGCTTTATGGTATTCCTTTTGAAATTCACCAGATATGCATGCGCTAGCCGTTAGAGTAGTAGGTAGTGGGGAGTCGGACGGAACCACGGAGTGCCACCGCAGGGCAGAGCTCTATGCAGTAGGGGCTGCCGTGTGCTGCCGTGTGCTGCTGTCAGCAGGTGGACACGTCGTCGTCGTCCTCGTGCGCTGCGCACGCGCTCACGACACCTCCACCTTCTCGCGCGCCTTGCGCAGGATGCTCTGCAGCTCCGACGCCGATGTCGTCTTGTACTGTAACATCACGTCACACGTCGTTATACTAAACAGATATACTATTGATACGACGTGATCGATCATACTTCGATAGATGTATCAGATTCAACCAACAAACACAAGAACAATACACATACAAAAATAATTGAATCGGCTCAGTTTACGATGAGAAAAAAGGGGAATACGAAACGTCGATCTCGTCAAAATGTTTGTGATATAATCGGTCTGACCTGCAGCTGTCCCTATCGCACTCTACAGGGACAGACTTGTCGCAGCGCGACGGCAATAGTTTCTTCAAATACTAACTAAACGTTTTTTTTTTTAATTTTTCTATATTTTTTCCGTCGATAAAATTAAACGAAGTTTCCCTCATTTTGGTATGTGCACATTATGAAGATTCACTCTATAAAATAGGTCGGTCACCTGAATTGAATCATGTTCTGTGTATATATCAAGTGTCTACCTGTCGCCGTTATTAATATTGAGCAAAAAAACGGCAAACAAGAAAGTGATCTTATAAGGGTTCCTTTTTTACCTTTTGAGGTACGGAACCCTAAAAATCACGTTTGTTATATCCCCCTTTAAATATTTATTTTATTGTTTTTAGTATTTGTTGTTACAGCGGCAACAAAAATACATCATATGTGAAAATTTCTGTCTAGCTATCACGGTTCATGAGATACAGCCTGGTGATAGAAGGACAGACAGACAGACAGACGGACGGACGGAAAACTGAGTCTTAGTAATAGAACCCTAAATATAGCAGGAGAGAGGAACTTTCTAAAATGCTTGCTGTGGGAATTAAAGAGGTAATGTATCGTTAAAATGTTCAATTGTGAAGTAAGCAGCTTCCCGGTGTGGCGCGAGATATTGTGGGCGTGGAGCCAGCGTGTGCCTCACCGTAGAGCCGGCGACTCACCCCCGAGACGTTCCGCTGCACCAAGATCTGGCTGTAGAGGCGCTTGCCCTCGTCCGCGCCCAGCGCCTTCTCCAGCTGCGAGCGCGTCAGGCTGAACAGCTGGTGGCCGGGCACGCGCAGTGCGCGCTGCGTCGCCGCGCTGAAGCCCTTGGCCTCCAGCCACTCCGCCACCTCGTCTGGGTTCGACTTCTGCAAGTGGAAATAAACATTGACAATACGGAGTCTGTCTGCGTTCTGCGAGGGGTCGGGGTGCTCAAAGTCCAGAGCTCGCTTCGCTCGCTTTTGCATCCAATTGCCTATTGTACACACATACAATCAGTAGCGCTACATTGAGGATTTTTAGGGTGTTCTAAAAACAAATGAAACAATTTTTTTTTACGACCCATTTTGCCAATTGTTCACGTCATTTTGCATCACAGACAATATGTGGAACAGATTTGGTGGTCAATCGCCTATTTTAAGGTTCCGTTTTCACTTTTTAACTGATTTGAGGTTAGAAACTTTTTTCATTAATTTCTCGAAAAATATGCATTACCTTGTTATAAGACTGGTAGCGTTATAATCGGGGACAAAAGTCCTACCAGCTTTAACCCCTTTTAACCCCCAACTCGTGCCAAACGATACCCTTCCACCTCCTATATTCCGTCATCTCCAACATTCACTAACACACAAAACAGTGTAATCAATGAAGTTATTAACAATAACATTTCACAAACCATGAAAATGCCAACAAAATCTGCTGTGTATCATTTTCATAATAATTGCTCCTTTAATAATACAGTAGGTATTATTTTAATAATTTATTTCTTTGAAAGTGTATTGAAAACGTCGTTTGATATACATGGGCAATTGTTATTGCAGTTCTCGGCTCCATAAAATACCCTCGCCTCCGGCTCGGGTGTTAATTCCGCCTCGAATGCAATAACAAACTTTCCCCCATTCAATCAAATTGTACTATATCACACTTCCAAAACATCTGATTTGCGATTGTAATATGTAGTCGATTTGAGTTGATAAAAAGGAAGAGCGGGAAGGCAGATCGTACAGCCAATAAATAATGAATATTGTGGTGTGGTTGTGACATCCATTGAGCTGATTGATGTGTGAAAGATGCACAGTTGTGCGACAAGCTGTATAGCGCTTACACTTCCTGTACATGAGCGTAAGACGCAGTGTGTGTTGTGTAGTGCGGCGGTGAGAGGCTTAGGGGGGGCGCACCTGGTCGATGAAGATATCGGGCGTCTTCTTGATGTCGAGCATCTTCTTGCGCGCCTGGATGGCCGGCAGCACCAGCTTCAGCTCCTCGTGCAGGTCACCGCTGCCGCTCGCCAGCGACTTGTTCGCTGCACACAGTCGCGTCAGGTAAGTCAGAGAACCGCACTGAATAACTTAAGAGGGCCGTTCACTCTAACACAAACATGCTTGCTGTTTACCGAGCGCCGTACGAGGAACTGAGATGCACACAATAATTATTCATTTTTTAGCAGACCTTGGAGAAAACGGTTATTACAAAAAAATACTAATTAAGATATCATCACGCCTGTAATCCTCGAAGGGTAAGGGAGAGGCTTACCTAACAGTCCCACATTCCGTCAGACGTGCCCGTGTTATAGGGGGCGAGCCTATTCCCAGCAACCAGGCATATATTCAGACTCCGTGACTGCTACTTACAAATTCCTGATGGATAAACCCACACACTTTGAACGACCGGGGAATCGAACCCAGGACGACGAGGCAGTCAGTAATAAATATACATTATATATCTTAGCAAAATAAAATAATTTGAGCTTATTGCTAAATAACTATGCCTATGGCTGTAACTGATATATAATTGGTAAATTACTTTGAAGTTTTTCATAAGCCTAGTGCAATTTGAGTACTTTCTTTGTTTAAAATTTGTGTGGGACTTTTCAGGCTTTTACGTTCCAAACCATTTGTTTTTAATGTTGTCGTGTTACCAATGATACTAAAGCGACGAGACAAATTGATTTAAAACTAAGCTAGTGTTTGGTGTTTCACTTCAAATAGTTATCAGCTTTCTCCGTTTGTATGGAACACAGATAACGTCCTCCCACTTCGCGCTACGGCCGGGCGGCCTCCAGCGCGGCGGGTGACGCGTGACGTCACAGTCGGGTTACAGCTGTTGTCCTCTCCGCGCACCGCGTGCCTTCCGCTACGTTCGGTGAACTCGAATACAAATAAAATATCCATCATGCGGAATCTAGAGGGAGTTATCGTTGGTACGGAAGAACAATCGGCCGGCGGCGTACCCGTAACGGAGTGTCAGTACCTAGCTATGTGTGAAGTATACTCACACTTCAAGGTGTCGTTGGCGCGCGGCGCAGGCGCAGCAATGGGCACGGGGGGGCGGCTCTGGGGCGGCGGCGGGGGCGGTGGCGGGGGCGGCGGGGCGGACCGCTCTGCAACAGTGTCACACTTGTACACGCTCCTCACTCATCACATACTTATTATGTGTTTCCAAACAATCGCAACTCTCTCGTTACCAGTTCATAGTTTAGTAATAGGTAATAGAACCTACCTTCTCTTAACTTCTGGACTGAAATCGAATCAGCTAAACCAAAATCGAATCAGCTAAACCAAAATTCAAAATATGCAAAACAAAGACCTCTATTTAAAGTTCTGCGTGATACAGGATGTTTGAACGACACCGAAGTGTGCAGGATACACAATGTTCACTGCGAGAACATGCCTTTTTGGAAGTGTTAAGTGGCACAATATAATTATATTAAAACAACTTCAGCGGAAAGTGTACTAAACAAAAAGTGAATGTTGCGGGGCGAATGAATGGTGTCAGATTACTAGAGGAGACAGACTTTCAGTTTTGGCGTCAGTGAATAAGTAATTAAAGGTATAATATTCTTATTTACTAAATAGGACACAACAAAGAAGCACACTTACCATGATAAGGTAACACACACACACGAACACAACATTTATGAAAGCAAAGCCACACACACAGACACACCGGCGAGTGTTTGTGTTATCGATGCAGCTCGACGTCCGCCGTGCGCCGGCGCCGCCCGGAGGTTGCAAAACGATATTGATTAATTCACTGATTTCATTCGGGACAGGGGGGGTGATTACTAACATACCAACATCTGGTTTGATAAAAAATGAATTTTAATAGTAAAGTAGGTACAAATATAGAACTATCTAGATGGCGGAGGGGGCGCCCCGCCCACGCCCGGCACCCGCCGGCGCCCGCTCCGCTCACAATATATTAATAGTATGAAAATATACCCATATTATTTGTTTCATTTACATCATATCTAGGTTTAGATATTATATTATTTGTATATATTTTGTGATTACTCACAATCAAAATAATTTATAAGATATACATATTTAACGGATACTAGCGCGTCGCACGCTCGGTACAGAGTGAAGCTGCGATCTTGTTGTACGTATACATTTACAAAGTAAATAATTTAAATCAGACTTGTATGATATGCGTGGCGGCCGACGACGTCCCACAACATGCACGCCACACGCACGCCACACACACGCCACGCTACACAGACGTCACGAACACACGCGACCATTGCTTAGTACGCTACACTGGCGCGATGGTGGTATAGCCTCCGGACCACATCACTCGTTAGCGTGAGACCAACATCAGCATCACACTACAACCGAGCAGCTGAGGCGTCCCCGACGCACAGCGTGGGGTGGTCCGGGGCGTCTGGTAAACATACGAACATGAGTCAAGCGCACACACACACGCGCGCGGCTGGGGGGCACCTAGCGCACACACACACCGACAGGCGCCCGATGTGTGTATGTTCGCGCGCTAGAAGTATCGGAACTCGCCCTTCTTGCCGAGACGCTCGCGGCGCACCCAGTCGGCGGCGCCTGCGCCCCCCGGCCCCGCGCCACCCTGCCCCCCCACCCCCTGGCCCCCGTGGCCCGCCTGGCCCCCAGCGCCCCTACCCGCCGGGCTCGTGGGGCTGCTGCCGCCGGAGCCGCGTCCACCTGCTCCCTCCTGGAACAGAAACAATCAAACATTTTACGGAACATTCTTCTGCGTATTTTCACGGAGATAAGATTATGACCAGTCTACCGACGGTGCGCAGTACGTACCTGGTAGTGCGTGTAGATGGGGTTGGGGTAGAGGTGCGGCGAGGCGGGCGGCGCCACGACGATGCGCAGTACGTACCTGGTAGTGCGTGTAGATGGGGTTGGGGTAGAGGTGCGGCGAGGCGGGGGGCGTCACGACGGTGCGCAGTACGTACCTGGTAGTGCGTGTAGATGGGGTTGGGGTAGAGGTGCGGCGAGGCGGGCGGCGCCACGACGGTGCGCAGTACGTACCTGGTAGTGCGTGTAGATGGGGTTGGGGTAGAGGTGCGGCGAGGCGGGGGGCGTCACGACGGTGCGCAGTACGTACCTGGTAGTGCGTGTAGATGGGGTTGGGGTAGAGGTGCGGCGAGGCGGGCGGCGCCACGACGGTGCGCAGTACGTACCTGGTAGTGCGTGTAGATGGGGTTGGGGTAGAGGTGCGGCGAGGCGGGGGGCGTCACGACGGTGCGCAGTACGTACCTGGTAGTGCGTGTAGATGGGGTTGGGGTAGAGGTGCGGCGAGGCGGGCGGCGAGGCGGGCGGCGCCACGATGGTGTGCGGCACGTGCGCGCTCACGCCGCGCCGGTTGCGCGCCTTCCACCACTTGCGCGAGTCGTCCAGCACCTGGCCACCACTCACACATGCTTTACGTATGTTACTCCGTACGACTTAGCTCAAAATAGGGGTAAGGTTAAAATCATTTGCATAGAGCTGAAAGTTGGTTCGAATGTTGGGAACACCATTCATCATCATCACATCAGCCCGGAATCGCCCGCTGCTGGGTATAGGCCTTCCCTTTTTTCTGCCACATTTCCCGGTTCTGTGCATCCCTTATCCACATGTTTCCCATTATAAATGTAATATAAAAAGTCTTTTCTGCTCTGTCTGTGCTGACGTGACGGTATCACGGTACGTACCTCCAGGTACTCGCCGCGCACGACGGTGAGCTCCTTGTCGTTGTTGGCGGTGCGCGGGTAGGTGACGCGCACCACGCGCCCGCCGCGCGCCATCACGCCGCGCGCCCACGCCTCGCCCAAGTCGTCTGCAATCACACACAATTTAACTGTACCCACTGCTCGTTCCTCCACCGTTCCAGAAGACACTGTGTCGCTCGACAAGTCAGTGAGTCGTGGATTCCTTTGCGAAAAACGGTCACGACTGACGGTCTCCTTGAGAGCAGTTACAGGGAGTCGACGTGAGTGATGTGCCACGTACCGTCGTCCCGCTCGGCGCGCTCGGCACGCTCGGCGCGGTAGGCCTGCTCGCGGTCGGGCGAGGACGCCGCGCTCGAGTCCTCGCGCCCCATGCCGCGCATGTTCCTGTCGACAACACCACCACACTAAGTATATGACTTCAACAGGCTTACAAATTAATGTCAAGTGGTTTTGAAGTTGAAAGCTGTGACCCACAGTAGACAGAGGTCTAAAGTTATATAGGTACCTATGCTTAAATTACACAAAGTGTTATTGGGCTTTTCCATCAGGAATTATTAGTAGCAGCCACGGTGTCTGGATCTGTGCTCGGTTGATGGCAATCGGCTCGCCCCTGGGACAGGGACATGAAATTTTAACGTAACTGGCGAAATATGGGTGTAGGTACTATTAGATACACCTCTGTCTCACCCTGCGGGGATTACAGGCGTGATGTTTTGTGTTATGTAAATTACAAAATGAGTACTTATGGGGAATGCGACCTGGAACTAAACCGATAAACTTTTTTATTGGTAGAGCATGCTCTGGTGGTTCTAGAGTTAGATGAATGCTGCGGTTACCTAGGGTAGGGCGCGTACTGCTCGGCGTAGAGCTCGGGCTCGTCGCGCTCGTAGCGCTCGTAGCCGGCGGGCTCGGCCGGCGCCAGCTCGGCCGGCCCCACCGAGCTGCGCCGCGGAGGAGACCTGCCCCGCACGCACACCACACGTACACAACAGCACACGACTCACGACACAGTTAAAGCGAATAACAACAACCTAAACTGATTTTAAATCTTAAAACAAATGATCTGAACCATGGTTTAACATCTTGTAGTTTAAACAAATAAATAACAAAAAAGAACTAAACACGCACAAAAAACAAAAGATGGGAAGCACTATGATTAGAACTGGCGTATGGTTCACATATTTGGACGTGAGTACAAGCAACATTCAATAAATGAATAGAGGCAGTATAACATAAGTGGAGACATACCTGCGCAATGGCTGGTCGTCCACCTGGTAGTCGGGGCTCCAGCCGTCCATGAACACGGGCTGGTACGGCGGGATAGTCGTCTTCCATTGCTCCCTGGCGGCACAAGCACACTAGTTATAACCTCGCATACCGGCGCGCGGCGGTACAATGTGTTAAGGAATAGGTTTTTACATTTGTAAATAGATCACTCTGATGCCTTCGATTTCTTTTATTGATACCTACTCATAGTGCGGCTTAAGTGTATTATAATGTACCACCTTATGTGAGCGGCTTCGCCCACGTGAAAGAGCCACAGTTCTTCAAATGAAGCCTACATACACACATATACATGTATAATTTACATAATATCAAAATAATTTAAATATAGTTGATAAGATTATCTGCTTAATATGACGTGACCGATGGTACCTGTTTATCGACGGTCAACCACGGAATGTGATACACCGTGGATTATCTACCGCTAATAGCGAGCGACGGCCAAGGATTACAGCCCGGCGCTACTCGGAATACAGATACGCGGCGATAGGGTGATAACTAATATTCACTCTTTAATGTTTTTTTTTTTAACCGCGGGCTACTACTAAAATTATTTTGAAACATTGGCCAACTGATTTAGATACGTTCATGGGTGGTACGCCAACAAATCAGCAGAAAGAGGAAAGCCACGGGGGAGACCTCATCGTGGGTACCTCGGTATGAGCCAGGCATCGCCCAGCGAGTGCCAGAGTTCGGTCTCCTTGCTGGTGACGCAGTTGGCGAGCAGGTTGAGGGCGTCGCGCGTGAGCAGCGGCTGCACCACGCGCGCGGGCAGGCGCCCATCCGCCGCGTCCTGCGCCGCGTCCACGATCAGCGCCAGCGGCGTGAACAGGAAGTGCACCAGCTCGGGCGCGTTGGGGTCGTGGATGTGCGCGCGGAGCCGCGCCAGCAGGTTGAACGACAGCTTGAACTTCTGCAGCACGTCCACGAAGTCGCGCTCGGGCGGCGGCCGCGTGCGCAGTGCCAGCATGCCCTCGCCCGCGTTCGCGCCACCGCTACCTGAGGACGTCATACATGCGTGATAGCCACATACTGGTTTTGTTTCACTGATATTACTGCATCCTACAGTAAACACAAATTACTTTGGCGACACCTTCTTTACTAAGCGATAAGTTCGCATGCTGCCGGTGGTTACCTGTGCCCCTCCGGCCGCCGCGCGAGCGCCGGCGCCGCTCCAGCTCGCGCTGCGCCGCAGCCGCGTGCTGCAGCCGCGCGATGAACTTCTCGATGTCGTCGAAGCAGCGGTTGAGGATGGCGATGTCCTGCTCGTACAAGCGCTCGGAGCCCGTGGACGACGCGTCATCGCGGTCGCCGCCCGAGCCGCCACGCTCGCCGCGGCCCAGCTGCGCTGACATTTGCTGCAAACACACAAGGTGTTTAGAAAGTGGTTCATCATCATATCCGTGCCTCGGCATGCGCTCGCGTCTTTTGTTTTCGCACGAGCTGTTGCACATTTTTCAGTATGACCGGGTCACAGTGTGGTCACACAAACAGGCAGCAGGCAGGTGAGAGGCGGGTGAGGGGAGTGCAGTGGTCACTCACGCTGAGTACGGCCTCCCATTGCTTCTCCGTATAGGTGTTGTATAGGCGCGCCATGTCACTGCCGCAGCCGTTCTGCGCCGAGTGAGAAGCGCGGGGCCGCACCGTGTGCTTATCGCGCTGATAACGTGCTGACAAGAGCTAATCAGCGCCGAGCTCCTCTAAACACAACAGCAACCACTAATGCCATTCATAAACCACTTCAGACACAGCTAGTTCACAACACCTCGTCGTCGACACGTATGCACGCGCACTCACGCCCTCCGCCGCCAGGCACCTGTGAGGTGCGGCTCACTTACTGATGAGTATTCAGCATCAAAATGCTACCTTTGAAATTTAAGTAAATGTTTCTCGTTCACGGTAATAATCATTAAGTTGTTTTCAAGTTCTGTATCTGATAGATAGTACTCTGCGATAAGATAATAAAACAATTATGCGTATGATTCAACTAGAAATATGTCCATGATTGCATATTCATGTTCGAATAACGCATTCTTGTTCTTACTTTCTTCCGTGTTCAGATTACTTTCTTCCGTGTGTCGGCATTAAGAAGGCAGTACAGTCAACCGCACGTCTAAAGAAACACTTTGACTTTGTCAGCGCCTATGCTCCGGCTGCCGGCATTTCCAATTGTAACTTCGGTTGCAAGGACTTACGTTGGGTTTTTTAATGTATTTGCCAGTTTCATAAGGTCGATGGCTCAATGGCTCAATACTAAAGTATTAATGACAGACAGAACATAATGAGATGGATAGACTAAGCTCAAATCCATGCACACATTTTGTTCTATTTGTAGTCTGTATATAATGTACATAGTATTATAACCATGGTATCTCTTTTATCTTCATTTAACGAATAAACTAAGTGTTTTACCTTTTGAATAAGATATGGATACCTAGTATCATTCCAACCAGCAGCTAAGTTCTGTGCGTCGGAACAATGCTGTGTGACCCTGTGACTATCTTGTACATTTTGGACATGGACTATGGTTGCTTTATCATTTCAGCTTGGAGTCACCCACTGCTGCGTATAGTCTCGTTTACCCTTTCCTCTGCCATGCTTCTGGGTTCTGTGTGTCCCTCATCCAAGCGCTTCCCATGATTTTGATGATATTGTCAACCCAACACGGTTTTGGAAGTCCCAGGTTTCTTAGGCTCAACATTGGCACAAATCAAACCGAATTTTACTACATCGGCCATCACCGCACTAACCCAGATTTCCTAATCCACTTAAGGCGTATCGCTCTGGACTGCGAGCTGTTCGTAAGAGATACCGCGGCCCTGGAATACAAAGGGCAAGGAAGGAACATGGATGGGTTTTAGTCAGTACAAGTCTGACACTCCCTTCCGCTCTGCCCAGAGCGTCCATGTTCCTTCCTTGCCCTTTGTGTTCCAGAGCCGCGGTATCTCTTTCGAACAGCCCGCAGCCCTGGCAGGCATCGGCCCTTGCGCGCCCCTCCCTGCGCTTTATATTCCTGGATATGTATCTAGTATTTAGTATATTTTGTTGATTTGTCTCATAAGAGGCGCCGTGAAAGTTTGTTTTAAAAAAACCCTTGCCTAGCAGTAAGATTGCTGATTACTTACTACTAACTGAGAATAATTGATTCATATGTTATGGTTTCAACACGCCGCCGCTGCGCGTCGCCTCTGTACTTGTGATGCAAGCGAGGCTATCGCTATCGCTGTCGGCGCGATCGATACGATAGCGACGACAGCGCGATACGTCGTCGTAGATGTGATCGCGAATATTTCTAGAACTGACATTGTTCTCTAATGACGCATCGTCTATTTACAACTGCCTGAATGTGCTTTACCGTGTAACTTTTATATCCTCTAATTCTCTTTCAGCCGCTAACATGTTAGGCTAGTCGAGCCTGTCAGACCGTGTGATCTCCCGAAACAACCCGACGACGCATATACTGATCTCAATTACATCAATGTCATTCCTTTCTTCACTTTCTTTGGCTCGATATTGCGTTACACTAATGGAATGCCATTACCAGACATTAAAATATAAAAGTGCAATCATATAACATAACTGATCGATCAATAAAATATGTGAGCTAATAAACAATTATTGTGTTGTTATGAAACCGCGAGTAATGAGCTCGTTAGTAAATAGTTTTATGTGGAAATAATTGCTTATTGTGCTAATTATTGTGACGTACTATAAGCATTAATTGTGGAATTAAATTTGGGAGCAAACACTTAAATTAATGTAAAGACGCAAGCACATCAAGCTATTACTATTTGTTAAATTTCTTTAATAGATTTTCAAGTTTATCGCTGAAGTATTAGGTTCAAGGTTGATTGGGAAAATTTGACAGTTTCGGGTAGCTTGAAGTGCTGGCGTCTGTACAAACCACGAGAAACGTAAATGATGTATAATATAATATAATATAATGGGGGTGATTCATCGTAGGCCTTCCACTGTTCCTCATAGCGTTTCCAGGCTACAGAGTTGGTGGCATCGCGGCCGAGGTCCTCGGACTAGTTTTGTTTGCTGCGCATTCAGTTTGCACGAAGGAGCAAGCTTAGCTGATCATAGCACTTTGCCAACACAGGTAAAGTGCCAGGCACCAGGGATCGGTGTCAGGGCGCGTTAAGTGACCTGTCTCTTAGTGTACTGTCGGCACATACCTGCCTGCGCGGCCGCTCGGCTTCATTCTCCCTCTCGCGCTCTCGCTCTCTCTCGATGATGAAGTCGCGCCCCCCGTCGCCCGCGCTGCCTCCGCTCACACCCCTGCACATACACAAATGTGTTAATATGTTTCAGAAGAGTGTTCATGGCACTGAAAGGGTTGGCCTGCTGATAACAAGGACGTGCTAGATTTGAAGGAAATAAAGCCGCACAGCCATTTACACTTAGCATCAAACAAAAAACCTTCAAATTATGCACTTGATTGGTTATGATCAAACTAATAACAAAGTATGAATAATATTTTGGCACATTTCAGTTTAACAGCACATCCAAACGATAGATTGACAAATAACTTGTTCTATTCTTTTCAACTATGTACTAACAGGAACTTTGACCCTATCAAACTCAGCACATTCATTTGTCTTCCCGATCATCGTTATTGTAGTAAACCGCAAAGGTTCTCTGAGAGAGATACATCAGTCACTCTTAACACAAAACTTATTGACTAAGACCGTGCATCGATTCCTTTTGTTCTACATGATCTGAGAGTAGAACTGCTAAACTCTAGAGCACACCAGCCTGACACTTATGGGATTTAATATATTCCACAGCACCAAACACGAGGAACGATACATTGAACCTTGCACCACAATCTTATCACTATCTAAATCCAGTGCTGAAGGCCTCTCCTACTCGTCAGGCTGGTACTGGGTACGGATGGGCGGACATGTGAGGGGGTGAGGGGCAGTGAGAGGCAGTACCAGGAGTAGGCGGCCACGGGCAACGCGATCTTGTGCTTGATGTAGATCATCCGAGGACCGAGCCGGACTGAGACGCGCTTGTGCGCAAGATACGCGCAGATAACATGGACCGCACTCCAGATACCGCAGCCACAGATAAAGGCAGTTATCGCGACGCGGCAGATGCTTTGTGTTTGAGAATGTGTCGTGACAAGCAAATGTGTCGTGACATGCACACGTGTCACAACAATATGTGTCGTGACATGCACACGTGTCACAACAAGCTAACCTAGTGATCATAGGAGGACTTTACAAGCTAACCTAGTGATCATAGGAGGACCTTACAAGCTAACCTAGTGATCATAGGAGGACCTTACAAGCTGACCTAGTGATTAATGTCCCGGATGTGAGTATACAGTGTTCTGGTTAGGACATCGGGTTACTTATTTATATCAGACGTGTATCTCTTGTGTGCAAGGAACGGTTGATATAATAACAAGTTGTAGCCTCACTTGAGCACGTTGAGCTCCTCGACGAGCGCCTGCGCGCTGACGTCGTGGCACTGGAAGATGTGCAGCTCCCTGCGTGGCGCGCCCGTGCCTCCCGCGCTGCGCACGGAGCCCGCGCCCGCGCCCCCCGCCCCCGCCACGCCCTCGCCCTCCGCCGCCGCGCCCACCACGAAGGCCAGCACGTTGTTGTACAGCTCGGCGGGCTCGGGTGACGTGAACGCCGTCGGCGAGTGCACCCACGACGCCGGGAAGCGCTCCATTATTGACTACGGACAGATATACCCACATAGTTTTGAAGCACATTACACTATGGAGTATGGACCAGCTCCTCAGACCGAGCTTGGTTCCTACTTGCCCAACACAGCGGCAGTGCTTGCTATAACGTGACCACTATATATTTTTGACATAATTGGGCGCTGCTTAGTTTTAATCATGATAATTATGTAAGCAAACGACAACGATGCAGCTGTTATGTTACAATGTTAGAGAGAGACGCCACATACCCCTGTCTCATAGTCCATGACCAGCACCCACTGCCCCTCCAGGGACAGTTGCATCTTCTGGCTCCATATTCCTGCAAGCAATCAAACTATCAGTATCAGTTAGTTGCAGCTTAGACCGACGCTTAGGCCACTACTAAGAAATCCCTAATGGAAACCTAAAACTTTGTCGACCCGGTATTGAACCCTGAACCCCACGCTCAGCTGTCGTGCTTGCGACCATGAGACCAACGCGGCAGTTAAACAATTATAACATTATGGGTTAGGCCTCGATTTTTTGGTTTCTAATGCCAATCGACGAAAAATGCTATTTCGCGTGTACTGGCGAAGCCTCCTAACAAGATATTTAACTATTTATCTCATTAAACACTAATAGAAATAACTTCTAAATTATGAGACGCTAATTTTGCTGCGAATGCCTTCTTACTTTTTTGGTCCCCTGTAAAGTTGCAATTTTTTAGATAGAAGATATTGGTAGTTCGTCGTCGATATATAGTATTGTACTATATTTAGGGGCTACTATATACTGTTGAAGTAACGAATAGTACACCGAAAAGGGTCCGTAACTTAACTTCGAGAGTCATATGTTCGATTAATGGAAAGTCGACTGAACGACTGTTCGAATGGAATTTATTGCGAAACAACCTTTTATCGCCAAACGCTACTTCGACTGAACGATTTATCGATTATTTATTAATCGATGGACTGCTCTTTCGAATAAGTTTTTAGTCTGTTTAGTACACCCATATTTCTCAGTGGATCTATGTTAGCTTATTGCCATTAACGAGCACAAATTAAAAAAATCTCTGTTAGTATTTATCATGATGACGCTTTAATTTTATTTGCTCGACAAATAAAAATAAAGTCGAACCCAGGCCCCTGTTCAGCATTCGAAAATGATGCACTGGTCTGAAGCTAAGTAAAGAGCGCTCATCAGCCGGAGTGACTAAACCTATGGTTCCTCACAGCAACAAGCGCACTCACACTACTGACCGTTGGTCTTCTCCAGCTGCAGCAGCCGG
Organism: Lycophotia porphyrea; assembly: GCA_950005105.1. Taxonomy (NCBI): domain Eukaryota; kingdom Metazoa; phylum Arthropoda; class Insecta; order Lepidoptera; family Noctuidae; genus Lycophotia; species Lycophotia porphyrea. The sequence continues at coordinate 135,286 of OX465408.1, read as the reverse complement.
CGCATGCCGTCGGCGGGGTACACGATGCCGGTCTCGCGCGTCACCGTGAACGTGGCCAGGTGCTCCAGCATGTACACGCTGCGCTCCCCCTCGCCCCCGCCGCCGCCGCCGCCGCCCCCGCCCCGCAGCCCCGCCAGCTCATCGAACTCGTCGAGCGCCCGCTGCGCGTCGCCGCGCGAGCGCGTCGTGCCGCCGCCGCGCGTGCCCATGCCTGTCTCGCGCGCAGCTCACTCACGCGCTGCCGCACCCGCACATCACGCCCGGACTCGCTCCGGACCCACTCGCTGCTACACAGTATGTAAACCTGCATGTGGACCAAAGAACAACGTTAGTTGGAAGTAAGTGGTGCGAAGTCGCGACATGGTGGACGTTAGTCCGAAATAAACACACTGTCACATGAAGCAACACATTAAACAATGCACCTGAATGTCTCAAATTGTATGACAGGGGGATTAGAGATTCAGACTTCGAATTGTATCAAATTGTAGAAGAATGTGCGCACGAACGCGAGTATTAGTTTTCTCCGTTATGTCCGTGAGGAGGGTAAACAGTGTGTCCGGCACGCCTGCGGGCTCCGAGAGGACGATTTCTCCGAGTGAGAGTGGCCGTCTCGACACGCGACACGCATCCATAACGTGCACACACTTCACTCTCAACTGTGGCTCTGTGCAACGTGCGGGGCAGTTCCTCACATCATATCGCGCTGGTGTTGCCTTCTCCCTCTTACCACCGGTGTGGCTATGACCCTACACATCACTTGCAATATTTCTTGGGTAGGAAAACTTAACTCCGAACAGAAGCTGAGGATCCATTGGAATACAACGTTATCTTTTGAAACAAAACATTTCAGTTGTACTAGCTATGTACTAGCTATACAATAGTCACTGCTGTTTGTCCTTTCCCGAAAACTTGAGGTTTGGGTTCTTGACCCTGTAACCCGCTGCTGAATCATTAAACTAAGCGGACCACTACATGACCACCTCTCGTTTGTAGATTATATATTGGAAGCCAAGGTCACTTCTACTTACGAGTTGATTGGAACTATTTATAAGATAAGGTTGGGGAGCGATTAGCGCAGCCATTGTTAATGAGAGTAGTACCTACACACGCGCGGTATCGGTTATCGCGCCAGGTCTGCGGACGCCTGATGTGTTAATGAGAGTGGTACCTACACACGCGCGGTATCGGTTATCCCGCCAGCTCTGCGGACGCCTGGCAAAAACCAACAGCTGGCAATACTGACTCTGAACTACCGTACCAGCTCTCACGAGATCACTTCCAACAGTTGGCGCTACGTGTCCGTGCGAGGTGTCTCACTCGGTGTGGTGAGCACTGCTCGCTCTCTGAACCAGTTAGACCACAATCTGCCTCGTCTACTGCTGGCTGGTCATGTGTAGCCATCACAGTGTGTCATTCATGTTATGATCGACAGCAAAAACAGAATAAATAGTCAACATAGCACGAACAGGCAGACAGCCGATAGCTCTGCCTTCGGTGCCTTCTGCCAGCGGTACCATCCAAACACACCCTTGCAAGTAAACGACTACAAGTTACGTCTGAAAAAACCTACTTTTTATGTATCTTGTATTAGCTTTTTAGTCCATTACCTTCGCTAGAGCCCAGTTAAGCAGACGGACAAGGCGGATGGGATTTGCCATCAGAAAAGCGCATGCGCGTAAAATGAATGCTATATTTAAACAGTAGGTACCAAAAAGCACAAGAGTTGCTATCCGGGAACAACAGGGAGCGTGCACGCGGTGCAAGGAGCACGCGTTGATGTCTTTAGTACGAGCGCGCGCACCTCCCGCACCCTCAGCGCACTGGACCCTCGGTCCCTCGTCAGGTGCCGTACGTACTTTGTTCTAGCCGGTGCACAGTGCATCACTAGTAAAGCGGCTGTGATATCGATAACGTGACGATGCACTCGGGGTAGCGCGTTACGCTTGCCATGCGTTCTGTAATAGTATCGACTATTACAAGCGAGACTAATTAGATGCGCGCGCGCAGGCGGAGTGTGAGTGTGAATCACGACACGACACGTCACCGACACAGGCACGCTAAACACTCTCCTTGTTAAACATCTAAGAGAGACTGAATTATCTTAAACTAGCGACCCGACCCGGCCTCGCACGGGTGCAATGTAGATATAAACCTTTCTCTTAAATCACTCTATCTATTGCTGCATTAAAATCCGTTGCGTAGTTTAAAAGATCTAAGCATACATAGGGACAGACAACGGGAAGCGACTTTGTTTTATACTATGTAGTGAAGCCGATGCTAATGAATTCTAATTGAAAACACCGAATAACACTGGCCGACCTGAGGATCTAACCCGGAGTCGTAAGACCCGCGCTCGGACTCCTATTTATACGAGTATTCCACTGGTAATCACGAGTTAAGTGGGACTTTACTAAACGGCCGATAGCTGTATTGTAGGAAAGTTACTAGCAATAGGAGTACGTAGCGCGCGTGCAGAGTATCTACTTACCTTACTATACTCACCGGAACATGAGCGCGCGCGCGCGTGTACTCTACGTGTGAGGTAAGGGAGCGTGGCTCACAGGCTCATATCCAGCGGTGGATGATTGCACAACAGTGACACAACTTAGTACGCCTGTCTGTAAATGCCTGGGTTTAAAGGTTCGTCTGTAACATGTACGTACTACTCCTCTGCCTATACCTGCTGAGAGTGTCGTGAGTGTCTCCCGCGCATATATATGTGTCAACACACTACGCTCAATATTGATGAGTTTAGGAGCGACCAACCATTGCAGTATAAAACCTCCTACCCTCCCGAACCAATTCTCGCGTTATTTGATCAATACAGAACGTCTTTTATTAACCGACTTTCTTCAAAAAGGAGGAGGTTCTCAATTCGGTTGTATGTTTTTTTTTTGTGTTTGTTACCTCATATCTCCGTCAATTCTTAACCGATTTCAAAAATTCTTCTTTTATGTGAAAGGATATACTTCCCGATTGGTCCCATAGAAATTTCATCGAAATCGGTTCGGTAATTTGGTATGTTTTCACGTTAATTGCTATATCACGCGACGACGCCTGAAGTCTTGCATGTATAATTTGACACAATTCCTGATTTCCGACTGAATTAAAAATTTGCACGCTTATGTATATCGCGTATCGCTTATGTATATATCGATGACATGGAGCTGATCTGATGATGGAGCTGGACGGCGGCCTTAGGAACTCCGTTATGAAACGACATAACCCCATCGAGTTTGGGCTCGTATGATTCGTCTTGACGAGTACTTTGTCTCTAGATGGTATCCAGGGTCTGATGATGGAGCCGTAAGGTGGCCATAGGATCTGCGTGATAAAACGACATAATCGCATCGAGTAAGCTCGTTTGATTCGTCTAAATAAGTTGTTTGTCTTTAGATAGTATCTAGGGTCTGATGATGGAGCTTGAAGGTGGCCATAGTATCTCCGTGATAAAACGACGTAACCGCATCGAGTTTGGGCTCGTTTGATTTGTCTTAATGAGTAGTTTGTCTTTAGATAGTATCCTGGTGATGGAGCTGTAAGGTCGCCTTAAGAACTCCGCTATAAAACGACAACCCCATCGAGTTTGGACTCGTTTGATTCGTCTTGACGAGTACTTCTTTAAAGTTCTCGTTACAATATAAAAATTAATTCATGATTAGAATTTGTGTGGTATGCTAAAAAGTCTATAACTAAAAAGAGTAAAATAAAAAACTTTCTGCGAAAAAAAACCGACTTCCAAAAAAATACAAAAAAAAAACTAAAATGACTTTTTTTAAATTACTTTCGGAAGTCGGTGACAAAAAATGACAAAGAAACAAACAAAGTCACCGACTTCCGAAAGTAATTTAAAAAAAAGTCATTTTAGTTTTTTTTTGTGTTTTTTTGGAAGTCGGTTTTTTTTTGTCAATAAAATTCACTTGTGTTAATGGTTTAAGATGAATATTTGCCCAGATCTGCCAAGTGTAGTGCCACTGTAAGACCAATAGTATTCGTTTTACTTCTACATAGGGTTTCGTTTGCCAATCAAGAGTATATGCGCCTCATTTTGCACAAAGGTCACGGATTGGACGATACCACACAATAATAACAATCGGATCTGATTACGAATATATTTTTTCCAAACTTCGAGCGGTTTTGTTAGTAAGATCCTGGTCTGCATGAACAGACGGCAAAATCGGAGCAGCCCACCGGCACCAGCACCCGGGGCCGTATGTTCGCTGCTGGCTGCTTAGCTTGCGGAGCGTGTTCACTGCAAGCTGTCGTGAAAGTTCCCACGCCGGACACATACATTAGAGAGTGCTACCGGTTAGCGGTTGACTCATGACTGTGTTCGCAAGCCGATTACTGACATATCATCAAGCCTGTGTGTGCCTGAGGAGCAGCCAGAGGTATACACGCATTTCGCCAATTGTGTAGTTGTAATCGGTTCCTGACTATTTTGGTTTTGACAAAAGTGTCATTAAATAAAATGAATGACAAGTTCAACCATAATTTGACTCTAATTTGATTATCGTTCCCGTTTTGTCATCTCGTAAGCATAGCTGATGCTGAGGTAATCATTCTTCTTGTTCCTCCTTTAAACGCCACGACCAATCAGTGCTTTTAGTAGCACGCAGTTAGCTGAGGTAGACCTCGGTTATAAAATACCTGTCTGTCGAAATGCCGACCGAGTCATGAACTTGCGATGGACATGAATCATTTATTAATGAGTATAATGTAAGTGTTCCGATACGTCGCGTCTCATTCATCTCTCACGCTTGAGCGAGAGCGCGGTGGCTGCATAGTGTACAGCTACATGTGCGCTGGCCTGCCCCAGCCCCGGCCCCCGGCCCCCAGGCCCCGGCCCGGCCACGAGCACGCACTACTACATACCTGCCGCCGTAGGTACCTACCACATATACCGGTACCGGCGCGCCGCGCTCTTCGCATACCTCAGGCTTTACGTAATCGAAGGTTTTTTGTACGTAATCAAATATTCTAGTCGTAGTGGCTGTCTTATAATTGCGAGAGCTACATATCACGCTTCTGGGTGGCTGGGTGCGCCTGAGTGCGTCCCCAGCATGCGCCGCCTGCAGCCTGACGCGGATATCTACTTGAGGATGTGTTCGAGCACTACATCACTAACAAGTAATCACTTCACTACTCAGCGACACAAACATCTCTGGCAGCAACTGGCAGCATGCTGTGGTGTGCACCGCTCAATATCAAGCATGTCGTTATACTTCTGAATAAACCTTTCAGGAGCCCTTTAAGTTTTATTTACAACATAATCTAGTTCTAGATCATACTAGACCTCGACTGTCGTGTCCTAAGTCAGGACAGGACAGTTGGGGTGGACACTTACATCGATCATGTCGGTGCTGATTGCTAATATCCCCGTGACGTCACAGCGACCCCCCACCCTCCCACAACCCGCGGCCACACCGCCTGCGCCCTCGCTGGAATGTCGCCTAATCACTCATTACACGACACCGGGCGCCGCCGCCGCCGCGCCGTCGACTGCGCGTCGTTATTAAATCACCAGCTACATTCGCAACGCACGCACACACAGAATACGTCAGCTGCACTACATTACGACATACAATACTATGCATCCACTAGTATCTGCGGTGATGGCGACCTGTACGCGTACGAGTATACCCCATACCAGCACACAGTATTTTGTCGAGAGATATTAAGTTAAAGAATTATGGAATCCACACACTAAAACTGTTCGAACGCGTTCGGTTGAGTCCATTACAAATAGATCTGCGACTCGTCAACCACGTAGGAACGTCTTTTATCAGACAGCATGTTACAGCAAGTACCTAATTAATAAAGAGAACAAAGTCATCTGGCTGTTTAGATGTTTTTTTCATAGATAAACCTGCGCAGAACAAGCATCAGTAATTAATGCAGCAGGGTCACTCGCTCACTTCTTCAAAGTAAGTGGAGGTCAGTCTTAGCGCGGCGTACATTGTGCAATGAATAGTGGATCATCAACTAACATACCTTCGGAAGGTGAGTAGCTCGCTCGGCGGAATGCGGTCGCCAGCAGTCTGCCTTGACTGACCGTATTGTATACTCAGTGGCTGCCGACACTCGACAATACAACATATTACTATCTAGTCGCCGCCCCGACCTTGTTCGCGTCAGTCATTTAGGTACCAATACATCGCATACAACTTATAAACCATCTAGAAGAAATCCTCTAAAAGCAATGGAACCCGTGTGCCAATCCACTAAGATATAATAATAACAAAGCTAATCAAATTACCAGCGTTGTTCTAATCGACTTTTCGCCAGCTTACGGCACGGTCTACATATACAGGTTGCTGGCCAATACTAACAGCTCTAACAGACGATCAACACTTTATACATATCCTGAGTGAAATATTACTCAACCGGTCATCAACTGCCATGCACATGACCCACCTGGCAGACTGTAAACCGTTTGCGAGGCCAAGTGGGCCGCTGCAGGTACAACATGGTCTGGTGTTGAACCGATGGCGTTCCGGCAAGGTTTGCACGAATCTCTTCAGTCCTGCGCCCATGTGTAGGACTGAAAAGACCACCGAAATCACAAAACAAGTCGAATACTTGACAAACTGAGCAGAACCAAAACCGAATGTTTTGGTTCTGCTCAGTTTCAAGCCAACACACCTCCAACCTGTTCTGAACCACTCTGTTCTAAGTCACTATCTGAAACCAGTACAATCTCGCCGGCGAACAGCATACACCGGGAAGCTTTTTCCTGGGTGAGCGACGTAAGAGCGTCCAATAGCTGAGAGCCGAACCTTAGCGCAAGCTAACAGTCACATCCAGCCTTGTGATTATATATTGATATCGCACACGTAGTTGACCATCCCAGCTACTCATGGGTTGTGACTTGTGACCCGGTTGTTATAGTCATGGAAATTTGATAGTTATGAGATGTTGTCTTCCTTGTTCGCATTTCAAGATATGTTTGTTTATCCTGAGAAAGAAATTAATCTTTTAATGATTCGTTAGTCTTTCGCAGGCAAGTCTTCAGATCGATAGATGTTTTAGTAAAGAATCCACTGACAGCCGCATACACCGCGCGCTCAACAAATTCAACTATCGGCTTGCTCCTACATTTTTAACATTGGCTGGCATCATGCTGATCTGCTAGTAGGTACTGCTTTTGCTTTTTCCGTATCCACTATCTTTCCAATATTTACACTCTCGCCTTCAAATATTAAAGTGAAAGTTAATAATTGGGAAGGTGCGGCGAGTGGCGGCACAGGCGGCGCCGGCGCGCGGCGCACTGCACATCACTATGCCAGCGACACAGCGACACAGCGACACGAGCGAGCTCACATCAACTAACATCATTACAATAGTGTCGGTGCTCGGTATGCCGCTCACGTGCCACACTCACGCGGCCACAACTCCTAAAGTTCTTGTTCACCAAAGATACGAACCGAGCTTCTCTGCTTGTCGGACTTTTACAGATTGTACTTTGGTGAATGCCCAAGAGCTCCACGAGCTCATTCCACCATCTCCCTTCTTCCATCGGGAGTCCAGACGTACTGCGGGTTATCTATCACCCATACCTTGTCGATATAATTATATTCCACACACTCGCACAAAGCGCTTTGCGACATCTTCTGTTATGCGCACAGCAAGGAAGTGGAATCCCCTGCTTGTGTCGGTGTTCCCGGAGTTAATATGACTCGAATCTATGTATCTAAGTCGTGAGTCGTGAGGCTTAGCTTGTTCCACCGTCGACCTCACCTCTGTCCTCAGTGTCCTCAGGACAAGATTGAGGTCAAGAGTTGGCCCATTTAATATAAAAAAACCTTTACTGGATTTCAGAATAGACCTTTAATTCCTCTTCATTCTGTGTAAGAAAATAATATTACTTGGACAAGGTCAAGCAGACCGACAAGGTATGCCAAACCAATGTCAAGGTGTTGACATTCTTCTATATGGATCGATCGACTGCATGTATGGTATGATCAACCGGATTCGCTGGAACATTTGATTAATGCGCCATTACACATTCGTGCAGTGATAACTGATAACGTATCGAATGAACAGCATTAATTCATTTTGCTGTTAATATATATGTATATGCACACAATGAACAAGTTTCATTAAATATGAACTTGTTCATTACTTGTTATTTTGTGCTTACACTAAAATATGCAATACAGTCATAGTATAACGTAAGGTGTTCAGAGAGCTGCTAGAGCTGCAAGCCGTGGAGCTCACCCTGACAGTAGTCTTCCAGGCGGCGTCACCTGTGGTGGCGTGTCCTGTATGCGGTGTACTGTTCGTTGTACATAGATTTCTTCAGCAACATCTGCTCGTTTCTCTTCAATGATGTTTCGCTACATAATTATGTGCCTGCTGTCTTTGCCGTGACTCCAAGTTGTGACCTAATACAACCTAACCTAACATGGTATGGCTTCATAGTATACTGCACCATGTAGGTGAGATTGTTATGATGCCTAATCTTAACTGATCAGTACATAAGTCAATAGGTACTACGTTTTCGGGAGAGCAGCATTCTATATCTTATCAGAACTGGGTTACTTACACGTACTACACATAATCCGATAGTAGGTTTCGTAACTAGCAAACAAAATATTTCTCTTCTATGAGAGCATGTCGTAGTTTGGTCGCACGCGCACCGCAGTCATGGGCTGAAGCAGCACTATCGTCGTTCTAACGATGACAAGTTACCGAATTTATTCTGAATGTTAGTGAATGTACTTAACATTTAGTGCTAATGTAATGAGTGTGTGCGCACACGTACAGGAAGTCCATACTGGCAGTTAACTGTACAACGACTGGGCACCGGGCATTGGGCACGTCCTCGTCGCTTCCGTGTTGGCACACAGCTTGCAGCAGCTCTCATGCTCCACCAGTCCAGCGTGCAGCGGAGATCACTGCCAGTCGTTATCAGCTCTGCGTGCGCTGGCGCCGGTCGTGGGTCCGCGGAGCAACGACCGCGCGCCGGCAGATGCTCCCCGCGCACCGCCATCTATCGGACACACCCGCCACAACTCACAACAACCATTCACATAATGTTCCTTGCGTTACCTTCGTCTTGTTGCTTTCTCCAAAAGCTAATGGAGCTGATGCAGCACCGTTTTGATACCCCGTCGCGATCGACAAACGCACTCGTGTCCTATTGGAGTGACTAACGCATAAGACGAGGAACACCGAAATCCAGCTAAGGCTCGAATCACCAATACAAGTGAGGTACGGTATGCTAGCAGCGGCACATAACACACAGCGACGTCTCTGCGGGAAAGCGGCGCGGCCTCGATCCCGAGTGGCGTGCGCGGGCGCCGGCTGTGACGTGTCGCCCCCGGGAGGGCCGCGCACCCTCGCAGCCCGCGCCGCCGCCCCTCCCACCCTCACCACGCAGCTCCGCTGTACTCACCCCGGTCTGCGGCACTCGGGAACAAATAACAACAGCTTTGAACGTGGGCTCCTACGTTTCACTCGCGGCGATACTTGACGCCTCAGCGGCGATTCGGTGTGTACTGGAGAGCGCGCTGCGCGGCGGCGCGAGGCGGTGTTGCCCATATGAAAATACAAAATGATCCCACATCACTCACATCACTCACAAAATTATCGTATTTTTATAGCATACGTTTATTCATTTAATGTTTGAAAAAGTAGGGTTTATTTAAAGGATTACCTATTATTTTGCATGCCAAATCAGCATGTAAAAGAATGAAAGAGGGAAGTAAAGAATAAAAATATTATTTTTAATAACTAGATTTTGCCCGCGGCTTCGCTCGCGTTAATTGAGAATTTGACAATTAAACTCTTATTAAACTACTGAAGTTTTTATAGTAATATCAATCAAGATTCGAAAGACACGTGGTGCCATCTATTATCATAAGAAAGTTATGGTTGTTTTCGGAATGAAAGGTACCGTATGTCCATTTCTGTACACATTTTCAGGATGATCGGTTCAGTGGTTTAGGCGTGAAAAGGCAACAAACAAACAAACTTACTTTCGCATTTATAATATTACTAGCTGACCCGACAGACGTTGTCCTGTCAACCATGAATATTAAATTCCAATTGACCTACTACCCTACCTACCGGGTAAGGTAGGTAGGGTAGTAGGTCAATTGGAATTTACCTACCCTATACTACACTACCCTACCTACCTACCTACCCTACCTACCTACCTACCCTACCCTACCCTACATAGCCTACACTACCTACCCTACCTACCCTACCTACCCTACCTACCCTACCTACCCTACCTACCCTACCCTACATACCCTACACTACTTACCCTACACTACCTACCTACAAACCTACCTACCTACCTACCTACAAACCTACCTACCTACCCTACCTACCTATTTTTTTTTGTTTTTAAACCTTCCCTGTATTCGGACGAATAAAACAAAAAAGAATTATTCAAATCGGTTCAGCCGTTCTCGAGTTTTAGCCAGACTAACGAACAGCAATTCATTTTTATTTATATAGATAGATATTAGGTAGGAAGCTAGGAGAAACTAATTTTAAGGAAATAAGGACTTTTACTTCAATTTGTATGTCTATGTCTTCGTCAGCTTCGTCCTCTTGTTCTTCTTTTTTTTTGGAACATAAGTATTTGTAAGTGTCATGCGGTCCAGCACGCCCTTTTTGGATTTAAAATCAACGCAGTATGAATGCTGCGTTCCCTTTTAAGCTCCCATTGTTCACTCCACATTAAGTTCTCAAAAATATCGTAATATTTAATAAATTATCGTATGAAACAGTGAAATATAACTACCGTATATTTACGATAGTTATCGCATGGTTGGCAACACCGCGCGAGCACCCCGGCCCTCTCTCACTCCTCCGTCACACCTGAGGCGAACCTCCACAGGTGCGCGGGGTGCGGGGAGGGGTGCGCGGGCGCGGGGACGGGCGGAGGCTTCGCGCAGGCAGCGCGGGGCGGCGCGGCGCGCAATCCTCACTGAATTCCTCAGTCTCTATCCGAGCGCGACGCAGAGCGCGCGTTACTCGAGCTGCGAAACATGTCCGCGAACGGGTCGGCGGCCACGGAGCCGCGGCTCTGCCACGTGCGGAAGACGCCAGACTTCGATGGCTACGGGTTCAACCTGCACGCCGAAAAGGGTAAGCCGGGCCAGTACATCGGCAAAGTCGACGACGGCTCGCCGGCCGAGGCAGCGGGCCTGAAGCGCGGCGACCGCATCCTTGAGGTGAACGGGCACAGCATCGCTGGCGAGAGCCACAAGCAGGTGGTGGCGCGCATAAAGGAGCGGCCGGACGACGCCGAGTTGCTGGTAGCGGCGCCGGCGCCGGGTGACCCCGTGCCCGACCTGGACGCGGCTGCGCCCTCGCCTTTGGACGGGCCCGACGCGCGCGCCGGCGACAGCCCGCCGCCCGAGCCGCCGCGACTCAACCTGCGCATGTCGGCAGCCGAGATGCGCGCGCACCTCGCCGCCAAGAAGAAGATTGACCCCAAGAAAGTGCCGATGGACCTCAAGTCCAAGTTTGACATCGTCAAGAAACTGTGATGTGTGTGTAGTGCGGCCGTGAGCCGTGTTGTGGTGTGCGGCAGCGCGGGCGCGGCTGCCGCTTCGCGCGGCGCTGTTGCCAGCCCGCGCCCTCGGCTCTGTTGGAAGTGGAACAGGAACAATGACATCGGAGGCAGCGCGAGCGCAGGTTGATCGCGCGCCGCCACCACCCCGTGTTGTACAATTAATGTAAATTTTGTTTTACCACGTAAATTATGTAATATAATTTAAAGCGTTCTATAGAAATTGCCATTGAATTGAATAAAGTGTTGTTGTATATATATATTTACCTAGCCTAGGTACCTAGCCACTATAGATACGTTTTATAGTATATAGGAATGAAACACTGTGTGTAATTTATTTTACGTATTCAAATAATTTTGATTTTTAATAATTGATTATCTAAATGTGTAGCTAGAGTTACTCGCGGACTCGATGTGAATATTGTTTAATTCTATTATCAATAAAATGTATTGAAAACCAAAAACGATTTGTCATCACTAACATGACCCAACGTAACGTCGCGTCAGCGTGGCTCGCGAATGTGGACCGATCAGTGTACCTGTCTGTTGTGTTGTCTTGTGTGTGCTAGCAGGCCCAAACGTAACGAGGCCACCTCGTGTGCTACACTCATTTCTACACATTAGTGCCATCATCATCACCTGGATAATAGTTTTATACCCTTGCATAGTAAAGACCACATGCCACCTGTCGATGTGCGCTAAACATTCGGTGGAGAGGTCACCGTTGCGCGTTTGTGCTACTTATCAGGTTGTCGCGAGGCAGATTACGGGCCGTATCTCACTCGAGCTAGTTAATGTACTGGCGCGGTGCGACTGGCTCGCAACTGTGCAAACAACACGCTCATGTCAAGTAATTGAACAAGGAGAGCGACTCAACTTATATGTATGTCTAAACGTAACGTGCGTCTATTACTATGACGATGATCTGCACGTTTGTTTAGTTGGTCATGTTATATACCTATATTGTTTAGTTGGTCATGTTATATACCTATATTGTTTAGTTGGTCATGTTATATACCTATATTGTTTAGTTGGTCATGTTATATACCTATATTGTTTAGTTGGTCATGTTATATACCTATATTGTTTAGTTGGTCATGTTATATACCTATATTGTCACATAAACTGCTTGTCCGGTGTTCAGTTGCGCCGCAGCCGCGACGCGCGACGTGCCTTGCTTCTAGTTATTGATGGTGCTCCTCGAGCTGCGGCCTCCTCCGCGAGGCCCGAATTACACAGAAGCGATAGTGAATTTAATGAAGAGTTCTGCGAGATAATTGAACAATATCCAGCTCTTTACGACGATACTAAGCCGGAGTACAGTAAAATGTACATGATAAAATATGGAGAGAAATAGATTAATGATATGAATGATACTAAATACATTTTATACACTGTAGGAAAACGATCAGGATATTCGCAAATATGTTCATTATTTTAAAATATCTAAGCTCCTGTGACATTTTCCACACAGGGCGCACCCAATATGTTCGGTGTCTCTGCACATTAATGAGTTGCAGCAAAGCAAGTGCATCTTCGTGGTCTGAAGAGGAAGACATGCTATCACGATAAAGTCAGCCTGTATGATGACTAGTTGCGGCGCCTCTTCGCCTCTTTGATAACATTTAAATCGCGTCCGTGCCTTATCTGTTCCACGCCTGCTCTGCGCCTGCGCCGCGCCTTCGCCTTACGTCGTTACTGTGTAATTCGCGCCTTATACTGAACTTGGCGTTAGTCGTTACTGTAGCCTGCACCTAGGCTATGCTTTCTTGGTTTTATACATATATGAAATGAGGCTGTGTAACTGCTAGAGCCAACGTATTAACATAACTTTACATAACATCACGCCTGTAATCCCCGTAGGGTTAAGCAGAGGTGTACCTAATAGTACACCCACATTTCGCCAGTTATGTTAAGTCCCATGTAATAGGGGGCGAGCCTATTGCCATCAACCGGGCTCAAATCCAGACTCCGTAGCTGCTACTGAGAAATTCCTGATGGAAAAACCCAATAGCACTTTGCCCGACCTGGGAATCGAAGCTAAGACCTCATGCTCAGCAGTCGCGCTTGCGACCACTCGACCAACGAGGCAGTCAACGTATTAACTTATGAGGATAATACTTATAACTATTGTCATGTTTAGTAAGAAGCCATTTAACAATAATTATGATACTGTCCACTCTGGGAAATATAATGATTGCCATACTGTGAAGAGTCAACTTACGAATAAGTTGACTCGTCGTGTGCACCTACGTGGACCTATATCTCATGGCCTGTCGGCAGTCGGTCCATACTTCGTCTCCATGGGAACCACTGAATATGTATGCGTCTATCGCGATATCGTACCTATTGTTTGTAGTTTACCGGCCGTTCTTCCGCATTACTATGGAATTCGTTTAGTAGTTGGTAGGAACCTATCGAAGTGCTCATTAGTGGATATTGTGGACAAAAATACATTAGAGTTATCTTATCTATTATCATTCATAATGTACTTCTAATTAGATTTGTGACTGGCGTACGGGACGACCTCGAGCATTTGAGAATTATTCGGAAATGAATGAATGATAGCTTCCATGTTGAAGTCACAGACTCTCAGAGTGAACCCAAAACAAGCGGATCTATCTCGGAAACGAACCATCAAAACAAAATCGTGAACAACACTCAAACAAAAATCGCTCCCTGCATTGCATGCAGCATGCAGCCAGACCCGGAACAACTATCTGTACGCCAATACAAATATTTGTCTCGTGACACGCAGCGCAGCAGTCAATCGCTCAGCCACTGCGCCAACCGTGCCGTCGAAATTGATTGAGCAAACAGTTTATTATCCTTACACCGACGTATTGCGGTAAAGTGATTGCAATCATGCAGGATATTAACGATAGAAATCCGGATGTCCGAACCGGGAAAAAATGATTGTGTTCGGTGTTGTTATGCCGAATAAGTTACGACACTTGCCGCAATACTGGGGGCCTCAAATGATTGCTGAAGCAGAATCATCATAGGAAAGTAATATGAGTTTAGAAACAATTGGTAAAATGCTCTTATAGCGAAAATTCATAATATTAACTGCGTCTGTGACTATTTTAAGAACTTTAACATAATTAATGTTATTTTCTATTATGATTATGCTAAAGCAGCCATTTCAGGCCCCCTGACCGAATACCCGATATCACTTACTCTGTGTTGTGAACGGTATCACTGGCTCTGTGTTGTGAACGGTATCACTGACTCTCTGTTGTGAACGATTCACTGACACTGTGTTGTGAACGATTCATTGACTCTGTGTTGTGAACGATTCACGGACTCTGTGTTGTGAATGATATCACTGGCTCTGTATTGTGAACGGTATCACTGACACTGTGTTGTGAACGGTATCACTGGCTCTGTGTTGTGAACGTTGGTTGTTATTCAGAAACGGCGGCAGCATCATAACATCTTAAATAATGTATCTATGCAAATTAGCCTGAGAACGCAGAATGCACTTTTTCAACGTGAAGTTACACACGACAGCCCAAGCGCTAAGCAACGCTCATATGCCGCTACTTCCAACTGTTGAAGCTGGGAAGAAGCGGCACAACCCGCACTACCAACTAACTCGTCAGCAACTCGTGCGTCTGTCTGCCAGCATCGTTGTAGGAGTTCGTACACCTCGAGTGATCACCTGAGTAGATCAGCGAGTGTCCGTGTCACCGCTCTCCGCTTAACGTGCGTGACTCACGATGACTTCATCGCGACGTTTAGCGACGCGGACGCCGCTATCTTGGGTGCAATGCGTACTGAATCTGAGTGTATCACTTATAAGCCTATAATCTATCTGATCGCATCGCATGGACAACAGATGAA
This sequence comes from Lycophotia porphyrea, assembly GCA_950005105.1. NCBI lineage: Eukaryota > Metazoa > Arthropoda > Insecta > Lepidoptera > Noctuidae > Lycophotia > Lycophotia porphyrea. The sequence continues at coordinate 119,907 of OX465408.1, read as the reverse complement.
TAAGTACCTACACCCAACCATATTCGGAATCATTTTATTCCTTTCTCTCTTCGTTCTTTATTGGTCATCAAACCAGCAGACGGCTGACGGCGTGCCTGCACTGGTAGTAAGTAGTCACCGTAGCGCGTCGCCTGCGCGTTACCAGAGACGTCACACTCCACAGTGGCGGCAACAGGAATCAAGATGAAATATAGCATCATTGCACCGGCAGCCTCCCTCATACTAGACCGCAGAAACGCTGCTTGCTGCAGAAATACTTCGTTTGTTGCGTTTCATTAATGTTTTGATAGTAGGTAGGTATTGTAGTAGTATGGTGAAATAGACGGAAATAGAAAACAATAAATAACATTATCCTTAGAAACAGACAATACGTAACGAAGCATTGTTATTGTAATGAATAGGTAGCTAGTTGTCGTGAACACGTCACAAGCGGGTGAAGCAATAACCTCGCTGTGCTGTGAGAGACACAGTGCGGCGGCGGCGGCGGCGTGATCTCACTGCTCTCCGCCGACACCAGCGACCTCCAGCCGCCAGCGCAGCACGCGGCGCGCGGCGCCAAGGTCGCGTAGCATCAGTGCCACGTCTTCACGTGTCACATAATCATATGAGAGTTTCATTAGAGTTCCGTACCCAAAGGGTGCTTGCTAGATCATATTATCAGGTCTACGCCCGCACCGTCTGCCAGTCTGCCGCGATCGAAGGGGTGGATTAATTTTCACAAAATATGTATGCGCCTCGACCATGGGCTCTCGTGACAACAAAAAAAAAAAATTAAACACGTTAAGATTTTGGACAGAAGATCATCTTGTGTTGAAACTGTTGAGCACTACGTGAACTGATGGCGATTGATGTTGGAGCAGTCATGGCCCATGCCCAAGCCCAACTAGGGGACTCATGAAGAGTCCTAGGTTAAAGCTATCCGGACGCAGTTCTACACAAAGGGGGTTTGTGCGTCATTATTGTGCCTCCCCATCGGTGACTGAAATTAATATTATTTCTTTTATTTTTTTTCCATTCCATAATGTTTGAAGATTTTACAATGACAATTATGTTCTGAGGGCTGACACACACACACACACAATCAAACTGATTGCAAGTTGATTAATGCATGGCGGTGAACATGCGCAATTCGCGCTCTCAGCTGTACAGGACACAGGTAGGCTGCCATCTCTAAAACCTGCTCGCCAGGACCGGAAGCGTAAGCACCTCGGATTTTGGAGCCTTCAGCCCGGATATTGGAATACTTTTTTTATTAACTTTCATCTTGATTAAAAATACCTACATTTAAATCCGTACTTAATAGAAGATAATTTGAATTTTAAGCCTTTTTTTTCACGAATTAGGCTGATTTACTCGTTGTCGTGACACTTCAACTTCCTGCCCTTGTCTCAGTTACTTGGGGTCGGCGCAACACGATTTTTTCTTCCATTCTCCTCTGTCAACAGTTACGCTATCATTTACGCCTTTATCTTTCATATCATTCCTAACAAAATTCATCCATCGTTTCTTTGGTCTTCCTCTCCCTCTCCATCCATCAATATTTATATTCATCGCTCTTTTAGTCACATGCAATTTGTACCTCCTCCTCACATGTCCATACCAAGACAATCGATTCCCTTTCAACTTTTCTGTAACTGGCGCAACTTTTAACCTTTTGACCGCTTGGCTAAATATGAATTGCCGTGCCCCTAGCGCGCGGCCGGCGCGGCTACAGATCGATAAAATAATACCAACAATAAATAAACTTTAATACTTAGAACTACGAGACAAAATTTTAATAAATAATTGTTCTAAATAAAAATCTATTTAATAATGGTTTTAGTTACCTGTACGAAAAACGAAAAAAAAATAAAAAAACATGCATGTTCTCTGTCGCAGAAATACGACACGAGCGGTAGGGGCACGGATATATACATATGTCGCATAAATGCGACACAAGCGGTCAAAACAGACTTCCTCAAATATACTCGTTCCTTACCTTATCCATTCTTGTCACACCACACACCCACCTCAACACTCTCATCTCCGCTACATGCATCTTTTTTTTAATCGTTGATGCATCGAAGTTGATGTCAATCCTTCTTAGTGCAAAACTCGATCCGATTTTATACAAAAAACGTTGAACTCACATAAAAGCTTGGTGCAATGCAATACTCCTCTCTCCTTCCTGACGATGACCGAAGACGTCTTGGTGGCACACTGAGAGCTATCACAATTATAAATAAAAGTGTTTTTAAGTATCGATATTGTTAGGAAGAAATGAGGTTTTACGTAGCACATGTTAGTTCTATGGCAAAGATTGACAACTTCGAATTGTGACTGGTCGTGAGGGACTTTTGTTATCGGAATATGGCTCAAAGAGCTGTAATATTCATAATTCCATATTTTGTGTACTTACTCGCTATTTTCGTAAACAATTACGTGTTAATTGAATTCGTTATGATTTGGGATAGTTTCTGTGATTGATATTTTGTTCCAAGTTAGAATAAACGGTTGTATTCACTATTTTGTGTACCTCGTTGTCTTTCTTTAAGCATCTTCGCTTCTGTTTGCTAAATATATTATCACAATTGATAGCTCACGTCATGTAGGTAGGTAGGTTCTACGAAGGTAGGTAGGGTAGGCAGGTACTAGGTAGGTAGTAGGTAGGGTAGGTAGGTACTAGGGATGAAGGTAGGTAGGTAGGGTAGGTAGGTTACTAGGGATGTAGGTAGGTAGGGACTAGGGATGAAGGTAGCTAGGGACTAGGGAGGTACGTAGGGTAGTTAGGTACTAGGGAGGTAGGTACCAGGAAGGTAGCTAGGTAATAGGGAGGTAGGTACTAGGTAGGTAGGTAGGGTAGGGTACATTCACATTGGACCAGGAGCTGGCCAGTTGGCGCAGATCTCTAGAATTTCAATGATTCCCTGACTTGCTTATATCGTTTAAGCCAGCCGACTCCAGTTTCCCGTAAAAATATAATTTACCCTAACTATTAACCAGTCCCCGTGACAAACATTCTCTTTGGTTGGCATTTACTTGAGAAAATAATGTTTTACCAAAGGGCTGTATTTTCGAAGTCCACGCGGACGAAGTCGCGGGCGAAGTGCTAGTTTAAATATAAATATAGACAACTTCACCTCTTCAGCTTGCTTTTGTAAACTTTTTTTTAACTTCAATAAAATAAACAAACCGCTCGCGTAGTGAGGTGACGCCGCCACCGCGCTAGAAGTGCGTGCGGTGAAATATAACTTTAACAGAAATTACGGACAGGGATAGGGATCGAAAACCCGGACTAAAACCCCGTTCGGACGCTCCCCGGACGCCCTGCAAACTAGGACAAATCCGGGGAAACAAAGTGATATTGGGTTTTTCTGTCATAAGCTAAGAAGCAGCGCGGCAGCGCAAACGAAGAGTTTGGATTTATGATGGTTAATCGCCATAGGTGCGGCCTCCCAGGCGACCATCTAAATGAGAGTTTGTTAAAAACTGGACGTAAAGAAGAAGGGTCACCACGACCCATAGAAAATTTACCCATGCCCGACACAAAAGGAACGTATCTCAATTATTTTATAATATTAAATATAACAGAAATAAATTAACACTATTCTGAATATCAGTGGCTAACACCTGGAGGTGTATTGCCGTTTGATTTTGTTCTGGCTAAATATTTTGAAATATATTTTTTTTAATTAAAAGCAATTATATCTATTTAAAATGACGCCAATTTAGATAAAAACACAAAAAATGAACAGTCTTAAACCTTTTAGCTCCATTAGAGCTTAAATATTCTTAGGGCCGGCTTTTCAATCGCCAGTTAACTTTTATCCGACGAATACGTTTGAGATTTTGACAGTTTTTGTGTGGACGGACTGTCAAGACGTCACATTTACTCTTCAGGTAAATGTTATCTCATGCTTGAAAAATCCGAAAATATGAGGAATAGTGTAAAATACTCAAAGGAGTTAAAACTACATCTACATCGTTAGATTTATGAAGAAGGGGTATTAAACAAAAATCGTCGGAACAAAAACATATGGCAACATTTTGGTGTTAGCCATTAATTTTGAATATAAAAGATATATATTTTAGCTATATTTAAAATCACAAAAACACTGAGATATATCTCATTCGTGTCGGGTCTGGGTCACAAATGACCGATAAAGATAAAGATCATTTTATTTGTCAAAACATGGGTATACATACAAATTAAGCATGCAGGATGATACAATTTTTATTTCAAGTTCCTCTCTAAAATTGTAACAGAAGCCAAAAGCCTCAGTACAATAATATTTTTGAATGTAGTGGCATCGAACTTACTGATCACAGAATTATATTATAATATTATGCGTTTATCGACCACCTAAAAGTAGACTAGACCAAATTAACTTATTCTTACTAGACTAGCAGAATTACTAACGAAAATATGTTATTCTAACAAAAAAGTTATACTGTGCGGTGACTTCAGCATAGATAGGGCAAAAAGTAATAAAGTATATTCGAACAATTATGAACAATTTATAATTTAAAATAAAGTATTCATCAACCGACTAGGTTAAGTAGCATGACATGCATTGACAACATAACGCACAACATTAAAGGAGCCAGATGTACTTGTTCTTGAACTTTCATTGTCAGGTCATGCTAGGGTTGCCAGACCGGAACTTACCGAGTCCGGGACAATTCCACGTCGAGCCGTGGTTACCTATAGCTAAAAAAAATGGGATAAGGTCTAATTTGTATGTTTAGATAAAGTATAATACATTTTATTTTTCAAATTTTAATTTTTACTATAAAATTGAGTGTGTCAACAATAACATAAGATAAACAATCACTTAACTAAATAAAATCAGACTTAAAAATAAAATAATTAAACAAAAAAACAAAATGAGCCTCTCCTTATGGTTTGTTGATTAAATAGACTTTGGTAGGAAATCAACACGTTAATCATAAATATAAGTAGTGAGTAATTTACTTCAGCTAATTATTAAATTTAAACTATAATAGACAATCAACGTATAGTTTCTGTACTATCTTATAAACTAAATAAGATAGATTAAGAAAATTGTAACCTCCAATGTTCTAAAAAAAGAACCCCTAAATAAAATTCTCCATAAAAATACTATTTCTTCAAATATTTTTCGCTAGATTTAGCCATTTTTAGCTTTTCACCGTCCGGGCTTTGTAAAAATGAAAATATTTCATTACTACACCAAACTCTACTCGCAACTCTACTCGATACCAAAAGTCTTCAATAGGACCACCCAAGCAATCTTGATCGCGCTTTAAGAACCGCATGAGAGCGTCAACACGCAGTGTGACTGTCGTGCTATCACTACCGGATGTCTGTGCACTAGTTCTAAGCGCTCCGGGAGTGTCAAGCGTTCAGCGTCATCGATGTCACGTCCATCGGCGACTAGGAAGGCTTTTATCATATCAGAACAATTCAAATCATTGCAGGAAAATGTTAAAAACCATGTTGGAGGCCCTAAAGTTCTAACCATTGCAATTAAGTCAAAGCAACATTTCTGCCAATATGAAGCTGATCCTCTAATATTTCGCATAGTGAGATGCATGTTATCCACAAGCCCCTGAGGTGTGTGCTCTCCATGACCTTGTCGCATACTGCATGACACAGACACACTTGATTTCGCACGAAAATATTCTACAATGGATAGAGCATAAGAAATAAACAAACATTTCTGTTGAACCTCTTGTCAACACTCATTATCCGGCCACCTTCCAGCTCCATCATCAGACCCTGTATACCATCTAAAGATACTTTGTCTTTCGATGGTATACAGGGTCTGATGATCTCTCATCAAGACGAATCAAAATTTGGAGAAATGAAAGAAGATTTTTTCAAATCGGTTTAGAAATGTCGGAGTTATGAGGTAAAAACGCAAAAAAAAAATACAACCGAATTGAGAATCTTTTTTGAAGAAAGTCGGTTAAAATACACTTTAAAGAATATACGAAGAGTCTACAAACCATCTTCTATACATCTATATCTATCATCATCATCATAATTTCAGCCCGTTGCCGTCCACTGCTGAACATAGGCCTCCCCAATCGATTTCCAATGTGTCTGGTCCAATGCCACCTGCATCCAGCGACTCCCTACAGTTTTTACAATGTCGTCAGTCCATCTGGCAGGTGGCCGTCCAACGCTGCGCTTTCCAATGCGTGGTCTCCACTCCAGTATCTGTTTGCCCCATCGGCCGTCGGATCTTCGCGCTATGTGGCCTGCCCATTACCACTTCAGCTTGCTTTTCCGCTGGGCTATGTCGATGACCTTGGTTCGTCTACGGATTTCCTCGTTTCTGATTCTATCACGTAGAGATACGCCGAGCATAGCCTTTTCCATAGCCCGCTGAGCGACTTTGAGCTTCTGTATAAGACCTTTTGTGAGAGACCACGTTTCAGATCCGTAAGTCATCACTGGTAAAACACACTGGTTATAAACCCTACTTTTGAGGCACTGAGGTATTTTGGACGAGAAGACATCGCGTAGTTTCTCGAACGCTGCCCAGCCAAGTTGGATTCGACAATTGATCTCTCTCTCGAAGTTGGACCTACCTAACCGGACCGCCTGTCCTAGGTAGATATATTCGTCGACAGCTTCGAGAGTAGTGTTCCCAACTGCGAGTACGGTGGGTGCAACATACATGAATTTCGTTTTGTCCATGTTCATTTTAAGACCCACTTGCTGGGAGACACTATTGAGGTCACCGAGCATTATATCATACATCATCATATTTTATCATCCTGTTGGGTTGTCCTCACATAAAAAAATATCGTAAAAAAATCATACAATCGTAAAAATCCATTTTCACTTTTTGTGATTTGTTTTAATATTGTTTTGCTGTGTTTTTTTTGGTTTGTCATGGTTTTTTTTTTCATATCTTCAAATATTTCTCCAAAAAGTAATAATTGTATGGAAGAAGAAGACATGCCCGACCCCAAATAAATTGGGATAAGGGCAGGTGAATGATAATGATGACTTCTACAAAACGGCGTATGGGGAACCGAAGTCTGATATGATGAGCATGCGTTATTGAGTTTTCTCACCAGGAAATTCTCGGTAGCAGCTACGAAGTCTAAATTCCTGCCAGTTTGATGGTAATAGGCTCGCCTCCTATTTCATTGGGTTCAAACATAGCTGGTGAAACGTGGGTGTACTATTAGGTACACCTCTGCCTCACCCATCAGGAAATACAGGCGGGATAAAATTAAGACAAGGTTACCTTTTGTTAAAATCAGTTGAATCCAAACGAAATCAAAATTGAATGAAACTACAAAGCATAAGGGCCAAGAACCTGTTGGGTTGTCTACCTTTTTGCCCCTACTACAGGGTTGTAATGTAGATGTGTTGATACTATATGTATATGTGTACTGCACTTACGTGTGAACTTCATAGCAAAGTATAATTGATAATAGTCAACATAAATATGGTGAATAGACGAATGGCTTGCTTCGACAGTATTTTTTACATAGCTCTGCGACTACAGCATGGTTTTTTTTTGCCCGTTTATCAGAGTTCTTAGAAAAGTATGCGCTTCGGCAATCGCGGTCTATCTTCGGAAATAGAGCTCTGTTCTTCTTCTTCTTACTTATCGATGGTACGTTTTATCAAAGTATTTTCACCCAGGTGGCTACGTTAATCGCGGCATTAGTTGTGATTTCGATAGTAAGGCCCACTTGCGTGAAAAGCGTAACTCAGAGTAAGTTGCTAATACGAGATTAAATTGACAGTTTATCATACAATATTGTCAGTTTAACCTTGCGTTAGCATTTAACTATGAGTTAAGTTTTTAGTGCAAGTAGCTCTCTAAAACGCGTGTGTGTGTATACTTTGGACAGTCCAGCAAGTAGGCCTTGATCTGGTCGGGAGCCACGTATGCACATTGCTTGTTGCAAACCACGGAAGTACATACCTATTATGTACCACCATGGTTAGAATATAACAGATTTACGACTAAAGTCTTTTCAAAACTTTGAGATACATAAACAAGACGAAGTGCGACTAAAGTGGAGAGACGGTTGACATAAAGGTCCCGCATGACGAGAACCTCGTGAAAGCCGAGAAAGATAAACAAATCAAGTATCTTGTCAATGGCTTAATTGCCAAGAGCCTCGACCGACACCTGAGGAGGCCCTCGTTGGGCAGCTGGATCAAGGGCTTCATTCAGAAAGCGGTACTCCTGGACACGGCTCGTATTGTTAGGAGATTGCTCTCTCTGGAGCCCAGACCACCGGTAGCTTGGACCCTGTTACCGATATCGATGGGCTAATATTTTTATATTTTATGTTATGTTTTTATTTTAATATTTTTTAAGAAATATGTAAAAATATAAAATATTATACCTATACAATACATTTTTTTTTTCTGATATAGAAAAAGGAATTTTATTCAATAGGATAAACTAACTATATACATTAATAATTAGAAACTATTACACTAAAATAAATAAACTAACAACAAACTATAAAAGGGCATCGAAAAACTCCTCCTCAACGCTGTCAGCTGGTATTTATAAAAATAAATGCATGTAAATGATAATTCAAAAATGATATTAATTTAAAACTTAAATTCGACATACTAAATTAATTAATTTATTGTGATTATTTAATAGTTGGGTGAATCTTGGCGTATTCTGTTGATTCCCCTGGCGCAATTTATTTGAATAGAGGTTTTACAAGCGATAATGAAACATAAAATTTAACTTAATTATAAACACATTTAACGAATAGGCATCACTTTTGGCCGACGGGTTCCGAAAATATAGTAATTTACATTGTTGTGGGCAGGGGAATCAAATAAATTGCGCCAGGGGAATCAACAGAATACGCCGAATTCACCCAGTTTTGTTGTAATAATTGTTAAATTTTGGTAGAATAAAGGCTATTTTTATTTTATTAAAATAAGTATGAGTTCATAATTTATTAATATAAATATCAATTTAAATGTTTTTGTTACTGCATGTGATGATTTTATTTTATATCATTCAACACAATATTTTTAAATTTTAGGAAGGATTACAGTCTAATAACTGTGCTAAGGAGTATGAAGAACATGGTGTAAAGTTCTTCGTCCCCCATAGAAAAGGAAGGATCCTCCGTGAGAAGGGCGTTGTATCCGGTGGGCTACTGCCGTTTACTGAGAGTGCTGTGGCAGCACAAACGATGCGGTCCTGTGGAACATTAGGTACGACTAGGTGCTTGGGTAGCGGTGCGTTTCTCCATGCTGTCGGTGCCTTTGTTTTCCCGACACGGGGGAAGACCCACCGGCAAGCCACTACCTTGGTGACAGCTGGTGTTGCTCAAGTCGCTGCGGTTGGGCCTCCAGGTGAAATTGTTAAAATTGGGCCTCGAAAAGCGCCACTTCCAATTTCAATATCACAATAAAGTTTGCTGTAAAAGAGCCCAATTTTGGGTTAAGCTCTCCTTCGCTGTTTGTTTTTTTTTTTTTTCATAAGTTACTTGACAACGATCTCCGGCTGCCATAGGCTGTGGCCGGCTGGTGACAGATTTGGGGAACAGACACGGGCCCGGGAGGGACGAATTTCGGCGAGTAACCTTTATGCACGGGTATGGTACGCTGTTGATACGTTCTAGTGGGCGAAGTATTACGTGTCTTGTTTCTTTCCGTGACTGATACGTTCATAGCACGGTCGTGGTATGTACGGTGTAGTGGCCAGATTCTTGTATGTGCGTGCACGCTAAGCAGAGAACTGCTAGCGTGTCCATGATCGAATGGTCACTGGTAGTTGGCCCAGAATTTGATTACGACTTCGGCGCTTCACTAGCGGCCATCAGTTCATGTATTTTCGTTTTGGTGATTTGATGATTTCCTTTTCGTCTCAAAGTTCCATTTCAAATCACCTCGATTAGGTACCTGTTACACACGAACTGGCCAGAATTCTCGGTTCGAAGTCTGATGCACTTTCGGGCAGCTGTACCGGTCACAAAGTCAACCAGGACTCCTCAAACACCAGCTAACCTCATGCACACAGCACACAGAGCACCAGCGCAGACCATTACTTGCATTCGGTAAGAATACAATCCGCATGCGTGCCTATGTGGGTCGGTAATAAGATTCCTGTTCGCATACATTTAAATATTAAAATGTTTTGCTATTGGTTTCTACAATCTATCGATATCAAATCTTGTCGATATCTATCGCGTCGGAGCATAATAAATAGACACCGGATTATATGCAACATAAAAAGCTTGAAATATGCATGCAAGTTTTAGGAACAAAAAAAAAAACTAAGTTTTATTTTTTTAAATTTCAAAATCAGCATACAATTAGTACAACTATCCATTGATAGACGATTACATGTAACATTATGTAATATTTTTGTGAACACAAACAATCAAGTATTGTTCCAAATGGTAGATTGTGTCTTCGATCATCTATCTATCTATACATATAATACAATCGTAAAAATCCAAATCGATATTATGACTTGGCGCAAAAACTACTGCATAGATTCTGTTCAAATTTTGCACAAACATTCCTTATAGGCTTCTTCACAACTTAGGCTATATATTATAACGCTACTTGCTTAAGGGGGTGAGCAATATTGCATTATGTCCGCATTTTTCAATTGTTTGACATTTCAGCCATAACGTGCATAAGAGCAGCTATTTTAAACTTACTTCAACGGAAAAGACAGCCTAGCGGTTTCATGAGCACTTCGTAAACTATGGATTGCATGTTCAAACCTCAGAACTGTTTTCTTTTTTGTGATTTGTTTTAATAGTTTTTTGATGCTGTGCGATTTTAGCTTTTTTTTTGCTTTGTCTTTGTTTTTTTTTCCTATTCTTTTCCTTCAAATATTTCTCCAAAAAGTAATAGGAAAGTAAGGAAGAAGATATGCCCGACCCCAAATAAATTGGGATAAGGGCAGGTGAATGATAATGATGACTTCTACAAAACGGCGTATGGGGAACCGAAGTCTGAAATGATGAGCATGCATGTGTTATTGAGTTCTTCCACCAGGAAATTCTCAGTAGCAGCTACGAAGTCTGAATTCCTGCCCGGTTGGTGGTAATAGGCTAGCCTCCTATTTCAAACAAAATATAGGCTTAAACATAAATGGCGAAATGTGGGTGTACTATTAGGTACACCTCTGCCATCAGGAATTACAGGCTGAATGTTATGTTAGTTCAGCAGGGAGGGAGCCTAAGGTTGAGCTTCACTCATCTGTCTACCGAATCATCATCTGCCTAGCCTTTTCCCAACTGTGTTGGGGTCAGCTTTCAGTCAAACCAGATGCAGCTGAATACCCCGACTTAACGTGCTTTCATCTTAAGACTTACATTAACAAATATAATATTGCGAATGGGTTGCCTGATAAAATTAAGTCAAGGCTACCTTTTTATAAAATTTACGGAATTAATGTGTTTTCCAAACCAAATGAAATCAAAATTTAATGAAACTACAAAGCATTAGGGCCAAGAACCTGTTAGGATGTCTATCTTATTGCCCCTACTACAGGGTTGTAAGGTAGGTGTTGATACTATGTGTATTAGTTCGTCCACTTCGTCATAGATGGCGCTGTAGTACTTTTTGTTCTATGATGCTAAGTACTTTTTGTAGTGCCGCTACATCACTCCTGATGCTACATGACTCGCTGCTTGAAAGGTTGAGGAAGTGATGATCTTGATGACGTCATGTTACTCGAAGGCTGCGCAGACGTCCATTTCGGGGTCACCAATTTAGGGATGTGAAGAACAGGGTGTATCGATGGTACGTTTTATCAAATTATTCACACCCAGGTGACTACGTTAATCGCGGTGTCAGTAGCGATTTCGATAGCAAGTCCTCTATAGCAGGTGCAAGTGTCAGGAATACTTTGGACTGGCGTTGAAAAACCAAACTTAGAAGTTTTGCATATGTGGGAATCACACTGCGGCCGACGTTGGTGTTGACTCGGAAACATGAAGATTACCAAACCGCATACTCTTTCTGGTTCTATGACTAAATTCGTTAAATCCAAGCGTGTACTTACAATATTTTTCAGTAACGGGGTTTTTGCATGTTGTCACTTTTTATTTCCATCAGCTGATTAAACTCTCACAGTTGAAAGACTTTTTTTTTAAGGATACTTACTTAGCGACGAGACCATTAATAGCATCTATTTGCTTTGTTCATAAAAATCTTTTTTGTCGATGGCAATCTAAATTTATTTCCTCGAGAAATTGACTACGAGTTCGTTTAGTACATAAAACAAAGATGTACTAACAGGTTTTAGATTAATTTAACAGTAAGTCAGTATAATCATCATCATCATCATCATCATTCTCCTGCAAGTCAGTATATTGGTTCACTATTTTGTAGAGGATGTTAAGAATTTACTACGACTTCACGTTCGCATGTAATGTTCCCTGATAATGCCAAAAGAAAACGCGCTCACGTGAGCGAAGCCGCGGGCTCGCTCACACATGATCGCTCCACATCCACTGAGGTAACTGGGTGGAATTTGAACTTGAGTGCTATGTTAGCACTTATATTTGAACTTGAGTGCTATGTTAGCACTTATATTTTCTGGCGAAAGTTCTGCCGTCCCATTAATAAAACTATTAATTTGACTCAGAGATTCAAATTCAAATTCAAAATATTTGATTGTGGGCATATGTTAGTTACAGGTCTAAACAATAAATTAAAGTTTCAATATGTCCTGCCTAATAGGCATACAATAATTATGTAGTGGCAATAAGTACATTTAAAATTATTTCAAAGCCTGGATTCTTATTCAAAATGGTTTCAAACTTTTCTTTATGTTTATGCGGCAACGCCATTGGCAACGTGGAGTTCATTTGGCGGATTTTAAAGACTGCTGAATGCACCGAAAATATTGTATGTACTTAAATATAACGAAAATACGCATCTCATCTAGATTTTACAAAATATGCAATTAACACTGAGGATGGCTTAAATATGCAAATGCATATATGCAAATATGCAAATGCATATAATCCGGTCTCTAATAATAAATAATAACAGCTGATGATGAGCTGATGTTGCGTTTTACATTCAGCTGTGATCGACTGCAATCCAATTAATCCACTGGCTATTCTTACATGGTTGTTAGTGGAATCACACATTCACATTAGAACAATGGGAGCCTGTTTGTTGCCTTGAAAAGTTAAAGTAGAACGAAATTGATTTATCTGTCAGTGGCGTTATTTAATATAAGTAAGTAGGTATGGTAAAGCAAATGACAATGTAAGTACGTTCTGTAATCAGTAAAACTGTAGGTAATCTTAATCAGCAATAATGAAACCAATCAAATTGCGTAAATTCATCAAAAATATTGATTTCTTTGTGTTGATAAAGTATTTGCGTTGTGTAACTACCGATCATTGCCGGCTCTTTTCGTAATGATCAATCAAAGCAAATCATTTTGTCTTTTGCCGAGAACCTTGAAGATTCATTAAGTAAGTGGAAGCTGTGCGCTGAAGGACTATAACCACAACACTTGAACATCGCAGGTTCTATGTGTGGACGGTCGCGTCGTTATGCACCGGCAGTATGCTTACAAGCGCGAAGCTGCTGAAGTACCTTCTGACTAAGGGAAAGGGGTGTCATACCCAGTTCGAGAATTGTGTTTTCAAATGGGGTTTTCTCAATTGCAGTTCGGTGCTGGGGTTTTTGAGCCTGATTTATGGCAATACACTCGCCAGTAACTAAATACAGGGCGTAATAGGACCCTGGTAACCTAGGACATCACAAAACCCTGAACGGAGCATTGTAACACTTTGTAAAAATTGTTGCCGGGAGACGTTTTTTTGACATGCTCAAAATATCATTCTCGTGCCCTTATAGGTACCAATTTATTTGGAGTAGTAGGTAGGTACTCAAAGTAGGTAACATACTTAAAATTCGTGCTGATGCATGGATTTAATAGTATTGGGGTCATGGGAGAATAACATTTGAAACTTGTACCTATTTGAGAAAAAAGTCTGAAAAAGTTGTCAGTTTCCGGAAATAAGAGTTTCTAGACAAAGGTATGGTCCAGTAAAATAAAATGATCCCAATAACGGGAAGAATGGGAAGATCAAGTGCTGGCTTCGTCAAGGATGTTTTTACACACGGTATAGCCGGAGAAATGTTGGTTTACAGCAATGAGTAGCCCTTCACTATATCATATTAATACATTATGTTATGCTATAGTATCCAGACTGGGGAGCCAAAAGAGGACAGGCTGCGCACTTGCTGAGTCGGAACAGGCGCCGCCGGCAGGATTATTTCCAGAGGGTTGCATCTTCAGTTCCATGATAACAGCTCGACAATTTTTGCATTTCACCTCGGATATGTTAGATTTTCGTTTGTCAATTCGTACAAGGTCATTTTGTCGATTTATACAGAAAACCCTATCAATCGAAAAAAATATGATGCAAGAGCGAGCGCAACGAGCTTGAAAATTTTAGCACACACCTCGAACTTGATAGGTTTTCTTTTAACACATACAGGGTGTAAACAGACTCTTCACGAAGCCGTCAACCAAGCATTACATCAAACTAAGTAAGTTTACGCAAAAATTAGTGCTGGGAAACGACTTTTTTTTTTGGGCTGAAAAATCACGGTACGGTTTTACGGTAGGACTCAATGTCTTCTCAATGTATTTTCTATCTCGACAAGGGGGTGCAAGCGCACTCCCGCTGCCGGCGCCCATGCCACCTTCCTCTCCCTCCCCCAACATGTGAAACAGCTAATAGTAGGCAGCTTGTGCAGCAGCAGCAGCCTTCTCGTTGTTTCTATTGCATTCATTATAAATAAAATAAATAAAATAAAAACAATAAAAAAGCCTTTTAATTCCATTAGCTATTAAAATTACATAACAATAACAAATTTAACTAAGTCATGCGAAATAAGAATTGATTTATATGTGTTATTTACAAAAATATAATATATTAAGATTCAATTTAAGTATAAAAGTTCATAGCAAAATAATTTAAATAAAATAAATTAATTTTATAACAATACAAATTGAAATGAAATAATCCTTGTTGAATTAATAAAAAAAAAACATGCAATATTACAAATTATACAAGTCATGACATTATTATGGAAAATTATGATAACGTATATAAGTAAATAATAATAGTGATTACGCTAATTGGACCCCTTTTCGGGTAAAGGCCTCCTCCAGAGAATGCCAATTGTCTCGATCTTTGGCGACATCTGCCCAGTCTTTTCCTGCGATTGCCTCTACTTCGTCTTTCCATCTCGCTTTCGGTCTACCTCTACGTCTATATCCGTGAGGGCCTCTCCACAGTGTTACCGTCTTCGTCCATCTGTCATCTGTATAACGGGCCACATGTCCTGCCCATCTCCATTTTAAACTTCTAGCGAACGATAGAGCGTCTATAACTTGGGTTTTTTTTTCTTATTAAATTGTGTCGTACTCGGTATTTTAGTTTTATATTTAGGGAACTACGTTCTAGTGCTCTTTGACACGTTGTAATTTTTCTGCTGGTTGTGGAGTCAAATATCCACGTTTGGCATCCGTACGTAAGGCAGGGTAAGAGGCATGAGTCCATCACTTTCTTCTTTAATTGTAAATTCATGTTTGATTTCATTACCTCTTTGTAGGCCCAGTACTTTTTCCAGGTGATTGCAATGCGCCTATCTAACTCTTCAGTATTGTTCTCTCTGCGAAAAGATACTTATTACCAAGGTATTAAGGTATTAGGTTATTGCCAAGGTAGACGTAATCGTCAACGTAGTCCACGATTGCGTTATTTACAGTTATTGGTTTTTTACAGTGGTTAGTCATTACCTTTGTTTTTGTAATGTTCATCTCTAGGCCAATATCTGTGCTAACTGCATCGAGCTCTTCCATCATTGTTTGTAGTTCTGTAGCGTCTTCCGAGAACAATACGATGTCGTCCGCAAACCGTAGATGGTGAAGATGTTTCGGTCCTATTTTTATGCCTTTTTCTGCCCAGGGTAGATCTTTCATTATGTTTTGTAGTACCGATATGAAAAGTTTTGGCGATAACGGGTCGCCCTGTCTTACTCCTCTACAAATTTTAATTCTTTGGCCTGAGTTTTCTAATTTTATTTTACTTGTGCTGTTTTTATATATGCCCTTTATTATTCTAATATACTTTCCGTTTACGTTTTGGCTTCGTAGAGCGTTCCATATACTTGTGTGCGATATCGAGTCGAAAGCTTTTTTATAATCGATGAAAGCCAAATATAGCGGTCTTCTAAATTCGTAGTACTTTTCAATTATCTGTTCGAGTACTTGTATGTGGTCTGTAGTGCTGAACGATTTTCTAAAACCAGCTTGTTCCGTTGGTTGGTGGGCTTCAATGTCGTTATCAATTCTTTCTAGTAGGCACGTCGCAAAGAGCTTGTATAAACTTGGCATTAAGCTTATAGGGCGGTAGTTTCCTACGTCTGTTGGGTCACCTTTCTTGTACAGTAGTATAATTTCAGACTCAGCCCATGCTTGTGGAACCTTCTCTTCTTTGAGAATTTTATTGAACAGCTGAGTCAATGGCACGAGAATTACGGTTTTTGCTACCTTTATGGCTTCGTTGGATATACTATCTGTTCCTGAACTTTTGTCGTCTTTTAGTTTTTCGAGCTTTTTGAGTATTTCAAACTCTTCAAATTTTGAGATGTCCGTGCTTTGCTTCTGGCAGTCTAAAGTTTCCTTAATTTCCAGGTTCGACTCTTCAGAGGCGCTGTATAGCCGTCTATAAAATTCTGTCGCTGTGTCGATAACATCTGCACGACTTTGGTGTTTAGTGATGGCCTTGGAATTTAGTGATGGAATCCATTGTTTTTCTGTGGCTAGTTCTTTGAATGCCTTCTTTAAACTGCCAGAAGATTTTAATTTTTTTGTGAAAATAGCTTCTCTATGGTCTTTGTAATTTTTCTTTATTTCTTTGTTTGTAGTTTTAAATAGTCTTGTAAGTCTGTTATTGCATTCATTGCTGAACATTATATTACTTATCTTTATCGATATGTAGTAATTAGCCATGGACCATTGATAACAATGATACCTAACACTGACTCACTTGTGTTCATGTAAAGCACAGATTGCCGTGTAAGTACCTAGTTATCGGTGAACAAGTGAAGTTCGCACGGTCACCGGTCGCCGCCGTCGTCGGTACCCGCGTGCTCTTCGACATGACGGCATGACCACATCTAATCATCGTCACCTTGACATACTATGTAGCTGGCAAGCGCTGGGAAACACGGCGACGCCTCGGAACGTGCTCGTCTATTACTAAACATGACAATATTGTGCTGATTTTATACAATAAGTCGAACATTACGTAGAGTAAATAGAACACAGAACTTTTAGTCGAAGCTGCTTAATAGTACATTATGGTACAAGTATGTAATGTTGGTGATTACCGCTGAGGCGCCATTGCGACCCGAGCCGTTAGGTGAGGGTCTTAAGAGAGCCGAGGACGGTAATCATCAATACACACGTGTATCATACGACGTTTTTCAACACACTTACTTGTGAAGAAAATAATACTAAAAAATCATTTTATTTAGTAGATAAAAGTTTATTTAAATAAACAATTAGTAAATGTGCAGTAAGTAAAATTATAATTAACTATTTTTACAGTTATTTTTTTTAATTCTTGTATCCTAAATGCACCAGTTACGCCAAATATTAAAGCAACCTGAAAAAAAGAAACAACAATTAAGTTCAACACACAACACAGGCTGAAGTCGCGTTGATATTTAAAATTAATTTAACTAACCTTAGTAGCCATATATTGGTTATCTGGAGACGATAAAATCTTTGATTTCTTGCTTCTAAATCCATCGGATAGTCTTTTCAGGTAAGCGACAAATTAGAGTATGTTTTTAAGTCCACTACATTCTTTGTTCAGACTGTACTTTTTAACATTGAGTATATATGGCCTGTGTCCCAGCAGTGGGAACATTTATAGGCTGATGATGATGATGATGATGATGATGATATATGTCACCGGAAAATAACAAGAACCGTCAATTTATAAATTTTCTAGGAAATTTATAAACTTTCGTAGGATTCTAAACGGGAGATAAATTGTATTATTTTACGGCCACATTTTCGCAAAGTTATAAACTTACCGAAATCACGCGTAAAATAATAAGTAAGCAATAACCAAACGCCATGTGCGCTCTGATTGGTTGAATAAGTCACGTGTTCCTTCTCTTTCATCTCACGGATTTCTTTGAAATTTGATTTTAAAATGTTTGTTTTTTTTGGCAGAAGGCCGGTTTTTATGTTTTATGATTATTTTTTAATAAACCTCTTTAATATCGTAGAACACGATTTCTGTTGTTTTATTTTGGTAGAGTAAAGTAGGGGTCGTTAGCATATTATGTAAAAAAGTAACCCTGTATTATAGGTACAGTCAACAAAACAGATAGGTATGCAGGGTCGAAAGATATAATTGATTTTTTCTTAAAAACCGATCATGTTTTCGAATGAAATTAAAATTAAATGCAGAAAAATAATCAATTGGTCAAATTAATTCAAATTTCATTTGAAGATGTGCAACAGTTTAAAAAAAACTAAAACTATATCTTTCGACCGTGCATACCTATCTGTTTTGTTGACTGTACCTACCTAGTTTTAAAATAAAAATGCTGTTAGGTAGGTAATCGAAACTGATAAGTTTATAATTTGGCAAATCTAATTGTGCCTAAGTAGTAGGCGGTGTACAACATAAATCATTTTCTTCATAACTAGTACTTGTAGACATTTAATTAATAAATAATTTCAACTTGTACGTTTTTAATGTAAAAAACTGTCACTCAAATATAACCTTTGTTTTCTCTGTAATAAAGAAAACTTTGAATTCCCCATTTTGTACGTGGCTAAAACGCTATCCGCGAAAAGCCAAAAAAAAAAAACTCATTCTTTTATTCTATGGCTGATCGCCATTGTTAGATGCGCGCGCATAGGAAAACTGATTAATTTTTCCCACCATTGCGAAACATTTTTCGCAACTCGTTTTCACTGTTCAAATTATAGTTATTACACGCTTTTTATTAGCTTCACCTGTATGTTAGTATGTTTGTATGTTTGTTTGTAACCGACTTCTTTGGGCGCGATTTTGACCCACTTTAAACGGCCAGATTTCGTTCAAACTTTGTAGATTTATTGAGGACCGATGACAATACACTAATTTGATAAAATTATTCAATTTGCAAAATATGATTTTTGTTAATTTATATAATTTCCAGACTTCCACCAAGGCTGGGCCAACTCTGGCTTACAAGCTTGGGCCAGAGTTTAACAGAGTTGGGGCAAGCCTGGGCCCGTTGTTCTTTCCTATACGGGTGGTTCCGTGCTTCTACCGCGGCACTCGACTAGGTATGCGCATTAGAGTTTGCAACAGTGTCTGCGCATGTAACTTAGATTTCACGAGCCACGAAGAGTCCGCCACCGTCTCTGTGACTAAGTTTAATTATTTTGCCGTGTCTACGTTCGTCCGTTGCTCATATTTATGTAGGGGAGTAGACTATTGGTGCTCAGTAACCGAAAACGTGTATGAGATATATAAAGAATATAAATAATTTGTTAAGTCGTAAGACAGGTAAAATTTTATGAAAACGTAAAAATTAAATTAAAATTAAAAAAAAAACAAGCTATTATAAATAATCCAAACTAAAAAGTAGAAAATAAATAATAGTTAAAAAAAACTAAAAAACACGCTTTTTATAGAAAACCGAACTAAAAAATAGAAAATAAATTTTAATGAATTTAAATTAAGAAAATAGTGTTAAAAATTTCAATGAATATAAGTTAATAATAGTGTGAATAAAAAAAAAATATCTTATTTTAAAAAAAGCGTGGGGTGCTTTTTAAAATATTATCGAAATGATAATCACTCTACTCATATCTGTCAATAAAATATTTATAACTATTGACACCATGCACCCCACGCTTTTTTTAAAATAAGATATTTTTTTTTTATTCACACTATTATTAACTTATATTCATTGAAATTTTTAACACTATTTTCTTAATTTAAATTCATTAAAATTTATTTTCTATTTTTTAGTTCGGTTTTCTATAAAAAGCGTGTTTTTTAGTTTTTTTTAACTATTATTTATTAATTAAATGTCTACAAGTACTAGTTATGAACACAATGATTTATGTTGTACACCGCCCGATATAAGATGCGTTATGGAAAGTTTACTACCTGAAAACTCGCAAAATAGCGTACCAAAATTTCATACAATGGCAAAACAACAAGAATATGAAGTCTTTTTCAGAAAATGGGTTCATGGCGTACAAGCTTTAAAGAATTATCTCCTAAGTGCAAACCTAGCTCTTTGTGGTGTATATTTTAAACTCAATGTTAAAAAGTACAGTCTGAACAAAGAATGTAGTGGACTTAAAAATATACTCTAATTTGTCGCTTATCTAAAGAGACTATCCGATGGATTTAGAAGCAAGAAATCAAAGGTTTTATCGTCTCCAGATAACCAATATATGACTACTATTATTATTTCCTTTATTTATTTTTACACATATAAATTATATTTTTAAATATCCAAATATAAAACAATATAAAAAACATTTAAAAATATAAAAAATATTGGTATGTAATATAGGTACATAAACGTATAATGTCACTTTCGGGATATCTTCCGTGATAGTCCATTATAATAATGGATGGATGGTTTTAATTGGAATAATGGATTATCACAAAAAAAAAAACAATAATTATGTCCTATAATTATGACTTTGCCTACAATTTACTTAACCACATTTTCGGGTTATTAGAAATACGAACTACTGGCAACACTCTCCCGGTACGTCATTTCGGGACGTTGACATTATTTGTGTCGAATAACCTCAAAATTGTGTTTGAATAACTTAAAAATATATAGTTTTGTGTGTACTTACGTGTGAAACGATATTCCTTCAGACTTTTTGTTCACTTTTGTATTGTTTTTACCCCATTTAATCACACAGGACGGCATTTTTTAGGCAAACTTACTGCACGACGACCCGTGAGATACTAACGAAAAGGAGCTTAGTTTGATGCATGTGTGTGCGTGTGCGCGTGTGTTTACTTGAAGGAGCTGAGTTTTTTGGCTTCACTAATAACAAAAGAGGAATTATTATATTCAAGAGGAGAATACAGCATGATGTTTAAATTGGAGCAACAATTTATGAAAAAGGGCATCAGAAGTAAACTATTCTTACGGCGGGAACTAAACAATATATAATAGTTAAAAAAAACTAAAAAACACGCTTTTTATAGAAAACCGAACTAAAAAATAGAAAATAAATTTTAATGAATTTAAATTAAGAAAATAGTGTTAAAAATTTCAATGAATATAAGTTAATAATAGTGTGAATAAAAAAAAAATATCTTATTTTAAAAAAAGCGTGGGGTGCATGGTGTCAATAGTTATAAATATTTTATTGACAGATATGAGTAGAGTGATTATCATTTCGATAATATTTTAAAAAGCACCCCACGCTTTTTTTAAAATAAGATATTTTTTTTTTATTCACACTATTATTAACTTATATTCATTGAAATTTTTAACACTATTTTCTTAATTTAAATTCATTAAAATTTATTTTCTATTTTTTAGTTCGGTTTTCTATAAAAAGCGTGTTTTTTAGTTTTTTTTAACTATTATTTATTTTCTACTTTTTAGTTTGGATTATTTATAATAGCTTGTTTTTTTTTTAATTTTAATTTAATTTTTACGTTTTCATAAAATTTTACCTGTCTTACGACTTAACAAATTATTTATATTCTTTATATATCTCATACACGTTTTCGGTTACTGAGCACCAATAGTCTACTCCCCTACATAAATATGAGCAACGGACGAACGTAGACACGGCAAAATAATTAAACTTAGTCACAGAGACGGTGGCGGACTCTTCGTGGCTCGTGAAATCTAAGTTACATGCGCAGACACTGTTGCAAACTCTAATGCGCATACCTAGTCGAGTGCCGCGGTAGAAGCACGGAACCACCCGTATAGGAAAGAACAACGGGCCCAGGCTTGCCCCAACTCTGTTAAACTCTGGCCCAAGCTTGTAAGCCAGAGTTGGCCCAGCCTTGGTGGAAGTCTGGAAATTATATAAATTAACAAAAATCATATTTTGCAAATTGAATAATTTTATCAAATTAGTGTATTGTCATCGGTCCTCAATAAATCTACAAAGTTTGAACGAAATCTGGCCGTTTAAAGTGGGTCAAAATCGCGCCCAAAGAAGTCGGTTACAAACAAACATACAAACATACTAACATACAGGTGAAGCTAATAAAAAGCGTGTAAAAATACAAAGAAGGAACGTCACTCGGAGACCATTTTGTTTACGTTGTCAAAAATTTTCGGCCAGCTAAAAGCCGCAGGCAGTCCCCTAGCAGAGGAAGAAAAGTTTAATGTAATATTGCTATCCATGCCAGAATCATACGAAGTTATTGTAACAACTTTAGAGTCATTACCAAACCTGACAGTAGACATGGTTAAGGATAGATTACTAGGAGAGGAAGAAAAGAGGAATAAGAGAGGTCCAAAAACAATAGAGCACCAGAAGAATTCCTTTTTGTGCTATGGATGCGGCAAGCCAGGCCATAAAAAAATCTAATGTAGAGCGAGATACCAACAGGGACCACCCCGTGGACAAGGACAAAATTATGCAAGAGGTCAAGGACGAGGAAGTAGAGCGCCACATAGGGCAGGTTTTGGAGGGAGAAGTAGGTCACAAGGAAGAGGTCGTGGAAGTGCAGACAGAAGATCATGGCAAGGACAAGGACCTAACAACCCAGGGAATAGTCATCAGTCATATGCGGCATCAACAGAGAATGAGTATGAATTTCTGACTGGCAATGGACGGAACCAAGAATTTAGTGATCAATGTGAGATAACTTGGTGTGTGGATTCAGGGTCATCAGACCACCTAACAAATGACAAAAGTGCGTTTTATAACTATATTGAACTAAATACACCAAAAGTGATTTCTGCGGCGAAGAATGGAGTGAGTTTAAAGGCGGTTGGATGTGGAAACATAAACACAAGATGTTATGTTGGTAAACTACATGTTATGATGTTATGTTGGTACTCAATTCTCTTCTATAATCTCCAAGCAGCTGAAGATCGATGACTTTAAAATGGATTATCTAGAAGTTTGCCACAGGCTAGGAGCCTCCCAGGGTAAAACTAGACCGGTGCTGGTGCGTTTCAGTGGCATGGAGTATCGTCGGTTAGTTTGGGACGGTAAAACTACACTCAAGGGCAGCGGTATCACTATTTCCGAGTTCCTGACCAAAACACGACACCAGGTATTTATGGCGGGCAGCCATAAATACCTGGTGTCGTGTGCAAGCACTTTAATATCAACAACTGCTGGTCGGCAGAGGGAAAGATTATTGTCCTGACGCCTGACAAGTCACGCCGGACGATATTAACATAGGGTGAGCTTGAAACTTTAATCGCGCTTTATCCCGCTCTCGACCGTGCTGCCACTCCCGGTGATCTCGTGCCTGCTGCTTCTATCTCGCCAGCAGCTACATCTACATCGCCTGTAACCGCAACCCCCAGAGGGAAGCTTGTGAGGAAGGCTCGTCGCTAAACTACCATAATTTTCTTTGATCGCTACGCCTACATCAGTTATTGTATTTTAAACAGCAAAATACTTAGATTATATGATTCGTCGAGTGAAGTTTAAATACGTTCCGGCTCCCTGGCTTACTCCTGCCATCAAGGATGCGATGGCAAGTAGAGATAGAGCCAAGAGAAGGTTAAAACGCTGTCCTTCTGAGCGCAATCTATCTGTGTACAAAATGTTGCGTAACCGCTGCAGTCGTATGTGTAGTGATGCTAAGCGACGCTACTTCCAGAAATCTGTCGACAACCGCAACTCTTCCGATGTCTGGATTTTTTTTAAATCTGTCGGCATTGGCAAGTCTCCAGTTGTTTCTGATAGCGACATTGACGTGTGTGCTCTTAACAAGCATTTCTCACTACCCCCTGTTACGTTGGATCCGCTCGTCAAGATGGCTACTTTAAATAAACTTTCCTGTTTACCTTTGCCGCAATGTTCTTCCTTCGATTTAAGGCCTGTGTGTGAGATTGAGGTCAAAAAATCTATGTCTGCTATCTCTTCCTCTGCTGTTGGTAATGACAACCTTTGCTTAAGAATGATTTCTCCTATTCTTCCCACACTACTTCCCGTCTTGACTCACATTTTTAACTTCTCCTTGTTTTCTTGTACTGTTCCTGAGGCCTGGACACAAGCCCATATCATCCCCTTGCCTAAAATTTCTAATCCGGTTGCACCAACGGATTTCAGACCCATTTCCATCCTCCCTTATCTCTCTAAAGTTCTTGAGCACATTGTCCATCAACAAATCACGGCCTTCCTTTCTGGGAATGACCTTCTTAGCACTTTTCAATCTGATTTTCGCCCTGGCCATAGCACTGTAACGGCTCTTTTAAAGGTTACTGACGATTTTCGCTAGGCTATGGACCACAAGTCTCTTACCTTACTTGTACTTCTAGACTTTAGCAGCGCCTTTAACTCTGTTGATTTCGACATCATTCTGGGTATCCTTAAATCTATCAATTTCTCCTCTTCCTCTATTGGTTGGTTTGACTCCTATCTTAAAGGCTGCTCGCAGTATGTTCGTCTTGATGAGTCTTCCTCTGATTGGTGCCCTCATAGCGCGGGTGTGCCTCAGGTTGGCGTTCTCTCTCCTCTTATTTTTTCTATTTTCATTAACTCTGTCACCAGAGTCATCTCTTCCTTCTTCCATCTCTATGCTGACGACTTGCAGCTTTACCATCATTTCTTAAGGGAAGATGCGGAAGGCCGTGTCTGTCATGAACAAGGATCTGGATTTGATAAGTGATTGGTCGCAGTCCTTTGGACTGCAAATCAATCCTAAGAAATCTCAGGCCTTGGATCATCGGCGGCAAATACATATATGCGGAATAGGCTCGATGTTGCGTCGCTGTCTCCACTCAGGCTGAATGGAGTTCAGATTGATTACGCAATTAAGGCTAAAAACCTAGGAGTGACTATGGATTCTTACTTATCTTGGACTGCCCGTGTCGCTGAAGTTAGTCGCAAAGTGCACTACACGTTCCACTCTTTGAAATGCCTCCAGAGCTTTCTACCATTGAAAACAAAAATTTCCCTTGCGCAAACTCTCATTCAACCCATCATTGACTACGCCGATGCCTGTCATTTGGATGCCACCGAGGAGCTTCTAAATAAACTTGAGCGCTTGCAAAACATCTGTATCCGTTTTATTTTTAACCTTAAAAAATATGATCATGTTTCCAACTTTCGCAAAATACTCAAGTGGCTCCCAATTC
Source organism: Lycophotia porphyrea (assembly GCA_950005105.1). Lineage (NCBI taxonomy): Eukaryota > Metazoa > Arthropoda > Insecta > Lepidoptera > Noctuidae > Lycophotia > Lycophotia porphyrea. The sequence goes on along the minus strand of OX465408.1, from coordinate 94,586 downwards.
AACTTCGCAGGAACTCTCGGATATTGTGTCTGCTATTCAACATGCTTCATAACCCTAAAACGCCATCCTATCTACGGGAACGTTTTTCCTACTCCCGTCCTTCTGATGCACCTTGCAGGTCGCATCTAAAAAACCTCCTTAAATCCCCTCCCCACTCTACCGACTTCTACTCCTATTCCTTCACTGTACACGCAGTGCGGTTGTGGAATTCACTTCCGCCTGACATTAGGGACTGTAAAACTGTTGCAGTTTTCAAGAGAAGAGTGAAAGAACATTATCTTTCCATTTCGTCATAGTTGCATAAGTATTTATTTTTTAGTTATTTTATTTTATAGTATTTTATATGTATTTATAAGTATGTAAGTATATTCTTGTATTGTATATTATATGTAAATAGGTATCTGTTTTATGTTTTATGTATTCCATTTTCTCTTCTTCTTTTACACACTCTGTCTACATCTCTTTTTTAGTATCTCCTTTCGCAGGTATGCTAGAAGAGATTTCTTTAGAAATAAGCATCACCTTTGTACTATTTTCTGTTCCTTTCTTCTTTTATTTTTGTAGTGTGTACATAAATCTATATCTATCTATATCTATTCTATACATACAATAAAACAGTAAATATATTAAATAAAAAATAATTGGGGGGGGGGGGGGGGTTTACAAACAGTAATAGAGCACGAATCCAAAAAAAAATTCTGTCTGTTTGTCTGTACACGCTAATCTTCGGAACTACTCGACGGATTTGAATGATATTTTTTTGTTGTATATACCATGTATATGTGTATATATTTGTACCATAGCAAAAATTGTACCACGTAATGAGCATTTTCTGCTAAGAGAATAAATTTGAAGATCTGGAACAGCTGATGTGGAACTCCAAGAGCCCAGCTACACTATAACATACAGGGTGTAAACAGACTCTTCACGAAGCCGTCAACCAAGCATTATGTACATCAAACTAAGTAACTTTACGCAAAAATTTGTGCTGGGAAACAACTTTTTTTTTGGGCTGAAAAATCACGTTTACAGTAGGACTCAATGTAACGCACTCAAAACATTGTGCTCATGGATGGATTGAATAATAAGGGGGTCCTGGAGGTGTTAAAAGTAAAAATCTTACATTAAAAACAAGTATTTAAAAAAAACTTGTGAAAAAGTTGGAACTTTGACCCTCAATATCTCCGTAACTAGAAGGTTCCCAGGTATGGTCTAAAACAAAAAAATGATCGTAATGACGGGGAGAACAAGTGCCTTTCGGCTTCGTTAAGAGTCTGTTTACACCCTTTATATAGGAATGATGTCTTAGCAAGATTTGTTCAGACTGATAAGCACTCTCTGTTGACGTATAAAAATTGAAGATCCTGAACACCTGTTGTGGAACTCCAAAGCCCAGCGACATTATAACATATTAAGGAATGACGTCTTAGCAAAAGTTGTTTAGTCTGAAGGGCATTTCCTGTGGTCTTACAAAAATGAAAGATCTGAATCGTCTCGCTCATCCCGTTGTTTTCCCGTCCCCGGTCCCCAGATCTTCGATTTTAACAACCGCGTTGTCGCTGGCATAAGCAACAGGTTAGTTGTTAAATAAAATAAAATAGACTGTACTATTAAAAATGTATATTATGTGCCAGAGTTGAGGAAAAACTTGTTGTCTGTTGCTAAAATTGAGAGTAATGGTTATAGAATTGAATTTTTAAATAGTAAAGTTAGAGTTTATAAATATGATCAATTGACAATGATTGGAAACAATGAAGGGTCTTTGTATACTATTCACATGCAAATATTAAAAGATGAATGTAACTTAAGTAACAGTAATGATGATCAAGTGATGCAGCTGTGGCATAGACGTTTTGGTCACCTCGGTTTTAAAAAATTAACTTTGCTTTCACAGAGTCAAATGGCATTGATGACTTGACTAAATGTAATAATAATAATTCTGTGTGTGAACCGTGCTTACTAGGTAAAATGACGAGACAACCTTTTAACAGACAAGGACGTAGGGCAACCAGACCACTAGAATTAGTACACACCGACGTATGCGCACCTATCACCCCGCTGACTGAGGAAGGATACAGGTATTTTCTGACATTTATAGATGACTATACTCATTTTGTTTGGGTCTATCTACTTAATAATAAAAGTGAAGTTTTTGACGAATTCAAGCAGATTTTTATGCAACCAATCATTTCAATGCTAATATATTAAAGTTGAGATCGTATGGCGGTGAATATGTGTCAAGGCAATTTCAGGAGTTTTGTTACAGCAAGGGAATTCAAATGCAATATACTGTGCCATACAATCCCCAGATGAATGGAGTAGTAGAACGGATGAACCGCACATTAATAGAAAAGGCAAAAACAGTTTTGTTAGACTCACAGCTTAGTAAGGAGTTTTGGGGCCATGCAGTTTTGTTTGCAGCCTATGTTACTAACAGAAGTCCGACTGAAGGAAAAAGTTAAACACCATCAGAACTATGGGAAGGAAGGAAACCTCATGTGAGAGCTATGAGAGTGTTTGGTTGTACAGCATACAATCATGTTCCTAGAGAGTTACGACATAAATTATATTATTCAGGAAAGAAAATGATTTTTATGATTTTTACAGAAACAAAGTCAGTAATATCGGCACGAAATGTAGTGTTGATGAAACAAAACCCTGACGTGCCAATTATATGACATACACACAGGACACAATAGAAAAGAAAGAAGATGAAGTAAGTGAACAGGAAGAAGATAGTGAGGAGGAGAGAGAAAAAGAAAATGTATCAAGGGACAACATAAAGCGAAAAATATCAAAGAATAGGAATAAAGGAAAAAGAAAGATAGTAAAGAAGAAGAGACACAAGAAATGGAGAATGATACAGATAGAAAGACAGAGAGCTTAGAAAGAGGGAGAGAAAAGAGACAAATAAGACAACCAGTATGGCAAAAGGATTATGAAATTGATATAGACCAAGATGATAGAGCATTATAAGTATTATTATCAAGTTACCAGGAGGTTCCAACTAATTTTGATGACATTAAAGGGAGAAAAAATGAGAAGCACTGGAATACGGCAATAAATGAGGAATTAAAAGTTTTAAAAGAAAATGAAACATGGAAATTGGTACCTGAACCAAAGAAAGAAAAGCTATTCGATAGTAAATGGGTATTTACAAAGAAAAATATAGGAGAAGAAGAGTTATGTAAAGCAAGATTGGTAGTAAAAGGTTTTGAACAGAAGGAGAAAATACATACTCACCTGTATTGTATCATTAGCCCCGTAGTATCGCGCCAATCGGTCTACACCATGGACAATCTAGGCGCACCTCGTGGACCCTTCTGTATTCGGTAGGTGACATCGTTGATCCTAGTCACGACTCGGTATGGTCCATACCATTTTGCTTGCAATTTCGGAGACTTCCCCTTGCTCCGCACTGGGTTGTGCAACCACACCAGTGAACTCTCCGCGAAACCCCTACTGTTTGCCTTCCGGTCATAACGAGTCTTCATCTTCTCAGACATCTGTTGGCCGGATTGTCTGATATGCTCATAAACATCATTCAACTTGTTACGCAAGTCATTCGCATAATCTGTTACACTGCGTGGAGCATCAGGGGGAGTTCCAGTGATTAAATCTGCAGGCAACCGTAATTCCCTTCCAAAGTTCGCGAAGGCCTCACAGTGGTGTCACAGTCGTACTTTCGTGGATTGCACTACGGTAGGACAAAAGAAATGGCTGTATGTGCTTGTCCCAATCCCTTTGCCTGCTTTCCACGACTTTTCCCAGATATCTCTCCAACGTTTGGTTGAATCGTTCCACCATTCCATCAGATTGTGGATGGTAAGAAGTGGTTCTGGTTTTGTGGGAACCCATCAATCGACAAGTCTCCTGAAATACTTGTGATTCAAAATTCCTTCCCTGATCGCTGTGTATTTCTAAGGGTACACCAAAAGGGGCTGCGGGCTGTTCGAAAGAGATACCGCGGCCCTGGAACACAAAGGGCAAGGAAGGAACATGGATGGGTTTTAGTCAGTACAAGTCTGACACTCCCTTCCGCTCTGCCCAGAGCGGGAGAAGTCATTTGATGATTTCCCATCCGGAAAAAAGAAAAAAAAAAAAAAAGTGTACTCCAAAACGACAGAAGACCTCCTGAACCAATTTATCTGCGACAGTTGTAGCTTCTTGGTTAGGAATGGCGAAGACTTCTGGCCACTTTGTGAAGTAATCCATGACAACCATGAAGTACTTGTTCCCGCTTTTACTTTCTGGAAATGGTCCCGCAACGTCTAGTGATATCCGTTCCCAGGGGACTCCAACGTTGTACACTTTTAATGCAACTCTGCTGCGTGTTTGGAGTCCTTTCACAGCCGCACAACTCGTACATTTGCGACACCAGCCCTCCACATCATTTCGACAGTGGATCCAGTAAAATCGCTCTCGGATCTTCAATAGAGTCCTTCTTATCCATATGTCCTCCTGAACATCCATCTTGGTAGAGCCGTAAAACATCCGGTACCTTGGCTTTAGGGACAACCATTTGGAAATGACATCTGTCTCCTCGAGCGTTTTCCCATTTACGGCACAAGACTCCATCCTGGGTCACCAAGCTGTTCCATTGTGCCAATAACTCTGATGGAACTCATCGCCGCCACATCATTCCACTTGGGCTTAGGAGCACCAGCTTTGATCCAATCGAAGATCGGTTTGATGTCCGTGTCATTTTGCTGAGCCTGATGTAGGGTTTCCTTCCATTCATCGCTGAGATCCGTTCTAAGCATACTCACGGGTGCTACTTCTTTAGTCTCTTGCCTGGCACAATGCTTACAGTCTTCAGGACAAGGTCTTCTTGACAAGGCGTCAGCGTTTCCGTGAGTTCTTCCACTGCGATGTTCAGTTACGAAGTCATACTCTTGTAACAGTTCAATCCATCTTGCCACTTGCCCCTCTGGATTCTTGAACTGTAATAGCCACTTCAATGCAGCATGGTCAGTTCGTAACAGGAAATTTTTTTTCAAGTATTTACTAAAGTGCTGCAATGTCTTTATTACGCCGAGTAACTCCCGTCTCGTAACGCAGTAATATCTTTCCGGTTTGGATAAAGACTTGCTGAAGTAAGCTATGACAACCTCCCGGTCTCCTTTCCGTTGAGACAGCACGCCCCCAATTCCAGTATTACTTGCATCTGTGTCAACTACGAAGTCATTTTCAGTATCAGGATATCTCAAAATAGGAGTGTTGCACAGACGTTCACGTGTTCTTTAATTCCTTAAATGCGATGTCGCAGTTCTCGTCCTAACAGAATTGTCGCTTTTCCTCAGTGAGTCTGTGTAGGGGTTTTGCAATGTCAGCAAAATTCTTGACAAACCTTCGATAGTAGGAGCACAAACCCAAAAATGCTCTGACCTGTGTCTTGTCTTTCGGAACTGGCCAATCCTTGACGGCGACTACTTTCTCTGGGTCTGTTTGAACACCTTCCCTCGAAACTATGTATCCTAAAAAGTTTACTTGTCGTCTGAAAAACGAGCACTTTTTCGGACATAACTTGAGATTTGCTGTTCAGATTTTCGACAGCACTCGGTTGAGGTTTTTAAGGTGATCTTCAAATGTACGGCCCACGATGATTATGTCGTCTAGATAGACAAGACATGCGTCTCCAATCAATCTGGCAAGTACTTGCTCCATCAACCTTTCAAACGTAGCGGGAGCATTGCACAATCCGAACGCCATAACTTAAAATTGCCACAACCCCTTTCCTGTAGAGAAAGCAGTTTTCTCCTTGTCCTCAGGGTCTATTTCTACTTGCCAGTAGCCACTTTTCAGGTCCAGCGTGGTAAACCATTTCATTTCAGTCAGCGTATGCAGTGTGTCATCGATCCTAGGCAATGGGTAGCTGGCCTTTTTCGTGACGTCGTTCAGTCATCGATAGTCCACACAAAAGCGCATGCTGCCGTCCTTTTTCTTTACCAGGACCACAGGAGAACACCACGGACTGCATGAAGGCTCTATAACACCGTCCTTCACCATTCCCTCAATCATAGTGTCCACCTCTTTTTCCCGTGCAACTGGCAGTCTTCTTGGTCGCTGACGGATTGGTAACTCGTTATCTGTATTAATCTTGTGCTGAACGAGTCCAGTTCTCCCTATGTCAGCATCATTTGTAGAGAAAATGCCGGCGTACTGAAGTAACATCTTCATAGCCTTATCCATTTCTCCTTGAGTTAAGTCACAGTTTTCCAAAAGCGTTGACACGTCAAAATTTGCATTACGGGTTTTATTTCCGGTAGGCAGATCTTGCAATTGACGCATCCAAGCTACTTACTCGCAAGTGACGATCAACGTGCCCTTCTTAATCACTTGGTCCTTGTCGCTTGGATTCAGTATGCGGACTGCTGAGACGTTGGTGGCCTTTACCAGAGTACATGCCATTTTCCATGGAAAGTTATTATTCACCCTTTCTATCAGAACACTTCGATCTTTGCGTCAGAATTTTGTGGTAAACTAATTGGCACGATCGTTTCTGATCTGCGAGGAAGAACAATCTTCTTCAAGCAGTACACTTTCCCTGATGGTGCCCCTTCCATGAAGACTTCCTCTGAACCACATTTCAATACTCCTTGATTAACGTCGATCTCACAACGATGTCTCCGCATGAAGTCCAAGCCCAAGATGCAATCATCCACTATGTCGGCCACGATGGTATTGTGCTGGTAAATTCTGTCACCCAATTTTACCTCCACCTCTTTCTTGCCTCGGACGATTATGTGCTGACCGGTCGCTGTTACTAATTGTATACGGTCGTGGTTATTGAAGTAGTCCCCAAGAAACTGACTTGCTAGGTGAGAACTGACGACCGTGTGAGAAGCTCCAGTATCCAACGTCAGTTTGCATGGTGTTCCGTTGACTTCGCCTTTGATAGTCAGGCTGTTCCCGTCATGTGCTTGCGAGATCATAATCCTCGGGGCTCTTTCAATACCAGCCAGCACCCGCCCCCCAGTCCTGGCATTTACTCGTTTCCCTGCTGTGGCTGGGCAATCACTTCAGTCACCCTTCCCTGCTGATCTTCTCTCGGTGTGCTGCGCTTAGTACAGCTTGACCGAAGATGACCCCTCTCTCCACAAGTGTAGCACCTAGGGCTGTACCCTGGCGAGCGGTCACGCACAGGAGATGCTACAACCTCCCTGACGCGGTGCGTTTGATGGTTTTGCCTCACTGCCTCTACTTCTAAGGCATGGGCCAAGGCATCTTTCATTGTCTCATGATGCCCAAGTCTCACAGCGGCTCTAACTTCTAAGTCCCGTATTCGATCCACGAACGCCTGCATCAGATTTCCATCGATAAGTGCAGAGGCAGACTGGTATGCTTTCCGAACCAGCTTTTCCACTTCCAGGGCCCACTGCTGTAGGTTCTCGGCACTACGTTGAACACGATCCTTCAACTTGGCACGGAACACGTGCTCCAGGTGCGCGCCGCCGTATCTGGACTCTAACGCCTCCAGCAGTTGCTCGTAGGTCACATCCTTGCCGAGCGCCTCAAGGATGGTGAGGGCCTGGTCTCGGAGGCCCAAGGTGAGCGCGGTCATGGCTTGCGCTTTTGTCCTCCCAGTCACCTTCATAACAGCCTCAAATTGGATTTTATAGACCGACCACGAAGTTGTTCCGTGGAATGGCGACACCTTAAAACCACCTGCTGAAGGTACAGCAACCATTGCCACAGTCCCGTCTCCAGCCTTCACCTAAAGCCTTCTTCACACCAGCAATCTGGACTTCGGCTTCGCAGATACGATTTTCATGCTGGTGAACCTGCTCCTTCATCAACTTGAGGTCTTTGCCAAATGTAGCGTGAAGATCCTTTATAAGGAGCATCTGCTCTTCTAACCGGCGAGCCTGCTCCTCCTTATCACGTTTCAACGTGCTCCTGCAGCGTCATCATTAAAACAGACAAATCAGGCGCCGCGGATGCTGGAGGAACCCCGGACGAACCAGCGACTGGCTCTGACGTAGGCTGGACACCGCCCGGTGTCTGTGTCGGAGAATCTCCAAACCGCCTTTGGTCCATGTCTTGCTGTCGTTGACTCCTGGTACGGATACCATCCATGTCGTCCTTTGGTAGAATCGGCATAACTTATCCCTCTTTTCTGACACCAATTTGTTACGAGCTGTATATGGGATAAATTAATTACCACCGATTAAACAACAAATAACTTTTACTAACACAAAACACTTTAAATTCAATTACAATTACACTATTGATCACTAGTCACTTAAATATCGCACTTCCAGTTCACTTCGATTCACTTCGTTGTGTAGCCAAAATCAGACTGACTGCTCCTGCAAACACGACAACTATTTATAGGTCGACCGAACCTTCTTGAACCTTCTTCACAGTGCACAATGGAACGTCATCCTTCGAGAAACTTCGACATCTTTCTCGAATGTTCTAGACAGTTCCATAGTGAATACTGTCCTTCGAGAAGGTTCTACAACTCTCTCGAATCTTCTAGAACATTCTAGACTCGAGTCGTCTTAGACAGTTCAATAGTAGATCATTTGAGACTCGCATGTAATCTAGAATGTTCTCGTAAAGTAACCGACTTAACAATATTATAACATGGACAATTGTAAAGGGACTAATGCTCCTATGGAACTTAATTTTAAACTGGACTTCGACACATGTGAAATTGACATGACTTTAGAACATCAATGCAGGTCTCTTATTGGTTCGTAATGTATGCTATAGTGAACACAAGACCAGACTTAGCGACAGCAGTATCATATTTAAGTAGATTCCAGTCACAGCCAACTTTGAAGTTGTGGCAAGCTTTAAAGCGTGTTCTTAGATATGTATGTTAAACAAACTATTGACTTTAATTTAAAATATAAGTGTAGATATGACAGTTTAAGGGCTGCAGATGCAGACTTTGCTCGCGATAATGATAGGAAATCCACTAGTGGATATTTGTTCAAGTTATTCAATAATACAGTATTCAACAATACTTGGAAATCAAAGAAGCAAAGTACAGTCATTGAGTACAACGGAGGCTAAATTAATTGCTTTATGTGAAGCATCGATTGTAGCTTGTTGGCTAATGAAGTTGTTGTGTGACTTTAACATTAAAATAAGTTATCCTGTCATATTTGAGGACAATCAAAGTACTATGAAAGCTGTAAAGAATCCAGATCAGAAACGATTGAAACACATTGATGTTAAATTTAACTTTATTAAACAAAAGGTAGAAGAAGGATTAATAACTATTAAATGTAATTATGTATCAACCACAGATCAACTTGCAGACATTTTGACGAAGCCCTGAGGGGCTGAAGGGCCCTGAAGGGCTTCGTCAAAAAGAAAAAAAAAAAAAAAGAAAAAAAAAAAAGAAAGAAAGAAAAAAGAAAAAAAAAAGAGAGAGATTTGTAAGATTGTGTAGTAAACATAATTTGTTGAAATGTTGTAATGTCCACACATCTGAATGTTTCCAAACGTATGACTTTTAATTATCTATGGTATTATTGTATTATCTAGAGTCGATGGTCTCGATGAAAAATGTAAGGCTGATTATAAAATAGTGTGCTCGATTAAAATGTTAATTAGAATAAATAAGAAGACAAATAAAACTAAGAACAAGGAATCAGTGTTTTAATAACATTCATCAAAATATAACGAGATAGACCACGATTGCCGAAGCGCATACTTTTCCAAGGACTCTGATGAACAGACAAAAAAAATCATGCGTGAACACAGAGCTATGTAAAAAATACTATCGAAGCAAGCCCTCCGTCTATTCACCATATTTATGTTGAGTATTATCAATCATGCTTTGCTCCGAAGTTCACATGCAAGTGCAGTCACATAAATATACATAATATAATAATAATAATATCTTGGGACAACCAACACATCGCCATCTGATCCCAAACAAAGGCAGAGCCTGTACTATGGCAACCAGACAACTGATAAACATACTTATATATTTCTAAATACATACATATTATAGATAAATTATACAGCCAGATACAGAACAAATAATTGTACTCATCGCACAAAGATTTGTCCTGTGTGGGAATCGAACCCACGACCTCCGTCCTAGCAGTCAGGGTCACTAACCACTAGACCAACAGGCCAATCAAAACATAGGATCAATTAACACATAGGATTTAATTTGACTTTTTATCCCGATAGTATGTTCCCGTAGGACATTTATCGAACTCCACGCGGGCGACGCCGCGGGTATTGAGCTAGTTATATATAAAAATATAATAGGAATAAGCTTTCAAAATTAGGTACTTCGATTAGTTAGTATATACATAGAACTACCTGCAGGCAAAAAAAACAGTAGTATTTTAAGATATTATTACTTATTTTCTTTATCTGTATTCCTTTACAAATTTCATACATTTTTAAATATTCCTTAAAAAAATCGTCAAATCTTAGTTGTTAATAATTCATGAAAACAAATCTAATGAAAACCCATGATGAAAAATGTTTTCAATGACATACGTTTATTCTATTGCAATACCAAAACGTCGGTAATGACAAACTTGACGTTTTGTTTTGACATAATTTATTTTTGTTCTGTCAATGTCGAACTTTGCTAGGAAAATGTTTCGGTTAAAGTTTCCTTTAAGGGCCATCGATTATTTATGATTTATTCATGAGTACTATCGACGAAAAAATATGAACTTCCAACTCAATGGCCCTTACAGGAAAGTTACCCATTTTGTTAATCAAAATAGTCATTATTGTGTTTTTGATATTATTCAATTTCTTGTTTGACAATTAATAATGTTTTTTGCCTTGTTCGTGAAAAGGAACGTACGGTTTTGTATTTGTTTACGTTTTTAGTTGGGTATAATTATTTAGTTGCACATGCTTACATTCTTCTGATAAATAGTTGAAAATGAATCGAAAAGCTATCATAAAGCTTTGTAAGGAGCTGGGCTGCTGCGACGCATGCTGTATTCGGTACTTAGGAGTGAAGACTCCGTCAGCTTACGAAAATGTCCACCAGTTCGTTCTTAAACTTGTAAGTCTGTTTAAGCTTCATTATTACTTCATAATTGCTAAACAGAGTAGCAAACACAACACATAACTTCTCCAATATTCCAGTAGTTTTATACCAGCTATTACTTACTAAAAATTTATGTTTCCTAACCTCGAAATTATATGAGTTTTGTTTTAAAAAATAATAATCTTGATGCTTGTAGAATTGAATATTGATAAGAATATTATCATCAAATTATGTTAAGAACAATATAAAACAATAATATCGAATGAAAAAAAAAACTGGCTAACATTGTCAGAGAAAGTCTAATAATGATCTTAAATCCTTTAAAATTTGAACAACCAGTTAACTAAAAACTTGACAGGCAGACTGCAGACAGTATCTTGTACAATTTAGTTCACTGCCACTGTTTTACATAGAAATAAGAAACTGTTTTTTTTTTCACAATTTATATGTTCAACCGATGACCGCCTATCACGTCATAAAAAGCCAATCGTTGCTTTATTGTAACCAATACCAATGGTCCATGTATACGCTTAAGTTTTAACTACCATATAGAACTTCTCTTTATTCACTCTTCAAGAATAGATCAATTCCTTTGATATCTCTGCATTTTTGGGTTCCGTAGCCAAATGGCAAAAAACGGATCCCTTATGGATCCGTCATGTCTGTCTGTCTGTCTGTGCGTCCGTCCGTATGTCACAGCCACTTTTTTCCGAAACTATAAGAACTATACTGTTGAAACTTGGTAAGTAGATGTATTCTGTGAACCGCATTAAGATTTTCACACAAAAATAGAAAAAAAAACAATAAATTGGGTTCCCCATACTTAGAACTGAATAGATTGCGCGAGAGACACTTCCAAAGTGGTAAAATGTGTCCCCCCCCCTGTAACTTCTAAAATAAGAAGATGATAAAACTAAAAAAAATATATGATGTACATTACCATGCAAACTTCCACCGAAAATTGGTTTGAACGAGATCTAGAAAGTAGTTTTTTTTTAATCATAAATCGTAATCGTTATAAATCGTAAACCGCAATTTAGTCTTATATTGTATAGATAACGGTACGGAACCCTTCGTGTTCGAGTCCAACTCGTACTTGTTATATTGAAATAAAAAGAAGTCAGTTTTGATTCCTACTATAGCTACAAGTAGATGAAGTAGCATACACTATATTCACCATCATTTACACAGTTTTGTTGATAGGCCAGTTCTTTGAACTTTATTTATTTATTCTTAGCCTTTATTTAACAATCCTAATCCTTTGTAACTATATGTATATATATATATATAATATTATAAATGCGAAAGTTGTTTGTTTGTTACCTTTTCACGCCTAAACCACTGAACCAATCATCCTGGTAATTTTGCATATACATTGTCAGGTATACAGAGATGGACATAAGGTACCATTCATCTCGAAAAAAAGTACTGTTCCCGAGAAAAACAGCAATAACGTTCTTATGATAATAGATGGTGCCACATGTCTTTGTCCTCCCAAATTGATTGTCAAATTCTAAATTAACGCTAGGGATGCTACGGACAAAAGCTAGTCTAACAATAATTAAACTGTTATGTTTCTTTTCTTCAATTGATTTGTTGATATTATTTATTTGATATAGTGTGTGGTGACAAGTCAGCCTGAGAAACCCAACTTAGTAATAAATGTGGAACCTGTGGTGGAGCCAACAGACAATCCTCCCGAGAAAGTAAAAACTGATCCATCTGAGCATGATGAAGTGGACGAGTCAAATGAGGCAGGGGACATCTCCTGTAGCGAGCAGCAAGCCACAGACACATCACACAAGACAGAAGACTCTGTGTGTAGTGAGCCCTGCGCCAAGAGGATGAAGGTGGAAGGTGTGTGCGTGACCTGCCTCGGAGTGCTGCAGGAAGAGAACTGGCCACAATGCTGGAACATGGTTAAAGAAATGCTGGATAAGAAACGGTTAGTCACACACAGTCACAGTCACATTACACACCACACCGCACAGCCACATACTGAAGTTGATGTGATGAAAACATTTTGATTGAGAGTGAACAAGCATGCTGTGGGTTTACCCTCTAGTCCATCAAGTCCATCAAGTCCATCAACAAAGATACAGGTCATCCGAAAGTAGTTTGAAACTTCGAAATTAACCCCACTTCCTATTATTTTCGGATTCATGAGTTTTGAAAACACATCAGGAGCAAGAACAAAGGTCTAATCATGTTGTCATACAATAGCATTAAGAGCTTGATACTATTATACACATACATACACAAACATAAACTCACGCCCTTTTCCCATGGAGGTAGGCAGAAACCACAGAACGCCACCTGCTACGATCCTTACATACTCCTTTTGCCTAGTCCACGTTCATCATCATGATACTATTATGTACCTTACAAATCTAAAAATTAGACTTTCTGTGAGCTATACATTTAGGAGATGGTCGTTATTTAGACAAACATTCAACCAGCGGGCTTTTTTTAAATACCATCTTTTATATCATACAATAGTGTTAGGAGCATGATACTATTATGTTGAGACGACGGCTCATCAAGCTATACTAAACCAGTTTATGCGGATCTCTCTTTGTTCAGAAAATACAACAAAGCGAGGCCACGTCTTACTGGAAATATAAAGCTTGATGTGCCGCCGTGTGTACCTTACAAATCCGAAATTTCTTTCTTCAGAAGATATTCGTTAATTAAATAAGTATTCAATCAACGGACCTAGTTAAATTTGTGATTGCAGAATACAAAAAAAAAACATAATAAAAACACGTATGCCTTTGCTCGACAAGTACATGGCATTACTAAATATTTTTTATCTTTGCGGATTGTTTTACAGAAAAAAATCTTCCAAGCCCTTTCTAAGTTTTAAATTGACTTTTGGTAGGCGTTGTAATTTCCATTTAAAGTTATTTTTATTTATTTTTGATATGTTTTTTTTATTTTTTTTTTATTTTGAATGGCATCTCGCAGTTCAACCTAGAGAGGTTGTCGTCTACTTAACCGGACTATCCTGTGGGAGTATCCCTCGCGTATTAGTCAGATTCGCCGTCCCAAGCATACTTTAGTCGATCCCGGTGACACTATCACCCTCCTCCAGGAGAGCAGTAGGGAAACTAGCACGCTCAAGAAGCGCAAACAACCGTCTTTCCGCCCTCGCCGTCGAGGCCCGTCGCGAGATCCCGGTCCAAACCTTCCCGGTCCCTTGCTCGAGCCAGCCCGCGCGGTTGAGCCTTTAGTTTTAAATCAGCCCCTAAATAATCCTAATCAGATCTAGCCTGTCCGCTTGCTGCCATCCCCCAGCGACGCCCTAAGGCGAGGCCCTTACACCACAGGGGGTGCCCGTAGCGTGTAGTCGCTTAGTTTGTAAGTTTTTATGCCCTGGCTGGAGGCCATACACTCAAGGCACCCACAGGATAGTCCAGTTAAGCAGACGACAACCTCTCTATCTAGGTTGAACTGCGAGATGCCATTAAAAAAAAAAAGGGGCATTCAATTATTCGCAGCGAACACACGTATTCCGGAGGCGCATGGCGTAACCGTTGCATTCGATAACACTGACTGTTTGCATATTTCATTTATTTATATTTAAGGGATTATAGGGTTTGTAAAAAGATAACTCCAAAACATGCTGCCCAAAGTCACTATTCTACGCGGACGACGTCGCGAAAATTTTCGGTTTTTTCGTCATGGGTGTCATTTTCATGGTTTTCGGGGTCGCTGATTACGAAACTGAGGTCAAAATAAACAAAATACAAAAAAAAAAAACTATTCTTTTTTTTATTTTTTTTCTTCGGCTTCCCCTTACAAAATGTTCAGCCTGCGCCATTGGGTTGTATTCAGTCTACTACACTTTTTTGCAGTCTCTGTAATTTTTATTATATGTATATAAACACATGTCCATTAATTTTGTTGTACTGTTAAGCAAACGGTATGGTGGTATGATGTAAAGACGTTTGAATGTCCATACGTTGTCGTTGATGGTGATGTTTGTTGTAGCTATGAGTGCGCGACGTTCGCGTGCGCGCTGTCGGCGCCCATCGCCACTATCCTGCGCGAGCGCCTCGTAACGCTGCGCCTGAAGGACGCGCTGCCCGACTATGACGACGGTGAGCTGCCTACAGTGCTCATTGTGCCCGACTCCACACTGTCGCACTGTGCGACCGCATACTGTACTGGTTCACATCCGCAGCGTCGCTGACGCCGCTGAAGGAGGCGTGGAAGTGGTCGTTCGGCGTGCAGCTGGCGCGACACGCCGGCAAGGCGCTGGACTCGGGCGCCGTGTCGCCGCTGCTCGTCACGCTCAACATCGAGTACCCGGACGACGCACAGGAGCTGGAGGTGCTGAAGGCGCTGGCGCCGGCGCTGTTCAGCGCGCGGCGTGCGGCCGGCCGGCGCTTCGGCGTGGAGTTCACGCGCCGCTCTGTGGAGCAGGCGCTGGCGGGCGCCACGCTGGAGGCGCTGTGCGCGGCCGGCCTGCCCGCCGCGCCGCCCGTGCGCGCGCGCGTCTCCTGCGTTAGTGTCGTGTGCACGCACGCGCCGCTCTACCTCGGCGGCAGGTACCTGTTTGTGCAGGTGTGTGTGTGTGTGTAGTGTTAAGGGCAGTCAGTAAGCAGCACGTTCTCTGCCGGCAGGTACGTGAAGCTGAGCCGCGCGCTGCCGCAGACGCCGTGGCTGGTGGGCGGCGTGCGCATGATGCACTCGTCCGTGCAAGAGCTCATCTGCCAGCCCATCGCGGCGCTGTTCGGGTGAGTGTGGACTCACGGGAGGATGGGATCACGCTGTGGGTGTACACACCACACAGTGAGGTGACGTGCGCGTGTGTGTGCAGGCTGGGCGTGGAGGACGCGGAGCACCGGCTCAAGTTCATGTCGGCGGGGCGCGAGGACGTGGACGTGCGCTGCTTGGGGGACGGCCGCCCCTTCGCCATCGAGGTGCCCACCCCGACTAACATTTGGACGTCAATTAGGGATTATTTTAGAACTTAACGAGATATAACGGCGCTACAGCACCAGCACATACAACTTTTGCCGACATTAGAGCGTAGACAAGCAAAATATATCACTTAGAGCTATACCACAGAGTTACAAGGGCGATAACAGGGTGAGTTTAAATGTTAAAAACATGCTCATAAACTCTTTTGTACCACCAAATGCCTAAAGAGGTACAAACATCTCTTATGTTACTTAAAGTCGAACTACGAGAGAGAAGGACTACAAGAGCTAAGTGAATTTGAATGATGCACGCACACATTTACACAATCAAGTGAACGCCATCTAACGACGAGGCCTATAACAATTAACACAACGGAGATTACGCCCGAGTAGTCTAATAGATGGCGTGCAATTAAGATATCAAAGGTGTAAAAAGACTTAACGAAGCCGAAGGGCACTTGTTCTCCTCGTCATTGCGATCTTTTTTTTTGTTCTAGACCATACCTGGGAACCTTCTAGTTACGGAGATATTGGGGCTCGAAGTTCCAACTTTTTCACAAGTTTTTTTTTTAATACATGTTTTAAATGTATTTTTTTTTACTTAAGACGCCTTCACGACCCCCGCACTATTCAATCCATCCATCAGCACTATGTTTTGAATGCGTGATATTGAGCCCTACCGTAAAACGTGATTTTTCACCCTTAAAAAAAAGTCCTTCCCCGGCACTAATTTTTGCGTAAAATTACTTAGTTTGATGTATGATGAAATGTAAACCGTCCGTTTCCAGCTTAGTCGGTTTTCTGCATTAAATTGAAAAGTGGAGATTATTGTGCTTGCAGATTACAGACCCGACTCGGGAGCCGAGCGAAGCAGAGCTGAGCGAGCTGTGTGAGCAGATCTCGGAGAGCGGGCACGTGCGCGTGCGCCGCCTGGTGCCCGTGTCTCGGTGAGTGGCGTGTAGCCTGCGGCACTGTGTCGCGACATGGCACTGCGTGCAGTGTGTGATAATTGTGCGTCGTTACAGGGAGGACCTCGCGCAGCTCAAGAAGGGCGAGGAGACCAAGTGCAAGACGTACGAGCTGCTGTGCATCAAGCTGTCGCGGTCCGAGGACGACGAGCCCGCGGTGAGTGACGTCACAAACTGCGGGCAGCGTGTGCGGGGAGCGGGGACGCGTCTGTAACTGTGTGACCATGTCGGCAGGCCAACGGCGACGCGGGGCACGCGGGGCAGGCGGGGGGGGCGCCGGGCGTGCCGGTGACGGAGCGCGACCTCGCGCGCATCAACGCGTACCGCAACACGCCGGCGGGTGACGCGGCGCGCGTGCTGCTGCAGCAGCGCACGCCCATCCGCGTGCTGCACCGGCGCCCGCTGCTGACCCGCGCGCGCCGCATCCTGGCGCTGAGCGCGCGCGCCGTGCCGGGCCAGCCCGCGCTGCTAGCGCTGCGCGTGCGCACGGACGCCGGCACCTACGTCAAGGAGTGGGCGCACGGCGAGCTGGGCCGCACGCGCCCGCGCCTGGCGGACGCGCTGGGCGCGCGCGCCGACATCCTGGCGCTGGACGTGGCCGCCGTGGAGCTGGACTGGCCCGGCGCGCCGCACCACTGACGCGTCTGACGTGCTGGGACTGCTATGACCGACTGGACGGCGGGACTGGTGCGAGCTCAAAGTGACTATGTTATGTTATAAGAATAAAGAAATCAGGAACAGTAAAGTGATTGTTTGTTTTTATTGCGTATTTCGCGCGGCGGTAAGTCGGAGTCGTGTCGTCGCGCGTCACCAACGCCAGCGCAAGCAGACCCGCGACGCGCCCCTACCCCACAGGAACCATGCCCGTTTTAGCAAAAGTGGTCCTAGTAGCAAAAGTGATCTTTAAAAAGCTCTATCGAATAGTATATCTTATTGCTATTAGTTGCCCATAAACTCATAATTGATTGCTAATAAAATCTCAACTTCGGTGTCCAAATAGTCAGCTATTTAGGTTAATAACTCTGAACGGACTGCGAATTCTTTTCAAGGAGAAACTTTCCTTGAAATACTCTTTGCAGTGTGTTTTTATCATAGCTTACCCAGAAAACCTTAATTCTAACAAAAACATCACATGTACCTACAAAAATGCAAGTCTCACAAAACCTTTACGATCTAACAACTTTTTGCGGTGTTCTTCTACCGCAAAAAGTTGTTAGATCAGTGTCTTTAAATAATGAATTGTCCATCGCACGGTGTAACCTAATCAAATAACAATAATCAACTTACTGCGAATAAGCCTGACATTGTGGTGATAGATCGATTGGAGCGTCGCGTAATGATTATTGATAAACAGTCCCGCATGACGAGAACCCCGTGAAAGCAGAGAAATATAAAAGTATCTAGATCTGGCTCGCGAGGTTGTCGACATGTGGGATGTGAGTACAGCAGTCATTGTGCCGATATTCGTATCAGCACATGGCTTAATAGCCAATAGCCTCGACCAACATCTGAGGAGGCTGTCGCTTGGCAGCTGGATCAAGGGCTTGATTCAGAAAGCAGTACTTCTGGACACGGCGCGTATTGTCAGGACGTTCCTCTCTCAAGATCCCTGACCACCGGTAGCTCGGACCCTGTTCCCAATGCTGGTGGGCTACTATTTTTTATATTTTGTAATGTTTTTTATATTTAAATATTCAAAAATGTAATCAGCATGTATATAAATGAATAAAGGAAATAATAATCAACTATTTTAAATAGATCTTACTCGTAATTGAAAATAGCGCTAGCCCAGTAGTTCAAATAAGCAGCTTTTTACTAAATGCCGAAAGAATGCGGTGTGGAATGACAACGACGCGGAAACGGTTACCACGTCTTCAGTTCGTCATTCTGAGCCCCCCTACATAGACATTTTTCAAGGGTTATTAAAAAAAAAACAGCTGTTTCCTACAAAAGCGCAATCACAAAGTCAAAGCGTTTATTGCGAACTAAGTGTGAAATGTGGTGTTACGTTATTGTACACTCGCGAGCAAAAGTATGGAATCACTTATTCGGAATTGATTCCGCGCGATCAAATGGTACCATTTTTGTTATTCTTAACTAGTTATTAAGTACTCAAACTTAATAACTAGTTAAGAATAACAAAAATGGTACCATTTTAAAGGTTACATTGTAACTTTAAATTGATACCAAATTGATTTAAAGCACGCCAGGATTTAAAGAGCTATCCCGGTTAGAGCGAAGAAGTTAGGAAAACATAAGGATAATAAATTAACTATTATTTCCTTATATAACATAACATAACATCACGTACCTACGTAGTTGGTCGGTCAATTCAAATTCAATATTCATAGTTGACAGGACAACGTCTGTCGGGTCAGCTAGTGTATATAATATATAGATGTGTGACTTCCAGTTAATGTGTGTAAATGTATGAACTTCTTCTATTTGTGCGTTTCGGAATGTTGTTAGATTGGGAGGTGGTTTTTTGATGTGTGGTGGTATGATCAAAATTGTATTCTTTTAGTTTTATTACTATTCATTTCCAAGTTGTGGATCTGGAGCGAAGTAGTCGGTTTGGAGTGTATCCTGTATTCGTAGACTAGGGTTATTGACATTTCCACACTTAATTAACCCCTTATTGCATGAATTATGAAGGAGGTACAATTAGGGATGCAATACGGACTATCCGTAATCCGAAAAATCCGGATATCCGCACATTTTTACGCGACTTCCAGATCCGGATTCGAAAATCGAATCCGGATTTTCTGAATAATACAAAATAATTAATGAATAAAGGAATTAATAATAAAAACAGGCCCTAAACAACCACACGTCCTGATTGACCATGTAATCACGTGGGGGGCGCAATAATGAGAAATTACTGGCGTGGCTAACGTTGCTCTGAAAAACCCACTAAAAATGGAGACGTTCAAAAACAAAACGTATAGGACCACTGCCCGGGGGCGATAGCTGGAGCACATCTGGAGCTTACGCTGGGTGTCGCAGCATGCGAACCGTCAGCGGTGAGGAGTTGAGCAGGCGGGCTTCCACCGACAAAGATACTACAGCAGAAATGAGTCTGATGATGGTGACAGACTAACGGACAGGACAGACACCCCTGTAGAACCGTATAGTTTAAGCACAGTAAAATACACACCTAGGCGATAGTCACCATCCATATCATCGTCACCTACACCTTTATCACCCCCATTATTAGTTAAAATACTCTTTCATCCACTCCGACCTTACGTTACTCAGCTCACGAGTCACAGACTGATTATTTTAATAATAAGAATATTATGGCTACAACACCAAAATTATGGTAGTTATTTTGAATAATTTCAAACAAAAAAAATTTAAAAAAATATATGATTTGATTTTCCTGTGTTTTTATTTTAACCCATTTCTAAGGCACTGATTTAAAGCGAGTTGTTTGTAGTAGTTTTGGTAAGTTAAAAATTACAAAATGGATCATTTAATAAATATACTGAGTGTGAGCAGTGAAATAACCAAATGGATAGTTACGAGTGGGCAGTTGACAAATCAGAATTAATCGCTAAGATATCTCATTCTAAGCAGTTCTATAAACAATGAGGTGGTAAAATGTATTCGTCGTATATTCAGTGAGTAACGACTTTCGCTACGACGACTCCATGATGCGCGCTCGCTGCACTCGCAATAATAATAATAATAACACACCCACTTTCTATCACAAATGTCGACGTAGCTCCGCCGGCCTTCGGCCTACGCTCCTCACGCCAGCTAGCAAGACTTTAAGGGTATTTTTTGGGTTAATTGCTGATTACCCATGCGTTGCGGTAAGCATCCCCGCAACGCTTGGTTAACAGCAATTAAGGGGCAGAAATATAACAACTAAATCAAATTAAAAACAAAAATTATCAGCATTTAATGTACTAAAAGTCCAATACACCTTTTATAAAATACTATAGCGAAATGCATACTCATAATAATATTTCTTTTTATGTTTTAAATGTTATATAATTTTTGTTACTAAAAATATTTAAAAATGTAAATAATAAGTAAGAAAAATGAATAATAATCTAACTGCCCATTCTATCATTTTTGCGGGTCATTTATTTATTAGTCTGCTTACGTATTTTTAGTACTGAAATTGTAAAACGAAATAACCGGCCAGTTGTTTTTATAATCTATGTTTTCCTGAAAACCAACCGCCTATAAAAAAAATAACTGCCCATTATTTTTTGCAATGATCATAATAACCTCTTGAATGTTTAAATAACAGTTCAAAAAATTTGTTGCCAACTAATATGGGTAGATTTGTTTATTTCATGAAAAATCCGTAAAATCCGGATAATCCGGATTGGACCGAAAATCCGTTCCTAAAAATCCGGATTTTAAAACAGAACGGATTTGCATTCCCTAGGTACAATAAACATTTTTTTTTTGCTTAAGTTTGTTTTATTGAGCTACAATAAAATAAAATAATAAAATCGAAAAAAATAAATTACAACGGTTATTGCTGAAATTACAGCACAAAGCCATTTATGGCTTGGTATGCATTGTCGTAATGTAACGTTCATGCATATTCTTCATATTCTTCTTGCTTCGCATGAATTTAGCAATTATTCTATAGGGAAATATTTGAAACAGTTTCGTTTAATATTATAGCACAAATAGACTTCACATTTTTCACACTTGGTGAAAGAACAGAACTTTCAGCAGTTTTGGCGTTCGTACGGCAATTCGTATGGAATTCAGTGGCACGTCTTGATGTCGTTCTGGAGCTTCGAGACTTTTTAGTGGGTACCCGCGAATTGGGCAAGTTGGAGTACCAACTCGCCTTGATGTCGGGGTTCCAAAAATGATAGCTGGCCGCTGGCCGCCCACGTTTTCTTACCACTGCCAGTACTTTTCCTGCCTCACACAGATGATCTGAAACTGCGAGTTTGAAATCAAATAGCGGCATGTACACCTTTTCATTAGTTCGGCGCCACAACAACCAAGCGTTAACCATGCCCAGGTCCACCATGTAGAAAAATCATCACTCAAGGACCCATCACCGGGGCTGCGGGACTGTTCGAAAGAGATACCGCGGCCCTGGAACACAAAGGGCAAGGAAGGAACATGGATGGTGATGATTTTAGTCAGTACAAGTCTGACACTCCCTTCCGCTCTGCCCGGAGCGGGAGAAGTCATCTGATGATTTCACATCCGAAAAAAAAAAGGACCCATCACCGGGAATAGAATTGACATGCTTGGAAGCGTGAAACGTCCATTCCTGAAAAGAAATGAAAGCTTAAGCAGAAGGCAAGCAATGCATACGAATCCAAATATGACAAACAGTATCTATAACTATCTTATCTATCTATACATATAATAAAATCATAAAAATCCAAATCGATGTTACGACTTGGCGCAAAAACTACTGCATAGATTCTGTTCAAATTTTGCACAAATATTCCTTACAGGCTTCTTCACAACTTAGGCTATATATTATCATGCTACTTGCTTAAGGGGGTGAGCAATATTCCATTATGTCCGCATTTTTCAATTGTTTGACATTTCAGTCATGACTTGCATAAGAGCATAGTCCAGGAAAATTAATAAAATCAGGGGAAATAATTCGTGTAGTCTTGAAAATTGGTAAAGTTATACCTTACGGTATCCAGATTTACATACTTAAAGCCCTCAAGGGTGGGGGGTGTGCTAATGGTGTTGAAGGTACCTTTTTTCAGGTTTTTGCTCATACCTCGAATATCTGTAGGAATAGCATTATGATTACTTCTGACAAAAGTTTCTACATAAAATTTCCTACATATTTGGCCATATTTATTTTTGCTCTACTGCTCTGGTATAACTGTACCAATTTTCAAGACTACACGAATTATTTCCCCCGATTGCCCTTTTTCGGCTTAATTTGACCGAACTAGCAGCTATTTTAAATTTATTTAAACGGAGAAAACAGCGTAGCGAGTTTCATGATCGCTCCCTAAGCTATGGGTCGCATGTTCAAACCCCAGTACTATTTTCACTTTTTGTGATTTGTTTTAATATTTTTTTGATAGTGTGAGATTTCAATATTTTTTTTTTGGATTGTTTTTTTTTCCTATTCTTTTCCTTCAAATATTTCTCCAAAAAGTAATAAGAAAGTATGGAAGAACAAGACATGCTGGCCGACCACAAATAAATTGGGATAAGGGCAGGTGAATGATAATGATGACTTCTACAAAACGGCGTATGGGGAACCGAAGTCTGATATGATGAGCAGGTGTTATTGAGTTTTTCCACCAGGAAATTCACAGTAGCAGCTACGAAGTCTGAATTCCTGCCCGGTTGGTGGTAATAGGCTCGCCTTTTATGTCATTAGGTTTAAACATAACTAGCAAAATGTGGATGTACTATTAGGTACACCTCTGCCTCAACCATCAGGAATTACAGGCGGGATGTTTTGTTAGTTCAACATCCCGCATAAGATCGCTTCACTCATCTGTCTACCGAATCATCATCTGCCTAGCCTTTTCCCGACTATGTTGGGGTCAGCTTCCTTTCAAACCAGATGCAGCTGAATACCAGTACTTTACATGCGACTGCCTATCCGACCTCCACAAGCAATGGTAATACCCCTTGGTTAGACTGGTTCAAAGATCTACAAGTGACAGCCGGGACCAACGGCTTAACGTGCTTTCCGAGGCACGGAGGAAACTCGGTATGTAATGGATGGGTCACCCATCCACGGACCAACCCAGGCAAGTGCGTCCAAAAAATTTTTTTTAGCAATCTTAAGACTTTCATTTACAAATTATAATATTGCGAATGGATTGCCTGATAAAAATAAGTCAAGGCTACCTTTTGCTAAAATTAACAGAACTAATGTGTTTTCCAAACCAAACTAAATCAAAATTGAATGAAATTACAAAGCATTTGCCAACATTACAATGGCCAAGAACCTATTGGGTAGACTATCTTTTTGCCCCTACTACAGGGTTGTAAGGTAGATGTGTTAATCTTAATACTATATGTATATGTGTGACTGCACTTGCATGTGAACTTCGGAGCAAAGTATTGTTGATAATAGTCAACATAAATATGGTGAATAGACGAAGGGCTTGCTTCGACAGTATTTTTTACATAGCTCTGCGTCTACGCATGATTTTTTTTGCCCGTTCATCAGAGTCCTCAGAAAAGTATGCGCTTCGGCAATCGTGGTCTATCTTCGGAAACCGAACTCTGCTTCTTACGTATCGATGGTACGTTTTATCAGATTATTCATACCCAGGTTAGTCGCGGCGTCAGTAGCGATTTCGATAGTAAGTCGGGACCTACGTATGCTCATTGGTTGTAGCAAACCTTGGAAGTACATGCCTATTATGTACCACAATGTTTAGAATATTACAGATTTACGATTTAAATCTTTCTAAAACTTAGAGTAACATAAATAAGACGAAGCGCGACTAAAATGGAAAGACTTCATAAGTGCGCAATGAATGCACTTCAATGCGTTGAAAAACCAAACCTAGAAGTTTTGCATCTGTGGGGATCACACTGCGGCCGACGTTTGTGTTAATTTCGGAAACATGAAGATTACCGAACCGCATACTCTTTCTGGTTCTATGACTAAATAAATTAAATTCAAGTGTTTACAGTATTTTTCAGTAACAGGGTTTTTGCATATTCTCACTTTTTATTTCCATCAGCTGATTAAAATATGTTTTTTTAAGAATACTCAGTGCCGAGGTCTATGATAGACCATGAATTGCATCTATTTGCAACTTCATTCATAAAATTCTTTTTATCGTGTCAATGGCAATATAAATTTATTTCCCCTAGAAATTGACTACGAGTTCGGTTAGTACTTAAAACAAAGATGTACTTACAGGTTTTAGTTTAAATTAACAGTAAGTCAGCATCATCATCATCGCTCTCCTGCAAGTCAGTACCTAATAATGCCAAAAGAAAACGCGCTCACGTGAGCGAAGCCGCGGGCACAGCTAGTACATATAATAAAATCGTAAAAATTCAAATCGTATTATAGCTTGGCGTAAAAACGACTGCATAGATTCTGTTCCAATTTTGCACAAATATTCCTTACAGGCTTCTTCACAACTTAGGCTATATATTATCACGCTACTTACTTTAGGGGGTCAGCAATATTGCATTATGTCTGCATTCTTTAATTGTTTGTCATTTCCATCATGATTTGTATAAGAGGAGCTATTTTAAACAAATGTTAACGGAAAAAACAGCCTAGCCGGTTTCATGATTGCTCCGTAAACTATGGGTCGCATGTTCTAACCACAGTACTAGTTTCAGTTTTTGTGATTTGTTTTAATATTGTTTTTCATGGTGTGAAATTTCAGTTCTTTTTTTTGGATTGTCATCGTTTTTTTTTTCTTCAAATATTTCTCCAAAAAGTAATAAGAAAGTATGGAAGAAGAAGACAAGCCCTGCTCAAATTAATTGGGATAAGGGCAGGTGAATGATAATGATGATGATGACTTCTACAAAAGGGAGTACCTATGGGGAACCGAAGTCTGAAATGATGAGCAGGTGTTATTGAGTTTTTCACCAGGAAATTCTCAGTAGCAGCTACGAAGTCTAAATTCCTGCCCGGTTGATGGTAATAGGCTCGCCTCCTATTTCATTAGGCTTAAACATAACTGGCGAAACGAGCTTCACTCATCTGTCTACCGAATCATCTGCCTAGCCTTTTCCCAACTATGTTAGGGTCAGCTTCCAGTCAAACCAGATGCAGCTGAATACCAGTACTTTACATGGAGCTACTACCTATCCGACCTCCACAACCCAGTTATAGTACTTGGTAATACGATAACCCTTGGTAAGACTGGTTTTCAAAGATCTACAAGTGACAGCCGGGCGTGCTTTCGAGGCACATAGGAAACTTGGTATGTAATGGGGTGGGTCACCCATCCACGGACCAACCCAGGCAAGCGCGGCAATACAATATTTTTTAGCAAACATTAACAAATATAATATTGTCAAGGCTACCTTTTGTTAAAATTAATGGAACTTTTGTAATACAAAGCGTATGGGCCAAGAACCTGTTGGGTTGTCTATATTTTTGCCCCTTCTATAGGGTTGTAAGTGTTGTAAGGTAGATGTGTTGATACTATATGATTAAGTGTGACTGCACTTGCATGTGAACTTCGGAGCAAAGTAATATCGATAATAGTCAACATAAATATGGTAAATAGACGAAGGACTTGCTTCGACACTATTCGGCGTCAGTAGCGATTTCGAGTCCTCTAAAAGTAGCAAGTCCTCTAAAACGCAACAACAACACTACAGCAAGTCGGTCTTGATCTGGTCGGTAGCCGCGTATGCACATTAGTTGTAGCGAACCATGGAAGTACATGCCTATTCTGTACCACCCTGTTTAGAATATTACAGATTTACGACTAAAATCTTTTCAAAACTTTGAGCAACATAAATAAGACGAAGTGCAACTAAAGTGGGGAGACTTCGTAAGTGCGCAAAGAATGCACTTCAATGCGTTGAAAAACCAAATTTAGAAGCTTTGCATTTATGGGGATCACACTACGGCCGACGTTCGTGTTAAATAGGAAATATGAGGATTACCGAACCGCATACTGTTTCTGGTTCTATGTCTAAATACATTAAATCCAAGCGTTTACAGTGTTTTCCAGTAACGGGGTTTTTGCATATTCTCACTTTTTATTTCCATCGGCCGATTAAACTCTTGGAGTTAAAAGATTTTTAATTTTTTTAAGGATACTCACCGACGACACCTATGATAGACCATGAATTGCATCTATTTGCTTTGTTCATAAACTTCTTTTTAACGTGTCAATGACAATCTAAATTTATTCCCCCCAGGAATTAACTACGAGTTCGTTTAGGATTTAAAACAAAGATGTACTAACAGGTTTTAGTTTAAATTAACAGTAAGTCCGTATCATCATCATCATTCTCCTGCAAGTATTGGTACACTATTTTGTAGACGATGTTAGGAATATACTACGACTTTACGTTCCCATGTAATGTTATGTGTCCCTGTCCCTGATAATGCCAAAAGAAAACGCGCTCACGTGAACGAAGCCGCGGGCACAGCTAGTATAGAATAAAATGCATACGAATCCATAATATATGGATTCTGATAAAAACGGTTCAAAATTGGAAAAAATAAAACAAAAAAAGTACCAACGCAAAGCCCATTCCCTGCATAGCATGGTTCAAAGTATTCAAATAGATTTTATTTGAAGTTTTTACTGACCCTTTTGTATTTTTTTCCACTGACAAAAGTAGCAATAAATTATTTTCGCTTCACTGACTCGCTTCACTGACTCGCTTCACTGACGCTACACTCACTGCCACTCACTGCCCAGACACGCTGCACATGACCTCTTATACTTTTAACAGATTGCGCTTACAATAGGCGAAAAAAATACGTTCCGTTTTACGAATAAATGCTTATTATACAATTTAGTTTATCAGTAAGTGATCATTCGTTAAACTGTAACAAAATATCAAATTACTTACTATTAATTACTTATTATGCGGAAAGGGGTATTGAAATATCGTCTGCAAATAGTACTGGTAAAGCGTTTCCTTTATGTAATGTTTTAGGAAGGTCATTGATATAGATTAAAAATAGGGGGCATCCTAATACACTTCCTTGTGGGATTGAGCTAGTAATTTGTTGTTCTTGTGATCTAATGGTACTGATCTCATTTTTATCACACACGGTCAAGATGAATGAAACAGCGGATTTTTTTTAAATAACCGATGAAAAATGTCTAGTCTCAGAATGATGAACTGAATACGTGGTCACGTTTTCACGTCGTTGTCCCTTCCACCCCGCATACTTTCGGCATTCAGTCCCGTATACAGTACTTTTAACATTTTTTTTTTTTAATTTTCGTCTGTCTGTTTGTTCAGGCTAATCTCCGAAACGGCTGGACCGATTTTGACGAGACTTTTACTGATAGATAGCTGATTTTATAAGGAGTAACTAAGACTACTTTTACTTCAGAAAAAGAATTAAGGTATCGTACAAAAAAAAATGAAATTCTCGAAATTGTTAACAAAATTCTATTCAAATAGGGAAGTAATATTTTATAACAATAATACGCGTGCGTAGCGCGTCGGTCGCGTGCTACAGTTACTCCAAAACAAACAAATTGATCGAATCTTTTAAATTGAATTCCAAACGTTTATTTTTTTCTGTTTGCGTATTATTTCGGAGTGAAATGTGTTAGTAGGTATTTAATAAATGTATAGTGAATACTATACATTTATTAAATACCTACTAACACATTTGTATAAACGAATAGATTACCAACGAGTTTCATTGCATTTTTTCTATAAGTACTAATATATACTAATAATAATATAAAGCGCTTATCGGCAAACTAATCTGCTTCAGGGAGGGCAACACTCGCCCTCGAGGTGGTGACTCTCTAGTTTAGTTAACTATAGATCCATTGCCCTAATTCCCATATTTTCAAAAGTTATCGAAAAGATAAATAATTTATGAGTCAATCAATAAGTTTTTATGTAAATAAAATATTCTATGTGATGAACAAAAAGGATTCAAGAAAAACAAAGGTAAGATATTGCTATTTACGACTTGCTTAGTGTGATAATGGGTAATGTTGATAAAAACTACCAATTTGCGCAATCCTTACAGATATGACAAAAGATTTCGACTGTGTCCATCACGAAACCCTGCTGAATAAGCTTAACATGTATGGAATAAGACGAAACTTACTTGGTCTAATTATGGCCGTAAACAATACACGGAAATTTCGAAAATTTGCACTAGCACTAGGCGTGAGAAAAAATATAAATCCGAAGCAAGAATTATACGACATGGCGTAGGTACCTCAAGGTACTCAGCTTCTTAGCTCACTTTTATTCTTGATATACATAAATGACCTACCTCATCACATTAAACACCCCATGGTCTTATTCGCTGACAGTACCGCACTAATTTAATGTATAGACTTAAATAAATAAGAACAGGACATAAATAATACACTTAAGGACATTGTGAATTTGCTTGATAAAAATAATTTAGTAATTAACCTGCAAAAAACGAACGTAATGCACTTTTATCATCGCACGTCAGTACCGAATAAAGCGATAGAATAAAATAACTGTATTATTGACCAAGTAAAAGTTGCGAAATTTCTAGGTATACTAATAGATAACCAGTTGACTTGGAAACCTCAAGCAGAAGAAGTGTGTAAAAAACTGAACGTATCCGCATTATGTCCTGTACAATCAAGCAAAAAAGGTCAACATCACCACAACAGTAGTTGCATACCATAGTCTAGTCGTGTCCATTCCAAGGGTACTCCCTTTCTTCTCCTAAAATTGTATGTCCGAAAAACATTACCCATAACACGTTTGCTATAAACTTCCGTAACCATATTGTTCAAAATCCCGAAATTTTGTTTAACATAGTTATCTTTAGTTCTAAAAGTATTCTGTCATAATATCGAGTACTATAATAATTTTTTTTTTTTTTTTTTTTTTATAATATTATTATAGACAGTTTATTATTGTATTAACTATATACATTGATAATTAAAAACTATTAAACTAAAATAGATAAACTAACAACAAACTATAAAAGGGCATCGAAAAACTCCTCCTCAACGCTGTCAGATGGTAATGTGCCCAAGAGACTGGCGGCGTTGCCACGTTGTATGGCAACACTTAGCCTCTGGCCAAAGTAAAAGCCAGCCCTTGGGTCACGGGAAGCGTCAACTAGGCGTTTCGAAATTTCCTTAAATAGGCTATGAGCACTCGGACCCCACGGCCCTAGAGTTTCAACCCCAAACGGCTCGAAAATATAGTTACCACACAGGTTTCTATATTTACGCCGCTTGAGGTTCTCTGCAGCCGCAGCGGCAGCACCAGCACAGCACGATGAGCTTGGAAGATGGGATGGCGCAAGAGTATCGACGCATGTTGCGTCCCACACTAAAGGCCTACCCATCTTCCAAGGAAACAAAGACATGCCGTCCGGTCTCTTGCCATCGTCGCGTTCCAAGCCATTGGGTTCTAAAACAGCTGGGACGCCGACGGTGACAAGAGCTCGACGGATAATGTCGTTTATATTTGCGTGCCGTGCAAAACGGCCCGCACTTCGGCTGCATGACAGGCCGTGGTGACCGAGGTTGTTGACAGCTTCACCGCAGTGACAGCGATGAGGAGAACAGCAAGCGGCACCAAGGCGTAAAGAAACAGCGAGGCGGAAGGTTGTGTCGTCGAACAATGTGCCTATGCTCGACGACGGTAGTGCGTGAAGCCAAAGACCCGACTCCCACTCACCCACAGCCCGCAGGCGCGCACGCTCAGCAGTAGTAGCAGATGTGTTCAGCAGATTGCTCTGAACTACTCTGCAGAGCGGCTCGTCCCACCGTCTCTGGGAAAATGGATGGTCGGGTTCTTCAGTATTCGGGCAAGCGAGTTTCCAAGCATCGATAGCCTCGGGCATGCACGGCACATCAAAATCAATCAGTGTGGAAGACAGGATATTCCTGATTAATTTCTTAGTGCCGTGGACCGAGGATATAAAAGCCGGTAAACTAATACTGGAAATTTTGCGGACGCCGAGTCCTCCCATGCGAATAGGAAGAGTAGCTTGTGCCCAAGCTCGGTCGTCCAAAGCCACATTTAAAATTGACGTTAGAGTATGTCTGATAATTTCATCCATTTTGTCCAAAAGGGGAGTGTGCTTCCATAAAGGGGAAGCACGAAGGAAATACGTCAATTTTGGACTGAAACAGCAGTAACGAATTATTGTGATGGCCGAATGTATGTTAATTTCGAGCAATCTTTCCGAAACATCATTGAAATTTTGAATTTTTTCCTCGATAAAATCGGGAAAAGAATTTTCAAAGATAATAATAATTGAATCTCTTATTTTTACATGACCTTATGTCAATATCAATGTGTGTAAATTGTTTAGTCCATTTGCTAAAAATTAGGTTTTAGTGACAGAAACGAATCGCTGTTAATCCGACTCCACGTAGTCTTATCTGCCCTACCCCTAGAGTGTAATCAATCAATCAATCAAATCATCAAACCAAAATCAAAATTCATTTATTTCATCAGCAAAATATGTTACACAAATAAAATTAGTGATTGGAGCCTCCCTTTAAGCAAGTAATGCCTGTAATGGGAGACTCCGCTAATTCATCTCAATTAAGATCAAATTAATCATACATCTCAGTAATAAAAACCCGCGTAGGAGCGGAGGGGCGAGGCGGCCCGCGAGCTGAGGAGCAGGCGGTTTTACACTCACCACCTCACCACGCGGCGGCGAGTGTTATTGTTAAACCCATCTGTGACGATAAATTCGCGTGGGACCGCCGGAGCCCCGCAGCGCCGGAGCCGTGACAGAAACCATTGCTGCTGCATGTTGCATGCTTGCTTACAAAAACCATATGTTCACAATCAACTGCTTTATTGAGTACATGTACATATTAGCAGATTATTAACCAAGGGGATAAAGCAGTTTCTTCTGTCGCGGGTGACGATTTAAATCGCGAGCGTAACGAAGGACTCGAGGTTTACTCACGAGCGAAGCGAGGGATTTAAGACGAGTCCTGAGTATAGCGAGGGATTTAAGTTCACCCAAGACTAAGACAGCTTTATCACCGAGGAAAATACTCTACTTTTCGTACCATTTGCGAAAAAATTAACACAATAATAATATAAAATATTGTACTGTGGAGCTGTAGCGGCATGTCGTGTAGCTCATGTCAAGTTTCCAAACAACGACAGAGCTACACGACCAAAATTAGCTGTTCCAGCTTGGCAGAGCAGGATTGAGCGGCGTATCGGTGAGGCTAGAGCACTCATCGGCAAGTTAATCTGCTTCAGGGAGGGCAATACTCGCTCTCGAGTGATGCGCTTTGTGAGGCGGGCGTTCTCGGGAACCGATGTTAGTTATCGAGATTACTTGACCCGCATCATAGAGCGTATCGACTTCCTGAAGCAGAAGATCTGTGCGTGGGCAAACCGTATTCGTCGGTACAAGAGGCGAGTGGAGCGATACACTCTGAATCGCACATTCCAAAGCGATGAAAGATGAGTATACATATAGGGCTTGGGAACGACCGGACCAAGGTGTAACTGACACGCGCGTGCCGGATGATGACGCCATGTGTTCATTTTGGCACAGCATTTGGTCGGTGCCTGTCAGTCACACTGAGGGCGATTGGACCCGGGTGGTTGAAGAAGCGTGATGATGTCGACAGATCCAGAGGAACAGCGAACCGATAAGGATCGAGCGCGGTATATTCCAGGGCGATAGTCTGAGTCCATTGTGGTTTTGTCTAGCCTTGAACCCACTCAGCACACTGCTGGAGGGTTCAGGTCTAGGCTATCGGTTGAGGAGAGATGGTCAGGTCGTATCTCACCTTCTTTACATGGATGATCTTAAACTCTTTACCCCCAACAACTTGCAACTGATGGAGCTACTGAAGGTAACAGAAACTTTCAGTAGCGCCATCAGGATGGAATTTGGTGTGGACAAATGTGCAGTTATGCATGTAAAGCGAGGGGAGATTATGGAATCCGTGGGAACTCAACTCTCGGATTCCATACACCTTAGATCCCTCTCCTCAACAGAAACTTACAAGTATTTGGGTATGTCGGAAGCATTAGGCATCAACACTACCGACATGAAACAATCGTTGAAGGAGCGCTTCTTTGGCCGCCTGAAAAAAGTATTTAATAGTCTTTTATCAGGCGGAAATAAGGTGCGCGCCTTCAACAGTTGGGTCATGCCGGTTTTGATGTATTCTTTCGGCATACTCAAATGGACTCAGACGGAACTTGATGCCTTGGATAGGAGGGTCCGCGTACTGCTGACCGCAAATCGGATGCATCACCCACGGTCGTCGGTGATGAGACTGTATATCCCACGGAAATGCGAAAGTCGTAGCTTCTTAAATGCTAAAACCCTGCACAACCGTGAGGTATGCAGTCTCAGGGAATACTTCCTAGAAGCCGACGTGGGTATGCACCGAGAAGTGGTCTCAGTGGACAAGGGCCTCACCCCGCTCTCCCTGGCTAACGAGAGCTGGCGCAAACCTAGAGTATTAGACACTAATGACCCCAAGGAGGTATGGCAGGGCAAGGAGCTTCACGGATGCTTTTACCGGGCCCTACATGGGCTCGATGTAGACTTCTTAGCGTCCGTATCTTGGCTGCGCTTCGGTGACCTCTTCGGGGAAACCGAAGGTTTTGTCTGTGCAATAATGGACGAAGTTATGATGACGAATAACTATCGAAAATACATTGCGAAGGATGGCACGGTTGACATATGTCGGGCATGCCACCGTCCGGGAGAATCGATCCGACACATTATTTCTGGGTGTTCTAGTCTAGCTAACGGAGAATACTTGCATAGACACAACCTCGTTGCCAGGATTATCCACGAGCAACTTGCTTTGAAGTACAGCCTTGTGGAATCAGAAGTGCCATACTATAAGTATGCGCCCGACCCAGTTCTCGATAATGGTAATATCACGTTGTATTGGGATCGATCTGTCACCACTGACAGGACTATTGTTGCCAATAAGCCTGACATTGTGGTGATAGATCGATTGGAGCGCCGCGCAATGATTGTTGATATAACAGTCCCGCATGACGAGAACCTCGTGAAAGCAGAAAAAGATAAGCAGTTCAAGTATCTAGATCTGGCTCGCGAGGTTGTCGACATGTGGGATGTGAGTACAGCAGTTATTGTGCCGATAGTCGTGTTAGCCAATGGATTAATAGCCAGTAGCCTCGAGCAACATCTAAGGAGGCTCTCGCTTGGCAGCTGGATCAAGGGCTTGATTCAGAAAGCAGTACTTCTGGACACGGTGCGTATTGTCAGGAGGTTCCTCTCTCAACAGCCCTGACCACCGGTAGCTCGGACCCTGTTCCCAATGCTGGTGGGCTACTATTTTTTATATTTTTAAATGTTTTTTTAAGTTGTTTTTTATTTAAATATTTAAAAATGAAATAAATAAGTATGTAAATAAATAAAGGAAATATAAAATATAATATAATTAAAAATAATGACAATTAAAAGTAAAAGTTAACATGCGAAACATTTGTCCAATTATTGATAGAGAGAGTTACATTTTTGTTTGGTACATTTATTGTTGATAAGTTGATTTGAGTATTTCTCTGTTCTTGCGTCTGAGGAACTTGCGTTGCATTGTAGATAGTATACGTCGGAGATAGTGGTGGTGGTGCATCGTGAGTTACGGACGAAGATAAGATGCCGGAAGTTGATGGTTGTGGCTCTGATGGATTAAGTTTTACATACTTTTTAACCGACTTTTGTTTTTCATACTTTTTAACCGACTTTCTTCAAAAAGGAGGAGGTTCTCAATTCGGTTGTATGTTTTTTTTTTTTTTTTTGTGTTTGTTACCTCATATCTCCGTCGTTTCTTAGATTTCAAAAATTCTTTTATGTGAAAGGATATACTTACCGATTGGTCCCATAGAAATTTCATCAAAATCGGTTCGGTAATTTGGTATGAATTCACGTTAATTGCTATATCACGCAACGATGCCTGAAGTTTTGCGTGTTTAATTTGACACACTTCCTGATTTCCGATTGAATTAAAAATTTGCACGCTTATGTATATCGCGTGATAGTACAATATATCGATGACATGGAGCTGATCTGATGATGGAGCTGGACGGCGGCCTTAGGCACTCCGTTATGAAACGGCATAACCCCATCGAGTTTGGGCTCGTATGATTCGTCATGACGAGTACTTTGTCTCTAGATGATATCCAGGGTCTGATGATGAAGCTGGAAGGTGGCCATAGGATCTCCATGATAAAACGACGTAACCGCATCAAGTTTGGGCTCGTTTGATTCGTCTAAATGAGTAGTTTGTCTATAGATGGTATCCAGGGTCTGATGATGGAGCTGTAAGGTGGCCATAGGATCTGCGTGATAAAACGACATAAACGCATCGAGTTAGGGCTCGTTTGATTCGTCTAAATAAGTTGTTTGTCTTTAGATAGTATCCAGGGTCTGATGATGGAGCTTGAAGGTGGCCATAGGATCTCCGTGATAAAACGACGTAACCGCATTGAGTTTGGGCTCGTTTGATTCGTCTTAATGAGTAGTTTGTCTTTAGATAGTATCCAGGGTCTGGTGAGGGAGCTGTAAGGTCGCCTTAAGAACTCCGCTATAAAACGACAACCCCATCGAGTTTGGTCTCGCTTGATTCGTCTTGACGAGTACTTCCTTAAAGTTCTGGTTACAATATAAAAATTAATTCATGATTAGAATTTGTGTGGTATGCTAAAAAGTCTACAACTAAAAAGGGTAAAATAAAAAACTTTCTGCGAAAAAAAACCGACTTCCAAAAAAACACAAAAAAAACTAAAATAACTTTTTTTAAATGGTTTTTTTTCGCAGAAAGTTTTTGTTAATTTGACTGCTTAATATGGTTTTATTCGCCATTGAGCTTTCGATATAACCCTCAGCTACTCTATCAGAGCTCCAACCACCGTGTCTTTTTATTGACGTAATATCCGCCCCTGAATCCGCCAAGAAAGTCGCAGAAGTTCTTTTAAAGCAGTGACCGGTGTAGAGTTCAACATCTTTAAGTTTTAAATATTTAGCAATTTCCTTTGGCATATTGCTAATTTTATTTTTGCCGATGGCTTGTCGAGTACATTTCCCATTCCGATAGTTTATAAAAAATCTATTGTTTTCCATGTTGGTAGGACGTAATGCTTGGTATTTATGAATGATTTTAGTATATTGTCCTTGTACAATGAATGACCGATTTTTCTTTGTCTTAGTTTCCTTTACATTAATCAGCAGTAACTCATTGGAATGATTTTATTTATTTATTTATTTATTTAACACTTCAAGCACAAAGTACAGAGGCGGACTTAATGCCATAGGCAATTTCTACCAGTCAACCTTTGGGTGATGGAGAGACAAACAGTGGTAGGTGTATAAATTAGAAAATATTTTTAAATTTTATACTAAGATAGACTACAAGGATATATAAAATACTATAAATATATATTAAAATACTATAAATGTATATCAAAGTATATCTATATGTAGATAGACAATTACACGGGTATACTAAAATAAAAAGACAAACAATGGAGAATCCATTAACGTTGTGACGAAACTGCCAGCTTCTTTCGAATGTACTCACGAACTTTAAATTTAAAAGATAGACGATTGGTGGCCATCCTGATTTCCTGGGGAAGCGAATTCCACAGAGAAATAGACTGGACGAAGAAAGATCGGTGAATGAAGTCAGTGCGGTGAGAGGGACATTGAAGAACTCGGTTTTGCGATGAGCGCAGATTCCTATTGTGGTTGGCACAAATGTACTGAAAGTGGGGAGCAAGGTAACTAGGGGAAGAGGGAGAAACAAGGAAAGAAAACAAGGTGGTGAGCGCCCTTTGCTCTCTACGCTGACGTATGGGCAACCACTTAAGAAGAGACCGGTGCTCTGAAATATGATCGTATTTACGTAGATTGAAAACGAATCGAATGCAGTAATTTAGAAGACGGTCAAGCTTGTCGAGGAGATCCGCATTCAGGTCAAAGTAGCACACATCACCATAATCGATGATAGGAAAAATTAAGGACTGTACAAGCATTGCTTTCGTATTTGACGGTAAAAAGTTTTTCAAACGGTACAGAGCCCGCAGCGTACCAGTAACCTTCTGGCTGACACGAGCGACTTGTGTATGCCATTTCATAGTGCTATCAATGTGCAAGCCTAGGTCCTTTACGTCAGCGCTAAAAGGAACGACTGTACCGTCAAAAAGAACTGGTGGCAAGGTTGTACCATCCAATTTATGGAGACTGCGAGAACTCCCAATGATGATTGCTTGGCATTTATTGGGGTTAACTGCCACACCAAATTTATTAGACCAGGTTTTTATTGCCATCAGGTCCTTATTTAAACTGGCTATCAGATCTGGTATATCGTCAACCCTCCCCTGACAGTACAACTGCAAGTCATCGGCATACAGATGATACGCACACTGAAGCTCAGAAGTTAAGAGATTAATAAAGATAGAAAATAGGAGAGGAGATAGAATGCCGCCTTGAGGAACACCAGCTGCCAAATCACACCAACAAGATGCGGAATCCCCGACATGAACTGACTGCTGACGTTCCTGAAGGTAAGTAGAGAACCATTCCAGTGCTCCGGGAGAGACCATAATATGGGATAAAATGGCTAAAAGGATGTCGTGACTAACGGTATTAAAGGCATTCGAGAAATCGACCAGCACTAGCACCGTTACCTTGGTGTCTTCCAGTCCTACCCTTATATCGCCAGTCACTTTAAGGAGGGCGGAAACAGTGCTGTGCCCGGGCCTGAAACCAGACTGAAGAGGGTTGATAAGAGAGTTACGACGACGACGATTTTCAACGTCCTCCACCTTTAAGTTTACAAGTTCACATCCGCGGCAAGCACCATTGAGTCCAAAAATTAAGGCCACCTATAACAAGAGATAAAAAGACGTGTTGCACTCGGAGACTGCCGCGGTAAAGCTATTGCATAGCATTTTTTATCAACTTATCTACTATATAAAAATAAGTCGGGTTTTCCTTCCTGACGCTATAACTCCAGAACGCACGAACCGATTTCCACGGTTTTGCATTCGTTGGAAAGGTCTCGGGCTCCGTGAGGTTGGTAGGTAGTAGGTAGGTAGTAGGTAGGTAGTAGGTAGGTAGTAGGTAGGTAGTAGGTAGGTAGTAGGTAGGTAGTAGGTAGGTAGTAGGTAGGTAGTAGGTAGGTAGTAGGTAGGTAGTAGGTAGGTAGTAGGTAGGTAGTAGGTAGGTAGTAGGTAGGTAGTAGGTAGGTAGTAGGTAGGTAGTAGGTAGGTAGTAGGTAGGTAGTAGGTAGGTAGTAGGTAGGTAGTAGGTAGGTAGTAGGTAGGTAGTAGGTAGGTAGTAGGTAGGTAGTAGGTAGGTAGTAGGTAGGTAGTAGGTAGGTAGTAGGTAGGTAGTAGGTAGGTAGTAGGTAGGTAGTAGGTAGGTAGTAGGTAGGTAGTAGGTAGGTAGGTAGTAGGTAGGTAGTAGGTAGGTAGTAGGTAGGTAGTAGGTAGGTAGTAGGTAGGTAGTAGGTAGGTAGTAGGTAGGTAGTAGGTAGGTAGTAGGTAGGTAGTAGGTAGGTAGTAGGTAGGTAGTAGGTAGGTAGTAGGTAGGTAGTAGGTAGGTAGTAGGTAGGTAGTAGGTAGGTAGTAGGTAGGTAGTAGGTAGGTAGTAGGTAGGTAGTAGGTAGGTAGTAGGTAGGTAGTAGGTAGGTAGTAGGTAGGTAGTAGGTAGGTAGTAGGTAGGTAGTAGGTAGGTAGTAGGTAGGTAGTAGGTAGGTAGTAGGTAGGTAGTAGGTAGGTAGTAGGTAGGTAGTAGGTAGGTAGTAGGTAGGTAGTAGGTAGGTAGTAGGTAGGTAGTAGGTAGGTAGTAGGTAGGTAGTAGGTAGGTAGTAGGTAGGTAAATTCGAATTCTATATTCATAGTTGACTTATTTATAAAAATAATAAATGCGTATTCCTTTTCTAAAAAGATGTATAATGCTTTATATACAAACTCAATGGTGTAAACACAGATGTAATTCAGTATAAATTTCGGTAAGTATTTCAAATTTAAATCACATTCTCCCCCTAGAGATGAATGAAATTCAGTACAATTTTCTTTCCCTGTTTTTAACAGATTAAAAAAAAAATTATTTGTGTATAATAAAAAAATATAATGCCAAATCAGATATTTTTTTTATTGTAACAAAAGTTTTGTTATACAAAATTATTCTAAGAATACATTATGTAATTTGAATTTAGGACTTATAACTTTTATTGAAAACGGTTTTATGTCTTTTGTATATAATTGATTGTAATATTTATGACAAACGGATTTAGGAAATATTATATTTAGGGATTTCAATGTTATGTCATGTGATATTATGTGATATTAAGTTCGGGTAAGTTATCATTCGGACAAATGATGATTAGGACAAACAAGTTATGGCACTTTAAATTATGGATTAAAAATTTAGGTGACACAATAGAGAACCCATTTTAAGATATGGAATAATCTTTTGGGGAAACTATACGCTACGAGAACAAGTGTTCAAAGCCCAAAAACGTTGCATAAGGGCTATACTTAAGGGCTGCGGGCTGTTCGAAGGAGATACCGCGGCCCTGGAACACAAAGGGCAAGGAAGGAACATGGATGGGTTTTAGTCAATACAAGTCTGACACTCCCTTTCGCTCTGCCCGGAGCGGGAGAAGTCATTTGATGATTTCCCATCGGTAAAAAAAAAAGGGCAGTACTTAACATAAAAGTGACGGATCTTAGTTGCGTGCCTGTGTTTAAGTCCCTAAAACTTTTAACTTTCCCGAGTATGTATATTTTAGAAATTAATAATACTGCTCTGCTCAAAAAAAGTGTGATTAGTATGGGCCCAATAATTTTTAATTAAGTACCCAATATGATTAAAAATGACACAATTCAAAATTTAAAAAAGTGACTGAAATCACTCATCATCTGCCTAGCCTTTTCCCAACTATGTTGGGATCGGCTTCCAGTCCAACCGGATGCAGCTGAATACCAGTATTTTACATGGAGCAACTACCTATCTGACCTCCAGCAGTTAGTACTGAGTAATACGATACCCCTTGGTTAGACTGGTTGTCAGACTTTTTTGGACCACTGACTACGTAACAGCTGTCAAAGATCTTCAAATGACAGCCGGGACCAACGACTTAACGTGCTTTCCGATGCACGGAGGAAACTCGGTATGTATTGGGTGGTCACCTATCCACAGACCAACCTAGGCAAGCACGGCTTAACCTAAAGATCGACCCGAGCGGCTGTTATTATTTAGCCACGAGCTGACATCGCTATTGATTGTAAAATGCTATTATTCAGTAACAAACACATAACAACAAGCCTGTAATCCCCGTAGGGTTAGGCAGAGGTATACCTAATAATACACCCACATTTCGCCAGTTATGTTTAAGTCCCATAAAGTAGGGGGCGAGCCTATTGCCATCAACCGGGCACAAATCCATTATTATTCAGTAAATGACTTTTTAAATGACACTGACCTGTGTGTTGAATAATTTAATGTAATATAATTAATATTGACATACAATGATCTCATTCCTTTATTTAATTTATCCGCTTTTTTATTTCAATTGTATTTTAAGTAGCTTTAATTTCATATAATATGAATATACTGTGCCGACTATAATTTTAACTGTATACCATTATTTCATTTTATTTTCAATTTTCATATATTATGAATGTACTATCGTGTCTGTTTACACCCTGTATACTTTCGGCATTCGGTAAAAAGTTGTTATTTTGAAGTTACGAACAAGCACTTCAATTTTATTTATTCATATAGATTTATAATGTATTATCTGGTAAAAGCGGGCTTTGCTCTAAGGCAGGACCCCACTGGATAGTTGTGTTCCACTATTCAAAAAACTGAAACTACTGCCACTTCCAGCACTAAACATTTTTGAAATTTGTATCTTTGTGCACCAAAACAGACATGAATTTGAATTATTTAATGATGTTGTTTCCAGACCCAGCCGCAAAGTGCATATGCTTAATGTTCCTAGGCGTAGAATTAAATTGTTCTCTAATAATGTATACTGCATGTCCATTACTGTTTATAACAAGTTACCTGATTACTACAAAACCCTCAGCCTTAGAACTTTTAAATGTAAATTATTTAACTTTATTTTAAACAAATGTTATTACTTGGTTGAAGACTTTATGACTGAAATTTGTTCCTGAATATTTGACATTATTGCCTATAATCATAATTTATCTCCTTGACTTCACTGAATTTTGTATCTTGACATAATATGTAATTAATCTCGTTAACTATAATAACATATTGTTCAATTTATTTAAATTATTTGTAATTATAATTCTAATTGTAATAGTGGTTTATAACTTAACTTTAATGTAATAATGACCTATTATTTTAATAACCGTATTTGTACGCCGGAAACGGCAGAATATTATGATCGTAATATACACCGTGACTTTTTAGTCGTCTCACAACGGCAGCCCACTTCATGTATCCAATGACTACTATACATTCATAACAAAAAAATGGTAATTAAGAGTTTTTTTTTTATAAAATTCATTATTATTATGCACAACGTAGTTGAATCATTCTGTTGCGAGCGAAGATCTATCTAATCGACTCGTGCGATGGTTAGGTATGTTCTACTGTTTGATACGTAAACATTATTAACAGGATCTTTCATAATTCTGATGTATTATTTAT
Organism: Lycophotia porphyrea; assembly: GCA_950005105.1. NCBI lineage: Eukaryota > Metazoa > Arthropoda > Insecta > Lepidoptera > Noctuidae > Lycophotia > Lycophotia porphyrea. The sequence goes on along the minus strand of OX465408.1, from coordinate 53,411 downwards.
TTTTCTTTGTACATATTATCTTAATTAATGGTAAAAAAAAACACGCCTAGAGGTATTTTATGTCGGATACATTGAGTGGACCACCTTTGTCAGACGACTAAAAAATCATGGTGTATAATGCATACAACAACTTTGTACAATATTCTCACAAATAAATGATTCTATTCTAGTCTATTCAGGGGTGTCCACCATAATGTTTGGAGGGCCAAGTTTAGTATTTTGTAACCGCAGCGGGCCAAAACAAATACAAAGTGACCTCAATGTCTTAAAAAGCTTTAAATTTCTCGCGGGCCGGATGAAAGACTTATGCGGCCCGCTAGGTAGCCCGGGGGCCGTATGTTGGACGGGCTCGGGCTCTTAGGTATATGACGTATACTAGTCAAGTAGTCATACTACACACAATTTAATATAATTATAATAATTTATTGATGTAACAGTGGTTTACAAAATAAAGCTGGACAATATTAAAAAAATATCTCTTCAAAATACAAATGTGTGGACATAGCGAACAGTAGGTAAGCTATGCCTCGTTGGTTATGGAATTGTCGCTTGCGTCCATGTTCTCGAAGGTGACGTCATGGCGCATGGACTTGTAGTCGTTGAACGTCTTGGAGGGGTAGCGGTAGTACTTGCCGAAGTGCGGTTCGGCGTGCTTCTGGAACTTCTCCCACTCCCACTCCTCGTTCTTCCAAGACTCGTCGTCCACGAAGAACAGGATACTGCGCATCCACTGCGGCACGAAGTAGTCCATGTAGAAGTAGCGCTTCCTCCACACCTTGTGCGTCGCCACATAGTTATCTCTCTTGCCTTCGAACCAATTTGGCAGACTGAAAAAAATATAGCTACTTAAACCAGCATGATGGCACAGTGCCCCAACGTGTCGAACAAAGACAAATGATGGTGGCGAAGCAAGAGATGTCTGAGATGATGGAAGATTTGTTAATGTTATCGGCAATCTATGTGTTCCGGTATTCTGAAGAATAGGCATTCTGTAGAATGTCTAAAACGTTCAGGTTATCTATGAAATAAAAACTTGTATTCCATACTTTGACTAGACATTCTATACCTGCCCTAACCTAACCTAACCTAACGCTCAGTCAGCAAGGTGTTGAATAAGCAGTTGATGGGATGGCGGAACTATTTTCAGTAAGCCATATAACATACAATACTCAAAAGGGAGCGTCCATTAATTACGTGAGGCAATTTTGGCAATTTTTTGACCCCCCCTCCCCCCTTTGTGAGATATCGTGAGATTTGACTAAACCCCCTCATCCCCTCCTAATCTCACGTGAGATTTATCAAAATGCGTAGTTTAGTATAAATACGGTAATTTGTGCTTGATTGCGTTGAATCCATTTAAAAAACTTAAGTATGTTTAATTATTTTCATTGTCAATTTATGAATGACGTAATGAAACATGTTTACTTAATGTAAATTTTACACTGTTTCTTGCAGGAAAAAAATTACGTGATATCTGCCAAGACCCCCCTCGCTCCCTCGTGAGATTGGGTGAGATTCATCTCGACCCCCTCCCCCCCCCTAAACGCCTCACGTAATTTATGGACGCCCCCAAATACTTACAAAAATTATACTTATAAAAATTAGTATTGTTTAAGGTCCCATTAAAATAGATGAACACAGCGTTCAGTACGTCTAACCAATTATATTCAAGCAAAAAAACACTGATTAAAGTGATTTTATTTTGACCTAAAATAAAAAAATACCGGCATTTTTAGTGTTTTTTCGTTAAATTTTTTACTCGTATCTAATGCGTTTTTTTTTACCATTGTCCTTATTTTGCTGGTCTGAATGATTTCTAAAAGTTGGTCCTTCTATTTAAATGGGACCTTATATATTGTTGTTGTATTGTAAATGAAAATAATATCAAAGTATTTTGAACGACTATTGTTTACTGCGGTGGCGCAAGGCCTACCGATACACGTTGGTGTAGTAGGGCGCCATGCCGGGGTGAAAGTGCGGCTAGTTGTGTGATACTCACAGGCTGAGGTGGCGCAAGGCCTACCGATACACGTTGGTGTAGTAGGGCGCCATGCCGGGGTGAAAGTGCGGCTAGTTGTGTGATACTCACAGGCTGAGGTGGCGCAAGGCCTACCGATACACGTTGGTGTAGTAGGGCGCCATGCCGGGGTGAAAGTGCGGGTAGTTGTGTGATACTCACAGGCTGAGGTGGCGCAAGGCCTACCGATACACGTTGGTGTAGTAGGGCGCCATGCCGGGGTGAAAGTGCGGCTAGTTGTGTGATACTCACAGGCTGAGGTGGCGCAAGGCCTACCGATACACGTTGGTATAGTAGGGCGCCATGCCGGGGTGAAAGTGCGGCTAGTTGTGTGATACTCACAGGCTGAGGTGGCGCAAGGCCTACCGATACACGTTGGTGTAGTAGGGCGCCATGCCGGGGTGAAAGTGCGGGTAGTTGTGTGATACTCACAGGCTGAGGTGGCGCAAGGCCTACCGATACACGTTGGTGTAGTAGGGCGCCATGCCGGGGTGAAAGTGCGGCTTGTTGTGTGATACTCACAGGCTGAGGTGCCGCAAGGCCTACCGATACACGTTGGTGTAGTAGGGCGCCATGCCGGGGTGAAAGTGCGGCTAGTTGTGTGATACTCACAGGCTGAGGTGGCGCAAGGCCTACCAATACACGTTGGTGTAGTAGGGCGCCATGCCGGGGTGAAAGTGCGGGTAGTTGTGTGATACTCACAGGCTGAGGTGGCGCAAGGCCTACCGATACACGTTGGTGTAGTAGGGCGCCATGCCGGGGTGAAAGTGCGGCTAGTTGTGTGATACTCACAGGCTGAGGTGGCGCAAGGCCTACCGATACACGTTGGTGTAGTAGGGCGCCATGCCGGGGTGAAAGTGCGGCTAGTTGTGTGATACTCACAGGCTGAGGTGGCGCAAGGCCTACCGATACACGTTGGTGTAGTAGGGCGCCATGCCGGGGTGAAAGTGCGGGTAGTTGTGTGATACTCACAGGCTGAGGTGGCGCAAGGCCTACCGATACACGTTGGTGTAGTAGGGCGCCATGCCGGGGTGCAGGTGCGGGTAGTTGTGTGATACTCACAGGCTGAGGTGGCGCAAGGCCTACCGATACACGTTGGTGTAGTAGCGCGCCATGCCGGGGTGCAGGTGCGGGTAGTTGTGTGATACTCACAGGCTGAGGTGGCGCAAGGCCTACCGATACACGTTGGTGTAGTAGGGCGCCATTCCGGGGTGAAAGTGCGGGTAGTTGTGTGATACTCACAGGCTTAGGTGGCGCAAGGCCCAGCGCTACAAGTTGGTGTAGTAGCGCGCCATGCCGGGGTGCAGGTGCGGGTAGTTGTGTGATACTCACAGGCTGAGGTGGCGCAAGGCCCAGCGGTATACGTTGGTATAGTATGGTGCCATGCCGGGGTGCAGGTGTGGGTAGGCGTCGCTCAAGTCCTGCATGTAACCCGCCATCGCCGTCGCTGTGAGGCCCAACTGGTAGCCGTCGATCACCACCACCAGCCCTTTTCTAATGTTGCCCATCGTCTGCTTGTTCTTCGACGTCTTTATATCTGGTGGACAACTAACTTGGTAACTAAATCTAACACGCGGCAACCCCGACCATGATGCCAAAACAAATGTCTAATGTGACTTTACCCGAATATCAGAGCTTTTTTATACGTGCCCATTGGGATTTAAAGGCGATTGAGTAACTCTGTGTGGTAACTCTGTGTGGTGGCGGTGGTGTGTTTGAGTGTCGAGCTCCAGTTGTGATGCTGATGGTCTCGACTAAATAAAAAATGCTTTTCGATGTGAACATTTATAATTTTGGTTGGGTGATTACAAATAAAAATAGCCGATGAAGGTACACGCATGGTAAGTGACGGCGAGCAAGTGTCCTTCGGTATGGTCGGCAGCAGCAAGTGTCCTTCGGTTTTCTCCGAACGAATCACTAAGCAAAAGTAAAAGCGAATGAGTGCGACGCGACGCCACGACCCAGAGCGGCGCGGTCAGCGGTTTAGCAGTGACGAACTCAGCGGCGAAATAAAGTTTAAAATATTTTAGATGATTTTGTGACGGAAATCACGAAATTCACCATTTAAATACCGATCTTTATTCAGTTCGTGCACTACTTTCCTCATATTAAGAACTAGCTGATGCCCGCGCCTTCGCCTGCGTGGATGTCGTTTATCGCGACCAAAAGTAACCATGATGATCCCATTTCCTCAACTCATGGGAACCTAGTTTGCCCGTTTTCAAAGTATTAAAATGGATATAGTATATTATCCTTAAGAGATAGACAGAAGCCATCGCGGATTTTTCTGTAGACCTATATAAGATATACAATTCTACCATTCATCATTTTGTTATATCTTAAAGGGCAGCGTTTTCGTTGAAAGCTCCCCCAGACGGCTTATTTTGTACCAACACCTCCAACAAATATCATTATATTTTAGCCAATCTGTACAAAAACTTGACAAATTATATCATTCCTATATATATTATAGTGTAACTGGGCTCTTGGAGCTCCACAACAGGTGTTCCACATCTTCATTTTTTAGACGTCAACCGAGAGTGCTTATCAGTCTGAACAACTCTTGCTAAGACGTCATCCTATATATGTTATAGTGTGGCTGGGATCTTGGAGTTCCACATCAGCTGTTCCAGATCTTCCAATTTATTCTCTTAGCAGAAAATGCTCATTACGTGGAACAATTTTTGCTATGGTACCATTTTTGTATCTCTTATAGTTTAGCTGGTCTGTTGCGGTTCTGCATCAGGTGTTCAAGATTCCAAGATAAATTATAGCCTATATGTTGCCCAGACTTAATACCTATACAACAAAAAAAAAAAATTTAATCCGTCGAGTAGTCCCGAAGATTAGCGTGTACAGACAAACAGACAAACAGACACAATTTTTTTTTGGATTCGTGCTCTATTACTGTTTCTAAACCCCCCACATTTTTTTTTTTTAAATATATTCAATGTACAGACACAGTTTTTTTACTGTCTTATTATATGTATAGATATCTTGTTTTATTAATATACTGCTTCCAAAACCGAGAAGGGATAATTTAGATAACGCCATGATTTTGGGAACGTTGTGACTATCTATATACGTTCACCTTGGCCGCTGCCGCTCACCGCTAGTGAGGGTACGTGTCGTGCACAACGCGCCGCTTGACGATGCCGCCCCGCTCGCCGCACCACGCGCCGCTAAGACCGAAGTCGTGAATGGGCTGGGTGGGGCGTTAAGGTGAACGTGCACCTGACCGCGCCGCACTCGTCGCATTCATCGCATTTCCTCATGGCGTCGCGTACTTGCCCGCATCGCACGTGCCGCACGCGCTGCGCCGCACGCACCGCACTCGCCGCAAGCATCGAACGCGCCGTATTTGATGACGTCAGCCGCGCGAGCTTGTGGAATCAGTATACCTACAGCATTTTAAGAAAATGCGGATGGTTCGGCGCGGATAGGTGCGCGATGCCGTATACTATTTCATATAAAGATTTATAAAATGCGATGACTGCGGCGAGTGCGGCGCGGTCAGGTGCGCGTTCACCTTTAAGGTGACGTAGGAACGTATGACGCAATCATACTGGCCGGTGCGATGTGATGGTCCCGAACAGTTCGTTTCTATCAAATCTAAAAAACTTTGTAATCATTTTTATTTAAAAAAAAAAATAATCACGACACAAAAAAAAAACACTGAAAAGAAAAGAATAAAAATAATATGTTAGTTGGCCCTTTAACTTTATTACCTAGTGATATTTTGATACTAACATCGGCGTCGGCGTCGTCGCGTCGAAAGACCACTAAATAAAGAAGTATTTTTTATTATTGTAGCTCGGTTTAATCCACAAATCTCCGGGCTGCGCGTTCCGCACTCGCAGTTCAAAATAAGAGACATGGTTCCGCAACGTGGCGACACTTGGATCAAAATATTACTAGTTACATTTGTATCCTTAGCAACTTTCAAAGAGAAAAAACCGCATCAAAATCGGTCTAGTCGTTTGGGAGCTATATGTTTTAGATAGACACACAGATACACAAGTTAAACTTATGACATTTTTGTGATGGGGGTTAAAAATAGTAAGAAGAGTGTGAACTCACGCGCCGGCTGGTTGATGTCCAGCGACACGCGCGGCTTCCAGAAGAACGTGCCGGGCACCGGCGCCTGCAACACACGCCGCGGTCAGTGAGGCACCACCGGTACGAGAGAACAGTTGTTAGGTGACGCGGACGGTGAGACGGTGTCGTTACCTCGCCCAGCGGCAGCACGGAGAACAGGACGAGCAGCGCGGCGGCGTGCATGGCGACTATGCTGGCGACTGGCGCCTAGCTGCTGTGGGAGAGAGCGGCACGCGCTGCGCCGCAGGAAGCGGTGTGACGTGCGGCGATATTGTGAGAACTGCTCGCTGGCGGGAATGCGACAATCGCCGGAGACGGCGTCATCCGAGTCGCCCGAGTCTCGCCAGAACACTATGTCAACAATACCTTGTCAGTGTGCTAGATATGAAAGTCAGAACCTGCGGGTACATGCATATGCGGCAACATTATAGTACAGTACCTGGGGGAAACCGTGCACTAATATAAATGCGCATGCACTACCAGTGTTCCCCGCTTCCGCTGCCGCCGCTTCGGAGTCTAGTCGTGGCGGCGCTTTACTATATACCGACCCAAAATAAGTCGCGAACTGCTCAGCACACTCCTCGTCCGACAGATACTGACCGTCCTTTATAATGTCCTGTCTACTCGTTGTACTTTTCTGCGATCGTATGTATTGCCAAAATGACTTAAGGTCTTTCGCGAACTAACATTGAAACTTATTTTGATGGTGTTTGCGTGCAATTTCTATTGATTTTTTAATATGTGATCTATATTTCGAATATTCGTCGTAATCACTATTTAATTTCGTTGTTTTATATATTTTATGTAGTCTAGCTTTAATTTTTAATAATGACTTTACTAAGGCGAGTAAGAGACAGTAGCATCCTCAAGATGATTACTTCCTGCACAGACTGTCCGATCCAATATAAATGAATGTGAATATCTATTGGACAAACCTTATCCTTAATTATATATAAATATATATATATAAAAAAAATATTATAATGGGTGTAAAAAGACTCTTAACGAAGCCGAAAGATACTTGTTCTCACCGTCATTGCGATATTTTTAACACGCTTTTATTAGCTTGGTATGTATATATACGAGTATGTATCGATGTAAAGGATTATTTGAACTTGGTTTTCAACCACTTCAAAACGTCGGGTTGAACTGAAACTTCGCACACTTATCAAGGACCGATGACAATTCAATAATTTGACCTCATTTGAGATCATCCTGCAGTCAGGATCGTCTTCTCACGAGGGAACTTCTCAGCGGTTTGTAGCACAGATACCAAAATTTGTGGACGCGTTAGTTATTAATGGTTAAACATGATTCGACGTGAAGGGAATGGGCAGTAGCATAGGGAATGGGCAGCAGCATTCCCTCGCGATCTTCATTTAATACTGCGCTCGTCAACCCGCTTGCCAAGCGTGGCGAGTACGGCAAAACCCCCAATATGAAAATACACCGAATTACCAGGCCCCCAGTCCCCGGCGGCGCCGCTAGTCCTGACCACGGTAGCGGTCACGGTAATGGCGGGGCAGGGGCTGCGAAGAATCCCGCCAGAGACTAGGCTACCACCATAGAAGACAATTGGCCCAGGTAACACACAACACGCGCACTTTGAGGACAGACGAGAATGTAGTGTCTACGCTGAGACACTCGAGCTTGGTACTCAATAAAACGACGAATGTCTTCACGTTAACAATCAATTTAATTTTAAAAGTTAATGAGACAACGTAAATTTGTTCTATTATAAATTAAGACAACGTTAATTAAATATGTAAGAGAATATATTGTGGAACGATGCTCGTCCCTTTTAGCAATTAGTTCAATTGATTTATCCTAAAAGTCAGTTAGAAGTTTTTTCTTGACAATTTATTTTGTGCGTAAACTACCGACATTTATGAGCTCCTGATCAAAACAATTAGCAGCAACTTGAGAGGATAAAAGTATCAGGCGCAAACATCTTTCCCGCCACTTCCCCGCAGTTAAAAGTCTCCGGCTTTTAACTCTCACTCGATCAGATGATCCGTCGCTGGCAGCGGACAGAGTCACTTAAAGGGCCTCCGGTAAGTTCCCTGTATCGATATCGTTTGGACGTGATAAATAAGATAAACCCTTTAGAATAAATGGTTTTAATCAGCAAAATACAAAGAAAAGATTACAGTCGTATTGACAGAATGACATATATCAAATTACCTAACAGTTTTATTTTAAAACCATAGAAACTCCAATGAGTTTCTATATCACCACATTCTTCCATGCTTAAAAGAGAACGATTCAGTTAAGAACGTAGTCTCTGTAGCGGTCTGAAAGAGAGACTCCATTTGATAACCGTCTAGTATGCGTAAACATCCGTTCATGTGGCGTACAATGAGTAGCTGTACACAGCAAAGACCGTATTTGTTAGATATGCGAGAACTATGGGGTATAGGGCGGACAACCATCAAACACGCTAGTCAATGACACACTAACTTTAATGTTCAGTTAACCAGTTACTTAGCCGGATCGCAGCCGCGGTACACATACACATACATTACATCCCCTTCCCTTTAATTAAACACTACCCTAATTATTATACAATCAATATACAAAACTACGTTACGGAGTAAAGTTATCTGGTGACAACTCAAGACGTCGTGGATTGATCGCTGGCGTAGGCGTCAGAGAATCTGGTGAGTCATCTGACTCTGACAGGGGCGTACCGAACACCGCATTTCGCTCAACTCCGCTTTCCTCTTCTCTCTCTCTGCACGGTGTGCTGGTGACCGACGATAATATCGTCAAGTGTTCTGGCGATGGTGTTCCCAGAACCTCTACATCCAAACTGTTGTTGTTGTTAGGTCGTCTGTCGTTGTCGACGTTTATTTGTTGTTGATTAGCGTCATCTGGTGTCTTCTGGCTTGTGTTTGCTCCCTCACGCTCAACATCCTGGATGATATCTGAATCCCAGTTTGAGTCGTGATCTGACATTCGGGTATGCCCGTGTGGCCGTATCTGATCTATGTGCCTTTTTACCAATCGATCTATTTCTGGAACATACACTTCGTACATTACGTTTCCGATCTTCCTCTTAATAACTCCTTCGATCCATACAAATTTTTTATTAGTTAAATTTTTCATTATCCATACTAAATCATTTTCTATGAACTGTTTTCGTGTTTTTCCTTTGTAGTATTTACGCTGTGAGCACTGATTTTGTCGCACCGTTTGAGTGAGGCAAGTGGGAGAGGAGGTCGACGCTGGTATCGGTGACAATAAATCGAGCCGCGCGCGCAATGGCCGGCCGTACACGAGCTCAGCGGGTGATTTTTCGGTAGTACTATGTTTGGAGTTTCGATAGTCGAAAAGAAACTTCGATATTCGTTCTTTTAATGGTTTTGCTTTATTATTAAGTATTATTCCTTTGAGACCCTTTTTAATAATTTTGACATAACTTTCCGCTTGCCCGTTACTTGACGGATGATACACTGGAGCAAGCGTATGAGTAATACCATTTTTCGAACAAAAGTCTTTAAATTCTTGTGAACTAAACGAAGTACCGTTATCCGTTACGATAGTATGCGGGATGCCGACACGTGACATTAAATCTATCAGTTTCTCAATTACTGCCTTCGAGCCGTACGATGAAGTCATTATATATACTTCAACCCATTTACTAAAAGCATCAACAGCAATTAAAAACATTTGGTTATTAAAAGGCCCTAAAAAATCTAAATGAATTCTATAAAAAGCGTGCGGAGGATGAGGCCAGGGCGTGAGCGGGGCGCGGGGCGGCGCGGGACGCAAGGCGCTGCACACGGCGCACGCGCTCGCCAGCCGCTCCAGCGTACCGTCCACGCCTGGGAACCATAACCGCTTGCGTGCCTCTGCTTTCATTTTTACCACTCCAAAGTGTGAACTATGTAGTTCATTACATATTTTAACTCTTAACACTTCTGGAATGATAACTTTATGGCCGCGCATCAAGCATCCATTTTCCACCGATAGTTGGTTACGACAATAAAAGTAAGGCTTTAATTTATCGTCATATACTTTTCTTGGCCAACCTAACCCAACGTAATCCTTAGCCTTACGCAAAGTTGTATCTTTCTCGGTTTCGCGTTGTAAATCTGCTAGTGTTACCGGTAGTCCACCGTCAACAACGAAATAAACATATGTCGCACGGTCATCAGTGGCGCGCGACTGGTCTTGCCTTCGGCCTGCCCCCATGCCCGCACCGCCCGCGCCGCCGCCGCACGGCCCTGCGCTACCTGCTGACGGTGACTCATAACCTATCGGAGCGCGCGACAGATAATCGGCACTATTATTTTTACTGCTAACATATTCGATTACGTAATTGTATGCCGATAAAAATATTGCATACCGCTGTAATCGGTTAGCCGATACCTCGGGTATACCGCGGTGTGGACCGAAGATGGTTAACAATGGCTTATGGTCCGTTCGCAACGTGAAAGGCACCGCTCGGGCATACAAGTACTGGTGGAAACGCTTTACCCCGAATACTATAGCTGTTGCTTCTTTCTGTATTTGAGCATATTTTTTCTCGGCTGCTGTTAACGTTCTAGACGCGTAGCTAATCGGCCGCTCGCACCCATCGCTTCCTACTTGTGACAAAACAGCGCCTAACCCGTATGGAGATGCGTCTACCGTCAGAATTAACTTTGCCGTGGGGTCAAAATGCGCCAGAACTTCATCCGATGCCAATTGGTGTTTAATTTTTTTTAAAGAGTTTTCGTGTTCCTGCGACCATTCCCATTGTTTCGTTTTATGCAATAGGTTATATAACGGTGCTAGTATGGTTGATGCGTTGGGAACAAAATTGCGGTAATAATTAGTTAATCCTAGAAATGACTGTAATTGTGGCACGTTCAGTGGCCTAGGTGCTTGTAAAACGGCTATTACCTTATCTGGCGACTTTTTAATACCCTTTTTGTCTATTATATGTCCTAGATAGTTGACTTCATTTTGAAAAAACTCGCACTTGCTTGGTTGTATAGTGAGCCCTGCATCCGCCAGCCTTTGTAGAACTTTGACTAACCTACTCAAGTGTTGTTTTTTATCAACACCTGTAATTAAAATATCGTCGAGAAAAAATACTACTCCATCTAAACCCGAAAGTATGCATTCCATGGCACGTTGAAATATTGCTGGTGCGCTCGACAAACCAAATACCAGCCTTGTATACTTAAAAAGTCCGCGATGTGTATTGATACAGGTCATACACTGTGATTGCTCCTTTAAACAAAATTGGTTATATGCCATGGAGAGATCTAATTTGCTAAATTGTACACCACCATGTAGCTTTGCGAACAAATCATTAATCGTTGGTAGCGGGTACTTATCAACGATTAGCTGCTTATTTATTGTCACGGAGAAATCCGCGCAAATTCTCACTCCACCGTCTTTTTTCAACACGGGTACGATGGGTGACGCGTACTCCGAGTAGTGAACCGGTTCTAGTACCCCCAATTTAACAAGTCGATCTAATTCGTTATCAATTTTATCTTTTAAGGCATATGGTACCGACCGTGGTTTAAAAAAAATTGGTTTCGAGTGTGGTTTCAAATGTAACTCCACGGCGTATTTATTAAATTTCCCTAATTTACCCGAAAACACGGTGGGAAACCTTGAAATGAAGTCGTCCAATATTGAGTTATCATTTGAATGGCCAATAGATTTTACTATGGTTGCAATTTCCAATTCAAATGTGCTAATGAAATCTCGGCCTAATAATGGTGGACCACCGTTACGGACAACAAACACATGCACTTCACGCTTCATTTTGGAGTACTCGATATCTAACTTAATAACACCAACTGTTTCTAATCGTTCACCTGTATAACTGAATAGTTTTTTACCTGTAACTGATAACGGCACTTTGTTGAAATGCTTTTTGTATATTTGATATGGAATAATACTGACCGCGGAACCACTATCTATCTCGAACTCCAAACCTAGCTCACCGATGTTAACACTTGCCAGCATAGGTCGGCCTTTCTCACAACGAATATTTAGCACCCACGTACCATCGTCGCCCTCATCATCCACCATTCCTTCCTCCACGTGCTTCACTTTTGCGTCACCTGGGCACATCCGCCTTAGGTGACCCTTGTTATTACACTTTTTGCACTTATAGTTTTTAAATCGGCACTGATTGGATTTATGACTGGAATAACCGCACGCACTGCACTTTTCTTTAACCGCAAACACGGAACCTGCAACGACGCCGCCGGCTGCTGCGCTCGCGCCGCATGTTGCTGGTGTGGCCTGGGAGGCCTGCCGAGCACACCGCACGCTTTCCGCCAATTCCACCGCCTTGGCCAATGTTAAATCCGTCTGGTCCTGGGTAAAGAGCTTGTCTCGCTCGGGTCCTGGCATCATGCCCATAATAAATTTATCAAGAAGAGCTTCCTCCAAGTTCTTAAACCCACAGTGTGCTGCCAATCCCCTAATTCTGGCCGCCCATTGAGTGTGACTTTCGTCAGGTCGCTGCACCGCCGCGTAGAAAATTGATTTTTCTGCAAATCCGAGCCGCTTCGGCTCAAAATGACGATCTAGAAGATTCAGAATTTCTTCCAAATTTGTTTCTTCCAACTTCTTAGGCAGCGCCAGATCCCTCGCTAGCATGTAGGTAGGTCCGGTGAATGCGCTAATGAGTATCGCCCTCCGTTTGACCTTCAGCTTGTCCGACTCGTCCGTTAGATCATTGGCAATGAACCATTGTTGTAACCGAGACTTATAACTTGACCAGTCCTGGGTTAAATGGTCAAAGTTGTTTAAAATTCCGAAAGAGACGCCAAAAGCAGACATTATTGCACTCGTGAATTTGTCCTCGTCGCCACTGTTAGATATGCGAGAACTATGGGGTATAGGGCGGACAACCATCAAACACGCTAGTCAATGACACACTAACTTTAATGTTCAGTTAACCAGTTACTTAGCCGGATCGCAGCCGCGGTACACATACACATACATTACAGTATTGAATGTAAAGCTTGAGGAAGAACTTGTTCCCAATTTTCTATTGCTAGATTGCGTGAACGTAGAGCCAATTGTACTGATTTCCATAGAGTTCCATTAAAACGTTCTACTTGGCCATTTCCTCTTGGATTGTACGGAGTGGTTCTATTAGAAGCAATGGCTTGTGAATTCAAGAACTTCTTTACTTCTGCCGATACGAATGATGTTCCTCGATCCGAATGAAGGTAAGATGGCATGCCGAACAACATAAATATCTCATTCAAATGTTTTATAACCATTGTAGAACTCATATCAGCGCACGGAAACGCAAACGGGAAACGTGAATATTCATCGATTATAGTCAATATATATTTATTTCTTGTGTTAGATGGTACAGGACCTTTAAAGTCAATGCTTAATCTTTCCATAGGTGAAGTTGCTTTTATTAAAATTGGATCTGGTAAGTCAGATCTATAGAATTTCGGTTTTATTTCTTTTAATTCCTTCAGCCAGAAGCTTTCTTATTTCATCTCCAATAAACTGTTTATTATCCTCATTGTGTCTTCGAGATTTTATGGCGACAGGCTTGCATTCGGGAGAAACATTCGAAAACAAAGGAACAGCAGGTAAAAATGCCGCAGCAACACTGCATACCTTAATTGCATCTTTTGATCCTCCAAAAGAGAATTCAAGTGAAGAATGCTTCTCTAGTATGTCGTGACCAACAATAAGATCAACGCATAGGTTTTTTTTTTTTTTTTTACAATACGTAAATTCAAACCTTCATAATTATAATCTCCAATTTTAGCTGAGACACAGGTTTGTCCCTCTACCTGTGATGTCAGTGTAGTTGAAGCCATTGAAATTAGTAGCCAGTCTGAGTAGTGCCGGGCTCCAACCGGCTAAAACCACCTCCTGCCTTACAATAATATCCACAGACATAAACGTCCGTGCCTTTGTTTAATTACAGTTTTCTTTATGACTCCACGTAAAAGTGGTGACTCCGGAGTACAACTTACTTCTAACTAAACAACTTACTTACTACTGATGAGTCCAGCACACATAATATATAATCTGAACGTCTGAACTCTCCGTGGGATTTACCTTTTTGGCTGGTGTGCGTATCCCCATCATTTTGTCAAAGGAACTAGTTAAACGTCAAGAACCTGCCAGGTATTGTAAAGGGATACCCCGGTCAATTAAAAAGTATAGTATATATAAAGTGTATAGGTAGTAACAATAACAATGTCAATAAGATTCAAATGAATCTTGTCAATTTATATACTAGTTTTCTGCCTCTTTCCCAGATGGTGTACGCGACTTGGAGGTCAATGGCGCACTTTAATAGTTCAACGCAATAGAGGCGATGTTGCAAACAGGAAAAGAAAGCAAGAAAAGGAATATACAAAGGGTATAGGAAGAACACTATAAAAGGTCTACAAAAAGTTTGTCAATATAGAGTGACTTTTGGAAAGACTCTATGTAGAGTCACTCTACTATGTCCAGTGGACAGCCCCCACCGAGCCCTCTCAGATGACCCCAAACTCGGTGCAGTTAGACTAAGGGGTTGCGGAGATATCCTGACCTAAAGTTTTTGGTTTTTTGCAAAAATGGCAACCAAAATTGGTTACAAGAGGATATCCCCGGAACCACCAGTCCAAAAACCCCGGTGTTTGGGCTTTCCGAACTTGGCTTGATGAGGCCTATCCACTGATACTGTTTTCAGGCTGAAAAATAGTGATACCTGAAAACCGACTGAAAGGTAACCTAATCGATAGATTTTGGCCAGCCAATGTATTTTGTGAAAATCCCGGCCTTCCGTTCAGGAGTTATGAGTATTGGAATATTACACAAAATGGCCGCGGACCTGTCAAAGTAAATTTTTGACAGCAGATAATTTCCTTTGGGAAAGTCGCAGACCCCCCGAGTTTGGGCTCTCCCAACTTGGCCTGAACTCCGCTATCCGCTGAAACCACTTTCAGAACCCTGAAAATTTTCAGCTTCAAACCACCTGAAAATGTGGGGTTGATAGGGCAATAAGTCCCTGGGTCTAATATTGAAAACCGCAATCTCCCACGACCTCTGGTTCCGGGGTTATGGTGGTTTGAAAATAAACAAAATGGCCGCCGAACTGTCAAACGTGGTATTAAAACGTCCGTAACTACGTAACCCTTCGTCGCAGAAGGACGGGGTTTTGGACCTACAGCTCGGCGTCACTTCAGGTATGTTCTGAAAGCAATTTCAGCGGCAAAACATTTTTTGGCCTGAAATGGCCTGAAAGTGGTCAACACCCATAGTCGGAGGTACGCCACAAGCTTTCGTGAAAATCCGGTGTTTATAGGGCCAACGGTTGCCGAGATAACTAGCTCTTAAATTTTAAACCTGAAAACCAATATGGCGCATTTTCATCAAAAACGTCAAATTAACAGCTATAAGGCCCGTGTTTGGGCTTATGTCAGTCCGGATAAGGTAGACAAACACAAAAAAAAACATAAAAAATTGGATTTTTCCTATTATTAAAGAGTTATTTACAAAAAACATATAAAATTTGATAACTTTAAAACTATTCGGTTAAAAATTTTGAAAAAATGTGCTAAAAATACGTTAATAATAAGGCTACAGAAAAATTAAAATGAAAGTTTTAAAAACTAAAGAGAGTATGAAATTTAAAAAAAAATATGATTTTCCTGAAAAAAATTTAATATGTTAAAAACTAATGGAGCGAAAAATCTAAAACTTAAAATCTCTAATAATTTGATGAGCGCGCAACAGGCTGCCGTTGAAAATCTTCAAAATAATGGTTGGAACCGGAGATATTAAGGTCTGAAGTTTGTAACTTCAAATAGTCATATTAAATCTCCCAGCTGTCAAAAAATTCTAGAAATTGCTGCACTCGCCTTGTCTTGTAGAGGTGCAGGTTGCGTCCAAAATTCGTACCGCTGTCTCCACTCCTTCGGGTTCCTCAGGCCACGTGGTTTTTTAGAAAATCCTTAATAACTCACGAAGGCGCGATGTCAGGGCAATTTTGAGTGGCCCAGTTGGTCAGGAACCACAATGTCCACAGGATTCCGATGAAAAAGAAGGGGGTCGCCGATCTCGTTTCGTCAGCGTTTTCGTTTCAAGTGTTTTAAAACAACTTTAACCTCAAAATTTAGAGGTTTTTCAGGTTTATTGAAAACAGCACTGCAATCCGGTTTAAACTTTTCACTGGGGCGTATAGATGGAACTTATCCCCGCACATTGACACAATTTTCGTCAAAATCGGACCACATTTAACCACTTCTTTGAATTTTTGAAGCCGGAGACGTGCAAAAAAACGTGGCGTTCGCGGCGGTGGTCGGAGCCAGACTGGGTTAGGTTAGGTTAGGTTGGGGCGGGGCGGATCTGTATTTATGCTTTCGCGGTTGCACAACGACAAGCTTTGCACATGCTTTGCTTGGTAGCATAGATGCAGGTCTACCTTACTGCCTCCCTCAGAGGCGGTAGGGTGGCGGGGTCTTGAGGGGGAGCGCTACGGTCGTGTAGATCCTCAAGGCAAGTCTGGTGTGTTACCTTCACGTGGTTGCCGCCCTGTTCTTGGTCTAATTCCATAAGAAATAGACGCAACAAAAAACCACCAGGCGCTTTCTGGGGAGGGGCGCACCGCATGTCGTGTGATGACTCATGCGATGTGCGGTGTGCGTTCCCCTGCGTGCCCTCTGAGCAGCGGGCATAGCAGAGGGCACAGCAGGGGAGTGCCGCGGGGGACTGGGCCTCCCGCTTCCCGGCGTGGTCGAGGCCATGCTGGGGAGTGTGGAGAGGAGGCCTGGTCAGCGGAGCGCGCGCGGTAGGTCCCTCTCGTTGCGCCGCTTCGCTAGCGGAGAGGGGGGGAAGGGGCATTTGCCCTCCCTCCTCACGGTGACGGGCGGGCGACAGGCACGGAGGTGCCTCCGCCCGCATTGCACCCGTCACCTTGCGGGCGACTGGGCCTCACGCTTCCCGGCGTGCGTGCGTGAACACCGTGCTGGGGGGCGAGAGGCCTGGTCAGCGGTTGCCTCCTTCTGCGATTTCGCAGAAGGAGGAGGCGGAGCGCCAGCGGGAGTTTACTCTCGCTGCGCTGCTCTGCGGGCGGGGGGGGGGAAGGGGCGTTTGCCCTCCCTCCTCACGGTGACGGGCGGGCGACAGGCGCGGGGTTGCCTCCGCCCGCATTGCACCCGTCACCTCCGTCGGTCATTCCCGAACCCCCCCCTCCACGTCCGTGCCGTGAGGACAAGAGGGGGGGTCCGCCTTGTGTGTTCGTCGGCGGGGGACTGGAAGTAAAGGCTGTGCCGGTTTCCCAGTCCCCCTCCACTATGACGAAGCGGGAATGCGCTGGGTCGTTTTAGTGGGTATACCGTGGTGTTTGGCCGCCCGGGGAGTCCCACATACCCCTCCCATCCCCCGACGGGAGGGTATGCGTAATGCATTTTTTCCCAGCGTCAAAAAAAAAAAAAAAGGTTAGGTTGGGGCGGGGGCGCCTTCACCCGCATTGCACCCTTCACCACCTTCGTCGGTTATTCCTTGGCCGTAAAGGGTCCGCCGCAAAGGCGGGCGGTCGTCGGCGGAGGACTGGACGTAAAGGCTCTGCCGGATTCCCAGTCCTCCTCCATTCGGACGAAGCGGGAGTATCGCTGGGTTCTTTTAGTGGGTATACCGGGTAAGCCCGGGGAGTCCCACATAGCCTTCCCATTCCCCCAATGGGAGGGTATGCGTAATGCATTTTTTCCCAGCGTTAACAAAAAAAAAAAAAAAAAAAAAAGGTTAGGTTGGGGCGGGGCGGATCTGTATTTATGCTTTCGCGGTTGCACAACGACAAGCTTTGCACATGCTTTGCTTGGTAGCATAGATGCAGGTCTACCTTACTGCCTCCCTCAGAGGCGGTAGGGTGGCGGGGTCTTGAGGGGGAGCGCTACGGTCGTGTAGATCCTCAAGGCAAGTCTGGTGTGTTACCTTCACGTGGTTGCCGCCCTGTTCTTCCCCACCAGGTACTCTTGGCGTTTGCATCTCCTCCAAGAATCAGTCTCCCGGGACCTACCTCTTCCTCAACACGTTTGAGGTGCTCCAGGTATGGTCCGATTGGCTGGTCTGGCTCGAAGTAAAAGGAGACTAGTGTGATCCTCCAGGCACTGGTTCGGATCCCCACCACGGTGATGTTGTTCGTGGTGAGTTTCGGGTACTGTTCGACGATGAGGTCTTTGTCGAAGACCGCTATTGCGGCCTTAACAGTCCCATCTCCTATGTCAGTGCTCTGGAAAACCCGGACGCCTCTATGACTCCTCATTACTCTTACCCCGCCGACGTATGGTTCCTGGAGGAGAGCAATGGCAACCCCGCGCTTGTACGCTTCGGTCAGAAGCTCGTTGGTCGCCAGTCTTTTTCGCTGAAGGTTGGCCTGTACTATTTTGTAGGGGTTTGGGTTGCTGTTGGTCTCCTGGGCGCCCTTAGCAATAAGCGACCGACATGCGAGCTATTGCGTCGCGCTTCCTCCGAATGGGGCATTCTTGACTGAAGGCATTATGACTGTTGCAGTCGAGCTTGGCCGCTGTGCAATTTCTGCAAGTGGGTACGCCTCCAGCAAGCCACTCTGTGCACTGCGCCCTGAGGTGCGGTCCTCCGCAGTGACTGCATAGGTCTGACGGTGCTGCGCAGAACCTTTTGCTATGGCCGTAACCCAGGCATCGCGAGCACTGGACCAGTGGTGACTGGTCCCACACCCGGATGCGCTGGAGGTCGATATAGACCGCTCCAGCGTCGGTCGCCCTTTTCCAGATGGCCGGAGAGACGCTCAGGATAATGTGACTAGTGTGCGGATTACGTGCCTTTCTTTTATACTTTATTTCGAGTCTGTCATCATTCTCCTTCAGATCGTGAAAGATGCCCCGGTTTTGGTTCCTGAAGGCCCTGATGACGTCCTCATCAGAGTTCACTGTTAGAACGTCGGCGAGCTTCAGGAGAGGGTCTCGGTTCTTGACTTCTTCCACGACCAAACTCTTTCCGGAACTTTCGAGTCTTTGTCTGACCTTCTGTCTGTCTTCGTCAGTGTGACAGCTCATAATAATCTTCCTATCTTTACCTTTGCGGGTCCTCTCCACCCTGACCCACCCTTCCTTAGCGTCCACTGCCTCTCGGATTTTTGTGAGAATATGGTCTCCGGTGTCGTTCTCATCCTTCGATGAGACAACTACCGAGTGCAGTGCACTCTGCGGAGGCGGGTGCACGGTGGATCGGGCCGCCGTTGTCTCGGCATACGATTTTGTCGTCAACAACTGTTGGTGCTGCTCCTCCATCTTTAGTCTAAGGTCGTCCATTTTCCTGCCGTTCTCAATGAGCAGCCGGCTCTGCTCTTTTAATTGCGCGATTACCGGACTGTCGTAGGTCTGTTTTTGAGGCGTCTGAACGGTCGTTGTCTGAGAGTCGGCTGTTATACTCTCAGATGCAGATTTCTCTCCAGTTCTTTTTAGACGTTTTATTTCCATGT
Source organism: Lycophotia porphyrea (assembly GCA_950005105.1). Lineage (NCBI taxonomy): Eukaryota > Metazoa > Arthropoda > Insecta > Lepidoptera > Noctuidae > Lycophotia > Lycophotia porphyrea. Next base: position 33,852 of record OX465408.1, on the reverse strand, counting down.
CCGCATCTTTTATAATCTGGAATAATTTGTCGATGGCTTCCAGGGCGTTTGTTTTAATGTCCGCTCTTAGGTTTCTGGAGTTGTTAATGTTTGTTTTGGCTTTAACAACGTTAGCTTTGGCTTCGGCCAAACGCGTTGTGAGAACCTGTCGAGGGAGTACCGGGATTTCCATTTTGCTGGTGGATGGAGTCAGGTTTTGCGACTCTGTTCCCGCAGCCTCGAATTTTTCGACGCTTCGTCTGACGCCAGACGTGGTCGCCTGCGACCTTGGCGGTGAGAATTGTTTCTCAACGCTGCGTCTAACGCCAGACGAGAGCGTCTGTGTTTTTGGCGGGGATTTCGGATTTTCCCTTCCCTCTACAGACTTCTCTGGTGGTGTGGCGAACATTGTCAGAGGAAAACGAACTCTAAGTAAATGCAAAAAATTCCGTGGTCTGCACACAGTGTAAAGAGTGTGTGCAGTCAAAATAAAATCTAAAATAAAATAAAACAGAACAATCACATGAAAACTAGTGTAAAAATGCTAGTTGAGTCGCAAAGAAACAGAAGCTACAGTCAGGCCCAATAGAGCCTTCGTGGTACACAAAATAAAACTAAATTAAAATAAGATAATAAGTTAAGAATAACTTTAGTCTCTATATAGAGTCACAAAATAGTGGGTCACAATGAACCAGTCGAGGAACAGTCAAAAATTCTCTTCCGGAGTCAAAAACCCCCAAATTTGGAGTGATTCTTGGAAGGACTCTATGTAGAGTCGCTCCGTCAATACCAGTGGATAGCTCTCACCAAGCCCACCCAAATGAACCCAAACTCGGTGCAGTTACACCAAGGGGTTCCGGAGATATCCCGACTTGAAAAATAGGGTTTTTCACAAAAATAAAAACCAAATGTGGTTACAAGAGGATATCTCCGGATCCGCCGGTCCAAAAACCCCGGTGCTTGGGCTTTCCGAAATTGGCTCGGTGAGACCAAACCACCGGACCGGTTTTCAGGAAGAAAATTTTCGAGCTCCTGAAATCACCTGAAAACTATACAGGCTGTCAGCTTATACCCTGCTGATGTATTCAGAGGAAACCCCAGCCCTCTACGACTTTCCGTTGAGAAGTTATGGTCGATTGAAAAATTTCAAAATGGCCGCGAACCTGTCAACGTTAATTTTTGACCGCAGATAACTTCCCTCGGAAAAGTCGCAGACCACTTGAGTTTGGGCTCTCCGTACTCGGCCTGAGCTCCTCTGTCCGCTGAAACTACTTTCAGGGTCCTGAAAATTTTCAGCTAGTAACCTCCTGAAAACTTGGGGTAAGTAGGGCAGCGGTCTCTTGTCTGTAACGTCGAAATCCGCTACTTCCTACGGCCACCGGTTAAGGAGTTACAGTGGTTTAAAGCTGAACAAGATGGCCGCCGAACTGTCAAAAGCTGTATTGAAACGTCCGTAACTAAGGAACCCTACGTCACAGAGGGACGGGGTTTTGGACCTACAGCTCGGCGTCACTTCAGGTATGACCTGAAAGCAGTTTCAGCGACAAATTTTTTAAAGTCCTGAAACAGGCTGAAAACTGAAAATTCCTAAAGATAAATATAATCCACTGGCCAGAGTGAAAAAACGAGGTAAAACGGGCCAGCGGTTCTCGAGTTATCTATATCTAAAAATTTAAACCTAAAAACCTATTTTGGTGTTTTTTGTCAAAACAGCCAAATTAAAAGCTATAGGGCCCGAGTTTGGGCTTAATCAAGTCCGTATAAGGTTAAATATCACAATAATAACTTAAAAAACTAATTATTTCCTATTAATAATGAGTTATGACCAAAAAAGATGTAAAATTCAATAACTTTGAAACTAGTAATCAAAAAAAATTGAAAAAATATGTTAAAAATGTGTTAAATAAGGGGCTACAGGATTCAAAAACAAAAAAATTCAAAAGTCAAAAATAAAACGGAAAAAAAATTGGCAAAAGTGATTTTGCTGAAAATTTCCCTGTAACTTAAAAACTATTGAATCTAAAAATCTAGAACTTAGGGTCTCTATTGTACTGATGAGCGCGCAACAGGCTGCAGTTGAAAAATTTTGAAAAGCTTCTTCTGGCCAAAGTTATTGGTGGTCAAAGTTGGGACTTTGTAATAGTCATATATAGTTGTGTATATGACTTAAAATTCTAAAAAGTTTTGCACTCGCCTTGTGTTTCAGTGGTCCAAGTTGGCACCAATTTTCAGTTCGCTGGCTGCACTCCTTCAGTTTTTTTCAGAGCACGTGGTTTTCACGTGGATGTCAGGAAGGTGATGAGTGGTCCAGATGGTCGGGAACCACGATGTCCACACGATGACGGTGAAAAAGCAGGTGGTCGCCGCGATGGTTTCGGCAGCGTTTGCAATTTTACAAAAACGCAACTTCCACTTAACCTCCAAAGTAGCGGTTTTTCAGCAATAACTTGCACAGCACTGTGGACCAGCACAATTTGATTGCGGCACTTTGTGCGACGCAATTTTCCGCATCCAACGACACTTCACTTGCTACTATTCGAGCAAAAAAACCAATTAATTCTTATTTTTAAGTGCGGAGCGCGTGGGTTTTCGCTGCTTACCGCTCGAGAGACCAAGTGCAACTGGGTTAGGTTAGGTTAGGTTATTTATGCTTTCGCGGTTGCACAACGACAAGCTTTGCACATGCTTTGCTTGGTAGCATAGATGCAGGTCTACCTTACTGCCTCCCTCAGAGGCGGTAGGGTGGCGGGGTCTTGAGGGGGAGCGCTACGGTCGTGTAGATCCTCAAGGCAAGTCTGGTGTGTTACCTTCACGTGGTTGCCGCCCTGTTCTTGGTCTAATTCCATAAGAAATAGACGCAACAAAAAACCACCAGGCGCTTTCTGGGGTGGGGCGCACCGCACGTCGTGTGATGACTCATGCGATGTGCGGTGTGCATTCCCCTGCGTGCCCTCTGAGCAGCGGGCATAGCAGAGGGCACAGCAGGGGAGTGCCGCGGGGGACCGGGCCTCCCGCTTTCCGGCGTGGTCGAGGCCATGCTGGTGAGTGTGGAGAGGAGGCCTGGTCAGCGGAGCGCGCGCGGGACGACCCTCCCGCTGCGCCGCTCCGCTAGCGGAGAGGGGGGGAAGGGGCGTTTGCCCTCCCCCCTCACGGTGACGGGCGGGCGACAGGCACGGAAGTGCCTTCGCTCGCATTGCACCCGTCACCTCGCGGGCGACTGGGCCTCCCGCTTCCCGGCGTGCGTGCCACGGAACACCATGCTGGGGAGCGAGGAGGCCTGGTCAGCGGTTGCCTCCTTCTGCGATTCGCAGAAGGAGGAGGCGGAGCGCCAGCGGGAGTTTACTCTCGCTGCGCTGCTCTGCGGGCGGGGGGGGGGAAGGGGCATTTGCCCTCCCTCCTCACGGTGACGGGCGGGCGACAGGCGCGGGGGTGCCTACGCCCGCATTGCACCCGTCACCTCCGTCGGTCATTCCCGAACCCCCCCTCCACGTCCGTGCCGTGAGGACAAGAGGGGGGTCCGCCTTGTGTGTTCGTCGGGGGGGGACTGGAAGTAAAGGCTGTGCCGGTTTCCCAGTCCCCCTCCACTATGACGAAGCGGGAATGCGCTGGGTCGTTTTAGTGGGTATACCGTGGTGTTTGGCCGCCCGGGGAGTCCCACATACCCCTCCCATCCCCCGACGGGAGGGTATGCGTAATGCATTTTTTCCCAGCGTCAAAAAAAAGAAAAAAAAAAAAAGGTTGGGGCGGATCTGTATTTATGCTTTCGCGGTTGCACAACGACAAGCTTTGCTTGGTAGCATAGATGCAGGTTTACCTTACTGCCTCCCTCAGAGGCGGTAGGGTGGCGGGGTCTTGAGGGGGAGCGCTACGGTCGTGTAGATCCTCAAGGCAAGTCTGGTGTGTTACCTTCACGTGGTTGCCGCCCTGTTCTTGGTCTAATTCCATAAGAAATAGACGCAACAAAAAACCACCAGGCGCTTTCTGGGGAGGGGCGCACCGCACGTCGTGTGATGACTCATGCGATGTGCGGTGTGCGTTCCCCTGCGTGCCCTCTGAGCAGCGGGCATAGCAGAGGGCACAGCAGGGGAGTGCCGCGGGGGACTGGGCCTCCCGCTTCCCGGCGTGGTCGAGGCCATGCTGGGGAGTGTGGAGAGGAGGCCTGGTCAGCGGAGCGCGCGCGGGAGGTCCCTCTCGTTGCGCCGCTCCGCTAGCGGAGAGGGGGGGAAGGGGCATTTGCCCTCCCTCCTCACGGTGACGGGCGGGCGACTGGGCCTCACGCTTCCCGGCGTGCGTGCGTGAACACCGTGCTGGGGGGCGAGAGGCCTGGTCAGCGGTTGCCTCCTTCTGCGATTTCGCGGAAGGAGGAGGCGGAGCGCCAGCGGGAGTTTACTCTCGCTGCGCTGCTCTGCGGGGGGGTTCGGGAATGACCGACGGAGGTGACGGGTGCAATGCGGGCGGGGGGGGGGAAGGGGCGTTTGCCCTCCCTCCTCACGGTGACGGGCGGGCGACAGGCGCGGGGGTGCCTCCGCCCGCATTGCACCCGTCACCTCCGTCGGTCATTCCCGAACCCCCCCTCCACGTCCGTGCCGTGAGGACAAGAGGGGGGTCCGCCTTGTGTGTTCGTCGGCGGGGGACTGGAAGTAAAGGCTGTGCCGGTTTCCCAGTCCCCCTCCACTATGACGAAGCGGGAATGCGCTGGGTCGTTTTAGTGGGTATACCGTGGTGTTTGGCCGCCCGGGGAGTCCCACATACCCCTCCCATCCCCCGACGGGAGGGTATGCGTAATGCATTTTTTCCCAGCGTCAAAAAAGAAAAAAAAAAAAAAAAAAAGGTTAGGTTAGGTTGGGGGACCACCCCACAGAGCTTGCGTCCACGTCGCGTCCCCTGGAAACAGCCCAGTTCTGACCACCGTAACGGAGTGGCAGACTGGGACTTGCCAAAGTGCTCTGTGCTCTCGTAGCTATTTTATTTGCCTTGTTGCTTTCGAGTTTGCGGGATTTTATTTTATTTTAGGCAATGCCTAAACCTTCGCGGGACGCCTCAGGGCGGTTCAAAAAAGGCCCTTCTCAGGGCCAACCCAAAGGCCCTTCTCAGGGCCAACCAAAAGGCCCTTCTCAGGGCCACTCCGACGCTTCGGCGTCAGAGGCTAGCCGCGCGCCGTCTGCGGTTAGCTTCTTCGGAAGGGCGGATGAGTCGTCAGACTCCGACGACACATTCGTCAGTGTGTCGGACGCGGCCGATGCGCAGTCGCGTAAGCGGGCCTTCCGAAAGGATGGGTCCGAGGGCTCATCGGGGTCGGGGTCGGCGCGGCGGTCGAAGGCAAAAAAGCCAACGACAGCTGCGGACACCCACGTCATTGGGCTTGCGGACGCCCAGCGCCAGCTAGACCTGGCTAGACGGGCGCAGCTCCAGCAAGAGCTGGAGGAGCGGGTGGCCGCTAAGGAGAAGCGGGCGCAGGCTGCCCGGGCAAAGTCCGGGTACGGTGCGTCCCGCGTTCTGTACGCGGACCAGTCCCTGGAAGAGCTCCAGAGGATGGCGGAGGAGGACGAGGAGGAGATCGTGGAGGTCGCCTCTAAGTCCTCCAACCTAAAGGGCACTTTGCAAAAGGCCCTAAAGTGCAGGGCCGCGAGCCTGCGTGGTGTCGTCGCTGAGTTGGTCCAGCGGACGACCAGCGACGAGACGCGGCAACTGCAGGCGAGGGTGGATCGCCTGCAGTCGGAGGTCAGCCAGCTTCATCAGAAGCTGGCTGAAGCCACGGCCCGGCCAGAGCAGGCCAAGGCAGGCCCTGTGGCAGAGGGCCCTGTCTCGGCCCAGCCACAACGGGCCAAGGCGAGCCCGGCTGCAGAGGGCCCCTCCTCCAACCTTGAGGATGTCATCCGCAAGGTAATATTGGAGGAGAGGGCCTTCACAAGAGCCTGCTTAGCAGGAATTGAGGACCGGCTCCTGCCAGAGAAGCGCCTCCGACCGCCGCTTGCGGCGGATGTGAGGCGGTCTGAGCCGGAGCCGTCGTCCTCCCAGGCTGATGTAGGGCGGTCTGAGCCGGGGCCGTCCTCTTCCCAGGCGGAAGACGCCCTGCTCCCGTCGACCACCCCGTCCAACGAGTGGACGAAGGTGGGCCGTGGGAGGAAGGGCAAAGGGAAGGGGAAAAAGTCGTCGGCGGCCGTCCCTGCCGTCCTCGCCACCCCCGCTCTCAGCCAGTCGCAGACGACCGGCAAGGGAAAGGGGAAGGGAAGGGGGAAGTTGGTTCCCCCTAAAACCGCGGCCGTCGTGGTGACGCTCACCGCGGAGGCTGCGGGGCGGGGGGAGACCTACGCCTCCATTCTGGTGCGGGTGCGTGGCAATGCCGATCCCGCTCAGCTGGGGATCGGCAGTGTGTCCTGCCGGCGGACCCAGGCCGGGGCTCGAATATTCGAGTTCCCGGGGGCCGAGGGGAGTGCCCACGCGGACCTCTTCGCAGCAAAGCTGCAAGAGGTCATCGCGGACTCGGCGAAGGTGGCCCGGCCGGTCAAGTCGGCGACCATCGAAGTGACGGAGTTGGATGACTCCGTCACCAAGGAGGAGGTAGTGGCGGCGGTCGCAGCGGTAGGGGGCTGTGGTGCAGCGGCGGTCCAAGGCCGGGACATAAGGCCCGGCCGCGGCGGAATGGGCACAATCCGCCTCGAGTGCCCAATCGCAGCTGCCAAAGCCGTCCTTGCAAAAGGACGGCTTCAAGTCGGGTTTAAGGGCCCAAGGCGAAGTGCCGGCGCCTCTATGCCGGCATTTTGCGGAGCATGGCCCTATATGGGGCACCCATCTGGGCGGACTCCCTCCATAGGAGGGAGAACGCTACCGCCATCCGCAGGCCCCAGCGGGCTATTGCACAGCGGGTGGCGAGGGCTTACCGCTCAGTGGGCTTTTCGGCGGCGTGTACGAGTGGACGGCGCGCCGAAAGGCGCTCGGGGAGCGCCCCATGGGCGAAGAGCGGGAGGCGGTGCGGCGAGAGGCGAAGGACGCCATCGTCCTCCATTGGACGGAGGACCTCGCCAGCGCCGCCTTTGGCCGCCGGACGTTGGATGCGCTCGGTCCGGTCCTGCAGGTCGAGCGGTCCCACGGTTTCCTCTCTTTCCGTCTGGTGCAGGTGTTGTCTGGGCATGGATGCTTCGGATCGCACCTGCACCGGATCGGGAGGGAGGAAACCCCGGCGTGCCACGACTGCGGCGCGGCGGAGGACACGGCGCAGCACACCCTCGAGGAGTGCCCGGCGTGGTCCGAGCTGCGCCGCGGTCTCACCGCGGTGGTCGGACCGGACCTCTCGCTTCCCGGCGTGGTTAACGCCATGCTGGGGAGCGAGGAGGCCTGGTCGGCAGTAGCCTCCTTCTGCGAGGACGTACTCTTGCAGAAGGAGGAGGCGGAGCGGGCGCGGGAGGACGACCCTCTCGCTGCGCCGCTCCGCAGACGGAGAAGGGGGAGAAGGCGTCGTGCCCTCCCTCCTCATGGTGACGGGCGGGCGGCAGGCACGGGGGTGCCTCCGCCTGCATTGCAGCCGTCACCACCGTCGGTCATTCCCGACCCCCCACACCCGTGAGGGTGTGAGGGGTGTTGCCTTGCAATCGTCGGCGGGGGACTGGAAGTAAAGGCTGTGCCGGTTTCCCAGTCCCCCTCCACTCTGACGAAGCGGGAATGCGCTGGGTCGTTTTAGTGGGTATACCGGGTTCGCCCGGGGAGTCCCACATACCCCTCCCGTCCCCCGACGGGAGGGTATGCGTAATGCATTTTTTCCCAGCGTCAAAAAAAAAAAAAAAAAAAAAAAAAAAAAGGTTCGGTTGGGGCGGATCTGTATTTATGCTTTCGCGGTTGCACAACGACAAGCTTTGCACATGCTTTGCTTGGTAGCATAGATGCAGGTCTACCTTACTGCCTCCCTCAGAGGCGGTAGGGTGGCGGGGTCTTGAGGGGGAGCGCTACGGTCGTGTAGATCCTCAAGGCAAGTCTGGTGTGTTACCTTCACGTGGTTGCCGCCCTGTTCTTGGTCTAATTCCATAAGAAATAGACGCAACAAAAAACCACCAGGCGCTTTCTGGGGAGGGGCGCACCGCACATCGTGTGATGACTCATGCGATGTGCGGTGTGCGTTCCCCTGCGTGCCCTCTGAGCAGCGGGCATAGCGGAGGGCACAGCAGGGGAGTGCCGCGGGGGACTGGGCCTCCCGCTTCCCGGCGTGGTCGAGGCCATGCTGGGGAGTGTGGAGAGGAGGCCTGGTCAGCGGAGCGCGCGCGGGAGGACCCTCCCGCTGCGCCGCTCCGCTAGCGGAGAGGGGGGGAAGGGGCGTTTGCCCTCCCCCCTCACGGTGACGGGCGGGCGACAGGCACGGAGGTGCCTTCGCTCGCATTGCACCCGACACCTCGCGGGCGACTGGGCCTCCTGCTTCCCGGCGTGCGTGCCACGGAACACCATGCTGGGGAGCGAGGAGGCCTGGTCAGCGGTTGCCTCCTTCTGCGATTCCGCAGAAGGAGGAGGCGGAGCGCCAGCGGGAGTTTACTCTCGCTGCGCTGCTCTGCGGGCGGGGGGGGGGGAAGGGGCGTTTGCCCTCCCTCCTCACGGTGACGGGCGGGCGACAGGCGCGGGGGTGCCTCCGCCCGCATTGCACCCGTCACCTCCGTCGGTCATTCCCGAACCCCCCCTCCACGTCCGTGCCGTGAGGACAAGAGGGGGGTCAGCCTTGTGTGTTCGTCGGCGGGGGACTGGAAGTAAAGGCTGTGCCGGTTTCCCAGTCCCCCTCCACTATGACGAAGCGGGAATGCGCTGGGTCGTTTTAGTGGGTATACCGTGGTGTTTGGCCGCCCGGGGAGTCCCACATACCCCTCCCATCCCGACGGGAGGGTATGCGTAATGCATTTTTTCCCAGCGTCAAAAAAAAAAAAAAAAAAAAAAAAAAAAAAAAAAAGGTTAGGTTGGGGGACCACCCCACAGAGCTTGCGTCCACGTCGCGTCCCCTGGAAACAGCCCAGTTCTGACCACCGTAACGGAGTGGCAGACTGGGACTGGCCAAAGTGCTCTGTGCTCTCGTAGCTATTTTATTTGCCTTGTTGCTTTCGAGTTTGCGGGATTTTATTTTATTTTAGGCAATGCCTAAACCTTCGCGGGACGCCTCCGGGCGGTTCAAAAAAGGCCCTTCTCAGGGCCAACCCAAAGGCCCTTCTCAGGGCCAACCAAAAGGCCCTTCTCAGGGCCACTCCGACGCTTCGGCGTCAGAGGCTAGCCGCGCGCCGTCTGCGGTTAGCTTCTTCGGAAGGGCGGACGAGTCGTCAGACTCCGACAACGACACCTTCGTCAGTGTGTCGGACGCGGTAAATCCTCCAATCTAAAAGGGACATTACAAAAGGCCCTTAAGTGTCGGGCCGCGAGCATGCGCGGAATCGTTACGGAGCTGGTCCAGCGCAAAGCGACTGACGAGACGCGGCAATTGCAGGCGAAAGTGGATCGCCTGCAATCGGAGGTCAGCCAGCTTCATCAGAAGTTGGCTGATGCCACGGCCAGGCCTAATCAAGCCGAACCGAGCCCTGCGGCAGAAGGCCCCTCCTCCAACCTTGAGGATGTCATCCGCAAGGTCGTAATGGAGGAGAGGGCCTTCACAAGAGCCTGCTTTGCAGGCATTGAGGACCGGCTCTTGCCGGAGAAACGCCTCCGACCGCCGCTCCCGGCAGATAAGAGGCAGTGTGAGCCGGGCGGTCCCAGGAGGAAGACGCCCTTCTTCCAGCCACCACCCCGTCCAACCAGCCAGGGTGGACGGAAGTGGTCCGTAGGGGGAAGGGCAAGGCCAAAAAGGCGCCGACAGCCGTCCCTGCCGTCCCCGCAACCACCCTGGCCAGCTCACTGCTGTCGTAGGGAGGGCGGCACCACGCCAGGTCGTGGTGCTCGGCGACCTCAACGCCAAGTCGGCGGCCTGGGGCAACCCGGCCGCCGGTTGTAACGTCCGGGGACGCGCTGTCGAGTTTTGGACGGCCTCGTGCGGTGTGTCCCTCCTCAACAGGGGGGCGGTCCACACGTGTGTGCGGCAACGGGGCGGGTCGGTGGTGGACGTCTCGTTCGCCACCCCCGCGCTGGCCGCCCGCGTTGTGAACTGGCGGGTGGAGCTGGTGGAGACCTTGTCGGACCACCGTTACGTGCGGTTCGACATCTCCACACAGCGGGGAGGGGGGACGGCCCGCGCTGGGCAATCTCCCTTCCCGCGGTGGGCGCTCACCCGCCTGGACCGGGAGGCAGCCAGGGAGACTGCCTTCCTCCAGGACTGGCTGTCGCCTCCCCATGTCGGGGAGGCCCCGGACGTGGACGCCGCAGCGGTCCGGCTACGGGGGTCCTTGACCGAGGTGTGCAACTCCTGCATGCCTCGGTCCCGCCGTCCGCCTCCCCGTCGTGCCGTGTACTGGTGGACGGAGGAGCTGGCGGGGCTCCGGGCCACCTGCGTGGCGGCCCGAAGGGCCTACACGCGGAGCCGGCGGCGCAGCGCCCAGAACCGAGTCCGGGCGGAGGAGGACCGCCTGTACGCCTCTTACCGAGAGGCTACGGCGGCCCTCAAGTCTGCAATGGGTGCTGCGCAGGACTCGGCGAGGGCCGAGATGCTGGAGGGTCTCGACAGAGACCGTACAAGGCGGCGCGGAATCAGCTCCGCCCCTATGGTCCCCCACTGTCGGAGACCCTCGAGCCGGCATTGTTGGATGGGGTGGTTCGGTCCCTGTTTCCGGGCAGGACCGACTTCACCCCACCAACAATGGATCCCCCGCAAGGGGCGGCTCCACCGGAGGCGGAGGTGCCCCCGGTCACGTCGGCGGAATTCTACGCGGGGGTTTTGAGCCTCCGCGCGAAGAAGACCGCCCCCGGGCCGGACGGCGTCCCCGCGCGGGTGGTGGCGATCGCCGCCACCGAAATGGAGGACAGGTTTCGGGACCTCTTCAGCCTGTGTTTTACGGCTGGGAGGTTCCCGAAACTGTGGAAGGAGGGGCAGCTATGCCTCCTCCGAAAGGAGGGTCGCCCGGTGGACACACCCTCGGCATACCGGCCCATCGTTTTACTCGATGAGGTCGGTAAAATGTTCGAGGGGATCGTCGCCGGGAGACTGGAAAGCCACCTTAGGGGGGTAGGGCCGGATCTGTCGGACGCCCAATTCGGTTTCCGTCGTGGGTGTTCTTTCGCGGTCCCCGGCAGCGCTGCCCTCCCGACGGCCACATCGTCGTGGAGGGCGTCCGTATAGGGGTCCAGCCCCGGATGAAATATCTGGGGCTGGTGCTGGACGACAGGTGGCGCTTCGGCCCGCATTTCAGCGGGCTGTCGACGCGCCTGTTGAAGGCCGCGGACGCCCTCTCATGGCTCCTCCCAAACCTGGGGGGGCCCAAGGCGAAGTGCCGGCGCCTCTATGCCGGCATTTTGCGGAGCATGGCCCTATATGGGGCACCCATCTGGGCGGACTCCCTCCATAGGAGGGAGAACGCTACCGCCATCCGCAGGCCCCAGCGGGCTATTGCACAGCGGGTGGCGAGGGCTTACCGCTCAGTGGGCTTTTCGGCGGCGTGCGCTCTGGCGGGCACCCCTCCATGGGAATTGGAGGCTTGGGTGCTCGCCAGAGTGTACGAGTGGACGGCGCGCCGAAAGGCGCTCGGGGAGCGCCCCACGGGCGAAGAGCGGGAGGCGGTGCGGCGAGAGGCGAAGGACGCCATCGTCCTCCATTGGACGGAGGACCTCGCCAGCGCCGCCTTTGGCCGCCGGACGTTGGATGCGCTCGGTCCGGTCCTGCAGGGCTGGCTCGAGCGGTCCCACGGTTTCCTCTCTTTCTGTCTGGTGCAGGTGTTGTCTGGGCACGGCTGCTTCGGATCGCACCTGCACCGGATCGGGAGGGAGGAAACCCCGGCGTGCCACGACTGCGGCGCGTCGGAGGACACGGCACAGCACACCCTCGAGGTGTGCCCGGCGTGGTCCGAGCTGCGCCGCGGTCTCACCGCGGTGGTCGGACCGGACCTCTCGCTTCCCGGCGTGGTTAACGCCATGCTGGGGAGCGAGGAGGCCTGGTCGGCAGTAGCCTCCTTCTGCGAGGACGTACTCTTGCAGAAGGAGGAGGCGGAGCGGGCGCGGGAGGACGACCCTCTCGCTGCGCCCCTCCGCAGACGGAGAAGGGGGAGAAGGCGTCGTGCCCTCCCTCCTCATGGTGACGGGCGGGCGGCAAGCACGGGGGTGCCTCCGCCCGCATTGCAGCCGTCACCACCGTCGGTCATTCCCGACCCCCCACACCCGTGAGGGTGTGAGGGGTCTTGCCTTGCAATCGTCGGCGGGGGACTGGAAGTAAAGGCTGTGCCGGTTTCCCAGTCCCCCTCCACTCTGACGAAGCGGGAATGCGCTGGGTCGTTTTAGTGGGTATACCGGGTTCGCCCGGGGAGTCCCACATACCCCTCCCGTCCCCCGACGGGAGGGTATGCGTAATGCATTTTTACCCAGCGCCAAAAAAAAAAAAAAAAAAAAAAAAAAAAAAAAAAAAAAAAAGGTTAGGTTAGGTTAGGTTAGGTTGGGGCGGATCTGTATTTATGCTTTCGCGGTTGCACAACGACAAGCTTTGCACATGCTTTGCTTGGTAGCATAGATGCAGGTCTACCTTACTGCCTCCCTCAGAGGCGGTAGGGTGGCGGGGTCTTGAGGGGGAGCGCTACGGTCGTGTAGATCCTCAAGGCAAGTCTGGTGTGTTACCTTCACGTGGTTGCCGCCCTGTTCTTGGTCTAATTCCATAAGAAATAGACGCAACAAAAAACCACCAGGCGCTTTCTGGGGAGGGGCGCACCGCACGTCGTGTGATGACTCATGCGATGTGCGGTGTGCGTTCCCCTGCGTGCCCTCTGAGCAGCGGGCATAGCGGAGGGCACAGCAGGGGAGTGCCGCGGGGGACTGGGCCTCCCGCTTCCCGGCGTGGTCGAGGCCATGCTGGGGAGTGTGGAGAGGAGGCCTGGTCAGTGGAGCGCGCGCGGGAGGTCCCTCTCGTTGCGCCGCTCCGCTAGCGGAGAGGGGGGGAAGGGGCATTTGCCCTCCCTCCTCACGGTGACGGGCGGGCGACAGGCACGGAGGTGCCTCCGCCCGCATTGCACCCGTCACCTCGCGGGCGACTGGGCCTCACGCTTCCCGGCGTGCGTGCGTGAACACCATGCTGGGGGGCGAGAGGCCTGGTCAGCAGTTGCCTCCTTCTGCGATTTCGCAGAAGGAGGAGGCGGAGCGCCAGCGGGAGTTTACTCCCGCTGCGCTGCTCTGCGGGCGGGGGGGGGGGAAGGGGCATTGGCCCTCCCTCCTCACGGTGGCGGGCGGGCGACAGGCGCGGGGGTGCCTCCGCCCGCATTGCACCCGTCACCTCCGTCGGTCATTCCCGAACCCCCCCTCCACGTCCGTGCCGTGAGGACAAGAGGGGGGTCCGCCTTGTGTGTTCGTCGGCGGGGGACTGGAAGTAAAGGCTGTGCCGGTTTCCCAGTCCCCCTCCACTATGACGAAGCGGGAATGCGCTGGGTCGTTTTAGTGGGTATACCGTGGTGTTTGGCCGCCCGGGGAGTCCCACATACCCCTCCCATCCCCCGACGGGAGGGTATGCGTAATGCATTTTTTCCCAGCGTCAAAAAAAAAAAAAAAAAAAAAAAAAAAAAAAAAAAAAAAAAAAAAAAAAAGGTTAGGTTAGGTTAGGTTGGGGCGGATCTGTATTTATGCTTTCGCGGTTGCACAACGACAAGCTTTGCTTGGTAGCATAGATGCAGGTCTACCTTACTGCCTCCCTCAGAGGCGGTAGGGTGGCGGGGTCTTGAGGGGGAGCGCTACGGTCGTGTAGATCCTCAAGGCAAGTCTGGTGTGTTACCTTCACGTGGTTGCCGCCCTGTTCTTGGTCTAATTCCATAAGAAATAGACGCAACAAAAAACCACCAGGCGCTTTCTGGGGAGGGGCGCACCGCACGTCGTGTGATGACTCATGCGATGTGCGGTGTGCGTTCCCCTGCGTGCCCTCTGAGCAGCGGGCATAGCAGAGGGCACAGCAGGGGAGTGCCGCGGGGGACTGGGCCTCCCGCTTCCCGGCGTGGTCGAGGCCATGCTGGGGAGTGTGGAGAGGAGGCCTGGTCAGCGGAGCGCGCGCGGGAGGTCCCTCTCGTTGCGCCGCTCCGCTAGCGGAGAGGGGGGGAAGGGGCATTTGCCCTCCCTCCTCACGGTGACGGGCGGGCGACAGGCACGGAGGTGCCTCCGCCCGCATTGCACCCGTCACCTTGCGGGCGACTGGGCCTCACGCTTCCTGGCGTGCGTGCGTGAACACCGTGCTGGGGGGCGAGAGGCCTGGTCAGCGGTTGCCTCCTTCTGCGATTTCGCAGAAGGAGGAGGCGGAGCGCCAGCGGGAGTTTACTCTCGCTGCGCTGCTCTGCGGGCGGGGGGGGGGAAGGGGCGTTTGCCCTCCCTCCTCACGGTGACGGGCGGGCGACAGGCGCGGGGGTGTCTCCGCCCGCATTGCACCCGTCACCTCCGTCGGTCATTCCCGAACCCCCCCCTCCACATCCGTGCCGTGAGGACAAGAGGGGGGGTCCGCCTTGTGTGTTCGTCGGCGGGGGACTGGAAGTTAAGGCTGTGCCGGTTTCCCAGTCCCCCTCCACTATGACGAAGCGGGAATGCGCTGGGTCGTTTTAGTGGGTATACCGTGGTGTTTGGCCGCCCGGGGAGTCCCACATACCCCTCCCATCCCCCGACGGGAGGGTATGCGTAATGCATTTTTTCCCAGCGTCAAAAAAAAAAAAAAAAAAAAAAAAAAAAAAAAAAAAAAAAAAAAAAAAAAAAAGGTTAGGTTGGGGCGGATCTGTATTTATGCTTTCGCGGTTGCACAACGACAAGCTTTGCTTGGTAGCATAGATGCAGGTCTACCTTACTGCCTCCCTCAGAGGCGGTAGGGTGGCGGGGTCTTGAGGGGGAGCGCTACGGTCGTGTAGATCCTCAAGGCAAGTCTGGTGTGTTACCTTCACGTGGTTGCCGCCCTGTTCTTGGTCTAATTCCATAAGAAATAGACGCAACAAAAAACCACCAGGCGCTTTCTGGGGAGGGGCGCACCGCACGTCGTGTGATGACTCATGCGATGTGCGGTGTGCGTTCCCCTGCGTGCCCTCTGAGCAGCGGGCATAGCGGAGGGCACAGCAGGGGAGTGCCGCGGGGGACTGGGCCTCCCGCTTCCCGGCGTGGTCGAGGCCATGCTGGGGAGTGTGGAGAGGAGGCCTGGTCAGTGGAGCGCGCGCGGGAGGTCCCTCTCGTTGCGCCGCTCCGCTAGCGGAGAGGGGGGGAAGGGGCATTTGCCCTCCCTCCTCACGGTGACGGGCGGGCGACAGGCACGGAGGTGCCTCCGCCCGCATTGCACCCGTCACCTCGCGGGCGACTGGGCCTCACGCTTCCCGGCGTGCGTGCGTGAACACCATGCTGGGGGGCGAGAGGCCTGGTCAGCAGTTGCCTCCTTCTGCGATTTCGCAGAAGGAGGAGGCGGAGCGCCAGCGGGAGTTTACTCTCGCTGCGCTGCTCTGCGGGCGGGGGGGGGGAAGGGGCGTTTGCCCTCCCTCCTCACGGTGACGGGCGGGCGACAGGCGCGGGGGTGCCTACGCCCGCATTGCACCCGTCACCTCCATCGGTCATTCCCGAACCCCCCCTCCACGTCCGTGCCGTGAGGACAAGAGGGGGGTCCGCCTTGTGTGTTCGTCGGCGGGGGACTGGAAGTAAAGGCTGTGCCGGTTTCCCAGTCCCCCTCCACTATGACGAAGCGGGAATGCGCTGGGTCGTTTTAGTGGGTATACCGTGGTGTTTGGCCGCCCGGGGAGTCCCACATACCCCTCCCATCCCCCGACGGGAGGGTATGCGTAATGCATTTTTTCCCAGCGTCAAAAAAAAAAAAAAAAAAAAAAAAAAAAAAAAAAAAAAAAAAAAAAAAAGGTTAGGTTAGGTTAGGTTAGGTTAGGTTAGGTTAGGTTAGGTTAGGTTAGGTTAGGTTAGGTTAGGTTAGGTTAGGTTAGGTTAGGTTAGGTTAGGTTAGGTTAGGTTAGGTTAGGTTAGGTTAGGTTAGGTTAGGTTAGGTTGGGGGACCACCCCACAGAGCTTGCGTCCACGTCGCGTCCCCTGGAAACAGCCCAGTTCTGACCACCGTAACGGAGTGGCAGACTGGGACTGGCCAAAGTGCTCTGTGCTCTCGTAGCTATATTTGTCTTGTTGCTCTCGAGTTTGCGGAATTTTATTTTATTTTAGGCAATGCCTAAACCCACGCGGGACGCCTCCGGGCGGTTCAAAAAAGGCCCTTCTCAGGGCCAACCCAAAGGCCCTTCTCAGGGCCAACCCAAAGGCCCTTCTCAGGGCCAACCAAAAGGCCCTTCTCAGGGCCACTCCGACGCTTCGGCGTCAGAGGCTAGCCGCGCGCCGTCTGCGGTTAGCTTCTTCGGAAGGGCGGACGAGTCGTCAGACTCCGACACATTCGTCAGTGTGTCGGACGCGGCCGATGCGCAGTCGCGTAAGCGGGCCTTCCGAAAGGATGGGTCCGAGGGCTCATCGGGGTCGGGGTCGGCGCGGCAGTTGAAGGCAAAAAAGCCAACGACAGCTGCGGACACCCACGTCGTTGGGCTTGCGGACGCCCAGCGCCAGCTAGACCTGGCTAGACGGGCGCAGCTCCAGCAAGACCTGGAGGAGCAGGTCATTGCGAAGGAGCAGCGGGCGCGCGTTGCCCGGGCCAAGTCCGGGTACGGCGCGTCCCGCGTTGTGTACGCGGACCACTCCCTGGCCGAGCTGGAGCAAATGGCGGAGGAGGACGAAGAGGAGATAGTGGATGTCGCCTCTAAGTCCTCCAATCTAAAAGGGACAATTCAAAAGGCCCTTAAGTGTCGGGCCGCGAGCATGCGCGGCATCGTAACGGAGCTGGTCCAGCGCAAAGCGACCGACGAGACGCGGCAATTGCAGGCGAAAGTGGATCGCCTGCAGTCGGAGGTCAGCCAGCTTCATCAGAAGCTGGCTGAAGCCACGGCCCGGCCAGGGCAGGCCAAGGCAGGCCCTGTGGCAGAGGGCCCTGTCTCGGCCCAGCCACAACGGGCCAAGGCGAGCCCGGCGGCAGAGGGCCCCTCCTCCAACCTTGAGGATGTCATCCGCAAGGTCGTAATGGAGGAGAGGGCCTTCACAAGAGCCTGCTTCGCAGGCATTGAGGACCGGCTCTTGCCGGAGAAACGCCTCCGACCGCCGCTCGCGGCGGATAAGAGGCAGTGTGAGCCGGGGCCGTCCTCCCAGGAAGAAGACGCCCTTCTTCCAGCCACCACCCCGTCCAACCAGCCAGGGTGGACGGAAGTGGTCCGTAGGGGGAAGGGCAAGGCCAAAAAGGCGCCGACAGCCGTCCCTGCCGTCCCCGCAACCACCCTGGCCAGCCAGCCACAGACGACTGGCAAGGGAAAGGGGAAGGGGAAAGGAAAGGGAAAGGGGAGGCTCGTTCCTCCAAGCACCGCGGCCGTCGTGGTGACACTCACCGCGGAGGCTGCGGAGCGGGGGGACACATACGCGTCCATATTGACGCGGGCGCGTGCCAATGCCGATCCCACCCAACTGGGGATCGGCAAAGTGTCTTGCCGGCGAACCCAAGCCGGGGCTCGACTATTCGAGTTCCCGGGGGCGCAAGGCAGCGCCAACGCGGACCTCTTTGCAGCCAAGCTGAAAGAGGTCATCGCGGACTCGGCGAAGGTGGCCCGGCCGGTCAAGTCGGCGGCCATCGAAGTGACGGAGTTGGATGACTCCGTCACCAAGGAGGAGGTAGTGGCGGCGGTCGCAGCGGTAGGGGGCTGTGGTGCAGCGGCGGTCCAAGGCCGGGACATAAGGCCCGGCCGCGGCGGAATGGGCACAATCCGCCTCGAGTGCCCAATCGCAGCTGCCAAAGCCGTCCTTGCAAAAGGACGGCTTCAAGTCGGGTTTAGCTCGGGTGCGGTTCGGGCGCTCGAGGACCAGCCTTTGCGGTGTTTCCGGTGCTTCGGCATCGGCCACACCCGGCCCCTGTGTCCGTCCAAAGTGGATCGGTCGGACACTTGCTACCGCTGCGGCAAGGAGGGCCACAAAGCCTCCTCCTGCCAGGCCGCCACGCCGCACTGCGCGGTGTGTGCCGCCAGTGGCCGCCTGGCAGGCCACGTCACGATGGGGAGGAGGTGCAATCCCCCCCCTAAGCGTGGCAAAGCGCAGGCGCCGACCGGGTCTGCGCCAGCTGTTGCCGCTAACGCCGCCGTTCCTGCGGCGGCAGCGGAGGAGGGTGCGATGTCCGACTAATGCCCAGAGTCGAACATCGCATCCTTCAGGCGAACGCCAACCACTGCAGGACAGCCCAGGATCTGCTGATGCAGACCATGGCTGAGTGGTTGGTGGACTTGGCGGTGGTCGCCGAACCATACTCGGTCCCTGGCCGTTGGCTGGGCGACCGGGATGGCCTAGTGGCGTTGGTGGCGCGGTCTTCCACAGACTCCCCTCCCCTCTCGCTCTTAGAGAGAGGACCGGGATACGTGGCCGCCGCGTGGGGAGAGATAGCGATAGTGGGGGTGTATTTCTCCCCAAACCGCCCTCTCTCGGACTTTGAGGATTTCTTAGAGATCCTCACTGCTGTCGTAGGGAGGGCGGCACCACGCCAGGTCGTGGTGCTCGGCGACCTCAACGCCAAGTCGGCGGCCTGGGGCAACCCGGCCGCCGGTTGTAACGTCCGGGGACGCGCCGTCGAGTTTTGGACGGCCTCGTGCGGTGTGTCCCTCCTCAACAGGGGGGCGGTCCACACGTGTGTGCGGCAACGGGGCGGGTCGGTGGTGGACGTCTCGTTCGCCACCCCCGCGCTGGCCGCCCGCGTTGTGAACTGGCGGGTGGAGCTGGTGGAGACCTTGTCGGACCACCGTTACGTGCGGTTCGACATCTCCACACAGCGGGGAGGGGGGACGGCCCGCGCTGGGCAATCTCCCTTCCCGCGGTGGGCGCTCACCCGCCTGGACCGGGAGGCAGCCAGGGAGGCTGCCTTCCTCCAGGACTGGCTGTCGCCTCCCCCTGTCGAGGAGGCCCCGGACGTGGACGCCGCAGCGGTCCGGCTACGGGGGTCCTTGACCGAGGTGTGCAACTCCTGCATGCCTCGGTCTCGCCGTCCGCCTCCCCGTCGTGCCGTGTACTGGTGGACGGAGGAGCTGGCGGGGCTCCGGGCCACCTGCGTGGCGGCCCGAAGGGCCTACACGCGGAGCCGGCGGCGCAGCGCCCAGAACCGAGTCCGGGCGGAGGAGGACCGCCTGTACGCCTCTTACCGAGAGGCTACGGTGGCCCTCAAGTCTGCAATGGGCGCTGCGCAGGACTCGGCGAGGGCCGAGATGCTGGAGGGTCTCGACAGGGACCCCTATGGGAGACCGTACAAGGCGGCGCGGAATCAGCTCCGCCCCTATGGTCCCCCACTGTCGGAGACCCTCGAGCCGGCACTGTTGGATGGGGTGGTTCGGTCCCTGTTTCCGGGCAGGACCGACTTCGCCCCACCAACAATGGATCCCCCGCAAGGGGCGGCTCCACCGGAGGCGGAGGTGCCCCCGGTCACGTCGGCGGAATTCTACGCGGTGGTTTTGAGCCTCCGCGCGAAGAAGACCGCCCCTGGGCCGGACGGCGTCCCCGCGCGGGTGGTGGCGATCGCCGCCACCGAAATGGAGGACAGGTTTCGGGACCTCTTCAGCCTGTGTTTTACGGCTGGGAGGTTCCCGAAACTGTGGAAGGAGGGGCAGCTATGCCTCCTCCGAAAGGAGGGTCGCCCGGTGGACTCACCCTCGGCATACCGGCCCATCGTTTTACTCGATGAGGTCGGTAAAATGTTCGAGGGGATTGTCGCCGGGAGACTGGAAAGCCACCTGAGGGGGGTAGGGCCGGATCTGTCGGACGCCCAATTCGGTTTCCGTCGTGGGCGTTCGACGATCGATGCGCTGGCCCTACTCAAGGGCCAGGTGAAGGAGGCGGTGGAGGCGGGGGACGGAGTGCTGGCGGTGTCGTTCGACATTGCCAACGCCTTCAACTCCGTCCCCCACTCGACGATATTGGAGGCACTCCGATATCACGGAGTGCCCCAATACTTGCGGGACCTGCTGGCCAGTTACTTGGAGGGCCGAGAGGTCCTCCTCGTAGACAGGCTGGCCACGGTGAGGCGGTACGGCGCAGAGTCCGGTGTTCCACAGGGGTCGGTGCTAGGCCCTCCCTTGTGGAACATCGGCTTCGACTGGCTCTTGCGGGGAGCCCTCCTCCCGGGCACGAGTGTCATCTGCTACGCGGATGACACTCTCCTTACTGCCCGGGGGAGGAACTTTGCCGACGCGGCTTGTTTGGCCTCGGCTGGCGGATCCTTGGTGGCAGAGAGGATCCGCCGCCTGGGATTGAGGGTGGCGCTGCACAAAACGGAGGCCGTGTTCTTTCGCGGTCCCCGGCAGCGCTGCCCTCCCGACGGCCACATCGTCGTGGAGGGCGTCCGTATAGGGGTCCAGCCCCGGATGAAATATCTGGGGCTGGTGCTGGACGACAGGTGGCGCTTCGGCCCGCATTTCAGCGGGCTGTCGACGCGCCTGTTGAAGGCCGCGGACGCCCTCTCATGGCTCCTCCCAAACCTGGGGGGGCCCAAGGCGAAGTGCCGGCGCCTCTATGCCGGCATTTTGCGGAGCATGGCCCTATATGGGGCACCCATCTGGGCGGACTCCCTCCATAGGAGGGAGAACGCTACCGCCATCCGCAGGCCCCAGCGGGCTATTGCACAGCGGGTGGCGAGGGCTTACCGCTCAGTGGGCTTTTCGGCGGCGTGCGCTCTGGCGGGCACCCCTCCATGGGAATTGGAGGCTTGGGTGCTCGCCAGAGTGTACGAGTGGACGGCGCGCCGAAAGGCGCTCGGGGAGCGCCCCACGGGCGAAGAGCGGGAGGCGGTGCGGCGAGAGGCGAAGGACGCCATCGTCCTCCATTGGACGGAGGACCTCGCCAGCGCCGCCTTTGGCCGCCGGACGTTGGATGCGCTCGGTCCGGTCCTGCAGGGCTGGCTCGAGCGGTCCCACGGTTTCCTCTCTTTCCGTCTGGTGCAGGTGTTGTCTGGGCACGGCTGCTTCGGATCGCACCTGCACCGGATCGGGAGGGAGGAAACCCCGGCGTGCCACGACTGCGGCGCGTCGGAGGACACGGCACAGCACACCCTCGAGGTGTGCCCGGCGTGGTCCGAGCTGCGCCGCGGTCTCACCGCGGTGGTCGGACCGGACCTCTCGCTTCCCGGCGTGGTTAACGCCATGCTGGGGAGCGAGGAGGCCTGGTCGGCAGTAGCCTCCTTCTGCGAGGACGTACTCTTGCAGAAGGAGGAGGCGGAGCGGGCGCGGGAGGACGACCCTCTCGCTGCGCCCCTCCGCAGACGGAGAAGGGGGAGAAGGCGTCGTGCCCTCCCTCCTCATGGTGACGGGCGGGCGGCAAGCACGGGGGTGCCTCCGCCCGCATTGCAGCCGTCACCACCGTCGGTCATTCCCGACCCCCCACACCCGTGAGGGTGTGAGGGGTCTTGCCTTGTAATCGTCGGCGGGGGACTGGAAGTAAAGGCTGTGCCGGTTTCCCAGTCCCCCTCCACTCTGACGAAGCGGGAATGCGCTGGGTCGTTTTAGTGGGTATACCGGGTTCGCCCGGGGAGTCCCACATACCCCTCCCGTCCCCCGACGGGAGGGTATGCGTAATGCATTTTTTCCCAGCGTCAAAAAAAAAAAAAAAAAAAAAAAAAAAAAAAAAAAAAAAAAAAAAAGGTTAGGTTAGGTTAGGTTAGGTTAGGTTGTCCCTGGAAGAGCTCCAGAGGATGGCGGAGGAGGACGAGGAGGAGATCGTGGAGGTCGCCTCTAAGTCCTCCAACCTAAAGGGCACTCTGCAAAAGGCCCTAAAGTGCAGGGCCGCGAGCCTGCGTGGTGTCGTCGCTGAGTTGGTCCAGCGGACGACCAGCGACGAGACGCGGCAACTGCAGGCGAGGGTGGATCGCCTGCAGTCGGAGGTCAGCCAGCTTCATCAGAAGCTGGCTGAAGCCACGGCCCGGCCAGAGCAGGCCAAGGCAGGCCCTGTGGCAGAGGGCCCTGTCTCGGCCCAGCCACAACGGGCCAAGGCGAGCCCGGCGGCAGAGGGCCCCTCCTCCAACCTTGAGGATGTCATCCGCAAGGTCGTAATGGAGGAGAGGGCCTTCACAAGAGCCTGCTTTGCAGGCATTGAGGACCGGCTCTTGCCGGAGAAACGCCTCCGACCGCCGCTCGCGGCGGATAAGAGGCAGTGTGAGCCGGGGCCGTCCTCCCAGGAGGAAGACGCCCTTCTTCCAGCCACCACCCCGTCCAACCAGCCAGGGTGGACGGAAGTGGTCCGTAGGGGGAAGGGCAAGGCCAAAAAGGCGCCGACAGCCGTCCCTGCCGTCCCCGCTACCACCCTGGCCAGCCAGCCACAGACGACTGGCAAGGGAAAGAGGAAGGGAAGGGGGAAGTTAGTCCCCCCTAAAACCGCAGCCGTCGTGGTGACGCTCACCGCGGAGGCTGCGGGGCGGGGGGAGACCTACGCCTCCATCCTGGTGCGGGCGCGTAGCAATGCCGATCCCACCCAACTGGGGATCGGCAAAGTGTCTTGCCGGCGAACCCAAGCCGGGGCTCGAATATTCGAGTTCCCGGGGGCGCAAGGCAGCGCCAACGCGGACCTCTTTGCAGCCAAGCTGCAAGAGGTCATCGCGGACTCGGCGAAGGTGGCCCGGCCGGTCAAGTCGGCGGCCATCGAAGTGACGGAGTTGGATGACTCCGTCACCAAGGAGGAGGTAGTGGCGGCGGTCGCAGCGGTAGGGGGCTGTGGTGCGGCGGCGGTCCAAGGCCGGGACATAAGGCCCGGCCGCGGCGGAATGGGCACAATCCGCCTCGAGTGCCCAATCGCAGCTGCCAAAGCCGTCCTTGCAAAAGGACGGCTTCAAGTCGGGTTTAGCTCGGGTGCGGTTCGGGCACTCGAGGACCAGCCTTTGCGGTGTTTCCGGTGCTTCGGCATCGGCCACACCCGGCCCCTGTGTCCGTCCAAAGTGGATCGGTCGGACACTTGCTACCGCTGCGGCAAGGAGGGCCACAAAGCCTCCTCCTGCCAGGCCGCCACGCCGCACTGCGCGGTGTGTGCCGCCAGTGGCCGCCTGCCAGGCCACGTCACGATGGGGAGGAGGTGCAATCCCCCCCCTAAGCGTGGCAAAGCGCAGGCACCGACCGGGCCTGCGCCAGCTGTTGCCGCTAACGCCGCCGTTCCTGCGGCGGCAGCGGAGGAGGGTGCGATGTCCGACTAATGCCCAGAGTCGAACATCGCATCCTTCAGGCGAACGCCAACCACTGCAGGACAGCCCAGGATCTGCTGATGCAGACCATGGCTGAGTGGTTGGTGGACTTGGCGGTGGTCGCCGAACCATACTCGGTCCCTGGCCGTTGGCTGGGCGACCGGGATGGCCTAGTGGCGTTGGTGGCGCGGTCTTCCACAGACTCCCCTCCCCTCTCGCTCTTAGAGAGGGGACCGGGATACGTGGCCGCCGCGTGGGGAGAGATAGCAATAGTGGGGGTGTATTTCTCCCCAAACCGCCCTCTCTCGGACTTTGAGGACTTCTTAGAGATCCTCACTGCTGTCGTAGGGAGGGCGGCACCACGCCAGGTCGTGGTGCTCGGCGACCTCAACGCCAAGTCGGCGGCCTGGGGCAACCCGGCCGCCGGTTGTAACGTCCGGGGACGCGCCGTCGAGTTTTGGACGGCCTCGTGCGGTGTGTCCCTCCTCAACAGGGGGGCGGTCCACACGTGTGTGCGGCAACAGGGCGGGTCGGTGGTGGACGTCTCGTTCGCCACCCCCGCGCTGGCCGCCCGCGTTGTGAACTGGCGGGTGGAGCTGGTGGAGACCTTGTCGGACCACCGTTACGTGCGGTTCGACATCTCCACACAGCGGGGAGGGGGGACGGCCCGCGCTGGGCAATCTCCCTTCCCGCGGTGGGCGCTCACCCGCCTGGACCGGGAGGCAGCCAGGGAGGCTGCCTTCCTCCAGGACTGGCTGTCGCCTCCCCCTGTCGGGGAGGCCCCGGACGTGGACGCCGCAGCGGTCCGGCTACGAGGGTCCTTGACCGAGGTGTGCAACTCCTGCATGCCTCGGTCTCGCCGTCCGCCTCCCCGTCGTGCCGTATACTGGTGGACGGAGGAGCTGGCGGGGCTCCGGGCCACCTGCGTGGCGGCCCGAAGGGCCTACACGCGGAGCCGGCGGCGCAGCGCCCAGAACCGAGTCCGGGCGGAGGAGGACCGCCTGTACGCCTCTTACCGAGAGGCTACGGTGGCCCTCAAGTCTGCAATGGGCGCTGCGCAGGACTCGGCGAGGGCCGAGATGCTGGAGGGTCTCGACAGGGACCCCTATGGGAGACCGTACAAGGCGGCGCGGAATCAGCTCCGCCCCTATGGTCCCCCACTGTCGGAGACCCTCGAGCCGGCACTGTTGGATGGGGTGGTTCGGTCCCTGTTTCCGTGCAGGACCGACTTCGCCCCACCAACAATGGATCCCCCGCAAGGGGCGGCTCCACCGGAGGCGGAGGTGCCCCCGGTCACGTCGGCGGAATTCTACGCGGGGGTTTTGAGCCTCCGCGCGAAGAAGACCGCCCCCGGGCCGGACGGCGTCCCCGCGCGGGTGGTGGCGATCGCCGCCACCGAAATGGAGGACAGGTTTCGGGACCTCTTCAGCCTGTGTTTTACGGCTGGGAGGTTCCCGAAACTGTGGAAGGAGGGGCAGCTATGCCTCCTCCGAAAGGAGGGTCGCCCGGTGGACTCACCCTCGGCATACCGGCCCATCGTTTTACTCGATGAGGTCGGTAAAATGTTCGAGGGGATTGTCGCCGGGAGACTGGAAAGCCACCTGAGGGGGGTAGGGCCGGATCTGTCGGACGCCCAATTCGGTTTCCGTCGTGGGCGTTCGACGATCGATGCGCTGGCCCTACTCAAGGGCCAGGTGAAGGAGGCGGTGGAGGCGGGGGACGGAGTGCTGGCGGTGTCGTTCGACATTGCCAACGCCTTCAACTCCGTCCCCCACTCGACGATATTGGAGGCACTCCGAAATCACGGAGTGCCCCAATACTTGCGGGACCTGCTGGCCAGTTACTTGGAGGGCCGAGAGGTCCTCCTCGTAGACAGGCTGGCCACGGTGAGGCGGTACGGCGCAGAGTCCGGTGTTCCACAGGGGTCGGTGCTAGGCCCTCCCTTGTGGAACATCGGCTTCAACTGGCTCTTGCGGGGAGCCCTCCTCCCGGGCACGAGTGTCATCTGCTACGCGGATGACACTCTCCTTACTGCCCGGGGGAGGAACTTCGCCGACGCGGCTTGTTTGGCCTCGGCTGGCGGATCCTTGGTGGCAGAGAGGATCCGCCGCTTGGGATTGAGGGTGGCGTTGCACAAAACGGAGGCCGTGTTCTTTCGCGGTCCCCGGCAGCGCTGCCCTCCCGACGGGCACATCGTCGTGGAGGGCGTCCGTATAGGGGTCCAGCCCCGGATGAAATATCTGGGGCTGGTGCTGGACGACAGGTGGCGCTTCGGCCCGCATTTCAGTGGGCTGTCGACGCGCCTGTTGAAGGCCGCGGACGCCCTCTCATGGCTCCTCCCAAACCTGGGGGGGCCCAAGGCGAAGTGCCGGCGCCTCTATGCCGGCATTTTGCGGAGCATGGCCCTATATGGGGCACCCATCTGGGCGGACTCCCTCCATAGGAGGGAGAACGCTACCGCCATCCGCAGGCCCCAGCGGGCTATTGCACAGCGGGTGGCGAGGGCTTACCGCTCAGTGGGCTTTTCGGCGGCGTGCGCTCTGGCGGGCACCCCTCCATGGGAATTGGAGGCTTGGGTGCTTGCCAGAGTGTACGAGTGGACGGCGCGCAGAAAGGCGCTCGGGGAGCGCCCCATGGGCGAAGAGCGGGAGGCGGTGCGGCGAGAGGCGAAGGACGCCATCGTCCTCCATTGGACGGAGGACCTCGCCAGCGCCGCCTTTGGCCGCCGGACGTTGGATGCGCTCGGTCCGGTCCTGCAGGGCTGGCTCGAGCGGTCCCACGGTTTCCTCTCTTTCCGTCTGGTGCAGGTGTTGTCTGGGCATGGATGCTTCGGATCGCACCTGCACCGGATCGGGAGGGAGGAAACCCCGGCGTGCCACGACTGCGGCGCGGCTGAGGACACGGCGCAGCACACCCTCGAGGAGTGCCCGGCGTGGTCCGAGCTGCGCCGCGGTCTCACCGCGGTGGTCGGACCGGACCTCTCGCTTCCCGGCGTGGTTAACGCCATGCTGGGGAGCGAGGAGGCCTGGTCGGCAGTAGCCTCCTTCTGCGAGGACGTACTCTTGCAGAAGGAGGAGGCGGAGCGGGCGAGGGAGGACGACCCTCTCGCTGCGCCGCTCCGCAGACGGAGAAGGGGGAGAAGGCGTCGTGCCCTCCCTCCTCATGGTGACGGGCGGGCGGCAGGCACGGGGGTGCCTCCGCCTGCATTGCAGCCGTCACCACCGTCGGTCATTCCCGACCCCCCACACCCGTGAGGGTGTGAGGGGTCTTGCCTTGCAATCGTCGGCGGGGGACTGGAAGTAAAGGCTGTGCCGGTTTCCCAGTCCCCCTCCACTCTGACGAAGCGGGAATGCGCTGGGTCGTTTTAGTGGGTATACCGGGTTCTCCCGGGGAGTCCCACATACCCCTCCCGTCCCCCGACGGGAGGGTATGCGTAATGCATTTTTTCCCAGCGTCAAAAAAAAAAAAAAAAAAAAAAAAAAAAAAAAAAAAAAAGGTTAGGTTAGGTTAGGTTAGGTTAGGTTAGGTTAGGTTAGGTTTTTTTTTTTTTTTTTTTTTTTGTTTTGGCAGGAGTGGGAAATCCCCACGGACACCTCGACTGTCTCACGGGTTGTGAGACAGTCGAGGTAGTGTCGGACTCGAACCGACTAAAACCCACTCCTGCCTGACTAGTGTCCCCCTGACATAGTCAGAGACCTTATTTGACTTTGTTAATTTTGTTTGCGACTTTGTTAAATTAGTTATTCAATTTTTGAAAATATGCTATTAATTTTGGTTTGTGATTCTAAACGTTGAATTTACTCTTACTAATGTTGTTAATTGACTAATAATATTCTATAAAATTTCTGTGCTTATATCGAATATCTTTTCTGATAGAGAATGTCATATTTGAAAAAGCACGGTTTTTTAAATTTCTTTATTGCGATTTATAACTTTAGTCGCCACTTTTAAGCTATATTCTATTAAAATTTTCCTCAATTTTGTTTGTGACATTATTTTGTTTATGTTATCTCGATTAATTTTTGTCTCCAGCATACGCTCGGCATCATACCTTTCCATCTCAAACACTGGGCATTCTGTCAAGACGTGTTCGATCGACTCCACCCGATCCGGCTCGCAGATACACGCTGGGTTCTCCTTACACCTGAAGCGGTGCAGATATTCGGAGAACCCACCGTGACCCGTTAAGATCTGCGTGATTATTCCGGCTGGTTTCATTTTCAGCACGATTCTGTGGGCGTCGATCGCATCTGGGAAGAACATCTTAGTGACGGAGGCTGTTTCGCCGTTCTGGTACCTCCGGTTCCATTCGTCGAGCGACCCCAGACGGATTTGCCGCTTGACGAATGAAACCGGGCAGCGGTCATAGTCCGGCCTCTTCCTGGACCGGAGTGCAGCTTCCTTGGCGAGGTGGTCCGCGCGCTCATTGCCTTCCAGCCCCGCATGTGCCTTTACCCAAAACAAAGACACATCTTTGCTCTGGGATAAAGCTGCGGCCACGTTCGCTCTCGCCTCCACGGCCAGGGCGTGGAGGGAACCTTGGTTTGTGACTGTTTGTAGTGCGGCCTTTGAGTCACTATAGATACCGAAGGTTCCCTCTTTGCGCTTGAGGATTTCGCGCGTGGCTACGCATATGGCCAGAAGTTCCGCCTGGTAGACCGTGCAGTACGACGGCAAGCTAAGCTTGAAGGACTTGATCTCGGCATTGCTGTCCCAAAGCGACAGCGCTGCTCCGACCTTGCCCTCAATCTTGCTGCCGTCCGTGAACACCCTGACTGCTTGGACGTTGTGGGTATCCACAAGCGTCCGGTCTTCCAGGCATACGAACTCCATGGCCACATGTTTTGCCGGGTGCGGAGTCTCTGCAAATGCCACCACCCGCTCCACCTCCCTGCCCGCAAGTGCCGGCTGTGGCACCCCTCTCTTTGCCTCATACAGAGCGGCTGCTTCTTGTATACGAAGGTCGAGAGGGAGTATCCCAGCCAGCACCAGGGACGCGTTCAGCGAAACAGTGCGGTAGGATTTGCAGAGCTTCTGCGCGAATCCTCGCTGGACCGTGTTGAGGCTTTTCTGCACTCCGATCTTTTTGGCTGCCGGCGCCCAGGCACTGGCCGCGTACAGAATGACTGGCTCCACTGCCGCCGTGTATATGGTGTGGATGATCTCCGGGTGAAGGCCCCAGCTCACTTTTGCCGCACGTGCCAGCTGTTTGTAGATGTTCACAGCTTTTCTGCAAACGTTTGCGACGTGGGTGTTGAAAGTGAGCTGGTGGTCGACGGTGAGCCCCAGAATTTTTATTTCCTTAGACATGCCAATGTCTACCCCGCCCATGCTCAGGAGTGGGACATCGTACTTCAGCTTCTTGGTTATCACCATTGCACAAGTTTTTTGCGGTGCAAACTTCAGCTTGTTTCCGATGCCCCACAACCGAACATACTCGAGGGCGGCATTGGCATGTCTCTGGACTTCCAACGCTGTGTCACCGTCGAAGATCATCACAACATCATCGGCGAACGCCTGGCAGTGGACGCCACGCGCCTCCAGCCCCTTCAGCAGGGGGTCGAGGATCAGGTTCCATAGGATCGGACCGCCAATGGACCCTTGCACACACCCCTTCGTCGTGTCCCTTCGACACTCGGCACCCGCGTACCGTACTCGGACACTCCTACCAGTCAGGTAGCTGTCTAGCAGCCTCCTAAGGTTCACCGGGCACTTTTCCTCAGCCAGTCTGGTCCTGATGGCCGGCCACCATGCGCTATCGAAGGCTCCCTCTATGTCCAGTGATACAACAGTGATCAGCTTCTTTGCACTCAACTTTTCTTTGATATGTTGTATCATGGTGTAGAGGGAGTCCTCGGTGCTTTTCTGTGGCATAAAACCAAACTGGCGAGTACTAAACCGCGGGATAAGGTGCCACTTTAGCCTGGCTACCAGAAGTTTTTCCAGCGTTTTACCTAGGACTGGTAGGAGGCCGATCGGCCTGTATGACTTGGGGGTGGTGTAGGATTCTTTGCCGGGCTTTCGGAGGACCACCACAGTGGCTACCTTCCAGGCCCCAGGGAAGTGTCCGTGCTCGAGGCACTTGTTGGCCAGTGCAAGGAACGTCCCTGGGTCCTGGGAAATAGCCCGTGCACAGATATCGGCTGTGAGACCGTCTGCCCCGGGTGCTTTCTTCGGGTTGAAGCTTTCCACCGCGGTTTTCAGCTCCTGAAGTGTAAACGGTGGGTCATGTTGTTCATCATGCGCCCACTCGTTTACACGACTGGCCGCTTCACGTGTCCGACGGTGGTCAGCATTTTCTCCCTCTTCAAGGTCCTCGGGGTAGAAGGTCTCGGCCAGCAGCAAAGCCGATTGCTGTGCACTCAGTGGTACTCCGTCCTTCACCAACGGCACGTCCTCCTGTCTTTTGGCGGTTCGTCCTATGACCCTGTATATCCCTTCCCACATTCCTTCCCTATCCTGCTTTTGACAGAATCCTTTCCAACCCTCTGTCTGCGCCTTTTTGGCTAGGGACTCATATTTTGCTTTTGCTAACAGGTACTCATCGACGACCTTTTGCCTCCGGACTGGTGCAGCGCACCGGATGCGGCGTCTTCGGGTGTTAACCTCCGACATCAGCTCAGCGAGCTCTTTGGACCACCACGGTATAGTAAGTTGGGTGTTGTTTTTAATTTTGTTCAATGTCTCTTCACAAGAATCTGTAATATTAGCGATATATTTATTAACTTTACTCTCTAGTTCTAATGTGTTACTAACTTTATTAATTTCTATTGAATTTAAATTTGAATCAGCTTTTAATTGGGCCAGTTTCGAATGAAACTGGCTCCAATTTGCTTTTCTAGTGTTATAGATTCTTGTGGTCCTGTTTATATTGATTCCTTTGGATTTTTGTAGATTAATTTTGAATACTATACCGTTGTGGTCCGAGCTCGTGAGGCCTTCCTCGACCCGCCAGTCCTCCACCAAGTCCAGCAGCTCCGTTGAGCAGGCTGTTACATCAACGAAGCTGCTGTACAGGGTGTTACCTCTGACGGTGTCGAAGGTCGGAGTATTGCCGACGTTGAGTACCTGCAGGCACATTTCTTCCAGGGTTCCCGACATGTCCTCACCCTTGCTGTCGGTTACCAGGCTACCCCACCAGGTGCTCTTGGCGTTGGCATCGCCGCCAATAATCATCCTCGTGGGGCCTATTTCCTCGCGAATCTGCAAAAGTTGCTCCAGGTATGGCTGTATGGGCTGGTCTGGTTCAAAGTAGAAGGAGACTACTGCGATTTCCCAGGCGCTGGTACGGATCCTCACCACCACGATGTTGTTGGTGGTGAGTTTCGGACACTGTGTGACGTCTAGGTCGTGGTCGAAGACGACTATTGCCGCCTTCACAGTTCCATCTCCTTGTTCAGCGCACTGGTAGACTCTCGCTCCCCGGTAGTCTCGCATCCTTTTAACCCCACCCACATACGGCTCCTGGAGCAATGCGAACGCAACCCTCCGCTCGCTAGCCACAATCATGAGCTCTTGGGTTGCTAGATTCTTCCTCTGCAGATTCGCTTGGATTACCTGGTAATCCTTACGCGCGCTCGGGCGTGTTCGGGAATCCCTGGACGAGTCACTTTTTGTTTCCGCTGGCTGGCCCTTAGCAATACGCCACCGACAGCCGCGCCAATCCGTCCCACTTGAGACGAGTCGGACACTGGCTGTCGAAGGCGTTGTGCTCTGTGTGACTCATCTTGGCGGAGGCGCAATTTTTGCACTTGGGCGCTTCTGCAGCCAACCTTGAGGGGCAGTCGACCCTCAGATGGGGGTCACCACAGTGCGTGCAGAGGTCTGCGGGCTCCGTGCACGATTTACGGCCGTGACCGTATCGCAGGCAACGGGTGCATTGGATCAGTGGCGATTGGTCCTGAACACGCACCCGTTGCAGGTCAATGTGCACTCGACCCGCGTGCGTCAACCTCTGCCAGACTGAAGGGGACACCTGCATGATGATGTGAGACATATGGGGGTTCCTCGTCTTGCGACGGTACTTGACTCCCATCCTCACATCGTCTGCAGGTAGGTCCCCAATCAGGTGGGTGTTCTGCCGCTTAAGCGAATCGATGACCTCCACATCTGAGTGACAAGAGAGAACGTCCATGATGATAATGAGGGGATCCTTATTTTTAACCTCCTCCACCATAAGGTTTCCTGCCTTCTTGATTCTCTCTGTCACCCGAGTCAGCTCCTCCCTGGTCCTGAAACCGACTACCACCTTCTGGTCCCTCGCCTTCCGCAGCCTCTCCACCCTGATGCCTTCATTCCTGGCGTCTACCGCCGTCCTTAGCTTCTCAATCACCTCTTCACCCGTGTCCTTGTCATCAACTGATGACACGACCATCGAGTGAAGAGGCGCTTGGATGTGCTGTTTAGGGACGGCGGCCATGTCAGCGAACGAGGGTCCCTGGCCTGCGACAAAGCGAGGTGCCTGTGTAAGTTGTTCCGACAGAGCCCGCGTGTGCAGCTGGCATTCCTCCAGCGCCTTTTTGTGCTGCTGGAGGTTCTCCACGAGCTGCATCACGAGCTCCGTCGGCGCGCTGGGGGTCGGTGTCAGGTCCTTGGGGGCCTTCTCTGGTACGACCACCTCTCCCGATGTCTCGGACCGCTCCATCTCTCCCTCCCTAACGAGGTGATAAAGCCTCTCAACAGCTTTAGTGATCGCATCTTTAATTTCTTTTTTAAGGTTTCTGGAACTTTCCAAGTTCATCTTGGCCTTGCAGAGACACGCCTTAGCTTCCGAGGTTCTGTTGAGGTACTTAATTGGTGGCTGTTCTCGAGGAGGGCTCTCCAAGGCCTTCCCCGGCAGACCGTAAGTTCCCGTCCTTGCCCGTTGGGTTGTTATGCTTTTGGGGTTGGGTTTTGGGGAGGTGGGTCCAACTGTCTTGTTGGGGGGGGTGGGAACGGGTGCCTTTGTGGGCGGTGTTTTGCCTTTCTGGGGTTGCCCCGATTTATGTTTCTCCGCTTCCCACTCCCCGATGCTGCGCCTCACTGAGGGGCCAGCTGGCGCTGGGCCCTCCTCCCCCGCACCCGAACACTCCTCAGCAGCCTTCGGCTTTTGGGGGGTCCTTAGCCCGAGCATATTTTGGACGTGTCAGAGGGGACTAGAATAAGTATCTGGATCCCTGTAAAGGGGGGATCACAGATATAAAATGTAATTAATATAATAGAATTAAATTAGTGATAAATTATTAATGTATAGATTATAAATAGAGTTAAAATGTTGATAAATGATAAGTGTATAATTTTGATCCTAGAAAAAGGACTCGTCTTATCAATAAAATAAGTTAAATAGATAAAATAAGGGGTTTTACGGTCCCCACAAACGTTCAAAATCAAAACCTGGATAAAAAATTTTTGGCCGAAATCCCAGGTTCTACCCTTCCTATAAGCCAAAGGGCGGGAGGGTGGGCAAAATTTTATTTGAGCTAGACGCACGTGCGATACGTCCAGAGACGCGTCTCCGCGCGGGCTAGCGATCTGCGAAATAAAACGGGATGAGTGCCGAAGAAAATTCTGGAGTTATGGTCAAAAAAAAAACCAGTTTTTGAACCAAAAAATTTAGGTTATCAGCCTCCAACCGGGACACCGGCTCACGGAACGCGGACCGGGACACAGGGATGAAGGGTGAGTACTATTGAAACTATAATTCGATGTTAGAATGCAAAGAAAATTTGGAAAAACAATTAATTTAGACGATTTACTTTAAAAATGTATTAAAAAACTAGGGGTAGGTCGTAAATTATTTATCCAGGGGTGCAGGTGAGTGCAGGGTGGTCAATACGTAGGCGGACGCCTAGTTATGTCAATTTGAGCTGAAAACAGCGTCAAAATCGCGCGTCTGGAAGCGAAGATATCAACGTTTTTATATTTCTCTTATCCCCTTACGTGGATTTTGGTACTAGCAGAAACTACTTGAAAATGACAATTTTGAAAAAATATTTATGTTTTATTTGAGCTAGACGCACGTGCGATACGTCCAGAGACGCGTCTCCGCGCGGGCTAGCGATCTGCGAAATAAAACGGGATGAGTGCCGAAGAAAATTCTGGAGTTATGGTCAAAAAAAAAACCAGTTTTTGAACCAAAAAATTTAGGTTATCAGCCTCCAACCGGGACACCGGCTCACGGAACGCGGACCGGGACACAGGGATGAAGGGTGAGTACTATTGAAACTATAATTCGATGTTAGAATGCAAAGAAAATTTGGAAAAACAATTAATTTAGACGATTTACTTTAAAAATGTATTAAAAAACTAGGGGTAGGTCGTAAATTATTTATCCAGGGGTGCAGGTGAGTGCAGGGTGGTCAATACGTAGGCGGACGCCTAGTTATGTCAATTTGAGCTGAAAACAGCGTCAAAATCGCGCGTCTGGAAGCGAAGATATCAACGTTTTTATATTTCTCTTATCCCCTTACGTGGATTTTGGTACTAGCAGAAACTACTTGAAAATGACAATTTTGAAAAAATATTTATGTTTTATTTGAGCTAGACGCACGTGCGATACGTCCAGAGACGCGTCTCCGCGCGGGCTAGCG